>JAQPPZ010002515.1:2858124-5716248 GCA_028583015.1 Wollemia nobilis
TCTATCAGATATCCATCTTGAGGATAGATAATTATGATAAATACATATCAAAATATTTTTTTAGCTTTGGTAAGTATCATGGGATACAGAGGTAGTTCAAAAATACTTATACCCATCAAAAAAATGGAGTCACTAATAGGATGAATCAGACCATCACAAACAAAGCAAAATCTATGCTAGTTGTTATTGCATTGTCAACCACATTTTGGGGAGAAGTTATTCTTATTGTTGCATACTTGACCAATAAGTCCTATAATAAGGATTTACATGAAATAATACCAAATTAATTATGGAGTGCAAGGACACTTATGTGGGTCATTTTAGATTATTTGGATGTGATGCCTATGCACACATTCCTCATTAGAAAAGAAAGAAATTTAATAACTAGAGCAAAAAATGCATCTTTGTTGTCTATAGTGATAGTTCCAAATCCTATAAGTCATATATTCTCTCTCTAGGTATTTTACCTTAAATAAGTATCCCCCACAAAATCCTTCTCCTATGCCCCCATTATTTCAATCAAATTAGGAAACAATTACTCCCTTGGCACCCACTCCCTCACCTAATCCTTCCCCTTCCATCACAAGTCAAAGACTTCCTCAACATGAGGATATCCCCACTCATGCTACATATCCTCCTCCCCTCCTAATCCTCCTCCATATAATGATAATTACACATCATCCAATCTATTACCTAAGTGGGTCCAATCTACCATACAGGCATCTCAAAGCCACTTGCCCATTTATAAAAGTAAAATACCTTCTTCCCAAAGACATCAAGTGAACTATGCTCTCATGGCCAAACTCCTGAGCCAACCATAACCTTATAATATTAAAGACACACTTGGTGATCCTAAATGAACTCTTTCAATGGAATAATAATTATATTCCATTGAACAGAATCACACATGGGAGTTAGTTTATTTACCACTAATCAAATCCATAATTGGTACAAAATGGGTGTATAATACAAAGTGTAAATCAAATGGCTCATTAGATTGATACAAGGATTGCCTAGTAGATAAAGGCTATAATAAATAAGAAGGGATTTATTATGAGGAGACCTTTGATCCTCTAGAAAATATGACTACCATTCACATTGTTATTGCTTTAGCCACTAAAAAACAATGGCATATATATCAGATGGATATCAAAAGTGCCTTCCTTAATGGTGCATTGCAGGAAGAAGTATATTTTGATCAACCACCAGGGTACACATTCCAAGGCCAAGTAAATAAATTTCTCATATTGAAGTCAACTCTATATATGTTGAAGCAAGCCCCATGATCTTGGTATGCCAAAATTGACTCCTATTTCATCAACCTTGGTTTTATTAGATCTACAACTGAATCTACTCTCTATGTGAAATATTAGAGGAACTATATCATTTTGGTGACATTGTATGTGGATGATATTATCATCATAGGTGATGAAATAGATGGAATAAGGTTTCTCAAAGAGTACTTATTCAAAAAATTTGAAATGCCTGACTTGGGACTCCTTCACTACTGCTTAGACATAGAAGTGTGGTAGTGGCCTATCAAGATCTTCATCTCCTAGGTTAAATATATTTAGTCTCTCTTAGAGGGTTTTCATACATAGGAGTGTAAACCATCCCCAAATATCATGGAAACCTGATTAAAATTAATCAATAGTGATGGTGAAGAAAGGTTTGATGACACCCTTTATAGACAACTAGTTTGAAGTTTGATTTACTTATCTTCAACTAGACCATATATCACCCATTCATTGGGCCTTGCTTCTATATTCATGTAGAATCCCAAGAAGATCCATTGGATAGTAGCTAAGAGGATTTTGATATTCCTAAAGGGCACCCTCATCATGATCTTATATACACAATATGTGATGAATTTTCATTAATTGGGTACATAGATTCAAATTGGGCTAGTTGTCCTAAAACTCAAATATCAACTATTGGCTATAACTTTTAATTGGGTATGGGTACCATTTCATGGAGCACCAAGAAACAACATACAATTTTCTTATCTTGAACAGAAGCAAAGTATAAGGTAATAGTTGAGGTAACTAAGGAAGCCCTTTGGCTGAGGCAACTACTTAAGGATGTTGGGCTAGTTATAGATGGTCCAACACACATATATTATGACAATAAAAGTACCATTAAGATGACCAAAAATATAGTCTTCCATGCCCGAACCAAGCACATTGAGATCCATCATCAACTCATTCAAGAAATGGTCCAAGAGAATTTTATCCACATGGATTATATACCAATTCAAGATCAAGTGGATAACATCTTTACCAATTCACTTGGGCTTGATAATGTTTCCAAGTTTAGCACCATGCTTCATGTATTTTTTTATGAGTGTTAACATTAAGGGGGAACATATCTAATGTTGACCCTTTTTTTGTATTGTTGAATTATTTTTGTATTTAGGATAGTGCATATTAAGGGGGATGTTAGAACATTTAATGTACACTTGGTCTATGTTGCACACGATTAGGGTTAGGGTTAGGGTTTTGCTCTTTACAAACCCTACAACCTCTTATTTTTCCTATATGTAGGCTTTGTACTTCATGAACATATTGAGGTCAATGGGTACTATAAAATAGGCTAAGGCTTAAAGTTATGGTGTTGTTTTACCTCCATATTGATTTTATTTGCCTCCAAGTCAAATTTTTATGTTTTGTCATGTTTTAGTCCTAACACTTTTGGAGGCTATACATTTTCAAATAGAATCATTTGAAGCCTAGTTTTGTTCAAATTGCATAGCTTTTTAAACTCTACACAATAAAAAAATTAGTTTATGAATCTATTGTATTTATATGTGGAATATTGTGTGATATGGATTCTTTCGCATATTTTACTCTTCTCAATAGGTAAAATTATAGAACCTGGTCAATTTAAATGGTAAGCACTTAAGAAAGAATATTTATTTTATATTTAATTATGAAAAAAAGGAAGGTATTAATGATCATGAACTCGATAAGAAGAAGGATAAGGCCCTTAGTCTCTTCTTCATGTTACTGAAGCTACATGTACTTTTTCACATTAGAGAGAAAGACCATATTATTCAAGTATGAACCACATTGAAGGATCTCTATGGAAAATTAAGTTCTAGAGAAGTTAATAGAATAGAGAAAGAGCTTTCCAATCTCAAAATTTTGAATTTTAGTATTTATAAGACTACATATAATATTTAAATCCCTAATATCTAACTTAGCTATGGAGACAAGATAAAGGTGGATGAAAAGCATGTCAAATGTATTACTTCAAATATTACTCATTTTCATATAGTTATCTTGGTTATGTACGTCAATGCTATGACTGTCAAGGATCCATACCTATTTCTCTTGGACTTTTCAATATTTTTATCCATTATGAAGTTGCAACAAAGAATTGTGAATCTCTTTCTTATATACATACTTATCCAAAGGAATCAAAATCAATGGAATCTAAGGATCATTTTCCCAATGGAAATTCTAAGGTTTCAAAGAATTCAAGCACTTGTGAGTATTATAAAGGGAAAGGACACCATCAAAAATTGCATAAAAATATTGAAGAAGATCGAGATAAAATTCTTGAGACCTAGACTAATGATGAATAAGAAGATGAAGATCCAAAAGTGAAGGTACACTAGAGGACCCATTATGGGGGATGATATATCTAATGCTTTCTCTCTTTGTATTCTTAGCTCTTCTTATGAGGGGTGTTAAAGTGTATGTTATCTAATATTGTTAAGCCAAGGCCAAGAGTGTGAAAGAGTTATTCTGATAACTATTAATGTAATCCTATGGGAAAGTGTGTATGTAATCCTATGATCATTATTCATGTAAAGCCTATGGTTTTTAGTTATGTAATCCTATGGGTAGGTTCATGTAATACTTAGGGAACCCTTCATATTCCACCCATGGTGATATTGTTAATCCACCTTTATGGATAACCTTGATTAAAGGGTGTAATATATTTATTATATTACAATTCAACCTTCAACTCAAGTTATGTCAACTTGACTTTAAAATCTAATTAGGTTTGGGTATCACTATAAATATCCCCCAATAATTGATCCATTGCATTACTTTATGATAAGTGAAATATTAGGGTGCCTACAGATTAATCCTACTTTCCTTTCATGTAATTTATATATTTCTCTATTTTTTTCTCTATACTCTTCTTTTTTATCCTTGGCTTTTTTCTCATATGATTGTAGTGAATGTATGTTTCAATATATTTATGGAAAATATTGTGAATTCCAAAAAAATCCACACTTCAAGAAGAATGTAACTCTTTGTGCTTGTTTTATTCTATATAATATTTTTTTAGCTTGTATATATTTTCTTCTTTATATTCTACTTCAAGTCCATGTGGTTTTTTTACATACACCTATTCAATATCACCATACAAGTATACATTTTTATGTCAAGTTGTGATTGTTTCACATAATTATCTTCCTCTAAAATTTTCTGATTTAAAATTTAACAACATGGATGTGCTTGTAATGTTCTCTTCTATTTTGTGCATATCTCTAGAGAAATGCTTATTTCTCATTTTGATTTGTTATTTCATACCAACATATTCAATTACCATTGTATTTTAAATATCCTCTACTCATTTTACATGAACCGCTTCATAAAAAATGACATCTCTAGACATAATGCATTATCTAGATTTAGGGTCATAACATCTATGTGATGTGTTTTCTTCAAAATAACCAACAAATATGTAAACTTAACTCTTTGGATATAATTATTCCTTTTTTAGTATTCAATGTGAACGTAATATAAATAATCAAACACTCTAAATTGAATTACCAAAATATTCTTTCCATACCATGCCTCATGGGAAATCATATTCTTTACTACAACTATGGAATTTCTATTAGGATGTATGCTATTGTTTCAATTGTTGTAAATAAAAAATTATTACCCAAGCATTTTGATAATATTATGCATCTTATCAATTCCAAGATTATCCTATTCTTATTTTCAAAAAATCCATTTTTTTGAGGTGTATAGGGTCTCCTTATCCTATGTTCATCATAAAACTAATTCAATTTCTTCAAACAATGCTCACAAACATGATCATATCTTAATATTTTTGTTATCTTTTGAAGCTTTAAACTTGAAGGAAATGCAACCACAAGTATGGATATAAGCATGAAATGTTATAACTATGATAATTAATAACTAATATGCATGAAAATATGATAGAAAACTTGATAGAATACTTAATAAATGCTCTTAAATGAAAGCTCACTAAACTATACAATGTTATTCAATGGATGTCACAACCTCTCCGTATTTGCAAAAATGGATCTACATGTAATCAACCTAAACTATACTACTACTCTATCTATGAACTCCAAAATCCTCTCACTCTTCTACTCTATGAAGGCCTATTTATAATGAGATGTAACTCTTTTCCTTTAATATTCCTATGACACCTCACTATTCTAATCAAAGGGCTTATGTACATGTGGACTACATGCACATTGACATCATTGCACATTCTAACACTTGTGCATTTATTACAATGCTTTAATAAAGTACTTAAGTCCTAATAAACTTATAATCTAAATATGTACCCATGATGGTACATTAGTAAAGAACCAAATAATGTAATATATTCCAACACCCCCTGTATTACATTATTCGGGTATTGAAGGCTTTAGTCTTCAATGAAAACTTCATATTTATCTTCAATAAGAATATTGATTTTGGTTCTGGATTGTGTATCCTCGTTATCTATTGTATGAGTCATGTTCAAAAAAATAGTCAATGTCTTCATGATATGTTACTCTTGTTGAAAGAGCTTTAACTTTATGTTCATCTATAGATTCTGCTAGTTCTTCTATTTATTGAATCCTTTAAGCTAAGTATCCTTTCTGATTCCCTCCATGATATTACAGTTGAGGGTACTAATTATGAGAAGTATATGGATACTGAAACTATTGCTTTTGTAGTTGGTACTACCTTGGTTAAAATACCCTATTTTGTTGGTTTCCATAATTTGCCTAATTTTCTAGATTCTGATTTCTAGGATTGAATCTATAGTAGTTAGTTTTATGTCATTTCTTCCAACAAACATGAAAATATCAATTATTTCAAGGTCTTTATCCTTTGGAGGATGGTGCAATATTTTCCTATAGATTATCCTTTGAGACCAATGCACTATTAGTCTTTTCATATTTAACTATATTTTCTACCTCATATTCTTAGAGAATATTGACTAACTCATAAAAGGAAGTATCTCTACTTAGGACTTGTAAAGATGTAACTAGATGCTTATAGCTATCAGGAAGTGCTCTCATGGTTACTTGAACAAGAACCATATCTTTTACCTCTTCTCCTAATAATTTCCCTTTAATATCTGCTACCTTCCATAGGAATAGTTCTACACTTCACCATTATTCATTTTCAAGGAATGTAATTGAGGTTGAAGATTTAGGATAGTAGCTTTATTTTTTCCTTCAAATATTTTCTCTAAGGTTTTCCAAGCTTCTATAGATGTTCTTGTTGAGCTAATGTAAGGTTGTATTTCATCTTTGATGGCAAAAGTTATTATCATTAATGCTTTTGCATTGCTTTTTTCAAACTTCTAAACCTCTACATCATCTGAATTAGGTTTAGTAGTTGTTCCCTTGACAAATTCCTATAGCTTTTCAAATATAAAGATTGCCATTACTTTATTTTTCCATGAGAAGTAGTTAGGACCTTTAAGTAGTTGAGATTATCTAAGAATGAATTTGTTTGTTGTCATGATGGTCCTAGAATATTTCCTTGTAACTCCTTAGTTTAGAGAATGTGAACTATCTTGATAAAACCTTTTCAACATTTAGGTTTTGTAGGGCTCCTTATGTTTCCCTAGTGATAAGCTATAAGCTTGATAAAGTACTTTGTAATTGTTAGTTCACCTTTTTTATTTGATTTTGTAATGATAATAATAAACTCTTATTTTATCTTATTTCTCTTATTGAACTATGTACTTTCAAATTTAATGAAGTTATCTTGTAGTATGAGACAAATATTAACAATATTTTCAAATCCTTTAATCAATGCTATGAAAAATTTTACAATCCTTACTACTCCTATCATTCAATATTTGTAGAGTATAAAGCTTATTTGATTTCAACCTTAATAAACTTACAATTTAACTCTTACCTTTAATTCAGACTTGCAAGCTCTTTGTAATCACCTTAGTCTTCTACGATTTAATGATAGTTTGTGGAATATATTACATTATTTGGTACATGACAATGTACCACCATGGGTACATCTATAGATTAGGAAAGAGTGTCTTAGATTAGGATGAAAGTATTTACTTTATGCAATGTAATAAATGCACAAGTGTGCAATGATATTTTGGCAATGTAAATGTGCATAGTTGTCCCTATGTACATGTGTCATTAGAATAGGAATATGAAGAGTCATAGGAAGAGTGAGGGCCAAGAAACACCATATGAAGAGTCACATTCCATCCTATATATGGATGTGCAATTGTAATAGAATAATATCACAAAGGGAAGATCAGGAGATGGGACATCACCCATGGAGCAATGGAAGGTGATGTAATATGATGTATTTGAGGTCTTTTATTCAATAAGAGTTTATTGTATTTTTCAGCATTTGCCATTAGCAATATTGGAGTTATTTCATATTCTGAATATAAGCTTATTTGCTTAGCATTATTATTTCCTTCATATTGAGTTGAGTATTATTGATTTAGTGGCCATATTATTGAGTGGTTATTCATCAAAAGCTAATAGTGGTATCAGAGCCACGGTAGATCTAGCCACAATAGGTCTAGATAGGAATTGAGAGAGCCACTAGAAACTATTCTAGTTTTCATCATTCATCACCATTGCTGCATTTTTGCAAACCAGATGCACCTTTGGACCTACCCCTTGCAAAAGTTGTTGGCTTTGAGATTGTTTGATAGAAGTTATTATATAGATTGGAAGGAAGGAAATTTCTATTGGTTAAGAAGAGACCAATAAAGATAAAAGAAATTACCTCTAGAAAGAGAAACCAGAGAAGATAAAGGAAAATTACCTCTAGAAAGAGAAACTAGAGAAGATAAAGGAGATTACCTCTGGAAAGAGAATCTAGAGAAGATAAAAGAAAATTACCTCTGGAAAAGAAAACCAGAGAAGATAGCATTTCTCACTAGGTTGAAAGAAAACCAATGAAAGTTAAAGATTTACCTATTCCAAGAGCAAAATCGGAATAGAAGAAAATTTACAGGTCTTGAAGACAGACCTTGATATTGAAGATTTAGAGACCCTTAGAAGAGGTCCTATTGATAAATTTTATTGATTGAAAGAATATAGATTCTAGATTATTGATTGGCTAGAATCTTTCCACAAGGTTGAAGGAACACCTGTGAAGACTAGGATTCAACATTGATTTGATTCCACTAGTTATAGCTAGTGAAGATTATTATTTCTAGAACTTTGAATATATTATTGTTGCTCAAGTTCTATTGTAGAAAATAGACATTGAAGGAGGTCCAAGAAGAAGGCCCCAATTGAATATTGAGAAGAACCAAGGAGAGGTTCTCATTGCAAGACTGTTGATTGAAGAGACCCTAAGAGAGGTCATATTGAAGAACTTCCAAGATTGGAAGATTGAAGATTGAAGATTGAATATTGAAGCTAGAAGGACTATTGAAAGTCCTATTATAGATTGAAGCAACAGATTGAAGATATAAGGACTATTGAAAGTCCTATTGTAGATTGAAGCAATAGATTGAAGATTGAATATTGAAGCAACAAATTGAAGATTGAAGACTGAAGATAGAAGGACTATTGAAAGTCCTATTGCAGATTTTGGAGATCCAGAAAGAGATCTCATTGAAGAATTTCCCATAGTGGAAAATTGAAGAAACCAAGGTAAGGTTTCATTGAAAATAGATTTGAATGTTGCAAAATTAGAAGACCCAAGAATAGAGGTCTAAAGAAGATTTTGAAGAAGAAAAGAAGGCTACATAAAAGCCTTATTGCAGAAGCTGAAGCAACCATTATTGAAGGAGATTTGAAGCAAAGTTCATGGTAGAATATTGCAAGTAGAAAGAGTACCTGACTAGAAGAAATTGGGACAATTGTCGCCATTCGACAACAAGCCCACAAGGAAAAGGATTTGGCAAGAAGTTTGTCAAATTTGAAGAAGATTTTGAAGAACTCAAGACATTCAGATTCTTGAGAGAGAAGACAGAGAAAGAGGTCATATTTGAAGATAGAATTTAGCAAGAAGTCAAAATAAAGAAAGAATACTACAAAGGCCACAAATTTGAGAAATTTGAAGATAGCCACACAAGTTTTGTAGGCTAATTTGTAAAAGCACAAGTTGCTGATTTTTAGAAGAAAAGTTGAAAGGAAAAAGGACTGCAAAAATAAGAAGTAGAAAGTTGCAGATTGAAAAGCTTTGGAGAAGCTTTCAAGGAATATTTGGATAGCCAACTAAGAGTAGGCTTGATAGCAAAGAGAGCAGCAAATTTGAAGGTTAGTAAACTTCATCAATCAAATCAATTTTTTAACATTTTTGGCCACTAAAAAATTTTAAAGAAGCTTTGGGAAATATTTGAGATAGATTTGGACAGCAAAGCATAAGGATTAGTAGCAGCACCTACGAAGGAGGTTGATTGCATATTTGGAGTGCATTTGGACAGCATTTGAAGCTGTAAAAATCAAATTTAGAAAGCACCTGTTTGAAGAAGAAGAAAGCACCTGTTTGAAGGAGAAGAAAGCACCTATTTAAAGGAAAATAAAGCAAGCTTTGAGGCAGCCATTATTGCTGCAAATTGAAGGATCTACTAACAACAAATTGAAGGGTGAAAATCCAGAAAATACAAGACAATAAGCTACGAAGGAAGAAGCTACAAAAAGGTGTGTAAAATTGATGCCATATAGATTACTATTGCAAAATTTTTAAAGGAGTTTATTAAGAGTTTTAAAGCATCAGATTTTGGAGCCATTTAGAGCTAGCCAAGAAGAATATTTTAAGGTGTCATTAAGCTAAGAAAGGACATTATTTCACACCATTGATTTTATAGAAAATTGCATATTATAACAACAAAATTACAAGTTTAATTGGAGTGATAAGAAGTTGATTATATGCTTGTTTTTTAATAGAATAAAATCAGATTTATTTAACATTTATTAGTGGGATAGAACCACTTTATTATTTGAGAAAGTTGAAATATTATAGCAGCATTATATTGATTTATTAAAGGAGTTATAAGTGTTAGTATATGCTGAATTTTAAAGTGAAATAAGAAGAAAAATATTCTACATTTGTGAGGGAAAATAACCCTCAAAGTACAATAGATTTTGAAAAGAGAAAAGAGCTCCAAATTTGGGTAGATTTTAGGTGTTTAAAAACATCGTATTTATAGTTGGAAGTGGTATAGAAAACCACCAAGGAAGTGGTGAAAACCACCACTACACAAAGCACCATTCGACAACATATTACAGGGGGCAAATACTTCATCATATGTCCACCCACTTGTAGGAAAAAGCACCAACAAAAGAGCATAAGAAAGAGGAGCCATTAGGCTCAAGTTTTGGCCAGCCCAAGAAGGTAGAGAACGTCATCCACAACCTACAAAAGTACTATTACAGCCATTCAAAATAGGGCAGATTACAAGAGAAAGAAAATATAGGGTGCATTATCAAAGAAGAAAAAGAAACTACCATAGTGATTACCATAGGGCCACCATTGAAGCATACAAGAAGGTATTTGGTTGAAGCCATCCATGAGCAAGTCCACCATCATCCAAAGGAAGGAGAAACTCCAGCAAGAATACATTTTCAAGAAGCTAGAATACGTTTTACAAGGAGCAAGAATAAGTTTGGGAAGAGCAAAGGCATTCAAAAGCCTTACAATCCATACATTTGGAAAAAGAGTGCATGCACAAAGAGTTTATTACACTTGTATCTTCCAAAATAAGGGAATATCTCCACTTGGCACTAAATATAAAAGTTGGTGCATAAGGTTGAACGTAACTCTTCATGAGAAAAGAGCACTCAAACGTTCAAACATTCTTCATTATTATCCAAGCGCTCAAGAAGACTATGTAACTCCCAAGTTGCAAGAAATAAAGTGACAAGTGTCCACTTTATTCTATTCATGAACGTTAGCACCACCAAGAAGGAAGACAAGGAGTCAAATAACATCTACACCACGTGGCACACATCCAAAGAAAGGTGAAGCGCTCATATAGTCATAGAGATATTAATATAGCAGTTTTTCCAGTGCCTTACATAGAAAATACAAGAGGAGAAGCATTAAAGAAGGTCAAAGCATCTTTGAAGAGTCATACATAGCATTCCAAGCAAGTTTGACCAGAGAGATAAGCGCCCAACAAGACCAACAAGGAAGCACCTAAATATTTGAGGTATTTATCATAGCATTTTATCATATATTAAAGTTTTATATTGATAGGAGGAATAAGAAGGGAATATATTCTAAGGTCAAATTTTATTAAAAGTAAAAGTGGAGTGATAAGCATTTTTATAACCTTAGAAAATCAGATTATTATTTTGAAGCCTATAATTATATTTTTGAAGAGCATTTTTTGAATTTGAAGGCTATATTGGAGTTTTGTAAAATTGCATACCATAGTTTACAAAACCAATTAAATATTTGTAAATTAAATAAGGTTGGAGAAATAAGGATTCTACATCAAATTAGAATTACAAAATATTGCAAATATTATTTTTAAAAAATTCTAAATTTCTAATTTTGGAGGTATAAGGATTTCTACATCAAAAATAGTATATGAAATTTAGAATTAAATATTTTATCCACAAATTTGGGAGATAAAAGGAATCCTACATATTGAAAATATTGCATTGAATAGATTAATCTCTAAATTCAAATTATTAGAGATTTGAATATTTGTAAAGGATTGTTGATTAATAATATTGTCTTTCAAACCTTAGGGAGATACAAGGGTTTCTACACAACATATAATTGAAAGAACAATATTTGAAATTTGAGAAATATCATCCTTAGTCTATCTCTCAAAACTAAGGAAAAATTAATCTTACTTGACATACTTAACTAGGGAGCCATAAGGAAGTCTACTTCAAGGTTTGCCATCTTAGAAAAATCAATCATGAATAAGCTAGAAAGAGGAACATATCATAGAAAGCAAGGTCAAAATATATCTCATACTCCTTATGAACATTGTACTATCATTCCACATAAATATAGTTCAATTATTCAAAATGAAAAGAATATTTGGTATATTGACTCAGGAGCAAGCCATCATATGACAAGAAATCTATATTGGTTTAGTTGCCTAAAAGCCACAAATAACTTTGGTCTAAAAATAGCAGATGGAAAGAAGTATCCAATTCATGGGAATGGATGTGTAATACCTAATACATCTCATCCTCACTTTATATTACACAATGTCATGTATATACCAGGGTTGAAAATCAATCTCATTTCAGTGACCAAATTAGTTGAGAGCGGAAGAACAGTGGAGTACAAATATGTGAATGGGTAGAACAAATATCTTATTAAAAGATAAAATGAAATTGAGGCTACAAGATCAATCAACAATGGAATATATTCTCTAGATTCTTTCATACACATGCAAGAATTTGTAATGATTCAAGATGATACTAATCTATTCTCTGAAAGACAGATTGTAGAAAACAAAGAACCATTCTTCTATGGAAACAAATGGGGAAATACAGGATTCAGGAGAAGAAGAACAAGAAGTCAGCAAACAATGAGTCTACAAAGACAACTAGAGATCAAAGGAGAAAATGAACCACATCAAATTGAATATTATCTACAAGAAGAAGAAGATCCATATTGAAGACCAAAGTTCTCAAGAACCAAATAATGTAATACATGGGGGTGTTGGAATATATTACATTATTTGGTACATGACAATGTACCACCATGGGTACATCTATAGATTAGGAAAGAGTGTCTTAGATTAGGATGAAAGTATTTACTTTATGCAATGTAATAAATGCACAAGTGTGCAATGATATTTTGGTAATGTAAATGTGCATAGTTGTCCCTATGTACATGTGTCATTAGAATAGGAATATGAAGAGTCATAGGAAGAGTGAGGGCCAAGAAACACCATATGAAGAGTCACATTCCATCCTATATATGGATGTGCAATTGTAATAGAATAGTATCACAAAGGGAAGATCAGGAGATGGGACATCACCCATGGAGCAATGGAAGGTGATGTAATATGATGTATTTGAGGTCTTTTATTCAATAAGAGTTTATTGTATTTTTTCAGCATTTGCCATTAGCAATATTGGAGTTATTTCATATTCTGAATATAAGCTTATTTGCTTAGCATTATTATTTCCTTCATATTGAGTTGAGTATTATTGATTTAGTGGCCATATTATTGAGTGGTTATTCATTAAAAGCTAACAACAGTTGACTCCTTATCAACTTCAAGGTGCTACGTGAGTTTTTCACTCTCTTTATTCTCTGAATTGTGTGCTTCTTCCATCATTGACATTTTGGCCTGCACACTCCTAATCACCTTGGCAAATTCACTCCCCTTCAATGTTAATATTCTAACATTTGCACTTCTATTTAGGCGACAATTGTGCTCCTCTTAAACATTGTTTAGCTTGGTCTATGAGCTTTTATCTCACTGGATGGATGTGCTCTTCTAAAATGTCAAATTATTTAGTCTATAAACTTCTATCCCATGCTGGATATGCTTCTTTTCAATGTAATTGTGTTGGTCTGTGTGTTAGAAATATTGAGTTGTCAATGATATCAAATGGTATTCAAACACTTAAAATATTATAAAGAGAAGGACAAATATTTGGACAAAGGCTTGAAATATTATAAAAAGGACAAAGTTTGACATATTTAAATCAAAGGATTTAAATATATAAGAGTATAAAAATTGAATATTATAATATTTAAATCATAGATTTAAATATTATAACCTAAAGTGTTTGAAAAATTAAATGGGTCGACCATGCAAAAGGTTGAAAAATTAAATATTCAAAAGTTTGGACCGACTTCTTTGGACGCATGAAAAAGCATATAAATGGAAGACCCTAAGTTCACTTTGATGCAAGCTATGGAAATCGAATAACATTGATCTATCAAACGTAGAGTGGCAGCGAGAAGAAGGGAGGAGAAGAGTGCAGTTTTTGGAGATATCGTAGTAGAAAAAAACATTAAATATCGGTTCGTGCCACATCTATCTCAACCGATCGGTTTGACCAGTCGGTAGTCTGGGTCATGCTAGGGTGTTGTGTTGCAAGAAGTTAAGGGACCAAATTTGGTCAATGTCATTTTTTGAAGAGTTAAAATCTGAGTTACAAAGGATTTAAATAATATTTGTGCACCTTTGATTCCATATTTTAGGGTAGCCCAGACGGTAATCTAGCTTGTGTGGAAGCACTGTTGTGCAGGAGGTTAAGGGATCAAATCCCTTCGATGTGATTTTGCTAAAGGATAGAAAATAGAGCACCAAAGGAAATAGATATTATTTTGCACCAGTTGATTTCATGGGCTACATTAGCACATTTTGTCACTAGCCCAAGATAGGGCGCTGTGCTTCTAGAGGTCAAGGGATCAAATCCCATTCGTATCTATGCAAGGTATTTATAAATTTTATTTTATTAAATTTGATATAAAGGAGATATAAGGTATAGTATTGGGATTTGATTTTTGCAAATGATAAAAGGGGAGATATAAGGCATAATATTGTGATTTGATTTTTGTAAATTATAAAATGGGAAATATAAGGTATTATGTTGTGATTTGATTTTTGCAAAGGGAGATATAAGGTATGATGTTGTGATTTTATTTTTCAATGTCAATATAAAGGAGATGTTGTTAGAATGAAGCTTTATATTGTAAGTTTCAAAAAGGGAGATATAAGGAGTTATTTTTAAGCTTTATTGTGTATGATTTGAAAGAAGTGATAAAGGTTAAAATGGTGATTTGATATTTTAATCAAGAAAAGAAAAAGAGAATTGCTAACCATATTTTGAAGGGACAAACAAAAGGAAAATTATTTTTGTCAAGATAGGTTTGGAAAAGTTTATGCAAAATAAGATCATCATCATTGAGGCAGATTTAGAGATATGGTGATTTAATTTCTTTCTCAAAGGGGTTTTGTTTGAGGAAAGTATTTTTTTTGTCATATAGTGGAAGGTATAAGGAATTATTGGATGTGCATTATTTTTATTGAATTTGGAGTAATTGAGCAAAGGATTTAGATCATATTTGTAAGAAAATTAGTGCATTGGTTTTGATTAAATTTGGGAGTAGATGAGCAAGGCAAATTTATGGATTGTTATGTTTGGTTTTGGGAATAGAGGAGAATTGTATGTATGTAATATTTAGGAGTAGATGAGAAAGTTGTGTGAATAAATTTAGATATTTTGGAGCAGATTTGAGTAGGTTGTATGAGTAGACTTGAGCAGGTTTAGAGCAGATTTGAGTTGTTTTGTGAGCAAAATTAAGAGTAAATTTGAGTAGGATTTGTGTGCAGTTTTGGAATAGTTTTTAGAGCATAGAGGATTATTATCTCCTATGGATTGGTGTCTACAAACTAGAGCAGAGGTTATTGGTATATCCTGTGGGTTGGTGCCCATAAACATTATAATAGCGGATTGGTGTCTCCTATGGATTGGTGTCTATGAACCAGAGAAGAGGGTATTGGTCTCTCCTATAAGTTGGTACCCACGAACATTGTAATAGGGGATTGGTGTCTCTTGTGGGTTGGTTCTCATGAAATTTATTGAAGAAATTTATAAGCAATATTTCTCTGTGGATGTAGCCTATATTGGATGAACCACATTAAATCTGTGTCTCTTATGTGTGTGGTGATTTGTGCATTTTTTCATTATTGCGATTGATAATATTTGAAGTTATTGCCTTGGAAAGAAAAGTAATTGTTTTATCTTATATTGTTCATCCTCATCTCAGTACAAGCTTGTGTTCTTCACTGTGCACTTCTATTTGATTGATGAGCTACTTAGCTATTCCTCTTCGTTCTTCACACTGCTTTACCTCTTAAATGATCCTTAAGTTTACTCCTCTATCTTCTAATTGGTATTTCTTTTATGAGTGCTACATTGTCTAGCCTCTTCAAAAAATCTTCCACTCCGCCTTCTTCCAACGTCAAATGATAAGTAGTGTTAGGTGAGTTAATAGATTCATTCAATGTCTCTAATCTACAATTAATGCCTCTTCAAGAGTGTTATATAAATGATTTCTAAGGATTCTTCTTTTCTCGAGTTATCCTTGATGTTGTGGTAATTGTATGAAATACCTTCTTCTGTGTGGTGCAAGCCTTTCACCACTTTTGCCCTAACTGTATTAGGTTATTCGAATATTTTTTTTGTGTATTTCTACTTCCAATGCTTTTTTGATAAGAGAATGATGGTTATTCTTCAACACTTCTGATCAAATTAGTTCTTCTTCCACCACTGTAATTAAGTGTCAAGCAAGGCTATGAGGTGGCTTTAGGCAATGAGTATCCTTATTTAAAATTAAACCTTAATTGAAACTAATTCACCCTTGCTATTTGCATTGCATGATGATTTTTGTATCACCTCCTTAGGGTTGCTGAGTTTACCTTACAACCTATATGTATTCCATGTTGGATATCTGAGTTGAATGGAACACTTGCTATGGTGCAAGTTAGAGTAATTACGTGGATAAAAATTTGATTTTTATCTGAGTCCCAACAAAGCTACTTCCAATCATAGTTACATGGGTTGAGTTTATCCTATGATACCTTTACCAAAGGCTTCCAACTATCAAGTGTACATTTATTTGCCTTCACCAATGACTACTGAATGTACCTTCTTTTACCTTCATCAAAGGCTACTTATATGCTAGACATATTTAAATTGAAGTCCTTTTTGTAGCTATAAATTCTACCTATTTCTCTCACCTTTCTTACTATATTTTACTTGAGAACAATATATGCTAACACTTGGGTGATTGATACATGTTGATGCTACTAAAACTATATCCATTTCCTTGGAGATACTTCCTTTTTAGAGCTCTTTAGAATGGCTCTAATGAGGTGTTATGCAAACATAGAATATAATGGTGTAGATGTTTACCCCCCTATGCTCTTAAACTGAATCTCTTGACTTCTCAATGTGCTAGCTTCAACTTCCTTTACAGGTTGATATAGATATAGAATCAAAATTACCTTAAAATATTTGTTAATACTTTTCTTGTTGGGTTAATTTTATACTTAATATTCCAAGATTTTCAATATTTTTTTGCACTATAGTATATGCAATTTTTTAGAGTCTTCTCTTTCTTAGAATAGTCAATAGAATGTTGATATTTTTCTCTCTCAATTTTTTTCTAAACATCTATTTTCTATGTAAGTTTGAACCTTATAGACAATAAATTCACTCCCTTGAAGACTTCAAATAGAAACCTATTTATGCAACTTTTAAATCTTGAAATTGGTGGTCAATAAACTTTAACAAGAAACCAAATACAAAAGTTCATCTAATGAAAAAATTTCGCCTTTATTGCATACCTTTTCACCTCTGTAGATGATGATGATGGTGATTTGAATCACCTAAATTATTGCCTTTTGTAGATGATATTGCAACTCTTCTAGGTTATCTACAAACACCTCTTTGGCTCACCTTTTTGTAGCTTTAACACTCCACTAATTTGCTTCCCAAAATTGTGATTTGGTGGCTTCAATACTTCTTCAGGATGTACCTCTAAAATTTTAACCTTAGAAACTACTAATGCTGCCCAAAATACTACATCCTTTCTATCCTCAATTCTGAAAACTTTCAGATTCTAAATCAGTCAAGACCTTCACCAAAATGTTGTCCTTGAATCTCAAAATTTTGGTAGGAAACTCCTCCAAATAATAGCTGAGATATTCCTCAAGAACCCTTCAATAACAATCTCCAAATATCTCAAATTTTGTGGTTTATCTATCTCCTTTTTCTTTTTCGATTTCTAACTTAAAATTGGATCTTCTTCTCAAGAATCGAAAAGTCTTGAGATATTCTCCAAAATAATCTAATATTTGACAAAATTCTTGCCAAATATTTATCCCTTGGGCTTGTTTTTGGATGGCGATAATTATCCCAATTTATTTACTATCAGAAGCTTCTCCTTAGTAGTAAATTTATCTATTGAGTTCTTCTAGGAACTCCTTCAATGAGGCTCTTAAAACCCTTTCCTTGTTTCTCCTCGATACCTCTCCAAGGTCTTCAATATTCAGCTTCAAAACCCTCAATGAGACCTTCCTTGATCTCTTCAATCTTCAACTATGGAAGTTTTGTAGTGAGATCTCCTTCTTAGATCTCCTAAATCCTCTACTACTGAAATATGCAATAGGAATTTTATCAGTCCTTCTCTATCCACAATATGAAATTTCTTCAATAGTGTCTTCTATGGACCTCTTCCCCAATGTGAAGTTTTCAATCTTCAATGGAGATTTCTAATCTCCAATATTCACTACGACTTATCTCTTAGAGTATCTTCTTCCTTCAATAGGATCTTCTTTCTAGGAACTCCTTCCTATATTTAGAATCTCCAATGCAACTTCCTTGGCCACTAGATCTCTTCTCAATCTCCAACTTGGAGTCTTTAATCTACAATTCTTTCAATGGAGCCTCTTCCTAAGGCCTCCAAATCTTCAACTCTATAACTTGTTGCTTCAGGTATCGGATTGATTCCAAAGAAGATATTCTTCCTAGCTCTTGTAGGAAGCTTCTCAAATTTCTTTGAATTTCCTTTCTTCTACAATAAAGTATTAGAAAATAATAATAGGAATTTCTATAAATATATAGAAAATAATCCTCACTAGCTGGATTGCCAATCTAGTGAGAACAATGTTGAGTTCTAGTATTCACAAGTTTTTTGCAACTCTATGGAAAAAAACTATCCAATAGTAAATTTAGAAATCCTGAAAATGAGATTTGCAATCTCCTCTCAATCATTCTTGTGGAAATAAATTTCATATTGATCTACATAGTGCTCTCATGCCACTGTTAGCTTTTGAAGCTTTAAATTAAAGGAAATGCAACCACAAGTATGAAAATAAGCGTGCAATATTATAACTATGATAATGGCTAACTAATATGCATGAAAATATGATAGAAAACTTGATACAATACTCAAGAAATGCTCATATATGAAAGCTCACAAAATATACAATGCTATTCAATGGAGGTCACAACCTCTCCATATTTGTAAAAATGGATCTACATTGTATCTACTACTACTCTATCTATGCACTCCAAAATCCTTTCACTCTTCTACTCTATTAAGGTCTATTTATAATGAGATGCAACTCTTTACCTTCAATATTTCTATGACACCTCACTATTCTAATCTAAGGACTAATGTACATGTGGACTACATGCACATTTTTATCATTGCACATTCTAACACTTGTGCATTTATTACATTGCTTTAATAAAGTACTTAAGTCCTAATAAAATCCTAATATAAATATGTACCCATGATGGTACATTAGTAAAGAACCAAATAATGTAATATATTCCAACAATTTTGATTCTATATCCATTTTCAATCTCTACTATGGATTTGAAGCTCTTGAATACTTCAAAAATATCACTATTATTCTTCAAAAAATATACCCAAGTTTTAATAGTTTGATCATCAATGAAAGTGATAAAATAGAAGTATTTACCAACATTTTGTGTGTGTATTAAACCAAAAATATCTAACATAATTAGTTATAATTGATATGATTCTCTCCATGCTATTCCTCTTAGAATTTCTTTTTTTGATATATTTTTTTTAATTTGAAATCTTCACATGCTTCACTTCTTTCTTCTGCAACAAGGTATTCCATGGACCATTACTTTAGAATTCAACAAATACAAGCTTTAAAATTTGAGGTGATCATGCTTTTGGTGCCACAACCTATTATTTACATCAATGGTTGTATGAGAAAAATAGTTCTCTTCTCTACAAGCTTCAAAGGAAATATTTTGCTCTTTTTTGTAGATATAACGACCATTGGTTGGTTCCTATTTGCTTTGTCATAGATGATGCACTTATTATTTTCAAACATGACTTTGTATTTCTATATAGAATATCCCCACACTCAACAAATTATGTTTTAATTATGGTATTAAGTAATTATTTTGAATATATTTCTATCCATATTTTTTATTAATTTGTTTTCCTTCAACATCTAATGCTCTATTATCTCTAAATTTTACCTTTCTCTTGAATGAGTCATCCAAATCCATACGAAAATCCTTATTATTGATCATATAATTCAAACAACTAGAATCTATGTACCAAGACTCTTTAGTTAAAAAGCTTTTTGCATTACATGGTAAGAACATATATTTAATTTTTTTTCCTCTTCATGTGAAAACTAACTTTTCCCTCTTTCATTGCTTACCTTTATTCTACATTATCTTTCATAGTGGATATACCTTTTCCAATAATGATATTGAAAATTCCTCTGATCCATAAATTTGTGTCTACCTCTACCACTATATCCTCCTCTTCTAGCATGACCACTTCCACTTATAATATGTTGGTTTTGATGCCCTCTCTTTATCCTTGGATATTGGAGCTTGAGCTAGACCTATTATTATTTAACACTCTTGCCTTTTAAGAAAAATATTACTTCAAGTTTTCTTCTTTGTTATCTTTAATTATTTCTTCATGGAACATAAGTGATCCACCAATTCATCAAACTCCAAATTTTTCAAATTTTTACTTTCTTTAATAATCATTGTCTAGTTATTCCACTTTGGTGTCAATGTTCTCAACACCATTTTGATAAAATCTTATTATGTTGGTTCTTCACCATAGATACCTATTTTATGTATATTCTCATACACCTTGACATAATAATATCCCACATTCTCATTCTTCTTCATTCTTATATTTTTATATTCTCCCTTCCATGTTTATAACTTTACTAATTTTTCAAAACTAGGACCTTGATAAGTTGACCTTTTTTTAGTAATTAAAAAACCTTTAACTAATACAAAAAGGTGTAGTGTAAGACTCATCTACATAATGTAAGTGCTAAATCAAGTAGATCATATATGATACATGCACTATACTCGTCATTGTTACATGTGTTACATGCTAAATTAATCCACATAATTTTGAATCAACTCTACACTTTATTTTAAAACTACCCAATAGGATGATTAGTCCCCTTGAGAAACGTTCAACAATAATTATTATGACTAGGCTATTGGGCTAGATTTTCCTTTTAATCCTATCTACTTCACCATATGATATTTTATATTCCTAAATGAAAGGAACACCAGGATTTTTATTACTTACCATTGTTGACAATCCTACATATATTTATCTTTTTGAATATAAGATGAAAAAAGGATCTTTAAATACAAATCACATTATATGTCTAATAATTTTTTTAAATTCTACTAGACTATTGCACGGTGATTGATGTTGTAGAAATTTACAATTATTTTATTTTCCATAGATAAGTTTAAAAGCACAAAATATTCCTTACATATCTTACCATAAGCTTTAATGTTAGTGATTGATGTTGTAGAAATTTACAATTATTTCATTTTTCATAGATAATTTTAAAAGCACAACAGATTCCTTACACATCTTATCATAAGCTTTAATGTTAGAAACTACTCTTACCTTCTTTTCAAGGATAATTTGGCTAGATCATTATACTTATAAATTATGATGATGTTATGACTTCCCACTATAATTTCTTCTTATTACTTTTTTTGTAATTCGGTAGAATGAAAACAAGAATTATTTTTGTAGTCCCTATAATGGCCTACTATAATTAGAAATAGAATTTTTATAATATGTAAAATTCTAAATAATTTTTTTTCCAGTCAACTATGAGTTATATTGCTCTTTTAATTTAGATTATGAACCTTTATTTTACACTAATCATGACTTATAAATTATTTGATAAATAAAATACGGATTGATTATCAACTACTTCATCTTTTAGATAATTGAAACTTTAATATAATCTAAATTTCAACTTCTTCAATTTCAAAAAAAAAAAAAGAACTATTAACATTGTGAAGCCTAAAACAATGGCCATTGACATATTTAAAAAAAAATCATTGCAAAGCTAAATGTATAACATACTTCAAATTTGTTAGAGGTTATGTGCTTTTTCTTGGAAAGAGTATTTACATTTTCATTCTAATTCCAAGCACACACTAATCAATCAAATTCGTATTCGGAAAATATACACTTTTAGTTCTTTTTTTATTGTGCCAAGTGGAAAATAAATATAACACCTTTTAACTATTCAGTCATATTATAAAAAAGAACAAAGAACAGAGAGTGCTTTTAATGAATGGCGTACTTTGAAATTTTATTAAAAATATATATTTATTTAATTTTTTAATTTATATTTATTAAACCGAATTTTAATTATAAAAACATATATAACCTCCTTAAATATTGCACTTTTAGATAAACAATTTACAAAATGAAAACAATAGAAACGAAAACAATAATTAGAATTATGAATGGGACTGAATTTTAGTGTTCATCAATTTGTGTCAGTATACATTTTTCGTCTTCAGCTAGCTGCTTAAGATCCTCCTCAAAGAAGGCTAAGAGTTCTGGATCAAACATAGGATAGTCCCATTGATTCTTGAGTCCATAACTTTGAAACCTAACAGTAGAACTTACATCTGAAGAACAAAGATGCTCTCCATCATTCAACCATTCTCTGAAGCTTCCAACTTTGGAAAGAACAGGACTACAGGGAATAGTGATCCCGCCAGTGTTGTCATAATCATGACAGTTTTCTCCATCTTCCAAACCTTCCATAAGCTTGTCTGTATCAATAATCTCAACATTTGTGGTGTCAAAATCATGCCAGTATTCTCCATCTTCCAAACCTTCCATAAGCTTGTGTGTATCAATAATCTCAACATTTGTGTTGTCAGAATCATGCCAGGTTTCTCCATCTTCCAAACCTTCCATAAGCTTGTGTATATCAATAATCTCAACATTTGTGTTGTCAGAATCATGACAGGTTTCTCCATCTTGGAGACCTTCCATAAGCTTGTGTGTATCAATAATCTCAACATTGTCAATTGTGTTGTTAGAATTATAACAAATTTCTCCATCTTCCAGACCTTCCATAAGCTTGTGTGTATCAATAATATGTGGGTTATACTCTCCTGAGTCATCCTTTGTGGGCTTGTGCTTTTCTGATTCTTCCTTTGTGGGCTTGTGCCTTTCTGGTTCTTCCTCTTTTAAAGAATTCCCTGATAGCAAATCCATAGCTTCGTTAGCAGAATTTCCACTTGCAACTTCTTTGCATGTAAATGCTTCGGTTAAGTTTTAATAAAATGATGGACTTATTCTTATTACAAGCTTAAATTTTGAGAATGGTAATTCGAAATAATATAAAAACCAACCATTGAAATTGGTGTAATATTTCAAATCTAAATACTAAGGTTGGTAATTCCGAAAATTAGAACACCTAGCTATTGAATTCAATGGAACCCAACTACATTTTGATACCTTGCCTAATACCCTCGTTTAACCTTTTAATTAAGTACCATATCTATATCTACTATGCACAATGTTATGAGTTTCCAAGCAATCAACTATGAATGGTGCTAAGCTTTACATAAACATACTAATTAGGGATAAACTGACCTTCATTGTCTTTACCAATGGAAAATGGTAAAACTTGTGGTTCTTTTAAAGACAAAACTTTTTTGTAAGATTTTTGGCGTTGCAGATGACCGCCACAATTTGATCAGAGTTGAGAAATTTCTCTGCTGCTATCGCCACAATTTGATGAGGAAATGGCCGGTTGAAATTCTCATGAAAACTTTTTTTTCTCAACGCCTTCCTTTTCCACGGCATGCAAAGCAGGGCAGTTACTCTACTGAAAACCTGCATCATAATTTATATTTCTTTCTTTCACAACTACATACAACACTTACCTCACCTCTTTCTGCAATCTAAAATGTTAACTTCTTTGAGAAAAATCTCTTGTTGGAGATGGAAAGTGCTTCCTTTATATATTGCACAACAAAGATTTCTTCAATACTTTTTTGTCACAAAAATTAAGCAAATGATTGAATCTCTTATAACGTATCAAAGTTTTTTTTTTTCGTTGCAATTTTAATTTCCACGACGTCGAAAATTTAAAGTCTTTGTCGAATAATTAAAGTCTTTGATAAATTTTCGAGCGAGAAATTTTCAGAAGTTACGCAAAGACAGCAAGAATTTTCGGCCTCGGCGCACACAGAAATAAATTATGTGTAGAATCTCATGTAAATAAATTTATTGTGTACAATTTTTAAGGGTAATTTTGGGAGTTGGCCAGCAAGCCGTCAGAGCTCCATAAAAAGGCTTTGCTTACAGTGGAAGAAGCGTTATTTTCTACAGAATTGAAATTGACAGCGGTACTTCCCTAATTACCCTTGAAAACCTAAAAAGAAAGAAAGGAATAGCTTCCCAACCAACCCATGGTTTGATGAAGATTGCAAAAAAATGCGAAGATTACTAAAGGAACCAACGGATAAAACAAGAGCAAACAAAAAAGCATATGAGAAACTGGTAAGGGCAAAAAAAGAAGAATACACTAAAACAAGGAGGGAAGAATTGATTTATTTAGGGAAGCATGAACCAAAGAAATTTTGGAAGGAACTAAGCGTGAAAAGGATGCAAACTGAAAATAACATAACAGTTAATCAGTGGTTGGAGTATTCAAAACAACTGTATCAACGTAGTAACCAGCAGGAGACACCCCCTACTATCATTGTCAAGAAAAAACTTTTCACAATTGAAGACATTATTCAAGGGATAAAAAAGTTAGCAATTGGAAAAGCTCGTGACATAGACAATCTTCAAGCAGAGCATATAAAATGGGGGGTAGATATCTTGGCACCGCAAATCAAAGAAATTTTCAATGAGGTCATACAAAATGGCTTCCCTATCGAGTGGACAACTAGCTTGACCATTCCTTTGTTTAAAAGTGGAGATGTAAATAATCCCTCAAACTATCGAACTATCATGATCAACCCTCTCTTTGCAAAGTTGTTTGGGAGTATGATAGAGCGGAGGATCAAGCATATGGGCGGAAGAAAAGGGAAAGAGAGCAAAGGGGCAAGCAGGTTTTAGGCCCAAACACTCAACTATTGATCACTGTATCACGCTCAGACACATAGTGGAAAAAATATGGGAGAAAAAAGAGGAGGCTTTTTGCTGTTTTGTAGACTTCAAAAAGGCATTTGACACAGTGCCTAGGAAAAAATTATGGAGCAGAATGGAAGAGATAGAGGTTCCAATTCACTACAGGGCAGCAGTTCACAGACTATATGAGCATGTAAAAGCTAGAATCATAACACAGGAAGGGTTATCTGAATGTTTTGGTAGTGACATAGGTGTCAAACAAGGTTGCCCTCTATCTCCGACCTTATTTGGGCCGTACATTGACAAGTTAGAAGAATGGATAAACAAATTTGGGGGAGAGGGTGTGCATTTAGCCAAATATGTGGTAAAACTCCTCATGTATGCAGATGATGTAATTCTTGTGGCCAAAACAACCAAAGATCTAGAAGATCACCTTCAAGCTCTAGAAATCTTTTGTAAAGAAGTTGGGATGCGAGTGAACACGAACAAAACAAAAATTATGATTTTTTCAAGCAAAAAGAAGAAGCAACAACTCAAATTTCAGTTTGCGGGAGAACCGCTTGATGTAGTGGTAGAATACAAATACCTGGGCATAGACTTTCATGACAAACTTAATTGGAATACATGTAGGATGAAAAGAACTCAAAGTGGTCGGAGAGCACTATATGCACTTCAAAACAGGTGTAGGAATGCCGAGTTGTGGGACTGGAAGACCACCAAGGTCTTATTTGGCCTACTTGTTACACCGGTTCTGTTGTATGGTTGCGAGGTGTGGGCTAGTGGCACAACAAATGCAAAATGGAGGCAAAAATAGAAAGGATTCAAAAATATCTAATCACAAACTTTCTCAAAATTAAGGCCACAACCCCTTATGAAATTATTCTAGCTGAAACTGGAATGTTCCCTTTAGAAGCAATTGCTATGACCAAGCTATTATGTTACTTGAAAAAAACAGAAAACATGACAAATGATAGATGGCCTAGAGCAGTTAGGGATGAAGAGTTACATAGGCGAAAGAATACGTGGATGAAACAAAATCAGAAATGGATGAAACGTTGGGAAATCAACATAAATGAATGCCCAAATGTCAACAAAGACATTAAAAATTATGTGAATGAAAAGTTCGAAGTGGAATGTGGAAAAATGC
The DNA here is from genome assembly GCA_028583015.1 of Wollemia nobilis. Lineage (NCBI taxonomy): Eukaryota > Viridiplantae > Streptophyta > Pinopsida > Araucariales > Araucariaceae > Wollemia > Wollemia nobilis. The sequence goes on from JAQPPZ010002515.1 coordinate 2,884,384, forward strand.
AAGCAGGAAAAGACAATATTATATTGCAAATTTTAACCCAACGTATGACCACAAGGAAAAAGCGTATATAGGCGCTGAAATCAAGTGGAAGGAAAAAATGCTCATTGCTCAGATAAGGACTAGCTCTCATAGGCTTAGATGTGAAACGGGGAGATGGACAACGCCCAAAGAACAATGGGAAGAAAGGATATGTACTCTATGCAAGACAAAGCGGTGAGAGACAGAGGAACACTTCATCTATAAATGCCCGATTTTTTCAGATATCCGTGACAAATACAAAGAAACACTTGGGAACGAGTTTATTACAGATTTATTTGAAGACAGAAAAATAAAAAAAGTTGGAGAATTGCTAACACAAATCAGCAGGAGAAGGAACAACCTTCTCAAAGATATTAAAGATCATATGATATGATTTGAGTAATTGTACTTCCATATTTGAGGTCCCATAAACCATTTTTGGGTCTCGCGGACGTAATTAAAATCTTTCATTCATTCATTCACAACTGCAACAAAACAGTTAACAATTCTAAAGCAAGCACTTCTCCTTAAAAATGCTATCTTCAATAAACTGTTTTATCTTCCTTTGCCCGATTTTAAACCATTTTTCCTTCGCTTTGTTTGATTTCTAGCCAGATTGTAAGAATTACGGTTCCACGAAAAGTTGAACAATCACAGGCCAAGTGCCACGAATATGCACTTCATTATTTTTCTAATGGCCTGGATTTTTATTAATATATATATATTTTTAATTATTTTATATTTTATTAAAACAATCTTATTTATATTTATTTTAGGCGAAGCATAATCCAAATTCTTTTTTTTATATAATTTAATTTTAAAACATTCTAACTTATATGCAAGGGTCCACCCGTATAATATATTGTTAAATTTTAAATATTTGAGGATATTATATAGTGACAGATAATGTTATGCTATATATATAAGACATGGTAAAGGGTTTATTTACATTCCAAGGTACCTAGTAATAGTATTAAAGTAAAGTAATTAGGTAGTTTTTAATATTTATAATTTTATACGTTATATGAGACAATTTTGATGAATGATATCATTTATATAATATATGTTTATTCAACCATATTTTGATTACAAGAAACAAGAGTATGGTGTACAACTTTACTTCCTTTTAGATTTGAAACTTGGATTTTCTTTTTAGAGTTCAAAAGCCTTAACCATTAGGGTATTATATGGTGACACATAATGTTATGTTATACATATATTATACAACAAAGGGTCTATTTGTATTGCAATGTAACCAATAATTTTATTAAAGCAAGGTAGCAAAAAGTAAAATAGATTTGAATACCCACTATGTCATAGGTCATATGGGACGACCCTCGTGGAGGATGTTGTTTACACTATATATGTTTATCGAATCATATTTTGATTACAAGAGCATGGTGCACAACCCTACCCCTTTTGGATTTGAAACATGGAACTTCTTTTTAGAGTTCCAAAGCCTTCGCCATTAGGCCCACTCAAGTTGTATATGAAATGAATTTTACCTTTGTTATTTCTAAAAATACCATCTCTGCTAACTTTCTCTATCTCTATATTTTCTTTAAAAGCACTATCAAAATTAATTTTAATAAACCCAAATATCTAACCTTTTTCAATTTACCATAGATTAACATAAGATTGTTTTAATCTCATTATCATAGATGACCCTTGTAAGCATATTCAAATATTGTAACAGAAAATCCAATACCCTTTTTTCCACACTTATACTTCTCATCATGAGAATTGTATCTCAACATTTTGCAAGAGAGAAAAATATATAATTGTAAACTTGCATATGATTATGAGATTTGTTTTTAAAATACTATTATTCATTTCAAGCCATAAATTCTCATAGATGAGAGGAGGATTAATCCTTCCACATAAAGGATAATGCTTTAGATTTGAAATAGTTAATTCAACTTGTTATCAACTCTTTTAGTCTTGATGGAGTTACCGAGCATCTCTCTTATTTTAAAAAAGTTATGATTATGAGATTTGTTTTTAAAATACTATTATTCATTTCAAGCCATAAATTCTCATAGATGAGAGGAGGATTAATCCTTCCACATAAAGGATAATGCTTTAGATTTGAAATAGTTAATTCAACTTGTTATCAACTCTTTTATTCTTAATGGAGTTACCGAGCATCTCTCTTATTTTAAAAAAGTAATGTCAAATGATGTAAGTAAAGGGAAAATTAAGAAGTGCTTTACTTACCCCTTACATAAGCCAAACCTAAAAGGTTCATGGTATCTTCTTCTTTTTAGATTATCACCTATAATTTTTTTATTTTAGACTACTAACAAAGGAGTGTTAGGGCCTCAAGGAAGGACTCAAGTGAACAAACAAAATTCCTATGGAAATATTTAGGAGTGGTAGATTATAATTACTCCAAAGTCTTATACCTCAATTGTAGTAAAAAATTACTACCTTGAGAATTCTATCATTTTGGTGAATTACAAAACCTTCAAAATCAATTAATTAAAACTTCCAACACCCTAAAATTTGCTAAGTGAAGATCATAATATTGATTAGCTCTAATGGAATTCATTTGATCATAAAATAAAATTGCCCAATTGATGCTTGGTAATGCTTCGATGTTTTCCTTTATTGAGATAAAGATATTTATATACAAAGCATTTATCTAATATGACATAACAACCTCAACTACCCTTTAATTGAAAGAGACACATAGACCTTGTAAGTGGTGGTTGTAACCACTATTATTATTATGCCAATACAAATATGATGGTAACAATTTCTAACATTCCCCCTTATTACATCATAGAGGACTCTCAAAATACTTCAAACTTAATTCATCCAAATGGCTCGATGAAGATTTTTGCATGTTTTTCTTGAGTAGGATAAAATTTGAATTGAATGTTGTGTTGTTGAACATGTTCATGTATGAAGTGGAACTGAATTTCAATATGCTTCATTTGATCATGGAATACTATTTTGCAAACAAGTTTCAACATACCTTGATTATTGTAGTATACGGTTATTTTAATTTGTAGTAGACCCATACTTGTCAGCATATGTTTATGTTAGGATATTTTATTGCATTATTTTTAGATCACTCATTATTAGCTAAGATATTATTATTCACTAAAATATTATTTTAATATTTCTTGCATGTAATGATCTCCTAAATGAGGAGTATCGATCTTCCAAATTGTAACCCTAAAGCATGTATTAAATAGGCTCTTGCCTCAATGAATAAATTACTTTTGCTATAACTGGTATGAAAGCAAGGAAATATGAGTATGCTTTGAAAATATAGTGTTATGCTAATTTGATTTATCAAAAAGGATTTTTTGATCCAATTCATCACCAAGTATGTGAGGTTTGGTAAGAGATAATTGTTGTTATTTAACGACAAGCCCTTTTATTTATTTGATGTGTATATATCTAAGTGTTTATAGGTTTGATTCATGGGAAATATATCCATTAATAGTTAGAGCCTATGTGATTACGACCTTGGATCTATTCTTCTAAAATATTTTACTTATTGTTTACTAGATCCCTCATCTTGGGTTGCCAAACATCTAGCCTCCTTAAAGGTTTTTGTATATTACCCTTATTAGATCTCTATTTTTTTCTTAGGTATCACACAAAAAAAACTTTGGAGCTCATTTTCAAGGTCTTCTAAGATTTTTTGAGGTATTTAACAAGCGTCAAATTCATATTTGATTGTTTAATGCATCTGGCCCATCAAGATATTCAATTTGAAAACTAATCTAAAATGGGAGTTTTAGATCAAAAGCTATGCCCTCTAGAAGGTTTTGCATTGATGGAAGTTGATATTATTGCTAATTAATGCACATAGGTAGTTTCTAGAGGAGTCCAACTTCCACAAAGAGATCAAAGATTCTAGTCTTTGGAACAAAGGCTATCTAATAGGTGTTAAATAGTTGATGAAAAGTTTGAGTCATTAGTGGAAGCAAAAAATGGAACCCCCAAAATAAGCAATGATACCTTTGATGCACCAATATGGATGAAGACTTTTTAACATTTGCTTGAGATCCTTAAAATCTAACAGGAGGGCATGCTTCACTAGATAATGCATCGTGGTTGAAAACTTTTGCCTTTGACAAGATCCAAGCTTGATTCTCATTGGTAGAAAAAATATTTTTTTTGGTGCTTTACAAAGGTTTGGAAAAAAATTTCAAATGTGCTTGCATTATCTTTTATAAAGGGGGAAAAAATGACGCTTTGTATTTTTTTAATAAAATAAAATCTTTGTTTTTTAAAAGGAGCACTTTATATATTTAATAAAAGAAAATATTTATTTAAAAAAATGCTTTCTATTTTTTTAAGAAAATAAAATCTTTCTTTAAAAAATAACACTGTTTGATTTTAATTTTAAAGATATTTTATTATATTTAGCTAAAGGGGGCTTCTTTTATGTATTCAAATTAGCCAATTGTACAATTTTATTTAACCAATAATGCAATTATGATTGTAAACAAGGTGCATTATCGACAGAGTTTGACACCTTCATTATTTATTCCAATATTTTCAAGTTTTACATATCACATTTTACAAATTTGCATATGCGGCCAATCCAAAGGTAGACCCAATGGTCAAATTAAAGGCTAATGTAATGGCAGACCCAAAGGCAAACCCTTAGGTGATATACCTAATGGTATAACCAGTGGAAAAATTAGAGGTCAAGCTAATGCCAGACCCAAAGGTAAAGTCAGTGGTAGATCCAATGGCCATCCTTGTAACAACCCAGTCAAACACACACTAGTTATAGCGATTAACCACTCTTAAATATTAGACAAACTAGGAAGACATTTGATAAGGATAAATTTATTTTTGATTTTAAGGTTTAGTTTTGCACCCAATTGTAATTAGTACACAATATTCAATACCACTTTTGAGAATTTGACCACTATAATCGACCTCTGAAGTGGATGATATTGGCTAAGTCCTGTAAAGAGTACCTTTTAGTGATGCTATCTCTCACCCACTTTTTTTGGTGAATCGATAACCATGGCATAGGTTATCCTCTAAGTCCCATAACACCTAGAGGGGGACACATAACTCTCTACCTTAACATGTCTAATGGAATCCTGAGTGTATTTTAAGTCATCTATTCCAGAATACATAAGAGATAGAGTGTAATTGTTATGGTGCTTAACTAGAGACCATACATCTAGATTGATGTCTAGCACCATGGAAAATTATGGTAATTTTGAACATGGAATTCTTGATGATATGTCAAATACAGTGATACATCCTATTCCATATCACTAAGGAGTCTTTCCAAGATTACTATATCTTCAACCAAGATTTCCCTTATCGGGTAATATTATCTAAACATATATTACTTCTCCCAAGACTACTTATTTAACAGTTTCACATAAGGTCCACCATCGTACTGCTCATATAATGACTAAGATAGGTGTCCCATTCCTCCTATCCTTAGTAGCCATTCTCAAATCATATTGATTGCACACTCTCAATTCCAATGGTAATGGGTGTCTTTCTTTTCTTACCATCTTCACCAATGATTATGATTAAAATATAAATTAGGGTCAGATCTTTCTTATCATCTTTACTGATGATTTAAGGTTTAGAGTTCAACCTAGTTTAATATTTTATTCTTAAACTCCATTTTCCCCTAATTACCCAAAGGAAAAGTAATACTAATGAAGATTAAAAATAAAATATCATGCTCAACATAAATTCAACATGAAATACCATATGCAACTATATTCAACTTTAGTCCAAACACTCGAATATTATCAAGGCTCCTTCAATTCATCCTTTGAATTTTCACAAGAATATATCCCATAAATAAATTCATATACTTAATCTAAATTTAAATAGAACCAAATACTTAATCTAAATAAAGGCATACAACTCATTACTAAAAATAATTTTCTAAAGGAAAATCAAATATTAAATTAATATTAATAATATCTTTATTCTTACGTCTTTATTATAACATGGCACTTATGTATTTTCTAGTCTTAATATTTCATACATCTAAGGAGTTTAAATTTTTAAATAACAATATTACAATTGAGACTTTCGACATTAGCTGTAGTAATACCCTAAGATTATTTTCACTATATGTGGTTTATAATGAATGCAACAGTTTATCCGCATTAGCTTACTAAAAGAAGGAATTCATTGCACAAGTTATGGCATAAGAACTTATATTATGAATGTCATCACACGATTTTGACCATCAATGGTAATGTTAAAAATTGAAGGAATTCCTTTACACAATCATATTCTTTATGCTATGTGTTTAAATAACATGGTTATGCTAATGCATTCAAATCTGAATTAATTTAGAGTTAGAGAATACCAAGAGTCCTAAATAGTTATAGCACGTAGTCCTAAATAACATATTTCATTGTAATATGTATTATAAAGTAGTAATAAATGATGTAGCAGTGACAAGATGTTAGACTAAATTGGTTGCTAACTACATATGAAGCAGGAGCATTATGATAGTGAAATGATGAACATGGATAGCACAAGGTTGGTTGATAATCAACAACAACACATCAATAAACAAAATATGGTTGAACATTTTGTATAATAACAAAAAAAATTGATGAGATAAAATGCATTATTGAGGATGGACGTTTTTCGCAGGACTGCCCAAAATGTCAAACTTGTTTTGGCCATATTTCACTCATCCGAACTCGGATTGAGCTGAAATTTTGAGGGTAGATGCCTAAAAAACCCTCGAATGCCTTCACCACTTTTCAAATCATTTGGAGCAACAAATATCTTAGCATATCCCTATGTGTGAATGAGAATTTTAGGAAACGGTTATGTGAGGATTTCATTTGGGTTGAGTGCAAGCAGCTCTAGAGGTTGGTTTTTGGGGCCTTCGGGCCCTAGCGACCAATATTTTTGTGGTTTCTACTCAATATTTTAGCAAGATATATTGCAAGGGATCCAAGATGGGCTAGAAATCTATCTTTCAATAGATCATGTTGTGAACTTGAGTGACAACGGCTTCCAATTTGTTGCACAAAATAAAAGTGAAAATCATACCTTTCCATGATGTCTTGGGGAAGGATTAAAGATATCACGAAACAAGTTTCAAGTAGCTGATCAAAAATGGCTCAGATTACAAGTGAATCTAGTGCTAAGGTGCACCTACAAAATAAATTTACTGTGAAAACCCTTGTTAGGGGTAAGAATTTTGAAGACTCGGCCCCAAAAATAAATTTTAAGGATACCCTCCATGGTGGACAACCTCAATCCAATCCTAATATTAATCTTAGGGATTCCCATAAACCTCTAAGAATTTACATATGTAGATTGTTACATTATTTTTATATATTTTAAAACTTATAATGTGCTATAATAGGTTTAGATAATAGAGTCAAATTCAAACTTTTAAAATTCTTCAAAAACTAATGAAGAGTATAATGGAATGAAGGTTCAACCACATATTTGTATTTTATACACACTTTATGATAACTATAAAAGAACAAAGAAGGCATAGATCCATCGAAGTGAAGTCTTCCAACAAAAATAAAGTGTTTGGAAGGTCCATCCACATTAAACACATTGAGGATCAAAATTGCATGAATAGAATATAAAAGTTGTTAGAGAAGAAGAAAACATAGGAGGTGGATGAACTTGGAAAATTAGGAAAGGAGGTTGTATAAGGTCCTGAGAAATAAAATTTTGATTTACTTTTGTGGGTTTATGAACTAAGCATTTATGAAGAAATTAACTTAGAAAATTTGAATTTGAATTACCATGAAGATGAAATTTGATTCTTTAATAAAAAATAACTCTTGGTAATTTTCTTAGTTACTCTTTGGAAGGAAACCCATTAGTTGTAAATAAGTGTATAAAGTGAAATTTAAATAAAATGATTCAAATGATAAGTTTAAAGCACACATTTTTACCAAATTTTATTGTAGTATGCAATACTACCTTTAACACAGCCATTGGCTTGACCATGGTCATCAGACAAGAAAAGCATGATTCCCTAAGATGAATACAAAGGAGTCAATAGTTTTGGCATTATTGAGGTAAAATTATAGTAATAATGGTTAAATACCTATAATTCAATGGTGTTTCAATGAATTATTAACACAAGTGGCCTAGTTGAGTAATTCTTGGTCAACAATAGTATTTTTATTCTCTCAATGTAATTCATGCATGTAAATTCTTTGCACCCAAAGTGAATATGGTAAATGTAATACTATAAATAAGGTATAAGGGTCTATTGTAAATCATATTTTGGCTATTAAAAAAATGCTAGATTTATACTCTCTAAACGTGATTTTTGATTTTATAGTTAATGGAAAACTATGTTTTGCATTTATATAGGATTATGTCACAATTTATCAAACCTATTATTTTGTGTGTGTGAGTGGTTATGCCCTATATATTTAGTCTCTTTTCCACTTTGAGTATACATCTAATATTACTTCTAATAGTTGTTATTTTGATTTCTTAATTTAGTTTAATTGATCACACACAATCCTCACTACAACTAGTGATCACATTTAATTTTCTTGTATTTACCTTAAATTTTCACAACCTTACCTTGAATGTTTAATGTTTGTATTTATTTTCCTATATTAACATAGTATTAGATTAGGTTAGCATAGGGTACTAAGGAGTTAGCCCAAATCTAGACATCAATGACATTAATGACTTCTTTTTCCTAGAATTATGAATGTGGAGCATTGGTATGGGTGCAAAAAAATGACCAGGCCACTTTTCACATCAACAATTTAAACTATCACACTTGGTGGGATGATTTTGATTTAATCCATAAAAAAATCCATTGAGACACCTATCATGCATGTTAATAATTCATATTGGCATGCTTGGTGGGACCTGTCCCACTATTTTGGAATACTCAAACTCATATCTATGTCATCCTATTGAGAATCCTACTAGATCTATTAAAGGGCTTAATTTACTTTTCAGATTTTTCCAAACCCAAAAATTATTTTATGGATAACGATCTTGAGCGGCCTAGATTTGATATTTTATTTTGATCTAAAACTAAGAAATTTAATGAAAATATAATGGATCAAATGGTGACCCCATTGAAAAATTGAACTCCATAAAATATTCAAAGTACCAATGTCCAATGGTTTCATAGGATCATCTTGTGATTTTCTAGAAAGTTAAATTATGTCATCCTTGGATGACTTATCTTCGAAAGGTTTTTTATTTTTATTAAGTATTTTTTTGTAAATTCACTAATTTATCTAGTGATTCATGGATATCCTTGTTGATAAAAAGTGATGCCATCTATACTCATCTACTAAATCCTTATTAAAATAATTCACTAGTTTCTTTAATGATGTTATGCTAATAAGTGTGATCTTGGTGATTAAACATATTTTTTTGGCCAAGGATGGAATCCAATGATTCACTACATTTTTTATGATTCACTAACCTTTTAGTGAATTGCTAAAAAAATTAGAGATTTATTGGCTACATAAAAGAATCCAAATTTTTGGGGGTGTTGTTCCATTCAAGGGAAATTATACAAGTTCTACTCCTACCTTCAATATATTTGAGGTTTGAGCAGCTTTGTAGAATTTCAACTATAAAGGAATGCTCAAATGATTTAAAAAATCCTCAATCACATGAATATGTTAGATAATTTCATCCAACAATAGGTTGTACAAAAAATTTACCAAGTTGAATAAGACTAATAATGGTTTTAATATCCCTAACAACAACCAAAATATGCTTCAATAGTACAACCTACATACCAAATATTGTGTGGAAAAATGTAATATGAATAAGTATCTCATCAGCCTTAGTTGATTCAACAACTAAATCCAATGGTGTATATGTAACAAAGCTATCTGACTTGTCCAACCCAAACCTATTAGCGATAGGTGGACCCATAATACCAACAAGATTCCCAACTTCAATAGAACTTACAATAGTTTTGAAAGGACTTGTACTACATCAAGAACTACTTATGATACTAAAATGAATGAAGGAACAAGATGATTAACTTGAATAGGAGAATTGAATTCATCAATCAGGAAATATGCAAGAGCGTCAATGGTCATTCATTCAATGTCAAGACCTACTAACCCCCATTCCTAAAGAATTTTTGGCCTATAATAAGTCACTTCAAGTTAGAGTACCCTAGTAAGAAAACATACTAATGGCTATCAAATGCACAATTGCATGATTAATGTGAACTAAAATTTTTGAAGCCTTGTAAAATAGGTCATAATTTGGCAAATTATGTTATGGTAAATCCACCATGCCCAAACAATGAACTAGTAAGTTTAAAGCCAACCTATAATATGAAACTAGCTATTAGCATTAGTCCAATAATGGTTAGTCAACTCATGATAAGGTGACCACTAGTAAATAAGGTGTTTGCATCCCAAGTCAATTTGGCATAAACCTATGCAATACCTAGAACACTTTAAATGAGTGGTTACTACATCCCTACCCAAATTATAGTATTGAACTATCATTTAGAGTATCCTTAGCCTACTCCCCAAGAAATATACCCCTTTCAGATATAAAAAGAACCTAAAATGATAAGAGAAGACTCATAACAATGGAACAATGATTCTTGTGGTGAATACCCCATTCTTCCATAAAGGGGTATATCTCTTATGGTTTTAGGAAATCCTTAAGACTAAAAACAAGTATTTTGAAGTTAACAAATCAAGGGATGGAGAACATTATAAATCACTTGATCCTTTCTTAGATAAGGATTTAGAGGCCATAGAATAATATGAAGTATTTAGTTTTCCCTTAGTGGGAGAAGGATCCATAATGGAAGTACCAATAGAGCCAAAATATTAGGATTTTAGTTTCTCCTTTAAAATTGTGGTACTTATAAAGATAACAAAGGAAAATATACAATCAAATCGTTGAGCATTATTGATTATCTCAAATGAGGACTTGAAGTATACAACACCAATGAAATAGAAATTGGTCAAAATATGAAGGAGAAAGAAACACTACAAAGTTTGAAGAATGAAAATGTGAATCCCCTTTCATGAAGGAATTTTAATTTTTGAAGAAAAACTTTTAGAAGGAAATTATCAAGTTCCTATAATTTTAAGTGAGATTCAAAGCACTGAAATCTAAAGCACCAGAGTTTACTAAACTCATCGTCATATCAAAGATATCATCATGTGCAATCCTTATAAATCATAAAAATAACATAAAATATTTTCTCTCCTAGAATATCCAGTATTTTTATCAAGCTAACTTTGATACTAGAGGATGAAGTTGAAATAGAAGAAGAAACTAACCTAGAATATTAAATATACAATTTTATCTTGAAGAAAACTAAGTTTGAAAGTTTTGGAGAAATCTCATGGGGGATGTTTTGTGAAGAAGTATTCTTATTTGAATATGAAAGAATAGAAGTAGACACTAATCCATAAATATATAAGGATTAAACTATGACTCTTAAATACATTCAAGAAATTTCATATAAATAGACTACAATGAATAATAGAGAGATCATGATTTTAGAAATGGGGTATTTTTCTACAATCATAGGAAGTACAACCAAGGTAAAAATTGTATTCCTTATTTTGAAGATGATATTGATTTGATACCGGAACAAATAAAGGAGACATTGTTGTTAAATGAATCTATGTTGCTTGGTTTTATAAAGGCAAGGGCCTCAACTTGTAATCAACATCAAAATCTATCATAAAACATGATAAAAAAATGGAGAGGCTTACACAAGTATATAAATTACAACATCCACCTACACTCCCCACCACTTTAAATTTAAAATATATCATTCCAAGAAAATTATCTTAAGGAGGTGGATGAAAAGGGATGATAAGAGAGAAAGTAGCTCTAATTCCCTAAATCACAATATCAATTTAGGGTTTTGATTGTCTTAGTGAAGAAATATATTATCTCCTAGAGTGCATCCATGGAGCTCCAAATTGGGGAATCCCCCTTGGAAAAATCCCTCTATATGCACCATTAATGTTATCAACTTACCATGTTCATATAGGTGTTCAAAAATTCCAATTTAGAATTTCGATATTAGAAGGATGGACAACTATTTTATTAATCCTCTAAATTATATTGCCCTTTATTTAATAAAATAGTTATTTGTTTCTATAAATTCTCTCTTCTCATTTCCCATTCTTTAGTTTTCCTTTTAAAAAATAAACCTAAAAAATAAAATCCCCATATCATCTAATCAAAAATATTAAAAGAGACACTCAAGTTCCCATTTCTTTTTCTTCTAAAATTTGTTGAACATCTCCCCAAGATCATTGGTTTGTTTTATAAGGCTTAAAATATGAGATGACAAACTAGGAACATGGTGATAGCAATATGATGACAAATATCCAAACCATTTTTAGGGAGGTGGGATTTTTCTTCCTTCTAATTCCATAGTCCAACGGATGAGATAGTTTAAGATAGACCTTATTGATAGTATAGTCATAGAAATGCTTGTCAACATAAAGGCTTATAGATATGCCTTTTGAGACTTTGATGACTTAGAAAAATAAGGTTTAAAAGACTATAGAACCTAAAGGTAAGGGATCTGGAAGATAAAGAGGCTGATATATCAATAAAATGGTGACAAGAATGGAAGTCTATAATCTACAATCATAAATTACTTTCACCATATTTAGTTTACTTCCACCCTTTATTTCTTCTAATTCTAATCACTATTATAACTTTTTTTTATTCTTACTTCTTAAATCCCCTTAACTTGTTCTACTGCATTCATCCCACCTTAAATAAGTATAACCCTAGTCTTAGGGTCACTAGCAAGTTTATCCATCCAAGATGTAAGGTCATATCAAATACCATATCCATCTCAATTTCTCATCATCAAATATTCAATTTTTATCCACTTATCCTTTAGTCTCTAATACAACAAACATTATCACATCACTCTATATGTTCTTATTTAAACCCCTTAGAACATCCACCATTAACCCTTTTATGCCATCACCCCAAATTATTGTATCAAATTGGTATCATCATCCTCATTCATCCATTATCATTAGAAGTGTTTAAATAAATCTACATTACTTCAAAGATCCATCCCATCCTTCATATCAGTCAATTATTTTCTATTCATGTAATAGAAGGCAATTATGCATAGTGGCAAATATTTACAAATTGAGCAAATATTAGGATTTTTAAAATTGGAAATTGGCAAATATGAGGACCCTCGATGTCAGTCCATTCGCCTAAATTTTTGGGCGAATATATATCCAAACATAGGCATATTTGTACTCGTTGGAAATATCTTTTTGAGCTTGATCTAATGGTGGTATTTTTATGAAGTTATAAGGTGATTTAATGGGTCAAAATTAGCCCCAAAGGTGACCTTACTTTTTAGGGCTTCAAATACCCCAAATTTTTGTGTGAATATGATTGATTTGATTTTCTTAGGATTCACCTTGATTCACCTTGATTTTTATTAGGATTCACCATTTTTTTACAAGTACATTTTGAGTCCAACCCCTTATGCATGACCCCTGAGGCCATGAGAAGAAAGACATAAATGAAAGTATTAGATATCATGTAGGAGACAAGAAAGTAGATTGTTCAAAATATTATCAAGAGATCTAGCATTTGTCATGCCTATGATCTCACAATCCTCATTTGTAAAGGATCAATAAAGTGTTAATTTTAGAGGCACTACCAATAGATCTAAGTAAGATAGCAACCACCACAACCAACTATACCACAAGAATGTCTACCATAAACTTATTGAGGAGTAATCTATTCTATGTGGTACATCTAATAGGGAAGTCACAACAAACAATGACTATTAGATATGCTCATGCAATTGTTTAACCTAAAGGATAAAAAAGGTAAGTCTTGTATTATGCACATGTAATGAAACAACTATTTGAAGATATGCAAAGGTAGATGATGTACCTACAATAGGAAATAGATGCATCTAAAAATGGAAAACTATGGTTTGAGATGATAGGAAGTAGAAAAGCAAGAAATTACAAAATAATTATAAAACATTAAAGGATGGTTAGCACAAAGGGAAGAAGATTGAAGTTAAAAAAAAAATAAGATTTATAATTTTAAGCTCAATTAAAGATAGTGTTGTGCCTTGTCTTTTCAAATGAGATCATCAAGTTTTAAAACTTATTGGATATGATAAGGGATGTAACATATTAATGGAAGATAATCTCAAAGGACCAACATGAATACAAATAATTGGATAGTGAGGTTCTAGATGATTAGAACCTATCTTCTGGTGCATATTAATATGTGCTTTTAGAATCTGGTAGCCTAAAGTTGAATACATGTTCTATGAGTTAATCCCAAATTTGAAAACTTTATTTCCAATAATAAGGTATCATTGAGGACCTCTCATCAACTAGGCTTGACATCTCTACAAGTCATTAGAAATGAAGTAGCTTGGCTACTACCATCAAATTACTATGAAAATTTGAATTTTTAGAAGACAAAGGAGAAAAAGTTTGAATCCATAGAAGGAATGTTGTAAATTAGAAATTTTAATTTTTTTTTTTAATAGCTAAGTATAGAAGTTATGATTTATCAGCAAACCAATGATTCATTAACAAATCAATAATTTGATGACTTTCCTTCCAGCATTAGCATGAAATCATCCAATAATTCCTTTAATCCATAGGAAACTTATGATTCATCTAATCAATGATCCATTAGAATCCAACAATTTATTAGAAAAATTAGTATAAGATAAATTTGATAATTTGGTAGTGATACTATGTCAGATGGCAAGCATAATTTTTTTCAAACATAGATTGGTCTACATTACAAAATTTACCAAGTAGGATATTAGTGTGTGGTCATATTTTTTGCATCCCCTCTCTCAACTCCATATAAAAAGGATTACATCTTTGTGGGGTTATTCACTAATGAGGCTTGACACCCCTACAAGTTGGTAGAAATGTAGTATATAGTACTGCATATAACACAACCAATAGGTTGATCTTTGTCATTAGATAATGAAAGTATGATGTCCAAGAATGGATAAGGATAAATCAATAATTTTGTTAATTTCAAACTAAAATTACAACAAGAATGGTTAAGTCTTAGATCTAGTGATTTGTTGAACTATAGTTAGTTAACCTCCAATTCTTTGATACTTCAATGAATTAGTAAAACAAACAACTTGTCCAAGCAAATTTAGATTGATAATTATGTTTTCTCCTCTGGCCATAATTTATACATGTAAAGTATTCTCACCTAGGGTGAATAGGGTTAATTTATTACTATAAATAAGGACCTAGTGCCCATTGTAAATTATATTTTGTTTATTTTAGGAAGGGCTAGATTTATGCTCTTCAAATTGTTGGAATTCAAATTATTTTTCCAAAACAAACACAAGCAATCCATCTACTCAATTCTTATACAAAAAATATAAAGAGATGAAAGAGAGAAAAAAAGACACAAATATTAGGGGTTTCCCATGAGTACCATATATAATCAATATATCCATAGAGATAATTACATAACACTCCAATGATCAAATTAGGAGTGAGATGGGATATTTATACAATACCAAAACCTCAATTACATAATAAAGTTTAACCTAAGTTGACATAACAAGAGGGTTTTGTGTTAATTATAAATTATAAAAAGGGTTTAACCATAACAAGGCTAATCATGTATCATAGGGATTACATAATAATATATTGTAAATAGTCAAAACATTACACAATAAATGCCCTTAGGCCTATCTAATATGTCATTCAATGTTGACCTTGGTCATGAATTAGATTATAATTTCAACACCCCTCTAAAAATTTGAACTAAGAGTCCAAGCAAAGAAGATATTAATGACAAAAATATCTTCAACACCATAATGGATGCTCTAGTGGCCCTCTATACTTAAGTAAGATCTTACAAAATATTCCTCATCATTTGGAAGACGTCCTTCAATATTCAAGAATTCAAATTTAATTATTTTCAATTTTAGTAAGAAATTCATCATTGGATGTTCCTCCCTCTTATAATATCTATAAGTGCTCTTCAACTTCTTTGAAGACTTACCCTGGTACTTGAGCCCTTGGATCTTAGCCTTCTTAGATTTGAATTTTTTTGCATGAGATTTTATTTATGGAGCCCCACCACAATTCCACATTGGCACCTGACTATAAACTAGGAGAGAAAAAATTTGATCAAGAGCAAGAGTCCTTTGTGGTTCCAAGACATAAAAATCATATGAATTAATAGGTTTAACATCTAAAAATAAGGAAGAAATTAGCAAAAACAATCTTCACACATTATGCATCATCTTTATTGTTGCCTCTAGAAAATGTAATATCTACTCTCAAAGAATTGAATCTTGTAATATATTCTTAAAAAATATCAAACTCGAATAGTTTAAGAGAGGAAAGCTCCAATTCCAAGAGACTTTCTTTAGACATTTACCTTCATAAAAATATCATTCAATTCTAATCATACCTTGATAGGATCACTCTCTTCATTGATGTGTAAAAGTAACTTTGGTTCAATTAGTAAGAAAAATAGATAAATATCCTTTTCTTCTCTTTAATGGTAAGTTTCATCATCAAGAAAAATTGCTTTATCCTCTTAAAGGATACACCATATGTTCTTACCGTGTAGAAGGATATTTTTTTGGGTTGATAAAATATTATAATTTTACCCATTAAGACAAGTAATTAGAGCTTTTTTATCTATCTTATACAATTTGACCCCTAACACCATAACAAGTTCATGAACTAATGCCACCAACACTTAGAGCTTGAAAAATCATATCATTTGGAAAAAGAACTGTAGGTTAGTTATAAGCTAAAAAAAAAAGTTTTAAACACAACAAGATTAACCATGGCCCATAGGGATTACATAATAAAATATTACAAATAATTAATACATTGTACAATGAAATGCCCTTAGGCCTATCCAATACATCATACAATGTTGGCCTTGGCCACAAATCAAATTATATTTGAACACCCTCCCATTACTTGAACAAAGAGGCCAAGGAAAGAAGGTATTAATGATAGTAATATCAAGGTATTAATCATAGTAATATCTTCACCCCATAATGGGTGCTTTAATGGGCCTTTATAGTTAAGGAAGATCCTTTGCAAACTCTCATTTTATTTGAAAGACGTCCATCAATCTTATGTTAATCTATTGGATTTTTGGTTAGAAGATTTGAATATGCATACAAGGGCCATCTATGATAAGACTATCTTATGTTAATATATGGTAGATTGAAAATGTCTAAAGGTTGGATTTATTAAGTGGGTCTAATGACGAAGCCTTTAAAACAACAAAAATAATATCCAAGTTTCAAATCTAAAAGGAATAGGGTTGTACATCATAATCTTGTAATCAAAATATGATTGGATAAACATATACCATGTAAACAACATTCTACATAAGAATCCTCCCATAGAATTTATATAATTATGGCTATTAAAAACTAGTTTACTTTTTACTACTTTTACTTTAATACCATAAAAGGATATTCATATCTTTCATCATTGTGATTACATGGAAAGGATATTCATATCTTTCATCATCGTGATTACATGGAAAGAAAATTTTGGTTTCTGGTTGCCTAAAGAAATTTTTGGTTTCTAGTTGAGATGGATAAGTTTGTTTTTCCCTGGATAAGTTGACAAAGGTTTCTGGTTGCCTAAAGAAATTTTTGGTTTCTAGTTGGGATGGATAAGTTTGTTTTTCCATTTTTGGTTTCTAGTTGAGATGGATAAGTTTGTTTTTCCCTGGATAAGTTGACAAAGGTTTCTGGTTGCCTAAAGAAATTTTTGGTTTCTAGTTGGGATGGATAAGTTTGTTTTTCCCTGGATAAGTTGACAAAGGTGATCTGCTGATTTTTGTGCCAGCGCTTAGAAACTCTGTTAAATAAATGGAAACACTAGCTGTCAAGTCTGTCAACGAAATCTCTACCGTAGATTGAAGGAGGTCATCGCTGGGTTTTTATTTAAAGAAACTAACCAAGTAGGGGCTTCCCATTCCGAGAAATAATTTTAACAAAATCTTTGAGGAGAATTGGGACAAAAACTTGAAGATATGGGTTGCATACAGTCGAAAAGGGTTTCGAGGAAAAAAATGGGTTGCATGGCTTTGAGAAAAAATAGCCTTTATGAGCCTCCAGTTGCAGCCATACCGATGGCGATAATAGAGGAATTTTTGCTTGTAAAAGACCCTGATCAAATCGTGGAGATAGCAGAGGAATTTCTGTATGCAAAGAACTCTGATCAAATAATGGCGGTGATATGCAAGGCCAACAATCTGATAAAAAAAGCACCACAAGCTTTACCTATTTCTATTGGTAAGTTTATCGTTAATTAGTCTGTTTATTGTTTTCTGAAGTCAAATTTATTTAAAGTTTTAGCACTATTCATAGTTGATTGCTTGGAAACTCATAACATTAAACGAGGATATTTGGCAAGCTACTTACTTTCCATGTTATTCAATCACATATTTCCAAGAGCATGTTCATTGATTTTTATGTTTCACCCGAACAGAGACATTGCAGTATAAAAATGTAAAAAAAAATAAATTGTCTTGATTTCATTAAGGAATGTTTTGTGACTTTGGGTTTCATTGAATTCAATAGTTGGGTGTTCTATTTTTTTTTTTTGGAATTACCAACCTTAGTATTTAGATTTGAGATATTACACAGAAGCTTATGGAAGGGTTGCAAGATTTGACAACATGATTGGCAATGTTGACATGCTAACAGCATCAAGGACATCTGAAGTTCATGAGCTTCTTGGGATCACTGTACCATGTAGTCCTCTTTGTTCTTCAGATGCAAGCTCTACTGTTAGTTTTGGAAGGCAAATTTTATCTCATGGAGCTGAAATTGAGGTTGAGATGCATTCTCATTCAAGTCTTTCTGACATTGAGAGGGAAAATTGGGACTATCCTATATTTGACCCAGAGCTCTTAATCTTGTTTGAGGAGGATCTTAAACAGCTATCTAAAGATGAAAAATGTATACTGGAACAATTTGATGAACACTAAAATTAACATAATTCTAATTAGAATTATTGTTTTGGTCTCTACTTATCTATGGGCATATTCTTCATTTCTTAAATTGTCTCTCTAAAAGTGCAATATTTAGGAAGTTGTATATCGTATTTTAATAATTAAAATCTGATTTAATAAATATATATTAAATACATATTTTTAAATAAATTTCAATATACACCATTATCATATATTTTGAACGTTAAAAGCACTCTCTGTTCTTTTTAATAATATCACTGAATATGTTAGAGGCTGTTTACTTATATTTTCCGTTTACTTGGCACAATAAAAATAAGGCAATAAAGGTGTATATACGTACTCAAAGTAAATACGCTTTGATTGGTTTGATTGGTTAGTCGAATTAGAACTAGCTTAAATATATAAAATATATATATATATACACGCTGAGAGTTATCAATCTCGAGGCACCTATCTAACATTAAATATTTTTTAAATATTTTAAATCCACCGTAACTCTTAATATCCGTGGATAATTTTTAATAAAATATTAATATTGTTTACAGTGTGGCTGACCTTCCTGGCTGCCCTATAAAATATATATATCTATAAACGCGGAGAGTTATCAATTCGAGGCGCCTATCTATCATTAAGTTTATATATATCTATAAACGCGGAGAGTTATCAATCTCGAGGCGCCTATCTATCATTAAATATTTTAAATCCACCATAACCCTTAATGTTGGTCGACGGATAATTTTCTTAATGTCGGTTTTCTTAATAAAATATTAATATTGTTTACGGCGTGGCTGACCTCCCTAGCTGCCATTGTAGTACGCCTATCGGCGTAATGAAAATGTAAATACTCTTTCCAAGAAAAAGCACATAACCTTGTGTTATACATTTAGCTATGCATTGTATGTTTCTCTTTCTTTTTCTTTTTGATTACATAGGAGAGTTGGTAACAGCCACTATTTTTAGTAACTGGTTAGTGCAGGGTTCAAACCACAGGGACTGCAACCACCAAACCTATCTTTCTCGTTAAGGTTAATCGGCGTGAGATGGGGACCACCGTTGCTTCGCGATTCGTACTGTCATCGTCAGTCTGGCACGCACTTAGAAGATTCAGAACAAACTACTACCTTTAGCACAAAGTGGACATGCTTGCGAGGTTTGAACCTAGGTCTCCTCCTGGTAAGTGCCCAGAACCTTATATTAAGGAAAACCCAAGGGATTTTTTGTATCGGGCATAGGCTGCCATGCTTGAACCTCAAACCTCCTTTCGAGGATTGAGGGAACTTGACAGCAAGGTACCTAGTGCCGATTATGCATTGTATGTTTTTTAAATATATGAGGTCTCCCTAGGACATTCATGTGGTTAAGGTTTTGAGTATTCTTTTGGGATATCCATGTGGTTAAGGCTTTGGGTTTTTTTTGGGGGAGACTTAGATTCAAACCAATGTGAGGCATGCTGAGATTGTGCACAAAATATATATGAAGGTAAATTTTTTAATTGTCTTATAAGTTAATTTATAGATTATATGTTGACTTATAATGTTTATAGGTTTTTTTTAAATTAAAGGTGTTGATATTAGATTATATGCCTACTCTTTTAATGTTTTTTCAATTTTTTAAGGTTAATTTTTTAATTGTCTTATAAGTTAATATATAGATTATATGTTGACTTATAATGTTTAAAGGGATTTTGAAATTAAAGGTGTTGATATTAGACTATATGCTAATGAATGAGTTTTAAGAAGTTTTTATGGTCATTTTAATGGCTTGTGACCTTGTAAATTCTATTTCTTGTTATTTTAAGGCTTGAGGTATCATCCAATCAAATTTGAAAATGTAATTATTATAAAGTTTTTCTATCTTTTGATCACAATTTAGTGGTTGCCCTTAACTTTCTATGAGTTTTGAAAATGTAATTACTATAAAGTATTTTTATATTTTGATCACACTTTAGTGGTTGCAACTTCCTATGAGTTGGCATTAGCAGCTAAAGAAAGTTGGTGTGACAAAAATTTATTCTCATAAACATAAATCTTTGATAAATATATTGAAATATCAAATAATCTATCTATAGATAACAATCCAAAGTGTAACATTTTAATATGGTTATAAATTGGTTAGAATATATTAGATTATATGTTAATGAATGAGTTTTAAGAAGTTCTTGCAAAAGTGTAACATTTAAAGATGGTTATAAATTGGTTAGAAAAGTGTAACATTTAAATATGGTCATTTTAATAGCTTGTGACCTTGTAAATTCTATTGCTTGTTATTCTAAGGCTTGAGGTACCTTCGAATCAAATTTGAAAATGTAACTACTATAAAGTATTTCTATTTTTTTATCACAATTTAGTGGTTACCCTTAACTTCCTATGAGTTGGCATTAGTGGCCAAAGAAATTTTGTGTTACAAAACTTTATTCTCATAAACATAAATCTTTGATAAATATATTGAAATATCAAATAATTTATCTACAGATAAGTTATGTCCACCTTGAGACCTCACTGTAAGGGGTTACACCCGGAATGGAGAAATGAATTAGCCCGAATCTCCGAGATCATGCCTCTGTCCTTAGGTGTGGAGTCTAAAAAATTGTCAAAATTTGCTGCAAAATTGTTGTTTTGGTCCTTAGACAACCTTGGATGGTAAACCCCCAACAAGTTGTCATTCATTGCCATGGAGCAACTGCACTATCTTGAGGTCTCCAACTTTCCTCACCAAGTTTTTAAAAGGATTTTTGAATAGTTCTTCTCCTTTGGTTGCCAACTCTTTCAGTTTAGAATGGATTAGCTTCAACTTTTCACAAACTTTGGAGTTCTTTTACCTTTTCAGTCATGGTATGTTTCCTTCATTGAACTGTTCTTTTACCTTTTCAATCATGGTATAAACAACATCATCATCTATGATATATTTCTTGTCATCATAGGTGTTTGGCATTATAAACAGTATTCAACCCTTGAATTTATTCTTCCATTTTTTGGACTTGGATTTTTTAGTGATGGTAGGTTGTCTTTGTAGTTTTGGAAGCTCCTTTGGCTGACGAGGATATTTTTGATATTTTTTTACAATATCCTTATGATTTATCTCATGCTCCACTATTTTTGTTGGGGTCATCAATGTAATGAGTTTCAAAACTTATTGATTAGTACCTCCTATGGAAATGAAATATTCTACTTGTTTGATGATGTTTTTAGCTATTTTCAAGCTTTCTACTGTAGAGGATGTTATCTTGAAGTACTCATTGTCATTTTTTACCTACTCCTCGATCTGGTCCTACATGTCCTTAACCATTTGGATTGCTTGTACCAATCTTAGACCACCTACTCCTCAATCTAGTCCTACATGTCCTTGGCCATTTGAATTGTTTATACCCAGTTTAGGTCAACCTTATTTCCTATGGGCTTTGAGGCTTCCAATATCTATTGACCTTTATTTTATATATCCTATAGTTATCTATTTTGCTCCTTAGTCATCTCTTGCATGAGTCATTTAGACTCAACAAGTTGGGATTTAAGGTATTCCACCTATTTTTGAGGTCAATATTTTCTTTCCTATGGGCTTTGAGGATTCAACTCCTTTGCATATTGATCTTTATTTTCTGCATCCTATAGTTACCCTTTATTTTCTACATCCTATAGTTGTCTATTTTGCTCCTTAGTTGAGTAAGTCTTTTAGACTCAACAAGTTGGGTTTTGAGGTCTTCCACCTAATTTTCTATTGCTCTTTCTCTACCATATCTTATGTTGTTGGAGTTGGTCCCTCTCAACCTTAACTTTCATCCTCTTGCTTTAATCCTTCATTATAATGTTGGAGTTGGTCCTCAAATACTAGTCATCCATACTTGATTTCCATGCCCAACATGATCTAGTTATCCATATGAACTATCTAGCATGAGTTGTACTACCTCATCCTCAACTATTAGTCATCCATACTCAATTGCCATGCCCATAGATTGTCAGGCCCAAGGTGATTTGGTTCTCCATATGCACTATATGTAAACAAGGGCTAATGTTAGTTTGAAGGATCAATCTCCAAAATTTTAAAAACATATAACTTATCTCCTTCCCCAAACAAACAATTGGAGGAAATATCATTGAAGGCCTAGATGTTTTTTTGTCGATTCGTTTGTATTATTTCTTACATATATTCTCCTCAGTGAAAGGCACACATCTAATGCCTTAATGATGTCAAAACCCCCAACTTTTAAGGTATAGATAAGACCAAGCCCTTAAGAGGTACTCATTGATAAGGGAGTTCCTATACGCTCAACACCTTGAGTAGGGATAGTGGGCGATTAACAAGGGAATGACATGGGAGCTCCTATAGGCTCAACGTATTAAGTAGGAATAGTGGACATCCTTGGCTACCGAAGGAGTTGACTTGCATGAGATGGGAGATGAGTGGAGATGGTATGTATAGTGAGTGATGCAAACTGAGTGGTGATGGAAAGAAATGAGGTGGAAGTGGAAGGAGTGGGTTGTGATGCCAATCCAACTAGGGTAACCAAAAATGAAGATATCATTTATGGTACTTTGGGTTATTATGCAAGGACTTGTACAAGTGGAGATGAGAATTATGTAATGAGATTGGTCCCTATTATGATAATGATGGTGGGAGTTAGAGTACCTCTTGGTCGATCCATTAGGTCAATAGCACCTAGAAGTAATATAGACCAAACTGGTAAAGGATGAGAGAAGCACAAAAAAGGAATAAGAGCAAAATTTGGATAAGGAGTAAATAGAGATAAAATGGAAGCTAAAGAAAATGAGATAATAGAGTGAGAATATGGGATGGTGAATGGTGAGTACATAGATGGAGGATTTAATGCAGTCGTAGCCATTGGACTAGACAATCCCAAATCTATAGGAGCATTTCCTTATGCGATTTTCTCCTCTCCCACCTAAGTTTCCTAACTTCGGTGTCATTTTGTTGTTATAGCTTCCTCATTGAACATAAACCCATATCTCTAAAACCCCCCTTTATAATTTTATTGCCATTTATTTTACTACTAATTGTTAGCATTATTTATTTCTTGGGCTTCTATTTTTATGGGGCCAAGGTACTTCTTATTGTTGCTACCTCCACAAATATCTTTGTCCTCTTGGTGTCCTTGGGGTGTATGGTTTGTTCCAAATGGTAGATAATTCAAATTCAAACATGTCATATCATTGTATCCATCTTGTACCTCATATTGCTTGTCTTGGTCATCTTTGATAGATTTGATCCATAAAAAATATTTGCTCTCTTGGTGTCCTTGGGATGTGTGGTTTGTTCTAGATGGTAGATAATTCAAAGTAAAATAGATCATCTTTAATGGATTTGATCATTGTATCCACCTTGTACCTCATATTGCTTGTCTAGTTCTTTCTATCTTTCTATATTAAGAAGGCATGTATCTTAAGAAGGCAGGTTTCCCATATTTGATGGATTTGATCATTGTATCCATCTTGTACCTCATATTGATTTTCTAGGCCATATTTGATGAATTTGATCATTGTATCCATATTTTACCTCATATTGCTTATCTAGGCCATCTTTGATGGTTTTGATCATTGTATCCATATTGTACCTCATATTGCTTGTCTAGGCCATCATTGATGGATTTGATCATTGTATCCATCTTGTACCTCATATTGCTTGTCTAGGCCATCCTTGATGGATTTAATCATTGTATCCATCTTGTACCTCATATTTCTTTTCTAGGCCATCTTTAATGGATTTGATCATTGTATCCATCTTATACCTCATATTGTTTGTCCAGTTCAAAAGGGACAAATGATGGTAAATGATATATATATATATATATATATATATATATATATATATATATATATATATATCCACCCTCTTGAAATCCCCTATCCATCTTGTACCTCATATTGCTTGTTTAGGTCATCTTTGATGGATTTAATCATTGTATCCATCATGTACCTCATATTGCTTGTCTAGGCCATCTTTGAAGGATTTGATCATTGTATTCATTTTGTACCTCATATTGTTTGTCCAGTTCAAAAGGGATAAAATAATGGTGAATGATATATATATATATATATATCCTCTTGAAACCCCCTTTGCCATTTGATTTCCATTTGTTTTACTACTACAATTGAGATGTTAACTGTTGGTATTATCTATTACTTGGGCTTCTATTTTTATGGGGCCAAGGTACTTGTTGTTGCTACCTCCACAAAAATATTTATCCTCTTAGTGTCCTTGGGGTGTGTGGCTTGTTTGAGATGGTAAAGAATTCAAAGTCAAATAGGCCATCTTTGATGGATTTTCTGATTGTATCCATCTTGTACCTCATATAGACCATATTTGATGGATTTGATTATTACATCCATCTTGTACCTCATATAGGTCATATTTGATAGATTTGATGATTGTATCCATCTTGTACCTCATATAGGTCATATTTGGTGGATTTGATGATCGCATCCATCTTGTGCCTCATATTACTTGTTCAGGCCATCTTTGATGGATTTGATCATTGTATCCATCTTGTACCTTATATTGCTTGTGTAGGCCATCTTTGATGGATTTGATCATTGTATCTGTCTTGTACCTCATATTTCTTGTCTAGGCCATCTTTGATGGATTTGATCATTGTATCCGTTGTGTACCTCATATTGCTTGTCTAGGCCATCATTTATGGATTTGATCATTGTATCTATCTTGTACCTCATATTGCTTTTCTAGTCATCTTTGATGGATTTGATCATTGTATTCATATTGTACATCATATTGTTTGTCCATTTCAAAAGGATAAATAATGGTAAATGATATATATACACAAAAATATTTACCCTCTTAGTTCCCGTGGGGTGTGTCTTGTTCCAGATGGTTGAGAATTTAAAGTCAAGTAGGCTATATCTAGTGGATTTGTGGATTTAATCATTGTATTCATATTGTACCTCATATTTCTTGTCCAGTTCAAAGGGGCATATGAGGGTAAATAACATATATATATCCATTGTATATAACCATACATCAAGTTACTACTGCATGCATGTTCCTTGAAACATGTTGATGCTTATGTATAGCTAATATTCCTCGAAACAAAGAGTTTTACATTAGGGTAAATACTTTTCATTTAGAAGGGCAAAAACTCTTCATTTAGAAGTGCAAAAATCAAGACTGATGATCAGGGTTGAAGGAAATTATTGAACCAATGTACAAAGTTTTTAGGATATTTTTTGAGTTTATCATTATAGTCAATAAAGTAGAGATCGAACCTTATGGTAAAATGTGATGTCCATTCTCAATCACCCATCAAAGTCCATGCAAAATAGCCCTACATATTGCATTTGTCATCATTGCAATATCATTGTTATGTCGCATAAGTTATTAATTGAAGACAGTAGCTTTTCCTTTTACAAAATATATCACCTTCCTTTTACAAGATATGACTTGAAGGCAATAAATTTTCCTTTTACAAAATATATCACCTTTATTTTATACAAAATATATCACCTTACTTTTATACAAAATATATCACCTTCCTTTTAAAATATATCACCTTGTTTGAAGACTTCCACTTACCTTTGGGACAAGTGATTTGAACTTCCTTAAAATAGATATTACAAGCTTTAAAGAGTACTTTTAAGAGTACCAATATGATATAGAATTTGAAAGAGATTATAAATCATTATATCTTCATGAACAACTTGAATCCATACCCTAAAGGAGGAATAGGGATTTGACTAAAGCACATCCCAAATCCCTTTTTTGTATGTCTTTTAAAACTTAAAATTTGTTACATCTATCACAAATCCAATCACATTTCCCAAAATAAATACCAAATATTTTCATTGCATGGAATATAGTGAATCCACCCTAGAAAAAAGACAATAAATCTTGAGAATCATACCATAGAAATTGGTCTGTAATACTAGAATAGATCCATAAAATAATATCATGAATGCATAGGACTCCAATAATCATACGAATTAAAAAATATTTTAAAATGCTTCCATACGCAAAATGATATGACCTCCAAAAATTTTACCTCAATGACCCTCAAAAAAAAAATGTCCAAGTATTAGGAAATCAAAAGCCACTCACCTATTACCATTTAGTGCCTATTACCACTAAGTACCTGTTACCACTTAGTGCCCTATGATTTGCAAGTGTCTTCATTGATATTTTCTTGAGAATTTCAAGATTTTTACTTACCCCATGGCACTACAACCATATTTGTTTTTGGTGGTGGTGGCGGTTTATCAAATCCCTCACGACTCAATGAACCTTATTTTGATAACTAGTGAAGAACACAAGCTTATACTGAGAGGGGGGGTGAACAGTATAAGACCTTTTTCAATTTTATCTATCAATACAGCTTTCAAACCATTAACATGCAGAATAAAATAGCAGTAACAACAACAGTAAAATAGTGCACAAAAAGCAATCCACAAAGAGACACAACACTTTACGTGGTTCACCCAAGGTGGGCTACTCCACGGATAAAACTTTCCTCTAAAAGTTATATCAAAACCTCTGGGAATCCTTCCCGATTACAAAGTTTATGAGCCTTAGCTCAAAGGAGACACCTTCCCCTAATTCTGCTTTGCTAGTGATCCTCTAGAAGACCTCTACCTCCTCTGCCCTTAGCAAGTGGAATTCTGTCCACAGAAGACACCTGTCTTCCCTGCTCTGGCTGGAGATCTCTGTCCTCAACTCTGTTACAGCAAAGCTGGTCCTCTTTTCTGTACCAAACACAGTCCTTCGGTCTAGCACAATTGTCCTCTTCCTTTGTTCCTTTCTGCACTTGGTTGAAAACAACTTTTCACTGCCTACGCAACTACAGCAGCACAGTCTTCTCAAATTACAGCGGCACTATCTTCTCAAATTATAGCAGCACTTGATCACCGTTTGTCCTTCACAACTGTTCGCAATTACAGTAGTATCTACTTCGTGCACTTTGCTTTCTTTTACACAGACTGCGTGAACACAGTCGCAATCACAGCTGTCCTTAGATCAAATTCCACCCTTTTCATGATCTTCGCAAACACTGCAGCATTCGAACGCACAACAACTTATGCGCCTATGTACAACCACAACATCATACTTTTCGCACAGTCTTCTTATGAACAACGACAGAGTCTTTGATACTTAGAAGATTCAACGAAGTCCACTCTAATGTTGTAGTCGAACTTCGCTCTCTGCTTTTTCGATGATCGAACCTCACTAGTCACACTAACTTTGCGAACGCCTCACTACGAAATGCACACTTCGATCGATACACAAAATTGCTCAAACAGTCTTCCTTTAATACTCACAATCTTAAGATGAAATCTTGTTCTTTAGTCGGCTGTTCAATCTCCAAACACGTCGGCTGTAAAACCTTACACTTCATCGACAGAGGTTAACTTCGTCGGCTTTAACCGCCTCTGTTGTTCTGTAGTTGTTCTCATGCGAAACTCAAACATGTCATGATATCGCTACGCCTTTGACTGCCGTACACCTTCTTTGGTTTGTTGTCACGAAATCGTGACACTACAGCCTTTGCTGACGTCATCGTAAATCTTGTCACGAAATCGTGACGCTCTAGACTTCAAAGCCTTCTTCTCTGCTGTTGTCGCGAAATCGTGACACCTTTGCCTCTTGCTGACGTCATCATGATTCTTGTCACGAAATCGTGATGCTCTGGACTTCAAAGTCTTCTTCTCCGCTACTATCGTGAAATCGCGACACCTTTGCCTTTTGCTGACGTCATCAGCAACTCTGTCGTGAAATCGTGACACCTCTTGCTTCTTCATCCTTTTCTTGGTTTGCACTAGCAAAAATGAAACATGTCACGAAATCGTGATGCTTTTGCTGCCTTAAGCTCTTTCTTGCCAACTGCTCGTAAAACTGGAACATGTCACGAAATCGCGACGCTTTTGCCAACTACAAGCTGCCAACTCAACCTGTCATGAAATCGTGACACTTTCTGCATCCGTACAACTTCTTCGAAACTTGTCACGAAATCGTGACACTTCCTGCAACTCAACACTGCCAACTCAACTTGTCGCGAAATCGTGACACTTTTGCATCCGTACAACTTCTTCGAAACTTGTCACGAAATCGCGACACTTTCTGCATCCGTACAACTTCTTCAAAACTTGTCGCGAAATCGTGATAGTTTTGCCCGTTCTGCCTCTGCCTTCCTGCATGTCGCGAAATCATGACACTTTTGCCCGCTTTGCCTCTGCCTTCCTGCATGTCACGAAATCATGACAATTTTGGCCAAACTTTCTCTCTCCTCAAACATGTCGCGAAATCGCGACAGTTTTTCCAATACAGCCTGCAAACTTTTTCTAACTTATCTTTTTCTGGATTTTTGGCAACTGGGCTACTCTGATTTTCTTGGAGACTTACCGACCAGCTGAAACCTTCATCAAAACACATCCTTAGACATAAAAACAAATTGCTCCAAGAACTCCTTGACATCAAAAACAACAACTACCAATAGCTCCTTGACATCAATGACAACAATTAAACTTAGGCAAAGGCAATGTACTCAAGATACCCAAAATTGCCAACAATCTCCCCCTTTGTCATTGATGGCAACCCTTAATTAAAAACACATCTTTCAAGAGCCAAAACTGAAATCAATCTCTTCAAGTTTTGCTCCCCCTGACTTGAAGCTTTCCTCTTCACTTGAAAACACTCCCCCTTACTTAAATCTCTCCCCCTTTGTCATCAATGGCAAAGGGTCACCTTTGGGGCTTGGGACTAAGAATGAGCCTCTTAGCTTAGTCCCTCCCCCACCTCCCTGATGAGGTGATTTAAAACAGGGTTGGGAGTGATACTCCCATTAGACACTCATCATCATTAGTGTCTAAGATTTCTTTGTCGGGCCTTCTCTTGAATTCTTTTTCTGTATTCCTATTCCTGTCACTGTTTTGATCCTCGGACTTGTTAATACTACTGTTCCTGTTTCTTTTATCTTTTCTGTTCTTATCCATACCTTGATCCTTGGACCTGTTCATATCACTTTTCCTATTTTTGTTATCATTCCTATTCTTATCCATGCCTTGATCCTTGGATTTGTTCATGTTGTTGTTTCTGTTCCTGTATCTCAGAAGATCAGCTCTACACTGTCTAGCTAGGTGACCTTCATTGTTGCATTTATAGCAAGTAACAATATTTGGCATGACTGTTCTTTGAATCCACCCCTGTTCGACTAACCCGGTTCTCGTTATTTGCCTTGCAAAAAATTGCCTTGTGCCCGAATTGTTGACAAGAGTAACAATACCCTTGAAAGAAATTACGTATCCTGAAACCTGTCATTTACTCTCTTCATTTGAGTCATGCAATGTACTGACCATGTGACCAAATCTGTGACACGCAAAACATCTGCCGTGAAATTTTCTTTTATTCGACTTCATGGGTCCCAAAGACTTCTTCTTCTCAGTCTGAATATCATTTTCTATTTCTGCGTATTCATCACTTACTGACTCATGATCTGAAGTACTTTCTTCAATAGGACTCTCTTCCTTTTGAAATCTCTTGCTAGATTCCCCAACCTGTTCCTTGTGCGGCTCAACGAAACCGAGACCTGTTTTATCTGTTGGTTTTCTTTGTCCTTTGATGAGAAATTTAACCTTCTTGGAGCTATCCTAAAATCTGTAGAGCTTATCCTTGTACTCTTTATTTTCTTCTTTCAAAGAAGCCATTTCCTGTTCTAACTCTCTATACTCCAGAATTTTAGAATCTAACTCATTCTTGAGTTCTTGTGACTTAGCCATAGATGCTTCAAGATTTTCTACAAGTTCATCTATCTCCATACAACATTCATCTAATTTAAACTTGAGTCTATCATTCTTCTTTCTTTCCTTTTTCAAAACACCAAGAGCATTATTGAGTTCACATTCAAGATCCTCTATTTGATGGCACTTTGAATTGTCACAGCCTTTTTCAGATTTCTTATCACTAGAGGTGCTACCTTTTTCAAAAACCATACATGCATCTTCATTGTAGTTTTCTGAAGCATCCTCATACATACTAGCAGCCAAATCATTATTTCTGCAATCATCCTCAAGGTGCCCAAAATTTCCACATCTAAAACATTTCATGATAATGAATTTATGTTTCGGTTCTTCCTCTTTTTCTGAAATGAACAACATCTCATTTTCATCATCACTAGAAGAACTGTCACTATCACTGCTAGAACACTTACTTGCTTTGTCTAAGTAGAAGCTCTTCTTATTCTTGTGAGAATGCCTCTTTCCATGATTGTTGTACTCATCTTTGCTTTTCTGGTGATTGTTGTACTCATTTTTGCTCTTTCTGTAATACCTGTGCTTTTCAGAGTCCTTGCTTTTAACATCCTGTACATCTTCATCACTTTCATTTTTAGAAACAGTACAGTCAGTAGCATAATGACCAAATTTCCCACAGTTAAAACATCTTATATTTTTCTTGCTTTTGTGCTTTCTGGAAAACTTGCCTTTCCTACTGTAATATGCCTCTTCCTCACTAGAAGACTCATCACTTTCTTGAATCTGTTTGCCCTTCGATTTCTTGATAGCTTTGAAAGCTGCCTCTTTCTTTACATCAACTTTTACTTGAGTTCTCAGCTCAAATGCTGCAAGAATACTATGGAGCTCATCCTTTTTCAATTTATCTAAATCTTTGGCTTCCTCAATAGCAGAAATATTTTCACTAAATCTATTAGGAAGAGATCTTAAAATCTTATCACACACATCATTTTCAGCAAGTTCAAGACCTAAGTCTTTCATGGAGTTCACAATCTCATCCATCCGAAGCATGTAGTCACTAATATTTTCATCATCATTCATCTTGAGTTGTTCAAACATACCTTTAAAATGTCTCAATTTGGCCTTTCGGACATTTGCATCACCTGTATGAACAACCTGCAATTGTTTCCACATCTCACTAGCTGTCTTGCAGTGAATAACTTTGGTAAGATCAGCCTTCTGTAAACCTTTTAAGATTGCATTCATGGCTTTTGAGTTGCTGTGATGTAGAAGCCTGTCCTCTTTAGTGTAAGGACCATTTGTAGGAATGGTGTACCCATCTTCAATAACTTCCCATACCTCATTACCAAGAGCCATAAGATAGACCTTCAT
Organism: Wollemia nobilis; assembly: GCA_028583015.1. NCBI lineage: Eukaryota > Viridiplantae > Streptophyta > Pinopsida > Araucariales > Araucariaceae > Wollemia > Wollemia nobilis. Next base: position 2,916,426 of record JAQPPZ010002515.1, read on the forward strand.
TCTTGCACTCCATAGACCAAAATCTGATCCATCCAGAATAGGTGTTGCATTCCCACTTGAGTAGTCCATTGTGTTCTTTGCAACCTTTTCCTTCAAGCTGTTAAACTTTTCGAAGGCACTGGCTCTGATACCAATTGAAGAACACAAGCTTATACTAAGAGGGGGGGTGAACAGTATAAGACCTTTTTCAATTTTATCTATCAATACAGCTTTCAAACCATTAACATGCAGAATAAAATAGCAATAACAACAGCAGTAAAATAGTGCACAAAAAGCAATCCACAAAGAGACACAGCACTTTACGTGGTTCACCCAAGGTGGGCTACTCCACGGATAAAACTTTCCTCTAAAAGTTATATCAAAACCTCTAGGAATCCTTCCCGATTACAAAGTTTATGAGCCTTAGCTCAAAGGAGACACCTTCCCCTAATTTTGCTTTGCTAGTGATCCTCTAGAAGACCTCTACCTCCTCTGCCCTTAGCAAGTGGAATTCTGTCCACAGAAGACACCTGTCTTCCCTGCTCTGGCTGGAGATCTCTGTCCTCAACTCTGTTACAGCAAAGCTGGTCCTCTTTTCTGTACCAAACACAGTCCTTCGGTCTAGCACAATTGTCCTCTTTCTTTGTTCCTTTCGCACTTGGTTGAAAACAACTTTTCACTGCCTGCGCAACTACAGCAGCACAGTCTTCTCAAATTACAACGGCACTATCTTCTCAAATTATAGCAGCACTTGATCACCGTTTGTCCTTCACAACTGTTCGCAATTACAGTAGTATCTACTTCACGCACTTTGCTTTCTTTTACACAGACTGCGTGAACACAGTCGCAATCACAGCTGTCCTTAGATCAAATTCCACCCTTTTCATGATCTTCGCAAACACTGCAGCATTCGAACGCACAACTTATGCGCCTATGTACAACCACAACATCATACTTTTTGCATAGTCTTCTTATGAACAGCAGCACAGTCTTTGATACTTAGAAGATTCAACGAAGTCCACTCTAATGTTGTAGTCGAACTTCGCTCTCTGCTTTTTCGATGATCGAACCTCACTAGTCACACTAACTTTGCGAACGCCTCACTACGAAATGCACACTTCGATCGATACACAAAATTGCTCAAACAGTCTTCCTTTAATACTCACAATCTTAAGATGAAATCTTGTTCTTTAGTCGGCTGTTCAATCTCCAAACACGTCGGCTGTAAAACCTTACACTTCGTCGACAAAGGTTAACTTCGTCGGCTTTAACCGCCTCTGCTGTTCTGTAGCTGTTCTCGCATGAAACTCAAACATGTCATGATATCGCTACGCCTTTGACTGCCATACACCTTCTTTGGTTTGTTGTCACGAAATCGCGACACTACAGCCTTTGCTGACGTCATCGTAAATCTTGTCGCGAAATCGTGACGCTCTAGACTTCAAAGCCTTCTTCTCCGCTGTTGTCGTGAAATCGCGACACCTTTGCCTCTTGCTGACGTCATCATGATTCTTGTCATGAAATCGTGACGCTCTGGACTTCAAAGTCTTCTTCTCCGCTACTGTCATGAAATCGTGACACCTTTGCCTTTTGCTGATGTCATCAGCAACTCTGTCGCGAAATCGCGACACCTCTTGCTTCTTCATCCTTTTCTTGGTTTGCACTAGCAAAAATGAAACATGTCACGAAATCGCGACGCTTTTGCTGCCTTAAGCTCTTTCTTGCCAACTGCTCGCAAAACTGGAACATGTCACGAAATCGTGATGCTTTTGCCAACTGCAAGCTGCCAACTCAACCTGTCACGAAATCGCGACACTTTTTGCATCCGTACAACTTCTTCGAAACTTGTCACGAAATCGCGACACTTCCTACAACTCAACACTGCCAACTCAACTTGTCACGAAATCGTGACAGTTTTTGCATCCGTACAACTTCTTCGAAACTTGTCGCGAAATCGTGACACTTTCTGCATCCGTACAACTTCTTCAAAACTTGTCGCGAAATCGTGATGCTTTTGCCCGTTCTGCCTCTACCTTCCTGCATGTCGCGAAATCGTGACACTTTTTCCCGCTTTGCCTCTGCCTTCCTGCATGTCACGAAATCATGACAATTTTGGCCAAACTTTCTCTCTCCTCAAACATGTCGCGAAATCGCGACAGTTTTTCCAGCAGCCTGCAAACTTTTTCTAACTTATCTTTTTCTGGATTTTTGGCAACTGGGCTACTCTGATTTTCTTGGAGACTTACTGACCAGCTGAAACCTTCATCAAAACACATCCTTAGACATAAAAACAAATTGCTCCAAGAACTCCTTGACATCAAAAACAACAACTACCAATAGCTCCTTGACATCAATGACAACAATTAACCTTAGGCAAAGGCAATGTACTCAAGATACCCAAAATTGCCAACAACTAGTCCTTCAAAAATAATTTTTGGTTGCTTCCTATTGCACTTGCACTTTGCAATATCCAATGCAAATACATGAACACCGGTTATATTCTTTCAAGCACACTCCCCTATGGTTTACCTTGTGCTTGACTCTCATTTGATGAGGGAGCATTCAATAAAAAATGGAGGATATTTCTAGATATTAAGGAAAGAGGAAGAGATATGGATTTCCATCTTCCAGCATTGTTTCTCATGGCTAAAAATACATTAGTGGAGATATTGCTTCTAATTCCAAGGACCAAACAAGGCTGCAAGGAGTCAGCAAAGGCATAAACAAGGACTGGTGAGAGACTAACAAGATACCAATAAGAGGGTCAAAAATGATGTTTTGGTTGCTAAAATAGGTCAACTCTCCCTTGCACTTGTGTTGGAGTTACTAGTTGCTCAATCTCTCAGTCTCATGCCATGTTGACACTTTTAACCCTTGTGAAAACATTATCCTCATCCCAATTCTAGTTTGCTTGCTAAGCCTCTACTTCAACATCTTTCTCCATTTTAAAATCTAATGTTTGGTCCTAGACTTCCTTCCTCACAAGGGTTACACATGCTCCATTTTTTATAATAATATAATAATCATGCTCCATATATTTTCTTGCAAAAAAATTCTCTGAACACATTGATAATTTGCATGTCATAAACTTTACCTTCACGTAATTCCTCCTTGTTATGTAACTCGTCGTTATCACGTGACTTTATTTTCAAATAATTCTTCATCATCTTGCACCTCTTCATTATCATGTAACACTCCACTATCACGTAGTTGGTTACACTTCCAAAAATTATTTATCCTTGGTGTTGTGCAATCCTTTAACTTGTAAATATTCATTCATTCTATCATCGTATTGGGTTATCTATCATTCCCTTCCTCCCTATTCATTCATTCTTGCGCTTTCCCTTTTTATGCCTCCATCTTCATAATGGGTTAGCTATCGTTCCCTTCTTCCATTTTCCAAACATCTCTATGGTCAATAATTTGAACTTCAAATAGTGATGGTGCAATGGTGTTCCACATTTGAAGGAATAAAAAAAATATTAAAAATAAACAACATTCATCATATTACAAGAAAAATTTATTCAGACTTATAATTGAGACAAACTACACATTCACATTTGTATTTATTTATCAACAATAATACAAAATTATGTACAACAACAATATTCTTCACTACTACGATATTCTTCACTACACATGCGAATGCTTATGCCCACACACATACAAATATGCTTCTAAATGCAAATGATATTTATAAAATGTACGAGGTTTATTCATACTACTCCTAGAAAAGGAAGGCAAATTCCAACTTATGTACCTATCACTAACTACCCTATGTAATGTCCTTTTTTTAGCAGTAGGCGGAACAGGGACTTGTTAGCCTAGTCACAGGGTCCCCTAGGCTAGACAATGTGGTGCGGGACTCAGTTGGTGGAAAATCTTAACTTTCAGAGGGTGAAATTCAACCATTTGCATATGTTGACCAAGGGGATGGTTTCTAGGCATGGAAAGTGGATATATTTTATTGTTGAGTTATAATATGATATTATAACTTAAAAATATAAGGTAACTCAACTTTATATTACAACTTAAAAATAAAGATGTTGCCTAGGACAAGGGGGTCCACTTTAATATCATAAAGTGACATTAATTAATAATTAAAATAATTATATGTGTAACCTAAAAGTGGTTCCCTAACCCTAATTAGGAGTTACTATTATTTATTGGCATTTTGGCTCTCATTTGCACATGGAGAAGAATTGAAGTTTTTTTTTGGAGAATTTTCTACAAGGATTTCCAGCAGAGAATCTTGGGCTTGTTGGGAAGCTTTCTCAGTAGGATAGTTTCAGGTGTGTAAGATCACCTCTAACTGTATATTGGAGCTTTTTATTACAGAGAAGTTCATATGTGCATATTAGAGGCATATAAGGGTTTGTAAAATTTTGAAGACAACTGGATTGATAAGTAGAGCACTTGGATTTGATTGTTTTGGTCATCATTGAGGATTCACACTTGGTGCTTCATCAGTTTACAGAGGTATTTTTTGGCATTTTCTGATTAGTATATTTTGAGGGTTTGCAGAAGTTTGTTGGAGAGATTGTTTTTTTGAAAATAATGTAATTTGTGCCCTATTTTGAAATAATATTTGAATGAGTTGCAAGTTTGATTATTATTGTTGCAAAATAGAGGTTGTTTGTAATTCAAATTTTATTGTTGCAATTAAACACATCAGAACATAAAATTGTGGAATCCTAGTCGGGGGTGTCCATTATAGTGGTATCAGAGCTGGTTTTTCCTGCCAGCCTATTCAGGGTTTCAAAAATTTGTAGAATAACATATGATATCAGGTATCGAATTATATTTCCTATTTCATGAGAAATAGCAATTAAATATTATTTGCAGTGTAATAGAAATTGGGGTCCTTTATCTTCAAAAAAGAGTTACAGAAAGTATAAAGAGTTAAGCTTATCTCCACAGATGCAATGCATCTATAGAGTTTTTTTGAGGAATACAATCCAATACATATCTAGCTACAGTAAATGATGAATCATTGCACAATCACATCATAGTTGTTGGAGAAACTTTATTTGGTCCAGAAAATGTAAAGCTTGTAAATCAACTAATGATGTGCTTCCTATAGGAGCAGTTTTGAGTCGAACACTTTAGAACTTCTAGTTAATAATTGTAAAGTTGGATACCCTAGCTAATATTCAAATCAGTTGTTACTCTGAGTTTCCTTCTTGTATTTTGATAGTCAAGAATTTGGAAACAATATAATGGTTAAAATTCAGCCAATAATATGATGATGGTTATTTGGTAAACTGTTGTAAATATAATTTATTTTTTCTATAAACAAGCATATTTTATGGAAACAAAATTCAAATATTTACAAGTACCAAATCTGAGAAACCAAATTCCAGTGAAGGGGTTCCTATTACAACCATCAAGGAATTGAAATTAGTTTCATTATGTGTTAGTATAAGGGGGTTTTAGTAGTCCACAGTAAACAACAGGTCACTATAGCTGAACAAGGAGTAGCTATGAATCCACTCAAAGAATTTGCTAAGAATCAACAAAATATTTTGCATGAGCTACAACAAATTCATGATATAATAAATGATCTAGGTTATACAAAGGGGTTCACTCAATTGGTGACCAATCTACAACATAAAAAATCAAGTACGAAGAAAGATTCATTTAAGGCTAAAAATTCAGAGATGACTGCAGAAAGGGGAAGCAAATTAGAAAGTTTTGATAAAAAGGAAATTTCACACCTGGAGGTATGTATGACAAGTTGCCAAAATGACCTGATTGACATGCATATGTCCATTGATGATGAAATTGAACATGAAGGAAAAAGTAAACCAACAAACATAGTTGCAATTTTAGACCCATTAAATGAAATTTTCTAAGTTAATCAGTTGTTTTGATAAGTTTCCTGAAGATGATGATAAAATTGCAAAATATGAATGTGATGGGTTTGTTTTAGATTCCAAGGCAGCCCATACTAATGAGTACACTAATGAATCATTTGATGCTAAACATGATGATCATAGCAAATAATTCCCATCAGCTTATAGTACAAATTCTATTTTGCACTTCGATGATGTGAACATAGGTGAATGTGGGTTTGGTATCCAAACTAAACCCATTGTGATGCATGTACCCGATAGTTTCATCTTCTTTGGAGATTTGCAAAGTGAGTTGCACATGGAGTCAGATATGGATAATACACATGAGAGAGGTGTTACAGGTTATATGGCAGCCCTTTCCAATGAGAACATGCATGATTTTCTATATTTTATACATTATGAGTTTGATATGGATGGGAAAAGGGGGGCTCATGAAGCGTGGAAAATATTGAAGGGCATTGCTGAAAGATATGTGAGTAATTCTGATTTTTATCTGAATTATGACAGTAGCCAACATAATTTATATGAGCATGGCAATTTGGATAAAATTTGGAAGAACAATATGTCAGTGTCTGCTGAAATTGAAGTTTACACATTGACTACTTTAGATGATTTGACGAAGTTTATTGAAAATCTCATCCAAAAGACACTTTAAGACACAATCATAAAAAAATATTTCTATTTCTTATTTGCACACAATAGTTAACACTATGCATGATATGAAATCAGCATACTTTCACATGATCAAAGATAGAGATACAGCTATCAGGATTGCAGAAGAGGCCTCATCTCGTAACAAGGAAACACAGGCAAAGGTGGATGAGCTCACTCTTGAGCTTAACATAGTTAGAAATTTGTTGATGAAAACACATAAGGCATTGCACAAAACTAAAAAGGAACTTTTTGTTGTTATACAACTAAAAGAACAGGAGGACAAAGGAAGAGTTGAGGAGTTGGATTGTATCCAAGAGGACTTTGATTTACTTCATTGTCCCATGGGATCAAAGGGTGTCATTTTGGATCAGCTGGGTGATTGGTCCAAGCATAAGGACGGTGTAGAACTCCAATGTGTTAACAATCCTCTTTTTGAAGTAGATAGTGAAACATACATGGAGAATCCACTCTTTGATATGTAGACACAGGTTGATAGAGACTAAGAGAAGAAGGTTTCTTACACCCAGGATCGCATGCTTAATTTTTTGAACATCGAGGGCGATGGTAGGAGCATATTTTAGGTGATAGTTGATCACAGGTTTGAGAGGTATGTTGTTGTTCATTCTTTGGGCAGCAAGGACATTAGTCTTTCTATGTCTATTCAGGTGGATTGGAGAGAAATATTGAGCCGAACTTGGAGATTTATGGACTTGTGGATGGTCAGGGAGCACTGGTACTCAGGTGATGTTCCATTTGACCTAAGGAGTCAGAGTATTAGTATGGGATATTTAGATTCTGGTAGCAGATACATTCTTTGGAAGGCCAGTTACATTTTTATATCTACTATCTCTGACCCTGCCAGTTACATGTCAGAGGATGGTCAGCTTCTTGGTTGGCTTTCTTTGGAGAGGTTTATTGAGTATCCTATTTCGGTATCGAGTATGACATTTTCTCAGGATCTTAGTACTAATATGCATCATGAGAGTGCATGGATGGATTGGATTGGGTTACTCAGGCACGAAATGATTCCTGGAGCAGAGCTCAGTCAGTATGGGTATACTAGTTTGGATCCTGAGGTTGAGTTTCTTACTGAGTTACAAGAATGGAATACGGGTGAATCTTCAGGTATCATACAGAGTTATCTAAACCCAGTTTGGTTGAGTCTAATGTTGCATGACATTCTTCTAGAGGGTATTATGTCTATGACAGTTTATTGGGGAACACAGGATCATCTGAATCACTTTCAATGGGTGAGTGATATGGTACGATGGTCGATTGAGTATTATAGAGGAACTTTTGGCATCGTTAATACAATGATCTATGATTCTTATCTCTTAGATCAGTTATGGCATGAGTTATTGTGGTTCAGATTATACTGGAATGCTATACCTTTTTAGTTGAGACTTATGTCGTTCTATTGTGTCATAGGGACAATGATGATCAGTATGGCACAACATTAGCTCAGTGGGATATTTAGGAGGACATTGTGGGATCCTGGTATACTTAACCATTTCTTGAGGACAAACAATGTTGACGAGGGGAGACTGTAATATCCTTTTTTTAGCAATAGGCTAAACATGGACTTGTTAGCCTAGTCACAGGGTCCCCTAGGCTGGACAGTGTGGTGCGGGACTCAGTTGGTGAAAAATCTTGACTTTCAGAGGGTGAAATTCAACCATTTGCAGATGTTGACCAAGGGGATGGTTGCTAGGCATGGAAAGTGGATATATTTTATTTTTGAGTTATAATATTCTATTATAACTTAGTAACTCAACTTTATATTATAACTTAAAAATAAAGTTGTTGCCTAGGACAAGGGGGTCGACTTTAATGTCATGAAGTGACATTAATTAATAATTAAAAGAATTATATGTGCAACCTAAAAGTTGTGCCCTAACCCTAACGAGGAGTTACTATAATTTATTAGAATTTTGGCTCTCATTTGCACATGGAGAAGAATTGAATTTTTTTTTGGAGAATTGTCTATAGGGATTTCCAGCATAGAATCTTGGGCTTGTTGGGAAGCTTTCTCAGCAGGGTTAGGACATTTTCAGGTGTGGAAGATCACCTCTAGTTGTAGAATGGAGCTTTTCATTACAGATAAGTTCATATGTGCATATTAGAGGCAGACAAGGGTTTGCAAAATTTTGAAGATAACTGGATTGATAAGCGGAGCACTTGGGTTTGATTGTTTTGGTCATCATTGAGGATTCACACTTGGTGCTTCATTAGTTTACAGAGGTATTTTTTGATATTTTTTTATTAGTATATTTCGAGGGTTTGTAGAAGTTTTGTGGAGAGATTGTTTTTTTTTTAAATAATGTAATTTGTGCCCTATTTTGAAATAATATCTGAATGAGTTGCAAGTTTTATTATTATTGTTGTAAAATAGAGGTTGTTTGTTATTCAAAATTTATTGTTGCAATTAAACACAGTAGAACAGAAAATTGTGGAATCCCATTCGAGGGTGTCCATTATACCCTACTTGACACATCATATTCATATTCATAAAATGTAAGGGGTCTATTCATACTACTAGACAAGGGAGACAGTTTCCAACTTTTGTACCTATCAATAACTACCCCTGCATGACACATCATATTACATGATATTTGAAATACTTGACATTTGAATTACTCTCACACTAATAATCTCTCATAATATTTTTCAGAAAAATATAATTTTATATACAATCAAAATTGTATGTGTATATTACATGACATTTGAATTACTTTCACACTAATAATGTCTCATAATATTTTTGAGAAAGAGGTAACTTTATATACAATCAAAATTGTACATGCATACTTGTCTTCGTACACTATTGTTCATGTTTGAGGTGGTGCTTGAGGTGGCGCCACATTAGAACTAGCTGCTACAACCACACCCAAGAATTTTTTCCTAGCTATGTGTTATACTCAAGGATAGAAACCATAAATATCTCTATTATAGTGCTCTAAATATATTTTTACATGAGCAAACCACACAAAATGTCAAAACTTTATATACAATCAAAATTGTATGTGCATACTTGTCTCTGTACACTCTTGTTCATGTATGAGGTGGTGCTTGAGGTGGTGCCACATCAATATCGACTTCTACAACCGCACCCAAGAATTTTCCCCTAGCTAGGCATGACACTCAAGGCTGGAACCATACATATCTCTATCAGAGAGATGAAACCATATATTAGAGAGTTGTAATATCCCACTTCATACGCAATACTAAATATACTAAAATATAGAATTTTTCAAGTATGTTTTTGGCTCTAAAGATGATTAATAATGTCCTGCATGATTTGACAATGGCTATAATAAATAATTTCCTAAGGAATGTGCTTTCAAGTTCAGACCAAAACGTTTGAACATTGGCTATAATATCCCACTTCATATGCAAATACTAAATATGAATATAAATTTGAACTCTAGCTATAACATCCTTCATTCTCTTATTTTATGAATAACTTTGGCTATAATGTCCTACATTCTCTTATTTTATATTCTCTTTCGAGTTCCTTATAGGTTTGATTATCAATGCAAATTCATCATATCTTTCATCATTCCTTTTGGGATATTTGATGATGATTGTGCTTCTACTTTACCTCCCACTATAGATTAGTGCTTCATGTAGAGCTATGATTTTTCTAAAAGTTAATTTTAGAGATGATTCAAAATTAATTCTTTAATTGGATTGATTCAAGTTTTATGCTGCTTAATGCCAATAAAGTAAGGCACACACATCATCAGCTTCCTTTCTATCATAAAAAACTTAACATCTGATGTAATAACATATTTGAATATATAAGCAAGGCACACACATCATCAACTTCCTTTATATCATTAAAAACTTAATCTTTGATGTAACAACACTGCCTCATTGTTTGGTATTGCAAATTTTGCTTTAACATTGCTGTAACATTGAGTTCCATTGTCCTACTTTGATCATTTCTAGATATAAATACAATTTTATTAGTTTTTGTATAATTACATTATATTTCATACTCTATCCAAAGGTTTCCACTCTGAAAACAATGACAAACTCGGTATTTCTAAATCATAAAAACAAAATTCAATAAGAACTAGACTGTTAGAGAAAGAGATAACCATAATATATGTTCTTTCTAGGATAGACCCTTTCTACACTCTTATTGTAAAGAAATTAAAGTCTTATTACAATATGATTGCTAGAGTAAAAACCACTTACCATAAGTTCTTTCGGTCTTCACATACTGCTAATTCACCGAATAATATTGAACATGCCAAAATGCTAATCTACCAAATCTTTATTCAAAGACAAGCAAATGCCAAATCACATATGAAAATAGTTCCCTTAGTGCAAAACAAATATTTAAAAATTTGTCAAACTCCTTAAATGAAAAATCTTCTAATTTTGGTCGAGGCATTCCCTTGTCCTGTACAGGTCTTCTCCATGGAGTGTGTGGCTCAAAGTGCTCCATAAGCTACATAAATCCATGAAAAGATATGTCATAACTAAAATACATGTAAACTAATTAATATAAAGATAAATAGATTATCTATCATAGTAAAATTATTTAAATGAGTGAATTTGAATTATATGTAAACAATTCATTTTGTAATGAGATCGCTTTGTATCTTATGCATGCAATTTTATATGTGCATCTTGACATGTTCAAGCAAAAAATAATTAAAATAGCAAAATGTGCCCAATGATCAACTTTCACTAACAATGATCGTTATAACGTTGCTACTTGCACCACATGGTAAGAAATATATAATATTGATGTCTTATCCTAAATGTATAGTATGGACACAATCCTACTCAGGAACTATGGTAATGCAATAGATAGATCCTTTGTAGAATTGACGTTTAAAAGAATGGCCAAGACAGGTATAGGACACCACAATCTTTCTAGTTGAAGAGTTTTTAAAGGATAATTTTTTTATGATTAGGAAGATTGTGAATGAATTTTCTCACATTGTGCATCCAAAGGCCATCCATTCATGCACATAATTTACTTGGAAAATAAAATATGGTGATCACAGGATAAATCCTTGGTTTTCTGCTTGCAATAAAATAGACTACAACTAAGAATATGTACATATGCAGATTTGGTAATTCGCATTCTAATAATGTGAAACAATAGGTCTACTAAGCCAATAACGTAATTGAGGTAATTCACATATGCAAAAACCAAGTTGCATTGGGAAATTAAAATGGGAAAACATTTAGCCTACAAAGCCAATAAAAGAATGTGTTCAAAGGTTTCAACAAGAGCACATCTAAAAACTTGAATCTATGCAAAAACTTGTAGATAAAGGTCATCATTTCTCTTGATGTCATCAAGGAGGTTATAATTGTTGCTTAATTCAATGTTTGAGTTGCATCCAACATGTTCTATACATATGAATGTGTTGGCCCACAAATTGCATTTGTGCATGTAGTTTAAAGAATCAATAATAATATCCTATTTTTTTGTAATAGGGGGCTTCCCATAGCTATTTTGTATTTCCAAATAGTGTGAACTTGAAGTACGTTCAGCCAAAAATCTAACATAGCACCATTCTACAATGCATCAAAGCCTTTAGGATCTAACACATAACAAAATGTTGACATGTAGAAAGGGAAAAAGTATTTATGGTAGCTAAATGTTATCACCTAGGTGGTATTATCCATTGTACAAGGAAGATTTACGCACATACAAATTGCACTGATTTTGACTAGAGAAAAATACCAGGTAAAAGAGATAATGGTGCCAAGATATTTGCACTCTTAAACTCGTAATATATTCATAGAGATTTTAACAACAATATGCCTATAAATCAATTGTAAATTCACTTGCAAGGATAAATATAAAAATTAATCAACAATCTCATAAGGATCCCCCTGATAAAACTTCTATAATGCTTTTCTATAAAATACCTTTAAAATTTAAAGTAGGTAGAAATTGAAACACAAGCACCATTCATGCATGATAGCTTTAGCACATGCAAGCACAAAATATTATAGTAGAGTTCCAAGACTTCTTTGTTACATTTGTAATAAAAAATAGCATCTCCTTACAATCAACTCCTATAATGCTAGTCTAATAATATATACTCCTTGTAATATAAAAATGAATGACCACTCTCAATTTATAGGAAATAATAGGCGGTAGTTATGTATGCATGCTAAGCATAAAATATACCACTACTCCTATTTAAAGCCATCACATTCAAACATGATGATCCTTTATCTAGGATATTACTAAATTAGGCCATCACTAATAACCTTGTGATTAAAATAGTTGTTACAAAACACAACACATGTATTTAAACATCAGGTTAGGTTTAAAGAATGACTCCTACTTCCTACTTCTCAAAATCAACTCAAAATAATTAGCAATAAAAATGTGCTACCTAGAGGATTAAACCATTACCAAAATTTCATTTAATCCCATCGATCATAGCACACACCTAAAATTCTTAGAGGGAGGAGAAATAGCACCACAAATCAAATTTTGTGCAATAATATTTCAAATACATAAATCATGTTATAACCCTATATTGAATTTTGTGAAAATTACCATGGATACAGGAGTAAAAAATCCAAGACCCAACATTCTCACCCAATCGATTGGTAAAACATAAATTATCTTCAAAATAAACCAATTCGACCATCGCTATATAGAGGACGCTGCACAAGAAAATGGATAGAATTTGGATTGAAATTTTGACAATGTAAAATTGCAATGGGAGCAAGGAATATGAACCAGTTGTAAAGGAAAGTTTGAAGGATGCAATTACGGAATGGCCAAAAAAAGGATACCAAAAGGGATTTTTTAATTGTAATTAATATGGTTAAATTTTTCATTATCTTCACACCTATTGTATATGTGTGTCAAAGTTATTACTTAGATAGAGGTGATGGTGAATCGTGTTGCCAATCTAAAATAGTTATTGATAATTCGTTTACATCTAAAACTTATTACCCACTTGTAGTCGTGTTCTCTCGAATTTTTTCCATCTATTTCAGGTAAGTGGTCTCTTCCTCATAATCTTCTTCTAAAGCATGAAGGTCCTTTGAATCAATTCTCACGTTATCCAGAATGTCCACATAAAAAATTCTCTCAATCTCTTCATGCTTTTTTGTCATACCAAATCCCACCTTTGTTATGTTTCCTTCACATAGTACATCCACCATTCTAGGATATTTTTGTTAGTCCATTTAAATTCCACTAATTTATTTCTTCTTTTGTCCTTAAGCTCATGATGTGGATAATGCTTAGCATCATATTCAAACAGTTTCTTACATACCAACAAGGATGATTATCTTCTTCTCCCTTAACTATCTCTTCATTTGTTTGATTTTTGGCCCTTTCTATTCCTAGTCTTGAGGTATTGATCAAATGTTGTTAATTTGAGCAAGGTAGTCCTTTAGAATACCTTGTAGGTCATAGCTTCGTCTCTTTGATACTATTTTAAGCTTCATTTTTAGAAGTGTCTGCCTCAACACCTTACCCAAATTCTAGGTCTTAATACTTATTATCCCATAGCACAAAGATAAAGGATATAATTTTTTTTTTTTGCGTTTAATATTTGCATCAGCGTTTTCCATTTAGAAGCAAAGCCATATACAAAATGGGGTAATAAAAATGGCTTTACGACAAAGCCATATGCCCTTATAATTATACCTTTTGGTATAAAGTACCAGTCTCTAGCTTTTGTGTTAGGCATGCACATGTGAGTTTTAACTTCTTTTTATAGCTAGGGAATTTATCCCTTTATGCATGTCAATGCAAGTGTGGAGAACCAAAAGGTGCATAGAGGCACTAGCATTTAGGTTTCCTAAGGGTTTGTCCACACTTGGATGAGAAAGCTTTGTTGCTAACTTGTCATTTTGTACTTTGGGTTTTTATCTTTGGTGAGGAGTTTTAGGTTCGCCAAGGGTTTTCTAGATTTCCCTAAATTTAGTTTTATGTGTTCAGTTTTGTCAAATACCTGAGGTTTTTGTTCTAGCCTAGTTTCTAATATGCAAGATGAAGGTGGAATGCAATGTGAATATAAATGTGTATAAAACAAGGTGCTATCCTCCATACAATCTTGTTTTAATGAATGTTAAGAAACTATATTTTTTATTTTTTTAAGCAAGGGCCAAGATAATGCAATACACGTAAACTATCCTAATGTAAAAGCTACATGCAATTCAAATTAAATATCTAAGAAAAATAATTAAAATGCTAAGCTAAACTGGATCTTTCTTTTTATTTTAAATGGTATCTAAAGAGAAAAAATAAATAAATATACAAGCAATAACCAACAAACAATCTATGTTGGAAGAAGAATGGGAGGGCGAGATGATGGTGGGTGGGAAGTCCTCTGCGGGAGAGCACGGGAGCAACAATGGTTCGAACCAAGGGCACAGCGGAGAATATGGATGGCAACCAGGGTCCGGGGGTTCTAAGGCATCCTTTCCAAATGAAGGAGATCTGATTGATGACGATGACAGTCAAGGTAAGGATCCGCCAGACAAATGGGGAGGTGGGCCTTAGAAGTTGTATGCTCAGGTAGCGGCTTCAGAAACCCTAAGCGGTTATTTTACCAAGGAGTTGTTTTTGGATGGGGACGAGTTGGAAATCCTGGCGAAAGTCCTCTCAAGCTTCGTGGAGTACGAGAAGTATACTCTCATTGGTAAGTTCATTGGTGGTCGTCCCGACATGGAGACCATTCACAAGTGGGCGAAAAGCAAATGGAGGACCTCTGGGCACATGGAGTTGGTGGCCCTAACCCGAGGCTTTTTCGCTATTAGACTGAACAACAAGGAGGACTACTGTAAAATCCTGGCTGGAGGCCCATGGTTTCTAGGCCGTAGAAGCCTTTTCCTTAGGAAGTGGGGCATGGACTTCAATCCTGACACCCAGAACATCAACATTGCTCCAATATGGGTCAGGCTCCCGAGTCTTCCCCTCTTTGGCTGGCATGAAAATATAATAAGAGGCATTGCCCGCTCCATAGGGGAGTTGGTCACCATTGACCCTCCCACCCGAGCTCGAACAAGGTTCGTCCAAGCTCGTTTCTGCATTTTGACGAATCTGGAGGTGGACCTCCCATCCTCCATCACCCTCCGGTCTAGAGGCACCATCCTCCACAAACAAGCTATTGTCTATGAGAATAGACCAACTTTCTGCTCCCAGTGTCGTTCTCAAGGGCACCTTCAGTCCAATTGTCCTCTTCAAAAATTGGTTAAGAAGAAACGGGAAACCTGTAACCCCCTGGAACATGGTGAAGGCTAGGCAAAGCAGTCAAATCTTCCAAATGCAAAGGTCCATGATTCTCTAGGCTCCTCCAGGGACCACTACGAAATCTCCCAGCCATAAGAGGATATCACCCACCAACTGGACTCATAGCAGTTTGGAGCAAACACCCAGCAAGAAGCAAACTCCCACTAGGAGAGCCATTCGCAGGAGGATAAGGATCGGTCCTCCCCAAAAACACCACTCAGTCAGATTCACCCAAGCTCCAAGACCAGGGCCACCTCAATTTCAACCATTCCCAAACTTTGCTAGAATATTACCTCCTAGGTAGGAGGGGTGAACAGTTCAGTCATACTAGCCCTTGAAATACGAGGAGCCAAAAGCAAAGCGTGGATTTTGGCAGTGAGAGGAAGCAGGGCCTACCTCCCAACAAAGACATATGAGACAAAGAGACGACGACAGACGTTGTGAATGGAACCCAATGTCTACTGGTTTTGGATGTCTCTGATACTAAAACGGACGAGATGCAAGTACCAAAACCTCCCCCCAACAAGGAAAGGGAGGCAAGAAGAACCTCAAACTGTCCAGATGAAAGTTCTCTCATGGAATGTGAGAGGACTGAATGGAGCAGCCAAACGAAGGTTAGTGGATGATCTCCGAAATATGACTAACCCCTCCATCCTAATTTTGCAAGAGACCAAGACCGATGCTATCTCCTCTGATAAAGCTGCTAAAGCCATTTGGGCCAAGGCAAAATTTCTATCCAGTCCTTTAGTGGGAACAGTGGGTAGTCTCATGGTTCTTTGGGATCTAGAGAGTGTCGAGGGTAGCTTGCTATCAACCTCCAATAGGATTATCAATGTGTTGTTCCACTCCAAAACCACCAATTTTTCCTGGATCCTATCCAATGTTTATGCTTCGAATTCTGCCATAGAGAGAGCAAAAATGTGGAAAGCTATTTCCCAGATGAGGGAAAATTTTAGTAATTTTCCTTGGGTCGTAGGGGGAGATTTCAACTGTCCTCTTCACCCATCTGAAAAGAAAGGAGGCTCCGACCATTCTAGCCGTAGCTTGGGTGACTTCAGATATTTTTTCTCTACTAACAGCTTGCTTGACATCGAACTCAAAGGGGCTTCCTTCATGTGGAGCAACAGGAGGATTGGGAGCAGCCTTATTCAAGTCAAGCTCGACAGATTTTTCATATCCCAAGAAGCTATTCCCATCCTTGGTGGTGCAACTCTCTCGTCCCTACCAAGGATTGGGTCTGATCACAACCCTATTTTTTTGGAGATGAACGACAGGCCTATTTTTAAGACCCCCTTCAGATTTGAGTCCATGTAGACTTCTCATAAATACTTCAAAGGATTGGTTTCAATGTGGTGGCAACATGAGGTGGGAGGAACCACTTCTAAGAGAGTAGCTATAAAACTCAAGATGGTCAAAAAGAAGTTGAAAATATGGAACAAAGAGGTTTTCGAAAACATTTTCGAGTCCAAAAGGCCCATCTCAAAGAACCTAAAAATTTTGGAGGAGAGAATGGAGCTCGAAGGTTACACCAAGGGCCTTAGGGAGGAAGAACGAAGCCTCTTGGTGGATTACCATTCTATTCTTGCAAGGGAGGAAACCTTATGGCGCCAAAAATCTAGAGATCTTTGGTTGAAGAGTGGAGACTCCAACACGAGGTTCTTCCATGTGTCAACCATAAGGCACGGAGGGGCCAACAAGATCAGAGAAGTGTCTTGCAAGGATTGGCGCGTTACCAGGGAGATAGAGGAAATCAAGAGCGAAGCGATTGACTTTTTCCAAGACTTGCTTGGCGTTCCTCCCGACAGCGACATACAGGTCCAAAAATCTTTGCTTTCCAACTTTCTGACTAAAGTCCCCTATGTGGTAAGCATCAAGCTTCTGGAACCTTTTTCATCATCCAAGATTAAAGAAGCTTTGTTCTCCATGCAACCAGACAAGGCCCCTGGCCCTGATGGTTTTCCCCCCCATTTTTTCCAAGTCATGTGGGATGTTGTGGGTTCGGATGTGTACAATGTTTTTTACAAGATCCTCACCAAGTCTATAGCCAACAGACTGAGACCCGTTCTCCCTCTCCTGGTCGATCCTTGTCAGGGAAGCATTGTTAAAGGCAGAAACATTCTTGACGGTGTCATCACTATCCATGAAACTCTTCACTCTGCTTACCGCTCCAAGAATGTTGCACTTTTTCTAAAGCTAGATATGAACAAAGCCTTTGACAGAGGTGATAGAAGATTCTTGTGTGCAGTCCTCCTCAAGTTTGACTTTCATCCTCACTAGATTGACCTTGTCTGCAGCTGCATATCCACTCCCTTCTTTTTTGTCCTGATAAACAGGTCCCCTGCTAGGTATTTCCAAAGCACCAAAGGCTTCAGATAAGGCAACCCTTTGTCACCCATCCTCTTCATCCTTCTAGCGAAGGTTTTGAGCTGGTCTTTGAAAGAGGCTCTTCGTCAAAACAAGATTTTCGGCATCCTACCCACTTCTAGAGTTGAACCTACCACTCATCAAAAATTTGTAGATGACACCCTCATCTCCATTGGTGCGTCTATTGCCCAAGCCAAATCCCTCAAGCGGATCCTCTCTCGTTATGAGCAGGCTATCAGGCAAAAGGTCAATTACATCAAGAGCAAAATCTACTTTATTAACACTCCCCTGCGAAGGCAACTCCGGATTGCCAGAATTTTAGAATGCACCATTGACTCCCTGCCTACGTCTTATCTGGGGTTACCCCTGTCTTGCAATGGTCGTGCCAGCGAAATTATGTGGAACATGATCCTAGAACGCCTTCACAAGAAACTAGGCACATGGAAAGGCAAACTCCTATTGTAAGCAGGGAAAGCCACCCTTACCAAAGCTTGTCTTCAGGGGATCCCAACCTACTTTATGTTTGTGTTCATGCTTCCAGTTTTTGTCCACTCCAAAATTGAGAAGATCCAAAGGACCTTTTTGTGGTTTGGCAATGAAGAAAATTTTAGAATCCCTCTCGTTGCCTGGGATAAGGTTTGCTAGCGGAAAGACCAAGGCGGCTTGGGGATGAGGAGATCAAGGCTTATGAACATAGCTTTGATCGCTAAGCATGCTTGGAGGATCCTAACAAATGACCCGGTGGAGTGGGTTAAGCTGGTCAAAAGGAAATATCTAGGCTCCAATTCTTTCTTCGATGATGGGACTCCCCCCAAAGCGTCGACTTTTTGGAAATCTGTGCTCCAAGCCTGTCATTTGATCAGCTTGGGAGCCCACTGGATTTTGGGTGATGGCAACTTCATCCTCTTTTGTAAGGACATATGGGCTTTTGATGAAGCCCTTGGCTTGAGGGCAGACCTTGCTGGCCTGAGAGCTCAGACCGACCCAAATTCCCAACTTAAGGTGGTGGATTTCATAGATCGGAGCACCCTTTCCCCTCTGTGGAAACTTCCAGTCGTGGACGGGTTTAATAATGAGGTAACCTTTCTGTCAAATATCCTCAAATTAGTTTTAATCCCATCTATTAGGAGGACTGACAGAATCATTTGGTGAGGCATAGAGGATGGTCTTTTCTCTGTCAAATCTGCCTATGATTTTCTTACCAACGAGACTGCCCTGGATTATCGGTGGAAAGTTCTCTAGGGGAAAGGGGTCATCCCTAAAGTGAATTTCTTTGCGTGGATTAAATTAAATTTTGACGGAGCGACAAAAGGTAATCCTAGGCCCGCTGGATCAGGTGGTGTTGTTAGAGATCATGATGGGAATCTTATGGTGGCCTACTGTGAAGATTTGGGCTCCCAGATGAATCACTATGCCGAAGCCCGAGGCGTTCTGAAAGGAATCCAGATTCTCTCCGAGGATCCTCGGCCTCTAATTATTGAAGGAGATTCGCTCAACATCGTGAACTACCTTCTAGGCACCAAAGACCCATCTTGGAGGGTCTTTAACATCGTTCTTGAGGCAATAATGCTCCTTTCCCAACGTGGCAGGTGGAAAGCAGGTCATATCCTTAGAGAAGGCAATTACGTGGCTGACCACATGGCCAAAAAAGGGCTCATGACCATGTGTCCGGTCGTGTGGCGATCTCGCTTCCCATTCGAGGTGGAAATATTGGCCAGAGCGGATATCTCTTCATGATGTGTTCCTCGCACAAATTTTGGAAGGTCCTTCCCGATGAGTATCGGGTTAGGGTGGCAGCTCTATCCAATCCCCTGTGCGATGGTGGCCGCATGAGTCACGCAAAGTGCAGTCCTTTATCCAAAGCTAGTTGCTTTCAAGTTTCCAAGGCGCACTAGACTTGGTGCCCTGGTGGCTATCAGTGCACCCTTATCCACCAAGGTGGTCTTGCTATTTTTTCTTGTACCTGGCAGTTTCCCCTTTTGTTCGATGATGGAAGTTCAAAGTACCCCTTCCCAATGGTGTCCACGCGTGGCTGGGACAATGGCGAAGTGCGGGAATGTTTGGGCTTGGATCACACCAAATCCTTGCCTCGGATTTGGCACGCTCTTTCTAGTTCTTCCTTTGTTCAGTGCCTCTATCGGACGTTCTCCTATGCATGGAAGGATGACGGAGGCTTTATGGCAAAGGGTATGGAGAGACAACGTGGCACCTTCAGACAGAGGATGGGCGAGCTCGTGATCTGCGTGCCACCTTCCCTATTTGGCCCTTGGCTTGCGACGCTGGCTCCAGGTCGATCGTGGGTGGCGGCTCATGGTCAGGTCTATCCTCCCCCTCCCTTCTTATATTTTTTGATGATTTGTTTCAACCTCTGTCTCTGGAGCATTCTGCAAGATATTTTAACCATGTCTGGTCCCTTCATAGAGCCCTCTACTCTTTCCCTTTGCGATAAGGTGCGCATGTTTATTAAAGCCAAGAAGTTGTTGCCCTTCCTGGAAAAATTTGCTAGCCCCGATCAGGAAATTTCGTAGGGCTTCGTTGATACTTGGACCCAGGGCGATGTGGTCATAAAAGGAATTAATATTCATGTTTCGGTTGATTTCATGGCGACGGTCTCTGGTCTGCCTTCCCATGGGCGGATCATCAAAAGAGATAACCACAATTGGGCCGAGGAGCTGGAGCAGTTCCCTGATAAAGGTAAAAACCTCGGATGGTACAAGTCGTGCCTCCTCTGGTCAGCCCTCCCTAAACCATATAGGTCTGTCATGATTCCCATAATGCAATATATAACGTGTGATGATCCTGAGAAGCCACTCTGCAGCTTCCACATTAGCTTTTATAATCACCTCCACGATGCCAAACAAGTGAGCTTTCTTGATTACCTAAGGTATTCCCTTGCCATTGCCATTCAGAAGAGTAGAAAATTGTCTTCCCCTCCCACCCATCAAGGCCTCATGGCAGTAATTTATAGGCATGCCCTGGCCATGCGCCCTCCTCCTCAGGTTGTCAACCCTTTAAAGTCCCAAGCCCCTGGAAATGTGTCCTCCCCTATGGAGGGCCAAGCCTCCAGCCCCTTCAGAACCAGCCCTCCCAGTGCTGACAGGCCTTCCCCTTACAGTAGCACCTTTCGAACTCGGCCAAAATGCAGTGTTGGCGGTAAATCCTCCACCCCCGACAGATCCTCCCAGCATCTGAAGAAAATTAGAAAGGAGGAGAAGGACGTCCTTCTACAACAGATTCCATCGAACACTGAGAGTGACAGGGAGATCCCTCCTGGTAAATCCCTTCTGGGCCTGGCATCAACCATTCTCACTACCGTCAACTCCATGATTAATATTCTGAAGCAGGCCCAGAAGTTTCAGAACTCGGAGGATCAGGAGGATCCAAAATAGCAGTTTTCTTTGTCTGTTGTTTGGTTGTTTTGCTTCTGCTCTCCAATGTTTCAGTTTCTTCGGCTATTACTTGTTGTTATCCCGGTTAATTTTTGGTTTGTTATCTGGTTAATCAGGCTTAAATGCCTTTTCTGTAGCCTCCGGGCAATTAGTCTAGTTTTTGCTATCTTGCAATCAGGCTTATATATCCAGCCAGGAGGCATGATGCATCATTAGAGGTAAGGCTGATTTTGTACATAAGGTTTTGGGATCCTCTATAAAAACCCACTGTTAATCTACTAAAATAATTACCAAAAAAAAAAACTAACAATCTATGCTACTAGAAAAAGCAAAGAATAAGAATTGTACTTACTTATTTTAGTGGTTATTGCGAATATATCACTTGTGATCAAATTCGTTGTCTGATGAGTATGCCACCTAAAAACTTTTAGTTTGCAAATTTGTTAATATTACAAAATCAAATAAACTAAAAGAGAGGATTAGATTTCAAGGGCCTACCAAACAGTGAGAAGTGTTAAACTTTCTATTTGGCATAGTCATACTGATACTAATAGCCAAAAAGTGAAAAATTGCAATGAAGAACTGGTTATTTACATTTAAAAACTTGTTGTAAATAGACATATACACCACCTCTTAGAACCCTTCTAAAAGCTCTTAGATAGGATAATTATATACTACTATATCAGTCAAGACTATAAGAGATTACACATGGAGGCCTATAATATAAACATATATCAAACATATCAAAAGATAGCCTAGAGTTTTAACATAAAATTATATGTTGACCATGTAAAAATATTATATTAAATATTAATCCCTATATTTCCTCCCCACCATAGAAGCATTGGGCTCAAATACGTATGAAAAGGAAGAAAAAGTGTGAACCCTTAGGTGGTGGTATTGGACTCCAATGCATACAAAAGGGAAGGAAAATCATGAACCAACTGGCAATGAGACATGGAAAAGGAGAAAGAGGACTACAACTAAAAATAGATAATGTTAAAATAGTTGAGAAGTTGATATAGAGATAGCCAAGGATATAGTGAGCCTAATACAAAAGTTATGATGTGCTTGATGTGGTGTTGCCTTGTGAAATCTAATGAGTCTTTCTTATGAAGACATG
Source organism: Wollemia nobilis (assembly GCA_028583015.1). NCBI lineage: Eukaryota > Viridiplantae > Streptophyta > Pinopsida > Araucariales > Araucariaceae > Wollemia > Wollemia nobilis. Next base: position 2,939,028 of record JAQPPZ010002515.1, read on the forward strand.
ATCCAAGCTAAAAATCTAAAATCTATTAAGAGAGACGAGTCACTTGAAGGTAAAGATAACTTTGATTGTAGGAGTACTCATGCCTATTGATCACATAAAAAGGGTTATGCCATCACCCCAAGTTATTGTATCAAATTGGTATCATCATCCTCATTCATCCATTATCATTAGAAGTGTTTAAATAAATCTACATTACTTCAAAGACCCATCCCATCCTTGATATCAATCAATTATTTTCTAGTCACGTAAAATAAGGCCATGAGAAGAAAGACATAAATAACAGTATCAAATATCATGTAGCAGAAAAGAAAGTAGATTGTTCAAAATATTGACAAGACATCTAGCATTTTTCATTCTTATGATATCACAATACCCATTTATAAAGAACCAATATATTATTAATTTTAGAGGCACTAACAATAGATATAAGTAAGATAACAACCATCACAACCAACTATACCACAAGATTGTCTACCATAAACTTACCGAGGGGTAATCTATTCTATGTGGTACATCTAATAGGGAAGTCACAAAAAAAAATGACTATTAGATATGCTCATGCAATTTTTGAAGCTAAAGGATAAAAAATGTAAGCCTTGGATGATGCACATGTAATGAAAAAACTAGTAGAAGATATGCAAAGGTAGATGATGTACCTACAATAGTAAATAGAGGTATCTAAAAATGGCAAACTATGATTTGATATGGTAGGTAGTAGAAAAGCAAGAAATTATAGAATAACTATCAAACATTAAAGGGTGGTTAGCACAAAGGGAAGAATATTGAAGTAAAGAAAAAATAAGATTTATAATTTTAAGCTTGATTAAAGATAGTGTTGTGCCTAGTCTTTTCAAATGAGATCGTCAAATTGTAAAACTTATTGGATATGATAATATCAAAGGACCAACATGAATACAAATCATTGGATAGTAAGGTTCTAGATGATTAAAACCTATCTTCTGGTGCATATTGATATGTGCTTTTAGAACCTGGTGCCCTAAAGTTGAATACATGTGACCCATAATTTTACAATTTTGCTATGAGTCAATCCCAAATTTGAAAACTTCATTTCCAATAATAAGGAATCATTGGGGATATCTCATCAACCAGGCTTGGCATACCTACAAGTCACTATAAATAGAGTATCTTGGATACTACCCTCAGATTACTATAGGAATTTGAATTTTAGAAGACAAAAGTTTGAAGCCATAGGAGGAATGTTGTAAATTAAAAATTTAAAAAAAAAAATTAATTTTTAATAACTAAGTATAGAACTTTTTATTTATCAACAAACCAATGATTGATTAACAAATCAATGATTTGTTGACTTTTCTTCCAACATTAGCATGCCATCACTCAATAATTCCTTTCATCCATAGGAAACTTATGATTCATCTAATCAATGATCCATTATGTTAGGATCCTCCATCCTAACATTATTAGTTAGTATTATTAATCATTTAATTATTATATTATTAACTCATAAAGTGAACCATCACATCTCTTCATAACGTGAACCATCACGTCTCTTCACCAACGTAGCTTTAGGGTAGATATATATATTAGGTTGGCCATTCACACAAATCATCCAAGAAGAAGAATATATATTTGTTTAAACCCATTGGAGGGATTCCCCATTCCAGTGCAATAGTGATTCAACCCTAAAAGTGATTCTTTTTAATGTTATTTTATTTATTCATTTATTAAATATTAGCTAGAACCTTCAGGGTTCTACCATTTGGTATCAGAGCATCGATTCTGGACACAAGTGGGGAAGTTTGTTTAAAGATATCTCGAAATAAATATTGCAAGTAATGAATAAATGGTAAGATGATTTTGAAACAAAAATAGCAAGAAAAATAGCAGAGTTAACCCTAAAAAAGGATGACCTTGCAAATAAAATTATTACAAAGGAGGATTTTTACCAGTGGAAGGACCCAATTACAAAACCACCTGTATGGGAATCACAAAATATGTACACCACCCCAAAACTTACCCGACTCTTACCCATTAAACATATCAACCATGCAGAAATGAAGGCACGAAGAGAAAACGGCCTTTATTTTCATTTTGATGATAAAAAAATTTGCAATCATCAATGTATTACACCCAAACTATATATTTTGGATGCAACTATTCCTTGTAGTTCTCCCAATGATAAAATTGCAATTGAGGTAGAAGTAGCGACAAATTCACCTGACGATAGCACTAAATATGAGGAAGATGAGGAAGATAAGGAATATGAGGAAGATAAGGAATATGAGGAAGCTAAGGAATATGAGAAAGATAATGAAGATGTGGAAAATGAGGACAATGAGCAAGCAATACCCAAAATACCTAATCACACCAATGACAACAATACGGTTGATATACCCGAAGTGATCGATGCACCAAGCAAGGATGGGGTAGACATACCCGACGTGATCAATGTCGACCAAACATACACTCTACAAGACCTACACACACCTTCCTCACCAATATTGCATTATCACCACATGGCCAAACCTATTCGACAACAATGCAGAGTGACTACACACTCCTCCGTTGGCTCTACCAAGGAACACCAACAGGATTTGGAAGCATTACCACCACTTTTGATGCATCATTCTGAATTGTTTGAGGAACCCCAAGGGTTGTCCTCCCATCATCATCATGATTATCCTAAGTAATATTCTACTATTTTTCCTGGAAACCCCCCACTAACACTCCAACCCTCAAGATATCCTTACCTCCGAAAAAGTGACATTAAAATAGTACAAGAACTTGCAAAAAAATTACTTGGGAAAACAAAGGATAAAGCTCCTCACTTTGAGCTTTGAAGACAAAGCTCTTTTTAAGGAGGGTGGCATGTTAGGATCCTCCATCCTAACATTATTAGTTAGTATTATTAATCATTCACTTATTATATTATTAACTCATAAATTGAACCATCACATCTCTTCGTAATGTGAACCATCATATCTCTTCCTAACGTGAACCATCACGTCTCTTCACCAACGTAGCTTTAGGGTAGATATATATATTAGGTTGGCCATTCACACAAATCATCCAAGAAGAAGAATATATATTTGTTTAAACCCATTGGAGGGATTCCCCATTCCAGTGCAATAGTGATTCAACCCTAAAAGTGATTATTTTTAATGTTATTTTATTTATTCATTTATTAAATATTAGCTAGAACCTTCAGGGTTCTACCACATTAGAATCCAACAATTTATTAGAAAAAATAGTATAGGATAAATTTTATAATTTGGTAGTGATACTATGTCAGCTCGCAAGCATAATCTTTTTCAAACATAGATTGGTCTACATTACAAAATTTACTAAGTAAGATATTAGTATGTGGTCACATTTTTTGCATCCCCTCTCTCAACTCCATAGACCAAGGATTACATCTATTTGGGGTTATTCGCTAATGAGGCTTGACACACCTACAAGTTAGTAGAAATATAGTACATAGTACTGCATGTAACACACAACCAATAGGTTGATATTTATCATTAGATAATGAAAGCATGATGCCCAAGAATGAATAAGGACAAATCAATAATTTTATTAATTTCAAGCTAAAATTACAACAAGAATGGTTAAGTCTTGGATCTAGTGATTTGTTGAACTATAGTTAATTAACCTCCAATTCTTTGATATTTCAATTAATTAGTAAAACAAATAACTTGTCCAAGCAAATTTAGATTGATAATGATGTTTTCTTCCTCTTGCCATAATTTGTACATGTAAAGTATTTTCACCTAGGGTGAATAGGGTGAATTTATTACTATAAATAAGGACCTAGGGCCCATTGTAAATCATATTTTGTTTATTTGAGGAAAGGCTAGATTTATGCTCCTCAAATTGTTGGAATTCACAATATTTTTCTAAAACAAACACAAGTAAGCCATCTACTCAATTCTTATACAAAAAAAACATAAAGATATGAAAGAGATAAAAAAGAGACACAAATATTAGGGGTTGCCCATGAGTACCATATATAATCAATATATCCATAGATAGAATTATACAACACTCCAATGATCAAATGAGGAGTGAGATGAGATATTTATACAATACCAAAACCTCAATTACATAATAAAATTCAACCTAAGTTGACATAACAAGAGGGCTTTGTGTACATTATAAATTATAAAAAGGGTTTAACCATAACAAGGCTAAGCATGGACCATAGGGATTACATAATAATATATTATAAATAGTTAATACATTACACAATAAATGCCCTTAGGCCTATATAATACGTTATTCAATGTTTGCCTTGGCCATGAATCAGATTATAATTTCAACATCCCTCTAGAAATTTGAACTAAGAGGCCAAGCAAAGAAGACATTAATGACAATAATATCTTCAACACCATAATGGATGTTGTAGTGGGCCTCTATAGTTAAGGAAGATCTTACAAAATCTTCCTCATCATTTGAAAGACGTCCATCAATCTTCAAGAATTCAAATTTAATTCTTTTCAATTTTAGTAAGAAATTTGTTATTGGATGTCCCTCCCTCTTATAATATCTACAAGTTCTCTTCAACTTCTTTGAAGACTTAGCCTGGTGCTTGAGCCCCTGGGTCTTAGCCTCCTTAGATTTAAATTTCTTTGCATGAGCCTTTATTTATGGAGTCCCACCACAATCCCACATTGGCACCTGAAAATAAACTAGGAGAGAAAAAATGATCAAGGGCAACAGTCCTTTGTGATTCCAAGAGCATAAAAATCATATGAATTAATAGGTTTAACATCTAAAAATAGGGAAGAAATTAGCAAAAATAGTCTTCACACATTCTGCATCATCTTTATTTTTGCCTCTAAAAAATGTAATATCTACTTTCAAAGAATTGAATCTTGTAATATAGTCTTGAACAATATCAAACTCGACTAGTTTAAGAGAGGAAAGCTCCAATTCCAAGAGACTTTCTTTAGACATATTTACCTTCATAAAAATATCATGTAATTATGATCATACCTTGACAGGACCACTTTCTTATTTGATGTGGAAAAGTAACTTTGGTTCAATTAGTAAGAAAAATAGATAAATATCCTCTTCTTCTCTTTAATGACAAGTTTCATCATCAAGAAAAATTGTTTTATCCTCTTAAAATATGCACCATATGTTCTTACTGCATAAAAGGATATTTTTTGGGTTGATAAATACTATAATTTTACCCATTAAGACAAGTAACTAGAGCTTTGTCCCAGGGGGACAACGCAATGGTTCAAGTTTTGGCTCTTCTTCGAGAGGTCCAAGGTTCAAACTGCGATGTGACCGAGTGTGTGAGGGGGTAGGTGTGTGGTGGTTGTGTGTTAAATTCCCTATTGATAAGCATAGCTCTCGGCTTTACAAGGGGTCATGGTTGGGAGGAGATTGCTTAGTCATGTGCGTTGGTCGTAGGGGTTTCTCACACTAACCAATAAAAAAAATTAACTAGAGATTTGTTATCTATGTTATACAATTTTGTCTCTAACACCATAACAAGTCCAAGAACTAATGCCACCAACACATAGAGCTTGAAAAATCATATCATTTGGAAAAAAGGCTTCAAGTTATTTATAAGCTACAAAAAAGGGTTTAAACACAACAATGCTAACCATGGTCCATAGGGATTACATAATAAAGTATTACAAATAGTTAATACATAGTACAATGAAATGCCCTTAAGCCTATCCAATACATCATACACTGTTGGCCTTGGCCACGAATCAAATTTTATTTGAACACCCTGCCATAAATTGAACATAGGGGTCAAGGAGAGAAAGTATTAATGATAGTAATATCTTCACCCCCATAATGGGTGCTCTAATGGGCCTTTATAGTTAAGGAAGATCCTTCTCAAACTTCCTCTTTATTTGAAAGATGTCTATAAATCTTATGTTAATCTATTGGATTTTTGGTTACAAAATTTAAATATGCATACAAGGACCATTTATGATAAGACTATCTTATATTAATCTATGGTAGATGGTAGATTGAAAATATCTCGAGATTGTATTTATTAAAGTTAATTTTGTTCAATTAACAGAGGTATTATTTTTAAAAATAACTAAGGCAAAACTCACTTCATCTAAAGCGTGAGTGGGTCTAATGATGAAGCCTTTAGAACTACAAAATAATATCCAAGTTTCAAATCTAAAAAATATAAAATTGTACATCATGATCTTGTAATCAAAATATGGTTGGATAAACATATACCATGCAAACAACATCCTACATGAAAATCATCCCATAAAATCTATAACATTATAATTATTAAAAACTAATTTATTTATTTTTAGTACTTTTACTTTAATACCGTTATTGGGTGCGCCCTTTGCCATGTAATATATGTATAACATAACAATATGTCTCACTATATAATATCCTCAAATATTTATAATTAAACAATATATTATACCGGTGGGCCCTTACACATATGATACCTTATATGGCATTCAATCATCTGCTTCGCTATCCGTTAGAAAATTTAGGATATTCATATCTTTCATAATCGCCATTATATGGAAAGAAAATGGGGTAAATTTAGATACCTTATATGAGATTCAATCATCTGCTACGCTATCCGTTAGAAATTAAGGATATTCATATCTTTCATCATCGTCATTATATGGAAAGAAAATTTTGGTTTCTAGTTGAGACTTTGCCTTTTGAATTTTATATGGAAAGAAATTTTTGGTTTCTAGTTGAGACTTTGCCTTTTGAGTTCTCTGGATATTTGGTTTTTCCTGGATAAGTTGACAAAGGTGATCTGCTGATTTTTGTGTCAGCGCTTAGAAATTTTGTTAAATAAATGGAAACACTAGCTGTCAAGTCTGCGATCGTAAATGGAAGGAGGTGATTGATGGTTTTTTATTTGAAGAAACAAATCAAGCAGGGGCTTCTCATTCCCGAGAAATAACTTGAACAAATTTTTTGAGGAGAATTGAAATAAAAACTTGAAGAAATGGGTTGCATACAGTCAATAAGGGCTTCGAAGAAAAAAATGAGTTGCATACAATGGAAAAATGCTCTGAGAAAAATGAGCTTTCCTGAGCCTCCAGTTGCCATACCGATGGCGATAATAGAGGAATTTTTGCTTGTAAAAGACCCTGATCAAATCGTGGAGATAGCAGAGGAATTTCTGCATGCAAAGAACTCTGATCAAATAATGGCCGTGATATGCAAGGCCAACAATCTGAAAAAAAAACACAAGTTTTACCCATTTCTATTGGTAAGTTTATGGCTAATTAGTTTGTTTATTGTTTTCTGAAGTCAAATTTATTTAAATCACAGTTGATTGCTTGAAAACTCATAACATTAAACGAGGATATTAGTCAAGCTACTTACTTTCCATGTTATTCAATCACACATGTCCAAGAGCATCTTCATTGATTTTCATGTTTCACCCGAACAGAGACATTGCAGTATCAAAATGTTTATAAAAAAAATTGTCTTGATTTCATTAAGGAATGTTTTGTGACTTTGGGTTTCATTGAATTCAATAGTTGGGTGTTCTATTTTTTTGGAATTACCAACCTTAGTATTTAGATTTGAGATATTACACATAACCTTATGGAAGGGTTGCAAGATTTGACAACAAGATTGGCAATGTTGACATGCTAACAGCATCAAGGACATCTGAAGTTCATGAGCTTCTTGGGATCACTGTACCATGTAGTCCTCTTTGTTCTTCAGATGCAAGCTCTACTGTTAGTTTTGGAAGGCAATTTTCATCTGATGGAGCTGAAATTGAGGTTGAGATGCATTCTGATTCAAATTGGGACTATACTATATTTGACCCAGAGCTCTTAGCCTTATTTGAGAAGGATCTTAAACAGCTATCTGAAGATGAAAAATGTATACTGAAACAAATTGATGAGCACTCAAATTAACATAATTGTAATTATTGTTTTGGTCTCTATTTATCCCGTTATGAGCATATTTTTTATTTCTTAAATTGTCTCCCTAAAAATGCAAAATTAAATAAATATTTTTTAAATAAAATTTCAATGTACACAATAATCATATATTTTGAACATTAAAAGCACTCTGTTCTTTTTAATAATATCACTGAATACGTTAAAGGCTGTTTACTTATATTTTCCGTTTACTTGGCACAATAAAAAAAAGGCAATAAAGGTGTATATACGTACTCAAGTAAATACGCTTTGATTGGCTAGTCTGCCCTTGGAATTACGCTTTGGTTGGTTAGTCTGCCCTTGGAATTAGAATGAAAATGTAAATGCTCTTTCCAAGAAAAAGCACATAACCTCTAACAAATTTGAAGTATGTTATACATTGTATATGTTTTTTTAAATATATGAGGTCTTCATAGGCCATCCAGGTTGTTTTAAGGTTTTGAGTATTTTTTGGCATATCAAAAGTTTTGGGTTTTTTTTGAGGAGACTCAAATTCAAACCAATATGAAATGTGGTAAGGTTGTGTATAAAATAGCAAATTTTTTAATTGTCTTATAAGTTAATTTGTAGATTATATGTTGACTTATAATGTTTATAGGTTTTTTGAAATTACAGGCGTTGATATTAGATTATATGCTCTACTCCTTTAATGATTTTTATAATTTTTTAAGGTTAATTTTTGCATTGTCTTATAAGTTAATTTATAGATTATATGTTGACTTATAATGTTTATAGAAATTTTGAAATTAAAGGCTTTGATATTAGATTATATGCTAATGAATGAGTTTTAAGAAGTTTTTGGCAGAAGTGTAACATTTGAAGATAGTTATAAACTGGTTAGAAAAGTGTAACATTTAAATATGGTCATCTTAATGGCTTGTGACCTTGTAAATTCTATTGATTGTTATTTTAAGGCTTGAGGTACCCTCCAAATTACTATAAAGTATTTTTATCTTTTTGATCACAATTTAGTGGTTGCCTTTAACTTCCTATGAGTTGGCATTTGCGGCCAAAGAAAGTTGGTGTTAAAATTTTATTCTCATAAACATAAATGTTTGATAAATATATTGAAATATCAATTAATTTATTTACAAATAACAATCCACCATGCAATATTTTATATAATGAGAGAAAAATAGATAATACTTTTAAGGTAGGGCAACACCAATAATACTCCTTAATAAAGGAATAACTCCACAAGATATCTTCATGCAATCTTTAACATAATGAGAGAAATATAGAAAATACCTTTAACACGAATGATACTCTTTAAGGAAGGAATAATTAAGTAAGGAATAACTCCACAAGATATTCCAAGATGAGAGGGCCACTTAGAGAGGGCAAAGGCTCATAACCCACTTTGTGGATAAAGATGATTACAAAAAATATTTGATATGATTTTTGATTGATGATTCTAATGCTACTCTAGGGAGGGTATAAACCTATCCTATCCAAAGTATAAGTTTTACCTTGAATATGTTTGACAACTTGACTATGTGGACCTTAAGTACTTTAGGGGGTAGAATAAAACCACCATCTATCCACTTAAACAATTGATCATAAAGATCGCACCAAAGTTATGTGTGTTCCATCAAGTAGCAAAGGTAAGGTTCATAGAAATAGAGATGGAGAAAATTAAGAGATAAAAGGTTACAATCTAATTGAATTTTTAAGGAGACACTAAAGGCAAAGAATCTAGACATATTCTTTACACATGAAATGGATACAATATTAAAGAGGTAAATCCTAATGAAGAACTAATCCTCCACACTTTGGAAAGTAACCATGGTTACTTAAGATAATATGTAGAAATGTTATATCTACCCACCATAATGGATCATATTTTATGTTAAGGGAAAATATAAATTTGACCTAACGATAAAGATGAACTATCATAATCAGTGAGTCTTTGAGAAAACTGGGATACACTGATAGAAAGAAGTTGGCATGGTAGAATATGAGGTATGAGAAAGCAAAGATAATAATACCTATCAGAGATTATTCATTTGATGATCAATTCTCCGCTATATAGGATAGAACACACCCAAAAGTGCTAAGAGAGCAATGGCCATCGATGAAGGAGCAACCACCCATCAATCCCTCAAAGACTTAAGAAGGTAATAGTGTCTAAAATTGCCATCTTATCTACACCAATGATATTAATAATGGTCAGCTTAGTAGTGAAACAAATAACCAGTAAAGAATAAAAAATATTTCAAAGATACAGATCATTATTTGGAAAAGTGACAATGACACAAGAACAACAAGGGTAGAAAAATTAGCTCCAATAGGGGGAATTCCTTAAGGAGGATCCCCTCCCAAGGTGGAATGACCAACATCATGGATACTTTTGCAATCATTTCCATATCCCTTCCACACTCACTACTCTTGCTTATTTCTCTATCATTTATTATTCTCTTCCTACTTCTCTTACCACCTCTTCTTCTACTACATTTCTATGATCACCCCAATGAGTGCAATGCATGGTTCTTCTAGAGACACTCTATCTCTTGCGGTACTTTATTCACTAGGTACCACACCAATCACTTAATTTATATTACCTTCCATTGAGTTATCCACCATATAACCACTAGTACCTTACACCACATCACTAATTTTATCAATATCGGTTGAAGAATTGGTACAACTAAAATTATGTCCTACTCCTTCCATATCTATCCCATTTCTTCCCATAATCACATAATTCTCTCTACTTATTATTTCTACATGCATGACTACTTTTCTTGTAGGTAATGATATCATCTAGATCAATTAAGAAGTTCAACTTTGTAGAAGCACCCTAAGCCAACACAACTACAATGTCAGGATTTTATCATATCATGTAATATAGTAGCTAGGTATCAGTAATTATCGTAACTAGGTGGTTGATAAGATAATTAGGAATAACAACCACCATCATCCTTATTGTTTATACATCATTTTGAATAATGAAAATTTGTTCAATGTCATGTTAGTCCAACATATGGTATCGAATCCCTCATAATTATTGGATCATGTGAGAGAAAAAAAATCAAATTTATGAGATGCTATGAAGAATAAGATCATACCATTTAGGAATGTGTTGCTTCACCAACATAAAATATTTATGTGTTTAAAATATTTTTTGCATGCCTAACTAACACTACTTTCAAATATTGAATATGTTGAGAGTTTAGAGGAGCCACTTAGAAGGTGCAAAGAGAAGACTATGCTAGAATTACATTAGGTAATGAATAACTTTAAATGTGTAAGAAAGGGAAATGTTATCTAAATATTGGGTTGACTAGAAGAATGTGTATGAAGAACTATCTAAGATATTGTTGGGAAGGAGGCAACATTAGTTTATTTATTTGCTTGTTCTCACAAGAAATATTCCATTACTTAGAAGAGATGTGGATTCCTACCAAAACATAGAGAACTATTCAATAATCAAATTAAAAAGAAACGTGTATTCCTTGTTTGAAAACCAACATGGAGATGATAGTGAAAGGGTCGTCCATATATGTCATTTGAGAAGATTTGTCATCTAGAGTTACCTTTTAGAGTTGCCTTCTAGAGTTACCTTCTAAAGCTGCCATCTAGAGTTATCATCTAGATTTATTGTCTAGAGTTTCCATCTAGAGCTATTGTCTACTGTCTACAACTACTATCTAGAGCTACGATCAAGAGCTACCACTTAGAGATACTATTTAGAGGAGAGCTATTATCTGGAATTGCTATCTAGAGAATAAGTATCATCTAAATAAATTTGTTCCATGACATAACTTGCAATCTAGAAGAGTTGTTTGGAGTTGTCTTAAAATATTAGCATTTGAGATTAATTTATCATTGTTGTCCAAAAAATTAAAATAAACTTTTAACCTGCCACCCATTGACATGATTGTCTAGTAACAATACCATTTGAAAATGCACGAGGGTCATCTATTATAAATTGTCATCTAATAAATGTATGGGTCATATAAAATTTAGCTTCCAGTAAAGTGCTATTGGTTGAAGACTTGTGTTGCACATTAAACATTAATAAATAAATTTAGAAAATAAAAATACTTGTTACTTATAGTTTACTAGGAGGAAAGTGTTGTGCGTGATCTATTGCATGTAAAAAATACTATCCAAAAAAGAAAAAATATGCCAACATGTTTAAATAAAAAAATTTAAAAGGGAAAAGAAAAATGTAACCCACATGCTTTGTGGAAAGGTTGTTTGAAGCCTTTAAAAACTATTTTTATTTTTATTATTATTAAATATAGATGACAAGATGGTGATTTGTCATATTTTGCTATTATCCTATAATATTGATGAATGTTTGAAAAAGATCCAAGTTATAGCAATTTCTAATTAACCACCAAATCCAATTTTATCGCTCGTATTATGGAAAGGATCATTTTTGTAAACTATTGTGCATATACATAAATTTGCATGGAAGTGTGAAGGTGTTAGAAGTGACACTTGCAAGGGATATTATATATTATGGTGTTTACAATATTTCAACTTCCTATGGTGGACATTCTATGGAACCCTCCAAGCAAGTTGTCTTGGAGTTTTACAAAATTTGATTAGCTATTGATCACATAAAGCATAAAATTAGCATCACATTGAGATGAATTTTTTTAAGTTAAAACAACTTGATATTCCACATTGTTCACATGCAATGATATTTTCCATTTATCTTCTGATATAACCAACATTTGATTGTTCTCACTTTATGTGAGGCATGTGATACATAGATTGAGAGGTTCCTATGATAATAACCACTATTTTTCACTATGGAATATGGTTTAAGTCAAAGATATTTGATATGCTTGAATCTTAATGATAGATTATAATCATATGTATACTCATTGAAAAGCATCTTCTAGCTCAATGCAATTGTCCTATTTAAGAAAGATGTTGAGGAACTTTGAAGACCACATGTTCAAAAACATTATTCAAATTGAGGAGGGTCATATGGCTGACCCAACTATGAACCATTTTGAAGATCGAATTAGACTTTATTGTCCACTAGATATAATCCTTCATTGGAGATAAGTGGAGACCCTATAATTTGTAGATAGTCAAGTGTGTCCCTCTTCATATATGATTTTTTGAATGGTTGTATATGTCCCTATTCACAAGCAAAGGGTTGTACCTATGATTGGTTGAGTGTGTCCCTTTCCACAAAGTTTTATAGATAGATAAGTGTGTCTCTAGTTATAATTGTGTAAACAGAGAGCATGTGTGTCATTATCCACTTATAATGTAAAGTTTTGGATAGTTGGGTTTGTCCCTATCCTTAATTGAGTACAATGTGGTCAACCCCACTAAGGTGAGCAATTGAGTTTTCCCTTGTTCACAACAATGCAAATTATGGACTAATGTGTATCTCCTAGTCCATTATTTTTTTAAAAAATTAATTTTTTTATTCATGTCCCTATTTATGGTGTGATGTATAAGGAGGAAATATTAGAATTTTATTACATCATGTAATATAGTACTTAGATATTTAGAAGTTATCTCAACTAGGTGGTTATTAAGGAATTTGGCAATAGAAACCACCATCATCTACATTGTATATACATCAATTTAATTAATAAAAAAATTCCAATATCATACTAGTTCAACATGCAAGGCCAATTCAGGCCTTTGCATGGAACATTGTATGTGATCTAGAAGATATATATGTTTAGAAGGCATTTGATGTTTTTATCAATAAAGATAAATGAAAGGAGTATAATTATATTAAAGATAAAATATCCTAGACACCAAATCTCATGTAATCACAACTAGATCGAGTTAGAATTCATTGTCTAATAGAGATAGTGCTTCATTGGAGAGAAGTGGAGATCCTATATTTTGTAGATAGTTGAGTGTGTTCCTATTCATATATAATTTTATGAATGGTTGTGTCCTTATTCACAAGTAAGTATTGTACCTATGATTGGCTGAGTGCATCCCTACTCATAAAGTTTTATAGATAGATGAGTGTGTCTCTATTTATAATTGTGTAGATGGAAAGTGTGTGTGTCATTATCCACTTATAATGTGAAGCTTGGAAAATTTGTTTTTTCATATCCTTGATTGAGTATAGCATGGTCAAATCCATTGAGGTGAGCAGTTGAGTTTATCCCTATTCATGATGGTGAGAAAATTATGGACTTGTGTATGTCCTAGTCCATGATCTTTTTAAACTTTTGAGTTGTTGATTCTTACCCCTATTTGTGGCATGATGTAATAAGGAGGAAATTTTAGAATTTTATTACTTCACGTAATATAGTAGTTAGGTATTTAGAATTTATCTCAACTAGTTGGTTATAAATATAGTTATGAATAGAAACCACCATCATCCTCATTGTATATACATCATTTTAATTAATAAAAAAATTTCCAACATCGTACTAGTCCAACATGTAGGGCCAAATCAGACCTTTGCATGGAAGACTACATGTGATCTAGAAGATATATATGTCAAGAAGGCATTTGATGTTATTATAGAGGAAAACAAATAAAATGAGTATAATAATATTAAGGAAGAAACCTCCAAGGCATCAATCCTGATGTAGTTAAAACTAGCTAGAAAAGGGGATAAGATCTACATAGTAGAAGCATCAAAGTTCAACCCCTCAAAAGTTACAACAACCCCTATTTATTTGATTAGAAAGGTTTCAAAATTGGATCTAAATTGAATATATCCATATCAATTAATCCAATTCACCAAACAACTAGCACTAGGTATGGGTATAAAGGTTGACTAATAGGCAGCCAAGGACAAAGTAGTACAAAAAAGGAGAAAATATATGGACATAGAATTAGTGTAATTAAGGGCATTGAGAGATTAATTCTAGCAAGAAAATGAAACTTTGAAGAAGGATGCTTCAAAAAAATCAACTAAAGAAACAAGTTTAGGACTTCAAATTTTGACTTTCCAAGCCTAAGAAAAATATGTAGCTGGAGGATCTTTCAAAAAAACTCACACAAGGGTAAAGATATATTGAGAAACTTGAAGAGTATATATAAGCAAATAACCAAAATATTATGGGGTTAATAACTTTAGGACTGACAAAAGAAATGAGAAAACCCAATAAGAACCACAACATCTAATGATTTAAGTCCCTCTATGATAAAATTAGGTAAGAAGTGAAGAATACAAAAAAATATTTCCACTTTATAGCCTATGTTAAACACAACTTGGAAAAAGTATTAGAAGTCATCAAACAATTCGAATAACAACTATTTATTATGGTTGAATACCAGGAAGTTCTAAATTTATTGTCCTTTGTGTTAGTGTTATATGTACAAACAACTAGGTATGGATCAAAATTCCTTGGTCAGGAAATTAAACAAGATCTTAGATGCCCAGAGAGACCTCAAATTTTACAACATCACTCTAGCATCCCTAAAACCCCTAATGTAGGAGGTAATTAAAGTAATTTAAGGGTTAACTACTACCGAAATACTTAACATCTTTGACCCACAGATGAAGATCCTTGAAAATAATATTATTGATGCAATATTTGAAGAGGAAGAAAATCAACCTAATGAGAGTGATGTGCTTGAGATATACAATAATTTGAAGCCTATATATTCCAAATTGCAAGAATTTGAGGGAAACATGATAAACCATTATAAAATCTATTTGAATATTTGATGGGATATGTAGAGAATATTACCTCCATCTAGTTACCCAATGATAAGGAATGGCAAAAATTACTAGGACCACTCCCATTAAATATAGGATAAGGAGAACCCAATTTTGATAATTTATGGAGGTAGATTATCATAACTAACAGCATTGAGAGATTAACTTTAGCAATAAAATGATGCTTTGAAGAATGATGTTTCAAAAGAGGATCAACTGAACAAATAATTCAAGGACTTTAAATTTTGACTTGCCAAGGCTGAGAAAAATGTGTAGTATTTAGAGAATCTTTTAAAATAACTTACATTAGGGTAGAGCTAGATCGAGCACCCTCAAGAGGCTTTATAGGTGAAGGACCAAAACATTATGGAGTTGGAATCTTTATGACTGATAAAGGCAACTGCAAACCCCATGAAGGCTCATGATATCCAATGAGTTAAGTCCCTTTGGAAAGAATCAAAGAAGATGTGAAGAATGAAAAAAATACTTCTACTTTGCTACCTATGCAGAACACAACTTGGGAAAAGTATTAGAGTCCATAGAATAGGTGAAAAAAAAATATTAGGGGTGAATACCAAGAAGTTCTAAATATTTTTTCCTTTATTTTAGTATCATATGCATAAAAACTAGGATTGGACTAAAAGTACCTATTCAAGAAACCAAACGAAATCATAGATACCCAAAGATATCTCCAAGCTCACAAAATTACTCTAGCATTCCTAAAAACCTTAATGTAGGAGATGATCAAAGAAATTCAAGGGCTAGTTTCTATTAGAATACTTGACATATTTTACCTACAAATGAAGATCCTTGATGATGATATTATTGATGCCATATTTGAAGAGAAGAATGGTCAGTCTAATCAGGATGATACAATTGTGATATACAAGAAGTTGGAGCCTATATAATCTAAATTATAAGAGCTTATGGGAAACATGATGAACCATCATGAAATATATTTAAATACTTTATGGGACAAGTAGAGAATATTACCTCCATCCAATTACTATATTATGAGAAATGGCAAACTTTGATGGGACTTCTACCACAAAATATGAGATAATGAGAACTCACTTTTGACAATTTTGTTGTGGGGATTACAATTTTATAAAATTTATCCCCAAGTATAAAGGTAAGATCTACGGTCTCTCACAAATCAAGCTTCGTGTCCCTTAAATATTTCATAAATGCAGTGCCTTGATACTACATTGGGAAATGAAATTTTTAGAGGACACAAAATAGTGAAATTGAGCAACCGATACCTTCAACAACCCTTCAAAATTTGGCTAAGTGTAACTTAGGTTTTGATTAATTTAGGACTATTTCACTTGTAAAATGGCCCTATTGGTGCAATATTGATTTAATTACAAAGTGGTTTGATTGGTTTATAAGAAATTTACCTACAAAGTGGTCCAATTGACTTCAAGAAGTGAATTGCTTAGGGAAAGCTAGTGATCAACTCACTTACTAGATTGAATTTATCTCCAACTAATTGGAAGCCTTCTTAGCTTGTTACAGGTATATTAAAGACGTAATATTTTAAGGTGCATCATTTATTAAAAGATGATCCCAAATCTTTACCTTTACTAGTAAAGAATAATATCTCACTCCATGCGACTCAAAGGTAAAATATTACTATAAATTGGATCCATGGACTCCATTGTAAACATATTTTGGGCATGAGAATTCATAGCTATACTCTATGAAATCCACATCATGCTTTGACATCATGAGATTTTTGAGAAATTGGCAAGTCATTAAGCATTCCATTAGTGACATCATCTTCTTTATTTTTTATATATACGATGATTGAGGCATTGTCCTTTCCCTATCTTATCAACTTCATACTTAATGAATGGGAGAACATTGATGTTGTTTGCATTCTTATGTGTTTATTGATCACTTGCACTCCCTCACTATGACTAAACATTGTATTACATGTAAACCGCTTTCACCCTTAGTATTTTATGCAAGATTTTAGTATAGGTTAGTGTAGGAAAATTTGTGTAGGGAGAGTGGGGAGTCGACCTCAATCTATAGGTTGGGAGTAGCCATTGGCCCTTCCTTCCAACTTTGTTGAAACTAGAATTAGGGCACATCATTAAATTAAAAGTTATGGAAATTCCTAATTTAATAGTTATCTAGATTTTATTCACACGGATCTTTCGTTTTTTATTTTTTTCTAAGATCTAGAACAATATGAGGTGGAACTCACTCCTTGCTTCAATTTTTTCTTCCTACTCAACTTAATGTGCTTTGATTTTGTATGAAAACAAGATTTTTAATCATTTAAATTACACTCAAATTGCCACAAAAATAGTATTTGACCTCTCTTGTGATTCATCCAAGTCTTTTGGAGCATGCCTCAACCACACCGCTTGTGTTCTTGCTAATGTAGTTGTTATATACTTTTCCTCTACTAGTAAGAGTGAAACAAGTGCTTCTTCTTTAAAATCAATGTTAAAAATACATTTTCCAATGAAAAATACTTTCCAAATGCATAATTCCTATCATCAAATAAACCTCCCTATTTTGAATATTTCTATCCACCCAACTAATTATTATTAGTTTTTTTAATTGGTTATATGGGATTGAAATGGGTCCCACCCATATTACATCATCACCACATAGTGGTATTACAACAAAGCTTGGATATTATCTATGTATCGCTTGGCAATATTTGAACCTGGATTCCCTCATTAATGTTGAGTAATCTAACTAGTTGAGCTATTGCCACTTGATAAATCAATCTTATTAGTTGAAGTAGAATGGGTTCCATAATTTAAAGTTCCTTTCACATACCTCATTTATCTTAACTACTCTCATATGATCCTCTAATGTCTCACTCATGAATCTTGAAACTAAAGATATTGCATATGCAATATCTCATGTTGTTATTTTCAAGTACATATGGTTGTCAATAAAACTTCTACACTTCTTCTTATTTACTTTTCCACTTGTGTCATCATTTCACATATGTCACCTTGTGTAAATATTTATAACTTTTCATTCCAAAATTATTTAACCTATTATATGTATACTTACATTTTTGAATTAATATCCTATCATATTTTTATGTGTTACCATGCTAAGTAGTGTATCAAATCTAAATTACTAGTTTTAAATTAGTGCATCATGATTGCTTGAATTCTCTTCATTCTTGATGAATCGCATGTGAAAATTAGATCATCAACATATAAAAAATTAACAAAATACCATCACCTCCATTTTGTAGTACATTGTGGGCTTATTATTACTTCGCAAATAACTCTATAAAAATTATTTATCAATTCTTGAATACCATGTCCTTGGATATTTTTTGAGTCCATACAAAACATTTTTTATCTTGTAGGCATGTCCTTATTTATTTTATTTCAAATCATTGTGGTTGTTTCATATACACTTATTCTTCAATGTTGTCATTCATTAATGCATTCTTTATGTCAAATTTATGTATGCTCCATCGTTTTTGGGATTCTAAGGCTAATAGTGCTAATAGTGTATATATATCATCATAATCTATGTCAATTTGTCGTGCATATGCATTTTGTAACTAGCCTTGCTTTGTATATTTCAGATGATCCATCACTATTGTAGTTTTTCTTGGACATCAACTTCTCTTTAATTACCTCCTTGTTCTTAAGAAGTTCATGCAACTTCCAAATATCATTATTTTCAATTGTATTAATTTTTTTTTATAGTTTGTTCCATAGCATGTTTTGGAATTCCTCTTCATAACTTGAGTGTTCCAATTGAATATTAGACAATAGTTCATACTTCACCATTAGCTTCTTGTTTGTGACTCTTTGCTCTTGGTTGTGCTTGTCTTTTTTGAAACTTATTAAATATTTGATCCAACACTTTATAGGTTGAATGTGATTATAATGTTTTATTTCCTTTCATGCTCATCTTTGGATAAATGTTTGTTGTTCCACTTGATGTATATGTTACACCAACATATTCAATTATAATTGTAATCTCAGGTTTTTTGCTCTTTGTTTGTGTAATCTCACCTAATAAAATATTATCTCTATATACAATACGTTATTTATATTTGGGACCATAACATCTATGACTTTCTTTCTTTAGAATAACTAAAAAATGTGCATGATTGGCTCTTTGGATATAAATTTCTCCTTTTTTATCTCCTACATGGACATAATCTAACCAACCAGACTCTCTCAAGTGACTTACCAAAGGTTCTTTACCAGAATTAGATGTACACTATTGTTGGAATTGCTTCGACCCACAAACGATTTCATAAATTATTTTTCTAGCACCAAATTTCTTTTCATTTTAATGGTTGTTCTATTCTTTCTCTTTGCCATTGCATTTTGTTGAGGTGTATAAGTTATTCTCAATCATCTTCATATCCTATGATCATCAAAAAATTGATTCAATTTCCTATAATATACTCACCAACATAATAATCCTTAATATTTTTATTAAATATCCACTTTAATTATCTACTATAGATTTAAATCTCTTGAATACATTAGAATCATCTCTTATTCATTAATTAATATGCCCAAATTTTCTAGCATGATTGTTAATGAAAGTGATAAAGTAAAAGGATTTACCAACATTTAGTGTATGCATTGGACCACAAATATTTGATTGAATTAGTTTAAATAGCTATGATTATCTCCATGCTCTTCCTCTTAAAAATATTTCTTTGTGATATTTCACCATTGTGCAACCTTCACACACTTCACATATTGCTTCAATATAAGGCAATTCATAGATCATTCCTTTAACATCCCATTGGCATTCAATACATACAAGCTTCAAAAGCTTAGGTAACTATACCTTGGATGACATGACCAACTCTTATTTTCAATATGTATATGATATAAGTTGCCCTTTTCTCCTTCAAGCTTCAAAGGAAATATTTTTTCTTTATCATAGGTATAGTACCACAACTTGGTTCCCATTTTCTTTGCCATAGATGATGCACTCCTTATTGTCAAATAACACTTTATAGTTTCTCAACAAGCTACACCATATTCATAAAAGTGTACTTCAATCTTAGGTGAAGTAAATACTTTAGATATTTTCTTTATATAGTTTGTTTCAATATGTAAGATTTCATTTCCTTCAACCTCCAATGCTTTTTTATCTCTAAATTTTTCCTTGCTCTTATGAGTCGTCCAACTCCAAAACTAACTTCTTATTAATATTCATATGACTTGAACAACTAGAATATAAGTACCAATGCTATTTATTTTAAACTTATGATATATTATATGACAAGAACATGCTTTTTAATCTATGCCCTTCTTCATATGAAAGATTTTCTCTTTTTCCTTCTTCATCAGTTCCCTTTGTTCTATATTCTCTTTCTTAGTGGCCATGTCTACCTCTACCTCTTAAATTATAGCCCCCATCAACCATCACCACAAAAAAAGGTATATTCATTGGACCCACACAAATTAATATGCATTAAATCCAAAACACTGTGTGCACGCCAAGACTTACTCATCTTAAAAGGTTGACGCATATGTTTTCCAAGTTGGCATCCTGGAAACAAATGATAATGGATGGCAATTGATGAACCATGTTAGTGATAATTGATAAATACTCATAATTGAGGTGACCAACCCTCTCATGCCAAAGAATATAACTATTATCTTCAACTACCAAGGCAAACGAATTGGTAAATGGGGCATCAACTATCTTGTATAGCCCCTTGTCACCTATACCAAGAACAATGATCTTATTTTTACCCACATGCATCATCTCACATCTATTTTTATGAAAATGCATAGCAAGTTGAGAATTCCTAGTGATCTAACTAATGGATAGAAGATTTTTGTTCATATTAGGAACATATTGAACATTCTTGAAGGTGTATGTAACATTATGGTTCAATGTCACACTAACATCATCACACCCTTCAACAAAGGATGATCCACTATCACTACACCCTTAAAGTATGATCTACCATCACCAAGTGAAACAGGCTCATTTTTACTTAGATATTTAATGAAATTAACATACCAGTCTTTTCGACATGTATAATGTCTAGATGCTCCAAATTCAAAGTACCACTCGGTAGATTGACCACAACTCTGAGTTGTTACAAAAGTAAAGTTCTCTTGTTGATCTTCTATCTCAGCAACATTTACTTGTTTCTTCTCATGTTGATTTTGTTTATTCTTCAACTTATTACAATCCCATTTTAAATGACTAGGTTTCATGTAGCAAAAACAAATGACTTGGCACTACTTCATATTAGAAGTTTTACCTTGTTTGTGACCAATGATGAAGGCTTGGAATTTTGATTGCCTTTGTGTTTGGATTTAACAATAAATGCACTCTATGTACTCCCTAAGGTGAATGCTATCATCTGTGACTATCTCCTCTCTCTTTGTAAAAGTAAAGAAGACATATTTTCAAATTTAAGAGTTTGATTTTTAGCAAGCAAATGCAAAGACTCATAAGACGGAGGCAAACCTTGAAAAATAATGTTGACCATGTTCTCATCATTGCCTATATTTTGAATAACAGTCAATTGATCTCTTAGATCCTTCAGATGGTTAAGGTACTAAAAAACATACCCTTCTTCCTCCAATCGTGAAGAATAGAAAAGATTTTTCAAAAACAAAGCATGTCTTGCTTCAAATGTTTGATACTTATTCTACAACTTTGACCACAATGCTGCAACATTATATTCATTAAGAACTTCAAGAATTAAAGCATCTGCAACAAACTTATTGAGATGCAACAAAGCTTCTTAATATCGCTTGTTGAAGTCATCAACATCATCTTTTGGTTTAGTTTCTCTCTTGAGAACTATAATTACCAAATATTGATATTCATAAATTATATCTTATGGCTTCATACACTATAATTTCTTCTAATTATTTTTTGTAAATCTAGAATAATTAGAGTCTCAATATTTGTCATTCTTTCATTGATGACAATCCCAAACAACAAATGTTGAATCATGCCTTGAACACCAAACTCAAAGCAACAAATGCCAAACACTACACTTTGCTCCCCCAAGCTCAAAACCTGGGCAAAATTCAAGCTATACTTTGCCCAAGCTAGAAACTTGAGCAAACTCCAACCAATGCTTTACCCAAGCTAGAAAAATGAGCAAACTCTTAGCTGCACTTTACTGCAGCCTGGTTGAACTCCGAATGTTGTAAGCAACAACTTTATCAAGTGAGGAGAAAACCATAAAATTCCAAATATCAAAACACCAAACATCATCTGTCAAATCCAACAAATATAAACACAACACAAGAGAAAGCCTCCATTGACAATGCAGAAACACCAATACTGACCACGGAGTAACAATATGTGGCGGAACTAACTGCCTAAGTCAAAAAACTAACTTGGCTAAAATAAATGATGTGAGACAAACTCCTCCTTTCTCTTTTTTGTGGCTTTGATACTGTGTACACAGGATGCTTTATTTGCGTTTATGAGCTCCAATTTTTAATTATTTGCAATCTAGTAATTAGTTGGTGTTGATAAAATCATATCCTAAAAATACTAACAAATTATCCCTATAAACCCTAACAAGTTATTCCTACAAATCCTAACAGTTTATCCCTACAAATCCTTAAAAATTGTTGTAACAAACAATACAATAATAGAAATCTTTATCATATCTATTTATTCTAACAAATGTGACACCCAAATGTGGTGAGGGGTTGCTTCTTCCTAAAGGGAAAAAACATAAATCCAAACAAGAATATGGGGAGTCCTTGCTGGGGAAGAGGTTGTTGAATAAGGTATCAACTAATGGCTCCAATGGTGATGGGCTTAAGTGGGGTGGCAATATGACTTGGAGATGTAGCCATTCCATCCTACAGGAACTTGAAAGGCCTGCTACTCCTTTTAGATGCAATATTTGAAAGGGTCACCAGATTGACAATGGATTGAAGAGGATTGAAGAAGTTATTCTGGTGTGAGGATCAAAAATGTGTATCTTCAAGGGAAGCTCAGGTCGATGACTAGAGACATAGTGATTTCTTTGGTTCAAATATTTGTGTCAAAGACACTATGTAAGGAAAAACAATTCCTACATTGTATCTAGGATATGTTGGGCCATATGCACTACCCAAAATATTCATGTGTCTAGTCATGAGAAGTAAACTTGTCGCTCTTTTGATATTTGATTGTCTATGATTTTGCATATAGTAGTACATCTAGTTTTTCTTAAGTAATTCAGAATATAATCCAAGGCCACTTTTGCTTATTTTAGTGTTCATCTTAGAAGTGTTAATGACAGGCCAACATGGGCCATGATGTGGTTAACATATGTTAATTTTACTAGTACTCAGAGGCCTTTTGTTTTGTAGTAGCTAAAAGCTTATAGTTTTTACTATAATTAGCCCTTAGAGGTGGAGTAGAGACTTTTTTGCACTATAATGTGTTATTTTATTTACCAAGCAAAGGAAAGAATAAAAAACAGAAATCGCAACCTCAAAGCAAAAATATTAAAAAAATGAAACCACAATGACAAGTTATACGCACACAGCAAGGAGTGGACATGGTTTTTCCTATGCACATAGCTTAGCATATCATGGATGTAAGTAAGTATTTCTATGTCCTCATTAGTGGCCCATGCCCTTGCACCTGAGATAGCAACCCCAACAACCTCATATACCACTAGGGATATATGCTAACACATCTCGTCAACATGGTTGCCCTAACATTTCCATGAAGTTTATCCAACACCATGTTCCAAAAGCCTCTTGGGATCCCCATAGGGACCAAGGAGTGGATATTGATGCAGATTTTCTCACTTTGGTTGCCACGTTTCTCCAACATTGTTTCGAGTCGAGTAACACCATCCAACACCTCCTTCGAGCTCCATCTTACATTGAATCCAAACAACATCCCTCCAAAGCCCAAGGTTCATTCCCCCCATTCTTCCTTGGCCAAGAAGGCCCCATGCCACCAATGGACATGCTAAAGAAAAGCAATTGGTCTTGACTGACACTCATGCCCTTGGAAGCTTCCCAAAAGATAATAAAACAATCATAATTTCAAAAGGTACTTGACCCATCTAAGCAAGCCAAAGGTTTGATCATGGCACCTTCCTTGTGTATGCAAGCATGCTTCTTACTACAGTCTATACCTATATGCACATTTGGAATGAATAGTAGCTTTGAATCATTTTGGCAAGTTTTGAAAATGCACACCAAGTTTCTTTTTTAATTGAAATACCACCTATGACTTCTTAGCTGCTCAAAAATGGTAGGCCCCATGTGAATGAGTGTGAAATAAGGATATCCAAAGAAAGTCGCTTATCATTATGCATAGGCTCTTGCCTGAGCTAATGAAGGGACCCCAAGGAACATTCATATATGCTTTCATCTACTTCCATGGAGATGTCATGAGCATGTTTTCCATGTGAAGACGAATTTCCTTAACCCCTCGCAAAATGGAGACAACAAAATCATTGTATTTCTTCCTTCACCACTCCTTCCTCACACCCTCGCTACTACTGCCCATGCAATTAAAAAATTGTATACCAACATTCGTGGTACAAATCCTTCCTTCCTCGAACACTTTCATCGTGTGCTCTACAATTACAAGGATAATAACACACGAGCCATAGACCAATATTGAGCAATAATTGCCCTAAATGTGTCAGCCCAAAACATCCAAAAATAGGGCTACTCCAACTCCATTGTTGTCCCCTCCCACAATGCTTCTTTGTTGCTCAACATTTGAATGACATCATCTACAAATGTCTCCCCCATAAGATACAACGAGGAACTCATACCAAGTACCAATGGAGAATCGTAATAGAATCATTTGCCCACCACCCAAAAACAAATAACATCAAACGCTCCATACATCCTCCACATAAAAAAACAAGGTGGTTTCTTTCTCCAATAAATGTAAGACATCACCCTTGGTATATAAATGTAGTAGGCTCTCTTTCGAGAGGCTTTCCATGCAAGATCAAACACATTAATTTGAAATCTCCTCTAGGATTGAGCGAGTCTCCATTGATTAGATTTTTAGATGACATGGAATTTTTCCTTGCTTCCCCTAGTGGTTTCTTCTCACAAAGCCATAAACAATATGTATGATGGATTTACAAGTCACATCTATGCTTGGGCCAATTGTGACTCCAAACCTTGAAAATGTAAAGGCCCTTAAGGGATACTGACACAAATATTTACAACACGGTTTCTGAGAAAAACCCACTCCTCACCCAATCTTAAAATAAGTGCCTCCTTTCAAGATGGACTCTTCCATGTCATATCCATGTTGAAACTTGGGTTCCACCCCCTACTCTTCCATCAATGACATGTTCTAAAACCGTAGTAGCCTTATCTAGGCTTCCTTAGAATGCAATTCTCAACATTACTGTATTGGCAAAAGGCCATTGGCTTCCAACCCATATGCCCATTTCATTCCCTCTTTCTCAAACCAGAGCCCCACATACAACCCAAAGTAGTTGTTATTAATTATTTGCAAGCAATAGTTCCTATTATTTTTCGCAATGTCTACATCATGGGATCATACTTCAGTGTCCATGCACAAATCATTACCTTTTAACCTTTCAATGATATCAAAAAGAAACTATATTCATAACATTTATTATCTCTATTCATCAACTAAGAATATAATTTAAATAATACTTTAAAAACCATTAACAATAATAAATTATTGCTAATTATGAAAAAATTCATGCATGGTACATCAAATGGCATTAGCTCAACTAATTATATTCCTCGACTTTCAAGGAGGGGATCCCGTTTTAGATCTTGCCAAGCAATATATGCATAATTGTCAAACTTTTGTAATATCACTATGTGGTCATGATGTAATACAAGTGGGGTCTATCATAATCCCATATAACCAATTAAAAAATAAATAAAAATCTCGTACATGGTACAAAGGCAAGTTAATCTGCCACATACATTTGTTCTAATATTCATACTATTTCAAAGTTTTAAATAAAAACAAACATGTAGCTTTAAAAGTGGGGACGTGACATCTAATTATAATCAACCTATAGAATTATAAAGAAATTCATAGGACCAGAAGGAAGAAGAAATTAGTTACATCATTTTTTGGTACATCAATAAATGATGGTGTACAAGAATTCTTGTTTGTATTCCAACGTACATTATTTTTGTACAGCGTGAGAGCTTGATTTCTATTCTTCTTTAAACCTCTTTTCTCTTCCACTGTAGGTTGCACTTTTTGTTCTCCTGTAGTGGATGTCTGAACTCTGTTCTGGTGTGCATCCTTAACAGCAGCAGTTGCATCTGGCATGCAAGTTGATGACAGTTTATCTGATTAGCATTCTTGACAGCAACCCTATTTTTTTTCAATTCCATTCTAAGGCTGGTAACCTATGTATGCAATTTTAAAAAATAAAAAAGTTTTCATATGGGCTTTCCATTTGGCCTGTGGGTTGCCACATGGGTTCCATTACAGTTTTTATTCAACAGAAACGGGTCATATCCTAAATTTAAAAAAAAAAATTGGAAAGACAGTGTCAATGAGAGAGTCTCAAGAATAATAAAGAGGTCACAAATCCTGAAAACAAAGAAAATTTAGAAATCTATCAATATTTGTATTCTAACTTTTTGAAGATGATATATGAAGTGATGCCATCTTTCTCCTCAAGAGAAAATCAGGAAAATTACTCTTAAATATGTGCATGCACTTTAGTTTTTAATTGTCTGAAGACAATCTGGAGTTCTCTACCAGATGGTCTCAAATGAAACATTCCCTTTTCCCACTTCTTCTAAGCATAATTATTTTGCTAAAGTTCATCTTAAGATTCAAAAAAGGATCTGAGAAGGTGGAGAGCTTGGTCAAATCACACTTTTGTCATTTTCTCTTGAAAATAAGAATATTGAATTCTATACATACAAGTCTACACACATCATGATGTCCCTCTAGGATCATAAGTCATATACCCCTTCCATGATGTGAGATTTGAGAAATGATAGATATACTGCTAGATATACAGAATTCCAGCACTAACCCCTTCTCTAAAAACATTTGTGGATGATGTAGCTACTTTAGAGGAGTTAAGAGTGTTTCTCAGCAATGGATACTAGGTCAACGTAGACTTGCATGAATTGGAAGATATACAAGGCAGGTGTTAACTTCTTCAATGATAGCTAAAACAACAGTATGCAGTATTGTGAAAGTTTGATTTTTAAAGTGAGAGAAACGTGTCCCCTGCCGTAAAATCCCCTTTTTTGCTATTATGGATTGAACCAATTGGAAAACAAAAATGCTGTTCAAAATGTTTCATTATAGTGCTTCTTCTGGTCTATCCACAAAAACCCGAGTTTATAGTTGGTAGCTGTAGAGTCTGTGGAAAGAGTGAATGTTTTAAGGCATTCTTTTTCTGACTGCAAATTTGTGTATTTATGAAAGACGGATTTGAATGGTCATGAGAAGTTGACAAGCAGATAAATTTATAGGAGTGTATTTGGCCAGCAACATTCTTTGATATCATATCACTTCTCAATTCTTATCCAAACTTTTCCCTCCCTCATTATAAGGCTGATTAAGAAAAATTACAAATGATGATATGCTTAACAGAACACACGGGTTACTTCCAGTTAGAAATGATTGTCTTTTTGTATTATTAAACAGGTTTCAGTAATATTTGTTTCAGATCAAGACTTTGAGATCTTTGTTGTTGAGTAATCATTTTCAAATCCAAATTTAAATGTAGATGTGTTATTCCTTCACAGTGAAAGGCAAATAGTAACAAGGTGCTACACCATGATAATGATGGTTGGCCGATTCATCAACTAAAAGTACATTCATAGTTTATCTTGAAAACACGTCTCTCCACCAGGTATAGAGTGTGAGAACCCTGTTAGGCAGCACTGAAATACTTGCACACCCTCTAGCTGCTTTAGGAAAGGGTGTGAGCGGAAAACTTAATACCTATTCTTACTAATTTAATGACTTGTATTCTCATTGATTTTTATATTTACCTTTCTACAATAATTGTAAAGTTTGGTTTTTTGATCTACCAAAATGTAGCACGGTTTAGTATCTAACTTTTATATTTTAAATTTTAATCTAAAAGAAACACTCAAGAACGTAGAGATAAGCAATCAAGCCCTCGAACACTTCAACCTGTAGGGTATTTTGAGAATTGCCAATCCCTGCAGCAAATGCTTGAAGTACAAACTAGCTTAAATAACTGCAAAAACAATTTGATGATGCTCATACAGAGACTTAAAATAGTTTTTTTAAGTCCTAAAGTTAACACTGAATGATATCTTGCTCTGTTCTCGTTTTGATTTGAGATTAAGTAGATAGATAAGTATACAGAGACAAACTAAATGAAAAGTAAATCAATAGATTGTGGCATGTGCTCATAGATGCTATGGAATTAGAAAGCATCTTTAAAGGGGAAGTCACCATGTACGTTTCAGTAAACCTTTCAATGCTTGAGATTTAGATCTCTAACCCAATGCTTTAGAAAACCTTCCATCTTAGCTTGAGCTTAATGGTCCATAAAGTTGGCACGTAGAATCAACTCTGCATGTTGAATTAAATGTCGGCTAGCAGACAACACCAAATAAGGAACATCAATAGTTCACTTCACACACCACGGAAAAGCTATGTTAGGGGAAATAACCATTTCCACTGGCCTTGAAACTAGAAGAGTCACTGCTAGCCTGCTAGGTACTTTAAAGATAAAGATAATACAAATAACTTTAATAGCTACAAAACGTCCCAAAAATAAAATATCAGCTGGGCCCCAACTAGCTATGATATATCTTTTGTTATTCCAAATCAAAATGCAATGGTCTGGGCCCCAACTAGCTATGATATATCTTTTGTTATTCCAAATCAAACTGCAATGGTCAGGTGTGAATAGTAGGGGGAGGGTCAGTCCTTGCAATGTTAGGCAGGCAAGAAATTTAGGAATAGTCCATCACAAGAAATTTGATTGTACACAGTTAACATGGTAATGTATCTTTTGGTTAAGCGGCAGCAAAGCACAATTTTTTCTTTACTGTATTAACAAAGTGCATCTTTACCCATCAAAGGAAAAACTGCTGAATTTTACTTTTACTGTAATAACAAGTGCATCTTTTTCCCATCAGAAAAACCTTCTATGAAATGAGAATGCAATAAAGAAACAAAGAAGAAATAATTCCCATTGTGCTAATGGAATTTGCAGTTAATGCTATTTTACCAAGTGGTATGGTACCTAGGTATAGGTATATAGGGATATGATATTATATTGTATATGGGTGTTATGGATAGTTGGCATGGACCACATATAACCCAAGGCCTATTGTATTAGAATAATATATTATAATAATGAGTTGGATAAGGATATAGGAGTCAACTAGGGTTAAGTTTATTCCCTCCCCAAAGTAGCATTAGACAATGGGTATATAATGTAGGATATTGTCATTTTAATAAATCATCAATCAAGAATCATATTAAATATTCTTTGTAATCATCTTTGCCCATAAAGTGGCTTATGAGACTTTGCCTTCTCTAAGTTACGCTTTCATCTTGGAAGATCTTGTGGAGTTATTCCTTCCTTAACAAGTATTATTAATGTTCCCTACCTCAAGGGTATTATCTATCTTTTTTTCATTATGTGGAATATTGCATGGTGGATTGTTATTTGCAGATGAATTATTTGATATTTCAGTATATTTATGGAAGATTTATGTTCATGAGAATAAAGTTTTGTAACACACACTTTCCTTGACTGCTAATCCCAGCTCATACGAAGCTAGGGGCAACCACTAAGTTGTGATCAAAAGATAGAAATACTTTACACTAGGAGTCTGATTGCATTTTCAAATATGATTGATGGGTACCTCGAGCCTTAGAACAGCAGCCAATAGAATTTACAAGGTCACAAGCCATTAAGACGACCATATTTAAATGTTACACTTTTCTGACCAATTTACAACTGCAAGGAACTTCTTAAAACTCATTCATTAGGATATAGTCTTAATATCAATGCCTTTGATTTCAAAAATCCTATAAAAATTGCAAGTCAACATATGTTTCAGAACTTAAGTAAGATAGTCCCAATATACCAACTGTTTTATTAATTTTTTTTTAATTTAAGAAAAAATCATAAGGGAGGGTACTATTTCTCAAAACAGTAAGATACCTTCTCTGTGTACATTGTTTGAAGTTTGAACTCTGGGAAACATCTCTCTAGAGTGAAAATTAAATTCTTAACAAAATTTTTAGCTGGTGGCATACTTACAGTGCATATAGTTGTCGATATTTACAATATTCATATTGAACCTTATTTTTTATCAGAGGATAGGCTCTTTTCACAGAATAATTTAAAAATGGGTGTATGATGAGAACTTCTTAGGTGTTCTAAGACATCACTGGGATCTAAATTGAAAGTTCTTCATAGAAAGGCCAATAGATTTGTATGGGGATGGCTCCCATTCTCCTGTCCTGAAGACTATATTTATGGACTTATGAATAGTAATCACTGCTTCGCAAATTTTAGTTCTCATCAATTTGTCTTAGTATACATTTTTCATCTTCAGATAGTTGTAGCTGCTTAAGAGCCTTCTCAAATGAGGCTAAGAATTCTGGGTCAAATTTAGGATAGTCTCAATTTCCCCTTTTAATGTCAGAAAGATTAGAATCAGAACAAACATTCGATTTTTCACTGTTTGCTGCTTGTTTATCCCATTCAAGATCAGAGGAAGAATGCATCTCAATTTTAGCTCCATCAGTTGGAAATTGCTGAGTGTTGTTGGTATCATTAGATTTTGACCATTGATTCTCAAGTCCATAACTTCCAAAACTAGCAGTAGAGCTTACATCTGGAGACCAAAGATGCTCTCCACCATTCAACCATTCTCTC
Source organism: Wollemia nobilis (assembly GCA_028583015.1). NCBI lineage: Eukaryota > Viridiplantae > Streptophyta > Pinopsida > Araucariales > Araucariaceae > Wollemia > Wollemia nobilis. The sequence goes on from JAQPPZ010002515.1 coordinate 2,970,376, forward strand.
AAGCTTCCAACTGTGGAAAATCCAGGACTACACGGAACAGTGATCCCACCAAGCTCATTAACTTTAGTTCTCTCATGTAATCTACCTGAATGATTGTTTTCTAAATTCCTCTCTGCTAACTTACTATTTCCCACATTTGCCTGAACACACTGATTGTCTTCTTGCCTACTGCCATTTTCTACAACTACCTCTGCATTATTATTTTCTTCACTGTTGATTTCATGTCCTATTTCACTTTGCTCAGAAGCAGACTGGAGAACACATGGTACCAAAACACTATTATTGCCATCCTTCCAGTCTTCTTCCCAGTTTGAAACCCCTTCCCAGTGGATTGAAATTGGGGTTATGTTTCTTGGATTGGATGGAGGTGGAAGCGAAGAAGACCTAAAAAGTGAATCCGAAGTGGATTTCTTTACACTTTTAAAGTGCTTGTCACTCAAACTTAAGGAGTAACTTTTGGAGTTCCCGTCCCATAAAGAACTCTTGTTTCCAGCAAGAGAGCCCTCCTGTTCTTCCGCTGTATGGAAATAATCCAGATATTTTGATCCTTCAGCTGTCCCTAGCACTTTTGGCATGTTCCTATTGTCAATTGCATTCCTATCCCCAGAGAAGCTCTTGTTTTTGGCAAGAAAGGCCTTATATTCCTCCTCTAAACGGAGATAATCTGCAAATTTCCATCTTCCAGCTGTACTTAACGCTCTTAATATGTAACCATTGTCAATTGCAATCCCATCCCCTAAGGAGCTCTTGTTTCTGGCAAGAAAAGCCTTAAAATCCTCCACAAAACAGAGATAATCTGAACATTTCCATCTTCCAGCTGGCTTTAACAGTCTTGGTATGTCACTATTGACAATTGTATTCCCATCCCCTACGGAGCTCTTGTTTCTGGTGAGACAGGCTTTATATCCGTCCATTAGATGAGAAAAATGCAGAGATTTCGATCTTTCAGCCATCCTTGATGCTCTTGATATGTCAACGTTGTCAATTGCATTCTCAAAATTGGAGGTGGATTCGTTAACACTTTCTAAGTGCTTGCCACCCAAATAATAATGGTATCTTTGGGAGTTCCCATTCCATAAAGACCTCTTTTTTCCGGAAAGAAAGGTCTCACATTCCTTCAGGGGATGGAAATAATCCAGAGATTTCGATTTTTGAGCTGTTCTCAACATTTTTGGCATGTCACTATTGTCAATTGTATTCCTATCCCATGAAGATCTCTTGTTTTTGGCGAGAAAGGCCTCAAATTCTTCCAACATATGGATATAATCGACCGATTTCCATCTTCCAGCTGGAGTCAATGCTCTGGGTATGTCACCATTATCAATTGCGTTCTCAGAACCATAACAGGTTTCTCCATCAGCTAGACCTTCCATAAGTTCCCATGTACTGATGATCTCTCGCTTATCCTCCTCTGTAGCCCTGTGTTCTTCTGAGTCTTCTTCTTTGGGTTTGTGCTTCAATGTCTCCTCTATGGTCTTCTGCTTTTCTGATTCTTCCTCTTTGGTTTTTTGCTTTTCTTCCTCTTCTCTTACCCTTGATTGTAAAGCCTCATATTCCTCCACTGTATGGAAATAATACAGAGAGTCCAATCTTCCAGATTTCATTGATGTCGTTAGCATGTCAACATTATCAATTGTGTTGTCAGAATCATGACAGGTTTCTCCATCTTGCAGACCTTCCACAAGCTTCTGCGTATCAATAATATGTGGCTTATATTCCTTTGCAGCTTTATCTTCTTCTGACTCCTCCTCCGTGGATTTGTGCTTTTCTGATTCTTCCTTTGTGGGTTTGTGCCTTTCTGGTTCTTCCTCTTTTAAAGAATTCCCAGATGGCAAATCCATAGCTAAGTTAGCAGGGTTTCCACTTGCAACTTCTTTGCCTGTGAATCCTTCTGTTAATTTTTAATAAACTGATGTACCTATTCTTGTTGCAAGCTTAAATTTCGAGAATGGTAATTCAAAAGAAAATAACACCCAGCCATTGAAATCGGTGTAATATCTCAAATCTAAATGCTAAGGTTGGTAATTCCAAAAAATATAAAACACCCAGCTATTATTGAATTCAATGAAACCCAAAGTCACAATACAATCCTTTATGCAATCAAAGACAATTTTTTCTACATTTTGATACTGCAGTCTCAGTTCGGCTGAAACATAAAAATATCAATGAACAAGATCTTGGACATGTGTGTGATTGAATTAAATGGAAAGTAGGTACCTTGCCCAATACCCTGGTTTGATCTTTTAATTAAGCACCATGTTATAAGTTTCACAAGCAATCAACTGTCAATGGTGCTAAGCTTTAAATAAATTTGACTTCAGAAAACAATAATCAGACTAGTTAGCGATAAATATAAACTGACCTTCATTGTCTTTACCAATGGAAAAGGGTAAAGCTTGTGGTTCTCTTAGAGAAGAAACTTTCTTGTTAAGATTGTTCATCTTGCAGATCGCCGCAACAATTTCATCAGGGTTGTTTAAAAGGAGAAATTCCTCTATTCTCGCCACCGGTATGACTGCAACTGGATGAAATGGACGGTTCAAATTCTCATGAAGGCTCTGTTTCCTCAAAGCCCTTTTGGACGGTATGCAACCCATTTGTTCAAATCTTGTTCCAAACCTAGAAACCCACCTCAAGTGATTTCTCAGATTGGGAAACCCCCTGCTTGGTTGGTTACTTTAATTCAAAAACCAGCGGTCACCTCCTTCAATTTACGTGTCTAGAGATCACGTTGATAGACTTGACGGCTAGTGTTTCCATTTCTTTAACAGAATCTCTAAACTGTGACACAAAAATCAGCAGATCACCTTTATCGACTTATCCATTATCCAGAGAATTCAGAAGGCAAAGTCTCAACCAGAAACTGAAATTTTCTTTGCATATAACGATGATGATATATATGGATATGCTGCAAGATACGGATAGAGAAGCAAATGATTGAATCTCATCTAAGGTATCAAAGTTCCTTATTTCTATAGTTGAATCTCATATAAGGTATCAAAGTTTCCTTAATCTTAATATTAATCTTAACTTTTTTTTCTCAGTTTGTTGCAATTTTAATTTCTACGACCTCGAATACTTATCTGTATAAGGCACACCACGAATTTTATTTGAATCCTTGTATGTAGAAGGCTAAGGATTTGTTACTTGTGCGAAGGCTCCTCAGTTTTATAGACAAAAGCAATATAGCAAAATAACGGATCAAGCAAACTTTTAACGCGATCGCCTCCTCCGTATACTAATTCCAGTCGAAAAATCCAAGGGTAGCAGCTAAATAAAACGGCACAAATTCTTTTAAAGTCTTGCGGGAAATTTTTTTTTTTAATTTGTGGAAAACATCTTCCATTTTCGGGTAAGATCTAAGGAAGCAAAGATATCCGGGGAAAAAATTATTTGAATTTTTTTAAAAAGAATTTAAAGGGTTTTAGTTTTGTGAGGTTTGAATTTTATATTTTTATTATGAAGAGATTAATATCCTTACCACTATAATAAATTAAATATTTATTTTCAACTGATTTTAAGTTTTTAAAATTAAATTTAAATTAAAAATAAATAAATGGCACCAGTTATATTCTATTAACTTAAAAAAATCTTAGGAAAATGGAAAATTTCATGAAATGGCTAGCTTTACCACCAAATAAAACGGATAAAATTCTCTTTTTTTAAGAAGATCGAAGCACTTCAAATTTTAATTGTCAAATATTCGTTTTGTAAGAAAATCCAGGCACTTTGAATTTTAATGGTCAAATATTTGTTTTTTTTTTAAATATCTAGACACTTTCGAATTTTAATTATCAGATATTTGTTTCTGTTCCACCAAGATAGGTCTAAAATCTTCCAAGCCAAGTCACTCAACAATTAATCCGTCCCGTTAACACGACTTAAATATCAGGCAAGATTTACCAACTCAAATTCCAACTATTACTAGCTCCAAATCAAGAATTCTTAGCTCCTTGCGACTTTGTGTGGTACATTTAACGTCTTTGGTAATTTTTAGAGAAATCTTCAAAATTTACGCAAGAGCGCAAGAATATTTGATAATTTTCGAGAAATTTTCAGAAATTATGCAAAGACAGCAAGAATTTTCGGACTCAGACTTTGAGTCCCCGCCAGCCGCCTGACGGCCGTATTTCATAGCATTTTATATAAACTAATTTCTGTATAGCATCTCACGTAAACAAATTAATTGTGTAGCATTTTTCAGAGTAATTTTGGGAATTGGCGCGTTAGACTTGCCAGCAAACCCTACGCTCCATAAAACGGCTTTGCTTCGCAACTCGAAGCGTTATTTCCTAATTTTAGCTAAAGGAAGTGCCGTAACATTACTTTTATACGCCTACCTTTACCAAAAAAAGGGAAAAAAAGGTTTTCTTGTGCTTGAATTCCAGTTCACAACTACAAGAAATGTCGCGATATTCTTCGATGGCGATAACTTTGAAAGATTTACGAGGACTTTGTGTTTTGATGGACCATGCCAACAATCACATCAAAACAGTAACAATTCTAAAGCAAACACTTACCATTAGAAATGCGCGAGATCACGAGATTACGTAGTCGAAATGTTCCAAAAGCTTACGTCTGTCGGCGCTGCGAAAAACATTTGCACTTCTTCTTCATTGCGTGCAGCCAAAGGAACTGTTTTAAGCCATTTTACCTTTGATTTGCTCCAGTTTTTACCGTTTTTCGCGAAATGAACCGTATCAAGCCATTTTATCTCCCTTTGCCTGATTTTTAACCAGTTCTCCTTCGTTTATTTTTTATTTCTAGCCAGTTTGTAAGAATTACGGTTCCACGAAAAGTTGAACGATGATCGCGTAGTAGTAGTAGTGCACGAAACTATTGACGAAGGGGTTTGGAATCACAGCCAAGTGCTTGATAACATGCCTCTACGAAAATGCAGGGTTAGGTTCCCAGACGTTATTTTTTTTTGTAGTATCAGGTGGCGTAATAAGGGGCACACTTGATCTTTTTTTCTGACTATTTAAATCAAAAAAATTTAAGATGAAACTAAATACAACGTACTTCAAATTTTATCAGTGTAAATAATTTTTTTTGAAATTTAAGATTTTATGAAGGTTTCGGTCCTTCATATTCAACTGGATTTGATCCTTATCAATAAAAATAATAATTTTTTTAATGGCATAAAATTTTATAAATATAATTATAAAATAATTAATTATATATTTTTTATTGATTATATAAAAATTGAAACATGCAACGTACTAACTTATTTCAAACCCACCCTGGATTACAATGTTAAATTATAAATATATGAAGATATTACGTATTGATCACATAATATTATATTATACATATATTGTGACACAAACTGTCATGTATATTGTAATGTAATTATATAAAGTTATTTCAATAATTTTCCAGTCATATAACCTTAACAAAAATTGGTTGGTTAATAAGAGTTAAAATGGTGGTAAGTAAATTCAAAAAAGACCATATTTTAAATATGAGCAGATGTGGAAAGACTATCCTTTAATTTGTTGATATAATAACTCAAACCTGGAATTCTTCCAAATAAAATTAAATCTATTACATCTAGATTAAAATAATGGAATAAGAACATTTTTGAAAACATTTTTGAGAAGAAAAAAGAACTAAAAGATGAAGTTTCAAAATTTCAAAAAGGTGATGATAATATGAGAGGAAAGAGAGTTGCTTAGTGAATATCATAATATTTTGAGTAAGAAAGAGAAATTTTGGAGATTAAAATCAAGACAAACTTGATTAAAAGAATGAGATAAAAAAACAAAGTTTTTCATAGGATGGTTATAGTACAAAGATCAACATCCAGAATTAGTAGAATTAAATCAATAAAAGGGGTTTGGATTGAAGATCGAAGTGAAATTAGAAAAGAGGTAAAGTATTTTTATCATAATATTGTAGGATTAGAGGAGATTAAAGTTCTTAATGTTTAGCTCCTACAAGATGCTTCTTTAGTTATAACAAATGAAGACAATAAAAAACTGATGGAGCCTATTACTCTAGAAGAAGTTCATTTAGCTCTTTTCTTTTTTAATAAGGATAAATCCCCAGGTCCATATGGGCTCTTTGTATCTTTTTACCAACAAATTTGGGATATAGTGAAGAATTCTTTATTGGTAGCAGTGGAACAGTCTAGGGTAAAACAATACATACCTTATAATATACATGTAACATATCTTACCCTAATTTCAAAAAAGAAGGATGTTGAATTGTTTGATTCTTTTAGACTCATAAGCCTATGTAATATGGCATATAATATTATCTCCAAAGTGATGGTGAATCAATTAAGGTTATTGTTAGACAAAATCATTTTAGAAGAGCAAGGAGAATTTGTGAAAGGGAGTCAAATTTTGGTCAGGATCATAGTAGCTCATGAAGTTATATATTCAATAGCTTCAAGAAAAGAGAAGGCAATGATCTTAAAATTTGATATGAGTAAAGCCTATTATAGGGTGAAATAGGATTTTCTTTTCGCGGTTTTAGAAAAATTTGGATTCAAGAATAAATGGGTTAAGTGGATTAAAGTTTGTGTCTCTACCACTTCTTATTTAGTGTTGGTCAATGGGTTAGCAAAATAATATTTTAAAGCCAAGAGAGACCTTAGACAAGGAGATCCTCTATATCCTTATTTGTTCATTATTATGGAAAAGGTTTTGAGTAGGAAGTTAAAGAAGGCTTACAAATATGGGCTTCTAAGTGGTCTTAAGGTAAGTAATAACATCGATAACATCACCCATCAATAGTTTGTAGATGATACAACCCTTTTTGGAATGGCAAGGATAAATGAGGACAAAGCTTTAAATAAATTTTTAAAGGAATACAAAATATCATCAAGGCAAAATGTTAGTAGGACTAGATCCAAATTTACTTCCTTAACACTCCAACTAATATCAAAGAAAGAATTTCTAGGTTACTTCAAATGGAGGAGGTAAATTTACCAACAACTTATATACATATACCTTTATTTGAGGGGAGAATAAGGATAGAATTATGGAATCTAGTTATTAGTAAAGTTCAAAATAGACTTCCAACTTAGAAAGGTAGAAAGGTAGATGGTTATCGTTAATAGAAAGAGTGCAATTAATTAAGTCTTTCTTACAGGCCATTCCAACATATTATGTTATTGTTTTCTATGCTAAAATTAGTTGAAAAAATTTTAATCTATATTACGCAATTCTTTTTATGGTAAAGTTTACATGATAAAAGGAAATTTTCTTTGGTGAAATGGAGCAATGTGTGTGATGATAAAACTAGGGAAGGTCTTAATTTAAGAGTTCTAACAAATGCAAACTTAGGTCTTAGGGAAAAAGTAATCTAGAGAATGTACAAAGAGAGTCCAATACAATGGGCAATCGCAATGACCCAAGTTTAAAATTTACTACATTCTCTCTACCAAACGGTTCTACTCTTTCGAATGGTTTAAAAAAATCTATTGATCTTATGATTAAAGTTTTAATATGGGTGGTGGGAATTGGAGAAAAAGGTCCTATTTGGATGGATACTTGGTGTGATAACAAACCACTCAATTTAGATCAAGTTTTGAAACCTTGGATGAGATTTCTTTAAGACAAATATAATGATAGAATTTCAAACATTTTGTAGAAGGATCGAGAAGGAAGATACAAAAGGAAAGAAGATTTTTACAAGTATACAAGACATTGATGCTAGGAGGCAATTGAGTAGGAAGATAACAACTATGATTATTCTAAGGGGAGCTAAGGATGAATTTATTTGGGAGTTGAATATCTTAGGAGAATACACAATAAGAAGCAGATATAATGTACAACACCAACAAAATAATAACATCGTTAGAATATGGAGAGATATTTGGGACAACCCAAGCATTCTTAAAGTCAAAATATTTGTTTGGCTCGTAGGTCATAGAAGAATTTTATCTTGGCATAACCTTACAAAAAGGGGTTTTCATGGCCCCTCTCAATGTGTTCTTTATTAAAATGAAGAGAAGAGTATAGACTATCTCTTGGTATATTGCTCAATAGTTTGGAATATATGGCAATGGATTCTTCATATGTTTGGTAAATGCATGGTGATGAATAGAAAATTTTAATATTGATTAAATCAATGGCAAAGCACTTATAAAAGTGGGGATTTATAGCAAATATGGGATATATCAAAAATATAATTTTTTGGACTGTATGGCTAGAAAGGAATATAAGAATATTTAAAAGAAAGGATAGCAGTTTAGAGGTAATGAAAAGGAATATGTGTTTAGCCATAGAGAAGTCTAAACCAACCCTATCAACTCACCCAATCCTTAATCTAAAAGCAGAGAGCCTTGATAGCTGTAGTCAAGTCATTAAATGGAATTATGATGTTGGGTACAAGAGAAGCAAAAAGAAGGCAAATAATATAAAGTGGAAACCACAAGATATGGATTTGATAGGGATTAATGTATTATATGTGTATGCTAAACCTACAAATAATGCTACCATATTTATATTTGTTAGATAAGTGGATATTGTTTCTAATATTGTAATCTTATCTGATCCTTGAGGTTTCTAATTAATTTAATCTTATTGATCCTTGTATTTGGCTATTTATGGCCAATTTTGTAATACAATTTGGTAGTTCTTGATTGTCAAAATCCTTTAAGTATTTGCTTTTGGGTTTTTCCATATCATTTGGTATTCATAGCCAAAAATCTAGTTGTTTGTATCTTATTGTGTCTACCATTATTGAACTCCATTTGGTTCTCAATCTTGGTTTCTAGCTTTTGGTCTCTTTGACGTCCAAGTCCCATCATTGAAGAAGCTACAAAAGGCACCTAACCTACCTTATGGCGATCATTCCAGCATAAGGCTCAACATTATCGTGGTACCTCACTTAGGACGTGTCTTAAGCCACCTTGCTCACATAGAGCTAAATATTACCATAAAACCTGATGGATAATGTTTATTTCATACAGAAGCTTAATTGTGCAGAATGTTAAAGGACTTTCTCATCGATAAAATGAAATATTTGTTCAAAGACAATTCAGTAGCACATAAAATTTTTGGGGTTAACACATAGAGTAAAAAAAGACCAACCTTGGAGTTTCATGTGTCTCAATATAAGAATATCACGTATCAAGATCTTATTAAATCTATCTCAAGGAATGAGCAATGTAGTTACATTTTTTATTTGACTTCTATGAAAAGCCACGTGCAGTTTGCTACAAACATGGAAGATATATTTATGTTGTTATATTTATTTTGGGTGCCAGTTCATTCTTGATACAGCAAAAATCTAGATGAGAAAACCCTAGGCATATTTCATTAATCCACTGTGAAATATGTCCATGTTGTAGTTTTATTATCCATGATGATGCACAGCTGTAAACTCATCTGTAATGTGTTGCAAATTAATTGTTGTGAGATGCCATAGGGAGAAAATTCAATTGTGGGCTATCTCTCTTGGGGACGCTTGAGCAATACCACGTGGATGTATGGGGAGGACAACATTAGGATGCCACATCTGCATACTCATCCTTCTCGGTGGACATGTGTCAATAAGCAACTTGAAGCATGTTTGTCTCAACTTGGATGTGTCTCTATCTCTCCATAGTAATGGTCAGAGATCCTCATAAATAACCCACCATACCTTTTTCATCGTAATCATAACTAACACGCACAGGAGGAAATGATTTAATACATCATCCAACCATAGTTTTAAGGGGGAAAACCCACCTTCCTTTTGACCAAGTGAAAATACCTTTTTATTATGCATAGTTTTATTTGAGCAACTAATATATACCTTTGTCTTACTTTATTCTTTTTTATCCTCTTTAATTTGGTTAAATATAAATCTTCTTCCACCTCCTAATATGCCTTCTTACTTTGATTCTTTTCCCTTTTGATAATTAAAGTACTTTAAATAGATTTAAAAAAATTGCTTTAGTTAAATATACAATTGCTTTTGCAAGGCACTTCAGTCAACTTTAGTAGATTTCCCCCTGGCTTAGCCTAATAGAAATATGATAGCCAATATGGCTTCAAAAAAAAAATTAGTTGAGGTCACCTCTTTAGTCGATTCTTTGGTTGACACCATTAAGGACCTCAAAATGCAATCTTCTTCCTCCTCTAGTCACCCCCATGCAAAGTGTGAAGTTAAAATTTATGAAGGCTAGAGATCTTGATATCCTCAATAGTTGGATCCTCGATATGGAGATCTGGTTTAAATTTAGTCAAACATCAGATGATGATAAAGTTCATTTCACCAAACTCAAACTTTTCGGTATGGCTAAGGTTCTCATTATTAAATGTCAAGGAACTCAAAACCCCATCACAACTTGGGATGCTTTGGTCACGACCTTGAAGGCCATATTCTATTCATCCAATTATGATGATGACTTGCTTAACCATTGGCTTTGTCTTAGATAGGGAAATAACCAATCCATCCAATATTATATCCTTTAGTTCAATCGACTACGTGTCTTGCTTTATGAATCTAATCTTACATCTTCTCTTATTATCAAGTTTAAAAGTGGAGTTCTAGGACACTTCTATCGAGATTTGAAATACACTCCTTATACTAATGATGTTTTTAATTAGGCATAGCTTGCAGAGGATAATTTCATAGCATAGTACAAGGGGACTCAATACTATTTAAGAGGTTTCAAGCCATTGCCTCATCCTCAATAATAGCCACCAAGGAGATCTTCTACTTTCCCCCTTCTCATTCTTCTCCTACTCCCACTTCTACTCAATCATTTTCTTCTAAACATATATTTCATGTTTCTTCTTCTCATGCTAAGTCTCAAAAATATTGTAATTACTATAAAAGAAAAGGGTATGATAAATTTGAATGTACGCAATTACAAAAGAAGAAGACTTTACTTGTACAATCTAATGAGGGAACAAATGATAACCTCATCAAGACTACTAGAGAGAAGCAGGTTTATGAGGATTTAAGAGGAAAACTCTATCATATCACTTTGATGAATCATCATTCCATTGCAAGAGACCATGATAATTTGTTTTTCATGCGTGCTCACTTGCTTCATGATTTTGCGATTGATTGTATCATTGATAATGGCTCACAAAAGAACTTGATTGTGAAGTCTATTGTCGATAGGCTCAATATCCCTATTTCCTCACATCCTCATCCTTACTCTTTTGGATGGAGGATAGTGATACCACTTCGTATATTACACACACATCCATCATTGCATTTGCTTTTGGTACTAAGTTCAAGGATAAGTTCACTTGTGATGTGACCCCCATGGATTGTTATGGTTTATTGCTTGGTAAGCCTTATTAATATTATAGGCATGCTCAATATGATACTTATAAAAATGCCTACACACTCTAACAAGAAAATAAGCACTATTTAATTGAATCCACCAAACACACCACTAATCTATTACTTAGTTGCAAACATGCAAGAAAAGCAATAAATCAAGCACAAGCACTTGCACTCTTCATTTTTCTACAACATAAGCAATATTTAACACAAGTTCCTAAGTCCTCTAGACACCAAAAACTTGATAAAATATTGCAAAAATATAAATGTGTTTATAGGAGCCCACTTATTTACCTCCAAAGAGCCATTACTGACAGCATTGATATCATTCCATCAGTACCTCTTCCAAATGCACCCATGTACAGGCAATCACTTTTGCAATTAAATTAGGAAACAACTTTAGGACCTATTAGCTAAGGGGTTCATCAAACCCAACATTTCTCCTTGTGCCTCTCATATTCTTCTTGTTCTAAAAAATGATGGTTCTTGGCATCTTTGCATTGATTTTTAGGCACTCAACAAAATCACTATAAAAAATAGATATTCACTCCCCTATATTGATGATATCTTAGACCAACTTCAAGGTGCTAAGTTTTTCACTAAGATTGATCTTAAGAATGGGTACCATCAGGTCCATTTTCAGGCTGAAGATATATGGAAGACTACTTTCAAAACTAAAATGGGTTTTTTTGAGTGGTTTTTTATGCCTTTTCGCATCACTAATGCTCTTTCTACTTTCATGAGGCTAATGAATGAAGTTTTTAGAGAGTTCTTGGATATATACATCATTATTATTATATTTTCTCCTACATGGAAGGCACACTTGGAGAATATTGAGCATGTTCTTTCTATTCTACAACAACATCAATTATATGTTAATTTTCCTAAGTGTTCTTTTGGGTAAACTTCCATTTCCTACCTTGGCTTCATCATCAATTAGCAAGGTATTCAAGTGGATCCTATCAAAGTAGAAGTCCTCCTTAATTAGCCTACTCCCACCAATTCCACTGAGTTACGGAGTTTCCTTGGCCTAGACAACTTTTATCGCAAGTTTATTTCAGGATATTCCACCATTGCTAGTCCTTTGCATCTATTTACTAAGGCCAAATTTGGATTCCATTGGACTCTTGATCATACCCATGCATTTTCCATTTTGAAAGATAATATTTTTTTAGATCTTGTTTTAGTCATCCTTGACCTTAGACAACCTTTTGAGATTGAAAGTGATGCTTCTCAGTTTGTCCTTGGTGTTGTCCTAAAACAAAATGGTCATCCTATTGTTTATCATTCAGAGTCCTTTTTTGCAACCAAGCAAAACTATTCCACATATGATAAGGAACTTTATGCCTTAGTATAAGACATAAAATACTAGAATCATTACCTCCCAAGAAAAGAAATCATTTTCCATACTGACCATTTTTTTTTACAGTTTCTCCAGTCATAAAATAAAATCCAAGAAGCTCACCACATGAAATGGGCTTCTTACCTTCAGCAATTCCACCTAGTCATCAAGTACAAAAAAGGTAGTAAAAATTCTATGGTAGATTATCTAAGTCATCCTCCTTCATCACATGCCTTAACCATTGTAACTAACTCAAACTTAGATTTTTAGTTTTGGCCTTCTGAGTATCCTCATGACCCTATCTTCGCACAATTTTATTAGAATATCCAGCATCCTTCATCCTTTAACTGGATTCTTTTTCAAGACTATCATATTAAGGAGGGTTTGCTTTACTACCTAGAAACATTATGTGTACCCCGTGAGCATAGACCATTCCTTCTTAAGGAGGCACATTCTACCCTCTATGGTGGCCATTTTGGCAAACATAAGACTCTCCATAATTTACAATAATTTTTCTACTAGCCCCACATGCATCATGATGTTTTGAGGTACCTAAGATAGTGTTCCTTTTATTGTAGATCCCAGATAACTAATAGAAATTTGGGCCTCAATATGCCTTTACCTCTTGCATATCATCCTTGGGAAAGTATTTCTATGGATCTAGTCAATGGTTTTCCTACGGCAATCTGTTAGCATGATTGTGTTTTTTCATAGTCAATTGTTTTAGTAAGATGGCTAAGTTTATCCCTTGTCGTAAAACTAGTTTCACTGCCAACTTAACCCTATTTTTTGTTGATATTATCTAGCATTCTTTTGGTCTTTCCACTAGTATTATGTCTGATATTGACTCTCATTTTTTTGGTTATTTTTAGCATTCTTTGTGTAAACGTTTAGGCATGTCTCTTAAATTTTCCATCACTTTTCATCCACAATTTTATGGTCAAACCAAATTTATCAAATGTACTCTTATCTAGAGTCTTCACATCTACCATAATTCATATCCATCTAAGTGGGATTTGATTCTTACACATATTTAGCATGCATATAATAGGATTGTCCATTCATCCACAAGTCATTCTCCCTTCAAAGTGTATCTATGTTTTCATCCCTTAGCATAATATGAGTTACCATTGTCACTTCCATCACCTGTCACTGTTCACAAGTAGAAATAACAAGATAAAGCCCATCCTTTATTCAATAATTACAACAGCTCTAGTTTGAAGAAATCAAGTTTACACATACATTAAGAGAAGAAAACAATTGTATAGATAAGCTAGCCAATAGAGGTGTTTTGATTGAGGATCATGAAGTTAAATTTTCCTTTCCATGGTTAGAAAAAGTAGAAAATTTAGTTGAAACTAACAAGAAAATGTTGATTGCCTAATTCAATAAATGATTAATATTTACTTTAGTGTTTTGCATTGGTAATATTTGCTTTATTTTGTAACAATAATGTGTTTTCATATAAATTATTTATTATAATTTTTGTGGTTGCATTGGTATTTCAAGAAGGAAACTAGCAATCTAAATTTGGTAAAGCGGACTATGATAGTGTGATGTTTTAGAAATATTACTCTACTAAGATGCAATGCATAGATAGTAGAGGTGAATTTTTGGTATTGTGAATTTTGTTATATGAAAATTTCAAGAAGGATGTTAAATTCTAGAATATTTGTATTCATACAAAAAATTGAAAAGATCCATAAAATGAAAATCTAGAACTCAGAAATTTTATGTAAAAAATGTAGGTTTCTAGCTATAGCATCTCAATTGAGATGAGAAGTGTATCTATTTGTAAACTCTCAAGCTCTAAAATAAAAGTGGTGTAATTTGTCAAGGGTGGGGGACCCAAGTACAACCCCTTATTATCTAGCCAAAAAAAACAATGTAGCCATACATGTATGGCTAAGCAAGATTCAAACACGAGTCAAATACTTAAAAGTCAAGGTATTTAGCTAATTTGACTAATTTTAAGGTTCTTCGGTAAATATTTTACCTGTGTTTAAAGTTTAAAATTTTTTGTCTCTACCAATTAACAATATAGGTTTTATTTCATAAATTTTATTAAAGTTTTTTTATTTTTATTTTTATATTTTTAATAATTATATGGAAAAATCCATATGAGATGATATTTATGGAGGATGTTTACACAATATATGTTTATCCAACCTTCATCTTCTTCAAGTTATTAATGTTTATTCTATGATATAAGAGATAGAATTGCCCTTGTTCAATTACCTTGTAAATTTTGAATTTTGCCTAGACAAAGGTCAACACCAAGTTTGGCTAGATTATCCCTTGTCCAATTACCTTTTGAATTTTAAATTTTGCTCGAAGAAATATCAACACTGATATTGGCTAGATTATCTACTACCTTCCTTCTTTCTTATATATATAGGTATTGTTATTTCCAAGATATTGCTACCATTAATAGTTTATAAACATAAAAAGTAATTATATTCTTGATCTAATCTCCATGTCAATTTTTTCCTAAAAGCATGAATAATAATATTTGAATCCCTCTCAATGGAAATAATATCTTATCATTTTCTAATGGTAATCTTGATCTTTGTAAGAATTTCTCTAGCCTTGTATAGTTTTTAGTTGAAATTCCATATTATTTAGAGTAAAAAGTAAACTAGTTTTTAATACCCACAATGCCATAGGCCATATAAGATAATCATCATGGAAGACGTTGTTTATCAAATAGTTTTTAGTTGAAATTCCATATTATTTAGAGTAAAAAGAAAACTAGATTTTAATACCCACAATGTCATAGGCCATATAAGATAATCATCATGGAAGACGTTGTTTATCGAATATATGTTTATCCAACCATATTTTGATTACAATAGCATGGTGTATAACCCTACCCCTTTTAGATTTGAAACTTAGACCTCCTTTTTGGAGTTCTAAAGCCTTCACCATTAGGCCCACTAAAGTTGTAAATAAAGTGAAATTTGCCTTCATTATTTCTAAAAATACCACCTTTGCTAACTTTCCCTATGTTTTCTTTAGAAGAACTATCAAAATTAATTTTAATAAATCCAACCTCTAGATATTTTTAATTTACAATAGATTGACATAAGAAATTTTGTGTTAATTCCATTATCATAGATGACCCTTTTGTGCATATTCAATTCTTGTAACCAAAAAACCTGTACTTTTTTTCCACACTTGATACTTCCCATGATGAGCATCATACCTACAAATATTTTGCAAAAAGTGAAAAAATACGATTGTAAATTTGAATATGATTATGAGATTTATGTTTTTAAATACTATTATTCATTTCAAACCACAAATTCTAACAATTGATATCAGGATTAATCCTTCCACATAATGGATAATCCTTTAGATTTGAAATAGTTAATCTAGCATTTATCAACTCTTTCAATGTTGATGGAGTTAACCAATATTTTTTTCTTTTGAAAAATTAAATCCAAATGTACACAAAGGAAAAATTAAGAAGTAGATGATATGATGCTCTAGTTCCTCCTTACACAACACAAACCTAAAAGGTCCATGGTAGCCTCTTCTTTTTAGATTGTCATATGTAAGTATTTTGCTTTGGACTGCTAAAAAAGGAGTGTTAGGGCCTTAATAAGGGCCTAAAATGACCAAACATTATTCCTATGGGAATATTTTGGGGTAGGAAATTCTAATTGCTCTAAAGCCTTATACCCCAACTATAGTAACAAGTTATAGCTTGGGAATTCTATCATTATGGTAAATTACACAACCTTCAAAATCCATTGATTAATTCCTCCAAAACCCTAAAATTTGCTCAATGGGAATCAAAGGACTAATTAGCTCTAATGTAAGTGATTTAAACATAGAAGCAAATTTATAGCAATATGAAGTGATTGGCTCATTGGATTGAAGTGCTAATATATTGGAGTGATTTGCTCACCTCTTGGTATCAAATCATTAATGGTTAGGAAGATAAATAAAAAGGGATGCACAAATTATAAGGAAGATTTTTAGAAAGTGATATTTTGGCATATAGTGGTGCCACCTAGCATTTTAGAAACCTTCTAATACATTTAGAGGTACAATTAGAGGAATGTAACATTTGGAGGTGCATCATTTTACTAAAGATGCCCCCAAATATTTACTTTTAACTAGGAGTAAAAATGTTTCACCCAAGATAACTCAGGGATGAATTATTCCTATATAAGAGCCATGGGTTTCATTATAAACATTTTTTGACCTTGATAAAGTGACAGTTACACATTATGACACTAAAATTATGCTCTTTCTTCTTGAAATTAATGAGAGAATAATATATTTTACTTTCCATTAGAGGCACCACCCTATTAGATTGTAGAACGCACAATAAGTGTGGCATTGTCCTTTTGTCCATCTTGTTATTCCTCTCTTAATTTAATTTTATTTAATGTGGCTATATTGTTGTTATTCAATTTTCTCATTATTTGATTGATCACACACTCTCCTTGCTATGGTTATGATTGTATTTATTTTCAAACTTTCTCACCCTTAACTTACAAATTTACTTTTAGTGCATTTTAATTTCTCGATTTACTTTTTGCACTTTATTTTCTTGCATTTAATTTTATTAGGAACCTTAGCATTAAAATCAAGCATAACCAAGGTCTAAGGTGTAGACCAATTGGTTTGACCAAACCCCGTAAGGGGGTGAAGGTCAAAGGTTCAAATCTTGGGCCTCAATGAACTGAAGGCATGTCCCTTTCCTAGTGCTTCCAATGGTGTAAAAGGTTTTAAATGATTGTGGCATGGTGGTAATAGGGGCAGACTGCATGAAGAACTGTGTGGCAGCTTTTGGGGCAGACAATGTAAAATATTATGGCAGCTATAAAATTTGGACAACCTTCTCAGATTCATGGCAGCTACTAATTCCACCATGTAAATTAAAATTAAAAATAAAAAAATCAAGCATAACCACTAAAGCAGTGTAGGAATTAATGGAAATAAAAAAAAATAGATGACAGAAGTGCTTAAGAAAATAACTAAATGAAATAAAATAAACTTATATTAATTATATATCATGAGCCTCTTCGAGGGACCAACCTCCTTGGAAGCAAAGCTTCGATACAAATTGAGAAATATCAGATAATACATTCATTTTAATCCTTGTCTTTATATAGACTCTTATTCCAATAAATCCTACTTACATAAAGTAATAGTTACATCATAAAAGTATAACTCCTACTTATAATAAAGTAACATTTACATCATTACTAACTCCTACTTATAATAAAGTAACAATTACATCATTACTAGCTCCTACTTATAATAAGGTAGTAATTACATCATAACATGCCCATATGTACAAGGCACTCAATCATCCAACCATCCTCATCTATCTTGTCTACTCTAAGTCCACCACCAATTATCTTGCAACAAATACTAGACCAATTCACTAACCTTAATCATAGGTTAAGCCATCAAAGAGCCTCTATGTCGTACTCCAAATATTCCTCCATCCAATCTTCCTCCACTCTCACTTTTTTACCCCAACCCTCCAATCATCCTCAGCCTCCTCGTCGCTTACCTCGTCCTTGGACTCTCCTATTGAAGCCATTGTCTAGTATCTTCCAATGATTGAATGATGCAAAACTGGTCTCCTTACCTAACATCCATCCAGAGCAAATCAACAGGCCCAAACCTCAATGCTATAAAGAGGATCACTATTGCATCTACCACCATCAAAAGGGTCATGACATCGACGAATATCAACATTTTCAACATCTAGTACAAGATCAACTAGATTGCAATAAATTAACGGCCTCATCCACATGATCCCCTCCCAATGGCCCTCTTAATTAGTCTTCCTCTTCTATCCACCTGCATATCACACACAACCACCAATCAAATTCATCCACCCAAATCATGCCCATCCTAAATCACCTTGTCCCTTGAGTTGGATAACACTACCCAATCAATGATGTCATGAATCTTGATCAATATCCAACACCCATTTTTGGAATCAATATCTATCCCAAAACCTTGTCCAAGAGTATCATTCAACCCAATTAGCTCTCTTAATCATAGCATAGTTTTAGCACAATGGCTCATGTCTCATTAGTATAGTTGTTAGCATAGTTGTTTCAATACACTCAAAAATCCATCAACGACAAGGTTCAAAGATATTCATCGCTTCCATCATTGGGGCATCTCACATTGATCATAATTCAAGATAATCTTAAGTCTCCTTCTCAAGTGTCACTCCAGTCCCCTTGCATCCATCATCAACCACCATCAACATCCTTCACTTGCATGCATTTTATGCCTAGCTCATATTCAACTCTGTCTTCTTGTACATAATCAATTTCAAAAAAAATAGCATGCACAATCAATCAATCAACCAGCTCATGTCACAAGCACTCTTTGTTTTTTAATCAGTTCACCTCCACTTCATGTTCTCCTTATTTTTATTTTTCTCATTCCTCGCACATCACTCCTAGTTGTACAGTCATACTTTTAGTGGCTACGTACCATGGACCATTGTCTCCTCTTTTTCTTATTTCTCCTCTTTCTTCCTTCTTATTTCCCACTCTTCTCCTTCTCCTTTTATTTTTCATTTTTCATTCCATCCCCACCTCATTACTTTTTCATGCTTTGTTTTATGTTCTCATTTTTTTACTTCAATGCTACCTTGTTTATTGTTCGATTAAGTTTGACACTTATTGTCACGAAGGATTTTGTTAGTGTTAATCAAAGATGTCTTCATAATCATAGTTTTATAACAACTTTATATGCACTTTTCTACCTTCCACCATTCATAGTTGGCCATGCTTTATCTCTTTCCTCTCCTAGGTTTGGGGAATATTTGGGTTCTTTTGGTCGTTCAGCCATACCTAGTTTCTTAATCAACATGCATTGAAAATCATTTATTCCTTGAGTTCTCCAAGCCTTCCTGGTTACATTAGGAATACCATCACATAATGTTATTTCAATATTTTTGTAGTCATACAACCTTAACAAAGATTGGTTGGTTAATAAGAGTTAAAATGGTGGTAAGTGAATTCAAAAAATATCATATTTTAAATATGAGCAGATATGGGAAGACCATCCTTAATTTATTGATATGATAACTCAAACCTGGAATTATTCCAAATCAAATTAAATCTATTACATCTAGATTAAAAGAATGGAACAAGAACACTTTTGGAAATATTTTTAAGAAGAAAAAAAATTAAAATATAAAGTTTTAAAATTCCAAAAAGGTGATCATAATAATCCAAGCTAAGACAAAATGGAGTTGCTTAGTGAATATCATAATATTTTGAGCAAGGAAGAGAAATTTTGGAGATTAAAATCAAGACAAACTTGGTTAAAAGAAGGAGATAAAAAAAATAAAGTTTTTTCATAGGATGGTTATAGTACATAGATAAACATATAGAATTAGTAGAATTAAATCAATAGAATGGGTTTAGATTGAAGATTGGAGTGAAATTAGAAAAGAGGTAAAGTATTTTTATAAAAATATTCTAGGATTAGAGGAGACTAAAGTTCTTAATGATAAACTTCTACAATATGTTCATTTAGTTATAACAAATTAAGACAATAAGAAACTAATGGAGCCTATTACTCTAGAAGAAGTTCATTTAGCTCTTTTATCTTTTAATAAGGATAAATCCCCAGGTCCATATGGGCTCTCTATACATTTTTACCAACATAATTGGGATATAGTGAAGGATTCTTTATTGGTAGCAATGGAACAATCTAGGGTAAAACAATACATACTTTATAAAATAAATGCAACATATCATACCCTAATTCCAAAAAAGAACAATGTTGAATTATTTGATTCTTTTAGACCCATAAGACTATGTAATATGGCATATAATATTATCTTCAAAGTTATGGTGAATCGATTAAGGCCATTGTTAGAAAAAATCATTTTAAAGAGCAAGGAGGATTTGTGAAAGGGAGTCAAATTTTGGATTGGATCATAGTAGCTCATGAAGTTATACATTCAACAACTTCAAGAAAAGAGAAGGCAATGATCTTAAAACTTGATATGAGTAAATCCTATGATAGGGTTAAATGGGATTTTCTTTTTGCATGTCTAGAAAAGTTTAGATTCAAGAATAAATGGGTTAAGTAGATTAAAGTTTGTGTCTCTACAATTTCTTATTTATTGTTGGTCAATGGGTTAGCAAAATAATATTTTAAATCCAAGAGAGGCCTTAGACAAGGAGATCCTCTATCTCCTTATTTTTTCATTATTACGAAAAATATTTTGAGTAGGAACTTAAAGAAGGCTTACAAATATGGGCTTATAAATGGTCTTAAGGTAAGTAATAACATCTATAACATCACCCATCAACAGTTTGTATATGATACAACCCTTTTTGAAATGGCAAGGATAAATGAGGACAAAGCTTTAAATAGCTTTTTAAAGGAATACAAAATATCATCAAGGAAAAATGCTAATAGGACTAAATCCAAAATTTACTTCCTTAACACTAACTAATATCAAAGTAAGAATTTCTAGGTTACTTCAAATGGAGGAGGCAAATTTTCTAGCAACTTATATACAGATGCCTTTATTTGAGGAGAGAATAAGGATAGAATTATGGAATCTAGTTATTAGTAAAGTTCAGAATAAACTTCCAACCTAGAAAGGTAGAAAGGTAGATGGTCATTGTTAGCAGGAAGAGTGCAGTTAATTACGTCATTCTTACAAGTCATTCCAACATATTATGTTATTGTATTATATGCTAAAATTAGTTGAATACACAACAAGAAGCAGATATAAGGTACAACACCAACAAAATAATACTACTAGAATATGGAAAGATATTTGGGACAGCCCAAGCATTCCTAAAGTTAAAATGTTTGTTTGGCTAGTAGGTCATAATAGACTTTTATCTTGGGATAACCTTATGAAAAGGGATTTTCATGGCCCCTCTCAATGTGTTCTTTGTTAAAAGGAAGAGGAGAGTATAGACCATCTTTTGGGACATTGCTCAATAGTTTAGAATCTATGGCAATAGATTCTTAATATAGTTGGTAAATGCATGGTGATGAATAGCAAAATTGGAGACTGGTTAAAGCAATGGCAGAGCACTTATAAAAGTGAGGTTTTATAGATAATATAGGATATATCAAAGATATAATATTTTGGACTGTATGGCTAGAAAGGAATAGAAGAATATTTAAAAGAAAGGATAGCAGTTTAGGGGTAATGAAAAGGAAGATATGTTTAGCCATAGAGGAGTCTAAACCAACCCTATCAACTCACCCAATCCTTAATCTAAAAGCAGAGAGCCTTGATATATGGATTCAAGTAATTAAATGGAATTATGATGTTGGGTACAAGAGAAGCAAAAAGAAGGCAAACAATATAAAGTGGAAACCACCAGATGTGGAGTTGATAGAGATTAATGTATTATCCATGTATGTTAAGCCTACAAATAATGCTACCATATTTATATTTGTTAGATAAGCGGATAATGTTTCTAATATTGTAATATTATCGTATCCATGAGGATTCTAATTAATTCAATCTCAGTTGATCCTTGTATTTGGCTATTTATAGCCAATTTTGTAATAAAAATTAGTAGTTCTTGATTGTCAAAATCCTTTATGTATTTTCTTTTGGGTTTTGCCATATTAGTTGGTATTCATAGCCAAAAACCTGGTTCTTTGTGTCTTGTTGTGTCTACCATTATTAAACTTCATTTGGTTCTTAGTCTTGATTTCTAGCTTTTGGTCTCTTTGATGTCCAAGTTCCATCATTGAAGAAGCTACATAATGCACCTAACCTACCTTATGGGGATCATACCAGCAGAAGGTTCAATATTGTCATGGTACCTCACTCGGGATGTGTCTTAAGCCACCTTGCTCACGTAGAGCTAAATATTACCACAAAACCTGATGGATAATGTCTATTTCATGCAAAAGCTTAACAGTGCAGAATGTTGAAGGACTTTCTCATCGATAAAAAAAAATATTTTTCCAAAGGACATTCAGTATCACATGAATTTTTTTGGGGTTGACACGTGGGAGCAAACAAATACCAACCTTGGAGTTTCATGTATCTCAATCTAAGAATACCACGTATCAAGAGCTTCTCAAATCTATCTCAAGGAAAGAGCTATGCAGATAGATTTTTCATTTTACGTCTATTAAAATCCACATGCAGTTTGCTACAAACATGGAAGATATCTTTATAATATTGAATTTAATTTGGATGCCAGTTTTTTCCCGATCTAGCAAAAATATAGATGTGAAAACCCTAGGTATATTTCATTAATCCACTATGAAATATGTCCACATTGTAGTTTTATTCTCCATGATGATGCATAGCTACAAACTCGTGTCTATTGTACTACAAATTAATTGTTATGAGATGCCAAAGGAAGAAAATTCAACTATGGATCATATCTCTTGGGGATGCTTGACCAACACCACGTGGTTGTACAGTGAGGACAACATTAGGATACCACATTTGCATACCCATCCTTCTTGGTGAACATGTGTCAAAAAGCAACTTGAAGCACGTTTGTCTCAACTTGGATATGCCCCTATCTCTCCATAGTTACGGTTGGATATCCTCATCAATCACCCACCATGTCTTTTCATAGTAATCGTAGCTAACATGCATAGGAGGAAATGATTTAATACATCATCCAACCATAGCTTTAATGGGGAAAACCCACCTTCATTTTAACCAAGTGAAAATACCTTTTTATTATGCATAGTTTTATTTGAGAAACCAATATATACCTTTGTCTTAATTTATTTTGTTTTATCCTCTTTAATTTGGTTTATATAAATCTCCTTCCACCTCCTAAAGTGCCTTATTACTTTGATTCTTTTCCATTTTGAGAATTAAAGTACTTTAAATAGATTATAAAAAAATTGCTTTAGTCAAATATAAAGTTTTTGCAAGGTACTTTAGTCAACTTTAATAGATGTCCCCCTGGCTCAGCCTAAGAGAAATATGGTAGCCAATATGGCTTTAGTAAAAAAATTAGCTGAGGTTACCTCTTTAGTAGCTCCTTTGGCTAACACCTTTTAGGACCTCAAAATGCAATCTTCTTCCTCCTCTAGTCACCCCCATGCAAAGTGTGAAGTTAAAATTTATGAAGGTTAGAGATCCCAATATCCTCAATAGCTAGATCCTCAATATGGAGATCTAGTTTAAATTTAGTCAAACATCAGACGATGATAAAGTTCCTTTCACCAAACTCAAATTTTTTGGCATGGCTAAGGTTCTCATTATTGAACACCAAGGAACTCAAAACCCCATCACAACTTGAGATGCTTTGGTCACAACCTTGAAGGCCATCTTCTATTCATCCAATTATGATTGTGACTTGCTTAACCATTGGCTTCACCTTAGACATGGAAATAACCAATCCATCCAAGATTACGTCCATTAGTTCAATCAACTACATGTCTTGCTCTGTGTATCCAATCTTATAGCTCCCCTTATTTCCAAGTTTAAAAGTGGACTTCTAGAACACTTCTATCGAGAGTTGAAATACACTCCTTGTACTACTCTTGATATTTTTAATTAGGCACAACTCATAGAGGAGAAGTTCATAGCACAGTACAAGGGGACTCGATACTCTTCAGGAGGTTCCAATCCATCGTATCATCCTCAATAATAGGCACCAAGGAGATATTATACTTTATCCCTTCTCATTATTCACCTACTCCCACTTCTACTCAATCCTTTGCTTCTAAGCATATATTTCATGTTTCTTCTTCTCAAGCTAAGTCTCAAAAATATTGCAATTACTAGAAAAGAAAAGGGTATGATAAATATAAATGTAGGCAATTACAAATGAAGAAGACTTTACTTGTACAATCTAATGAGGGAATAAATGATAACCCCATCAAGACTACTGGAGAGAAGAAGGTTTATGAGAAGTTAAGAGGAAAACTCAATCATGTCACTTTAATAAAATAATCATTCCATCACAAGAGACCATGATAATTTGTTTATCATGCATGCTCACTTGCTTCATGATTTTTGGTTGATTGTATCATCGACAATGGCTCGCAAAAGAACTTGCTTGTGAAGTCCATTGTCGATAGGCTCAAGCTCCCTATTTTATAGGTTCTTTACCTATCTGAGATTTGTAATGAATTGAATGGAGATATTTATCAAAAATATGCAAAGAAATAAATAAGGAATCACTATTTTTATGAATCACTTTTGCATCGAAAGAATTCCCTACCAATAGATAAAATATATAATTGTATATTCTTAATTGCTTGATGCCCTTTCGAACATATCTATGTAACTTATATATCTACTCTAAGGTTACTTATGGAAGGACATGATGTTTTGTTATGAGAATAATAATTAATAAATAATTAGTAATTATAATGAGGTTATGTTAGGATGGGGAGTCCTAACATGCCACCCTCCTTAAAAGGAGCTTTGTCCTCAAAGCTAAAAGTGAGGAGCTTTGTCCCTTGTTTTTCAAGTTTTATTTTCGTAAGTTCTTGCACTATTTTAATATCATATTTTCGCAAGCAGGGATATTATGAATATTGAAGTGTTGGTGGAGGATTGGTAGGAAAAATAGTAGGAGGATTGGTAGGAAAAATAGTAGGATCATAATGATGGTAGGAGGGTAACCCTTGTTGTGCCTCCTTGGTGGCTTGGATAACAAATAGGTGGGCAACCCTTTCCTTGCCTCCTTTGCAAATAATTTTCTCCATTCTATGAGAACTTACTATTTGAGAAGGACCTTATTTTAAACCTTTATATTTTATTGTGAATTTTATTCACAAGTCCTCAAAATCCTATTAGATTATCCCTAGTGTTCGTAACCATTGTACTTCTAAGACAATAGCACAACCTCCTAATGGAATTGCATACATGTCATGTTTCATGTTGTAATTGCCCATGGTGAGCTTAATATTTTGGCATTTCTCTTTATAGGTGATCCTTCCCCCATTACCAATCATGACCTCAAAACTATTGCAAGGATGTATAAAGTAGTTAGCTTGTTTTGCCACATGTGGGTCGATGAAATTATGGGTACTGCTAGAGTCAATAAGCACAATAATATTTTGTTGTTTGAAGGATCTAGGAACTTTCATAGTTTGGGGAGAAGAATTTTTGACAAGGGCATTGAAAAAATTTCTAGTGGACCTTTAGCGTGATCCTTGGGTGTATCCGTCACTACTTCTACCTTGATCTCATCTTCTTCGTTGGTTGAACTACAAGGAATAGTTGCATCCAAAATATATAGTTTGGGTGTAATACATTTATGATTGGGTATAAATTTCTCATTGCAATGATAACAAAGGCCTTTTTCTCTTATTTCCTTCATTTCCTCGAGGCTGATACATTTAATTGGTAATATTCGATTAAGTTTTGGGGTGGTGTAAGTATTTTGTGATTCCCCCATAGATGGTCTTCCTAGTCGATGTTGGTTATTGAATTTATCTTCTGCCATTTGGGCTAATCCCATGGTCTGCATCATGGTAGTGGGATTGAACATTTGTACTTCTAATCAAATTTCTTCCTTTAAGCCACTGATGAAACAATCTTGAAATAATGAGACATCTAACCTTGATGTAGGATTGGCCAATTTTTCAAATTGATCTTGGTATTCGTGCACTGAAGTGGTTTGACGGAGCTTGCTAAGGGCTCCCATGAAATTCTCAAATTTACTAGGGCCAAATCGTACTAATAGATTTTTTGTGAATTCTAGCCATGTAGGGGTGCCATTAGTTTTTTGTACCACTGGTACCATTGGGTGGTGTTATTTTCTAGGTGGAAAGATGCAATGCAAACCTTTTGTGCCTCAGGAATCTGGTAGAGGGAGAAGTATTGGTTGGCCCGATAAATCCAGTTAGTGGGGTCACCTCCTTCAAATTTGGGAAAATCCAATTTAGTAGTTTTGGGTAGGATGGACATTTGTGGCCCCCCAAGTGGTGCTTGGTATGTTGATCCTTTGGTAGATTTTTCAACTTGGACTAGTGCCATATTTTTTTGTATCATATCGACGGAGTGGTTATGGGCATCAATTTTTATATCTATTGCTACAATTATGTTATCGTATTCCTCCTTTCATATAGTATTGTTTGTAATTTCTTCCTTCCATTGGCAAAACTCCTCTCTTTGTATAGTACTATTTGTAATTTCATCCTTCCACTAGCAAAACTCCTGGATGAATTCCTTGAAGGTAATGTCCTGTGATCTCTCGCCATTGACCATTTTAGGGTTGGGTTGCAAAATGTAAGTCTTCTTTGGTAAGTGAAATAAGGGTTTAAAAAAATTGCAAAAATTATGTACTTTAGTTAAAAAATTGCAAACATTCTGACAAAATTCTGCCAAAAATTTGGTTTATCCAACTATTTTGGACCTTAACAGTCAATAATTTTGAATTTTTGAATTTGAAATTACTTTCTTAGTGGGAAGCATGTAGTCAGCAATGTGGAAGGGTGCAGTTCAATGACAAGCAGTTAAGTGGGTTGTGGGTCAGTGGCAAGAATTGAAGGGGAGTGCGGGTTAGTGCTAAGGAGGAGCAAGGGATAGAAATAAGCAATGTGGAGCATGAGGGGAAGCGGGATAGAAACAAATGGTATGGAGCACAAGGCGGAGTAGGACAATGATAGGCAGTGCAGAGCACAAGGGGAGCAGAATAGCGATAAGCAGCATGGAGCACAAGGGGGAGTGAGGGTGTATCAAGGTCAAGTGGTGGCAAGGGTTGACTGTTCGCATGCATGTGTGACTACCGGGTGGTAGTCATAACTACCTTATGTTGTATGATGTCTTTTAAACCATGCAAATGTTGTTGCTTGATATATGTGGGATTATTGTTCCCTTATTTAAACAAGATTTTGCCTTTGCGATTTTTCGATGATGAAAAAATCAACTGAGGACGATCATAAATTTTTAAACCTTAGATTTTTTATTTTAATTTTTAATTTTTTTTATCGAATTTTGGGATATTTCATCGGTTTCCTGGAATGTTCATCGGGATTTTGACGTTGGCAGTAGATTTATCATTTTCTCCATAGATTGATTGCTCCTTTCAATCTGATAATGCTTGCGAAGCCTACAAAGTTTTTTTGGAATAATTTTTTTAATAATTTTGAAGCCTGTTATTTATCGAAAAACATCTTAGAATTAGTTCCTTCATAATTTTGGTCACCAACTTTCACAGTGGCTCTGTGAGCGCTTGTGGCCTTTGCAATCTACTGATCGTGACTATCAGTGATAGTTCTTCGTGCAAAAATATAGTTTTTGGTATCCTTCGAACCACTAGACCTATATGCCACTATAGAAATCTAGTGAACCACCACATAACAGGAAATAAGAGCTGCCTACAGGAATATGGCAAGAAAATTCACCCAAATAATATGAAAACACAAGAATAGAACTATTCTGATATCAAATGATAGGTTCTTTACCTATCTGAGATTTGCAATGAATTGAATGGAGATATTTATCAAAATTGTGCAAAGAAATAAAGAAGGAATCACTAATTTTATGAATCACTTTTGCATCGGAGGAATTCCCTACCAATGGATAAAATATATAATTGTTTATTCTTAATTTATTGATGCCCTTATGAAGATATCTATCTAACCTATATATCTACTCTAAGGTTACTTATGGAAGGACATGATGTTTTGTTATGAATAATAAATAATAAATAATTAGTAATTATATAATGAGGTTATGTTAGGATGGGGAGTCCTAACACTATTTTCCCACATCCTCATCCTTACTCTCCTGGATGGAGGATAGTGATACTACTTCATATATTACACACACATGCACCATTGCATTTGCTTTTGGTACTAATTTCAAGGATAAGGTCACTTGTGATGTGACCCCCATGGATTGTTATGGTTTATTGCTTGGTAATCCTTGTCAATATGATAGGTATGCTCAATATGATACTTATAAAAATACCTACACACTCCAACATGAAAATAAGCACTATCTCATTGAATCCACCAAGCACACTTCTAATCTATTGCTTAGTTGCAGATAGGCAAGAAAAGTGGTAAATCAAGCACAAGCACTTGCACTCATCTTCATTTGTCTACAATATAAGCAATCTTCAACACAAGTTCCTAAGTCCTCTAGACACCAAACACTTGATAAAATATTGTAAAAATATAAACATATTTTTAGGATACCACTTCTTTGCCTCCAAAGAACCATTAATCACAACATTGATATCATTCTAATAGTACCTCTTCCTAATGCACCTATGTACAGGCAATCACTTTTGCAATATGATGATAGGAAGAAACAACTTCAGACCTATTAGCTAAGGGATTCATCAAACCCAAAAAAAATTCTTGTGCCTATCCTATTTTTGTTGTTCTAAAAAAATATGGTACTTGGCATCTTTGCATTGATTTTTAGGCACTCGACAAAATCACTATAAAAAATAGATATCCACTCCCCTATATTGATGATCTCTTAGACCAAATCCAAGCTGCTAATTTTTCACTAAGATTGATCTTAAGAGTGGGTACCATCAAGTCTAAATTCAAACTGAAGATACATAGAATACTGTTTTCAAAACTAAAATGGGTTTGTTTGAGTGGCTTGTTATGTCTTTTGGTCTCACTAATGCTCCTGCTACTTTCATGAGGTAAATGAATGACGTTTTTAGATAGTGCTTGGATAGATATGTCATTATCTATCTTGATGATATAATTATCTTTTCTCCTACATGGAAGGCACACTTGGAGCATATTGAACATGTTCTTTCCTTTCTACAACAACATCAATTGTATGTTAATTTATCTAAGTGTTATTTTGGGTAAACTTCCATTTTCTACCTTGGCTTCATCATCAATGAGCAAGGTATTCAGGTGGATCCTATCAAATTAGAATTCCTCCTTAATTAGCCTACTCCCACCAATGCCACTAAGTTACAGAGTTTCCTTGGCCTAGCCAACTTCTATCGCAAGTTTATTCTAGGATATGCCACCATTGCTAGTCCTTTGTAATGGTTGACTAAGGCCAAATTTGTATTCCATTGGACTCCTGATCATACCCATGCATTTTCCACTTTGAAAGATAATATTTGTTTTTCTCCTATTTTAGTCATCCTTGACCTTAGACAACCTTTTGAGATTGAAACTGATACTTCTCAGTTTGCCCTTGGTGTTGTCCTAAAACAAAATGGTCATCCTATTGCTTATCATTCAGAGTCCTTTTTTGCAACCAAGCAAAACTATTCCACATATGATAAGGAACTTTATGCCTTAGTCCAAGCCATAAAATACTAGCATCATTACCTCCTAGGCAAATAAATCATTGTCCATAATGATCATTTTCTTTTACAGTTTCTCCAAACACAAAATAAAATCCAAGAAGCTCACCACATGAAACGGGCTTCTTACCTTCAACAATTCCATCTAGTCATCAAGTACAAAGAGGGTAGTAAAAATTCTATGGTTGATTATCTAATTCATCCTCCTTCATCACATACCTTAATCATTATCACTAACTCACACTTGGGTTTTTAGTTTTGGCCTTCTAAGTATCCTCATGATCCTATATTTGCACAAATTTACTAGAATCTCCAGCATCCTTCATCCTCTAACTTGATCCCTTTTCAAGACTATAATCTTAAGGAGGGTTTGATTTACTACCTAGAAAAACTGTGTGTACCCCATGAGCATAGACCATCCCTTATTAAGGAGGCACATTCTACCCTCTATGGTGGCCATTTTGGCAGACATAAAACTCTCCATCATTTGAAATAATTTTTCTACTAGCCCTACATGCATCATGATGTTTTGAGGTACCTAAGAGAGTGTTCCTTTTCTTGTATATCCAAGATAACTAATAGAAATTTGGGTCTCAATATGCCTTTGCATCTTGCATCTCATCCTTGGGAAAGTATTTCTATGAATCTAGTTAGTGGTTTTCCTACGGTAATCTATTAGCATGATTGTGTTTTTGTTGTATTTGATTGTTAGTAAGATGGATAAGTTTACCCCTTGTCGTAAAACTAGTTTCACTGCCAACTCAATCCAATTTTTTGTTGATATTATCTAGTGTTCTTTTGGTCTTTCTACTAGTATCGTGTTTGATCGTGAATCTCATTTTGTTGGTTATTTTTAATGTTCTTTGTGGAAACTTTTAGGCATGTCTCTTAAATTTTCCATCGCTTTTCATCCACAATTTGATGGTCAAACCGAAGTCATCAATTGTACTCTTATCTAGAGTCTTCGCATCTTCCATCATTCATCTCCATATAAGTGGGATTTGAGTCTTACACACATTGAGCATGCATATAATAGGGTTGTCCATTCATCCACAAGTCATTCTCCCTTCAAAGTGTATCTAGGTTTTCAGCCCTTAGCAACATATGAGTTACGACTGTCACTTCCATCACCTATCACTCTTCACATGCAGAAAGAACAAGATTAAGCCCAATCCTTCATTCAAAATTTGCAACAGATCTAGTATAAAGTTGTTTATATTTTACAAAAAACTCTGTAGAAACAAAATAAGGCCATGGATTGACTTCGTGTCCCACATCACTTCTACGTTGGAGATAGAGTTTGGTTGCACCTTGATAATTGCAAGTTTCTAGAGAAGGTACATAGCAATATCAAATCTCTTTATTATGGGCCTTAAACTATAGTGTAGCAGGTTTCCAAGAATGCTTTCCACCTTGATATTCCAACACACTTGGACATCCATCACATCATCAATGTTGAATTTCTCAAACTATACCATGAGACCGCATTGGAGACAACACCTGTCATTAGTCATCCTATCGATATTATAATTAATTTTCAGCTTCCAATAGAGGATGATCATCTCTTTAACACCAGGATATGCCACACCCACCAAGGATCTTCCATTTTTTACCTTTTTTCTAGATGAGGATAGCTTCCACATCAAGCTCGATGGATCTCTCACAACCAGATGATTCAATATTTTCCTTCTCTTTTGTATGCATTAGAGTCAAATGCTTTTATGGTGGGGAGTAATGATAGGGATTAATGTATTATCCACATATGCTAAGCCTAAAAATAATGCTACCATATTTATATTTTTTAGATAAGTAGATAATGTTTCTAATGTTGGAATATTATTCGATCCTTGAGGCTTTTAATTAATTCAATCTTATATGATCTTTGTATTTGGCTATTTATAGCTAATTTGTAATACATTTTGATAGTTCTTGATTGTCAAAATTCTTTGCATGTCTGCTTTTGGGGTTGTCCATATCAGGAGTGGGTTAAATTGAATTTTTATGAAGCATCTAAATGAAATCTAGGACCAGCAAGAGGAGGAGGAATGATTAGAAATAATAGAGAAGATATATTGTCTCATTATGCTTTTAATAGTGGAATTAAGACAAATAATAAAGTTGAAGTTTGGGGGCTTTAAAAGGGTTTAAAATATGTAAAAAAATGAAATGGAATAGAGTATGTATGGAAGGTGACTCTTTCATAGTAATAAATGCACTTTTGAGGAAAGCAAAGGCTCCATGGAACATACCACAGATAATTGTGGAAATTCAATATCTTGCTAAAGATTTTAAAGAAATCAGGTTTACACATACAATAAGGGAAGAAAACAATAATGTAGATAGGCTAGCCAATAGAGGGTTTTGATTGAGGATCATGATGTTAAATTCTCCTTTCTAAGGTTATAGGAAGTAGAAAGTTAAGTTGAAACTTACAATAAAATGTTGATTGTCTGATTTAATAAATGATTAAGATTTACTTTAGTGTTTTGTTTTGGTAATATCTACTTTATTTTGTAACAATAATGTGTATTCATATAAATTATTTATTATAAATTTTGTGGTTGCACTGGTGTTTCAAGAAGTAAACTAGTAATCCAAATTTGGTAAAGCATACTATGATAGTGTGATGTTTTGGAAATATTACTCTACTAAGATGCAATGCATAGATAGTAGAGGTGAAATTTTGGTATTGTGAAGGTTGTTATATGAAAATGTCAAGAAGGATGTTAAATTCTATAATATTTGTATTCATACAAAAAATTGAAAAGATCCATAAAATGAAAATCTATAATTTAGGCATTCTATGTAAAAAATGTAGGTTTCTAGCTATAGCATCTCAATTGATATGATAAGTGTATCTATTTGTAAACTCTCAAGCTCTAAATAAGAGAGTTGTAATTTTTCAAGGGTGGGGGACTTGAGTACAACCCCTTATTATCTAGCCAAAAAAAAATGGTAGCCATACATGTATGGCTAAGCAAGATTCAAACATGAGTCAAATACTTAAAAGTCAAGTTATTTAGCAAATTTGACTAAATTTAAGGTTCTTCGGTGAAATTTAAACAAGTGTTTAAAGTTTGAAATTTTTGCTCTCTACCAATTAACAATATAGGTTTTATTTCATAAATTTTATTGAAGTTTTTTTTAATATTTTTAATAATTATATGGAACAAACCATATGAGATGATCTTTATGGAGGATGTTCACACAATATATGTTTATCCAACCTTCACCTTCTTCAATTTATTAATGTTTCTTCTATGATATAAGAGATAGAATTGCCCTTGTTTAGTTACCTTGTAAAATTTGAATTTTGCCTAGACAAAGGTCAACACCAAGTTTGGCTAGATTATCCCTTGTCCAATTACCTCTTGAATTTTAAATTTTGCTCGAACAAAGATCAACACTGATATTGGCTAGATTATCTACTACCTTCCTTCTTTCTTATATATAGGTATTGTTATTTCCAAGATATTGCTACCATTAATAGTTGATAAACATAAAAAGTAATTATATTCTTGATCTAATATCCATGTCAATTTTTTTCTAATATCATGAATAATAATATTTGAAATAATATATTATCCTTTTCTAATGGTAATCTTGATCCTTGTAAGAATTTCTCTAGCCTTGTATAGTTGTTAGTTGAAACTCTATATTATTCTGAGTAAAAAGTAAACTAATTTTTAATACCCACAATGCCATAGGCCATATGGGATAATCCTCATGGAAGATGTTGTTTATAAAACATATGTTTATCCAACCATATTTTTAATACAATAGCATGGTGTATAACCCTACCTCTTTTATATTTGAAACTTGGACCTCCTTTTTGTATTTCTAAAGCCTTCACCATTAGGCCCACTAAAGTTGTAAATGAGGTGAATTTTGCCTTCATTATTTCTAAAAATACCACATTTGCTAAATTTCCCTATGTTTTCTTTAGAATCACTATCAAAATTAATTTTAATGAATCCAACCTCTAGAAATTTTGAATTTACCATATATTGACATAAGATAATTTGTGTTAATTCCATTATCATAGATGATCCTTTTGTGCATATTCAATTCTTGTAACCAAAAAAACTATACTTTTTTTCCACACTTGATACTTCCCATGATAAGCATCGTACCTATAAATATTTTGCAAAAAGTGAAAAATACAATTTTAAATTTGAATATGAATCATGATTATGAGATTTATTTTTTTAAATACTATTATTCATTTCAAACCACAAATTCTAACAATTGATATCAGGATTAATCCTTCCACATAAAGGATAATCCTTTAGATTTGAAATAGTTAATCTAGCATTTTTCAACTCTTTCAATGTTGAAGAAGTTAACCGATGTTTCTTTTCTTTTGAAAAATTAAAGCCAAATGTACACAAAGGAAAAATTAAGAAGTAGAAGATATGATGTTATGATTCCTCCTTACACAACACAAACCTAAAATATCCATGGTATCCTCTTCTTTTTAGATTGTCATATGTAAGTATTTTGCTTTGGATTGCTAACAAATAAGTGTTAGGGCCTTAATAAGGGCCTAAAGTGACCAAACATTATTCCTATGGGAATATTTTGGGATAGGCAATTCTGACCGCTCTAAAGCCTTATACCTCAACTATAGTAACAAGTTATAGCTTGGATCATTATGGTGAATTACAAAACCTTCAAAATTAATTAATTAAAACCTCTAAAACCCTAAAATTTGCTAAGTGGGGATCAAAATATTGATTAGCTCTAATGGAAGTGATTTAAACATACAAGCAAATTTCTAGTAACATGAAGTGATTGGCTCATAGGATTGAAGTGCTAATAGATTGGAGTGATTTTCTCACCTCTTGGAGCAAATCATTAATGGTTAGGAAGATAAATAAAAAGGAATGCACAAATTGTAAGGAATATTTTTAAAAAGTTATATTTTGGCATATAGTGGTGCCACCTAGCATTTTAGAAATCTTCTAATCCATTTAGAGGTACAATTAGAGGAATGTAACATTTGGAGGTGCATCATTTTACTAAAAATACCCCCAAATATTTACTTTTAACTAAGAGTAAGAATGTTTCACCCAAGGTAACTCAGGGATGAATTATTCCTATATAAGAGCCATGGGTTCCATTGTAAACATTTTTTAACCTTGAGAAAGTGAGTGTTACACATTATGAGACCCATATTGTGCTCTTATTTCTTGAAATTAATGAGAGAGTAATATATTTTTCTTTCCATTAGAGGCACCACCCTCTTAGATTGTAGAACGCACAATAAGTGTGGCATTATCCTTTTGTCCATCTTGTCATTGCTCTCTCAATTTCATTTCATATAATGTGGCTATATTGTTGTTATTCAATTTTCTCATTATTTTATTAATCACACACTCTCCTTGCCATGGTTATGATTGTATTTACTTTTAACCTTTCTCACCCTTAACTTACAAATTTACTTTTATTGCATTTTAATTTCTAGATCTATTTTTTGCACTTTATTTTCTTGCATTTAATTATATTAGGAACCTTATTATTAAAATCAAGAATAACCAAGGTCCAAGGTGTACAACAATTGGTTCGACCAAACCCTATAAGGAGGGCGAAGGTCCAAGGTTCAAATCTTGGGCCCTAATGAACTGAACACTTGTCCCTCTCCTGGTGCTTTTAGCAGTGTAAACAGTTTAAAACTATTGTGGCATGGTGGTTAAAGGGGTAAACTACACGAAGAACTATGTGGCAAATTTTAGGGCAAACAACATAGAATATTGTGGCGGCTATAAAATCCAGATAACCTACCCGAATTTGTGGTGGCTACTAATTCCACCATGTAAATTCAAAAAAAAAACAAAAAAAAAAATCAAGCATAACCACTAAAGTAGTGTAGGAATTAATGGATATATAAAAATTAGATGACAAAAGTGCTTAAGAAAATAACTAAATGAAATACAATAAACTTATATTAATTAGATATCATGAGCCTCTTCGAGGGACTAAACTCATTGGAAGCAAAGCTTCGATACAAATTGAGAAATATTAGATAATACATTCATTTCCATCCTTGCCTTTATATATATTCTTATTCCAATAAATCCTACTTACATAAAGTAATAGTTACATCATAAAAGTATAACTGCTACTTATAATAAAGTAACAATTACATCATTACTAACTCCTACTTATAATAAGGTAGCAATTACATCATAACAGACCCATATGCACTAGGCACCCAAGGTGCAACATACACCAACACTAGACAATTACATGATGATGGTTATGTTAGGATAGGGTCCTAACATATCCTCCCCCTTCAAGAAGCTTTGCCCTCAAAGCTTGAGGTGATGAAACTGTTGTTTGAGTAAATGGAGTAGGTACCAGGTGGTATCTTCTAGTTGTAATGCCCACCATTTGAAAAGGTACAAAACCTAATTGAATAATTTAATTAATCTGCAATGCTTAAATAGGCCAAGCAATGCCTAATTAAAAAAACAAGTCACCAGAATCTTCTAACCAAATACATAGATCATGCTAGAGGAAAAATAGGGAGGTAAGACAAATTCTAACCTATCTCTTGCTAACAATATGCTAACTAAATGCTACGTGAGAAAGAGGCTCACAAGATTTATTAACAATAATAATAATGCCTAGGAATAAGAAAGAATCTAACCCTAGGTAATCCAAGTAGACATGTGATACCCTCATCATACTACCCCGCTCAAGAAGCATTAGGCTTCAATGCTTTTAAAATATGAGTGGAAGGTAGAGTCACCAAACATTGCAAAGAAGGCTCATAAGTGGGTGGAAGAACATCCTGGAAGCCACAAGATATCAGTGTAGAGATACAACATCGAGAGCACATCCTTGCCAAGTGAAAAGCTATGACAAGGAATAAGGACCTTCTACTAGAGCTATGAAGTATGTTGAACATATGAAACCTGTGAAAACAATGTGGAAAGAGGTCATTGTAGTACTCGATGTGGAACAACAAGAGGAGCAATAGGAGCAATAATAGGAGGTACTAATTATGGAGGAGGAATTACCTCCTTAGGAATAGAAGGATGAATGTCCTTTGGCCATGAGACTAAAGAAATCCTTGGTGAAGACACCAATAATTATGCATGTGGAAGATTACATATAAGAAAGCTCTTACTCTGATGATGCAAATAATATATTTTGTGATAAGCATCATATGAAGCCCACTTATCATATTGATAAGGCTAGCCAAGAATCATTCCACACAAGTCCATGGGAGTCACATCACAGGTGATTTGATCCACATAGTGTGGACCAAGGGAAAAAAATAAAGTACAACATTTTGTGATTGCAGAGGCAGTTCCCTCATCCTTCCAACCAAGTGAATATGGGGAAGGATGGGGTTTGACTGGAAATTTGAGTCGATCAACCACATATTGAGAGATGATATTGGCCATGGAGCCATTGTCAAATATGCAACTCACAAAAAAGTTGGGGAGAATATGTGCTCATGTGAGGAACAAACTCTCTCTATGTTTTTGTCAATGTAGGAGGGTCACTTGGGTTAGTTTTCGTCAAAGTTTTGGATACAACCTATCTTCCCCTACATACTCAATGGGCTCATATTGTGGGGCCTCCTATTGAGGTTTTGCAAGCAAATTTTTCTTCTTTATGAAGCACTCAACCTCGATGTATCCTCATTTCTTACAATGATTACAGAACATTTTTTCATTATAAAAGAGGAAGAAGAAGAAGAAGGAGAAGGAGAAGGAGTTTTTGAAGCTTTTTTGGACTACTACTACTACTATGGTGGTCTTGGTTTAGGTACCTTTGATGAAGCACCTGACTTCATAGCAATTTTCTCTTCCTCAAGTTGTGCCTTATTATACACTTCATTCAAAGTGGCACAAGGTGTATATTTCAACTCTCTAAAGAGTTGATCTTGCAAACCACTCTTAAACTTATTGATAATTTTAGGAGTGGGATCTAGGATTCCATTGAGAATTCATAATTTGTTGAACTTTCCAATGTAATATTGAACACTCATGTTGTGTCCTTGCCTCAAACGAAGCCATTGGAAGTCAAGATCCTCAAAAAATCTGGAAGGATAGAATGTATCCTTCAATGCTTTGATAAAATCATCCCAAGTTTCTATGGAATCTTGAGTGCTTTGATGATCATGTACCGAAA
Organism: Wollemia nobilis; assembly: GCA_028583015.1. NCBI lineage: Eukaryota > Viridiplantae > Streptophyta > Pinopsida > Araucariales > Araucariaceae > Wollemia > Wollemia nobilis. The sequence goes on from JAQPPZ010002515.1 coordinate 3,008,317, forward strand.
CTTTAGCAATACCATAAAGTTTCAATTTTGCAAAAGCAACTTGGTCATATTTTTTAATTTTGTTGTAGTCAAACCATGTATCCATGTTGAGAATCTAGCTATTGAGAATATATGGATCTCTATTGGCAATTTGAGTTATTTTATGTTGTCATTGATGTCACATGGATCACATTGAGTTTTGGTGGCCAAAGCATTTCATAAATAAGCATTTATGATATTTTGGAGACATGGCTATATACACGGTTTTTGTGAAAACCAAGGCAAGCAAAATAAAAGGTTTTATTTAAAACCATGGATGGCAAATTTGAAATAGATTTTTCTTAAAACCCAAATTGGATTTTCATTTTATCGAAAAAGGTGCCCCAGTGATGGAGATATTTATTTTTAAATATTTAGTTTAAATTTTAAATTATTTAAAATTTTAATTTTAATTTTAAAATTAAATATATTAATTTTAGTGCCAACTAAATAAAGGAGGAAAGGCTATATTAATTTATAGTTTCAACGTCTAAATAAAGAGGAAAGGTATATATATGCCAACAAAAGCTTAGATTTTATGACCTCCAGCTCTTATTTTTTGAATGCCTTCGATTGGGGAACGAATTGCGAAAAGAGAGAGAAGTGTGACTTTGGTCTATTGAAAAATTGTTCATAAAGTTTAATAAGATGCATAGGCATCTTTGTCCTAGCATTTCATGTGTTGTGTGTTACGCAAGAGGTCCTGCACTCGAGTCCCGTCGTGGTTATTTTCTTTGTTGAAGCGCTCGAAGTGCTAAGTTTTTCGAAGGGTGCAGAAGTTTATGATATAAGTTTTTGTTCGTGTCCCTTTGGATACGTGAGGTTGTGTGGCCCAACGGTAGGCTGGCTATGTTTAAAGTTCTGAGCAAGGAGACATCACGAGATAAAATCCCGTCAGGGATAGAGGTAAGTTAATAATTTTTTTAATATATTTTATTTTTCTAAAGTTGCCCTAGGAGGAAAAGGGTTGTGATGCATGTTTAGAAAAAGAGAGATTTTTGGTGTTTCTCCTTTTGAAATTATATCATATTATATATCGTTGGAAAGCTTATTTCAAGGGCTATTTGATTAACTTTCTTAGAGGGAGAAATAAGATGTATGTAAAGATATATTTCTATTTTTGTAAAGGGTTTCAAAAGTGAAGGTTGTTTTGTTCTTTTTCAAATGTGATTAATTCTTTCATGAGGGGACATGTTGTATCTTATTGAGTAGGAGTGATAAGGTGTTATTTGGATATTATTGTTGTGATATTAATCATGATCTCTAACCCTTGTTGAAATTTGAAAAAAAAAATTGTTGAGTGTGGCATATTTAGTGGACATCCAATAAGGCATCAAAAGGTATGAGCAATATTCTCCATTGACTTTGTTTATGGTGGTTGATTTCTGAAATATCATTGGAGAGAAAATGATTGATTGTGGTTTCCTTTTCGAAAGTGGTTGGTTGAATGCTTCAAGGTTTTCTGGTTTGAGATTTGTGTTTAAACCTTGTTTTATAAGCATAGTTGTTGAAGCCCATTGGTTATGCAAAGAACTTGAGTTAGAAAAAACATGAGTATCATTGTTATGTGAATTTGTGGTTGAGCATTGTTGGAAACATTTGAGTTGGTTGATACATGCTTGGACTAGGGTTTTGTGAGAAAGAGTTGTCCCTTGTGGTTATTGGTTGAGTTGAGTTGATTGAGCCTAGTCAAGTGATTGAGTGATATGATTTTTCAAGTTCCATGAAACAAACTATTCTATAATTCTGATTTGAGTTGAGATTGAGCTTTGATATTAGAACATATTGAGTCTCTAACAATTCTCTTTATGCTTCTATAATACTTGAGTTGAGTTGAGATTGATTTGAGTTGAGATCATTGTGGATCATTGTTGTCATCCATTGTAGAGTGCATTGTCATTCATTATTGAGTTCATCATTGAGTCTTGCCTTCATATATTTGTGGATGAGATTTGAGTGCTAATTGAGCATGATTGGTTGAGCCTTTAAGAAGGCTATTGGGACAAATTTGTGAACATATTTGGGATAGCATTTGAGAAAGTTCTTCATGAGCTTGTTGAGCAAGTTCTTGAGCTTGTTGAGCAGTTCTTGAGCAAGTTCTTGGTGAGCTTGTTGAGCAGTTTTTGATCAAGTTTTTGGTGATTTTGTTGAGCAAGTTCTTAGTGAGCTTGTTGAGCATATTTGAGCAAGTTCTTGGTGATCTTGTTAAGTATATTTTGAGAAAGTTCTTAGTGAGCTTGTTGAGCATATTTGAGCAAGTTCTTGGTGAGCTTGTTGAGCATATTTTGAGCAAGTTCTTGGTGAGCTTGTTGAGCAAATTTTGGGCAAGTTCTTAGTGAGCTTGCTAGAGCAGTTTTGGGCAAGTTCTTGGTGAGCTTGTTGAAGCATATTTTGGGTAAGTTCTTAGTGAGCTTGCTAGAGAATATTTGGGCAAGTTCTTGGTGAGCCTGTTGAATCAATTTTGAGCAAGTTCTTGGTGAGCTTGCTAGAGCAAATTTTGGGCAAGTTCTTGGTGAGCCTGCTAGAGCATATTTGGTCAAGTTATTGGTGAGCTTGCTGAAGAAGATCAGTGGATTGCCTACATGAGCAGATTAGGATTGCCTTGCTGAGCAGATCAGTGGATTGCCTACCTGAGCATATCAGGATTGCCTAGCTGAGTAGATCAGTGGATTGCCTACCCGAGTAGATCAGTGTATTGCCTAGATTTGAGCAAATCAAAGTAATCATTTGTATTGGGATAAGGATCCTTATTTTTGTGTGAAATATTATAAGGATATTATCTTGTGGAGTACCCCACATTGGGGTAACCACGTTAAATCTTGTGTCTCAATTATGTGTGGTAATTTTTGTACTTGTTTACTATTGTTATCTATGTCATTAATGCACACTGCTATATTTAGTTATTGAAATTAAGGACGCTAATTGATATTGGTTTGGAAAGAAAGTAAAAAGTGGGCACCATATTGTTCACCCCCCCTCTCAATATAAGCTTGTGTTCTTCAATCTCGAGAGCCATTATAATTATTAACCTCACATTTTATTTGAGGTTGAGGTTTAGGATTTGGACTAGGTGGACTAAGCCCAATCATGTTTTGAACCTTATCATCCAAGACGCTGACAACTTCACCTATGGCAACCACTTGTTCTACCAAATCAGTAGCCATATTACCTCTAGTGTAAGCTAGGAGGACTACAAAAACTCTTCTCAAATAAAATTTGCCTCGTATGGCAATTACAAGTGTGCTATAATTTTCAAGCACTTACAATGAGCCACAAGGGGCATTCAATCTTTACCTTGTAGGATTTTACAATGCTTTCCCAATGCTTAGGAATACAAAATGTTGCAAAAATGTGCAAAAATGTGAGCCTTGGCTAAATTGCAAAAATGTATGCAATTTAAAAGGAATTACATTAAATTAGATTGGAATTAAAATATAATAGTGGATATTATATTTATAGCAAAAAACAAAATTGCAAAGTGCAAAGGATTAGGATTTTTTCCTAAAAAACATCTCACCTTCTAGAATCCATATCTTCACAAAGAGTTATCTGATTCAGTTGATTCTTGGACCAACTTGTGCATAATTTGAATAGCTTTAAAATGAGTGGTCATATGCAAAAATACAAGCAATATTGATGGAGATACAACCCTATGAAGTCAACCATTCGGAACAAGGGTAGTGACAATTTTTCAAGTCACAAAAAATGAAATTGGAAATTTTTGCCAACTAGGGTTCGAACAATGGGAAGAGCAGTGGGTTAGGACTTCAGTGAGGCAAGATATTCTATCTGAACAAAGAATTTTTTAGCTAAGTTATTTTTTCCCTTTCTTTATCTTAGAAATTGTGCATGAAAATTTTATAAAAATTTTATCAAATATTATATTTGTTATATAACTTTCAGATAAATTTCATTAGATTTTGAGTTTTAGTTTCCTTTCCATTGATTTATTTATAGTTAAATACTTAGAATAATACCTAGTGGTAGAGGTTAGTGAGCGCACCTCAGAGAGATCCTCATTGCTCCAATATAATGCAGATTTTAGTAAATTTAATGGGTATTGGCCAGGGGCTTTAGCCTTGAGAAAATGGATTGATAGGAGTTGGAAGTCTCCAGGAATGATTCTATCATTTCTTCCCAAAGGTTTATTCCTAGCCATTTTTTGTTCTATTGAATAAAGAGAAAGAATCCTAAAAGGGGGTCTTTGGTTTATGGGAAGAGCGGAGCTCTTCCCTACCCGTTGGTATGAAGATTTTTCACCTAAAAATGTAAATCTAACCCTAGTACCATTTTGGGTTAGGTTATTTGGATTACCCATTGAATTTTGGGAAATATATACCTTGAAGGCAATATGCAACACTCTAGGAGAATTCCTTGAGATTTTAGATACAAAAAAAGATGGATTTTTTGCTATTTATGCTCAAATATTGGTCATGATTGATATAAGTAAAGCTTTACTAGAATCAATCATTCTTAAGTATGGAAATAATATGTGGACCCAAACTATAGATTATGAAAACATATCTTTTAGATGTATAAGTTGTCATGAGGTGGGGCATATTGAGATATCATGCCCTAAGAAGAGTCCAACATAATCAATTGTAGAAAATTGTAAGATAAATTTACAAATGGTTCTGGATAAATATGGTTTTCAACTTCCAAAAATAGACCTAGAAAAATAAAAATAAATGAATAGTGGAGACCAATAAGAAAGGATACTGGAATAAATTCCAATTCTTTTGAGGCTTTAGCCTATGAAGAAAAAGTAGATCAAAACTTAGAGGACATAGGACAACAATTTCAACATATTAGCAAGGAACCATCTATTCAATATGATCATAATTTAAAGAAGAACATTCTTTATGAACCCAAGGAATGTGTTTCTTCATATTTTGAAGACTCTCTTGAAGTACCATGCACCATTCAGGAGAAAATAATTGGTAAATAAAATGCAGTTTTAGAAGTTAATACCTCTGCCATTAATAAGGAAATACCATAAAATGAGCAGGATAAGTCAAAATCTTCTATAATAGAGCTAGGAGAGGATAAATATGTTGAAAAACAAAATGGTAAAATAATATTGAGGAATAGAATAATAAGATCTAATCCTGATATAGGCAATATCAAAAGAGGAAAACCCTCAAACTATCAAGCAAGATCTAGGGAAGCAAGAGCTAACATAGAGAAAGGAACACAAACTAAGTTGGTTGAACTTCTCTTTACCAAACAACAAAATGATATTGGTAATACACAAGAGGGGCCAAAATCCCCTAATGAGATATGATTATCATCTCATGGAATATAAGGGGTTCTAATGCCCCCTCAAAGCATAGGTGTATTAGGGACCTATGTTTAAGTAATAAACCTGATATTCTTTGTATCTAGGAAACTAAAATGACAAAAGAAGAAGTTTCAAAAACTATGAAAGCAGTTTGGGCAAGATGTGAATGGAATGCTATGGATTCTGAGGAAGCAACAGGGGGAATTCTAACTTGTTGGAATCCTTCTAGAACCTCTTGTGAAACCATTAATAAAACTAGGTATTGGATAGCCTCTTTAGTCACTTGCTACTTTGATGATATTCACTTCATCCTTATCCATGTGTATGGTCCTACAACTCAGTCAAGTAGATTAGAAGTCTGGATTGGGATTGAGGCCTTTATGAGAAGTAACGACCAAGAAACCCGTTTCATGATCATTGGATATTTTAATGCCATTACCAAGATGAATGAAAATTTTTGAGGAATTAGGAAATTGACCCAAAGTATGAAATTTTCTTAACTTTTATTCAAAACAATAATCTATGGGAAGTTGACTTTGAAAAAGACAACTATATTTGGACCAACAACAGGAGAGGCCAGAACCTAATAGTAGAAAAATTAGATAGATGCATTCTCTCAAATCATTGGCTAGATGAAGGAACTTGTGCTAAAATTAATACCTTAACAAGGATTGGTTCAAATCATTGACCAATAAGAGTTAAAATGGTGTTTAGTGAATTCAAAAAAATATCATATTTTAAATATGAGCAAATTTGGGACTACCATCCTCAATTTGTTGATATGATAGCTCAAACATGGAATTCTTTAGGTAATGGTGGGTTGTATGTGCTTCCAAACCAAATTAAAGCTATGACATCTAGATTAAAAGAATGGAACAAGAACACCTTTGGAAACATTTTTGAGAAGAAAGAAGAACCAAAAGATAAAATTCCAAAATTCTAAAAAGGTAATGAAAATAATACAAGCTCAGAGGAAATGGAGTTGCTTAGTAAATATCACAATATTTTGAGTAAGGAAGAGAAATTTTGGAGATTAAAATCAAGATAGACTTGATTAAAAGGAGATAAAAATATAAAGTTTTTTCATAGGATGGTTATAGTACAAAGATCTTCTAGAATTGGTATAATTAAATCAATAGAAGGGGTTTGGATTGAATATCAGAGTGAAATTATAAAAGAGGTTAAGTCATTTTATCATAATATTATAGGTTTAGAGGAGATCAAATTTCTTAATGATATACTTCTTCAAGATGTTCCTTCAGTTATAACAAATGAAGACAATAGGAAACTGATAGATCCTATTACTGTAGAAGAAGTTCATTTAGCTATTTTCTCTTTTAATAAGGATAAATCCCCTAGTCCATATGGACTGTCTGTAGATTTTTACCAACATAATTGGGATATAGTGAAGGATTCATTATTGGTGGCAGTGGAACAATCTAGGGTAAAACAATGCATTCCTTATAAAATAAATGTAACTTATCTTACCCTAATTCTAAAAAAGAAGGATGTTGAATTATTTGATTCTTTTAGACCTATAAGCCTATGTAATATGGATTATAATATTATTTCCAAAGTGATGGAAAATATATTAAGGTTGTTGTTAGAGAAAACCATTTCATAAGAGCAAGGAGGTTTTGTGAAAGGGAGACAAATTTAGGATGGGATCATAGTAGCTCATGAAGTTATACATTCAACAGCTTCAAGAAAAAAGAAAATTGTGATCTTAAAACTTGATATGAGTAAAGTCTATGATAGGGTTAGTGGAATTTTCTTTTTGCAGTTTTAGATAAGTTTAGTTTTTGGAAGAAATGGGTTAGATGTATTAAATCTTGTGTCTCTACAGTTTCTTATTTAGTGTTGGTCAACGGGTTAGTGATAGAATCTTTTAAATCCAAGAGAGGCCTTAGACAAGGAGATCCTCTATCTCCTTATTTTTTTGTTATTATGGAAAAATCTTTGAGTAGAAACATAAATAAGGCTTACAAATATGGGTTTATAAGTGGAATTAAGATTAGTAACAACATTGATAACATCACCCATCAACAGTTTGTAGATGATACAACCCTTTTTGGAAGGGCAAGGATAAATGAGACCAGAGCTTTGAATAACTTTTTAAAAGAGTATGAAAGAGCTTCAAGGTAAAAAGTTAATAGGACTAAATCCAAAATTTAATTTCTTAACACTCCTACTAATATCAAAGCAAGAATTTGTAGGTTCCTTCAAATGAAGGAAGCAGATTTACCAACAACTTATCTAGGGATGCCTTTATTTGAGGGGAGAATGAGGATAGATTTATGGAATCCAATTATTAGTAAAGTTCAAAATAAAATTCTAGCTTTGAAAGGTAGATGGTTATCATTAGCAGGAAGAGTGCAGTTTATTAATTCAGTCCTATAAGCCATTCCAACATATTATGTCTTTGTATTCTATATGCCAAAATTAGTTGAAAAATATTAATCTTTATTATGCGATCCTTTTTATGGTCAGGTTTACATGATAAAAGGATATTTTCTTTGGTGAAATGGAGTGAGTTGTGTGATGATAAAACTAGGGGAGGTCCTGGTTTAAGAGCTCTTACATATGCAAACTTAGCTCTTAGGGGAAATTTTATCTAGAGATTGTACAAATATATTCAAAGACAATGAGTAACAATTATTCTAAGTATTTTGATCCCAATGACCCAAGTTTAATATATACTGCATTCTCTCTTACAAATGGTTCTGCTCTTTGAAATAGTTTAAAAAATCTATTGATCTTATGATTAAAGGTTTAATATGGGTGGTGGGAACTAGAGAAAAATTTTCTATTTGGATGGATACTTGGTGTGATAAAATCCACTCAATTTAGATCTAGTTTTGAAACCTTGAATGAGATTGCTTCAAGACAAATACGGTGATAGGGTTTCAAACATTTTGTACAAGGATCGAGAAGGAATATACAAATGGAAAGAAGATATGTTTACAAGTATACAATATATTGATGCTAGGAGGCAGTTGAGTAGAAAGATAACAACTATAATTATTCTGAGGGGTGCCAAGGATAAATTGATTTGGAAGTTGAATAGTGTTGGAAATTTGAGCCTATTTTATTGTCATTGATTTCAAGAAGTTTGATGTCCCAATTTGATGAAATTAATGTCAAAAAGGTTGATTAATGTCAAGAGGTTAGAGGTCCTAAATTGATGGAAATATTTGTGAGAAAATTTGTCTTGATGGCACATGAGGTATAAGGCAGCAAGAAGAAAGGAATACCTCTCCATAATATTTGAAAAAGGATTTATAAATTACCGTGGTGGTAATTTGGCAAAGGTTAAATATTTATACACCTTTGAAAACATTTTTTGAGAAGAAAGAAGAACTAAAAGATAAACTTTCAAAACTCCAAAAAAGTGATAAAAATAATACAAGCTCAGAGGAAATGGAGTTGCTTAGTGAATATCATAATATTTTGAGGAAGGAAGAGAAATTCCAAAGATTAAAATCAAGATAAACTTGGTTAAAAGGAGATAAAAATACAAAGTTTTTTCATAGGATGGCTATAGTACAAAGATCTTCTTCATAATTGGTAGAATTAAATCAGTTTGGATTGAAGATCAAAGTGAAATTAGAAAAGAGGATAAGTTATTTTTCAAAATATTCTGGGTTCAAAGGATATCGAATTTCTTAATGATAAACTTCTTCAAGATATTCCTTTAGTTATAAAAAATGAAGACAATAGGAAATTTATGGAGCCTGTTACTGTAGAAGAAGTTCATTTAGATCATTTATCTCTTTTAATAAGGATAAATCCCCTTATTCGGATGGGCTTTGTGCAGCTTTTTACCAACATAATTGGGATATAGTGAAGGATTCTTTATTGGTGGCAGTGGAACAATCTAGGGTAAAACAATGCATTGCTTATAAAATAAATGCAACTTATCTTTACCCTAATTCCAAAAAATAAGGATGTTGAATTGTTTGATTCTTTTAGACCCATAAGCCTATGTAATATGGCTTATAATATTATTTCCAAAGTGATGGCGAATAGATTAAGGCCATTGTTAGACAAAATAATTTTAGAAGAGCAAGGAGGTTTTGTGAAAGGGAGACAATTTTTGGATGGGATTATAGCAGCTCATGAAGTTATACATTCAGCATCTTCAAGAAAAGAGAAAGCTATGATCTTAAAACTTGATATGAGTAAAGCCTATGATAGGGTTAAATGGAATTTTCTTTTTGCAGTTTTAGATAAGTTTGATTTTGGGAATAAATAGGTTAGATGGATTAAAACTTATGTCTCTATAGTTTCTTATTCAGTTTTGGTCAATGGGTTAGTGATAGAATATTTCAAATCTAAGAGAGGCCTTAGACAAGGAGATCCTTTATCTCCTTATTTGTTCATTATTATGGTAGATTTTTTTAGTAGGAACTTCAAGAAGGCTTACAAATATGGGTTTATAAGTGGACATAAGGTTTGTAATAACATTGATAACATTACCCATCAATAGTTTGTAGATGATACTACCCTTTTTGGAAAGGCAACGATAAATTAGGCCAGATATTTGAATAAATTTTTAAAAGAGTATGAAAGAGCTTCAAGGCATAAAATTAATAGGACTAAATCTAAAATTTACTTTCTTAACACTCCTACTAATATCAAAGCAAGAATTTATAGGTTTCTTCAAATGGAGGAGGTAAATTTACCAACAACTTATCTAGGGATGCCTTTATTTAAGGGGAGAATGAGGATAGATTTATGGAGTCCAGGTTTAGTAAAGTTCAAAATAAACTTCCAGCTTGGAAAGGTAGATGGTTATATTTAGTAGGAAAAGTGCAATTAATTAAGTCAGTCTTACAAGCCATTCCAACTTATTATATATCTTTGTATTCTATGCCAAAATCAGTTGAAAAAAGTTTAATATTTACTATGCGATCATTTTTATGGTCAAGTTTACATGATAAAAGGAAATTTTCTTTGGTGAAATGGAGAAATTTGTGTGATGACAAAACTAGGGGAGGTCTTGAAAGATTATTGTCCATATTCACAACAATTTTTTCACTCATGATTCATATTCTTTGAAATTTATAGTTGAATTATTAATTTTTATTATAGGGTGATGGAGCAGCAAGGAGGAGGAGTGGGAGGTCTAGGGATGGCAAACCCTAGGGGTGGGGCTTTGGATGGCAGAACGGTAGGTGCGATAGGTGGGGGCTCTGGTTCTGAGGTATCAGGGTCCCAGGCGGAGGATGTGGACAAGAAAATTCTATTGGAACAAGACTTTGGGCAGATGCGATCGAAGATATCTTTGATGGGGACCAGGGCTCTATGCATGAAGATCAAGGGAAGACTCAGGAAGGAGACAAAAAGAAACCTGACAACTGGAAACCATATTATCTTAATTCTTTTCATGGTAAGAAAAAATTGTTCTACTCTTATTTTAATCTAAAACCCGTCGATGGTAGGCTGGACATCTCGGATACCCTAGCTCAGCATGTGGTTATGGAGGGCAGGACGTCTCTGGTGGCAAAATTTATAGGGGTTCGATCAGACTTGGAATTCGTAAGGAGATGGGCCATCCAAAAATGGTGGCCAAAGATCGGTATGATGATTAAGGCTTTACCCAAGAGTTTCTTTTTGGTGATATTTCAATTTGACCAGCACATGGAAAGGAGTATTCAAGGAGGTCCTTGGTTTTTTGGGAAAATGGGCTTGTATCTAAAGTTTTGGATCCCCGATTTCAACCCCCAGACCTAGGTGTTGGATCTGGCTCCTATTCGGGTTAATATGCAAGGATTACCTTTGCTTTTATGGAATGAGCAAATCTTGGTTGGGATAGCTACAGAGATTGAGGAACCGGTAGCTATCGATCCTGCAACCTTGAGCAAAATAAGACTTCTTCTACTCATGTGTGTGTTGGTAGACTTGAGTAAAGAACTTCCTAAATCTATCATAATGTAGTCTATGTATGGCCTTCATACTCAGGACTTTGAATATGAAAATATGTCTATCAAGTGTAGTGTTTACGGGAAGGTAGGGCACTAGGGTATCCACTGCCTTTCCAAGAACCAACCTCCACTCCAAAATACTATTCCACAAACCCAGAATAATATCCCTCCCCCGTAGAACTCCATTCCTGTCCAACATGGGCCTTAAGAATGTGGGGCTCGAAATCCGAATATCAGAGACCCCGTTTGGCCTAATGTCAAAAAGAGGTAACGTTATAACCCTCCTCCCATAAATACCTATGCCCAAAAATCCTCTCATAGGGGAGTTGGTCCCTATGGTGGGAACCCTCAAGTACAACCTACTTTGAAGGTGATGTAGTAGGTCCCAGAACCAAATCACAAAGGAAAGAACAACATAGATCAACGCCCTAGAGCAAGTAAGTTTGATTGGGTAATATAGGAAGCCTATGGAGGCTCGATAGAAGTGGTCCCCTATACTATAGAGGAATTTATGGGAAGAAATTCCAAGGAGATCAACATCCCAGTGGAGAACAGTTTTGATGCAATAAATCATCTGAATGGAGATCAGAAGGATAGCCAAGAAGTGGAATCTGAGGTAGAGGAGACCCAAAAAAAGGATTTAGAGGAGAAAAATCAGAGGAAGGATCAATAAACTGATAATACAGGAAAGGATACTCAAGAGGTAGAGGTGAACCACCAAGATCAGTGTACCCCCAAAGCAAAAAAATAACCTGCTAATTAAGAAGCTAAGATCATGGAATCATCTCCACTATCAAAAAAACCATTTAACCTAGAGATCCAGGTTGTTACCCCAAATTCCAAGACTGACCCATCCAATATGGTTACCAGAAGCCAAGTGAAACCCAAGGAACCCTTGCCTAACCCAAGGATCCAGAGCCCATAGATGAAGATTCTATCATGGAATATATGTGGGAGTAATCCTACAAAAATGATATCTCTCTATGCTCTTAGATAAGAACACAAACCAAATATGATATTACTACTAAAAACTAAAATGCAGGAGAGTAGAATGATCCCTTTTAAGAATAAGACTTGGAGAGAAGCTGAAGTAGTAGCCCAGGAGACCATTGGAATAACAAGATGGTTGTTGGTTATGTGGAACAAGAATGTGATTGATAGTAGAGTGATTCTGGTGTCTAGTTGGTTTATTTGTCTCCTATGTTTGGATAAAACCACGCAGGAAGAGTGGATCTTAACGAATGTATATGCTCCAGTTAGACAAGGACTGAGAAGGTTTCTTTGGGGTTAGCTAGCTGATCTAAGGGAGATGGTCCCCAACTACCCTTGGATTTTGGTGGGAGATTTCAATTGCTACCTTAATCCTGCAGATAAATTTAGGGGCTCTTAAAGAATAACTGTTGATATATACGAGTTTAGATATTTTTTTTATCAACATGAGCTGATGGATGTGGACGTGCATAGATTCTCCTATACATGGTCTAACAAAATACTAAAGGAAAACCAAATTCATATCAGAATAGATAGGTTTCTTCTTTCTTAGGAATGCCTGGAGAGGTTTGGGGACTCTTCATTAATGACACTACCAAGAATTGGGTCTGACCACAATCCAATTATATGGGAAACTAGGGAGGACTCTAAGAAAAAATACATCAGACCCTTTCATTTCGAACTTATGTGGCTCCAACATCAGGATCTCAAGGATCTGGTTGCCCAATGGTAGGACAAAAAGTATAATGGTTCAAAACTGGCCCAAGCGGCGTGTAAACTAAGGAATGTGAAGGCTAACATTAGAGAGTGGAACAAAAATTTCTTTGGTAATAATTTCATAAAAAAGGTAGATCTAAAAGACAAGATCAATGAACTACAGGAGAAGCTGAAGACAGATCAACTTATAGAATATCTGAGAAACTAGGAGAGGGAGTTGTTAGCCGAATACCACACAGTGCTAGGATTTGAAGAAACCTCCTAGAGGCATAAATCTAGACTGCGTTGGTTGAAGGAGGGTGACAGAATTACAAATTTCTTCCATGTCTCTACTCTTTTCCATAGGAGTACTAACACAATTAAGGAGATAAAGATGGTTGATGGGTCTAACACCAAAGATATGGAAGACATAAGGAGGGAAGCGGCCAAGTTCTTTAAATTGTTGCTAGAAGATGTAAATCCTACTATTGAAGAATAGGACTCTCTGTTGGTGGCCATTCCACCCATTTTCACTGAGAATCTTAATGGATTCTTACTCAACCCTTTTACAGAGGAGGAAATCAGGAAGGCAATTTTTGACATGGATGGTAACAGCTCCCCAGGACCGGATGGATTCCCCACTGCTTTCTTTCAAAAAATTTGGGATATCTTAGGCGATGATGTAGTGGAAGCTATAATTGAGGCTCAAAAGGACATGGAAATCCCAGAATGAGTTAATGCTACATTTTTAGTCCTCATCCCTAACTTAGTGGGAGCAATGGAATTTTCCAGTTTTTGCCCTATCAGTTTATGTAACACTTTGATGAAGATTCTCACGAAAACAATCGCCAATAGGCTAAAGGTTATCCTTCCATTCATCATTGATATGAACCAAGGAGGTTTTGTGAAAGGGCAAAAAATACTGGATGGTATCATCACAATTCATGAAGTTATTCATTCAATGGTGGCTAGTAAGGAAGCAGGTATGTTACTAAAGCTAGACATGAATAAAGCCTACGACCGGGTCTCATAGTGTTTCCTCACTAAGATTTTGGGTAAGTTTGGTTTCTGTCCCCAGTGGATTAAGTTGATTTTATTTGTATCTCTACCACAAGATTTTCAATCATGGTGAATGTGTCACCCTCTGATTACTTTAAGAGTGAAAGGGGGTTGTGATAAGGAGATCCTTTGTCTCCATACTTGTTTATTATTTCAGTGAAAGCATTGGGTAGGAACATTTCAGAAGTTGTGGTAGAAGATCGTTTGGGAGGTTTCAAACCAGCCTCAATAGCAGAGCCAGTGTCTCACCAAAAGTTTGTGGATGATACGATCATTATGTCCAAAGCCTCAATGCCTCAGGCTAGGAAGCTAAAGAGAATTCTAACCAAGTATGATACATAAGCAGGATAGTACATAAACTATAAGAAGAGTAGCATCTATTTCTTTAATACGCCTGGTGGGAGGGAGGAAATAATAGCTAACCTCTTTGGATGTGGAAAGGAGATTTTACCGATGACTTATCTAGGTATGCCTATGTTCGAAGGAAGAATGAAGGCTACATTGTGGAACTCATTCATTGACATGATATCCAAAAAGTTAGCAGGATGGAAGGGCAGCCTTCTCAGCTCTGTAATGAAAGCCTTACTAGTTCAAACTACTTTACAGATTATTCCAATCTACTGCATGTCTCTATTTAGAATGCTTGCAAAGGTCCGAGCTACATTGGAGCAAATTCAATGCAACTTCTTGTGGTCGGGTTCAGAAGAGAGAAATAGAATTATGTTGGTAGCATGAAATCAGGTGTGTGCAAGCAAAGATCAAGGGGGGCTAGGGTTGAAGAGAATGAAATAAATGAACCAAGATCTGATTGGCAAATAGGTTTGGAGATTTTTCAATAATGATCAATTGGGATGGGTAAAACTTCTTAAGGCAAAATATCTTAGAAATAATCAGGACTTCTTGAAAGTTGATAATCTCCCTAGAGGATCCTATTTCTGGAATTGTTTGCATGAATGTTGTGAGGTAGTCAGGAAAGGCATCAGATGGAGAATTTGTAATGGAAGACAAGTGGACTTTTGGCAAGATCTGTGGTTGGAAGAAGCCCCTTTGTAATATAACTTAGACCTTTGGGTCCTCCAACACAAACTTTCGAAGGAAATGGGAGGAAAAGTAGAGGATTTTATTTTTGTAGCACAGGAAACTTCCTCTTGGAAGAAAATCATAGTTCAAAATCCTTCAGAGCAAGAGAAGGTGGCCCTAACCAAAATCAATGATGCTTTAAGGGTGTTCTTGATCATTCTAGGGGGAGGAAGAGATAAGGTGATTTGGGGCAAAACTACAAGTGGGATCTATTTAGTAAAATTGCCTATAAACTAATCCACTCAAGATTCAATGGCTGGACTCTGACTTCTATTATTTGGTTAAAGAATTTAACCCCAAAAATAGCTTTCTTATTTTTGCTGGAAGTTCAAAATAAGATTTTGACAATAGATAATCTCTAGAGGAGAAGTTTTCAATTCATCAATCGTTTATCTTGTGTGAGAAAGTGACAAAATCTATAATTCATATCTTTCTAACTTGTGAATTTTCTTGTGCAGTCTTCCAAATGATTCTATCTAAATTTCATATAGATTGTATCCGCCCAAATAGCATGTTTGACTTCTGCATACAATGGGCTTCCCCCTTCCGAGCGAAACTTTTGACTTGGCTCTGAAACCTCAGATTAACCCATTTTTTTATGGGGGATATGGAATGAGAGAAATAAGAGAGTATTTAAAGGAAGGAAGAAAGATCTCAGGTTATGTGGTAATAAAATAATCACATCTCTGAAAGAAACTTGTAAAACCTTTTACTTTAAAAATGAGACCCTATATCCTAGGGAAAGCAGGATTTTTCGAAACTGGGGAGAGGAACCTCCAAACCCAGTCATTATAACCAACCCATGGGTGGTGTCAAGTGGATACCCCCACACAAAAGTGGGTTAAGTTTAATTTTGATGGGGCAACCAAAGGAAATCATGGGGTTGCAGGAGCATGAGGAGTTTTGAGAAATGAGCAAGGAAAATTGATCCTTGCCTTTGCGGAGCCTTTGGAAACTCAAACAAATCATTTTGCAGAAGCCTAAGCCTTCATGCAGGCAATGAGAATTGCCAGACTAGAGGGTTATAAGGAAGTAATATTTGAAGGGGATTTGCTTAATATCATCAAGGCAATTAAGGAGGATAAATACCCTAGCTAGACCATCTCAAAGCTTATCCTAGAAGCAAAGATTCATAAATCCAATTTGGTTAGTGCCTGAATCCAACACACCTTAAGATGAACCATACGATATATCTAATGGTAAATATTGTAGTTTCTACTGGGGAGATGCAAATTTGGAAGGATAACTTCCCTCAAGAATTATTGGTGTTGGATTCTAAAGAAGATCTAAGATCAAACTTGTTAGAGCAGCAGGAGATCAGAGTGGTTGATGATGAGTAATCCAGCAGATGGAATTAGGTAGAGGGAAAAGACAACCCATTTTTTGAGGCCTAGGAAGTGACAAGTGTACAGTACAACAACCTAGTGTTATGGTTAGTAAGTGCTAGGTGTTTTCTGATTTTTGTTTTATCCTGAATAGTCCAGCGGCAAGAATAGGACTGCAAACTCCAAGTATGGTTTAATTTGGGTCTTGGGAAGATCCATTTTGTATTTTTATTATATGAGATTGGAGCTAGAACCAGCCCATTTTGACTATGTAAAATGTTTGTGGGCCTTATAACCACCTCTACCTAATACCAAAAAAAACTAGGGGAGGCTCTGGTTTAAGAGCTCTTATAGATGCAAACTTAGATCTTAGAGGAAAAGTTATTTGGAGATTGTACAAAGAGAGTCAAATACAATGGGCAAGAATTCTTCTAAGTATGTTGATCCTAATGACCCAAGTTTAATATTTATTGTTTTCTCTCTTCCAAATGGTTTTGCTCTTTGGAATGGTTTAAAAAAATCTATTGATATTATGATTAAAGGTTTAATATGGGTGGTAAGACCTGGAGAAAAAAATTCCATTTGGATAGATACTTGGTGTGATAAAAACCACTCAATTTAGATCCAGTTTTGAAACCTTGGATGAGATTGTTTCTAGACAAATATAGTGATAGGGTTTCAAACATTTTGTATAAGGATCAAGAAGGAAGATACAAATGGAAAGCAGATTTTTTTACAAGTATACAAGACATTGATGCTAGGAGGCAATTGAGTAGAAATATGACAACTGTAATTATTCCGAAGTTGAATAGCTCGGGAGAATACACAACAAGAAGGGGATATAATTTTCAACACCAACATAATAATAATATCACTAGAATTTGGAGAGATATTTCGAATAGCCCAAGCATTCCTAAAGCTAAAATGTTTGTTTGGCTAGTAGGTCATAGAAGAATTTTATCCTGGGATTACTTTATGAGAAGGGGTTTTCATGGCTCATCTAAATGTGTTTTATGTAATAAGGAGGAGGAGGGTATTGACCATCTCTTAGGACATTGTTGAATTGTATGGAATCTATGGTAATGGATTCTTAATATGTTTGGTAAATGTATGGTGATGAAGAGCAAAAATTAAAGATTAGTTAAAGAAATGGCAGAGCACTTATAAGAGTGAGGCTTTACAGACAATATGGGATATTTCAAAAGATACAATACTTTGGACTATATGGCTAGAAAGGAATAGAAGAATTTTTAAAGAAAATGAAAGCAGTTTAGGGGTAATGAAAAAGAAGATATTTTTAGCCATAGAGGAGTCTAAACCAACCCTATCAACTCACCCTATCCATAATTTGGAAGCAGAGAGTCTTGATAGATGGATTTAAGTCATTAAATGGAATTATGATATTGGGTATAAGAGAAGCAAAAATAAGGTAAAGAATATAAAGTGGAAACCACCAGATGTGTAGTGGGTTAAGTTGAATTTTGATGGAGCATCTAAATGGAACCCATGACCAACAACAGTAAGAGGAGGAATAATTAGAAACAATAGAGGAGATATTTTGTCTCATTATGATTTCAATTGTGGATTTAAGATAAATAATGAAGCTAAAGCTTGGGCAGCTTTAAAAGGGTTTAAAATATGTAAAAAAATGAAATGGAATAGAGTTTGGATGAAATGTGATTCTCTCATAGTAATAAATTTTGAGGAAAGCAAAGGCTCCATGGAACATATAAGAGATAAGTGTGGAAATTCAAGATCTTGCTAAAGAGTTTGAAGAAATCAGGTTTACACATATATTAAGGGAAGGAAACAAATATGCAGATAAGCTAGCCAATAGAGGGGTTTTGGTTGAGGATCATGAAGTTAACATCTCCTTTCTATGGTTAGAGGAAGTAGAAAGTTTAGTTGAAGCTAACAAAAATTGTTGATTACCTAAATCAATTAATTATTAATATTTACTTTAATATTTTCGTAATAACTATTTTATTTTTTAACAATAATGTATGTTCATTTAGACTATTTATTATAATTTTTGTTGTTGCACTTGTGTTTCAGGAAGAAAACTATAATCTAGATTTGGTAAAGTAGACTATGTTAGTGCGATGTTTTGGAAATATTACTCTAGTAAGATGCAAGGCATAGATAGTAGAGGTGAAGTTTTGGCATTGTGAAGGTTGCTATAGGAAAATGTCAAGAAAGATGCTAAATTTTGGAGTAATTGTATTCATACAAGAGATTTGAAAAGATCCAAAAAATGAAAATCAAGAATTTAGACATTTTATGTAAAATGTTGTAGGCTTCTAACTATAGCATCTCAATTGAGATGATAAGTGTATATATTTGTAAGCTCTCAAGATCTAAATAAGAGATATGTTATTTGTTAAGGGTGGGGAGACTCGAGTACAACCCCTTTTTATCAAGAAAAAAAAAAGTTTAAAATATTTATTAATGATGGCAATAAATTACTTTGGTGGTAATTTAGCAATGGTTAAAATATTTATTAAATGGTGGCAAGGTTCTCCCTAAAAGGAAAAATCCCAAAAGGTTTTAAATATTTAAATTATAATATTTAAATCCTTTAGGATTTAAATTATTATAATTAAATATAATAATTTGAAATATCGATTACCATTTTTAGTTACATTAGATGGTTTTAGAAGCTAGGGTTTTTTTTGTGCAGAAAGAGGGCTCTCCAAGGGGTGCAGCATGGAGATTGATGTGAACAGCGTCTCTCCAAGATCTTTGTCAAATGATGGAAATTCATCGTTGGGTGTTGCAGGTGACCATTTACCCAGGACAGAGACTGCAACATTGTCATTTCATGCCAAAGAGTCTGAAATAGTAGTTGACTCAGGGTTTTTCTCTTTGGAAGATGCATCGCATGCTAGTTTTAGTGGGATTCAAACAATTTCACTCAACAAGAAAGAGAATGAGCTCGGACCACCAAATTCTAGTTCTATCTCTCACCCCCATAGAGAGGACAAGTCACAGGATGAGGAGCTCTTCATTTCACCTTTCAACAACATGCTAGCAGACCCCCTATTTAAGTTCAGGAAGAAATCAACCCAACAACTAGAATGGGAGGATGATCATTTGGGGCCTGAGGGAGTCTCTAGTCTTGCTCATGGATTTTCTTCTAGATCTGAGCCATACCACTACCATGACATGCAAAATAGTGCAACTCCAAGAGAGGAACATGATAGAAGTGATATTTCTAAAGGTAGTAACCCACGCTCCCATTCAAGCTCCCCCACCAGATTCGATGCCAAGTTGTAGGGGGGAGCCAATGCTAGCTCCTCTTATGCCCATGCGTTGCTCAACAACCTAACTTTCAATGGTAGCAATTCTCAAGCATCCCCAACAACTCAACTAGAGGACCTTCATTCCAACATAAGACAGAATAATGGTGACCTTGTACCCTCAACCCATGGACCTGGAGGATCCAAACAAGGAGGTGGTGACCAACATGTACCAAAAGAGGGAACCCTCAAAGCTGGACATGTAGGAGGAAATCAAAGCTCTGAACAAGAAAATCAGCAAGCAAAAGAGTCAGGTACCTTTGAGTTTGAATTACAAGATGATTTTACTGAAGAAATAAAAGAATTAGAAGAGCGAACTATTGTTTTATTTTTTTCTAGAAGAATCCCCCTTGATGAAGAGCTCAATCGGTGGTTTGTCAAAGTCTGGGAATCCAAGGGTTGGATGATTGCCTCTCATCGTCGCCTTGGTCAATCCTTTGTTTCTATCACTTTCACCTCCAAAGACTCTTGCATAAAAGCCCTAAGACTCGACACTTGGATGATTTCTGGTCAACTAGTCTTTCTTCAACATTGGGCATTCCAATTTGACCTTGAGAATGTGTCAAACATGAAATACCCCCTTTGGATTGAACTCCCTTTCTTAAACTTGGCATGCACAAAGTATTTACCTCAGATAGTTACTAGGTTTGGAAGGCCATTATTTCTCCCATCCAAGCCGTCACACTTCATGCGCTCCCACCCACGCATCTTGGTTGAGACTGATGTCTCCAAGGACCTCCCAAGTAAGATCTTATTCAGAGCCCTTGGTATCCAATTTGAACAATGAATTAATTATCTCAACTTGCCAAACTCATGTTTCTACTATAGACAGCAAGGCCATATGATTAAAAATTATCCGATGAGACCTCCCAAACAACAAAACTAGCCTACTAGTACTCCTACTATTGCTACTCAACATGCAAGTAAAATAGTACCTCATGTTCATCCTTTACAACCTTCTAGTTCTCATGATGTGACCTCTTTCCCTGCTCATTCAGTGCCCCAAGCTTCTAACTTGGCAGTTACCCACATCTCCCTTCATCCCCCTCCAACTTTTGAGGCTCCTGTGGAGAAAACTCCTCATGAAACAATCGAGGAGGGTTGGGTAACCCAAAATAACAAGAAACATAGGTGCAACTCATCACGGGATGCCTCTCCCCCTCCTTCTAAAGGTGTCCCAAAATACCAACACCTAGGAGGTAAGGAATGGATCCATAAGCCCACCAACTCTTACTCCAACAATACCTCCTCAGCCACACATCAGTCTAAGGGAATAGGTACACTGCATGATTATATGTAATTTGTACCCACTCGAAATGCCTATGGTGCTTTAGCTGACAATATGTCAGATTGATGTCTGCAAGAATCATGTCTTGGAATGTGCATGGCATCACACTGCGAGAGCGGTGTTTTGCTATCTAGAAAGTCATCAAGAGAGTTTACCCATAGATTTTACTATTGCAAGAAGTCAAAATTTTAGGTTTCAGACTAAAAAATGCCCTTAAGACCCTATGGGGGGTTGGAGGGGCCTTGTGTACGAGTCATGAAGAAGGGAGGGGGGCTGTCCTATGCCTCTCTCAGGAGTTGTGGGACTCTATTTTGTTATCAGGAGAGGATCCAATGCATAGAGTAGTGTGGTGTACAATAATGTTTGGTGGTAGAAAATTGGGTATTGCAATTGTTTATGCACCCAATGATGCAGCTGGAAGGGTAGCCCTCTGGGATTGGATGTGCTTCAATTTTCCTAAAGTAGATTGGATAATAGGAGGGGACTTCAATATGGTAGAGTGGGAGGGAGACATATTGGGGGGTGGCACTCCACTCAAACAACCAGAAGAGGCTAGATCATGGTCTAGGTTTAGAAGGGCCTAGAATCTTTATGATCCCAATTGGAACAAGAGTGCTAAAAATCATGGGGCTTGGTTTACTTGGAGCAATGCACGATGTGGGGATGCTCTCAAAATGGTAATATTGGACCGCTTCTATGTAGAAAAAAATATTGATATACTCCAAAATGATTTATCTCATCCAATCTATTCAGTGGTAACTTCAGATCATCTCCCCATTACCTTGAGTATTGGGTGTGCCCCCATAAGGAAACCCAAAAATAGTTTACCTTTCAAGTTAAACACTTCCTTGCTCAAGCGCAAATATTGTGTTAATGGAATCAAGAAAGTGTGGAATATCTTTCCAAGGCCCTCAGGAGAGAGAGGGTGGATTATGTGGTGGGAGGAAGCCATCAAAAGAATAGTGGATTACCTTCAAGGTTTTGGAAAAATCTTAGCCTCTCTTTGCAGAAAAAAGAGAAAGAATTGGAGCAAGAAGTTGACCAACTCAGCCACCACCTTAGTCATAATATTAGTAGCATCACTTCTCAAAAGTATTTGGGTGAAAAACAGGTAGATTTAAGGCAACTCCAAGCCTATAAAGCCCATGGGGCACAAATCAGGGCACGTCTTCAGTGGATTCACGAGGGTGATAAAAATTCAAATTTTTTCTTTAATGCCAATAAGAAGAAGAATAGATCAGAGAGGATAGAGGTTATTAAAAATCCTATATCTGGCCTGCAAATTCCATTGGAGGACCTCCCATCCTTCATCCAAGAGCATTTTGCAGCCCTTTTCAAAAGTGAAGGGCCCAACACAGAAGTTGAGTTTTTTAGAGATTGTTGCAAACAGTGCATATCTCCCAAAGTATCTGAAGAAGATAGAGCATTTTTGGACAAACCTCTTTCATAGGATGAACTTCATTCTGCCCTCCTCTCTTTGGCAAATGAAAAAGCCCCAGGCATTGATGGGCTTTCGAGTGAATTTTTTAAGACCATGTGGGAGACTATAGGAGCTGATTTTTTGCATATGTGTGAGGAGGTTATTACTATTGGAGGCCTTGGGGAGGCCACTAATCAAGGATTGATCAAGCTCATTCCCAAAAAACATAAGCCATATTTGCTTGTGGATTGGCGTCCCATTACTTTACTCAATTCCTCTTATAAAATTTTGGCCAAGGCTCTGGCCAGAAGACTCCTCCTAGTGGCTACAAAAATTGTTCACCCAGAGCAAACAAGATTCCTTAAAGGTCGCTACATTTTGGATAATATTCTTACAACTTGGGAAGGGATGGAGTGGGCTCGAGCACAGGGGCTCAAGGGACTTTACCTTAAGCTTGATTTTGATAAATCTTATGATCGATTAGAGTGGCCCTTCATCTTAAGCATGCTCCATTGGCTTGGTTTTGGCAATAGATTCATCGATATGGTAGCTTCCCTCTTTCCAAATGCTTCTACAAGAGTGGTTATTAATACATAATTATCTAACAACATTCCTGTGGAAAGATCAGTTAGGCAAGGTTGTCCATTGGCCCCCTATCTATTTGTAATTGTAGTTGATGCCCTTGGTTATCTATTGGAATATACAATTAAATAGGGGAGGATAAAAGGTATCCCCCTTCCAGATGGCTCCCAACTTATCAACTCTCACTTTGTAGATGATTCTATGCTTTTTTCTTTGGCAGATCAGCAAAATCTTGTGAACATCCTTGAGACAGTTCACACCTTCTATAGGGCCTCTGGTGAAAGAATCCAAGAATCTAAGAACTCTGTTATTCCATTTGGATTTGATGATAAGCCATATTGGATACCCACAACATGGAAGTGGGTGCAAAGAGGAGAAATATCTAAGTATTTGGGCTTTCCTTTTGGTGTTGACCTTTCATCCAAATCTATGTGGGATTGGTGTATGGACAAATTTGCCAAAAAATTGGAATACTGGAAATCTCTAGAAATGTCTCAAGCAGCTAAAATCCAGATTACTAGAAAAATTTTAG
This sequence comes from Wollemia nobilis, assembly GCA_028583015.1. Lineage (NCBI taxonomy): Eukaryota > Viridiplantae > Streptophyta > Pinopsida > Araucariales > Araucariaceae > Wollemia > Wollemia nobilis. Next base: position 3,031,814 of record JAQPPZ010002515.1, read on the forward strand.
CCCCCTTCCATGTTTACTTCTCTTCTCTTTTGACTCCTAGCAAGGTTGGGTATGATAAGATGAACAATATGCTTCGAGAGTTTTTTTGGGCAAAAAACCTAGCTAAACGAGGCCTCCCAATGGTCTCATGGAGCAATTGTTGTAGACCAGTTTCATGCGGTGGGCTAGGAATCCCCAACCTTCAAGCACAAGGCTATGCACTCGCAGCTAAATGGATGCAAAGGGTGATCATAGGGAATGAGCCATGGAAGGTGTTGGTGAGGGAGCATTTGAAAAACCCTTGGGTGGATGGTAAAATTTGGGTAAATATGTCATACACTGACGTTCTTTTACAAGCCCCTTATTTCTCTATAGAAGGTTGTAATATTCTCAAAGGGATTTGGAAAGCCTGGCAACAAGTGCATCAATTTATTTCATGGCAGACACCTCCAGAGCAAGGCCCCATAGATTTCCTCCAACACAACTTATGGTGGTCACCCCTCCTCACCCTTGATGCACAACCTCTTGGCATGAATTCCTGGTTTCCTGCTAGGTGGCTCTTCAAAAGGGGATTAATTATGGTGGGTGACATTTGGGATTTTTCTCAATCATCATGGAAAAATTGGAAGCAAATCCAATCAAAATTTGGCCTCTATCCTACTGATAAAGCAATGATTATGTGGATCCTTTCCATCGCCTCCCAGGCACCCTAGCCTCTATCTTCTCCATTGGAAGCTAGTCCCCATTGGTCTCATTGGAAATGGTTTGACAATCATGACTTTGAGCAGCCAGTCCTTAAGTTTTGGTACCAAGCCCTACTTCCTATGAATTGTCAACAGTTTGCAGATATGCTCAATAAAAAATGGAACTTAGAGCTCAGTTGGGCCACTTGGGCAAGTACCTTCAAGCTTATCAACTCTACCCCAATTCAAGGAAAGTTCTAGATTCTTCTTTGGAATGTAGTCCTTCAAGGTCTACCTACTCGAAGCAGGCTAAAATGGATGGGCCAAGGGCAAGGTGACTACCCTTTTTGTGGTTTGGAAGAGACAATACAACATCTATTTTGGAACTATGCTCGTGCCCACCGTATTTGGTGTGAAGCGCATCAGTTGCTTTATCCCTTACCACTGCCTATGACAAAGGATCAAGCCTTATTAGGGATCAATTTGATGCCCAATCAAAAATTTCTTCTCTCCATTACTAGGGCAGTTGTCATCTTTCATATATGGAAGACTCGATGCAAATCTATTTTTGAAACTGATCAAGAAGATATCCCTAATCTCTCAGTAGCTAACATCTTTGCTATTGTAAAATGCCAATTGCAGGTTGAGTTAGTAGGTTGCACCCATAAGGAGAAAGCACTTCAAGAAGAAATCATAACTCTTAAGAGGTGTATCTGTGAGACCTCAACTCATAGATCAGATGGTATTTATAGAATACAGAATGTGGTCGATGAAATAACTAAGCAACATAGCTCGATGATGTATAATCAAACACACTTGATGAAGCATTTGGGTCAAGTGGAATTAGAAGCCAACAACACTCATTCCAGTCCTCATATTAGGCTTCCATCACAAGCATGAGGTGGAGCAGGCTCACTTAGACTCGTCTCCTTAAGCAAATATTTTCCCAACATGGCAGCTCCCTTGTAGTTTTTTATTTTGGCAGTGCATTAGTCTCTTCTCAGTAGATAGTGTGCAGGTTGTCCATTAGAGGGAGTAACCCAATAGTCTCTAGTCATTTAGTTTCATGTCAGCACATATTTTTAGAGTCTTGGTGATGACATGCTTTTTCATCCCTATAACAACCACTAGGGATATCTTAGTTTTTAACATGGGTCACTAAGGGATCATTTGTGTGGTTGTTCACTTCCAATGCTTGTAGTCGGGTGTCCTAACTATCATAATATTTCTCAGTTCTCCTCTGTATTGGTCCTTTAGGACCTCATATTGTAATACAGTAGTGGGGGTCTGTGTGTGGTCTCTGATGTGCTTATTTTTGGTGTTGGGTGCCCTGCGTGGCCCTGTGAATGCACTTGTGTTTGTTTTATCCCTACTAGAGGGAATTCTATCATGGTTTCGATGTTGTTAGGTGTTCAAGCCTGGATGTAGGCACCCAGACCATGGTCTACCTTTATATTGTATTTGTTCTCTTAATATTTTGGCTAATATGAATTTGGCAGCAATTTCAATAAACACACAAAAAATTGAAATACCAAAATTTGAATTACAAAAGGAAGTCGACATAAAATAATAAGTTGGGCATGTGTATTAATAATTCTAAGGTTTAGCCTAATACTTGGAGAAATTTGCATGAGAAAATTCCTCGAAGTAATAGCCTTGCATTATTAATTATCGCACGCGATAGAGGGAGGTAGTCGCAATTTTTCATACTTTTTAGAGCAAATAGTAGGTCAAATGGTGGAAGGCTCTTGTCCCCACCAAAGTGAGGTGGCAGTCGAGCTGGAAAGGTTGGCTTGTGCAACACATTAGGATCAGCAAGGTGCGGAGTTTGATTTGTACGAAGGTTTCTTTTGGGCACAAAATTTTTGACTTTCATGTCAGTGAAGAAGAATATTAAGGAGCACGTGCTCCTTGATTCACATGGGCAACATAACCCACATGATGGTGGCCCTTGTGTTAGGGAGCACAGGGCCAAGAGGTTGCGGGTTCGAGCGATGGTGGCATCAGTTAATTTTTTATTAAGGTATGTGTACTTGCCATAGTTGGGAGTTAAAAGGTTTGAATAAAGTTTTTACTGCCATGATTTAAAATTTATGAGGGTTGAATAAATATTATTGTATATGCTCTTAGTTGGGAGTCATAAGGGTTAGTGAATAATATTTTGAATTTATTTAAGTGTTTTATTTTTAAAAAATGATATATAAGGTGTATGTGAGAATTTTGCTTTTGTGATTGGTAACTCTTATTGATGAAATTTATTTTTAAAGATAGGAGTAATAAGGTGTATAAGTGGTTTGGCATTTTATAAATCTTTGTATGGTGAAATATTTGTTGAGGTGAATATCCATGTGGAGATTTTGAGATAGACTATTATTGTCTAACCTTGAATTGGTAAAAAGGTTGTAAGACAGGTTTTGAAGACATATCTCCATCAAAGCAAAGAGGTATGGGCACATCATCTTTTGTTTGAAATGTTGGAATGAATGTTGTGGAGTGAAAAGGATTGTTTGATAAGCATTGTTGGAAATATTTGAGTGACTCTTATATGCTTCATTGTTGAATGTTTAGAGAACATTTGAGATAGAGATTAAGAATTATATGAGTTAGGATTTGAGACTCACATTGTGCTCTTTGTTTGAAGGAGTATGAAAATAATTGATAAGGGTTTGTGAGCAAGTTGTGTTTAATTGGTTGAATGATTGAGTGAAACATCTTGAGCATTAGTTTTGAGTGATATTAAAAGTGAATGTGCAAACATTAGAAAACAGATTTGTGAAAGCAAGAGCAATACATGTGTTAGATTGGATCTATCTTTAAAAGAGCAATAAAAGTAAGACATGTGGAAGTGACAGAACTTAATGATTGAGTAGAACATATTGAGTTTTGATAGAGTACATCATTCTCTATATGTTCAAGAGGTTAAATAAATTCTGGATAGAATATGTCTAAACTACTTCAAGTTAAAGGAATTACTTTGAATATTAGACAAAGCATTTGATAGCATTGTGAGGAAGATTTGAGATTGATTGAGCATATTTTGTGAGTTGTTTTGAGCATGTGTTAGAGCAGGTTTGAGCATATGTTAAAGCATATTTGAGCAAGTCTTGGTGAAGACTTGAGAGCAGTTTGAGCAAGTTCTTGAGAGGACTTGAAGGTAGATTTGAGCAAGTCTTGGTGAAGACTTGAAGGCAGATTTGAGCAAGTCTTGGTGAAGACTTGAAGGTATATTTGAGCAAGTCTTGTGAAGACTTGAGACAACATTAAGAGTAGGTTTTATTTGTTCAAGCTTTGTGTTAAGGCTTGGGGTAGATCTAGGCAGATTTGATCAAGCTTTGTGTTAAGGCTTGAGGATAGATTTGAGATAGAGATTTATGAGTAGATTTGTGAGAAGAGTTAGAGTAGATTTGTACTACACTTGGGATAGAGTTTGGTGCAGATCTGAGATAGAGTTGAGAGTAAGCTTTGGAGGTGACAGAGTAGAGGATAGTAGTCTCCAGTGGATAGAGATCCATTAGCTAGGGTAGTGAGGATAGAGGTCTTCTGTGGAGAGAGATCCACAAGCTAGAGCAGTGGGGGTAGAAGTCTTCTAGAAGATCACTAGCCATAGCAGAGGAGAAAGATTTCTCCTATGGATAGAGTTCCATAAACCAGAGCAAGGGGAAAGAGTTCTCCTATGGAGTGTGATCCACGAACTAGCTGGGAAGATAAAGTTCTTCTGTGGAGAGAGATCCACAAACCAGTTGAGGAGAAAGAGTTCTCCTGGATCAAGTTCCACAAACTAGAGAAAAGGGGAAAGAGTTCTCCTATGGAGAGAGATCCACAAATCAGAGCTTAGGGGATTGGTGTCTCCTTTGGACAGAGGTCCATAAACATTGTAATAGGGAAGTGATTCCCAAGATATTTGTTGAGAAAATTTTAGTGGAAATATTTTCTCCGTGGAGTAGCCCACATTGGGTGAACCACGTTAAATTGGTGTCTCTATTGTGTGTGATGATTTGTGCATTGCTTTTATTACTACTATTGATATTTCCATTGATAATATTGGATAATATTGTTTGGAAAGAAAAGTAAAAGTTGATCTTATACTGTTCACCCCCCTCTCAGTATAAGCCTGTGTTCTTCAATTGGTATCAGAGTGGGTTCCTTCGAAAGAGTTTAATAACTTGAAGGAAGAGTGTATAGGAACACAGATGGCATCTCAGAGTGGATCTTCAAAAAATAAGGCACCATTGTTCGATGGGAACAATTATACCTTCTAGAGTATAAGAATGAAGACTTACTTTATGGCACAAGGAATATGAGATATGGCAAGTAGTTGAGGATGGGTACACACCTCCAGCTAGTCCTCCTACAGATAAATATGGTAAGCTCCTACACCTGTATAATGCAAAGTCAATGAATGCAATCTTGGGTGGATTATATGAAGAAAAATTTGTAAAAGTTATGCATTGCACATCAAGAAAAGAGATATGGGAAAAGTTGAAGAAAGCATATGAGGGAGATAAAAAGGTCAATATGGTAAAGTTGCAAAATCACAAGAAAACATTTGAAGACTTGAAGATGAAGGATGAGGAAGATATTGCTACATACTTACTTCATGTGGATGAGGTTGTTAACTCCATGCGAGGACTTGGGTTTAAATTTGAAGAATCAGATGTTTGTCAAAAGGTTCTAAGGTCACTTCCTATGAGGTATGATGGAAAGGTTTCAGCCATAGAAGAAACAAGAGATCTTAAAAATATGAATTTGGATGAGTTACAAGGAACACTCACAACATATGAGATGAGATTAGTAAAGGATCCTATCTCACAAGAAAGAGGAAGCTTTCAAAGCAACAAAGAAAGCAAAGGATAAGAAACTTGATTCAAGTAATGAGTCAACTAGTGATGAGGAAGCTAACTACGGTAGAAGGAAAAAGAAGGATTCAAGAAAGCACAAAGGTATGAAAATAGTAAAGTGTTTCAATTGTGGTAAATATGGTCATTATGCATCTAACTGTACAGAATCCGAAAGTAGTAGCAGTGAAGAGAAATAAGATCATAAGAAAAAGGAAGCAAGAAAATCTAGGTATGAAAATAAAAGTAGGGATGGACAAAGCAAGCATGGAAAGAAGTTTTTCCAAAGGCATAAGAAGAGTTTCTATGCAGATAAGATAGGCAAGAGTTCAAGTGATAGTGATGAAATATCCTCAGATAGTGAAGAAGAAGAAATTCTCTTTTTGGAAATAGAAGAGGAAGGAAGTGCTCCTATTGAAGATAAATCTGAAAAGTATGAAGATGCTCTTGAAGACAAAGAAGTAGAGGAAGAATAAAAAAATGAAGAGGAAGGAGTAGTAGATCTAGAAGCTAAGATTATTTATGCTCTTAAGGAATTAAGAAAGGTTAGAAAGCAAAATTCAAGACTCAAGGCTCAATTTCAAGAATGTGATGAAGAAAAAGGAAAGCTTATACAAGATCTAACAAAATCAATAGCTAAGACAAGGAGATTTAAAGAAAAGTTAGAGGTAAAAATCTTAGAATGTGAAAGATTAGAGCATGAGGTAGTTTCACTAAGGAAGGAAGTGAAAGAGTCTAAAGACAAGCTACACAAGTTTGGGAGAAGCTCAAAGACCTTGGATAATATTATCAATGCACAAAGATCTTCATCAAAAAAGACATGACTTGGTTTTGAAGAAGGACAAGGAAAGCAAGAAGAGGAGTCAAGCTCAAGCTCCAAAGAAGAAGAAGCTTCAGAAGAAGAGAGTGAAGGAGAAAGTGAGACATTAGGATAAGTTGAAAAATAGAAGGTTCACCAAGGAAGGAAACAATGCACAAATAAAGAATAGGAAACATCACAGGGAAGAAAGGACTAAGAGACCAATGGGTCCAAGGCAAGATTTCTTCAAAGGATATTGCTTCTCATGTAACAAGTTTGGTCACAAGGATATGCAGTGCAGGACACATGAAAAGAAGGAATATGGTTTCACTAAGAGAAATTTCAGAAATGGGTATCTCTTTCAAGGGTATTGTTACTCTTGTAATCATTTTGGTCATAAAGCAATTGATTGCAGGGTTCATGACAGGAATGGGTATGGCTTCACCAGGAGGAACTTCAAGATATTTTCACCTTCTAGGAACCACAACATTAAGTGTTATAAGTGCAATAATGTTGGGCATATGGCCAAGTGGTGTAGAACAAAATTTTCAGGGACAAGCAAGAACAGGGATATTCAAAAGAATCAGAAGGATCAATTGAGAAAGAAGGTGGACAAAGAAAAAGAGCATTGTATGCTGGGAGTAGAGATACTCCCACCCCAAAATTAATCACCTCAAGGAGAGGAGGTGGGGAGGGGGCTAAGCTAAGAGTCTTATCTTTAGCCCCAAAGGAGTCCCTTTGCCATTGATGTCAAAGGGGGAGAGATTTGAGTTAGGGGGGAGCATTCAGTCAGGGGGAGCAGTATTAGAAAAAGGTAAAAGGAATGCTTAAATAAAAAGGGTTGCCATCAATGACAAAGGGGGAGATTGTTGGAAATTTGAGCATGTTTTGTTGTCATTGATGTCAAGAGGTTTGATGTCCCAATTTGATGAAATTAATGTCAAAAAGGTTGATTAATGTCAAGAGGTTAGAGGTCCTAAATTGATGGAAATATTTGTGAGAATATTTCTCTTGATGGCACATGAGGTATAAGGCAACAAGAAGAAAGGAATACCTCTCCATAATATTTGAAAAAGGATTTATAAATTACCTTGGTGGTAATTTGGCAAAGGTTAAAATATTTATTAATGGTGGCAATAAATTACCTTGGTGGTAATTTGGCAAAGGTTAAAATATTTATTAATGGTGGCAAGGTTCTCCCTAAAAAGAAAAATCCCAAAAGGTTTTAAATATTTAAATTATAATATTTAAATCCTTTAGGATTTAAATTATTATAATTAAATATAATAATTCAAAATACCAAAATTCAAATTACAAAAGGAAGCCGATGTCAAATAATAAGTTGGGCATGTGTATTAATAAGGCTAAGGTTTAGCCTAAGCCTTGGAGCAATTTGCATGAGAAAATTCCTCGAAGTAATAGCCTTGCACGATTAATTATCGCACGCGACAGAGGGAGATAGTCATAGGTTTTCATGCTTTTTAGAGCAAGCAAAAGGTCAAACTGTGGAAGGGGCTTATCCCCACTGAAGTGAGGTGGTAGTCGAGCTGGCAAGCTTGGCTTGCGTAGCGCATTGGGAGCAGTAAGGTGCAGAGTTCGATATACACAGAGGTTTATTTTGGGTGTAGACTTTTTGAATTTCGCATCGATGGAGAAGGATATTAAGGAGTGCATGCTCCTTGATTCACATGGGTAGCATAGCCCATGCAGTGGTGGCCCTTGTGTTAGGGTGCATGGGGCCAGGAGGTCATGGGTTTGAGCGATGATGATAATAATTAATTTTTGATTAAGGTATGTGTATTTGCCATAGTTGGGAGTTATAAGGTTTGAATAAAGTTTTTACTGCCATGATTTGAAATTTATGAGGGTTGAATAAATATTATTGTGTATGCTCTTAGTTGGGAGTCATAAGGGTTAGTAAGTAATATTTTGAATTTATTTAAGTGCTTTATTTTTAAATAAGGAGATATAAGGTGTATGTGAGAATTTTTTTTATGTGATTGGTAACTCTTGTTGATGAAATTTATTGGCAAAGATAGGAGTAATAAGGTGTATAAGTGGTTTGGAATTTTATAAATATTTGTATGGTGAAATATTTGTTGAGGTGAATATTCATGTGGAGATTTTGAGATAGATTGTTGCTATCTAACCTTGAATTGGCAAAAAGGATTTGGTTGTAAGTAAGACAGGTTTTGAAGATATATCTCCATCAAAGCAAAGAGGTATGGGCACATCATATTTTGTTTGAAATGTTGGAATGAATGTTGTGAAATATAAGGTGGAGTGAAAAGGATTGTTTGATAAGCATTGTTGGAAATATTTGAGTGACTCTTATATGCTTCATTGTTGAATATTTAGAGAATATTTGGGATAGATTGAGAATTATTTGAGTTAGGGTTTGAGACCCACATTGTGCTCTTTGTTTGAAGAAGTATGAAAACACTTGTTTAGGGTTTGTGAGCAAGTTGTGTTTCATTGGTTGAATGATTGAGTGAAACTTCTTGAGCATTGGTTTTGAGTGATATTGAAAGTGAATGTGCAAACATTAGAAAACAGATTTGTGAAAGCAAGAGAAAGATAGGTGTCATGTGCTAGATTGAATCTATCTTTAAAAGAGCAATAAAAGTAAGACATGTGGAAGCGACAGACTTAATGATTGAGTAGAACATATTGAGTTTTTGATAGAGTACATCATTCTCTATATGTTCTAGAGGTTAAACAAATTTTGGATAGAATATGTCTAAACTACTTCAAGTTAAAGGAATTACTTTGAATATTAGACAAAGCATTTGATAGCATTGTGAGGAAGATTTGAGATTGATTGAGCATATTTTATGAGTTATTTTGAGCATGTGTTAGAACAGGTTTGAGCATATGTTAAAGTAGATTTGAGAAAGTCTTGGTGAAGACTTGAGAGTAGTTTGAGCAAGTTCTTGAGAGGACTTGAAGGTAGATTTGAGCAAGTCTTGGTGAAGACTTGAAGGTAGATTTGAGCAAGTCTTGGTGAAGACTTGAAGATATATTTGAGAAAGTCTTGTGAAGACTTGAGACAACATTAAGAGTAGGTTTGATTTGTTCAAGCTTTGTGTTAAGGCTTGGGGTAGATCTAAGTAGAGTTGATCAAGCTTTGTGTTAAGGCTTGAGGATAGATTTGAGATAAATTTTGGTAGATGAGAAGAGTTAGAGCATATTTGTACTACACTTGGGATAGAGTTTGGTGTAGATCTGAGATAGAGTTGAGAGTAATCTTTGGAGGTGATAGAGAAGAGGATATTAGTCTCCAGTGGATAGAGATCCATTAGCTAGGGCAGTGAGGACAGAGGTCTTCTATGGAGAGAGATCCACAAGCTAGAGCAGTGGGGGTAGAAGTCTTCTAGAAGATCACCAACCAGAGAAGAGGAGAAAGAGTTCTCCTATGGATAGAGTTCCATGAACTAGAGCAAGGGGAAAGAGTTCTCCTATGGAGTGTGATCCATGAACCAGCTAGGAAGATAGAGTTCTTCTATGGAGAGAGATCCACAAACCAGTTGAGGAGAAAGAGTTCTCCTGGATCAAGTTCCATGAACCAGAGAAAAGGGGAAAGAGTTCTCCTATGGAGAGAGATCCACAAATGAGAGCATAGGGGATTGGTGTCTCCTTTGGATAGAGGTCCATAAACATTGTAATAGGGAATTGATTCCCAAGAAGATTTGTTGAGAAAAATTTAGTAGAAATATTTTCTCCGTGGAGTAGCCCACATTGGGTGAACCATGTTAAATTGGTGTCTCTATTGTGTGTGATGATTTATGCATTGCTTTGATTACTACTATTGATATTGCCATTGATAATATTGGATAATATTATTTGGGAAAGAAAAGTGAAAGTTGATCTTATACTGTTCACCCCCCCTCTCAGTATAAGCTTGTGTTCTTCAATTGGTATTAGAGCAGGTTCCTTCAAAAGAGTTTAACAACTTGAAGGAAGAGTGTATAGGAACACATATGGCATCTCAGAGTGGATCTTCAAAAAATAAGGCACCATTGTTCGATGGGAACAATTATACCTTCTAGAGTATAAGAATGAAGACTTACCTGATGGCACAAGGATATGAGATATGGCAAGTAGTTGAGGATGGATTCACACCTACAGCTAATCCTCCTACAGATAAATATGGTAAGATCTTACATGTGAATAATGCAAAGGCAATGAATGCAATATTAAGTGGTTTACGTGAAGCAGAATTTGTAAAAGTTATGCATTGCAAATCAGCAAAAGAGATTTGGGAAAAGTTGAAGAAAGCATATGAGGGAGATAAAAAGGTCAAGATGGTAAAATTGCAAAATCACAAGAAAACATTTGAAGACTTGAAGATGAAATATGAGGAAGACATTGTTGCATACTTACTTCATGTGGATGAGGTTGTTAACTCCATGCGAGGACTTGGGTTTAAATTTGAAGAATATGATGTTTCTCAAAAGGTTCTAAGGTCACTTCCTATGAGGTATGATGGAAAGGTTTCAGCCATAGAAGAAATAAGAGATCTTGAAAATTTGACTTTGGATGAGTTACATGGAACACTCACAACATATGAGATGAGATTAGTAAAGGATCCTATTCACAAGAAAGAGGTAGCCTTCAAAGTAGCAAAGAAAGCAAAGGATAAGAAACCAGATTCAAGTGATGAGTCAACTAGTGATGAGGAAGCTAACTATGGTAGAAGGAACAAGAAGGATTCAAGAAAGTACAAAGGTATAAAAATAGTAAAGTGTTTCAATTGTGGTAAATATGGTCACTATGCATCTAACTATACAGAAGCTGAAAGTAGTAGCAGTGAAGAGAAACAAGATCATAAGAAAAGGAAGCAGGAAAATCCAGGTATGAAAAGAAAAATAGGGATGGACAAAGCAAGCATGAAAAGAAGTTTTTTCAAAGGCATAAGAAGAGTTTCTATGTAGACAAGACAGGCAAGGTTTCAAGTGATAGTGATGAAAGATCCTCAGATAGTGAAGAAGAAGAAATTCTCTTTTTGGCAATAGAAGAGGAAGGAAGTGCTCCTATTGAAGATAAATTTGAAAAGTATGAAGATGCTCTTGAAGACAAAGAAGTAGAGAAAGAATCAAAAAATGAAGAGGAAGGAGTAGTAGATCTAGAAGTTGAACTTATTTCTACTCTTAAAGAATTAAGAAAAGTTAGAAAGCAAAATTCAAGATTCAAGGCTCAATTTCAAGAATGTGATGAAGAGAAAGGAAAGCTTATACAAGATCTGACAAACTCAATAGCTAAGACAAGGAGATTTAAAGAAAATTTAGAAGTAAAAATCTTAGAATGTGAAATATTAGAGCAAGAGGTAGTTTCACTAAGGAAGGAAGTGAAAGAGTCTAAAGACAAGCTACACAAGTTTGGGAAAAGTTCAAAGACCTTGGATAAGATTATCAATGCACAAAGATCTTCATCAAACAAGACAGGACTTGGTTTTGAAGAAGGACAAGGAAAGCAAGAAGAGGAGTCAAGCTCAAGATCCAAAGAAGAAGAAGCTTCAGAAGAAGAGAGTGAAGGAGAAATTGAGACTTATGAGGATAAGTTGAAAAATAGAAGCTTCACCAAGGAAGGAAACAATGCACAAACAAGGAATAGGGAACATCACAGGGAAGAAAGGACTAAGAGACCAATGGGTCCAAGGCAAGATTTCTTCAAAGGACATTGCTTCTCATGTAACAAGTTTGGTCACAAGGCTATGCATTGCAGGACTCATGAAAAGAAGGAATATGGTTTCACTAAGAGAAATTTCAAAAATGGGTATCTCTTTCAAGGGTATTGCTACTCTTGTAATCAATTTGGTCATAAAGCAATTCATTGCAGGGTTCATGACAGGAATGGGTATGGCTTCACCAGGAGGAACTTCAAGATATTTGCACCTTCTAGGAACCACAACATTAAGTGTTATAAGTGCAATAATATTGGGCATAAGGCCAAGTGGTGTAGAACAAAATTTCTAGGGACAAGCAAGAACAAGGATACTCAAAAGAATCAAAAGGGTATCAATTGAGAAAGAAGGTGGACAAAGAAAAAGAGCATTGTATGCTGGGAGTAGAGTTACTCCCACCCCAAAATTAATCACCTCAAGGAGAGGAGGTGGGGAGGGGGCTAAGCTAAGAGTCTTATATTTAGCCCCAAAGGAGTCCCTTTGCCATTGATGTCAAAGGGGGAGAGATTTGAGTTAGGGGGAGAGCATTCAATCAGGGGAGTAGTTTCTCAAGGGAGAAGTATTGGAAAAAGGTAAAAGGAATGCTTAAAGAAAAAGGGTTGCCATCAATGAAAAAGGGGGAGATTGTTGGAAATTTGAGCATGTTTTGTTGTCATTGATGTCAAGAGGTTTGATGTCCCAATTTGATGAAATTAATGTCAAAAAGGTTGATTAATGTCAAGAGGTTAGAGGTCCTAAATTGATGGAAATATTTGTGAGAATATTTCTCTTGATGGCACATGAGGTATAAGGCAACAAGAAGAAAGGAATACCTCTCCATAATATTTGAAAAAGGATTTATAAATTACCTTGGTGGTAATTTGGCAAAGGTTAAAATATTTATTAATGGTGGCAATAAATTACCTTGGTGGTAATTTGGCAAAGGTTAAAATATTTATTAATGGTGGCAAGGTTATCCCTAAAAGGAAAAAGCCCAAAAGGTTTTAAATATTTAAATTATAATATTTAAATCCTTTAGGATTTAAATTATTATAATTAAATATAATAATTCAAAATACCAAAATTTGAATTACAAAAGGAAGCCGACGTCAAATAATAAGTTGGGCATGTGTATAAATAAGGCTAAGGTTTAGCCTAAGCCAAAAAGTAATTCACATGAGAAAATTCCCTAAAGTAATAGCCTTGCACGATTAATTCTTGCACACGATAGAGGGAGATAGTCACAGGTTTTCATGCTTTTTAGAGCAAGAAAGGTCAAATGGTGGAAGGGGCTTGTCCCCACCAAAGTGAGGTGGTAGCCAAGCTGGAAAGCTTGGCTTGCACAATGCATTGGGAGCAGCAAGGTGCAAAGTTCGATCCACATGAAGGTTTATTTTGGATGCAAACTTTTTGACTTTCACACCAATGAAGAAGGATATTAAGAAATGTGTGCTCCTAGATTCACATGGGCAGCATAACCCATGCGGTGGTGGCTCGGACCAGGAGGTCACAGGTTCGAGCGACGATAACAACAATTAATTTTTTATTAAGGTATGTGTATTTGCCATAGTTGGGAGTTATAAGGTTTGAATAAATTTTTATTGCCATGATTTGAAATTTATGAGGGTTGAATAAATATTATTGTGTATGCTCATAGTTGGGAGTCATAAGGGTTAGTGAGTAATATTTTGAATTTATTTAAGTGCTTTATTTTTAAAAAGGAGATATAAGGTGTATGTGAGAATTTTGTTTATGTGATTGGTAACTCTTGTTGATGAAATTTATTTTTAAAGATAGGAGTAATAAGGTGTATAAGTGGTTTGACATAAATCTTTGTATGGTGAAATATTTATTGAGGTGAATATTCATGTGAAGATTTTGAGATAGACTATTTCTATCTAACCTTGAATTGGAAAAAGGATTTGGTTGTAAGTAAGACAGGTTTTGAAGATATATCTCCATCAAAGAAAAGAGGTATGGGTACATCATATTTTGTTTGAAATATTGGAATGAATGTTGTGGAGTGAAAAGGATTGTTTGATAAGCATTGTTGGAAATATTTGAGTGACTCTTATATGCTTCATTGTTGAATGTTTAGAGAACATTTGAGATAGATATTGAGAATTATTTGAGTTAGGATTTGAGACCCACATTATGCTCTTTGTTTGAAGAAGTATGAAAACACTTGTTTAGGGTTTGTGAGCAAGTTGTGTTTCATTGGTTGAATGATTGAGTGAAACTTCTTGAGCATTGGTTTTGAGTGATATTAAAAGTGAATGTGCAAACATTAGAAATCAGATTTGTGAAAGAGAGTAGATAGGGTCATGTGCTAGATTGAATCTATCTTTAAAAGAGAATAAAAGTAAGACATGTGGAAGTGAAAGACTTAATGATTGAGTAGAACATATTGATTTTTGATAGAGTACATCATTCTCTATATGTTCTAGAGGTTAAACGAATTTTGGATAGAATATGTCTAAACTGCTTCAAGTTAAAGGAATTACTTTGAAGATTAGACAAAGCATTTGATAGCATTGTGAGGAAGATTTGAGAAAGTCTTGGTGAAGACTTGAGAGCAGATTTGAGCAAGTTCTTGAGAGGACTTGAAGGTAGATTTGAGAAAGTCTTGGTGAAGACTTGAAGGTAGATTTGAGCAAGTCTTGGTGAAGACTTGAAGGTATATTTGAGCAAGTCTTGTGAAGACTTGAGACAACATTAAGAGCAGGTTTGATTTGTTCAAGATTTGTGTTAAGGCTTGGGGTAGATCTAAGCAGATTTGATCAAGCTTTGTGTTAAGTCTTGAGGATAGATTTGAGATAGATATTTGTGAGTAGATTTATACTACACTTGGGATAGAGTTTGGTGTAGATCTGAGATAGAGTTGAGAGTAAGCTTTGGAGGTGATAGAGTAGAGGATAATAGTCTCCAGTGGATAGAGATCCATTAGCTAGGGTAGTGAGGATAGAGGTCTTCTATGGAGAGAGATCCACAAGCCAGAGTAATGGGGGTAGAAGTCTTCTAGAAGATCATCAACTAGAGAAGAGGAGAAAGAGTTCTCTTATGGATAGATTTCCATAAACCAGAGCAAGGGGAAAGAGTTCTCCTATGGAGTGTGATCCATAAACCAGCTGGGAAGATAGAGTTCTTCTATGGAGAGAGATCCACAAACCAGTTGAGGAGATAGAGTTCTCCTGGATCAAGTTCCATAAACCAGAGAAAAGGGGAAAGAGTTCTCCTATGGAGAGAGATCCACAAATCAGAGCTTAGGGGATTAGTGTCTCCTTTGGATAGAGGTCCATAAATATTATAATAGGGAAGTGATTCCCAAGAGATTTGTTGAGAAAATTTTAGTAGAAATATTTTCTTCGTGGAGTAGCCCACATTGGGTGAACCACGTTAAATTGGTGTCTCTATTGTGTGTGATGATTTGTGCATTGCTTTGATTACTATTATTGATATTGCCATTGATAATATTGGATAATATTGTTTGGGAAAGAAAAGTAAAAGTTGATCTTATACTGTTCACCCCCCTCTCAGTATAAGCTTGTGTTCTTCAATTGGTATCAGAGTGGGTTCCTTTGGAAGAGTTTAACAGCTTGAAGGAAGAGTGTACAGGAACACAGATGGCATCTCAAAGTGGATCTTCAGAAAATAAGGCACCATTGTTTGATGGGAACAATTATGCCTTCTGGAGTGTAAGAATGAAGACTTACCTGATGGCACAAGGATATGAGATATGGCAAGCAGTTGAGGATGGGTACACACCTACAACTAGTCCTCCTACAGATAAATATGGTAAGATCCTACACGTGAATAATGCAAAGGCAATGAATGCAATCTTGGGTGGATTACATGAAGTAGAATTTGTAAAAGTTATGCATTGCACATCAGCAAAAGAGATATGGGAAAAGTTGAAGAAAGCATATGAGGGAGATAAAAAGGTCAATATGGTAAAGTTGCAAAATCACAAGAAAACATTTGAAGACTTGAAGATGAAGGATGAGGAAGACATTGCTACATACTTACTTCTGTGGTAGGTTGTTAACTCCATGCGAGGACTTGGATTTAAAGTTGAAGAATCCAATGTTGCTCAAAAGGTTCTAAGGTCACTTCCTATGAGGTATGATGGAAAGGTTTCAGCCATAGAAGAAACAAGAGATCTTGAAAATTTGACTTTGGATGAGTTACAGGGAACACTCACAACATATGAGATGAGATTAGTAAAGGATCCTATTCCAAAGAAAGAGGTAACTTTCAAAGTAGCAAAGAAAGCAAAGGATAAGAAACCTGATTCAAGTGATGAGTCAACCAATGATGAGGAAGATAACTACGACAGAAGGAACAAGAAGGATTCAAGAAATCACAAAGGTATAAAAATAGTAAAGTGTTTCAATTGTGGTAAATATGGTCATTATGCATCTAACTGTAAATAAGTCGAAAGCAGTAGCAGTGAAGAGAAACAAGATCATAAGAAAAAGGAAATAGAAAAATCCAAGTATGAAAAGAAAAATAGGGATGGACAAAGCAAGCATGAAAATAAGTTTTTCCAAAGGCATAAGAAGAGTTTCTATGCAGATAATATAGGCAAGAGTTCAAGTGATAGTGATGAAAGATCCTCAGATAGTGAAGAAGAAGAAATTCTCTTTTTGGTAATAGAAGAAGAAGGAAGTGCTCCTATTGAAGATAAATCTGAAAAGTATGAAGATGCTCTTGAAGACAAAGAAGTAGAGGAAGAATCAAAAAATGAAGAGGAAGGAGTAGTAGATCTAGAAGCTGAGCTTATTTCTACTCTTAAGGAATTAAGAAAGGTTAGAAAGCAAAATTCAAGACTCAAGGCTCAATTTCAAGAATGTGATGAAGAAAAAGAAAAGCTTATACAAGATCTGACAAACTCAATAGCTAAGACAAGGAGATTTAAAGAAAAGTTAGAAGTAAAAGTCTTAGAATGTGAAATATTAGAGCATGAGGTAGTTTCACTAAGGAAAGGAAGTGAAAGAGTCTAAAGACAAGCTACACAAGTTTGGGAGAAGCTCAAAGACCTTGGATAAGATTATCAATGCACAAAGATCTTCATCAAACAAGACAAGACTTGGTTTTGAAGAAGGACTAGGAAAACAAGAAGAGGAGTCAAGCTCAAGCTCCAAAGAAGAAGAAGCTTTAGAAGAAGAGAGTGAAGGAGAAAGTGAGACTTATAAGGATAAGTTGAAAAATAGAAGGTTCACCAAGGAAGGAAACAATGCACAAATAAGGAACAGGGAACATCACAGGGAAGAAAGGACTAAGAGACCAATGGGTCCAAGGCAAGATTTCTTCAAAGGACATTGCTTCTCATGTAACAAGTTTGGTCACAAGGCTATGCAGTGCAGGACTCATGAAAAGAAGGAATATGGTTTCACTAAGAGAAATTTCAGAAATGGGTATCTCTTTCAAGGGTATTGCTACTCTTGTAATCATTTTGTCATAAAGCAATTCATTGCAGGGTTCATGATAGGAATGGGTATGGCTTCACCAGGAGGAACTTCAAGATATTTGCACCCTTTAAGGAACCACAACATTAAGTGTTATAAGTGCAATAATGTTGGGCATATGGCCAAGTGGTGTAGAACAAAATTTCCAGAGACAAGCAAGAACAGGGATATTCAAAAGAATCAAAAGAATCAATTGAGAAAGAAGGTGGACAAAGAAAAAGAGCATTGTATGCTGGGAGTAGAGATACTCCCACCCCAAAATTAATCACCTCAAGGAGAGGAGGTGGGGAGGGGGCTAAGCTAAGAGTCTTATATTTAGCCCCAAAGGAGTCCCTTTGCCATTGATGTCAAAGGGGGAGAGATTTGAGTTAGGGGGAGAGCATTCAGTTAGGGGTAGTTGTTTCTCAGGGGGGTAGTAATGGAAAAAGGTAAAAGGAATGCTTAAAGGAAAAAGGGTTGCCATCAATGACAAAGGGGGAGATTGTTGGAAATTTGAGCATGTTTTGTTGTCATTGATGTCAAGAGGTTTGATATCCCAATTTGATGAAATTAATGTCAAAAGGGTTGATTAATGTCAAGAGGTTAGAGGTCCTAAATTGATGGAAATATTTGTGAGAATATTTCTCTTGATGGCACATGAGGTATAAGGCAACAAGAAGAAAGGAATACCTCTCCATAATATTTGAAAAGGATTTATAAATTACCTTGGTGGTAATTTGGCAAAGGTTAAAATATTTATTAATGGTGGCAATAAATTACCTTGGTGGTAATTTGGCAAAGGTTAAAATATTTATTAAATGGTGGCAAGGTTCTCCCTAAAAGGAAAAAGCCCAAAAGGTTTTAAATATTTAAATCCTTTAGGATTTAAATTATTATAATTAAATATAATAATTTGAAATACCAAAATTTGAATTACAAAAGGAAGCCGACGTCAAATAATAAGTTGGGCATGTGTATTAATAAGGCTAAGGTTTAGCCTAAGCCTTGGAGCAATTTGCATGAGAAAATTCCCCGAAGTAATAGCCTTGCACGATTAATTCTTGCATGCGATAGAGGGAGGTATTCATAGGTTTTTCACACTTTTTGGAGGAAGCAGCAGGTCAAACGATGGAAGGGGCTTATCCCCATCGAAGTGAGGTGGCAACTGAGCTGGCAAGCTTGGCTTGCATAGTGCATTGGGAGTAGCAAGGTGCGTAGTTCAATCCGCACGAAGGTTTCTTTTGGGTACATACTTTTTGACTTTCGCACCGATAGAGAAGGATATTAAGGAGCGTGTGCTCCTTGGTTCATGTGGGCAGCATAGCCCATGTGGTGGTGGCCCTTGTGTTAGGGCATACGGGGCCAGGAGGTCACGGGTTCGAGCGACGATGGCAACAATTAATTTTTTATTAAGGTATGTGTACTTGCCATAGTTGGGAGTTATAAGGTTTGAATAAATTTTTTACTACCATGATTTGAAATTCATGAGGGTTGAATAAATATTATTGTGTATGCTCTTAGTTGGAAGTCATAAGGGTTAGTGAGTAATGTTTTGAATTTATTTAAGTGCTTTATTTTTAAAAAGTGGAGATATAAGGTGTATGTGAGAATTTTGTTTATGTGATTGGTAACTCTTGTTGATGAAATTTATTTTTAAAGATAGGAGTAATAAGGTGTATAAGTGGTTTGACATTTTATAAATCTTTGTATGGTGAAATATTTGTTGAGGTGAATATTCTTGTGGAGATTTTGAGATAGACTGTTGTTATCTAACCTTGAATTGGCAAAAAGGATTTGGTTGTGAGTAAGACAGGTTTTGAAGATATATCTCCATCAAAGCAAAGAGGTATGGGCACATCATCTTTTGTTTGAAAGTTGGAATTAATGTGTGAAATATAAGGTGGAGTGAAAAGGATTGTTTGATAAGCATTGTTGGAAATATTTGAGTGTATTTTTATATGCTTCATTGTTGAATGTTTAGAGAACATTTGAGATAGAGATTGAGAATTATTTGAGTTAGGGTTTGAGACCCACATTGTGCTCTTTGTTTGAAGAAGTATGAAAATACTTGTTTAGGGTTTATGAGCAAGTTGTGTTTCATTGGTTGAATGATTGAGTGAAACTTCTTGAGCATTGGTTTTGAGTGATATTGAAAGTGAATGTGCAAACATAATAAAACAAATTTGTGAAAGCAAGAGTAAGATAGGTATCATGTGCTAGATTGAATCTATCTTTAAAAGAGCAATAAAAGTAAGACATGTGGAAGTGAAAGACTTAATGATTGAGTAGAACATATTGAGTTTTGATAGAGTACATAATTCTCTATATGTTCCAGAGGTTAAACGAATTTTGGATAGAATATATCTAAACTGCTTCAAGTTAAAGGAATTACTTTGAATATTAGACAAAGCATTTGATAGCATTGTGAGAAATATTTGAAGATTGATTGAGCATATTTTGTGAGTTATTTTGAGCATGTGTTAGAGAAGTTTGAACATATATTAAAGGAGACTTGAGAGCAGATTTGAGCAAGTTCTTGAGAGGAATTGAAGGTAGAGTTGAGCAAGTCTTGGTGAAGACTTGAAGGCAAATTTGAGCAAGTCTTTGTGAAGACTTGAAGGCAGAATTGAGCAAGTCTTATGAAGACTTGAAGGTATATTTGAGCAAGTCTTGTGAAGACTTGAGACAACATTAAGAGCAAGTTTGATTTTTTCAAGCTTTGTGTTAAGGCTTGGGGTAGATCTAGGCAGAGTTGATCAAGCTTAGTGTTAAGGCTTGAGGATAGATTTGAGACAGATATTTGTGAGCAGAATTGTGAGAAAAGTTATGGGCAGAGTTAGAGAAAATTTGTACTACACTTGGGATAGAGTTTGGTGTAAATCTGAGATAGAGTGAGAGCAAGCTTTGGAGGTGACAGAGCAAAGGATAAAAGTCTTCAGTGGATAGAGATCCATTAGCCAGGGTAGTGAGGACAGAGGTCTTCTATGGAGAGAGATCCACAAGCTAGAGTAGTGGGGGTAGAAGTCTTCTAGAAGATCACCAACTAGAGCAGAGGAGAAAGATTTCTCCTATGGATAGATTTCCATGAACCAGAGCAAGGGGAAAGAGTTCTCCTATGGAGTGTGATCCACGAACCAACTAGGAAGATAGAGTTCTTCTATGGAGAGAGATCCACGAACCAGTTGAGGAGAAAGAGTTCTCCTAGATCAAGTTCCACGAACCAGAGAAAAGAGGAAAGAGTTCTCCTATGGAGAGAGATCCACAAAGCAGAGCTTAGGGGATTGGTGTCTCCTTTGGATAGAGGTCCATAAACATTGTAATAGGGAAGTGATTCCCAAGAGATTTGTTGAGAAAATTTTAGTGGAAATATTTTCTCCGTGGAGTAGCCCACATTGGGTGAACCACGTTAAATTGGTGTCTCTATTATGTGTGATGATTTGTGCATTGCTTTGATTACTGTTGTTGATATTGCCATTGATAATATTAGATAATATTGTTTGGGAAAGAAAAGTAAAAGTTGGTCTTATACTGTTCACCCCCCTCTCAATATAAGCCTACATTCTTCAAATAGCTCAGGAGAATACACAATAAGAAGTGGATATAATTTTCAACACCAACATATTAATAATATCACTAGAATTTGGAGAGATGTTTGGGATAGCCCAAGCATTCCTAAAGTCAAAATGTTTGTTTGGCTAGTAGGTCATAGAAGAATTTTATCCTAGGATAACCTTATGAAAAGGGGTTTTCAAGGCCCCTCGAAATGTGTTTTATGTAATAAGGAGGAGTAGAGTATTGACCATCTCTTAGGACTTTGCTCAATATTTTGGAATCTATGGCAATGGATTCTTAATATGTTTGGTAAATGCATGGTGATGAATAAGAGAATTGAAGATTGGTTAAAGCAATGGTAGAGCACTTATAAAAGTGAGGCTTTACAAACAATATGGGATATATCAAAAGATACAATACTTTGGACTATATGGCTAGAAAGGAATAGAAGAATATTTAAAGGAAAGGAAAGCAGTTTAGAGGTAATGAAAAAATATATATATTTAGCCATAGAGGAGTCTAAACCAACCCTATCAACTCACCCAATCCCTAATTTGAAAACAAATATTCTTGATAGATGGAGTCAAGTCATTAAACAAAATTATGATGTTGGGTACAAGAGAAGCAAAAATAATGTAAATAATACAAGTGGAAACTACCAGATGTGGAGTGGGTTAAATTGAATTTTAATGGAGCATCTAAAGGAAACCCAGGACCAGTAGGATGAGGAAGAATAATTAGAAATAATAGAGAAGAGATTTTGTCTCATTATGCTTTCAATTATAGATTTAAGAAAAATAATGAAGCTAAAGCTTGGGCAACTTTAGAAGGGTTTAAAATATGTAAACAAATTAAATGGAATAGAGTTTGGATGGAGGTGATTCTCTCATAGTAATAAATGCAATTTTAAGGAAAGCAAAGGCTCCATGGAACATACAAGAGATAATTGTGGAAATTCAAGACCTTGCTAAAGAGTTTGAAGAAATAAAGTTTACACATATATTAAGGGAAGGAAACAAATGTGCAGATAAGCTAACCAATAGAGGAGTTTTGATTGAGGATCATGAAGTTAACATCTTCTTTCCATAGTTAGAGGAAGTAGAAAGTTTAGTTGAAGCTGACAAAGATTGTTGATTGTCTAAATCAATTAATGATTAAGATTTGTTTTAATGTTTTCCATTGGTAATATTTGTTTTATTTTGTAACAATAATGTGTGTTCGTTTAGACTATTTATTATAATTTTTGTGGTTGCACTTGTGTTTCAGGAAGGAAACTAGTAATTCAAATTTGGTAAAGTGGACTATGTTAGTGCAATGTTTTGGAAATATTACTCTATTAAGATGAAAGGAATAGATAGTAGAAGTGAATTTTTGGCATTGTGAAGGTTGTTATAGGAAAATATCAAGAAAGATGCTAAATTCTGAAGTAATTGTATTCATACAAAAATTTGAAAATATCCAAAAAATGAAAATCAAGAATTCAAAAATTTTATGTAAAATGATGTAGGTTTCTAACTATAGCATCTCAATTGATATGAGAAATATATCTATTTGTAAACTCTCAAGCTTTAAAGAAGAGATACGCAATTGTTAATGATGGAGACCCGAGTACAACCCCTTTTTATCAAGCAAAAAAATTAAATTGAGAACAATTTAATTAAATTAATGGTTTAATTTAATTTAACTAAAAATAAATAAAAGGTAATTAAAACTTTTAGCAAGAAGTTTTAGTTTGTGTGGCGCGTGCAAATTACAGCTTCATAGCAATCGATCAACGACATTTTATGGTAGGTCTGACAAATAATGCGCACTCCTCGTCGCACACGCATCTTCAATTGATGCAATGACCATCATGGCCACCGTGCCTGGGGAATGACAACCGTGCGATGCTCATAAGCATTAGTGGACCTTAGCCCTTTTAAAATGACTTACAAATGCTATCCCAAAAATGTAGAATTAAAACACCACAGAAATACCCCTAAAACCTAGTCTTTAGAAAAACAACAAAGGTTGCAGGTTAAAGACCAACGCACGGTGGGAGTACTATGTTGCAGACAGGTACTACAATCGAATCCTAGATTTTGAGACTGGAAAACCCACGTGAACATCACCTGTGTGATACAGCCTATGCTACTCATCGTGAATGGAACAGGTGCTCGCTACTCGTGTCAAAACTGCTTCAGTGGGATGGCCTCCAGAACGCCACATAAAATAATGACAGTATGCAACGACGTTGATGATGAGGAGCTCGACAACATTTAGTAGGAGGCAGCAATGGAGAGATTGGCCTGTGACTTACAGGGAAACAAAATCTTTGGGAACGAGACGGATGTCGCTGGATATGGTCTGCGAAATACTATCGCGGCTATGGCATACAGTGTGAAAAATAAAAACTTTGTTGCTTAGTCCCACATGTGGGAAGCAAAAGGCCATTTAGTTATTTAAATATGGAAAGGCTCCCTGTTAAAAATAACCACCACTTGGTGGTCTTCCCTATTCCTTATTTAATATTGGATAGCTAACGTTTCATCAAGTATGGATCGAATCTTTTGATACCAAACTTAGATAGTCATGATCAACCTGATCTTTTGATACCAAACTTAGATAGTCATGATCAACCTGATCTTTTGATACCTCCGATGATCAAAACCTGATCTAGTGATACCAAACTTGATGTTCAAAACCTGATCTAGTGATACCAAACTTGATGTTCAAAACCTGATCTAGTGATACCAAACTTAGATAGTGATTATCCGATGTTCAAAACCTGATCTTTTGATACCAAACTTAGATAGTCATGATCAACCTGATCTTTTGATACCTCCGATGTTCAAAACCTGATCTAGTGATACCAAACTTGATGTTCAAAACCTGATCTTTTGATACCAAACTTAGATAGTCATGATCAACCTGATGTTAGATAGTGATTTTTCGATGTTCAAAACCTGATCTAGTGATACCAAACTTGATGTTCAAAACCTGATCTATCCGATGTTCAAAACCTGATCTAGTGATACCAAAATTAGATAGTGATTATCCGATGTTCAAAACCTGATCTTTTGATACCAAACTTAGATAGTCATGATCAACCTGATCTTTTGATACCAAACTTAGATAGTCATGATCAACCTGATGTTAGATAGTGATTATCCGATGTTCAAAACCTAATCTAGTGATACCAAACTTGATGTTCAAAACCTGATCTATTCGATGTTCAAAACCTGATCTAGTGATACCAAACTTGATGTTCAAAACCTGATCTAGTGATACCAAACTTGATGTTCAAAACCTGATCTAGTGATACCAAACTTAGATAGTGATTATCCGATGTTCAAAACCTGATCTTTTGATACCAAACTTAGATAGTCATGATCAACCTGATCTTTTGATACCTCCGATGTTCAAAACCTGATCTAGTGATACCAAACTTGATGTTCAAAACCTGATCTAGTGATACCAAACTTAGATAGTGATTATCCGATGTTCAAAACCTGATCTTTTGATACCAAACTTAGATAGTCATGATCAACCTGATCTTTTGATACCAAACTTAGATAGTCATGATCAACCTGATGTTAGATAGTGATTATCCGATGTTCAAAACCTGATCTAGTGATACCAAACTTGATGTTCAAAACCTGATCTATCCGATGTTCAAAACCTGATCTAGTGATACCAAACTTGATGTTCAAAACCTGATCTAGTGATACCAAACTTAGATAGTGATTATCCGATGTTTAAAACCTGATCTTTTGATACCAAACTTAGATAGTCATGATCAACCTGATCTTTTGATACCTCCGATGTTCAAAACCTGATCTAGTGATACCAAACTTAGATAGTGATTATCCGATGTTCAAAACCTGATCTTTTGATACCAAACTTAGATAGTCATGATCAACCTGATCTTTTGATACCAAACTTAGATAATCATGATCAACCTGATGTTAGATAGTGATTATCCGATGTTCAAAACCTGATCTAGTGATACCAAACTTGATGTTCAAAACCTGGTCTAGTGATACCAAACTTAGATAGTGATTATCCGATGTTCAAAACCTGATCTTTTGATACCAAACTTAGATAGTCATGATCAACCTGATCTTTTGATACCAAACTTAGATAGTCATGATCAACCTGATGTTAGATAGTGATTATCCGATGTTCAAAACCTGATCTAGTGATACCAAACTTGATGTTCAAAACCTGATCTATCCGATGTTCAAAACCTGATCTAGTGATACCAAACTTGATGTTCAAAACATGATCTAGTGATACCAAACTTGATGTTCAAAACCTGATCTAGTGATACCAAACTTAGATAGTGATTATCCGATGTTCAAAACCTGATCTTTTGATACCAAACTTAGATAGTCATGATCAACCTGATCTTTTGATACCTTCGATGTTCAAAACCTGATCTAGTGATACCAAACTTGATGTTCAAAACCTGATCTAGTGATACCAAACTTAGATAGTGATTATCCAATGTTCAAAACCTGATCTTTTGATACCAAACTTAGATAGTCATGATCAACCTGATCTTTTGATACCAAACTTAGATAGTCATGATCAACCTGATGTTAGATAGTGATTATCCGATGTTCAAAACCTGATCTAGTGATACCAAACTTGATGTTCAAAACCTGATCTATCCGATGTTCAAAACCTGATCTAGTGATACCAAACTTGATGTTCAAAACCTGATCTAGTGATACCAAACTTAGATAGTGATTATCCGATGTTCAAAACCTGATCTTTTGATACCAAACTTAGATAGTCATGATCAACCTGATCTTTTGATACCTTCGATGTTCAAAACCTGATCTAGTGATACCAAACTTGATGTTCAAAACCTGATCTAGTGATACCAAACTTAGATAGTGATTATCCGATGTTCAAAACCTGATCTTTTGATACCAAACTTAGATAGTCATGATCAACCTGATCTTTTGATACCAAACTTAGATAGTCATGATCAACCTGATGTTAGATAGTGATTATCTGATGTTCAAAACCTGATCTAGTGATACCAAACTTGATGTTCAAAACCTGATCTAGTGATACCAAACTTGATGTTCAAAACCTGATCTAGTGATACCAAACTTAGATAGTGATTATCCGATGTTCAAAACCTGATCTTTTGATACCAAACTTAGATAGTCATGATCAACCTGATCTTTTGATACCAAACTTAGATAGTCATGATCAACCTGATGTTAGATAGTGATTATCCGATGTTCAAAACCTGATCTAGTGATACCAAACTTGATGTTCAAAACCTGATCTATCCGATGTTCAAAACCTGATCTAGTGATACCAAACTTGATGTTCAAAACCTGATCTAGTGATACCAAACTTGATGTTCAAAACCTGATCTAGTGATACCAAACTTAGATAGTGATTATCCGATGTTCAAAACCTGATATTTTGATACCAAACTTAGATAGTCATGATCAACCTGATCTTTTGATACCTCCGATGTTCAAAACCTGATCTAGTGATACCAAACTTAGATAGTGATTATTCGATGTTCAAAACCTGATCTTTTGATACCAAACTTAGATAGTCATGATCAACTTGATCTTTTGATACCAAACTTAGATAGTCATGATCAACCTGATCTTTTGATACCAAACTTATATAGTCATGATCATTGGATAATGGTACTAGATGGACTAGTGATCGTACTTGAACTAGTGATACCAAACTTAGATAGTGATGGGTATTAGATGGACTAGTGGTGATCGTATCTGAACTAGTGATATGGATAATGGTACTAGATGGACTAGTGATCGTACTTGAACTAGTGATACCAAACTTAGATAGTGATGGGTATTAGATGGACTAGTGGTGATCGTATCTGAACTAGTGATACCAAACTTAGATAGTGATGATCGTTGGATTATGGTATTAGACCAAGGGAGTAGCAATGCAATGCCAATTTTAGTCTTGAGAACAACAAGCAAATTAATACTAATTAGGTCACCTCTATGATGGTTGGATTATGGTATTAGATGGACTACAACCAAGGGAATAGCAATGCAATGCCAATTTTAGTCTTGAGCACAACAAGCAAAGTAATACTAATTAGGTCACCTCAATGATCATTGGATGATGGTATTAGATGGACTACAACCAAGGGAGTAGCAATGCAATGCCAATTTTAGTCTTGAGCACAACAATAAAAGTAAGACTATTTATGTCACCTCTATCTAACATTTGAGGAAGAGTTAGGAAGAGTGACATGCCCTAGCTATAAAAACTTAGATAGTGATGATCAATGGATGATGGGATTAGATCATCAAACCATGGACAGTGACCATTATTGGCCTACAACCGAGGGAGTAGCAGATATTGGATGATGGTATTAGATCATTAAACCATGGATGGTGACCGTTGTTGGGCTACAACCAAGGGAGTAGAAGATATTGGATGATGGTATTAGATCATCAAACCATGGACAGTGACCATTGTTGGGCTACAACCAAGAGAGTAGCAGATATTGGATGATGGTATTAGATCATCAAACCATGGACGATGACCATTGTTGGGCTACAAACAAGGGAGTAGCAAATACCTAGTAGGGTCACAACAAGTAAAGTAGGATTAATTAGGTCACCTCTAACTAACATTTGAGGAAGAGTGAGATGCCCTAGCTAGACAAAATTAGATAGTGATGATCATT
Source organism: Wollemia nobilis (assembly GCA_028583015.1). Lineage (NCBI taxonomy): Eukaryota > Viridiplantae > Streptophyta > Pinopsida > Araucariales > Araucariaceae > Wollemia > Wollemia nobilis. The sequence continues at coordinate 3,059,459 of JAQPPZ010002515.1, forward strand.
GGATGATGATATTAGATCATCAAACCATGGACAGTGACCATTGTTGGGCTACAACCAAGGGAGTAGCAGATATTGGATGATGGTATTAGATCATCAAACCATGAACGATGACCATTGTTGGGCTACAACCAAGGGAGTAGCAGATATCTAGTAGGGTCTAAAAAGCAATGCCAATTTTAGTTTGAGAGTATAAAGAGGTAGGAGGACCACCACTTATAGCATTGTTGATGAGCACATCAAGCAAAGTAGGACTAATTAGGTCACCTCTATCTAACATTTGAGGAAGAGTGAGATGCCCTAGCTAGAAAAGTGGTGATATTATGGGTTGCATTGATAGTTATGTAAGTAGAGGTCACATGTGGTAGAGAGAGATTGACTAGTTAGTCACGAGGATACAACAGACTATTTAGTCTATGAATTTAGACCAAATGGTATAGGTGTAGAGGTATAAACAAGTGGATATTGAGTGGGCAACACACTACAAAACATCATATCATGTAGTCGTCCTAGTAGGTAGATGTTTGCTATCACTAACATGTCTATGATTATGTTATCATTAACATGTCTATGATTATAGACCCGCTCTCACTCGGTTTTATGGTAATCACAATTGATACCACATCTTATAGAAGGAGAATCCATAAGTGTTTCAAACATAGGCTTCTAGAGATAGCATAAATTTGGAGCTACAATATTAATTGTACATCATTATGAATATATAGTGTAAATGGATTATTATATTATATGATATAATGTATATACAATTGATATTTATGAGGTGTCATGATGCATGTTATATAATTGCTCGACATTGGTGTTTGATGATGATGATTAGTTTTAGGTTAATGATCAATTGTTATTTTGATGAGAAATGCACGATATAATCAATTTATCCTTAATGTATGGATGATTAATGACTAATTATGATGGGATGTTTAATGTTAGGATGACATTTTTTTCTGGAGAAAAAGAGGTTGTACTTAGGTCCCCCACTCTTGAAAAATCATAATTATCTCCTTTAGAGCTTGAGAGTTTACAAACATATTCAATTCTCATTTCAATTGAGTTGCTATAGCTAGATACCTACATATTTTCATAAAAAAATATGAATTTTTGGTTCTAATTTTTTGGATATTTTTTAATTCTTTGTAAATACAAATATTCTAAAAGTTAGCATCCTTCTTGAAATTTTCCTATAGTATCCTTCACAATACCAAAATTTCACCTTTATTGTCCATGCATTGCATATTAGTATAGTAATATTTCCAAAACTTTGTTCTATCATAGTCTGTTTTACCAGATCTAGACTGGTAGTTTCCTTCCTAAAGCATAAGTACAACCACAAGAATTGTAATAAATTATTTATGTAAAAATACACTATTGTTATAAAATGCAACAAATATTACCAATGGAAAACATTAAAGCAATCTTATTTATTATTTGATTCATGCAGTCATCCTTTTCTTGTTAGATTCAACTAAACTTACTACTTCCTCTAACCATGGAAAAGAGAATTTAATTTCACAATCTTCTATTAAACCCCCCCAATTAGCTAGCCTATTTGCATAGTTGCTCCCTTCCCTTAATGTATGTGTAAACCTGATTTCTTCAAAATATGTAGCAAGGTCTTGTATTTCCATAACGATCTCTTGTATGTTCCATGGAGCCTTTGCTTACCTTAAAATTATATTAATTACTATGAATGATTCGCCTTACATCCATAATCTATTCCATTTCATTTGTCTGCATATTTTTAACCCTTTTTAAGCCACCCAAGATTCAACTTTATTATTTGTCTTAAATCCACTATTGAAAGCACAATGTGAGAAAATATCACCCCTATTATTTCTAATTATTCCTCCTCTTATTGGTCTTGGATTTTCTTTAGATGCTCCATCAAAATTTAGTTTTACCAAATCTACTTTTGGTGGTTTCTACTTTATATTATTTTCCTTCGTTTTATACCCACCATCATAATTGCAATTTATGACTTGACTCCATCTATCAAGGCTCTCTGCTTCAAGATTAGGGATTGGGTAAGTTGATAGAGTTGGTTTAGACTCCTCTATGGCTAGAAAAATCTTCCTTTTCATTACTGCTAAATTGCCCTCCTTTTATTTTTTTGTTCCTTTCCAACCATACAACCCAAAGTAGTGTATCTTGTGAAATGTTCCAAATTGTCTGTAATGCCTCACTTTCAAAAGTGCTCTACCATTTTTTTGTTGGATAACAAGGGGTTGTACTTAGGTCCCCTGCCCTTAACAAGTCATAAATATTTCCTTTAGAGATTAAGGGTTTACAAATAGATTCAATTCTCATATCAATTGAGATGAAATAGCTAGATACCTACATCATTTTCATAAAATGTCTAAATTCTTGATTTTTATTTTCTAGTTCTTCTTCAATTTTTTGTGTGAATACAAATATTTCATAATTCAACATTCTTCTTAGCATTTTCTTACAACATATTTTACAATACCAAAACTCCACCTCTACTATCTAGGCATTGCATATTCATAGAGTAATATTTTCAAAACATCACACTATCATAGTTTGCTTTACCAGATTTGAATTTCTAGTTTCCTTCATGAAGAATAAGTGCAACCACAAAATATGTAATAAAACCTATATATGAAAACATATCAACATTATAAAATAAATCAAATATTATATAATCTAGTGATTAAAGGTTTAAGATGGGTGGTCGTAACTAGAGAAAAATAAATTCTATTTGGATGGATACTTGGTGTGATGACAAACCACTCAATATAGATCCAATTTTAAAATCTTGGATGAAATTACTTCAAGACAAATATGGTGATAGGGTTTCAAACATTTTGTATAAGGATCAGGAAGGAAGATATAAATGGAAAGAAGATTTTTTTACAAGTATACAAGACATTGGTGCTAGGAGGCACTTGTGTAGAAAGATAACAATTGTGATTATTTTGAGGGAAGACAAGGATAAATTGATTTAGGAGTTGAATAACTCAAGAGAATGCATAACAAGAAGTGGATATAATGTAAAGCACTGATAAAATAGAAATATCACAAGAATATGGAGAGATATTTGGGATAGCACAAGTATTCCTAAAGTTAAAATGTTTGTTTGGCTAGTAGGTCATAGAATAATTTTATCTTGGGATAACCTTATGAAAAGAGGTTTTTATGGCCCCTCTCAATGTGTTCTTTGTAAAAATGAGGAGAGTATAGACCATCTCTTGGGACATTGCTCAATAGTCTGTAAATTATGGCAATGGATTCTTAATATGTTTGGTAAATTCATGGTGATGAATAGCAGAATTGAAGAATGGTTAAACCAATGGTAGAGCACTTTTAAAAGTAAGGCTTTACAGACAATTTAGGATATATCAAAAGATACAATACTTTGGATTGTATGTCTAGAAAGGAATAAAAGAATATTTAAAGGAAATAAAAAAGGTTTAGAGGTAATGAAAAAGAATATATGTTTAGCCATAGAGGAGTCTAATCTAATCCTATCAACTCACCCAATCCCTAATCTGGAAGCAGAGAGCATTCATAGATGGAGTCAAGTCATAAAATGGAATTATGATGTAGGATACAAGAGAAACAAAAAGAAGGAAAAGAATATAAAGTGGAAACCACTAGATGTGAAATTGGTCAAATTAAATTTTGATGAAGCATTTAAAGGAAATCTAGGACTAACAAGAGGAGGAGGACTAATTAGAAATAAAAGAGGAGAGTTTTTGTCTCATTACACTTTCAATTGTGTATTTAAGACAAATAATTAAGTTGAAGCTTGGGAAACTTTAGAAGGGTTGAAAATATACAAACAAATGAAATGGAGTAGAGTATAGGTGGAAGGTGGTACACTCATAGTAATAAATATAATTTTGAGGAAAGCAAAGGCTCCATGGAACATACAAGAGATAATTATGGAAACTCAAGATCTTGCTAAAGAATTTGAAGAAATTAGCTTTACATATACATTAAGGGAAGGAAAAAAATGTGCAAATAGGCTAGCCAATAGAGGGGTTCTAATTGAGGATCATGAAGTTAAAATATTTTCTCAATTTTTAGAGGAAGTAGTAAGTTTAGTTGAAGCTGGCAAGAAAATGTTGGCTGCCTAAATCAAATAATGATTAAAATTGCTTTAATATTTTCCTTTGGTAATATTTTCTTTATTTTATAACATTAATGTGTTTTCATATAAACTATTTACTATAATTTTTGTGGTTGCACTTGTGTTTTAGGAATGAAACTAGCAATCTAGATTTGGTAAAGTGGACTATGATAATTCAATGTTTTGGAAATATTATTCTACTAAGATGCAATTCATAGATAGTAGAGGCAAATTTTTGGTATTGTGAATGTTGCTATAGGAAAATATCAAGAAGGATGTTGAATTATAGAATATTTATATTCACACAAGAAATTAAAAAGATCCAAAAAATGAAAAACAAGAATTCAAACATTTTATGTAAAATGATGTAGGTTTCTAGCTATAGCATCTCAATTGAGATGAGAAGTGAATCTATTTATAAACTCTTACGATCTAAAAAATAGAGTTGTAATTTTTCAAGGGTGGGGGACCCGAGTACAACCCCTTGTTATCCAGCAAAAAAAGAGAGCAAATATTACCAATGAAAACATTAAAGTAAATATTAATCATTATTTGATTTAGGCAGTCAACATTTTATTGTTAGCTTCAGCTAAACTTATTACTTCTTCTAACCATTGAAAAGAGAATTTAACTTCATGATCCTCAATTAAAATCCTTCTATTAGCTAGCCTATTTGTACATTTGTTTCCTTCCCTTAACGTATGTGTAAAATTGATTTCTTCAAACTTTATAGCAAAGTCTTGAATTTCCATAATTATCTCTTGTATGTTCCATGGAGCCTTTGCTTTCCTCAAAATTACTTTTATTACTATGATTGAATCACCATATTTTTCTTGAAGTAATCTCATCCATGGTTTCAAAATTAGATCTAGATTGAGGGGTCTATTACCTGGTAAGGTTTCCCCTACTTCCCTTGCTTAACACGGGTATCTCAATAAATTATCAATGCAACAGTGAATAAGCAAAGCAGAATATAACATAAAACAACTAAAGATTATTTAGTAAAGGAACCAGGCCACTAGGAGGGCAGATCCCATCGTTGAGGCAATTATGCGAATACGCAGTGAAAATCAAATAAAAGATAAGATGATAAAATTTAATAATTATCTAATCTATATATATATGAATTGTTTACACGTGGAATACCTAGCCGACGGCTAGGTTTGGTATGTAACATGACTCCCCTCCTCAAAAAGCTTTGTCCTCAAAGCTGGAAATGATTGGAAAATACTTTCAGGTTCCCATGTGGCATCTTCCTCGGGTAAGTCTTGCCATTTGATGAGAAATTCTTGAATCTGGTGTGACCATAGTCTTCGTACTCTTTGTCGTAAGATTTCTTCAGGTTGGAGATATATGCGTCCCTCCTCAACGAGCACTGGTAATTCTGATTGACCTTGCAATTTCTGACCAATTACTTTTTTGAGACACGAAACATGAAATACTGGGTGTATTCTTGATGATAAGGGTAGCTCTAACTGATAGGCTACTTCTCCAATGCGACGCACAATTTTGTAAGGACAATAGAATCATGGAGCCAACTTTTGGCTGGAATTTATCCTTAACGATGATTGTTTGTAAGGTCGCAACCTTAGGAAAACCTAGTCATCTATATTAAAAGTTCTCTCTGATCGGTGCAAGTCTTGTTGTTGTTTTATACGATTTTGTGCTTGGACTAAATTCTCTTTGAGGATGGTGAGTGTAGACTGCCTTTGTTGGAACCAATCATCCACTTTGGCTACTTTGGATGATCCTTGTACATAATCTGCGATGGTTGGAGGCTTGGTGCCATACAATGCTTCAAAGGGAGACATCTTAATTGAGTAATGGTAAGAAGTGTTGTACCACCATTCTGCCAATTCTAACCACTGGCTCCATTGGTATTGTTTATCTTGAGTGAAACATCTTAAGTACGTAAGGTTTATCTTGGTAAGGTTTCCCTTACTTCCCTTGCTTAACATGGGTATCTCAATAAATTATCAATGCAACAGTGAATAAGCGAAGCAGAATATAACATAAAACAGCTAAAGATTATTTAGTAAAGTAACCAGGCCACTAGGAGGGCAGATCCCGCCGTTGAGGCAATTATGCGAATACGCAGTGAAAATCAAATAAAAGATAATATGATAAAATTTAATAATTATCTAATCTATATATATATGAATTGTTTACACGTGGAATACCTAGCCGACGGCTAGGTTTGGTATGTAACATTATCACACCAAGTATCCATCCAAATATAATTTGTTCCTCTAGTTTCCACCACCCATCTTGGACCTTTAATCACTAGATCAATTGATTTTTTTAAATCATTCTATAGTGCAAAATCATTTGGTAGTGAGAATGCAATAAGTATTAAGCTTGGGTCATTGATATTGACATACTTAGATGAATTATTGCCCAATGTATTTGACTCTCTTTGTATAATATCCAAATTACATTTCCCCTTAGATTTGAGTTTGCATTTGTAATAAATCTTAAATCAAGATCTCACCTAGGTTTATCATCACACACCTTGCTTCGTTTCACCAATGAAAAATTTCTCTTACCCCATAAATTACTGCATAATATAGATTAAACTTTTTTCTACCAATTTTGGCATAATATACAAGGACATATAAAATGGTGGAATGGTTTATCAAATTGGTTTAATTAGTTGCACTCTTCTTGTAAATGATAACCATATACCTTTCTATGCCAGTAGTTTATTTTAAAATTTACTTACAACTAGATTCCATAATTCTATCCTCATTCTCCCCTCAAATAAGAGCATCACTAGATATGTTGTTGGTAAGTTTGCCTTCTCCATTTGAAGTAACATGCATATCCCTACTGTGATTCTAGTTGGAGTGTTTAGAAATTAATTTTGGATTTTGTCCTATTAACTTTATTTCCTAACACTCTTCCATAATACTTTAATAAGTTATTCAAAGCTTTAGCCTCATTTTTTCAGACCCTCCCAAAAATGACTATATAATCTATAAATTGTTGATGGGTGATGTTGTCGATGTTATTATTAGCCTTAAGTCCACTTATTAGTTCATCTTTGTATGCCTTCTTTAGGTTACTTCCTGATACCTCTGCCATAATAATGAACAAATATGATGACAAAGTATCTCACTATCTAATATCCCTATTAGCATTAAGTGATTATGTTACTAGCCCTTTGACTAGCTATGAATATGATATTATGCAAACACAAGCTTTATTCATATGACCTATTTCTTACCAAATCCAAAATTTTCTAATACTATGAAAGTAAAATCCCATTTAATCATATCATAGGCCTTATTCATATCAAATTTTAAGATCATCGCCTCTCTTTTCTAGAAGCTACTAAATGCATTGCTTCATGAGCTATTATGATCTTGTCCAGAAGTTGTCTTCCTTTCATAAATCCTCCTTGCTCTTATAAAATATTTTTTTCTAATAGCGGTCTTAACCTATTTGTCATCACTTTGGAGGCTATCTTGTATGCCATATTACATAGGCTTATGGGCCTAAATAAATAAAACAACTTTGCATCCTTCTTTTTTGAAACTGGGATAAGATATGTTGCATTTATTTTATAAGGTATATATTATTTTACCCTATACTATTCCACTACCACCAATAAAGAGTCCTTCACTATTTTCTAGTTATGTTGATAGAATCTTGCTGAGAACCCATCTAGACTTGTGAATTTATCCTTATCAAAAGAGAAAATATCTAAATAAACTTGTTTTGGAGTAATAGGCTCCATCAATTATTGTATTCATTTATTATAATTGAAGGTACTTCTTGGAGTAGTTTATAATTAAGAACTTCAATCTCCTTCGATCCTAGAATACTTCGGTAAGAAGGCCTCATTTTTTTTCTAATTTTGCTCTGGTCTTCAATCCAAACTCCTTCTACTAATTTTAGATGTTGATATTTGTACTATTGTCATCCTATGAAAAACTTTGTGTTTTTATCTCATTTTTAACGAAGTCTATCTCAATTTTAATCTCTAAATTTTCTCTTCCTTATTCAATATATTACAATATTCACCAAGCAACTTCCTTTCCTATGAACTTGGATTATTGTGCTCATCTTTCTAGAATTTTAAAATTCTATTTTAGCTCTTTATTCTCAAAAGTGTTTCTAAAATTGTTATTGTTCCATTATTTTAATCTAGATGTCAATGATTTAATTTGTTTTGGAAGTGTATACAACCCACTGTTTCTTGAAGACTTTCATGTTTGTGCTATTATATTAACAAATTGAGGAGGGTCTTCCCACATCTACTCATATTAAAATATGATAATTTTTTAATTCACTTACCACCATTTTAACTCATATTGATCACTGATCTAAACCAATCCTTATTAAGGTATTAATTTTAGCACAAGTCCCTTCATCTAGTCAATGGTTTGAGAGTATGCATCTATCTAATTTTTTTGCTATCAGGTTCTAGCCTTACTTGTTGTTGGCTCATGTATAGTTTTTCTCTTCAAACTCAACCTCATTAAAACTGATAAATATCTCATACTTTGGGTTATTTTCCTAATTTCCTCAAAATTTTCATCCAACGTGGTTATGGAATTAAAATCTCCTATGTTCATGAATCAGGTTTCTTGGTATTTGCTTCTTATAAAGGCTTCAATCCCACTCCATACTTATAATCTACCTAACTGATTTGTAGGTCCATAGACATTGGTAAGGATGAAACTAATATCTGCAAATTATAATGTGACTAATGAGGCTACCCAATGCCTTGTTTTATGAATGGTTTCATAGGAGGTTCTAACTAGATTTTGACAAGTTAGAATTCCCCCTATCATTCCTTCTAAATCAACAACATCCCAATCACATCTTGCCCATATTTATTTTAGGGTTTGCAAACTTTTTTATTTGTCATTTTAGTTTCTTGTATATAAAGAACATCAAAATTATTACCTAAATAGAGGTCCCTGATACACCTCTGCTTTGAGGGGGAATTAGCATGATAAGGACTACTTGTGAACAAACATTAAATTATGGATTACAACATATGTCAAATATGAATAATATGACATGTGAACAATATGATTAATCCTTATCATATGATTAATGATAAGGATTAATCATATTGTCCATATCCAAACAAAACTATTCCACTATGATAAGGAACTTGATGTTTTAGTCCAAGCCATAAAATATTGGTGTCATTACCTCCTATGAAGGGAAACTATGTCCACACTGATCATTTGCCTTTGCAATTCCTTCAATCACAAACCAAGATCCAAGAAGCATGACACATGAAATGGGCTTCCTACCTTCAACAATTTCACCTTGTCATCAAGTACAAAAAGGGTAGTCAAAATTCTATTGTTGATTGTCTCAGTTGATCTCCTTCCACTCATGTTTTAACCGTTGTCACTACCTCTCACTTGGGTTTTCAGTCTTGGCCTTTTGAGTATCCTCATGACCTTGACTTTGCACAAGTTTATCAACATCTCTAGCATCCTTCCTCCTCCAACTTAACCCCTTTTAAGGACTGTCATCTTAAGGAGGGTTTGCTTTACCATATCGACAAACTTTATGTCCCTCGTGAGCATAGACAATATCTTCTGAAGGAGGCCCATTCTACCCTTTATGGTGGTCATTTTGGCAAACAAAAGAATCTCCATCATTTGCAGAGATTCTTCTATTGGCCACACATGCAACGTGATGTTTTTTGATAATTGAAACAGTGTGTCCTTTGTAGTTTATCTATCGTAAGCTTGGTCTTAGTATGCCCTTACCCATTGCCTCACGTCCTTGGAAAAGTATTTCTATGGATCTTTTCAGTGGTTTTCCTATGATTGTCCATCAACATGATTGCATCTTTGTCATAGTTGATCATTTCAGTAAGATGGCTAAGTTCATTCCTTATCGTAAAACCAGTTCTGCTACCGATTTAGCCCAACTATTTTTTGATGTCGTCTAGCATTATTTTGGTCTTCCCACTAGTATTGTGTCTAATCATGATTCCCATTTTATCAATCACTTTTTGTGTTCTTTGTGGAAATTATTAGGTGTCCCTTAATTTTTCTATTGCCTTTCATCCATAATCTGATGGTCAAATAGAAGTCATGAACTGTACTTTGGTCCAAAGTCTTCGTATATTCCATCATTCATCTCCATCTAAGTGGGATTTGAGTCTAACCCATATTGAGCATGCATACAATAAGATTGTCTATTCATCCATAGGTCATTCACCCTTTGAATTCTGTCTAGGTTTTCAACCTATCACTCCATATGAGTTACCCTTATCACTTTTATCTCCTATCACAGTACACATGCACAAAGAACAATATAGAGCTCACTCTTTCATTCAACATTTATAGTAGCTCCAATCAAAGGTTATTCATATTTTGTAGTAGACTAATCAATAATAGAAGAAGGCTATGGATCATCATCATATTCCACATTCCTTCTAGGTTGGAGATAGACTTTGGTTGTATCTTGACTACCATAGGTTTCTATAGAAGGCACATAGCAAGATCAAACCTCTTCATTATGGGCCTTATACTATCATCTAGTAGGTGTCCAAGAATATTTTTCATCTTGATCTGCTAGCACACTTGGGCATCCATGATGTTGTCAATGTTGACTTACTCTGATTGTACCATGACTCTACCTTGGAGACATCCCTAGTGGTCAGCCATCCTCCATATATTGTACCTTATTTTTAGCATCCTTTGGAGGATGATCATCTCTTCGAAACCAGGACACACCACACACGTCAAGGATCTTCTACTTCCTCCCTTGTTGGAAATCATGGACAGCTTCCACATCAAGCTCGTTGGATCTCTCATAGCCAGTTGGTTCACAAATTTCCTTCCCTTTTGAATGCATTGGAGTCTAATGCTTCTACGATGGGGAGGAATGATAAGGATTAATAATATTGTTCACATATCATATTATTCATATTTGACATAGGTTGTAATCCGTCATTTAATGTTTGTTCACAAGTAGTTGTGTGAATAATATTGTTGACTGCAACAATTTATTATTATTTTATCCAATCCAAAACATTGTAAATTCTTATTTATAGATGTTTTTGGCAATAAAATAATCATTTATTCATCGATAAATCTTGTTGTGTGTATGTTTATGGGTGATTCCATAATATAGCACCTCTTATATTCCATGATATGATAATCACATCTAATTAGGGGCTACCGGCCCTTCCTATGAATTACCAATATCATTTTGTTGTTTGGTAAAAATAAGTTCAACCAACTTAGATTTTGTTCCTTTCTCAATGTTTACTCTTACTTTCTTGGCTCATGCTTGATAATTTTAAGGCTTTCCTATTTTTTCCTTACCAATAACATGCGTAGGTATTACTATTCTATTCCTCAATATTCTTTCACAACTTTCCTTTTCATTATATATCCTCTCTTGGCTCTACTAAGGAACTTTTGACTTATCTTGCTCATTTTTTGGTATTTCCTTATTAATGGTAGAGGTATTAACACTTGATGTTATGTTTTCTCTACTAGTTTCCTTCTCCTAAATGGTTCATGGTACTTCAAGAGAGTCTTCAAAATCTAATGAGACAAAATCCTCATGTTCAGGAGAAATGTTCATCCCTAAATTGAGTTTAGACTGAGTAGATAGTTCCTTATTAATATCTTGGTCCTATTGTACCATGTCTTCTAAAGTCTAATATACTTTTTCTTCATAGGCTAAAGCCTCAAAAGAATTGGTATTTCTTCTAACATACTTACATTTTAGTCTCCATTATTTTTTTAGTTTCATCTATTTGGACCTATTTTTTAGAATTTGAAAACTATCCTTATCCATATCCATTTATGAGTTTCTATTGTAGTTTTCTACTTATGTTTATGTTAGACTCTTCTTTGGGCATGATCTTTCAATATGCTCCACCTCATGAAAACTTCTACATTTGAAATATATGTTTTCATAATTTATGGTTTGGATCCATAATTTACCCTCATACGTAAGAATGATTACGGTAAATTTTTATTGATATCAATCACGACCAATATCCAAGCATAAATAGTCAAGAATCCATATTTTGTGGTTTTTGAAATCTTAAGGAATTATCTTACAATTTTGCCTATCGCCTTAAAGGTATCCATTTCTTAGAACTCAATGGGTAACCCATACATCCTGACCTAGACTATTATAAGGGATAGATTTATGTTTTTAGGTGCAAAGCCTTCAAACCACTGAGTAAGGAAGAGTCTTGCTATTTTCATAAACCAAGGGCCCCCTTTCAATATTATCTCTTACCTATCTAAAATAAAAATATCTAATAAAAAACCTTTGGGAAGAAATGGTAGACTCACTTTTGGATACTTTTATCTCCTATCAATTCATTTTCTCATATCCAAATCTCCTACCCAAGAAACATTAAATTTACTAAAGATTGCTTTAACTTTGAGCAACGATGATCACTTCTCTATGAGGTCCTTCTTAACCTCTACTACTAGGGATGATTCTAAGGGTTTAGTTGCAAATCAGTCCATGGGAATGACACTATAACTCAATTCTACTCAAATTTACCAATATATTATGCAGTGTTTATATTATTTGAAAATAAACCTACAATAATCTACATGCAAAAAATTGAAGAAAAATGAAGGGATAAAGGGATAAGTGAAACTTAGCTGAATTTTTTTTGACCAAATGAAATATCCTACCTTTCTAATGCCTTAGCCCTTCATTTCTACTCCCCTCATCTAAACCCTAGATGATAGATATTTGCAATTTCATTTTTTTGTGACTCAAAAAATCATCACTGCCCTTGTTTTGGATGGTCGACTTCACAAGGTCATATCTTCCTCAATATTAATTAGATTCTTTCATATGACCACCCATTTTAAAGCTCTTCAAATTTTACATACATTTGTCCAAGAATCATATGATGTGGATAACATTTTTTAAAGATATGGCTCCTAAGATATGAGATGTTTTTTTAAGAAAAATTTACCCTAATGTTGTCCTTGTTTAAAACGAATGTCTTCACATGAATGTATCTCCCTCAATAGTGTTTGGATTCTTTTGTATGACCACTCATTTTAAAGCTCTTCAAATTCTGCATAAAATGGTGTAAGAATCATTTAAATCAAATGACTTTATGCAATATTTGACATTTTTTTATAGAAAATTTACCTTAATTACAACCAAGGATTTTTTTTTTTTTGGGAGAACAAGGGGTTTTGCTTGGGTCCCCCACCTTTGATAAATTATAACTCTCTTCTTTATAGATTGATATTTTACAAACAGATTCAATTTTTATCTCAATTGAGTTGTTGTAGCTAGAAACCTACATCAATTTACATAAAATATCTAAATTCTTGATTTCCTTTTCTAGATCTTTTTCAAATTTTTGTGTGAATACAAATATTCTAGAATTCAACATCCTTTTTGATATTTTTCTACAACAACCTTCAAAATACCAAAACTTCACCTCTACTATTTGCATTTTATCTTGGTAGAGAAATATTTCCAAAACATCGCACTATCATAGTCTGCTTTACCAAATTTGGATTGATAGTTTCCTTCCTGAAGCACAAGTGCAACCATACAAATTATAATAAATAGTTTATATGAAAGTGCATTAATGTTATAAAATTAAGTGGATATTACCAATGGAAAATATTAAAGTAAATCTTAATCATTATTTGAATTAGGCAGTCAACATTTTCTTATTAGCTCTAGTTAAACTTATTACTTCCTCTAACCATGAAGAAGATAATTTTACTTCACGATCATCAATTAAAACCCCTCTATTGGCTAGCCTATCTGCACATTTGTTTCCTTCCCTTAACGTATATGTAAACCTAATTTTTTCAAACTCTATAGCAAGATCTTGAATTTCCATAATTATATCTTGTATGTTCCATAGAGCCTTTGCTTTCCTCAAAATTGCATTTATTACCAGAGTGAATCACCTTCCATCTATATGTTGTTCCTTCATTTGTTTGCATATTTTAACCCTTCCAAAGTTATCCAAGCTTCAACTTCATTATTTATCTTCAATCCACTAATAAAAGCATGATATTAAATATCTCCTCTAATATTTATAATTATTCCTCCTCTTGTTGATCATGGATTTCATTTAAAGGCTCCATAAAAAATCAACTTGACCAACTCCATATCTAGTGGTTTCCACTTTATATTCTTTACCTTCCTTTTGTTTCTCCTAAACCCAACATCAAAATTCCATTTGATGACTTGACTCCATCTATCAAGGCTTTCTACTTCCAGATTAGGGATTGGATAAGTTGATAGGGTTGGTTTACACTCCTCTATTGCTAAACAAATATTCCTCTAAATTAATTTATTTTTCTTTTTAAGATTCTTCTATTCCTTTATAGCCATATAGTACAAAGTATTGTCTTTTTTTATATCTCAGATTATCTGTAAAGCCTCACTTTTAAAAGTGTTTTGTCATTGTTTTAACTATTCTTCAATTCTGCCATTCATCACCATACATTTACTAAACATATTAAGAATACATTGCCATAGTTTCTAGACTATTGAGCAGTGTCCCAAGAGATGGTCTATACTCTCCTCCTCCTCTTTGCAAATAACACATTGTGAGGGGCCATGAAAACGCCTTTTCATAAGGTTATCGTAGGTTAAAAATATTTTATGACCCACTAGCCAAACACACATTTTAACTTTAGGAATGCTTGGGCTATCCCAAATATCTCTCCATATTCTTGTGATATTCTTATTTTGTTGGTGCTTTACATTATATCCACTTCTTCTTGTGTATTCTCTTAAGCTATTCAACTCCCAAATCAACTTATCCTTGGCTCCCCTCGAATAATCATTGTTTTTATCTTTATACTCAATTGCCTCATAGCATTAATGTTTTTTATACTTGTAAAAAAATCTTATTTCCATTTGTATCTTCCTTCCTAATCCTTACACAAAATGTTCGAAACCTTATCATCATATTTGGCTTGAAGTAATATTATCCATGTCTTAAAAATTAGATCTAGATTGATTGGTTTTTTTGTTAGAATAAGTAATTATTCTCTTAAGTTCTACTAGGATAGACTTACTTGAGTTTCCACTCCTTCATGAGTCAGGTGAACTCTCAGTTATAGTCTAGATCAGATTTGATGAGTTGTTGTAATCCAACGACTCTCAATGATCAACTTTGTTATTTATACAAAGTTGATCCATGGAATAATCAATCAGTTCATTGAGCTTCTCTACAAGTCTTGTGATGTGTTGCAGAATTATTTCCTTCTTTCAATAGAATATTGTTTTCTAACATGGTACCAGAGCTAGGATAGTTCTTTGCAAGCATTTGAGTTTTTGAAGCTCTTCTTTTTTAAGATCTGGTTCAGTTTTTTTGGATAATTTTAGACTGTATTCATCTTGATTAAGGGTTGTGGTATAGTTATTTTTTATCCATATATATATATATATATATATATATTTTTGTTTAAAAAAATATATCTTTGGCTATTTTTTCACCCTGTTCAAATCATAGAGAGATATATTTTATAAACAAAATAAGCTCTTCTAGTTTCTAGAGATTTAGCTATCTTCTACTGTGTGCTTCCCATTTCAAGTGGTAGCCCTATGCTTTATTTAAGATAGCTTCCCCTAAGCCTTAGGGGGTAATTTATTTATAATTGATTTTCTCTAAATTTCGAACAGGAAGGGCCCTCTTTCGAAAACATAGTGTTCTCTCTCCCATTGGTCTTTGCATTCGTGCTCTCTCCCATGGGCTTCACTAGTTTTCATTTGTTGTGTTTAAGTGCTCTCTCCCATTAGTCTTCACTTTGGGTCTAGCACATTTTTTTAGGAACACCCATTATTGTTTGGTTGGCGCCTCCTCTCTAAGCTCTTTGGCATCCATTTTTTTAAAGTTTGATAGTTGTCCTTTTAAAAAAAAATGTTGCCTCTTCTTTGATTAAATCTCTTACTTCATTGGCGTCCATTTTTTAATAAATTTTAATACAGTTGTCATCTTTTTTTAAATGTTGCCTTTGTCGTATCTTTTTTGGCATCCGATCTTCCTCAGTAGTGCGCCCTTTTCCATTGGGTGGTCCTTCAAAATATGTTAATAAACTACAAGTATTTCACAATTTTTTATATGCCAGCTAGGTCGATCTTAAACTAAGAGTTTTTACCTCATTTAAGATGAACGCTCGCTATCTATCAAAAATTATTCTTGGACTTTCTAGCATTGAGGTATTCCTATATATCTACAAATCATTTTTCATCTTAAGAAGATCTTGCTTTGTTTCCTTATCTTATTTGATTTGTAGATATATCATCGAGGCCACTTGTGTTGATGATTTTTTAATATCTA
Organism: Wollemia nobilis; assembly: GCA_028583015.1. NCBI lineage: Eukaryota > Viridiplantae > Streptophyta > Pinopsida > Araucariales > Araucariaceae > Wollemia > Wollemia nobilis. Next base: position 3,075,859 of record JAQPPZ010002515.1, read on the forward strand.
TATTTGTTCATTTATGATAGCAACATTGATGTTTTAACATTTGGTTTGGAGGTTAAAACGTATTCTACAGATCGATGCTCGAAGCATTTCACTTTCTCTGGTGAAACAGAGCTACAACATTCACTTTGATTGGATTAATCTCTCTCTGGTTTTGTAGGAGCTCCACTTTCAAAAATCATTCTCAGAGATTTACGTTCGCCCAACATTCACTTTGCTTGGATTAATCTCTGTCTGGTTTTGTAGGAGCTCCACTTTCAACAAATCAATCTCAGAGATATACGTTCACCCAACGTTCACTTTGCTTGAATTAATCTATCTCTAGTTTTGCAGGAGCTCCTTTTTTCATCTAAAGCAGATCATTCACAGAGATCTACATTCGCCCTCCTGACATTTTGTTTTCTGTGTTTTGCTAACATTTCTATTTCGTAGGAAGACTCTTTCAAAGTCTTGGCTGGAGTTTCCTTCATTTGGCAGTGAGTTAAATCTTCTTTTCATGGCTACGTTCTGCTCCAACGTGCAACATTGACGTCAAACCGCTTGGAGTCAAAGCGCTCTCCTCGCCCAGACTTGATCTTGGTTTTCCTTTGTAATGAAATTTTTCTTTGGTCTCTTCATTTTCGAAGTTGTGATCCAAGTATATTATTTTTATTAAGTTAAATATCTGACTTTTTTACCTTTTTTCATAGCCCTTTTATTTTTCAAAAGGCTATCTTCAAAAAAAAGGTAAAAGTCAATTGTAACCTAATAAATATAAAAAATATATTTTTGGGGGGGGATTTTCGGTGTTGGTTCTAGCACCTTTGTTTTTTGCCATTTAGTTTAAAAGGGGGGGTCTCAATTTATCTAATTCTTATTGTCATCTCTATAGCCTCCCTTTATAAGTGGCACCTTTTTTTTCATAATCTTGCTTGTTATTTAAATACACTTCTTTTCAGCTATATTCATTTCTTATATTTAAATATAGAGATAAAAGAAAGTCTATTTCTCATAATCATTCAAGCACTCAAAACTAAAGTTTACTTAAAAAGTGGATAATTTTTTTTCCACTTCTTGCTTGTTCATTAAATACACTTCTTTTCAGCTATATTCTTTTTTTATATATAAATATAAATATATAAAGAAGTCTATTTCTAGAATTAAATTCAAGCACTCAAAAAATTCCAAAACTAAAGTTTTCCTTCAAGATATATTGCCTACGTTCCACGTACCACTATCCTTCAAAAACTTATAGTTTCCCTCACGTTAGGGCGGGTTTTTTGAGAGACTTGGTATACAGGCCTGGCAAATATTTTTTTTGGTCACTATATTTCACATGTTGGATATCTCTCTTACTTATAGTTTCCCTCTCGTAAGGGTGAGTCATTGAGATATTCCGATATCCAAATCTGGCTGATCATCCTTGCATTTCAAGCCTATGTTCCAAATATTTTTTCTACTCATTACTTAAAGTTTCCCTCAAGTAAGGGCGGGTAATTGAGAAGAATAATATTGGGCCTGGAAATTGTCTCTAAAGAAAATTTTAATATAACAAAACTCTATTACTTATAGTTTCCCTCTCGTTAGGGTGGGTAATCTGAGGATTGTGACATTAAAAAGCTTACATATCTTCTATCAATTGCACTAATCAACACTTGAAGTTGTAAGGGGGGTATATTGGTTAACTTCAAATTTCTTTGGAAAAATGAATACAATTGATCTTCTCACCCCTCATAACTATCACACTTGGAAACCCAAAATTTTAAATCTTATCTCTCAAAAAGGGCTCACTCACTTGCTAGAAGAAAAGCAACCTAAATTTGAGAAAGAATATGAAATATTTGTTCATAAAGGAAAGATGTATGAAACAATGGGTATTATAAGCACTAATGTACATGAAAGCTTATGGTTTCACATTACAGATTGTAAAACTCCATATGAAAGTTGGAAAAAACTAAAGAACTTGTTTGGGAAAGTAGATCAAATAAGATCAATGCAATTAGAGGCAGAATTAACAACTTTATCTCCTGAAGACTTCAACAATATTGTTGACTTTCTCACCAAATTCAAAGAAGTCCTCACTCAATACAAAGGCAGTGGGAAGAATAAAATTGAAGAAGAATGCATCTATCTAATTCTCTCTAAATTAAATGGTGTATTTCAAATATTTGCAACCACCTTTCTATCTACAAAATATGCTCTTGGTGCAACCTTTAAAATGCCCTCCTTAGAAGAATTTTGTGATAGACTAACTAGGGAAGAAATAAAAATTGCAAAATATGAGATCTCTTCCTCTTCCTCAAAAGCCTTAGTAGCCTCCACCTCTACTAAAGAAAAATTCAAAAAGAAAGAAAGGAGTCCCATAACTTGTACTCACTGCAAAAAGAATGGCCATTCTGCAAACAAATGTTGGAAAAGACTTCAACAACTAGAGACAACTATGAAGGATCAAAATATAGACAATAAAAAGTAGATAGGAAAAGCCTTAAATGTTCAAGGAAAGACCACCAATACTTCATCTAAATATTGGGTCCTAGATTCTGGAGCAACTCATCACATGACTGCTTCAGATGAGTCATTCTCTTCTATCTCCTCAAGTTCAACAAGTAGCATAGAAGTTGGTGACTCATCCTTTATCCCAATCAAAGGAAAAGGTGACATATCCATTGATGGTGGTTCTATCAATAATGTTCTCTATGTTCCAAACATTGCAACAAATCTCCTCTCCGTCTATCATATTTGTACTTTTGGAAAGGGGAAAACAATTCTCTTCTCTCCAACAGGAGTTGAGATAAGAGACTTTCAAGACCCCAACTCTCTTATAGCCAAAGGAGATATTGATCACAACACTCACCTATTTCACTTCAAAGGATTCAAAAATCCAGAAGGGGCCTCCTGTTTTGTGGCTCATGGAGATCTTGAAAGCAAAATTTGGCATGAAAGGTTTGGTCATCTTAGTTATAACTACCTAAAGGAATTGAATACCCATGAAATGGTAACAGGTTTACCTCAAGTCTCTTCTATTGATGGAGTATGTCCTGGATGTGCTCTTGGAAAGCAACATCAAGATCCTTTCCACCCAAGTGGTACTCTAAAAGCCTCATCCCCTCTAGAGTTAATCCATAGTGACTTGATGGTTTTTCTAGAGCCTTCTTTCAAAGGAGCAAAATATGCTCTAACCTTCATTGATGACTTTTCCTAGAAGAACTTGGGTCTACTTCCTAAAATACAAAAGTGATGTTCTATCCCACTTCAAAATCTTCAAAGCCTTAGTTGAAAATCAGGCCTCTTGCAACATCAAGCAAATTTGTACAGATAATGGGGGGAATACTGCAGTAATGAGTTCTCTATATTTCTATCAAGTCATGGCATCATTCATCAGCATTTTGTCTCCCATAATCCATAGCAAAATGGCATTGTAGAGAGGAAAAACCGAACATTGAAGGAAATGGCAAATTGTATGCTCCATTCAAGAGATCTTCCAAAAGTTTTTTGGGTAGAAGCTATTAACTGTGCAAACTATATTCAAAACCGCACACCTCATAAAGCTCTTGACCATTTAACTCCTGAAGAAGCATGGACTGGCTCAAAACCGGATGTCTCCTTCTTCAATATTTTTGGGTGTACTTCTTGGGCGCATATCCCAAAGAAGAAAAGGAAGGCTCTAGATAAGAAAAGCAAAAAGCTCATCTTTGTTGGTTATTGTGAGGAAATGAAAGCATACAGGCTCCTTGATCCCACAACTCATGAGGTATTTTTTCATAGGAATGTCCAATTTGATGAAACATTCCCTCATAAAGATCCTCAACCATCCTCTTCCTCCATTGAGCCTTCTCCTATAGTAGAACCTCAATATAATGAAGAACCAACTTTAGAGATTAATTTAGAGATTGATGATCAAGATGAGGAACCTATAACTCCAACTCAAAGTCTTTCCACTCCTTCCACTATGCCAAAATGGGCCCGCACCATTGTTAAAGAAGCTACTCCTTACATCCAAAATCTTCCATCATCCAGATTAACCAACTCCATAGGCACTGGTCTTGTCTATCAGTCTATTTCCACTGATCCTCAATCCTTCAAAGAAGCCACTGGTATGAAAGAATGGGATGATGCCATGGAGAATGAATTCTCTTCCTTAATCAAAAACAAAACTTGGGATTTAGTTCCCCTACCTAAAGGAAGGAAATTAGTTCATTGTAAATGGATTTACAGAACAAAATATGGGCCTAATGGAGAAATTGACAAACACAAAGCTCGCCTGGTAGCCAAAGGTTTCTCTCAAATTGAAGGTATTGATTATGTTGAAACCTTTGCACCAGTTGCCAAAATGGATTCTGTTAGACTGGTTCTTGCTTTGGTTGCTTCCCAAAAGTGGCTTGTCTTTCAAATGGATGTAAAAAGTGCTTTCTTACATGGGGACTTAAAGGAAGAGATATTCATGGAACAACTTGTTGGTTTCACTCAAGACTCCTCTCTTGTTTGTAGGCTAAGGAAGTCTCTCTATGGCCTCAAACAAGCTCCTAGAGCTTGGTATGAAAAAATGGACTCCTTCCTTCTTTCCTCAGGTTTTTCTCATTGTGAGTCTGATAACACAATCTACATTTGGAGAGATGAAGAAAAAATCACCATACTTGTTCTATATGTTGATGATCTACTACTCACTGGTAGTGACTTCGCTCACATTAAGACTATAAAAGACTCCCTCTCTGAAAAATTTGATATGGCTGATCTGGGTTTAGCTCATTACTTCCTTGGGATCCAAATAAATCAAACAGATGCAGGAATTTCATTGTGTCAACAAAAATACACTCTAGATCTTCTTCAAAGGTTTAAAATGATAGATTGCAAACCTTCTCCTACACCTTTTCAGTCTGGAGTCAATCTAAGTACTTCCTGCACATCCCCTCTATGTGATGCAACTCTATACCATTAGCTTGTAGGGAGTCTGTTATACCTTACTCATACTCATCCAGATATCTCATATGTTGTTGGCTTAATATCCAGATTCTCACATCAACCTCATTTCAGTCATTGGCAAGCAGCAAAAAAAATCCTCCGCTACTTGCAAGGAACTACTCACTTTGGGCTCTTATATGAGGGAAAATCCATGGATATCATTGGCTACATGGATTCAGATTGGGCAGGTTCAGTAGAAGATAGATGTTCAACTTCTGGCTATGTCTTTTGTCTTGGTTCTTCACCAATTGCTTGGTTATGCAAAAAACAACAAGCAGTGGCCTTATCATCTACAGAGGCAGAATACAAGGCAACAGTTTTAGCAAGTCAGGAAGCTCTTTGGCTTCGTTAGGTTCTAAGAGAATTTGGTTTTTCCCATGACAAACCTATTACTCTTTGGTGTGACAATCAGAGCACAATTCATATTGCACGTAATCCAGTTGAGCATCAGCGCACCAAGCACATTGAGATACACATGCACTTCATTCGACAACATATTCAAAATGGGGAAATATACTTGGACTATATTCCAACTAAAAATCAAGTTGCAGACATCTTCACCAAGTCATTTCCTTCTCCGCGTTACATACAGTTGCGAGAGAAACTTGGAGTAATACAACTACATTAAAACAAAGGTCTTTCACCTCTCCTTTTATTATTGTATTCTTTGGAGGATGGTTTTTTCCCATGTGGTTTTTTTTACCATCTCTCCCTTACATATTGTACATGAGTACCTCATCAGGCCAAGTTGTCGGGACTCATTATTTTTTTGTTATTAAGGACAATCTTCGCCATCCGAAGACATGCCTCTTTATTTCATAGCAGATGGTTTTTCCCATGTGGTTTTTTCACCATCTCTCATATATATTGTAAATGAGTACCTCATCAGGCCATGTTGTTGGGACTCATATTTTTTTGTATTAAGAGGACAATATTTGCAAACCGAAGACATGCCTCTTCCTTTTTCCTTTTGATAGATGGTTTTTCCCATGGGTTTTTACCATCTCTTCAAAAAGAAACCATTGTACATGAGTACCTCATCAGGCTCTGTTATCGGGACTCATTTGTACAATACACCCCTAGTATCACTTAAGGGGGGTGTTAGAATAAGTAATTATTCTCTTAAGTTCTACTAGGATAGACTTACTTGAGTTTCCACTCCTTCATGAGTCTGGTGAACTCTCAGTTATAGTCTAGATCAGATTTGATGAGTTGTTGTAATCCAACGACTCTCAATGATCAACTTTGTTATTTATACAAAGTTGATCCATGGAATAATCAATCAGTTCATTGAGCTTCTCTACAAGTCTTGTGATGTGTTGCAGAATTATTTCCTTCTTTCAATATGATGCACCTTGTCGGAGCCATAACTTGTGAACCGTACGCCCGTTTGCCTTGAAATTTAATAGGTGGTTATGCATGCATGTTCTGCATTAGGATGATCTTTGATCCTCCCGACCCTATAAAAATCATGTTTTCGTGACTTAAATCCTCCATCTAGTGCCCCAAAATTAGCTTTTAGAATAGGTTCCCAGGTTTTTTGGGTTTTTTTGGCTGTTAGAAGTTTATTATCTTTTGTTATACATTAAGTTGAGGCCTAATATTTTAAAGTAAGGTTCATTTTTGTAAGAGGTATGTGTGCACCGAATTTGGGTGAAATCCGACTCATTTCTATTTTTAGCAGTTTTTACAAAAAATATCTATTTTTAGCAGTTTAAAAAAAAAAAGATGTTTTAGGGTTTCTTTGGTTTTTGGTTGCTATATGATGGACTGTAATATTTTGGAGAAGGGGGTGAATTCAAGAATGAGAAGAATATCGATTTACAGGGTTCTTCCATTATATTGCATTTGTGTTATGTGATTGGAGTCCATTTTGTTGGTCTCTTGTAGATGAGTTCACATTATTTGGTATCAAAGCAGGCATTATCTCGCTAGTGAAGGGAAGATGTTGCCTAGAAGATATGCCTGGATGAATAGGAAGATCGAGGATCTAAATTCAAAATTAGCACAACTGACTGGTGTGATTGATTGCATGGGAGAGAGGCATCCTAGGGCACGTGCAGATCAAGGATCTAATGATGAAAATGTACTTAAGGAATGTGGATCTGAGATCCATGCAGAAGCAGAACTAGAGGGCCCAGAGGAAGATGGGCACGATTTTGAAAATTGGCTTATACGAGCTATAAAGGAGCTTAAGGGGAATTGAGATGGGATCAAGATCGAGGTTCTTGAGTATGCTGGTGGGTTGAAACCAAAGGAGTTGATCGATTGGATCAATAGCCTAGAAAAATATTTTGAATGGAGTAACCTTGCTGAAGAGAAGAAGGTTAAGCTCACGTGCACAAAGTTGAAAGGGCATGCATTGATCTGGTGGGATCATTTACAGACTACACGACAAAGGAATGGAAAGGAAAAGATCATAGATTGGATAAAGATGAAGAAGTTACAGGAAAAAATTATACCTGTAGACTACTCCCAAACCCTATTTCGTAGATTTTAGAATCTCTAACAGAAGGATCAAAGCATTGAGGACTATACTAATAAATTCTACAAGCTATCCATTTGAGTGGAGCACAATGAGATGCAGTACCAAAGGGCTGCCAAGTATGTAAATGGCCTAAGTTTTGTTGTCCAAGATGATATGAGCATGCATCACACTCTTACAGTGGAGGATGCATATCAAATGGTCCTCAAGGTAGAGGAGAAATTGAAAAGGGTTAATAAAAGAGGTAAGAAGGGATTCACACCCTCTTAAGGTCAACGTCGAAGTGGACCTAATTTTCTCAAGGGAGAATCCTCAATACCTACTAAACAAGAAGAAGATGGGCAAAATCTTAGAGGAAGAGGATACCAATGAGGTAGAGGTTACGGTGGTGGATGAAATGGGAATGATCCAAGAAGGTCATATACCTATTATGGATGTGGTGAAGAGGGGTACAAAGCATTTGAGTGTTCCCAACGTGATGTTCAAGAAATGGGTAAAGGAGGATAAGGAAGGGTCAATCTCGTTGAGATGGAAGAGCAGGATGAGGATGAAGTTGTTGTTGACATGGGGGAAGCACTTATGATAAGGAGGATGCTAATTGTTCCTAAGAAAGAGAAGGTTCAGAGCAAAGCGAAGAGGTAAACCATAGATGGTGATGATTCTAGGCTACGAACGAGCATCTTTCGAACAAGGTGTACATCAAGACGGAAGGTATGTAATATTGTCATTGATGGTGGTAGTTGTGAGAATATGGTGTCAAATGTCAAGGTTGATAAAATGAACCTGGAATACGAAAAGCATCCTTATCCATATCGCATCTCATGGGTTAAGAAGGGGAATGAGGTAACAGTAGATCAGAGGTATTTAATTAAATTTTCATTCAGGAGCACTTACAAGGATGAAGTGTGGTGTGATGTGATCTCGATGGATGCATGTCACATTCAGTTTGGAAGACCTTGGCAGTACGACAGGGATACTAACCATAATGGGAGAAAGAATACTTACACATTCTGGAAGGATGGTGTAAATGTAGTTCTTGTACCTCTAAAGGAGGATGGGTCGAGTGAGAGCTTTTTTACGATGAAGGAGTTTCTTGTAGAGATCAAGGATGCTAGCTTCTGTTATGCCTTAACAACTAGGAAGCTAGAAATATAGAAAGTTATTATGCCTACAATAGCAGCTAAGTTGCTAAGTGAATATAAATATGTCACACCAGAGGAGTTATCGGATGGGCTACCACCAAAGAGGGATATCCAGCATCATATGGATTTGATTCCAAGATCAACACTCCCAAATCAGGTAGCTTATTGGTTGAACCCAACATAGAATGCAGAGTTGAGTAGGCAAGTGACAAAGTTGATAAACAAGGGATTAGTTAGGGAGAGTATGAGTCCATGTACGACTCCAGCATTGCTGACCCCAAATAAATATGGTGACTAGCGGATGTGTGTGGATAGTAGAGCCATAAACAAGATCACAATAAAATATCGGTATCCTATACCGAGAGTGGATGACATGATGGATGGATTGGCTGGAGCTAAATACTTCAGTAAAATTGATCGACAGAGTGGCTACTACCAGATCAAAATTAGAGAAGGGGATGAATGGAAGACAACTTTTAAGACAACAGATGGGTTGTACGAGTCGATGGTGATGCCATTTGGGTTGTCTAATGCACCCGGTACATTTATGCGATTGATGAACAAAGTACTATGGGAATATAATGGTAAGTTTGTGGTTCTGTATTTTGATGATATTTTTATTTATAGTAAAAGTGAAGAGGAGCATTTGTTACACCTAAAATTAGTGTTAGACATGCTCAGGAAGGAGAAATTGTATGTCAATCTAAAGAAATGTAGGTTTCTTTAGGATAGTTTAGTATTTTTAAGATTTGTAATCTCAATAGATGACATGAGGATGGATGACGATAAAGTGAAGGCGATTCTATAATGGTCTCTTCCACGAACTATAACATAAGCAAGGAGCTTTCATGGCCTAGCTACATTTTACAGAAAGTTCATCAGGAACTTCAGTAGTATAGTTGCCCCTATAACTGAGTGCACGAAGGGGAAAGAGTTTGTATGGACTATGGCAACAACAAAGATTTTTGAACTCTTGAAGAAGAAGGTGTCGGAAGACCCTGTTCTAGTGTTACCATATTTCAGTAAGGTGTTTGAGGTTGATTGTGATGACTCATTTGTTGAAATTGGTGGTGTCTTAAGTCAAGAGGGCTAACTTGTAGCATTTTCAGTGAGAAGTTGAATGATGCAAGAAAGAATTATTCTACATATGATGTGGAATTTTATGCAATTGTGCAAGCATTGCAACATTGGAGGCACTATTTACTCTCAAAGGATTTTGTGTTGTTTACTGATCATGAAGCATTGAGGTATGTCAACTCTAAAAAAAAGTTAAATAGTAGGCATGCCAAATGGGTTTCATTTTTGTAACACTATACATTTGTTCTGAAGCACAAGTCGGGCAAACAAAATAAGGTTGTTGATGCATTGAGTAGGAGAGTCATATTGTTGACCACTAAGAAGAATGAAGTGGTAGGATTTGAAGGGATTATATATTTGTATGAATCTGATGCAGATTTTGGGAATATTGTGCAACAGTGTAAAAGTGCGGTAGAGGGTGAGTCCCATACTATTTTTGAAGAGTATTTTTTACATAATGGTTACTTGTTTAAGGGTAATCAATTATGCATTCCCAATGGCTCTATGAGAGAGAACATATTGAGGGAATTACATAGTGGGTGTTTGGCTAGTCATTTTGGAGTAGCCAAAACTACCACTCTTGTAGAGGAGAAGTACTATTGGCCAAAAATGAAGAGAGACATAATCAGTTTTGTCTCTAGATGCAGAGTATGTCAGATGGCTAAGGGCCATGCACAAAATATAGGGTTGTATATGCCACTACCATTTCTTACAGGACCATGGACCGATCTAAGTATGTATTTTGTGTTGGGGTTGTCCAAAACATAGAGGGGTAAGGATTCAGTTTTTGTTGTGGTAGACAGATTTTCAAAAATGGTGCATTTCATTGCTTGCCAGAAAACTAATGATGCAACTAGGACTGCAATCTTATTCTTTGATGAGATTGTGCGGTTGCATGATGTTCCAAAGACTATTACTTCTGATCGGGATACTAAGTTCTTGAGTCACTTTTGGAAGATGTTGTGGAAAAAGTTGAACACCAGGCTGCAGTTCAATAGTGCTTACCACCCACAGACCGATGGGCAAACTGAGGTAGTGAACAAAATCTTGGAAAACCTCTTACGGTGAATAGCTGGAGAAAATCCAAAATAATGGGATTTAGCCTTGTCACGAGCCGAATTTACATACAACAGTTCAGTGAACAGGTCGACGGGTAAATCTCCTTTTCAAATTATTTATGGTCAAAATCCTAGAGGTGTATTAGATTTGGTTGAGTTACCAATTGGGGAACAAGTTAGTGATGATGCAAAAGCATTTGCAAAGCATATCCAAAAAATGCAAGAGATAGTGAGGGAGAAATTGCAGAGTAGTAATGCTCACTACAACGAGTCTGCTGATGCACATAGAAGGGTGAAAGTGTTCGAAGAGGGTTATATGGTCATGGTTCATCTTAGAAAATAAATATTTCCTAAGGAGACGTATAACAAACTAAAACTTAAGAAAATCGGGCCATGTAGGATTTTAAAGAAGATCAATGATAATGCCTATAAAGTGGATCCTCCCGATGAATTTGATATTTCACCCGTTTTTAATGTTTCTGATTTATTTTAGTATCTTGGTATTGCCGAGGATGGTGAATTACAAGAGACAGTAAATTGGGTACTATAGATGCCTAAGAAGAAAAAAGACATAGTTGCATAGGTGCTCGATATGAAGGTGATCACCACCAGACATGGGAGCTACAATAGATTCTTGGTTTAGTGGGAAGGATTACCACAGTCAGATAACACTTGGGTTTTAGAGTCAGAGCTAAAGGAAATTAATAACCAAAAGCTAGAGGATTTCAATTCAACTAAACTCGTAGGAGCTGAGTTCTTTTTCACCAGAGGAGAAGGGAAGATGTTTTCTAGAAGATATCCCCAGATGAATAGGCAGATCGAGGATTTGAATGCAAAAATAGCACAACTGACTGGTGTGATTGATCGCATGGGAGAGAGACATCCCAAGGTTCATGTAGATCAAGGATCTGATTATGAAAACATACCTAAGGAACGTGGATATGAGGTCCACGTAGAAGCATAACTAGAGGACCCAGAGGAAGAAGGGTACGATTTTGAAAATTGACTGATACGAGCTCTATAGGGTCTTAAGGAGAATCGATATGGGATCAAGATCTAGGTTCCTGAGTATGCTGGTGGGTTGAAACCAGAGCAGTTGATCGATTGGATCAATAGCCTGGAAAAATATTTTGAATGGAGTAACCTTGCTAAAGAGAAGAAGGTTAAGCTCGCACGCACAAATTTGAAGGGACATGCATTGATCTGGTGGGATCATTTATAGAGTACACGACAGAGAAATGGAAATAAAAATATCAGGGATTAGATAAATATGAAGAAGTTACAGGAAAAAATTATACCTGTAGACTACTTCCAAACCCTATTTTGTAGATTTTAGAATCTTCGACAGAAGGATAAAAACATTGAGGACTATACTAATGAATTCTACAACCTATCCATTCGAGTGGAGCATAATGATATGGAGGACCAAAGGGCTGCCAAGTATGTAAATGGCCTAAGTTTTGCTATCCAAGATGAGATGAGCATGCATCGCACTCTTAAAGTGGAGGATGCATATCAAATGGCCCTCAAGGTAGAGGAGAAATTGAAAAGGGTTAATACTAGAGGCAAGAAGGGATTCACACCCTCTTCAGGTCAGGGTCGAAGTGGATCTAATTTTCTCAAGTGATAATCCTCAATACCTACTAAACAAGAAGAAGATGGGCAGAATCTGAGAGGACGAGGATACCAACGAGGTAGAGGTTACAGTGGTGGACAAAATGGGAATGATCCAAGAAGGTCGTATACATGTTATGGATGTGGTGAGGAGGAGCACAAAGTATTTAAGTGTCCCCAATGTGATGTACAAGAAAGGGGTCAAGGAGGACAAGGAGGGGTCAATTTGGTTGAGATGGAAGAGCAGGATGAGGATGAAGTTTTTTTTGATATGGCTTATGATAAGGAGGACGCTGATTGTTCCTAAGAAAGAGAAGATGTAGAGCAAAGTGAAGGGGCAGACTATATATGGTGATGATTCAGGGCTACAAACGAACATGTTTCGAATAAGGTGTACATCAGGAGGGAAGGTATGTAACATTGTCATTGATGGTGGTAGTTGTGAGAATCTGGTGTCAAATATCATGGTTGATAAAATGAACTTGGAATACGAAAAGCATCCTTATCCATATCGCATCTCATGGGTTAAGAAGGAGAATGAGGTAACAGTATATTAGAGGTGTTTAATTGAATTTTCAATTGGGAGCACTTACAAGGATGAAGTGTGGTGTGATGTGATCCCGATGGATGCATGTCACATTATGTTTGGAAGACCTTGGCAGTACGACAGGGATACTAACCATAATGGGAGAAAGAATACTTACACATTCTTGAAGGATGGTGTAAAGGTAGTTCTTGTACCTCTAAAGGAGGATGGGTCGAGTGAGAGCTTTTTGATGATGAAGGAGTTTCTTGCAGAGATCAAGGACGCTAGCATATGTTATGCCTTAACAGCTAGGAAGCTAGAAACAAAGAAAGTTGTTATGCCTACAACAACAACTAAGTTGCTAAGTGAATATAAAGATGTCACACCAGAGGAGTTACCAGATGGGCTACCACCAAAGAGGGATATCCAACATCACATGGATTTGATTCCAGGATCAGCGCTCCCAAATCAGGCAACTTATCGATTGAACACAACATAGAATGCAAAGTTGAGTAGGCAAGTGACAAAGTTGATAAAGAAGGGATTAGTTAGGGAGAGTATGAGTCCATGTGCGACTCCAGCATTGCTGACCCCAAAGAAATATGGTGACTAGCGGATGTGTGTGGATAGTAGAGCCATAAACAAGATCACAATAAAATATCGGTATCCTATGCCGAGAGTGGATGACATGATGGATGGATTGGCTGGAGCTAAATACTTTAGTAAAATTGATCTACGGAGTGGATACCATATTATAATTAGAGAAGGGGATGAATGGAAGACAACTTTTAAGATAAAATATGGGTTGTACGAGTGGATGGTGATGCCATTTGGGTTGTCTAATGCACCCGATACATTTATGCGGTTGATGAACATAGTACTGTGGAAATATAATGGTAAGTTTGTGGTTGTGTATTTTGATGATATTTTGATTTATAGTAAAAGTGAAGAGGAACAAATTTTACACCTGAAATTAGTGTTAGACGTGCTCAGGAAGGAGAAATTGTATGTCAATCTAAAGAAATGTAGGTTTCTTCAGGATAGTTTAGTGTTTTTAGGATTTATAATCTCAAGAGATGGCATAAGGATGGATGATGAGAAAGTGAAGGCGATTATGGAATGGCCTCTTCCATGAACTATAACAGAAGTAAGGAGTTTTCATGGCCTAGCTACCTTTTACCAAAAGTTCATCAGGAACTTTAGTAGTATAGTTGCCCCTATAACTGAGTGCACGAAGGCGAAATAGTTTGTATGGACTATGGCAGCAACAAAGAGTTTTGAACTCTTGAAGAAGAATGTGTCGGAAGACCCTATTCTAGTGTTACCATATTTCAGTAAGGTGTTTGAGGTTGATTGTGATGCCTCATTTGTTGGAATTGGTGGTGTCTTACGTCAAGAGGGTCGACCTATAGCATTTTTCAGTGAGAAGCTGAATGATGCAAGAAAGAATTATTCTACATATGATGTGGAATTTTATGCAATTGTGTAAGCATTGCAACATTGGAGGCACTACTTACTATCAAAGGAGTTTGTGTTGTTTACTGATCATGAAGCATTGAGGTATGTCAACTCTCAAAAAAGTTAAATAGTAGGCATGCTAAATGGGTTTCATTTTTGCAACAGTATACATTTGTCCTGAAGCACAAGTCGGACAAACAAAATAAGGTTGCTGATGCATTGAGTAGGAGAGTCGTGTTGTTGAACACTATGGAGAATGAAGTGGTAGGATTTGAGGGGATTAAAGATTTGTATGAATATGATGTAGATTTTGGGAATATTGTGCAACAGTGTAAAAGTGCGATAGAGGGTGAGTCCCATACTATTTTTGAAGAGTATTATTTACATAATGGTTACTTGTTTAAGGATAATCGATTATGCATTCCCAATGGCTCTATGAGAGAGAACATCTTGAGGGAATTACATAGTGGAGGTTTGGCTGGTCATTTTGGAGTAGCCAAAACTACCAATATTGTAGAGGAGAAGTACTATTGGCCTAAAATGAAGAGAAACATAATCAGGTTTGTCTCTATATGTAGAGTATGTCAGATGGCTAAGGCCATGCACAAAATACAAGGTTGTATATGCCACTGCCAGTTCCTACATGACCATGGATCGATCTAAGTATGGATTTTGTATTGGGGTTGCCCAAGACATAGAGGGGTAAGGATTCAGTTTTTGTTGTGGTAGATTTTAAAAAATGGTGCATTTTATTACTTTCCAAAAAACTAATGATACAACTAGGACTGCAATCTTATTCTTTGATGAGATTGTGCGGTTGCATGGTGTTCCAAAGACTACTACTTCTGATTTGGATACTAAGTTCTTGAGTCACTTTTGGAGGACGTTGTGGAAAAATTTGAACAGTAGGCTGTAGTTCAGTAGTGCTTACCACCCACAGAACGATGGGAAAACTGAGGTAGTGAACAGAAGCTTGGGAAACCTCTTATGGTGCATAGTTGGAGAAAAACCAAAAAAATGGAATTTAGCCTTGTCACAAGCCGAATTTGCATACAACAAATCAATGAACGAGTCGGCAGGTAAATCTCATTTTTAAATTATTTATGGTCAAAATCCTAGAGGTGTATTAGATTTGGTTAAGTAACCCAATTGGGGAACAAGTTAGTGATGATGCAGAAGCATTTGCAAAGCATATCCAAGAAAGTGCAAGTGTTAGCAAGGGAAAAATTGCAGAGTAGTAATGCTCACTACAAAGAGTCTGTTGATGCACACAGAAGGGTGAAAGTGTTCAAAGAGGGTGATATGGTCATGGCTCATCTTAGGAAAGAAATATTTCCTAAGGGGATGTATAACAAACTAAAACTTAAGAAAATTGGGCCATGCAAAATTTTGAAGAAGATAAATGATAATGCCTATAAAGTGGAGTTGCCCGATGAATTTGATATTTCACCTGTTTTTAATGTTTCTGATTTATTTCAGTATCCTGGTACTGTCGAGGATTGTGAATTACAGGAGACAGTAAATTGGGCACGACATATGCCTAAGAAGAAAAAAGATAGAGTTACACAAGTGCTCGATAAGAAGGTGATCACCACCAGACATGGGAGCTACAATAGATTCCTGGTTCAGTGGGAAGGATTACCATAGTTAGATAACACTTGGGTTTCAGAGTCAGAGCTAAAGGAAATTGATAACCAAAAGCTACAGGATTTCAATTCAACTAAACTTACGGGAGCTGAGTTCTTTTTCACTAGATGAGAAGGGAAGATGCCGCCTAGAAGATATGCCCAGATAAATAGGCAGATCGAGGATCTGAATGTAGACATAGCATGGTTGACAGGTGTGATTGATCACATGGGAGAAAGACATCCCATGGCACATGTAGATCAAGGATATAATGATGAAAACGTACTTGAGGAACGTGGATCTGAGGTCCATGTAGAAGCAGAACTAGAGGGCCTAGAGGAAGAAGGGCATGATTTTGAAAATTGACTGATACGAGCTCTAGAGGGGCTTAAGGGGAATCGATTCAAGATCAAGATCGAGGTTCCCGAGTATGCTGGTGGGTTGAAACTAGAGGAGTTGATCGATTGGATCAATAGCCTAGAAAAGTATTTTGAATGAAGTAACCTTGCTGAAGAGAAGAAGGTTAAGCTTGCATGCACAAAGTTGAAGGGACATGCTTTGATCCGGTGCAATTTATAGATTACACGATAAAGGAATGGAAAGGAAAAGATCAAGGATTGGATAAATATGAAGAAGTTACAGGAAAAATTTATACCTGTAGACTACTCCCAAACCCTATTTTGTAGATTTTAGAATCTCCGACAAAAGGATCAAAGCATTGAGGACTATACTAATGAATTCTACAAGCTATCCATTTGAGTGGAGCACAATGAGACGGAGGACCAAAGGGTTGCCAGGTATGTAAATGGCCTAAGTTTTGTTGTCCAAGATGAGATGAGCATGCATCGCACTCTTATAGTGGAGGATGCATATCAAATGGTCCCCTTCTCCAAAATATTACAATCCATCATATAGCAACCGAAAACCAAAGAAACCCTAAAACATTTTTTTTCTAAAAATTGCTAAAAATAGATTTTTTTTCTAAAAACTTCTAAAAATAGAAACGAGTTAGATTGCGCCCAAATTCAGTGTACACATCCTAGTGTGAACTCAACTACAAAAGACCAACAAAATGGACTCCAATCACATAACACAAATGCAATATAATGGAAGAACCCTAAAAATCGATATTATTCTCATTCCTGAATTCACCCCCTTCCCCAAATGATTACAATCCATCATATAGCAACCGAAAACCAAAGAAACCCTAAAACATCTTTTTTCTAAAAATTGCTAAAAATATATATTTTTTCTAAAAATTGCTAAAAATAGAAATGAGTCGGATTGCGCCCAAATTCGATGTACACATCCCTATTGCAAAAAAAAACCTTAATTTAAAATATTAGGTCTCAAATTAAGGTATAACAAAATATAATAAACTTCTAACAGCCAAAAAAACCCAAAAAACCCGAGAACCTATTCTAAAAGCTAATTTTGGGGCACTAGATGGAGGAGTTAGGTCTCAAAAACATGATTTTTGGAGGTTCAAGAGGATCAAAGATCTTCCTAATGTAGAACACGCATGCAAAACCACCTATTAAATTTCAAGGCAAACGGGCGTACGGTTCACAAGTTATGGCTCGACAAGGTGCATCACAATAGAATATTGTTTTCTAACATTTGTATCACACCAAGTATCATCCAAATAGAAGTATTTTCCTGAGTTCCCACCACCCATCTTAAATATTTTTTGTTCAATAAATTTACACAGGTTTTTATGAGGGATCTTTGTCCCTCATATCGAGTGGGGTTTGATCCTTGGACCTCTCAAAAATATACCAAAGCCCCTTACCACTGCAGTAATCTTGTAACTTCAATGAGTTTACACAGTTTTTTATGAGGGCTCCTAGTCCCGTCATACTGAGTGGGGTTTGAATCTTGGATCTCTCGAAGAGAGGCCCACACCCTTACCTCTGCAGTAATCTTACAACTCCACCCATATTAAACCTTTAATCACTAGATCAATTGATATTTTAAAACCGTTCCATAGTGTAGAACCATTTGGTAGAGAGAATACAGTAAATATTAATATTAGAAACTAGTTATACATTATATAAAAATAACCATAGAAATTTATTTTTTCAATTGATTAAATGGGATTGAAATGGGTCCCACCCATATTACATCATCACCACACAGTGGTATTATAACAAAGCTTGGATATTATTCATGTATTGCTTGGCAAGATTTAAACCTTGGTCTCCTCCTTAAATGTTGAGGAATATAACCGGTTGAGCTAATGCCACTTGATTATTTTCAATGAGTTTACACATGTTTTTATGAAGGATTATAGTCCCCTCATATTGAGCGGGGTTTGAACCTTGGACCTCCCAAAGAGAGGCCAAAGCCTTTACCATTGCAATAAACTTGCAACTTATAAAATAACCATAATATTTTCATGTAATGATTCACTAATAAATGATGATTAAAATAAAGGTAATATAACAAATTGATTTACAATTATATTATGATAATCCACTTATTATAAGGAATAAGAGTTTTTATTATAGATAATAAAACTTATTACTTGCAAGCTTAATTGAAAGGGTGAGAGATCCACCCTTGCCAAATCTTGACCAATACTCATGAGACAACTACACATCCAAACTAAAGGCATTAAAATTTCTCCCTAACTTCCAGATCAACTTATATGGGGCTCTATTATTGGTTTAGGTGTTTACACAATCATAAAAGGGGTGTTATTATAACAATAGGGTTAAAGAACTCAACCGTAACTGAAGTATGGAATTATGAGATTCTCCCAAAATTCAAGCCTTCCTTTGGTTGGTGCTCCAAAACAAGATTCTTACTGGAGACAACCCCATTAAGAGGAATATCATGGGCCTCATATTTGCCATAGGTGTTTTGAGAACAATGAAACAATATCACATATATTATGTCAGTGGACAAAAGCAATTAAAATCTAGATTGAAATTCCCATCAACTAAGATCAACATTATCAAAAACCTTAAACTCAAAAAGTGCCTAGCCAATTGGGGCCAAATGTACAAAAGTTGACCGAAGGACAAGCACCTTATCAGGAAATATGGTATTCAATATCAATATTCATCATTTGGCACACATGGAAGGATAGAAATAGGATTTTTTTTATAACAAAATAACCACTTTTTGAGTGTTAACCAATAGAGTGTTAAGGGAGATAGTCTTGAACACAAAAACAATATATCATAAACAACAAGACATTAGGAGATTAAGAAAAAAAGAGATACAATTGTTACACCAAATGGGTCTCCAAAATCTCTTGAATTTTGGGCCACGGGTTAGAACAATCAAACCTCAAGAGATAAAGTTCCCTATACTTTTCTTTGATGAAGCCTCTAAATCAAACTCAGGTTGTACAATGACTAGTGGTGTGATACTAGTGGAACCACACTATGAAATGTTTTAGTTCAAAATTAATTTAGGAAAAACAACCAATAACGTTGCAGAATATATAGGCTCTGAAATGGAACAAAAATTGGCTCAAGAACAAGGCATTAAGCAACTCCATGTTTATGGTGATTAGAGACATGTGATCTCTACTCTATCTAAGGGGAAGGATTAGCCTTGCAAATGAGGTCATAAACATGGCCTTCTTGCATCTTAGAGTAATAAGAAAAAAGAAAAGCATACAACATGAGTGGCACAAATGATAGGAAGCATATGATAATTTTGGAGCCTTTGGAGATTCTGGAACCTTTGAAGATTTCAGTGCCCCTGGAGATTTTGATGCCTACGGACAACCTTGGAACATTGTGTGATTTTGGAGCTTTTGGTGTTTCAAGTTTTCTTGGTGAATATGGTGCCTTTTGCATCTATGGCACCATTGGTATATCATTGCACTTTTTTGAGCTTTTTAATTTATTTTTATTCCTCCTTTTAGACAACAATCTTGTGATCTCCAAGTTGCTTGTTGGATAATTGTTCTTTGCAAATTTGAATATCAATATATAACTTCATTTTTTTTTTAAATAAAATAAAACTTCTTATAAGGAATAAGAATTGGCAGAATAAAGTTGCAAGCTTATTGTAGTGGTAAGGGTTTAGGCCTCTCTTTGAGAGGTCCAAGGTTCAAACCCCACTTAGTTTGAGGGGACTAGGACCCCTCCTAAAAAATTATGCAAAATCATTGAAAAAAATAATAGTTGCAAGCTTACTATAGTGGAAAAGGCTTTGGTCTCTCTTTGAGAGGTCTAAGGTTCAAACCCCATTCAGTATGAGGGGACTGGGACCCCTCATAAAAACCTATGTAAACTTGTTGAAAGATATTTGTAAGCTTAATGTAGTTGTAAGGGCTTTGGCCTCTCTTTGATAAGTCCAAGGTTCAAACCCCACTTAGTACGAGGGGACCGAAACCCCTCATAAAAACTTGTGTAAACTCATTGAAAAAATTTAATAGTTGAAAGCTTACTATAGTGGTAAAGGCTTTGGCCTCTCTTTGAGAGGTCCAAAGTTCAAACCCCACTCAATATGAGAGGATTGTGACACCATAAAAACCTATGTAAACTCATTGAAAGATAGTTGCAAGCTTA
The DNA here is from genome assembly GCA_028583015.1 of Wollemia nobilis. NCBI lineage: Eukaryota > Viridiplantae > Streptophyta > Pinopsida > Araucariales > Araucariaceae > Wollemia > Wollemia nobilis. The sequence goes on from JAQPPZ010002515.1 coordinate 3,096,312, forward strand.
CTGCAATGGTAAGGGCTTTGGCCTCTCTTTGGGAGGTCCAAGGTTCAAACCCCACTCAGTATGCTAATTGGTCTGTATCTCTATTTGGGGGATTAATCCACTCCAGTTAAAGTAATTATAAAAAAACTCAAAAGTTAGTGAGTTAAAGGATATTGTTTGACAAATTGAGAAGGTGTATAAGGTTAGAAGTTAGCATAATAAAGATAGCTAGCTATGATGTATAAGTAACTTGATTAGTAATTATAAAAAAAACCAAAGGTTGTGAATTAAAGGATATTGTTTGACAATTTTTTTTTTTTTTTTTTAAAGCGAAAAACCCCTTGCGGAGCCGCCTTGGTCTGAGAGACCACGAACAGGGGGTTCTACACCGTCAAAGTCACCGGGAGTCGCACTTGACCTTGCCCGCACCAACATTATCAATTGGATTTTAGATACCCAATTCAGCTTTTTGGTAGGGTGGATATTTGAACTTGGGACCTCCCTTGGAGGATTGCCCTCTCCTCTCCAACTCACCTACAACACCTGGGTTATTGTTTGACAAATTTGAAAGGTGTCTAAGGTTAGAAGTTAGCATAATAAAGATAGCTAGCTATGATGTATAAGTAACTTGACTTTTAGATTATTATAAGTTGTGAAGAAATGCCAAAAATATATCTAAATAATGTAATTTGTTATTTATTTAAATTTTTTAATAAGTTATGTGGCTTCTATTAAGGGCCACTTCTATCAAAATACCAAAATATTACATTTGTTGCAGTATACCTTTTTATCACAAATTTTTCATTTATTTTTCTCTTAAATATATTCTTCAACTTCCTCAAAGTGCTATGTTTCCACAATCAACTTCTTGACATTATTTTGATTAAGAGAAAATCTCACTTGACCGATTGCCTTCTAAAATAAGAATTTCACCGAGATGAAAATCAACATCGCAATTTGCTAATTGATTCGCTACCTGATTTATTTTTTATAAATATGCTCACACTTCGAGGAGATTGCCTTTAGTAATAGATGATGAACATCAACAATGATATTATTTTTTATCCAATCTCCACATCTATTTTTGCTTATAACATTGATGATAATTTGTGGGTCCCTCTCAATTGAAATTTTTTTCCATCATTTTCTATTGCAATTTTAATCCATGTAAGAAGTACCCTAGCCTTTGCATAGTTGTTAGTTGAAGTTCCATATGATTATGAATAAGTGAAGAGAATTTTGCCTTCACTATTTCTAAAAACACCACCTCCACTAGCTTTTCCTGGATTTCCTTTAGAAGCACCATCAAAATTAATTTTGATAAATTCAATTTTTGGACATTTCTATTTTACCTTTGTTTTAATTTCATTGGTGCAAATGTAATTTATTATTATTATTTTTAATAAGCTATGTGAGGCTTCTATTAGATCCACTCTCATTACAAAAACAAGACATTACATTCTCTCATTACATTTTTAACAAGTTAATTAAAGCATACCCAACTTTGCCTTTCTATCAAAGATATTCTTCATTTGCCTTTCTATCAATGATATTCTCCATCTTCCTCAAACTACTAAGTTTCCATAATCAACTCCTTTTATATTAGATGCCTTTCGATATTTAAATTTTGTCGAGATGAAATTCAACACTGTGAATGGTTAAAATAATTGATACCCAACTTCTATATCTATAAATATATTGTCTATAACAACCTCACAATTTTGTAATATCTTTTTTTAGGGTTCTTATTCATTCCCCTCATATTCCAAAATATTATTTTCATTAATATTTTTTGTTTTTTTTTGTGGGTTTAACCCCACTTTTTGTTAGCACTTGTGATATTTGCTTTTGTTTCCCGTGTCAATATCCCTATGGATTTCTTTTTTCTCTTTGTTTTTGCTTCTTGGGTCTTCCTCTCTTTTTTGTTATTTGTATCAATACTTTCATCTTCATCAAAATTTTCAATCTTCTCACACTGCTCATAGTAAGACTTATCATCTTTAGGTTTAGCTTGATCTAAGGATCTGAAATGTAAAAAATAACCTCAAAAGCACAATCTTATTTATGTTGCCCTAGAAACCCTAAAGTGCAAGGATGCTCTTCTATAGCAAGTACTTTCTTATTTTACCTTCAAAACCTAATTGTTAATGGGTTTCCTCCATCCTCATTTCTTTATTATGTCTTAAACCTTAAAGTGCAAGGGATAACATCTTCACCCCTTTCACGCTTAGTACATGGAGAGGATTTTATACTATTTTAAGAAAATGAAGATAATTTACCTGAAATAAACTTGACCTCTTTTGTTGTCTTTGTTTTAGGATTTTTCTCTACACCTTCTTTTGAACCTATTATTCCTTTTGAACTTGCCAAATGATAATGCAAATAGACTTTCTTTGTCTCTTTTTTTAGAGTGGAATATCTTGATCTGATCTAGCTTCTATTACCATATGATTTCTTTGCTTTGTCTTGAAGTTTATCTCATTGCTATATTTTTTGTCTCTTTCTTCATAGTTTTTACTTTGCGAACTCTTGCGATGTGACCAACCTCATAACAATTGTGGCAACAAAATGCAATATTTTCATAATCTACTTGTTGATCCTCTTTTCTTGATTAAGATTTAATATTAATGGACTATGACAAAAGTTTTGAAATATCTATAGCAACACATATTCAATATATATAGTATGCTTTCACTCCTTAGTAGTTAGTTCTTCTTTGTTGAATTCCAATAAGGTATTTCCAATATTCTTCAAAATGTCTTTTTTTATAAGTTGATATGGAAGTCCAAAAAACCTAACCAATACTAGAAGCTTCTTAATAATTTTTATCTCAACATAAAATATTTAATTTCATGGTCTCAAGTAAAGTGCATCTCTTCCTTAAACCATGGGTCACCAACCATTATTTTATCCTTAATTTTTGTATTGGAAAAGATTACGAGGAAAAAACCTTTAGGAAGAAAAGTCATAGAGTAGTTTGAGTTTTAATCTCCATTTCCACTTGATCCAATTTTGAATCTCCAAAAACCCTAGTAATGATCTATGGAACTTAAATCTTAACCCTCTACTTTTAAGAACCATTATATCATGCTCAATCATCTCATCCTTGATACTTACTTATGGTGTAACATTTACTACACGAATTGACCTTGCTATGTATTCACTCTTCTACTTATCTCCAACTCAGGCCTCGATACTTCCAACTAGGACATCCTAACTTCCTATTAAAGCTTTCAAATATGAATTTCCTTCCATACTAGCTAATGGGGATCACTCTTGGCTTGCATTTCCTCTTAGCTCACATTCCCTCTCGACTCACACTCGTTCTTAGCTTGCACTCACTCCTAACTTGTCCCTCTTGGCTCGTAATAACCCTTATTTATTTATTTATTTTTTTCGATTTTTTTTTTGGAAATAATGTTCTACACATTCTTGGTAAGGGTTTGAAGCATTGATGCACTTTTGATAAAACCATCACTCTTCTACTATAACTGAATCTTGACTCGCGCTCTCTCTTAGCTCACACTTCCTCCTCTCAACTCAACTCCAATCACATTTAATTAAGATCAGTTTTTAAATAAATATAATTTCTTATTTATTTAATATAAAATTATGATATTTAAGTGTGTGATTGTCTGTTAATCCCCTATTACGAGGTATCATAACTGTGATAAAAATCTTAGCCCTAAACAAAACTAGTAAGAATTTTCACACTAACCAAAAAAATAAGACATTTAAAAAAAAAATTCACTGACATATGTTAAAATTTATATACTCATACTCTCACATGCAAAATAGATAGATAAACAATTTTTTTAATAAATATTATAACTATTGATTATTATTATTTTTTTTTGTTTTTTTTTTGTTAAAAAAGTAAACACGTAAAGAAATAAAACCTAAATTCTGGACGCAATATTTAAATAAATAATAATAATATTTAAAAAAAAATAAAAACTTTTTACTTCACAAATCTGGCCTCTTAGAAACCCTAGTCCTACTTATTTTTAACATACCGCGCGCATCAGTTTTGTGTTTTCCGGGAGCAGAGGAGGAAGGAGGAGCGGAGGAGAGAAATTTGATCGGGCAACATGGTTCTCAAGTGAGTTCCTCCAAAATACTTGTTTCGAACAAACTCAATTTTCTTCATCTCAGAAATGCGTAGGGTTTATGCATTTGTATGGCTACAGAAATATTGTCGCGAATAATTTGCATGGGCTGTAATGCCTTAATGCATTTCTATGCCTTTTTTCTGTTGTTTGCTTCGAGTTTTTGGAATCCATAGACCCTCGGCTAGTTTTTTGTAGTCATTATTTGTGTTCGGAAAAAATATTGGAGGGATTTAGGGTTTGCAGTTCCTTTTGCATTCGAATGGGAGATTATGTGATTTGGACATGTTTTGAGCTGAGATTTTGATCCGCGAGAAAATAAAATGGTGTTCAATGGTGTTGCCTTGACATTTTCTATTTCTTTAGATTTTACCATATTATATTTATTTTTTAAATTTTTACAGAAATTTGCATTTTTAATCTTTGTCCTTGCCAAGTCACTTTTAAAATCCATTCTTATTGTTCATCACGTCCTTTAGGGTCCCTTGTTTTAGGTTTTCGCCTTTCCTAGGGAGTTTTACTATTGTTTTCATCAGTATACGGTTCTAATGTAGGGTTTCACGGTTATTAGTCATATAAGAAACATGTCTATTATCACAATTCTTGTTGTAAGAAAAGATTCATGGTTCCCGTGTCACTCTTTTGTAAGGCTTTTGGAACCAGAGATCTAATCGTCATAGAAAAGCTCCGTTTGTTTTTTAATTGGTAAATATTGCGTTACGTAGTGTGTTGCCTTTCACCGTGCATTGTGGTAATCTTGGCCCCTTTATTTTTATGTTTTTAAATCTGCCTCACACTCAAGTGTAGAATGTGTGGTTTACACTTCGTCCAACGACATGTTTGGATGCTTCATCTTTGCCGCCTTGTATCAAGAGGGATTTGAACCTTGGTCACTTTTATTAATGCCAGCTAGTACAATTTCACCGTAATCACCGTGACCCGCAGGTTTTGGTCTCCCGTCTTGCTATGATATTTTCCCGATGCAACTAGTTGTGTTGTCACTCTGAGATGAATTCACATTGTGTCCTATTACCTAGCTGTGTTGTCACTCTGAGACGAATTCATCTTGTGTCTTATTACCTAGCTGCATTGACAGGATTCATATCAATGTGTTTATTGGTATGACAGTGTTGATTTATGGCATGCCACTTGTGCATATATCACTTGGTAATATTGAACCTTGGTCTCCTCTTTGAAAATTGAGGAATTTAATCTGTTGAGCTAGTTTCATTTAACTGGTATTTGTTTGTTTTCTTGTGTTGGCTTCCTCATCTTGTATTACTTTGTGGCACTTAACACATCAAATAACCTTTATGTATGGAAATTGTATTCAAGAGTATAGTTGGAAAAATCTCAGGGTATTTGTGACAGAAAAATCTCCAAAAATACAGAATCCATATTCTGGTGAGTTCTTGTAAAAATCTCATAGAAAAATGTGTTGGTAATGGCAAAGACTCATCAAAACTCAGTCAAATTTGAGCAAAATCCCGTCTGATGGATCTTTACCCTATTTTTTTGTTTCTTTTTTAATAAATTGGTTATATGGGATTGAAATGGGTATGTTTTAATTGGTTATATGGGACTGAAATGCTTTCGTTTTAATTGGTTATATGGGATTGAAGTGGGCCCCACCTCTATTACGTTGTGACCACATAGCAGTATCACAACAATTTGGCAATTATGCATGTATTGTTTGACAAGATGATTGGGTCTCCTCCTTGAAAGTTGAGGTATTTAACCATTTCAACTCTTGCCATTTAATAACTTTACCTGAGTTTTTGACAGGAACATTTTTTTTTTTAAATATGAATTTATATAAACTTGTTTTGAGTTTGTTAAAATCTGAGTTATTGCGAAGTCTTGAGTCCGAGTCATAATTGGATTCTGTTTTTTTCAACTATGCTTAAGAGTGATGTGGCCTCTTACCAAGAGGTATCTTGAAGGGGACTGCCATGTTGCCAGTGGTACTCTTTTTATGAAATAGGTGATCCCAATGCAAACTTTTTATGAAATAGGTGTGTAGCGGCTATTGTTTGGGATGAAAACTTTGAGCTACTAGCAGAAAGGGGGCCACTGAAAACAAGTGGCATGCTTTGAATGGTTAAAATTTCTTATGTTCTCTGCTATGTAGTTGGGAAATTTAAGAAGTTTGAATCCAGCCTCTATTAAACAAGAGTAAAAGGTTACATCTTACTCAAACCAATCCTGAATCTCTAAGTTATTTCACACATAGGGTTTGGTACTGTAACTAGCAAGGTTTTTACCTCCTGTGTATTGTCTAAGTGAAGACAATAAAATTTTCTTCTGGCACTTGCAGTGATACCTGTCTTTTCTTTTCATTCCATTGAGATGCCCATAAGAAAGATCTTATTTGGTTGGTCTATTATTATTATTATTATTATTTTTTTGCTTTGTTTGTGGAAAACACCCCTCTTGGATAAGACCCAAGGAGGTAGGGGGTATCTATTCTGCCAAAATCGCCCAAGGCTCGCATCTGGCCTGCCCCCTTCGACACACTCAAGGAGCATGCCTAAAACAACAAAAACATAAACAACACAAACACCAGAAATAAACACAAAAACAACCACAAAAAAAAACAAAGAAAACACAAAAATGACAAAAACAACAAACAACAACAACAAAACACAAAAAAAACCACAAAAAACAACTAAACTATACAAAAATACAAAAAAAAACAAAAACATAAAAAAACACAAAAAAAACACAAAAAACACAAAAAAAACAACACTAAAACAACAAAAAAAACAACTTAAAAACAAAGCTCAACAAAAACAACACAAAAACACACCAAAAAAATAAATCGATGGAAAAAACATATTACAGCTACGGCCTTTTTAAGCTAACATGCCTTTTAACCAAGAATCAACACAAGAAACATAAGAATGATTTTTTTGAGTTGGGGAACTGAAATACCGTAGCTGAACCAAAGAGAAGCTAATACAAAGTAAAAAGGAACTAGGTACCTTTAGTATTGGAGCCATCCAGAGAAATGATAGATAGAAGAGCATCCCTGTTTTGCGAAGTCCACCATCTGGGAGGGTGGCTGTAGCAAGTAAGATCACCTTTGTCCAACGCCCAATTAGCTAAAGCATCAACAATCCTATTCCGTTCTCTGACCACATGATTGTATTCAACTTTCAAAAAGCCCATCTGGATTAATTGAATCTTCTCAACAATTTTTTTATTCTCCAATCAGCCTTATGATTCTTAGGAGTCTTCAACAGATTAATCATGATATGGGTCAGATTCAATCAGCACCTTGTGCCATCCAACCTTAGCAGCCTCACAAAGGCCTTTGAGGATACCATACCCCTCAACAAGGTAATTGGAAAGGATACCCAAATTCTTAGCAAAAGTGAAAACCAGGGAACCATCTGAAAGTCTACCAATTCCTACCATACTAGCTTTTCTAGGGTTCCCCTTAGAGGCTCCATCCGTCTTGACTTTTTGGAGGAGGCTGCTAATTCCTTGTTCTATCCATCTTTCGATTACTCACATTCCCTTTAAGTTGGTTGCCAATAGTAGAGTGAATATTCAATCTTTGTATAACTTGATCCCATCATTGGTGGGAGTCTTTGGGGTGATTAAGGAGCTGTTGGACTGATTCATCTAAGTTGGCAATGGTCTTTTGCCACATATAGTATATATCCTTCCTTTTCTGTTTGAAAATCCGATTGTTTCTTTCCTTCCAGAAACCCCAAGGCAGGATGGTTTGTTCCCATACAAACTAACTACCTAACAAAATGATCAACAACCTCTTGTTTAGGCCAATCCCTCCATAGCTGCTCAAGAGTAGAAAAATTGGACCATTGTAAATTGAGTAAGATAGCCATTCTCCTCCACAGCTCAGAGGCTAAGGGACACTCAATAAAAAGATGGCTAAGAGTTTCCACATTCTTTCCACACATTTCACATCTAAACAGGCCATGAAAGCCATGTTTCATAAGTTGCTCACTAGTGAGCACCCTTTGATGCAATAAAAGCCAAATAAAAAACCTCACCTTAGGCCAAAGGTTTTGAGCCCACAATTATGTAAATATGTCATAGGACCGATTGGGATTATTGTGGCATAAGGCCAAATAACCTTGAGCAACAATATACTCACTCTTAGTAGTGTTGTTTCATCCAAAACAATCCTTATCATGGGACCAAGAGAGAGATCTCATATGAAGGGTGTGTTGGATATCTTTCCTTTGCCTTTCTAGAATTTGAATAGGCCAGTATTCAATAGGGATGTAATATCTACCAACCTCTAAATTACTAGTCTAGTACCGACAATAATTAGCTACCTTTATCCAATTAAAATGGTGTAGCTTCTCCATCCAGGGCCTCCAATTAGGGAACCGAGTTATCAAAGGTTGGTGACTGTCCCAAGAATCTGTCCAAAAATTTGTCTGTTGACCATGATGAATAATCCAAAATAACTTTTTTATCAAATCCTCACCAATCCTAAGAATAGCCAAAATGGGTCATTGGGCTTAACGTACATACTTAGAAGAATTCTTGCCCATTGTCTTTGACTCTCTTTGTACTATCTCCAAATTACTTTCCCCTAAGAGCTAAGTTTGCATCTGTAAGAACTCTTAAATCCAAGACCTCCCCTTGTTTTATCATCAAACACCTTACTCCATTTCACCAAAGGAAATTTCTTTTTGTCATGTAATCCTGACCACAAAAATGACCTCATAATATAGATTAATTTTTTTCTATCGATTTTGGCATAGTATACAAGGACATATAATATGTTGGAATGACTTTTAAGATTGATTTAATTAGCTGCACTCTTTGTGCTAATGATAACCATCTACCTTTCAATGCTTGTAGTTTATTTTAAACTTATAACTTGATTCCATAATTCCATCCCCATTCTCCCCTCGTGTAAGGGCATCCCTAGACAAGTTGGCAAATTTGCCTCCTCCATTTGAAGTAACCATCATATCCTTGCTTTGATTCTAGATGGGTTGTTTAGGAAGTAAATTTTGGATTTTGTCCTTTTAAATTTCTGACCTGATGCTCTTTTGGATTCCTTTAATAAGTTATTCAAAGCTCTGGGCTCGTTTATCCTCTTGTCCTCCCAAAAAGGGCTGTATCATCTACAAATTGTTGATGGGTGATGTTGTCGATGTTATTACTAGCCTTAAGTCCGCTTATAAGCCCATCTTTGTTTAGCCTTCTTCAAGTTCCTACCCAAAACCTTTGCCATAATAGTGAACAAATATGGTGATAGAGGATCTTCTTGTCTAAGACCTCTCTTGGCTTTAAATGATTTTGTTACCAATCCATAGACCAGCATTAAATATGAAATTGTAGAGACACGAGATTTAATCCATCTGACTCATTTCTTTTAAATCCAAACTTTTCTAATATTGCAAAAGGAAAATCCCATTTAACCCTATCATAGGCTTTATTCATATCAAGTTTTAAGATCATTACTCGCTCTTTTATTAAAGATACTGAATGTATAACTTCATGAGCTACTATGATCCCATCCTAAATCTGTCTCCCTTTTAAAAAATCCTTGTTGCTCTTCTGAAATAATTTCGTCTAACAGTGGTCTTAACTGATTCGCCATCACTTTGGAGATAATCTTATATGCCACATTACATAGGCTTATGGGCCTAAATGAATCAAACAATTCTGCCTACCCCTTTTTTGGATCCAAGGTAAAATATGTTGCATTTATTTTATAAGGTATGTATTGTTTTACCCTAGACTATTCCACAACCAAATATAGAATCCTTCACTATATCCCAGTTATGTTGATAGAATGATGTAGAGAGCCCATCGTAAATGCGGATTCATCCTTATCAAAAGAGAAAAGAGCTAAATGAACTTCTTCCAGAGAAATAATAGTAGTTTATCATTAAGAACTTTGAACTCCTTTGATAAGTAGACAAGGAGATAGTGGATCATCTTGGTGGTGTCCACGTGATGACTCGAAATATCCAGCAAGGGATCAATTGATCAAAATATAATATTTTAGAGTGTTGTAACAATATCTAATCCATTCACACCAACCTTGATCTAAACCAAAATTTTGGAGAATATAATGTAGAAAACCCAACAAACTCTATCATATGTTTATTGATGTCTAATATCATAAGCATATGTGGCTTTTTCATGGAATGAAGAGAATGTATCATGTCTTGTGCAATGATTACACCATTGAGATTTTGTTTACGACAAACAAAACCATCTTGTTCCTCTAAGATAACATAATCTATAATGCTTTTTGACTTGTTTGCCATAATTTTTGAAATGATGTTTTAAATCATATTGCAAAGCAAAGGCTTATTGGATAAAAGTTATCCAAATATTTTGTCTTTCCTTTATTGGCAACCAATATAATAAAGGTTGGTATTGATATCACTTATTGTGGCCTTTTCTTTTTGGGCCTCTTCAACTGCAACTAACATATATCACTCTTCAATAAATCCCAAGTCTTTTGAAAGAAAATTGCAGGAAATCCATTAGGGCTAGGTGCCATATTAGGATGCAAAGAGAAAACTGTTTCATGTAGCTTCTCCATAGATGTCTTCTTCATCAAACTTTCATTTTGTCCTTGCATAATAATTGATAGAATATTTTGTAAAAGCTCATCTTCTACCTCATCTTTGCCCAGTATCTTACAAAATATTTTTTGAAATAATTAATTGCTTCATTCCTCATATTTTCTTCGTCCTCAATATTTCTTCCATCTGGAGTATATGATGAAAAGAAAAACTTGTTTTTGCTATAGCATGATTTTTTTTTTAAATTTCTATCTCCTTCCTTTAGCCTTTTCTCCCTAGAATCTCCTCATTTTTCAATGCATCATGATAATCAAAATGTAATTGTTTTTCTTTCACACAAGAAGCCTTATCCATTCCATTTGTTTTTATTGTCTCTTGTAAAGTTTTGAGCTTGGATTTAATTTCTTTCTTTTCTTTAAAAATGTTACCAAAAGAATTGGCATTCCAAATCTTTATTTGCTCCTTTAAATATTTTATCTTTTGAACAAACTTGTACTATATGATCCTTCAAATTTTGATTTATCCCACCATAACATAACCATCTGGAAGAAAGTAGGGTCTTGGAGCCACATAGATTGGAGGCAAAATCGCTTTGGATAACCATTATTGGGTAAATCACAAGTCAAAATAATGGGTTTGTGATTTGATCTTGCTTGCAATAAGATCTTTGAATAGATCATATACTTTGTTTGCAACCATTTATTGTATAACAAGAATCTATCCAACCTTTCTGCTATATGAGTCATTATCCCATGTATATTGAAAATTTGAAGGACTAACATCTTAAAGGTTATTTGAATTGACAAATGAAGCAAAATCTTACATTGATTTAGACCATCCTGGAAAACCACCCTTCTTTTCCAAAGAAGATAGAACAGTGTTGAAATCACCCACAAGAATCCACCGATCATGATGATCATCATTGTATTTGACAAGAATATGTTAACGTCCTTCCAACATATTTCAAGAGGAGTAACTATAGTTGGAGCATATACATTAATAACCCCAACTTTTATGTTTTCCTCTTTGCTGTAAAAAAGTCCAGCAACCCAGTTACTTTTTGCTTCTAATAATTGCCCATCCATTCCCATTTGTCCCATATTATTGCAATACTGCCTGAAGCTCTTGTAGAAGGAACTGTTAGACAGTCACCTCTAAAGCTTCTGTAGAAGAAACTGTTAGACAATCACCAATCTTCCAAATCTTTTTAAAATTATTCTTACATTCCTCAATAATAAATTTTGTTTCTTGTATTAAACTCTTAACTATAACAACCAATTAATTCCTTTATAACTCTTTTTCATACCCTTAAAATTCCATGATATAATTTTCATCATCACTTTTTATTTTTTTTAGTGGGATTAGCCCCAGTTCTTGTTAACATTTGTGATATTTTTATTTAACTTCCCAAATTGATATCCCTTTGACCTTCTTTTTCTCTTTGTTCATGCTTTGATGGCCGTCCTCTTCTTTTTACATTCCCACCAATACTCTCAGCTTCATCAATCTCTTTTATTTTTCCATATTGTTAATAATGAGACTTATCCTCTGAAGATTTATATTGCTCTAAAGAATCTAAAATGCAAGTAATAGTTTCATGAACACTTTCTTCTTTATGTTGCCCTGAAAACCCTAAAGTGCATAGATGATCCTTTATAGTTATTACTTTCTTTTGTTGCTTTGGAAACCCTAAATTTCCTTAGATATCCTTCATATGCTTTTCTTTATTGTGCTGCTCTTGAAACCCTAAAGCGCAACAAATACACTTTGCACTACCTTCATTTTTATTGTAAGGAGAAGATTTTATGCTACTCGAGGAAAATGAAGCTCTACTTGGATTAAGCTTGACCTCCTTCACACCATTTGCTTTAAAATTTGCCTCCCCATTTTGAAGTGGAGAAGATAATGAGGAAAAATCCTTTTGGAAGGAAAATCATGTAGTAATTTGAATTCTATCCACTTCCACTTGATTCAATTTAGAATCTCATAAAAACCTCGCTAGTATCCATGGAACTTCGTATTAACCCTTTGGTTTTAAGAACCATTATATCATGCTTAATCATCTCATCCTTGATAATCACTTCTGATGCAGTATCTGCTACCTATACAGGGTTTGCCATACATTCACTCTTCCTCTTATTGCTAACTAGGGCGTCCATACTTCCAACTAAGGCATCCTTCCTTCCAACCATGGCATCCTTACTTTCAGGAAGGGCTTCCAAAAATAACTTTCTTGCCATGTTACATAGATTTTCTTTACAAGAATCCTTTAGTTTTGGAGTTTCTCCTAAGATCTGGAACAAGAAGAATACTTGTTCCTTGGTCACACTTTGCTTTGTACTTCTTGTTCATGTTTCCTGTTTCTTGTTCATGCTCGCTCCCAGCTTACACCCTGCTTACACTCGCTTCCAATTTGATAGTTATTCTTTCTTCTAAGTTTTTTTGGTATTTTTAATTGCATTTTTTTCAATTAAACAGTTATTATGGTTTCCTTTAGTCATTTCTACCACCCTATCATTTTCTGTCATTTTTTCTGTGTTCTTTGTTCATGATCGTTTCCTTTTAAATCTGCAGGACAGAAATATGCCGTTTCAGCGGTGCAAAGATTTACCCTGGCAGGGGTATCAGGTTTGTGCGAGCAGATTCACAGGTTGTTATATGTGACTCAACTTTATGTTGTTATTTTATAAATCATCATTTGAGAATTGCATTGTTTCCTTAAAGATTCTGTTTCACTGCTTCAATACAGATATGGCATTACACTAGATGTTAAATACCATGGCAGCAAATGAACCGTAATGCATGTCTATCTTTTTAGATTGAGTTAATTCTCTAAATTGTAAATCATCATTTGAAAATTGCATTTTTTCCTTATTCTGTTCCACTGCTTCAACATATGGCACTATACTAGATGTTAAATATTATGGCATGAACTAGTATTACTGAGTAGGTCTAATGGTGAAGACTTTAAAACTCCAAAGAGGAGGTCCAATGTTTGAATCCTGTAGGGTAGGGTTGTACATCATGCTTTGATAACCGGAGTATGGTTGGATAATCATATATTGGATAACCAACATCTTCCCATTAGGATTGTCCCATAAAGCCTATGGACTTGACCTTGTGGATGTTAAAATCTATTTTACCTTTACCTTTATCTTTTACATTTGCATGTGTTGTAATTCCATTTATGTAAACCTGAGGTTGCAGTCATGTAACTAACATGATCTGTTTTGATCTGAAAATTGCCAGGTCTTCCTCTTTGTCAATTCCAAGTGTAAGAGGTATTTCCACAACAGACTGAAGCCGTCCAAGTTAACTTGGACTGCAATGTACCGCAAGCAACATAAGAAGGTGAAGTTGTTATTGTGACAACAATATGGATTATGTATGGTTGGTTGCAAGCGGGCACTCATCTCGTTGTTCTGGTTTTTGCTACCAGGATATTCATGCTGAACAAGTAAAAAAGAGAAGACATGCAACAAACAAGCCTCATTCCAGGTCTATTGTTGGTGCTTCTTTGGAAGTCATTCAAAAGAAGAGATCGGAGAAAACGGAAGTTAGAGCTGCTGCTCGTGAAGCTGCTTTGCGGTATGACATTTTCAAATTTTGATTTTCTTTAGTAATTGCAGGATTGCATTTCTCACTAAAACAACTTGTTTCATTAGTGGCAGAAATTAATTATTGCCTTTGAAATTGGAAGGCCTTGTTAATAAGCTATTATTACATAAAAGATCTTTGATTGTTAAATAACAGGGAAATTAAGGAAAGGATAAAGAAGACCAAAGATGAGAAGAAAGCAAAAAAAAAAAGCAGAGACCATATCAAAGTCTCAGGGGTAATTTACCCAAGGCTCCAATGTCCAAAGGTCCTAAGCTTGGTGGTGGAGGTGGAAAGCGGTGAAAAGGCAGTAGTGGTCCTTAGTTTGCATAGATTTTTGTAGCAGTTGTTGTGTATGCATTTGTCTCACGGAAGTGATGGATTACAATTTTTTTTTTATGTCAATTTCTATTGTAGATTTGAATTGGAAAGTGAAGTCCAAACCAATTTATCATTTTGTTTCAGAATTTCAAGTGCTTGAATCAAATATTAACTTTTATTTTATTTTTCTTGGTGCTGTGTCTTCTGTTTTATATGACTTACGTGTTGATAAACAATAAGAGGCTCTTCATATTTGTTTCTAGGCAGGGTTCGACTGTTCTTTGAGCTTCTTAATACTTGCGTTGACCCATTGAATGAGGACTTTTAATTTCCATGGAATAATTGCTGTTTCTTTTTAAAACTAGGAAAATTATTTTATATGTATTTTGTGAAAGAATTATATATATATATATATATATATATATATATATATATATTTGTGATGTCCTTGTACAGAAGTGTAAGGCATCTCTAAATAAGGCTGGTGGCAAGCAGAGATTCTAATGCTGGAAAATTTTATAGTCTTGATTCTGTGTTTAAAGATAATATTTTTGTCACACAATCTTGCATGGATATTTCTGGGTATTTAGATTACGATTGGAATTTATAGTAGAAGATATCCATCCTTAGGAGGATGGAGCATGTATGCTGCAAGGTTACAATAAGCTGCAGCTTTAGTCTGAGGAGCTTCACTGTGTCCAGCTTCATATCCTGATATGAGTAGATATGCATGCACCAAACTAAGAGATATTTCATTACAGCAGGTGGAGCTATTGTTCTTCAGAACATCATTATTGTGATATTGTTAAACATTTACAGAATAGGAGGATGGGGATTGAAGTCAAGTCAAATGGTGGTAGTTGGCACTAATCAAAGGTGGACATTCAATTTCGATGATAGAAATTATTTAGTGCAATGAAAAAGAAATTTTGGATATTTCATTCGGATGTGCGGAATAGAATGCTTTCTCCCTATATATCTTGCATGCCACCAAGCCATTGAATGGACATCAAATTAAGATGTAAAACAGCAGTATGTCATTTTGTTGAAATGGGTTGGATTCCTATTTGACTGTGTTTGGTTACAGTCAAAACTATTTAAATGATGTTTATGCCCAATGCTGTTCAAATGGGCTGGATTCCTATTTGACTTTGTGTCTGGTTACTGTCAAAACTATTTAAATGAAGTTTATGCCCAATCTTAATAACCTTTCTGTACTTCTCCTGCTTTTGTTTCATATATGAGCCAGGCCGAAGGAAGATGAGCCTTGGTCTGAATCCTCAAAGAAGAATGTCATTGCTTCTGCTACTGCTGAAGGCTAGGGAGGAATATTCACTTATATCCTCAAACGCCTTAATGACTGTATTATGCTGATATTTAGCGGGGCATTCCCTTTTTGGATGGAAGAGTCCTCCATTGCAGTTTCTGAATTCTGTAAAGGGTCATGCAAGACAAGCCCGGACAAGAGCTTAGACTATAGTAGATCATTAATCAGTTGCAGAACATTCAGAATGATGTTTCTAATGATGAGAGGCAGGATGTGATCGTGCATCACCTGCACAAGTGTCTCAGAACTACATATACTATTCTTGTAATCGTTAAGCATTAAGGTATCCCTAAATCAGTACCCTGGTGGAGAGACACTGCCTGTTGCTGATTCGGAGATATGATCCTTGTCTCAGTTTTGTTGCAGTCCCTGTACATTCTGTCACGGTCTCTCTCCTGTTTTGCTGCACAGCTTGAAGGTGCGATTGCTAACAAAGCTTATTTGTTGCACAGATATTGCCTGCCCATGCTGCAGTACATTACAAGTCTTAACATTTACAATCTTCCATGATCTTTGATGTTGTCTGTTGATACGTTAGTCTACCGAGTTAGTGTTGTTTCCCACAATGGGGATGACATATACTTGGACAAATCAACTTATATCCATTTATAGGGGCCAAATCTGATTTGGTCTCTCAAAAGAAATGAAAAGAAAATCTAGATTTGGGGCCAAATCTGATTTGGTCTCTCAAAAGAAATGAAAAGAAAATCTAGATTTGAAGTTATGTTCGTAAAAACACTACTTCTAATTTCTGGAGCAAATCTTCTAGATTATGCTTAGTTGAAATAGAGGAACTGATTCATGAAATACCACTATTTAGGTGGTTGGTAGAGTCTGCTTTGTCCAAACTCACGTTTGGCATGTCCCAGCAATATTGATTCTGGGCCATTGGATTATGCAAGCCCAGCATTCTGCTTTTAGAAACAAATTTGCAGATGATATCTATGACATATACTCAACTCTTCACATAGGCTGTTATAAGGTGAGCAATTATTAAAATGAATTGTTTAGCTATGTAGAAAACTTATATTTGTAAGGTACAATATTTCTGCCTTCTAGAGCACAATGAAAAGAGCATTCATCGCATTTTTCACGAGGAAGCGGAGGAATCTCAAGGTGAACACCCTAAAAGCTATATATATCTGTTAAAATATTGTATATTCTTTATCCATTGGGAGGTTCATTCAGGCTTCTAAACACCGAAGGTGGTGTCGCTTGCTATGGTTTATGTTGAAAAGTCTCTTTTGGCTTTCGTGTCAATTTTAATGCAAGCAAAAATAAGCAATATAAAAGAATTTCTTAATTATGGAAAGGCAAAAATAAATTTGCTGATCGATGGTTTATAATATCTATATCAGACGATAGACTGGTCCATTTAATGGTGGGGGACCAACTCACGCATGTGACCACGGCATGTGTATCAATACCATGGTCATGCATTTCCTTGTACAGGTGAGACTTTGTAGACCTGAAGGGATGTACTTAGTTTTCTCTTTCATGTACGAGAAAACATGCAGCTCCTTCTACCATCCTGTTCTCTTTCAGCAGCATTACTGTGGTGTGATGTTCAGGCAGTTTGTAGACCTATACAGATCTCTTTCAGTAGCGTTATTGTCGTGTGATTTTCAGGCATTTTGTAGACCTATAGGGGTGTACTTAGTTTTCTTTTTCATGTTGAAGGTCATGTCATCCCTTTTTTGTATGTATTAATAGAGGGTTGAGGAGAAGTGCATCCCTTTTTTGTATTTATTAATTGAGGGTTGAGGAGAAGTGCGCCACACTCCCATCCATCCTGTTCTCCTTTAGGTTAAGCATTATTTTTGTGTGATGTTCAGAAAGTTCGCAGACATATAGGTGTCGACATAGTTTTCTTTTTCATGTTGGAGCTTTTGTCAACCCTTTTTTTGTCTTCATTAATTGTGGATCGAGTTGACAGAATGCATACACTCCCCTTCCATTCTGTTCTCTTCCAGGCCAAGCGTTACTGTTGTGTGATGTTCAGGTGCTTTGTTTGTTGCTTTAAGGCAATTTTGAGCTGGAATTGAAGAAGGTGAAAAATGGACGTGCAGTCTTTATTGGCTCTGCCTTCATAGGTTTACCTATAGGATGAAAAAAAAAATGTGAAAAATAGATTAAACAAATAAATATATTTTTAAGGTTTAGTTGCCATTCATTTCTTGGCCATATTCATTTTGTGATGTTTCAAAACATTTCTAGGATAGTTATAACTTGCACACAAGTTCATCAAGTTATAACAATCGGGTTTGTCTTAGATATTGGTATGCGGGATAATCTAGTTCATTCTGTAATGTTTCGAAACATCTTTAACATAAATATAAGCTGCTGAAGATATTATGAATGTTATTGTCTTAGCTATTGGTATATAGAACAGTCTAGTACATTCTATGATGGTTCAAAACATTTTTAACATCCATAAGCTGCGCAATTCATCATAAAAGTCATGATGATTAACTAGAGATTTCTTTGGCCGTTAGCATGCAAGATAACACAGCATCTCATGTTTTTCATTCTGATCTTTTTCTTCTTGCAGAGTAAACAAAGTTGGTCTTATTTATCAATATTTTTGTGTGTTTGTTTACTATGTTGTGTCTTAGCTGTTAGTATGCAGGACGATATACATAAAAGGTTTTCCATTCTTATCTATAACTTGTTTTTGCTTGCATAGTAATTAAAGGTTTATTTTTAATTACTATTTAGTCTTTGTATAGTATATATTTTTTGGATAATTAGAAAAAAAGTTGTTAACATCAAATCATGAACATCATTCTTGAGGAAGTTGTATAGATAAGTAAATTATAAAAACTATATTAGAACTTTATGCCTCCTATTAAATCCATTAAATTATATACAACTTATGTAATCTTTGCTATTATTTTTATTAGTTTTTTTTTTTAAGCGTAAAATCCCTTGCGGGACTGCCTTGGTCTGAGAGACCACGACCAAGGGTTCTACACCGTCAAAGTCTCCTAGGCGTCGTGCCCGACCTTGCCCGCACCAACATTATCAATTGGATTTTGGGTACCCAAATCATCTTTTTGGTAGGGTGGAGATTCAAACTTGGGATCTCCTTTGGAGGATTGCCCTCTCCTCTCCAATTCACCTACAAGCACCTGGGTATTATTTTTATTATTTTTTTCTCTATGTAATCTTTGCTACTATTTTTATTAAAAGAATTAGTTTGAGCCAATTAAATTTTATTTAGACAACTTATCTCTATATCAAAGACATTCTTTTGTCTCTTAGACCTAATCTTTTATGTCTCTTTTATTAAGAGAATATCTTTGTAGCCAATTATCTTTTAAAATTTGAATTTTGTTAAGACAAATATCAACAATGTAAAGATATGATGGCATTTTCAAGATATTGCATTTCTTATAATTGATTGATGTAAGAATAATGCACTTGTCAATCCAATCTCCATGTTCTCTTTTGTTGACAACATTAATAAATATTTGAGAATCCATTTTATTAGGAATTTATTTTTATTTTTCAATTACAAAGTTGATCTTTGTAAGAAGTATCCTAGCCTTGTATGGTAGTTTGTTGAAGTTCCATATGATTTTGAGTAGGCCAAAGAATTTTGCTTTTCTAAAATTTGTTTTTGGAAGCACTATCAAAATTAAGTTTGATGAATCAACTTTTGAAGATTTTCATTTTATAGCGAGTCTATTTTGTGGATCACCTTATATATATATATATATATATATATATATATATATATATATATATATCAAACATTACATTTGTTGTTATATTTGTTAAGCTAGGAGGTTAGGAAACGTTAAGTGATGTAGGTTTTTGGGACAAAGGTTTTGGGGACAATGCATGCAAGGATTAGATATGGGACCCAATTTGGGCCCCCATAAACAAAGAGGGACCCTTTTTGCATCAATTATTTTTTGTGGGAAATATTAGGAAGCTCTCTTTTGCAGATACTTTGAGAGGAAAAAACAATGGTGGTAGACAAAACCCTTCTTGGAATCGTCCATTTTAGATAGTAAAGGACAACTCAAGTGTTGCAAGTGGAGGATGACATCGATGTCGTTTGATTGGATGAAGAGGACATTTGGATAAAGTACAAGAGTTAAACATGGATGTGTGATGTTTTCCTCCTCTGACCAACACAACATACAAATACTTGGACCTTATTTTGCTTCTCCTTGTATAATATACCAAGTCAAAGCCTTATTTTTCAAAGCTAACCACATGAAAATAATTATCTTTTTTGGGGTTGACAATTTCCATATCTGCTTCCACCACCAAGCAAGCTTTTGGGGATCAAGGTCAAAACTTGCTTTATAGCCAAGTCTAGTCGTATATTGACCCTTAGATTTATTGTATGCCTAAGCAATAGTATTTAGCTTGATATGACTCTTAATAAGACTGTCAATGTAAGCCTTCCACAAAGTAGCCTGCTCGTCGAAAAGACCCAAGACTTGAGCTTGCTTCCAACCTTGGATCCAAAGACCAAAAGAATCTGAATCCTCCACTTGACGAAGTAAAAACCTTTGTTTTATAAAGAACCTATCATAGCTTTTGATAATAACATGTTTTCTCCACAACCCAAAATAAAATCAACCCCTATTTTGACTTGCTCACCATTGCTCACTTTCCAAGCCAAATATTTTCCAATCATAGGAAAGGCTTGTACTAGCACCTTCCATTGAATGGAAACATTTTTTATGTTTTTCCTTGGACTTTTGATCCAATTCATAAAGGTCCTTGGACGAATATACTTCTGTTTACTAATCGTCTATATTCCTTCTCTATTCAAAATCCTCCACAAGCTATTTGTTGTGAAAGAAGAACAATAAGGATGGATATTTTTTAGTCCCTAACCACCTTCCTCCTTTGGTATAACAATACTTTTTTACTTAACTAAAGGAATGCCCTCATGTTCTTTGCGCCTAGTCCAAAGAAACTGAAGTAATGTTTTCTTATTTTCTCTAGAACTCCTTTGGGAATGAAGGCCAAGGAGTGCCAAAACACAAGAATTGCCTTGAGAATAGACTTTACTAGTATTAATCTCCCTCCAATAGACAACCATCTATTACACCAATGGTTAGCCCTAACTTCAATATTTTCTAAAGGCCATCCGTAGTCTCTCTTCTTGGAACTATTTGGCTTCAGTACAAAACCCAAGCTTATAGCCTTCCTAGAAATCTAAGAAATTAAAAGGAAAATGTCTGATCAGACCTTGTTTAGTCTCCAGCGCTAGACCATTAAAGCAAATAGAGGTTTTTTGAAAATTAATCTCCATACCAGTAGCAATACTATAAGCATCCAAGATTTCCTTTCACTTTCTAGATTCCCTTAAATTGCCATCAATGAACAACAATACATCATCAACAAATAATAAATGAGATAAATAAAGGACCCCACTTTGATCTTGAAAATGGATCCTACCCTCTTTGCATCCAAAATAGCTCTACTCAATTCCTTAGCAACCAACAAAAAGAGTAAAGACAATAAAGAACATCCCTGTCTCAGTCCTCTCGAGGGTCTAAAGAAATTAGAAGCTGATCCATTGATAAGAACAACAAAGGATATAGAAGAAATGCATCCCATAATCCACTTTACTACCGGATAGCTAAAATCCACATGTAAGAGCATCAATTTGAGATACAACCAACTAGTTCTATCATAAGCTTTAGATAGATCTAGTTTAAGGACCACCATGGGAAGATTTTTAGTTTTAATAGAGTGAAGGCCCTCTTAAGTAGTTCCTACCTACTAAAATCCCAAACTGCTATGGGGAAATAACTTAAGAAAAAATCTTCTTCATTCTAACAACCATAATCTTTGCAATGATTTTATAGACACAATTATACAAGGAAATATGTCTAAATTCATCAAAGGTTCCAGACTTCTACTTTTTAGGAATCAAAACTAAAAAACTAGAGTTAAAGGCCCCCAAAACTTGACCACTCAACCTAACTTCATAACTTTGAGAAGATCCTCTCAACAAGATCATAGAAAACTAGGAAAAACTCCATAGGCCATCCATGAGGCCTCAAACTTTTATCCTTTTTGAAAGAAGTTAAGACAAACTTTTAGTTCTTCCTTTATGACCTCCTTCATAAGTAATTGATTATCCTCATTTGTCACAAAACTAGGGAAGAAGGTGGTTAACTTTAAGATTTCCCAAATGACTTCTATTAGGTTCTTTGTAGATAGATTGAAAATGTTCTACTCCCAAATCTGCTAACTCAGAGAAACTCCTAACGAGAACCCCTTCTTCATTTTGCATCTCCCATATAGTGTTTTTACCTTCTTCCTATAATTAGCAAAATGATAAAAAATTAGTAATTTCATCCCCTTTTTAAACCATACAACTCTACTTTTCATTCTCCATTTAACTTCCCTCCACTCCAAGAATTTGTTCTTAACTTCTAGTTCAACCAATCTTGTTTTCTCCTCTTAAAAAAACCAACCTCATTCTTTTTATGAATTTTTAAAATTTCCTTCTCCAGCAACTTAGATCTCTATCCATACTCTCATAATTTTTTATCTCCAATCTAAGATGTCACAACTCCTTTTAATTTTTTTAAGACAACAACAAATTAAAAACTCATCTATAACCTAGAACTTTGGTCATAACCAATCCATTTTTTTTTAATCAGTTTCCTCCAACCAAATCGGATTAATTTTAAAAGGATTGATAGATTTTGCCTCCTGGATTTCTAATTGAAGAAGAATGAGATAAAGATCCGAGCTACCTCCAGTGTCAACCCATGACCATTTTCTATCCATTTCATTGTATAAAGACTTTGAGATCAAGAATCTATCCAACCTCTTTTAGATCCCAACTTTTCCAACTCTATTATTTCTCCACGTGGGCAATAATTTTATTGGTTTCAAATCAATTAAACTAGCTTCTTCAATATTATGTTTGAAGTAAGTCTATTAAGTCTTGCATATTCTCCCCATACCTCACTTATGTTCATAGTAAAATTTAAATCCCCACTAATGATAACTCTTTCATTCCTAACACACCTCTAGGAGAAAAATATTTTTAGAAGACCTGCTATCTGAAAGGAAGAATTAATTAAGGATATTGAGCTCTTCCAGCCAGTCAAAACACCTCTTAAATTTTTGGTAGCATGTAGGGCTAAGAATTCCTAATCCCTAAGAAATTTACTTAACCCTTTAATGACTTGTTGGTCAGAGATTCGACACCCGTAGGGGTAGACCAACGCCAACATCGAATGTTCACCATAGGATGGTCAGTCTTCGGAGAAGACCGGTTCCTGGAGGGAGGTCCTAGCCAATTACGCCTAAGGTAAAAAATGGGAGAAAAGGGGAGCGGGAAAGAGATTAAAAAGAGGTCATAACCAGAACTCACAAGGATGGGTTATGACCATATCAAGGCAAGAACGTTCAACAATGTCATCAAAAACATAGGCATACCACCTAACATATCAACCAACCCGACCCTCACTCAACAATTCAGCGCAACAGGTCGAAAGTTAATTTTTGGAACCGACGGATAGATGCATGAAATCCATGATTCAGAATTAGAGCGCTCTTACGTGACCAACTTTAGCAAAAATAAATCCCAACTCAGTATTTAAAGAAATATTACAATAAAATCAAGTTACATTCATTAATGGTGTTAGGCAGGAAGATAGTGTTAAAGGAGACAAACGTTCAACCAATACTTTGCTCCTCGGGATACTGGTGATTGTCTAGGAGTTAGGTGCTTCTGCACAAATCGAAGCCCTTGATATTTTGGGTATTCCTGCTAGGTTCTTTAATTCCCATCTATTCTGCCCCTTCAACCATCTGGCGATCCTTAGGTGGTGAATGATAGGGATTAATTACCTTGGGAGCTACATATTTCAAATCTACCCGTTTGCACCCATGAACGACTCAAATTTAAATATTTGGGGCTACTAATGCATTTCCTTTGAGATTCCCAATATAGGCGGTGACTCTAGTACCAGGCAGACATTCTACTTGATCCTTTATTTATCGGCCTCCCGTACTTCCACCCGCTGCAATGCTATTCTCAATTGGGTGGGCTTTTTTTGAAGTTTCACCCTCGTGGAGTCCCAAAGTTCTGCCTTTCGATGAGTGAAAATTTTCACCCTTCTTATGGGCAAAGATTTGTGATACGTCTGCCCTTGTTGACCGACTGAAGTTCCTGCCCAGCTAGCGGGCAAGGTTTTAGAATACCTCTGCCTTGAGGCCGAGCCTATGTATCCATCCGAACTATTTTTCGCACCACCCTTTTGAACAATCCTCAACTTCATGGCAGACTTGTGGAACTAAACTTATTCGGCCACCTTGAACCTTTCGCCCACCTACTACTTGTTGCTACCTATTGGTGTTGCATTCGTCTTCCGCCCGACCATCAATGCTCCAAAATTTGGCAAACTTGTAGATCATCTTCTTGCAAAGAAGAGTGGGTGAAGGGATGCAAAATTTTACCCACACTTCGGTGACTCACAAGACTTTTCCCTTATGAAAAAGTAGGACCTAGAAAGCTACGCCTTGAAACACGCAAATACAATAATGAGGAAGGGGACAAAGAGGATATAAACGAAAGCAACCAACAAAGGCTGCAAGACAAAGAAGGTAGGCGACCAAAGGTGAATGGAAAATGAGGTGGGGAAAGGCGAAAGGGAATCAAAGAAGGGGGGACCACAAGTGGAAACAAGTAAAACCATGAAAAGAGAATAAGAGGGGAAGAGGGGAGGGAGGGAAATACAAGAAACAACAGAGGTAGAAAGATGTCGACCACTAACCTCATCGGTTAGTGGCAACAAGGAATTGAGGGAAGAGAAGGAAGGAAAGAATGCAGAAAAATAAAAGAAACAAAAAACAAGGCGATCCACACTTCACCCCCACAGATCGCACTCCCGTCAACATACCCCACTACGTACCACAACCTCTTCAAGGACAAAAAAAATGCTAAGAGCATTTGTCAAATCTGATGGAACACTTTTCTAATGTAATCTCGCAAAAACTTGATTTGCTCATCACCACTCTTCTAGGGAATCTTCAATCGCAGCCTCATTCTCAGCTTCATCCTTCTGAATACATGTTGCTATCACCCTTTTAGGTGCTATTTATAGATCAATTTTTCCATTTGATTGAGGAGTGGGTATTGCTTTCAAAGATGTAGTAGATACCTTTTCTAGGGATTGCGCGAAATGATGCTTGAATTTTAAGCCTTGATCCATTGGGCATGGGGTCACAACAACAAAATATAAGGAAGAAAACATACTATGAGGGGGGGTGCTTCAAAACCAATGTGCTTTTTGGAAATCCTCTCTTGCAATTTCCATTATGAGTTACCATGGTACAAGATGATTTCATTCGACCAAGTTCCTACTACACCTTTATTTAGCTGTAAGCTTATTTACACAAAATTACGGTGCGATTGGCATGTCGCAACCACTAACTCATCTTGGAAATCATCCAGTGAATCTACAATGGACGGACCAAATTGTATTGAACTTGAGGCGTTCTTTATAGTCCAGTTGGTATTGCCCAAAAATTTTCCAAGATACAATGCATCCACAACTTGGTAGATGATCATGCATACTAGTACTTATGAAATCAATGATCAATGTGGCAATAAATATTGCCATGCAGGAGCCCTCCTCAGGTATTGGCTGATATGAAAATAGGCTCTAGTGTCACCATTCCTTAGGATTCACCTACTGTGGAATCCCTACTTCGTGCATATCTGATCTCCAATCTATTTTCCTAGAACGTAACAAATATCTGCAAGAGAAATTAGTCTCCAAACCATCCCTTGAAACAAATACCTCCCTAAAATAGTCGGTCGGTAGGTCAAAAAGACTTCCCCCATTAGAAAAAATATTTGGAGCAAAATCCCTATTCAATATATTTGAGACTGTCGGCCCATTATCTAAAGCCCTAGAAAAGTCCTTGTCCCTAGGCATTCTCTCTGAAGAATTGTAAGGAAGTGTCCAAACTTCTTTATTACCTAATATCAAATTATTCTCCACTTGCATTAGACAATAAGTGTCATAAGGCTTAGATGATTGACCAACAAACTTAATAGAATCGAGTTCCAACCCTTTCACAACTTTCTTTATGACTCTATCTAAAAACCTGCGAATAGTGGAATGGAGACAAAACTAGAAACAAAACTTCTTCCTCCACAGTTTAGGTTCTAAGTTCAACAAAATCCTTTTTGCGTGTTTGGGTCGAATTAGGGAGCACTACTAAGCTTTGAAAAATAGGTATCTCTTGATTGTGAGCTGACATAAAATCCCCACTGGTCATTTATTTTCTCCTCCAAACTTTATGTGCAAAAGATTGAGTACATTCCTTAGCAATATATCCATAAACATGATAAATAACAAATCTAAAAGAAATCGTCAAATACTCCAAGAATTAATTATGAATTGTATTCCCCACAACTATCTCCATATAGTTTGGTAAATCTTCATTGATATCCATCTCAACAAAAACCCTAGATATTGACCAAAAAACATTAGATTTGAAAGAAACATCTATATCCAAGGTTTTATTTAATGAATCTCCAATCTCTTTCAAGGATTTTGTTGACCATAACTCCATTGGTAGATTAAAAAGTTTCACCCAGATTGGGATTCTCTCCTAGCAACTTCAATCCTAGGATCAAAGCAATTTGTCCAAGCCTTCAAAGCCAAAAAATAAGACCCCAACTACCAAAGGCCTCCCAAACTTTTCTATGCATCTTTATCAGATTGGAAAAGGAAACCTATCATCCCCTAGCAAGTAAGTGAAAAATTGACCCATATCCTAATATTGGGAACCATACCTTTTGCAACCACTCATTTAATGTATTATTAGCTATTTGTCGTCCATGAAACTTCCCAATAAGGGTCTTTCCCTAATAATCCAAAACTTGTTCCATCCTTAGGTATTCCCTTAGTACCATTATGATCTTTGAACTTCTCTCTTTAACCACTTTGTGTGCCTTGCCCACTTCAGTAACCAGAGTTTTAGTCTGTGATGGTTGAAATTTTTGACCAACTCCACTTAGGGCCTCTAAATCAAGACCTTTACCAATAAAACTAGAACCAAACAAAGGAAATTCTATTAGAAAAAGTGATTCTGGGATGATGGGAGCCTGCTCAAGTTTTTTACCCCATAATGAAGTACTTGCTCAATCATTAGTCCCATTGCTTGAGAAGAGTGTTCTGAGATACCTAAGAATGAACAATCAATAGGAAATCCAATATGATTTGAACCTACTACATAGACTCCACTTTTTCCACTAAAGTATGATGACTTGCAGTCTTATTATGGCCACTCAAAAAAATCAAGGGCTCTTAGTTCTCAACATCTAAGTCTTGTATAGAAATGGGATCCTTGGCCCTTGGAATTGAAAAGATACATTACCCCTCAAAGGGGTCCTCTGAAAAGTCCAAAAGTTCCTTTTCAATATCCATCAAACAAGAAATAAGTCAATCCCACCAATTAAAGTATAACTCTACAACCATGGGGGAACTTACTTGTATTGTCGATCACAGAGCTCTCCTCATCTGAAAACTTTGCAAACCCTAGCTTCATTGCTTCAGCGAGATTATTCTACCAAACAAAATCATAAGCATCCACCATAAGTCAAAACTTATATACTATTAGTGAATCACCTTCCATCCATACTTTATTTCATTTCATTGGTCTATATATTTTTAACCCTTCTAAAGTTGCCCAAGCTTCAACTTCATTATTTATCTTCAATCTACTATTGAAAGCGTAATGAGACAAAATATCTCCCTTATTATTTCTCCTCTTCCTATTGGTATTATATTTCCTTTAGATGCTCCATCAAAATTCAATTTGACCAACTCCACTTTTTGTGGTTTCCACTTTATATTCTTTTTCTTCTTTTTGTTTCTCTTATACCCAACATCTTGATTCCATTTGATGATTTGAATCCATCTATTAATGCTCTCTCCTTAAAGATTAGGGATTGGGTGATTTAATAGGGTTGGTTTAGCCTCCTTTATGACTAAACAAATATTCCTTTTCATTACCTCTAAATTGCTTTCCTTTCCTTTAAATATTCTTCTATTCCTTTCCAACCATATAATCCAAAGTACTGTATCTTTTGATATATCCTAGTTTGTCTTTAAAGCCCCACTTTTAAAAGTGCTCTACTATTTCCTTAACCATTCTTCAACTCTTCCATTCATCACCATGCATTTACTAAACAATTGTAGTGAATTCTCACTACACTTGGGGGGAGTAATGCCTTAGCAAGTTTAGTAAAGATGCCTTTGATGAGAGACAAGCTATCTGGATCCTTGAGGTCAAAGTTGACAACAAGGTGATAAAAATGGATTTATAGTGAGAATGCAAGGCAATGTTGTGTGCAAATTAATTAGAACTGAAAATAAGAATGACTTGGGCACACCTACCAAATTAAAATATCCGATAATCATAGGCTAGTGGTAGTAACTAGAACACCAAACAAGAGCAAAGGAAGGTCAACTATAAGGAACACAAATCATATCTAGAAATGCACAAAAGGTGAAAGATTGAAACTTTGATCATAGTTCAAAGGAAAGTTGCATGTAAAAGAAAGAAACTAGAGTTACTATCAAAGCTTGAGGAAGTACCAAGTGCAAAAGGAGGATGGTTGAAAAATGAAGTATGCATATCATCGAGTACTAGAGCCTCAATTAGAATTGAATTTGAGATAGTGCACCAAGTGGCAAAAATTGGAACTCTAATCAAGATGCAAAGGGACATCCACACACAAAAGGACAATAAGCAGATTTCAAACAGGCTACCTTCACTTATGCTCTAATAATTTAGGAGATACAAATTTACCTCAGGGGCTACCACCCTTAAACCATCATATGGAGGGCTGCTAGCCCCCATATCCCCCATTCGAGGTCATGACTCCAGACCCTGCACATTGTGCTAAGGTGTTCAATATTTTAGAGTGTACAATCCTTTCCCCACAACACGTCAAAAAAATATTCCTAGGAGGGTAATTGAAGTCATAAAGGCAACAATAGAAGATTTTAGAACTCAAGTAATAGTCCAAAGGTTACTGAAGTCCACCAATATTATAATTGAGAGTTAGTAAGAGGGATCTCCAACTAGATCTGGTAGGGAACCTATGTTGAGACAACACTTCGAGAATAGGGTAAGCAGTGATTGGGGCCCATGCAATCAACTGCAGCCTCAAGATTAGTGAGAAACTTCTTCAACAAGCAACCACTTTTATAGGTACCACCTAAGCCCTAGTTTCCAAAAGAGGAAAGGTTCATCAATGTTACATTTGAAGGAAGCTATCTAACCTGCAAAGCATTTATTGAGATAAGACCTCAAATCAACTCTAGATTTATCAATATTGAATGCAACATAACACATCGACCCCAAGGGCAAAGAAGCACATAGATTTTTCCTACCCATGGTAGTTTGGAGGGAATTTTCAAATTCAAATTTTTAGATAAATTGGATAAATATCCATCTTGGAGTCAAAAGGAGGCATTGAAAACTTGTATTCGTGTCTAGTATTTTGTCTTGTACACAATTCATTTTTCACTTATCTTTGTGATAGTCTGGTTCGAGCCTTTGAATATTATAACATAAAACACAGATAAAAAACGAAGCAGATTCCAAAACTGGAAAACACAGTAAAAACGAAGAAGTTGCAGTTTTTGGAAGACGAAATGAAGGCCTTCCACTTATCAGAATCACATGAAATTTATACAGCTTAGAGAGCTAAGTAATTTCAATAAACTATCCAAAAATCAGTGGAAAAGGATTTGTAAATCAAAAGTTATAGCCTCTCAAAGTAGGCTGCTAACCACTTTTTCCAGAAACAGGACTGCACAGAAAATATCAAGACTGGAGCTTCGTTTTTCGTTTTTCACTATTCCATTCAACTTCTCCTTCTCCCAAAATTTTACAATAATATGTTTTTACACTATTCTACCCTAATACAAAGATTCTAAAGTTGTTACAAGAAGTGTAACAGTCTATAGCTGTTACAAACTGAAATCTTCCTACAATTACATATTCTTTTATTCTACAGTTACAAAATAGGGGACATATTTGTTTTGCTTCATTTTTGCTGACTTGGAAATGCCACATGGTCAGCATCATATTCCAACATTCTCCCCCTTGATGTTGAGAGGGCCAACAATCAGGTCTCTCAACATCAAAAACTGAGTCTTTGCAACTGGTTTTGTGAATATGTCTGCAATTTGGTCTTTGGTGTTACAATAGCTCAGTTTGATCATCTTCTTCTCCACCACATCCCTGATGAAATGGTACTTGATGTCAAAGTGTTTTGACCAGACATGGTGGATAGGATTTTGTGCCAACTTAATGGCACTTGTGTTGTCACAAAAAAGTGTAGTAGGAGTTCCTTGCTTCTCCCCAATCTCTCCAAGAACTTTCCTAAGCCACAAGGCTTGTGCACTTGCTGATGTGAGTGCAATGTATTCAGCTTCTGTAGAAGACAATGCAATAGTAGCTTATTTTTTGGAACTCCAAGTAATCAATCCTGAACCAAGGGAGAAACAATTTCCACTAGTGGACTTCCGGTCATCAAGATTACTTCCCCAATCACTATCACTGAAACCAATCAACTTCAAATTCTGAGATGAGGAGTAATGAATGCCAAAATCAATTGTGCCTTGCACATACCTCAGTATTCTCTTGGCTGCCTTCAAATGCAATGTAGAAGGATCAACCATGTACCTTGAACAAAGTGATACTGCATAACAAATATCAAGCCTAGTATTGCAAAGAAACATTAAACTCCCAACAATGCTTCTATATTCAGTTTTGTTTGCATGATCAGCCCCATCATCCAAACACAAAAGCTCTCCATGTGCAATTGGAGTAGCTACAAGCTTGCAATCAATCATACCAAACTTCTTCAACATGTCCTTTGCATACTTTGTTTGACAAAGAAAAATCTCATTACTAGTTTGATGTACTTCCATGCCTAGAAAGTAACTCATCAAACCAAGATCAGTCATATCAAATTCTCTTTTCATGTCCTCCTTAAAATCATCATTCATTGAAGGACTACTTCCCATAAACAACAAATCATCAACATACAAGCACACAATGAGAATGTCATTACCTTGTGTCTTGTAGTACAATGTAGGCTCACTCTTGCTTCTTTGAAAGCCACACCTTTGGAAGTATTCATGAATTCTTTGGTACCAAGCTCTTGGAGCTTGCTTCAACCCATACAAAGCCTTCTTCAATCTATAGACCTGATCTTCTTTGCCATGGACCTGAAAACCTTGAGGTTGTGTCACATACACCTCTTCATCAAGATACCCATTGAGGAAAGCACTTTTTACATCCATGTGGTGCACACTCCAGCCTTTGTGAGCAGCCAAAGAGAGCACCATTCTCACTGTCTCTTGCCTTGCTACGAGAGAAAAAGTCTCCTCATAGTCTATGCCAAAATTTTGTGTAAAGCCTTTGGCAACCAATCTAGCCTTGTATCTCTCAATGGAACCATCACTGTGCCTTTTGATCTTGTAGACCCATTTGCAGCCAACACATTTTCTATCTTTGGGCAGTTCACACAATTCCCAAGTGTCATTATTTTCAATAGAATGCATTTCTTCATTCATTGCCTTCATCCACAACTTGTTAGAAGCAGCATGTTCATAACAAGAAGGTTCAAAATCATCAACAACTTTTGAAACAAGAGCATAATTAACAATATCACCTTTGGGGTCTCCATTGTCTTCATCTCCATACAAGTGCAAATTCTCAAGCCTTTGCAAGACTTGGTTCATTTCTTGATGTTGGCCTCTTGTCAATCTTCTATTGAAGTTGGTGTCAATGATTTGAGATGGTGGATGATCCTTCAACAATCTCTTTCTCTTCACATTTGCAGCTGGTGATGGAGGTGCGAAAAAGCTTGTAGGAACTTCTTCTTGGCTTGCTCTTGGACTTGAAGATGAACTTGTGGATCCCATGTGAGATGGTGACCCAAAATAAGTGCTTCTGTACAAAGAATTATTAGTAGAAACATGGCTGGGCTGAACACTTGCTTGGCTACTTGGAACAATCTCTTCAAACACATCATCATCAACACACAATTTTTGAGACTTCCAATTTCCCCCTTCATCAAAAATTGCATCTCTAGATACAACAATTTTTCTAGAATGAGGATTAAAGAATCTATAGGCCTTAGATTGCTCACTATAACCAATGAAAATCATCTTCTCACTCTTAGCATCAAGGCCTACAATAATTTTTTCTCTTCTCATCATTCACATGCACAAAAGCAACACTCCCAAAAACTCTAAAGTGTTGTACATTTGGCTTCTTTCCAAACCAACATTCATAAGGAGTACTATGCTCTAGACTCCTAGTAGGACTTCTATTAAGAATATAATTAGCAGTCCTAGTTGCTTCAGCCCAATAAAATGAACTCAAACCTTTAGTTTGCATCATACATCTTGTCATCTCCACCA
This sequence comes from Wollemia nobilis, assembly GCA_028583015.1. Classification (NCBI taxonomy): domain Eukaryota; kingdom Viridiplantae; phylum Streptophyta; class Pinopsida; order Araucariales; family Araucariaceae; genus Wollemia; species Wollemia nobilis. Next base: position 3,128,638 of record JAQPPZ010002515.1, read on the forward strand.
AAGTCCTATTCTTTCTTTCAGCCACCCCATTTTGTTGAGGTGTGTAGGGGCTGGTCTTTTGCCTCTTGATGCCAAACTCCCTACAAAACTCTTCAAATTCATTAGAACAAAATTCACCTCCTCTATCACTCCTCAAACATTTGATGGTATGCCCACTTTCATTCTCAACAAGTGCTTTAAAATATTTGAAGCAAACAAAAGCCTCATCTTTATGCTTAAGGAAATAAACCCAACAATATCTTGAAAAATCATCAATGAAAGTGAGAAAATAGGAAGCTTTACCAATACTTTGAGTTGGCATTGGTCCACAAATGTCACTATGAACCAGCTGAAGTGGATATTGGGCCCTCCATGCTTCACCTTTGGGAAATAGCCCCCTTGTTTGTTTACCAAGAGCGCACCCCTCACAAATCTCCTTGGTGTCTTCTACTTTTGGCAAACCATACACAAGTGGTGAAAGCATCCTCAAACTATGAAAATTCAAATGCCCAAATCTCAAATGCCATAGCCTCCTTTTATCTTCAATACCCACACAAGCAAGTTCTCCCCCTTGCTCAACAAACCTCAATGGAAACAATTTGTTCTTAGTCATCTGCACTTTTGTGATCAACCTTCTATTCTTATCATAAATCTTGCACATTTTATCCTCAAAAACCAATTTGTAATATTTTTCTAACATTTTCCCAATGCTCATCAAAGAATGCTTCAAATCAGGTGCATAATAAATATCTTTTACCTTCAATTTACCTCTTTTTGTAGGAACCTCCATGTCCCCTTTTGCAACCACCTCCAAGCTCTTCTCATCTCCAAGCTTGATACTTGAATGATAAGAATGGTCAAGAGAAGAAAACAACTCCTTCTTGCCAGTCATGTGGTTTGTGCACCCACTATCAAGGATCCATGTCTCATTGGTGAAACTTTTTGGTCTATCATAGGAGAGAAATGCTTGCTCTTCATGGAGCGCTCCATCTTCATTTGAGTAGAACAATGTCTCATCTTCAAAGAAGTCTTCCTCTCCATAATTTTCTGATCTATTAGAGGATTGTTTCAGCCTACAATCCTTCTCAAAATGGCCATATTTGTTACAATGATAACATTGAACATTTCTCATGTCTCTACCTCTACCTCTTCCTCTTGCATTTGATCCTCCTCTTGAAGCATGGGCTTGATGATCACCTTCAGAATTCTGATCTCTGCCTCTTCCTCTACCAAAGGAGCCTCTTCTTCCTCCTCTTCCATTTCTGCCTCTTCCTCTAGAGCCTCTTCCTTGTCCTCTTCCATGTGCATCATTTCCTTTGATAGAAAATGCTTGTTCTTCACTAGAACTGGCTTGCTTTTTCTTTTCTTCTCTCTTACGAATTCTTTCTTCATGAGATGTAAGAGTACCAATTAATTGGTCAAGGTCCATGGTGGAAAAATCCTTGGATTCTTCAAGCATAAGGGCAGCATTATCCCATTTCTCTATCAAAGTTCTGAGAACTTTCTTAATTACAACTGGTTTCTCCACATCTTCACCAAGAGTGGACATTTTATTTACCACTGCCTTTACTCTCACACAATAATCTCCTACATCTTCATTATCTTGCTGCCAGAGGTTCTCAAATTCTCTTCTCAAGGTCTGAAGCTTGACCTCTTTCACTTTATCATTTCCTTGATAATTTTATTTCAAGGCTTTCCAAGCCTCTTTTGCAGAAACACAATTTGCAATCCTTGGAAAAATGCTCTCAGAAAGAGCAGATTGCAAATGGTACAAAGCAAGACAATTCTTGCTCTCTTTCTCCCTCATATCTTTAGTTTCATCTGGTGTTAACACAGTCCAATCTGATGGTTCTGTGTAACCTTCATCAATAATGCTCCACAAATATTTTCCTTTTAACAAAGTCCTCATTTTGATGCTCCAATATTCATAGTTTGATCCATCAAACTCTGGAAGTGGAAGTGAGTTTGAGTTGCTTGCCATTACAACAATCTGCAACAACGAACTGAAATCTCCAAGAAATTTTAAATTAAAACTTCAAGAACAACCTACAACCTTCAAACCCAACAACTCAATCTACCAAGCTCTGATACCAAATGAATATTATAACATAAAACACAGATAAAAATGAAGCAGATTCCAAAACTGGAAAACATAGTAAAAACGAAGAAGTTGCAGTTTTTGGAAGATGAAATGAAGGCCTTCCACTTATCAGAATCACATGAAATTTATACATCTTAGAGAGCTAAGTAATTTCAATAAACTATCCAAAAATCAGTGGAAAAGGATTTGTAAATCAAAATTTATAGCCTCTCAAAGTAGGCTACTAACCACTTTTTCCAGAAACAGGACTGCACAGAAAATATCAAGACTGGAGCTTCGTTTTTCATTTTTCACTATTCCATTCAACTTATTCTCTCTAAAAATGTTACAATAATATGTTTTTACACTATTCTACCCTAATACAAATATTCTAAAGTTGTTACAAGAAGTGTAACAATCTATAGCTGTTACAAACTGAAATCTTCCTACAATTACATATTCTTTTATTCTACAGTTACAAAATAGGGGACATATTTGTTTTGCTTCATTTTTGCTGACTTGGAAATGCCACATGGTCAGCATCATATTCCAACACCCTTGAATCAACATGTTTTATGCTTCGAACCTCTTACTTGAGCATGAACTAATTCGATTATGTATTATATAAGAAGCTATGAAAATTTCTTTTTTGTTCTATTTCTCGTGCCTACATATCTATAGTGCTTTATGTTCAATGAAACCATGTTCCTTGTGCATTGTTGAAAACAATGCTTGCGTTCATTACTCCCACTGTCACATAGAATATTTTTAAGATCTTGGTGCATCATCTACCTTGGGATAAGATTTTGCTTTCATGCATTTTCAATTTTGTTTATTGCTTTCCCTCTATGAATTTATCCAAGATAAAACTTGATAGACTAGGCTAGCTTAGGAAAAGAGGGTCAAGATCACATCCAAACAAGAAGCCTATATTGATAAGAATCTTAAAGGTTATCATTAGAACCATGTACCATGCTTCCCAAACTTCTTGATTATATGCTCCATTTGAGGCACAAGCATAGGACGCATTCGACAATCATAGCAGGTGATCATTGTGCCTACAATGTATGATCAAAAACAATTCTCTACCAATTTTAGCCACTAATAGTTAAATGGCATGCCCGATGGGACTAATCAAAATGTTTGTCCCATGATTATTATCAAGTTGAGACTCTAGTGAAGATCTTGGTTTTTCAATTATTAAAGCATTACAAACATTCATTTGGTGACTCCACTTGATGAAGGACTCAAAGAGTTCAATGAATCTAGTGGAAATGATCCCAAAATTGACCATTTAAGTGATTCATAGATTGATATTTCAATTAAGGTATCAACCTACCTACTCGATTGAAGTAGCACCACCATTCAGTTGTCAACTCTGTTCAAATCCAAAGGACCCAAAAGTTTATGATCAAAAGACCTACAACTAGATCTTTTGTAGTTAATTTCCATGTGCTAGTACCTCCACTCAACACCATTCCAAGGAGAAGAAGAGGTTTGAGGAAAAATTATGGTCATCCCACCATACAAAATATTTTTTGCATAGAATTATATAGGTCCCTTGTGACCTCCAATGCCACCAATTGTATGGGATGCCATTTCAATGTCAATAATAAAAACTCTTCCACACTATATTTTGAAATATCTAAAAACTTTGTTGGAGCATTTGTAGGATATGGTCAACATGTGTGCACTACATAATGTCACAAAGCAAAATGTGGCTCTAAAATTTCTAGTGGCATCATTCAAAGGTAAAGCACAATAATGGTATTTTTCTCTCCCCCTATACTCAATTGATGATTGGGACCAACTTATTTCCCTGTTCATGGATATATTCAAAGAGAAATCAAATGGAGTATCTCTCCTAAAATAGTTTATGATCATTAAGAGAACATTGATGGAGATAATAGATGATTTCAATACTTGCTTTCATAAGAACTGGTATTGAATCCCAAATGACATTTGCCCTCCTCCAGGTCTAGCATATATTTACTATTTAAAGAATTTCAATTCAAAAATCACCATGATGATCAAGGCTAGGGGAGGAAATTCTCTTACAGGAGCATATGGGATGACCATCTAGGTTGAAAATGACCTAATCTAGATATGAAGGCTAGGTTTTATACCTCTCATATCTCTATTCCCAAGTATTTAGCCACCACATCAATCAATCCTACTTTTTTAGCTTGTCACTTGCCAACCTAATCATGTTTAACATCCCACTGCTTACCCTAGGATGAATTTACAAATACAAGTCCAATCCCCTAGTGCTAAAAAAATCACTCTTCTAAGGATAATTTATAGAATTTTTGACCAAATTTTGGTAATCCAAGGATAAAAAGGAGTGGGTACTTCAATGCCTAGTGAGCTACAAGTCCAACCTAATGATATAACAAGGTCTAAATGGGATGCACTAGAGGAGCAATGAGAAGTTTATCAAGTGGGACTTAACATCCAAAATAGGCTAGAAGATCTTGAACGAGATATTTTCTTTACAACCATATTTGAATAAAAGAAGAAAAATATCTTGGTGGCCATCGAGAAGGATGTCCCTAAGGCTTATAAGAAACAATATCTAATCCCAATAAAGCCTCTACATTTATTATGAGGAATACATATCTTTAGCTAAGGTGGGTTTCAATCAAAACCACATTGCAAAAGGAGGGTGGTCTGGGATGATTCATTTCTACCTTTCTGATGATCATATGGGCCAATGGATGACTAAAAGTTGGGATTCAAACCCCTTTGGAGTTCTTGAGCAAGAAAGTGTGGGAAATTATTTGATATATGAGGATCTAACTTGGAGGAGGAAGATGTACTCTGACATGGCCAAGAGTAGAAAGGAAGTCAATATTGATATCTATTTTATTACACTAAAAAAGTTGCTTGAGTTCCAATTCCATAAAGGTGAAGGTGTCTTATCCAAGGGACAGGAAAAGAAGAAAAATGAAGAAATCAAATGGCAATCGAGAGCCATAGGGTTTATAAAGGAGTTACACTGATCCTACACTCCCTTCACACCCAATGAATAAGGCCACCCACACAACCCTTGTAGATATATATTATAGTTATGTATATTTTAATTTATTTTGTAGCAGATTTCACTTTAAGTGCCTTCAATAAGTTGCAATCCTGGGTTCATGGGACCATAGGGGTTTTAAAGTTGTAAATATATGAAGTCACAGACCAACTACTCCAATCTTTCCCTCTATTTTTACCTCAATTTTGGTCCTTTTTGACTTCAAATACAATAAATAAGGCAATGACCCTCGAGGTCAAAGCTGATAATAAGGAAACAAAACCAGAGTTTTGATAAATACCCAAGGTAATGTTGTACATAAAATAGTTAGAACTAGAAAGAAGAATGACTTAGGTGCACCTAAAAAATAAAAAAGTTAGTAATCATAGGCTAGTGGTAATAACTGGAATAGTAGACAAGAGTAAAGGTAAGGTCAATTGTAAGGAATACCAACCAAATCAAGAAATGCACAAAAGGTAGAAGATTAGAACTCCGATCATAGTGCAAAGGAAAGTTAAATGTAAAAGGGTAGAAACTAGAGTTGCAGTCAAAGCTCAAGGAAGTACCGAGTGCAAAAGGAGGATGATTGAACTACAATGTATGTAGATCACTAGGTATCAAAGTCTTGATTAGAATTGAAAAGGAGATAGTACAGCAAGTGGTGAAAATTAGAACTTTGGTCAAGATGCAAAGGGACAACCACATGCAAAAATCCAATAACCATATTTTGGATATGCTACCTCCACATATGGTTCAATAATTTCTACCTTAGAGGCTACCCACAAAAACCTTGCATGGAATATTATTGATCCTCCATACCCCCAAATGGGGTTGTAACCCTAGATATTGCACATTGTTCTAAGGTGTTTAATATTGTAGAGTGTATAGTCCTTCTCCCATAACATGTACAACAAATCTTCCTAGGAGGGCAACTAAAGTCATAAAGCATGATATAATGGTTCTTAAAATAAGAGGATTAATATGTAAGTTTCATGGATGTTGGCCAATTTTTTTTTAGATTCAAAATTATATTAAGTGGAAGTGGGGATTCAATTAAAATTACTTCATGAATTTTCTTCCAAAAGAAATTTTTCTCATTATTTTCTGTAGTTCAGAAATAAGGATAAAATAATGGATGAAGGCCCATGGTTAAGGGGCAAAGATGCATTATATTTAAGATCTTGGAGTGATAATTTTTCTATGGACACAACAACTATTAAAAGGATTCCAATATGGATTAGGCTTTTTGGACTTCCATACCAACTCATCAATAAGGAGGTTTTGAATAATATTGGTAATACTCTAGGTGAATTCATCCAAGAGAGACCAACTACTAAGGAGAGAAGGCATGTTGTATACACTCAAATATGTCTTGCCATGGATATTTCAAAACCTTTACCATAGTATATTAGGATTATATCTAAATCAAGAGAATATGACCAACAAGTGGATTATGAAAATATTACATTTTAATGTCATATATGTCATAAAATCGAGCACATGGCAAGATACTGTAAAGTGAAATTAATGGAGGAAGAAATGGATTTTTTGTCGTTGAAGTAATATGAAGTACAACGAGTGGCACAACTAGGGGCCACACTCCCTGGGGGTACAACAAGGGCCTCCCTCCCCGTGATTTGAACTTGGGTAGCCTAGATAATAGTCCAATGACATACCACTAGGGTGTCCATATGAGACAAAAATGATTTTTTTTGGGCATGAGGGTAGCTTCAATATGAAACAAGGAGATCATATCACAAGGGAAGCTAGGTCAAATCAAGGATTTTCCACTCCTAAGAAAGTGGCTAAAAAAATCCCTCTACATCATCAAATGACAAAGGCCATTATAGTACACTCAAATAAGCCATTAGAAGAAAAAAATGATATAAGGGATGAGGAAGTGCAATGTGCAAGTTCAAATATAGAAAGAACTAAAGGTGCGAAGGAAGAGAGGAAGGCAAATTTTAAAACAAAGGAAGATAGAGAGGTGAATTTTAAAGCAAATGAGGTGAAAGAGGTCAAGCTTAATCCAGGTAAATCACCTATATTATCCTCAAGTAGCATTAATTCTCCTCCTAACAATAAAAATAAAAGTAGTACAAAGTGTATTTCTTGCACTTTAGGGTTTTAAGAGAAATATAGTAAAGAAAATATTATGGAGGATATCCAAGGAAATATAGGGTTTCTAGGTCAAAATAAGAAAGTAATGACTATGGAGGATCATTTATATAGTTTAGAGCTTTTAGGACAACATAAGGAAGAAAATGCTAATGAGGCCATTCCTTGCACTTTTGACTCTTTAGGGCAACATAAATATTTAGGAGATAAGTCTCATTATGAACAATATAAAAAAATAGAAAAAATAGAACAAATTGATGAAGATGAGAGTGTTGGCAGGAATGGAATAAGGAGAGCAAGCCCATCAAAGCAGGAACAAAGAAAAAAATCTTAAAAGGATATTGATCTAAGGAGACAAATAAAAATATCATAGGTGTTAACAAGAAGTGGGACTAAGCCCACTAATAAAAATAAAAAGTGTTGATGATTAAAATGATATCATGGAATATTAGGGGTATGAATAAAATCCCTAAAAAAAGAGTTATTATAGAATTAATAGGTTATTATTGTCTTACATTCATTTTAATACAAGAAATAAAATTAAGTAGTGAGGAAAGTAAGGATGTTTTTAAGAAGATTTGGAAGATGGGTGATTGTTTAACAGTTTCTTCTATAGGAGCTTCAGGTGGTATTACAATAATATGGGACAAATACAAATGGGATGAATAATTATTAGAAATAACAAATAATTGGGTTGCTAGATTATTTTGCAGGAAAGAGAAAAACATCAAAGTTGGGGTTATAAATGTATATTCTCCTCGTGAGATATGTTTAAAGGACCTTAGCCTATTTTTGTCAAATAAAATGGTGATCCATTGTGGTGTATGGATTCTTGAGGGTGATTTTAATACTATTCTATCTCCTTTGAAAAAAAAGGGGGCATTCCAAGATGGTCTAAATCAATGCATGATTTTTCTTCATTTGTCAATTCAAATGACATTTGAGATGTTAGTCCCTCAAGCTTTCATTATACATGGGATAATAGATGCATTGGACAAAATTATAAATCAGAAAGAGTGGATAGATTCTTGTTATCCAATAAATGATTGCAAATAAAGTATACAATATCTTCAGATATTTTATTACGAGTAGAATCAAATCACAAACCCATTATTTTGAATTGTGAGGTACCTAATAATGTTCATCCAAAACCATTTCGCTTCTAGCTTCAAGAACCTAATTTTTTTCAAATGGTTATGTTTTGGTGGGATGAATCAAAATTTGAAAGATCACGTATGTATAGGTTTGTTCAAAAATTGAAATATTTAAAAAGACAAATGAAGATATGGGATGCCAAATATTTTGGTAATATTTTTAAAGAAAAGAAAGAATTTGAATCCAAGCTCAAAAATTTATAAGAGATAGTAGAAATTAATGGAATGGATCAATATTATTATTTGAAAGAAAAACAATTACTTTCTAATTATCATAATGCATTGAAAAAGGAGTCATATTGGTTCCAAAAATCTAGAGAGAAATGGCTCAAGGAAGGAAATATAAATTCATTTTTTTCATTTTTTCATGTTACAACAAAAATAAATTGCTCTGTTTGTCATATCAAAAATATTTTAACTCTAGATGGAAGAAATATTGAGGACGAAAAAGATATAAGGAAGGAACCAATTAATTATTTCAAAAATATTTTGTTATATTCTAGGCAAGATAAGGAGGCACAAGAAAAACTTTTGTAAAATATTCCATCAATTATCACTTAGGGATAAAATGAAAGCTTGATGAAGAAGATATCTATAGAGTAGCTCTATGAAGCAATTTTCTCTTTTCATCCTAACAAGGTACTTGGCCTCGATGGATTTCCTACAGTTTTTTATCATTTATTTATTTATTTTTTGAAAAGTGATATGTTAGTTGTGGTTTGAAGAGGCCCAAAAAAGGTATGCTATAATCTGCTTTTATTACCTTGGTTCCAAGGAAGGAAACAAAATATTTTGATAATTTTCATCCAATAAGCTTTTTGTAATATGATTTATAAGATTATTTTAAAAATTATGGGAAATAGGTTGAAGGGCATTCTAGGGTGTCTTATCTTAGAGGAACAAGTGGCTTTGCTCATGGTAAAAAAATTCTTGATGGAATAATTATTGAACAAGAGGCCATACATTCTCTTCATTCAATGAAAAAACTAGGTATGCTTTTGAAATTAGATATGAACAAAGCATGATAGGGTTTCCTAGAATTTTCTACATGCTATTCTTAGAAAGTTTGGCTTTGATTATAATTCGTGTGAGTGGATTAAATGTTGTTATAACATTACAAAATTTTCTATTTTGATCAATGGTTCTCCTACTGGCTACTTCAAGTCATCTTGTAGACTTCATCAAGGTGATCCACTTTCTCCTTATCTATTCATTATTTTGGTAGAAGCATTAGGGAGAGCCTTTTCAAAGGTAAAAATGGAAGGAAAAATCAAAGGTATTCAAGTTGCAAAAAATAGTCCCTCTAAATCCCATCTCCAATTTGCTGATGATAATTTTTTTGGGACCATCCCTGAGTCAGTTAGGCCATGGAGTTTGAATCAATATTATCATGCTATGAGAAGGCTACTGGACAATTGGGTAAAAAGTACAAAATATAGGTTTTTTCATTAATATTGCTCTAGATTTACAATAAATTGTGAATATTTTAGGGTTTAAAAATAAATTATTTCCATCAACCTACTTGGGTATTCCTTTGTCTGATAAAGGAAATAAAAAGGAGCTTTGGATCTCTTTTTTAGATAGAATGAAAGCTTCTTTGGTAGGTTGGAAAGGTAAGTTCTTAACCATGATAGTAAGGCTACAACTCATAAAAATTACATTGCAATCCATTCCTATTTATATGATATCACTTTCAATATTGCCAATAGGTATAGCATCAAGAATTGATAAAATTTAAAGAGACTTTGTATGGAAAGGTTGAGGTTTCTTCTTTGTAAGCATGACAAGATTTGTAAACAAAAGAATATTGGAGGAGCAAGCTTGTGGAATTGTAGACTTATGAATTTGGCATTAGGATCAAAGCTTGGGTAGAGATTATTCAGAGATCAAGAAAATAATTGGGCAAAAATATTACTTCAAAAATATATAGTTTCTCTTGATGCAATATATAGAGATTCCACCTTGTAGATTAAAAGATAAAAAATAAAATTATATATATATATATATATATATATATATATATATATATATATATATATAGAGAGAGAGAGAGAGAGAGAGAGAGAGAGAGAGAGAGGTTCTCTTGATGCAATGAAATTACTTAGGAAAATAACTCTACCCAAAGGATCATCAACATGGAACTTCATATTAGAGAGTTTGTAATTGATAAAAAAACATATTATATGGTCAATCAATGAGGGGAGTTATGCAAATTTTTGATCTAATGCTTGGTTGAAGCCTTATTCTCTTATCTATGACTCAAAATGGAAACCATTGGCTCAAGAATGCCTAGCATGTAAAGGTCCAAAGGTCAGAGACTATAATATTATGAGCAATAACTCTATATAATGGATTTCTTTAAGTAACCTAATTGAAGGAGATTAACTCAAATAAATTGTAGATGAACTTCAAAAGATGCTTCAAGAGTTTTATTTGCCAATTTTTACAGGAAATAATGAGTTGGTTTGGAATTTATCAAAGGATGATGAATACTCGATCAAATTGGGATACAAGTATTTAGAACAATCGAAATTTCCTTCTAAATATTTTCCTTGGAACAATGTTTGGTCATTAGAGGCTCTCCTTAAGGGCTCAAAATTACTTTGATTAGCAGTTCAAAGGAATATTCTTATAAGAGAGTGTACAAAGACGAGGGTATTATGGACCCTTAATATGTGCCTTGTGTGATAAGGATTTAGAAACATCATACCATTTAATTCTTCATTATCCATTTGCTCACACCATTTGGGGTTATTTAAAAAATATGAAATTATATTGGGTAGCTCCATCAACATTGAAAGAGTTGATAAAATGTTGGATTTATTATTTCAAAGCTAAAGCATTATGTATTATTTGGAGGACTGGCCTTGCCATTATTTGTTGAAATTTATGACTTGAAAGAAATAATAGAATATTTAAAATTAAATCTCAAAATCATGCCCAAGTTTGGAACCATATTATTGCCTCTCTTGCAAAATGTCTACGAATATGGTGCTCATAATGGAAAGTCTCAATTGCAAAAAACGAGGTGCTAATAACTTGGCTACATGATTTGAACATATATGGAAGAGTCATTTGCGACAATAGAAATTAAAACAAAGGACCTATTTTGATCTATGGTAAAATAAAAATATTCAAAAATTGGGTTTATCAAAATTAATTTTGATGGTGTTTCTAAACAAAATCTAGGAAAAGCTGGTAGATATGGTGTTTTTAGAAATAGTGAAGGAAAAATTCTCCTCACTTATTCAAAATCATATGGAACTTCAACTAACAACTATGTAGAAGCTAGGGCACTTCTCACACTTACAAGCATTAAAATTGTAGTAGAAAATAATGAAAATATATAAGTGTGAGCATATTTATAGAGAAGAAAATTGGGTAGTAAATAAATTAACGAATTGAGGACAATCTTCATCCTAGTGAAATTCAAATCTTAGAAGACATTGATCAAGCAAGATTTTATCTCTTAATCAAAATGATGTCAAGGAGTTGATTGTTGAAACATAGCACTTCAAAAAATTTAAAGGATATATTAAAAAAAAATAAATACAAAATTATAATAAAGAAATATATTACAACAAATATAATATTTTGATATTTTAATGAAAGTGGTTCCTATAAAAACCACATATTTTAAATTTTGAAATAATACTTTCTCATTAATAAACAAATAAAAAATACATCAAAATTACATCAGCTTGCGCAAAAGCATCAAACAATCGGATCTTATCCAACTTAAGACATTGGTTCAAAATAGCCGCCCTAAAGGCCTTCACTTGGAAAGAAACTAAAACACTAGCATTACTTATTAATATATCAACGGGGACCTCCTCTTTTCTAAATACTTGATTACAATGTCCTTTCCAGATATTGAAAAGGATAGAGATCCCGATGATATACCAAAACACAAGGCGAAAAGAAGCACAATCCAACTGATCCTCAAAAATAACCCTCTTCCAGCTGATGAATCCAGAAAACACATCGCTATAAAGCCAAGAAGAATTCCTCCAGATTCGCCTAGACTTCGGGCACTCCCAAAAAAATATTCTTGACAGTATCTCTCCGCCCACATGAAGAAAAAGTATCTGAAATATGCATCCACTTAGCCAGACACACTTTGCTTTGCAAACCTTACATAATAACAAGCCAGGCAAACACTTTCAGCTGAAGTGAAACTTGGAAATCCCAAACGCTATACAACCTCTGCCTCCACTTCTGATTAGTGCAATTGAGACCCCACCTGGCGTTCAACACATCACCAATAGAAATTTTAGGGACCATAGCATGATATAATCGTGAAGCTTTGAACATCTAAATGGGCTTCCCATAGAACCACCACCAATATTTCCAAATAGGATCCTACAACCCGCTTGAAAGTTTATATAATTGCTCCGAAGGAAGAAGACTCTGAATCTGCTGTACTGCATACTTATCTGAATATTTCAGCTTAAATGTAATAAGTTGCTACCAAGGCACCCAATTCCCAGTTTCCCTTTCCCAGATATCAACCCATCTAAGCAAAGCCTTTTTTTCTTAGTCTCTTACAGTGCAAGGTAGGATTATCAGCAATATAAATGCCATTCTCTTGCCAAAGCCATATAGACCTCCAAGGCAAAGACAATCCACGTCTGTCATCAAGGAAATCCCACTTGACCAGATTCACCACAACTTTCCAAGCTTTCCAAATCCTCTTGACAAGAATGCTTCCCATAATTTTAAATTTGCTAGGATGCCCCACAATATTCTCAAGGCTAAAGGTACCACGGATACCATCAATATTAACACAATTTTGAATCATGTATCTTAACATACGTTGCCAACCAATGTCCCCTTCTAGACACCTAGGAATCCATTTGGAAGCTAACACCTTGCCCTGAGTCTGTATATCCAGCAACCCCAAACCACCTTCCTTCCGTAGAAGAGCACAATATTTCCAAGCAATAAGAGGAACACGCCTGGAGCCATCAACATTGGCCCAAAGGAAATCACGAATGCAACTCTCTAGCCTCTTATATTGCGTAGTGTTGGGAAGCCAACAAGAGGAATAGTACATATGACAAGTTTACAAAATTTTGCTGACAATCGTGAGCTTTCCGACAAAACTTATCATTTTACTTTTCCAAATCTTAAGCTTTTTGATAAACCTCTCAAGACACTAGTCCCACATGGCTTTGAGAGAAACCCTCCTTCCAAAGGGGATGCCCAAATACCGAATAATTTCTCCATCAACCACTTTCCTCCAACCTGGGCTAATTCCTTCCGGCAAATTATCATCTCCAATAAGCCAATAATCAAATTTAGACTCACTAATCACAACACCAGAAGCAAGACAAAAATGATGGAGAGAATTCTACAAACCACAAATAGAATCCTTATCTAGGCGAGTAGTAAGAAAAGAATCATCAGCAAAATGACTATTCAGAAGATGACCATCCGGCAGGTCAATTCCTCTAATAAGGCCGGCCACTCGTCGTCTTTCTAACAAATATCCCAAAGCATCAACAACTATCACAAACAACAACGGGGCTAAGGGACACCCCTGTATAATAGATCTATGAAGTTGGATGGCTTTAGAAACTTTACCATTCACCACCACTCTAGTTGAGGTAGAGGAGAAAAGCATGTGGATGTTATGCACTATAAAATTGTTAAAGCCCAACCATTCCAGCATGTTAAAGATGAACATCCAATCAATCCTGTCATAGGCCTTATCAAAATCAATTTTTAAAAAATGGGCGGGCTGTTGAGATTCTTCTACCCAATCCATCGCCTCCCAAACTAAGAGTACAGTTAATCCCTAAGGTTCTAATCAGAATAAGATTGGGGTTGGAGACCTATAACCCTCCTTAATGTTTCTTACAAGATCGTTGCCAAAGACTTTGGCTATCAGATTACAAAATATTGCAACCAGAAAAACCACATATTAAAAAAAAAAAAAAAATAACAATGCATCATTTGAGCACTCTCATCTTCCACTTGTTACTTTTACATTGTAAAACTTTTTATTATCACCATAAATTTTACATAATCTTCATGCAAATATTAATGAAAGGGTTAGATTTTTCAATGTAAAAATATTTATTTAACGAAATGAATTCATGAAATTTTAGTTACGTTGTATTAATATATTCATTTTCATATTCTTTTAAAAAAATAATTATCTTAAATATTATTTAATTTAATAATTATAATTTATTATATATTCATTTTTTATATTCTTTTAAAAAAATAATTTTTTTATATATTATTTAATTTAAGAATTATAATTTATAAAAATTATAAAACATATAAGTACTTTAGGCAATGTTAGGATAACAAGTATTTAGCAGATGAAGAACTAAATTTGAATCCAATCAACTGGGCTTCATGCGTGTGGGGGTGCTTAATCCCAAGTAAATAGAAATCATATAATATATGCAATACACCAATTTGAGGAATCTCAACCCCATGCATACTTTAAGTTTTACAAAGCTTTCACTACATGAAATGCCAACCCCATGCATACTTTAAGTTTTACAAAGCTTTCACTACATGAAATGCCTTAAAAGCACACCACGCTTCACAATTACTACCAATGTAACACAACCCCTACATGTATATAACAACCCCTACATGTATATTGTTGAAAAAATATTTTTTTTCATACAAGGATATTACCATAGGAAATGGTTTCATGGCATAAACGAGAGATTTTTAAGGATATAACTATAAGAATGATTTTCATCGAATTTTCGTTACTGATTTTTCCAAATGGCCTTGTTTTTTTAGAGTGACTATTATCTTCTATAATCATTTTAAATATCATGAATGTTTTGATATAACTATAAGAAAGATTTTGATTGAATTTTCATTACTCATTTTTTTTAATGGCACTTTTTTTAAGCCTTTATCTTCTATAATCATTTTAAATATTGTGAATGTTTGTAGTTATTTATAATTTATATTTAAAAGTTAATTTCTTTTTAATATTAAGTATTATTGTATAACACATCCATAATTGATTAAAATTTTACATAAATTTAGAAAGTGATGTATTTATTTGAATAATTTAAAAATAATTCAATATTTATTTTTAATAAGATATATGTCATTTATAATGGGGTCACTTCTATCAAATATTCCCTTAAGTTTACAGATAATTGTTTAGGCTTCATGATCAATTAGATCCAACCCAAATTCATCCTCCAAAATCCTGATAGAGGGTAGAGGTTCATCCACCCGCAAGAGATATTTCTTCTGAGTGAAGAGGCTTTCTCATAGATTGAAAATACGGTCTACGAACAACTCTATTCCTTCAATGCTTGACTACACCTAGGGTTTGCATCCCTTTCATTAAGATTGTAGTCAAATTTATCGCTTTGTTCCATCGCTTGACTACACCTAGAGTTTACACCATTTTCACAAAGATTGTAGCTATAGCCCAACTTTTATCAAAGATTTTTATTATTTGCCTTTGAATATTCTTCATCTTTCTCAAACTACTACATCACAATCAACTCCTTGACTAGAGATTATGGTCATAACTAATTTTGAAATTTAAGTTGAAGATCAATTTTTTTTAGCTAAGTAGTAAAACCAATGATATGTTGAGATGTGCTAGCAAATTTTTAGAAAACTAGTAAATCACTAGCAAAGTAGTGAAGCATTGATAATCAAGTAATTCACAAGGCCAATAGACAAAGCATACGATAATAAATGAGTTTCAAAAGCATGGATCCCAAGATAATTAATGAGAGTGATGCTTTTTGTCCTTTAATAGTGATTTTTAATGTAATCCAAGGTTACTTTTTTTTACTTAGGAGAAAAATAGGGTAAAACTATTATTTTAAATAAGAGCCACTCTAAAGATCCTTTGGCTATTTACAAAGATTAGAGCTACACTTTATGATTGAAGATTATACTCTCCAAGCTAATTTGTAATTAATGGAAAGATTGCACATGATATTTATAGGCCAACTGTATCATTTAACTTCTTTATTCGTGGGTGTATGATGCTTGTGGATTTGTCCTATTTCTATTTATCCTTTCTACCAATGTTGCATGTTTTTTGAATGTTCAATCACACTAACCTTATTTGGTCAAATTCTAAATGCACTAATTGTTTGACATTAATCTAGCTATGATTTTGACCATATTTATTTTCTTGCACTTTTATTACATCTCTCATACCCTTACCTTCTAAAACTTTACTTTTTGTATTTAGATTAGGTTAGTGTAGCTATATTACTAGGGAGTCGATCCAAATCCAAAGGTTGGAAAGGGTTTATCCTTTCCTTTCAATTATTGAAACGATATTGCATGTGTGAATTAAAATCAGATGATTTTGTGATTCAATAATTTTCTTGCATGCCTTCTTCGATTTTAAGGAGTTTCTAGAAACAAATAGAATCAACAAATTACCCAAAAACGCTAAAAATAACTCATAGAAAGCAAACACGTGATATAAGAGGGTGCTTATGGACACCAAATTATCTCACTAAATAAAATAAAAAACAATTTAACTAATAATAATATGGTTGGTATGAGGGGTATTTATACCTAATTACAAGAGACCTTAAGGTGAATGTTAAGGAACTAACATTTATTTTAAATAAGAAAATATTATAAAATATTCACCTATATAAATGTACAAGGGCTAACGTGCATATAAACAAATATAATACAAAGTTGACTATGACCTCATGTGAAGCTTAATAACCAAATACTAGAACATCCCCACTTAATCTAGATAGGGGACATGGAGAGAGACCCTTATCAGTCATCACCCTTAAGGGGCACTCTATTACCAAGATGTTCTTATATGCATATAGATGATACCTTGAGCATGACTTTGGTTAGAACATTTATTGCCTCCTATGTTGATAGCACAAAATTAGGATCAAACATCCTATGAGAATAAAGCCATCAAATTTTAATATGCTTCATCCATGAATGGAAAAATAGATTGTGGACAAGTTAGATAATGCTCTGATTATCACAATGAAGAGTGTCTGGGTAGGATCGAGGAATGCCTACCTACTCGAAAATCATAAGCATATATTATGAATAACATAAGCTTATACTGAGAGGGGGGTGAACAGTAGAAGACCACTTTTTAATTTTTCTTCCAATTCAATATTATGTTGTGTAAAGAGTGTAGTATCAATAGCAGTAATCAAAGAAATGCACAAAAACCATACACAATAGAGACACCACAATTTACGTGGTTCACCCAATGTGGGCTACTCCACGGAGATAATATTTTACTAAAAATTTCTCAATCAATCTCTTTGGAAATAACTCCCAATTACAATGTTTATGGATCTCTGTCCAAAGGAGATGTTGATCCCCTAATCTCAAGTTCATGGATCTATTCCATAGGAGAACTCTTTCCCCTTCTGCTTTGGCTATGTGATCTTCTAGAAGACTTTGTCTCTCTACTGCACTAATTGGTGGACCTCTCTCCACTTGAAGACTCCTCACTCAGATCTGTCTTCAAATATGTTGGCTACTAGATCTCTATCCACTGAGACTCTGTCCTCTATACTCTATCACCTCCAAAGCTCTGTCAATAGGCTCACTAAGAACCTGCTTAATATGCTCACACAGAACCTGCTTAACAAGATCACACATAACTTGTCAAATCTGCGCTAGCAAGCTACCAAGAACTACCCAAATATGCTCTAGAAAGCTCACCAAGAACTTGCCCAAATTTTCTCTAGCAAGCTCACCAAGAACTTGTCCAAATCTGCTCTAGCAAGCTCACCAAGAACTTGCCCAAATATGCTCTAGCAAGCTCACCAAGAACTTGCCCAAATATGCTCCAACAAGCTCACTAAGAACTTGTCCAAACACTATCCTCAAATCTGTCCCAACACTATCCTCAAATCTGTCCCAAAGGCCTTCTCAAAGGCTCAATCAATCATGCTCAAGTAGTACTCAAAATGAACTCAACAATGAATGACAATCTCAACTCAAATTAACTTCATAGAAGCATAAAGAGAATTGTTAGAGACTCAATATGTTCTAATCTCACTCTTAACCCAAATCAATCTCAAATCAACTCAAATCAACTCATAGAAGCATAAAGAGAATTGTTAGAGACTCAATATGTTCTAATCTCAATCTCAACTCAAATCAACCTCAAATCAATTCAAGTCTTATAGAACCATAAAGAGAATTTTTAGAGACTCAATATGTTATAACCTTAATATCAACTCAACATAGAATGATGGAATAGTTTATTTCATAGAACTTGAACAATCACTTCACACATCACTTGACTAGGCTCAATCAACTCAACTCAACCAATCATCATAAGGAAAAACTCTTTCTCACACAACCCTAGTCCAAGTATGTATCAACCAAATCAAATGTTTCCAACAATGCTCAACCACAAATCTCACATAACAATGATACTCATGTTCTTTTCTAAATCAAGTTATTTCACAACCAATAGGCTTCAACAACTATTCTTATCAAACAAGGTTTAGACACAACTCTCAATTCTAGAAAACCTTGAAGCATTCAACCAACCACTTTCGAAAAGGAAACCACAAACAATCCTTTTCCCTCTAATGATATTTCAGAAATCAACCACCATAAACAATCAATAGGAGAATGTGCCCATACCTTTTATGAAGATGAAAAAACCTCTTTGTAAATCTGCCACAATCACAAAATTATTTTGCCAATATTCACAAGGGTTAGTAGATCACAAAATAATCACCATTACTCCACTTTTCAATAATCATCACCAAGGCCTTTAATTGCACAACTTCCTTATCTCTCCTAAAACCACTTGTACCATAAAATAAAATAAATCAAAACATTGCATAACCTTTTTACTCCCAAAACCACTTATACCATAAAATAAAATAAATCAAAACATTGCATAACCTTTTCACTCCCAAAACCACTTATACCATAAAATAAAATAAATCACAATATTGCATACCTTGTCACCTCATGAAAGAATTAATCCTCTTGAAAAAGAACAAGGTAAACTTCACTTTGGAACCCCTTTGCAAAATCAGAAATATCTCTTTACACACACCTTATTTCTCCTTCTAAATAAGTTAGTCAAATAGCCATCGAAATAAGTTTTCCGACGATATATAATATGCCCACTTTCCGAAATAAATTGAAACCTTTACTATATATATATATATATATATATATATATATATATGCCAACCTCCATTAATTGCACATAGGTCGGCCCTCCATTAATTTAAACTTAAACTTTAAACTTTAATATCTTCATCACCGGAGGTCCTTTTTCGATGAAACAAAATTCCACCTTGGTTTTTAAGAAAAGCCCTTTCCATATAAGCCCACCATGGTTTTAAATAAAACCTTTTATTTTACCTGCCTTGGTTTTCATAAAAATCCTGTAAATAGCCATGCTTTCCAAAATATCATAAATATTTATTTATGAAATATTTTGGCCACCAAAACCAAATGTGATCCATGTGACATCAATGACAACATAAAATGCCTCAAATTACCTCAAATGTCCAACATATTGAAGGTGCTTAGCATCCTTGTTGGTAGCACAATATTCAAATTCTAGGGAAGATTAAAAAATAGTGGATTGCTATTTAGAACACCAAGAAACAAGACCAAGACCAAAGTAAAAGGAAAAACCTATAATACAATGCTATTGATCCAAATTACTAGCCCAATTTGCACTTGAGAAGCTTGTTAAAATTTAAGGTTCACTAACTAAATATTGAATACCCATATGATATTGTCAAATAATCCTCTTCATTATGTTCTAGTGACTTTTATGAGGTATGTACATATACCTAGAATAGTAGGTGACTACAAATGCAATGTATGGTTGAGTGTGAGTGAGGTAAATTTAACCTACCATAATGGACTAATATAGAGTGGAATCCACCAAGGGAGTTGTGTAATCTACTAAAACCTTCATTTAAGAAGAAAAATGAGTCTTAGTAGATTTGCAATCCTCCATATTGAAACGCCAAAGGATCTGGTTGTGAAATAGTGATCTTAGAGGAAGTTTGATCAATTTAAATGCTTAAGAAGTAATGTAGAAGCTCCAAATCTATCATCTTAAAAGTAGCATGAAGTTATGACTTTATGTCCTAAATCAAGTTAGATAAGCTACCTATAATAAGAAGATCATCCACATGTAGCACAATATTCAATGTCTCCTCATATTGATGTTTGAAGTAAACATCACGTTCAAGATTATATCATCAAAATCTACAATTGAGAAAGAAGTGGATCTTCTTATATCACATGCATGGTGCCTAATTAAGTCCATACAAGGACTTAGTCAAATGACACACCAAGAGAGTGGGACTCTCAAGCTCAAACCTAAGTGGATGATGCATGTAAGTCTCCTTTTGAATCTCATCAAAATGGAAGGCACTCTTTTGATCTATTTGATATATTAGTAGATCACAAAATAATCACCATTACTCCACTTTTCAATAATCATCACCAAGGCCTTTAATTGCACAACTTCCTTATCTCTCCTAAAACCACTTGTACCATAAAATAAAATAAATCAAAACATTGCATAACCTTTTCACTCCCAAAACCACTTATACCATAAAATAAAATAAATCAAAACATTGCATAACATTTTCACTCCCAAAACCACTTATACCATAAAATAAAATAAATCACAATATTACATACCTTGTCACCTCATGAAAGAATTAATCCTCTTGAAAAAGAACAAGGTAAACTTCACTTTTGGAACCCCTTTGAAAAATCAGAAATATCTCTTTACACACACCTTATTTCTCCTTCTAAATAAGTTAGTCAAATAGCCCTCGAAATAAGATTTTCGACGATATATAATATGCCCACTTTCTGAAATAAATTGAAACATTTACATATATATATATGCCAACCTCCATTAATTTCACATAGGTCGGCCCTCCATTAATTTAAACTTAAACTTTAAACTTTAATATCTTCATCACCGGAGGTCCTTTTTCGATTAAACAAAATTCCACCTTGGATTTTAAGAAAAGCCCTTTCCATATAAGCCCACCATGGTTTTAAATAAAACCTTTTATTTTACCTGCCTTGGTTTTCATAAAAACCTTGTAAATAGCCATGCTTTCCAAAATATCATAAATATTTATTTATGAAATATTTTGGCCACCAAAACCAAATGTGATCCATGTGACATCAATGACAACATAAAATACCTCAAATTACCTCAAATGTCCAACATATTGAAGGTTCTTAGCATCCTTGTTGGTAGCACAATATTCAAATTCTAGGGAAGATTAAAAAATAGTGGATTGCTATTTAGAACACCAAGAAACAAGACCAAAACCAAGGTAAAAGGAAAATCCTATAATACAATGCTATTGATCCAAATTACTAGCCCAATTTGCACTTGAGAAGCTTGTTAAAATTTAAGGTTCACTAACTAAATATTGAATACCCATATGATATTGTCAAATAATCCTCTTCATTATGTTCTAATGACTTTTATGAGGTATGTGCATATACCTAGAATAGTAGGTGACTACAAATGTAATGTATGGTTGAGTGTGAGTGAGGTAAAGTTAACCTACCATAATGGACTAATATAGGGTGGAATCCACCAAGGGAGTTGTGTATTCTACTAAAAGATTCATTTAAGAAGAAAAATGAGTCTTAGTAGATTTGCAATCCTCCATTTTGAAACACCAAAGAATCTGGTTGTGAAATAGTGATCTTAGAGGAAGTTTGATCAATTTAAATGCTTAAGAAGTAATGTAGAAGCTCCAAATCTATCATCTTAAAAGTAGCATGAAGTTATGACTTTATGTCCTAAATCAAGGTAGATAAGCTACCTATAATAAGAAGATCATCCACATGTAGCACAATCGTCAATGTCTCCTCATATTGATGTTTGAAGTAAACATCACGTTCAAGATCATATCATCAAAATCTACAATTGAGAAAGAAGTGGATCTTCTCATATCACATGCGTGATGCCTAATTAAGTCCATACAAGGACTTAGTAAAATGACACACCAAGAGAGTGGGACTCTCAAGCTCAAACCTAAGCGGATGATGCATGTAAGTTTCCTTTTGAATCTCATCAACATGGAAGACACTCTTTTGATCTATTTGATATACCTTCCAACCATAGGAAGTACCTATGGATAAAATCATATGAATAGAATCCATTTGAGCAACCAAATTAAATGTCTTTGCATAGTCAATTTCTTCCTTCTAAGAGAAACCCTAAGTAACAAGGTGTACCTTATGCTTCTCTACCTGACCATATGAAGTGTATTTGGTCCTATAAACCCATTTGCACCAAACAACATTATTTCCTTTTGGAAGAGAGACAACTTCTTATGTATGATTTTTATCAAATATTTGTACTTAGTAAGCATGATATTTTTCTATTTTAGTTGGTACTTGGCCTAAAAGTAGGTGAAAGAATCTCTAGAATTATCAACCTTTAAGAATAGGGCTCGAGAAGGGAATTTCTAATGTTGTTCTATAAAAAGAATGGGACAAGCATCATGAAGAAGAGTCCTAACCCACTTGGGTATTGGATGATACATAGAAGATCTAGGTACATCCTAATAAGGAGCAACATGTGAAGCCAAATGTAAAATATATAAATCATATCAACATCTATCTCAACATCCAATACAATTGCACATGAGTTGAAAGAATCAAGCTTTGTAAAAAAACTTCTAGAATATAACAACAATAGTACAAAACTTAGAAATTCATAAAAGGAAACACTCACTAGAATAGTGATTCGAATTCAATAGCATAAAATCAATAATACAAGTAAGAGTTTCTAGATTTAAAATCAATACAAATCCTAGCTACTTAAAGAGTGTAAAGTATCATAGCCACTTGGAGAGGGAAAATCCTCATATGTGCAACAAAGGTGACTTAAGATAGAAAGTATGAATAAAATCAACTACAAAATAACTCTTCATTTTATAGACTAAAGCAAACAATAATTGTAATCATAATGCTCAAGGGATGACTAATATAATCCTAGGGCCTAAGTTAACAAACAACCAATATGGCTATATTGGAACCGTTACATGTACCTCCTTTAAAAAGCTTTGTCCTCAAAGCTAGAAATTATTGGAAAATGCTCTTAGGATCCCCTGTTGCATATTATTCTAGAATATCCTACCACTTGATGAGGAACTCTTGAATTTGACAAGACCACATATTATGAACTTGAGACTGCAACACAAATTTTGACTATAGAGTGATTTACACTTATTTTTAGATTTGTGGAAGCTCCATTTGGGACTACATATTTTAGCCAACAACCTATTTAAGATAAGAAATATAGAAAATAATGTGGATACAGGAAGTTAGAGGAATATCCATTTGATATGCTACTTTCCCAATATGATAAACTGCCTTGTAGGATCCATGAATCCTATAGGTCAACTTATGACTAGAATTTGGTATTAAAAGACATTTGCCTATAATATGGAAGTCATAAAGGATCATATTTAATACTATAAAATTTCCACTTTGAGCAATGCATATCTTATCGTGGCTTCATTAGTTTTCAGCCTAGTGTTGGAAATAATATCTATTTCCAAAAATGAATAAAAGCAATCCATCCATTCAAATCTTATACAAAAAGAGTAAATACGGGATGAAAGAGAAAAATATATAGTGGGTACCCTTGAGCATCAATTATTCATTATATTATCCATAGATAAGAATCATAACACTTTGATACAATAGATGGAGTTCTATTGGGTATTTATACCAATACCAAAATCCTAATTATATTAATTAAGTTAACCTAAGCTAACATTAAAAATACGATTTAGATTAGTTACAAGTTATAAGGCAGGTTTAACCATAACAAGGTTAACAATCATCCATAGCACTTACAGAACAAAATAATACAATAAATTAAATAAGTTTGTATAATGATTGCCAATAGTCCTATACAATATTGCATCATAGAATGTTGGCCTTAGCCATAACTTAGATTACATTTTCAACATCCCCTTATAATCTAAACTATAAGGCCAAGGAGAGAAGAAATTAGCGATAATAGCATCTTCCCTCCATAATATATGCACCCCTTGATCTAGCCACCCTTTTGTACCTTCATATTGAGAGAAAAATGATGCACCCATCCTTTAGGGTGAATTTGATCTATTCTTGATAGCATATAAACTTCCAATATCCAATATGAACTCTAAAACCTTGCCATAATTAGTCATTTCCAACTCCTAACACTGCACCAACAACCTTGGATGAGGCAATGGGACATCATTTTCTTGAAGATATTTTGTTGTGATGTAGGGTGCAAAAAAATGAACTCTATGCTATGTTGAAAAAAAGGAGGGAATTGGATTCAAACCCTCAATTTATTTGAGTAATAGCCTATACAAAATTCCACTATCCATTTCAACTCACAACATAATTAAAACAAAGAACAATTTATCATAAAAAAACATCATTTTCAACATAAGAATGGTGCATGTAAGCATGCATAGTGCTTAAAATACAAGGAGGCTGAATCTTGATCAAATTCCTTTGTGTAGTAAATCCCATAGTGTTGATTTTTTTAGCCTTACTTAGATGGTGATAAGTTCCCTTGGATCCATAGAACTAGAAACCTTCAAAATTTCTCAAATATGTATTTCTTTCATATGTTTGGCCAAAGACTAGTTCTACTTCAATAGAGAAGACAAAAGAGGATGAAAGGGATAGTGGTGTTTTTTTTTTTAATTTTCCTTCATAATATTTTCCTTCACAGTATTATCCATACAATTGGTTACCAAAAGGAGATAGAAATTTTTTATTCTGCTAATGCTTCTTATGTCATACTTTGTTTGTTAAGCTGTAGAGGATAACTTGTCCATGTGATCAAAAGAATAATCAAAGGCTTTGAATAAACCTTTTGTATGACCAAGCAATGTTGCTCTATGCCTACTCTAATACCATGTTGGAACTCACCTATTTTCATAAATGAACAAATGTACTCCATCCACTCAAATTTTCTATAAAAAGTATAAAAAGGACAAAAGAGAAATATATATAGTCAGAATTTTTTTATTGAAAGTGACCTGATATTATTAAATAAAGAATAATAAGAGTACATAATTCATAAAAAAATTGTTGGTATGGAAGCACACACCATAAGCCTATGCAAAAAACCAACCCAAGGTCAAAAGGGCCTGGGACAACTATAAAACAACTAACATATCAACAAAAAGAAAGGGTAGAAGACTCGCTAACACTCAAGTCACCATAGGAGTAGCACCAATAGAGGGAGGGGGTCCTTATTTGAAGGATTGCTCCATATGATAGGAGGATCAGGGCTCGTTAGAATCAAGATCCACCCAAAACCTCTACCTTGCAAAAGCAAACAATTTCCCATGGTCTGATGCAGAGTGTTAGCCCACTTGGAGGATGAGCCCTAATCTTGATATTTCTATAGGTATTGTGAGGAAAAAAATCCATCCTTAGCATGTTGATCCTATATGTGAGGGCTACAAGTAGTCGGTGTCCTCCAAGATCTCTTTTGGACTTGATCTCTCTGTTAAGAAGAAGAACGCCTTTGACAAGGTGGGGAGGGTAGAACATGTGTCACAATGCAGGGAGTATTCACCTTGTGATCCAATAGAGATAACAAATGTCGAACCTCAAGGACAATGTTGTTTGCTAGAATTTGAATTTGAAGTAAAATATTGGAGCAAATTAAAACTTTTGAATAGATGAAAAAGGCTAGAGATGCTTGTTGAGCAAAAAAAATAATTATATTAGGACTTTTCCATATGTCAAATAGAATATCAACCCTAAAGATATGCCAAATTTGCTCTATATTTGCTAAAAAATAGAGTGTATCCCTAAGAAGAACCATAGGCCAAAAAAAGGGCTTTAGCTTGAAGGGTTTAAAAAATTCACGAATCTAATTCTAGATCGCTTGGGCCTTGGGACAATACCAAAATAGATGTTTAATGGATTATCTAAAATGTTCAAAAGGGCATTTGGGAATGATTAGCCTCAAATGAAGAAGGTGTTATCCTATAGGAAGCCCCTAAAAAAGGAGACACCATAGAAAATGGGCCACTTTAGGCTCCAAAATAGCCTCCCATAGAGTGTGAAATTGGTTTTGCTAATTTTGCTAGTTGTGTGGATTCTCTACCACTTGGTTAGCTTTGAGACCATGGGTAAATGTCGTGAGATTCAAAGGTACCCATTCCATGAGTTATAACTCCGGAAAAGAGTGTTAGGATACCATTTTCAGTCCTTCCACCAAGGATATAAGGTTCAAATACTAATTTTATGAATCATTTCAGGTGGGATTGTGTCTTGAATCACCTAAAATATCTATTTGTTAGGCTCAGAGAGACAAAACTACATTTTAGCTTTTACCCATGAAAGCCAATTATTGGTCCATTTTAAAAATTTCAAAAATGATCCAAATACTCTTATGAAAAAACCAAAGTGCTCAAACCCAAGGGATTTTAGCCAATGTTTGATCTTGATAAGTGAGAATGGAGGACCACCAAAGTTACTATTGATTGATAGAGAGTCCATTTCTAAAATTATTTCTATTCCAAAGCAACCAGGGTTAGAGATTTTCCTAAGATTTCTAAATAATCTTGGCAACACAAATACCCTAAATTTGAATTGACACCTTCATCACTAGAATGGATTGAAGTCCAAGCCCTCTCTAGGATTTTATCCTATGGGGGACATTAGAGGCTATGCAGTGCTAAAGCAACTGTTTCCAAGCTTAATTGCCTTGCATAGCATAAGTGACCCTTTGGTGCATAAGGTAGTGCCTTGGTGAAAGGTATCAAGGAGCCCTAACCCTCTTAACTCCATAGGGAGAAAGCAATAGTCCCACGTAACTATGTGGAAACCCTATTTTATGGCAAAGAGACCCATAGAAAATTACAAAGAAGATTCTCCAATTTGTGATATGAGGATTTTGAGAGAACCCAACAAGAAGAATAATATACATGCATGGTAACAAATATCTTAGAGCAAACTTGAAATTTTCTTTCTAAAGAAAGTGGTTTGGGAAGACACTTCCAAAGTTTCTTTTCCACTCTATCAAGAACATACTACCAAAGGTTATAGGATGAAGAGTGAAATGAAAAAGAGATTCCAAGAAAGCAAAACATCTTGCCATGTTGGATCCACTTACATCTATAGTGGTTGAGCCAAGGGCGTGGGAAGAAAGGACTACTTGTAGAACTGGGTTTTATGCCATTAAATGCTCAAACTAGAAGCCAAGGAAAAATATCTAAGCATTGAAGGGTCTATGCTACATTGTCCTTGTAGACACCTAAAAATGTCACATTTTTCCTTGTGTAGTGCTAACGATCGATTAATTTGCAAAGCCTACAAAATTTGCATAATTTTCCAAAAATCACTATTCATCCCACTTAAGCCCCCTTGGCCACTTAAGCCCCTTCCTACGCTTAGCCCCTGGTCACCATGCAACCACCCCTTAAGCCTAAGTCTAAGGCCACCTCACCCTAGTCTACCCTTTGACTAGCCTAGCTTCCACCTAAGCCTAGCCTACTCTAGCTTAACCATGGTAAACCTAACCCTTGGTAAACCTAACCCATGGTCAACCCTACCCTAGTCTACCCTTTGACTAGCCTAGCCTCCACCTCACCATTGGTCAACCCTAAACCCAAGGTCAACCTAACCATGGTCAACATTAACCCTTGCTCCCCACATATCCCCATGTGCATTCAATACCATAAATGACATTTGAAGACTTTTGTATTCAAGGCATTCAAGGCATTGAAGGTATTGATGAGTCATCATCCACCATGCCATAATGGGTGAAGACTTTCATGTCCCATGCATTTATGAGGCATGGTGCACCCATGCCCATTTATTGCATGTGGATGGGTGAGGACTTCTCTCACCCAAACCCATTTATGAGGTATGGCACACCATGCCACCTCATTGGACATCTCATAGGATACCTCAACCCCCTAACATTGGCCAAGTCTATAAATAGAAGGTCATTTTCACCATTTAGAGAGATCACACACTTGCATACCCAAACTTTGTAGAAATCACTCTAGACTCTAGTGCACTCAACCCTCACTTGCCATCAACCACCATGGATGCCCACATGTGTCTCTTGACACTCCCTTTTGCATGATAAACTGCTCTTAGTCATAGGTACAAAAGGCTACCTTATGTAAATAGGAGCTCCAACAACACCATAAGAAGCCTCCCAATAAAGCAACTTATTGTATGGACAACATAGAGCTGATCATATGGATAGGTACGATCATCTTGGCCACACCCAGGCATCTGACCACCCTCAAGGACCTATTTTAAATAAGAACATAGTAGAAAACCATCCAACTAGGTAAGTATCATTGTTCTTATCAAATTTTAGTTATTTTTAGCACTTTGATTATGCAATAGGCTATATTTCTTTAGTCTTTTTGTCTTTCATCACAAGGGGTTTGATTGAGATAGGCCTCCAAATGCTATTGGCTATTTTTATTGGGTTGTGTAGGTTTAGAGGACTTATGCAACTAGTAGTGGCCCATGTGCAGTAAGCCCACTCCCCCTCAGATGACCATAGAAGATCTAGAATTGTTGTTCACCAGTTCATTGAAAGAGAGCTTCCACCTTGGAAGACCAATATTGTATCCCATGGGACAATTTTGTAAAGAGGATTAATTTTGTAACCCCTCTTAATCATTAATGCAAACAAGTTTTCTTTGAGCATATTTTGGTAATCACAATGGGACTCAGATCCACTTTTTAATATTTTATTAGATTTTTAGCTATATAACTGACATTTCTATCATTTTTATGTTATAGGTGCCACAAAACTAGCATAGTCCCCTCAAAATCCTAAAATAACAACTCAAGTCCAAGGCAAAAGTCTTTCTAGTATGTGTGGCAAGACTATATGGAGGGGTACAATCAAACCAATCAGATGGGTCTATCCAGTTGAGCATAACACTCTATAATTTGGGTCCTTACTAGCTAGGTACCAATTTCTACACAGCCTCCATAGTAGGTAAGTT
This sequence comes from Wollemia nobilis, assembly GCA_028583015.1. Lineage (NCBI taxonomy): Eukaryota > Viridiplantae > Streptophyta > Pinopsida > Araucariales > Araucariaceae > Wollemia > Wollemia nobilis. The sequence goes on from JAQPPZ010002515.1 coordinate 3,157,993, forward strand.
GGGGATAGGTTTTCCCCTTTGAGATTGCTATCTCACTTGCCACCTTGCCTCCTTAGGCCAAACCACCTTATGAAATGACATCCCAAGGTGTAATAATTCACCTTTCACTTATTTTTACCTATCACAAAACTTGGTTGCTTGCCATCTTACAATATTTATTCAATAGCTTAGTTTCATTTCTTTTCATAGGAATTTTTTTACAAAATATAACTTGTTATCTTATGATATTCTAGGTAACTTCACAAAAAATGGTTTCTATATCAGATAGACCACCAACAATAGCAAAAACTCCAAAAATCCACCCTTACTATTGATCGTACAGACAGGTATGGTTAGATTGACCATAGGAACCCATCCGATCAAATTTTAGATATAGTCTAGAGCCTATCAAACTTCTAGACAACATTCCAAAAGCTAGGGCTCATAGGTAAGTACTTCCAAAACCTTGTACTTTTAGTTGTATTTTAGTTTAAAAGCACCAAATCATTTGGTCACTTCACAAATTGCCTCCATTTACTTTACAAAAGCCCCAAATTTCTTTGGGCACTTTACAAAATGCTTTCAATTTACTTTTGTGTCTTGCAAAATGCACCAAAATCACTTTGGTCAGCCATCAAATGGCTTTTAACTTTCCTTTCATAAGCATTAGTTTGTAGGTTTTTGCATTGTCTTTTCACTAGTATAGCGTACCGCATTTGCATAAGGACATGAAGAAAGCCTCTAATTTTTTTGTCTTTTTGAGCTGAGATAGATTTTGATCTATCTCGTGCATAAGGCTCTCATAAGACATTTGGTCATAGCCTTAATAGGTATATCTTGACCAATGTAGATAGATTTGCACTCAAGAAAATATTAGTATAACTCTTGCTGACATCAAGAAAATTTTTCCTTTATATCTTTAGCATAAATCTATGCTTACACAAAGTGCTTTCATTACTTTTTTAGTATAGACTTTGCTTTTCAAAAATGCACTTTATTTTTCCAAAAAAAATCAAAAGGCTTTCATTGCTTTCCTAGTCTTAGTTTCTTTTCGCATCTAGACTTCTAAAATCAAATCAATCACACACACCTACATATTTTGCACACATTGGTGAAGTTGGATTTCATCACCAACCACAAATCGAGATCAACGACATTGGCTTTCATCTCCAACCGTTGACTCACCCCCTAGCCACCATAGTAGCCCCTACAAGTAGTTTTTTGGACTTCATCACCAGAAAACTCCCTATCCTTGAGAGTATCTCAAGGTAGGTTAGGATAGACACCCCTACTCATAGGGCTATACATAATTCATGAGTGTGCAACTATCATTTTTAACCGATCCCACTCGAGGGTGAAGCGGAAGCCCATTTGGCCTATGCAGGTTTTAGATAGTGCAACCTCTTTCATAAGAGGTTTATATTCTCCCTTTTGGTTACCCCAAGCCATTTCTATCATTAGAATTCATTTTCCTATTTGTGCATAGCCACTCCTTATGTACCTTTGGGTATAGTGGGGGGATGTGCATTAACATACCCCTCATAGATCTCATTCATCCACCCCTTTTATTTGGTTCTTAGTGGTCTTTATACTTGAAAACACACCAAAATAGCATAAACAATCAAACAAAATCAAAAACCAAAATCATACCTCCACTAGCTATCTAAACCAAACTTAAAACACATCTACACACAAATACACATTCAAACACTTCACTCACAAACTTGTTTGTTGTTTGCGATAATACATGCTTGATTAGTTAGTTCTTTTTGTTGCAAAACTACCATAGACATAGAAAAGAAAACATCAAAATAACTCCAAAACTCTTCCTTTCTATTTTCCACCATTCTATCTCTATAACCTATCTTTGGCCCAACCATACGGATAGGTACGATCAAGTCAACCTTAGGGATAGATTCGATCAAGTCAATACCTCACAGATAGACACACTTTCACTTAGACTTGTTTAGACAACTGCAATTTTTTATTTAAACCAGTAATTACCTCTTTCTTTTTAGTCACCTACTTATCATTCACCTTTTCATCATGGTGCTTACTTGAATCCAAGCTAGAGATCAAGCATGCCTAGCCATGGAAGCCTCTTAGGTGACCCCTCCACCCTCAACCACTTCCTCTAGCTTGCTTGAGGAAACAACATTCACACCACCCCAGAATATGCTTGACTATTCTCAAGGTCAAAACGTGTGCAACATGACCCAAATTGGCCCTTCGACCCTTGAGCAAGCCCTAGTACACAATGCCACTAACATCTTGTAGCATTTCAACCCATATGGGAATATCCCTTCAATCTATTCTTTCCCAAATGTCATTTATGTTTTACCCAAAACTACCCTACCTTCCGTCTCTTCTCATTCTTTGTCTTCTCATCGTCCACAAAAAAACTCACCTTGAATTTCATTGTCTCCTCTCACATCCCCTATAATAACTCTCCTCCCTCATATCAAATCCAGGTTCTCTCCCATACTATCTATCAAATAGTGGACTTGGTTTCAACCACTCCTCTTCCTCCTAATTCACAAGTTGCTTCTTCTTCACATCTCACCTTTTCATATCGAAATCCACCTCAACCACCTCCCTCATCTGCATTCCTTGATTTTATCCATTTTCCTAATCTGCATCAAGGAGTCCCATCTTATTCTATTTCTTCTATTTCATCCACCACCTTCTATCAACCTACACCTCCTCTTGAGGCTAATCTTCTCAACATCACCCCTTCCTTTTCCAATTTCCCTCCAAATTTTTTCAAACCAACATATATGGAGCCTCTTCTTCTGGTTATCCCACTTCTTTTTTACCTTCCTCTTTCTATATTCCACCACCTCCTCCTTTTCATCCATCATATTCTATTCCTCTCTCCTCATTCAATCCCCAACTTCCACCCTATCTTCAACACCCTTCCCTCTATTCTTCTTTGCAATATGCACAACCCAACTCTTCCAATATTCGTCCACCACCTCTTTCTTAGATTAGTTCTTTCTCCTCTTCCCCTTATGGTCAACCTCCTCTTCCACCTCAATCCACTCAAGCATATTTCTTCACTTCTCCCCCTTCTTGGACTTCTACCCCACCTACCGCTCCATATTTTTTACCTCTTTCATCTTCTCCATATGAGTGGCCTTCTCTAAACTCGCAAATACTCTATCAAATGGTTCATCAAGTGCACAATCAAGTGCCTAGTAAAATGCACAATCAAGTGCCCATTCAAATGCATAACCAAATGCCCAATCGGGATGTCAATAAAGCAAAAATTCAAGTGCCAAATCAAATGCACATTCAAGTTCCAAACCAATAAAATACCAAATTAAGTACACCAACAGGTAACCCAATTAGATACACATCCAATAGTTAATCAGACTCCATCACATACAAGCCAACCTCTCACATCAACTTAATCAATGGACTACACATCATCAATAATTTTCATCTTTCTCCTTTTATCATTCATATCATTGCTATTATTTAGCTCCTCAACTTCCTATTTCTTCCTCTTATCTGGTCAATCCTATCGTATATCATCCCCAAGTCCATCATACATATTATCCACCTCCACCACCATATCAATACAACTACCCCTATTCCTATTATCCTAAACCACCCCTCATGGACACCCTAGTTTATCCTACCCAGGTACCACAAACACCCCTAGATGAGATGCAAATCATGAGGGAGCAACTCAAAAACTTAGAATTATGAAAAAGTTGTTATGGGCCCTAAAATCCCACTTACAACCAACTTTGCAATGATCCCATTAATCCCTCTATCACCATGCATCCTTATCCTTATAGGTTTGAGATACCCAAATTTGAGAAGTTTAAGGGTAAAGAGGATCCTAAGGAGCACTTATGAAACTACAAGTTTACATGCTATCACATCAATGGTAGTGACCTCCTTATGCTTCATACATTCCCTTTGTCCCTTGGGGGTCAAGCCCTGGATTGGTATAAAAATATCCCTCAACATAGTCTATTTACATTTGAGCAGTTGGCAAATTCATTCCTAAAATATTTTTCCATAAACATCAAGAAAAGGATGTCGCTCTCTGATCTCTATAGTTTACGATAGTTTGATGAAAAGTCAATCAATGACTATGTTGTTAGGTGATGTGGGGTTATCAATGAGCTAACATTTTCCATCCCACACATAGAGTTGGTCAAAATATTTTCTAAAGAGTTGGGCCAAACATTTAGCCACAATATTGTAAATACAACACTGCTATTTTGAAGATTCTATCTCTCAAGCTAAAGTGATTGAGAATTTTAGAATCCAAGAAGGGGAGGTTAAACTCTATAAGAAAATTAAATACCCCACCAACACTAGATTCAACAAGGCCACCTCAAGTCCCAATCCATCTAAACCCCCTCAAACAAACCAAGTTGTGTTGAGTGCAACACTTGTCCTGTCATCACAGTACACTTAATTACGACAACAAGGATATCAACAACCTAGTATTCCCTTTCTTCCTACTTCACCTAATAACCACTAGCTCTCTCACCATGTCCAAATAATCCACCTTGCAACTAATACCCTCTTTTTGAGCCCCTACCCAATATTTTCCAAAATCTATATGATGCAGAACACATTGCTCTACCTAAAATTAGACCAAATGATCCTAGTTGTATGAAACCAAAAGCCTATAATGATCATACCTTCTACAAATACCATAGACAAATAGGGTATGGTATCAAAAATTATTTCCAATTCTACCATCTAGTTCAAGACCTCATTGTTCATAGAATCATACACATCAATAGTCCTTTGGCTCTACCAAATCAAAACCCGAGGATTTACATAAATCCTCTACCTGGAGCATGAGACATGACAAAGTTAGGCCTATGCTTTGACATCATAATCCCCACCTTGAAAAATCAACCATGTGAATAGCGATCCATCTCATCAAGATTTTGTGGGCACGATAAATATCACCATGCAGAACCAAGATACCTGGTGTGATCCAATCAACAATCAAACCCTCCTTTCATACCAACTTCTTACACCCATGCCACTAATGCAAGACACTTCTCCCTCTATTCCATGAAATGTTATGACCATCCAGAGTAGTCTGATGCACCAAAATTGCACTGCATTGATAAAGTTATAAATGTACGACCTCTTGTGACAATCATAGCCTCATCATGAGGCCCTAAATGACATCCTATAATCCATAGATTTGGAAACTAATGACACTAACACCTTTGCAAATTTTATAGGTAGTGTGTGGATATGCATGCAACCTTCAATTGTCTTCTATGATCATGAAATAACAACTCTTGAAGGAGTAGGGTTTGATCCCCCTATGCATATCATGACATGCATTGATGGAATAATATTTGAATATATCTTTATGAAAATTGGTTCATCCATCAACATCATCTCCACTACCACCCTCAAACATCTAAACCTCCCACCTAGCCATCTCACCACTTCTCCCTCGACTTGTGGGTATTTGATGGCTCTTTGCACTCCACAATAGGTACAATTATCCTACGTATTTGGGTAGGCATAAAAAAAATACCCACATTATGCCATGTCATCAAAGGAAAGATGCAATACAATCTTATCCTATGGAAACCATGGATTAGGGACATGCAATGTGTCCCTTTTATGCTTCATCATTGTTTGAAGTATATTTATGACAGACAAGTGCATCACATTCCAAATGATAATGATCCCTTTTAATTTTACAACACGGTAATCATATTGCATGGTCCAACCCCATATTCCATTCACCTTACCCCCACCATAGTCCAAAATGCATCAGTTCAATCAGTCCCTTCACCTGCAAATCAACACAACCCTCCAACAACAACCCCTTCTCCTCATCCTAATTCTCCAACATATCATTCTTCCCAATCAACTACTCTCCAATAATGTAGCTTGTAGTCACCACATGACTTCTTCTCTTCTTCTTTTAAAAATCCTCTACCCCCACACTTTTATTCAACTCACCTTCCTCCTTGACCATCATCTTCTTATAGCACCACTTCCACTATTCCCATTCTTCCTACTCCTCCCACTTTCTCTCCTAAAACTACCATTTCCATGCTCCTTTAACTATTGTCCACCCCCTTCCATTGATCCTTCTCGATTTACCCCATGATTCAAACATGCTTCCCATGCTATCTTAACTACTCCTAGAAAGTGTCACTCTTGGATGCGACGTGCTATGCAATATGTCACTCAACTCACTAAGCCCAATCCATCTATTTCCTCTCTCCCTACCAATATTCCTTATGAATCCCAACCGTCATCATCCTCTTTTTCTTATTCAAACCAGGTATCTCTGCCACAACAAGCATGTCAAGGGACACCCTTTGTATCTATACTTATGACCAATATTGGTCTCGGGAACTACAATATACATAACACATGTATTTCCCCTCCTGGTGTGCAATCCATTAGAGATTTTTGTCATCCTCGATACGTACATCTAACTATAGGCATAATTATTTCCATTGGTCCACTGACTAATTAAACCAACTTTGTATATGGAGGCAGTGATACCTCCTTAGAAAAACTTAAGCCCAAAGAGTTAGAGGATAGATTTTGTGGAAACCTCGATTACATGTCTAACTCATCATTTGCCATATGGTATTTCCTACATTTTAATTGGCATGGGTTCGGTCTTGGGTGCTATGAATAGGGCCCTAGGAACCTACTTGACCCACCTTACCAAACACCTAAAGATAAATTGGTCTTAGGTTATCACTATGACCATATAGATATTATTGAGGATAAACTCCAAAACCTCATCCTCAATACTATCAAGGATAAGTTTGACATGGATCCCGAGTATGAGCCCCTTAGTGAAAGCCTCTCCCCTCAATCCATGGTGGATAGTTTCCTCACTCCATACCACTTCAACCAACACTTCTAATGATGAGATTGATCCCAAATTTGATGATATCTCAATCGCTTCTACCATTTCTGAAGATGTATCCTCTCACATCCTTCCTTTTTCAATCAATTTGCACAATCAACAACCTCATATTATTCTACCTTTTTGGCCCTCACATCAATTGTTTTCTCCTCCACTTATTTTGCAGCCATTTCTACACAAGCAATTCAAGATTAGCATCAAATACATCCTCCAGTAATTCTATCCTTACCTAATTCTAACCCATCAATTAACATGATTTTTGTCGATCTATTCACCTCGCTCTGCTATGCAACTCATCTAAGTCGAATTCTTAACATTGACCCAAACTACATCAACTTTGACCACCTTCCTTTTGATACCTCCCCATGTTATTTTATTCATTTAGAACATTTGCTACAATAATCTAATGCTTACATTCTACCCTCCTCTCCTCAAATTTATTTTGTGAACCATTCTAAAGTCGTTCATGATGAAGTCCTTATTGAGAATGTAGTAGATGATCTACATATCATCCCTATTCCTGCCCAACTCAAATATGGCTCCCACATGCTTATGGAAGATACCATCGATATAAACCTTAGTTTTGATCCCAATGACCCTCATATTATTAAACTTAGAAACAACTTATCCCCTCAAGAGTGAGAAAGTTTCATATAAATTTTAACTCAATACAAAAACATCTTTGCATGGTCTTATACTAATATGCCTGGTCTTGATCCACAGTTGGTAGTCCACAACTTAACTATTGATAATGATGTCAAGCCAATTAAACAAAAACTCAAGAAAATACATCCCATAATCACTTTTATGGTAAACGAAGAGTTATAAAAACTCTTGGACATCAGTTTTATCCAACTAATTGATTAAACTGAGTGGGTATCAAATATGGTACCTGATGGAAATCCAAAGGGAGGAATACACATATGTACAAATTTTTTAGGCATCAACAAAGCATGTCCAAAAGATAACTTCCCCCTCAACACTTCCTAACATCGATTCCACAACCGGTCATGAGATGCTCCCTCATATATGGATTTTTAGATTACAACCAAATTTGGGTTAACACTGATGATCAACACAAAACATCCTTCACCATGACTTGGGGGATGTTCTATTATAAGGTCATGCCATTTGGCCTTAAAAACATAGGCACCACATACCAACATGCTATGACCTATATCTTCCATGATTACATGCACAAATTGTAGAAGATTATAAGGATGACTTACTGGCTAAATCCAAAAAGCTCAATCAACACATCGATGTTTTGCGCAAAGTCTTTGATCAACTAATCGAACATAAAGTGTGACTAAATCCAAATAAGTGTCTTTGGGATCACCTCAAGCAAACTTCTAGGTTTTATTGTTTCTCAGAGGGGTATCAAAGTGGACCCTAATAAAGTCAAGGCCATAACAGAAATATTGCCCTCTATAAAGTTTAATGTAGTTGCATAGCTTGCAAGGAAAGATCCAAGTGATATATTGTTTCATCACTCAACTATCTGACAAGTGCAAGCCATTTAATCACCTCTTACAAAAGTGGATGACATTTGAATGGGACCAAGAATTTTATAACACCTTTGAAGCTATCAAACAATACCTTACATCTCCACTAGTTTTGTCACCACCTCAACCAAGTTTTACCTACATATCAATCATCAATTTTGCATTAGGAACTATGCTAGCTCAAAAGAATGAAGCCAAATATTTTTTATATTAATCAAAGGATTGAAACTCATAGAGGTATATTATTTAACTACTAATATAAGGTAAAGCTAAAACTTTCCCTTGCTCAAACAAAGGAGTCTCATATGCCCAAGAAACATGCTGGCTTGGTGTGACCTAAAAAATACCTTTACCTTTTATTTCATGCCCTTGCAATCATCCTCATATTGGAGAAATTAAGAGGTCTACCAAAACTAGGATTGGTGAAAATTTTCCTGTCCTATGCGTAAATTGCATGAATAATTCTGCTTTTGCTGAACACTTGTGTCCACAGATTCCAGAAAACCACATCTGCATTAGAGATGCAAAGATGATTGCAAAATATCACTTCAAATGAATGTTAAGGAAGCAGTTGAAATAGAGAAGCACCCTCACAATTCAAACAAACAGGATTACTTAAATTTGAGCCAGGCACGGTGAACTATTATATAGAGACTTAGAAACTAATAATTGCGATTTTGTCTGCACATGCTTATGATTGTCCATTTTAATAAGGAACTTAGTTCTGTAATATTTTCATCATTTGTTTTAAGGATGGGTCATAAACATCTTTTGTTTCGTCATTGTCTACAGTTGTTTCCAAAAGCACTTTCTCTTTAGACTCATGGACTGTGGAAGTTAGCTATCTCTAACATCATAAAATTCATTGGGGAAATCAATAACACAAAGAAAAATTGTTCTACAGGAATTTCTCAAAAGATTGATACGTCATTGAATTGTCTTACTCATTCATATTCGCTCCACGGAGGATTACCCGTAGCCATCTCAATGACGGTACAGCCTAAACTCCAGATGTCAACAGTAAGATCGTGTCCAGCGTTCTTTTGCGTGATGACCTATATGTCACAAGCACAAGAAAATTATTACAAAGATTATTATAGGGATAACATCCAGACCCACGATGAAAAGGAACTCTGAATAAAATGAATATACCTCAGGAGCCATCCAATATGGGCTTCCCTTCAATGAAAGGGGAGTTGCTGGGCCATTTATCTGCAGTACATCTTGTGTTAGGAATTCTCAACACTAAACCAACATCATCACATACTATAATCACGATCCGCAAAGCATAATACTCTACAATTTCTTGTTGCAGGTAGCTCATAAAATTTAATTTTTAAAATTTGGCATTCTTTGGAAATTAATTGTATTTAAATAATAAATAAATAAATTTGATGTTGAGCTGAGATTTGGTTGCAATTTTTCTCTCATTCAAACCAAATGAGAAAATTGTCAATTATCGATGATTTAAAATAAAATCAAAAAACAATTGCATGCAACAAATAACAAACCAGGATTATTGATGCCACAGAGAGGTGTGGTTACTACCAGTAACCTTTTTTTGGAAAATTATCTTGAAGTAAAACATTTTTTTTTAAAGTAACTTAAAAATGCATTATATACAAATCCACAAAGCTATAGAATACACACAATTGATAGGTATTAACGTGGAACGGAATTCCAATCATGGAATATGCCACTAGACTTACATCATCACATTAACCAGTTAGAAAGCAAGAGGGCCAACCCCCACACACATGCCCAAACTCGATGTTAATAGGGGTGAGGAATCCCAAAAAATGGGACCAAGGACTTGCACCTTTAAGCCTGCTACCCCATTGGAAAAGAGTATGACAAGTGTTGGGATTTATAAACCACTCAAGTCCCACAACACAGTTAATGTGGGATTATTCACAAACACACACAAACTACACTAACAAGATAGATAGGTATTAACGTGGAACGAAATTATAATCATGGAATATGCCACTAGACTTGCATCATCACATTAACCAGTTAGAAAGCAAGAGGGCCAACCCCCCACACACATGCCCAAACTCGATGTTAATAAGGGTGAGGAATCCCACAAAATGGGACCAAGGACTTGCACATTTAAGCCTGCTACCCCATTGGCAAAGAGTATGGCAAGTGTTGGGATTTATAAACCACTCAAGTCCCACAACACAATTAATGTGGGATTATTCACAAACACACACACACACACAAACTACACTAACAAGATAGATAGGTATTAACGTGGAACGAAATTCCAATCATGGAATATGCCACTAGACTTGCATCATCACATTAACCAGTTAGAAAGCAAGAGGGCCAACCCCCCACACACATGCCCAAACTTGATGTTAATAGGGGTGAGGAATCCCACAAAATGGGACCAAGGACTTGCACCTTTAAGCCTGATACCCCATTGGCAATGAGTATGGCAAGTGTTGGGATTTATAAACCACTCCAGTCCCACAACACAGTTAACGTGGGATTATTCACAAACATACACACACAAACTACACTAACAAGATAGATAGGTATTAACGTAGAACGAAATTCCAATCATGGAATATGCCACTAGACTTGCATCATCACATTAACCAGTTAGAAAGCAAGAGGGCCAACCCCCCACACACATGCCCAAACTCGATGTTAATAGGGGTGAGGAATCCCACAAAATGGGACCAAGGACTTGCACCTTTAAGCCTGCTACCCCATTGGCAAAGAGTATGGCAAGTGTTGGGATTTATAAACCACTCAAGTCCCACAACACAGTTAATGTGGGATTATTCACAAACACACACACACAAACTACACTAACAAGATAGATAGGTATTAACGTGGAACGAAATTCCAATCATGGAATATGCCACTAGACTTGCATCATCACATTAACTATTTATTAAATATGTATTTGTGAAAAAGACATATTTGTGAACTATTTATTAGATATGTATTTCAGTCATCAAAAAGACATATTTGTGAACTATTTATTAGATATGTATTTCAGTCATCAAATCCAAAATGCTGCATACAAGTGAAATTTCGAAGACACTCCTGTCTAAGTATCGTGTAACAAAAGATTTCAGACAAACAATAAATCATGCTCTGCTAGAATTGTCTCATGATTTCCTTTTTCATAGCTATAGTTTCTAGTTCCTTGGTAAGTATCAAGACAATCCTCATTGTAATTTTAGTTTTCATATTCAATATTTGGAAGTTTTGAAATATGAAGAATCATAAAACACTTAAAAGATTGCAGTTCTAGAAAAACCACAAGAAATTAGGATAATTGGGCTATATCTCAAGCACTAATTATAACCAACCAACATATTAAGGCAAAACACATTTTCCAAAATTTTAACATCCTCTAGATAAATTTTCATAGAAATATGGAATTGTCATTTTTTACATTTTTGTAGAGCTATGCTTAAGAGGATGGCACAAAGATAGGATAGTCAGTAGAAAACAACAATTGGTGTGCATACCTACTTAAAAAACTGTGAAGGGAAATGAAATGAAAGATTTATTTCTGTCCAAGTATGACCAAAGGAATGGCCAATAGAAATGTACTAAAACAAACAAGAATGCCATATACATGAGTCCAATACAAGTTCTATAAAAGTAACTAAATGTGAACCCAAGTTAAATGTTCTTTGCCAGGGTGGTACTTCCAATATTTTGCTCCCATGGTCATGGCCTTTGTTGTATCCTTCTTCTCCCCTTCATAAGCAAGCTTTTCTAGCTGTTTTCAAGACATGCTTCCTAGTTGATCGATTTTATTGTTTCATTTAGTGCTTACATATCATTGTGTTTGCCATCAATTGATGACATCTCCTCATCTCCCATTCTAGTTGTTTTTTGTTACTTTTTATTGTGCATGCTGTCATGCACAGTTGAAGCATATGACCATAGTAATCTCAATTTATTGCATCTAAGAAAATATGCAAAATATATTGTAAATTTGACTTGTATCAATTCTCTTAGCATGTGTGTGAATGGTATTCCAGAGCATGTAAATGTTAGCAGTTAAAGAAATAGATGAGCGATCACTTTGAAAATAGAACGTGTAGGCAGATAAATTGACATGTCTGCATAATGAATGAATGAATGTTTGAGTGTATGAATGTATATGTGCAAATGTGTGCACACAAAGTGTTTGTCATTATGTTGCCATATTGTGTTAAATGGTGGAGGATTGCCATATTGTGTTAAGTGACAAGTGTTTGTAATAATGCATGCATGCAAAGTGTTTGTAATAATGTGCACATGGAAAAGTGTTGTAATAATGTAATTTAACGGAGTATTTTTAATGTTTTATGTAAACGGGTAGTTCAGAGGTAGTTGGGTAGTTGCCAACCGCCTACCAATCCCATTATGTCTATAAGTACACATCTGTGTGGAAGATGCAAAGGAGAGAGGAAATGTGTGCGTGCATGTTGTTATGGCCTTTTATCACATTTCAAAACACTTTTGATAAAGGAAGCAGAGCTTATATGTCTTTAGCCGATGAAAAGATTACAGATATTAGAATGGCCTCCATACTACAATTCCACCCACAACTCTATAATGGGTATTTGCAAACATTTGATGAACTACCAATAAGCTAGCCAGACTTTATTAAAACAGGAAGTGGTCCACAAAATTTATCTTGCATTTCTATCTCACAAGTGCCATCTTGTCCTACAAATTTCATAGCAACCATGGTTGTCCACCCCCGTTTATTTGGGGAAAAAAATAAAGCAAAGCAATGGTGGAGAACAAAGTGAGCTGGGACAAAGATGAGGCTCAATTGTTAGTAGACAATTAGGATAAGAGCTAACATGCTAAAGGTGATATAGGTCAGCGCATGTATCTAAAGGACAACATACTAACTGCACAGTCAATATATTATGACTGTGATATAAGCATGAAGAAGAATGTGTGCATCAGACAATCTAAAATATGGCTGACCTACAGTAAACAAAACAAATAAAATATTGAAAGGACAAAGTGCATGATACAAAAGTAGAAAACAAACAAACTCCCAAACTATAATTTTATCACCAATTTAAACAATGTACAATATCCCTGCAAACCCAAGGAACTGAAAAAATCAAGAACCAAACTGAAGTGAATAGGAGGACATCACAGTACAACAATTCAGAAGGCACAGTTGGAAAATTGAAATAGTTCAATTTCCTACTGTCAATAGAATTTTTGGTAACTGATGCTGGAGAAGTGACATATGGCATTAGGCACAAATATAAATCGGTTGGACCCTGGTATGGATTGTATTGAAGCCACAAGAGCAGGATTGGTGAAGGGTGGCTTTTGTGCAATACTTGATTTGTGCTAGCTGGGTAGCCAAAAATTGGCACAAGAGCTGCTAAGTGGAGTGTCAAGTTGGTGCTACTCATGTTGGCACAGGAATGGCTTAGGGATGATGTTAGAATTGAATCAGCATTGATGCATTCAGTGCAAGTGTAGAACCTTGGCACAAGTATGAAGTTTGAGGCAAGAGCGTAAAGGTGATTGCCGTTGCAAGAATATGCAAGCGACGTCGACAAAGTTTGCTGAAGAAGAGACAGAATTATATTTGGAAAAGATATTCCCACTAATGTGGAGTTCAGGATAGTCGGTCAGGTTTACACCAAACGTAATGTTAAGTTTGGTGAAGGTTCTAGCACAGTTGATGACACCAAAATTGGCAGACTGTCAGGTAAGATGTGGTGTCATCGTGTACTTGATGAAATTTCCACTTGGATCCTGATCAGAAGGCAACTATAACAAGCCCAACACCTATGTTGCATGGAGACGGATACAGTATCAGATATGGATACAATAAATTTTCAAGACATCCTAAAATGGATACAACTGGATACGACATTACAAAAAGCATATATATTTTATATATTAAAGAGAAAACATTTAACATAGAAATGTTTACACAAATATAAATTTCAAATAGGATATTTTGTTACTTAAGAAGATGATTGTCATTGTTTTTTAAATTTATTCTTTAAAAATTGTGTTTTTCTTTTTTTAATTAAATATTGTGGATACAGCTCTAAATGTGCCTAAGGCCATATGTGAATCTATTAGATATAGGACCAAATACGGCCATGTATTCAGATACGTTTGGATACAGTACCCATGTATCTGGAGCATTTGGATGCGGTATCTGGGAAGTATTGTATCCATATCTATATCTGATATGTGGATATGCGCATTCAAGCAAGAGGATTGCTGGATACAGTAACTATGCCCAGCACAGAAAATGTATTTTATGATGCACCTGCACAGAAGATGAGTCAACTTCACACACTGAGCTTCCTAGATGCATTTCCCAACCTTGTCCAATTCTTGCTGAAAATTGTGCCATTTCCACCAATGTCCATATATACCTTGTCACAAAATCCTATTCATCTGATATCTAAGCCTTTACTCTTACTTTTGAGCATGCATCCAGGATTGACAATCCTGTGTTTACTCCTAAGATTTTTACTCTGAAGGCCAACTTACATGCATCAGATTTCAGACAATATTATTTGCACCATAAAAAATATTTTAAACATGGCAATAGTGAGGATCAGCAACTGCTGGAAACCTTGTTGCAGCTCCAAATTGCTGGATATGCAGCAAAATATTTGGCAGGTTTTACCTTCTTTAGCGTCTATGGTTCATAATATTACTCTTCTTTTAAAGTATTTTTTATGCAGCACTTTACAAAGATTAAACCTCAGCATGTCACACAGCCCTTGCAGATAACTACACTCCCCACAGTCTAATCCAGGATACTCTGTGGAAACTACAACGGATACTCCAACACAAACATCAGCTGTTAAGTCTGATTGAGTCAAGAACTAAAAAAACAAGATAAGGGAAATTTCAAATTTGTTGCAAACCTCCAGTACATTTCTCAATTTGCTTCTAATTATCAGCTAGTAAAAGATAAGTACTTTGTTCACATTTCCTCACGAGGCTCTTGGTTATTATTTATTTACCGTGGTTTCTGAGTTCTTATACTGCTCTCCAAATATGGTTTTTTCTTCACAATCTATGCTCCCATTTCTGTAAATGATATCAGTGAAGAATGAATTCTAGACGGTCTGAACAAGGAATCTGTCAAGAAGCATGCCCATTTTGTACGCAAATATTTTATGAATTCTCGCCATTCGTTTTTCACTTAGAGAGATTGCAACATATCTGATGTCCACAACTTTTACAATTTCCCTCTCTCATAAATATAAAATCTGCTCATTCTGCTCATATATAAATGTAAGTATAGGATCTATTAAGTTACAGCCCCTGGAGACCCACAATTAATCACATTGTTTTAAACCACATAAAAGAAAGTACACAGAAACCAAATACAATTGCTCCTGAGACACAGTAGGTCCAATGACATGATTATGATATGCTTAACATATTTATCATTCATTTACATGGTTATTGAAAAAATCATCCTAATTGATATAATCACAATTTTTTTTTTTTATTAGTAACGGGTTTTAAAAGGGACCCAAAACCTTATAACATGTTGCAAGGAGGATCCTATGAAGGTTCAACTCCCTACAGAACAAGCCAAAATTGGACCATTTGCAGAATCCATAAACTAAAACAGTCTAAACTATTACAAACATACCGCCCATGGGCACAAACAGAAAATAGAAACAACATAGATATCGCAGGGACCTTCCCAAACAACCGCATACAAAGAGATAGGGAGAGCACAAAGACCATCCCAGGAAACAAAAGGGGATAATCCCGTTCAGGACTAGCTGTTTTACTCTGGGATGTAGTCCTCGTCATCTTTGGGATCATCCATAAATACATTAATCATCATTGGTAGCGACAAGTTCACTACAGGAATCAACAATACATTGGGGAAGATTCCCTTGCCACGTCGAAAAAGATTGAACAGTTAAGCCAAAGTTTGCCATTGTATCTGCCGCCCGATTGCCTTCCCGATACACATGTTGAATACACCTATTGTTGATCGCCCTTAGCTGGACAATGGACTCTTCAATGGTTGGTCCCACATTCCAAGGAGGATTCGAGACCCCCTTCAAATAGTTTATGGTGTTTAAGGAGTCTCCTTCGACTATCAGGTATTGGATATTGAGATCGATGGCCATTTGGATGCCTCGAAAAGCTGCCCAAGCCTCAGCAAAATTATTAGATTGGACTCCAAGTTTTTTCGCATACGCCAAAATGAGTCGACCTCTATCATCCCGGATCACTCCTCCACAACTCGCAGCTCCAGGATTGCCTTTTGAAGCACCATCAAAATTTAGCTTGAACCAATGAGGAGGGGGAGAAATCCATGAAACCAGGGATCTGTCCACAACAACTTGGGGATGACCAAAAACCTCAAAAGACAGGTTAGCAGAACGTGCCACTTGAATCTCAAACGGGGATGAAGGACAATTGTCCGAAGGAATGATATTAGCATTTTCTGAGGCAAACATGACAGCTCTCAAAGAAACCGACTCCGGGTCAAGGCACGAATATCGAAAAGCATGATTGTTCCTTTCCAGCCAGATTTGCCACATAAAGTGAGGGAGAATGATCGCCCACCAAAACTTCAGACGAGTGGACTTAAAGGGGTTTGGCCATTGAATAATAAGATCACTGATAAACTGAGGAGCAACCCAAGAAATGGATACACTTGACATGATCGAGGACAGGACAATGCAAGAAAAGGGGCACTCTAGAAACACGTGATTGACTGACTCCCATGCGGATTTGCAGAGGTAACATCTGTTGGGCAAGATCATACCACGGGTTATTAAATTATCGATGGTCAATAGCCTATTTTTTGTTGCCAACCAATAAAAGTGAGAAATCTTAGGAATAAGATTTTTGATCCATATACTCTTGGAGGGGAACCAATCATCTTTAGATTCAGTCATAGCCATATATGCGATTTTGACTGAGAAATTCCCAGACTGGCTGAGTTGCCAGAAGAGAACATCAGGTGGCCTGGTGCTTGGAATCACATGAGTTCGAAGAAGGTCAGATAGGCGGAGGTGGGCAGAGCGAAGCTCAGGAGAATCCAGATCAGAAGGGATGTCAGCCCAACGAGGAACCACTGCTTCATTATTAATAAAATTCTCAACTTTGGGGTCAAAAGATAGATCAGTGAAAGGTTTAAGAATACTTACAGACTGATCATGGATGAGGGGCTGAGCTGTAATCCATGGGTCCTCCCAAAATCTAATTTGTGATCCATATCCAAGCTTCCAGCATCCACCCTTTTGAACGATAGACCGGGTTTGGCACACCGAGTTCCAGAATGCAAACCCAACAGGCATAAGGGAATTGTCCATAAGAGACCGTTGCCTGAGGTATTTGGTCTTAATAATATCAACCCACTGAGCTGGGTAGTTAGACACAATCTTCCATCCTTGCTTTGACATCATGGCCATATTCATCTGGTGAACTCTCCTCAGACCTAATCCTCCCCTGTGTTTTGGAAGGCAGACCTTATCCCATGCAACAAGGGAAAATCTGCTTTTATTCTCCGTTCCTGACCATAGGAAATTCCGCTGAAGTTGTTCCAATTTATTACAAACAGCTATCGAAGTTCGAAAAAGGGACATAAAGTATATTGGTATACTTTGAAGACAAGATTGAAATAGAATGAACTTCCCTTCACTGCTGAGCAAGGCTCCCTTCCAACCAACAAGCTTCTTCATAACCCTCTGAATGACATTGTCCCAAATCCTCACGGTTGGGTGCCCTTGGAACAACGGTAGGCCAAGGTAAGTTGCAGGAAACTCAACAATGGCACATCCTAGGATCTGAGCTATTCTCGTCTGTCTATCAACCAGAGTATTGATGAAGTAGATGTTGCTTTTCAAGTAATTTACTCTTTGCCCGGCAGCCTTCTCATAAGCTTCCAGTATAGATTTAATAACTCTGGATTCGGGAATACTAGAGAGGTTGGCTAATATTGTGTCGTCAACAAATTGTTGATGAGACACTGGAGGGAGCCCGGTTGAAGCCTTGATCTCTGAAATACCACCCTCAGAGCACGCTACATTAAGAGTCCTTCCTAAGCTGTCCGCCACTAGGATGAACAAGAAAGGTGAGATCGGATCGCCTTGTCTTATTCCCCTTTTACTCCTAAAGTATCCCGTAGCTGCTCCATTAACAATGATCGAAAACCAGGCAGAGGACATGCACGCTTTAATCAGACGAATCCATCTATGGTGAAAACCAAACCGGGCTAAGACAGCAGTGAGAAACTCCCAAGAAATCCTGTCAAAGGCTTTACTAATGTCTAATTTTAGGAAAAAACTTGGGGACCTATTGACCGTGATAGAATGGATTAGCTCATGGATAGTAATCACACTATCTGTAATAACTCTCCCACGGATAGAGTTGCCTTGACACTTGTCAATGATTTTAGGCATAATGAACTTCATTCTATTCGCCATAGCTTTAGTAAGGATTTTGTATAACACATTGCACAAGCTGATGGGACGGAAGTCAGACATGGATCGACACTCATGGGTTTTCGGGATAAGAGCAAGGAATGTGGAGTTAAGCTCTCTAGGGACAAACTTGGTTCTTTGGATTTCCAGAATGGCTTCAAAGACATCTTCTCCAATGATATCCCAACAAAATTGAAAAAATCTAGGAGGGAAACCATCAGGGCCAGGGGCTTTGTCAGCTATCATAGAAAATAGAGCTTCTTTAATTTCGTCATGGGAGAAGGGTTGTAGCAGAATATCATTATCAGCTTGAGACACAAGGGACGAGATGTGTTGTAGAAGGGATTCCGACACCTCAGCTGGGCAAGCCTGAGATGGGCCCAGGATATTACGAAAGTGTTCCACTGCCTCATTCCGGATTTCTTCAAGACTTTTGACCAGCGATCCATCTTCTCTACGAAGACATCTGATAGTATTTTCCCCTCTATGCCTCATTGTGGTGGCATGGAAAAATTTTGTATTCAAGTCGCCTTCCTTGAGCCACAAGGCTCTGGACTTTTACCGCCAAAATATTTCCTCCCTGGCCAACAAGTTGTGGAATTCACATAACAATATCTTCTCTTGTCTTCGAACTTCATTAGTAGCATTGCCATCTTGAACCAATTTTTCAATTTCTTTTAGTTGGGAGCAGATTACTTGTCGCGACTCAAAAATATTCCTGAATACCTCCTTATTCCATTTTTTGAGCTGAAGCTTAAGAATTTTTAGTTTCATACAGACTTTGAAAACACTCGTACCATCAACAGGTTAACTCCACTATTCAATGATTTTTGTCTTGAACTCCGGATGCTGAAGCCACATGGACTCAAACCTGAATGGAGGTCTAAAATTATTATCCAGCCTAGAAATTTCTAAGAGAAGTGGGTTATTATCAGAGGCTATCCTTGGTAGGGACGACAAGGTAGCATCACCAAAAAATGGGATTGCTTCTCTGGATATCAGAACTCTGTCAAGTCTCATTTGTATGAGTTGGTCTCCTGCGCGCTGATTGGTCCAGGTAAACAATGAATCCTGGAGCTCAATGTCCATGAGTTCGTTAGAGTCAATGAAATCAGCAAAATGCTCATAACTCCTTGGGGTAATTGGGGCACCTCCAGCTTTGTCAGTGGGATACAACGGATTATTAAATTCGCCTACCACCATCCATTCGCAACAGGGAAAGGATAAACGCAACTGCATAAGACTATCCCACATGCCAAGCCGATCGCCAAAATTATTTGGAGCGTAGATATTTGTTAGAACCCACTGTTTGTTGGTTTCATTACATTTAAAGAGGATATTGATAACTCTGTCACTTTTAGATATCAATTCTCCAGTAACTTTCTTTGGATCCCATAGACATAGCAGCCCTCTTGAAGCACCATGGGCAGAGCTAGCTACAAACTTGCAATTATTCCACACTGATTTAACTACCTTGTCTATGTTTGGTTCTTCTACCTTTATTTCCTGGACGGTAAATATTGAGGGTCTCATATCCTTTCTCAGAGAAGAAAATACTCTTTGTTTTACTGCTTCGTTGAGCCCTCTGGCATTCCAAGATAGGACCTTCATTTGCAAGGTTTTGAAGTGGATTTCTTCCCCCTTTCACTTGCGGGGGTTTGGGTCTTTTACCTTCTTCCTTAGACATCTCTTTGGGTGGAGATAGTGAAGATAGTAATGTTGTTTGGATGCCATTAGCAATGTCATCTGTCATCTGCTTTTTCCTGGAATCTGGGTTGGGCGGTCGACCCCGTCTTCTTTCTGCACCCACATCACATTGGGGTTTCTTATGAATTTTGGTGTTATTCATGGGGGGACTTGAAGGTTTGCCACCACCTGACAAGACAAGGGCAAGAGAAGGAGAACCAGGAAAAAAAGCTTCAAAGGGAGATCTCCCTTCTCGCAAAGGAGAGCACACAGGGGAAGGCGACAAGGGGGAAGAAAGTTGGGGCGGGTGGGGGGAGGTTGGCTTGATAGGAGAAGCCAGGGGAGAAGAGACGAAGGTGGTTTTGCGCAGGGGCTTGAGGGGGGAGGGTAAGGGGGATGTGGGGGTGGAGGTATCAACAGTGAGGGGCGGGAGCGGAGAGGATTTAGGAGGAACAGGGGATGGGACAGAGGTAGCGGTGGAGGTGGGTGGTCGAGGGGAGGAGGAGGGGAGGGGCTTTTTAGGGATTTTTGAGATTTCTTGGGGAATAATGGGTTCTTTCACTCAAAATTCAAAAGGTGATTTTCTGAATTTGTAATGGATTATCATGCCTACTAGGCCAATATTTTGAGAACTATCATGCTTACCGGACAAACCTCTCAGTATGTCACCTGAAACAAATGCAATTTAAAATATGTAATACAATTCGTTTAACCTCATTCACTGTCAATTGGGTCAACTTTATCATTCCAAACAGATCAGTAAGCAACATTAACTGTAGCAAATGGGAATTATTTTGGAGTTTGTGCACTGACATTTGTGGAGTACATAGTCACATCAGAAAGTGTCAAATATACAAGTTAACTACCATTTGAATATACTTTGGAAACTGACAAAGGCAAAGTACTTTGTGAAATTAAGTACTCCAAACGATGCCCTTTGAGGTATATGCTATTGTCTGTTTTCCAAGTTCACCGCAAACTATCTGTGTGTTGTGGTCTACTGGCAAGGATGCCACTTGCATTATCGGTGATGTGACCCGGGTTCAACCCCCACGACAGATATGTATATGTATAAGAAGTATTTACTCAATAAAAAAAAAAAAATTCACCGCAAACTACAAAGTAACATCAGTAAGGATGAAATTCTTGGCTATACTGCTTTTTGCCTTTACTTTGACCACCGAAGACAGCAAAGTGCTTTGTGATACTAGTGAGGTTAGTTCGGTTGTTTTCAGTGAAACCTAACCTGACTACTAAAATGCCCTTTGACCTGCATCAAATGTTATTGATATTTTTAGAAATCTAGAAGTTTCCTGCAAAAATTTTAAGCTCTTGAATCATTTTATAAATATTTCTTTATTTTATAAAATGATTTGTAAGCAAATTCAGTAATTTCCCTTGTCAGAGAAGCTTTATTTATACCACAGTATTACCTAGTGATAGAATAAGCAGTAGCCCATCTGCCTATACACTATCAGCAATAACATAGGAAGAATAAGCAAGAAGCCAAATCAACTCAAGCTCCATTAAATAAGTCTCCAAATATAAAATGCTTTAACTGGTAGATTGATGGGAGCAATAGAGTATGCTTAGTCTACCATGAAGTTTCAATTTGAAACTTATATAAAATGAGTGATGCACCTTCAAATCATTTATTTTATTTCTTCTATATTATTGCTGAGCATGATGCAACCCTTGGTTGGGTCTTGTCATTATAATGGAAAAATTTCATGTTAGTAGAACATTCATTAGGCTATTGATGTGACTATGTAAAGTAATTGATGATTTTAATTGCTTTGGTAGTTCTATATAAGGCTATTGTTGGTACTATGAACAGTAATTGTTGATTATGATCTCTGGTAGTCCTGTAAATATGAAGTTATGCATGTTGAAAGTATTTACAAACTTGTGTATCCTTCCTATATTAGCCTATCCTTCCTTTATATCCTTCTCATGTTAGTAGAACATTGATAAGGCTGTCGAAGTGAATATGCAAAGTAATTGTTGATTATAATTACTCTCAGAATTCTGTCATGATGCAGTTTGACTTCTTCCAGGTTTAAAGTTATCACAAAATTGTGTATCCATCCTCTCTTAACCCATCCTTCCTTTATATCCCTTTTATTTGCAACTAAAATATACACAAATATTTTAAACTTGTTTTCTGCAAAGATGCAGTTTGACTTCTTCCACGTTTAAAGTAATCACAAACATGTGTGTCCTTCCTATCTTAGCCTATCCTTCCTTTATATCCTTCTTATTTGCAACTAAAATCTACACAATAATTTTAAATTTGTTTTAAAACCTTATTCATTGAATAAAAAGTCACAGTTTGAGATAAACTAAATTCTCTTCACTTTCATAAATTCGAAAGGCATAATCTGCTCTTGGCTTCTATATGCATTTTCATGAACATTTCTTGATGTTGTAGTCCTCATGACCAATAAAATGCATTCCTTGGAGTACTTAGCAACTATAGATGTTGACTTTGATAGAGAACTTCTAAGCAAAGCAAATTCTCACCATTGAAATGCAATACTTACAAACAAAAGCCACATGGAACTTAAACAACTACCATGGTAACTTCCTTAATTCAAATTCTTGCATTCATTTCAATCATATTTCTCAATACATGCAACCTGCAGACACATTATTAAGGTATCTTAATAATTATAACTCAATGCAATCTTACAAATTATGCCTACAAAGATCAGGCACATTGCAACTTTTTCTCGACAATCACCTTCAAGATTTCAATTGTGTACCAACTTACAACATACATAGAATCATGGCATATGTCAAAAATCACATAATAGCTTTGGACTATAATCAACTTATAAAACAAATTAATAAGCTCCTAAAACAACAACTATTCAAAAACTACCTTTAAGAATCATCAACATATATGTGACACTAATAGCAAAACTAAAAATCTCCATTTGTTTTTCAAATATCCACACCTCATTAAACAATTCAACACAAAAGGCTAGCAGCTATGATTTTATTATAAGTAACTAGATCTGAGGCCCCCAAATTTTTGAATATTAATCTTGAAACACTCATCAGTTTTTGCAAACTCAAAGCCTAAACCATTTGGAAGACAACAAATCTTTTATTTTATTTTATTTTTCTTTTTGTGGAAAACATCCCAGAAGGGATGCCACTTTCGGGTAAGACACAAAGGAGGCAGGGGTATCTATTCCGCCAAAATCGCCTAGGGCTCGCACCTAGCCTACCACCTTTGACATACTCAAGGAGCAAACCTGAAACAACAAAAAACAAGAACACACAAACACAAACACAAACACACAAAAAGATAAAAAAAAAACAAAAAATAAAAAAACATGCTCCTTGAGTGTGTCAAAAAGATAAAGCACAACCAAAAACACACACAATAAGATAAAAAAAAAACACAACACAAACCACACAGAAAAAACATAAGAACAACATAACAAAACACAAACATAACAAAAAACAAAAAAATGCTACAAAGACACAACCAACAAAAACATGAAAAACAAAAACAACCCAAACCTGAAAAATAATAAAATAAAATAAACCAACCAACAACAAACAACAGAGAAAAATAAAAACATAGAAAACACTTACACAACAAAACACAAAAACACAAAAACACCAATTAACACAAACATATAGAAACACAAGCACAATAACAACAACAAAAAACACAAAACAACAAAAACAACACAAAAAACACAAAAACAAAACAAAACAAAAAAATGACACACAAAAAAGGAAAGAAAAAAGAAAAAAATAGAATACAACAATGACCTTTCTAGACCAAAAGACTATTAAGGCAAGAATCAACAGAGGAAACAAAAGAAGTATTAGTTTGAGCTAAGGAACTAAAAAACCCTAACCGAACCAAAGAGAAGCAAAAAGAAACTAGGTACCTTCAAAACTGGAGCCATCCAAAGAAATGATAGAAAGAAGAGCTCCCATTATTTGAGAAGCCCACCATCTAGGAGGGTGGCCATAGCAAGTAAGATCACCTTTGTCCAAAGCCCAATTAGCTAAAGCATCAACACTCTTGTACTAATCTCTGACCACATGATTGTAATCAACTTTCAAAAATCCCATCTGAATTAACTGAATCTTCTCAATAATTCTTTTTAATCTCCAATCAACCTTATGATTCTTAGGAGTCTTCAAAAGATTAATCATGAGTTGAGAGTCAGACTCAACTAGAACCTTTTCCCATCCAACCTTAGTAGCCTCTAAGGCTACCATACCCCTCAACAAGGTTATTGGATAAAATACCCAAATTCTCAGCAAAAGTAAAAACCAGGGAGCCATCTAAAAGTCTTCCAATTCTTCCAGCACTAGCTTTTCTAGGTTCACTCTAGAGGCTCCATCAGTATTGAATTTTCCAAAATCCTTAGGAGGTTTCCAATTCCTTATTCTATCCATCTTGCAATTACTCACATTCCCTTTAAGCTGGTTGCTCTTAGAAGAGTTAATCTTCAATATTTGCATCACTTGATCCCATATTTAGTGGGAGTTTTGGGGGTGATTAAGGAACTGATGGACTGATTAAACTAAGTTGGCAATGGTCTTTTTCCAAATATAGTGAATATCCTTCCTTTCTTGATTAAAAATCCGGTTGTTCCTTTCATTCCATATATTCCAAAGAAGAATGGTAGAACCCATCCAAACTAACTGCCTAATAAAATGATCAACACCATCTTGATGAGGCCAATCCCTCCAAAGTTGTTCAAAAGAAAAAAAAATGGACCACTGTAAGCCAAGTAAAGTGGCCATTCTCCTCCAAAGCTCAGAGGCTAAAGTACACTCAATAGAAAGATGGCTGAGAGTTTCCACATTCTCTACACACATTTCACATCTAAAAGGGCCATGAAAACCACACTTCATAAGATGCTCCCTAGTAAGCACCCTGCGATGCAATTAAAGCCTGAAGACAACAAATCTGACTCAGGATATTAAGTTCCAATTATCTGCTTCAAACTTTGAATGTCGGACTAAATTTGAGTTAAGATATTTGAAGTCGCTTGAATAACAAATATCACTCCAAAACTAACCAATCTAAGTAAAACTCCATCTTAGATATTGTTGTAACATTGACTACTTACAAGAAAGAAGCACCTTTTGATAAGCCTATTTAATATACTGGGACAGCCACTTCAAGCCCTCTCCGTACCCCATTTTCCTAACAATACCACACATGAAGACCTCAATTGAATGACCATTAGAATCTGCCAAATTCACCTTACCCTTTTCGGTGGTGTAATTGACCAATCCTAAGCAATAGCGAATCTCTTCTTCATATGCTTCATATGGTATATAAATATTTTTTCCCAAGATTAAGAATGACAAAGTTGTTATAGAATCATCTGAAAGTAAAGCATCCAACTCCTTTTTTGACTCTGTAAATATTTATTTATTTGCTGCATCAACCAAGTACACAACAACATATACCTGCATTTATGTAAATAGCATCAATAATGACACTGTTATGTATCTTTGCCTGCACATATCACATAATGCAACCTATGGTCTGTCTTTAAGAAATAAAGTAAATAACAAATTTAAGCACAATTCAGAATATTATTGGCCAATGTCACCACCTTTTAATTAGACTAAACCTGCAAAATCTTTAGAGCACATCTAACGTGAAAAAAACAATTCCAGCTACAATAACATGAAAACAACAAACAAACAAACAAGAAAGGTAATTGATTAAAATAACTATGTTCTCTAAAGGTACTTTGGGTAATGGTTATCCAGAGTCTCCAAATGTAAAAAGTAGCAACAAGCAATCATTAAACGCTTGGAAGGAATATGCATGGTCCAACTGATAGTATCCAAAGACATGATTTTGTTGCAAAAATAATTTTTAGCAAACACTTTAGAATCTTTGTTTTCTAAGTAGCCTGGATGAACAAAGATAAATAATTTCTAATAGACTAGTGCAATCCATTTTAGAAAAAGAACCGAAAGGATACTGAGAAAATGTTAACAAATTCTTTATTTTATTGTATCATTTTCTTTGTCTTGGCTCACCCATAGGATGGTTGCCTTCTTCATTATGTGTTGATTTCTATTCTCCTCTTTTTTGATGATGTTGTTCTTTTGGCCTCATCTCCTGAGGGGCTTCAACGTTATTTGGACACTCTTGCCACCTTTTGTGACTCGAGACAGTTGACGGTGAATCTTTCTAAGACCAAGGTTATGGTATTCAATACTACCAAAGAGGCCCTATCCCATCTCCACTTATTTTTCCAAGGTCAGGAGGTTGAGATCACCACATCTTATATGTACTTGGGGGTTCTTTTCACCAGTCCCACTTTTGGTATGAAACCCATTGCCCAAGCCCTGGTGTGTAAGGGGTATGCATCTCTGTCTTTGCTAGAGAGGAATTGCTTCAAAGCACATTTTCATGATATACCTGTGAAGATGAGGATCTTTGATGCCTTGGTCAATCCAACTATTACTTATGGGTTAGTGGTTTGGGGTCCTAGTCTTGGCCTAACTGGGTGGTCATGGGTTGAACGAGTCCAGACACTCTTTCTTCAACGATTCATTCATTGCAAGGGCACAATATCCCGCTCTATTATTCTGGCAGACTTTGGGCTTCTCCTCTCCATCTTGAGATCAGTTATCTACATAGGATCCGTACGTTAGGAGATGCCTCTACAAGTTGAAGGCGAGACCCTTACCTCACCCTTTGCTCCTCGATGGAACTCTCTCCAAGTTTTCGAGGAGGTCGGAGGAGCTGGTATTTTAAGGTTTTTTCTCTCCTGGCCAACATTTAGATACAAGTGGACAAGCTCCCCCCTTATTCTTTTGGTGTTCTCCCCCCTCTCGGCTTAGTCAGGAGATGCTCCACTAGATCCGAAAGGATGTTAGTCTACAGTACACCAGATGCACATGGATCTCCCCTTTTGCCCCTCTTTCCCCCAAGCTGTCTTTCTACCATGAGCACTTCCTACAAATATAGGAGGGCAGAATAGTTCCTCCACAATACCTCTAGCAGCACACAATGCATAGTCTTTGGATAACCATTGGGCAACTCAAGGTGTGTTCGCACCAACTTCAGATTGAGTCAGACCACCATCTTTCAACGGAGGAGCAGACTTGCTTGTTTTACCCCTTGAGAGAAGTAGAAACCATGCACCACTTTGTCTTCAAATGTCCCATCTACTACGATATCCGAGGCAGATTTCACTACCTTTGTAAGGACAACTCTCGATCCCTCTCCACCTTCTTCAGGTATCCAGACCAGAGGTGTCTTGCACTTTACTACAAGGAGACCACCCAGTTTCATCGACAAAGGGGCCCTCATCCCAGCAGCTCTCATCCACCACAATCTCGACCCATCACAACCTACTTTACTAGGTCATATGGACAGGAGGAGGATATCGGACGGGAACGTCATATTTCAGACTGTTCAGATAGAGGCAGGGATACTAGACAATGCACCAGTGATTCTTTGAAACTCTGGATCAGTGATAGACAAAGACAGATCACCGATTTTTTCAGTGGAGATTCCTCGACCTTGATTGCTAGGAGAGACTAGGGCTCGTGGTTGTGGGTGGATGCCCTTTTGGGCAGCCCCCTCTCTCTCTCCTCTCCTCTCTTCTTCCTTCCCATTCCCCTCAGCCCGCCCCTTGGGTTGTGACTTTGTACTTATCTTTGTTTCTTTTACCTTTGTTGGGTGCATTGGCCCACTCGATTGTTGTTATGGTTGTCCTTTTCACAGTCCCTTGGGTCATCTTTGGCCCACCGTGGACATTAATAATATCATTTAATTTCATTTCTTCCTTGTTTGATAGGCGCATAGTTTTATCAAAAGTTCATTCTCCCAATATTCCCTATCAAAAGTTCATTCTCCTAATATTCCCTAGAGGACACATACCAAGTAGGAGTGCATTGAAGTATCAATAAACCTTTGGGGAGTACACATAGTGTTTGCTTTCCATGTGATAACATTTCAAACCTGTTAGTTGGTTCGATTTTCGAGTTTTCGCTAAAATACTCATCATCACTGAATGGGAATGCAGACATACAACCATTTTCTTTTTTTTTTCATGCGTCTATTTCATTCCAGAAAGTAAAAAAATTCAAAAGGCATTACTTATAGCAAACACTTGAGAATCTGTGTTTTTCCAAAATTATAGAGCCTGGATGAATAAAGATAAATAATTACTTATAGACTAGTGCAATCTATTTTAGAAAAAATAACTGAAAGGGTACTGAGAAAATGTTAACATATTCTTTATTTTAGTGTATCATTTTCTTTGCCCTACCGTGCCTACTTTTTTCTCCTTGGCAGGTCAAACCCAATAGTCAATAAATGTAGCATAGCTTTGTTATCTATCTAGATATTGCAATTATTTAAAGAGCAATACTACCTATCCTTTGCATGGTGACTTCCTTTTCAATGAACAAACATTACCTAAATTTATTTGAGAGAAAGCATTAAGCTCGACTTATCACATCCAAGTTTGGTTTGTTATTGTGAAGTCTATAACTTTTTGGGTAAAACCCAGATATTAGCCCTATTGGCTTCCACTGGGGTGATATTTTCTATAAAATCAATTATGCTTAGTCAATATAATTTTCTCTTTCTAACAAAAACGAAGTCTAAACAATACATAAAGCATGTCAACAGACACTCTCTTTATATTATTCTACACAAAAGAACTCACTTCCTTATTATTACCTTGAATGACAAAATATTAAGATATGACCACCTATTTCCTCTTCTATATTAGTTTGGCATAGCAGGTATTTCTAAAGGAGTACAAAATCAATGTACTAAATTGAAAATTCTCTTGCTTGTTTGGTAGGCGCATAGTTCTATCAAATGTTCCTTCTCCCAATATTCCCTAGAGGACATATACCGAGTAGGAGTACATTGAAGTATCAACAAACCTTTGGGGAGTACACATAGTGTTTGCATTCCATGTGACAACATTTCAAGCCTGTTAGTTGGTTCAATTTTCGAGTTTTCCCTAAAATACTCATCATCACTGAATGGAAATGCAGACATACAACCATTTTCTTATTTTTCCATGCGTCTATTTCATTCCAGAAAGTAAAAAAATTCAAAAGGCATTATCTTCTTGGCTTCTATATGTTTTTCATGAACATTTCTTGATATTGTAGTTCTCATTACCAACAAAATGCATTCCTTGGATACCTAGCAACTATAGATGTTAAATTTGATAGAGAACTTCAAAATGAATCAAAATATCACCATTGAAATGCAACCCTTACAAACAAAAGCCACATGGAACTTAACCTACTACCATGATAACTTCCTTGATTCAAATTCCTGCATTCATTTCATTCACATCGCTCAATACATGCAACCCACAAACACATCTTTAAGGTATCTTAATAACTACAACTATATAGAATCTAATAATTTATGTCTGCATTTGTTTCTCCACGATCACCTTCAAGATTTCAATTGTGTATCAACTTACAACATACATAGAATCCTGACATATGTCAGGAATCACATAACAACTTTGGACTATAATCGCTACATGTTATGCCTAATTAATATACTGGAACAACCACTTAAATCCCTCTTCGTACCCTATTTTCCTAACAATATTACACCCAAAGACCTCTATTTTCCCAGTGGTGTAATTGGCCAACCCTAGGCAATAGCAAGGTTCCTCTTCAAATGCTGCATATGGTATACCAATTTTATTTTCCAAGATCAAGAATGGTACAATTTTTAGAGAATATCTCTAAGTAAACCATCCAACTAGTTTTTTGACTTTGCAAATCTTTCTTTATCTGCAGCATCAACCACCTACACTACAACATCTGCCTGCATTTAAGGAAACAGCATCAATAATGATGTCGTTCTAGATCTTTGCTTACACATATCACATAATGCAACATGTGGCCTGTCTTTAAGAAATAAATTAAATAACAAATTTAAAACACAATTCGCAATATTATTGGCCAATGTCACCTTCTTTTACTTAGACTAAACTTGCTAAATCTTTAAGAGGACATCTAACCTGAAGAAAACAATTCCAGCTACAATAACATGAAAACAACAAAAAAACAAGAAAGGTGATAGATTTAAAAATTCATGTTCTCTTAAGGTGCTTTGGGTAATGGATAGCGAGAGTCCCCAAATGTAAAAAGTAGCAACAAGCAACCAATAAACACTTGGAAGGAATATCCATTTTCCAACTAATAATATCCAAAGACACGATTTGGTTGCAAAAATAATTTTTAGCAAACACTTCAGAATCCTTGTTTTCCCAAAACTATAGAACCTGGATGAACAAAGATAAATAACTACTTATAGACTAGTGCAATCTATTTTAGAAAAAAGAACTGAAAGGGTACTGAGAAAATGTTAACATATTCTTTATTTTAGTGTATCATTTTCTTTGTCTGGCCTACTTTTTTTTCCTTGGCAGGTCAAACCCAACAGTTAATGAATGTAGCACAACTTTGTTGTCTATCTAGGGATTGCAATCATTTAAAGAGCAATTCTACCTATCCTTTGTATGGTAACTTCAATTTAAATGAACAAACATTATTTAGATTCCTTTGAGAGAAAGAATTAAGCTCGACTTATCAAATCCAAGTTTGCTTTGTTATTGTGAAGTTTATTTCTTCTCGGACAAAACCTAGATATTAGCCCTATTAGGTTCCACTGGGTGATATTTCCTATAAAATCAATTATGCTTAGTCAATATAATTTTCATGTTGTTTAATAATAAATATTGTATATAATTTCTCATAAGCAACTATGTATCAATTTTAGGAATCTAGACAAGACATCGTTAAATTATCACTACCCTCTATTTGCTAAGACTAAATTCTACAGAAGGTGGTAGGATCACAAATGTTATCACCATTGGATGGATTCTCTAGGTACAATGAAATATGGATCAAAGATGATGATCAATACAAAACATATTTTACCACCAAATAAGAGACTTTTACATATCAACGAATGCCTTTTGGGTTGTTGAACATCGTGTTTATCTTTCAATGAGCTATGAGCATTACCCTTATAGGATTGGTAGGTGAGATCATACTCATATACCTTGATGATTTAACTACCTTTTCAAAAGAAAGAAGTAAGCATGTTAAATGCTTAGAATTTATCTTTCAAAAGTGTAGGCACTATCATATCCCACTTAACCCTAAAAAATAAATTTCATGGTCCAAGAAGAAAAACTTTTAGCACATGTGGTGTTTAAGGATGGCTTAGCCATAGATCTTGATAGGATACAAGCAATCCAAGAGCTTCCCTTACCCACATCTATAAAGGAGATCTAAAATTTTCTAGGTTAGATGCAGTTTGTAGGCAAGTTCATAACCAATTTTGCATAGTTGATCAGACCAATCACCAAAATGTTAAAAAGGATGCAACCCTAGTGTGGATGGAAGAAGGAAAAGAGCCTTCCAATATATAAAATATACAATTACCAAATCCCTAATCTTCATAAATTTTGATTTCTCTAAACATTTAAGGATTTATATAGTTGGAACATATGAAATCATTGTTGTAGTTCTAACCTAGAAAAATGATAAGGATGAACAACACTATATTTCTTTCATAAGCCAAGTCTTACACAACTATGAAGAAAGATAGTCATTTATAAAAAAAAAGTTGTTTTCCATCATGAAATCCCTAAGGAAATTTAGGTACTATGTGTCCCAAACCAAAACCAACATCTTCATAGTTCATCCCAATGTCTAAGCCACTATGGTACATGGTGAATTGGAATAAAAGAGAGCAAGATGTATAAACGAGATCTAGGAATTCAACATAGAAATCAAACCTACTAAGCTCATTAGGGGTAAAGCTCTATGTGAAAACCTTGCAATGTCAACCCAAAGAGATCAGATAACACTAGTAGAGGAGACAAATTTAGTTGACCAGCTAGGCTTAATGGAAGGAATTATAAGGTATATGATATGAAGGTAGGTCTAAGATGGATTGATACCCAAACAAATAGCCTAGTTTAGGCAAATTGTAATGCACTATGCATGACTACAAAATATACTTTTACAAAAGGAATATGATGGAGTCCTAATAACATGCATCAAAGATGAGAGAATAGAAGCCTTTATTAAGGAATATCATGATGAATGAGGGTGCTAATCCATATAGACCATATCACATAAGATCCCAAGAGCAAGATATTATTGGCCTACCATCTTTTTGTATTGCTTCCAATGGGTCAAAAGGTGCAACACCTATTGTACATTCATGGGAAGGAGGAGAAATGTGCCAATGCCCTTGAAGCCTATCATCATCACTAAATCCTTCTAGTAATAGGGCCTTGGTTTTAGTAGTAAAATTAATCCCCTATCTAGTGTAATACATGGATGGATCTTAACCGCAACTAGTTATATTACTAGATGGATTGAAATATTTAGGGTTATGCGTAAGGGGTCAGATCCAAATGTATTTATAAAAATCAGGTAAATAAATTTTAAAATCAAGGTGAATCGTGTCCAAAATCATATAAAAGAGATGGCAAATTTCCTTTTTTTCCTCGAAAATTTATAAAAGTGTGGTAAATTTGTTAGACAATGGATGATAGACATCAAAATAGATGATAGACATCAAAATCAGACGTCAAACAACAAAAATAGACAATAGCCAAAAAATAGACAACATATAGAAAAAGCAGACGACAAACATGAATAACAGACGGAAGACAACAATACTTGACGAAAGACAGCAAAATCAGACAACAAACAAAAGATGACAAATAGTAATTTTTTGTTGTCTATCATCCATGGTTTTTGTAGTCTATTGTCCAACTTTTTTTTGTCTATCGTCCAGGGGTTTTGCAGTCTATCATCCAAAATTTTTGCAATCTATCATCTAGGGTTTTAATGTTTGTTGTCCAGGTTTTTGTTGTCTATCGTCTAGGTATTTTGCTATCTGTTGTCCAGGTTTTTGTTGTCTATCATCCAAGTTTTTTGTTGTCTATTGTCTAGGTTTTTGTTGTCTGTCATCCGTGTTTTAGTTGTTTGTTATCCAATTTTTGTTGTTTATCGTCTGCTTTTTTTGTCTATCATCCATATTTTTGTTGTCTGTCATCCAGTTGATTTTGTTGTCTATCACCTGCAAAATATCCAATTAAATGTTACCACGTATCATTAATGCTACCATGTGTCAAACATGCATTTTATTAATGCATGCAGATTTCTATAAAAATTCATAAACATTAGTTTTTATCATTTTCTCCCTACAACGTAGATCAGAGCAGCACTTAGCACACATCCTTTAAAATATTTCCCCTGCAGCCTAGATCAGAGCATCAAACATTCCTAATCCAAATGGTTAGTTCTTCCTCTCCTATTCCTTCAAATATTTCCTTCAAAAATTTTCTTTGCCCTAACATTTCCTATATTTTGAACATACCTAGATAAGATACCAAATGGGTCGAACTCTTTGGTCTTGTGGGAATAATTAAAATGGCATAGTACAACACTAATGTCAATTTTATGTAAAATATTGTTAACTCCTACAATGATGACAGGTCCATTGTCCAGATGACCATTGACAACAAAAATGTTTCTTTCACTGTGAAACCTTTAGACATGCAGAGACTAACAAGGCTACCACACAATGATGCTCAACCCATCATAAATCAATACACTTTGAGTGACAACGGTAGAAGATACATGGAGACCAACTACAGTCTCTCAACAAAATTTTTGAGAGGTATTCTACATCTTTCAAATTTTGTTTTTTTTAATCTTATAATTCTCAAATAATAATGTTATCCTTTATTTTTTTTGCAGTTCACTCTATTAAGTCCAAAAGAGGCTTAAATATTGCAAGTAAGTTTCTTCATGCTTGAATCGAATTCTTCCAAGCGAGAATTGTTTTGTGAGGAAGAACTATAGACATCCCATTCTGGGCGTTGGCTTGTTTGGTTCGATGTCTTTGTGGCACCAAATTTGATTGGAGCACCCACATTTAAAACCACATTAAACAGGATCTACTCAACTCTTGTAGACAACCGAATGCATCTGTAACAACCACTCATTTTATCATTTAGCTTTTTATGAAGAATACTAAAATGTGAAAGATACCCCACCTCCTATGCCATTGTACTCGAGCTTGATGACTATTGGTCTGGCATTCCAACAAATACAGGTAAAATTATATTTTTGAATAAACTAAATATTCTTATTTTCAATTGTTTTTAAATTTGTGCTTGAATGCAGAGAAAAGCATCCACATCTGCTACTTAAAGGGAGACCACCATAAGGGTCACATGCAGGAAACCACTAGAGATTCTGACACCCATTTGAAATCGACACCAATACTTGCTACAAGATCTGCAAAATGTATGAGGTCTTGCTCACCTCTTCCTCACAGACCTCCATTAATTTCTAGAAATATTTCAGTTGATGTTGAAGAAGTTGACCAATCCTCACATGCAAAAGGTAATCTGCTATTCAAAACTACTCTTTAATATTATGTATTTTATTGATTTAAAATTATAGTTAGTTTAATGAAATTTTTTATATGTTTTCATAGCAACGTCGAATGGATCCATCAATGAGGATGGAATTAGCTATACAGGTCACATCTTCCTCTGGTAAGTGTAGTTAAACTAAATTTATTTTTATTGCATTGTTTTTTAGAATAGTTTTAATTAAAATTTTAATATTAATTTTTATAGGGGACCCAACTGAATTAATCCACAGAAGAAGACAAGTGATGCTTCCACCACAATAACCATTGATGAGAGTCCAAAAATGCAAGCGTAGGAAATAATTCCTTTCGCCACTGGGTTAGGGATGGGTTTAAAGTCAGACACAAACCTTGTTAGACTTCTCGATATTTTCCATTGGAAATATCTTGTATGCCCAACATTTCATAATTTCCCAATATGCCTCTTGACGATGTTATATTTTCAAGACACCCATCTAGAATCTTTTTCTTTCAAGGCCACTAATGTACTTCAGGATCCATAAAAGTGTAATGAAGCACAACAGACTATTGGGTTAGCCATCATTGCACTTAGCTCATCCCCTACCCATCAAACTGTTGTTAGAATAAATATTTATTCTCTTAAGTTCTACTAGGATAGACTTACTTGAGTTACCACTCTTCCATGAGTCAGGTGAACTCTCAATTTAGACTAGTTCAGATTTGTTGAGTTGTTGTAATCCAACGACTCTCAATGATCAACTTTGCTATTTATACAAAGTTGATCCATGGAATAAAGCAATCAGTTCTTGAGCTTTTTAGTAATGCTTTGCATGTCTAGTTTCTTGGTTTCAATATTGCTTCTCAATATTTCTAACATGGTATCAGAGAAGGGCTAGTTTTTTCTTGCAAGCATTCAACTCTTTTCATTGATTTGGTTCAGCTTGTCCTTCCTTTTTTGGATAAGTCTTATCTATTTATTTCAGCTTATTTGGAAGTTGTTAAATAGTCTTATTGTTTTTTATCTATACTCCAATATAGTGTTTATCCACTAAATGTTTCAATAGATCATTACTATCATTTTAAGTGCAAAGTGTTATAAGATATTTGATAACAAGTGACCACTGTATTTGCTACCTCACCTTTTTGTGTATGGTGTTATCTAAATATTTGCTTCACACTGCCCTCTCTCAAGAAATTTTTGTTGTCCCTTTAAAGCAATTTTTTTTTAACTAATACTTTTTTTGGATACGTTGGCTTCCTTATCATTGCGTTGTACAATTTTTTTTAGTGTTGCCTCTTCCACAACTCTCTCATAGAACGTCTTCAATTGACGTCCCCATTTCAAAAGCAAGGAAAGTGTTGTGGTTTCAAACACAATAGTAACCAACGAGGAGACTGCTGCGAGGAACATGTTTTAGATTCGTGCCCAAGGGAGAAGCCAATCATCACAATCTTGGCATCATCGTATCTCAGAGGTTCGTGCCAAACAGTGAAGCCACCATCGCTTACTTGCACTAGCATCTAGGTCTAGTATTTCTGATCGTGTCTTTATTCTGCTGCAAAGCAATGAATACTCCTTTCATTGGTGCTGAGGAGACGAATTTTGGTTCGTTCATCTCATTCCTGGTCCTCCTTTCCTTGGCGCTGAGGAGCCGAATACGGGTTCGTTTGTCTGGTTTGTATGGTCTTCTTCAAAGGAACATCATCCTTTCTTCCCTCCAATAAAATGGGTCTTCCCTCATTGGAGCTCAAGACACCCGTGTTCTCTTCAATTGCTGCACGGTGGAGCCTTGTACTTCCTATGAGTAAAGACACGTGTCTCCCTTGTTAGCATCTTTTTCTCATCCAAGCAACATGCTCTTTTGTTAGCTTAAGTTGGTGCTCATAAGATAAATTAATAATATTTTCCTCAATTCGTACTTATGCGATAATATCACATAAATTGTCATATCTTTAGTTCACTCCACAAAAGAAGCCATGTCCTTCTTCTCAGCGTTGTCCATCAACGACTATCCATCTGTGAAATGCTATAAAAAACAACCAAAACTCTCTCAAATTCCATCCTTTGCTCGAGTTTTGGTTCATTTTTTTTCACGAGCTACTGTGTTCTTCGAGGATCGATAAGAGGGCGATTCGGCTTCACCAGGAGTAACACTCTTCATATTTTCAATTCTTCCAAGTGATATTAAGTTTTTTTTGGCACTGTCCTACTAAAGCTTGCAGGTCTCTCATCGATTCATCATGGACTCTCTCTTACGTTTTCCAAGGCTCTCCTCGATTCGATGTCAATTCTCTCTTCTCGAAGTGAAGTTGGTGTGGTGAGCGTGGAAGAAAACGGAGGGTGCAATCCAAAGCAAACGGAGGGACCAATACATCATTGAGGGAGTGTTGCATCTACTTTTCATGAATAGTGCATCCGATTCAAAAGAGAGCCTCAGGAGCAGCATCACAAAGCTGCGTTTTGCGCCATTTCCCAGTGACTCATCTGTGATCTGCGTAGCTTCATTCTAATTGCTCTTTGAGAGCCTTTGAAGGCAATTTCACCTTTAAAAGTTAAAAAAAAAAACTTATGTTTTTATAAAAACAAAGGGACTCATCCTCCTTTTTTCAGCTCTTTCCCTTCCATCTATTTCTCTTCATGAAAGATACTTTGTAATCTTATATTTCTTTTTTTGTCTCAACATTATTCTCAACGCCTATTTCAAAAAGGCTGTCAAGAGAGAAGACAAATTGTAATCTCAAGTAATACAAAGTTTTTTTTGGAGGGGGGGTTATGGTGTTGATTCTTGCACCTATTGTTTTGTTGGATTCTTTAAGGGGGGAAGTTGTCTTCTTGTGTCCATAATATTGGCAGTCACTGGTGGACTCTTTTTTTGTGTGTAGCACCTTCTTGGCCACTTCATGCTTGTTGCTTCATTCTCATTCTTTGATCTTATTCTGCATTTTAAGCCAACAATTGCATAAAGGAGTTTCTAAAAAAAAATCAAAGCAAGCACTCACAATCTATTGAGCACTTTCACAAACTTTTTCAAAAGCCAACAATTATTCTTATAAATAATTGCCTATGTTCCACGTATCAATATCCTCACAAAAATTATAGTTTCCCTCACATAAGGGCGGGTTTTTTGAGATAATTGGTATACAAGTCTATCAAGTTATTTTTGGTTTCAATAGCCTAGGTTCCACGTATCAATCTCTTCAAAACTTATAGTTTCCCTCACGTAAGGGCGGGTTTTTGAGAGGCTTGGTATAAAGGTCTAGTTTTTTTGCTACCATTCATAAAACAGGTTTTTGGTTGTACTGCCTATTGCTTCAAAACACTTGCAGTTAAGGGGGAATATTGGTTCACTGCAGTTTTTTTGGCAAAATGAATACAATTGATCCACTCACCCCTCATAACTATCACACATGGAAACCAAAAATATTAAATCTCATTTCTCAAAAAGGGCTCACACACTTGCTAGAAGAGAAGCAACCTGAATTTGAAAAAGAATATGAAATATTTGTTCATAAAGGGAAGATGTATGAAACAATGGGTATTATAAGCACAAATGTAAATGAAAGCTTATGGTTTCATATTTCAGAATGTAAAACTCCATTTGAGAGTTGGCAGAAACTAAAGAA
This sequence comes from Wollemia nobilis, assembly GCA_028583015.1. Lineage (NCBI taxonomy): Eukaryota > Viridiplantae > Streptophyta > Pinopsida > Araucariales > Araucariaceae > Wollemia > Wollemia nobilis. The sequence goes on from JAQPPZ010002515.1 coordinate 3,196,552, forward strand.
CTTGTTTGGGAAAGTAGATCAAATAAGGTCAATGCAGCTAGAGGTAAAATTAACAACATTATCTCCTGAAGACTTCAACAATATTGTTGACTTTCTCACCAAATTTAAAGAAGTCCTTACTCAATTCAAAAGTATTGGCAAGAATAAAATAGAAGAAGAATGCATCTATCTAATTCTTTCTAAATTAAATGGTGTATTTCAAATTTTTGCAACCACCTTTTTGTCTACAAAAGATGCTCTTGGTGCAAGTTTTAAAATGCCCTCTTTAGAGGAATTTTGTGATAGGCTAACTAGAGAGGAAACAAAACTTGCAAAGTATGAGATCTCTCCCTCTTCCTCAAAAGCCTTAGTAGCATCCACCTCTACTAAAGAAAAATTCACAAAGAAAGAAAGAAGTCCCATAACTTGTACACACTGCAAAAAGAATGGTCATTCTGTGAACAAATGTTGGAAAAGACTACAACAACTAGAGGTAGCAATGAAGGATCACAAGATAGACACTAAGAAGTAGATAGGAAAAGCCTTAAATTTTCAAGGCAGAGCTATAAAAACTTCATCAAAATACTAGGTTCTATATTTAGGAGTAACTCATCACATGACTTCCTTAGATGAGTCATTCACTTCAATCTCCTCAAGTTCAACATGTAGCATAGAAGTTGGTGACTCATCCTTTATCCCGATCAAAGGAAAAGGTGACATATCCATTGATGGTGGTTATATCAATAATGTTCTCTATGTCCCAAACATAGCTACAAATCTCCTCTCCATCTACCAGATTTGTACTTCTAAAAAAGGTAAAACAATTCTCTTCTCACCAACAGGAGTTGAGATAAGAGACTTTCAAGAACCAAACTCTCTCATAGCAAAAGGAGATATTGATCACAACACTCACCTATTTTACTTCAAGGGATTCAAAAATTCAGAAGGGGCCTCCTGTTTTGTTGCACATGGAGATCTTGAAAGCAAAATTTGGCATGAAATATTTGGACATCTCAGTTATAACTACCTAAAGGAATTGAACACCCATGAAATGGTAACAAGGTTGCCAAAAGTCTCTTCTATTGATGGAGTATGTCATGGATGTGCTCTTGAAAAGAAACATCAAGATCCTTTCCACCCAAGTGGTTCTCAAAGAGCCTCATCCCCTCTAGAGTTAATCCATAGTGACTTGATGGTCTTTCCAGAGCCTTCTTTCAAAGGAGAAAAATATGCTTTAACCTTCATTGATGATTTTTCCAAAAGAACTTGGGTCTACTTTCTAAAATACAAAAGTGATGTTCTATCCCACTTCAAAATCTTCAAGGCCTTAGTTGAAAATCAAGCCACTTGCAAAATCAAGCAAATTCGTACAAATAATGGGGGGAATACTTCAGTAATGAGTTCTCAAATTTTCTATCAAGTCATGGCATAATTCATCAAAATTCAGTCTCCCATAATCCACAGCAAAATGGCATTGCAAAAAGGAAAAACAAAACTTTAAAAGAAATGGCAAATTGTATGCTCCACTCAAAAGATCTTCCAACAGTTTTTTGGGTTGAGGCAATTAACTGTGCAAACTATATTCAAAACCACACACCTCATAAAGCTCTTGGCCATTTGACTCTCGAGGAAGCATGGATTGGCTCAAAACCTGATGTCTCTTTCTTCAAGATTTTTGGGTGTACTTCTTGGGAACATATCCCAAAGAAGAAAAGGAAGGCTCTAGATAAGAAAAGCAAGCAACTCATATTTGTTGGTTATTGTGAGGAAATGAAATCATGCAGGCTCCTTGATTCCACAAATCATGAGGTCTTTTTTCACAAAAATGTTCAATTTGATGAAACATTCCCTCATAGAGATCCTCAACCATCCTCTTCCAACATTAATTCTCTTGAGCCATATCCAATGTTAGAGCCTCAATATAATGAAGATCCCATTTTAGAGATAAATGATCAAACTGACCAAAATGAGGATCCTATACTCCAACTCAAAGTCTTGCCAAACTAATTACTCCTTCCACACTAATTACTCCTTCCACAATGCCAAAATGGGCCTGCACCATAGTTGAAGAAGCCACTCCTTACATCCAAAATCTTCCATCATCCAAATTAGGCAACTCCATAGGCTCTGGTCTTGTCTGTCAGTCCATTTCCACAGATCCTCAATCCTTCAAAGAAGCAAACTGGAATAAAAGAATGGGATGATGCCATGGAGAATGAATTCTCTTCCTTAATCAAAAACAAAACTTGGGATTTAGTTCCTCTACCTAAAGGAAGGAAGTTAGTTCGTTGTAAATGGATTTACAGAACTAAATATGGACCTGATGGAGAAATTGACAAACACAAAGCTCGCTTGGTAGAAGAGAAACTTGGAGTAAGGCAGATGCATTAGAAGGGTGCACAAAGGTTTTCACCTCTACTTTCTTCTTATTGTTCTTTTTGGAAGATGGTTTTTTCCCATGTGATTTTTTTTCACCATCTCTCCTATATGTAATAACATTGTATATGAGTACCTCATCAGGCCCAGTTGTCGGGACTCATTTTTTTTTTGTTCAATGAGGACAATCTTCGCCATCCGAAGACATGCCTCTTCTTTTTCTTTTCTAAAATATGGTTTTTCCCATGTGGTTTTTTTACCATCTCTTTAATAAGATTCATTGTACATGAGTACCTCATCAGACCCTGTTGTCGGGACTCATTTGTTAAATTCACCCCTAGTATCACTTAAGGAGGGTGTTAGAATAAATATTTATTCTCTTAAGTTCTACTAGGATAGACTTACTTGAGTTACCACTCTTCCATGAGTCAGGTGAACTCTCAGTTTAGACTAGTTCAAATTTGTTGAGTTGTTGTAATCCAATGGCTCTCAATGATCAACTTTGCTATTTATACAAAGTTGATCCATGGAATAAAGCAATCAGTTTTTGAGCTTTTCAGTAATGCTTTGCATGTCTAGTTTCCTAGTTTCAATATTACTTCTCAATATTTTTAACAACTGCCACCCCTCATCCTCTCACTGGTGATGAGAAAGTTAACTTTTCAAAAGATATATTATTAGCTTATAATTGTGAAGCAACAGTGAAAGGAAGTCTTCTTTAAAATATTGAAGAATTAAAAGAATGGGAATATCGGTCAAAGGTTTTGATCAAAGAAATAAATGCCCGATATACAAATTTTCAAAAAGATAAGACATTTTTCATTGGTGGAGAATGAATTGCAAAAGCTTGATGATTTGTTACATCTGGTTGAATCTAGCAAGGTGAAAGCTACCTCCATGTACAATGATGAAATTTTAAAAATTATGTTTAATAGGTTAGAAAACCTCAATATCGAAACCCGAGCATTTTTTACCCATATGGGCTATTGATAAGAAAAAAGTAGAAGTTACAGAAGCTATAAGATATGTTGACGTAAGTCATATGTTTTATGCGTAACAACAGTTTATTCTTTTTTACATATATAATGAAAGAACGATTAAAATACACAATAAAGGATAACAATTTCCTTAGGAATATCATAAAAAAAATGGTTTGGATCCTAACATTTTGCTAAAACAAAAGGAGAAATAAGTGGGTACAACATCGTAGGAAGATCCTGCAAAAGAAGACAAGGTGTTGTTAGCAGGATTAAACAGAACGAAAAAAGGTCTAATAAGAGTTGGTGCACTGAAAGCGGATACTGATGAGAAAACACAACCTCAACCTCAAGAAGATCCAAATGATGCTTCAAGAACCCAGTAGACAGTTCAATAGTTGACTGTAACTTTTGTTGTGTAATAGTCAATAATTTTATAAATTGTAAAAGAATGCTTTCAAATTAATAAAATAATTTTTTTCCAAATATTGTGTATTGTCTTTCTAAAATTCTATTTTTTTTTTAACCATTGAAACCATGGAATTTTAAAAATTATGATGTTTTAATTTGTTAATGTGGATGCAATAAACGATTGTCAATTATAAATGAATTGCTAGTCAATATGGACATAGGTAAAAATTTCTCTTCTATTTTATAAAAAAAATTGAATGACCGAATTGAAACACAGATATTCGCTTAGCCATAAAGACTTCATAAAATACAAATATAATATAAAATTTAAATATTATAGATAGATAATCCAATAACAAGGTTTAAATATTAAGCATACAATTTCATGAACATACACATAATCAAATAATAGGGCTATGTGGAGGGGGACGAACCTGCTCCCTCTCCCTACTCCCCTTTCCCTGGTTCTTGCCTAGTCCCTGATTCATCCCAAGTCATCCCACTCTGGGAATGGTTTGTAGCAGATGATCTCCTTGGGGGGAGATCCTTGTCCACTTTATCCTCATTTTCCAGTAGTTTTTGGGGTTTCCTCATTTGAATCCCGGGCCTGGTGCTTCTCAGGGATCCTCTGGGGTTTCCTGCATGTTCCTGGGATCCTATCCCTGATCTCCCTTAGGCTTTTCCCTAGGTTTTTTTGCAGGTTGTTGCTAGGATCCGGTTCCCAGGGCTTTCTCGGTATATGGTGGTTGCAAGTTGGTTTCTCGTTCACTTTTTGGTGCATCTCATGAGGTTCTCTCTTCATCGAGGTTGGTCTGGGGGGGTCAGTTTCCTCTTTGCTCATGTTTCCTCTCTGGGATGCCATTGGTTGCTGGTGGTCTCATCCATTTGAGTAGGACAATGTTTGTTTTCCTGTTCGAAGGCTTATTTTTGTTGGATCTACTGCTTGGTGGACGCTTTGAGCATTTGCATGGCCTTGGGGGGGGCTCTTCCTATGCTTGAGTTATTCCCAACCCCAGTCCTAGTTCCCTAAAGTTGTTTGTGTGCAAGGATGGGGATTCCTGGTCCTTTCTGTTGGGGTGCTTTGGGTTTTTTGTTGCATGTCTCGATCTTGGGGGGATCGGTGATCTATGCATGCAGACCCCTAGATCCCTCAGTTTAGGTTTTCATGGATCTCATCTTTGTGTCTGTTGTTGCTTTCTGCCTAGGCTTCACAGGTTTTCCTTTCAGTTTTTGTTCGAGGGATTCTGCTTGGTGGACTCTCAGAGCTTGTTCTTGGCCTTGGGGGGGCCTTTTATTGTTCCTAAGTTGTTCCCAATCCTAGTTCCTCTTCCCTGGAACTGTTCGTGAGCAAGGGTGGTGGGTCCTTGGTCCTTTGTAGCTTTCGAGATCCTTTCTTTGTGTCTATGTTTGTTTTCCCTGGATCCTTTCGGCTTCCTTGTAATCCTTTTGGCAGGATTCTAGTGCTGTAGTTTCCCAAACCTGTTCTTCTGCTAGTTCTCCTGCTGGGCGGGATTTTCAAATCTTCTAGTTTTCCTGCTGGGTGGGATTTCCAATCCCGCTGGGCAGGATTTTTCAATCCCATTCTTTTGCTGGTTTTCTTGCTGGGCAGGACGATATTTTCCATTGGGCGGGATTTTCAAATCTTTTGGTTTTCCCGCTGGGTGGGATTTCCAATCTAGTGGTTTTCAGCTGCTTCCCGCTGGGCGGGATTTTCAAATTCATCATCCTGCATGTTTTCTCATTAGGCGAGATTTTTCAAAATTGGTGGTTTCCCGTTGGGCGAGATTTTTCAAAATTGGTGGTTTCCCGCTGGGTGGGATTTTCCAATCTACTGGTTTTCCTGCTGGGTGGGATTTCCAACCTGGTGGTTTTCGACTGCTTCCCATTGGGCAAGATTTTTCAGAACTAGTGGTTTCCCACTGGGCGGGATTTTTCAAAATTGGTGGTTTCCCGCTAGGCAGGATTTGTGGTTTCCCGCTAGGCGAGATTTTTCAAAATTATCTTTTCTCGCTGGGTGGGTTTTTCCAAACTGTCTATTTTCTGCTGGGCAAGATTCTTCAAATTGATTGTTCTTGACCTTTGGTTTGGTCGGTTGACCTGTTGTAAAAAGGTTTTGGGGTCCTTTCAAAACCCACTTTTAATATAATTTTTACCTACCAAAAAAAAATAATAGGGCTATGATATTTTAAAAATATTATGAACATATACAGAAAATCCAATAACACGTCTATGATATAAAACATATAATTTTTTGAAAAGAGACACAATCTAATAACAACGATATGATATCAAAACAAAAATTTATGAACATATACACAATCAAACAAATTTCAAAGTCTCAGTAAAGTGAAAAGTCAATTTCCAAAATCCAGCAGAAAACTAATAATAAAAAATGTAAAATATATTAAACTTTTAAAATCTTCCATATATTACAATGACGAAAGTTGAAGCAAACACTTCTCAAATTGTCTAAAATCATTTGTATGCATACCTAAACTTCGTGTCTCTACAACCTGATCACTGCAAGTATCATTATCTTCATCATCATGAGTATTCGTGATACCTCTTCTGTTTGCTAGAGATTTCCAATATACCAAAGCTTTAACAGAAGGATATTGTTCCACTTCATAGGTTGACACATATAATCTCAAACAATTTTTCAAATTCTTATCCAATCTATTGTGAACTATATATTTTATAAAATATAATATGCTAAACACCCTTTCATATTCTATAGATTCCAAAATCATTATTTGACATAATTCATATAAATAAAAATATTCACCGATCGTATCTTGTAAAACACTACTGGGATGCAATTTTTTCCACAATTGTGTAATAGAACTTGGCTTATGATGGTTAGTCAATTGTGAAACTTGACCAACCATTATCATTTCAAAATGGTTTGATTACTTTATCAAAAGATCTATATTGAGAATACCATTAACTTCCACACATTTAGTGAAATGCTTACCAAGAGTGCCCATGTATTTGAGAAGTAAAACACTTATATTTTAGTATTCAGTACAATGATCCTAGAACATGGGGTTAACCACACCCATAGCCTCAAGCAATTCATCTCTTTGAAAACGATCTCTTATTTCTCTTGTCAAGTTTTCTACTATCTTTCTCAATTTAATCTTTGTATTGTATACAACTACATCAAATTTGTTGTATGTTATGAGAATTTTTTCAACTTTATTTGTAGCTATATATGATTATTTTTTTAAAATAATATAAAGGTACCTTCTTTCTGTGGATATTAATACAAAGATGATCATTGATGTTGAACTTCAAAAAGCTTTGAGGATCATTGACGTTTGTTAATGTTCTCCAACTCTCAAACATGGGACTCATAAAACTTTCACCAAACGTGTACAACATATCAATATGCATACATATTTGTTTTCTCATCCTGATGAAATCCACAATATAAATTGATCTTTGTTGTGCAAGTTTAATCAAAGTATTAATTTCTTCCAACATTGGAAGAATACCACATAATGTGAGAAGTGTTTCCAAGTCAGTCATATGGTATAGCAAATATTTAACCTTATCAACTGCTCTACGATTTGCGTATATAAACCCTGCCAAGGATTGATATTCTTTGAAAACTCTATATAGCAGTTGAAACAATGAAATCCACCTAGTATCTACATATTTTAACAATTTTTTTCCTTCAATAACTCCTCATGCAAACTGTTGAAACTCTAAAAATATTTTAAACTACAAGAAAAATAAGCATAAATTTCACGGATAAGTTCTTCCATTCTTGTGTCATTTTCAAATGTGCTCACAATTTTGGATGCAAGATTCATTCTATGAGCCATGCAATAACTAGAGATCAAATATGGGGTAATTGACGTTTTTAGTCGAACATAAAGACCATTCTTGTGTCCTTGCATTGTAGCAGTACTATCAACTCCGATACATTAACTTAGTGGCTATTTCTATATCATTCATTCATGTTATGTCCGTTAAACTAGTTAAAACAAAATTGTAAAGGTTTTTCGCATTATAATTTTCCACCATCTTATGTAGTGCAAGTAAATGAGGTTGCATTAAATGATTTTCCAATGTGTAAACATGAATGCAAATCCAAGATGTGTTGTCAATAGCAGTTACCTTATCAATTGAAAGAGAAATGAATTTGGCATGTTTTACTTTCTCTCTAAGGTCCTTCTCAACCAATGAGAGACATTTTGTTATTTCCCAACCACTTTGATCTGACTAATAGGCACTGAGAATATTTTTCACATTAGCTAGTTTAAATAGATGTTTATAATCAATGAAATCAGACACAAGTCTACCCTTTTTAAAAATAGTATATACAACAGCAAACTGTAAACTTTTTGAAGCTAAAGTGGTCTTATGAATTTTTCAAATTGGGCTTGAATCATTCCACCCTTCTCAACCAGAATTTGTTGTTGTTTCAATTCTTTTTTATATTCTTGTGAATATCTGACATGTACGCATTATGATGCATTCTTCTACCTAATTGTTTTCTTAGTTGTTCCATCACTTTCTTTTACTATTAGATAAACTTTTCCACAATGTTTTTCTATTGTATCTAGCTTAAGTTGCATCCTATGATCCTTTCCGAGTTTTCAACTATAAATCATACATCTACATTCTATTGGTATATCATTACTATTATTTGGCTGCACTAGCTCAATAAATGGATATGTTGATGACCATTCAAGTTGAAATGTTCTTCCAAATAGTCCATCTGGTTAACTTTCTACGTTTAGGTTTCTTAATAGAAGATTCCCCAAAAGTCAAGATTGTATGAGAAGTATCGTTTTCTTTTTTGTTTGGTGTGTTAGTTTTAGGAATCTCCTCATGTTGTTGTTGCATTTCATTAAGAAAAATTTCATGTGCAGGCATTTTATTATTAGGAATATTTTCAAGTGGAGGCATATCAGGTTCAACAATGTTTTCTGCATACAAAGGTGTTCCATATCATTTTTTGATGTAAAAAAACATTCTATTAAAGAATTAACAAAATACATTTTTTTCAAACAAAAAAAAATAGGCAAATAAACATTGGCCAAAGCCATCAACCAAGAAACCACTATTTTTTATGAATAAAAATATTATATGAAAAATTAATAGTATATACAAATTATTTTTTTAGAAGGTAAAAGGTGTTTAAACCTTGAATTTGTGCAGATGTCAATGGTTAAATGGATTTTAATATATGATAAAAGTATTTTAGGATACTCTTTTTATCAAAATATTGGCCTCCCTTATTTCCATTGCCAATAGGTGCCATTGTACCTGTATAAAGGGAATATGAACATGAACATGATGTTAAAAAAAATGAAAATTCCTTTCTTTTTATTAAAAAATAAAGATGATGTTAAAAAAGGTTCATGAAAGTTCTAGAACCAGTAAAAGAGAATTATTGCTCATGAAAATCTTTTATTGTCTATCTATATCATCTCTTCTTATTTCCTTGTTGTTTATCGTCCACTATTTCAGGCGGTTTCCTATTTTTTATCGCCTTATGTCTGTTGTCTACTTTTTTAGATAGTCGCCTTATGACTTCTACTTTTTTAGGTGATTTCCTGTTGTCTTTCATCTACTTTTATAGATAGTCACCTGTTGTTTGTTGTCTATCACCTCTTGTCTGTCATTTATTGTCTTTCACTTGATCTTGTAGATGATCGCCTACTATATGTTGCCTATTATTTATCACCTATTGTCTATCACCTTTTGTATGTCACCTTCTCTTTCAGACGGTCACCTGTTGTCTATTACCTACTATTTGTTGTCTATTGTCTGTCACCTACTTTTATAGACGATCATCTAATGTTTGTCGCCTACTGTATGTTACCTATTGTCTATCATTTGCTCTTTTTACCTATCTATCATTTGCTTTGTTGTTTGACTGTCCTTTTTTTCCTAATTGTATGCCATCCTCATTGTTTTTGTTGTCTATCACCTATTCCATTAGGTGATCGCCTCTGCTTTTTGTAGTTGTTTGTCACCCTTGTTTCTCCTATTTTTTGTTGCCTATTCTGTCATTTGATTGCCTTTGCTTCTCTTGGTTATGGGTCGTATATGTTAAATTTCATTTTTTTTTGTTTTTCGCTACCATAGTTTATTTTTCAAGGAGAATAAATGTTTTAAATATATGAGTATCGTTGTCACATTAGCTATATATTGGTGGTATAAGAGGTAAATTTGGTAGGTAAATAAAATTATTTATAATTTGAAAGCAAAAAGGTCTATGATTTAGGCAGGAATGGTTGGCGATTTAAAATTAAAACAATGAAATTATTATCAAAGCAGGGTGATCTGACCCTAAAAAAAATTTGCTCTCAAAAATAATGAGTGAATGGGTGATCGGTCTAGGGTCTCCATATTTTCCAATTTTTAATTTTGAAAATCCTAATATTCGTGAAGTAACGATGATTCACTGTTATGTATAGCCTTGGAAATAGTGCTAATCAAATCAATAAAAAAAGGTTGATAATCCTATTTTTGGAAGACATCATCACTAGGTTTGGGACTCCATCCATGATAGTCACTGACAATGCCACTACATTCACATGTTTCATATAGATGATGTATGCATTAGAGTATGTGTTTATGCTAAAGATGACTTCCAATGATTGTCCTCAAGACAATGGTTTAGTAGAATCCACTAAAAATAACATCATAAGAATTCTTAAGAATATTATAGCCAAATTAGAGAGGGATGGGCACATCAAGATGAGAAGAGCACTATGGGTAGACCTAGTGACACCTAAAACCTTTATGGGACATCTTCCTACAAATTATATTTTAGGAAGAAAGTGATTTTGCCAATCAATTTGAAATTCCCTTGCCTCCAAATATTGTAGCAATTAAAGCTTGAGGACACTGATATCAATTTAATGCAATGCAAGTGTGATTGAATGCCCTACAAACCCTAGAATAAGAGAGAGAGAGAGAGAGAGAGAGAGAGAGAGAGAGAGAGAGAGAGAGAGAGAGAGAGAGAGAGAGAGAGAGGAATTCAAAAGAATGGTTTAGCATTAGATGGAAGTTAAATAATAGTTTGAAAGGACCATCAAAATGGATTACAAAGAATGTGATGTATTATTCAAGTGGAATGAAGATGAGGCTAAACTAGGAAGACATCAAAAATTTGATTCCCTCGAGAGCAAACCACACCAAATTCTCCAAAGCACAAGTCCAAATGCCTACAAGCTTGTAAATATGGAGGAAAGATCACTGCCAATTTGGTCAATAAGTAGCATCTATAGCCCACCTAAATAAAATCCATTAGTAAAGGAATTATGAATTTATACAAAAACCCTTGTTTTACATTTTTTGACTATTATTTTCATTCCTCTTATTCTTGTCCTTCTTATGGCTATCTATCCCACTTTTATCATTCCTTTATCTCGGTTTGTTCCACTTGTATTCTAAAAAATAAATAAATAAATATAAATCAATTTCAAGGAAAGGGAATCAATTTTCTTCCATGGCCAAGCTAATTGCTTTACATGAAAAACAAATTTGCATAGCCTACCAAGCCAAAACAAATCCCTCAAGTGGAAAAATTGGCTTGTTCATAGGCCAACCACCCACCCATCACATTTATGGTCAACATGAGAAGTTTGGGGGACTATGAAAAACTCCTTCAATCATATAACCTTCTATTCACAAAATGTGTACATAGAGGAGAGCAAGAAGAAATGCTTGACCACATTTTGTGTTGCTCAAGCCACAAAACACCCCTAATTTGCTCCTACACTACCAATAGTTGCTTCACCCTATTGAGTCCATTGGCTATAAGTGAATTATTCGTATGCCTTGGCTAAAGGGCACCTACCTCTATGTTGCTTAGTTGGTTAAGTAGAACCCTCAGTAAGCTCTTTATCTTAGCAAAATCAATTAATTCATTCACTATACATTATCCTAATCCAAATGGGTCAACCCATAAAAGGGTTTTCCATTCTAAATTGGTTGCAACACCAAGGTTTCCAAAAGGAGTGATTCACTCCATGGTAAGTGAATTATCCCTTAAAACAAAATTATTAGTAATGAGAAACCCTATTAGGAATTTTGCTTAGCCCCTTGAGTGAATCACTCCATTACTCTAGGTTGTTGAACTGCACTATCAAAATATGCCCATGTTTTTATAGTTGAGTGAATCACTAGCTAGATCAAGTAATAAACTCATACTAAGTGACTCACCTCAAAACAAAAAAAAATTAAACTTTCATAGAATGAGAAAAGCGCCACTTGCTAAAACTTGCAAAAAAATTCTCATCATTCTTAATACCACCACCTTCCACTCTATTCATCACGAATACCATTTCTACCTCCACCAGTACATCCATTCCAAAATCTAATCTCATAACTCCACTGGCCACTATCATCACCTCTCCAATATCAATGCTAGTATCACTTATACAAGTAGAAGTGCAAGAAATAGGTTCCTCCAAGGATAATGAGAAGAGAAAGAAAAGAAGGAAGAAACCTAATCCTCTACCCTGAAGGCTAGAAGAGATATTCGATGATCCATACAAGAGAGTAGAGGAGGAAAAATTCAAGCATTCCTCTATGGAAGTAAGAAGATAATCCATAAGGAGGTTGAACCTTAAACCTAAAACAAATTCATGGAGCATCAGTTAAGTTTGGACCTCAAGACTTGCTCTTAACCAATTGCCCTAGATCTTGAATTACGTAGAACTAGTGGAAGCATGTGTCAAAATATGTGACTTTGATGGAAAAAATATCAAGCCTCCCTAATGGATAGATAAATAATTCTACATGAGGGAGGATGACATATGAAAACTATTGAAAAGAATGGATAATCTAGCCATGTGGGGGCACCTGCAATCCAAAGGCATAAAGAGATTATTATTACTAATTTGACCAATGCTATTGGTAGGATTTCTTAAACCCTCATCTAAAGGACCCAAACAAATATCTTAATTTCAACATCCCACTAGAGTTGGAGTTGTTCAAGTATAATGGCTAGCTGATCCTTTCAGGATTGCAATAATATAGGAAAAAAGATAAATGCCATGGTTTATGAGGAGCATGTTGTGCTTCTTTGTATAGTTGAGAATTACCCATGGCACTCTAAAATGATTGTTCGTTCCAAATATATAGACAACGAAATGAATCACCAACTAATGGAATTCAAAATATAAAAGAAGTCCACTTACACTTCTTACTGGTTTAGCTTATACTTCATAAAAAGAAAGATAAATTCCCCTCCTTATAGTTGAATAAGACTAGGCTATATGGTAATCCACTACCAATAGTGGACTATATCAATTTACCTTGTGGGGAAGTGGAAAAGACCTCCTATTGCTTTGATGGTGCAGTCTATAATCCTATTATGGAGAAACTCAAGGGCAGGATGTCCAAACTATCATAGGATGCTTGGGACTTGCTAAAATCTAAGGAGTGGTTAAATAGATATTTCTACTTAGGAAATTCAAGATCCTTCATTTATTTGTTTGGCTTCTCAGAAATTCACTTTAAGCTATTGGTGTATGTACCCTATCAATCTAGACTATGTGGGCCTAAATACATAAAGCTAGACTATGTGGACCTAAATACTTTTGGAATAGAAGAAGGTCATCTTTTACCCTCTAAAGTAGCATATTGTGTGGACAACCCCAAATATATGATAGTTTCATCTCATGATTAAATAAAAACTCAAAATTATAGGACTTAAGTAGTTAAGATATGTCTAGTCCTATTACCCTAAGGGCTACTTTAGACAACAACTAGAAGCTAATGGTTTGTACACATTCTACATGCACGAAAGGAGATACAAGTTGGAGAAAGAAGCAAACCCATTAAAAGAAGTAGCCCAAACAACTTTTGGGAGCAAGCAAGGGTATAAGGATGAGATTCAAAAATGATACACTCATTCTCCACAGTGGTTTACCTTCTATATAGATGCCAAATGCAAGGACAACTTTAATCCTAATTGTAAACTAAACCATTAAGCATTGAAGGCCTTCGAGGACTTTAGATATTCTTGGAAGAATATCATCATCCAACAATAGATGAGGTATGAAAATAGAACCACTACATAGTGGTCCCTTCAATGAGTAATTCTCACTGATCTAGAATAGAAAACTCAAGAGAGGACCGAAGATGTTAGCAACTCAATAATTTCCTCACAAGATCTCACAATATATCAAAATAAAATATTTACACAATTAATACATTCAATAACAATCTCATAGAATATAATATTCTATATATATATATATATATATATATATATATATATATATATATATATATATATATATATATAAACTCAAGCAATGCAAATACAATGTATTGCAAAGCTTGTTTGATATCCATTACAATGTTTTGTCTTCAATATATACATCTTGGACATGAGACTCTTCACATTCACAAAAATCTTGACCTTTCTACTTTCACTAACTCTTCATCTCCTAAAACTCATGGGAGATATAACTCTTCATATTTCTCATAAGATAAATATATTTTATTGACTCCTAATAATGATAAATCTATAATAATTACACACACTAAAAAAATTAAAATTTACATGATTCTTTTTATGCTACATATTTACAAACTAGTTACAAACTTAGACAAATATTTACAAACTATTTACAAGGTACTTGCAACGTTCTTGCAAGGTATTAAATAATGTAATACTTCCAACCCTCCCTATTACATTATTTGGTAAGAAGGTCATTTCGTATTCATTAGCTTTGGTCTTCTTGATTGGTAGGGTACCTAGGAATAGATATTTGGGGATATATTATTATATTGTATAAGGGTTGGCATGGGCCACACATAACCCAAGGTTGATTGTATTATAGTATTATATTATAATATAATATAATATTATATTAATAGTAGGCTCCCCAAAGTAGAATAAGAATATGGATATATAAAGAAGATATATTTGTCATTGTATTCATATCATTGAAGAAGAATCTTATGTAATCGTTGTGCCCACGAAGTGGCCTCTCACCTTGGGAGACCTTGTGGAGTTATTCCTTCCTTAAGGATTATTATTGGTGTTTCCCTACCTTAAGGGTATTATCTATCTCTCTCTCATTTGTGGATTGTTATTGTGGATGAATGATTTGATATTTCTGCATAATGGTGAATGGTTTATGTTAATAATAATAAATTTCTGCAACAAGTGGTATCAGAGCATGAAAAATCAACCTTCATTTGAGTCTTGAAGGAGAAGTTTGGTATTGGTTGGAAAATTTTTGTAAAGAAAGGAATAATGAATACACTTGGGATGAAATAGAGCATGAATTCTTGGGTAGATCCATATTATATAGATAGACTAATGGATGTCATCAAAGATATTGAAAAGAAACTACAGGGAATTCAAAATGAGCGGAATGAAATAAAAGGAGATTGGAAAGTTTTCAGGAAACAGAATGAAGACTATGAAAAAGAAATAAAATTACTCAAGGAGAAAGAGGAAAAGGTCAGGGAAGATAATGAGAGGAATATATAAGGCACATCGTTGGATTTACAAAAGCAAGAGCAGAATAAAAAAGGTTTAAATTAAGCTAAATGTTCTATTTTGCAGGTTCATGGAAGCATTCAAAAGGAATAGGTTATTATTTCCATTGATCCTGGTAGCAAATATAATTTTATTAATATCGCTTTAGCTAAGAAGTTACAAGTTCAAGCAACAAAAATTAAGGACATACAGCTAGAGGGTGAGCATGTTCAGATTTTTGAATATTTGAAGGTCACCATGGATAAATATGTTTTACATTTAGATTTCTATGCTATTGAGATGGATGATGACGATATTGTTCTTAGTTATCCTTGGTTAGATTCTTTGGGTACTGTTAACATTAATGTGCAAAAGAATTTTATGAATTTATGGTACATAAAAAAGAAGATAACATTGCAGGATATTTCTCAGTTTAAGGATAAAGGATCCAAGGATAATCAAGAAGTGGTTGTAGAGAAACAAATTGAAGAACCTAAAACAGAATCCAAGAAGGCGGTAACAACAACAGAGTCCTTGGAAGAAGTAGCAGCAATTGAGTCCATGGAAACAACAAGTAAAAGAGTCCAAAGAAGCTTTGATAGACAAGCACAAGGACACACCAAACAAAGGGAACATGAAAGAACAATGTATAGAAGAATTTAAAACAATGGAGCCAAAAGTTGAGAAGTCAAAGAAGGTAGAACATCAAGTAAAGGTTGCACCATATCGCCATCCACACCACCATGAGTGGCAACAATCTTGGAGGCATGGTTCAAGGCAACAATATTATGCTTCTATAAGGAATCAGAAGGGCACCAACTATGGCAATGTTTGGTAGAGAAATCATAGTGATCATGGTTTTCAACATGGTTCATCAGCATCAAGGAACAAGTGGACCCATCATTCAAGTTATCAAAATACAACAACAAAAGCGTGGAGCCAACGAAGCAGATTTGGATACTCAAGTAACAAAATGGCGTACCAACATCAACGTGTTTCACTTGGATGGATGGATGATCGAGATTGGTACCAGTTGCTAACATTGCTTAGCAAATCATATTATCATGTTTCTTCATATGTTTCGAGGACGAAACATTTGTAAGGAGGGTGGCATGATAGGGTACCTAGGAATAGATATTTGGGGATATATTATTATATTGTATAAGGGTTGACATGGGCCACACATAACCCAAGGTTGATTGTATTATAATATTATATTATATTATATTATAATATAATATTATATTAGTAGTAGGCTCCCCAAAGTAGAATAAGAATATGGATATATAAAGAAGATATATTTGTCATTGTATTCATATCATTGAAGAAGAATCTTATGTAATCGTCGTGCCCACGAAGTGGCCTCTCACCTTGGGAGATCTTGTGGAGTTATTCCTTCCTTGAGGATTATTATTGGTGTTTTCCTACCTTAAGGGTATTATCTATCTCTCTCTCATTTGTGGATTGTTATTGTGGATAATGTATTGTGAATGAATGATTTGATATTTCTGCAAAATGTTGAATAGTTTATGTTCATAATAATTGTGTAGTTGTTCCTTTGTAATTTTTGGCTATTTGCTTTTGGTCTTGTTCAAGTAATTCTTTTCTAGTCTGCCTTTGTCCTAACACTTATTTTTTATCAATTCAAATTTGTCATAGTAGCTATCATTTATACCTGTCACAATTATCACAAGAATTTATCCTCTTGCACCAAATGAAGGAAGATTGCTAGAAAATAAATTATGCTTTGGTCTATCTCTTCTAATAGTTTGAGTCTCTTTTATATTTCTATATCCACCAAGAAATTATCTAGATAATTAATCGCATTTCCAGTCAATTGATTATTAGTCATAGATTCTAAAAATGAATTTGTACCATCATAATTGAGAAGTAAAACAGACAATATACCAATAAGATTACAACCTAGGAATAATTTCATTGAATAAGTTATTAGCAATAATATGAAACCAAGTCCAACTCGAATTATTAGTATATATGATTTTTACTAACGAGATGTTTATTTATATAAAGCAAATTTTGATCACCAAAACAATTGAATCATTGTTGTGGTCTTTCATATGATTTTTAACATGTTCTTTAAATATTCCAATTATAATGAATTATAACAATTTTGGCTAAAAACCTTTACTTATTTTGGGGATGAGCTACCAAGTTCTGAATTTGGGTAACATTCATACTTAACATAAAAGAATATTATAGTTAAGCTAATAAGAGGATGACACATGTACAACAAATTAATAACATAATTAATAAAAAAATTAAATAAAATAATTATTTTTTATTTTTATTTTGATAAAATAATATAAAATAAAAGAAGTTGGCTATGAGTTGCACTTTTTCTAACCTAATTAATAAAATTACATATTTTTATGTAATAAAAAGAAAACATTAATAAAATGTATGAACACCAAATAAGTTTTTTTTTATTTAAACTTAAACAATATAATGGACTTTCACTTGCAAGTCAATATTATCAGAAAAAAACAATGAGCTTTTTCACCTCAAACTAATCGAAATAATTAAATAAGATTCTAATTCACTTGCCAATGGGACCATGGTTCAATGGATGAGCCATATAGGTGACAGCTCACATCAAGGTTCAAATCCCGATAGCACCAAATAAGTTATATAGCTTGATGTGACTAAGTTGATGTAAAAGGGAAACTCTTTCAAAACCCTACTTTAAAAATAAATTTAAAAAAATCTAAGCCACTTATAGGGTGAAGAAAATATTAAAGGTTATGACCCCTAACCTTTAGGGGACTATGGGTACCTCTCTTTGGAATAGGAGTCTCATTATATACTAGTGTTTACTTATGGTCATAAAACACTTCTAGTGTGCTTTGATGATACTACTGCAGAGATAATGGTCGTAGAGACTCTTAATTCAATTCCAATTTAAGTTAAAGATCAATTAAATGAGATGTTAAATATATATTAATGGTTGACTAGGTAATATGCTAAGAGGGCATATAAAGGGATGGATACTTATCGATTTTATTATATGATTGATTGTTGTCATCTATGCAGCTCATTGTTATGGATAGTTTAGCACTAATGCATTTATGCTTGATGATCTTTGGCTACGTGAAATCAAGCATTTGGTTGATCTTGTTTATTGAAGATATTAGTTATTATTTATAGTCTTGCACTTTAAATTGGGCATGGTATTTATTGTTAACTTTTATTTGCATTGAACATAGTCTTATGGCATTAAAGTACAACAAAAACATGAAGATAATAATTGATCTTTAGGACTCATCTTATCATTATATTTTGGATTGATAATGTGCACTTAGGTGTCCAGCTTTGTTCTATTTTCATAAAAATATTTTAGGATTGAATTTTTTTTTCATTCATAGGGAAACAAATATTTAGGATAAACACATGATTTTTTTAGAGGGGCCTGGACCCCTATCAACAGGGTGGGTGTAGGAGGAATGAAGCCTAGTCGGCCACTACCGGTACATAGGACATTTCCAGCTACACCATATATTTGCAGGATGGAAACATGGGGAATGGAACTTGGGTCGGCCTCTACAAGCACCAGGGACATTTATCACTGCACCACATCAAGCAGATAAAAAACATTAGGATTAAATTTTTCATTGAGTATAAGTCTTTATATGCATTAAAATTTGACTAATTTGCATTGAACTTGATCATGGTTGCAATAAACTTAGTCATTACATGGTATTAACCTCCGTAATTTATGTTAGGATTGTTGCATCAATGTCCTATGGGTTCTAGTTTCATTAATGTATAATACATATAATATATTGTTTTTAAAAATATATGCATGATTATGCTTATGAATTTCACCATGTTATTTGGGACTATGTTATGCTTTAGAATTAATTTCATTACTACCCATGAATTTAGCATGGATGTAGTCTTTGTTTATGGCCTTGTTATCTAATAATTAAATTATCAATATATTTGCATTAAACATCATTAATGATCATTGAACATGAGTGATTTTGGCCCTTAATCCTTGAATGGAGATGATATTGAATCTGATTTTAAAACTGAACACCTTAAAAACATATTCGGATTGTCTTTGTAAGGATTGATTTCATCAATACTCATATTATTAATAAATGTTTTTGTTGAGTTAATATAAATTGATTGATCATTTTCAATAGATTTGATTAAATTTATTAAAATCTCTCTTATAATTAGAATTTGTATGAATTATAATACTTAAATACACTCAACACATGTGATGATATGTTTGTTTTATTTTAAAAATTACAATCTCAATAAGAACTTTATTTGCACTACTGAACCAATTAAATGAGATGTTAAATATATATTAATGAGATGTTCATTTAGCACTGCACCACATCAAGCAGATAAAAAATTATTTCAAGCTAATAAAAAAATATTAGGATTAACTTTTTCATTGAGTATAGTCTTTATATGCATTAAATTTTATTTTTAAATTACAATCTCAATAAGAACCTTATTTGCACTATTGAACTAATTAAATGAGATGTTTATTTACCACTGCATCACATCAAGCAGATAAAAAAACATTAGGATTAAATTTTTCATTGAGTATAGTCTTTATATGGATTAAATTTTATTTTAAAATTTTTCATTGAGTATTTACCCAGGACATTTACCACTCCACCACATCAAGCAGATAAAATAACATTAGGATTAAATTTTTCATTGAGTATGTCTTTATATGCATTAAACTTTGACTAATTTGCATTGAACTTGATCATGGTTGCAATAAACCTAGTCATTACATGGTATTAACCTCCATAATATGTGTTAGGATTGTTGCATCAATGTCCTATGGGTTCTAGTTTCATTAATGTATAATATATTTAATATATTTTTTTCAAAAATATATGCATGATTATGCCTATGAATTTCACCATGTTATTTGGGACTATGTTATGCTTTAGAATTGATTTCATTACTACCCATGAAGTTAGCATCATGGATAGAGTCTTTGTTTATGGCCTTGTTATTTAATAATTAAATTATCAATATATTTGCATTAAACATCACTAATGATCATTGAACATGAGTGATTTTAGCCCTTAATCCTTAATCCTTGAATGGAGATGATATTGAATCTGATTTCAAAACTGAACACCTTAAAAACAAATTCGGATTGTCTTTGTAAAGATTGATTTCATCAATACTCTTATATTATTAATAAATATTTTTGTTGAGTTAATGTAAATTGATTGATCATTTTCAATAAAATTGATTTAATTTATTAAGATCTCTCTTATAATTAGAATTTGTATGAATTCTAATACTTATATACACTAAACACATGTGATGATATGTTTTATTTTATTTTAAAAATTACAATCTCAATAAGAACTTTATTTACAATGTTGAACCAATCATATCTTGTATTAGTATTTTATTTAGGAATTATTTTTTTAAATATTTATTTGCCACCTTATAAGGCATAACATGTTAATGATGTTGCGATGGGCAAGAATGGTGTTGTAGTGGGTAGGAACGGTGTTGCGGTGGACGGGAACGGTGTTGTGGGTGATGGTAATGTTGTGAGCAGGAACGGTGGTAACCATCATTAACTTTATTTTATCGTGGGTATTTTATTTTTTAACCATCCACATTGTGTTGGAATGGAAAAATAATCCCTTAAGCCAAAGACAGTATCAATAATTGTGCATCCTTTGAATAAGATTTCTAGGAGGTAGCATTTCTACTACAAATTACTTGAGACTTGTATGTTAACCATATCTTTGAATCCCTTACTAAGGATATATATCAGCTTAAATTTTTCCAAAAAAAAAAATAACTTGGTAAATTTGGGATTGAAAAGTGATCAAATTCATTGTATTGTCAATATTTTGTTTTATAATCGTCCAATCTTTTCGCATTAGAATGAAAAAAAAACCCACAATATTCCTTTTGGTTATAAAATTCAGCACCAAATTGTAGTAAAAACAAGGGTATACCCTAACCCTTAAGAAATCACCCATTTGTGGTCATAGTCTATCTCCTTAAATTAACACAAGGAAAGATAAATACTTGATTCTCATTGTAGTATGATTATCAATCCATTCCATGCTTTTATAGTAAGTTCCAAACATTAAACTTTCCATGTGTTGGGATAAGGACATGTGAGACATATCAACATCAAGAGGCAACTCTTCTACCAAAATTTGCTTGAAAATTGCACTTTAATCCCATTCTAAGGGTACATGTAACCTGGAAATTTAAAAAGAAAATAGAAAAAAGATAGTCTTATTTTCTATTGGTAAAAAAGAAGTTGAATAAAGCTCCTCCTTGGCACAATGTAGGAATTTGAACCTGATCATACTCTTACAAATGCACCTTATTTGCCATTACTCCATAATGCCTTGGGTGCTTTAAATATAGAAAAGGAGAATTAAACATAATTTGATATACATTTTGTTTAGTTATTTTAGAGTGCACCATTCTTAAGGACTTTGAATATCATGAATTCCATTTCTAAGTGACCCAATTTGACACAAAAATATCTTATTAGATATTTCAAATGAACTTTACAAAAGCACCTGTAAAAGACTTACACGTTCCTCTTATCATCCACAATACATCAAATTTCAATGGCAATGTTGCCACATTTTGCTAAGGGGTAAAAAATTTGAAAATTTTGAAAAAATATTGCTGCAACTTTTGGTCCAGATTCTTCCCTTCCTCCTTCCTTTCCAGCTTTGTCCAGGTAGTCTTCAGGTTTTCGGTTTACAGTTTCAGTTTCCAAGTGTTCAGCAGATTCTGCAAAGTTGGGAAAAAGCCCAGATTTTTTCTAAGTCAGGGGTACTCCCTTGGTCGCTCACCTTTGGAGCGATTTCGGGAGTCACTCCCCCTTTTCAACGATTCCCCGCTTTGCCTCTCCCTCTGACGACTGACTGCAACACAAAACGATAGAGCAAGGGGGAAAAAGTGCCAAAATTTTCTTAAGTGTGAACTTCTCGTGAGTCGCTCCATTATGGAGCGACTCCCGTCGTCGTCGCCCTCCTCCAGCAACCCTCGACGTCAGCAATGATCGTCAGCAACGAGCAAAAAATGAAAAATTTCTAAGGCATTAAAAGTTGACAAGGTTCGCTCCATTTTGGAGCGAACCCCATGGTCGCTCTGTTTCTCCGACGACGCCCATCGTTGCTCAAGTTTTTAGCGACTGTGGGCAACAGGGATAAAATTCAAAAAAAATTCCAAGTGAAAGTTGACGCCGATCGCTCCATTTTGGAGCGACTCCCGTCGTCGCCCAACTCTGCCAACTATTGTTGCCATTGCCCAGATTTCCAGTGATCTCCAGCAACTGCACGTTTTAAAAGTTGACGTCGGTCGCTCCATTTTGGAGCAACTCTTATTGTCGTCCGAATTTGCTAGCGACTCCCATCATCGCCACTCTTAGCGACCACGAGCGAAGGGTTCTGAAAATGTTCTAAGTGTGGGTTTGGAGCGTTGATGTTGGTTGCTCCATTTTGAAGCGATTCCCGACGTCACTGCAGCATTTCGACGATTTCAAACGTCTCCTCTTTTTCAAGTGACCTTATGCAGAAGGGTTTCCAAGAATTTTCTAAGGCACAAAAATCTCCCATCGGTCGCTCCCTCTTCAAGCGATTTTTGTCGTCGCCCTCCCATCTAGCGACCGCAAGCAGAAGGGCAAGGAGTTGCAGATTGTTCCAAGGCAAAGTGCATCCTGGGTTCGCTCCATTCTAGAGTGACTCCCGGGGTCGTTATTTCTTCTGAGCGACTCTTTTCAACACCCCCCATTTCAGCAAACCTTAGACTTAGGCAAAGGATGTATAGATTTCAGGATTTGAGCCTGTCATAACAGGTGTACTTCAAAGTATAGGGTAGGTGAGAATTGATAGCAAGTTCAACGACAAATTGTACTGCACCTACCGCATTAATCAGACGCGCCTTCTCAACCACTAGATATGTCCAGAGCTGTACCAAATTTAGGTGAATCTTGTTGCAGGTACGTTCATGGCTAGTAGGGTCTAATCTCGACAGCTTTTGCAGTCTTAGGGTTATGTGCATCATTGTAGTTTGGGGGAAAATTTCTACTATAAATAGTAGTGGACTTTCATTGTAAAGGGGGGGAACATATTGCTAAGAAAGTTGTTGTAACCAAACACTTGCTGCCAATACAAAGCATCCTTGGCTCTGACATTTGTCTATTTCTTTTATGCTGCCTTCTGCAAGTATTTATGCATCGTGTTCATTTATTCTTCTAATTGCTGTAATTCTGCACTCTGGATTAGAGCATTGGCAATTAAGTGAATCTGGAATACTGAATGAAGGATACAAAGGAAGGAATTGCAGTGACAGTTTATGTTACATGTTTTGTTTTGATTGTTGTTGGTTTGAGTATAAGTTAGTGATTGTGCTGCTTGTTCTTTCCCACCATAACCACATGCTATTTACATTTCTTTTTGCATTTTACAAATCTCTTTCTAGTTCCCTTATCTCAAAATTCAAGTAGTGTAGTATAGGAGCTGTCCTTCTCCAAAGATTGGCATGGAAGGCATCCCTTCCTTCTGGAATTTCAATCTGTTGGGTGGGTTTAGGGTGCAAAAAGACCAAATCCTTTCCTGAATAGCAGATTCGTAACCAACAATTTTTTTTACACCCCCGGTGGGACTCAAAGTGTTCCACCTCATAAGCGGTATTGAAGTATTGGTGTTCGCTTCAGTGTTGTCGAATCTTAACACCTAGAGACTTTTTTGAACTTGAATACTTTTCGAGTCTCGAATACTGGTCCAAGATTATAAGTCCTTCATGCATACAAGATGGAGAGTTAGAAACACAGATGAAGAGCTTGATTTTTACAAGCTTGATATCACTGCTTTCAGAGAACGCTCTAGACTAGTTGGGCCCAAATTCTTCCAAGATGAAGCATTTTCACAAGAAGTTGTAGTTGACGAGCAAGATCCAACTTCAGATAGCACTGCAACCAGCTACCCTCTGAATCCTCCGAACTCTCTGGACCATCAGGTCGTTTTGGTGCAACCTGACTTGCAGTTAGTTATTTATGGTGCGCCTGTTCAACCTAATCCAAGTGCAAATACGACGAACCCTCCACAAAATTAGAATGTACCATCGAATCCTCCACCAAATCCGCCACCAAATCCAAATCCACAACAAAATCAGTCGGCTGCCCGTGAACTATTCCCAGCCTGGAATTCTATCGGACCTCTCAATCTAGCTGGCCAAGCTGTCGTTAGGCCAAGTGTATAATATAAAGTGGAAACCACCAAATGTGGAGTGGGTTAAGTTGAATTTTTATGGAGAATCTAAAGTAAATCCGAGATCAACGGAGGGAGGAGGAATAATTAGAAATAATAGAGGAGAGATCTTGTCTCATTATGCTTTCAATAGTGTATTTACGATAAATAATGAAGTTGAAGCTGGGGCGACTTTAGAAGGGTTAAAAATGCAAACAAATGAAATGGAACAAAATATTAATGGAAGGTGGTTCTCTTATAGTAATAAATGCAATTTTGAGGAAAGCAAAGTCTCCATGGAACATACAAGAGGTAATTGTGGAAATTCAAAATCTTGCTAAAGAGTTTGAAAAAAATAGTTTTACACATATATTAAGGGAAGGAAAAAAAAGTGCAGATAGGCTAGCCAACAAAGGGGTTTTGATTGAGAATCGTGAAGTTAAACTCTCCTTTTCATGGTTAGAGGAAGTAGTAAGTTTAGCTGAAGCTGACAAGAAAATGTTGATTGTCTGAAACAAATAATGATTAGGATTTTTTCTTTAATATTTTTTGTTGGTAATATCTACTTTATTTTATAACAATAATGTGTTTTCATATAAATTATTTATTATAATTTTTTTGGTTGCACTTGTGTTTCAGGAAGGAAACTAGCAATCCATATTTGGTAAAGCGGACTATGATAGTGCAATGTTTTGGAAATATTAATCTACTAAGATGCAATGCATAGATAGTAGAGATGAGGTTTTAGTATTGTGAAGGCTACTAGAGAAAAATGTCAAGAAGTATGATGAATTCTAGAATATTTGTACTCATATAGAAAATTGAAAAGATACAAAAAATGAAAATCAAGAATTCATATATTTTATGTAAAATTATGTAGGTTTCTAGCTATAGCATCTCAATTGAG
This sequence comes from Wollemia nobilis, assembly GCA_028583015.1. Taxonomy (NCBI): domain Eukaryota; kingdom Viridiplantae; phylum Streptophyta; class Pinopsida; order Araucariales; family Araucariaceae; genus Wollemia; species Wollemia nobilis. The sequence continues at coordinate 3,221,911 of JAQPPZ010002515.1, forward strand.
ATGAGAAGTGTATCTATTTGTAAACTCTCAAGCTCTAAAGAAGAGAGTTGTAATTTGTCAAGGGTGGGGGACCTAAGTACAACCCCTTATTATCCAACCAAAAAAAATAAAGGTTGTTTTACTTTTCTAAAATTCTATGAAGGCAAAGCAATGATCTTAAAACTTGATATGAATAAATCTTATGATAGGTTTAAATGGGATTTTTTTTCAAGTTTTAGAAAAGTTTGGATTTTGGAAGAAATGGGTCAAATGGGTTAAAGCTTGTGTCTCTATAGTATCATAATCGATGCTAGTCAATGGGCTACTAACAAAAACATTTAAAGCCAAGAGGGGTCTTTGATAGGAATATGCTTTATCACTGTATTTGTTCATTATTATGGCAAAGGTACTAGGAAGGAACTTGAAGAAGGCATACAAAGATAGGTTAAACTTAAGGCTAGTAATAACATCAATAACATTATCCATCAATAATTTATAGATGATACAACCCTTTTTGGGAGGGTAAAGGAAAAATGAGGCCAGAGCTTTGAATAAGTTATTAAAGGAATATGAAAGAACGTTGAGATAGAAAGTTAATAGGACAAAATCCAATTTTGCATCTTAAATACTCCATCTAGAATCAAATCAGGGATAAGTAGGTTACTTCAAATGGAGGTAAATTTGCTAGCAACATATCTAGGAATGGCCTTGTTTGAGGGAGGACAAGGATAGAATTGTGGAATCCAATTATAAATAAAATTTAAAATAAACTACCAGTATGGAAAGGTAGATGGTTATTGTTAGCAAGGAGAGTGCAACTAATTAAATCAGTCTTATAGGTCATTCCAACATTTTGTGTGTCCTTGTATATTATGCCAAAATCGTTAGAAAAAAGTTTAATCTATATTAATTATTATTTTTGTGATCAAGATTACATGATAAAATAAAATTTCCTTTGGTGAAATTGAATAAGGTGTGTGATGATAAAACTAATGGAGGTCTTGGTTTAAGATTTCTTACAGATGTAAACTTAGCTCTAAGGGGAAAAGTAATTTGGAGATTGTGCAAAGAGGAGCCAAAGACACTGGGAAAGAATTATTCTAAGTATATCGAACCCAATGACCCAAGCTTAATATTTATTGTTTTCTTATTACTAGATGGCTCTACACTATGAAAATGTTTAAAAAATAAATTGATCTAATGATTAAAGGTCTAAAATGGGTAGTGGGAGCTAGAGAATTTTTTTCTATTTGGATGGATACATGGTGTGATAAAAGACCACTCAATCTAGATCCAATTTTGAAACCATGGATGAGATTACTTCAAGACAAATATGGTGAGAGGGTTTCAAACATTATATACAAAGTTTAGGAAGGAATATACAAATTGAAAGAAGATATATTTACAAGTATATTGGACATTTTGCTAGGAGGCAATTGAACAAAAAGATAACAACAATGATTATTTTGAGGGGAATCAAGGATAAGCTTATTTAGGAGTTAAATAGCTCTAGATAATACACAACAAGAAGTTGATATAATGTAAAACACCAATAAAATAGGAATACCACAAGAATATAGAGAGATATTTGGGATAGCCCAAGGATTTTAAAAGTCAAAATGTTTGTATGGCTAGTAGGTCACAAGAAAATTTTATCCTAGAATAACCTAATGAAAAAGGGTTTTCATGGCCCTCATAATGTATTATATGTAAAAAGGAAGAGGAGAGTATAAACCATCTTTTGGGACACTGCTCAATAGTCTAGGAACTATGGAAATGAATTACTAATTTGTTTGGTAAATGCATGGTGATAAATGACATAATTTAATTAGAAATATATATAAATGGTATAATTGAAGAATGGTTAAAGCAATGGTAGAGCACTTTTAAAAGTGAGGCATTACAAATAATCTAGGATACATAGAAAGATACACTATTGTGGACTATATGGTTGGAAAGGAATAGAAGAACATTTAAAGGAAAGGAAAACAATTTAGGGGTAATGAAAAGGAGGATTTGTTTAGCCATAAAGAAGTCTAAACTAGCCCTATCAACTCACCTTATCTTTAATATTGAAGTAGAGAGCCTTGATAGATGAAGTCAAGTCATCAATTGGAATTATGATGGTGGGTATAGAATAGATTAAAGGAAGGCAAAGAATATAAAATGGAAACCATTGAAAGTAGAGTTGGTCAAATTAAATTTTGATGGACCATTTAAAGGAAATCTAGGACCAACAAGAAGAGGACAAATAATTAGAAATAATAGGGGTTATATTTTGTCACGTTAAACTTTTAGTAGTGGATTTAAGATAAATAATGAATCTAAAGCTTGGGCAACTTTGGAAGAATTAATAATATGCATACAAATGAAATGGAGCATAGTATGGATGGAAGGTGATTCACTAATAGTAATAAATACAATTTTGAGGATGGAAGGTGATTCAGTGATTCACTAATAGTAATAAATACAAATTTAAGGAAAACAAAGGCTTCATGGAACATACAAGAGATCATTGTGGAAATACAAGACCTTGTTATAGAGTTTGAAGAAATTAGGTTTACACATATGTTAAGGGAAATGAACAAATGTGAAAATTGACTTGTCGTGAATAAAAATTCTCTTTTCCATTGTTAAAGGAAGTAGTAAGTTAAGTTGAAGCTGACAAGAAAAATTTAAAAGGAGCAAATTCAAAATAATGTTCTAGAGAACTACAAAATGTTCCAAGGGATCCATTTATAGAGCAATGAAGTGGAGGAAACTAATAGTCCATATTTGTTAAAGCAGACTATGATTTTGTGAAGTGAGTAGAAGTTTTGTATGATTAAGCAAAAGAAGATGATATTAGATGGACTTCATATCCATATAGATTATTTGAGTTGTTGGTTGTTGGTTGTTAGTTGTATTATGGGACAAAGTATGGATTGGAACTTTCAACATTTTAAGACTACTAAACTATTTTTTAAATTAATACCATTATTATTTGTTAAAATGTTATTATAATATGAATGAGATTAATTTCATAACTCATAAAATGATAAAATATTTTTTTAATTAGCTATTTGGGATTTAAATGAATTCCACTTGTATTATATAATGTCCCATAGTTTAGTTATTATGCATTTATATCCCTTAATAATATTTAAACATGATCTTTCAATTTTTTTTTAATAGGTTAGATGTGGATTCTATTGGGGGACACTCCCATAAAAATACCAAAATATTACATTTGCTGCAACATGTTGGTGCTTATATTTATTTTATTGCATTATTAGTGCACCTATGATTAGCTTGCTTAGGTTAGTCTACTCTAGTTGAGTTAGTTGGGTTGGTTAAGAAGTATCTAGGATATTTGTGCTCCAAGTTGCCATATTTGACTTTGGTGCACATATCTCTAGTCTTCTATTCCATTTAGAACTCTTCTCTTTGACTTTAGTGCACACATCTCTAGTCATCAATTCCATTCAGAACTCTTCTCTTTGACTTTGGTGCACACATCTCTAGTCATCAATTCCATTCAGAACTCTTCTCTATGACTTTGGTGTCCATTGCATGATGACACTCAAGTCTATATATGTAGACCTTCCTCTTCCATTTCACAAGAGAGAGGGTTGGAGGATTGTGAGGATTGTGTTGTAAGAGTGGAGCATAGTTATACACTTCTATTTTTTCATTGAAAGCTTGTGATTTCTTTTAAAATATTTAGATATTGGTTTGATTGCTTGTATTCTAGCCTTCATGGTTGGTTGAGCAATCCTACATGGTATCAGATTTGGTTATATCTTAATCTAATCCTTGTGTTTCTATAGCTTTGTGGAGATTTTTTATTCTGGATTGTTGTAGGTTCAAGCATCAATCCTTTCTAGGATCATTTATATATGTTTTTTTTGCAAAGGTTTATGTTAATAGGGTTAAGATATTTAAGCATATCAAGATTTTTGAACATCCTTAGTGCATTCAAGACCAAATATGACCTAGCCTTTGTATCTAGTGTTGCTCCAAACCCTAAGAATGCCTGTAAAAATGTCCATTTTGAACATATTTCACGTCAAGAAAGTGAAAAATCATCACAAGGGTTGTTCTCTTGACCTCCATAGCATATCCACATCAACATCCATTCAATGCCACCTAAATTCTACGTCATCAATTTGAGCTTACCTTCACCATTGAAGAGCATGTATTTACTATTGTTTTTCAAACAACTGTTTCTCCCTTATTACAGCTCTAGTTGTAGTGATTTTTTTTACTATGACTTTTCTTTTGTGAGATTCACATTGGTGAATTTAGATTTCTATTTATTAACCTCTCTATCATTAAATTTATAGGTTTTTACAGTTATTAGCTAGTTTTTCCTCGTTTATAGAGACTAAACCACTTGTATCTTTCAAACCGTTGCTCGATTCTGAGCACCATTTTTTAAAAGTGCATATTTTTTTAGATCTATATAGTGATAGATTCTAAAAATTACGTCACTAGGATCACTCATAACAACTTTATACACCTTTGGAAGGTTTATTTGTGTATACGCCTACTTATAAAGTGTCATTTGCAACATTTTGGAGGAACAAAATTTAGTAAATCAAAGGGAGGGTTGTAATTATGGTTTATATTGGATTATTTTGTATTATGGAGCCCACACTTCCCATATTAACTCATTATAATTATTTTCAATGGAAAATGGATGTTTTGGGTAAACTAAGGGAAAAAGAGTTTCAAAGGATAATTCAATGACTTGATCTCAAACCGCAAGATGAACTGTTAAAATCTAAATGGTTGAATAAATGTGACATGACATTAGGATTTCTTTGTAGTTGCATGGATCCAAAACTCAGATTTCACGTGGTATGATGCTTCGAAAGAATCATGGGACACATTAGAAGGCTTGTTTGGAAAACAAGTTGAAATATGAAGTCACTTGTTAGAAATGAGTTGATAAGTCTAAATCTTAGTGATCTTTACAACATCCATGAGTATATTATAAAATTCAACCATCTTAGAACTTAACTTAGGGATTGTGGCATAGATAAGGACTCTTAGTTGGTTTTGAGTGTGCTCTCAAAGCTTGGATCTAATTTTTTAGTTTTTGTGTCTACTTTTCATGTTATAATGGCAGCCATAGGGACAATTTACACCATGCCTTCTTTTAATTCTTTTTCACTGGAGCTAATAAGGAGCAAGATAAACTTGTCCAAATGTGTGTTATCAAATTTTTGAAGTCTCATGCCTTGGTTGTTAACCAAATCAATAAATATAAGAAGAATGGTAGCAAAAGTAGAAACAACAACAAATCTAAAGGCACCAAGAAATCTAGCACACAAAAACAACAATAATCCTTCGATGCTCCTAAAGAAAGTTATGACACCTCTACCTCCAAAGTTGAAATACCAAGGAGAGCAAAGGTGATTTGTGGTTATTGCAAGAATAACCATGATGAGTCTAAGTGTATGAAGAAGGAGATTGATCAACTGAAGGAGCTTCTTCACAAGAACGACATAAACACACCTTCACACAACATGAAAGAATCATCATCGTCAAAGAAAAATAAAGCTAAGGGTAAAGCACTTAAGCACTTATAGTGATACAAAATCCATTATCTAGCACTTGGGTTTTAGATTCGGGTGCTTCTCATCACATGGCCTCATATTCTGAAGAGTTTTCTTCTTTGAAGCCATGTATTGTACCTCAGATTCTAATGGGCAATGATGTAGGTCCGAAGGTAAGTTCACAAGAAAATCAATTGAACATTAGCATAGGCAATAGATTGCCTAAAGTATTAATAACAATAATAATTAACTAATCTAATGTCTATCTCGCTAACCAACATGGTAGGAGAGACGTGTAGCTAACTACTAACCTAGGTAGAGAGTTCTAACCATAACACTAACCTAAATATCTAACATAGGATATTTAGGTACTTACCTAGTTTAACCATGAGGAAAATATCTCATGGTAATTATATAATTACATAGAAAAGTAAATGTAATAACCCCACGTAGTGTAATGCAATACACTACCTTATTTTACCATAACAAATGACACCTCTTTTGATGTTACTGGGAGATGGTCTATTGACATGGGCGAGGGAACATTTCAAGAATTTATTCATGTGTCTTCATTGTCAACTAATCTGCTATCCATCTATCATATCAATCACACAGGTGCAAGGAAGAGAGTTGAGTTTATCCTAATTCAGTGATTGTTCAAGAATTACATAGTGATACCATAGTTGCACATGGGATAGAAAATTAGTGGATGAGATTGTACATGTTTACACACTTTACACCAGATGCTCTATCTTTGGTAATTTTGACTCACAGTAACAATGTGAGCAAGTTATGGCATGAACGGTTCGACCACTTGAGCTACTGCTACCTTCGATAACTCAGCATGAAGGGTATGGTTTTTGGATTACCTTTTGTTTATTTTTTGTATGGAATTTGTCATTTTGTTAACAAATTTTATTGTGCGTATAATCAAATACACACCTTTGGATTTGGATTTGAGGAACTATGAAGAGATACATCCCATAATATAGTCCATTCGATCCTGAGAGAAGCCAAATTGCCTCAATAATTTGACAAGTATCAATCCACTCTATAATAAGCTTTGGATAAGTCTAAACAAATGAACATAGAAGAAGATTTTTGCATATCCATGGAATGGATGGCTTCTTAAGCAAGAAATATCGCATCCACTATTTGATGCCCTTCCACATAACCCCCTTGTTTAGGTGAAATAATATTATGCAAAAGAGGCTTCAGCATTTCCACCATGATCTTAGTAATGATTTTGAGAAGAACATTACATAAAGCTACAAGTCTAAAAGTTGAGATATGTTGAACCTCTTGAGCTTTTGGGACAAGACCTATATAAGTTTTATTAATAACCTTCAAAATTTATTTGGCTTTCCTAGCTTCTTCCACCACCTCTAATAAATCAGCATGAAGGATATCCCAAAACTCTTGGTATAACTCAATGGGAAAACCATCAAGACCTAGGGTTTTCCCTTTTTGCATTTTAAAAACCACCTGTTGAAGCTTATTGATAGTAACAAGAGCGGTCAAACCAGATTTCTCCTTAGAAGTGATAAGAGAAGGGACTGCTTGAAGAATATTCTATTGAGAAGCCGAGTCAAGAGGATTAGAAGAAAAATATTAGAAAATTAATTCACAACAATAGATTTCATGTCATCCCAAGTGTAAACAACATCTACAAAATCTAATTTCAAGGAAGAAATAAAGTTGTGAAATATTCGAGCTAGAAGAGATTTGTGGAAGATATTTGTGTTTTGATCTCCTTCTTTGAGCCATTGTATCCTAGATTTTTGCTTCCATAAGAGTTCTATTTTTTTCCATTCCCCTAACTGAGCTGTGAGTCTAATTTCATTTTTACTTCTACTCTCTGTGAGGCCATCTAAATGGATTTTTCTTTTTTAAATTTTCAAGCCGAGCAATCACTTATTATTTTTTTGTCAAACATCCCCAAACTCCTTCCATTTCTAAATCTTGATTTTGGATTTAATGTATTGCAACCTTTTGAAAAAATAGAACATCTTAGTCCCATACCTTGGTTTACCTTCCTTCCACCATTTTTGCACTCAATATTTGAAGGAACTACCTTTAATTCACATTAACTGAAATCGAAAAGATGAGAAACTCACATTGATTTTTCATATTTCCATCATGACTGGTTAGTGATATGAACCAGCATTGTTAAGAGTCTTCACCTTAGGAATGTGACCATGTATTAAAAAAATATCAGAGACCAAGAACCTATCCAATCTCTCCATGATACAAGCTAAGCCTTGCCTTTTATTAGACCAAGTCATTAGGTCATTTTTTGGCTGGATGTCCACAAGATGAAGATTTACAATATATTCACTCGTGAGGTCAATGCTCTATCCAAATTTCTATTTCTCCCCATTTTCTCATCCAAAGATAGGATGTAACTGAAATCTTCTCTGACCAAGATCCAAGCTTTAGGAAAATCATAGATAATATAAGTTATATCCTTTCATTATCTTCTCTTTTCCTCCAAAGTAGTCAAAGTATAAACAATTATACAAAGAATAATTTGATTGGAATGTCTACTTTGAATAGCTATAGCCAAAAGACCCTAGCTACTAACCACATGGTGAATAACTACCTCTTTTGGGTCCCAAAGGCAATAAATCCCATGAGAAGTCCCCTAGGAACTGAGGGAAACAAATTTTCCAACTAGCCAAATTATACTAGCAATTGATTTCATTTCCTCTATTGACATCTTCATTTTCTAAAGAAAAACAAGATGTGGATGGTTTATCTGAATCATTATTCTAATTTCATTTTGTTTTTAAATAATCCCTTTGAGTCCTCTAATATTCCAAGTGATGATCTTCATTAATACGAGGGTTGAAAAAGTTGGTAAGGGCATTAATCTTACCTTCCTCTACAAGTTTTTCACCTTCTTTTACCATATGATGTTGATTGGTCTTGCGACTTACCTTTTGATTAGAACCCATATTCAGTTTTATTTTCCATGTTTCTTGACTTACTCCAATTGAATATGGGATGGCTTCTAATCTTGAAAAATACATGTACAAAGCCAAAGTGTTACTGGAAGGTTCAACAGAGTCTATCTTAGAACCTGTATTATTTGAAATCTCTACATTTTTTTTGTGGAAAACATCCCAGAAGGGATGCCACTTTCGGGTAAGACCCAAGGAGGCAGGGGTATCCATTCCACCAAAATTGCCTAGGGCTCGAACCTGGCCTACCACCTTTGACATACTCAAGGAGCAAACAAACACACAAAAACAATTTAAAATAAAAATAACAAAAAAATAATAAAATAAAATAAAAAACATGCTCCTTGAGTGTGTCAAAAAGAAAAGCACAACCAAACACACACACAATAAGATAAAAAAAACCACAACATGAACCACATAGAAAAAACACAAGAACAACATAACAAAACACAAACAAGACAAAAACAACAGAACACTACAAAGACATAACCAAAAAAAACATGAATAAACAAAAACAACCAAAACCTAAAAAATATAAAATAAAAAAAAAACAACCAACAACAGACAATAAAAAACAAAAAACATAGAAAACACTCACACACAAAAACACGAATTAACACAAACAAACAGAAACACAAGAACAAGAACAAAAACACAAGAACAATAACAAAAAACAAAAAAAAACACAAAAAAACAAAAACACAAGAACAACAAAAAACAACACAAAGAACACAAAAACAAAACAAAACAAAAAAACACACACCTTAAAAAACTAAACAAAAAAACAAAAAAGAAAAAAATTGAACATAACAATGACCTTTCTAGACCAGAAGACTTTTAAGGCAAGAATCAACAGAGGAAACAAAAGAAAGAATAGTTTGAGCTAGGGAACTAAAATAACACGAACGAACCAAAGAGAAGCAAAAATAAAGCAAGAAGAAACTAGGTACCTTCGAACCGGAGCCATCCAAAGAAATGATAGAAAGAAGAGCTTCCCTTATTTGAGAAGCCCACCATCTAGGAGGGTGGCCATAACAAGTAAGATCACCTTTGTCCAAAGCCCAATTAGCTAAAGCATCAACACTCTTGTTTTGATCTCTGACCACATGATTGTAATCAACTTTCAAAAATCCCATCTGGATTAATTGAATCTTCTCAATAATTCTTTTTATTCTCCAATCAACCTTATGATTCTTAGGAGTCTTCAAAAGATTAATCATGAGTTGAGAGTCAGACTCAACTAACACCTTTTCCCATCCAACCTTAGTAGCCTCTTGAAGGCCTCTCAGGATACCATACCCCTCAACAAGGTTATTGGAAAGAATACCCAAATTCTCAGCAAAAGTAAAAACCAGGGAGCCATCTGAAAGTCTACCAATTCCTCCCACACTAGCTTTTCCAGGGTTCCCTCTAGAGGCTCCATCAGTATTGACTTTTCCAAAATCCTTAGGAGGAGGTTGCCAATTTCTTGTCCTATCCATCTTACAAATACTCACATTCCCTTTAAGTTGGTTGCCCTTAGAAGATTTAATCTTCAATATTTGCATCACTTGATCCCATCTTTGGTGGGAGTTTTGGGGGTGATTAAGGAGTTGATGGACTGATTCAACTAAGTTGGCTATGGTCTTTTGCCAAATATAGTGAATATCCTTCCTATCTTGATTAAAAATTTGGTTGTTCCTTTCATTCCAGATATTCCAAAGAAGAATGGTAGAACCCATCCAAACTAACTGCCTAATAAAATGATCAACACCCTCTTGTTTAGGCCAATCCCTCCAAAGTTGTTCAAAAGTAAAAAAATTGGACCATTGTAAGCCAAGTAAAGTGGCCATTCTCCTCCATAGCTCAGAGGCTAAAGTACACTCAATAAAAATATGGTTGAGAGTTTCTACATTCTCTCCACACATTTCACATCTAAAAGGGCCATGAAAACCACGCTTCATAAGTTGCTCACCAGTAAGCACCCTACGATGCAATAAAATCCAAGTAAAGAACCTCACCTTAGGCCAGAGCTTTTGAGCCCACAACTGAGAAAAGATGTTAGAAGATTGGTTGGGATTATTATGGCATAAGGTCAAATAACCTTGAGCAACTGAATACTCACCCTTAGTAGTGTTGTTCCATCCAAAACAATCTTTTTCATGGGACCAAGAGAGGGATCTCATATGAAGGATGCCTTGGATATCTTGTCTTTGCCTTTCTAGGATTTGAATAGGCTAGTCCTCAATAGGGATCCAATATCTACCAACCTTTGAATTACTAGTATGGTACCGACAGTAATTAGCCACCTTTATCCAGTTAGCTCGGTGAAGCTCCTCCATCCAAGGCCTCCAATCGGGAAACTGAGTTATCAAAGGCTTGTGACCATCCCAAGAATCTATCCAAAAATTTACCTATTGACCATTATGAATGATCCAAAATAAATATTTTCTTTATCAAATCCTCACCAGTCTTAAGAACTGCTAAAATGGGAGAACCTTTGGTAGGAAGTTGATAGCGAACAAGGTCTTCAGGACTTTTGTTCTCAAGATATTTAGCACGGAGATTATTGGCCCAAAGAGCATTGGGGTTATGCAACATCCTCCAATATAATTTAGCAGCTAAAGCTTTGTTGTTATTAATAGAAGACCAGAATCCTAACCCCCCTTCATTCTTAGGAAGACATAAAGTGTCCCATTTCACCAAGGCCCATTTTCTTTTCTCCTTAGTACCACCCCAAAGGAATCGATTACTGATTTGATCCAGTTCTCGAAGAACAACCTTTGGGATATTCAACACGGAAGAAACATAAATAGGAATAGCTTGAAGGACTGATTTTACCAAGGTGATTCTACCCCCGAAGAAAGCCACCTGTTGGTCCACTTTCCAATTTTCTTCTTGACTTTGTCCAACAACCAATTCCAATATTTATTTTTCTGCCTTTGAATATTGATGGGAATACCTAAATAAGTGATCGGAAGGGAGGTCTTCTTATATCTTAATTTATCCAAGACCATGGATTCTTGTCTAGCAGAGCAGTGAAAGAAAATAACTTTAGATTTGTCTTCATTGATCAACTGCCCAGTAGCCTTAGAAAAACAACTAATGATTTGCTTAATATTAGAAGCTTCCTTAACTGTAGCTTTACCTAAAAGAGTAGAGTCATCCACAAATTGAAGATGAGAGATAGGTCTAGCTCCATGAGCAATGGTAACTCCCTCAAGGGTTTTGTTTTCCCTCTTTTTGGTTATAGTCCTACCCAAGCATTCAACAAGAATGATGAATAAATAAGGGGATAGCGGGTCACCTTGCCTAATACCTCTGGAAGCTGGGAATGACTGAGAAGGCCTGCCATTGATAAGAACTAAGTAGGAAAATGAAGAGATACATCCCATAATCCAATCCATCCAATCCTTAGAGAAACCAAATTGCCTCAAAACTTTGATAAGGAAGTGCCAATCCACTCTGTCATAAGCTTTGGATAAGTCTAACCGAATGAACATGGAAGGAGATTTTTGCATATCCATGGAATGGATGGCTTCCTGAGCAAGAACTATCTCATCTACTATTTGATGCCCTTCCACATAACCCCCTTGTTCGGGGAAATAATCTTATGCAAAAGAGGCTTCAACCTTTCTGCCATGATCTTAGTAATGATTTTGAGAAGAACATTACATAAAGCAATAGGTCTAAAAGCTGAGATATGATCAACCTCTTGAGATTTTGGAACAAGAGTAATATAAGTTTTATTGATAACCTTCAAAATTTCTTTGGCTTTCCTGGCTTCTTCCACCACCTCTAATAAATCAAGCATGAAGGATATCCCAGAACTCTTGGTAGAACTCAATGGGAAAACCATCAGGACCTGGGGTTTTCCCTTTTGCATTTTAAAAACTACCTGTTGAAGCTCATTGATAGTAATAGGAGCAGTCAAAATAGAGTTCTCCTCAAAAGTGATAAGAGAAGGGATTGCTTGAAGAACATTTTGTTGAGAAGCTGAGTCAAGAGGAGTAGCAACAAAAATATTGGAAAAGTAATCAACAACAATAGAGTTCATGCCATCCCAAGTATAGACAACATCTCCAGAATCTGATTTCAGGGAAGAAATAAAGTTGTGAGATCTTCGAGCTAGAAGATATTTGTGGAAGAAATTTGTGTTTTGATCTCCTTCTTTGAGCCATTGAATTCTAGATTTTTGCTTCCATAAGAGTTCTTCTCTTTTTTCCCATTCCTCTAACTGAGTTGTGAGTTTAATTTCATCTGCACTTCTATTCTCTGTGAGGCCATCTAAACGGATTTTCTTATTCAAATTTTCAAGTTGAGCAATAACTTCATGTTTTTTTTATGAACATCCCCAAACTCCTTCCAGTTCCAAGTCTTGATTTTGGATTTAATGTATTGCAGTATTTTGGCAAAACAGAACATCTTAGTCCCATGCCTAGGCTTACCTTCCTTCCACCATTGTTGCACATGAGGTCTAAAGGAACTATCTCTGAGCCACATTAATTGAAAACGAAAAGGAGAGAAACTCACATTGGTTTTCCACATTTCCACCATGACTGGCCAATGATCCGAACCAACATTGTTAAGAGTCTTCACTTTAGGAATGTGACCATGGATTAAGAAATTTTCAGAGAGCAAAAACCTATCCAATCTCTCCATTATACAAGCTAAGCCTTGCCTTCTATTAGACCAAGTCATAAGGCCATTATCTGGTTGGATGTCCACAAGATGGAGGTTTGCAATATATTCGCTCATGAGGTCAGTGCTTTTGTCCAAATTTCTATTTCCCCCCATTTTCTCATCCAGAGAGAGGATGGTATTGAAATCTCCTCCGATCAAGATCCAAGCTTCAAGAAAATGAGAGATAATATGAGTTATATCCTTCCACTATCTTCTTTTTTCCTCCAAAGTAGTCAGAGCATAAACAGTAATGCAGAGCATAATTTGGTTGGAATGTCTACTTTGAATAGCTATAGCCAACAGACCCCAACTGCCAACCATATGGTGAATAACTACCTCTTTTGGGTCCCAAAGACAAGCAATGCCACCATAAGTCCCCTGGGAACTGAGGGAAACCACTTTTCCACTGGCCAAATTTTACTGGCAATTGAGTCCATATCCTCCATTGACATCTTCGTTTCTTGAAGGAAAACAAGATGTGGATGATTTATCTGAATCATTCTTCTAATTTCATTTTGTTTTGAAAGACTCCCTTTGAGTCCTCTAATATTCCAAGTGATGATCTTCATTAATACCAGGGCTAAAAAATTTGGGAAGGGCATTAATCTTACCTTCCTCTACAAGCTTTTCACCTTCTTTTACCATATGATATTGATTGGTCTTGCGACCTACTTTTTGATTAGAATCCATCTTCAGTTTTTTTTCCCTGTTTCTTGACTTACTCCAATTGAATCCGAGATGGCTTCTAACCTTGAAGAATGCTCGTACACAACCAAAATTTTACTAGAGGGTTCAACAGAGTCTATATTGGGACCTGTATTATTTGAAGTTTTGACATTTAAAAGATTGTTTTTCTTGTGTAAATTTTCTTCCTTTTTTTCTGTTGAAAACCTTTGATTTGTTGGTTTGTCTCTGAGTTCTTCCCTTCATATTTAAATTGTGTTTCTAAGATTTTTGTTTCCATTATTTCCTCTTCCTCACTTGGGACATCATTTGTGGAAAGGATTTCAAACATATTAGCAGATGACTTTGATTGATCCTTCATAACTGGTTTTTTTAGTGTTCTTCTTCTTAGGCATTTGGAAACCTGCTGAGTTTATATCTTCTTTCTTTTGATCAGGAATTTTATTTGGGCAAGCACTAGCCAAATGACCATATTCATGGCAAATTCTACAATGAAAAGGAATGTTCTCATAGTCCACTACTTGCTCCCAAGTGTCTTCCCCAAATTGTAATGTGATCTTTTTAGGTAGGGGTTTGTCAAAATCCATTAAAACACAAATTCGAGCATAAATAATATGTTCAAAATTTTGAGTACAATCAACAATCATCATAAAAGTTCCTAAAGAGTTTCCAATTGAAGAAAAAATAGTAGGATTCCAAAATTCAATAGGGAGGCCAAAGAGTCTAACCCACACGGGAGCTATAGAAGGCATCTCTTCTTCGACTTTAAATTTAGTATGCCAGGGCTTCATGAAAAGCCCTGCCCTTCCAAAAAACCAGGGACCCCCTTGAAAAGTTTTCTCTCTATCTTCATTATTAGCAAATAAAACAAGAAAATAACCATTTGGATAAATAGAGATTTGTAACTCACCTTTAGTTTTCCAACTTTTTGTAGCCCAGACTTTGAAAGGCGAGATAGGCTCGGACGAAAACCCATGAACCGACAAATTAGTCCTCTTTTTTCCAAATCTTCAATGCCAGTCTGAATGTTACCCATATCAAGCTTAACAATAGGAGTTCCATCAGCTGCTTTAAGACATCCTGACTCCATTTTCCTGGGATCAATATTAGGCATTCTTAGAGGTTTATGGGAAGCCCTAAGATTAATATTAGCATTGGGTTGAGGTTGTCCACCACGGAGGGCATCCCTAAAATTTATTTTTGGGGCTGAGTCTTCGAAATTCTTACCCTTGACAGGGGTTTTCACAGTAGAATTATTTTGTGGGTGCACCTTAGCACCAGATTCACTTGAGATCTGAGCCATTTTTTGATCAACTGCTTGAAACTTGTTTCGTGATCTCTTTAATCCTTGCCCTAGATGTCGTGGAAAGGTATGGTTTTCACTTTTCTTTTGTGCAACAAATTGGAAGTCGTTGTCACTCAAGTTCACAGCATGATCTATTGAAAGATAGATTTCTAACCCATCTTGGATCCCCTGCAACATATCCTACTAAAATATTGAGTATAAACCACAAAAATATTGGCCTCTAGGGCCCGAAGGCCCTAAAAACCAACCTCTAGAGCTGCTTGCACTCAACCCAGATGAAACCCTCGCACAACCACTTGCCAAAAATCTTATTCACACATAGGGATGTGCTAGGATCTATGTTGCTCCAAATGATATGAAAATTGGTGGAGACATTCTAGGGTTTTTCAGGCATCTACCCTCAAAATTTCAGCTCAATCCGAGTTCGGATGAGTGAGATATATCCAAAAGAAGTTTTGAAGTCTCTACATTTAAAAGATTATTATTCTTATGTATATTTTCTCCATTTTTTTTGTTGAAAACCTTTGATTTTTTGGTTTTTCTTTGAGTTATTCCCTTCATCTTTAAATTGTGTTTCTAAGATTTTTGTTTCCATTATTTTCTCTTCCTCGCTTGGGACATCATTTGTGGAAAGAATTTCAAACATATCAGCTGATAACTTCAATTGGTCCTTCATAATTGGTTCTTTGTGAGTGTTCTTCTTAGGAATTTGAAAACTTGCTAAGTTTGTATCCTCTTTCTTTTGTTCTGGAATTTTATTTGGGCAAACACTATCCAAATGACCATATTCATGGTAAATTTTACAATAAAAATGAATGTTCTGATAGTCCACTACTTTCTCCCAAGTGTCCTCCCCAAATTGTAATGAGATCTTTTTAGGTAGGGGTTTGTCAAAATCCATTAAAACATAAATTCGAGCATAAATAATATGTTCAATTTTTTTAGTACAATTAGCAATCATCATAAAAGTTCCTAAAGAGTTTTCAATTAAAGAAAAAATAGCTGAATTCCAAAATTCAATTGGGAGGCCAAAGAGTCTAACCCAAGGACCTATAGAAGGCGTCTCTTCTTCGAATTTAAATTTAGTATGCCAAGGCTTCATAAAAATCCCTACCCTTCAAAAGACCCCCTTGAAATGTTTTCTCTCTATCTTAATTAGTAGCAAATAAAACAAGAAAATAACCATTTGGATAAATAGATATTTGTAATTAACCTTTAGTTTTCTAGTTTTTTACAACCCAAAATTTAAAAGCAGATAGGCTCGACTAAAAACCCAAGATACGACAAATTAGTCCTATTTTTTCTAGATCTTCGATGCTAGTTTGAATGTCACCCATATCAATATTAACAATTGGAGTTCCATCAGTTGCCCTAAGACATACCAACTCAATTTTCCTAGGATAAATCTTAGGCATTTTTAGAGGTTTACGAGAAGCCCTAAGATTAATTTTAGCATTAGGATGAGGTTGTCCACCATAGAGGGCATCCCTAAAATTCATTTTTGGGGTTGATTCTTGTAACTGTTTGCCATTAAAAGAGCTTTCCACGGTGGATTTGTTTTGGGGGTGTACCTTAGCACTAGATTCGCTTGAGATCAAAATCATTTTTGATCAATTGCTTGCAACTTATTTCATGATCTCTTTAATCCAGCCTTAGATGCCTAGGAAAGGTATGGTTTTCAAATTTTTTTTGTGCAACAAATTGAAAGTCGTTGTCATTCAAGTTCATAGCATGAAGATCTATTGAAATATATATTTCTAACCCATCTTGGGTACCCTACAACATATCCTGCTAAAATATTGAGCAAAAACCTCAAAAATATTGGCCACTAGGGCCCAAAGACCCCAAAAAAACAACCTCTAGAGCTAATTACACTCAACCTAGATGAAATCCTCACACAGTCACTTGCTTCTTCAAAAAAACCATAAAACCTTGCACAAGATGCATGATAGAGAATGTGAAGCAAATGGAGACTCCCTTTTTTATTTAATTTGAAAGGTAGGCTCGTATTATTATGATATTTACCCATAAATAAATCGTGATTATTTATGGTTCTCAAGGGCACCATCCAATTTTGTCTCTTTCATCCTTTTTATGACTTCTGTATAGAAATTTGAGTGGATGTAATGCATTTTTTTATTTTTAGAAATAGGTGTGAAATCTAAGAGATATGACAAACTCATGGGATAATGATAAAGTAAATTAAAGGGCCAAAGTTATTTATGTCTTCTAGGACATTATGGTGTTTGTCTTGATTCCTTTGTTGATGCTTCTTTTGGATTATACAAACATGATTAATTAGGCTTATTTGTTGTAGACTCCCATATACTTATTCCCAACTAGTGGAAGCCTAAGGATAGAACATACACCACTAACTAAATGACAAGGTCTTATTAGACCTCAATTCATTTGAAAATGTATTACTAGAGATATATCTTATTTTTATCAACTCAGTAAGATGATAAAAATGAGATAGGTCTCTCACAAGGGTCCTTGCACACCTAATACTCTTTTTTGGTTTTGAGAAATGCAAACAATTCTACCTAATTCACAATATTATAGAAGAAAATTATTCCAAAATATACATAGTAAAAAAATTGGTTAAACATAAAAAGTGAATCCTATTGGAGGAGGTTCTAAAATAGATTTCTCATCATTGTGTTTCCATTTTTTCTTGCATAAGGAGTCAAATCATTATTTTAATACCACTTGTAACAAAACAAGTTCTAGAAAAATGTAATTCAATAGTATATTCCAAAAATATAGTAATAGGAACAACATATAGTAGAATATTTACATTAGATATTAGATTTTATATTGCAAAATAATGAATACCAAATCAATATAATAGATCTAGATTATCTAATATCTCATAACAATTCAAGCCATTTAAAGAGGGCAAAGTCTATTATGTGCACCATTCGCAATAAACATTAGACAAATAAATGATGATCCAAGTATATTATAAATATTCTATTTATAGTCCAACAAAGTAGACAAACTTAACCTTAATTCTCAAAGGATGATTATCCTAACCTAAGCACCTAAGACAACAACAATGATAGCTAGCACAACTATATCAGGACCATTGCAATTTGCTTACACAATTTGTAAATCCTACTTGTAGTGCAAACATCAAATGCATCATGAAAAAAATCATTCCCATATTATTTCTCCATCCCGTGATCCAATTTGACCTTAGGCACATGCACCCTTTCACCCTAACCATCCTCTCAACATGTAAGTTTTTTGGCCTTCTTGTGAACAACATAACCAGATTTCAACATGCTATAATATATTGAATAAGAAATGATCTATTTTCCTGGATTTGTGTTCTTGTGTAAAAATATGAAGAATAAATATATTTTACTTTCCAAAAATAATAGTATATATAGTCTATTTAAAGACAATGATATCTCTATTGAATTTCAAAGCAATATTGCTTGCAAGCTTTATAAATTCTACATTAAGTATAACTATAAAATTATCCATGAAATAAATCCGCTATATCTTCTTTCTTGATCCCATACTCCATTTTCACTCCTTCCCATATAGTTCCCCTCATATCAATTATCCTCCCAACATGCAATTATCTAGGATTCCTTAAGCAAAACCACAATTGTCCTCCAACTTCTTGTAATAAATTGACTCAAAAAGGGTAGTATGATTTCATAGAATTCTCTCTTTTTTAGAAAGATAATAATTTTCTTTTGTAGTTTGTTGAGAAAAAGTATTACATCATTATTTCTAGTACAAAAAATAATTACAATTCATTTGAAGAGTGAGGTTCTCCATGATGACCAATTATAATGAACAACTAAAAGCAACTTTCAGAATGGGATACTCCATGATTACCCAATTATGACCTCTTTTCTTATCTCATTCATAAATTCTCCATCATCTTTAGAAACCAAAGATATAATGACTCAAATGTGATGGACCCCATGACTTTTTTGACAATCCAGATCCAATATTATTGTAAATATCCATGTTCACGATGATATGTTCAACTATGATATGAGAGTAACAAATTAAACATGATAAATCACTTCAAATGATATTACTTTTGCACTTCCCTCAACCCTAAACTCTCCATCATCTTCCAACGTCAAAGGTATAATGAATCAAATTTTATGGCTCCTATGATTTGGTTTTAGGAAAGTAAAATTATACGCGTTCATATTTGTCATGATAACAAGTATGATATAGGTGTCACATAAAATATTTTAATTTTGGGCATAAATCAAAATGAATTTGAGATGTAAATTAGAGAGCTAATCTTTAGGATAAATCAAAAAGGCATTTGAGAGATGGGGTTCTCATTGGTTACTAACTACAAGAAATAATTAAAGAGAATGTGCAAGACAGTGGGGGTAAAAAGTGTCCTTTAAGTGAATGTCAAAACTCTAAAAAAACTAGGGTTACTTAAACTTCAAGGAATGATTTGATTCATCTAAACTTGAAATTTGAAGATAATATAATAATTTGAATCATATGTGTGTGTATGTGTGTGTATGTGTGTGTATGTGTGTGTATGTGTGTGTATGTGTGTGTATGTGTGTGTATATATGTGTGTGTGTACACATACATACACACACACACTATTTATATTTATTAAGTGTAGATAGGTCAATTTGACAAATTACAAACAATGACATGTTATTTTTTCTAAAATTCTAAGGTATATATATCTATGTATAATAAGCATAAGTCAAAATTTTGAGAAATTTTGAAATAATGCTCTACACAAAAATGGCCATCTTGTTGGAAATATGTTGATTATTTTTCATGTTATTCTGGTGGGATTAACACTAAAAGGTACTGGACGCTGTGTACGATATACTTGTTTTAATTTATATTTAGACCCATATGGGCTTTTATGGTTACCATATTTGAACCCTTGATTTTTCGCCCATGATATTGTAAAATCCGTGTATGTGCCTTTGTTATATATATCATACTTGCATTAGGGTTTGGAGTGAGAGAGAAGGAGAATATTATTGTATTGGAGATGGTCAAGTTAATGCAATAATAAGATAATACTGTGTTGGTTTTCTTGGTTGAGGGTTTTTAGGGTAAATATTATGTAATGTGTGAATCTGTAATATTCTTCTTTTGATTTTGTTATTATTGTTTTTTTGTTTTAGTTTATCGGGGCTCTTTATTTCTTTTCATTTGGTATTAGAGCTAGGTTTTAGCTTTTTTTTAGGAGTAAGAATTTCAACCCTGTGATAAATTAATTCATGAGTAGGAGTCGTACGTGAAAGGATCCCGGCAAAGGAGAAAGATGGGAAGCACATGAATAGAGATTGAAAAATTTAATGGATAAAATTTTGAGTTGTGGAAACTCAAGATGGAGGATCCGTTGATTGATAGAGATCGGTGGATTGCGTTCTCGAAAACAAAACCAACATCGATGATAGATGAGGATTGGATAAAAATTGATAGGAAAGCAAGGAGCTCTATCAGATTGTGCTTATATGATTCGGTATTGTTAATGTATCTACAGAGACCAAGGTAAAGTTGTTAGGGAAGAAGCTGAGAATATTGTATCAAAAAAAGTCATTGGTAAATAAACTCTTTATTCGAAAGAAGTTATATTCGCTTTATATGAATGATGGTGACTCTATGGTTGAATATTTGAATGCTTTTAACACTGTGGTAAGTCAATTAACCTCTGTAGAAGTAAAAATGGATGAAGAAGAAAAATATATTACACTTTGTTCATTACCTGATTCATGGGATAACCTTGTTATGGCTATCGCCAATACTACATCTACATTGAAAGTAGTGGATATAGTAGGAACTTTGTTGTCTGAGGAGATGAGACAAAAATATTCTAAGGATTATCATCAAAAGGAAGCCTTGATTGTGAGAGGTCATTCTCAAGAAAGAAACAAAAAGAAATCAAGAGAAAAGAAATCAAAATCTAGGGGTAAATCTTTTGCCCCAGAAAAGAGGAAATGTTGGAACTGTGGTAAAGCAGGGTATTATTAAAGAGATTATAGATCTAAAAATGTTGATATTAATCGATCATCTAATGAAGGAACTTCTATAGAAATGAAGACCACAAATGAAGATTCAGGGGACTTATTCTTAGCTACAACATGCTCAAGTGACTGATGACTCATAAAATATTAACTCGGGTGCTTCTTTTCATATGACTCCTCATAGGGAGAGGTTCTGTGAATATGAAAAGATAGATGGAGGTAAAGTCTTATTGGGAGATAATTCGACATATAAAATAATAGGTCGAGGAAGAGCCAAGATGATGCTAAAATATGGAAGAATTAAAATCTTCTCGATGTGTTGCATATTCTGGGTTTGGCAAGGAATATGATATCTATGAGTAAGATGAATGATGCAAGTGTGAATATGGTATTCAATAAGGATAGATACAAGAATTTTCATGGATCCTTGGTGTTGGCAAGAGGATTTTGCACAAGAACTTTGTTTAGACTTGAGGCTAGCACTGTAAGTATTAATTGCAATAACTCTTTAGTTGTACAAGAAAAGAATACAGTTAAAATGGCTCTGAGTATTCCTACAACAAAAACAATGGTGTGGCATCAATGCATGGGGCATATTGGTGAGAAAGGAATTCGAACATTGAAAATGAAAGGTATGGTTGAAGGACTTTTTGATTGCCCATTAAATTTTGATTTTTGTGAGCACTGTGTTTTTGGAAAACAAACTAGAGTCAAGTTTCCAAGTAGTGCTACAAGGTCTGAAGGAATTCTACATCTAGTTCGTAGTGATGTGTTTGGACCAAAAAGGGTACCATAATTAGGTAAATCTATATATTTTATTACATTTATAGATGACTTCTCAAGAAAAACATGGGTATATTTTCTATGGAAAAAATCTGAGGTTTTTAATAAATTTAAAGATTTTAAGGCTCTTGTAGAAAATCATATAGAGAAAAAAGACAAATATTTTGATAAGTGATAATGGTGGTGAGTATTGATCTAATTAATTTGAGCAGTTTTACAAATACTATGGAATAGAAAGGCAAAGAAAAACTTTGTATACTCCACAACAAAATGGGGTTGCAGAACGGATGAACATGACATTTATGGATTAGACTAGAAGTATGCTAAGTGGTGTAGGGTTAGAAAATAAGTTTTGGGCAGAAGTTGTGTTAACAACTTTTTATCTCATCAATAGATCTCCTACCTCAGCTTTGGTGGACAATAATCCACAGGAATTATGGACTAGTAAGAAACCCTCTCTCATACATATAAGGGTTTTTGGTTGTGATGCTTATATGTATGTCCCAAAAGAGAAAAGGACTAAGCTAAACTATAAATATAAAAAATGCATATTTGTGGGTTATAGTACTAGTGTTAAAGGATATAAGTTGTGGAACCCAATAACACATAAGGTTGCTTACATTCGTAATGTGATCTTTAGAGAAATAGGAGGGGTTTTAAAATAGGAAATGCAACCAAGCAAAGAACTAGAAATAGTGCAGGTAAAATTGAAACAGGAGGAATAACTAGTGGTAAAACTTGAATTACAGAGAGAGTCTGAAGAGGAATATTCAGAGGAAGAAGGTGAGGAGGAAGCTGAAGATGCACTTTAGTCAAGTGAGAATAAGTCTTGGAAAATGGCTATGGAAGAAGAAATGGAGTCCTTGGATAAAAATAAGACATGGGAGTTGGTGAAATTACCTCCTGGTAGAAAACATGTTGGTTGTAAGTGGTTATTCAAGAAGAAGTACAATATAGAAGGAAAATTGGAGAAGTACAAGGCTCGCTTGGTAGCAAAAGGATTTTCTTAGGTTGAGGGAATTGATTTTGGTGAGATTTTTTCTCCTGTGGCTAAACAAACTTTAATCATATTTATGTTGGCTATTTCTGCTGCTTTTGATTTTGAAATAGAACAGATGGATGTAAATATAACTTTTCTACACGGTGAACTTGATGAAGATATATATATGTCACAACTATAATGCTTTAAGGTAAAAGGTAAGGAGGACTTGGTATGCAAGTTGAAGAAGTTTCTTTATGGGTTGAAGCAGTCTCCAAGGATGTGGAACCAAAAATTTGATAGGTTTGTCTTGACACTTGGGCTTGGAAAAAGCAAAGCAGATCCATGTGTATATTTCAAAAAGGAAGGTGAAAATTTTATTTTTATTGTGTTGTATGTGGATGACATGTTGTTAATTGGTAACAGTAAGGAGATGATAAAGTTACTCAAATCTCAATTATATTTTGAATTTCACATGAAGGATTTAGGTGTTGCAAAATTTATTTTGGGTATAGAAATAATAAGGGATCATACAAATAGAAAGTTATGGTTAAATCAAAGAAAATATGTTGATTTGATACCATAGAAGTTTAGAATGCATGATTGTAAACCAAGTATGTACTCCATATCCAGTTTATCAAAAGTGATATGCTGAACAATGTCCCAAAATAGATGAGAAAATTGAACAAATGCATCATGTTCCTTATGCTAGTATTGTGGGCAGTTTGATGTATGCAATGGTTTGTACTAGACTTGATATTGCATATGTAGTGGGAGTAGTTAGTAGATATATGTCAAATCCAGGAAAGGAACATTGGACTATTGTGAAGAGGATCTTCGGAATACTTGCGTGGAACTACAAATTATGTTATGGAAAATCTGGAGACTGATATTATAAATCTACAAGGGTTTATGGATGTTGACTGGGCTAGAGATCTTGATAAGAGAAGATCCATGAGTGCTTATGTGTTCAGGTTGTTTGGAGGGGCAGTAAGTTGGATGAGTAAAAAGCAATCGGTTGTTGCTTTATCCACTACATAAGCAAAGTACATTGTAGCAACTCATGCCAATAAAGAATTAGTGTGGCTACAAATGTTGTGCTCAACATTTGGTATTAAATAGAAGGATATGAGAATTAACAGTGACACTCAAAGTGCAATATTTTTAGCAAATAATCCTAGTTTTCATGATCAGTCAAAACATATTGATATAAAGTACCATTTTTTGAGAGAGATGGTTGAAGAGAACCAAGTGATATTGGAGAAAGTTGTTACAGAGAAAAATACTACTGATTCATTAACAAAGGTTGTACTTGCTCAAAATTCTTCTTGGTGTAGAATATATATGGCCATGGTTGCCCTTGATAGTTGACAATGACAGTTGTTAGTCCCTATGGAAAGTATTCAACAAGTGGGAGAATGTTGAAAATATATTGAATATTTTCCATGTTATTATGGTGGGGTTAACACTAAAAGGTACTGGATGTTGTGTATGATATACTCACCGGGGTTCGGGGCCGAATCGGGCCCCGAACAGGGGTTCAGGGGCGATAGCCCTTCGAAAATTAGGGGTTCGGGGGCAACAGCCCCTGACCAAATTTTTAGGGTTTTTTAAGTTATATTTAGACCCATATGGGATTTTAGGGTTACTATATTTGAACCCTTGCTTTTTCACCCATGATATTGTAAAATCCATGCATGTGCCTTTGTTATATATATCACACTTGCATTAGGGTTTGGAGTGAAAAAAAAGGAGAATATTATTGTATTGGAGACGGTCAAGCCAATGCAATAATAAGATAATATTGTGATGGTTTTCCTGGTTGAGGGTTTCCAGGGTAAATATTGTGTAATGTGTGAATCTGTGATCTTCTTCTTTTAATTTTGTTATTACTACTTTTCTGTTTTAGTTTATTGGGGCTCTTTATTTCTCTTCATTTCATAATGTAATGTTAGAATTTCTATAACTATTTTTCTATGTGATTATTTACTATGAATTTTATAATACTAAAGAGAAAAAAATGAAACATCATGTATACAACCAACATAGGATGGCCAAACAAAAAATAAATGCTTTTTAGTATGTAGATAGTAATGTATAGACCAATATCATATCTTTCTTGACTCAATAAATATTTTTTAAATTATTAATAAATTAATATATGTTGGAGTCTATGGAATTTAGATATGTGTCAAAATAAAAATAAAAATGTAATATCAAACAAAATATTTTTTGTTAATTACATAATAAGAAAGTAGACTAAGGTAGATTTTTTTTGGGTTATTTTTTTGCCATTTTGCTAATTTTTCATAAATTTTTCAAACCTTTTATTTCCCAGTCACAAAATTTTGAAAATATTTTTAGTAATTTTTAAAACTAAATATGGCTAAAAGTATTGGATTTGCCAAAATATAGATAGATAGATAGATATAGGTAGAGAGAGAAAAATATATTTTATGATTTTTCTAAAATACAATACATGGGTTGTATTGTTCGATATGAAATAATTTGCTTTCCATTCTATACTAATAGGAAAAAAATATCATTTAGAATTTTCTAAGAGATCATCTAAAAATAACATGAAGTTCAGTTGGGTGGTCAACCCACTTTATATTCTATCTGTTTATACAAACATAAACATGTCAATGAATAGAGAACTTCCTCCATCTTGATATGCTACAACGAAATATCATCACGTATTTTTCTCAAAATTCATTATATCATCAATACATCCAACAATACAAAAAATACCTTAGCTGATTGATAGACCCTTCAGGAACATTGGGATCTAATGATCAACATTTTACGTATTCATAATAATTTATGATTGTGCCAAGCAGTCAATCATCAAATTCCTATGCTTCTTAATGGTCTATAAGATGCAGGTGTGTTTTCTCGAGGTATACCCAAAATGTTGTATGGGAAGTTTCTTTTTGATAACAGGCTATGTGCCTTACCGGATATAATGGCTTTGGCGGCATGTAGATTTTATATATATAGGATCCTTAGTAAGGACATCTTCATCAACAGCCCTGGGCTGATTTTTGTAAAAGGTTTTGGGTCAACTTGTAAAACCCGGTATTAATGCTATAGTATCTTATCTACCAAAAA
Source organism: Wollemia nobilis (assembly GCA_028583015.1). NCBI lineage: Eukaryota > Viridiplantae > Streptophyta > Pinopsida > Araucariales > Araucariaceae > Wollemia > Wollemia nobilis. Next base: position 3,247,911 of record JAQPPZ010002515.1, read on the forward strand.
TAAATAAAACTAGTACAAATATTATATTTGCATCTGCAATAAGATCCTTCAGACTAAAGGTCATGTTATCATATGGACCTCCTAGAAAAGGTGATTCATTTTCCCATGTTCTATGCATACACAATTCTTTGTACATACGTTGATCAAAGGAGAAGGGCTTCTTCTTTTCTTGGATTGTCCATATGAATGGGTTGCCCTTAGTCTAAAATATTTTATTGTTTTTCACAAATCCTCAAATATTTCAATACATTAGATATGCTCTAGGTACCAACTCTATTCCTCACATATTTGTAAATATTTATGTATGCGTTAGATAATCGACCTATGTCCCCAAAGTCTTATCTTATGCATTCAAAAATTTAAGAAACAAACATTCTTAAAATAACTCATTCTACACAATCAAAACCTTACCTCTTAGAAAAAAAATTTATCATATCCCCACAAACTGCATTCTTACAATTACATTTCAAGATATGTCAATTTGGGACATATGATATTTGAGATAACCCTTATTTGTATATTTTCACAGTACACTCTCATTCAATTTTTCTAACACATCATAGGTGGCAACGAGTATTAAGTCCACTTCCTCATGTACATGTATATATTTGCATAAGTATCAGGTAACAAACTTATATACTCTTGTTACCCTCTCTCATGTGTCAAGAAATATGCAATATTATGTCATCATCTTTATAAAAGTGTTTGATTTCAAACTAAGGGGGAAATTTGCTCGAATAAAAACACATATTCTCACATACAAATTTAGAAAATAATTGTTATCTATCACTACTACAAAGTCCCTATATAAGAGATACTTATCAGGGCAAAGCATACAAATCACTCATTGAAAAATCACACTGTAAGCATTATGTTACATATCTCTCTCAAAGGCATTACATTACTCTCAAAATATTTCAAAAGCGTAAAATCCTTCGGGTACACCTCTTAAAGCATGCATAAAATCCTTTGGGTATGCCCCTCAAAGTGTACATAAAATCCTTTGGGTACACCTCTCAAAGTGTGCATAAAATCCTTTGGGTATGCCTCTCAAAGCATGCATAAAATCCTTCGAGTACACCTCTTAAAGTGTGCATAAAAATACTTTGGGTACACCTCCCAAAGCATACATAAAATCCTTTGGGTACGCCTCTCAAAGCATGCATAAAATCCTTTGGGTACGCCTCTCAAAGCATGCAAAACTAACCACTAACAATTAACTCTACTAACAACAAATACATATATCTTGTACATATTATAGGTACCTCATCATGTCTTAAGAGTTTGTCTTTTATGCAACTTCATATACCACCATTTAAGTATGATGAGATCATGTTTTCATTTATGAAAACATACAAGGGATATCTAGGCTCAAAGTATAACCCTTCACATCTCAATCACACGAGCACATATATTTTATAGGTCTAAAGACCACCACTCATAGCATAAATCTGAATGAATATCTATCATCAGACATTATGTTACCACTTAACAAATTAACTTCTCTCCCTTAGCATTTAGTCATCATCAGACTCATAATACCATCGTTAAGCGATCAATCAATACATTAACAATCAGTACATGACATAATCAATACATCACATAATCAATACCATCATATTTACAAACATCCAAATCAGGTCATCACAAAGAATTTCAAAAGCCAAACATGATGTCATTACTATATATATATATATATATATATGCCTCAAAATCATATATGTTATTGAGGAAGGTGTATCACAATAATAAAATGATACACTCAACCCATATAAAAGAAGGGTGTACCTTATCTAAAACTAGTACACTCGCTCCTATATGCCTAATAGCTAGAACCAATATTTCCTCCCGTGGCTCTCGATGAAGGTGGCGATAGGTAAAATCCAATAGATCATTGTGATAACCCAATCATCGATTGTATCCTTGATCACATCCATGAAGATAGAGGTGCTTGTTGCTCTATAAAAATATTTATATGATACAACTATCGATAACAATAGATAGTCCTACCTCACTCCATCTTGGTATGAAGCTCTACATGTTGTGCCCTCTCCTACAAACCAACTAGTTTTACTCTAGCACAAGCCAACTCCACCTTAGAATCCCATAGCTCTTGCTCTAGTGGCCCTGTAATAATGGCCACTATACCAACATCCTGACCTTATCCAACTCTTGTGCAAGCCTTGTTCCTCTCACGAGTCAACTACTTCATTATTAACTTGAAGCTATCCATAGCCTCTTTATCTAATGCCCTCTCCTCTCGTAATCACTCTAGCTCTGATCATATGCTAGCAATAATTATCTAATCTATAGTCTACTCCTTGCTACCCAATATAGATTCAATTAGAGATAAGTAATGGTCTCTCTCCTCATAGCTCTCATATGAGTTGTTTCTTCTTGGTGACTTTAGTCACCTCGTCTACCTACATAGCCTTAGAGGCTGCTAGTTATCTTCTCACATCCTCTAGAGTCTAATGTAGACTCTCAGCTTTGCTGCCATACCCTTAGTCATCGTCCTACTAGACCCTACCTCCCATGAGGTGCAAAGACCCACTCCACGAGACATAACTACTAAAAATGGAACCATGGCTAATGGAGGGATATCCAAAGGAGCACCAATCATCGTGGCTCCCTATCCATCACCTCCTGCAATCCATTTGGATTTCATCCTATCCTTCCATTCCTTTCCAAGTCGTCGTTGGACTCCTCTTAGAGCACTGGTCACATTATAAAATATCTATGTCTAGTCCCTTGATGGTGGACTACTTATCAATTTATGAGGTCAACACCATCTATACCACATAATATACTCTGTTATCGCTCCCACATCATCCCTTACAAGAGTCAGGACTATATGATCATCCATGTCTACTTCTATAAAAGTATAGAGATAAGTAGGATGCCACCATACCTCATGTCGAACCTGTCACACCCACACCTCATTTGTTGTGATCAATTAAAAATAACATGAATTTCAATTGGGTGGTTAGCCCACTTTTTAAACTTACCCAAGAGATCATCCATATAATATTTCACCATCTTTATAATTAAATCATGAAAATTCGTTGTCATAGCCCCACTAATAAGGAGCATTAGAATTTTTTAATCCAAAAGGTATGACCATATAACAAGATGTTCCCCAAAGTGTAGTAAAACTCATTTTAGTTTAATCTTTAGGGGCAATCCAAATTTGGTTATATCCTAAATAACTATCCATAAGAGACAACATTTAATACCCTAGGATAGAATCTACAATAACATCAATAGAGGGTTAAGAAAAGTTATCCTTGGGACAAGTTAGATTGATGTTTCAAAAAATTTAGAAAAACTAGATAATATCCTTTTTTTTTCTTTACATGGGTACAATATTAGAAACCCATATCAAATAATCAACAAGTATTATGAAATTGACATCTATCAATTATTGGATTTCAATTTTACACGTCATGAATGAATGTCTTTTTTCAAATGGGAATGACGTCTTCATAAGTAACAATGTTATGGACAACCAAATCCTCATCCATTCTAGGCATGCTAGAATATTCCCAAGCAAAGACATCCTTAAAGCAGTAAAGGTGGCTTACTCTTTGATAGATAGGCCTCCCTCTATTTTAGCGTGGTACTATCTTGGCACCATTTATCAATATTTTTTATGTACCTTAAAGTCTCTCTCATATATGATTGCATATATTGAGAGGATTAGCTTCTTCCACATACTGATAGGTATATAGAAAGAGTGAGTATATTGGAAGGATTGGCATATAGTACTGGTGGTATATAGAAAAGGGGACTATTTTGGGAGATATAAGGAACCTTGGACATGGCTACATCAAAATTATTTCTCACAAAATATTTGTTGCTAAAGGGTCTAAATTTTGCACCATGGAAGACAAAAATAAGATAATACTAGTGGTTGAAAAGCTCTAGGATATAGTTACTAGTGATGAAACTCATCCTAAGGAGGTTGCAACTAGGCAAAAGTATGATGAAGGAGATGCAAAGGCACTTATTCTCATCATATTTTGAGTGGATGATGAAATACAACCACATATAAGTGAAGCAAAAACATAAAAATATGGATGGGATATACTTTGTACCATATTTAAAGGGAGAAATGAAATCATAATCCTACATCTTCAATCATACCACATACATTAAGGGTTCAATATGGTGAGAGTATTGAATAGTTTCTTCGAAGAATTGCTAACTTGAAGGCAAAGTTGAACACCATATGAGAAAAGGTGGATGATAAGATCTTAGTCTTATGTGTACTTAGAGCTCTCACTGAATCATTCAAAATAATGGTTAAATCTCTCCAAGTATCAAATATAAGGGTGTCATTTGAAGAGTTGGTAAACATCCTTCAACAATATAAAGTAGAAAATTTGTTGAAGGATGAGTTGTTTAATAATGTCATTATATCCACAAAGAAATCATAAAAGGATTCAAAGGGTCCTTCCACTTCATTTTAAACATAAATGAAACCTCAAAAGAGGAGGGAGTATTTTCATATTTATGAAAAATGACATGATACCAACTTTTATAAATATATTTTATTGACTTGAAGTAATAAAGACCATAGACCTCCTTAAGGTAATAAATAGTCTCAACATCAAGAAGGACAAGGACAATATCAAAGAGGACAATCTCAACAAAGGCCACAACAATAAGGGTATATTACTCAGGGTGAACTAAAATCAAAATGTGAAGGAAAGCGTGAAACAACACATAAGGTTGTCATGGCCAAGGAAGTGTCAAAACCAAAAAATAAAGAAGATAGTAAACAAGACAAGAAATATGGTAAAATCCAAAAGTATGTGTCATCAAAAGATAGTGAAGGTGGAGAGTTTTCAAAATTTAGGTCTTTTTTACAATCAATACTCAAAACATTTGGTGAGGGATATTTTAAAAATGGTGTTGCAATCTCTATTGTAGTGAGAAGAATGTGCATAGCGCTATTCACCCTTGACATCCTTGAGGTGCAATGTAAAAATTAAATTGAAATAAGTGAAAAATTAAAGGATAAACCCATGATGAAATATGTTTGTTGTGATATAAGTGATCTTTTTCAAAGGACAAATTTTAGTTGTGATACCAGTGATTTGAGGCCCATGATGGAAAATGATTGTTGTGATACATGTGATCTTGTCCAAAGGAAAGATATAGTTTGTGATATCTATATTTTGAATATTATTGGTGAGAGAAATGATTGTGTAGAATATGGTTGTATAGGTCATACTGTCAAAATGAAAAGTGACAATGATTGTTCAAATTGTGTTGAAGGTCATTGTGATGATGATGTGTAGTATTTGAATATTGTTGGTAATAGTGGCAGAGACCATAGTGAAAATTATGAAATTGGGTATTTGAACACTGTTGATGATAGTGGTATAAATAAAAAAATTGGGTGCTTTTAAAAGCATACCAAAGGACTTGGTTAAAAAATAATGATAAAATTAGGATATGAAGATACATTATTGGGAAGATATGTGCAAGGTTTGAAAATACCCATAATGCCAAGTATACGACCAAAGAATGAAGGCCTTGGTTATGATGGTCCAATAAGAAGTGGTGAGACAAAGTTTATGAAAAGAAAAATCTATGAAAAGATGAAACTACAAATCGAGAAAGAAGTAGGGACTTATTTTTTGTCAAGAAATAATCATATAAAAAAATCCTAGGTTGAGTTGTTGTCATCATTTTGGAAGATCAAAACATGTGACAACTAGGGGATGGAACCTACATCCTTATAATATTTTTTGAGGTAATCATCACTCCAAAATAAAGTGTTGGCATAAAGAGAAAGTGAACAACAAAATAAATATGATTTATGGATGGATGAATGTATCATAATACGATAAAGTAAAATAAATATTGAATGGTTTCTACAAGAGAAGATAGACTTTGTTGAATGAGAGAAATATAAGTTTACTCATGAAAAAATATCTTGGGAAACTAAAACTAAATTATTTTTGTTTGAGAAGAATATGATCCAAGCAATGTTTAGAATACCTACAATGTCAAGACATCTAGTGAAACTTTATGTAGAGGATTCCAAATATGTGGAATATTCCAAATATATAATTTAGTGGTAATTTCCTATAGGGGATGACGTGAATATAGATCTAGAGGCTAACCCAAATGTGACCTAAATGCAAAGGACTTGGAGGTGACCTAGAGGTGACCCAAAGACAAAGGACTTGGAGGTGACCTAGAGGCAAAGATCCAGAGGTGACCCAAAGGCAAAGACCCAAAGGAAGACCCAATGACTGACCAAAGAGGTATATCTAGTGGATATTACTTAAATCTAGAGCTAGCAAAGCTATATCCAAAGGTAGAGTCAACGTAAGAGCCAAAGCGAGAACTAAAACATAATTATAATGTATCACCTTTGGAATCATAGGGAGGTAATGATATTTATACTAAATAATGTGATAAGGAGAGGTTAGAATTTATTACATTATTTGATGTTATGTAATAATTAAGGGATGAATGATGATGTCACCTCATATGAGGTTGGATTCTCATATCTCCTATGAGAATGAGAGAAGGTGAAAAGACGGAGTTGAAGGTGAAACACCAAAAGTCTCTTGAAACTAAGAGACACCATGAAGCATAAATATTGATGTACTCAGATTTTGGTTGGTGAATAATGACACAAATATATGACAATCTATTGTTGTGTAAACCAATTTATTCTTGCTACAACCAAAACAAAATAGTATTTTTATCAAATAAAAAATATTTCAACTCTAGATAAAAGAAGTATTAAGGAACAAGAAGATAATATGAATAAAGTAATTAATTATTTTAGATATATTCTATTAGAAGTTGGGCAATATGAGGAGGCTCAGAGGAAGATTTTGTAAAATACTCCATAATTATCACCCAAGGATAAAATATAGAATTGATAAGGAATATCTCTACAAAAACTATATAAAGACTTTCTCTTTCCACCATGTAAGGCAACCAAGCCCGATGGATTTTGTAATTTTATTTCAAAGAATTTGTGTTTTGTTGAAGGGTGATATATTTGTTGTGGTTGAAGAGGCCGAGAAAAAAAGGTTGCAATAAATGAAATAAATGCCACCTTTATTGCATTGGTTCACAATAAAGGCAAGATACAATATTTTGATCATTTCATCCAATGACCCTTTGTAATATGGTTTATTAGATTCCAAAAATTATGGCAAATAGATTAAAAACTTTCTAAATTGTGTTATCTTAGAGGAATAAAATTATTTGTCCATAGCAAATAGTTTTTTGATTGTATAATGATTGCATAAGAGTCCACATATTGTATTTATTCCATGAAAAACTAGGTATGCTTGGAAAATTAGATATGAACAAAGCATGTGATAGAATATGTAGGATTTTTCTACATGATATTAAAAAATTAGTTTTAATCAAGTTGTTGGTGGGTGTGACCCTCAACCTCATCCATCGAACATTGACCTCTGTGGTACACACTATCACTACTAGCTTGAGATTTTGGTGATGTGGTAGCATTGTACCATGTTAATAGATATGGCGATCAAGGTGGGATAGGGTTCAATTCCCACTGCCAACATGTTGACTCACCTCGTTTCCGATCGTGTCCACTCTGACTCTCACATGTCTAGTATCTTGTCTTAATGTGTTCACCTCAGACCTATCAACTCAGGGGGATATTATTGATGGGTGGGACCCTCTACCCTATCCATCAAACCCTAACCTTCATGGTATGCGCTCTCACTATTGGATCAAGATTTTGGTGTAGTGATAGCGTCACACTATGTCAACACAAGGTTAGTGTGAATGGATTAGATGTCATTACAACACTCTAAAATATTCCATGTTGGATACTTTGAGTTAAGTCCTTGTACTTCACTAGGGTGACTCACTATATTTTTGTCTATTTATTATTCTTATTGAAGCATTAGAGAGATATTTCTCAAGGGAAAAATGGAAGAAAAAATCAAGGGTATTTGGATTACAAGTAGCTCATTCAAATATCATATCTAGTTTCTTGATGACACTTGTCTTTGGTATCATATCTCAATTAGTGAGACATGGAGTTTAAATCAATATTATCATTCTATGATAAGGCTACAAAATAATTAGTTAATGCTATGAAATCCAAGATCTATTTTATTAATATTTCTCTAGATTTTTAACAAATCACTATGGATATTTTAGGGTTTAAATTTAGAAAATTGCCATCAATATATCTAGGTATGCCTTTGTCTACTAAAGAAAATAAGAAAGAGCTTTGGAACTTGTAGTACCTAAGTATTTCAAATTTGGTATCACAAGAAAAAGATGCTAGGCAAGAGAAGAGGTGGACCTTGACAACTTTGGATGGAGTCAAATTTTGAACTTATTAAAGCCCATAGGCATAACCAATTTTGGAATTTTAGGCTAAAGATAAAATAAAATAATGGAAAAATTTGCAAAGCATGAGAAATAGGAATCTATCAATAAATCATAAAAAAAGAGTTAGCCCAATTGGTTAAATTCCTCAAATTTCAAGGAAGAGACTGAGTTTTAAATATTGCAAAGTGATACATGCATAATTGCCAAGATTTTATAATACCACTATGTGTCATGATGTAGTACAGGTGGTGTCCATTTTAATCCCATACAACCCATTAAAAAAAACATCAATAAATCAACGATCTATCCACAAGCTAGTGAATTGCTAGAAATTCTATTATTGATCAATAAGATAACAAGCAAAGCAGATGAAAACCAACCTTGAGGCAAGTGAAAAAATGATGTTTTTATTTTTAGTGGTAGATCTTGATGCGGATTAGTGTTAATTTATTTTAATTAGGGGATAAGTGGGGTAAAACCCTTTTTATAAATAATAGTTATGGGCTTATTTGTAAATATATTTTGGTCATTTGAGAATATAGCATGCTTTATGATTTACTTTATACTATCTTTAAACAATTTGTAATTAATGGAAATAATATACATGGTGCTTGTAAATTAATTATGTCTTTTCAACTCATGAATAAATAGTGTTTGTAGAGCTGCCTTTTCACCTCCTATTAGCCCTCTCTACCATTGTTGAATTCCAATTGAACACTTAATTATACTAACATTCTTTAGTCACTTCTAAATGGTTTGATTGATCATACACTAATCTCAATGCAATTTTGACCATATTGATTATCTTGCACTTTGTTTTCATCTCTCACATCTTACCCTTATAAATGTTACTTTTTATACATTTAGATTAGTTTAGTTTAACTAGACTACTTTAGTTGATCTAAATCTGGACATTATAGAGGATTCATCCTTTCCTTCCAATATATGAAATGGAATTGTGAGCATAATTTGATCAAGCAATTCTATGATTCAATAGCATGCCTAGTAGGCCCATGAGCTTCATTTTACATGAAATAAAGCTTATTGAATTGCATCCTATTTTTCAAATCTATATAAACATATTGCAAATCCTGTCAAGTGGTTTACAATAACAAAACTAACAAAATCCAAAAATTTTAGATTATACTTATGTTTATTTTACCGACATATAGTATTTTTGTACATACATAATGAATTTTCATAATATTTATTTTTATTAATTCTACTTGATCTATGTATAATAACAACTATGTTGATGATCATACATAAGAGACCCACCTTGAATTATGTAAGTCCTACAATTCTAACCTCTACTATGATATTTTATAGTTTCTATAAGCACATTTCTTGATCCAAAATTTTCTTAAGGATTCTTATCTATGGTTCACTTGACATTCAATGATTCACTAGAATTTGACCATCTCTAGTGATATGTCTTTCCAAAATTTTACAAGCCCTCAAAGTAATGATTCGATTGTAGTATGACAAATTAAATGGTCAATGGATCACTTTGCATTCTCTGATAAAAATTATCCAAAATTCCTAAGTGTTTAGATTAGCAATTCACTAAAAAGTTAATAATTTGCTTGCATTTCTTGTGATCCATTGATAAAGTAGTGATTCGTTTGCTTTTGACTTGAATTTATGAATTTCAGTTAAACTAATCAATTTTTTCTAATTGATTCTTCTTTGTAAGTACAACATAGATCTTAATAAATTTAATTTATTATGTATATAAGATCCAAATATTATAACAAATGTATGGCGAAAAAAGATCCAAGTATATCAATAAAATTCCAAAATTCAATATTGAGACTAAGCCAACCAAGCTAGTGAGAGAACAAGCTCTTTGTAAACATCTAACTGTGTTTCACCCTGGAAGAAATCAATTTGGATAAGAAAACTAGATGGATGAATGATACAAGGAAGTACATGCTAACTAGGATGGTGCCACTTGATGATTAGGAAGAGATAATCTATCAACTATGCTTGGCTTAATAGCATCCTATTTTACAAAGGGTACGAGGGAATGCTGATAGGGATATTATGGTCACTTTTGTATAATATGAACATGTGGCTATTTTTACAATGTGAACACCTTTTTAGAAATTTTCTTTCAAAATTTAATGTTTTGCTTCACATTTAATGCCTTATTTCATATTTAATGCCTTGATTCCAAGAAGGTTCCTTTCGAGGTCTTAGTCACATTTCTAGACCACGTCGATCGGATCATGGAAGACCATGCTCATACCCTAGGTGCACTTTTAGGCATGTGTGCAAATTTTGCACGACTGCTCTGCCTCCCCCTTCCTTGAATCTAAGGACTTTTCTGCCATTTGACACATGGAGCCATGAGGAGTTTTTTACCCCACCTTTATTTGGTAGATCCAGTCAGTGCTAGTCAGGTATCTACCCACATGCCCAATACCTGTCTCCAGCCTTCAACCATATTTTTCCCCTTTCGCATACCCCAATCAGCTACTGGCACTTGCATTTTGACCATGCCCTCTGCATGATAATTTGACATCTACTATACATTCTAGCCATTGTTGCCTAGCCCATGATTTTTCTCATCTTATTGTTGGCTTTGATCTTGGACTCAATGTAGCTTCCTTCCAACGATGTTCTAACCCAGTTTACATGTAGATTTCTTGGTTGGACTGTGACCTATGACCCTGATCCATCATAGCCAACAGACGTCCCCAAAATTTTTGCAAGAGGAATCTCTCACTCTGTTTACCTAAAGGGCAAGGTCTCTTCATTTTTGTTTTGACGCTTTACCACTCTTCCACACGGTAAGTTCAATATTTTCATAGCAGATATTATTGGATGTTTTCGCAACAACACCTTAGGCTTGTCCTCCACCTCTGACCACATCATCCCCCTTTAGTTGTGTATGCTTCTTGATGCTCCTTATATTACCTGCCCAAAAAAACAATAGAATATTCCTATAGTTATAATCGATAACAGAGTAACAAACAAATAATTTGATTCTATATATTTTATCTACAATTTAATCAAATTCTAAGCATGTAATTTTTCTTTTTCTTGTCATAGGGGAACTGTGTCTATCCTTCGAGTTTGGGCCCATAATAAGCATTTGTGAGAAATCTTGTGAGAATTTTGTAGTTCCCTATCCAATAGATAAATATCCGTATGTAGTTCTAAATAAAAAAATTTAACGTTGCTTTTTCTAGTTTTTCTTTTTTGTAGTTAGCTATTTTTATTAATTTTTGTTACACATCCCTTTTTCAATTTTATATTTGTCCTTTCTATTTTTTCTTATTAGGTTAGTGTGAGAAACCCCTACTACTGATGCTTAGGGTTGAGAACCCTCCTAAAAGCATGGGTTTTTATGAAGGGCCCAGTCCCCTCATACTGAGTGGGGTTTGATTCTTTTCTAGTTTTCACTTCTATGCTTTTTTTTTGTTCTATAGTTTCCAACTTTTTTTTTTTGAATTATATAAATAAATAAATACATTATCTTCTTTTTACATATTTTTTATGATGAGTAACTAATGAAATAAACTCATAGTATAAACTAGAGCTAACCCATAGAAACATGTATATTAGGTTGTTTAATAAGTTTTGTAATTGCATAATATATTGTGTCTTACACCTCACAAGTGTACTTACTTAGATTGACATACTTTGTGCTCGTCATTTTTAGTGACATTGCCATGAAGGTGTTGAATATTATAGTTTTTTTTAGAGTTTTATTTTATATATAGTGTAGGTATAGCTTGGATTAAAGGTCAACATTCATCCCAATTATTCTTTGTAAGGTGTTATTTTTTAAAAATTCAGCTACACTTCAATCTATGTAGTGTTGCACATTTTGACCTAGGGACAACAAAGTTTTTCTAGAATTATACAAAAATTGGTGTAGTCAAGGAGCTAAAAGGGTGTGTAGCTAATCTAGAAAATCAAATTACAAGAATAAAAGTAGTGAAGTATCATAGTATCCTAGAGAAAATATAGGCTAGACTATAGATTTTACATATTCAATAGGATTTTTTAAATAATATCCACTTGGATTCAATATTATCCACCTCTCGAAGTAACTCAATAATCTTTCAAAACAAATATATTGCTAATGAACATCCATAGGATGCCTTGGGCTATGTATATTTTAGTAAATATGGTAGAAGATGTTCAATCCAAGAATATTAGGATGATGCTAGGATGAAGAACATTTTACCAACTATGCTTTATACTTTTCACGGGATGATCATAGAACACCCAAATGTTCAAATTTAATGTGTTGTGTAAGAGCTATGATTACAATACAGATGCATAAAAGCTCAAACTTTTTCTAGCCACACTCAAGGATGCAACTTTATGTTGATTTATGTGGTTGGGTGGTAGAAATATCATCATGTGGGACACCATGAAGATTTTTTTTTTGTAAAAATAACAAGATTAATTGTAAGGCTAGAGAAGCTAGAGATGAAGTCAATTGAATGACTTAGAGAGAAGAGACCTTGGAAGATTACATTGTTACAATTAGATATTTTAGTTTAATCTCCAAAGGTCTAAATATTTGAGTTTGGATGGTAAGATCTTGAAGGTTATTTTCTTGTGATGGATACAAGAAGAGTGCATAAAAGCTTTGAACCTAATGGTTGGAGGAGATATTTATTAAGTCACTTTTGGAGATATTAGTACTCTTTGCTATATTTATTCAATATCTACTATAAAAAGGGGTAAAGGAGCAATAAGAGACATTGCTCTAATAATAAAAACTAACTAGAGTTGAAATGGGAACTTACTCGAAGATCTCAAGACAAACATCATTTCTTCTTTGTCTTATCAATTGGACACATTTCAAGCCAAAAAGAAGCACAAACAGGTGGGAAATAATTTAGTAGTATTTTATCTAAAGTGTAGAAAGAAGCATGCCAAACATGAATTTCCTTTGGATAAAGCTAAGGTCTATAGCCTCTACTAATAGTATCATAGGATAAGCAATTGCCTCATCTTATCAAGAATCAAAGTCACTTGTCATAGTGGAACCCAGGAAGTAGAGGATGCTTATTACACCAATAAATCAAAGTTGTGACAACCTCAACCAAATTTTCAAGGTATGAATCCTAGAGCTCAACCATTTTTTCCTTTTCATTTTCCAAGTGCTTAGTCTCTGTAAGGGTGGCAATGACCACCCTCTCAAAATCAAAACCCTTGGCTGAATCAACAAAAATCTTATCCCCAACAATAGTACCCCTATCAACCATGGTAGAACCCATAATAAATGTGGTATTCTTTATCATAATAATAATATCATCAACCACCTCAACCATAACAATATTGCTTACCTGCACCAAATACTTCCAATCCATGACTTTCGAAATAATAACCACAATTACCTATCCAACCAACATTAAATCCCAACAATAAAGTAGGACAACCAATGTACACTCTAGATTTGATAATATACTAAACCTATTTGGTAAATACTATTGATTGTAATAAGTAATAATTACATTTAGGTACAATACTTAGGGATCCCAAAGCCCCTACTATTACTAAACCCAAGGAATAAATTTCTCCATAGGTGGAACCTAAGAATTTGATCACACTACTAAATCTTGTTCTAAGAAGAAACAAGTGGAGAACCCATCTTTACCTAAACAATTAAATCATAATAAGGAACCCCAAAACCAAAATTTGACTTTCTAGGAGAATTATAGAATGAATGTGTTTCACATACCTCTTTTCCAAGCCATCAAAGCTATCCCAATCTATAGTAAAACCATTAGAGAACTATGCTTAAAAATACTAGGAAGGAAAATACCCTAAAAATATTCATGTAGTAGGTAAGCTTATTGACCTTATGTTAGAACAATTCATCACTCCTAAGTATGATAATCCTAGATGTCTTATTGTCAATGTCCATATAGGAGATATTTCAATTAATAATGTCTTGATAAACTTAGGAGCAATGATTGATGTTATGATAAAAGAGACTATGGATGAATTGCATCTCCTAGAACTTAGGCCTACTCCCATGGTCCTACACATGGTTGAGCACTTGATTGTGACTCCTAAATAAATAGTCAAAGATGTGGTTATTTCTATAGATTCTTAGAAATACCTTGATGATTTTATGTCAATGAAAGCAAAGACTAGCCTATGAGGATACCTTGATGATTTTGGTTAGACTTTGGTTAGCTACAACCAACACCTACATCAATTACCAATCAAGAAAAATGACCATCTTGAAAGGATCTATAATTAGAAGCTTGATCCTATATCCACCTCCTAAGCCTACTGCTATGGGTTGATTATGTTGGAAATGATAAAGTGACTATACAATCGATCCTTACAATCGATAATTTCCCCAAGGTGAAAGAAGTAGATGGGGGCATTGTAATTGATAATTTCTTTCAAAATCAATATCTCTACGAGAATCTTAGTCAAAATGAGATCTTTAATATGTGTCCTACCTAGGATATGACTCTTATTATTATTTTTATTTTATATTTTAAGCGAAAAACTCCTTGCGGAGCCACCTTGGTCTGAGAGACCATGAACAGGGGGTTCTACACCATCAAAGTCACCCGGGGGTCGCACCCAACCCTGCCTGCACCAACATTATCAATTGGATTTTAGATACCCAATTCATCTTTTTGGTAAGGTGGATATTTGAACCCAAGACCTCCCTTGGAGGATTGCCCTCTCCTCTCCAACTCACCTACAACACTTGGGTATGACTCTTATTATTTTTACCTAAGGAAGAATACCATAATTTTCATCAAATTTTACCCTATATGTGGAGTATTAATGGAACTCATAGTAGTAGTAAGGAATCCCTTATCAAGGTTGTTAAAATCATAAGTTAAAATCTTAACATCAACAATCGATCAATGCTTACAAGAAAGCACATTGATTAAAATGACTATGGAATGTGGCTTTACTTTTGCTTGGAATTACCAAGACATGAAGGGAATTCATTTGACCAGTTGTACACGTATATCCATATGGAAGATAATGTTAAACCAAAAATATAATCTAGTGTAGGATATTATTAAGGAAGAACTACAAAAGCTACTAAATGCTAGACTCATTAGCCCATTTTTGATAGCCAATGGGTATCTCCATTAGTTATCCCAAAGAAGGAAGGAAAGTGGCAAATGTAGGGGGATTTCACCACCTACATTCACAAATCCTTGCAAATATAGCTGGATTATAATTTTGCTTAAGTTATATCTTCATTTTATCAAGGCATTATCATAACAATTGGAATAAAAGTATCTTTTAGATACAAATTGAAGATCGAATCAAGCTCTTAATGAATATTTAGCTATAGAGAAAAAGTGGAAGAACATTTTAAAAACTATAAATTAGCTCAAGAGCCAACAATGCCAAGCTAGATTTAAAATTCTAACAAAGATAGTGGATCCTACACACTGCAATAGTGTCAAATAGCAAATATGGTTAAGGCAAGGAGGTATGGCATCACACAATAGTGTCAGATATACATTTTATCTAAGGAAATCCAACATATAGAATCAAATGTCATACATTTTTAGGAGCTAACATAAACAAAGGTGCAATGAAAGTCTAGAATCTAGCATTCATCATTGTTTGGACTAGAAAATTTGACTAAGGTATTAGCATATGATATGCAAAAGTAATGGTCAAACTCTTGAAGCAACTTTACATTATAGGAACATAAAATATTTGATGTTCGGTATCCTCTGGCCCCAAAATATGGCTAAGTGTAAAGCTTCACCTAGTTGAATGTCAATTTTTTAAAAGATGTTGACATCATCCATTGTAGATAAAATTCTAAATTTTGGTATTCAAGGTTACATAGGGTTGAATTCAAACATTGTCTAACTATGAAGACCCAACATCAAGGCAACCCCTTACTGGATGTAAAATATAGCTAAGGATAAAAAAATCGTTAGGCTTTAGGAGAAGTTAACATCATTCCAAGAAGAGGAGCAATATGACATCTCTCATCAAGGCAACCCCTTACCAAATGTGAAATATGGCTAAGTATCAAAATACTGCCACGCTTTCCAAGAGTTGATATCGTCATAAATTGCATAAAAAGTTTGACACAAAGAAAATCCAAGGTAAAAAAATGTTTCTAAGGCATGAAACCTAGCATGAAAGCACTAAATTTCAAGGCTTATCTATAACACCTAACAAAGCACATTTTAAAAAGGGTGATTAAGTATAGAATCAAGGGTTGGACTTACTAAAAAGCTAATGTTAATAAAAAAGAAAAAAGGTCCAACAAAAAGATGCATATTCTATACTCAAAAAATTTCCAAGCCATAGAGTCTCATCAATCCTAAGCCTCGACATCTAGTAGAATACTCCCTAGATATGTCCTAGACAACATAATTTGCATGTGCTGACCAACTATCTTGAATCATCATTGTCATAGATCTCAATGGTCAAACACTAGACACCTAATCAACATAGTTGGCTTAATGTAATAGAAAGGAGAGGAAGAAAGCATACTTGTCAAAAGGACCTCAAGACTTAATGATGCAACATTCACGTTAGCCTCTTCGAAGAAATTTGGACTAGACACATGAAAAAAACACACTTGAAGTGGTTAGCCCTAGTTAAGCTAAAATCAATATTCATTCCTTGCACTCACTTTGACAAAACTACAGGAGAGCCTCCACATAATTATTCCAAGCTAACTAAATACAATATATATATATATATATACTTGAAGGTAGTCTATTTTCAAGCGTTGGCTCTTTAGCTTTTACAATTGCATGAGTTGAATGATGACTATACTATGTGCCTCTTAATAAATATTGAATTATCATTTGACCTCTATTTATAAGTGTTGTAGAACATGTGTGTATGTTGATTTCATTATTAAGCATTTCTATTAAAATTGAATGAATAGTGTATTCTATTAAAGTTATTTTGTTATCTAGATATCTCCCTGGATTGCTACTTGTTCAATTCCTATAATTCTTGATGATGTATGTGCTAGTTAATGAATGTTTTGTAACATCCTAAGATATCTTGTATGTTAGGCCTTTTAATTTAGTTGAGAGTGTGAGACTCTCATGCCTTATATCTCTTGTTGTGGTTGAATCATGACCAACTTTAATCCTAGTTTCTAACCCTTCACATTCCTTTCTTTAGTTTGCAAACCCCTTGTTATATTACCTAGTAGTATAGGAACCAACCTACTTTGGAGGCTAATCTGAAATTTACTGTAGATATTCCAATCTTGGACAAGGTCTTGAGGGAACAACTCATCCACTTAGGCATATTTTAGAGCAAGAGTTTTTGGCATGCTCGATGGGACATTTTGTTTAGATTCATTTTATGTACTTGAAGGACTCAAGATTTTGGTGAGTAGCCTTGACCTTATTAGCGAAGAACGCACACTCTATTGGTGACTCCATTAGATCAAGAACCAGAAAAGTTGGTAACTTTACTCGAAGAAGAGCTCAAAACTAAATGGTGATAGAAATAGCAAGCTGAGAAAGTTAACCAAATAACAATAAGATGACTTCATAAGTATTATAACATACCCTTCCAAGATCCATGGTGGGGCAGATTTATCTAGCTTGGAATAGTGTTATCCCTCTTAATCTCCTAGATCTTCATAATATTCCTCAAATTGCATTAAAATATTTGTCTACTTATGTTTGTAATGGAAAGACTACTTATGAGTATTGTCAAGAAGTTGTTGCTTTGGATACCCTGTATAATATTTCATTTACATATGTAATGTTCAGGCCTTTCATATTGTCTCTTCAAGATAGAGCCTTATAGTGGTATCATTTGTTGGACGTTTTGAGCTCAATTAGTTGTCATTGATGTCAAGGTGAAAAATTCGTAATTGATGCCAAAGTGAACAAATGGAGTTGTCATCAACACCATGGAGCACACCATTATTAATACCAGGGACAAAGCAAAGAGTTGAAGAATAGGTTGGCAAAATAATATTTTATGAGGGTTTTCCGTAAACCCATGGTGGAAAATTAAACTATTTTTTATTAAAATCATTATAAGGATATAAAACCATCCTTACACATTGTGATTACAGTGAAGGATTAATTAAAACCATGGTGGCAGAATATTTTAAATCAAATCAATGGAGTAAAAGTTGCAGGTTTAAATTTACCCCATGGAAGACTTTAATTTTATTAAATTCAAAGGTTTTAAAATATAATTTATAAAATTTAAATTCTATTGAATTTAAATAATTTATAAATTATATAAAGGTTTAAATTAACGTCGACATCATCAAATTAAGGAGCTCCGACGTATAAATTCGAATGGTGGTTTTGTGTATAAATTAATGCCCAAAGGGGAATTTGAAACTTACCCTCGATGAATTAATTCTCATGCGAAAAGGTTGAAGGTATTTAGTGCATTGTGAAAGTTGAGGAAGAAGACAAAGAGCCTTGTCTTATTAGTTCCAGGGAAGAAGACAAAAAAAGGATAGCGCATGGTTTGAGTCACATAGAACACGTTGGTCCATTGGTGGTGCACGCTTTGCAAAGGCATGGGGAAAGGAAGAGCCCACGTTCGATTCTCGTGGATGTGCCAAGGAAGGTCTTTTTGTTCACATTCGATTCGAGCACCAGGAATAATAGAAAGAGCATGAAGTGCTCGTCGGTTCTCAAACGTGTGCGTAGAGCACGCAGTGGTCAAGCTTGTGGCTAGAGCGCTTAAGGGGGTAGAGATTGTGGGATCAAATCCCACTAGTGGCAAAGGTAAATTTTTATTTAAATTTTGCGTAAGGTTTTCTAAAAAGGGTCATTTGGAGTTATAAGGGTTTGTGTAGATTTATTTGTGTTTGGAGTTATAAGGGTTTGTGAAGATTTATTTTTTAATTAATTTGTGTTTGGAGTTATAAGGGTTTGTAAAGGATTATTTTTATTGAAAATTGATTTGTGCTACTTGGAGTTAAAAGGGTTTTTGAAAGATTGTTTTGTTGAGAAGGGATTTATGTTATTAAGGTTTTTAAAGAAAGAGGATTTGATTCTTGCCAAAGTTCTACTTGTCATTTATTGATTAAAGAGGTTTTGAGTTATTTTGGTGGATGTTGAATTTATTTTTAGTTGGGAGTTTATAAGGTGTGATTGGTTAAATACTTTATGTTTGTTGATGGTTGTTTTTGAAAGGTGGAGTGACAAGGTGTAATTGAGTATTTACATTATCTTGTGAGAAAGATTTATCTTCTAACCTCTTTGATATTGGCATAGAAATGTTTGTGGTTGTAACAGATTTATGAGATCCCTTCATCTTCAATAAAAAGGTATGAGCACATTCTTCCATAATTGAGTTGATTGATTGGTTTTCTAAAAATAATATTGGAGTGAAAAGGACTTGATTAGGGTTTCCTTTTAGAGAGTGTTTGAGATAATGCTTCAAGGTTTTCTGGAATAAAGAGTTGTTAAAACCTTGTTTGATAAGCATTGTTGTTGAAGCAAGTGGTTGTGTGAAGAACTTGAACTAGGGTTTGAAAATAACATGAGTATCATTGTTACGTGAAGATTGTTTTATGAGCACTATTGTTGAAGTGAGTTGTGCAAAGAACTTGAACTAGGTTTGAAAAGAACATGAGTATCATTGTTATGTGAGATTTGTTGTTGAGCATTGTTGGAAACATTTTGAGTTGGTAATTACATGCTTGGACTAGGGTTTGTGAGAAATGAGTGTTTATTTGAGTGATTGGTTGAGTAGAGTTGGTTGAGCCTTGTCAAGTGGTTGTGTGGAGTGATTGTTCAAGTTACTTAAAACAAACTATTCTATATTTTGATTTGAGTTGAGAAAGTGATTGAGCATTGAGTGTAGAACATATTGAGTCTCTAACAATTCTCTTTATACTTCTATGAGATTGGATAAGTTCTATGTGAACTTGTTAAGTAGATTCAAGGCAAGTCTTTGAGGAGACTTGTGGAATGATTTTGTGTGAACTTTTTGTGGAAGCTTACAATATAGATTTGGATAAGTTCTGTGTGGACTTACTGAGCATATTGGACAAGTTCTGAGTGAGTTTGTTGAGAATATTTAGACAAGTTCTAAGTGAGATTGTTGAGCATATTTGTATAGGTTCTGAGTGGACCTGTTGAGCAGATTTGAGCAGGTCCTGAGTGGACCCGTTGAGCATATTTGAGCAAGTTCTGACTGGATTTTTTGAGAAAATTTGTGCTAGACTGAATGGACTATGTTTAGTGTAGATTTGAGACAAAGCTTTGGAGGTGATAAAGCAGACAGGACAGTAGTCTCCAATGGATAAAGATCTATCATCCAGGGTAGTGAGGACAGGTCTTCTGAGTGGAGACAAAAGTCTTCAGTGGAGAGAGATCAACAAGCTAGAGCAGTGGAGGTAGTAGTCTTCTAGAGGATCACCAGCTAGATTAGAGGAGAATAATTTCTCCTGTGGATAGAGATCCACAAACTTGATTTAGGGTATTGATGTCTCATTTGGACAAAGGTCCATAAACATTGTAATTGGGAAGGATTCCCAAGAGATTTAGTGAAATATTTTCTTCGTGGAGTAGCCCACATTGGGTGAACCATGTAAATTGTGGTATCTATATTGTGTGTGGTGATTTGTGCATTTATTTTATTACTACTATTGATATTGCTATCTATACATTGCATAATATTGATTTGGAAAGAAAAACAAAAAGTGCTATTATACTGTTCACCCCCCTCTCAGTATAAGCTTGTTGTCTTCATCATTCTTTGGAGGATAATAGTGCAAGGACCCATACAGACTTGGTTGAACCTATTATATTAGAACATGATGATTGTGGAGATCCTTTCTTATTGCTCATTCCATTCTATTCCATAAAAACATTTCCTCAAGAAACTATCATTGATTTCAATATCATATTTAGAAGAATGTGGAAAATAATTCCCTAGAAAAAATGGCCTTCACATGCCAAAGCCTTTGTCTATTACCTTAATGCTTTAAGCCTAGATATAAGCCTTTTGATTTGATAGCCTAATGAGAGAAATTTTTCACAAGTCTTTTAGATGCCCACCAGGCTAGAAAATATGCTTATATCAATATGAAACCTATTACCCAGGACTATCATGCAAGACACCTCTTAAATTTGTTAGACAAGCCCATAAGATCCATCTATAGCTTCATAAACTCCATTTCTAGACATTCATCATGATTCATGTCACTCATTTGTCTCTTTGTCAAACAATTTTTTTGCTATGACCATACTAAAAATCCTAACAATGCTTGTGTTGAGAGCTATGATTCAACACTTAACCCATGAACTTAGCATGATGAAGCAACAAAGGACCAAAACTAGATATGAGGCATACCCTAAGGGATACTTTTTTGTAGAGGTCCAAGTTATCCACATTGCAGAGGTAAGTAAGGAATATTTTCACTTCATTAGAGATCAAAAGTAGAAACAAACTCCAATCTAGTAAATTTTTTCTCAATGGTAGAATAACAATCATATAATTTTCTAGCTCTTGTAATAGATTTGTATCATTCCTTTAAACTAAATGACACTCATCAATGTGTCCATTTAGTCTAGATATGAATGTAGGTCATCAGATTTGGTCAACATATGCTCAATAGATCAAAAAGGTAGAATATATAAAGTGTGAAATGGAGCAAGAAAAGGGTCAAAATAAGAACTAGATGATTTCTTATTTTCATGTTGTCATCTTCAATTGTATTGACCAAAACAATCATACCTCACAAGGAGCAACACAGTAAGGCTACAATCGAGAGCACAGGGTTTGGCTCAATCAACAGCCTTCACGAGTTTTTTACAAGGCTGACTGAAAAAAAAGAATATTAGGAGTCATCAAAAAGGTTAAACATAAACCATTTTGTAAAAGTTCAAATATGGATCTTAAAGAGATATATTGAAGATAAAATATGAAGATCATATTGAATACTAAAGTCTTCAATAACCAAATAATGTAATACAGGGGGTTTTAGAGTATATTACATTATTTGGTACATGCTAATTTACCACTTGGGTATATATTTAGATTAGAAGTGTGTCTTAGATTAGAGTGTGAGTATTTACTTTATGCAATTTAATAAATGCACAAGTATTATTAGAGTGTGCAAAGTATTTAATAATGTAAATGTGCATAATAGTCCATGTGCACATGTGTCTATAGAGTAGGAAACTGAAGAATCACAAGAAGAGTGAAGGCCAAGAGTACTCCATGTGAAGAGTCACATTCCATTATATATGTGTCTGTGTGTGTATGTGAGACACAATGTAGAGTGAGAGCATGTGGAAGTATGTTGTATTTGAGATCTTTATTCTATATCAATATACTATTTTTGTCTGACTGTAAGTTTGAAGGCTAGGAGTATTCCTGTCCCTTTTTTGAATTGGACTCATAATAAAAATTATCTGAGCTGTCAGTCTTCGTGGATGCTGCTTGGAAATACCACAAAGACTAATGGGTACAGTCACATGTCAGATAACATGGCTCCTAGTCGTCTTAGTAATTTGAGGTTGGTTGATAATCACAAGGAAGGAAAGAAACGACAATATAAGACTTCAAACCAAAGCCACATGGACCACCAGACAACCACCGTCATAAATCTAGCCAGCAGGTTCACTTCTCCAAGGTTGATTGACCAAGATAGTATGTGGTACCAAAGCATGTCATATACGGAAGAAAGCAATTACCAAAGAATTATTAAGAGTAACTGTCAATACAAAGCTTGTGGGAGTTTTTTTCAATACTCTGCTATGTGTGTATGTAGCTTTTTGTTTCTCCATTGTATCAAGGAAGGGATCCGTGTCTGTTTATTTTTTGTAATTATGATGCATGTGTGTTTTCTCGAGGTATACCCAAAATGTTGTATGGGAAGTTTATTTTTGATAACATACTATGTGCCTTACCGGATGTAATGGCTTTGGCAGCATGTAGATTTTACATATATAGGATCCTTAGTAAGGATATGTTCATCAACGACTCGGGCTGATTTTTGTAAAAGGTTTTGGGTCAACCTGTAAAACCCGGTATTAATGCTATAGTATCTTATCTACCAAAAAAATATACTATTTTTGTGAACATTTGTTAATGACAATTCTACTAGTTGTTGCAGAAGTTATTTATGAGTTTTATATGATTAGAATATTGTCATTATCTTATATTTCATTAAGAAACTTTATTTTAAATATTTTGGTTATTTTGCTTAAGTATTAAGCATAAAAAGCTAAAAATTTCTTGGCAAAATCTTCAACATGCTTTGATTTTGTTATCGTTCCATTCCAACTTCTTAAGCTTTTTCTATATGGAGGCCCCAATTATTATTTGGGCATCGAAGTCTCTTATATTTTCATAGAAACTTTTGTATATTCTCTTTTGAGGTTTTTGCTATAGAAATTTTTTTTCTGAGTAAGGGAAAAACCCCTTCCTATTTGCTCTTGTTATTTTCTAGATTAGGTCTTGGTTCATGTTCGAACTTTCTATAGATATGAGCATTTTTTAGCCATACTAAAAAAATTTTATCAGGGTCGTAGCTCCATGTATCTTTCAAAACCTCTAATCCTAGCTGTTTAAGCTTTGCTTCTAACTCCTCAACCACTCTTATTTTCTCTTGTGTTATTGTTCCTAGTTGGAATGAAGTTCTATAAAATCCTAGCTTATTTTTCCCACTTGCATAGGTAGAATCTATTAAATTTGCTTGCTTTAAGATTTCAATACATGCCACCGTATTGGTCATGTATGCTGGTAAGATAAATATTGCTCCCTTGAAACCAAACACCAAAACTACAATTCCTTCCTCTAGGGAATACCAATCTCCTTTTTGTTTTTAGGATATTAATGGTTTCCCTTGATATCCACCTAGGATCCTCTTCCTTTAATGTTGCTATTATGAGGAGTAAGAAATTATTTGAAAATATAGGGAGAATAGTGATATAGGATCTCTATCTAGCCAGTCACGAGGTTTGCCTCCCCTTGGTCATTTCTATTTTTTAAGTTTAGGTGCTCAAAATTTCAACTAATCTTGTATAGAATAATATGTACTAAGAATGAGTAATACCTGAATTTTTTATTTCCTCTAACTTTGAACAGTCCCTTATAAATCCATCTAGCAATGGAATCGCTAAATTCAAGCGCAAGTGATTTTTTTTTTGCATTTTTTCTAAGCATATGTATGATGGCTAACAATTCTTTTATTATTTCTATCACTAGGGGATTCAAATATGAAAGCTACCATACTTAGGATATCTCTGGCTTCTTATGTAAAAATACCATTCTCCATAGGAAATTCTAGCATGGTATTTATAGCCTTGATGAGCTCTTGGTTCAAACAACCTAATTTATTTTCATTTCTAAATAATATGATTTTGCAATTTTTGGACTAATCTTGAATCCCTTTGGTAACTAAAGAAAATTTTGGATAGAATTTCCAAATAAAATTACTTGAAAGGCATTACCCTAGGGAAGTAAAATAATTTTAGAATGAGGGTCATATTGCCCCGTGCATGTCTTTACGAACTCATAGCAAGGGTGCACTAGTGGGAGGAGGTATTGGGAATGATAACTATTTCATATTTTGCTGCAAAATATTTTTTCTCAACTTACATTTGTCTTTGATAAGCTTCTAATATTAGGGTCATCCCATATTTTGATAGCTTAGGGTCACTGACCATTTTGACTTCGTCTTCAATACTTTTGGGTAGCTTAGTTTTTACTGTTTGCACCTACTATACCTCTTTTTTTGTAGGCCTGTGTGGGGTAATAATATTTTTGCTCCTCTTCTTGGGATCACTAGATATTTCTAGCTTTCTCATATTGAATCCTAGGTTGGAACTTGCTATTGCGCTACTTGTAGGGGTTTTGTGGTGAAGAGAAATGGCTCCATATGCAGATAGCTATATTATCTTAGTGATTCTACCTTTATTCTTCTTTTGGAATTTATATGCTTCTTAATTTTTCTTGATTAATGAAAACCCTTGATTCATGTGCCTTGATTTGTCATTGCCCGAGTCTACTTTTTAATATTAGCTCGAAGGCATCCACTTTTTGCTCTTTTTAGTTTTTTAGTTGTTGCACATCGTCTTCCTAATAAAGGTCTCTTCATTATTGTGACAACCTCTTGGTGCCTTACTCAAACCCAATGAGTGTGCTTTTTTTAAAGGGATACACGACATTCGATTAGTTTATATATCCAAATTTGTATTTATTTGGACTTAGGTCCCATACTATAGTCAGCCATTGGTTCTTCTGCCCATCATAAGTGCAACTGCTTCTAATTATTTGATTTCTTATCTTGGCTACTTTTTTCTAAGAGGGTTAAGATAGAATGCCTTTTTAAAACTCATATCTATGTAGTGTGTGGGCCTCAAAGTACTTACCCCTCGACACCCCTTTTTCCTTAATAGAATATTCTCTTATGATAATGAAGGTGAGGAAAATAAAAATTCCAACAAGATTTTCTTTGAGACTATCCATCTTATTTCTCCAGGCTCTATCTCCTCAATTTCCCAAGCTGATTGAGATTAGATGACTATTTATTCTTTAACTAATTATTCTAATAGGTTTTCCTTATTAGGGATCATGAATTGTTAGCTATCCTTTGATTCGGGAAAAATTAGTTGGCTACTTATCTGGTTGCTTTCTTTTGCACAATAGGCAAGAGGGACTTCTATCTCCTACATCAACTCCTTTTTATATAAACTTCATTTTCCTACACTTTCATTATGAAATTTTTCATGAGTGAAGAAGCTAGCTGATCCCATTCTGCAATTGAATAATGAGGAAGAGATTCAAATTTTTTTAGTGCCTCTCCTTTGAATGATGTTTCTAACAACCTTAGAGCCACATATTGCTCTACAATATTATGTGTTTGGTATATAAATACCAATTCTTTGAGATACTCTAACAAAGTAATTAGGCCCTTGCCAGTATATTCTAGTAATATTACCAATACAAACTCTAGGAGCTTTTTCCATACACTAGGTGGCCTTAGGGGCCATAGAGGACTTAAATAATTCTAGCTTGGGGGAATTTTTAGGAGCTGATAATGTTTTGAAATATAGCAATAGAAACTTTTGCAGCAAGTTTTTCCTACATAACTTTGTGTTTATTTTTTTCACATAGAGTCACCAGGTGAGAATTAATTGCTTTGGAAGTAGATAGACTATAGTTCTCTCCATGTCCTCACTCTAGTATCTTTTGTAGTGGATGCCACTAGTGTTCGCTTTAGAGAAAATTTGCTAGGTGAATGAAGAGGTGCTTCAACAAGAAAGGGTAAGCTTAAAACCTCACCAAGTCTAGCCTAACTTGTTACAATTATGATACCAACAATGTGTTATTGGGGTCCCACCAGACATGCCATTGAATTATTGTCATATCTAATTATCCTCACCAAAACAATTATGCCTTGTGAGGAGTGGCATAGAGGGGCCACAACTAAGAGCATAGTATTTGGCTCAATAAGGGGCCTTTGAGAGTTTTTGACAAGGTTGACTCCTTGTTAAGATGTGATCTATGACAACCTAGTTAAACACGTACTGGTTGTAACGTTCAAAATCACCTAAACGTTGACCAACTTGGAAGGTAGTTGACAAGGGTAATTTTTTTTTATTTCAAGGTTTGATTTTTGCATCCTTTTGTATCAGTACGTAGGATGAAAGCCACTTTTGAGAATTTGATCGCTGCAGAAAACCTCCCAAGTAGACAAGACTAACCGAGTCCTATAGAAGGTACCATTTAGTGATCCCATATCTCACCCGGTTTCTCTAGTGAGTCATGAATCACGATGTGGGTTATCCTCTAGGACCCATAACACCTAGAGGGGATGCATAACTCTCGTCCTTACATGTTTAATAGTAACCCCAAGTATAATATAACTCCATATGATACTAAAAATGTAAGGATTTTAGCATAAATGTTAAGATGCTAAACTAGAAATCATGATACACCTTGGACAATTAAAGACTAACCATTCAACTGGAATTTGATCATGGATTCCTTGATGACATTGCAAATACAGTGATACATCCCATTCCATATCATTGAGGATTTTATTCAATATTACCAAATCTCCCACCAAGATTTCCCTATACTAGATAATCCTCATGAAAGATCTAGTCATCCCTTCAAGACTCTTATTTTACAATCCCACACAAATTCCACCACTGTACCGCTCATACAACTACCTAAAGGAAGAATCCCATACCATCCATCATCACTTGTTTTGACTTATTTTGTTAAAAAATGATTGTTCCCAAATCACATTAAATGCATACCCACATTTCCAACAGTAGAGGATGACTTGGTTTTCATCACCTCATCGATGATAGTTGATAGATTCAAGGTTTTATGTCATCTTCACCATTGACTTGGGTTTAGAGTAAGTTTGGATTAAAAATTCTACTCAGGCGGAGTTAACAAAACACCTATCCTTACCTTAATATTAATTTTCCTTACCATTGTTTTCAGTAAAAACTATTAACAGATACGTAAGGCCTTATTAATTTTAATAAAGTAATAACTCCTAACATATTTTATAACATCATCTAAATAACACCATCTCTATGGCTAATTTATACAATAATCCAACATGGTATTCACCTTCTTAATAAAGTAATAGTTCCTATCATATTTCATAACATGATCTAAAATAACAACATCTATACTATGACATAACTATTTTATAGAATAATATTTTATACCATAACCCAAACATGGCAATACATTTTGCTATACTAACTTCATATTTAAAAATAATCATAATACTTTCTTTTCACCATGAGCTATTAAATCGCATTATTTTTTATAAAAACACCACATTAACGGGGATAAGTTGAGTATTTCTAATTTTAATGGAAATTAAAGCAAAGCTTCTTTTACGATTCCAAAGTACATTCCAAGGTAAATAAATATCTAAGTTATTACCCTTATGATTAGTCTTATTTAATTTTGAAACTTTCTTCAGTTATTCTAACTAGAATACAAAATAGATTAGGCTGCTGCTTCTTTTCCACCAAGGTATTACGTTCATAATTAACCTGTAGTCGAAAGTCAGCAAATTTTAAACCCTAAATTGAATAAGGACGTTCTATGTTCATTCCAGTTAACCTTTGGAAAGATCATAGAAAGCATTTAATAAATTTGGTTTTACCGACTATCTTTCTCAAAAATAATAACTTTATAAAGCGAAATCCAAAATCCATCAACTCAAAGTTATTTATTGCAGAATGATAATAAGGAGATTAAATGATAAGATAATTCAAACGAACTTGCAATACAAGGACGACTAGCCTGTGTGAATCCAAGAAAGAGCTATATTATCTAATTTAGATTTTTAACTAAAGATTCGACTGTCTCATTAAAAGTCAGCATCATTACAACCCCATTGCTTCAAAGTGAAGAAATTATATAGGAACATATTCGGTGTATTCTCACACAAATAAATTTGTGCTCCAATTTAATGACTTCTATCAGACAGTGCATCTGATAATGTCGCGCAACCGAACAAATTTGCCCGCATGCTCCTAAAACTGATTAGGAGATGGATGGGATCAACGTGGCTCATGATGATCTAAAATGATGTTTCATGTTTCAGTTTACTCAATTCTCAAGCAATCATGCATATTCAATAAATGATGCATTGGACAAATCAATAAAAGCCATCTAGCATTACTCAAGCACGAGTCAGAATTGCAGTATATAGAAATTTATGCACCAATTCCTAATTCCTAATTCCTAATAAGTTGGTAGATTAAAGATAAATATCATCACTTGTCCAAAGCATTATTAGAAAAAGGTGGTTCACGAATCTAAGCATCTCCATCACATCCTTGGGTTGAATGCTTATAAAAGCCTGCAATAAAGAAAAGTATGGTGCAACCAATAGTATCTAAGATAAAACGCATAACCCATAAACCCTAAGCTCAAGGACGTTAATAGAAAAAGGTGCTTTACGAAGACAAAGTTCGTGGAGGGTTAGGTGGATTGGTAAGTGTTTGTTTGGCCACGTATTTATTAAAAAGGCATTTAAGTTGTGGAGGCAGCTTGTTTGCAAAGGTAGTAGTTTGATCTGAATCCTCTGAGTGCCTGCCACGGGACAAGGCATTCAAGTTCTGGAGGCATCCTGTTTGTAAAGGTAATAGTCTGATCTGAGACTGTATGCAAAGGTAGTAGTCTGATCTCAATCTTCTGAGTGTCTGCCACGCGAACTCTGTTAACAATAACAAAATAGAATAGGTTTGGTGAAACCATCCCCTATCTTATCCTTGTCAATTACTAAAATAATGTGGTTATGACCAGTAATTGAAAAGTATCAGCAAAAAAAAGTGTTGGTGACCAACAAAGCAAAGTGCATAACACTAAATTTAAGCGACGTACATCCAGACTACAACAAACGACACGGGCTCAACATAACAACTCAACCTTTGGGGCAAGGCACAAGGATCCATATGATTTCAACGCAGCATAACAGGCACACATCTCAACCAATAGGAACAAAGCCGCAGCATAACACACAGAATAAAGCTGCAACATAACACTCAGCTCTACTAATAGGAGCATAGTAATTACAAAAATTCATAACTTTAACACAGCTCAATCAACAAGAGCAAATCAATTTCATTAACACTAGAATTCTTGCAATTTTTAACGTAGCATAGCAAACACACAACGTTAACCAACAGGAGCAATAACACAAGGATATAGCCTTCAAACATACGTTACAGTTAAATAATTTTAAAAAGGATTCCTTTTTAAAAGTTATTTTTATGTAGTTTTCCTATGAAAAGTCTTAACTTCACGTTGGAAAGATAATGATCCTAGTTTAATTATTTAAAGGACATCCATTGCAATACCCAAAAACTAATAGATGTACGAGGTCTAAAAAATAGAATGGCCAGCATATAACCAAATCAAAATCGTAGTGCACATATCAAATCTTACCGAGTGAGTTCGAAGGGTAAGGTCATTCTTCAAGGAAGGTTTTTGGTTTCAATTTTCACCCTACTAAACTTATATTAGGTACTTAAAATCTAGTTGATTATGCTGGTGTAGTCAGAGTCGGACGCGAAGGTGATTTTGATGGTGTAAAACTCCTTGGTCATGGTTTCTCAGGCTACCCACAAAATTTTTTCACTAAATTCAAAAAATAGAGATAAAACCTGTCAAAGTTTGACAGAGTTCTGAAATGAAATGAAAGGAAAGATTTTAATTACTTCTGCGAGACCCAAATATGGTCTATGGGACCTCAAATATGGAAGTACAATTACTCAAATCATATCATATGATCTTTAATATCTTTGAGAAGGTTGTTCCTTCTCCTGCTGATTTGTGTTAGCAATTCCCCAACATTTTTTATTTTACTGTCTTCAAATAAATCTGCCATAAACTCGTTCCCAAGTGTTTCTTTGTATTTGTCTTCCCCAACTTTTTTTATTTTACTGTCTTCAAATAAATCTGCCATAAACTTGTTCCCAAGTGTTTCTTTGTATTTGTCACGGATATCTGAAAAACTCGGACATTTATAGATGAAGTGTTCCTCTGTCTCTACCGCTCTCGTGTCGCATAGAGTACATATCTTTTCTTCCCATTGTTCATTGGGCGTTGTCCATCTCCCTGTTTCACATCTAAGCCTATGAGAGCTAGTCCTTATCTGAGCAATGAGTATTTTTTCCTTCCTCTTGATTTCAGTGCCTATATACGCCTTTTCCTTGTGGTCATACGTTGGTTTAAAATTTACAATATAATATTCTCTTTTCCTGCTTGCATTTTTCCACATTCCACTTCTGAACTTTTCATTCACATAATTTTTTATGAACTTTTCATTCACATAATTTTTTATGTCTTTATTGGCATTTGGGCATTCATTTATGTTGATTTTCCAACGTTTCATCCATTTCTGATTTTGTTTCATCCATGTATTCTTTCGCCTATGCAACTCTTCGACCCTAGCTGCCCTAGGCCATCTATCATTTGTCATGTGTTTTCTGTTTTTTTCAAGTAACATGTGTTTTCTGTTTTTTTCAAGTAACATAACAGCTTGGTCATAGCAATTGCTTCTAAAGGGAACATTCCAGTTTCAACTAGAATAATTTCATAAGGGGTTGTGGCTTTAATTTTGAGAAAGTTTGTGATTAGATATTTTTGAATCCTTTCTATTTGCCTCCATTTTGCATTTGTTGTGCCACTAGCCCACACCTCGCAACCATACAATAGAACCGGTGTAACAAGTAGGCCAAATAAGACCTTGGTGGTCTTCCAGTCCCACAACTCGGCATTCCTACAGACTCGGCATTCCTACACCTGTTTTGAAGTGCATCTAGTGCTCTCCAGCCACTTTGAAAGTCATCCTACATGTATTCCAATTAAGTTTGTCATCAAAGTCTATGCCCAGATATTTGTATTTTACTACTCTCCTACAAACTGAAATTTGAGTTGTTGCTTCCCCTACACCTGTTTTGAAGTGCATATAGTGCCCTCCAGCCACTTTGAAAGTCATCCTACATGTATTCCAATTAAGTTTATCATGAAAATCTATGCCTAGATATTTGTATTCTACTACTCTCCTACAAACTGAAATTTGAGTTGTTGCTTCCCCTGCTAGCGGATGACCTTCCTTGCTACTTCACCACTTCCGCAGGCAAACACACACTACAGAAACTATGCACAGCCAGGCATGTCCGTTCCAAAGCCAAGAGGACCAATTTAAAAGACGAAGTGCATGAAGGGGAACCAACTAACTATGGCCAAGTGGACACGCTAATAACAAACCAAGTTTCAATTAGAATGCGTGGAAACCTTGTTGCATGAAGCCAAGACATATAACAATATGTAAATAAAATAATCTCCTATTTTATTTTCAATTTAATTAGAATTTTTTTACTTTTATCCATAAGGATTATAAATATTCATAACATTCTCTTCTCCTAAAGAACTTTTAAAATAATTTTCTCTTTTAATTTTTTTAATTAAATAATGCTAGTAAATCTTATATCATTTCTCAATATGAATTATAACATCTCTTTTTGTAAAATAACATTTTCTTTTATTTTTACAATTAGTTTTTTTTATTAAACAAAAGAAAACAAACAATCATATAAATAAGTTATTTTACCTGAATTTATACCTCCAATTTTGGATTCCTTCAGGTAATTTGATGATAACTGTGGTTATCATTTTCCTGGAAAGAATAGCTCCCGTATTTATAACACATTCCTTGCCTTGGGAGATTCAAAAAATAAATTAAATACAACTTATATGCAAACTAATAAAGTATGGCAAACATTTAAAGCATATACTCAAGATGCAATATACACACATGCATAATGCACCTAAATACAAATGCAATTGAGCCACTAGTGGGTGTATCGCTCAATAAGGCTTTTTTCACCCTTATACATGTGAATACCCCACCGCCATCATTTCCCATTATAATTCTCAAGGACATGTACCTACAAAACGAAGACCATCAAAAATACCATATCCTAAGAATAATAAGACATAAAAATAGAGATTAAAAAGAGATATTCATCAACATAACTAACAACATCATAAGCATGTCTTGGGGAGGACCGTTACATGATCTTTAAAGTATACTTGAACTCAACAAGGAAAAATGGATGAGAGAAACAAAAAAAATATATCTCAACAAAAGGAGAAGGGTGGCTATGTGCCAAAATATCTATTAAGATCTTCTTGCATAGTAGGCCTAAATGCTACGTGTCAACAATGAATGCTTCCTCTTCGATATAGTTAAGCACAAATGAACTCCACCCACACATATGCACATAAGAAAATGGGTATACAAAAGAACCATAAATAGCTAGTCCAAAAAAATGTAGGTCTCCCAGGCACACATACAAGAGCAAAACACATTAATAGGTAAAAACTATAGACACACATACACAAAAATGGGTCTACAAGAGAGCCATAAATGGCTAGTCTAAAAATTGATGTAGACCTCTCTATATATATATGTGTGTGTGTGTGTGTGTGCAAGTAATTATTTACAAAGATTGTGCCAAAATCAAGGGTTCAACTTGCTCATAATCCACTTAAAAGCCAATTGCTCTATAGAAAGAAATGAGCGGAAAGCTTATAAGAGGATACAATTACAAATTTGTCGATCCCTTTTGCAATCTAAAATATTGCTATTTATAATTACAAGGAAAATTTTCCTCCAGAACTCATTGCAAGTGGATCTAACAATCTTAGCTACTCCTCCTATGGATCTTGAACATTAAATGAAGTACCTCTTAACCATAATGGCTATTAGGTCTAAAAATTTTATCAACATACTTGTCTTGAATGAACGTCTGATACTTTTAATTAAGATGTATTTTGGTAGGTGGTATTTATCTCCTTAGTTGAGAATGCATTAACTCAATTCACCTACTTTTGTCATAGTTCAACATGCTTTTGACTTGACCCATGCATTGGTAGCAACTTAAATTTCTAGCACACCCTTGCTTCTTTCAAAATTCAAGGTCATCTTATAGATTGATTGGGAACATTGTTGTTGGCATTTAATCAGGGATTGCAAAAATTTCATTACCAAAACTTCTTTGAGAGAAAAGATCCCTTTGAGTCTGTCTCCTTACTACTTCATCCATTAAAAAAAATTCTTAACATAATTTTGCACAAGTTTTGACTATTGAGACTTGTCTCAGCTCCTTCCTCTTTAAGATAAAAGTTTTGATCGCTTGTGATTGGGGTTTTCCCTTAAGTGAAAATGGATAGTGAGAAATAAGTACAATTCATAAGGGGAACATTCAGGGGATTAGAGGTCAGAACTTTTTGCAAAGCAATATGATCAGGAAACATTGTGCTTCTAGTGCCAAAGAAAATTAACTTTTTGATAATTATACAACCCGACTATAACAAGGAAACAAAGGGAAGACATCGTGGAAGTCTATTAAATACTAGCTCAAAAGGTAACTATGTTGGTGGATGTTCTTGAAGGAAACATAATAAAAAAAAGCAAAGGATCTAGAGGAGACTGTTGGTTTTTGGACAACTAAACTTAGTTGAAATTGC
Source organism: Wollemia nobilis (assembly GCA_028583015.1). NCBI lineage: Eukaryota > Viridiplantae > Streptophyta > Pinopsida > Araucariales > Araucariaceae > Wollemia > Wollemia nobilis. The sequence goes on from JAQPPZ010002515.1 coordinate 3,282,237, forward strand.
TATGCATCGCTTAGTGGCTGACATAATTCTCCTTCTAGATTCCAAACTAACACATAAACAATCATCTCTTGGTAGGGGTAAGATTAATTATTTTCCCTTCTACTTGTTGGTGTGCTTAGAAGAATGGATACTACATAACTATGCAATAGATCCAAAAGTTGATGTCACCACTATGCCTCAGGAAATCTATGACGATATGGGCATTCAATATAATAGGGCTAGTTTTGGCATATTGTACTTCAACGAAAATATAGTCAAGGTAGTAGGGGTTGTAGAAAACATCTCAATCTTCTTGTATAGATTATCAAACATAGTTGTAATTCAAAATGTGGTGGTCATAGATGAGCCACCAATATTTGGGATAAATCTATCTAAGTAGTTCTTGGCATAAATAGGGCGACACAACATAAGATCATGCTCACATGACTTTTTCCTTCTTCCAAAAAATGGTTTGAATTCATGTCGAAAGGCTCTAGCCTTATCATATTGATAAATATAAAGATCAAAAGATATATTTAGTTAGATAATTCATGGAGCTAGCTAAGGTGGAAATAGTTGACTAGCCAAAAACTAATCTATAGCAAGTTTTTTTTAGTCCCAACATGATTCTTTTGTCAAACTTGGAAAATTGACATAACCTATAAATTAGCTATTAATTGGCACAACATCTTTCCCAACAAGCAAATCAAAAAATTCTAGGACATTTATCAGAGGAATGGTGCTCAGTCAAAAAATGTTCTAGAATAGAGATTCTCATGTGCTTTGGAACTCTTCAATTATTTGGCATATAGACCAATATACATAAGGATAGTGTCCAGTAACTTACACTCTTGAGGAAAATTACCAAAGCTAATTTCCAATGCCGCTTCTCAGATGAGTTTGGGATTTTATTTTGGCTCAAGGTCAATCCCTTGGCATAATTTTATCATAAAAAGCTACATGCCTCAAGAAATATTTTAGAGAAAACATATTAAATTTTGGTAATATATAGTTGGGACATTGTAGATCTTGAGGATGAAGTAGAACGCAACACCATCGACATGACAAGGCATGCCATAGTTTTATGTAAATAGACTAGAAAATATATAAAAGCTTAATACAAATAGAAAATAAGGTTGTTAGACAAGAATATAGCTAAATGGAAAAAGTGGGGTTTTAGAAAGTGCACCAATTAGATCACATGCATAAATTGATAGAATTTAGATAGTAGATCATGTGGAATGTTGATTTAGTGGCAATAAAAATTATCTCTTTTAAAATTTGGCACTTTATTATAAATTGGTAGCTTCTAGGTTGAGAAAAGAGAGAATTGACATGGTAGACCGAGTAAAGACGTTTTTAGGAAAATAAGCCTATATAAGGAAGGCTAACTTCAACATTACATCACTTGTAAGGAATGGAATTTTTCCAAGTTGTTGGTGATATAAGAATGATGGGAGTATGCATGAGGAATGACTCTAAACAGAAGCTGCTAAAACATGGGAGGTGAAATATGATCAATATTAGCCTTCCTAATGTTAGCTAAGGTAAGCGTTTTAATTGATGGCATCCCAATAACAATCTTTATGTGAGAAAAAACCATCTTGGTGTTAGCTAAATTATCCCAATGTTCACTAGAGGTGCTTCTCTATTGACAATGTCTGCACTCCTCTTGGCCTTTGATGAAGTCTCGGAAGAGACAACCATAATATTTTGGTAATTGGGTTTCACTCTTTCTCAAGAACACCAAAATTATGCCAAAAGAGTGAAGTCCAAGAACAAAATAATACGAACAGAATAAATACAACTTGGAAAACCAGTAAAGCTAACAAGTCTATGACTACTAGACTCTTGGTAAGCTTGTCAAGCAAGAACAACTGACTATAGTCCCCTCTTCAAATCATGGAATCTATCAAGACATAGTATGGATAAGAAAGAGCAAAAAATCTAGAAGAATTCCCTTAGTCAAGAGGGAAATTCTTCATCTTTTTTGCATTTTTTTGGTTTGGAGTTAAAATAACAAATAGTAAGGAGGTAAAAATGTGAAGCAAATGCTAAAAGACAATAGTCAGTGAAATATAAAATCTATAGATATCATTATTGAGAGGTATGGTTTTTCTCATATTTCTTTCTCTTCTTTCCATATTCTCCCACCACCCTTCGTATCCCATTACAGTTATCCTTTCTACTCATCCCGCTTCCTCTAATGATTATAGACTCAAATATTGCTCACTATTCACCCTTATTTCCCAAATGTATACTAAAATCTTCTTGACATATCAAATTTTTATGACTATAATCCAATGGATAGGCTGGATAAATTCTCCCTTTGCAATTAAATGAATCCATTGGAATTGATTGATAAGTTGTGTGAATATGACACGCAAGTGGAAATGAAAAAAGAGTGTCAATTCTATGGGGTGACACCTCAGTACTTGGATGATGAAGGCAATCACAAAGTGTCATCATGGGAGGAAAAAAGCTAAATAAAGGTGCCATCACATTATACCTTGATATAAACAAACCATTTTTGCCAAAGTAGAATTGGTGGTAGGTGGCACTAGCAAACAAGGAAAGAGAATATAGACAACATGCTAGACTTCTATTCATATGCCATAATTATTAAAACATAAAATCAAGCATGTGTTGTAAAAAAGTAAAAATTTATGGTGGAAATAGACAATTGGCTAAGTAAAGAAGGAGAGGATATGCACTGAATTTTTACAAGAAGAAGAAAAATCCATTAAGCAGTGTCAACCTTGAAAAAATCCAAAAAATAGTTAATGCTCTAACTGTTATCATCATTCACAAGGGCTATAAAGAGAGATGCAAGGCCAAAAGTTGTGAATGAAGTTTTATTTTACATGAGGATCTTGATATTGAGAAGCCATGCATAGCTCTAAAGTACCAGATTGTTGCACAATTATTTACAATATTGAAGAAGAATGCATGTGTAGTTTTGCAAAGAAAAGGATAGTAGAGAGCATAATATTCCCAAGTGCTTCAAATGTTTACCTAAGGAAAATTTCCTGGGTGAACAATTGAAGCACTTGGGAATATTATGCTCTCTACTATCCTTTTCTTTGCCTAATGTGAAATTTCCAAACCTAAAATAATTGTTAGCTATGGTAGATTATGGTCATGCAAGATTCAATTTTGTTAGAGGTATGTGTAGCTAGGTATATCCCCATATTTTTCTTCCTCCTACTCTTCTCATGGTTTTTCTCTTAATGTATTAATTTTCCATGTCCTAGCACTCTTCACCTTCCTAATCATATTCCCTATCTTCCATGATTCCTTAACCGCCATATACTATATTCATCATTCTTCTCATTCTATATCACATCATTCTCACTCTTACCTCCTGCCACACTCTTTCTATTGGAGCATTTCCTCTTCCCCATTCTATATAGAATCCCATATTTTGTACACAAATGACATGGATTTCCAACAAGAGTACTCTTCATTTCATGTTTCAATAAACCCCTTCGCATCTTCACCTTTCTACATCAATTCCCTATTCTAAAATTATTTCATTTCCCATAGCCTCAAACCTTGTTGTCTTTCTCATTTCTATTTTTGATCAAATTATCTTCTACCTCCCTTTCTCTTGACATTTTTGTTACCCCATCTATAAGGCTACTAGCTTCTCTATTTTTACAAGAAAAAATCCCCAAAAAATGCAAATAATGTAGGTGGATTTCACCACCTACATTCACAAATCCTTGCAAATCAAATCAAGTTATAATTTTGCATAAGTATTTTATTTATTGTTTCAAGGCATCAACACAATAGATAGACTAAAATAATATTTTAGACACAAATTGAAGACTGGATCAAGCTCTTGATGAATATCTAGCTATAGGATAGAAATGGAAGACTATCCAAAAAACTATAAATCAACTCAACATCCAACAATGCCAAGCCAAACTTAAAATTCTAACAAAGACAGTGGGTCCTGCACAATAATGTTGAACTATAAATACATCTAAGGCAAGGATGTCAGACATTACATAGTAGTGCCAGATAGAAATTTTATCTAAGGCATGGGCAATCAACGTATAGAAGCAAAAGCCAAACAATTCTATGAGCTGACATAAACAAAGGTGCAATGAAAGCTTGACATCCAACATTAATCACTATTTGAACTAAAATTTGACTAAGGAATAAACATCCAACATGCAAAAGCAGTGGTTGTACTCCTAAAGTAGCTTTCCATTAGAGGAACATAAAATATCCAATGTTTGATATCCCTTTGGACTCAAAATCTGGCTAAGTGTAAAGCTTCATCTAATTGGATGTTGGATTTTTTGAAGATGACATCATCCATTGTGGATAAAAGTTTGGATTTTAGTATTTAAGAGATGAATTCAAATGTTGGCTCAGTATGAAGATCCAACATCAAGGCAACCCCTTACCAGATGTAAAATACAACTAAGTATCAAAAAATTGTCAAGCTTTGGAAGAGGCTAACATCATTCCAAGAAGATGACTTGTTAGAAGGACCTCAAGACTTGATGATTTAACATACATGCTAGCTTCTTAGAAGAAATTTGGATTGGACACATCAACAAAACACACTTGAAATAGTTAACCCTAGTTGAGCTAAAAGCAATGTCCATTCCTTTTACTCACTTTGATAGACCTGCAAGAGAGACTCCATATAATTATTCCAAACTAACTAAATACAATGTAAATCTATATATACTTGAAGGTAGCCCATTTTCAAGGGTCGACTCTTTAGATTTTACAATTGCATAAGTTGTATAGTGACTATACTGGCTGCCTCTTGATAAAGGTTGAAGTGTTGTTTGGTCTCTATTTACAAGTGTGTAGAACATGTATGTATGTTAATTTCATTGTTAAGCCTTTCTATTCAAATTGGATGAATAGCGTATTATGTTAAAGTTATTCTATTATCTAGATATCTCCCTAGATTGCTACTTGTTCAATTTTTGGAATGCTTGTTCTAGTTAATGAATGTTATGTAATATCCTAAGATGGCTGGTCTGTTAGACCTTTTAATTGATTTGAGAGTGCAAGACTCTCATGCCTATGTCTCTTGTTGTGGTTGAATATTGTATAGCTTTAATCCTAGTTTCTAACCCTCCACGTTCATTTATTTAGTCTACAAACCCCTTGTTAGATTAACTAGTGGTATAGGAACTGACCTACTCTAGAGGTTGATCCAAAAGTTACTCTAGAGTGAATATACATTGACTATAGAGAACTTAATAAAGCCACTCAAAAAGAACATTTCCTAGTTCTATTCATTGATTAGGTACTAGATACTCTTGCTAAAAAAAGTACTCTCTTTCAAGGATGGTTTTAGTGGATATAACAAAAATCAAATTGCTTTTGAAGACCAAGACAAGACAACTTTTACTTAGCCTTGGGGAACATTTGCTTACTATTTCTTATCTTTTGGATTTCATAATTCTCTTACAACCTTCTAGAGGGTAGTGCTTAGCATGTTCTCTTATTTAACTAGAGAATATATGAAAATTTATATGGATGATTTCACTATTTATGAAAATTCCTTTGAAGAAATATGGGCCTAATAGTGAAGTTTTTAGAACTCTAACTGTTAGCGTATTTTATATCTGCACTATTCTTACATTATTGTTGTAACAGTGCCTATTTCAGCCATGGGTGGTTTCGTAACCTCCGGGCTTAATAGGGCATATAGTGTCTATTTAATCTGCTGATTAATAAAATCTCGTTGCTGTTTATTCTAACATGGCATCAGAGCCAGTAGCGTGAGAAGAGAGGCTGGAGGCGGACGCTGTTTTGCTTGGAGAAAAGAAGCGGAAGGACACTGTGCACTGTTTTTCCCAGCGCTGGTCTGTTGTTTTTTCCCGAGCACCGCGAGTTTTTTTTTTCCTTCCGCGACGTGATTTTTTTTTAATCACGCCGTCGCGTGATTGCATTTGAAAGAAAAAAAAAACGGCGTGATTGTTTTTTTCTTCCGCCCCCCTCCCCCGTGATTGAATTTAAAAAAAAAAAAAAATAGCGGAAGGTGTCCGCTACCCCCCCCCACCCCACCCGCGATTAAAAAAAATAAAAAATCGCGGCGGCCATCCGCCGCCGCGACGTGCCCACTCTCCCTCCCTCCCCCCTTCCCCTCACTGCGCCGCGTGCACTGCGCAGTAGCCGTGCGCACCGCGCAGCACACTGCGCCACGTGCACTGCGCAACGACCGGCGATCACGTGCGGCGGCGTCGCCGGTGCGCAACGCACAGCGCGCAGCAGCCGTGACGCGCAACGACCAAGCAGCAGAGGCGGAGGCAAGGAAGCTGCGGCCGCCATCGCGTCCAGCAGCAGGGTAGCGGACTGGGGACCAGCAGCAGAGGTCGCGCTCGGGCAGCGGACTGGGGACCCTCCTCAAATACGAGGGGGCCCCTGATCCTGTCGGATCAGCCCGCTAGTCCACCTGGTGGTGGACTGTGCGGTAAGGCTCTGGGAGCCTGCAGGTCGCGGGTTCCAATCCCGCCGACCCCCCTTCCACAAAGGTAAAAAAAAAAAAATTTCCACATTTTTTTTTTATTATTTTTTTTCCTTAAAGTTAAACTTTAATTTTTTAATTTTAATTTATTTTCTATAGTTTAACCTTTATAAATTAAAATTAAATTTTTTAATTTGATTTTAATTTTTTCTTTAAAGGTTTTTTATAACTATATAAATTAAAATTAATATTTTTTTTTAACTTTAAGGTTATAAAATAATTTTCAAAATCATTTGTGGGAATTTTTTTTTTAAAAAGAAGGGGGTATTTTTTTTCAAAAATCAAAGGGGGAAAGAGAGTAATTTTCTGAAAATCAATTTTGGCATTATTGTAAAGGTGCATTTTCGGCTGCGCCCGACACCTAGTGGGTTATTCCTGTGGGCATTTTTTTTGTTGTATGTTGCATATTTGTTTTTTTTGCACTATAACATTAAAAATTAAAATCAAATTCACTCCCTAAGTCCCCGGAATAATTAAAACCCATCCGTGCAATTTATTGCACTACAGCGTTCGGTATTTGTGATACCTGGCCAGCACTTACAGGTAAAGCTGTCGTGATTGCGCTACTATATCCGCCGCCTAATATAGCTGCTACAACGACGTCTGAGCTTGTTCTCTATAAATCGTCGGGGAGAGATAAGTTTGCCAATTTTGCATTTTTTTACTCCATCCACTACCCTTAATCGCTCTTGTGTTTAGGCGTAAATCCTGACGAAGTATTCTTCATAGTGTTTAGGGGAAGTTACGCCCCACGCATGAGAAGAATCTTCTATGGTAGGTGCCATCAACAAAGCGATTCCCTTTCAGTACTGCTTATGTTCCACGTATCGTATGATCTCTAAAACTCACCTATAGTTTCCCTCACGTAAGGGCGGGTGATTTTTGTTGATCTTTCTAAATACCTATAGTTTCCCTCACGTAAGGGCGGGTATTTTGTACGGTATAACGGCCTAGCAAAAGGTATATCGAAAGGGGGACCAATTGGTGTTATAAGGAACCTTCATCATGTCTGCAAAACTAATGACTGATTCTCATCAGTTGTTGAAAGGTCCTAATTACACACCATGGAAAAATAAGATGAAGGCCATCCTAGCAATGGATGATTTATGGGATGTTGTATCTGGAGCAACAACCAGACCTTCACCATTGCTTGGTGCTACAACTCCATCTAATGCTCAAAGAGACTTTGATAAGCTAGACAGTAAAGCAAAAGTGCTCATCTTGCTTGTCGTGTCTGATGAAGTCCAACCCCATATTGCTGATTGTGCAACTAGTAAAGCGGCATGGGATGCCCTTAATACTATATATGAGGGAAAGAATGATTCCACCATTCTATTTCTTCAATCTCAATTACACGATCCGAGCATGAAGCGGGGTGAGACAATTGAATTCTTTCTTTGCAGAGTTTCGAAATTGAAAGCAAAGTTGAATTCTTTGGGAGAACCGATTGAAGACAAGCTCCTTACTTCGAGTTGTATTGAGAGCTTTACCTGATTCTTATCGGGTGTTGATTACTTCCCTTCATGTATCACAACGGAAAGTTACTTTTGTAGAATTGGTTAATATGCTTCAAGAGGAGGAAGCACGCCAACTACAGAGATGATTCTTCTAACACTGCTCTCTACATCAACGAGAAAGGGCGAGAACCAGAAGAAGGGTAATTTTTAGAAGGGAGGGAATTCACAAAAGGATTCAAAAGGGAAACAAACTCAACAACCTCAACGAAAAAAGAGATATTGCAAGATCTGTGACAAAGAAGGTCATGATACAAACAGATGTTGGCATAAGAATAAGCAATCAAAACAGAAAGGCCGAAACAAACCACAAAAGAACAAACAACAAGTGAATGTTGTTGTTGAAGAATCGACACGGATTACGAGAGAGCTCACAAAGTTCTCATGACTACCACAGTGTCTAAGCGGACGGATCCTATATGGTATGTTGATTACGGAGCCGATAAGCACATGACTGGTGACAAATCGTGGTTTGAGTCTTTTGAGGCCAAAGAGGGCAAACCTGTCACTATTGCTGATGATAAAACCTACAAGGTTCAGGGAGAAGGCACTGTTTCAGTCACTCTTCCTGATGGCAAGTGTCAGATTGATAAAGTCCTCTATGTTCCAGGATTGGCAAACAATTTGTTGTCAGTCACACAAATTCTGGACAAAGATATGGTTGTGAACTTTAGTGTTGAGGGAGGCAAGAAGTGTTGTTCTATTACCAGGAGGGGTAAGAACATTGCAACCGCTTCATATAAGCATGGCTTATTTGCCTTAGATACTATCTCTACTCCACATGTTGCCATGACGGTCTCTACAAAAGAGGCAACTTCCCTATGGCACAAGAGATATGGACATTTGAGTTCTGGCTACTTACTTGAGCTAAGTAAGTATGAGATGGTTAAGGGTCTTCCTTCCCTTTCTACCACTTTACCAGTTTGCTTTGACTGCGCAGCGGAAAGCGACATAGAGTGCCTTTTGAAAAGAGCTCTACAAGAGCAAAGAAACCTCTGGAGTTGGTTCATACCGATCCGTGCGGTCCCTTCACTCCCAACCGTTGTGGGGGTAAGAGGTATTTTTAGTTATTTGTGGATGATTACTCACGAAAGATGTGGGTATTCTTTCTTCAACTGAAATCTGAAGCATTTGGCTTCTTTCAGCAATTCAAGAAATCTGTTGAGAAGGAGTCAGGGACTTCTATAAAGACCCTCCGCTCAGATCGAGGGGGGGAGTTCACCTCTAAAGAATTTTTTGCATTCTTGAAAGAAAATGGGATCACAAGACAATTAACTACTGCTTATACTCCTCAGCAAAATGGAGTTGCTGAAAGGAGGAATCGTTCCATCATGGAAATGGTTTGTTGCATGCTCACGGGAGCTAGACTTGAGCAACTATATTGGGCGGAAGCTGTCACCACAGCGATGATATCCGTTGAATAGGGCACCCACAAAGGCCCTACAAGGAATGACTCCACAGGAAGCATGGAGTGGTAGGAAACCCTCCATTTCTCATCTACGCATTTTTGGGTGTAAAGCTTTCATGCACATACCAAAAGAGAAAAGGAAGAAGCTAGATGAGAAGTCATTGAAGTGTATTCTTCTTGGGTATGATGAGCACTCTAAGGGTTATCGTTTGATTGATCCCTTAACCAAGAAGATTCACATAAGTAGAGATGTTGTTTTTGATGAGGCTTTCACATCGACAAACACATCGGATGTATACCTAGATCTTGTGGAAACTCGGAGTTGTTAAATCTCCTTCATCAAAGGTTGGAGGTTCTTCCGCATCTTCTTCAACACCTAAGAAGAAGAATCCAAAGTGGTATACAAATACAATCAAAGACTCTAAGCTATCTACTCCACCAGATTTGACTTTGGATAGGCCTCGTACTCGCAACATGGCTCGACAGGAGAAAGCTGCAACAGAGAATACTGGGGTTGATGATCTGTGTCAATCTTTTGAAGAACTTTTTGTAGATCCAGAGAGAGATACAGAAGATATGGATATTGATAGTGATAAGGTGTTTATGTCTTCCATAGACGATCTTGAACCTGCATCAGTACAAGTTGCTCTCGGTGAGCCTCAGTGGAAGGCTGCTATGGATGCAGAATATAAGTCTTTGATGAAAAACAAAACTTGGAAGCTTGTCGATCTGCCACACGGAAAGAAACCCATAGGCTGCAAATGGGTGTATAAAGTCAAGTACAAAGCAGATGGGACAATTGATAAGCATAAGGCCCGTCTTGTTGCAAAGGGCTATGCTCAAAAGGAAGGCATTGACTACGAGGAAACTTTTGCACCTACTCGCTCGGATGACAACAATTCGAGTTATTTGTGCTATGGCAACACGGTTTGGGTGGAAAGTTCATCGGATGGATGTCAAAAGTGCCTTTACGAATGGTGATCTCCAAGAAGAAGTCTATATGACTCAACCGGAAGGATTTGCGGTGGAAGGCCAACAGCGAGAAAGTTTGCAAATTGGTCAAATCCTTATATGGCCCGAAACAAGCTCCTCGAGCTTGGTATATAAAAATGGACAATCACCTCCTACGACATGGTTTTAAGAGATGTCCATCGGATGCAAACCTCTATTTCAAGAAACAGGGGTTCGAGATAGTGTTTCTTGTACTCTATGTTGATGATCTGCTCATTATAGGGAGTTCGAAAACTATGATATCTACTGTCGAAAGAGACTTGTGTAAATATTTTGAGATGTCGGATCTCGGACTTCTCCATTCTTGTCTTGGTCCGGAATTCAGCCAGAAGGAGCACTCCATTAAAGTGTCTCAGAAAAAATATGCCAAGACATTGCTAGAAAAATATCGCATGACTGATTGCAAGCCAATGGCAACTCCGATGGAGACTGGACTTCAGTTATCGCGATATGATGATTCACCTCAGGTAGATGGTACTCTCTATCGATAGTTGATTGGGAGTCTCATATATCTGACCAATACTAGGCCAGATCTCGTATTTGCTGTCAACTATCTTTCGAGGTTCATGCAGGAGCCTAAGACCACTCATTGGAAAGCAGCAAAACGTGTTCTTCACTATGTTCGTGGCACAATGGAATATGGCCTAGAATACAAGAGGAACAACAAATTCTTCTTACAAGGATACACGGACTCCGACTATGCCGGATCATTTGATGATCGCAAGTCAACTTCAGGATATATTTTTCATCTTGGATCCGGTCCTGTCTCTTGGCACGACAAGAAGCAACGGTGGTTGCTATTTCATCAACAGAGGCGAGTATCGCGCCGCACGTGAAGCTGTGTGCGAAGTGATATGGTTGCATCGCATTCTGACAAGTATGGGTCATCCATCCAAATCTCCAATACACTTGTTTTGCGACAATCAGGGTGTTCGAACCTAGTCAAGAATCCAGTCCATCATGAAAGAACAAAACACATTGACACACAATGTCATTTCATTCGAGATGAAGTTTCGAGGCACCGAATTCAGCTTCGGCACATTCCCACTGATGCTCAAGTTGCAGACATTTTCACTAAGGCACTTGCACGTGTCAAATTTGAATTGTTTCGCAGCTCTCTTTGTATTGCAAAATGATGTAATCAGGGGGGATGTTAGTATAGCTAGTAGTTATATTATTACCCCAATAATGTAATAAGGGGGGATGTTAGCGTATATTATATCTGCACTATTCTTACATTATTGTTGTAACAGTGCCTATTTCAGCCATGGGTGGTTTCGTAACCTCCGGGCTTAATAGGGCATATAGTGTCTATTTAATCTGCTGATTAATAAAATCTCGTGGTTGTTTATTCTAACACTAACAAGAAGGTCCAAGGTTCAAATCCTATAGTGTAGGGTTGTACACTATGCTTTGGTAACTAGAGTATGATTAGATAACCAAATATTATGTATATAACATTCTTCACAATTCCCAAAAAGGAATAGGTCAGTTAGTAGCAACCAAGTGTGTTGATGGGTTGTAACGATTTGATTCTTTGGAAGGTTAAGGGTTCTATTGATTTTATCTTTACCCAGTGGGCTAGGGATTATAGAAGTTTCCTACACACAAAAAAATCTTCACAATGATTGTCCCATACGTCCTATGGCCTTGTGGACATTAAAATCTAGTTTATCTTTTGATGTTTATGTAGCAAAAATAACTAAACATAAAAATATATGAGACAAAAAAGGAGAGATTGCAATGTGAAAAATGATTCTTTTTGTATTAATACAAGGGAGCCTAAATCTCCCAATTTTACAATGCTTTTGCTTGCCCTAATGTCTTAGGGAATATATTACAATATTCTCTCCTTCTAAGTATAATGCTTTAATGGGGGGTCTTCCAGCTCTTCAGAAAGCTATGGTGTGTTCTTCACTCCTCCGCTACAGCTCCAAGGGTGAGTGGGCTTTTGGTATCCAGCAATGGGACCACTCCAGCTTCAATAGCTTTCCAAGTACTGGTCTCCTGCATTCATGGAAATCAAACAAAGGTTTATTAGCACCTGTATATAAGATTCAAAACCAAGGCAAATAAAACAAACCCTTGAATGAATGCTTGCAGAAAACATAGAAATTAAAATCAGAATGCTTGCTAACAATTTGAGAACTCACTGATTTGTGTCGTTGTCAAGATTTTCTACGCTCTAAGTAATCACGAGTGTGTGGTTAGAGTTGGTGAACCGCGGGAGCATGATTAAGAAACCGTGGGAGGGTGGTTGCTACTATGTAACCACGGACGGGAGGTTGAGGCTGTACGGCAGAAAGCTCCAAAAGGGGTACTCTATGATTTCAAATCTTTGGCTTCCTCGAGATGCATGTGAATTTTTGGTACAATTTTGGCAGCCTGGCTATGTATGTTCTCAGCCTCCTTTGGTTGATGGGGTTGTGTTGCTTTTATAGGTAATTTTGGGTTTTGGAGGAAAAAGGGAGGTGGCAAGCCAAGATTGCTAAGTGATAATCCAGGGCTGCCAAATGGAAGGTGCAGTTATAGTGAGTCATCCAAGGTGGCTCACTTAACTGGGATGATGTGTCTAATGGGTGACTGCAAGTGGAGTGAGGTGTGAGGGTTGTCCCATGTGAAGGGACAAGGGGGACATGAGTGTGTGAGATGTGGAAAGGGATGGGGTAGTGGTGGCTAGGACACATGTCTAGTGATTAGGCAGGGTATCCTAAGCAGATTTTCTAGATTTATTAAAATCTAGAAAATAGGATAATGTGTAGGATTTATACACCTAAGTTTAGACTTAGGTATATAATTTTATTATGCAGGGTTGTGATGTGGGATGCAAAATGGGGTTTTATGAATGCCTAGTTTTTGGTGTCTACAGTTTAACAAACTTGAAACAAGTACTCTAAACGTGTCAAGTTACTAATCTTTCACTAAGCAATGAAAATTTTATATGATGATGATAGAGGGAATAGTACTAGGAAACCACGTTTTTTTTCATGACATTAAAGTCAATCCTAAAAAAACTAAAATTTTAAAGAACCTTCCAACTCCACAAAAGCAAAAGGATGTTTATGGTTTCTTAGAACATGTAGGGTACTAAAAAATTGTATTCAAGATTTTAGCAGGATTGTAAATCCCTTATTTACTTTGCTAACTAAGGATGCTCAATTTATTTGGACACTTAAATGCTAGAAAACCTTTGAAACCTTAAAGCAAAAACTAATTTCAACATGGCTTAAAGGGTCTAAATTGGAACTTGTCATTTCATATCTATATTGATGCTTCTAACATAGTACTAGGAGCAGTTCTTTGAAAAAAAGAAAATAAGAAGACCTATGTCGTTTAATATATTAGCAAAAAGCTCTCAAGATCCAAACTAAACTATACAATTATCGAAAAAAAAATCTTGCAGTAGTACATGTTATTATAAATAATTCCATTATATCATAGGATATCCAAGTTTTGTGTATGTTGACCATGCTATAATTAAGTACTTAAGAAATAAACATGTTTTAAATTATTAGGTGGTTATTATCGTTGCTAGAATTTGATATCAAAATACTTGACAACCCTAAAATGGAGAATATTGTTGCTAATTTTCTTTTTAGGATTTCAAATAGTTTAGATGATCCTCTTATTGAGAATGCATTTCCATATATCTTTTTGTATTATCTATGAAGACAATATGGTTCATGGATTTTGTAAACTACTTATTTATGGGAAAAGCTCTCTAACACTTTCCTCTAAAAAGACTTATCGCATTAGGCAAAGTGCTTCATATACTTGGATCATAGGATGTCTCTTTAAGACCAGACAAGATCATATGATGGTGATATGTTTGAGAGTATGAAGTTATTGATATTGTATGGGCTTGTCTAGGTGAGCCTTATGGAGGACACTTTTCAAATAGAAAGACAATTGCCAAAATCTTAAATGCAAGTTACTATTGATTAAATTTATTCATACCTTCTAAGGATTATGTGGTTTGTTGTGATTAATGTCAACACACATGAACACCAACCCCGTCAAATGAGATGCTATTGCTTCTATAATTATGGTCCATTTGAGAAATGGGGATTGAATTTTTGGGGACCTATTAGCCCATCTTCCAATGAGGAGTATATTATTTCATGTACAAATTATGTTACCAAGTGGGTATAGGTAAAAGCATTAAAAATGTTCAAAATGAAAAAGTAGTAGAACTTTTGTATGAAGAAATGGTTACATGATATGGTGTACCTAGAGATATTATCAAAAATAAAGGACCATAGTTTACTTTAATATTCATTGAAGGATTGGTTAAATAATATGAAATTTACCATAGGAAGTCCACTCATTATATTCCATAGGCAAAAAGGTGAATGGACGTTAGAAATAAGGAGTTAGTAAATATTCACCAACATAGTTCAAACTCACCACAAGGATTGTGTCAATTGCCTTATAGAAGTTGTTTGGACCTATTGGACAACATGGAAGACTACCACAAGACTTACATGATATGGGCTTATGTATGACAATATGACAATCATAACTATAAAATTTTAAGTCAAATATCTACGGACAACTTTCAAACTAAGAACAAACTTTTTTGGAGCACAAAAACATAATATGGAAGAATTTAACACTTCGAACGAGCTTCAACAACAAGCACTCTTTCATATAGAAATAATCCATATGTTATGATCACTTTATCAAGGAAAAAATTAGAAGTATAGATTAGATACTACTTAATGATTCTTGATTCGTGGACTTCAAAGGGAAACTGAAATATGTTGGTTAGGGCCCTATGAAGTTGACACAATATTTGATAATGGGGTGATCAAGATATGGACAATTAATGAATGGTCGTCGACTTTGACTTTACTATAAATTATTAATTAGAGATAAATTCATGATCCACCTTCTATCTTAATCTCATTTTGCATTGGTGGAGGTAGATTCTCTTACAACCAACAATAAGCATTGACCAACTCTCTCATGTACCCCAAAAAATACTTGATGGTGAAAACTCGTTTGGATGCTATCGAGGAGACCTTCATAAAACTAGTTGGCTAGCTAAACTCTCCCTAAAAAAATATTGGGATTGAAAACCTTTTTGGCCACTACCAAGAGGGGGATAATTAGAAAAACCAAATTGAAAAATAAAATACCAATAGTATTTTTCTTATAGATTTTCATTAACTTCCTGATGCTCACATCTTGATTCAACATACATTTGTTTGTCAATTTTTAGGTACTTTAGCTAAATTATTCTATTTTTTATAAATATTATTATTTTATATTATATTTTATACATGTATAAATGAATTTGTTATTTTCTTCTCTATATACCTTTTCATTTCCAAAGTATAAGATCATTTCATAGTTTTTCTTATTTTCTCATATTGTACAAATCTCACTTCTCATATTTGTATCCCCATTCATGTAAACTACTAGTCATCCACCTCTTCTAAACCATGTATCCTATTCCCTAAGTTCTTGCTAGTTGCCATCTCCATTAACACATATGGATTACTACCTAAATATCCACACAATCCTATATAATGCTTAGCATAAATTTCTAAGGATGGCATTATGATTAAGTTGGGGGAAACATCAATATAGGATATGCTATTTGGACATGGTGTAAGGAGAACTCATTGAAATTTTACAATGAGCACATGATAGGACATACAGGTCATCACATAGTCATAGATAATGAGACTAGCCATTATGGCATTAGAAACTATTAGATAACTCACCTTGATCATTTGAATGACAGACATACTTGTGGAATGAAGCAACTACCATATATACCACCATAATAACTACTTGAAGATTTATAAAATTAAAAAATCAGTGCCATATATGACACATTTACTATCAAAGTGGAGGTAAAATTGCAAGAACAGAGAGAAGATATATAGAGAAATTCAACTAAGAAATGGAATAACCATTGGACATGGAGAGAAGTGTGACAAACCAACAAATACAAAGAAAATTGGAGGTAAAATTGCAATAATAGAGAGAAGAAATATAGAGGAATTCAACTAAGAAATGGAATAACCATTGGACATGGAGAGAAGTGTGACAAATCAACAAATACAAAGAAAGTTTGAAAAAACCTGTAGGTAGCTCAAAATTTTAAAACTATAGGTTGGATAGCTATTATGAGTGCTTAACTACACAAATAAGGGAATTTCCCTTGAATTTTCTAGAGTAATGCAAGGAAACACAAGGGAAATAAAATACATAAGTGTTGCTACCATAAAAACCTCCACCATAGAAGCTATGAGATTGCAAATCGAAGGTGACTATTGGTATAAAAGCAAAGTTGAAGCCATAAATTCTAAGGAATTCATATGGGAAGGAGAGGAGGTCAATGTTACATTAAAGGAAATTAAGTGGATGTCATTATCTACACCTTGATATGAGTTGACCCTCCATAATTTAAGGTATATTACTTATAAAAGATGTCATAATTTTTGTTTTCTCTTATTGTTTCTATTTCATGTCCCATATTTGCAGCTATGGAAGGAGAATTAATATTCCTTACTTTTTTATGTAATCACCCTAGGAAATGGACCACAAAGTCTATGCAAGCAATGAGACTAGTCTTGCCCACCACAAAATATTCCAATTGTTAGTTAGGAATGCCCTAACCATACAAAAGCCTAGGATCACTTAGGAAATTTCATAGATAATGATAGAAAAGCAAAAAGCACACTAGCAAAGCATCCCACAAAATCTATTATAGAAACATTAGAAAAGTAATAACAATTTGAGCAACCCAAGGTTTTATTAGAGAAAAGAAAGGAGAATATTGAAGGATTCAATGTTGAGAATCCACAAGAGCCTCAATATCCAAGAAATACTAGGCAATCAAGACCATGAGTTGTAAAAGGTGATTCAATGGCCACCACTCCTAGAATGATGGATCCTCCTTTGAATGTATCAATTATAAACTTAGAATTATATTAGGAAGAGGATTTAGGTGAATCATTAAATGTATGGAGGTTCAAAAATAGGGAGCAATGTCTAAGAACCCAAAAAGGCCCAAAAAAGAGGAAGGAGACATCCTCCCCATAACCACCTAAAATAAAATGCAAGGTATGCATAAGGACCTTTTTTGAACCTTTGGAGACATTAGTAGAAGCATCCTCCCAAAAACTCACAGAGTTGGAGCCATAGGATATTGGGATAGAATAGTTTAAACACCTACAACTAGAGTATGACCAATTGGAGTTGGAAGAATCAATAGACTAGGAAGAATCAAAAGAGGTAGAACCTAAAGAAGTAGAGATTATGATGAGGACATCTATTGATGTAACAGATAGGATAGATCATTATTGTCCACTTAAGGACACTAAATAAATTAGATGTCTATCTTAAAACAAACCTACTGGTTGTTAGTTTGTTATTTGTTATCTTCCAAGATGACAACTTGTTACAATCTACAAGACACACAATTATGTACTTCATGCTTCTTTAAGCACAAGTTAATATAATTATCAACTCATTTTTTGTTCTTATTGATGTATATTACATTATTTGGTACATGCTAATGTACCCCCATGGTACCTTCATGGTACATTTGTAAATAGTATATTAGGGTTGAGTCTATAGTTTAGAGTGTGAGTTATATTTTCCCTTTTATGTAAGTGTCAATGTGTTGAAAATGCACAAGTTAATATAATTATCAACTCCTTTTTAGTTCCAATTGAGGTATATTACATTATTTGGTACATGCTAATGTACCCCCATGGTACCTTCATGGTACATTTGTAAATAGTAGATTATGGTTGAGTCTATAGTTTAGAGTGTGAGTTATATTTTTCCTTTTATGTAAGTGTTAATGTGTTGGAAATGCATGTGTCATGTAAGAGAGAATATGCACAAGTGTCTTGTCTGTAAGAGTGCAAATATGTAATGTACGGATGTGCACAAATGTAACAACTTAGATCTAACACACCTGGTATCCATTCCAATCTTGCACACTAGAATCACAAAGTAAAAATTTCAACTAGTTTTAAGGTTTAGACATGGCATAAGGTAAAAATTATTATGTTTCTTACCCAACATTTTATTAGTACAAGGCATAGAAAACCTACTTGAGGATGTAGACCGCTGCAAACGATCACCCAACCGGACGATATTGGCCAAATCCCATAGAAGTGATACCTTTTTGTGAACCTATATTCTCATTTCACGAGAGCATAGGTTCATGGTTAGGGTTATCCTCTAGGGCCCATAACACCTAGAGGGTGGACACATACTTTTCCCATCCCTTAGCATGAAGGACTTAGGTTCATTTGACCTAATTTTTGTCTAGAATAAATAATCATGTAGGGGCTTAATGTTTATGCATTGTGCCTAGCTGAGAGTCCACCTTCCCTAGAGTCAACTAGGGCTCACCAATACACTGACTCAGGTCTTGGAATAACTTGTCATGGTACAATTGACAATGAGTTGTCCCATATCAACTCACCGTTGAGTAGCTAGCATTGGTATCTTGCTAGGTTTCTCCCAATCGCACGATGAGCAAAAGACTCATCACCATAATACTGGCACAACGACCTACAAGTGATGTCCCTTACCACCCCTCACCAGATGTTCTTGGCAAAAGGACCTCTTTTCCAAATCTGTTTTGCCAAAAAGTGATCGTTCTCAAGCACAGTAATTGTCCTTCCTACAATTACTGTTGTTGGGTATTTTATAAGTATCGATGATTGTCCTTCCCGCAATCACTAGTTCTGGTTGTTTTACAAATCATAATGATTACCCTTCCCATAATCACTGGTATTGGGTGTATTATGATTCACAGTGATTACCCTTATCACAATCACTGGTATTTTAGGTTTATCCTTTTGAGTTTGGACATTCATCATCCCAATTCATAGTGATTACCTCCTTGTAATCATCGATGTTGGGTGTTAACATTTTACCATCCTCCTCGATGGATAACAAGTTTTTTTAGATAATTCATCCTTATTAAGAGCTAAGTTTGCATCTGTAAGAGCCCTTAACCCAAGACCTCCCCTAGTTTTCTCATCACACAACTTGCTCCATTTCACCAAATAAAATTTCCTTTTATCATGTAAATTTGACCATAAAAAGGATAGCATAATAAAGATTAAATTTTTTTCAACTTATTTTGGCATAGAATACAAAGACATATAATATGTTGGAATGGCTTGTAAGACTAAATTAATTGCACTCTTCCTGCTAATGATAACCATCTATCTTTCCAAGATGGAAGTTTATTTTGAACTTTACTAATAACTGAATTCCATAAATCTATCCTCATTCTCCCCTCAAATAAAGGTATCCCTAGATAAGTTGTTGGCAAATTTGCCTCCTCCATTTGAAGCAACCAACAAATTCTTGCTTTGATATTAGGAGTGTTAAGAAGGTAATTTTTGGATTTAGACCTATTAATTTTTTTGCCCTGAAGCTCTTTTGTACTCTTTTAAAAAGTTATTCAAAGCTCTGGCCTCATTTATCCTTGCCCTTCCAAAAAGAGTTATATCATCTACAAATTGTTGATGGATGATGTTACTCAATGTTATTACTAACCTTAAGTCCACTTATAAACCCATATTTGTAAGGTTTCTTTAAGTTCCTACTCAAAACTTCTGCCATAATAATGAACAAATAAGGAGATAGAGGATCTCCTTGTCTAAGGCCTCTCTTGGATTTAAAATATTCTGTCACTAACTCATTGAC
This sequence comes from Wollemia nobilis, assembly GCA_028583015.1. NCBI lineage: Eukaryota > Viridiplantae > Streptophyta > Pinopsida > Araucariales > Araucariaceae > Wollemia > Wollemia nobilis. The sequence continues at coordinate 3,302,350 of JAQPPZ010002515.1, forward strand.
CAACACTGAATAAAAAAATGTAGAGACACAAGCTTTAATCCATCTCACCCATTTCTTCCCAAAACCAAACTTATCTAAAACTGCAAAAAGAAAATTCCATTTAACCCTATCATAGGCTTTACTCAAGTTTTAAGATCATAGCTTTCTCTTTTCTTGAAGTTATTGAATGTATAACTTCATGAGATACTATGATCCCATCCAAAATATGTCTCCCTTTCACAAAACCTCCTTGCTCTTCTGAAATGATTTTCTCTAACAATGGTCTTAATATATTTGCCATAACTTTGGAAATAATATTATAAGCCATATTACATAGGCTTATGTGTCTAAAAAAATCAAACAATTCAGCATCCTTCCTTTTTGGAATTAGGGTAAGATAAGTTGCATTTATCTTACAAGAAAATGTATTGTTTTATCCTAGACTTTTCCACTACCACCAATAAAGAATCCTTCACTATATCCCAATTATGTTGGTAAAATGTTGTAGAGAGTCCATATGGACCAAGGGATTTATTCTTATTAAAAGAGAAAAGAGCTAACTGAACTTCTAGAGTAATAGGCTCCATAAGTTTAATATTGTCTTCATTTGTTATAACTGAAGGAACATTTTGAAGAAGTTTATCATTAAGAACTTCGATCTCCTCTGAACCTAGAATATTTTGATAAAACGACTTAGCCTCTTTTCTAATTTCACTTTGATCTTCAATCCAAACACCTTCTATTGATTTAATTCTACCAATTCTAGATTCTATGTACTATAGCCATCCTATGAAAAAACTTTGTATTTTTATCTCCTTTTAACCAAGTCTGTCTTGATTTTAATATTAAGAATTTCTCTTCCTTACTCAAAATATTATGATATTCACTAAGCAACTCCCTTTCCTCCGAGCTTGTATTATTTTCATCACCTTTTTGGAATTTTGAAAGTTTATCTTTTAGTTCTTTTTTCTCAAAAATATTTCCAAAGGTGTTCTTGTTCCATTCTTTTAATCTAGATGTCATAGCTTTAATTTTGTTTGGAAGAGCATGCAACCCATCATTACCTAAAGGATTCCATGTTTGAGCTATCTAATCAACAAATTGAGGATGGTCTTTCCACATCTACTCATATTTAAAATATAATCTTTTTTGAGATGACCAAAATTTATATCTGTAATTTTCAAAAACACATAAAAAAATTGATTGCTCAAGCTAATGAGTACATTCCCAAATGTCTTACTACCTGCAATCCAAGAACTTCTCTTTGATTCAGTGAACAAGCAAAAAAAAATTCTCAAGAAATTGCCACAACTTGGGAATCTCAAATCAAGGAGCTCCTTGAAGGAAAGCTCAAAGCTTGGAGAGTCGAATTACAAATCCAAAAATATGTGTAGTTGAAAGCTCAAGCAGCTTGTGAAAATGTTGCCCGAGAAGTCCCAAAAGTCAACATGGCAGAGGCTATAGAAAGTGTGGCTGATTTGGTCAAAAAAGAAATCAAGCAGCAAATGGACCGTTTGGAGAAACTTATCATAGGTATGAAACAAATACCCTTGCACATCATAACAGGAATAAAATTCATAGCATAGGGTCTAACTGCATGACTTCATCAATGCAAAAGCAACGTACAAAGCATCAGCCTCAACCACACCCAAACAGACAACCACCACGGTAGCCGTAACAAAGAAATAAAAAAACAAAAGCAACCACAGCGACAACGTCATAATTTAAACTACCAAGGCCCTTCTCCACAAAGACGAAAGAAAAGGAGAAACTTTCAGAACCACACTTTATCTACACAGTAGCAATCGTGACATCGCAATGGAGGAAATTTCCAAAAATTTGGTTTCGGGAATCAAAGACAGGATTTCGTCCCATTTGTGTAGAAGCAACAAGGACAGGGGTACTTCCATCGTCAAAATGACGGCGAAAACCAAAAATAACCTCTTAGGCCACAATTTTTAGCCCTTAGGACTATGGCCACCGATTTTTATACAGGAGTCCTGTTTGGGTTGTTGATGGTAAAATTACAAATCTTGTCGTCCACAATTTATCTTCCAAAGAACTTACCCATAATGAGATTGAGGCCCTCGGCCTGGGTTTAAAGTTCCTCCCTATTCCACCTCCCATGGCCAAGGAATTTATTAAACAAGAATTTTCTACCTTTTATAGACGGTTTCATCTTGAGTGGTTTTTTGGGCCTAAAGGTGGCCTTCCTAACCCTCCAAAGCCCATTGACCCTTTCCCTGTTCCCAACCCTAATTACAATCCTCCACAGTTTTACAACCCTTTGGAAGATATTATTGGTATGAGAGAAAGATTTCTCAATAAGAAATTATCTGCTTCCAACCCTTTTCGCCATAATGCTTTCTCACCCTATATCTAGTCTGATATTCGCTCCCTTGCTAATGACAAATCAATTGCCATTAGACCTGCAGATAAAAATTTGGGTGTCTATGTTTTTCCTATGGATTGTTATGTCTGAAGACCTCTCCCAGCTTTCAAATCATAATGTTTACACGGATGTTGACATGGTCCCTTGGTTGGATATTTTTTCTCAACTCCAGGACCTACTTGGCCATGCTGTTATGTGGGGTTTGCTTTTAGAAAACCACAGAAAGTTCATGCTTCAAATTACTCCTCCCCTTGCTAGAGTCTGTGTTTTTTACTTGCTTCCCAAAATCCATAAGCCTAAGCTTGTTGGTCGTCCCATCTGCCCTTATTGCGGGTTTATGCCTTGAACCAGCCTCCAAATGGCTCCACCATTTACTCCTGCCCATTTTGCTTAAGTAGAAAAACCATCTTCGGGATTCTATCTCCCTTATCAAAGATTTGCATGGCCTCTCTTTTCCTCAGGATATTATCTTTTTTTCCTTCGATGTGGAATGCCTCTATCCTACTATCCCCACTTCTCAAGGATTGACCGCTCTTCATCATTTTTTGGAATATGAATGACTCAGATAAAACCAATTTTGTGGTGAGACTTGCAGAAATGGTGTTAACCCAACACTATCTAGAATTCAAGGAAAAAACATACAGACAAATAAGGGGGACAACCATGAGAAGTAATTTTGTTGTGGTGTATGCTTGCTTATTCCTTTGTCATTTGGAAACATAGATATTTGATAAAGTTGTTGTTGATTGTCTTTTATTTTATAAAAGATATATCGATGGTGCCATTGGAGTTTGGCATGGCCTCAAAAAATATCTTGATGTTTTTCTTACTACTTATGGTTCCTTCTATTCAAGCATCAAAATTATTGCCTTTGTTTCTGACTTTGAGGTGACTCTCTTGGACACGGTGTTTTTCAAGGGACCTAATTTTGCTTAGACTGGAGTTCTCTGCACTAAATTATTCCAAAAACCGATGAATGTTTATCGGTATATTCCTGCTTCCTCCCATCATCCTGTTCACCAAAAGAAGGCATTCATCTTAAGTGAACTCAATAAGTTTTTGGTTAGAGAAAGTTCCAAGGAATGATTTATATTTGTAATAGACTCAGAGCAAGGGGATATCAGATTAACTTTCTCCTTCCTCTGTTTGAGAAAGTTAAATTTGACGACAGGCCCTCGTTGTTGGCTACAATTTTGGAGCAAGCACCACGCAAATATGGTTCCAAAATAAATACAGTTCCACTTCTTTTGAAATTGGACAATTGCAACTTTGCCAAAGACCTCCACATTAGCACAAATTTTATCTCTCCAATGTTTGAAAGATGGAGAAAAGACAACCACATTGCTCGAATCTTAGGATGCCCCTATAACGCCTACGATATCTCGTTAACATTAACCCGATGTGAGATGGCGACCACCGATCACTCGGGATTCGTGTCGTCGTCGGTTTGACGTGCACTCAAAGGATTCAAATCAGACTACATCCTTTGCTAACTAGCACCACCAAGGTTTGAACCTAGGTCTCTTCTTGGTGAGTGCCCATCCAGACTAGCACTTACCAATCCACCTAGCCCTTAAGGCTTCAATCTTTTAATAAGATCAACCAAACTTAATAAGAGAAATCCATTGCGGACATTACGAAACTAAATGGATATTCAACATTAATGTTTAACTATGAACAATCATTAATAGAATCATTGTTGCCTTAGTTTTTTTTTGTTTTTAATAAATACTTCTTATACATATACATATCCATCGTGGGGATTGAACCCGGGTCACGTCACCGATAATGTAAGTGGCGTCCTTGCTGGTAGACCACAACCCAGGTCACGTCACCGATAATGTAAGTGGCGTCCTTGCTGGTAGACCACAACACGCGGATAGAATAATTGTTGCCTTAGTTTTATCAAAACATTGGATGGTTGAAGAGTTTACACGAGCATTGTCGCGCTACATTAGAGCCTATCTTGCTATGAGTTTCTAGCATGTTTTTGGTTTATGTCTCAGCAGTTATGAGACAACTACAAATCAGCTTAATAATTTGGGCTATAATTAAGAGCAACCATTATGTAAAACATTCAATTTCCAACCCAGCGGGCAGCATAAGACATAATAACTAAGTTTTATGTCAATTCCAAACTTTAAATGAGCATCTAATAATTATATTATCTTGCGTGAGCACAAGCCTTTGTCGGCCTCATCTACCAACGTGCTTCGTGGTGCAAGGACTTCTATCATTCCTTAATAATATTTTAACACCAAGTGGACAGAGGCACTCCTCTCAATAATATACTATTGATCTTCGGGTTTCAATGGGGCGATAATGCAGGCATACAACAACTATGAATATGGTTAAGGAAACATATAGTCTTTACCTCCTGAAACATTCACATGCCTTCACGGTTGTAGTAGCAAAATGGGCATTGAGTCATTCACATGCCTCCACGGTTGTAGTAGCAAAATGGGCATTGAGTCATTACATAAGTCTTATCCGATCGTTCAAAGGGCAACGTATTCAAGGGGAAACTGATTGAGTTTGACCACATCACAAGGATTTATTTGGCCTTAGGAATACTGTTGAAAGTTACATACCAACGGCAGAACGACTCTTCGAACTTAATGGAATTTGCACAATAATAACAAACAAAAATCGATTTGCAAACAGGACAACTGTATGTTTATTTGCCTCGAGATTCAAGGCAAGATTACAACATGAAGTCTACGCATAATAGCTGATTACCTATATTTATCTCGGTGGAAGCTCTACATAGACAACGCATTTTAATATAATTAAAGCAACCTTTGTTTTTATACATATGCCATTCCAATCCCGCATTGCTAGCCTCCCAATAATAGTTAGCACATTACCTCAGAACAGAAATTATTTCTATTAATTGGCATCTCAAGCTTACAAGAATATCAAAGCAAACGGTTTTACAGCAACCACGTTGTTGACAGCTTATGATAAATTGTTTTAGCTATACAAAAACCTTAATGCATTCCAAGGGAAACTTTAGTGCCCAAACCAAATTTATTCAAGTATACTATAGTGATGATTTTCCAAACGTAAACCCATTGCTTGTCTACGTCTAATGGTAAACTTAAAGTAAAGACCCATTGCTTGTCTATGTCTAATGGTGAACCTATTGTAAAGAATTGGATTTATGGCCCAACGACCAAGCTTGAGAGCGTTGCACCACCGAAGGAAAAGGAACTTCTTCCATGACATAGAATGTCTCGCCAATGCGCTCCGTTCTTGAATCCGGCGACCAAGAGAGGGTTAGGAATGGGTTCAGAACGACACCAAAACAACGAATGAATGCACAATGCACTTTCCTATATGCCATTTAATAATGCACACAAACAAGCATACTTTCCAATCACAAAGTACATTTACCAGAATTCAATTTTAATTATATACGTTTGACGTTTTCAGCTGTGATGTTTTCGAATAACAAATAATCATAAGGTGCTGCCTTAATGCTATAACACAGTCTGGAATAATATCGACTCTCAAGCACCTTTCAATCTTTCTAGAATTGAACTCAAACATTACTCTTTTGAATTCAAGCAAAAAGCCCAAACAGAAATTATTACAGCAAAGCAATTTTAAATTTATAGCATGGGAATTATTCAAAGCTTAACACTAAAAGCAATTCATTAAGCAACTGATCATAGAAAAATAGTCCAACCGTTCATTTTCGTTAAGCATCCATATTTTTTAACTTCTCTTAGATTAGCCTAGGAGATGAAAAATAACAATTACCTTTATAGGGAAAGTACCTATTTTTGTTAAAAGTACTTCATATATGAAATTAAAGCTATCATTTGAATTTACTTATGATTATACTTTTCTAAATCCCTTGTATTCTACATTTGAATTGAAAAATAAAATTGTCATTTTTTTCAAAGCATCAAGAATGTCTCATATTCTTTAATGGACCAGAGTATAGTGCTCTTTATTGCCTTCATGGACTAATAGTAGTCAATATATACCAGAGTATAGTGCTCTTTATTGCCTTCATGGACTAATAGTAGTCAATATATACCAGAGTATAGTGCTCTTTATTGCCTTCATGGACTAATAGTAGTCAATATGTACCATGGAGTTTCAATTTTAAACATATACAAAGTGAGTGATGCACCTTTAAATCATTTGTATTCTATTTCTTCCATTTTATTGTTGAGCATTATGCAACAGTTGGCTTGAGTCTCAATATTATAATGGAAAGATCTCATGTTAGTAAGTAGAACATTTGTAAGGCTATTGATGCAACTATCTAAAGTAATTGCTGATTTTAATTGCTCTAGTAGTTCTAGATAAGGTTATTGTAGGGACTATGAAAAGTAATTGTTGATTATAATCTCTGGTAGTCCTGCAAAGATGAAGTTATTTACAAACTTGTGTATCTTTCCTATCCTAGTATATCCTTTAATCCTTCTCATGTTAGTAGAACATTGATAAGGTTGTCAAAGTGAATATGCGAAGTAATTGTTGATTTATAATCACTCTCCTAATCCTCTCACGATGCAATTTGACTTCTTCAAGGTTTAAAGTTATCAAGAACTTGTGTATCCTTCCTCTCTTAGCTCATCCTTCCTTCTTTATATCCTTTATTTGGAACTAAAATCTACACAAAAAAATTTAATTTGTTTTTAAACCTTATTCATTAAATACAAAGTCACATTTTAAGATCAACTTTCTCTTCACTTTCATAAATTCAAGAGGCATTATCTTCTCTTGGCTTTTATATGTTTTTTCATGAATATTTTTTTATGTTGTAGTTCTCATGACCGACAAAATGCATTCCTTGGAGTACTTATTAACTATAGATGTTGACTTTGATAGAGACCTTCAAAGTGAAGCAAAATCTCACCATTGAAATGCAACACTCACAAACAAAAGCCACATGAAACTTAAACAACTAACATAATAACTTCTTTAATTCAAATTCCTGCATTCATTTCAATCACATCACTCAATACATGCAACCCGCAGGCACATCTTTAAGTTATCTTAATAACTACGACTGCAATCTGATATGCCTGCAAAGATCCAACACATTGCATTTGTTTCTCAACAATCACCTTCAAGATTTCGATTGTGTATCAACTTACAACATACACAGAATCACGACATATGTCAAAAATCACATAACAGCTTTGAGTTATAATCAACTTACAAAACAAATTAATAAGCTCCTACCGCAACCACTATTCAAAAACTACCCTTAACAATCCTCAACATACATGTGATACCAATTGCAAATCTAAAACTCCATTTTTTTTCAAACATCCACACCTCACAAAAGATTAGCAGCTCTGCTTTTATAAGTAATCAGATTCAGGCCCCCAAATTTTTGAACATTAACCTTGAAACACTCCTCCAATGCTAACAAAACACTAACCAATGCATAAATTTGATTGAAGGTTGATGCTATTAATAGTATAAGCTGTCACACAAAAAAATGAAACAAAAATGTTTTTCACATTTACTGATATCATTTTTTGGCGTATCAACAATTCACTCATCTTATCATATTACAATAAGCACCAAAAATATGGAGCTAGACATAATAAGTTTCTTGTAAGAGTTATAATATATCCGAATTGAAGGGTTTGAAACAAACAATTTCATGCTATGATATCCAGGGAAAATTCATATTGTCAAGAACATACCCGATAGATGGTAAACACAACATGAACTAAAAGGACCTAATCAAACAGGTTGGTTTTGTCTTAAGCCATCTGTGCTACGTCTTCTTAGTCAGCTTAAATAACAAATACTGCACCAAAACTAAACAATCTATGTAAAACTCGTTCTCAGATATTGTTGTAGCATTGACTAGTTACAAGAAAGAATCGCCTTTTGATCAACCTACTAAATATACTGGAACAGCCAATTAAAGACCTCTTGATACCCCATTCTCCTAACATTACTCCACCTGAAGACCTCAACTGGATGTATCATATGGGATATGAATCAACAATTATTGATGAGTTCCAAAAGGTCTGCCTCTAGTCCCCCTTTATGTTCTAGAATCAGACCTTCTGGAATTCATCCATAATTGTTTACCAAGATCAAGAATGGCACATTTGCTAGAGAATCATCTGCATCAACCAAGTACACAAAAGCATCCACCTGCATTTAAGTAATTAGCATCATTAATGACACTGTTCTGGACCTTTGCCTGTACATATCACAGAATGCAACCTGTGGCCTGTCTTTAAGAGAGAGTAAATAACAAATTTAAACACAATTCAAAATATTATTGGCCAATGTCACCGTCTTTTAATTAGACTAAACCTGCTAAATTTTTAAGAGCACATCTAACCCGAAGAAAACAATTCCAGCTACAATAACATGAAAACAAGAAACAAACAAGAAAGGTAGCAGATTAACCCCAAATGTAAAACATAGCTACAAGCAACCAATAAACACTTGGAAGGGATATGCATGTTCCAACAAATAATATCCAAAGACATGATTTTGTTGCAAAACAAATTTTTAGCGAACACTTTAGAATCCTCGTTTTCTCAAAACTAATCAGCCTGGATGAACAAAGATAAAGAATTACTTACAGAATAGTGCAACCCATTTTAGATAAAATAACTGAAAGGATACTCATAAAATGTTAACAAATTCTTTATTTTAGTGTATCATTTTCTTTGTCCTGCCAAGCCATGCCTACTGTTTTCTTCTTGGCAGGTCAAACCCAACAGTTAATGAATATAGCATAGCTTAAGCTTTGTTGTCTATCTAGAGACTGTCATTATTTAAAGACCAATTCTACATCTGTATCCTTTTTATGGTGACTTCCTTTTTAATGAACAAACATTACCTAGATTCCATATAAAGTTGAGCAGCCAAAGAGCGCCAAGTAAGAAGCTGACAGCACCATAACAAGGCAGCAAAGCTCCAGAAGAAGTGTAACAGCACTCAGCCCAAAGAACACAACAAACATTAAGCGCAGCACCATCAAGGCAACCAATATTATTGAAGAGCATAAGCAACTAAACAAAGAAAGTTTTACCTCAGGTATTAGCTCCATTGAGCAGCAACAAAATTGAGGAAGACTCTAAGGACCAGCAACGTGACATATCCAAGATACAGAGAAAGTGCCATCCTTTTAAATTAAATCGGAGAGCTCTTAAAATAAAATCCTCTTGAATGCTTTTGCCTTCCCCTTCACCCACCGAACACCCCTCTTAATTTTAAGGGGATCTCTTCATTTTAAAAGCACCAACCCGCCTTTCTCTTCAGCCCGCCGGCTTTAGACTCGCATAAAATGTCGCTGCAAAAGGGTCAGAATAGGTAGAGCTTTCAGGCCCTCTACCGAAAACATTAAGCTCAACTTATCAAATCCAAGTTTGCTTTGTTATTGTTAAGTCTGCCTTCTCAGGCAAAACCCAGATATTAGCTCTTTTGGCTTACACTGGGGTTTAATTTCCCATAAAATCAATTATGCTTAGTTGATGTACTTTTCATGTCCTTAAATATTTTAGCTCTTTTGGCCTCCACTGGGGTTTAATTTCCCATAAAATCAATTATGCTTAGTTGATGTACTTTTCATGTGCTTAAATATTGTAAAAAAAATCTTTCCCAAAAGAAAAAGTAAAACTAAGTCCAAACAATACATAAAGCATGTCAACAGGCACTCTCTATATTATACCACACAAAAGAACTTACTTCCTTAGTATTACCTTGACTAACAAAACATTAGGATATGAGCACCTATTTCCACTTCTATATTAGTTTGGCATAGCAGGCATTTCTAAAAGAGTACAAAATCAATATACTAAATTGAAGATTCTCTTGCTTGTTTGGTAGGCACGTAGTTCTATCAATTGTTGTTTCTTTCAATATTCCCCAAAGGATGGACACATACCAAGTAGGAGTGCATTGGAGTATCAATAAACCTTTGGAGAGTACACATGTGACAACATTTCAAGGCAAGTAACAAACAAAAAACAACAAAAGCACATGTCCATCATAATTACATATCAAGAAAACGAAGCATCCAATTCTTAAGGCTAGCATGGACCAGATATATGCAGTGGAAACAAATACATTCTTCATCAGTCCCTAAAAGGCACGAGATAATCAAACACATTACTCAGTTTACTATAGTTTTTCAGATGCTCCAACAGGCTTTGCTTAAAAATCAATCTCTAATCTGGTTTAAATAAAAACATTTAAAAACAATCCACCCTCCATTATTCAAAAGAAGTGGCAGAACATAATTGTTTTTAAACAAGAAAACATACTTCTCAAATAGAGTATATTGCAAGCCTGATATAGAACAACATAAGAACTACATTAAATGGTATTGGGATTTGCGTCAATTGCAGTGATAATTACATTCATGGCTGTTTCAACTTTGAATAAACTGAGATTGATTCTCCTGATATCTGCATGTTAAAAAAAAATTGTTTTAAATTTATTGAACTCTTAAGCATAACATCTGACATGCCTGTATCAAATAGTATTAGCTCCATTAAATTCCTCAACTTTCAAGGAAGAGACCTAGATTCGAATCTTGTCAAATTATACATAAATAATGCCATAGTGTTGTAATACCACTAGGTGGTCATAATGTAATAAAGATGGGGTTCGTTTCAATCTGATACAACCCATTAACAATAAATTAATCTGACATGTTAGTCCCCGTAATCAAGAAGTTGTTGGGGATAAGAGCGATGTTGCTACTAACCCATGGAATCCTCATAAGGAGACATAATTCAAGCAAAAGTCACAGGTTGCCTCTTCTTACATAGCTGAAATGGAGGATGTTACATGATTGTATGGTATTTTTAAAAGGGAAGTTTCCTTCAGAATCCATCAACTTTTGTATTTATTTGGTTTAGACCCAACATTCAACAAAAATGGCCAACATTCAACTTTTAGAAGGAGAGGATGTTCTTATTGTCAGGAAAAAAGAACCTCTGAGTTGATCGACTGACTTTGGATATACTAATTTTAACCTTGTTAGTTTGGATATCTCAAGTTCCTCATTATGTTGTTAAGAACAAGCCAATCTCCTGTTCGTTATTTTATTCCTGGCCCTTTCCCATGCTATCCTTTGCCTTTTTGTAAGGGGTGTTGCTCCATTCAACCCTCACCTTAATCCAAATCCAGTTATCAAGAAATTCTGGAAGGGACATTAACCAGATTCCTTTCCAAAGAGATGTTAAAAATGCCAGATGTACAATCACCTACATGAGATGACATATTTTAAGATTTAGACCATTGTTGAAAAACTTGCAACTTGGCACTGAGCACTGCAATTTTGGAGAGTTTCTCAACAACTCGGCAAAAACATGGCAAAACAAGCATCGAACAGAATAATTTAATTTAAAAAATACATTTTACAACAAAAATTGAAGAGCCAAAAAGTTGATTTTCTATTAGATTTTTAAATAAGGAGTTCAATTACAATTCATGATCATAAATGGAAAGACAAAAAAATAGTAAAACACAACCTAAGCTAGGTGGTGAGCCCATAAACACCATACCATGGCTAATGAATGGGTGATAGTAGAGAGGTTGAGTTGCCATGATAAACTGTTCGAACCTTGTCACCAATCCAAAGAACTTCAAGTTCAAATAATTTAATAACTTTTTTCATTTTTGTCTTGAATTATTTCAAAGTTGTTTCAGTAATTAGTTAGGTGTAATTCACAATCTGTAAATGGTTAGTTTTCGAGTTTCTTTAATTAAATCGATGAATATCATTTTTTATTTGTTAGATGAACTTCAAGTGGATTTAATACGTATTGCTAAGTACTGCCTTGGCCACAGCAAAAATCATATAAGACTTAGACTAAATTTTAAAAATAATAACCTTTTCATTGATTCAAACCTCAATCCATTGTTTATGTAGTCATAGCTTTCCAAAAAGCAATCAATTAATAGACAAATTCAAAGCTTATTCACCAAAAGATTCATGTTCTAATCTACATATGCAAGTTTTTGCCGAGAAATCAGCAAGTTTTCGACACGAAACATGCCACAATTCGGTGATTTTTCTCAGAACCGAGTTTTTATTTTTTTATTTTTTAAATCTCATTACCATGAATTTCTCATGAGTTTCATGAGAAGTCCCCACGACCTCAACGAGATTTCTAACTATGATTTTTTTTTTATTAGGTGGAAGAAGGGGTTTTGAAAGGAACCCCGAACCTTTTACAAACCAATGAAGGGGTTTTCAGGGTCCCGAACCTTTAACAAAGAAGGGCCTCAAGGAGACGGCCACGAGGAGAAACAAAGAAAAGAACCTGAACAAGAAACTAATGGATCCGAAATCAAGATCCATGAGCAATCATAGAACTGGATCCCCCAAGATCCAAGAAAGGGATTTTGAAAGGTACCCCAAACCTTTACAAATCAATAAAGGGGTTTTGAGGAAACAACCACAAGAGACACAGAGAAGATAAGATAAGCTAGGTACATCGAGATTTGACAACAAGATCCAAGGACAATCTCCAAAAGAAAGACCCGAATCTCCAAGGATCCGATCACACTAGCCAAAGAAACAAACAAGACGTCAGTCCCGAGAGACGATATAAAAAGCAAGGTGAGAGACCAGAGGAGAGATTTGCCCAACCACCAAAAAAGCGCTTTAATTACAACTTTAAACTTAAAAAAGAACCCACTCAAAATTTATTCCAAAGGAAAAGGAACTTGTCTACCAAGGTCAAACTAGTCCATACAAACATCCAGAAAATCCCACTCACTTTTGAAATGGAAAAGATAAACATTCCCTCTAGGGACAAACATGAGCGTACATACACACAAACAATCCCACTTAAAATTGAAGTTAAAAAATATGGACTTTCCTGTTAGGTGTGAAGTCCGTATGGCCACTAGACGTCTAGGCCAGACGTCTGGGTTGCCAGACCAGACGTCTAGTCCAGACATCTGGGCTGCCAGACGTCTGGTCTGGCAGACATCTAGGCCAGACATCATGCCAAGAAGACACCAAAGAGGCAGACGTCTAGGTAGACGTACGTGAAAGACGAAAAGTCTTGGGAGCGGAAGATGAAACAAACAGTCTTTGGAGGCTTGCGTTGGAAGATGAAACGAACAGTTTTGGAGTCTTCCTTCTGCTCTATAAAAGGGATGTGATCCCTTGCATAATGTAATAAGAGAGTTGTTGAAAACGTCCAAGGACGTGAATGTAATCTTTGCTGAAATTAATAAGAAGAGAAGTTGCCATTGCCCCGTGGTTTTTCCTGCACATTGCAGGTTTCCACGTAAAATCTCTGTGTCACTTGTGTTACTGTTTCCGTGTTCTATATTTTTGTTATTGTGCTTCCTCTTGCAGGTGTGGAATCTTGGAGTTTTTCCTAACATCTGGTATCAGAGCTAAGGTTTTGTGCGAGTGGGAGCTGCAACAATGACAAAAGGTGTAACCAAGTTCGAGATTGAGAAATTTGATGGCAGGAACTTCGCTCTATGGAAGATGAAGGTGGAGGATTTGTTGGTTCGGAATGACCAAGCGCAAGCCTTGAAAGGGGTCGCGAATAAACCGAGCGAGCATGAAAGATGAGGAGTGGGCAACGCTTGACAGGAAGGCGGTTTCTACAATCCGTCTCTGCCTAGCGGACTCCGTCTTGTTCAATGTAGTTGAAGAAAAGACCGCGGAAGCCCTTTGGCAAAAGCTTGAAAAGTTGTATGAAACAAAATCAGCAACTAACAAGGTTTTTTTGAAAAAGCAACTTTATAGCTTGAGGATGAAGGAAAGTTCATCCGTGGTAGATCATTTGAATGAGTTTAATACTATGATCAATAAACTGGTTTCGATTAATGTGAAGATGGACGATGAAGATAGAGCTATCACCCTACTTTGTTCCCTCCCGGACACTTGGGATCATATGGTGATGACCATCAGTAATTCATCATCAGGAACTCTCAATTTTGATGATGTGGTAGCCGCTTTGTTGGCAGAAGAGTTGAGGCGAAAAACGTCTCTGGAACCCTCAACCAATGAAGCCCTATCTGTGAGAGGTCGATCGTTCGAGGGGAGTAAACAAGGTAGAAAGCAGTCCAGATCTAAGTCTAAAGGACATAAGCAGAAAGGGAAGTGTTGGCATTGTGGGAAGCCGGGACACTCCAAGAAGGACTGTTGGCAATTAAAGAATGGTGAAAAGCAAAATCAGCCATCAGCTGAAGCCAGTGCAGCAGATTCAGGAGAGACGGCAACATGTGAAGCCTTATGTATCAGTAACAGCAGATCAATGTTATATACCTGGGTTTTGGACTCAGGTGCATCCTTCCACATGTCTCCCCACAGAGAATGGTTTGACAAATATCAGCCATACTTGTGGTGGAAAGGTCTATTTGGGTGATGATCATCCTTTAGAAATTGTGGGAAGAGGGGATATAAGGATCAAGTTGGACGATGGTAGAGAAAGGATGCTATGTGATGTGCGACATGTGCCCGATTTGAGGAAGAATTTGCTATCAATCAAAATGATGGATAAGCTAGGGTATTATGTCACCTTTTGTAACAACTACTGCAAGATTACCAGAGGAGCTCTTGTAGTAGCAAAGGGAGAATCTTACGGGACCTTATACCGTTTATGCGGTGATACGGTGACAAACCATGCAGCAGCAACAACTTCTGTTCAGGATGCAGTAATGCTATGGCATCAACGCCTAGGCCATATGAGTGAAAAAGGCCTGAAAATTCTGCATGACAGAGGTATGCTTTCTGGGATTAAGTCTTGCAATTTAGACTTATGTGAGCACTTGTATTTTTGGTAAACGAGAAGAGGGTTCGGTTTCTTGCAAGTCTTGGTAAGAGTTCTGATTTTCTGCAACTTATACATTCGGATATATTTGGACCAGTCCCCACTCAGTCCTTGAATGGCGCCATCTATTTTCTGACTTTTATAGATGATTATTCTAGGAGAGTGTGGGTGTATTTTCTGAAGAAGTCGGAAGCTTTGCAGAAATTTAAAGAGTACAAAGCACGGGTAGAGAAGAGTTTGGGCAAGTCAATTTTGTGTCTCAGGTCAGATAATGGGGGTGAATATTGCTCCAAGGAATTTGATAAATTTTGTATGCAGGAAGGGATTAAGCACCAGAAGAGTGTACCATACACTCCACAACAAAATGGTGTGGTTGAGCGGATGAATCGCACAATCATGGAACGTGCAAGAAGCATGCTTAGCGCAGCCATGTTGGAGAAAAAGTTTTGGGCGGAGGTTGTTAATACAGTTGTTTATCTTATTAACAGGTCACCTACAGCTGCATTGGATGGACAGATTCCGGAGGAGGTTTGGTGTTGTAAGCCAATTGATTACTCTCATTTGCGCACTTTTGGTTGTGACGCGTTTGCCCATGTACCCAAAGAAAAAAGGTCCAAGCTTGACCCGAAGTCAAGCAAATGTGTTTTTCTCGGCTATGGAGATATAGTGAAGGGGTATAGGTTGTGGGATCCTATCGCCCACAAGGTAATTATTAGCCGGGATGTAATTGTTGATGAAAAATCCATGCAAAGGAAGGAGGTACAGCAAAATCCTAATGTTGTACCTGTTGAAGTAGAATTGAGTGAAGATGACTATGAAGATGAACATGCTGAAGTTTTTTATCAGCATGCAGAACAGCAAGTAGAACGAGGAAGTAGAGCAGCCACAACGGTCACAAGACCAAGAGCCGGAACCGACAGATCATTGGGTTAGAAGATCTACACGTCCACAAAAGTGTCCGGAAAGGTATTCTCATGTGTATCAGTCCTCTTTTGCTTTGTTAACCGATGATGGTGAACCTAGTTCATTTATGGAAGCTAGAGAGTCTGAGAATGCAGCAAAGTGGAGGAAATCCATGGAGGAGGAAATCGAGGCACTTCGAAAGAATAAAACTTGGGAACTTGTGGATCTCCCACCTGGAAGAAAGACTGTTGGAAACAAGTGGGTGTACAAAGTGAAGAAGAACAACAACGGGTTGTTGGAACGCTATAAAGCTCGCTTGGTGGCAAAGGGCTATGTGCAGAAGTCAGGTGTTGACTTTAATGAAATTTTCTCTCCAGTTGTGAAGATGACTACTATCAGAGTTCTACTTGCACTTGTAGTTGCACAGGATTTGGAACTGGAGCAGCTTGATGTAAAGACTGCTTTCTTGCATGGTGATCTCGAGGAAGAGATATATATGGATCAGCCTGAGGGCTATGAAGAAAGAGGCAAAGAGCATTTGGTTTGCAGATTGAAGAAATCATTGTACGGGTTGAAACAGGCGCCAAGGATGTGGTACAGGAAATTTGACACCTTCATGAAGAGCCAAGGTTTCAGCGAGAGTGAAGCTGACCATTGTGCATACTACAAGAGGTTTGACGATGGCAGTTTTATTATTTTGCTGTTGTATGTTGATGATATGTTGGTTGCAGGCCCCAACATGAAGAAAATCATTGATCTTAAGGCTCAATTGGCTAGGACATTTGAAATGAAGGATTTAGGAGCAGCAAACCAAATTTTAGGGATGAAGATACATAGGGACAGAAAAGGAAGAAAGATCTGGTTAAGTCAAAAGTCATATGTGGAAAAGATTCTGCAGCGCTTCAATATGCGAGAATGCTAAACCGGTTAGTACCCCACTTCTTCCACACTTAAAGTTGTCTTCCAACCAGTGTCCTAGAACGGAAGCAGAGAAGACAAGCATGTCTCGTGTACCGTATTCATCAACAGTAGGAAGCCTCATGTATGCCATGGTGAGCACTAGACCGGATATTGCCCAAGCAGTGGGAGTAGTCAGCCGGTACATGGCAAATCCTGGTAAGGAGCATTGGAATGCGGTGAAGTGGATATTCGGATATTTAAGAGCCACTTCGGATGTTGCCATTTACTTTGGATCGGCAGATTTGCAAGTTACGAGGTTTTGTGGATTCGATTATGGTGGATATAGAGATGGGAGAAAATCCATGACAGGATATACCTTCACCCTTGCTGGAGGAGCAGTGAGTTGGGCTTCTAAGTTGCGATCTGTTGTGGCCTTATCAACCACTGAAGCGAGAATACATTGCAGCAACTCATGCCAACAAAGAGGCAATTTGGCTAGAGCGATTGTTGGGTGACTTCAAGGTAATGCAGGAGAAAATTACGCTGCATTGTGATAGCAGAGTGCTATTCAGTTAGTGAAGAATCCAACATTCCATGATCGCACGAAACACATTGATGTCAAGTACCACTTTATCAGAAATGTGGTGGAAGAAGGTAGGATCCTGTTGCAGAAAATCGACACTGAAGTGAATCCTACAGATATGCTTACAAAGCCGATCAAGGTAGAGAAGTTTGAATGGTCCAAAACTTCCCTGGGCTTGCTGAAAAAGTAACAAGGGCAGCATTGGGCAATTGGCACTGGATGAAAATCTTTTGGCAGAAGAGTTCCTGAATACTGACTTCAAGTGGGAGAATGTTAGGTGTGAAGTCCGTATGGCCACTAGACGTCTGGTCTGGCAGACGTCTGGGCCAGACGTCTGGGTTGGCAGACGTCTAGGCCAGACGTCATGCCAAGAAGACGCCAAAGAAGCAGACGTCTAGGTAGACGTACGCGGAAGACGAAAAGTCTTGGGAGCGGAAGATGAAACGAACAGTCTTTGGAGGCTTGCGTTGGAAGATGAAACGAACAGTCTTTGGAGGCTTGCGTTGGAAGATGAAACGAACAGTTTTGGAGTCTTCCTTCTGCTCTATAAAAGGGATGTGATCCCTTGCATAATGTAATAAGAGAGTTGTTGAAAACGTCCAAGGACGTGAATGTAATCTTTGCTGAAATTAATAAGAAGAGAAGTTGCCATTGCCCCGTGGTTTTTCCTGCACATTGCAGGTTTCCACGTAAAATCTTTGTGTCACTTGTGTTACTGTTTCCGTGTTCTATATTTTTGTTATTGTGCTTCCTCTTGCAGGTGTGGAATCTTGGAGTTTTTCCTAACATTTCCTGCATGGGACAAGCTTGAACACAATGGGGACCAAAAATCCCAAAGAACCAGGCAACTCCAGATCCTTTGAAATTGCAAATCAGTCAAAATAGAAAGTTGAGATTGAATAAAATCCTGCTCCAAGCTAGGAGAACGACAAGAGATCACTTCAACCATAAGCACAGAGCCAGCCAAAATCTAGAACTTACTCAAAGCAAAAGACTGCAAATACAAACCATCCTGGCAGGCAACCATAACAAGATTCACTAGAAAAAACTCCCCAAAATCTCAAGCAACGGTGGACCAAGATCCACCCCAAACACAGCAAGAATCAGAATATCTGGCCCAAAAAAAACCCATCACTGAGGCTGGGTTTCGAGGGACAAACACTCCAAGCCAGAATCTTGTTTACATCAGCCAAAAGGATATAAACCTTTCTCTCACCCTGCACAAAGGCCATGAGTGGAAAATCCTGAATAAAAGGCTTCAGCTCCACAAACTTTGGATCCACAAGCACAGGCAGAGAATCATCAGACCCAACACCAAAACCGTTAGCCAACAAGAACAAGATCTCGATAGCTAAAAACAATTGAGTCTTTCTATGTCCCAACACTAGGCCAACAGAAAAGATTGCTTGCAAGAACCACGCAGGATCCGCGTTCTGGTAAAACAAGCCTAGACCCAACAGAGAGACTACAGTCCGCTGAAAACCTATTCACAGCAACACTAGAGATTTGAAACTTTTTCCCACCCAGTCCGAAAGCCATGAGAGGGAAAGCCCGTATGAACCTCTTGGGATCCAAAAACACAGGATCCGAGTTCACCAGCGGAATAGATCTAGGATCAGCCGAGATCCAGCGCACTACTAAATTGAGCAACCCAGAGAAGCACCTGCAAACAACAAATTCGTCGCTACCAACCAACAACTCGACCAAAAACCAGGCCAAGAAAGGATCAATATTCCCGCCCAAGGCGAGCTCTAAGGATGGGAGAACTAGAAGAATCTCTCTATAAATTACAAGAACTGGAATCACTCCAATCCCTGTAAGCTCCAAGCCTCCAGGCACAACAAAACCCCCACCAAAACCAGGGCTACATGGCAAGGGAACCCTTCCACACCCTCGCAGCCTCTCAAACCCTCTTCCTCTCATCCTCTCAAACCCTTCCTTCCATACATTTCAATAGATTTCAAACTATGATTTAGACAGTATTGTAGTATGAAATTTGTCAAATTGGACATTGTATAACAAAACATTCAAGAATAATATTTAACCATATGTATGTAGAATTGATATCAGCATAGAAATGTTATAATACTTAAGAATCCATACACCCACTGATAATTATATGCAGCATAGTTACAAAACTCAACGAATTTTTGAAAAACTTGCCAAGTCTGCAGCAGAGCCACATTTTTCTTCTTTTTTTTTAAATTGACTCAGCGACTTTTTTTTTTTAAATTGCGGTTTGAGTTTTTACTCGTCGAACTCAGAAAAACTTGTAAGTTCGATAAAAAAAAATTGGGTTGCAATGGGAAAAATGCAAGAAACGAGATAAGAGAAAAGGTAAGGCAGATTAAAAAAACACACATTTGTATCCTTAATACAATTTTTTCCTACTTTTCAAGAATCTAAACAAACAAAGTTTCTGCTATCAATTTTTTTAAATCCTAGAGCTTTTTCTTTTTTCTTTAGTTTCAAACTACTTGATGATTGCTTCCATGTATGGCCACATTGAAATGAAATGATCGGAAAAAGAGACCCAGCATGGAAGTATGCGAGATAGGGTGCAAAGAAGGGGGGAATTTACTACAACATTTATGACAGGATTTTTTGAGGCATGAAACCAGCTTTAATACCACTTGGTGAGGATATCCAGCCATGATGTGAAGCCATGTAAAAGAGTGGCGCCTGAAGTTATGCGCAAATGCAATGCCCTCCTAGCAAAATATGGTGAGAAGAAAGAACTGGAGAAAGAACAAGCGAAGCAATAGCTACTCCTATAGAGGGTACTGGCAACACCTTTAGCCCTTTTCAACGGCATCACACAATGGATTGAGTCCATCAATGGCACACCCAAGGAGTGGGACAGAGGAGTCCTTTTTTGTGGAATGTTCCACTCAAGGGTCACAACCCATGCTTGAGTGCATGACTTCATGGAACCAAGAGAGGCACAAGTCCACAAGGAAGTCTTGTGTAAGCTTTTGGTATCTTTATGACATTCCCTTCAATGTGATGAGTTCTCCATATTGGTAGGAATGGTAGATGCCCTCACTGTTTGCGGCCTAGGATTTAAGGCGCCCACTTATGATGGTTTCAGGCACCTTCTCCTTACTGTATCTATGGAGGATATCCAATATTTGGTTAAAGAACAGTGCAAGATATGGAGAAAAAGGGATTGCAAATTATGTATGATGGGTGGACTGATGGGAAGAATAGACATTGATTATTTTTTCAATTGCTTCTGTAGGAGGAATTGTGTTCCTCAAGTTAATAAATGCATCGACACAAGTTAAGAGGGTCAAAACGCTTAGATTGCTCGAGGAGGTTGTGTTGGAGGTAGGGGAGGAGAACGTTGTCTAAGTTATCACAGACAACATAGGAGGTTGTGTTGAAAGATGAAAAATCACCTTTTTTACCCCTTGAGCACTGTTGCTGCAGGTTCTAACCTTTCATATCCTAATGTAAGGGAGGTTGTTATTGTTAAATGACAACAATTCACTAGGATCTCCAATTTCACAAAAAGTAGTTTCAGAATCATCTTCCTCCAATGTTTGGAGAAATTGCCATGTCAATAAGAAGATCAAATCATCACCATGGAGAATACATTTGATTCAAGGTATTACAGCCTAACCGACAAAAAATTACAATAATCAGATATCAAGCATGCAAAGGTTGAAAGCAAAGTTATAATCAAATGGAATATTTGTTCCAAGAAACAAGTACAGACAAGAAATTCAAGTCCAAGATTAATAGTTCTTTCTTCTGAATAATAAGAGAACTGAATGTAAAATTATGGTTGTACGTTCTTTCCAATTTACTCTCATAAAAAACTTGTTTTCTTTAACATTACCACAACAGCTAAGTACAGCAACTTGGTTATCATATCCTAACCTCACACTCTTGGGGAAAAATAGTTTATGGTTTTCATAAAATAAAGTTAAGAATGGAAAGAGAGTTAGTTCTAAATAGATGGTACGCGAAGCTAAAAGTAATATCAAATCCAACCAGACATGAGGAAGAACCAACATAAAAAAGCCATCATTGTCATTCTGTGCAATGTAAGGCTTTTTCATAACCGAGGGACATATTGTAGTATTTCTTAAGATCCTCAAACTTCACACAAGTAATCTTTGAAGATCTAGAGTGACCAGCTAAAAGTGACATCAAATCAAACAGCACAGGCAAGAGGGTTTGGTTTTAAACAGATAGATTTCTCAGCTATTATGTAATGCACAAGATTTTGGACAAGAATAGTATTATATGTGAATATAGAAGTAACGCACTATGGATCATCATGAAACTATCAAGTAGAAGCACAACTGCTAAGGGACGACACACAAGAAATGCATGGCCAATTTCTTCAAATGCCCCACCTGTATTACATCATGACCTCATCACTGCAGTATTTGAATTAACAACATGGTAACATCACAACAAATTATTTATATTATTATGGCACCCATGGGCCATTAGAATTGAATCCTGGTGGGCTTTTTGTAAGCCAAACATTCTCACAAGTTGGACTTCAAACCCATGGGTTACTTTCAATATCTTCTTTTTCTTCTTTCACATCTTTAATTTACATACATGCACAAACACAAATTTGCACAACTCTAGTAGGTTAAGGTCATTAAACCCATGAAATCTATTACATAATGATTTTACTAAATCCAAAACTTTGTCATCAATCCTATGTTGGCTAGTCTACTATCACTAGACAACATGTATATCAGGAACTCAGATTTGCTTTTATCTGTAATATTCATAAGACATCTTTCTCATGACAGCTTTCTAACTAAGCTCATTGCTTTTTGCAGCTTTTAGAAACCAGTTTCCACAGAGTGTTAGGCCTTGGGTGTGCAATGAATATTATATTCTACTTTCTAACACTTCTCATATGTGAAAAATCTCAATATTATGGTGAGTTCATAATAAACAGTTTCAGAATTGATCAAATATGAATAAAATAATTATATGCATAATGCAAGTGACTGTGAGGACTCTAGTACAAGTTTGATAGCTTGCAACCAGGGAACATTTTTTTCCCCAAGTGATTGGAAATTTGTTCTTTTCCACCTTTTCTACTACATATTGTTGCATATTTGTGGATGCCAATGAAATCGAAATGGACCTCAAAAAATTTGAATATCTCTCTCATTGGAATGGTTGATCAAGGGTGGGATCATTGCCCTGTTTGTACAACTACATTTTTTCTATTGTATTTTGGATATGATTCTTTACATAAGTAATAACACACAATGCAACCAATTATGCAGTAGCGGGCAAATGTAAATGGAGAAACATGTTTATTTTAGACAGCCTTCTCTTCACGAACTCAAGCAAATAGGTATATAAACAAAGCATATGAATAACAGTTACTAGAGTAGAAAATGATAAATTTGACAGAACTTACAGAATAGAAATTATGATTAGACCTATAGAGGCGCAGGAAGGGATAGGAGGTGTTGGGGGGGGGGGGGCTTAAAGTCCCCATTAACTGATTATTAGTTATTAACAGATATTAAGAAGTAGCTTGTTTTTCTTTGCACAAATGTTGAGTATTAATGAAGGGCACAAGTACAATAGACTTTTTCCTTTTTATTGTTGTTATTTCATTGTTTCCTGATTGTTAATGGTATATATTAACAAATTGATTTGAAATCTGAGTTGTACATTCTTATATTCCTTTATATTTATCATTTCAAAGATTATTTCCAATTATGCTATAAATTTCATTAATTGCTTGTAAAAGCACTTATTTGAGGAGATTGAATCTTAATTTAATGACTAGCAGTTCTATATTTTTTTGCATCCAGGCTGCAACAATGTTCAAGGTCTTCAGTAGTGAGGTTCCACCCATACCATATAGTTTATCACCAGAGGGAAGGAAATTTTTGATGTTGAAGTTTGTGTCATGTGCCGTATCTTTGTTGAATTGTTGGATGGCCCTTTGTTGTGTAATTCTCGGAAATGGATGATCAAGTAATTGTGACATTGTTGGCCTTTCTGCTGGGTTCCTTTACAGGAAACAGCGGACAAATTCCCTTCCCTCTAGTGATAAACTATCTTGGTATGGGTAGAACCTCACTCCTGCAGACCTTGAACAACGCTACATCCTGGGTGCAAAAAATATACTTAGCAGTTTAAAATAGAACTGCTAGTTATTAAATTAAGATTCAATCTCCTCAAATAAATGCTTTTACAGGCAATTAACAAAATTTATAGCATCATTGGAAATAATCTTTGAGATGTTAAATATAAAAGAATATAAGAATGTACAACTCAGACTTCAATTCAATTTGTTAATGTATATCATTAACAAGCAGGAAACAGTGAACGAAGAACAAAAAGGAAAAAGTCTATTGTACTTGTGCCCTTCATTAATACTCAACATTTGCATATAGTGCAAAGAAAAACAAGCTACTTCTTAATATCCATTAATAACTAATAATCAGTTAATGGGGACTTTAAGTCCCCCCCACACCTCCCATCCCTTCCTGCACCTCTATAGGTCTAATCATAATTTCTATTCTGTAAGTTTTGTCAAATTTATCATTTTCTACTCTAGGACGATGGTGAGAAAGGTATGGTAGTAGGGTTAGGTGCTACAAAAGGTGGTGCTAATGGTGCTGACATCGAGGTGTGTGTCCTTGATGAGGATTGTGGTAGCGAAGTGGATGTAGGGGAGGATGTTGACGATCCGACAGATTGATGGGAAGAGACGGGAAAGAGTTGCGTGGAAGAAGACGAAGGTGTATGTGGGAGGTCTGCGATGTTGCAGAATTTGAAGGGATCCCCGCCGGTAGGAACACAATGGACCAATCCGTCATGGACATATTTAAGGCAATGATGTAATGTGGAGGGGACGCCCTGCATGTCCCTAATCCATGGGCGACCAAGGAGGATGTTATACCGCATCTCACCTTGGATGATGTGAAAAAGGATGGAGATGGTACGGATGCCTGCTTGGATGGGCAAGACGATGGATCCTACCGTGGGCCTCATGGAACCATCAAATGCACGAAGGTCGAGAGATGGAGTGGCAAAATGGGCTGGAGGTATATGCAAGTGATGCAATGCCGCTGTGGAAATAATACTAATGGATGAACCAGTATAAACGAGGGCACGCTTGTAGTGATATCGTTGATGGTTGCTTGGATGTGGAGAGGGGGGTCTGCTCCCTCTCCTACCAGTTCTGTGATCTCGTGATCATGGAAGCTAATGGAGGGTTGAAGGCATCATGGGATGTTCCCTACAAAATTTACAAAAGCATTCGTGTCATGCGTCTCCAGATCGATGGAGCGTAGGATGTCATTCAACGCCTCATGATGGGGTTGAGATTGTTGTAGGAGGTCGAAAATGGATAGCCGAGCAGGGGCATTGCGTAATTGGTGGGTAAGGCTACCACGAATGGTAATGAAGTTTTCTGGCGGGGGTGGTATAGCGCTAGGAGTCGCGAGGGGCTGCGGCAATGTGAATTAGACCGGTGGGGAAACAATAGGTGTTGTTTGGCGTGATGGGTATCGTTGGTTGCGAATAGTAAGGTTGATCATACCCACTACGCCGCGAGATGGGGGATCGCACTGGACACTGTTTACTTGCCTAGGTGGCCCTGGAGGATTGAATGGTGGTCTTTGGGGGTTGGTCCCCCTGAGGTCAAGTAAGGGATTCTAGAAGATCCCTAGGATTTGATTTTGTGGGGCTTGGGGGTTTGAAACCAAGATGGTACCCCTATCAATTAGGTCTTGGACTTGACCACGTAAAGAGCGACAAGAATCGATATCATGGCCGCGTTGTCGGTGATGTTAGCAGAAGGCTTGCTCGTTGTGTCCACGAGGCTTAGGTAGGTTTGGGTCCAGTGGTTGGATCTCAGGTAATAGGATGTGTGACCTCCCTCATATAACCTTTGGAAGAGGGCTGGCAAAGCTTCGAAAAGTGGGGTAAGATTGCGTTGTTGGGACTGGGGGCGCATGCCACGAGACTGTTGAGGCCTAGGGGGGGAGGCGTATTGGTTTGGAAGATTTGTCGTTGAGGAAGAGGGGATTGTGAAACCAGTGTAGGTGCTAAGGTAGCGGTTGCCACTTGGTTGGCTTGTGGTGGCCGAGGAAAAGGTTGGTTGGGTGTATTTCTGTTAAAACGGAAGTTAGAGTTGTAGTTTGGCTTCTATCTTAACTTGATTTTGCCTGACTAGACCTTGATGTCCTCAATAACTTTTGCTTGGGCGATGGCTTCTTCAAAGGTACAACTTTGATGAAGCTGTAGGGAGGTGGAAATGTGTTTGTGGCAACTCTTGGAGAAGAGTGTCACTAGCTCAGTGGTAGGGAGGCTATGGGCGAGGTCATGGATGATCGACCTCCATCTTAACACAAATTCGATGATGGGTTCGTCGTCAGCCTGTCGTAAAGCATAGACGTCTGAGAAGTTAGTCTTCTTCTTAATGTTTATGGAAAAGTGTTCCAGGAAGGAATTGGTCAATTGTTCGAAGGTATACAGGCTATGGCGTGGAAGCATGTTATACAAGTCTAAGGCTTGTCCCGCAAGTGAGAGGGAGAAGGTACGTAACATAAGGGGGTTGCTAATATGAAGCTGGTAGCAAGCTTAGCGATAGTTACTGACGTGTTCTCTAGGATCTTCCTTACCTTTGTACTTATCGAACTTTGGGATCTCAAAGCGATAGGGGTAAGGTGGGATAGGAACTGATGGATGAATTGGCTTGCTAGTTCATCATATGTTGGTTTTTGTGGTCCATAGCTGGTCGTGCGCAGGTTTATCATCTTGACTTCATCTCGTAGGAGTTGGAGCTCAGGTGTTAAGGGCGTGGCAGACTGTGCTAAGGTAGGTTGATCTTGGGAATACGGTGGATACTGGAGTTGTTCTTCCCAGTATTGTGGAGGGAAGTGTGGCAACTGGTCCTGGTAAGGTGGCTGCTAGGCGACGTATGATGTCGCGGCTAGTGGGACACTAGGCTGTGGGACGGATGTTTGTTGGGGATAGTAATATTGTGATTGTGGGATGTGTTGTTGTGGCATAGGTACCTGCTGGGTAGGAGCCTGCTGTAATAGCTGGGCCGTAGGCGTCGATGACCACAAAGGGGGAGGCGTGAAGAATGTAGATCCAGTAGGTAATGGTGGAGGCGTCAAAGCTACCGATGCTATGGGTGGTCGAGATAAGGTGTCAAAGGACGGGACATGTCTTTGTCCTGAAGGATGGGAGGTGGCAAAACTAAACTGTGTAGAGTAGCCTAGAGAGGTAGGAGTGTAGGCTGTGGGTCTTGATCCGTAGGTGGGAAGAAGACTAGCAGTTGGAGCCTGAAAAGGAGGAGGAGGAGGTAACCTAAATGTCGATGTAGATGAAGGTTGAGCAAAGGATTGGGTAGGATACATTCCAGGCACCTGGGATGGAGGCGGGAATTATGAGGGGGAAGAAGGGTAAGCTTCTAGGATAGGAGCTTGAGAAGGTGGAGTGAGGAATGTGTCCACTCCCGATTGGGTGTGAGTTGTTGGTTGTTGTTGTTTATATTGCGTGGTTTCGGTTTGAAGATGTGGTTGTGACAAGTCCTCAAAGGTTGGGAATAGAGGCAATTGGGACGATGACGGTTGAGACTCTTGAGAAGAGTATGGGTTTGATGTTTGAAGGGGTGCTTATTGCTCCTGTAAGGAGGGTTGTTGTTGTGTGGTTTGGAATGATGGCATCTGGGTACCTGTGGCGGAGGAGGAAGGGTCTAAGATCATTCCTATAGTAGGGGCGAACGACGCAACCTCGGGGCGAGTGCGGTTCAATAGGGAAGAGTCATTCTCAAAGAGGGATTGAGATAAACTCTGGAAGAAAGGGTGTGCAAAGGTGGGGGATGTAGGTGTCATCTATGGTGAAGAACGAGTTAGGTTGTCCTGGAGCAGTGTAGATCACATGATCGCAAAACGTGGCGGATGGATTAGGCGACGATACAGGGAACACGAGTGGATAGTCTTCTGTGAGTGAAGTGGCAAGGGCTTCACTTGAAGTGGACATCTCACCGTGAGTCGTCGTGTGTGTATGGCGTGGATCAAACTCTGTGAGTGGATCTGGTGTGTATGTTGACTTCCCCTTCGTGATCAAAGGAGGGATGGCCTGACTAGAAGGGGCGTTAGGAGCCTCCTCTATAGGGCACGCTTGCTCGTGCGCACGGCTACGGGTAACAACAAGCATGATGATGTGTGTCGTGTCGTGAAGTTTTAAAACTACACAGAAACTGGAATCTGTGGTTCTGGATGCAATGTGTGAAGGGGGTTGGGAGCAACCCTGTGAAGTGTGGACTCGACTGTATCTAATATAAAAGTAAAGTAGTGATAAACAGTGTGCAAATAAAAAACGAAGTACTAAGTGGTGTAATGTGCTGAAACCAGTTTGTGATCATGCAAACAACGCGAAACGAGAATCAGTTCTAAATGCAGAAAATAAGGTGTTGTTCGTTTGGTGTGTTTTGATGTTGATACTTCCTAGGTAGAATCACGGACAGTGGAGTGAATACACTAGAAGATCGGGAATGTCGTCGATACCGAACCTCCTGCAACACCCAAAGATGCACAAAATAGAACAATATCGCGACGTGCGAATGGTGACCTGTATGGAAGGCGCAATAAAATGATATAACCTAAACGGAGGGAACTCACTGTACTGAAATGAGCTCGCTATATCCTCTCACGAGAAGAGGTGGCATTGTCTAAGACCTACTACCGGCATACCCATGCTTTCACTTCACCCTCGAGCGGGCTTAGTCAATAACGACAGTTACCGTGTCCACGAATTATGTGAGCCTTGTGGACAAGGGCGGCTAATCCTATCCCACTCTGAAGGTAACTTCTGGTGATGAAATCCAGAAGCCCAATCTCAAAAGTGGGGGCTTTTCCAGTGATGAAGTCCAAAAAACCACTCCTGTGGGGCTGCTAGGTGTGTAGTGGGGCGAGGTGGAGGGTACAACTCTGCCGGCACCAGTCTCTGACGATGGATTGGGGATGAAATCCAATCTCACCGTTTGTTTTGAACCATGTGTGTGTGTGGGTTTAAGTTTTCTAACGATGATGTATAAAGTAATAAATATAACTAAATGCCTTTTTGAAATGAAATCTAGCCCTAGATGCGCTTTTTGGAAGCAAAGGCTAAAGTAAGATGCGTTTTGAAAAAGAAATCTAGTCTTATGTGCCTTTTTAGAAAGGAATCTAGTCTATAAAGCGTGTAAACAAGCAATGTGTGATATGTGAGAAGAGGGATTTATGGAACCCTAACTTTAAAACATGAAAAGCAATGTAAGAAAGATCTATGTGAAAAGAAATTGACAATCTTAAACTAAAGATGTAGAAAGAAATATGACAATTGCATTTTACCCGGGGGATTTGCGAAAGAAATGGGAAATCCTAATCTAATAACAAGAAAGAGATCTGAAATTCGTAATTACAAAAAGGAATTTGAAAGATGATTTAATGAAACATGTAAAAAGGAATGTGAGAAACTATAATTCGTAAGTGCATGAAAGAAATTCGAAATTGCTCTTTATACAACAAAGGGATTCGAAATTGCTTTAAGAAAAATGTGCAAAGGAGATTTGAAAAACCCTAATTCTAAACCTGACTTTTAGAATTAAAATCTGAAATATTTTTAAACGGGAAATTGATGTGATAGAACAAGAAAAAAAAATGCAATATCTATGCAACATGTAAATTTGCAAAAAGAAAGCAAAAATTTCTTGAAAACTAACTAAATCGAACTTTCTGGTTTTGCGCAGGTTTCTGCAACTAAATTGAACATTTCTAGCATTATGGATGCATAAGAAAGAGGAAATTTACCAAATGTCTCAATGCATATACTAGTAAATTTCTCTTTGCACATAAATGACAGAACAGAGAAATTTGGGAGGAATACCTGGTTTCTGATGCTACAGGTGGTCTGCTTGGCTGCTCTGCTGTTAAGCCCTGCAAGTTTGAGGGTTTTTGATGCTTGTAGGACCAATTCGCAGGCCGGGGGGGGGGGAATCAGATCTAGGGGCTTGAAATCCCTATTCTGAGGGCCTGAGGGGGTTGTCAAGGCTTCAAGGGTCTCTGAGATGTCTAGATTTGGTACCTGCAACAACACAAAAACAGCAGATTGAGTTAGATTCGCAATAAACCTGCAACAACACAAAAACAGCAGATTGAATTAGATTCGCGATAAAACTATTCTAACACAATACTTTGTGGGGGTCCCACCGGGCGTGCCAGAATGAAACGTACAAAAGAAATGCATTTGATCTAATAATTTGCTAAAACACAGATTATACAGAATTGCTGATTTAATTCATGATTTAAGTGTTTTTGTGTTACAAATGGGGAATTCCCCTTTCTTTCTTTCACGAATTTACAATAAGTCTGATGCTTTCTCTTGGGCTCCTCAATGTAGGTGGGCTTCATGCATAACGTGTGCCACTGCTGGTTGTATTTGCTGTTGTTTTTCCTCTTTGCATCTGTGCTAGACCTGCAAAATGGAGTTAGTATGTTTGGGGGCTTGCCTTAGTCAGGCCCCATGGTGAAGAAGACAAATGGACATAAAATATGTAATGAAAACTGAAATAAATTGCATAGAACCTCATAAAAACATCAAATGGAGTATACCTGCAAGATTTGGAGTGATATGAGGCCTGTAGACCCAACTCGCAGGCCGAGGGGCGAATTGGTGTCGGATTCGCAGGCCGGGGAGCGAATTGGACTGTAAGTACTTTCTGTTGGAGATCCTTGCACGGATGGGCTCCTCAGGTGTTGTAATGTTGCTGGTCTGGTTCAGATATCTGTATTTGCATTTCTGATTGCATTTTGACAGAGTTTCTGTACTTTAACTAAAAGGGGAGAGAGAGGTAGAATGAGGGATTAGGTCCACTATTTATAGATAAACCTAAGGTGTAGGGGGTGTGGTTAGGGGAACTAAACCCTAAGGTTAGGTTCTATGGTGGTTAGGTTAGGGTTTGTGAGGTGTCATCCCCACATTCCCTAAGGAAATATCTCATCCTCACACGTGTGAGGAGAGATTAGGGTTAACTAGGATTAGTCAACTCTAAGGTTAGATTAGGGTTAGGTTAGGGTTTCCTAAGAAATATCCTAACTAACTTGGTGCACACACATGTGGGAGGGAATAATTAGGACTAATTAGGGTTTAGGAACCTAATTAACATTTTTAATCCAAAAAGTGCACTTAAGTGAAGTCACTTTAAAATTAGAATTGGAATTAACTTAATTAAGACTTTTTGGGAACTAATAGTCCCGTGGGGTCCTAATTAGGTCTAGGAAAGGCTTAAGTGGCCTTAGGTGATTGATAAGTGATCTTTTGATGAATAAAAAATGGTTATGGCGTGATTTGTGCAGTTTATTAGGGTTTTGTACCTATAAACCAGTGGGATGGTCTATGTAAGTCTACGATATGCCACGCTAATCTAGAGTGATCTACGCTAGTCTACGCATGTCTACAGTAGTCTACGCATGTCTACAATAGTCTACGCAGGTCTAGAGCCATCTACAATAGTCTACGTTGGTCTACAATAGCCTAGAGGTGTCTAGGATGGCCTATGTAAACCTACAAGTGTCCGAAAGGATCTACAAGTATGCAGAGGTAGCTATGTGCGACTTTTGGGTGTCTACACATTTAATACAGAAATGTTACACAAATATAAATTTCAAATAGGATATTTTTGTTACTTAAGAAGATGATTGTCATTGTTTTTTAAATTTTAAATTTATTCTTTAAAAATTATGTTTTTCTTTTTTTAATTAAATGTTGTGGATACAGCTCTAAATGTGCCTTAGGCCATATGTGAATCTATAAGATATAGGACCAAATACGACCATGTATTCAGATACGTTTGGATACAGTACCCATGTATCTGGAGCATTTGGATGCGGTATCTGGGAAGTGTTGTATCCATATCTATATCTGATACGTAGACATAGGCATTCAAGCAAGAGGATTGTTGGATACGGTAACTATGCCAAGCACAGAAAATGTATTTTATGATTCACCTGCACAGAAGATGAGTCAACTTCACACGCTGAGCTTCCTAGATGCATTTCCCAACCTTGTCCAATTCTTGCTAAAAATTGTGTCATTTCCACCAATGTCCATATATACCTTGTCACAAACTCCTATTCATCTGATATCTAAGCCTTTAGTTTTATTTTTGACCATGCATCTAGGATT
Source organism: Wollemia nobilis (assembly GCA_028583015.1). NCBI lineage: Eukaryota > Viridiplantae > Streptophyta > Pinopsida > Araucariales > Araucariaceae > Wollemia > Wollemia nobilis. The sequence goes on from JAQPPZ010002515.1 coordinate 3,334,049, forward strand.
GACAGTCCTGTGTTTACTCCTAGGATTTTTACTCTGAAGGCCAACTTAAATGCATCAGATTTCAGACAACATTATTTGCACCATAAAAAATATTTTTTTAAACATGGCAATAGTATGGATCAGCAACTGCAGGAAACCTTGTTGCAGCTCCAAATTGCAGGATATGCAGAAAAATATTTGGCAGGTTTTACGCTCTTTAGCATCTGTGGTTCATATTATTACTCTTTTAAAGTATTTTTTCTGCAGCAATTTACAAAGATTAAACCTCAGCATGTCACATAGCCTCTGCAGATAACTACACTCCCCGCACAATCTAATCCAGGATACCCTGTGGAAACTACAACGGATACTCCAACACAAACATCAGTTGTTAAGTCTAATTGAGTCAAGAACTAAAAAACAAGATAAGGGAAATTTCAAATTTGTTGCAAACCTCCAGTACATTTCTCGATTTGCTTCTAATTATCAGCTAGTAAAAGATAAGTACTTTGTTCAAATTTCCCCACAAGATTATTGGTCATTATTTACTGTGGTTTCTGAGTTCTTATACTGCTTTCCAAACATGGTTTTTTCTTCACAATCTATGCTCCCATTTCTGTAAATGATATCAGTGAAGAATGAATTCTAGATGGTCTGAACAAGGAATCTGTTAAGAAGCATGCCCATTTTGTACACAAATATTTTATGAATTCTCGCCTTTCATTTTTCACTTAAGGACATTGCAGACATATCTGATGTCCACAACTTTTACAATTTCCCTCTCATAAAAAGAAAATATGCTCATTCTGCTCATATATAAATGTAAGTATAGGATCTATTGAGTTACAGCCCCTGAAAACCCACAATTGATGACATTGTTTTAAACCACATGAAAGAAAGCACACAGAAACCAAATACAAATGCTCCTGAGACACAATAGACCCAATGACATGATTATGATATGCTTAACATATTTATCATTCTTTTACAAGGTTATTGAAAAAATCATCCTAATTGACATTATCACAATTTTCACTCAAAATTCAAAAGGTGATTTTCTGAATTTGTAATGGATTCTCATGCCGACTAGGCCAATCTGTTGAGAACTATCATGCTTACCGAGCAAACCTCTCAGTATGTCACCTGAAACAAATGCAATTTAAAATATGCAATACAATTCGTTTAACCTCACTCACTGTCAGTTGGGTCAACTTTATCATTCCAAACAGATCAGTAAGCAACATTAACTGCAGCAAAGGGGAATTAATTTGGAGTTTGTGCACTGACATTTGTGGAGTACATTGTGACATCAGGAAGTGTCAAATATACAACTTAACTACCGTTTGAATGTACTTTGGAAACTGACAAAGGCAAAGTGCTTTTCAGTGAGGTGAGTTTGACTTAAGTCCTCCAAAAAAGCCCTTTGAGGTATAGGCTATTGACTGTTTTCCAAGTTCACCACAAACTACAAAGTAACATCAGTAAGGATGAAATTCTTGGCTATACTGCTTTTTGCCTTTACTTTGACCACTGAAGACAGCAAAGGGCTTTGTGATATTAGTGAGGTTAGTGCGGTTGTTGTTTTCAATGAAACCTGACTACTAAAATGCCCTTTGACCTGCATCAAATATTATTGATTTTAGAAATCTAGAAGTTTCTTGCAAAAATTTTAAGCTCTTGAATCATTTTATAAATCTTTCTTTATTTTATAAAATGATTTGTAAGCAAATTCAGTAATTTCCCTTGTCAGAGAAGCTTTATTTATACCACAGTATTACCTAGTGATAGAATAAGCAGTAGCGCATCTGCCTATACACTATCAGCAATAACATAGGAAGAATAAGCAAGAAGCCAAATCAACTCAAGCTCCATCAAATAAGTCTCCAAATATAAAATGCTCTAACTGGTAGATTGATGGGAGCAATAGATTGACCCCATGAAAGCCACTTACATATCAATAAGGCAGCATTCTGACAAGTTAGGCTGAAAGATTTTAAAGGCATTCCTCGTTGTTGACATTAGATGGTTCAAAATGAGGACTCTTGAGGAAAATTTTAAGTCTAGGATAGTTTAGATCATTTCCTTTCCATTAGTACACCATGTAAACTAAATAAAATCAGTATACTGGTTTCTCTTTTACACTGTATTAGAGACTGATGAACTCCTTTTTTATTTGAACTAAACAATCTTTCATCTCCCTTTGCTAAAATTGAAGGGACTGCTGTTTATCACAAGTACCTTATGCAAAAAATACCTCCTACAATCCATGGGGCTAAAATGGAAGGCACTGCTGTTTATCACGAGTATCTTATCTTAAAAATACCTCCTACAATCCATGAGGTTTGATCAAGACTACATACAGTCCATCTCCAAACGGACTGTCATTCCAAATATTTGGGGCATAAAATTAACAAACACAACACCTGCTATACACCTACCAAGACACATAAGGTAGTTTTGGTCTTTTCCTTTCCATTCGTACGCCATGTAAACTAAATAAAATTTATATACCGGTTTCTCTTTTACACTATATTTGAGACTGGTGAACTCCTTTTTTATTTGAACTAAACAATATTTCATCTCCCTTTCCTAAAATTGAAGGGACTGCTGTTTATCACAAGTATCTTATGCTAAAAATACCTCCTACAATCCATGGGGCTAATAAAATGGAAGGGACTGTTGTTTATCACAAGTATCTTATCTTAAAAATACCTCCTACAATCCATGGGGTTTGATAAAGACTACATACTGTCCATGTCCAAACGGACTGTCTTCCCAAATATTTAAAGCATAACAATTAACAAACACAACACCTATTATACACCTACCAAGACACTCAAACATAGTCCACAAACCTCGCTGACATTTTGAATGACCATTTTTTACCACATAAAGCTTAATATTACAAAAGACAAGACTAGCAAAAGCACCCTTTGTTCATACTTTGATAGTTGATTAATAACTGGTCAGCATTATTCCAATATAATTTAATGAACAAGAAGCTCAAATCCAGCTATTTTGAATTTTACAGCATTAGAACATTCAAATCATATTTGCCATTCCTTGCATTCTAAAAATGAGTTTCCTATCTGCGGATTCCAAACCCTTTACAGTCAAACTCACTAGGCTATTAAGACTGCAAACCTTGAAACCAATCCATTTCTTAGAATATAATTTGATAAAGATGAAAAGCATTAAATCGTTTATCCTTCTCTCCGTAGTTTCCTTAAACAGTAAGATTTTTTTATTTAACAAAAGTTACGATAATCATTTATAATGTTATCTGAGTTTTTATAATAGTAAAATCCATTTGTCTCATAACCATAAAATGTTGCAACTCTTGACTTGATCTGCCATGCAAACCTTTTATCTCCTCATGTAATGCTTTTTTTTTCCCTCTTGTATAAGATACAACAAACAAATTTTTCAGGACAAAAAAATAACCAATCCTCACCCCTGTCAAGACATCAGCTTCTTCTCCTGATTGTTTTGAGTTCTAATGATACCCTTAGTATATCCTTTCCACTTTTTTATAGTTCTTGGATCATCCCATCGTAGCCTCTTTAATCTACCAAGCTCACAATCCTCACTGGTATGCAAACAAATACAACACCTTATCCTTCTAGGCAGGCCATATCTGCTTTTTACTGTTACTAGAATCTGTTCCTCCAATTATCTATGTTAATTATTCCTCTAGACAATAAAGTTTCAATAGACTCCCTTTAAAGGTGATATGAAATGATCAACACCTACGCATTACCTATCATACAATACAACCAATATGTATGCATGCACTCTGGGCACTCAAATCTTGGTGGCTTGTTGTTCCTGTCAAAATTCATTTTTCCTCTTTGAGCATTGCCACACGCCTTGCTTTGTCACTATTTAATTCCTCTAGGTAAATTTTCTATTAATAACTTGTTAACGACCCATTATACATTTGATGAGCCCTCCTTGTGTCGGTACAGCTTCCATTTCCCTCACAATAAGATTGATCACAATGAAGATGATTGTCTCTCCTATCATCCAAATTTAGAAAGGTTTCAATCATTTAAAAACCGCAGACAAGTAAGACTTGCCTACATACCTGATACAAATAGAAATACATACCCAATCCAATGTATAAAGCACACCAAAGTCAACAACCCACTCCCATATAGAAATACAGACATATGCCCATCATATCATAGTAGACAAAGTATCACATGATGAACTGCTCTTCAATTTCAATAAGCAATGTCAACAAGGATTTTGTTTATCTAAACTCACTCTGATCCACTTTGAAAATATTCTCAAATTATTTAATACCATTGTTGGATAGAGTTGAAATTTAGTCAATTAATATCCTAGTATTTAGGATATGATATATCACATTAATTCCATTGGTATTCTTTGTAGATCATAGATCATTCTATATTGTGTCATACATCAGTCAATATCAAACCACCAACACATTCAATCTAAATCATGGATGTGTGAATAAAAAATTGTAATTTACAATCAATCCAAATGGCTAGACATCAAAATATTGGTTATGTTATTTATCAAACCCAGGATCAGATCTCATATTTAACCATGTGAATAAGACAATGAGTTAACTAGGCATTGGATATGTATATGACTCTATAAAATTTATATATTAATTGCCTATTGTGGTAGTGGTCATGGCATCTGGGAAGGTATGGGCCTCCTGCCAATAGCATTTAACTAGAAGTATAAGTCAGATTAACGTACAAAAATGTTGTTCAATTAAAGTATTTTTATATGAACTAGTAGATTGATTAAGGTATATTATTGTACTCATTATAATATTTGATGTAAGAGCTAATTAGGAATTTCTGATTCTGACGCCCTCGTTATTCTTGATGGTTTACATATCTGTCCTATTAAGTCATTGTTTTAAAATTATACCATATAAGCAGTTTAATCTTTCACATGTTCTCTCTTAAAATAAAGCTCATACATGCCATGATTTCAGGATGTTCTGCTATGTTAAGTCCCTGATTGTCATAATGCTTATTATGGTAATTATTGATTGTTCAAATCTCTATGTTTCTCTCTTTTCTTAAGCAAACTACTTTATAAATTTATTTTCCATTCATATGCACAGAGAAAACTTTACCAGCCTTCAAAATGCACTGCATCACAGCGCCAGTTCGTTTCATGCATGTAAGAATTAACCTTGCACCATTTACACTATGTATGTTGACACTCAGGAATGCTACAACATACATGCATACATTGTGTAACTACCAGGCACCTACTCACCAACCTAGATGTTTTTTATCAACATTTAAGTTTGTTATTTTTTTCTAAATACGATATTTTATGTGCAGCACGCTTCTTTCTTTTGAACATACAATTTCGTTAACAGGGCTTTTCAGTTTCTTTTAGATTTCTCTTCTAGCATAAAGAAATACACTCGCCAAATACTTTCTGGGCTAGCATACTTACACAGCAAGAACACTGTTCACAGGTTCTCTCTCTCTCTCTCTCTCTCTCTCTCACACACACAATTTAAGTTCAAATTTCCCTCTCTCACCTCTAATATTACTTAAATTTCACAGTTGTCTTTCTTTAGATATCTGTGTGATGTTGAGGGTTTCTTTGTCTCCGTTGTTAACTTATTTATGGATTTCCTCTGAATCAAACCTTTATTGTTTTTTTCATGTCTCTTGTTGTTTCTGATTCTGACGCCCTCGTTATTCTTGAAGGTTTACATATCTATCCTATTTTGTCATTGTTTTAAACTTATACCATATAAGCAGTTTAATATTTCACATGTTCTCTCTTAAAATAAAGCTTATACGTGCCATGATTTCAGCATGTTCTGCTATGTTAAGTCCCTGATTGTCATAATGCTTATTATGGTAATTATTGATTGTTCAAATATCTATGTTTCTCTCTTTTCTTAAACAAACTACTTTATAAATTTATTTTCCATGCATATGCACAGAGAAAATTTTACCAACCTTCAAAATGCACTGCATCACAGCGCCAGTTCGTTTAATGCATGTAAGAATTAACCTTGCACCGTTTACGCAATGTATGTTGACACTCAGGAATGCTACCACATACAAGCATACATTGTATAACTACTAGGCACCTACTCACCAACCTAGATGTTTTTTATCAACATTTAAGTTTATTATTTTTTCTAAATGCAATATTTTATGTGCAGCACGCTTCTTTCTTTTGAACATACAATTTCCTTAACAGGCCTTTTTGGTTTCCTTTAGATTTCGTTTCTAGCAACTGTTATGTTTCACCTTTATTGTGTACCAGGTTTCCTCCATTTATGCATGTACACATCATCCTAGCCATAGCAACATACATAGAATCTCAAAAATATTGGATTAGGTGCTTGGGTTCAGCATCCCAGGTTTGTATGTTTGTGAGGAGCAATGGGATAGCTGCACAAGCAGCATGAAGGCATAAAGAACGTGCCGATTGTAATCCCCGCATGCCCAATATCTTGCAGACTGGTGCTACATGCAGCCTTACATGAAAATAAACAAAAGAAAAGCATTAGGAAAGGGGAAAAGCACAAGAGACATGAAACAAACAACAAAGGTTTGATTCAGAGGAAGTCCATAAATGAGCTAACAACAGAGACAAAGAAACCCTCAACATCACGCAGAGATTTAAAGAAAGACAACTGTGAAATTTAAGTAATATTATAGGTGAGAGAGGGAAATTTGAACTTAAATTGTGTGTGTGTGTGTGTGTGTGTATGTGTGTGTGTGTGTGAGAGAGAGAGAGAGAGAACCTGTGAACAGTGTTCTTGCTGTGTAAGTATGCTAGCCCAGAAAGTATGTGGCGAGTGTATTTCTTTATTACTGAGAGTTTCCCAAATTGTTGAAGTAGCTTGTAGATTGAGCCTCCAGGAGTATATTCTAGATATATGGAAAATGCATCCTCTGACTACACAGTTCAAACGAACCGAGTTGTCACTTAACTAGCTAATACTGGAAAAAGATTTAAAAGAACAAATATCCTACCAGAGTGTGTCATTGTAAACCAATTAGACAATAATCAAAGCAAAGCAAAGAACAAGGGTTATGCAATGCTACTCACAGTTCCACTGCCATAATATCACACAATATTAGGATGTTCCAACTTTCAACCATCTGAAAAGATTTATTTCCTGCACCAAAAGCCAACCACTAACATGTCAAACATATTGGTTTTTGCTTCTGTGCTAGGAGAACATGTGCAAAAGAAATAAAACATTTTGTTCTTTCTGTATCAAGGAAATAATAGGTTTCAATGCAAATAGTTTGTAACCCACTCTTATTCAACCAGGCAAGCTATTGCCAACTTCAGACCCAATTGAAACATTCTAATACTATTCACAAAAAATCAGAGATCTTTTAAGTACCTGCCCTTAAGCATTTGACAATCAATCTATTGTTTTAACATTTTTTATTTTTTTCAAAGAAACGCAAAACAAAACAATATAAATTAACAAGCATTGACAAGACTCCCATTATGTTGTTTAACCACCTGATACCCTTCTAGGCTAAGTCCACAGAGATTACCATGCACATAATTTTCCACAAGATAATCTTCCTTGTCCAGTCCACAGAAATTACCATACTAATATTTGTCGATTTTTCCATGATGATGTACCCATCTTGAACTTCACTGTAACCATGTTGAGTTGGAGGTTCCATGTTAATTTCAGTGTACTATTACTGACACCAAACTCTTGTTCCTATTCTGCTTTGAAAAATCTATAAATGATAATTTATTGGGATAAACTAGGTTATTGGTAGAGATGCTTCTAAGAAACCTCCCTTACTAAAATAGGCAAATTTAACTGCAAACTGACACCAAGAAGCCACGAAGTACCACTTCATTTCAAAAATGATTTAGAGACAAAGATGTAAAATCATCGACAAAACTATGAAATGTAGCAGTTGTTTTGGAGTTCCCAAGATTTATCATCATAGATTAACTTTGACAGTAATGATTATATAGCTAGTTCTTGAGCCTCTCCTGTGTTGCCGAAGAGCCCTTATCATTCAACTTTCAAGCAAAATAAATGCCATCGTAAAAAACATTTGACAGAAACATACTATTATCAATTTGAATTCAAAAAACTGTCACCAGTTTGAATCTGAACAATTGTTGTTCACATATCATGAATATAAATAAATGAAAAGTGATTTTTTTTTAAAACTGGTTATATGGGAATGAAACGGGCCCCACCCGTATTACATTGTGACCACATAGTGGCATTACAACAGCACTTTTGTCAATTATCCATGTATCTCTAAGCAAGATTCGAATCTGGGTCTCCTTGAAAATCAAGGTATTTAACCTGTTGACCTCATGCCATTTAATAAAATAAATGTGATATTGAGACGAGGATAATAGTGATTTTATAGGCCATGGCCAGACCAGCATGCCTCCTGAGAATATAAGACCCTTGTGTGAGCAAAAAGAACTCTTCCCTTGAGCTTAATTTGTTAGTTTAATGGTGTACCTCTTTGGGTTTCAACCCTTTAACCACACTCACAGTCAATTATGCATTATTAACAATATTTAGTTTGCAACTAGTTGTATTTTAGGCCAATTCATTTTCCTTTTCTGCAAGAGACATTTATCACACATAGGCAGTGGAGCAGCAGCAGAAAACATGTTGCCATCTAGTGCATCTATGTCTAGTGTATCTTAGTAATACATATTTTAAATGAATGGCAAGTTGGTCAATGTATTCTGCATCATTAGCTAAAAGCCATGAGTAGACCACAGACTGATTAAAGTACAAAATTCTCATTCATATGTATTAGCCAACATAACTGAACCATTGTCCAGCTGTGAAGATGACTATTATAGGCCACTAAGTGCTTGCATATTGATTAGAATTTAGCTTAGTTCTGCTCCCACAGATCTCATAATGTAAATTGCCCACAAATTGCTTATATATATTAGTCGATAGTATTGAAAGCATTGTGCAGCTGTGCAGATGACTATTATAGCCCACTAACTGATTGCATATTGATTAATATTTAGCTTAGTTCTACTCCCACAAAGCTTGCATATAAGCGATCTGTAAACAAATGGAAATTGCCTATATGCATTAGCCAATAGAAGCCAAAGCATCGTCCAATTGTGCAGATGATTATTATAGACTACTAACTGATTATTATTATTAGCTTACTTCTACTCCCATAAATTTTGAATATAAGCAATTTGGAAGAAAAAAGCAAATCGATTCATTATTGCTTCATGTGCCCAATACAGTTCTATCCATAAGTCAAATAGAAACTAGCCTTGAAGTAAATAAATTATTTTGGGTAAATGATGTTGCATAGCATGTATTTCATATCTCCAGCAAGATAGTCCTCCACGTGGAACTTGACAGGCAATCAGTTCTTTTTTTTTTTAGTTGATTATATGGGATTGAAAAGGGCCCCACCTGTATTATATTATGATTACATGGTGGTATTACAACAAGCTTGACAATTATGCATGTATTGCTTGACAAGATTCGAACCCTGGTCTCCTTGAAAGTTGAGAAATCTACCCGGTTGAGCTAATGCCGTTTGATTTATTTTAAGGTAAAGCACGGGTTTTTTTAAAGGGGTCCCGATCCCCTTGTACCAGGGTTTGAACTTGAGTCTCCTGGATGAGAACCCAAAGACATACCACTATGGTATGCCTCATGGGACTGACAAGCAATCAGTTAAATACAGTAAGTGCTAAGGATTAACTCCATAAGGGTGTTGTACAACTTCAATGAGAGTGACACTTAGCCAATAAGGTTCTTTGCATACAATTGACCAATAATGTCTCGTGTGATCTAGCTTCATATCATGCTAGAATCTAAAAGTAACTTTACCTCTATATTTATGCTTATTCAGACTAAACGTTATTGTTAGTGACTTCAATCAAAGTAGAATAAGGCTAAACATAAACTCATGGACAATCAAACTACACAGTAAAAATTTGTTGCACAAAAATTAAGCAATAATTCATGCAGGCGAACAGCCAAGTATCCAGCTTGATTGCATGTCAAGAAATATGTTGAAAACTTGACACTTATGCTGAAAGTGCAATTTTGCAAACTGCCCTGTGCTAGAGAGGCAGCAAGCCACATATATGCTACATTACTCAGAGCACCCATTTGATGGGGATGGAGAAATGGAGGGATGCGAAAAGGGTACAGCTACATTTAAAAAATATTGAACTATAAAATTTAAAGACACAAATGGAAAAACATTTTAAAATGCACAAATTTGAGTTAATAATTGGTTTTTGCATTACTAATAGGAATTAGTAATCATAGACAAAATGAAAATACAATGATGTATTATTTGGATAGTATAGTGATTAGTCCAATGTTAGTGGGTCACTGGACTGCCAAGGATGCTTTCCAAAGTATCGTGTTCAACTTACCGTCTCAAGTGACTCATTTTTTTATTATCTGTAGTTGTCCCAAATCATCCAAAAGTATTATGTAGCAATGCCATGCATTCACCATATGCGCATAAATGGATATTAAAACTTCTTGTGAGATGCTAGAGTTAACTTTCAACAGAAGCTATGCAGTTATCCATATATTTGCATTCTCCTCTCACTAAAAATACTTCTAAGGTTTAAAATATTGGGGGAATTAAATGTTCAGGTTTTAGTTGTTTATCTATTCTGATAACTCTCTATTACACAAATATGAAATAACTCTTCATATTTCAGTTGTGGACATGTCCCCATCCCCATCCCCTAAGGGATGTATCCCTGCAGGTATACAACACTGGGAACATGTCCCCATCCCCATCCCAATCCCCGTCCCCTAGGGGATGTATCCCTGCAAGTATACAACGCTGGGGACATGTCCCCGTGTAACATAGCATTTTGGTGAACATATAGCATAAATCCTGATAAAGTGGTGTTGATTAGGGTACTTACAAGTTACATTTCACATGCCTTGCCAGATTGTTAAGCAGACAAAAGAGTGATTCTCAGAACTATTATATAGGTTGCTGAAGGGAACAGTAAAACTTGACGAAAAATTTTATTAAAATTGATAAATTAAATACTATTACGTTTCAAAAAAAAATACACTATTTTCATAAAGGACAAGTGTTAAATGGTTTCTAGAAAGCGCATTCCAGTCAATGTGGAACTTGTGAATAATACTTACAAGACATTACCAAAATATAGTTTTAGGCTTTAAACTCTATAACTGGTAATTATTCCTTTGGATCTCAAAGAAGATACAGTATTAAGCAACAATTTAAAACCTTAGTAAAAATTCTTTTATTAACTTAGGGTTCATCAGGTGGCGACGTCAAACCGGGATCGGCGAAAACAAATCTGGGGGTGCCATAAAATAAAAATTAATTAATATTTAGGAGCGGCGAGTCATTGCTCGAGCGGCAGCAACGGCGGAGCTAAACGAGTTAAAAAAATTACCCTTAATAAAACCTTAGGGGCAGTGAGCGAAGCTAAACAGCGCGCTGGGGAGCGACGAACCAGGTTTAAACAAATTCCACCGTCAGACTCACAAGGAAAGTATTCTGGTTTTCTTTCGCCGACCAAGCATTCAAGACTTCCCTTCATTACAAGGTCTCCTCTGAACTAGAGGACGTCAACGCCAGGGACGGTTTAGCTGCTACAGCAAACTGGGGTGTTACTTCCTACGGTCAGGGCACTGGAAGCGTTTACACGATGCTGCTATCAGCGCAAAACCCGAACAGGTAACATACAAATATTATTTACGACCCTTAAATCCATAGTTCCAACATAAAACGAATGCTAAGACGATGACCCGTTGTAACGCAACCCACCACGCCATAACTCCGCCATAACCTGTTGTAAAGTCGACCGCGAAGAAGCAGAAATACAGAAATACAAGGGGCAGGAAAGTGAATACAAGCTAATATATTAGCGAAGCCAAGTCCCAAACCAGGCTATACTCAGATAGGGCTTAGGGCTTAACAATACGTGTGGGGGTGGGGTCTTATGAAAATCTCGCAGGCCGACCAAACATAAAAGGTCCTGTACAGGCCTTGAACGGCCATTTTACTTGCTCTCTAAAAAAGCACAGTTAAAAGAAGTAGCATAAACGAAGAAAACATTCTTTTATTAAGACGAGGCAAGAAGTTTAGGATGCAATCCAACCTGACTTCTCATCGAGGTTGAAGGAGAGCCGAGTTCTGCCACCTCTCCGCCACCATCTTCTTCCTTCTCCCCCATCCTCCTTCCTTCTTCTTCCCCCATGTAGCTTCCTCCATGGAAGAATAGCTTCTTTTCTCCAAGCCATCTCCTCCCTTTTTCAAGGAGGCTTGCACCTCTTTCTAGGTGGCAGAATTGTTCAGTCCACCTGATCAGGGTCATTAATTTTCTTTCACGAGAATAGCCACCCCCTCTTGAATGAATGAATGAAAGATTTTAATTACGTCCGCGAGACCCAAATATGGTCTATGGGACCTCAAATATGGAAGTACAATTACTCAAATCATATCATATGATCTTTAATATCTTTGAGAAGGTTGTTCCTTCTCCCGCTGATTTGTGTTAGCAATTCTCCAACTTTTTTTATTTTCTTGTCTTCAAATAAATCTGTAATAAACTCGTTCCCAAGTGTTTCTTTGTATTTGTCACGGATATCCGAAAAACTCGGGCATTTATAGATGAAGTGTTCCTCTCGTCTCTACCGCCCCCGTGCCGCATAGAGTACATATCCTTTCTTCCCATTGTTCTTTGGGCGTTGTCCATCTCCCCGTTTCACATCTAAGCCTATGAGAGCTAGTCCTTATCTCGAGCAATGAGTATTTTTTCCTTCCACTTGATTTCAGCGCCTATATACGCTTTTTTCCTTGTGGTCATACGTTGGGTTAAAATTTGCAATATAATATTGTCTTTTCCTCGCTTGCATTTTTCCACATTCCACTTCCGAACTTTTCATTCACATAATTTTTAATGTCTTTGTTGACATTTGGGCATTCATTTATGTTGATTTCCCAACGTTTCATCCATTTCTCGATTTTGTTTCATCCACGTATTCTTTCGCCTATGTAACTCTTCGTCTCTAACCGTTCTAGGCCATCTATCATTTGTCATGTTTTCTCGTTTTTTTCAAGTAACATAACAACTTTGGTCATAGCAATTGCTTCTAAAGGGAACATTCCAGCTTCAGCTAGAATAATTTCATAAGGGGTTGTGGCCTTAATTTTGAGAAAGTTTGTGATTAGATATTTTTGAATCCTTTCTATTTGTCTCCATTTTGCATTTGTTGTGCCACTAGCCCACACCTCGCAACCATACAACGTAACCGTGTAACAAGTAGGCCAAATAAGACCTTGGTGGTCTTCCAGTCCCACAACTCGGCATTCCTACACCTGTTTTGAAGTGCATATAGTGCTCTCCAGCCACTTTGAGTTCTTTTCATCCTACATGTATTCCAATTAAGTTTGTCATGAAAGTCTATGCCCAAGTATTTGTATTCTACTACTACATCAAGCGGTTCTCCCGCAAACCGAAATTTGAGTTGTTGCTTCTTCTTTTTTGCTGAAAAAATCATAATTTTTGTTTTGCTCGTGTTCACCCGCATCCCAACTTCTTTACAAAAGAGTTCTAGAGCTTGAAGGTGATCTTCTAGATCTTTGGCTGTTTTGGCCACAAGAATTACATCATCTCCATACATGAGGAGTTTTACCACATATTTGGCTAAATGCACACCCTCTCCCCCAAATTTGTTTATCCATTCTTCTAACTTGTCAATGTACAGCCCAAATAAGGCTGGAGATAGAGGGCAACCTTGTTTGACACCTATGTCACTACCAAAACATTCGGATAACCCTTCCCGTGTTCTCGATTCTAGCTTTTACATGCTCATATAGTCTCGTGAATCGCTGCCCCGTAGTGAATTGGAACCTCTAGTTCTTCCATTCTGCTCCATAATTTTTTCCTAGGCACTGTGTCAAATGCCTTTTTGAAGTCTACAAAACAGCAAAAAGCCTCCTCTTTTTTCTCCCATATTTTTTCCACTATGTGTCTGAGCGTGATACAGTTATCAATAGTTGAGTGTTTGGGCCTAAAACCTGCTTGCCCCTTTGCTCTCTTTCCCTTTTCTTCTCGCCCATATGCCGATCCTCCGCTCTATCATACTCCCAAACAACTTTGCAAAGAGAGGGTTGATCATGATAGTTCGATAGTTTGAGGGATTATTTACATCTCCACTTTTAAACAAAGGAATGGTCAAGCTAGTTGTCCACTCAGTAGGGAAGCCATTTTGTATGACCTCATTGAAAATTTCTTTGATTTGCGGTGCCAAGATATCTACCCCCCATTTTATATGCTCGCTTGAAGATTGTTTATGTCACGGGCTTTTCCAGCTGCTAACTTTTTTATCCCTTGAATAATGTCTTCAATTGTGAAAAGTTCTTTCTTGACAATGATAGTAGGTGGTGTCTCCCGCTGGTTACTACGCCCGATACAGCTTGTTTTGAATACTCCAACCACCGATTAACTCGTTATGTTATTTTCAGTTTGCATCCTTTTCACGCTTAGTTCCTTCCAAAATTTCTTTGGTTCATGCTTCCCTAAATAAATCAATTCTTCCCTCCTTGTTTTAGTGTATTCTTCTTTTTTTGCCCTTACCAGCTTCTCATATGCTTTTTTGTTTGCTCTTGTTTTACCCGTTGGTTCCTTTAGTAATCTTCGCATTTTTTTGCAATCTTCATCGAACCATGGGTTGGTTGGGAAGCTATTCCTTTCTTTCTTTTTAGGTTTAGCTCTCTTGCATTTTTTTAGAGCTTCTTGAATAACTTGCATTAACCATTCACTCTTACTGTAATCTCTACTACTGTGATGTAGTTCTTCCCTTTCCTGTAACTTATTATTTAATACCGCTCTAAAATTTTGCCGATTTTCATCTGTTAAGAGAATGTTTCCCTTGTGAGGATATTTATTTTGATTGCCTTGCAAGTTTTTTTCCCTTGGTTTGTCTCCATGCATTCGAAGTTTCATAACAATTGGGTTGTGATCTGACTTAAGTTCCACTCGGAGAATCTTCCACTTCTAGCTCCTCTATTTTTGGTATGTAATTCTCTGAGCATATTACATAGTCTATTACACTTTGTCCCTTATATGTTTTGCATGTATACTTTCCTGAATTTTTCCATTTGTTCATCCCATTGCAAATAATCAAATTGTATATGCTGCAAAGACCTAACAACTCTTCTCCATATTGCGTGATAGCCCCATGCTCATCTTCTGAAGTCCTGGTCCACTGTTGATTTTCCTCTTCTGGCATCCAAAGAGGATTAATCTCAATATATTCGTTACCTTCTAGAATGTTAGCTTGCTTATTTGCTGTCCTTGCATTGAAATCTCCAATTAATATAATATCTCCCAACTTACTGTATATTGAAATGTCTCTTTTTAGGGAGGAGTATGGGTCTTCTCTCTTAAGGTCATGTTTCTTATAGAATTTAGAATTCTTGGGAGCAAAATAACATGCCGCTATGCTAATAACCGACTTATTTTCTAGGATCTTTATCCAAATGTATCGTTTGTTTTCGTCTTGTTTTTCAATTTTAATGACCCTATCCCATTCCTCTTTTATTAAAACCATAATACCCCCATGCCCTTTGCCATTTTCTCGCCGCTTTATTCCATACTCGCTATTTTTTTGTATCCCACAAATTCTGGAGTCCTACATCCATCGTGTTCATGTGTTTTTTGTCAATATGATTATATCTTTGTCTCTAGCAATGGGCCCTAACCCGGGTCCTCTTCTCCAAGGGAAACCTCTACAGTTCCAACTTACCATTGTAAGATGTTCCCGGCGAGCCATACTCCCTATTTATTTTGGATTTGTTTAGATGTGATGTATGCCTTTCCATTTCTTAAATATGCCTCGTTTCCCTTCATTCCTTGCTGCCCTCACCTTTTCCCATTCCTTATTTCTTTCTTCCCCCTCGTAAAAATGTTAGGTCATCATCTAAATAAAATTGTGACCCTCTCAAAGATGCCTCTCGTTTCTAAGTAACCTTATTTTATCCTCGTAGCTCATCAATGTGACCCGAATATGTCTATCTCTCGCCTCCTTCTCTCACTCGCCAATTCTCGCTTACTTTTTTTATCCGACCCTTCCATTGTAACCGATCCCGACAAGAAGTTCCCCGGTTAAACGATTTGTGTCTTCCCCGTCCCCATAATCTTTCAACCCTTTGATGATTATATTTGTTAACTTCTCATGTCTTTCTTTCTCTTCTCGTTATTTGAATTTTTACTTGCTTCTCTATCAACTCTTTTTGTTGATTGACCGGTTCTTTTACTACTTGAGACCATGTCTTTGTCTTTGCTAATTCATTTCGTAGCTCATTTTCTCTTGTTTCAATGTTTTGGAGTGTTTTCTTTACCTCTTTTATTTGATTTGCATTTGTTTTTTCCACCTCTATTGCATCATTGATTGGGGGATGGATGGCTTGTTTGAGGACATGCCATTCACGTTGACCCATGTTTGCTAGGTTTTGTAGCTTTGACACTTGCTCCTTGAGCTTGGTTGTTTTCTTTTTCCAACCTTCGAATGGTGTTTATAACCTCATCTGATTTAGTTTCTCTTAATTTCTCCCTCCTTTCCATGCTTTCAAGTTTCTCTTTCATCTTCATTAGCTCTTGCACACAAAGTCTTGGTGCCCACATGAGTGGTGTAGTTGTCGGATCCGTAAGTTTCTTCCTCATCCGAAAACTCATTTTGGTGATTTGCCTTTGATTGTTCCTTATTCTCCACCTCGTTTATGTGGTAGAATATTTTTTATTGTTATTTTTTGATATGCCCTTTTCATTGTTGTTGCCCTTGCTCGTGCTTGTCGACGCCTTAATATCCTCCAATACTGTTTCTCATTGACATATATTGGTTCTTGCAATTGTTGCTTCCCTTCTTCCATTTTCAAACCCTTTATAGCCGAACCCTCTGTACTATTGATCCGTTGAAATAAATGTGTAATAAAACCCTCTTGCTCTGCAAACCCTCTCGCCGCAAACCCTTGCCGATAATAAAACCTTCTCGCCGCAAACCCCTATAACGAATGTATTTCTCCTACCTACTTAAATTGTTTTATAAATCGAAAGAGGACAAAAAAATATGCTTACCCGATGAAATAGATGTTTAATACAATACTCCGCCGCAAACCCTCCTTGCTCGCAAAAACCCTTTGCCGCAAACCCTTTAATTTTTTTTTGTGCTGATATTTCTTGTCTGGAGTGTACAGTTCAAATATTCTTCGTTCTATCGGCTCTGCTTCAGTATCCCCGTGCTCTGCTTCAGTCCTGCTTCAGTATCTTGCCGTAAACCCTCCAAAGTCCCCAAACACATCCTGGTTCTTAAAGTGGACTGCAAATTTACCTTATAAAGAAAGTCAAAAGAAGTTTTACACATTTTAAGAAAATGTTTTAAATTGTCACGATGCAACGGCGGAGATATTTTTCCGAGGGGGTTAAGCAAGGGTTTTGATGCATGATAGTTAACTTAATGTAATATCATGATATGACAGTAATATCAGTTTCTACATTTAATTATTAAAAAATTATAAATTAACTTATTATAATTAAATAAAATATTTTAAGTATATAAATGTTATATTATTGTTAATATTTTTTTTTATAAACATACATTTACCCTCTCACACTCATCCACACCACAGTTTTCATTTTGGACTTTTCAAAAAAAATCAAAGTCCAAACCGTTATGTTTTATGTTGTTCTCTTTTTAAAATGACCACCACTCAAAAAGTGTTTCTTAAATCATGAGGTGAAGGCCTCGCTGTGAGAAAGTCTAAGTTTGAACCTCATCAATCTCCAAATACATGAGTTATATTACCAAAAAAAACTGTTTCTTGAACCAATTACAATACATAATTTGTACAGTAAATTTGGTATTAAAATATATAAAAATATTGAGAGGATTGATTATAAGAATTCCATTTACAATATTTTTCTATAAATTTAAATTTAACAACATTATCATAAATTTATTAGTAGTTATACAACCATACGTACCGAAATCTAGATATAAAAGTGAGAAAAATAACATAGAAACAATCTTCTATTTTGTTTCTATAGTTTAACTAGCAACTTTCCCTTTGTTTCTATACATAAGGGGACTAACTCTTGGTGATTATAACTAGCAAGTGCAAATAGTAAATTGAAGCACCATAATACACAAATCAATGCAATTAGGCATTTTGAAAGTATTTATGAAAACTACAAATAAAATTTATGGTATTTTTTATTGCAACGACACACCATCAATTTTTGAATGTAATCCATTATGGAGTTATTCGTTAGCTATGGAGCACCAAATATAATATAACAAATCAAAATTTGTTTAATATAACACTATTGCTTTTCTAAAAAATATTGAAATAAACATCAATGTGTAGACACTTAAAATATGTTATCTCGATGAGACTTCTAAAAGACCACCTTTCCAACCCACACAACCCACTTTCATCAGTTTCAGGGCTAAATCCATGGGTTTCTTCCTTAACAGGCAATTTTCAAAAAAAAAAAATGCATGTTTGGTGTAACCGTCTCAACCTAAGACGGTCGCGCAAAAACAAAAAAAAATACATGTAAATTGTCTATCAGTGGTCACGGACAAGTTGAAACGTCATGTCTACTTTCACGTCGACCAGCAATCACCTGCCAGTACAGTAGCAATCAAACCTGCCACAATCAAATCAAATTAATTACCTCCTCCTTTCCCTAGCCTGTCTTTTGTCAATGCACTTATTTTTTAGCACTCCCATTCTACAAAAAAGAAGAGATGAATTTTTACACAACGAAGTGTTGTCAAGAATCCACCAAGTCCTCTTGCTGCAAACGAAATATTGTCAGATTATCGCTAAGGATTCGAAATCAAACATGTTGTCTTTCTTGCATAAGCTCTCCTCGATGTCTCGTTGGTCTTCAACACTTGTTTCATCACTTCTATATGTAACCAATCACCAAAACCTCTATGCTTCACCCCAAACTCTGGCTGGACCTGGTCACGCCAAGGCGCAGGCCTACGACGGTTACCATCTCGTCCCGAGACGGTCCAGAGATCAAAACTATCTTGACCTGAGATGATCATCGTCCACCATCCAGGTGACAAGTTTATGTTTGCATTATAGCTTAGATCTATTAATTTGTCATTCATGCTTTAGTTTAAATCTTTGATATTCCATGCACTTATATATTTTATGTATTGTTTCATATTTCTAAATCAGATACAAGTCCAACTTCTATAGACTCTGCATATGTTATTGATTCATTGTTGTATCCCTTGTGTGCAAGTGACAGGTTTCAAGAGCAACGAAAGATTCCAGATCTGATCCTACACGACGATCACAAAAAAACTCGCTTCCCAAACGACATGTTGGCACAAAAAGATTCAGATTGCATCCAAAGACACTTCTTGTTGAGAAAAGGGAAATCACACCCCTTTCTTACCTTTGTATCGCTTTACAAAATCCTCTCGAGAGGATTCTCTTGTAACCTAAAGTTGTATCAAAATATTCATATACAATCTATTTTTGTTGCTTTAGTATTTTATTCATTGTATGGTTCAATTTTTTGTTCATCAAAGGCACCAATGTCATCCTCTTCATACGTACCCTCACTCCAAACTACATCCACATCTCAATCACCCATTTCACCTCCTACACCTTCTATCTCAACCATCTCCACAACATCTACCCACACTTCTCCCATTCCTATAGAACCACCCTCCGCCATATCTATCCCTTCATATTTCACACGACCTCCTTAGTTGGATCTCCCAACAACTTCATTCATATTCCTGTTCATGAACATGGGATAAATCCCTCCTGCATTCCATCATCCTCCATTGAATCCCCCCATGGGGATACTCCCACCATTCATTTGGAAACACTTCATCCTCATCCATTCCTCCTCTGTAAGTCATAGTCCATATGGCTAATTTGGGCCTTGGTGAGTATTTAGTGCAAAATGTTACATTCACTCCTCTCATTGAGTTAATTAAAGACTTTGGTCAACCTCACGACACACCACTACCTATTGGTACCATCGTCTCCTTTGGATTTTTTCCAAATAATACGAATTTTATCTATGGAGGTATTGATGCCTCTACTAACACACCTCTTATATCGAAAGAGGAAAAGTCATTTCTTGGAAACATCGAGTATCTATCCAATTCGTCCTTTGCCCTACAATATTTTCATCACTTCCATTAGCATGGAAATGACCTCAATCGCTACGAAGAAGGCCCCCGTACCCCTCTTGAGCCACACTATCAATTGTCTATGGATAAGTCAGGATTAGGATACTCCATACGTATGGTCGATGAACTCCTTGCAGATTCTCTTTAGCACCTTACCCTAGGACTTGAGGAGGATATCAACGGTAATGAGTATACTAATCCTGGATATACTCATTTTCTTAGCGATCATTTCCAAATCGTCACATTATTTATTGACACTTCCAACTCTTCTGATGAAGAGTCCAAAGACAATTTGGATGCACTATCCATTGCTTCATTTAGCTCAGAGGATGACTCTTCCCTCATTGCGCCCATCACATATGATGATGAATTTTATCTCCATATCTTCCCCCTGCAACTTTCCATTTGGTGATAACTTCTTCCACTTGAGCACTCGGTTATCCCCATTTCATCTTGTTCACACCTTGTTATACCAACTCCACCCCAACCACCTCCTACACATTTTTGACCAAATATTATTCATCACCTCCTTCCACCCGAGAATGAAGTTCATACACCATCCATTAACATGATCTCCATCAATATCACCACTCCACTTTATTATCCGGGAAACCCTTCATAGTCTTTACCTCTCAATCTAGAGGTCATCAATTTTGATCGCATTGCTCTTACACCCTCTCCTTATGAGTTTCTTCCCTCTAATAACATGCTGCAATTGTATCATTTTTCATCACACCCACCCTTAGTTGTTCTCCAAGATGAGATAGATTCTGATGATACATCTGATTTGTCTAATCCAGTTGACGACATCCATATATCCCCACTCCTCATCAATTGGAAGAGACCATTGATATTGATATTTGCACTGACCCTGAACATCCTCAGATCCTTAAATTGAGAAAATGCCTCTTTGCTATGAAACGTGCTACATTCACCGCTATTTTGACAAAGTATAAGCAAGTTTTTGCTTGGTTGTACAAAGACATGTATGGTCTTGACCCAAACTTAGTTGTTCACAATTTAACTCTTGATCCAAAAGTCAAGCTTATCAAGTAGAAAATTTGAAAACTTCATCCAACAATAGCTTTAATGGTCAAAGATGAACTACAAAAATTGTTGGATGCAGGCTTCATCCAATCCATTGATTATCCTGAATGGGTTTTCAATATGTACCTGTTGGGAAGCCAAATGGGGATTCACATATGCATAAATTTTAGAGATCTTGACAAAGCGAGCCTTGAGGATGAGTTTTCACTCCCTAGCATCAATACACTTGTAGATGCAACTGTGGGTCATGAAATGTTTCCCTCATGGATGGTTTCTCAGGCTATAATCAAAATTGTGTCAATCCTAATGACCAACCCAAAACTACCTTTACCACATTGTGGGGGACTTTCTGTTACAAAGTCATGCCTTTTGGTCTCAAAAATGTTGGTGTCACTTATTGGTGGGCTATGACATATATTTTTCATGACTATATGCATAAGATTATCCAAGACTATGTCGATTATCTATTGGAAAAATCTTTATCGTGCCATGAGCATATCGATGTTTTATGTAAAGTATTTGATTGCTTCTTGGAATATAATGTTTGATTGAATCCTAAAAAGTGTGTTTTCAAAGTAACCTCTAGAAAAAAATTAGGCTTCATTGTTTCTAAATGAGGCATCAAAGTGGATCCAAACAAAGTAAAGGTAATATTAGACATACCTTTCCCCACCAATCTTAAGTAGCTCCGCAACTTACAAAGGAATATTCATCTCATTCAATGCTTCATCGTATAACTCTCAGATAAATGTTAACCACTTAATCATCTTCCACAAAAGAGGGTCACTTTCCACTAGAACTATGATTGTCAAAAGGCCTTTGAGGATATAAAACAATATTTGGCTTCTCCACCAGTATCATCTCCTCCTCGACTTGGTGCTACTTTTTTATTGTATATCTTTGCCACTAACTTTGTCTTCGGGTCCATGTTGGCTCAAAAGAACGAGGTCAATAAGGAGCACGCCATCTACTACATTAGTCGCACCTTGGTTAGTTACGAAATCAAGTATGCTTATGTGGAAAAGCTCTGCTTAGTGATGGTATTTACCACTAAAAAGCTTTGGCATTACATGATAAATCAAACCACTTATGTTATCTCCAAGGAAAACCCCTTGTGGTATGATGAGTCGCACATATCACAATAGTCATACCGCAAAGTGGATCATGCTTTTGATAGATTTTGATCTCAAATTCATTAGCCAAAAATCTATTAAATGTCAAGTCATCACCGACCAATTAGTAGAAGCTCCTCTTCTTGACATTAAGTTGTTTACTATCAAAGTACCTAATGATGTAGTCTTTATATTATCTGACTCTAAAGAGCTGGATGAACTTGAAAAAAAAGTTGATCTTATGTTGTTCTTCGATGGCTCTAAGTATGAGCAAGATGGTGGTGTCAGAATCATGTTTTTCATGCCATAAGGGGCTCCTATTTCTCTTTTGTTCAAACTCAAATTTCCATGTACCAATAACAATATCGAATATGAAGCCCTCCTTCTAGATCTTCAAATGACCCTCACCATGAATATCAAATGATTTAACATCTTTGGCAATTCCTTGCTCATCGTTAACCAAGTTAAAGGGATTTATCAATGTAAGTGTTCAGTCTTAAAAATCTACAAGACCCTTGTGGACAAATTGCTTACCAAATTTGAATGGTATGACATTGAGACTATCCCTTGTTCCTCTAACCATTTTGTGGATACAATGGCTTCCTTGGGATCCCTAATTTCATAGACCCCTTTTGATAACATCACAACCATTCATGTTAAAACTCTCTCTCAATCCACACTTTTGCAAGATGTTTCTAGAGAAGAGCAAGACGTCTTCCTGGTCCAAACTGAACCATATCAACACTGGTGCTCCCAAATTCAAGACTTCTTGAAATTTACTTCTTGGGGATCTCTAATTTTACAAAACAATGTCTATAACGTCACAACCATTTATCTTAAGGTACTATCTCAATCCACACTTTTGCAAGATGTTTCTAGAGAAGATCAAGACATGCACCTGGTTCAAACTGAACCATATCAAGGCTAGTTCTCTCAAATTTGAGATTTCTTGAAACTTGGTAATCCTCCTTCTAACTTGTCACCTATCGCCAAACACACATTTAAGCAAAAAGCAAATAGATATATTTTGCTAGGGGATATACTTTACCATTGAAGTTATGATGGTCTTCTTCTTCGTTGCTTAGAGTCCTAATAATCTACTTGGGTCATTTCTCAAGCTCATAATGGTACTTGCGATGGCTATTTTAGCGGTATGGCTATTGCAAAGTGCATCCTTCAAATGGGCTATTATTGGCCTACCATGGAACAATATTGTTGCACTTATGTCAAAAGGTGTGTCAAATGTCAGCATCATGCTAATTTGTCTCACATACCTTCACAAGATTTACAACCTATTCATTCATTATGGCCTTTCTCTCAATGGGGATTTGATTTAATTGGTAAAATTTTACCCCCATATTTGGGCCACCACACATTCATCCTCATGGCCATCAAATACTTCACTAAATGGGTTGAGGCCATTCCCCTTACCACTACGACTAGATCATGCATCATGAAGTTCCTACTTCATAACATCATCTATCATTTTGGTATTCCATCTAAAATCATCTCAAACAATGGGCCACCCTTTAAGAATAAGGATGTTCGAGTTATGTACCAAATATCATATCCAACACAGCTTTTTGACTTCTCATTATTTGTAGAGTAATGGATAGACTAAGGCCTCAAACAAGATAATTATCGTAATCCTTAATAAAATGGTTAATAACCAATAAGGATTGGCACCTTCTATTACATCTGGACCTATGGGCTTATCAAACAAGAATTCAAACACCAACTGAGGCAACCTTATTTTCTTTAGTCTATGGCATTAAGGCCATCATGCCCTTGGAGCTTGAAATCCCCTCATTACACATCTCACTACAATAATTTATCAATGATGATATTGTGTGACTGGCTCGCCTTGATCAACTCACTCTTCTTGATGAACAACATATTAATGCTCTTGAACATCTTTGCGTTTATCAAGATTGCATAAAATGAGCCTATGATACCAAAGTGCATCTTTAGGAATTTCAAGTTGATCTTGTGTTAAAGGAGAACTAGGAGAATTCTAACTTGCCTACCCATTTGTGTAACAAATTTGTTGCAAATTGGTTAGGCCCATTCATCATCACACATAAGTTGGGACCAAGAACTTATTGGCTAGCTACACTTGAGGATGTTGAGGAACCTGAACCCCTTAATATTCTCCACCTGCGGGTATTTTATACATAAAAAAAACAACTTAATAAAAGCATGAAAAAACCACATATATTTTCATTTCACCATGCACCACATTTCGTTCCACATTACCATTGCATTGTATATTACCATTTATCGCACCATGCATTTGATTCTCTTCTTCTCATGTCTCTATTTTTCTTCTTACATTTCATGTTTTTAGTTGCACGTGCTGTCATATTGTATTAGATATTTCTTTCATTGTATTTACATTCATATTTTTTCTTTTTGAACACTAAGAGTAGCACCATGTTTGTACGATTAACGCTTGTCTTGATGAAACTTCTCTATCTTGGGCATACAACCCATTCCACTATTCATTCCCATCCACATTCCCCTTCTTTGGTGTTTATTTTTCTCTTTCTTATTCCCCCTCAATAGTTGTTACAATGTGTCCAAAATGATCTTTCGATCACTCAGTCATTCCTAGTATTCCTTTTAGACTTCGTTAAATGCCATTTTGATATTTGGCGGTAGGGTATTGCTTTGATTGTACCTTGTCTATCTCAAAATCCCAACATATTTTCACACTCTTAATTACAATTTTGAACAAGGAAAGATGACACTGTAAAGTAGTTCTTATCTCTTAAGAAAATTGTTTCCCTTGTTCCTCCTATCATGTACATGGTCTAAAAGCTGAGAATTGACAAAAGGGCAATCTCCCCCCTAAAAAAAATCCCTTGCTCCTCCACAAATTAGCAAATCCCAAAAAGCAAAAAAAAATCCCTTTCTCCTCTATAAAACGAGAAAATCCCCCCCTCAAAAAAAATCCCTTGCTCCTCTACAAAATGAGCAAAATCCCAAAAAGCAAAAATTCTCGTGCTCCTCCATAAAATAAAGTAAATGCCCCCTCAAAAAAAATAATAACTTGAATCCCTAGAATTATCAGTTTTGACAACCATAGGGTAATCTCCATCGGGGCTATAAATGCTTGATTGGTAGTAGAACATCCTTACATGTGGTGACATGTCTGTCAAACTAGTGACCTTGTTTTGTACAAACCAATGTTATCTTATGGATGACATAGCTTTTGGTGGCTTGTATTCAGAGTAGTTAAGTCCAACCGCGTACAAAATCGGGATAATGAACTTCACTATGCACACATAGGAATCATGAATATCTCGATCTTCCTAGCAGATTTTTATCTTTCAGGTCCTTGCATGGTTAGTATATGACTTTTGATTGGTCTTCTAAAAGCTTTGTTGTTCTCTTGTGACTTCTTGTTGTTCACCATTCGCTACCTACACGCTTCTTCATTCCAAACTTTTCCTCACTTGGTTTACGTTTGAATGTATGCCCTTGATAAAATTGTTTAAATTCTTGATTTGTGACTCTTATGTATTCTTCAGTGCCTACACTTAGTTTTTATTCTTTCATCTCTGATTCATTCGTTATGTTCCATTATTCATTATATATCTTAAGCATACATTCACACTTTTCATTATTCAATTTGTCGTGTTGTTAGTACATCATATACATACCTATGCATACACAATAACTCTATCATCTCACATTATTCATTCATATAATATACATGCATTACCATATCTATAAATATAGGTATACATCTATACTTATCTATCATTATATTCATTCATCCATCATTACATACACATATGCATAATAAAACCATAATAAATACCAATAGTCATTGCATATATATAAAAGAAAAAGTACATTGCATGATACAAAAATGCTTGCAAGCTACAATATAATGGGCCCTCAAACCTCACATCCAAAGATAGAAATTAACAAATAGGCTCCCTCCTCAGGCTGGCCTTGCACCCCCACTTTCCTTGTTTTCCTTGAAGTCATCTCTATGATCCTGCCTCGCTCCACTGGCCCCTAACATCTATGATGTCCTCTATGATATAAATAACATAACATGTGGTACCACTAATGTATCTCTTGATGCCCTCCTCCATCGACTCCACTAATATTGAGATGTTGATGGTCATGAGGATGACAAGTCATAGTCACCTCATCTATGACTTGTCTACCTGTGGATGATACAAAATCATCTCGAGTCAAGATAGCCACACAAGACCATCTCGGATCGAGAGGGTCACAAAAAACCATCTCAAGTTGAGAGGGTCACAAAAAAACCATCTCAAACTGAGACGATCCCCAATTCCCTCCAAAATCATGAAAAAAAATACATAAAATAATAAAATTGAGACCTACCCATCACTCCCCACATTTTAAAATACCTAAGGCTACCATAGTTCACCCATTCCACCGACTCATTTTATTAAATTTTCCATTTCAACAATAAGATAAAATCTAGGGTTTATGCCCTTACCTTTCTTGCACTCCCTCCACCACTTGTTGACACACTCGTTGGGTCTATTCTTTCAATCACCTCATTCGTCAATAACACTTAATTGCACAAAAACACAATTCTCCTCCTTGTCTCTCTCTTCTTCCTCATCTCACGTAGTGCAAATGACTCATCGCATTGTGAAATTTGATTTTTATAGTTTTTTGTCGACGCGGTCATCCGAGATGGTTGTGACGGTTAACAAGACTATCCGAGATGATCTTGTTTTTTTCAAAAAAATATTTTTGGAACCGTCTCGACTCAATATGATCTCAAAATTTATATATATATTTGTTTTTCCCCTTGCTCATTCAAACACCAAGCACCCATTTCATTCTAGTCATTCCACATTTATTAAGCGCTTTGTCACTGTCATCATTTTTATCTCTCCTCCACCGACTCATCGCTTGAGGGTATAGACAATACCTACCAATTTTTATCTCAAATAAATTCAATACTCAAACACTCAATATTGGAAATTGTGTTAGTCCAAGAATCATTACCAAAGACCATCATATACCCTTCTTGTTGGGGCAAAAGCAAAAAATTCAATCAAAAAAATACTTGGTATGCCTAAAGCATAAAGCTTGTAGACTAATAATGTCTACCTAAGGCTAATAGGTTTACCAAAATTAAATCAAGTCCATTACTTTTTTAAAAGCAATGATTTAACGACATGTGTCTTTTCCATGATTGGGGCATCCAACATTGACTTATATTTTAGACCTTTTTGCACCGCTTCCCTACAAGATCATTTCCATCAGTCAACATCATTCATCATCAACTCAACCATTTTAGATCATCTACTTTTTGTTCTATATTGTGCTTAAGCACAAATAATTCCAAAAAGAGGTATCCGTAGACACCTAAAATGCGTTATCTCAAGGAGACTCCCAAAAGGCCTCCTTTCCAACTCACACAACCCACTTTCATCAGATTTAGGGCTAAATCCATGGGTTTATCCCATAACAGGTAATCTTCTACAAAAAAAATTATATTTGGCATAACCGTCTCGATCCGAGACGATCACATTTTTTCCATTATCTTAACTTGAGACGGTCATGCAAAATAAAAAATAAAAAAATAAAATGCAGGTAAACTGTCTGTCAGTGGCTGTGCATAGACTAAAATGTCACGCATATCTTCACACCAGCCAACAATCACCTACCAACAGTAGTAGCAATCAAACCTACCACAATCAAGTCAAATCAATCACTTCCTCCTTCCCTCACCTTCCTCTTGCTAATGCACTTATAAATTGGCACCCCTATTCTACAAAAAAGAAGGGAGAATGAATGAAAAATCATGCAACGAAATGTTGCCAAGAATACACTAGGTCCTCTTACTGCAAACGTAATGCTGCCATATTATCGATAAGGATTCAAAATCGAACATGTTGTCTTTCTCGCATAAGCTCTCCTCGTTGTCTCACTGGTCTTCAGTGCCTATTTCATCGCTCTTCTGCATGCAACCAATTACCAAAACCTTTGTGCTTCACCCCAAACTCTGCTTGGACCTGGTCACGCCAAGGTGTAGGCTCGCGATAGTGACTGTCTTGTCTCTAGATGGTCTGTAGACCAAAACCATCTCAACCTGAGATAATCACCATCCACAAACTAGGTGATAAGTTTATGTTTGCATTATAGCTTAGATATGTCAATTTGTCATTCATGCTTAACTTTAGATCTTTGATATTCCATGCACTTATCTATTTTATGTATTGTTTCATATTTCCAAATCAAATACGAGTCCAACTTCTGTGGACTCCGCATATGCTATTGATTCGTTGTTATTCCCCTTGAGTGTAGGTGATAGGATTCGAGGGCAGTGAAAGATTCTAAATATGATCCTACATGGCAGTTGTAAAAAAATCCACTCTCCAAATGATGTGCTGGCATGAAAAGATCCAAATTGCACCTAGAGACACTTCTTGTTGAGAAAAGGGGAATCACACCCCTTTTCTTACCTTTGCATCGCTTTGTAAAATCCTCTTGAGAGGATTCTCTTGTAACCTAAAGTTGTATTAAAACATTTAGATATAAAATCTATTTTTGTTGCTTTAGTATTTTGTTCATTATATGGTGCAAATTTTCACCCTTCACAATGCACTAATTTTATGGAAGTCTATTGTTTAAAGTTTAGTTGCTTTTGTAAACCTAATGCAATATTAAAAAATTATTCATCCCAATAACAAAATAAATGCATGGGGACATTTACAAAGCATTAGAGCAAATTTATCCTAGATATATCAAGCATACACCAACCCTAACCATGAAAAGACATCCTAAAATATAGTCCTATTAAAGATGTCATTTTAATCTATTTGCTAGAGGAACATACTAATAGCCCTATATAGTATAAGTGGTCATGGTTTTTGTTGTAAGAAATGGTAATTATTTATGTGTCTTTATAGTTTTTGACTTCTTGAGATATCATGTGTATGGGACTTATTTTTAGATTTATATATTAATAGTTTATGAACTTGCATGTATGTGTCTAGTTGGTTTGTGGTATAAGCACATCCATGCTTAACAATCATCTTACTCATTGAAAACATTACTTCACTATGAAGTTACAATAATTTACTACTATGATAGCTTGGATCCTTCATTTTTGAGTTTTGTGCTACTGAAGAAGCCTCTTGGAAGTGAAGGCTTTTCAAGATCTAAGCATCTCAAAATCTTGTGGACTTTGTAGCATCTTATTTTAGACCAACATTGAGTACAATTCTTGGTATAGCTTTAAAGTGCATCTCTTTGGTATAGATTTGAAGTTGAGGATACTATTGTACCTTAGGCTTATTTATAAGCCTAAGTTATTATATTGCATTGTATTATGTGTGGCACAGTGTACCCACATTGGATATTATATTTCTTGCATTGTATTTACATGAGGCATAGTATGTCCACGTTGGATTAGCTTTGGTTAGTTGTTAGGATGCATGGTTATGTTGTTAGAGATCTCTTTGTCATATAATAGTTTATGACTTTGTTTGCATATATATGGTTACTGTTGGTTATCCCTGCTTAGCATGTTGTTGTAGGTTGTTATAACTCTTGTAACCATCGTGATTCTATTTCATGTACTATATATTGCATGGCAGATAATAAATAATTAGCTTCAAGTTTAGAGTTTCCATATCACTAGTAATTAGAGCCACAAGATAGTTTGAGCAAGAAGAGAGGCAACTTGCCAACTTCATTGCATCAAATCATAGGCTAGTTGTTGTGAGAAATTGGCTTGGGCTAGCCGTAACATCCATTTTGTGAAGCTCTTGAGGTGTCAAAGGGTGGAAATCACCCCTGCATCAAATACCCCTAAGAGAAGCATCAGAGGGTAACTTGCTTGCCTTGAGTAGGCAAGAAGTATTTATATTGTTTGGAGATTGAAGAACGAAGGAGAAATTGCACCATTTGGAAGATCAGTTGCATAGCTTAAGATCAATTTGTGGCCAAAAAGGGGTGTTGGTATACCTTATCGAGGGAACACTTGTACTGCCAAAGAAGTTGATTGTTCAAGTGCTTTGGGGAGGCCTTATTGTACATTAAGAAGGAGATAATTGGGCTCATCAGGAAGTCTGAAAATTAATTTTTCTACTTCATGTTTTATTTATTCCCTTTCCCTTCCCTAAGCCGATAGACCACTTTGTTAACCAGCCATGCCAACTGACCGGTCTCCACTGTCGATCAACAAGGTTGTGCAACCCGTCCCCCCATCCCTTTATCCCTCCTACCCTTATTCCTTCTTCTTTCCTCCCATTACCCCATTATATCTCTATTTTTCCCTCCCTTTCAACTGGCGTGCGACACCTAAGAGGGCAACCAGCAACCACCAATAACCATCTGTCACATAGGCCGTTTTGGCTAGGCTTCAATCGACCGATGGTGATATGCCATGGGCCACCCTCGATGGTAAGCATTAGGGCACTACCCTACATACTTTCAAATCTGTACGCATAACCGAAAAACCCACATGCAGACATGATTTCTCTTGTAGGCGAAGGAATAAAATATTTCTCAAAAAAATTAAAGGAGCCCTAAGGTTTTAAAATCAGCAAATAGGAGACAAGATTCTCAGCCTTAATTCTCCCACCACTCCCGACACAACACATGGCAAAAAATGGTAAGTTTTGTGAGAATCTTGGTGACCAATCAATGAAAGCCACATCAAATTTCTAGCCCTAGATCATTTTCTGGCAAGATTCCCATCAAATTGCAATTCCAGTCAAAACTTTGTTTTCAATGCGAATTTTTGTTTTCGATGTGATTTTCCACCTTGATGTGTTTTTTTGATGAAGTGATAGTTCTTGGTAAAATTTTATAAATTACGATCATTGAAAGACGTTCCTATAGTATTTCGATGATGATTTCTGACGTACACTCCATTTATCGATTGTTTGTTTCTTTTTTGGCAACCCTAACATCACATAGGTGGGAAAGCGAAGAAGTTTTAAAACAATTCTTTGCAAAAAATAATTCCACATCAGGCATGTTTGAGCCCAATAGGAATTTAAAAGAATGCTTACACGTATAAAGGAGTGACCACCACTCTCGATGGTCATGGAGACTCACCTACGTAAGCCCAACGACTGTTGCTGCACAACTTATTACACCGTCCACTTGGTGAGTTATGGACCATTTGACTATGGATGTCCACCTAGACTATTTGACCTTACCCATTTACGCTGGACCATTTTGTTGACCCTACCCGTTGACATGGATCATTGATCGTCAACCTACACAGTTGCCTTCGTGCAGTAACCATTGACCCACCAAATTTTGGTAGGTGAAACCAATTTTTGCATAAAATTTTGTATTTTTTTACAATTACTTTTGCAAAAAATTATAATTTGGCCACCCTAAAATCAAATTTTTTGCATTAGGGATAAAACTGGCAGTTTTAAGTGCTATTTTTATTGTAAAATCTCAAATTGGAGGAGAAATTGGCATTGTGAAAGCACTAAAACTCACCCTCATTGCAAATTATAAGGCAATTTTTTTTTGTAAATCTAGGAAAATTTTGGCATTAGGAATTTCACAAATTGTTCCTAATAGTGCCTAGATAGTCTTGCAACCACATTAGCTCTCCTAGACTAGCATACACAAGATTTCAAATGGCGAATGACCTTGCAGCACAAGTGGAAAACATCACCACTGTAGTAGGTGACTTAATGGATAGAGTGAAAGATATTACTATCCAATTGACTCCTAGTGATGTCAAAATTTATAACAATAAATTTGCCAACAAAGCAAAATGTGATGTTAAACCTTATGACGGATCAAGGAATCTGGATGTATTGTCCACTTGGATCTTGGATATGGAGACTTGGTTCTCATATGTCGAGGTCTTTGAAGATGAACGACTACCTTTTGCCAAGGTCAAGCTCACAGGTCTAGCAAAGATGTTGATTTCAGATGGTAAAACCAAGGTCAAATCTTGGGAAGAACTAGTAGAACTCTTGAAAGACACATTTTTTCCACCTAACTATCAGGGTGATCTCAGGATCAAGTGGCATAGGTGGAAACAAGCCTTTAATATGTCAGTTTTTGACTATATTTTTCAATTCAATAGGCTTAGAGTTCTTGCTGTAGTTAAAAATTTAGAAGAGGAGCTTATTGAAAAATTTGTCAGTGGGTTGCAAGATCCTATAATGAGAGAAGTGAAATTCATTCCATTTGTCTCTTTGTCATCGACATTCAAGCATGCCATCTTAGCGGAGGAGAAATTTGGTGGTTCTCACAGGTCTCAACCTTCACAGGAAAGCACTTCCAAAGGTTTGAATCAACACCAACAAAAGGTGAAGAACTCTTCTCACTCTTCTTCCCCTAATTCTTCTACTCCTCCCCATTCATCTAAATCCCATTCTTCCTCTTCTAGCTCTAAAAATTCTTCTTCTACATTGTATTGTGACTTTTGTAAAAAGAATGGTCATACCAAAGCTAAATGTTTTACATTTGGGAGAATGAAGAAGAAGTCCCTTTTTGTAAAGTCAAATGAGGACCCAAAATATGGTCCCATTGTGACTACAGGGAGAGAGGAAGAATATCCTACTTTGAAGGGTAAACTCAACAAGGTTACCCTTATGACAAATGTTTCTGCTCATGGGGGTCGTGATCATTTGTTTGTCACTAAGGCCCACCTTACACACAATGTTTCTGTTGATTGTATCATAGATAACGGCTCATAGAAAAATCTGATTGCGAGGTCTCGTTGTCGAGAAGTTGAAGCTTCCCATAAAGCCACATCCTCAACCCTATGCACTTGGGTGGAAGGATGTAGACTCTACATCCAACATCACACACACTTGCATTGTGTCTTTTGATTTTGGTGATAAATTTGTGGATAAGGTTAGGTGTGATGTCACAAATATGGATTGTTGTGGAATGTTTCTTGGTAAGCCCTATCAATATGATAGGAATGTTGTGTATCATGCTAAAAAGAACACCTACACATTGGAATTGAATAACAAACAATATCTGGTGGAATGCACTAAGGACACATCTAATTTAGTGCTAAGTTGTAGGTAAGCTCACAAGGCAGCAAATCAAGCACAAGAGTTGGCACTTATATTCATAAGACCCACACAAAAGGAAGACCAAGCACAAACTTCTAAGTTCCACACAAAGAATGTTTCACTTCAAAATATTTTGTAGTCACATCAGATTGTGTTTAATGAACCCACCACTCTACCATAGGAGAGAGATATAAATCATAGCATCAAAATCATTCCGGGTGTATCACTTCCAAATGCACCCATGTACAAATAATCAATGCTACAAATGGATGAAATCAAACACCAAATTGAGGACTTATTGGAAAAAGGATTCATTAAGCCTAGCACCTCTCCTTGTGCTTCTCCTATTCTTTTGGTGCTAAATAAGGATGGCTCATGGAGACTTTGTATTGATTTTTGTGCATTGAACAAAATAACAATAAAAAATAGATATCCTCTCCCTCGCATTGATGATTTGCTAGATCAACTACAAGGGGTAAAGTTTTTCTCTAAAATTGATCTTAAGAGTGGCTACCATCAAGTAAGGGTTCAAGCAGAAGACACTTGGAAGACAACATTCAAGACCAAATTTGGGCTCTTTGAGTGGTTGGTGATGCCCTTTGGCCTTACGAATGCACCAACAACCTTTATGAGGTTGATGAATGAAGTGTTTAGGGACAACCTAGACAACTTTGTAATAATATACTTGGATGATATCCTTGTATATTCTTCTACTTGGAAGGAACATTTGCAACATCTAGATCAGGTTCTCCACACCCTTGAGAAGAACCAACTTTTTTCTAACCTTCCTAAGTGTTCATTTACCCAAACTTCAATCTCCTATCTTGGCTTCATAATAAATCAACAAGGAATCCATGTAGATCCCGCAAAGGTAGAAGTCCTCCAAAATTGGCCAACTCCCTCCTCTGTCACTGATCTTAGGAGTTTTCTTGGACTTGCGAATTTCTATCGTAAGTTCATTCCTGGCTACTCTACCATTGCTCATCCCTTGCATCATCTCACGAAGGCCAAAGTTAGGTTTCATTGGATCAAGGATCATGACCAAGCCTTTGAGACCTTGAAACACAAATTGTGCACTGCTCTTGTCCTTGTCCTCCCCAACCTTTCTCAACCATTTGAGATAGAGATAGATGCCTCATAGTTTGCATTAGGAGTTATTTTGAAGCAAAATGGGCACCCCGTGGCATACCATTCTGAGACCTTTTCAACTACCAAAAGAAATTACTCCACATATGACAAAGAGTTGTATGCATTGGTTCAAGCCATCAAATATTGGAGACATTATCTTCTTGGGAAAGAAACAATTGTACACACAGATCACATGCCTCTCAAGTTTCTTCAGTCACAAACCAAGATTGAGGAAGCTAGACATATGAAGTGGGCCACCTATCTACAATAGTTCCACTTGGTCATCAAGTACAAGAAGGGAACAACTAATACAGTGGTTGATTGTTTGAGTCATCCACCCATGGCTCAAGCTTTGACAACAATTGTGACTACCTCCCATATTGGATTTCAGACTTGGCCACCTCTTTATGCTCTTGATCCAAATTTTAGCAAAGTTCATCATCATCTTGTACACCCTTCATCTTCCAACCTCACTCCTTTTCAAGACTTCCATATGAAGGATGGAATTTTGTACAAGTTAGAAAAACTTTGCGTCCCACAAGAGCATAGGGTTTCTCTCCTCAAAGAATCCCACTCAAATCTTTATGGAGGTCACTTTGGGAAACAAAAAACACTCCACCACTTACAACGGTTCTTCTACTGGCCTCACATGTAGAGAGATGTCCTATGATTCTTGAGACAATGTGTCGTATGTTGTCACTCCAAGTCAGCAAATAGGAAGTTGGGCTTGAGTGTTCCATTACCCATTCCTTCACATCCTTGGGAGAGCATATCCATGGACTTGGTGAGTGGATTTCCCTTGATAGTAAGGCAGCATGATAGTGTTTTTATGATTGTGGATCGATTCAGTAAGATGACCAAGTTCATTCCATGCAGAAAGACTAGCACAACTCTTGACTTGGCACAAAATTTCTTTGAGACAGTGTGGCGATCCTTTGGCCTCCTCACTAGCATTGTTTCTGATAAAGATCCATGCTTTTTGGGACACTTTTGGAGATCTTTGTGGAAATTTTTAGGGGTTTCCCTTAATTTTTCCATGGCTTTCCACCCTCAATCAGATGGGCAGATCGAAGTTGTGAATCATACACTAGTACAAAGTTTGAGGATCTACCACCACACCTCATCGACAAAGTGGGATATGAGCCTCACTCACATAGAGCATGCATATAATAGAGTGGTTCACAGTTCCACAACACATTCACCATTTGAGGTTTATCTCGGATTTCAGCCACTTGCACCATATGAGTTACCTCTTGCCTTGCCCTCTCCCACCACTGCACACATGGAGAAGGAGCAAGATAAGGCAAACTCTTTCATTCAACATTTGTAGAGCCTTCAGGCTAAGGTAACACAGATCTTGTAGAAGACTCAACAACAGCAGAAGAGAGCGATGGACAAGCATCACATTCCTCATCCTTTTCAGGTTGGTGACAGAGTTTGGCTTCACTTGGACAAACGACACTTTTTAGAGAAGGCACATAGCAAGCTCAAGCCTCTCCACTATGGGCCCTACACCATCATTCAATAGATCTCTGAGAATACCTTTCATTTGGACCTTCCATCACACCTTGGCATCCATGATGTTGTCAATGTGGATCTTTTGAAGCCATATCAGGACTCTACATTGGAGACTACACCTATCATTAGCCATCCAGTAGATGTGGTATCTGAATTTCAGCTTTCGCTTGATACAAATAGAGTTTTTGACATGAAGACTCATCACACTCGATAGGGTTCTTCCACTTCTTACCTTGTCGCCCACTGCGGTCAGCTTCCACACTAAGCTTGTTGGATCTCTCACCATCAGATGGCTTGTGATCTTCTAGATTTGTTGAGAGCATTGGGGTCCAATGCTTCTATGGTTGGAAGGATTTTTGAGGATACTATTGTACCTTAGGCTTATTTATAAGCCTAAGTTATTTTATTGCATTGTATTATGTGGCATAGTATGCCCACATTGGATATTATATTTCTTGCATTGTATTTACGTGAGGTATAGTATACCCACGTTGGATATGCTTTGGTTAGTTGTTAGGATGCATGGTTATGTTGTTAGATATCTCTTTGTCATCTAGCAGTTTGTGGATTTGTTTGCATCCATATGGTTACTATTGGTTATCCTTGCTTAGCATGTTGTTGCAGGTTGTTATAACCCTTGTAACCACCATGATTCTATTTCATGTACTATATATTTCATGGTACATAATAGATAATTAGCTTCACATTTAGAGTTTTCATATCATTTGAGGTACATGATTATTTTCTATCTTGCTCCAAGCACTATTTTTGTGTTGCATATTGAACCTTTCAATTCCATGTTTAAAAAATGTTGGTGTAAATTTGGCATCTTGGAGAAGTATTTATTTTTGAATCCCTCAAGTGTAACTCTTTGGCATAGCTTTAGAGTGCATGGATTATGCTATTCCTCTTGTTAAAACTATTATTACTACGTAGCATCTTAAACCTTTCAAGTCCCTATTTAGGAAAAAGTTTTGGCATTGTGGACAAACCTTGCTTGTTTGAGCCCTTGTATACCATTGAGGGTATCATGGTGTGCCCTTTGAGTTATTTATTTTGTGGTATCTATGGAAAGTTGATGGTATTATATGTGGAGGGTGCTTAGAAAGCATTGGAATGTCTACATTTTACCTCTTGTATAGACATTATTGTGAGGTTTTATAAGGTAAGGCTTCTTTGATCCACATGCATTTGAAATAATATATGAGGCCTATGATACTTTACATTATTGTATTTTTATTTATTACAATATAGTTATGCCAATTATGGATGGTGTGTGCATGTGTATATGTACGTGTATTGTGTCAAAACAATGTCTAAAACCTATCATAATGTAGATTAAAGATACAACACCAAACATAAATAAAGAAATCACAATAAAGGAATGCAGAACAGTTGTACAAAATGAATGATTTTTATTAATCAATGGAGTTTAGAAACTCCTTTTAAGTACAACAGGGCCTGTAACCCTTTATTGTGATTTCTTTATTTCTGTTTGGCATTGTATCTTTAATCTACAAATGGCGATCATGGTGGGACCCCCTAGGGTTTCATGTTTTTAATACTTGCTTTACTGATCTATTCCTGTTTTTGTTTTATTTTGCAGGTTTCGAAAATCGTGAAATTCGTTGTTCCAGCGAACTAGGGTTTCTGAGGAGTTTGCAGAAAACGCAGCAGACGTAGAGCGGCGTCTGGAAGTCCGATCCGAAACGTAGAGGTGCGTTTTAGCCTGCGCAGACTCCCTTGGGCGTTTGAAGGCAGTTTTACAGAAAAAGCGTAGGCTTCCGAGTAAGTGCGTTTTTTTTTTTTCTTTGTTAAACTGTACTTTTTACGTTTTTGGTTTTTCTGTTGTATTCTGTTTCTTTTTCAGATCATTGCTTTAAAATGAACAAAAACTAAGTAATCTGGAAAAGAACAGTTAAGCTGTATATACATTTTTTTTGTTACATTTTTTTGCATTGCATTATTGGTTGTTGCTTGCATAAAAAAAAAAAAATTGCATACCTAGCTGCATATTAGAATAGCTATGAATTATCTGTTTTAGTTATCTAAGTAGGACTATTGATTGGATGTCAATAGTACTCCTGCCATTGGGTAATTCCAGGCAGAGAAGTGGATGAACCTTTCGGTTGCTCCTTTGATATCTGATATCATTGGTAGGCAGGGGGTTTTAAACGGTGTACTCCACTTCTTCAGAGGAAATGGCATATTTTTAGTGGCCTCTTGCTTAGATCATTAGAACTTTTGATTTATAGCTTTGTATGTATACATTAGACAACTAAAACACTTAAAATAAAATTCACCGCATTTCATATTGCATTTAAAACAGTAATATCTGGATTTCATCACCTGGTATTGCTTGAAGTTTAGTGACGGTGGAATTCATCTCAATCCATTAAACTTCGCCTCGGACACCATAGGTCACCCCCGAGCAAACTTGCTGGATTTCATCACCAGTAAGAATCTCGTTGTCCTTTCCTAGCCATAGTTTTTACCTTTTTTGTGTGAATAATTCAAGATTAGATCACATGCAAAACTCATAAACCGGACACTTAAAATTTACTGCGATTAAGATCGGAAAATAAGTAATTAACCGCAGGTAAGACACATTGGTTGAAACCTAGGTTGTGATCTGTTTTCCGATAATTTCTTTAGTGTAAATTTATCATTCAAGTTTTGCATTCTTCTTTTCTGAATTTGTTTAGATTTATTGCGTTATGGTCTTAACAAGGAATAAATCTAAAGTGTTAAATCTAAATAATCA
Source organism: Wollemia nobilis (assembly GCA_028583015.1). Taxonomy (NCBI): domain Eukaryota; kingdom Viridiplantae; phylum Streptophyta; class Pinopsida; order Araucariales; family Araucariaceae; genus Wollemia; species Wollemia nobilis. The sequence continues at coordinate 3,372,821 of JAQPPZ010002515.1, forward strand.
AATGAATAATTCACAGAACATCCCCACCACCAACATGACCACTTATCCTAGTGAATTTCAGGCAGGTTCGCCTGCAGGTCTTTCACGTCCTTCTACCGTCTATCGCATGGCCATGCCCATGGAGGAAGACAATTCCTGTCATATTACCCACATTGATATGGCCCAAGTGCAAACTCACTTAAGAGATGGCATTGGTTATGTCCTTGAGCCAATCCAAGATTCCCCTATGCAAGATTCTATTTTTCAGCAGGATATTGCATCAACCATACCCGCTGGTTTCACTCAAGTCTACACTAACCCTTTTTTTGAGGCTAATGTTGTATCTGCTCAGTCGGCTTCATCTCCAACATCTTCCCAGATGCTCAATTGTCCTCCTTTGGAGACAAATGTAGTGTCTTCCCGACCACTTTCTCCTCCATTTACCCGGGTGTACACCAATTCTCTTTATGAGGCTGGTGGAACCTCCTCTAGCCATGACCAATTTCAACCCTCTTCTTCCCAAACCATTTATGGTTTCACCCTACCTGGGGCACAGTCTACTGTTTCTTCCCGTGTACCGCCTACTTCAACCACCTTCATTGCCCCTGCTATGCAGTCTCCTGTGACTACCATGGCAGCCTGCCCTCCACCTTCATCCAATCATCCCACCTCCCTTGGGTTAGAGATTAATAAGGTTAGGGAGTACCTCGACAAGTTGCTTCAACAACAACAGCAACAAAATGCCCAACCACCTGTCATAGTAAATCCTACACCCCAACCAATTTCTACCCAGCCAGCTTTTCTTAGCTTAGGCCCCACCTGGGTACCCCAATCTTCGGTGGTGTCCATTCCTACCCCACCTTTCTCCCAACCCAGTCCAGTTCATCATCCACCCCAATCACCTTCTTTCCGGTATCATCCATACCAACAACCTGTCCATTCCACACCGCCTAATCCAGGCAATTTCATCCCATTTCATCATTTTTCCACTCCTCCATTGCATCATCATAATCATCAAACGAATCAAAATTTTCATGAAGATTCTCGACTCCATGCTATGCAACAACAGATTGACAACCTTATGCTCAACATGCCCGGCTCATCTAGTCAGAAACCTACGCTAAGGTCGTTGATCAATCAACCAATTCATCCTTCGGTACCTTCACCGCCATATCCGACCGATTTCACATTACCGAAGTTTGACAAATTTTGAGGAACTGAGGATCCTCACGAACATGTGAGCTCATTCATGCATGCCTGCTTTAGAATCCAAAATAATGACGCTCTTATGCTCGAAACTTTTCCTCGGACATTAGGAGGAGATGCTGTACAATGGTACAATCATTTACCTCACCATAGCATTTATGCTTACGAGCAATTGATTAATCTATTTTTAGAACGATTCTCCCTAAATGTACAAAGGAAAGTCTCATTGTCCGACTTATACAAGCTCAAGCAACATGACGATGAGACTGTTTATGACTTTGGAAACAGTTGGAGGGCTATCATTAATAAATTGCCATTCTCCCTACCAATGGAGGAGTTAACCAAAATGTTCACCCAGAGTTGTCTAAAACCTATCTCTTGGTTACTCCAACATGCGGAACCCGCCCCTCCTCAACCAGCTCACAATACTGGGCCAACCATGGAAACTCGACCTTGGCAAACAAATCGTCCCAAGCGAAAGTTCACACCTTTAGATGAACCATATGCGGTCATATTCAACAAGTTATATAGCAAAAATCGCTTAAATTTACCCGAGTTTAAACCTTTAGAACCATCTAGAAGGGGGAAGTATTACAAGGAGTACCTATTTTGTCCTTATCATAGGCAAAATGGACACGATATCAATAATTGTACAGCTTTCAAACATGTGATCCAAGATCTTATTGAGATTGGAGCCATTAAATTGGATAGCCCCTTAGCCCAACAAAATCAAAATCTTGGTGTATTTCAAACACCCCTTCCACATCGGGAGGAAGCTCCAACAACTTCAGGGGGAGTAACTCAGGTAACTCCTCCTAATCAAGTCAACCATGTACAACAATACCAAGGTTTTGTGGGTACTATTAACGTAGTAACCCGGGGTCAAAGGGCGAACCAACCAAATCAGGCTGAACCACAGCCACCTGTACAAACTCCCAGTCCACCTCAGGTAACAATGACCCAACGACGTGCTAGTACTTCTCAACAACCGCTAAATCATTCTACTCAACGCCAACGACCCATCATGTCATTGAGTAGCCGATTAACTACCAGTTTAAAAATGGCTTCGCCAAGTTATCGATCTATGACCTCATTCAACAATCTCCCCCGCATAGAGAGGCATTAATGGAAATATTAAAGTCAATCGAGCTTCAAACTCAAGATACTAATGCCTTCAACAACTTTGTGGGGAGTATTCAAACATGCATGGAGCCCTCCATCACTTTCTATGATTTTGAAATCAAACCTTTGTCAACAGAAAGTATAGATCCTCCACTGCATATCATGGCCAAGATCGATCACAAGCCATTCAAGAGAGTCTTAATTGACACCGGTTCCTCAATCAATATCATTACAACATCGGCGTTGAGTAATCTAGAGCTGTCGCCATCCCTTATCACCAAGTCGACTTTTACTCTTAAAGCATTCAATGATGCTTTATCTTCCACGGTTGGCACGGTTATCTTGCCCATTGAGGTAGGGGCCCGAACTTTGCATACCTTGTTTCACATCTTGGAAGGGTCCATGGCATACAATGTATTGCTTGGACGGCCTTGGCTTAGGGAGATGAGATGTGTCCCTTCTATACCGCATCAATGTCTGAAGTATGTATATGAGGGACAGGTTCATTGTGTACCCGCTGACACAGAACCCTTCAAACATTGCAACTATGTCTCAAATCCTTATGAGATTGTGTTGCCATCCACTCATCTTTTCTTGACCCCATCTACTTCTCCTATACCATCTTCTTCTAAAGCTCTCATTCCTGAGGAGCTACCCATCATATCGCAACCATCTTCCTCTTCCGCTATTCCATCTCATTCACCACTTTCTTCATCTCCTAATCTTCCTTCTTCTTCATCAGTGACCACATGCACATGTGGCCATGACCAATCATCTCTTTCCACGTCATTACCCCCTTCTTCTACACCTTCTTCAACATCACCTATTATTCCTCCATCTTCCCAACCATCACCATCTGATGTTTCACAAGTCAGTGAAGCATCAACCCAACCAAATCCTTCCAATTCTTCTATCCCACATTCTTCTATTCCATCATCTAGTCCATCTCCCTCCCAAGTCAAGGTCCATCTAACTGATGCAGTTATTGGTGAGTATGCCATCCAAGATGTCCACATCACACCGTTCAATGTGCAAAAAGTTAAAGATTTTGGTCGTCCACATGACCAACATTTATCCATTGGATCGGTTTATAACATGGGTTCTATGCCAAATTCCATTAATTTTGTATATGGGGGAATAGAGTCATCTTCTAGTCCTACCACCATACTAGAACCCAAGCATCCAGTCCCCGCCAATATCGAAAGGATGGAGGGTTTTCCCTCTCGCTATTTCCACGGACATAATTGGCAGCAATTTGGCCTAGGTCGATACGAGCAAGGGGTAACTGAACGCATCGATATGCCATACCAGAGACCCACTGAGCATTTTGGTCTGGGCTACCAACCACTTCCATCCCTTTCTTCTTTTGAACAAGCTTTTCAAAGCATTAATCTTAATTTAGAAGAAGAAATCCTCCACCCCGACGAATCCGAAGATGAAGCCTATGAAGAATTTGACGTCATGTCAAATGGTGATGAATCTGAAGAAGAGTCGGCGCCCATTGTTCCCCTCACTGAACAAGACGAGTTTTATCTCCAATTGTTCCCTCTCCAAGAGGCCATCTTTCGCTTGCTTCTTCCACAAGAACGAGGTGAACCACCCCCTCCGCCACATCCATAAGCCATAATCCAAACCTGTATTATATGTATATACTAAAATAGTGGTTTTCACCACTACCAAAAAAAAAAAAAATCAGAAAATTCCCAAAAAAAAAAAAAAAAATCAAAATATATAAAAATACTTTATTGCTTTATGTATGTGTGTAATAGTGGTTTTCACCACTACAAAAAAAAAAAAAAAAAACTCAAACTAAAAAAAAAAAAAAAAAAAAACTGAAAAACTATGTTGTTTTGCATTTCAGGTCTTCCGAGGTCTTCACCGGTTTTCCCTTCCATTCCGCCCATCCTTTCTTCCATAAGTCGACAATGAATTTTGAAGACTTATTCACCCCGCTCCATAATCCATATGATCCGGATAAGCCAATCCCGATCAACCCAAACTTGATTGACATGGATCGGATTTCATCTCCTCCATCTATTTCAGAGTTCATCCTTTCCGAGGAATTGTTAAGGGCTTCCGCCAACTACATTCCTCCTTCACCTCCACATTCACCTTCATCTTCTAAGCCAGAGGTCTTCCAGGAAGACATAGACGAGAGCAAGGCGCAGGAGCCTGATGACATTTTAGATGACATAAATCTGATCCCTACTCCCCATCGGCTTGAGGAAGGTTCCCACATGTCTATTGAAGAAACTATCGATGTAGACCTTAGTCCGGACCAAGATGGCACCCAAATTGTGAAACCGGCTAAAAGTCTATCATCGGAGGAACAAGAGCAAATGATTTCTCTACTCAAGCGGAAGAAGGAGATATTTGCATGGTCTTACAAAGACATGCCAGGCCTAGACCCTAATTTGGTTGTCCATAACCTCACCTTACAAAAAGATGCTAAACCTCTCAAACAGAAACTTAGGAAAATGCATCCTACCGTGGCCCTCATAGTTAAATCGGAGATTCAAAAACTTTTGGATGTTAAATTTGTCGTCCCGATTGATTATCCTGAGTGGCTTTCTAACATGGTACCCGTTCGCAAGCCTAACGGGGGAATACGTGTTTGCACCGATTTTCGAGATCTAAATAAAGCGTGTCCTAAGGATGACTTTCCTCTTCCAAACATTGATACTCTTGTCGACACCTGTGCTGGTCATGAAATGCTTTCGTTCATGGATGGATTTTCAGGATACAACCAGATTCGAATAAACCCTGAAGATCAACACAAAACAGCATTTACCACACCTTGGGGAACTTTTTGTTATAGGGTGATGCCCTTTGGCCTTAAGAACGCAGGTGCAACCTATCAACGAGCCATGACTTATATTTTCCATGATTATATGCATAAGATTATCGAAGATTATGTGGATGATTTATTGGCAAAATCTAAAACTCGACAAGAGCATTTTGATGTATTGGAAAAAGTTTTTGATAGACTTCTAGAGCATAAAGTAAGGTTGAACCCTAAGAAATGTGTCTTTGGTGTTACCTCAGGCAAACTCCTAGGTTTTATTATCTCTAAACGAGGTATTGAGGTGGACCCAAACAAGGTCAAAGCCATTATGGAAATGTGTCCCCCAACTAATTTGAAGGAGTTGCGTAGTTTGCAAGGAAAGATTAATTCAATCCGTCGCTTTATTGCACAACTTTCTGATAAATGTAGGCCATTTTGCCACCTACTACAAAAGGGGGTACAATTTTCATGGACAGATGAGTGTCAGAAAGCCTTTGATGACATCAAGCAGTACTTAGCATCTCCGCCAGTCTTAGCTCCGCCTCGTCCAGGGGTCCCTTTCAATCTTTATATCTCAGCAACGGACTTTGCCTTAGGGACAATGCTTGCACAAAAGAATGAACAAAATCGTGAGCAAGCTGTCTATTATATTAGTCGAACATTGGTAAGCTATGAAACCCGATATGCTTATGTGGAAAAGTTGTGCTTAGCAAGTGGTTTTTGCCACTAAGAAACTTCGTCATTATATGCTTAGCCATACAACATATGTCATAGCTAGAGAAAACCCTCCGCGTTATATGATGTCTCGCACTTATAATAACACTCGTACCGCTAAATGGATAATGTTGCTTACCGAATTCGATCTTGAATTCATTAGCCAAAAATCCGTTAAAGGTCAAGTTATAGCCGATCAACTTGCGGAAGCTCCACTACCTAGTGATCATCCTTTGATTATTGAGCTCCCGGATGATTCGGTATTTGCTATCACTCGAACAAGAAGAGGACATCATTCCGGAGGAAGATGTTGACATCACGCTATTCTTTGATGGCTCTAAGTGCGCGAAAGGTCAAGGCGCTGGAGTTGTGTTTCATACACCTCAAGGGATTCCCATCCCTTTATCATTCAAACTAGACTTCCAATGCACCAATAATACAACAGAGTATGAAGCCTTAATTTTAGGTCTTCAATCAGCCATAGCTATGAGCATTAAGCGTATTCGGATATTTGGGGATTCTCAACTCGTGGTTAAACAAATTACAGGAGAATACCAAGCCAAAGAACCTACCATTAAGCTTTATCATGATGTAGCAATGAAGTTGCTCTCTAAGTTTGATTGGTATGAGATCACTAGTTTGCCTCGTTCGACTAATAGATTCGCGGATGCCATGGCCTCTCTTGGATCATTGATTCCAAAGGACTCCCTTGGAGAGGTACAGCCCCTAATCATTTCCACAATCTCTAAGTCTGCAATTGTCCGTGCTGAGTCTAAGGATGAAAAAGATGTTTGCTTTATCCATTCGGATCCATATGAGCCTTGGTCTAGTGAGATAGTAGCCTTCCTCAAGTTTGGAACACTCCCATCTGATTTGTCTCGAACTGCCCGCCGTTGTTTTAAGCAAAAGGCAGCTCGTTTTGTTCTTTTGGGGGATGTGTTGTATAAACGTGGATATGATGGAGTACTCCTCCGTTGTCTAGAAGCAGGTGAAACACATAGAGCTATTGTCGAAGCCCATGATGGTACTTGTGGTGGTCATTTTAGTGGAATGGCCATTGCGAAGCGTATTTTACGTATGGGGTATTATTGGCCCACTATGGAACAAGATTGTTGCAAATATGTTAAACAATGTAAAAAGTGTCAAGAACACGCTAATTTAACCCATATACCATCACAAGTTTTACAGCCCATCCAAAGCCTTTGGCCCTTCTCACAATGGGGTCTCGATTTAATTGGCAAGATTTCACCTGCCTCTTCAGGACAACATACTTTCATCATTACAGCCACTGAATACTTCACAAAGTGGGTTGAAGCTATTCCTCTAACCAGTACGACAGGTCCTAGAATTGTGGAGTTTATACTTCACCATATCATTTGTCGTTTTGGTATTCCCTCTAAAATTATTTCTGATAACGGCAAGTCTTTTAAGAATAAGGATGTTCGAGCTCTTTGCGAAAAGTATAATATCCAACATAGTTTCTCAACTCCTTACTACCCACAAGCCAATGGACAAGTTGAAGCTTCCAATAAGACCATAATTGCTATTCTTAAGAAACTTGTTAAAGAAAATCATAAAGATTGGCATACACAAATCCCCTTAGCATTATGGGCTTACAGAACAAGCATCAGAACTCCCATTGGGGCAACGCCATTTTCTTTGGTCTATGGAGCTGAAGCAATCATGCCTCTTGAGCTCGAGATCCCTTCCTTGCGAATTTCTTTGCAGGAATTTATCGATGATGATACTGCTAGACAAGCACGTCTTGATCAACTCACACTCATAGATGAAAAACGAATCAATGCTTTAGAGCATTTGCGAGTTTATCAAGACCGATTGAAACGTGCTTACAATGCCAAAGTTCATCTAAGAGAATTTCAAGTAGGGGATCTTGTCCTTAAAGAGAATCAACAAAACACCAATGCATTGCCGCATCTTCGAGATAAATTCGCGGCTAATTGGTTAGGTCCATATATGGTCACCGAAAGAGTGGGTAATGGAACTTATAGACTTGCCGCTTTAGAGGGAGAGGAAGAACCCGAACCACTTAATGTTATACACTTGAGGGCATTCTACGCATAGTTTGAATTTTATATGTACATATATACATGGCTTGTACAACAAAAAAAAAAAAAAACAAATAAAATAAAAAGAATTTGCATTTCATTGCTAGTTGCATACATCTCATTCAAAAACATTGCATTTCATGTGCATACATCTCATTCAAAACCATAACATTTCATTTTCAGCCATAGTTGCATATCATGTTAGAGACCATTCTATCTTTTGGATATAAAATTTGGTCAAGCAAAAGTCATGTTGCCTTAATCAGGGGCACCTTCATAAAATCCATCAAACCGAATTGTCATTCGTACACCCATTTTCCATTTGCACATATTTACATTGCCAAAATGTTTTCAATCACTCAAGCCATTCCTAGTGTTTTAAGCAAACTTCGAAATGCATGTCAAAGTTCTCTAGGGCCATATCACAAATTACACTAAATAAAATCTTGAGTATTGGGAAATGATTTCAAAAGCGGTCTTGAACCTATCACATTTTCACATCTTAAAAACATCTTGTGTCAAAGAGAGATAACACCATCCTTGGGTTGTGCCTTGAAGTGAAAAGGGTAATCCTCGTTTGTCCTATCATGCAAACATAGTCCATAAAACAAGTGGTTCTTACCACTATCACAAGCAATCACAAAATATAAATATAAACAGAGTAGTAAGGATAGGGTAAAATTCTCATCATACTTCGGTTGAGAATCTGATTCCCCAAAGCTCTAAGGAAATGAACATTTTTCACACACCACTGATCCCAAATAAGTTGTAAGGATCGTACTACTTGTCCAGTCAGACGGATAGGTAGTCATCCCAAAGGCTTACAAAGGTCAAAAACAACATGGACTATGGAGTTAACCTTCACCGGGGCTATAGACGCTTGACTGGCAGTGGAGTATACTCATTGCGTGGCGACATGTCTCTCCTCAAAAAGAGACCTCTGAATGCTCATACGGACAAACTAGCTTCGGGGTCTTCTCCATAACAGGGTTACCTAATTTATGCAAGATGAGGTTAATGAACACACTTGCACACACACGAGTTTTTGATTGCCTAGAGTCACTACCATGCTTCGATTTGGTTAATGAACTCGTACGCACACACATTTGGTCCTAGTTGAATTAGGCAGTGTTAGTAAGTTTGTTTGATACCACTAGCATGTTTGAGTCTTTGTAAAACAGCCTTCCATATCACCCTCCATATCTTCTTCCATATTCATGTCATTCCATACGTCATCCATTCACAAGCCACCAAGTTCGGTGCCCCCGATTAAACAATTATGATAACAGTTCGCTAAATCTAACTATCTAAAAGTATGAGTGCTTCTTAGTGCATATTTCATTTACTTAGTCTCGCATTAATCATCTATAAGTTTGCATTCCATTCCATCACATATGCATCAAAAACATTAAAACATATAAAAACATGCATCACAAAAACATAGGCATTCACACAAAAGAGAGTAAAACACCAAATAAATAAAAGCCATGTATATATATATATGTATAAAGGTCAAACTGTACAATGAATGCCAAAAGGCTACAATATACAATAGAGCACCAAGGCTCATAAAGAGTGCATCTAAGCACTAAGCTAACCATCAAAAGAGGACCCCTGAGACCTAGTAGGAGCCCTAGACCTAGTGGTGTGCCTAGACTCACTACGCCTAGAGACAGAGGAGGATGGAGGATCAGGCAACACAATGTGATGCCTAAACAATGTGTCCTCCAGAGCCTCAATGTAACGAGTCCTAGACCTAAGCCTAGCTATGTCTATCCCGTGTCGTCGCTCCCGCTCTGCTAGCTCTGCCTGGAGTCTCGTCACCCTGTCATCCTGGGGCACCCTAGTCGCTCCATCCAAGTCCGCCTGCATCGGGCCATCCTCTCCTCCTGAGCAACTAACAGGGCATCCCGCTCACCCCTACACAAATGTTGGCCAACACAACACTCGAGCTCCGCTCCCAACTCCTTGGTCGTATACATGGCCAAGTATGGGATCCCCCGCTCTCCGTCCGGATCTCCCTCCAGTCATCCCCAAACACCTTGGCCATCTCCGTGGCCCTATCTCGTCCAACCTCCACCCACGCCCCCTCCATAGGAACCTTGAGGATGCGGTATACATCCTCAAGCGTCATCGTCATCTCTCCAGTCGAGAGCTGGAACGTCCCCCGATCTGGATCCCACCTCTCGGCCAAAGCCGAGAGGTACCCCTCATCCGCCCGAACTACCTCCAATCGGGCTGCCTCCGCTAGCCCCACTGCATCCAATATCTCCCGGTCTACCTGGGACAATGACCTCCTCATCCCCGGAATGATAGGGGAGAATCGGTGTCGTGCCTCTAACACCCTAAGCTGCAAAACAACAAAACAAAAATTTGTTACAAATTTTTTCAAAAAAAAAAAAAAACACATAATAAGTACTTGCTTAAATGAACAAATACCTCAGCTGGCTGCACTGGCGCGTCCGCTCCCATCTCCGCCATAGCTCCCGCGTGCTTCACTCTCCCACACAACCTTTCACTCCACTTCACTCCACTCCCTCAGACGCACTTCTCTTAAGCTCGAACGCACAAATGAGCGAAATTCTCGCTAAAACTGTTTAAATAGCTGATTTTGGCACCCTGAAATGCAGTAGGGCGTTTCATGGCGGATTCAGATGCAGTCCTGCGTCTGCAGAGCGCCTAAACACCGGCGGGCGTCTCTGCCAACCACAAACGCAGACCGGCGTTTGGTGTCGGTATTGAATAAAGGAACAAAACTTACAAAATTGAAGCTTACCTCCTCCAAATTTCATCAAATTGCATTCATCCATTCTTCTTATCATAATAAAACATTTTGTGAAGGTTACAACAGTTTTGGACACAAATTTTGTCATTTCTCTCAAAAAGCGCATCATTCATCATTGTTTTACAAATTGGGTTAAAAATATTCAAAACCTTCACAAAATTAACCACATTCATCAATTCTTCTGATCTATCGTCAATTTCATTCTTCTTTCATCATGCATATTTTTGCCAAATCAAATTAAAGTAAACCTCGTATCTAGTGGTATATTCTATCACCTTGGCGATTGCAGCGATTTGCATCCATGCAATTCGGTAAGAGGATTAAACCACCATAAGGACACTTACCATTTATCATCATCAATTATTTCACTTGTTTAAAAATTGGAAATCAATTTTGGGTATTCTACTTTTCAAGTGACCTCATACCAAGATTAATTTGCTCAACAGCTTGTCATTGATGGCCTAGTTCATGGGGCCATAAACATGGACAATCTTTCATATCGTCATTATTTTAAGTCTTGCTAGAGATTGTGGCTACCTAGGTTGATTGGTTCCGACCCGAGGAATTATCCATACGAGTCACTAGGAGCATCTCCGAGTTCTGGACTCTTTCATGCATCTTTCATCTCTCCATATCAATGGCGCCAACAAGGCAATTTCATCAACGAAGTATGGATTCACACACGGGAGTTGGGGCATCCGTTATCAATTTCTAATTTTCCTATAGTGGAATTCATCTTACATGATCATGGAATTTACAGTTTGGCAAAAATCCCTTTATAACCGTTGGGGCAGAAAACGGTCCATCTTTCACATCACTCATATCGTCTTCAATCATATTCTTTTTTGGTTTGTACACCAACCCCTTTTCTGTTGGGACATAAACGGATGGTGCATGCACCAACCCTTTTTTTCACCGTTGGGGCAAAAACGGTTCATTATCTTCCGAATTTCTTCCAATTGGCTTGTGAGAACCATTCTCGCTCGCCAATTGAGGGGGTAAGCTGAAAAATTTTAAATATTCTTTTATTCTTTGGTCTTCAAAGTTGTGCTTTAGTCTTGAGAGAGAGTTGCGTCTGATCCACATTTTCGAGTGTCTTAAGTTTTTGTGCTACATTGTGTCTTCACACAAAGCGGCTCAAAAGGGGCATCTGTAGACACCAAAATCCAACCACTTGTAAGTCATCTATACCTTCCTGCTAGCCACGTGTCAGTCATCCATCCTTCCCGCCATTATTTGGCCCAAATCCACACTTTCCCACCATTATTTGGCCCAATTTCACTTTTCCCGCCATTTTTCATCCCCAAATTTATTTAAATTAATATTTATATATATATTTTAAATATTTTAATATATATATAAATAAAGTTTAAGTGATTTAATCTCATCCGTCCATCCATCTTAATCCGTTTCACAACCTAGATTTATTCTCTACCCTTGGATCCACTTTAATCTTAGCCACACGTTCAAAGTGTCGTTAAAACCCTAAAGTGTGCCCTAAGAGTAGATTATAAATTGAGTCACCTTGATGGCTCAAACCCTATCTATCTCTTCGGCTAAACCTACTTATCTTCCCTATCTAAGTCCGGAGTTGGCTATTGCTGTTAATCCTGAGTCTTCTGAGTCTTCTACGGCCCTAAGTCTGAACTAAACCCTTTCGCCGCATCCATCGCCGCACGCTGGTCTCGCCGCGTTAACAGGAAAAGGTATAGATTCGTCTAAAGCAAGTAATCTTTCTTTATGTATTAATCTGTTGTTGAATTCCGCATTCTGTTTATTTTTATTTCATAAATCTAGGGTTTTAGATCGTTCGAGGGCTCACACGGTGGAGCCCTCTTATTAGTTTCTAACTCTTTGATAATTTTAATGTGTGCAGGATTCTAGTGGTAGATCTGATTTGTTGATAGCAGTTGCTTAAGCTGGAGTGGTCCGAGCCAAAGGATACAACGAAGCCCACTCATTCTGTTGAGGTTAAGGATACATTCTTCGGAGACGCCACCACATTGTGCCAGCTAGGGTTTCGGAGAACCCTAGCACAAATTGTAACTTTGTATCACGAAAAGGGTTACGGGCCCTGTTGTACTTAAAAGGAGTTTCTAAACTCCATTGATTAATAAAAATCATTCATTTTGTACAACTGTTCTGCATTCCTTTATTGTGATTTCTTTATTTTTGTTTGGCGTTGTATCTTTAATCTCGCCATTTGTAGATTAAAGATACAACGCCAAACAGAAATAAAGAAATCACAATAAAGGAATGCAGAACAGTTGTACAAAATGAATGATTTTTATTAATCAATGGAGTTTAGAAACTCCTTTTAAGTACAACAGGACCTGTAACCCTTTTCGTGATACAAAGTTACAATTTGTGCTAGGGTTCTTCGAAACCCTAGCTGGCACAATGTGGCGACGTCTCCGAAGAATGTATCCTTAACCTCAACAGAATGAGTGGGCTTCGTTGTATCCTTTGGCTCGGACCACTCCAGCCTAAGCAGATGCTATCAACAAATCGGATCTACCACTAGAATCCCGCACACATTAAAATTATCAAAGAGTTAGAAACTAATAAGAGGGCTCCACCGTGTGAGCCCTCGTAAAGCGTCTAAAACCCTAGATTTATGAAATAAAAATAAACAGAATGCAGAATTCAACAACAGATTAATACATAAAGAAAGATTACTTGCTTTAGACGAATCTATACCTTTTCCTGTTAACGCGGCGAGACCAGGCGACGGCGATGGATGCGGCGAAAGGGTTTAGTTCAGACTTAGGGCCGTAGAAGACTCAGAAGACTTAGGATTAATAGCAATAGCCAACTCCAGACTTAGATAGGGAAGATAAGTAGGTTTAGCCGAAGAGATAGATAGGGTTTGAGCCATCAAGGTGACTCAATTTATAATCTACTCTTAGGGCACACTTTAGGGTTTTAACGACACTTTGAACGTGTGGCTAAGATTAAAGTGGATCCAAGGGTAGAGAATAAATCTAGGTTGTGAAACGGATTAAGATGGATGGACGGATGAGATTAAATGAAGGATGGATGGCTCAGATTAAATCACTTAAACTTTATTTTATATATATATATTAAAATATATTAAAATATTAAAAAATATATATAAATATTAATTTAAATAAATTTGGGGATGAAAATGGCGGGAAAAGTGAAATTGGGCCAAATAATGGTGGGAAAGTGTGGATTTGGGCCAAATAATGGCGGGAAGGATGGATGACTGACACGTGGCTGGCAGGAAGGTATAGATAACTTACAAGTGGCTGGATTTTGGTGTCTACACATACATTATTGTATTATTATTTACTACAACATAGTTATGTTAACTATAAGATTAAATATGGTGCATGTTTATATGTGTTTAAAATATATGTTCATGTTTCATATTCATTTATAATATCATTGTATTAGGTCATACCTATGTAACCTTTTAAATTACAATTGCAAAGGACATGTTTAAGTAAAATAAATGACTTTATAGAGGGCAATGATTTGATTATTACAATTTTACTTGATGAAGCATATCGACCATAAATTTTTATCTCTTGTTGAGGGTTTTTTCATGTTAAATACTTCTTACAATCAAATATATTAATCACGAACGACAATATTTTATTTCTATAAAACCTATGGAAGATTCTAAATACCACAACTAAAATGCAAAATTTATCATTCTCAAATCATGTATATTTTATCAAAATTTTATCATTTTCCCTCCCTTTATAGAAAATTTCATTTATAATGCAACAAAATGGACAAATTTCATGTATCATATAATATTATCATTTGCAATGTAATAAAGTTGACAAATTTTGTGTATCATATGATTTGCATTCTATATTTCATTTTCTATCTTCCTTTTGCCACTATCTATGAATAATGCAAATCTAAGGTCAACAACATGTTTTTCTTATGTAATATTCATCAAAGTTGTTTTACATGGTCACTTTTACTTCATATAGCTTTACAACATAGGGTTTCTAGTGGAAAGTAGTGTATGATAACAAGCCTAATAGGCTAATGAATACAATCCCATGTGTATTTAATGCTAAAAGGTTTCCCTCTTTTAAAAGAGAGCAAGAATTATTCTGGGTATTAAACATGTAAATACATCACGTAATATACTTATCTTTTCATTCACTAATAATCTTGTGAATTCATTGTAAACCTATTTTTTTAATTTATTTTTAATACTGTGGAGAATAAATCACATAAACTAATTTGTTCATTTGTATGATTATTTTGATGTGCACCAATTTTTTTTTGGTAGATAAGATACTATAGCATTAATACCAGGTTTTATAGGTTGACCCAAAACCTTTTATAAAAATCAGCCCAGGGTTATTGATGAACATGCCCTTACTAAGGATCCTATATATGTAAAATCGACATGCCGCCAAAGCCATTACATCCGGTAAGGCACATAGCTTGTTATCAAAAAGAAACTTCCCATACAACATTTTGGGTATACCCCGAGAAAACACACCTACATCATAATTACAAAAAAAGAAACAGACACAAATCCCTTCCTTGAAACAATGGAGAAACAAAAAGCTGCAGACACACATAGCAGAGTACTGAAAAAACTCCCACAAGCTCTGTATTGATTTACTCTTAATAATTCTTTGGTAATTGCTATCTTCCATATATGACATGCTTTGGGACCACATCCCGTCTTGGTCAATCAACCTTGGAGAAGTGAACCTGCTGGCTAGATTTATGGCGATGGCTATCTGGTGGTCCACGTGGCTCTGGTTCGAAGTCTTATATTGTTGTTTCTTTCTTCCCTGTGATTATCAACCAACCTCAAATTACTAAGACGACTAGGAGCCATGTTATATGACATGTGACTGTCCCCGTTAATCTTTGTGGTATTTCCAAGTAGCATCCACCAAGATTGATAGCTCGGATAATTTTTATTGTGAGTCCATTTCAAAAAAGAGACAGGAATACTCATAGCCTTCGAACTTACAATGCCTTCCTTGTTGGTAAATTCAACTATCATTCTTGGCATTCTTGTTAAATAAGCTCCTCTACTTTGCTTGGGATACCATGTTCCCATTTGAAAAGTCTGTCACCATCGACACACAAATTGGCCAGCTTATCAACAACTTTGTTAGCTTCCCGAAAGACATGTTGGGCTTTTTTTGTCCTATCTTCCCTGATGTGCACCATTTATTTTATTGGTAAGCATTTACCTATTCTTATTATAAGTTTCTAAATTAAGGAGTATTATTCATATTTTCAAATAAGCATCTTACAGAATCACAAGAGATTAAATTAATAGCATCTATGATATTATAAAAGAAGATCCTCGTGTATAGCCAAGATAAAGAATACAAAATCTAGTCAAATTTATTATTCGAGTTAATAGTGCACAACATAAAGTATTGATAAATAATATAATTCTAGTTTAAAAGACTAGTAGGAAATATCATCTTATTTACAGTTTATTTGCAACATTTTAGACAAGATCAATTTTAACAATCCTATATAAAAATTAAATCATTTATTTTTATTTAGAATTTGGTATACAATAACAAAATTGTAAATGAATTTAATTTCATAGTTTCAATAGAAGTAATCATCACCATTTTAAAATATTTAGAGCACTCTTCTTACTTGGCTATATAAATTTATTCTAGGTATGTATATCAATTACCAACCTAGTTTCTACTTGGCATTTCTTCAAAGAAAAGTATTTGTTGTTATTGATCTCACATTGCCCAATTTATCAACAACATTGCCACACTCAAACACTCCCATGCCCATCCCTAAAAGACATTTAGAGCACCAAAAGTAAATGTGATTTATCTATGTAAAGAATAAATTGCTCTTTTACCAATTGTGCACAATACATAAGGCAAATACAAGATGCTTGTGAACAAAATAGCCAAAAAGCATCATGCTCTCACCTATACTCACGAACATGACTCCAAATTTGCAATATTTGCCATGTCACTTCATTTCATGAAGTAATATTCCTATACAACGAGTCCTTATAAGCATAATGAATGAAATAAACAATTTCCTCATATAATAATAAATTAATGCTTTTGAAGTCAGGGCCTAGTATGCTCAATTTTACTTGGCTTCAATTTTTATGTATAATCAAATATGCTATTAACACTTTTGCTTATTATTTAGATTATGAAGAAATATATGGTTTATAAGCCATTGCCCTGGTTTATATGGTTAATAATTTCTCACCACCTAGAGACTAATATATTTTTCCAATTAGTTTACACAGGTTTTTACGAGGGGTCTCAGTCCCCTCATACTGAGTGGGGTTTGAACATTGGACCTCTCAAAGAGAAGCCAAAGCCCTTACCACTGCAGTAAGCTTGTAGCTCCCTAGACACTAATATATTAAGGTAATAAATATTCTCCTTTATAGTTGTAATTAACAATACACTAACCTACCTTAAGTACAATGGATTTAGAATGCATTGTCTATCTATTTAGGAGTTTTAACACTTCTTATTTAAAATTAATTTATTATGATAATCTGGCTAACTTTCATAGTCCACTAGCGTAATGAAAGGGCCTTTGTCAAACCAAAAAGCAAAAAAGCATGAGCTTGGATTGTAGTTGTTACAACAAAAGGAGATATTGTCTCATGAATTCTTCGAGTGAAGAAGAATGGACATGTTTTGTATACAATAAGTAAATACAATTAAACAATTTTTTTTAAAGATATTATCCTAAAATGAAAATTGATGTTAATATTTTCAATACACAGAAAGAATGAGCTTTAATAGGCCAAAAGGATATAGAAGATAAAATGATTTGAGCTAAGAGCATAATACACATTACATCCACATGGTATTCATACAATAGGAAGTTAAGAATCAAGAACATAACTATATACTTATGGATATGGATCCTTAACCAAAATCCCAACCACTAATGTAGTCATGGTTGAATAATAGATAAAAAATAATCTTTTCTCATAGTTTAACGAAAAAAATCATGTTTTTTACTAGTCTAACAAAAATTGTATTACAAATATTTGACAAGTTGTGTACTTTTAATGTCATGTTTAGAATGCAACGTACTGAGATACCATAAACATACAAAAAAAATATTCTAGAAAACATTAATGTATCTTGTAGTATGATTTCTTTATTTGTAATATAGAGCACTTTAATTCCTTTAATCTTAAGATAACCTAATGAGGACAGGGTATTCAATGTGCTTAAAGAAATATCTAAACTTTATCGGTAGGAAAATATTATCATCATTGTTGGGTATTTGCTTCACATGACACAAGAAAGGAAAATATAACAAAGATTTGAGGATGTTCTATTGTGAGAACAATAAAAAAACACTTTAATATTCACTAACATATAAAGTTTTAGAAATGTAAATTTATTCATTTTTTCTAAAGAGTTTACACAAGTTTTTATGAGGGGTCCCAATCCACTCATACTAAGTGGACTTTGAACCTTGGACCTCCCAAAAGAGAGGCCAAAGTATTTACCACTACAATAAGCTTGTAGCTAAAATGTAATTTAATTTATTAATATAGCCAATGAAACTTTATTTTCATAGACAATAAATAATATCCTAGATAAAAACATAGAAATTAATATACATGTAGCATACTTTTTGCTCCAAGGGGTAATCAAGTGCAATGGTTTATGGTGACATTTTCTAGATATAAGTCTAGTTTTCTTACACCAACACATATTGGGTAGCAAATGCCTAGCATAGAAAAAAAAGAATTAGTTCAAAAGTCACATAAGGGAAACTTGATGGCATCAATATAACTACTATTGAATTTTAGAAAAAAAATGAGTAATAATAAACCCATTAAGTGAAGGAACATGGGAATATAGTAAGGAAACCTTAAACGACTAAAGGTAAAAATGGATTTCTTACTTGTTTTTTACATAATGAATCATGAACAATAAAGAATATTTTTGCATATTATTTTATTTTAGATGCTAGGTTACATAGTGAGACATAAATTATATACTCTCATTAAATACATCACACTTTATGGAACAATCAAATTTTGTTACATATTATTAGTCGAGAGTTTATGAACATATACTAGATTCACATGGCAATCATGGTTTCATAAATTCAATTGGAGTTCAACTAGACATCAACAACAAAATTTGAAGGGGAGAACTTTGCTTATGAATTTCAAGAGCACAAAATGCTTATGCTATTAAATATGATTATACTTCATGCAAGAAGAGACTTATTGTTGTTCCTTGGAAAGTTGGAAATTTTGGAATTTTTTTAATTGGAGCCAACAAAAGCATATGAAAAAAAAAAATCTAACACTAATATGGAATGTATATATCAAGACACATAATCACATTGAATTTAATGTGGAAACTTTAACATTACTTTTTAGTTATCAATCTTAGACTTAGACATGCCTTCCTCAAATGATAGGGATATAAGTATTAACAATTTGAGAAACTTTTGTGAATATTATGTCATGCTAATGTATTCACCTTATGGTTATGGATGTTAAAGAAAGTTGGACAATAGTTGTAACTCCCAACATCATACCTTCTTTATTACACATGTATATATGCTTTTGTCACATCAAAACAAAAGTTGATTGCAATGTTCAAATGCATTTTTTGTTTCTAACATTTAGTATCAAAGCAAGCTGATATTAGAATGAATCTTTAATTTTTGAAGGTGATACAATTTCCAAGGAGTAGTAGACACCTCTCAGAGTTGGTGAAAGCAAGCTACCACTAGCAATTTAAAAAATGAGCAGACACAAATTTTAGTGAGGAGAAGACATTACCGTTTGGAGAAGAAAAAGATCTTTTAATTCGTGTTTGTGTTTGTAGGTGTTGCAAGAATTTATTTAATATTGGAGGAGCTTTAAAACCATTCAAGAAATATTTAGTTCATGTTGGAAGAGTTTTCATCACAAAATTGATCAATGTCTTCTACAAAAAATAAAAAAAAATGTAAGAAACATGTTATCTTAAAAAAAGAATAAATTATCTAGAGTATTGCACTAGAGTTTGAATGTGTTGGCAATCATATTATTTGTATCTTGCTACCGTTGTTCATGCCATAGATGCACAAGTATAAAGCAAGATAAAAATTATGTGAGTGGATTGTCTGAAGTTGCCATTTGAAAGAACCATTTGATCGTACCATCTAAAAAAGATTATCATCTAAAGTTGCCATATAAAGTTGTTGCTTGGAAGAGTAGTATGATCATGTTATCTAAAAAATAATATTGTCTAAAGTTATCATAAAGATCTGCCATTAAAAACTACTATTTATAGCCACTATCTAGAGCTATTGTTGTTTGGAGTTGCTACTATCTAGAGTTGTTTGGAGCACAATCTAGATCTATCATAACAAAAGGTCATTTAAAGTAAATTTTAACCCTTCCATCTAATAATAAGCCATCTAAAGATGCACAAGGGTTGTCTATAATGAAGTTATCATATAATGGGCCATTTGAAATTTAACTTCTAGTGAAGTGTTGCCAGTTGAATACTTATGCCAAAAATTTAAAAAAATAAAAGAAAAATGCACCTATTACTTACAATTTATTGGGAGGAAAGTTGTTAAGACCCCATATTAACATTATAATGTAATGAACCTATTATAATGTTATCGTGTAATACATTATATTGTGTATGTGGTACTTATGACACCTAGACATATGGTCCTATATAATTTAACCATTATAAAGGATGCAACTAAATTTTTAATAAAAGTTTCTAGCTTAGGTCCTCACTTGCATATGAAATCAACTCTTAAGCTTTAGGGTTAGGGATGAGGCAAGGGAATAGATGGAATGTATCAAATTTTTTCATACTGTATCAAAGTTCTAATTCTAAAGAGGTTGCCTCCTTGAAGAGGCTAATGATTCTGCATTATGATTATATTTTGATCAATAAAGTTGTTGGGTTTCCATTTTCTATTGTAATATTGATATTTTTATTTCCATTAATTTTGTTATTTATTGCAATATTTATGTGGATGTACTTATTTTAATTGGAAGGTTCCTAACAAGTGGTATTAGAACACTTTCCAGGGTTGTGTCCTATATTTGCAATAGTTCTTATCTTGACGTCCATTCTTGTTAGGTATAATTTTCTTTCCTTTTGTTATTTTTTGCTAACACCCTATGACAAAAACTCGAGTCAACTTATTAATTTGTTTTAGTTTAATAGATTAGAAACCTTGTACCGAGGATTTTAAAATATCATAAAGTTATCATTATTGGCTAATTTAGATTGCCCATTAAGCATCTAGTGAAGTTAGGGGTGATTAGACTCCAATACCCAAGCCTCAAATAACACTCGAATATGATGACAAGCTCCCATGTACCCTTGGGTATATAGGGAGACTCCCTAGCTTTAGAAGAGACATTTATCCCTTGGAATATTTTTGACCATTTGTCTTCTATGGTACTCTGGTACAAAACATACTAGGAAGTTACTCTCAAGGTATGCTAAAAAATGGATAGTGTGGCTACAATTACAGTGGAACCCTTTGTAGTTAGTGCTCTAAGATATTGGGATAAAAACTTATCATGGTTGAGGAATAGCTCTAGACCATGCTATAGGTGGAAGTAACTCTAGACAACAATAGCTTTAGACAATAGCATCTCCACATGAAAATAATTTTATATGGTAAATTTAGAAAACAATAGCTACATATGGTAGTTTTCAATGGTAGCATATCTAGATGATAGATCTAGTAGCAACTCTAGATGAAAGCTTTAGATAGTAGCAACTCCACATAATAGAAGCTCTAAACAATAGCTCTAGGTGGTAGCAGCTCTAGATATCAATAGCTTTAGACAATAGATCTAGATGTAAGCACATATCAAGGGTAGATCAAAACGACAATAGCTTTAGATGGTAGCTCCATATGATGACAACTTTAAATGGTAGCTTTAGATGGTAGTAGCTATAGTCCACAATTGTAGATGATAGAAACTCTAGATAACAACTCTAGACAGTGGTAGATCTAGATGACTCCATAAGGCAACAACTCTAGATGGTATCTCTAGATAATGGTAGCAAATCCATACAATAGAAATAAATATTAGCATATTTGGATGGCAGTAGCTTTAGATAACAACTTTAAATGGTAGTAGCTTTAGATGGTAGTTTTACATCTTTTTTTAGACATTAACTCCTTTTTGAATGGAAATTTTGGATGACTCTTCTAAATGGCAATATTTTCTATATGATATTCTTAGATGGCTCTTCTAGGTGGAAACTTCAAACAAAATATCATTTCCAACACGTTCAAAATCTAGTGCAATGCTCTAGATGGCTCATTCTTTTCTTCAAACGACATGTTTCTTACACCAAACAACATCAAATTTTTATTTTTTATTTTTAAATAATAGCAATTAATTTTGTAATGACAACTCTTTTGGCATGAATTAAATTTTTCTTAGATAGCTTTACAACTCCTCTGGGATGAAATAAATATCTACAACACCTGCAAACATAAACAAAAACAAAAATAATGATTTTTTCTTCTCCAAATGACAAGGTATTCTCCTTGCTTAAACTTGTGTTTGCTTCATTCAAATTTCTCTAGTAGTAATGAACTCCAAGAGGTGACTCTTGCTTCTCAACTAAATCACCTTCACAAATGGAAGTTTTGTTCTGATATCAACCTACTTTGATACAAAAAATTAGAAATAAAGAATGCATGTAAACACCATGATCAATATTTGTAATGATATGATAGAAATATATATACATGTGAAATCAAGAAGGTATAAAGTTGGGAGTTACAACTACTTTTCAACTTTCCATAACCTCCATAAGGTGAATGCATAATATTCACATAAATTTGAGATGTTTTGGTTATAATGTAATTGATGGAATAAATGATATTTAATTGATGAGTATAATTTTGTGATGTATAAGAATTGCGAGATTGAGATTAATTCTTGATATGTCGATTTAATAGATATTATAGCTTTATAGTATTGATGATATTATAAGATAGAGAATATCTCATTGATGATGTTTTGTAGGTATAGGGATTCAAAGTCCACAATGGGGAAAGAATACCCATATGCTTGAGTGTCACTTGAGGCACCCATGTGATTTTGCTAATAGAATGTGGATTTTCTTTTTCATTTTTAAATCTTGTAAATAGTATTGTTGGAAATTGAGTTTTATGCAATTGGTATGGCTTGGATTTTATTTTCTCTTTCTATATTATTGCTAAGTTTGCTTCTTAAAATAATTAGAAATAAATGATAAGCAGAATTCAAAAGGTGTATGTGAGGGGTGTTGAAGGAAAGGAGTGATGAAATGTGAGGTTGAGATAAATGGAGTTGGTGAACGAATCTACATGCATGGGGTGAAAGGAGTACAAGGGAAAATAATATTATTATGGAAGTAAAGGAGGAAAGGAGTATGAAGAAGGAAGGAGGAGGTGGAGGTAGAAGATTGTAGAGAAAAAGCAAAGGGGAGGTTTTTTGCATGAAGGGGAACATGCTAGTCAGGTATCTCTCATAATAATGAACTTGTTTGCATGCTATATTTTGATTTCTATTATGCCTATTAAGTTTTTTCTATATTGCTACATGGGTTTCTAGATTTTATATTGGAAAATCCACTTGTGAGATTGATTTTTGTGTATTGTTGTATGGGTTGTTGAATTTTCCCTTTCATCTATTTTCTTTCAAGTACTATCCCTATCATTTTATAGATTTTTTATTGGCATCTTTACTTTCATGTTTAAATGAAAATCCATTGTCCATTATTTCTTTAAAAAATTATGTAATTTCAATTGTCATGTGGGGTATGTAAATTTCCATGTATAATGTAATATTGGCTAATTTTGTGATGAAAACCTCCTTATTAGAATAACAACAATTATTTCTTTCATAATTGTAAATGAATACCTTACGGATCTTGGTGATATCCTTTGAAGCGAAGGACTTCTTGCATGTTGGGTTGGTGGATGTATTTGAAAGGATTGTATATGATCCATATTGATTTGGCTTGACAATTTGGATGGTAGATGCATATCCATATCCATGTATGTTGGGATCCTTATGTTGGGTAATTACATATTGGAAAATGTATATAGGGAATATTGTATTTGTATGTAGGGAAACATATATTGGGTTTTAATTGGACCATGTATTGATGGAGGATTGAGCATTTATTCCAAGGTTATCGTTGAGGGATATTTTTCGTATTTTTATAAGTTATCTAGATGGATAGATGAAATTTATTTATTTGATTTTTTTATTGATTATGGTTGTTGACAATGATTTATATCCCTTATATGGCATTTAATGTATGAAATTCATGTGCATTACGTATTGCTTTTCTTGTAGTTTATGTGTTCAATACCTCTTGATTAACTATATCCTAGCCAAATCCAATGTCATTCCAAGACATATAGGAAGGTTTTGGTGTGAGGAAGAGTGGCACAAGCCCTTCTCCCATGGTGGTTGTGTGCTAGAGTCATACCATTGCCAATAGAATGCAGATTAGAATAGAGAATAAAGTCCATGTGAAAATAATTCAAATTTATTTTTGATATTATTGAAGTGCAAAAAAGTCTAACTTTAATTATGCTCGCAATTCTGATTCAACAATTAGGAGAGAAATTGTGTCCTCCCCAACCTTTTAATTTAGGTTGGTACATTAATAATGCTAAACTAATATAATATTAGTTCAAAATAAAATAAAAAAATATAGGTAAGGGCGTGATGGATTAAAATAAAATGCAATAAAATGAAATATGACCATAACCATAGTAGGATTAGTGTGTGTTCAGTCAATGCACATGAAGAAATTCTAATAACATCAATGTACTCCAATATGCATGAAATTCAAAATAATATACGAAATACCAGAAAGCAAAAAGAAGGGTGAGTGAGTAGCCAAGTTGGTGTGAGGCTACTAGTTGAGGTATGCGATCCATACTGTGGGTCCATTCAACTTTGGTTCAAATCACACTGGCTACCATAAACCCTTTTCATGCTTATACGAAAAATATTATTAAAGGGTTTCAAAAGTTTGGAGGTGCTTGAGAGGAGATATGAGGAATCGAATTGGGGTTTCAAAAGCTAGGGTAGAGGTCTATCAATAGTAAGGATCACGACCAAGAATGGGGAACATAGGTACTTCAGTACCAAATCCTCCAAACGAAGGAATCTCATTTTGGGATAAGCTACATGGAACCCAAGATAGATTCAACGATTGTCAAACACAAGCAAAGAAAATCATAAACACCATGGGGAAGTGAAAAAATGAGGATTCTATGCTTGTGAGGGTGAACAAATGTCTACCATAAGAAAAAAAAAATACTAGTATTGGAAATAGCTGAGGACTGGATAGCTGAGGATATTGTTTATAAGTCAAAACACAACCTGATAGGTAAATTTATGGGTTTCAGACCATCCGTGCACTTCCTCCACATGTGGATAAGGAAACAATAGCATTTAGAAGGATAATACAAAATTCTAAATCTCCCAAATGGGTATTTTTTTGGTAGAGTTCACATTGGTAGAAGATCGAAAAAAATTATTTGAGGGAGGGTCGTATCATCACGGGCCAACGAGACTATTCTTGCAACCATGGAAGATGGGATTTGACCCGAGGGTGGAACCGATTACAGTACCAATATGGGTAATATTATTTGCCCTTTCCCTTGAATTTTGGAAAGAGGAGGTACTTGAGGCAATAGGCAACTTACTAGGGAATTATCAAGGTAGACCAAGAGAAATAGTTTTAGGAGAATCGACAATGTTTGCTAGGGTTTGTGTAGAAATGGACCTCAAAAAATCTCTTCCAACAAAAAAAGGCCTAAAAATAGAGGATTTTGTCTAACTCCAATAACTATATTATGAGGCTATTCCATTTAGATGTTGGGTGTACCACGCTCATGAATATCTGGCTAGAATATGCCCAACAGTTAAGGATCATCAATCTGAACAAGAGGGGACAAAAACAAATATTAAAATGGCAAGTCAATCTCTTCAGAAAAAAGGAAATCAGAAGGAAAAGAAAGGCCCAACATACTCTAAGGTCTTTCAAAAAGTAATGATAAGGTCAAATAAAAAAAATCAACATAGTAACCGGAGACAAGGAGAAAGAGTGGTAAGAACAAACAATAGATATGAGATATTCAAACAACTAGGAAACTTGAAAACAGAAGGAGATTTTCAAATGGAAGGTTTAGATGAGGATAATCAACAAGTCACACTAGTTTATCAGGAACAATATTCCAATCTAGTGTCAGGGAACAAGCAAAGAGCATAACTAGGCACAACCTCTCTCATGGAAGAGGAGATTCAACCCACGAGGCAGACCATAGGAGGGGAAATAGAGCAGAGGATAATTTTAACACAGAAAATAGATATGAAAGAAGGAAATAAGAACAAAGAAATCTCTACTCTAGGGATTCATCAAGTGGAGAAGAAAAGAAACTAAACCAATCTGTAGGGAGGAAGTCAAACAAGGAAAATATGGAAGAACAAGGAAGAGAATTGAGTTAGAACGAAAAGATAAAATCGATGGTTGATTTTTTCTCTCCTACTTCTGAATGATATTAATCACTTGGAATGTGAGGGGTTTAGGTAGTAGCCCCATACAAAAGGCAGTCAAAAATATTATCATAGATATGAGTCCAAATTTAATTTTGTTATAGGAAACCAAAATGCAAGGAGAAGACTTACAAAAATAAATAGGAGGATATGGAAAAAAGGAGAGATCCTTACTCAATCGACATAGGGAAAATCAGGTGGATTGACCACTATGTGGAATCACCAAATGTTCCTAGAGATAGGGGGAGCCTCTACGAGAGGGGTGTTGATGGTTCGATTACCAAATAGGGAAACTAGGAAAATTTGAACTATAGTTAATTTTTATGGAGAACAAACAGATTACAGAGAGATCAATGGGCAGCCATCCAGAATTTTAGAGACAACCACCCGAAGGAGCAATGGATTATTGGAGGAGACTTTAATGCAAAGCTTATAATAGAGGAACAACAAGGAGGTAGAGTCATGCTGGAGGAAAAGGATAAGTTTTTTCAGCAATAACATGTCTAATGAATCTAATAGATATCCCAACTATGGATAGCTCCATGACCTAGACAAACAGAAGAAAGGAAAGGGAGATGGTTAAATCTTGCTTGGATCATTTCTTATTGGGGAGGCATTATATTTTCATACCAAGCATCAAGCGAGGGTCATGGATAGGCTTTCTTTAGACCATTTTCCAGTAAGCCTAACCATAGAAGAAGATAATCATAAAGTTGTGGGAACTTTTAAATTTGAGCTATGGTGGCTAAAATATGAGGAGTTGGGGGACCGCATAAAGGAATGGTGGAAATTAGGGAAACCAAGATTTGGGACAACCCAATTCAAACTCTACAAACAATTGAAATATGTAAGGACCCAACTAAATGAGTGGAGTAAATAAAGAAAAAAATTACTAGAATCCAAAAGAATGAAATCAAGGATCAAAAGGAGATGATTGCTTAGGAGATAATACAAGGAAATATTATGGAAGAACTGTTGCAATATGAGGCAAAAATTATTAGGAGAGAGGAAGCTTTGGAGGAACAAGAAGAGATCTATTGGAGGTAAAGGGCCAAAGTTACATGGTTAAAGGAGGGGGACCAAAACACAACATTCTTTCATAAGACAACAATAGCTAGGAGACAACAAAATAGAATTACAGGTCTTACAGATATGATGGGTCAGGTAAAAACCAGTGGAAGTGAAATAAAAATTATAGCAAATCAGTACTTCCATACTCTTTTTAGCAACAATAAAAATTTGAATGCAATATGGTAGGAGAAGATACTAGAGGCAACTATGCAATTAGTCAAACCTGAAAAAAAAATATATTAATGGAGCAAATATATTTGGAATAAACCTCACATATCATACAAAAATGAAAATAGGAAAGACTCCAAGACCAGAAGGATTCCCCATTAAATTTTATCATAATTTCTAGGAAATTATGGGTCAAGCAGTGGTGGAGGCACTAAAAGAAATCAAACAAAGTAAGCAAATGTTAAAATCCTTGAATCATACTTTTATCACTTTGATTCCTAAGGGCCCACCTAGTGAGATAATTGATAATTATAGGCCTATTTCACTATGTAATGTAGTATACAAGATATTAACAAAGCTTATGGTAAAAAGGTTAAAACATTTTTTACCAAATCTGATTTCAAGTGAGCAAGGTGGTTTTGTTGAAGGTAGAAAAATTCTAGACGGAATAGTAGTGGCCCAGGAGGTGATACACAATATCAAAACAAAAGGATACAGGTATGTTTATTAAATTAGATCTTTCTAAAGCCTACGATAGAGTAGACTGGTCGTTTATGCAAAGGATTTTAGAAAAAAATGGGCTTTTTAGAGGGGTGGAGAGATTGGGTAAAAGCCTGTACACAGACTACATCATTCTTAGTTCTGGTAAATGGTAGTCCCTCTCCCTGTTCATAGTAGGAATGGGGTTGAGGCAAAGGGACCCTCTCTCCCCTTACCTTTTTATCCTTTACGCAGAGGGTCTCGAGATACTGTTAAAAAAAGGAAGACATGAGGGGAGGCTAAGGGGCCTGAAAATAAATTCTCAAATTGAGATAAATCACCTCCAGTTTATGGATGATACTAATCTTATTAGTCAAGCGAATCTCATAGTAGCAAGAAACATAAATTATTTTTTAGATGGGTACACTCAAGCTATTGGGAAAAATTTTAATGAAAAAAATTTCAAATTGTTTTTTCCTACAACAAAGAGTGTGAAAGATAGAATTATACAATTGTTGAAATTCATGGAAACTCCTTTACCCATACAATATTTAGGAGTACCTTTATCTGCAAAGAAAATAAAAATCAAGGAGTGGAAAGGGTTGATGGATAGACTTCAAGCTAAGATGAGAAACTGGACTCACAAATGGCTAAGCTTGGGAGGAAGGCTTACAATGATTAAAGTTGTGCTACAAGCTCTCCCAGTTTATAAATTTTTTGTACTTTAGGCTCCAAAGAGAATTCTAAAAGATATTGACAAACACACAATAAATTTTTTGTGGTCAGGTGCAAGGGAAGAACAAAAAATAACACTAGTGGGTTGGGAGAAGATATGCCAACCAAAAAAACAAGGAGGATTGGGGATAAGATTAGCATCCCACAACAACAAGGTACTAGTTGGGAAGATATATTGGAGATGGACTATAGCTATCGGGGATTTATGGAGTAGACTCTTACAAGTCAAATATTACCCAAGAGTGGTTGAGAAAAATATTCCAAGACAAAGAGTGGAAGGAGAGGGATCTACGATAGGGAGGATAATGTTAGCAGGTCAAGATTTAATAAAGACATACATATATTGGTAGTTAGGGGATGGAAAGGATGCTATATTTTGGGAGGATTCATGGAATCAATCTCAACCAATTATTCAAACATTCCCAGATATAGAGATTTGGAAAGCAGAGCTCCAAAAAGTAGGGTGGTGGAAAGCCTCTTACTATATGAAATCATGGAATCAACATGTGCCAGACTTACTACAATGGAAACATCCCCGAGAATGGCTAGTGAGGGAGACAAAGTAACTAATGAAAAACTATGGGGACATCTCCAAAGATATCCAATTTAGGATGGTTCTAAGAGGGATATACTTGGATGGGAAAGAAGTAAGTTGGGAATTTATAAGGCAAAGGAGGGATACAAGGTAGTTTGTGGATATGAGATTACCCTAGCACCACTTCCATGGACATTTGTTTGGTAAAAGGATGGCCAAAAATTAATATTTTCTCATGGTTGATTAACCTCAAAAAGTTCTTGACATTTGATAATTTGAGAAAAAAGGTTTCTTTGGGCCTTCCAAATGTGTTTTATGTGGAAAGGCAAAGGAGACATTGAATCACCTCTTTTTTGGGTGTTATTTCGCTAAAGACATATGGATCAATTGGTGGAGGCAAATGAGACAACATTGGGAAGTTTTTGGGAGCCAGGAAAACTTTTATGAGAAATGGAAAAAGTGCAACTTTAAGACTAAAACAATGAAAATGGCATGGAAACTGGGACCTAGCTTCATATGGTGGCAATTATGGCTAGAATGAAATGCACACATATTTAGATCAGAGCAGAGAACAAGGGAGCAAGTATGGGAGAGGATTATGAGTAAGGTAATAGAAACACTAGATATCATATTATAGGAGGAAACAAACATAAAAATGGAGGAAGGGATTATTCTACGGAGCCTTGGAATAATTGTAACAAAGAAATAACTTAGGGATGGATACACAGGTGAGATCCCCTCGAATAACATAGAGTGGAGGCCACCTCCTAGAGAGTGGGTGAAGGCAAACACAGATGGGGCTTCTACTAAAACCTTAGGAAATCTAGTTTTGGTATTATCACGCAAAATTGAAAAGGAGAACAGGTGTACTAAAGAGCAGAAGGCATGGGGGAGACAACAAATAATGAAGCGAAAGGACAAGTAATCTTGTCAACATCAGTGATATCTGTAAATCTACAGTTACATAAGCTGTGGATAGATACAAACTCTCACGTATGGGCTGGAATATTGGATTCGATAAGGCCATTTCAGGTGCTGGGAATTGGAGAGAGAAGGAAGGTGGAAGCAGTTTAGAAGATTTGGCAAGTTTTTCAAGATGTGTTTATTACACATATAAAGTGAGAGGGAAATAGGGTGGCATACTATTTAGAAAAATGGGGAAAGATCTGGAGGAAGGGTAATATGTGGAATCTCAAATGGAAAATTAGATAAGTTGGTGCCAAATAATCCAAGGGATGCAGGAGGTGATACAAGCAGATAGCAGAATAAGAAGAGCAGACAACGAGTCTAATGAATCTATCATAGTTAGGCCACAAAGCAACACAACATGAAGATAAATGGATGGTTTACATAATTTAGATAAATTGGATAAATTGGAATTCAACTATGGTAGTGCTAAGGTGTATGGATATCTGCATTATGTATAATGTTTTATGAGTAATTTTTGAGCCAGGAGGGATTTAAGGAGGATTTTATTTCTCCCTTCATGCATGTCCAAATCATTTTACCTTGTAATACAACTTCTATAAATATAACATATTTTTCATATTTCAAAAAAAATAGTTAGCAAAAAGGCAATGCCACAATCATTATGTATTCCATAGATCAAAAGGATAATGTCATAGTTGATAAGCAAGTATCATGCACAATATTTCTATTATTATAAAATCTTCTTGAGAGGACAATGTGGAGTCCATAAAGTGCAACCCTAATTTCTTCAAATAGATAAAATTTATTTATAATGGAGCCCATAGCTCCTATTTATAGCAAAATAGTTCCCTATGAATTACCTAATGTAAATCCTTTTGGCTTATAGTAAAATCTCTAGTTTTGGGAATCTTTAGCAAAATGATGCACCTCTAAACTTTACATTCCTCTAAAAATACTTTAAATCTATTTAGTAGCCTACTAACTATGGCAAGGTTATGCACAAGTGTGAAATATCATAAATTGGCTCTATTTAGGATTTTTAAGATTTTAAATTGGCTAATTTTGGATCCTTTACAGGGGCCCATTCACCCAAAATTTATAGGGTGGAAGTTTTTTTGGGGTAAATTCACCTATCGTTGATAATAATTAAAATATTTTTATTTTAATTCGTCGACCTCAAATTATAAATGATTCTGATTTTCCTATCCAATTCACATTCAAATAATAAATGATTTTATTTTTCCCTTCCAAATTACCCGTATATATACTGTAGTGGGTACCGATAAACATACATCTAAAATACTCTAACTCGAAAATAGCTTTGAATCAACAAAAAAATTGACAAGGTTGAAAAGGGGTGTCTGTCGACATAAGCCGATCAGTTGCAGAGGAGTGTCGATCGACACAACACAATCAACATAAGCTGATCGGTTGTAGATCCGTGTCTGTCGAGATAATTCAGTCGGTTTGAAAGCTGTGTCAATCGGCATAAGACGATCGATTGTAGAGTAGTGTTTGTTGGTATAATTCGATCGGTTGTAGAGCCGTGTCGGTCAACATAAGATGATCGGTTGCAGAGTCATGTCTATCGATATAAGTCGATCGATTGCAGAGCCGTGTCAGTCGACATAAGATGATCGATTGCAGAGCCATATCTGTCGATTGTAGAAGTGACGATCAAAATTAAACTATCGGTTGTAGGGATGTGTCAATTAGTATTATACGATCGATTGCAGAGGTGTCGATCGATATTAGCCTATCAGTTGTAGGGACTGTTGATTAGAATTTGTCTATCAGCTGCATATTTATCGATCGATATTAGTTTGTCAGTTTCAAATACTGGTCAATCGGTATTAGTCTATCAATTGTAGGGACGTGTTGATCAGAATTAGTCTATCGGTTGCAGAGGTGTTGGTCATCATAAGTCGATCAGTTGTAGGATCGTGTTGATCGGTATAAGCCGATCGATTGCAGAGAAGTCTCCATAAGTATAAGCCGATCGGTTATAGAGCAATGTCTGTCAGTACAAGGTTACATAGGGCTATTAGTTACAAAGGATTCACAATTGAAAATTAGTATTCTTCTTCCATTTTTATTTTATCCAAAGCTTTTTTTCTTTAGTTTCATAGGTATTGTAGGTGAACTATATGCAACTATGGTAGACAACTATCAATGTCATCTAGTTGTGTGTTAGGAGCATTTCTCTTGTTAGAGACTGCTTCTTGTCTCTTATAGTATGTTTCATAGGCAATGTAGAAGCACTATGTGCAACTGTGGTTGATAAGTATCCATGTCATGTTGTGTGTTAGGAGCATTTTCTTGTCAGACTGGTTCTTGTCTTTCACATGTCATTCTATAGGGCAACCTAGGTTCATCTTGAGGGATGTCTGTTGTTTTCCTTCAATTTCATATACATTGCCTAACATCTAAAGTTTTTTTCTTTACAGATACAATGTCACCTATTGAATATGGAAATAAGGGAGGCCAATATTATTGTAAAAATATAATTCTAAAATATTTTACACAAATATCAAAATGCAATGAGGCATCAATCTCTACAGATTCTACACAATATGCAGGTACAAACATCTTTTACCATTAAATTTTTATTATTTATGTTGTTCTTAAATATAAAACCTTTCTTTATTAATAGATAAATGGTTGTCTACTTATCTACCTCTTTTTAAATGCTTTGTAAAACTGTATTATGTTAATTCTTTAAAATAGTGTATTTTTTACTTCAAAAAATGATAGAGAACACCAAAAATTGAATGCAATAAACATTGTCGACCTTGATGTGCGTTCACTCGAAGATATTCCCGCAGATGAGATGGGACCACATGATAATTTTCCTAATAACGATGTTCAACAACCACTTCAGGAGATTTTAAATTCAGACACATCAACCGAAAAAGAAAATGACAATACAATTAAAATGCAGACCTCTGGGGAATCTTGTAGTCAAAAATCTAAACATCAAAAGATAAGCGAATGGACTATTGGAAGGGATTTTAAAAATGAATGGGTACGGCTATACCCCTTTATTGAGAGAGATGAGAAACTGAATGTGTGTAAATGCATTATTTGTACATGGAAGCTGGGAAATGATCATTTATTGCAAAATAAGAAAGACACAATAGAAAAACACTGTGGGAAATTTTACATCAAAGAAATACGATGTGATGGAACGATTAACATATTTCATAGGTGGAAGGATGCATCAGAATGTGTGCATGTGAGATATGTACTTGAAAATGAAAAAGCAATGAAACAAAAACAAACTCTCATTGAGAAGGGTGGAACAATCGAGGCACAATTTCAAAAAATTAAAAAGACTGTATTAGTCTCAAAGAAATTGTAGTTTGCTATTGTGTACAATATTCTAAAAAAAGGTCGACCTATGTCTGATTTTGTTTATTTTAAGGAAATACTTCAACTAGCTGATGTACAAAACCTTACCAGTTCACATTGGTCAGATCAAAGTGGTTGGAAAATGGCAAAATGTTTATCACTGGTTTAGAAGGAAGACCTGAGAGAGAATGTGAAACAAGCCAAATTTATTTCACTTTCCAGTGATGAGGTAACAACTGTTGACAACACATCTTTTTTTTTAATTTTTTTTTATTTGTGGAAAACATCCCAAAAGGGATGCCACTTTCGGGTAAGACCCAAGGAGGTAGGGGTATCCATTCCGCCAAAAACGCCCAGGACTCGGACCTAGCCTACCACCTTTGACACACTCAAGGAGCAAACAAACACACAAACCCAATTAAAAATAAGTAGATAACAACAAAAATAATAAAATAAAATAAAAAACATGCTCCTTGAGTGTGTCAAAAACAAAAGCACAACCAAACACACACAATAAGATAAAAGAAACCACAACACAAACCACATAGAAAAACACAAGAAACACATAACAAAACACAAACAAGACAAAAACAACAGAACACTACAAAGACATAACCCAAAAAAAAACAAGAAAAATAAACACAACCAAAACCTAAAAAATTAAAAAATAAAAATAAAAAACAACCAACAACAGACAATAAAAAAAAACAAAAAATATAGAAAACACTCACCCATAAAAACACGAAATAACACAAACAAAGAGAAACCCAAGAACAAGAACGAAAAAAACACAAGAACAATAACAAAAAACAAAAAAAAAAAACAACAAAAACACAAGAACAACAAAAAACAACACAAAGAACACAAAAACAAAACAAAATAAAAAAACCCACCCACCTTAAAAAACTAAACAAAAAAAAACAAAAAGGAAAAAAGAAATAAAAAATGAACAAAACAAAGACCTATCTAGACCAGAAGACTATTAAGGCAAGAATCAACAGAGGAAACAAAATAAAGAATAGAATGAGCTAGGGAACTAAAAAAAAACTGAATGAACCAAAGAGAAGCAAAAAAAAAAAAACAAGAAGAAACTAGGTACCTTCAAAACTGGAGCCATCCAAAGAAATGATAGAAAGAAGAGCTTCCCTAATTTGAGAAGCCCACCATATAGGAGGGTGGCCATAACAAGTAAGATCACCTTTGTCCAAAGCCCAATTAGCTAAAGCATCAACACTCTTGTTTTGATCTCCGACCACATGATTGTAATCAACTTTCAAAAATCCCATCGGGATTAACTGAATCTTCTCAATAATTCTTTTTATTCTCCAATCCACCTTATGATTCTTAGAAGGATTCTTCAAGAGATTAATCATAAGTTGAGAGTCAGACTCAACTAACACCTTTTCCCATCCAACCTTAGTAGCCTCCTGAAGACCTCTGAGGATACCATACCCCTCAACAAGGTTATTGGAAAGAATACCCAAATTCTCAGCAAAAGTAAAAACCAGGGAGCCATCTGAAAGTCTACCAATTCCTCCCACACTGGCTTTTCCAGGGTTCCCTCTAGAGGCTCCATCAGTATTGACTTTTCCAAAATCCTTAGGAGGAGGTTGCCAATTTCTATTCCTATCCAATTTACTAATACTCACATTCCCTTTAAGTTGGTTGCCCTTAGAAGGTTTAATATTCAATCTTTGCATCACTTGATCCCATATTTGGTGGGAGTTTTGGGGGTGATTAAGGAGATGATGGACTGATTCAACTAAGTTGGCTATGGTCTTTTGCCAAATATAGTGAATATCCTTACTATCTTGATTAAAAATTCGGTTGTTCCTTTCATTCCAAATATTCCAAAGAAGAATGGTAGAACCCATCCAAACTAATTGCCTAATAAAATGATCAACACCCTCTTGATTAGGCCAATCCCTCCAAAGTTGTTCAAAAGTAAAAAAATTGGACCATTGTAAGCCAAGTAAAGTGGCCATTCTCCTCCACAGCTCAGAGGCTAAAGTACACTCAATAAAAATATGGTTGATATTTTCTACATTCTCTTCACACATTTCACATCTAAAAGGGCCATGAAAACCACGCTTCATAAGTTGCTCACCGATAAGCACCCTACGATGCAATAAAAGCCAATTAAAGAACCTCACCTTAGGCCAGAGCTTTTGAGCCCACAATTGAGAAAATATGTCGGAAGAATGGTTGGGATTATTATGGCATAAGGTCAAATAACCTTGAGCAACTGAATACTCACCCTTAGTAGTGTTGTTCCATCCAAAACAATCTTTTTCATGGGACCAAGAGAGGGATCTCATATGAAGGATGCCTTGGATATCTTGTCTTTGCCTTTCTAGGATTTGAATAGGCCGATCCTCAATAGGGATCCAATATCTACCAACCTTTGAATTACCAAGTATGGTACCGACAATAATTAGCCACCTTTATCCAATTAGCTCGGTGAAGCTCCTCCATCCAAGGCCTCCAATCGAGAAATTGAGTTATCAAAGGCTTGTGACCATCCCAAGAATCTGTCCAAAAATTTGCATGTTGACCATTATGAATGATCCAAAATAATATTTTCTTTATCAAATCCTCACCAGTCTTAAGAACTGCTAAAATGGGAGAACCTTTGGTAGGAAGTTGATAGCGAACAAGGTCTTCAGGACTTTTGTTCTCAGCATATTTAGCACGGAGATTATTGGCCCAAAGAGCATTGGGGTTATGCAACATCCTCCAATATAATTTAGCAGCTAAAGCTTTGTTGTTATTAATTGAAGACCGTAAACCTAACCCCCCTTCACTCTTAGGAAGACATAAAGTATCCCATTTCACCAAGGCCCATTTTCTTTTCTCCTTAGTACCACTCCAAAGGAAACGATGACTGATTTGATCCAATTCTCGAAGAACAACCTTTGGAATATTCAAAACGGAAGAAACATAAATAGGAATAGCTTGAAGGACTGATTTTACCAAGGTGATTCTACCCCCATAAGAAAGCCACTTGTTGGTCCACTTTCCAATTTTCTTCTTGACTTTGTCCAACAACCAATTCCAATCTTTATTTTTCTGCCTTTGAATATTTATGGGAATACCTAAATAAGTGATTGGAAGAGAGGTCTTCTTATATCTTAGCTTATCCAAGACCATGGATTCCTGTCTAGCGGAGCGGTGAAAGAAAATAACTTTAGATTTGTCTTCATTGATCAACTGCCCGATAGCCTTAGAAAAATAGCTAATGATTTGCTTAATATTAGAAGCTTCCTTAATCGTAGCTTTACCTAAAATAGTAGAGTCATCCACAAATTGAAGATGAGAGATAGGTCTAGCTCCATGAGCAATGGTAACTCCCTCAAGGGTTTTGTTTTCCCTCTTTTTGGTTATAGTCCTACCCAAGCATTCAACAAGAATGATGAATAAATAAGGGGATAGCGGGTCACCTTGCCTAATACCTCTAGAAGCTGGGAAAGACTGAGAAGGCCTGCCATTGATAAGAACTAAGTAGGAAACTGAAGAGATACATCCCATAATCCAATCCATCCAATCCTTAGAGAAACCAAATTACCTCAAAACTTTGATAAGGAAGTGCCAATCCACTCTGTCATAAGCTTTGGATAAGTCTAACCGAATGAACATGGAAGGAGAATTTTGCATATCCATGGAATGGATGGCTTCTTGAGCAAGAACTATCTCATCTACTATTTGACGTCCTTCCACATAACCCCCTTGCTCGGGGAAATAATCTTATGCAAAAGAGGCTTCAACCTTTCTGCCATGATTTTAGTAATGATTTTGAGAAGAACATTACATAAAGCAATAGGTCTAAAAGCTGAGATATGATCAACCTCTTGAGCTTTTGGAACAAGAGTAATATAAGTTTTATTGATAACCTTCAAAATTTCTTTGGCTTTCCTGGCTTCTTCCACCACCTCTAATAAATCAACATGAAGGATATCCCAGAACTCTTGGTAGAACTCAATAGGAAAACCATCAGGACCATGGGTTTTCCCTTTTTGCATTTTAAAAACTACTTGTTGAAGCTCATTGATAGTAACAGGAGCAGTTAAAATAGAGTTCTCCTCAGAAGTGATAAGAGAAGGGATTGCTTGAAGAACATTATATTGTGAAGTCGAGTCAAGGGGAGTAGCAACAAAAATATTGGAAAAGTAATCAACAACAATAGAGTTCATGCCATCCCAAGTATAAACAACATCTCCAGAATCTGATTTTAAGGAAGAAATAAAGTTGTGAGATCTTCGAGCTAGAAGAGATTTGTGGAAAAAATTTGTGTTTCGATCTCCTTCTTTGAGCCATTGAATTCTAGATTTTTGCTTCCATAAGATTTCTTCTCTTTTTTCCCATTCCTCTAACCGAGTTGTGAGTTTAATTTCATCTGCACTTCTCTTCTCTGTGAGGCCATCTAAACGGATTTTCTTATTCAAATTTTCAAGATGAGCAATAACTTCATGTTTTTTTTTATGAACATCCCCAAACTCTTTCCAGTTCCAAGTCTTGATTTTGGATTTAATGTATTGCAGTCTTTTGACAAAACAGAACATCTTAGTCCCATGCCTAGGTTTACCTTCCTTCCACCATTGTTGCACATGAGGTCTGAAGGAAATGTCTCTAAGCCACATTAATTGAAAACGAAAAGGAGAGAAACTCACATTGGTTTTCCACATTTCCACCATGACTGGCCAATGATCCGAACCAGCATTATTAAGAGTCTTCACTTTAGGAATGTGACCATGGATTAAGAAATTTTCAGAGAGCAAAAACCTATCCAATCTCTCCATTATACAAGCTAAGCCTTGCCTTCTATTAGACCAAGTCATAAGGCCATTATCTTGGTTGGATATCCACAAGATGGAGGTTTGCAATATATTCACTCATGAGGTCAGTGCTTTTGTCCAAATTTCTATTTCCCCCCATTTTCTCATCCAGAGAGAGGATGGTATTGAAATCTCCTTCGATCAAGATCCAAGCTTTAGGAAAATGAGAGATAATATGAGTAATATCCTTCCACTGTCTTCTTTTTCCCTCCAAAGAAGTCGGAGCATAAATAGTAATGCAGAGCATAATCTGGTTGGAATGTCTACTTTGAATAGCTATATCCAACAAACCCCAACTGCAAACCATATGGTGAATAACTACCTCTTTTGGATCCCAAAGACAAGCAATGCCACCCGAAGTCCCTTGGGAACCGAGGGAAACCACTTTTCAGCTGGCCAAATTTTATCGGCAATTAAGTCCATATCCTCCATTGACATCTTAGTTTCTTGAAGGAAAACAAGATGTGGATGATTTACTTGAATCATTCTTCTAATTTCATTTTGTTTTGAAAGACTCCCTTTGAGTCCTCTAATATTCCAAGTGATGATCTTCATTAATACCAGGGCTAAAAAATTTGGGAAGGGCATTAATCTTACCTTCCTCTACAAGCTTTTCACCTTCTTTTACCATATGATATTGATTGGTCTTGCGACCTACTTTTTGATTAGAATCCATCTTCAATTTTTTTTCCCTGTTTCTTGACTTATTCCAATTGAATCTGAGATGGCTTCTAACCTTGAAGAATGCTCGTACACAACCAAAATTTTACTAGATGGTTCAATAGAGTCTATATTGGGACCTGCATTATTTGAAGTTTTGACATTTGAAATATTGTTTTTCTTGTGTAAATTTTCTCCTTTTTTTTTCTGTTGAAAACCTTTGATTTGTTGGTTTGTCTCTGAGTTCTTCCCTTCATATTTAAATTGTGTTTCTAAGATTTCAGTTTCCATTATTTCCTCTTCCTCACTTGGGACATCATTTGTGGAAAGGATTTCAAACATATTAGTAGATGACTTTGATTGATCCTTCATAACTGGTTTTTTCGAGTGTTCTTCTTCTTAGGTATTTGGAAACCTGTTAAGTTTATATCTTCTTTCTTTTGATCAGGAATTTTATTTGGGCAAGCATTGGCCAAATGACCATATTCATGGCAAATTCTACAACGAAAAGGAATGTTCTCATAGTCCACTACTTGCTCCCAAGTGTCTTCCCCAAATTGTAATGTGATATTTTTAGGTAGGGG
Organism: Wollemia nobilis; assembly: GCA_028583015.1. Taxonomy (NCBI): domain Eukaryota; kingdom Viridiplantae; phylum Streptophyta; class Pinopsida; order Araucariales; family Araucariaceae; genus Wollemia; species Wollemia nobilis. The sequence continues at coordinate 3,412,377 of JAQPPZ010002515.1, forward strand.
TTTGTCAAAATCCATTAAAACACAAATCCGAGCATAAATAATATGTTCAAAATTTTGAGTACAATCAACAGTCATCATAAAAGTTCCTAAAGAGTTTCCAATTGAAGAAAAAATAGTAGGATTCCAAAATTCAATAGGGAGGCCAAAGAGTCTAACCCACACGGGAGCAATAGAAGGCATCTCTTCTTTGGCTTTAAATTTAGTATGCCAGGGCTTCATGAAAAGCCCTGCCCTTCCAAAAAACCAAGGACCCCCTTGAAAAGTTTTCTCTCTATCTTCATTATTAGCAAATAAAACAAGAAAATAACCATTTGGATAAATAGAGATTTGTAACTCACCTTTAGTTTTCCAGCTTTTTGCAGCCCAGACTTTGAAAGTAGATAGACTCGAACGAAAACCCATGAACCGACAAATTAGTCCTCTTTTTTCCAAATCTTCAATGCCAATCTGAATGTTACCCATATCAAGCTTAACAATAGGAGTTCCATCAACTTCTTTAAGACATCCTGACTCTGTTTTCCCGGGATCAATCTTAGGCATTCTTAGAGGTTTATGGGAAGCCCTAATATTGATATTAGCATTGGGTTGAGGCTGTCCACCACGAAGGGCATCCCTAAAATTCATTTTTGGGATCGAGTCTTCAAAATTCTTACCCTTGATAGGGGTTTTCACAGTAGAATTATTTTGTGGGTGCACCTTAGCACTAGATTCACTTGAGATATGAGCCATTTTTTGATCAACTGCTTGAAACTTGTTTCGTGATCTCTTTAATCCTTGCCCTAGACGCCGTGGAAAGGTATGGTTTTCACTTTTCTTTTGTGCAGCAAATTGGAAGCCGTTGTCACTCAAGTTCACAGTATGATCTATTGAAAGACAAATTTCTAACCCATCTTGTATCCCCTGCAACATTTCTTGCTAAAATATTGAGAATAAACCACAAAAATATTGGCCGCTAGGGCCCGAAGGCCCTAAAAACCAACCTCTGGAGCTGCTTGCACTCAACCCAGATGAAACCCTCGCATAGCCACTTGCCAAATATGTCGTTCACACATAGGGATGCGCTAGGATTTGTGTTGCTCCAAATGATATGAAAATTGGTGGAGACGTTCTAGGGTTTTTCAGGCATCTACCCTCAAAATTTCAGCTCAATCCGAGTCCGGATGAGTGAGATATGACCGAAACGAGTTCGACAGTTTGGGAAGTCTTGCGAAAAACGTCTCCTTCCAAAAAAAATTAATGATTAAGATTTACTTTAATGTTTTCCATTGGTAATATCCACAACATCCTTACTTTTAGTAATAAATTTCAAAAATAACTTTCTTAACATATTACTTAATTTTTTTGTCATATAACTCCTTTACTTTTTAAGTTTCTTCCAAAATCTAAAATAAAAAATGGTGCTCACTCCTTAATTACACTTTCTTTCTCCATCTTACTCATGTTTCCCACTTATTCCTTACTCTTATTCGCTTTTGATTATGCTTCATGTTATTATTCATTTATATCATTGACAACACATCTTAGATTTGCATACATGTTTACACATTCAAAAATCATTTGAGACAACCTCATTTACTAGCACTACATAAAATGATTTAAAATTGTAACGTGGAAAACATTTATAATGTTGTTGTAACCAGTTTAAAGGATATTGCCGGAATGGATGAAAAGGATATTTCCACAAAGTTAATTTGTGTTGGAGCTGATGGTGCGACTACAATGCAAGGACAAAAGAACGGTCTTTGTGTTAGGCTTCAGACATCAATTGCCCCATATGTGATTCCTATTCATTGCATGACTCATCGAATGAATCTTACATACAAATTTGTGAGTAATTTTGATAATGTAGCCAGAGTGGAAGAACTCGTCCACGAAATACTCTTATACTTTTCATGCAGTCCAAAAAGGTTTGCAGAGTTTCAGCAGTTTTCTTTAGGTGTACCTAAAGGTAGACAAATGTTAAAAGATGTGGAAACTAGGTGGATTTCACTATTTCTTCCTGCAAAAAGGGTATTTTTAGAATATCAATCCTTGGTTGGGTTTATGTATGCACATCATAGGTATGTTGAAAAGGCAAAATCTTTGCTTTTTCATATGACTGACTTGGAAACTCTTCTCACATTATGTGGTATTCTACCAATGTTACAAAAAATGAATTCTTTGATTAAACTTGCACAGGAAAGGGCAATTTATATTGTCAATTTCATGAGGATGAGAAAACAAATATGTATGGTTATTGACATGATTTATTTATCCAAAAAATATTTTGAGGATCCCAAGTTTAATAGTTGGAATACGTTAGTTAATGTCAATGATTCGAATAGCTTTTTAAAGTTCAACATCAACGATAATATTTGTATTGCTATCCATGGAAAGTTGATTCTTGTATATCATTTTGAAAAGCAATTAGATACACTAACAAATGATGTTGAACAAGTGCCCGTTACACATTTTGGATTTGATGAGGTTTTGGATAGCACTAAGAATAAATTGAAAATGATTGCAAATGCATTAACGAGTGAAATAAGAGATCGTTTTAAGAGAGATGAGATACTTGAGGCCATGGCTATTGTTAATCCCATCTTCTAGAATCCTTTTGGTGACCATAGTATTTGAAGTGAGTTGTTTATAAAATATATGGGTAATCTTATGTCACATTTCTCTAAAAGTGTGGAAATAAATGGCATTGAAATCAATGATATTCTAAAAAAAGATCTTCTGAGACAACAATCAACCAATTTTGGAATAACAATGGATAATCAAATTGTAAATTTCAAAAATCCACATGAGACTGGTTCAATCACACGTTTTTGACAAAAATTGTATCGAAGTAGTGTCTTACAAGAAACTATGAGTGAATACTTTATTTTATATGAATTATGTTAGACAATGATTTTGGGATCTGTTGAAGACGAAAGGGTTTTTAGTGCATTATATTTTGTTAAATCAAAAGTTCGTAACAAGTTGGACAAAAAATTAGAAAATTGTTTGAGAATGTATGTGTCATCGTACGAGGTGGGTAAGTTTCCCTATGATAGAGTGTTGACATATTGGAAGTCCCTAGCAAAAAGAAGAGATCTCACTAATACTGTTGATAATGATGAAAATATTTCAACTTGGAGTGATGATGAGATTATGGAAACGCAGAATTCACAAATGATTCGCGATTCTTTAGAGAAATCGATAAAGTTTTGTATCAACTTTTAGAAATGTAAAAATTGCAATGATTATATGACAAATTCATATGATCTATGATTTTTTGGATTTGAAATCATTTTGTAAAATTTTAGTGATTTGAATAAATTCATATTATTAAGGATTTTCCATACTTAATATCATTTATAAATGTCAATGATTTGAAAATTTTCATATTATCAAAGATTTTTCGTATTTGATTTGTTGTCATTGATTTGAAAAGAATCATATAATCATTCTATTTTCAATGATTATGCATGTTTGCTTTTTAATGATATGGACTATCTATGTTTTCAAAATTTATGATTTATGCTATAACTTTGAGTAAGCTGAAAATTTGAAAACCATGTATACGTAATGATGCAATGTTATTGAACTAATTGTATATGTTGACAAAACAAAGTGATTTTTGCTTTGACTTTAAATGTATGTCTGTATGTATAATTATTATCATTAGTTGTATGATATGACCAAATATAGTTTTTTTTTTTATGATTTATGCTTTGTCATTGAATAAAACTTGTATGCATACATAACTAGTAAAAATGTCTCTACATATGTATGAAAAATACATGTAGTATATTACTCTAGATATGAAAAATGAAAAATTAAACCCATTCATAGATATATCCATCGTAAACTCACTTTGAAATATAAAAACAATATAGCATAATACAAATAACCGTATTCATTTTTAAACAACTATAATGACTATGAATGCACTGAACATTGAAACCTATGCATAGATATATCCTTCATAAACTCACTTTGAAATATAAAAATAATATAACATAATACAAAAGACCATACAGATTTTTATACAAAAACTAGAATGACTATGAATGCACTGAAAATTGAAACCCATGCATAGATATATCCTTTGTAAACTCACTTTGAAATATAAAAACAATATAGCATAATACAAAAGACCATACACATTTTTATACAACAACTAGAATGACTATGAATGCACTGAAAATTGAAACCCATGCATAGATATATCCTTTGTAAACTCACTTGAAATATAAAAACAATATAGCATAATACAAATGATAATACTCACTTTTATACTACAACAAGAATGAATATGAATAAACTGAAATTTAAACACATGCATAGATATATCATTCGGAAACTCATTTGAAAATTAAATTATAAAAACAACATAGCATAATATATGGGAATTGAAATTTAACGCTTTCATAAATATCTCCATCGTAAACTAACATTGAATATGAAAACAATATAGCATAATAAAAAGACAAAACACTTTTCTATACAACAACAAGAATGACTTTGAATAAACTAAAAATTTAAACCCATGCATAGATATATCCTTCGTAAACTCATTTGAAAATTGAAATATAAAAACAACATAGCAGAATACACAAGACAATACATATTTTTATATAACAATATGAATAACTTTGAATAGCATGTAAATCTAAACCTATGCATACATATATTCTATGTAAACTCAAACATATTTGAAACACCATAATACTTAAGAGATGAAAATAACACACAATTATAAATGTAAATAATGTAATAGTAAAATAAGAAAATCAAGTATCTTGTTTTCAAATGAAAACATATGAAATGTCATAAAATAGTCTTTTGAAATATCAAAATTTCAAATTCAATTTCATGCTTCAAAATATTTTCCCCCTTCCACCACTCCTTTTGCCTTTTCAATGACTTCCACAGTCTCCATAGCAACGACTCCTCCCTCATATTTCCCATGTTCAACTCCTTTTTCCTCATCCACTACTTCCACGATTTCCACATTCTACATTCCAAAAACTCTTTCCTCGGGCTAGGTAACAATACTACCAATTGCTCTAGAATTGACAAGGATGTTCTCAACATTTTCCAATCCATCGATAAGGGTGTTTTATTCTTTGCCAACATATTTAGATGTTGATCCTTGAACTTATTTACCTTTATCCTTTAGCAGAACATCATGATCCAATTTGTTGTGGATAATGATTTTTCGTAAAATGTTTTTTCAAACTAATTCTTGTGCTCTTTTTTTCATTTCCATGAAAGCGTTTAAGAACTCCTTTGCAATCCTAAGATAGTCTTACAATTTTTGAACTTGCTTCTTGAGATAATCATACTTTACTTGCAAAAAGGAAAAATAGTTAATCAACATGAACATATAATTACATTTTAAAAAAGAGAACAACAAATTTTTGAACACAAAAGTGATTAAGTCAAACCTCAACAACATTCTTTGTAGCTACAACAACAACCTTTTTCTTATCACTTGCCCATTCATTGTAATAAGCTTGGGCCTCATCGTTTATGTTCTCCAATCTGTTCATCATAAAATTCAAAATTTCATCTGTGTAAGATGTATTCACCTTCACAATGCCATATTTTACTTGCTATAGCAGAGCCTCCATCTTTTCAGGTTCATTTTCAACAACAATTTTTTTTTCTCTTTTTGAAAAATTATTATATTGGGCATTAATTTCGTTTACCAACACTTTGGCCCGATACTCCCATTTTTTCATTTTTGTTATATCTAGAAGTAGTAAATCCTTAATGGTAGATTCAACATTTATCAGACACCAAATATTTTTTTGAAATATTTAATCTATCATCCTCTAGTCGAGGAGGAGGAGATTTGCTTGAACATTTTGCTCCTTCATTTCCCTTATCTTGAAGTAATTTTGATACTTGAAAAGTAGTGGGTGTGTTCTCTTGCAAAAATAAATCTTTATCAAGTGGAACCTCATCCAACCCAGCACCAAAAGCTTTCGGTATCTCCTTAAAATTAAAATTAGCAAGAGAAATACAACCGAATCCAAAAAATATATTTGATGCTTCTTTCTCTAAAAAATGTTGTGTTGCTTCCCTCTGTGGCCTAGATGAAAGAATGTGTTTTCCAACTATGAAGAATTGAACCCGCATTTGAGGTTGGCATGGTGGAGGAGGGGGCAATATTTGTTGATTTTGTTGACGAAATTGTTGTAAGGGAACTTAAATCATAAAAATAAAAATTAGTTATAAAATTTGTGAAGGTAGAAAATAAAAACTAGTTATAAAATTACATTATGAAAATTGGTTACAAAATTTGTTATAACACTTATCGACATAAAAAAAACATCTTGCGTAGTTACTGTTGCAAATGGAATGTGGGCATGTTGTACATCTAAAAAAAAAATAGAAATAGTAAAATTTTTGTAAATTTTTTGTTTTGACAGTCATTAAAACTTACTCCCTGAAGATGAAACCTCTTAAGCAACTATGCTCGTTGGTAGTGGACATGCATCTGCAGGTGGAGGTTGTCGATGGTCAGGAGAACTAGATCTTCTACATTTCCTTGTTGATCTTCTCCTTAGCGGTGGTGTTGTTTCCTCCATAGGTGTTTTGAAGTCTCCTGATTCCTCTAGATTATAACCTCTGACAACAACATCCCGCTTTGAAGAGGAAGAGGATGCCATTTTCTGTGTTTGGTATAAAATATCAAAATTATAAAAAGACAAACATATGAAAAATATTTTTTTTTACTTAAATACTAACAAAACAATTACTTGAACCTATTGTTTTGTCATGGCTGCATTGGCTAGGATTGAGTGCCAAGATGTTGGTACTTGTGTGTTTTGCAAATGATAAAAATATTCATAAAAAAAGCAATAATATAATTGCATGTGCTAATTGTCGGTGAGGGTGAAGCATGGGTTTTCACGTTCTCTATTTCCAATCTGATTGGATGTGAGACATAGGTGAACCAGTCGAATTGCTGGTGTGCAACACAATGGACCAAATAAACTAAGGCCCACATTGAAATTTTTGTCGATCTTCCTTGCAAAATGAGTCTAGAAAGGAAGAATTCACAACATAACCGAATATATTTGTTTTCAATCGTTGGTAAGTAAAACCCCTTCTAGACTTGGTGGACGTAACTGCAAAAAAAAAAATCAATAATTATACACCAATGACTAGAATTTAAATTCAATTAAATAAAAAATAGTTATACCTTGAAAAGATTCCAACTACACTTTGAAGTTGGTCTCCAAGTAGATTTTATCTTCATCAGTTAATTGGTATTTGGAAGTGATAGGCTCACAACCAGCGTGGATCAATGTTGTCAATCTGGCGATATTTGTGGCTATGAAAGAAAGAACGATATTATTGTCGATGACAAGATTTACCTTACCTAAATCAATATTATAACCTGTAATGATCCTCTCCAGTAGTTTTGTATCCGTGTCGAACTACGACATTGAAACTAGACCTCGAAGACTAGAGTTCGTGACCCATGACATGTCGTAACTCGATGTTGATAAAATTTCAAAAATCAGGGGGTAAACCAGGTTTTTAAAATTAACTTTAAACATTCCAAGGGTTATAGGGGACACCATAGGATTATTTCATTATGTACGAGTATGGATAAGAAGATACAATGGATAAAAGTGGAGAAAGAGGGTTAAAAATGCGTTAAAATAGGAGGAAAAGGGGTAATAATACGTTAAAATGGGAGGAAAACAGTTAAAAATGAGATAGAAAAGGTGAAAAAATGATTGTTTATCCCTTTATATATATATTTTTGTATGCAATTAGCTCTTGGATGGGTAACACGTGGTCTCTGCATGCAATCATTTCATAGATGGTTGATACGTGGTACAGATGCACTACTGCTATCGATTGGGTACTCGAAACTATTGCAACCAATCGACATACTTGCAATCGATCAACATTCCTGCAACCGATCGACGTGCCTACACCTTATTGGTATTCCTACAATCTATCGTCATGCCCCTGATTGAAATTCTTGTAACTGATCATCATATATACAATCGATCGACATCCCTATAATCGATCATCGTATCTACACTCGATCGTCATACCTACAACCGATCATCATGCATGCAATCAATTGACATTCCTGCAACCAATCGTTATGCATGCAACCGATCGATATTCTTACAACCGATCGTCATGCATGAAACCGATCAACATTCTTGCAATCGATTGTCATAGCTGCACATGATCGACAAACCTGCAATCGGTTGTCATGCCTACAACCTATCATCATGCGTGCCATCTATTGTCATGTTTGCAACTGATCGTAATGTCTGTAGCCGATCATCATGCTTGCACCTAATCATCATGTCTATAGCCGATCATCATGTTTGCACCCGATCGTCATTTATACAATCAATCGATATTTATAGCCGATCGTCATTCCTGCAGTCGATCATCATGCTTGCACCCAATCATCATGCTTGCAATCGATCGATATTCCTATAGGCGGTTGTCATGCCTACAATCGATCATCATGCCTACAACAAATCATCATGAATGCCATCGGTCGTCATGTCGACCTAAAGTATTTCATGTCGATGTAAAGCTTGTAAGTTTATCATACATTTTATAGATTTTGCAAACCGATATTCATAGCCCCCAACATAGAAAAATTCACCATGGTTTGAAATTTTTTGAAGACAAATTAATGCAATTCGCCATGGTTTAAAATTTTTTGGAGATAAATAAATGCAATTTGCCATGTATACTTCTACATAATTCGTTGGGATTCCAAGACAATTCGCCTTGATTTTATAAATAGATTTTGGGGTCGACCCCTTATGCATAACCCTCGAACTGTGGGTATTTTCAAGCATCACCCACATGCACTTTGGAAGAAACTACAAAAAAATATAGTACATCAAAGTTAGGAGGAAATCAAAAATTTTTGGTGGAAATATGCTAAGGATGGTCCTAGACCTGTCAAATGATTTGTACCTAGTCGAAGTTCACAAAGGTACCAAATCCTCATCACACTATCAGATGATATCAGTATACAAAATTGACTGTCCTAAACCCGTTGGAAGATCTGCACCCAGCCACAGCCTATCAAGGTCCCAAAAGTCCATCACGTGACCAAAGGATTCAAGATACCTAAAATGGCTTAGTGTGGGATATTATGGAAGATTTATACCCAATCGAAGCTTGTTAGGGTACCAAAAATCTATTGCGTGACCAGAGGATTCAAGATAACTAAAATGGCTAAGTGTGGGATGTACCAAAAAATTTATACCCAATCGAAGCTCATCAAGGTACCAAAATTTCATTGCATGACTAGAGGATTCAAGATAGCTAGAATGGTTAAGTGTGAGATATGTTAGAAGATTTGTACCCAATAAAAACCCATTAAGGTACCAAAATTTTATTGTGTGATCAAAGAATTCAAGACAACTAAAATTGCTAAGTGTGGGATGCATCGAAAGATTTGTACTTGGCCAAAAACCATCAAGGTACCCAATCTCCATTACACTATAGAAAGACTCAAGATAACTGAAACAACTAAGTTTTGGATGCACCAAAGGATTTATACCTGGTCAAAGCCCGTCAAGGTACCAAATGTTTGTTGCGATGCCAGAAGAGAGCCAAAACAAAATCTAGAATTTGGTTGTCCTGGATGCACTAGAAGATCTATATCTAGTCGAAGCCCGTTAGGGTACCCAATTTCTATCGCCCTACCGAAGAAAATGAATATGTAAAGATTCATCAACACCCTTACTAGGAACATGATAGCCATGAATGAGCAAACCAAATTTGAAATCCAACATCAATATATCAGCACGTGGGTGGTCATCATCCCATGATGCTTATATGGCAAGACACTTGTCAGGAGATCTTAATATCATAACATCCATTAAGGTCATCATGTAGGTGATAGGGTGAATCAATTGAAAAGGTCATTAAAAATCAATGAACCAGATATTAGCAACAGGGTCAACATGACTCAAGATGATGTAGATCCTAGCTAGTTTAGCAAGATGGCGAACCTTTTGATATAATGACAATTCATTTATGAGGTAATGATTCATTTTTAACTGAATACATTGTAAAAGACTATATATCCTAGAATGTAGAATGTAAAAAAAGTTTGGCTCTTAGGCTTTTACAATTTGCATGTAAGGAGTTTTGCACACTAATATAAAAGGATTATTTTCTGACCTTTGGTTCATTTCATTTGTAGAATGTGTATATATGAATGATTACCTATTTATTATTTAAAGATTGTTGAATGTTCATAGTGTTTATTCTGCTTTCTAGATTTATGCTCATGATACATTCACTTAATCTGGAATTTGTAATTTGATAAGCTACACAATAATTGAAGTAAATATTCTATGATTGATGATAAATTGGTTGGTCTATTAGGCAATTCATTTATTTTATAGCATAGTATTCTACTACACATGTGTCTTGATGTGGCCTAATATGCACCACTATAAATTCTAGATTCATCTTCTTTTACTTATTTCAGCACCCTTTTCCCCTATACTTTAGGAACAATTAGCTTAAACTTCAAAGGAACTAGCCTGCTTCAAATACTAACCATAAAAGCCTCACAAATTTTAGGTCATTCAATGTTGGTTAAGTCCTGTGGGTGCACAACCTTTCCTTAGACAGATTTATCAACCAATAGTTTTTGGTACACTTGGTGGGATGCAATCCCACTATTTTGATGAGATAAGAGATGTGGTGATTCTCTACTCATTATAGATCTTCATTTTTATCACCTGGTAGTTCTACACAAGTTCAACCTAGTTTTAATTTAAAGTTACATTTGAGATCATAGCATCACATTTCATTAAAGCATAAATCCATCGTGCTACCTACAATTTTTGCCACACCTAATGCTTGGATAAATCAGAGTTTTGGTGATACTATGTTTTAGTAGTATTCAATTAAATCACTTGGTGACTCCATTCACATTTAAATCTATAAAACATCAACATATCTATTCTAGAGCATCACTCTATATTGATTGGTTGAATTTGTAGATACATCATCACAAGATAAGCAACCAGAATATCAGAGGAACCTATAAAATTTCTAGAATTACACTTTGGCAGTTTTAGAATACATCCCATCTGGTCCTCTTCTTTAATACCATCTTCATTCCTTACTGAATATTTAACCAATACAACCAATCCTACTCCTATAAATCTTACCTCTGCAACCCCCCTCAATAAAAAAGCAACAATGGTTGTGAATCCCAATCAAAATACCTAGAAGTATCCAACCTGAAACCATACAGATCCTCTAAATTTACCTATCCAACACCACATTCTCCAAGAAGCCCTAAAGGCACTACCAATGTATGATAATACTAATAAGACCACTTATGAACATTGTCAAGATGTTGCATCATTGGTTGCCATACATAACATCTAGGAGGAAGATGTGATGATAAGGTTACTAGTTATATCATTAAGAGGAAAAATGTTGTACTAGTACATAACCTTACCGGATCAAACTATAAATACATAGGCCCAATTGGCTAAAAAATTAGTGGAAGAATTCAATGAGTAAGCTAATCCATTCTCTCTACTAACACAATTCATAGTGATTCAAAGATATCCACATGAGGAGATACCAGATTTTAACATTAGGTTCAATTGAACCTAGAGAAGAGTGCCCTAGGATCTTTGTCCAACCAATGGACAAATAATGTATTACTATTTAAGGACCTTCCATTTAGATTTGGTTATGTTTATAAGGTAGTCCAATGTATTAATATCTCCTTAGATCTTTCAAGAAGCATTAAAAGCAAAAAAAGGTTTTATTGTTATAGGAAGTCTACCTCCAAAAATGGTGATGCCAATATACCTAGAATTTTCTCAAATAATAAATGTAAGCCTCTACTGCACCCAATTCATTCCCAGTCATCACTCCTATGAATTTCCTAATATGGCCAGTTACACTAGCTACTCAGATGCTCCCTACTCCTCCCACAATTCCATTACTCCTAGCATCTCCTACTATTCCTGTACTACTAGCCCTTGATCCTTAGACACTTGCCTTCTAAGAAATGGTAACATCCATGAAAAACCTCACAAATGAAGTCACTGCCATGAAGAAAAGAGAATTTGAGAGAAAATTTCAACCATGTAGGTTTCCATCTATCACAAGGGATCACGCTGCTTCCACTAGCAGGCCCTTAGAGAAATATAATACAATATACAACAATCAAGAAAAGAAACTTTCTACCTCAAGTGTTGAATCAAGCTATTGGTGTTCTACTTGCAATGATCCACATGGTGAAAGTTCATGTATGATGCACCAACATCATATCCAAAAAATTGCCATTGAAAAGACAAAAAGGGCTCCAAAGGTTTAGGTAAATATGCTGAAAGAAATAAACTATAACTTCTTGATACCATCTGTTAAATAGGAAAAATTCTAACAAGATAAGGGAAGAAACACTTATCGATAGACCCTAAAGTAATGGATCCTTTTAAAGTACCTTTTAATATTAAATACCATCCAAAGAATGATGTGTCATAGGGTACCCCAACCCAAAAGTGCCCTCAACAATAGTAGAAGGTGATAAAGGAAGGATAAACCCAAGAATAGGCAAGATACAAGCTAAAATATTCATCTTTGATCAAGTAATAAAGGATTGAGATGACTTAAGAATATAGAAACAATTATGATGAGCCTGCAAGGTTACATAGGAAACAAAATGACGTTCCTGGTTTCAACATCATGGAGAAATTAAAGAAAACTCCATTGAAAGCTAGTTTGTATGATACAATCCTAATTCCAAGATAGATTGATTTGTTATAGGCTTCACTCAAACCCATAAAGAGTTCAAGAAAGTATCAAACAGAGCTTAATGTAGCTCAAGGTCACCCTACCTCAATAATAGGAAAACATAGACCATCACCATTCTATTTGTCCTTGAAAATGGAAGTATGAGTGGTTCACAATTGTATGATTGACTCTAGAGTAGCTACTATAGTAATTCCCAAAGTAGTTTGCAAAATTATGAGTATGGGATATACAAGGAGTAGTTTAGGTGTACTGTAACTAGATGGTACACTAGTGAAAATAGTAGATGTGATCAAGGATATCCCCATAAAATTGCACAGGTTGTCTTAGATTATTGTCATCCAAGAGATTGTAGTAGTTGATTTAGAACCATATTTTAGAATTTGTTTGTCAAGATAATTCATTGTAAAGTTGTGTGGATATTTGTCTCTTGATTACTCTCATATGGAAATTCTATTTAAAGGTAAGAGTTAAACTATTTTCTAAAAAACCATCCCCATTTCATATTGAGAAGCTTGATAAGGAAAGTCAACAAGCCAACACAATCAATGTGATGATAGAAGTAGATATGATGGAGGAAATACTAGAGGATATCCAAACTAAAGATCAATTTTCTCTAAAATATTTCAATGCAATGATTGAGATAAGGATTGGCACTTATTCTATTATTAAGTTGAAAGATAAGAAGAGCACAAATCTGGTAGACCAAATTCCCTAACAAGATCAAATGTGGAAGCTATTCTTTGATGGTTCTAGATGCAAAAATGGTATCAAAGTAGGTATAGTGTTAATATCACCTACCAAAATGCAAAATGCCTTCTCATACAGGAGAACATGGAGTTGTACAAACAATGCAACAAAATATGAAGCACTATGCTTAGGATTGAAGAAAGCTAAAAAGTTGGGAATCAAATAATTGTAAATATAAGGTGATTTCGAGTTGATAGTCAATCAAGTTACAAAAAAGTTTAGTAGCAAACAACATTACCTCAGGGTATACCAAAATAGAGTATGGTATTTACTAGAGTCTTTTGAGGCATTGAATGTCAAAGCTATTCGCAGAGAACAAAACACTCATGCTGATATATTAGCATTTATGGGAGCTAATTTTTGCCCAATGTCTAATGTTATTCATAAAGCCAAAATAGTAAGGCTTGTTTATAGATCATTTATGCCTAATAAGGATATATTTTGGTAAGTGTTTGATAATGATGAACAAGTAATTGATTTTATGATTTAGAAAATAAATTGCGCAAGTAATCAATTGCCAAAAGAAGATGAAATAATTTAGCTTAAGATTAATCACATACCAAAAGGGTTGATAACTCTAGAAATCTTGTTTAATGGTAGTGACAGGTCAAAAAATCAGGATTGAGGTTGATAGTCAGAGTTATAAAGATGTGCAAATTGAACTAGGTAAAAATGTTAAAATTGGTGTTCATTTTTTAGAGGAAGAGGTTAGTCAGGTCGTAGATTTATACAAAGAATTCAATGATATCATAGCCTAGACCTATGACAACTTCAAAGTCTACAACAAGGATACTATCCATCACACTATTGAACTCATATTGGATGCAAACCCTTTTCAACAAAAGCAACAACCTGTAAACCCTAAGATAGAGGCTCTGATGAAGCAAGAATTGTTGAAGCTATTAATGCTAAGATAATATATCCCATCAAGTATTCTACATGGGTAGCCCACTTGGTCCCAATAAGAAAGAAAAATAGGGATATTCACCTCTGTGTGGACTTTAGAAAATTAAATCAAGATTCGTTGAAGGACCACTACCCACTCCTACAAATTGATCAAATTATGCATACTATAGTCAGAGCTAAAAGGTTATCTTTATTGGATGGATTTTTTTGTTTTAATCAATATAGGTTAGAGATGAAGACCAATACAAGATGACATTCACCATAAAATGGGGTACATTTGCATATCAGTGGATGCCTTTTGGCCTATCAAATATGAGAGATAATTTCCAAAGGGTTATGGATTTGGTATTTGGTGAATAAGATAATTGTTATCTATCTGGATGACATGATTGTATTCTCCCATGATAAAGGGAAGAATGCTAAGCATCTTTGGTTGGTGTTTGAGAAATGCAAAGAAATTGTGGTTTCATTAAGTCACAAGTCAATTTTTGTAGTACATGAAGGAAAATTATTGGTACATGTGGTGTCAAAATCTATACTGGCCATTGATTCAGATAGAGGAAAAGCTATATTAGCCCTCCCCTTGCCACTTAAAAAAAAAGGACTTCAATCATTCTTTGGGTAAATAAATTTCATCCAAAAATTCATCTCAAATTTTGCTTAGATAGTGAAGCTAATGACTGAGACGCTCAAGTAGGAAGTGAACTTCAAGTGGACATGTCTTCAAAAGGATGCTTTCAGAGATATCAAATAAGCAATAACTCAAGATTTTATTCTCATTAATCCAGATTACTCCAAATATTTTATCCTCTATGTGTTTAGAGTAGAAGGAAGCTATGCCATTGTACTTAAAAAATAGAAGAAAATAGTGAACGATCGATTGCCTTCTTAAGTCAAACATTTCATGATCATGAGGAAAGGTATGATTTCATTGAGAAAAAAGTCTATGCAGTCATGAAGTCTCTAAATAAATTTAGATATTTTGTTTCTAAGAGTAAAAATTTAGTGTATGTAGTACATCCGAATGTTCGAAACTTCATGATTTAGGGAGAACTTGGTGACAAGAGAGATGACTGGGTGACAAAGATTCAAGAGTATGATGTTGAAATCAGGCTAACAAAATTGATAAGAGGTAGATCCCTATGTCAAAATTTAATAGAGTTCGCATGTCAAAGGGTAAATATGTTGAATCAAGAGGAACAAAACACTGATTCAAAAATGGAGTAAATACAACCAAACTCTTGGATTAAGCAGTTAAGGTACTATTTCACTACAAGAAGATGTTCGAATGGCTTAAATACCTCTTAAATATGTAGATATAGATTACTATATAGAATATATCTACTGGTCAAAGATGTCTTATATCACAAAAACTTTGATGGGGTATTATTAAGATGCCTATATTTGGAAAAAAATAGAAGTGCTAAGAGAGTTTCATAGTGGTTTCTCAGGCGGTCACTATTTTGGATAGACTACTGCAGTAAAAATCTTAAGAGCCATGTACTATAGGTCATCCATTTTCTTTGATGCATTCAATTTGGCTAGGACCTGTGAAAAATATCAAAGGTTTGTAGGTAAAATAAGCATCCAAAAATGCCTCTTCAACCAATAGTTGCAGAAGAACATTTCCAACAATGGGGATTAGATTTCATTGATATGATTAATCCCAAATCATCTGCCAAACACAAGTACACTTTGACAGTAATGGATTATTTCACCCAATGGATGGAAGGGAAATCTATAAAACATATTGATCAGGATATTGTGATTGATTTCTTGAAAAGATTGATCACTAGATTTGAAATTTTGACCACCATTATCTCATACAATGTCAGATCCCTCATAGGAGCTAAGACTATTTATTTCACAAGAAAGTATAGAATATACTAGAATGCTTCATCAAATTATTACCCTCAGGAGAATTGTCTTGCAGAGTATACCAACAAGAATCTATTAAAAATCATCAAAAGGAGTATTGAGCACAATCCTAGAAGCTGGCATCTATTGCTAAATCAAGCACTGTAGGTTGAGTGGATCACAATCAAGAAGTATCTTAGAACTTCACCATACACTCTAGTATATGGAAAGGAAATCATGCTATCAATCAACCTATAGATTCTGGCACTAAGATTCATAACTGAGAATTATCTAGATGATTTGTAGCTTATGGAGAAAAGGATGCCAGAGCTGGTTCATTTAGAAGAAAAACGTGAACAGGTATATAACAAATTTTATCACCACTAGAAAGCGATCAAATGCTAGTTCAAAAAAATGTGACATCAAAAACATTTGACGAAGGTGATTTAGTGCTTAAATGGGATGTGGATAGAGCAAAACCTAACTCACATGAAAAGTTTGATTCAATGTGATCCAGACCATACATAATTGAGAAAAAGAAAGATCTAAACGTATTTCAATTACAATACTTGGACGATTGTCTATTCCCAATCCCGATAAAAATTTGATACCTAAAGTATTATGCTTAATACAAGTGACATATTTCATGTATATATGTAGATATGACACGTGTACATGTCTTGTAAATACTTCAATTGGTTTTTTTTGTTTTAGAAAAAGGGTTGTCTCTATGATCAATGTTCAAAGGTGGAAAGTCCCCTGTCGATCTTGTATCTTAGTCTACGCTTGTCCTTTACCGTATTCCAACTAGGGCATCAATCAAAAGGTTGGTAAAATGATTAAAATTCCCAAGCATGACTCACTAAGCAATTTCTAGCTAAACGGTTGTCAGAATTTGCAGGCTACCATGATCAATAAATCCAAGAATTCTATTGGTCAGATGAACTGTCGAGTATAGCATGTGATATTAATGTTACAACGATTGGTAATCCTAGCATGATTTGTTTTGATTAACAAAAAATTACAAGCCCATAAAATTATGCAACCTCAATTAATCTGTTAGTAGTAGTTATTCCAAAATGTGCTCTGAGCAATGAACCAAATTTTAGCCAACCCGCAGTTTAGAATTACAAAATATTATTATTAGATGATAACATAATTTTTGAGCATATGTATCAAATTTCTCGAAATGGAAACTTCCCTCGAATTAAATATTTCTAGGCACGCATAATATTTCACACAGATATCATAACGTCTCCAAGCCAATGAAGCTTACGATCGAATAATATAAATTGGACTCTACCTTCAAACATTCTCTCCCTTACAAAATTTCTAAGTACGATTTGTAGGTGATAACTCTAATATATCAAAGGAAGCAGTTGCTAACAACATTAAAAAAATTTAGAAAATGGCCAAAGGAAGTAAGAGCATTTTTGTACAAAAATCTACAAATGAGCTCAAGATGACATGGCATGCATCCATGACACGATGCTTACAATTAAATCCAATTTGAAGAATTTTCAAATAGGCTTTGAAGAAAAATGAAAGAAGTTTTTTTTTAAAATCACCTGATCAATGCAACTTATCACTCAAAAATCAGTAGGTTTGTACCTAAAACAGTGCACCCATTTCCAAAGCTCATTGATGTAGTAGTGAAGTTCCACAATCCCAATACAACCATAGTGTGCAATTTCAATTTTGAGCCACTGTTTACTATCAGTAGGGAACTCATAATGGAAGCATTTGTAGTAGAATATGCCCCAAACATCATGTCAAAGGAAATAATTTTGGAAGATCAAAAATTGTACTTGAAGAATGATACAATTCAAGAATGGCTCATTAAAATAGGAGGAAAATTGCTAGAGGGGTTCATGACTAAGAATAAAAATCTTGGAGAATTCAGTTATGAAGCACAACCTATCTTCTCTATGTTGGCAATAATTATGGGCCTAAGGACTAACACGATGATTTACCCATATCAAATGGGTATGGCAAATGCAGTTATAGCCACTTCCTCCTATGTTACCCTAGACTGGGCCAGATATTTGACCATCAACATACATGAACAACTAAAGTCTATGAAGAATGGAAAATATGATGTATTTACATACCCATCCTATGTGTCTTGGCTATTTTTATTCTATATGACCTCAGTAGACAAACATAATATTCAAGTGTAGAAGATAGATGAGCATGGTATAGTTTGTCTGGTAGTAGACTAGACCCATGTCTTGAGAGACAAAAATTCATATATGGAATTTAATAGACATTTTCTAAAACTGACACTAGCAACAATTTATGTGAAATACCCTTGAATCATGCCCAAAGATGAAGATGTGTTGAGAGAAAAAATGCAAGAGCAAAGGGATTGGTACTTCCTTGAGCAAGGCACCATTGTCAGACTATATGGCTTATCCAAATTTCTTTACTTACTACCATATTATGTCATAAACTGGATATTTGGACTGGAATACTGTAGATAGATGTAATATAGTAGAGTCTTGGTCCAGGAGATAAGAAGACTATAATATTCAAGCTACCCATCATATTTGAACACATCCAAATAACCAAGAGGGAGCTTCAACAGGATAAACACCTGGAAGCTAAGTTGGTTGCCTTGAAACTGCCAGTAGTACCGCATATGTGGAACTACGATCTGAATGGTACAATATTTCAAAGATTATCATCAATAAACAACAAGCCACCCACATTCAAGCATGTGCTGCACAGATATTGAAAATGTTAGAAACCTGGTCAAAGATCAGATTGCATCGTTTGATTATATGATGATCCAAGAAAGGTCTCCATGGAGAACATGCTACAAATATGAGTGGATATTTGATCCAAAAATAAATGAAGATCAATTGCTTGATCCTGACCTCATCAAAATAATTAAGGATGACAAGGAATGATAGGAATACAAAATTAAAGAATGGTGGGTAACTCGGTGTGAAAATGACTTGATAAAGAAGGTCAAACCAAATGACACTATCAAAGAATTATTCAATACAAATTTTGAAACTGGATATATAAGTTGAAAGTAGGCACATGAAGGAGAAATATTCCTAAAGGTCCTAAAAATACAAGTAGTTGAGGATATAGGAGGAGAAGATGAAGAGTCAAAGGCAAAAATCTAGCAACAACCATTGGCCTCTCTTGCAAGGGGTGATGTCGAAGTAGAAGAAGAATCATTACCTTAGAATACGACCACGATCTCCAGAAGATCAACTACTCCCAAAAAATTTGAAGCATATTTAGAGGCACAACCTGAATCTTTCGATCAGAGTTCCAAGTTGAGCAATAAATGAAAAATTGCCTAAATCCAGGAAGTTTGAATATAGAGAAGGCTACTAGAAAACAACGATTGCAAAAATAAAAGGAACAACAAATACACAAGAGACAAAATTTACAACAAGAAGCATAGATATGTGAAGTAGCAATCGCCCAGGTAGAAGCTGAACAAGCAATAGAAATGGAGCTCAAAGTAAAATTAGCCGAAGCCATTCAAACGAAGAAGCCAAAGCTGGGAGTGCAAGAATAAGGTATGTTTCATGACCCTCCTAAACTCAAAGCCCCTTATCAATTAAAATTTCATCTTCTCCATCCTTCTAAGTCCATACATATTCAAAAATGATCCCTGCTATTACAAAGCTCATGTCTAAAGCGGAACCCTCTCCACCAATTCTGCCTATCACCTCACATACCCCACTAGTTCAATCATCAATTCCATAATTCCTCACATCCATCCTATTAAATAAATCTCATGTTCTAAAATATTCTCCATCTCACCCTCCATTACACACTCCTCCACCATAAACTAAAAATATTTTTTATCCCCTCACTCCGTTGCCAACATTCTTGGCTAGTTTGATTCTCCTACTAGCCACTCAAGAATCATTGTTAGAGATTTTCTCTACCATTCAGATCATAAAGGAGAATCAACAAAAATAGAAAGAACAAGAAGAGAAGTTTGAACAACTACAAGATCAAGAGGAAGAGGTTATCAACATGGGTTATGACATGTTGGACCCAATCAAAGGGACAAGGATTAAGGTGATTTCCAAACCAAAAGTTAGGAAACCAGCCTCCCAAACGAGACCAGAAGATTGGTGGATTGAAGAGCACAATAAAGACATTTCCAAAATATCAGAATCAAAAACTCTTTGAGCCATTCATATGGAGGAAGACACATTATTTATTCATATAGCCAAAGAACTGAACACTTAAATAAAAACACACAGAGATAGAAGTATTGACAAAAATCGCTTTTATATTGATCTCTTTTTGATACAATTTTTACAATTTTTGAATTACCCCAAGTATCTTGGGAGCAATGTTACAATATGTGTATGTCTCTGTATGGTACAATATTCTTCTGGTGCAATGGATGGGGTCTTCCAAGTCTTCAACAGGGTACGGTGTTCTTCAGTCCTTAGCTACAACTTCAAAAGGTGAGTGGGCTTTGGTATCCAACTCGGGACCACTCCAGCTTCAACAACTTCTCCAATGTACCTGTAACCTGCACACATGGGAACCAACAAAGGGGATTAGTAGCACCTACAAATCAAGATGTAAAACCAATGCTAAATCTAAACCCTAAGCAGGTAACCATATAATGCAAATAATAGTAGCATATAACAACAAAAGCCTTGCAAAGCAAAATTTATTGATCGTATTGGTGTCACGCTCTTGGCTCTGTGAAACCACGGGTGCGTGGTGGCACTTGGGAAACCGTAGATGTGCGATGGTGAAACCGTAGGCCTTCATTTCTGACTATGGAACCATGGATGGACAGTTTAGGCTGAAGGGTAGAATGCTCAAAATGGGACCTCTGGATTCGAGATGCGTCTTCTCCATGGGATGCGTGTAGATGTCTGGTCCTATTTTGGTAGCCTGGTGGTAGCAAGTTTCAGCTCCCTTTGTTTGGTGGGGGAAGGGTGCCTTTATAGGCCCCTTAGGGTTTTGGAGGGAAATGGGAGGTGGCAAGCCTGGATTGCCAAGTGGCAATTTTGGGCTGCCAAATGGAGGGGACAGTTATAGTGAGTCACCCAGTGTGCCTCACTTAACTGGGGTGATGTGGCTGCAAGTGGAGTGGTATGTGGGATTTTACCCCATGTGAAGGGACAAGGGGGACAAGAGTGGATGAGATGTGGCAAGGGTGTTGGGTGAGGTGGCTAGGACACATGTCTAGTGGGTAGGTAGGGTATCCTAGGCTGATTTTCCAGATTTAACAAATCTGGAAAATAGGATAATGTGCAGGGTCTTATATCCCTAAGTTGGAACTTAGGCATATAATTTTATTATGCAGGATTTTGTGGTGGGGTGGCAAATGTGATTTTGTGGGTGTTGAATTTTGGTGTCTACAGATGCCCCTTTTTGTACTGCGTTGTGTGCAACACGATGCAGTGCAAAAACCAATGACACCTGATTTTATTTGAATGGAGAAATGGACTCAAATCTTCTCGATGCAAAGAATGAATGACTTGAAAATTTTGATTTTTGCTTACCCCCTCAATTGGCGAATGGGTAAAGGATGAAACCCACGAGCCAATTGACCAAATGTGGATGATGAAAGGAGGTGGTTGATTGAATGATGTGGATGTGATGCAAATGTATGGCATTTTGATCAACTTGATGCCCCAAGTTTGGGATTGTTTGTGTTTTTGCAAATTTGCTCTTTGGTTCATGTATGCATAGAATGGTTGGTAAAATCATTGATCACATGTGTGAGCTCGTGAGTCCTGCTACTATTAGTCACTCATATGCATCAGAGCCAGCACATTTAGACCTCGATACTTGGGTGATTTTTGATTATACCAAAATGATTTGTTTGCTTTTCGCTTTTGACCCAACGGAAGGGGTTAAGGATAACCTTGTGCAAATTTGTTTTGAACATAACCAAGCTCAAAGATTTAGGGACCTAGCTGATTTAATGCCATAGTGATTTGATGTATGAATGAGTGTCCTTATGGTGAGCTACCCATCCTACCGGATTGCATGGATTGCTAATCGTTGCAACCGCTAGGTATATAGGGTAGTTCACTAGATACAAGGTGCACTAAATGATGTGTTTTGGTGATGATGTGCAAATGCTTGATGTGATGGATGAATTTTTTTTTGAGAAAATTGTGAGTGCGTGGTTTTGCATTTTTTGAACCATGTTTACGCGGTTTTTGCTGCAAACTGTGGGTCTTCATGTTTTGCGCACTCCGCAAAATGTGGATGCACGTTTTCCATTGCAAACCATGGATGCATGATTTTCACCATGAAAAGCGGCTATATATAGGCCGTCATGTCATTTTCATTCATTTTCATTTTCCAACTGTTTTCTTTGCTTTGAGAGATGAGTGAGATGGAGATTGGTGAGGGGAGTGGTAGTGGTGGTGATGCGGGTGTGGGTGCTAGAGGTGGGGGCTTGGTTGGAGCAGAAGTCGAAGTGCGATATGCATAGGTAGGTCTTCGAAGCCCTTAGTGTAGTTTTTATTTGTTGGTTCTTGTTTTTATTTTGTTTGTGTTTTTTTTCATTTGGGGATGTTTTTTTTTAATCATTAAGTGGGGATGGAAATTTTTTTTTATATGTTTTATTTTTGTGTTAATCTAAATTTTTTTTTTTTTTTTTTACTACCACGCAAGGGGTAGGTTGAATTTTTTTTTTTTTTGGTATGAATGTATTAGAATTTTTTTTTTTTATATATTTTTTTTTTTTTTTTTAAATGCAATTTTCTAATTTTTTTTTTTTTTTACTACCATGCAAGGGGTAGGTTGAAATTTTTTTTTTATGAATTATGCATGTTTTTGTTTGTTTTATTTTTGGATGATCTAATGTTGCTTTTCTTGCTTTTGCCATAGGTGAAGCTCCTCTATGCTAGACATAGATGGCCTCACACTATTTCCAAGGTGCGCAAGGCCCTTACTTCAGATGATTGGGAGTTTTTGGAGGTTGTGGGTCTAGATGGGTGTGGACGGATGGAGACAGTTAGAGCAGATGAGGCACTCCTATCTACTCTAGTTGAGATATGGGACCTAGATAGGGGTTCATTTTAGCTTCCTACAAGGGAGCTCACTATTACATTGGAGGATGTGTATCATATTTTTTGAGTGCCTATCGAGGGTCCACCAGTGAGGGTGGGTCATGACAAGTAGGAGGTACTTAGACCTATCTATGGAGACCTTTGGGATGTAGACTACAGCAAGGGGGGCATCACCTACCTTGAATTGTTCAAGGGTGAGAGGTTAGCTATAGTTCCTACATTTTTGATGTACATATTGAGCAACATGGTGTTGCCCAATAGCATGGGATCGAGGATCCCATGGAACCAGGTGCCTATTGTTCTTCAGATGATGTTAGATCCATAGAGGTTGGCATGGGCTCTCGCTCTCTTATGTTAGGTTTACAATGAGCTATATGAGGTGAAGAGGTAGGGGTGAAAGGGCCTTAGCTATAGTTTGTTGCTCCAGATCTGGTCATGGGAGCATATCAGTGTGGGTCATCCTAAGGGATTACCTTGTGCTTGTGATCCTCTTGCTCCTCATGCTTATCGATGGTGGCTTAGTGAGGAGTCTTCTCCCATGCACCTATTGAGGCTTCTACCTATAGGGATAGCCTGAGTGGATTGACTAGAGATTGCATTTGTTGGCATCCATGGAGGGGCTTAGCTTGGGAGAGGGATGTTATAGAGCTTCATCGAGTCAGATGAGGGAGATGGTTGATGGGTAGCCACACTCGAGAGATGGAGTACATCTAGTTCTCTTGAGTGTAGAGGTAGTTTGGATTGGTCTAGGGAGTTCCTGATGCTCTCATGATATATAGGTGATGGGGTGATGAGCTAGGCCTACCCTTGACTCCTAACTTTTAGACCATGGATGATGCATCCGATGATCCAGTTATCGAGGTGCCTGATGTGGATGATGTAGGCACAACTACAGAGTATGATGCATGGTTTTTAGCCCAACCTCCTTGGAGATCGAGCTAGGTTATGGATGATGTAATCAATGGGGATGAGCTAGATACTAGGGATCAGGCTCCTAGGTGAGCTAAGCACCACCGGGGTAGTGGTGGTAGGAGGCAGTCTATCATAGATGTACAACAACTTGAGGTGGATGTTGAGTATGGGGATAGTGAGGAGGGGGATGATGGTGATGGTGGTGAGGGAGAGGAGGATGTTCCTCCTCACCATACAAAGGAGGAGTGGGGTATACTCTAGGTAGAGTGAGATAGTCTAGATTTGGAGGTGAGTCGAGTTAAGGGTGAGCTGGCATGGTATTAAGGTGAGGTGGCTCGAATGCAAAATAATATGGAAAGTCTACATGGTGGATCAAGTGCATATGCTATCATGACTCGAGATGTAGATATCATGAGGCTACAGGGTGAGGTGACTCACTTGTAGGGTGAGTTGGATAGGGTGCAACATGCACCAGCTAGGGATGATGTTGCTACTACTATTACCTCCCTTAGGGCATAGATATCTCAATGAGTGGCTCACCAAGGTGTGGACTTGAGGACCATTCATAGGTAGGGTGAGTACATCATGATGTTAGAGAGCGCTTTGCATGAGCATGAGATCCCTCTCCCTATTCCTCCTTCATCAGTTTTGGGTGCCAGTCGATGGACCGAGGTGAGTGCCAAGACTCAAAGGCCATCTAGCTCTCATGGTGCTTCATTAGCATAGGGACCTCATAGGGGTCATGGTGCTAGCTAGTAGCGCCTTATTACCTCTTTTTATATTTTATATTTTTCTTATGAGCCTCAATGCTCTGATGTATACAACCTACGAGGTATTTTGTACTATGCGACTCACACACACATATATATATACATGGATTTTTATTATATTTTGTGTTATGTGTCTTTGTTTATTTATGGATGCAAAATGGAATGATGTTTATTGCTTTATGCTTTATTGGTGATTGGTATTAGACTTAGCTTGATCATCATTGTTTTATTCCTTAATCAGGGGCATAGATAGATGGTATTTTGGATATTATGATGTGTAATAATGTGATGGATATGGTATGATTGAATGTATTGTCTAGGATATTTTACAAAGACTCAAACAATTTAGTGACTCATACAAACTTATCTTATGATCTCACAAATCTTCATGATGCTAAGGTTGTCCTAGTGTTTTCAAATTTCCTCAAGGACCAACTATGTGTGTCATGATTGTTCATTTCTCATCATGAGCTAGGTCAAACTAATCAATTGTAACTTATGCCAATAAGCTAGCTCATCCGAGAGTGGCCATAGATCTATACAAAATAAGGTCGCTAATGTGATAGATTTGATACCATGCGTAAGGATACCTCATTTCCAAGAGGGATTCATTCAGCCCATTGTTGTAATGAGGATCACCCCACAATTTTTGAGACACTAAGAGTTCCAGGGATTCAAGCTCCTTTCCTTATTTTATTGCTTTTGGATTTTGGTGAGTAATTGGATTTTATTGCTTGCACTTGCTCATTTTGAGGATGAGCAAGGGGATTTTTATTGCTCTTTGATACTTCTTTTTTTTAGGTTCCCGGGGAACTTATTGCTTTGAGATCCTTTTGGGATACTTGCTCATTTTGAGGTGGAGCAAGGGATTTTTTTTTTTTTGGGATACTTGCTCGATTTGATGAAGAGCAAGGGATTTTTTTTTTGGGGGGTGAAGGAGGAGCTTGTCCTTTTGCCAACTCTGTAGTACTCTAGACCATGCGCATAATTGGATGAGCAGGGGAAACCTTTCACTTATGGCAATAGCAACTTTTGACTTCGTTATTCCTAAGACTCATAATGCTTTTATATGTGCTTTGTTGTGCATGATCCAAGAGGAAATTTGATTGACCAAGAATAACCTATTGCATCTAAAGATTGTTCAATTTTCAAAGGAGGTTGCTTGAGACACTAGAGATGGTTGAGTGATTGAAAATATTAGGATTTTACTTAGGAAGCAATGTATTATTATGATTGATGATTGTAGTGATATTTTATTTGAGGTGCCCCTAATTAAGGCAACAAGACATGATGGACTAGCTATCATCCAGTTTTACCATATGATCTAATGTAATGAATGGGATGAACAATATGCCTATATGGAATGCATGAAATGAAATATTTTTTATATTTTTTTTGCCATGTATATATATATATATAAATCACATCATGCATAAAATACCTTTAGATGTATTATGTTCAATGGTTCAGGTTCCAATTCTCCTTCCAAGTTGGCAAGTCTATACGTTCCTGGACCCAACTTCTATTTGACAATATATGGACCTAACCAATTAGCCATGAATTTATCTCTCAAGTGTGGCAATGCATTGGTATTTTGTTGGTTCTCTTTAAGCATGAGATCTCCTACTTGAAACTCATGAGGATGGACTTTTGTATTGTAAGCACGTTTGATTCGGTCTTGGTATACTCGTAGATGTTCCAAGGCATTGATACACCTTTCATCAAGGAGTGTTAATTGGTCAAGATGTGCTTGTCTAGTTGTATCATCATCCATGAATTCTTGTAATGTGACTCGCAAAGAAGGAATCTCTAGCTCAAGAGGCATAATTGCTTCTATGCCATAGACTAGTGAAAAAGGTGTTGCTCCCATTGGTATTCTGATGCTTGTTCGATAAGCCCATAGTGCCAAGGGGAGTTGAGTGTGCCAATCTCTATGATTTTCCTTGATGAGTTTCTTGAGAATGGCTATCATTATCTTGTTAGTCGCTTTAGCTTGTCCATTTTCCTATGGGTAATAAGGAGTCGAGAAACTATGTTGAATATTGTACTTGTTGCATAAGGCTCGAACATCCTTGTTCTTAAATGACTTGCCATTATCAAAAATGATCTTGGAAGGAATCCCAAAATGATAGATAATATGTTGAAGTATAAACTCTACTATTCGAGGTCCAGTCGTAGTGGTCATTGGAATTGCTTCGACCCATTTGGTGAAGTATTCTATGGCAGTGATGATGAATTTATGTTGTCCTGATGAGGTAGGTGAAATATTGCCAATCAAATCAAGGCCCCATTGTGAAAAGGGCCATAGGATTTGAATGGGTTGTAAATCTTGTGATGGTACGTGAGTTAAATTGGCGTGATGTTGGTATTTTTGACATTTCTTAACATATTGACAACAATCACTTTCCATGGTGGGCCAATAATAACCCATGCACAAAATACACTTTGCAATGGCCATTCCACTAAAGTGGCCATCACAAGTACCATCATGGGCTTCCATTATAGCTCGTTGTGCCTCAACGGGATCTAGACATCGTAATAGAATTCCATCATAGCCATGTCTATACAACACATCCCCCAAGAGAGTAAAGTGAGCTACTTTTTGTTTGAATATCCTTTTTGTAGTTCACATCATTTCTATTGGGAGGGTCCCAAACTTGAGAAAGTCTCTAATCTCATCAAGGTAAGAATTGTATGGTTCGACATGGACCAAACAAACACTCTTCTCACCTTTAGACTCTGCTCGCTTAATTGTTGGCTTGGACACTATTGTTATGATTAGCGGTTGGACTTCTCCATGTTCATTCTTAGGGATCAAGGATCCCAAAGAGGCCATTGCATCCACAAATATGTTAGTCGAATGAGGCAAGTTACTAATTTCATACCAATCAAATTTCTCTAGCAACTTCATTGCTACTTCATGATATTGTTTCAAGATTGGTTCCTTGCATTGGTATTCTCCTTTCACTTGATAAATGATGAGTTGAGAATCACCAAATATGCTTAGTCATTTAATACCCATAGCTATAGCTGATTGAAGTCCCAATATTAGGGCTTCATACTCTACATTGTTGTTTGTGCATGAGAAGTCAAGTTTGAATGATAAAGGAATAGGGATTCCTTCAGGTGTATAAAACACAACTCCAACACCTTGTCCTCTTTCGCACTTTGATCCATCAAAGAACATTGTCATGTCAGCCTCATCCTCGGGAGGGACTAGCTCTTCTTGTTCATTGATAAAAAATACTGAATCATCTGGAAGCTCAATGATAAGTGGTTTATCATTTGGTAATGGAGCTTCGACAAGTTGATCGACTATCACCTGACCTTTGATGGATTTTTGACTGATGAATTCAAGATCAAATTCTATTAAAAGCATTATCCATTTTGTGGTATGGGTGTTGTTGTATGTGCGAGTCATCATGTATCATAGAGGATTCTCTCTAGCTATGACATAAGTAGTGTTACTTAGCATGTAATGTCTGAGTTTCTTAGTGGCAAAAACCACTGCTAAGCACAACTTTTCGACATAAGCATATCTTGTTTCATAACTTACCAATGTTCGACTAATGTAATAAATGGCTTGCTCCTTATGATTCTCATTTTTCTAAGCAAGCATTATCCCTAATACAAAATCTATTGTAGAGACATAGAGATGAAAAGGGACTCCTGAACGAGGTGGTGTAAGAACTGGTGGTGAAGCCAGATACTTCTTTATGTCATCAAATACCTCTTGACATTCAGTTGTCCAAGAGAATGTCACCCCCTTCTATAGCAAGTGATTGAAAGGCCTGCATTTATCTGAGAGTTGTGCAATGAATCATCGGATAGATTGAATCTTTCCTTGTAAACTATGCAACTCTCTCAAGTTTGTTGGAGGTGGCATCTCTATAATGGCCTTGACCTTATCAGGGTCCACTTCAATGCCTCGCTTGGAGATAATGAATCCTAGAAGTTTTCCTGATGTGATACCAAATATACACTTCTTAGGATTTAACCTTACCTTGTGTTCAAGCAATCGATCAAATACTTTCTCTAGGACTTCAATGTGCTCAAGATGTGTCTTTGATTTGGCAATCAGATCATCCACATAATCCTCAATAATTTTATGCATGTAATCATGGAATATGTATGTCATGGCACATTGATACGTAGCCCCTACATTTTTAAGGCCGAAAGGCATCACCCTGTAACAAAATGTGCCCCAAGGTGTTGTAAATGTCATCTTGTGTTGGTCCTCAAGATTAATTCGAATCTGATTGTATCCTGAGAAACCGTCCATTAGTGAAAGCATTTCATGGCCTACGTAGGAGTCTACTAATTGATCGATGTTAGGTAGAGGAAAATCATCCTTGGGGTATGCTTTGTTTAGATCATAAAAATTAGTGCATACGCGTACCCCCCATTCAGCTTACGAATGGGTACCATGTTAGAGAGCCACTCTGGATAATCAATTGGGACTATGAAATTCATATCTAGTAGTTTTTATAGCTCTTCCTTTACAATTAATGCAATAGTTGGATGAAGTTTCCTAAGCTTTTGCTTGAAAGGTTTAGCATCTAGCACCAAAGTAAGGTTGTGGACCACCAAGTTGGGGTCAAGGCTAGGCATGTCTTTGTATGACCATGCAAAAATATCCTTCTTTCTTGTCAAGACGTCGATCATACATTCTTTCTCCTCTATGGATAAATATTTTGCAATTTTGATGATTTGAGGATTATTCGCATCTTTGCTAAGGTTCACATCTATGGATTCTTTGATCAGCATGTGAGAACCTTCCTCTAGTTGATGTGGAGTTGGGATGAGATGGATATCATCCTCCACATGCTCAAATATCTCAGAGGTCTCCCCCTCTACTTTAGTTTGAAAAACTAAGGTAGAGGAGGGTGAAGGTTGTTGTGGAATGTAAGTATTTGAAGCTCGTAGTAACTCTTCGGACAGGATGAACTCGATGATGGATGGTAGGGATGAAATCCTATCCATGGTGATAAGGCTAGCATCGACCTGAATCGGCTTCACCAAATCGTACGGGTTATGGAGTGGGGTGAACAAGTCAATAAAAATCATATTGACTTGGTGGAAATGAGGTGGTTGTGATTCAAGAGGTGATGACTCACTCTCTCTAGGTTGCAACTGACCTAGTGTGGGTGAATGGTGGTGTTACGGGAGTGGCCAAGGTGGTGGTGGAGGATCTGGCTCAGGGTGCTCACGCTCTTTGTTGAAGTGAAATATGGTGTGATCTATGGGAAACATCTTTGTATACCACTCATATTTCTCGATGGGTTTAGCAGGAACCACATCATCTTGGGGACCATCAAATATTCGAATGATCCAGTCTAGATTTGCTTCCATTTATCAAAATTCCCCAAAATCTTCATCGAAGATATAATCCCCAAAATCTTCATCGAAGATGTAATCATCTGGCATGTGATTAATCATGAATGTGTGCAATACAATCTTCGAAAAAGCCTCATGTAGATGAGGTGCAAATTTAGGGTCCAGGTACTCATCATCAGTATCATCAGAATCATCACATTCCTCGCTCTCCTCTTCCTCTTCTTCATACTCAAGAGTGAGTCATTGAAAGGTTTGGTTGAAGGAAGAGTCTGAGGTAGAAGGTCTATACCCTAGACCAGAGCGATCATGTGATTCTCTATATTCAGGCTCAATAATGTAATGTGGACCTTGCTCATGTCATCCAAGTCCATATCCTTGCTAGTTGACCCTACAAAAATATCACAAAGGGAAATCTGGGTTGGATAGATAATCTAAATTTCCATTAAATTCTTGCAAGGGTTCCTCATTAGGAGGAGGTGGATCGGATGAAGAATCCACTTCCCCATATATGAAATTAATCCCTTCTGATTGGGAACCCATTATGTACACTGCACCTATGGCTAAAGGTGGGTCGCATGGGTGACCATAGTCTCTGACTGACTCAATAGGTGGTGTAACTGTGACACTCTCAATGATGTACTCACCAATGCTAGGATTAGCGAGATGTACTACAACTTGGGAAGGTTGGGATGATGATGGTTCAGTGGATGAAGAGGGTGCTTTGGGGTGATTTGTGGTTCAGGTGGAGGTGATGGCTCCTCTCGGATAGGTGACCCTATCTATGAGACTATGGGTGGTGAAGTTTGAGATGGATGAGATTGGATGGGGTTGTTAGTTGATGGGGTGGGTTGAGTTATGAATATGAATGGTATTTGTGAAGTGGGTGGTGTGATTGATGGAGTTGATGATTGGTTAGCGGGATGATCAGATGCGATGGAAAAATGGAATGTGGTGTTTGAGGGTTGACTAGAGTTAACGCTTTTAGATGCAAAAGTAGGGTCAACTATCGGTAACTCCTCTAGGATGGGGGATTTTGATGAAGTGATGTTAGTGGGAGTGGTTTAGATGATGAGTGGTTGGATGGATAGGTGGGTTGATGGAAGTAGTGGCTCATAAGGATTTGAGATCAAGTTGTAGTATTTAAAAGGCTCTATGTCTATTGGGATGCAATGTACTTTGCCCTCATGTACATACTTTAGGCATTGGTGCAATGTTGAGGGCACACACTTCATCTCCCTAATCCAGGGGCATCCAAGAAGTATGTTGTATTGCATCACCCCTTCCAAGATGTGGAAGAGGA
Source organism: Wollemia nobilis (assembly GCA_028583015.1). NCBI lineage: Eukaryota > Viridiplantae > Streptophyta > Pinopsida > Araucariales > Araucariaceae > Wollemia > Wollemia nobilis. Next base: position 3,444,014 of record JAQPPZ010002515.1, read on the forward strand.
CATGTATAGTTTTCACCCCCATGGTGATAGGAAGAACCATGTTCCCCATAGTTGAGCATAAGGCATCATTAAAGGCTCTTAAGGTGAAGGTGGATGATGTAATGTGGGATGGTGGTATGTTAAGATTTTTGATGGTGGGAGTGGTAATGAGGTTGATGGAGGAGCCGGTATCAATAAGGACTCTCTTGAATGGCTTCCTATCAATATGAGCTACTATGTGCAATGGAGGATCCGATAAATCTGATGAAACTTTCTTCTCCTCGAAATCATAAAATGCTATCGAGGGCTCCATGCACTTTTGTACACTCCCCACAAAGGAGTTGAAAGCATTGGGATCTTCTGATTGTACTTGGATGGATTTTAGGATTTCCATCAATGCTTCTCGATGTGGGGGTGACTATTGTATTAGCTCATAGATTGATAGTTTTATCGATGCCATTTTCAAACTTTGGGTTAACCGATTGCCTAGGGTGATAGTTGGGTGAGATGGATTGCTTGGATTATGAAATGGTGGAGGTGGAATTGATGGCCCTAGTTGTATGGGGACACTTGGTTGTGTTGCGGGAGCTTGGGTTGTGTGATTTTCTTATCTCTGCCCATGGGTGACCACACTGATAGCCCCTACAAAACCTTGGTGTAGTTGAGACATGTAATTGACTTGGTTGGGAGGAACTGTAGAAGTTGATGCTCCTATCGCTTGTTGATTTGCCTCATGGTGAGGCAAAGGTGTCTGATATATACCAAGGTTCTGATTGGATTGGGCTAGTGGATTGTCGACTTTGATCTTTCCCGCTTCCAATAAGTCTTGCACAATACCCTTAAACCCATGGCAAGCTTCGATGTCATGTCCTCTTTGTCGATGATAGATGTAGTATAAGTGCTCTCTATAGCCTTTTGTTTTTGGCTTGCTAGGGTCCTTGAGTTTAATCTTCGATAATGTAAAAATTTGTGTCGCATACAACTTCTGAAACACAGATGAATAGGGCTCTTGTAGTGGTGTGTAGTTGCACCTAGGCCTAAAGTGAGTGTTTCTACAGGTTGTGTTTGATTTTGCACCTATTGTGGGGGTGGAACCGCTTGATAATTCAATTGTTGCGGTTGTTGTTGTTGTTGTTGGGGTTGTTGGATCTGAACTTGGGCTTGTTGATTTGACTGTGAAGGTTGGCCCAAGACTATCTGATTAACCTGAGTGGCCTTGGACTGGTCATGGTTATTCCCCTTTTGGTTCTTGTTCTGCCATTCCTTTTTCTTAGGCTTGATCTCACCCTCTTGGATTTTTATCTCTTCTATCACTTTGGCTTGGGTGAGTGCCTCATCGAATGTCCTATACTACTACAATTGTAGTAACAAAGAGATGGGCTTGGCACAACTCTTCATGAACATTCTTGTTATTTTTGACATGGGGAGGGTGAATGGCAACTTGATCATAACCACCCTCCAATGGTTGCCAAAATCATGGATCGATTCATCATCATATTGCTTTAGACTAATCAGATCGGTCAATGTGGTCTTCTTTCGGACATTCAGGGTGAATCACTCCAAGAATTGGTCCGCAAGCTGCTCAAAAGTGTAAACACTCTGATGCGGTAAGTGGTTGTACCAATCTTGGGCTTCCCCCAAGTGTCTGAGGAAATGTGTGTAGCATGAGTGCATCATTATTGTTGATCCTAAAGCATGCATTTACAAACCTTGTTACATGCTCTCGAGGGTCCTCTTCCCCCTTAAATGTATCAAGCTTTGACATCTAAAAATCCATCGGATAAGGTGGTGCAGGCACCGAAGCATGGATCGGGTGATTGAGTAGCTACCTTAATGTTGGATTTTGATATTGCAAACCTAGGGTCTACATGGCAAGGCTATCAATCTAGTTTTATAGGAACTGGTACTTAGGATCATCCATAGGGTTAAAACCTTAGTTTGTTTGATACTATTGGTATCGAGGTGCATTGTATGTGGATTGTGGATGATGAGGGATGCTAGGCTAAAATGTATGATGATATGATGGTTGATGAAGGTTCTGATATGGATGCGGTGATGGGGGTATAATAGTATGTTGACCTGATGAGTTAGCATACATGTGATGTGGTGGATGAGTTGCTATGGTAGTGGTTGGGGGATGCAATACCCAAGATGGATCTTGGATAAAGGTATGGGTTTGGTGAGAGGTAGGTGGTAGGTTATGCTCAATCCTCTACAAATGTTGATTAGGGTCAGGGTTAACGTTATGATTAGCATTATCCAAAATCATTTGTTGTAGCTACAAGAAAGCCTATTGCATGGCAAGTGTAGATGATGTGGGCACAACCACATATGAGGTGGTTGGTTGGGTTGGTTGTGAGACAACCATGGTAGTGGATGTGAGTGGAGGGTAGGTAGAAAAAGGTATTGCCATCGAATGAGGGGTGATATGATGTATGGAGCCTATAGGGGTGGTAGGTGGAATGGATGTGGGGATCTATGAAGCAACTTGAGTCATTACTTCGTACAGGGGATTGGTGCAAGTGATGGTCTATTGAGGTAATGTGAGGGGTGGTTGGCTAGAAGATGATGGGTGGCTAGCCAGGGTCACAACAATCAAGTCAAAAAGTGGATTTATAAAGACTTTTCCAGACTGTTATAGATGTGTGAAGGTGGACTCTTGATGCAATGATGGTATGGTGTGGGATGGGATGGTAAGTGGTGCTAATGATGGAAAAACCATTCCAACTACATTCAGATACATCCTAACGATATCCATGTCTACAAGTGTGACATGACCATCCATTGGGGTGGGTGGCTCACTCCTAGGAGTCTCAGGAATAGTGGTATGTGTAGCCCTATGCATAACATCTATGTCTAAAATGGGGGCACTACTAGAGGGCCCTACATTTAGGCTCTAGGACATAGGAGGAGGTATACTAACTTGCCCTACCATCGAAGTGTTAGGGACCTCACTAGACTGAGATGCCATGGGGGAAGACAACTGACTCTGAATTAATGCTAACTTTTTGGCTTGACCATGGGTCATTACCATACGCTAATATGCAATGATGTGTGAAATGCAAATGCAAGTCTATGTAGGTGGAATGAAAGTACAATGCAATACAACACCCAAAGCAAATAAACAAGCAAGGTTTTTGGTCCTAAGTTTGTGCAAGTTTTGATTTTATTTTTTTTTTTTATTTTTTTTTTTAAGTTTTTTTTTTTAGTTTTTGGAGTTTTGAAAAAGAAAAAGACGTGTGCAAAATGTTTTGCCCTAAATGAATCTAGGATTTCACCTGTATACTCATAGCTCGACAACCCGGTGATGAAGTCTGATCGCGTAAACCCACCAAAGTATGGAGATGAAACCCATACCCGATCAGGGAGCACAAGTCCTACCAGTCCTCACCCAGTCTCACTTGGTCAGTGTTATACCCTTCGAAGAGAAATACATGCAAATTTTCCAAGCTACGAATGGTTCTTGGAGCCGACCTTGGCCAAAAATAGGGTAATAATGTTGGTGGTTCGGTGATGAAATCCAAACCCGATGGTGATGAAATCCAACCATTTTCCAATATTTAAGTGAGTGTGTGAGGTTTGTTTAATTTATTGTGGAATGCAACTAAAATGCAATTCTATTTTTATGCCTAAATGCAGAAAGTAGGAAATAGAGAATAGCAGACAACATATATCAGGGGCTAAAAGCTGATTCCAAGCAAGATTTTGGTCGATTCTATTGTCAGAGGTCAATTGCGGGTGCATGGTTTGCCAACCGTAGGTCCATGTTTGGGAGATCCCAACCGTGGGTCCATGGGTTCGACTATGCAATAGAATAAGCCAAATCTGACCTGATCCTTGAATAAAATACCCAAATTATTACTAATTGGGCAATGCAGTATGATCTTTTCCTATATGCAGATGTAGATCCTCTTAATTTTTCCTTTTATTGTGTGGATGAATGCAAAATCTAAGTAAATTTCTATCCTAAGACCTAAATGCAGACAATAGCACACAGGACTAAGACTCCTAATTTACCCTAGATGCATACTAGAACTAAAAAATAGGAAGCAAAAAATGGGATAGGGGTACAGACCTCTTATCCTTTCGTTGCTCCCTCCAACTATCAACCGTAGGTCCACGGTTCCATAATGCAACGATCGTGTGTTTCACCAAATATCCAACCATAGGTGCACAGTTCTATCATCCTCAACCATAGGCTCATATTTCTCCAATTCTTCCATCATAGGTGCATAGTTTCCTAGATCTAAAATCATGGATATATGGTTTCACAATAATAGGGTCGAATGTAACAACTCTCAGATCTATCGACCCGAGATCGAATCTATGCATGCTTCGAGCTCCTAAAACCTGTAGATGCAGAAAATACATATCAATAAATTAAATAAAAGTAAGGCAAAACAAAATGGAACCCTTAGGGGGTCCCACCATGATCACCATTTTTGTAGCCAAAGAAATGAACACAAAATAAAAACACACAGAGATAGAAGTATTGACAAAAATTGCTTTTATATTGATCTCTTTTGATACAATTTTTACAATTTTTGAATTACCCCAAGTATCTTGGGAGCAATGTTACAATGTATATCTCTCTGTATGGTACAATATTCTTCTATGCAATGGATGGGGTCTTCCAAGTCTTCAACAAGGTACGATGTTCTTCAATCCTCAGCTACAACTTCAAAAGGTGAGTGGGCTTTGGTATCCAGCGCGGGACCACTCTAGCTTCAACAACTTCTCCAATGTACCTATCACCTACACACATGAGAACCAACAAAGGGGATCAGTAGCACCTGTAAATCAAGATATAAAACCAATGCTAAATCTAAACCCTAAGCAGGTAACCATATAATGCAAATAATAACAACATGTAACTGTTGGATGTGTCTCATTCTTTGCAGAGGAAGTACTATATGATAGGCCCCATATTCGATGGCCCCATATTTAGGCTCCTACTTTTTTGGAGATATTATCGGAGCTATTTTTGGAGGCGTTGGTGGGATTCCCATGATTAGTGGGTATGGGTGGTTTTAGCCCATGGTATTGTGCCCACGGTATTCTAATACCACATTGTGGTTTAGGGTTGTAAGAGTTTCCTTTATATTGATTGTAATGTCCCATTATGGGCAAGGTGAATAATAATAGAAAAGGAGGTGTGGCTCTTGTTTGTTGGACGTAGCCCATATTGGGTGAACCAGGATAAATCTCTTGTGTTCTATGTGAATGTATCTTGTGAGTTGTATTTCTTTTGAGTTATTTATTTTTGCATTAATTATTCTGGAATAGGTTTGGGTAAAACTCTTCATATGGTATCAGAGCCATATTGTTAGCCATAGAGGGACGCCTTTATTGCTAGGGTTTCAATTCATTTGAAGAGGATCTAGGGTTTCTAGGAGTTATAGAAAACCTATTTCGGAGTGGGAGTTTTACGTAGAAGGAGCTTGAAGAAAAATGATGTCAAATCATTCAAGGATAGAGATTGAGAAATTCGATGGAAAAAGTTTTGAGCTATGGAAGTTAAATATGGAGGATCTGCTCGTGGACAAAGATCAGTGGTCTGTTATCTCTAAAATGAAACCTGCCAGTACAACTGATGAAGATTGGGAAAAGTTGAATCGAAAAGCGAGGAGTCTAATTCGATTGTGTCTTGCAGATTCTGTCCTAATAAATATTTTTGGAGAAGCTACTGCAAAGGATCTCTGGAATAAGTTAGGGACTCTGTATCAATCTAAGTCCCTGGTGAACAAATTATTCCTTCGAAAGAAACTGTATAATCTGAGGATGAATGAAGGGGATTCAATAGCAGATCATCTTAATGCATTCAATACGGTGGTAAGTCAACTTGCATCTATTGAAATTAAGTTGAGTGAGGAAGATAAATGTATTAATTTGCTATGCTCTTTACCAGATTCATGGGATAACCTAGTTGTAGCAATTGGTAGTACAACTTCAACCACATTGAAGTTTGAAGATGTTGTGGCATCTCTATTATCAGAGGATATGAGGAGAAAAGCCATGGAGGGCACATCAAGGGATGCCCTAACAGTGAGAGGGCATGCCAAGGAAAAAGATAAAATGAGATCTGGTGATAGATCTAAGTCTAAAGGTAGATCTAAGTCTCGGGGAAGGTTTGAGAGAAAATGTTGGAAATGTGGTAAGCTTGGACACATGAAGAAGGATTGCAGATCAAAGAATGTTGATTCTGGAAAGATATCTGATGAATCCACTTCCACAAAGATAAATAAATCCATTGATGAAGGAGGGGATGTATATCTGGCATCCTGCTCCACGCGTTCAGATAGAAATGATTGGTTGATCGATACTGGTGCCTCTTTTCATATGACTCCTCATAGGGGGTGGTTCAGTGAATATGAAAGATATGATGGAGGGGAGGTACTATTGGGAGATGATTCACAACTTAGAATCATTGGTCGTGGAAGGGTGAAAATATTATTGCAGGATGGTAGGGTTAAAACCCTCCCAGGTGTGATGCATATTCCTGGCCTTGCTAGAAATTTAATTTTTGTAAGAAAAATGGCTGATGCAGTAGTAAACATCAGTTTTAGTAAGGATTCATGCAAAATGGTTCGTGGATCTATGGTGTTAGCAAGAGGAGTTCGTATTGGAACCTTGTATAAGCTATTGGGAAGCACTATGACAAATGAGTGCAATAGCTCAACTATTGTTGAGGCTGAATCAGACAAAAGTTCAATGCTCTGGCATCAAAGAATGGGACATATTGGAGAAAAGGGATTGTGTACCCTGTACACGAAAGGTATGGTCCAAGGTATCCCTAATTGCTCAATGGTTTTTGATTTCTGTGAACATTGTATTTATGGCAAGCAGAATCGTGTTAGTTTCCCATCTGGTGCTGCAAGATCAAAAGGGGTATTAGATCTGATTCACAGTGATATTTTTGGTCCTGTTCCTATTCCATCTCTTGGAAAATCATGGTACTATGCTTCTTTTGTTGATGATTTTTCAAGATATGCATGGATTTATTTTCTTAAAAGTAAATATGAAGTGTTTGATAAGTTTAGAGAATTTAAAGCACTTGTTGAAAATCAAACTGAGAAAAATATTAAGGTGTTGAGGTCTGATAATGGAGGAGAGTATTGTTCAAATAAATTTGAGGATTTTTGTAAGCAATGTGGTATTGCAAGACAGAAGACTACTCCATATACACCACAACAAAATGGAGTTGCTGAGAGATTGAACAGATCACTGATGGAAAAGGCAAGAAGTATGCTCAGTGGTGTTGGTATGGCACAGGAATTTTGGGTAGAGGTAGTGAGTGCGGCATGTTACTTGCAGAATCGATCTCCTACATCAGCATTGCCGGATCAAACTCCATTTGAAGCATGGTTTGGTAAGAAACCCTCTCTTTCACATCTTAGAGTTTTTGGCTGTGATGCATACATGCATATTCCAAAGGAGAAAAGAAGTAAGCTTGATAATAAGGTTGTTAAATGTATCTTTATTGGTTATAAATATGGTGTTAAAGGATATAAAATTTGGAATCCAAAAACTAAAAGGACAGTTTACAGTAGAGATGTGGTGTTTAGAGAAATGAAAAGTGATCACAGGAATGAAGTAACAGAAGAAGAACCTGAAAAGGTGCAATTTGATCTCATGGAAGAAGGATCCTACTCAAAAGAAGAAGAAGAGGATGAACCAGAGGTTCATACACCTGTGGTAAGGAGATCAACACGAGAAAGAAGGCAACCTGATAGGTATAGTCCATCTACTTTTCCTTCTTCCTTTGTTTTATCTATTACTGATGAAGATCCTAGAACAGTTAGAGAAGCTATTAATTCTGAAGAGGTAAACCTTTGGGAAGAAGCCATGAATGAGGAAATGATGGCCTTGAAAAAGAACAAGACATGGGATCTAGTAAAATTACCTGGTGGGAGAAAAGCAATAGGTAGCAAATGGATCTTCAAGAAGAAGCAGAATGTTGAAGGTAAAGTGGAGAAATATAAAGCTCGCCTGGTTGCTAAAGGCTATTCTCAGGTAGAGGGAATTGATTATGGTGAAGTATTTTCTCCTGTTGCAAAGCTAACCTCAATAAGATTTCTTTTATCTGTGGCTGCTGCATTTGATCTTGAAATAGAGCAAATGGATGTAAAAACTGCATTCCTTCATGGATATTTGGAGGAAGAAATCTATATGAGACAACCTGAAGGATTCATTGTTGAAGGAAAGGAGGATTTTGTATGTAAGTTAAAGAAATATCTATACAGACTGAAACAGTCACCTAGAATGTGGTATCAAAAATTTGATACTTATGTTTTAGGACTTGATTTTGTTCGTAGTAATGTTGATCATTGTGTATACTCAAAGCAAATTGGTAATGAACTTGTCATTATAGTTTTGTATGTTGATGATATGTTACTAATTGGAAACAGTAAGGAAATGATCAGGGAAGTGAAGTCTCAGTTAGCATCACAGTTTGACATGAAAGATCTTGGCCCTGCAAATTTTATTTTGGGCATGCAAATAAATAGAGATCATTCAAACAGAAAGTTGTGGCTGAATCAGAAGAAGTATGTTGAGACAATATTGAAGAGATTCAGTATGCAGGATTGCAAACCAGTGAAGGTACCTATTCCTTTGGGGGAAAAATTATCTGTTGAACAATGTCCAAAAATAGAAGAAGAGGTAGAAGAAATGTCCCATGTTCCTTATGCAAATGTTGTAGGGAGTTTAATGTATGCCATGGTATGTACTAGACCAGATATTGCCCATGCAGTGGGAGTTTTGAGCAGATACATGTCTAAACCTGGTAAAGAGCATTGGACTGCTGTAAAAAGGGTTTTCAGATATTTGCGTGGTACATCTAATTTTTCAATCTATTATGAAGGTGCAGGTAACAAAAATAGATCCTTGGATATAGAAGGTTTTGTTGATGCAGATTGGGCTGGAGATCTTGACAATAGAAGATCTACTAGTGCTTATGTATTCAACTTGTTTGGAGGGGCTATTAGTTGGATGAGCAAAAGGTAAACTGTTGTTGCTCTTTCAACCACTGAAGCTGAATACATGGCAGCCACTGATGCAAGTAAGGAAGCAGTATGGCTACAAAGACTATGTGTTGAGATTGGGTTCTTTCAAGGAGCTGTGAAGATAAATTGTGACAACCAAAGTGCTATATTTTTGGCAAAGAACCCAACTTACCATTCAAGAACAAAGCACATTGATACAAAGTACCACTTCAGTAGGGACATGATTGAACAGAAGAAAGTGTTGCTGGAAAAAGTGGATACCAAGGTAAATGTTGTAGATGCTTTAACCAAGGTAGTTAGCACATAAAAGTTCATTTTTTGTACAGTTGAAATGGGTTTGGAAAGACTGAGTGTTGGAACTAACATTGATTACAACCTTTCTGCAAAGTATTCAACAAGTGGGAGAATGTTGGATGTGTCTCATTCTTTGCAAAGGAAGTACTGTACGACATGTCTTCGGTGGCCTCGTTTTGGGCTCCTACTTTTTCGAAGATATTATCGGAGCTATTTTCGGAGGCGTTGGTGGGATTCCCATGATTAGTGGGTATGGGTGGTTTTAGCCCATGGTATTGTGCCCATGGTATTCTAATACCACATTGTGGTTTAGGGTTGTAAGAGTTTCCTTTATATTGATTGTAATGTCCCATTACGGGCAAGGTGAATAATAATAGAAAAGGAGGTGTGGCTCTTGTTTGTTGGACGTAGCCCATATTGGGTGAACCAGGATAAATCTCTTGTGTTCTATGTGAATGTATCTTGTGAGTTGTATTTCTTCTGAGTTATTTATTTCTGCATTAATTATTCTGGAATAGGTTTGGGTAAAACTCTTCAGTAACAACAAAAGCCTTGCAAATCAAAATTTATTGATCATATTGGTGTCGCTCTCTTAGCTTTGTGAAACTATAGGTGTGCGGTGGCACATGGAAAACCATAGATGCATGGTGGTAAAACCATGGGAATGCATTTTTGATTGTGGAACCATGGATGGGCGATTTAGGCTGAATGGCAAAATGCTCAAAATGGGACCTCTGGATTCAAGATGTATATTCTCCTTGATATGTGTGTAGATGTTTGGTCCTATTCTAGTAGCTTGGCAATAGCAAGTTTCAACTCTCTTTTTTTTGTTAGAAAAGGATGCCTTTATAGGCCCCTTAGGGTTTTGGAGGAAAATGGGAGATGACAAGCCTGGATTACTAAGTGGCAATTCTGGGCTACCAAATGGAGGGAACAATTATAGTGAGTCACTTAGTGCACCTCACTTAATTGGGATGATGTGGCTACAAGTGGAATGGTATGTGGGATTTTTCCCCATGTGAAGGGACAAGGGGGAAAAGAGTGGATTAGATATGGCAAGGGTGTGGGATGAGGCGGCTAGGACACATGTCTAGTGGGTAGGCAGGGTATCTTAGGTTGATTTTCTAAATTTAATAAATCTGAAAAATAGGATAATGTGCAGTGTCTTATATCCCTAAGTTGGAACTTAGGCATATAATTTTATTATGCATGATTTTGTGGTGGGGTGGCAAATGTGATTTTGTGGGTGTTGGATTTTGGTGTGTACAGTTCAATCCAAAAAGACAGGAAAAAACTTAACAACTATTAAAAATAAAATTGAAAATTTGGAAATCAAGCTTGCTAAAGAAAAATTAGATAAGGATGTCCTAAAAAATGAAGTAAAAAAATTGAAAGACATCATTGATAAAGCTCATTTTGAGAAATATTTACAACAAAGGGATGAAAGAATCAAGCAGCAAGGTGTGGAGCTGCAAGATCTCAAGAACAAGCTACAAGAAGAAGAAGAAGCCCTATCCATCATCATGAATTAATTATAGCAGGAAAAGGATAAGCCACATGGTGTAGTAATTTTCAAAGAGTGGCTCAGACAAGTTAGGAGCCATTATTGGGGAAATATAAAGGGAGAAACTTCACATGCCTTCCCTCCTTTTTACACTAAACTACGATAAATTGTTGTTGTATTGGTAGAAGCTAGGAAAGAAATTAAAAAGGGAGAAAGCACCCTAATGGCCAAGTTTCAAGAATCACAAGAATTGAGGAAATGCTAAAATATCCTAAAAAATATCTTACCCTACAAAAATAGCGTAGCAAAGATATAAAGGAGTCGAGACTTTGGGCTAACCAAATATATCGTGCAAATGAGCTCATCTATTTGAGATGTGAAATATTTGTTGCTCTCAGAAAAGAAGTTGAAAAAATGAGCACTATTGCTAAGGAGCTCAAGGGAAATGGAGCACCTAATTTTTTGGATGATAATGTGCTTTTTTTACAAATTAGAAGTGATCAACTAGCTACTTGACCAGCAGATCCAATATGAAAGTGAGATTGACTCACTATCAGAACGATTGGAGTAGACAAGGTCCTCATGATTTTCTACAGACTTTCTCAGATCTTGAAAAAAGCAGAGCATATGGTTGAAAGGTATAGCGATCCTCCCTATGGATATATTTGTAGATTAAAAGAGGTTGTGGCTGAAATCAAGGGAATTACAGAGCCCTCCTCAAAGGCTTGGAATATAATACTCTAGGAACTCCAAATCCTCATACCATCTTAGGTAGTTTCACAATATGTTGAATCTTTGAAAGCAGCTTTACAAAGACAACACCAACAAGAAGGAGATCCTCAACATCAGTTGAGAATAGGGGGTGATTGATGTATTGTGAGGGCAATGCTTTTTGTATTATATTACTTTCTATTTGTACAGTTGTACCATAATGTATTTTTAGTAATAATGACTATGAAGCCTAGTAGACCAGCTCAAAAAAAATTTGAATAGTAGCAATAAAGATCATATTGGCACAACAAACAAAAAGGTAGAAATAGTATTTTCCGTAAGGCCATCAATACTGGGAATAAAATGCACATCAATTCAAGTACTAAATCCACATCAAACCAATGGTGTATGCAAGATTTACCTAGATCACAAATCATGATGAAGTGTCAATTTGCATAATTGAGCTTAGGGTATATGCTTATTTTAGGCCTCAATTGGATAATATCCTTCAACATCAATGAATAATAAGATGAGGGAGATAAAAAAGAATTGGATTCTTGTAGGTGACACAATGAAGGATTTCTTAGTAGGCCATGTCAAGAAAAGAAGAGAATATAGGGAACACAGTAAGCGAAAGAATGGTGATTTCCTAAGGTGCCTAACCTAGGCCTAAGACAACTATTAGCTGCAACCAGATTTACTCATAGAGCTTCATTTTTGTGGGTGTGTCTCATATTTAAGGTATCCCATTTTTGTTTTTTATTTTGTCCATATTTGCACCTTTAATTTTAATTTCATATTCCATCTTTTGGGTCTTAGTTTGGGTTTTTTTGGGGTGTCCCATCCTCCAAGTATCCCCATGCATCGTTGTGGTTCCATAACCTTCATTACACCCTATCTACCGCTTGTAAAATTTGTGATAAATTCCACCATCCATATCATCGTCATAATTTTATTTTCTCTTTTCTTCTCAAATGTTTGTCGGGTTAAAATACTCCTATCCTTACACTTCCATGTTATTTTTCCCCCTTTATTTGCCTTTTTAGTACCAATATTTGTATCCCTATGATATATAATCAATCAGTTTGAGTCCTCCTTTTCATGAATAAAATGTCCCTATGAGTCACCAAGAATGTGGGTATTTTCAAACATCACCCACATGCACTTTGGAAGAAAGTGCAAAAAAAGATAGTACGACAAAGTTAGGAGGAAATCAAACTGTTTTTTTGTGGAAATATGCTAAGGATGGTCTTGGACCCATCAGAATATTTGTAATTGGTCTAAGTCCACAAAGGTACAAAATCTCTATAACATTGTCGAATGATATCAGCGCATAAAATTGGCTAAGTCCTATATCCACCGGAAGATCTGCACCCAGTCGAAGCCTATTAGGGCACCAAAAGTTTATTGTGTGATCGAAGGATTCAAGACAACTAAAATGGCTATGTATGGGATAAATCAAAATATCTATACCCAATTGAAGCCCATTAAGGTACCAAAAATTTATCGTACGACCAGAGGACTCAAGACAACTAAAATGGCTAAGTGTGGTATGCATCAGAAGATTTATATCCAACCAAATCCCATTAGAGTACCAAAAGTCTATAATGTTACTAAAGGATTCAATACAATTGAAATGACTAAGTGTGGGATGCGTCAAAATATCTATACCTGATCAAAGCTTGTTAGGGTACCAAAAGTCCATTGTGTGATCGAAGGATTCAAGATAGCTAAAATGGCTAAGTGTGGGATGCATCAAAAGATCTATACTAGGTCAAAACCCATCAAGGTATCCAATCTTCGTCACACTACCGAAATACTCAAGACAACTAAAATGGCTAAGCGTTGAATGCATCAGAGGATTTATATCTAATCAAAACCCATCAAGGTACCAAATATCTGTCATGATGCCAAAAGAAAGTTGAAACAAAATATAAAATTTGGCTAAGTCTCAGATGCATCGAAAGATATATACTTGATCAGAGCCCATTAGGGTACCTAATTCTGGTCACCCTACCAAAAGAAATAAATGTGCAAAGATCCATCAACACCCTTACTAGGCACTCGATAACCATGAATGAGCAAGCCAAATTTAAAATCCAGCATCAGTTTATCAGCACGTGGGTGGTCATCATACCATAATGCCTATAGGGCAAGATCACTTGTCAAAATATCTTAACAACATAGCCTCCATCAAGGCCATCGTGTAGGTGATAAGGCGGCTCAATTGAAAAGGTTAGTAATAGGGTCAACATGACTCAGGATGACATAGATCCCAACCAGTTTAGCAAGCTACGATTGGGTGGTTAGAACAATCATACCTCCAAGTAGTTTAGCAAGCTGGAAAATATTTTGACATAATGACAATCCATTTCTAAGTTAATGATTCCTTGTTAACTGAATACATTATAAAATACTTTATATACTTGAATGTAGAATGTAAAAAAAATTTGGCTCTTAGGCTTTTACAATTTGCATGAAAGAAGGAGTTTTGCACACTAATACAAAGGGAATTTTGTTTGACCTCTGGTTCAATTAATTTATAGAATGTGTATGTATGAATGATTACCTATTTCTAATTTAAAGCCTGTTAAATGTTCATAGTGTTTATTCTGCTTTCTAGATTTATGCTCATGATATATTCACTTGTTTTAGAATTTGTAATCTAATAAGCTACACAATAATTGAAGTAAATGTTCTATTATTGATGGTAGATTGGTTGGTCTGTTAGAAAATTCCTTTGTTTTATAGCATAGTATTTTGCTATGCATGTGTCTTGATGTGGCCTAATATGCACCACTATAAGTTCTAGTTAGCTTCTTTTACTTCTTTCAACTCCCTTTTATCCCATACTTTAGGAACAATTAGCTTGAACTTCAAAGGAACCATACTCCTTCGAATATTGACCATAAAAGCCTCGCAACTTTTATGTCATTCAATGTTGGTTAAGATTTGTGGATGCACAACCTTTCCTTAGATTTACTGATCAACACTAACTCGTTTAAACACCATATGGTGTTAAAATGACACTCTCATGAAGGTTTTCTTGACATGCTTTTATTGTTCTATTTGGCCTAAAATTTGATGATTTGCTAATTTTGAAAGTGGTAATTTGTTGATCCATAAAAACACACTTCACTAGTTTGAGATGAATCACTCTTTTTGACAAATTGCCCCTTTTGACCAATTGCTCCTTTCATATGGATTGCCCTCTTCATACTTAGCCTTTTTTCTAAACTTTCTAAAAATTTACGGACCTGTAATGATGTTCTTATGGCTATAAAATTTTAACTCTTTTGTTCTTTATGGTCGATTATTAACTAGAATTCAAAGGTAGTAGTCATACTATTAAATTTCTAGTGACTTATTAGGGTACCAAGCTTAATTGTTGAGAGATCTCAGATCCTAGATTCCTCCTTGGACTAAAATTTCAAAAATTGAAATTATGTCATAGCAAAATTATAACTGGGTCCACTTGGCTTTTATGGTAAGAGACTTGGTAATTCTTGTCAATCCATATCACTAGGAAGTTCTAGGTCACTTGGCATTTTTGAATCTAGCACTAGATATTCGTATTTGTTGCTGGAGAAACCCTCCTTTGGATCACTACTGTCACATCCCACCTTGAATGAACCCTTATGCTTGACAAAAAAAAGGAAACTAATGCTTACTTTTGTGAAGTCTTAATAGGTATTGGAAATTTTTAGAGTTTTGTGAATTTTGGAAATTTATTTAATGCCTATGAAAAATGCACCCTAGGGGAAAATATATAAAAAAAAGTGAGAGGATTACTTATGAATTAAATTATTAGCATGTTTTACATATTAATGTAGATCTAAATTTTAGAGAAGGAACATTGTGGCTCTAAGTGCCATGGGAAAGGAATCTGGACTTATAAGATACTAGAATGAATTTAAAAATTATAATCTAGTCACCTTAGTCCTTCTAAGGCACTATTACCCCACCTTATATGCATCATCATGTCCTTAGGTCTTCTAAGACACTATTTCTCCACTTTATATGCATCATCACCTTCTTGGGTCTATACTTCCAAATGACCCCTCCAAGTGAGTCATTTCATGACTTGCCCCTTCACCATTTGAGAAGGCACCTCCAAAATTCTATAAAAATCCACCATTTGATATCAAGAGGAATCGTGCACAAGGGAAGGATTGGTGGACTAAGAAGGTAAGGAGGAGAAAGTTTAGAGTTTGCGAATATTGTAGGTTGGATATTTGTTTTTATTATATGATCTATGACTTTAAGCTTTGCTTATTCCCAAACTTACAGATCATTCCTGTTAGCTTAACATGATTTGGACTAAATTTAATTTGGTAGCATTACATTGTATTCGCATGCCTTTAAGTAGGTGTATTTAAGAAAAGTTTATTCTATAGTTTTGTACATGTGTTTGTATACCTTGCTAAGAGAAGGGTGTTTGGTGAACCAACTTTACTAAGTGTAATAGGTGTGAGACAATTATTAATCCGTGATAAGGCCATGCATCAAGAGCAGATGAAAGCCTTAAATAGCACGCATATAATATCACTTAGTCTAAGTCGATGTCCTAATTGGTAGAAACATTTAATCAGCCCCATAGAGACATTATGTGGAAGCATGGTACACTCTCATATCTCACCTCTTCCCATGACATAATTAATGTGGGATATCATTAAGATTTACCATATACCGCTATGATTTACACCGTTAGGTTGTGTTAAAATATTTTATTGACCATTCATGAGATTGTGAATAGATATTTAACCCATTTAAAATCGTATAATCAAACTTTGAGTTGAACGAGCAAGTTCTTTGGGAAATAACCCTGTAATAGGTCATTACTAGGTTTTTTGTACATCGCTTTCGGATTGATGTGAGCTACTAGAGTTAGATAGTAACCGAATACTCTTCCATATGACCGATTTACTTCCCCAAAGGTATTTTGAGCCATCTAAAATCCACTTCTCATAGTTCATGTCGATGATCTACGTGTAACTATGCGTAGGAAGTAGATCAATGAATAAATAGTAAATATTTATCCTATATGGGACTTACAAATATATAAGAGGCATATATAGGGTACGATGCTCAGATTTGTTTGGTGGTCGAGGACTGCACCACTTGATGGTCGATCGAGTCACCACTTGAAGGTTTGCATGGAAAGCCAAGGTCTATACCTTGTGAACGGTACTTGTTATACCCTAATTCATCTTCTTTGATTATGCAGTCCTGATGCATCCACATTTTACTAAACAATGTGGTTTGTAATCCCACATACTTCCTACAAAATCAAGTGGAAGTCTTTAATAGAAATTATTCACCCATTAGAAGTAGACCATGAGTTGTGATCAAGGCTAGCTAGGGCTAGCTGCCTAGTCGCAAAGACTAGGCGCTAGCGGTTGGTTAGCTAGCCCATGTGACCATGGGGTTAGTAGTTTGAATTGATTCTTCCTAGCTTGATGGTCTAACGTAAGTTATTTACCATGTTAGGATTAAGGAAACATATCACATTAATCTTACTAAACCTTTGATTTATGTATGTAAGTTTAATCATGCTTATTGTGAAATAACCTTTTTGTCAAAACTTGATGCAAGAGTAAGGAACCTTCTTAAATGATTCTAAAATTATTACTATATATTTTTAGAATATTATTAGAAAAATTTTAAGGGCATGATTTACGTAAACTACAAGAAATCCGAGGAAGAATCTTTGGCACAATTTGTAAGACAAAAACTGTGATAAACTAGGTACAAATCTTAGTTTGGTATTGTATAAATTTTGAGGTAATATTGTGGTAGAAATTTGTGTTAACCATGGTAAATTCTTGTCTAAAGATTTTGAGACAAATTTGGAAAAATATTTGTAATAGTCTTGTTGATAGACTATGTAATATCTTATTGAGAACTATAGTTTAATCTTGATGAAATATTAGTTAACAAATCTATTTGCTAATTTTGTGAATCTATAGTGTGTTCCTGAGACAAATTTGAGGCTAAGTTTGTAAATCTATAGTGTAATCTTGTTTGATAGATTACGAGACAAGTTGTAGCTAAACTTGAGTAATCTTGTTGATAGATTGCAAGATAGATTGTAGCTAGACTTGTGAAACTATAGTACGATCTTGTTGATAGATCACAAGACAAATTGGTAGCTAAATTTATGGAAAACTATAGACTACAAGACAAATTAGTAGATATATTTGTGAAATAACTATAGTGTGACCATGATGGTAGATTATGAAACAAATCTTGAGAAACTATAATATGATCTAGTGATAGATTATGAAACAAACTTATGGAATGATTTGTGAATCTATAATTGAATCCATTTGTTTAAATGTTATTTTTTTGATAAAGAAATATGAGTTACTTGTGAAAGTATTATCTATTTTATGCATGAAAATATTCCATTCATGAATGAATCTATGGAATTCTCTTTGATAATAATTAACAATAATTGAATGTAATAATATTTGTTTCAAAGGTATATCTTTGTGGAAAAATGATATGGGATGAAAATGTGGATTTCATTCTTAGGAAAGTATGGGATTTCCTTCCTTTGAATTTTGGAATGCTTTAGACAATTACATTATGAGGAATGTATTGTGTTTAGTTGCATTCAATTGGAAATTATTACATTCTATTGCTTGCCTAGAATGCATTTTCATATACATGTAATGGGTTGTCCTGATCCCGAAATACCTACAACCTAGTACTGGTGGTTCGAGTGGAGTCAAGTGAAGATTGGATCTATTCGACTTCTATTGAATATGTATATATGTTGTAACAAGGCCTCTTTAATGTAAGGCCTCCTTTATTGTAAAAATATCTCTATTGAGAATGATTTGTAAATTGATTGTATCACTCTTTAAGAGGATTTGTAAACAATGTAATTCTCAATTACAAGAAATTATGGAAAAATATGTAAAGTTATGTCATGGCATGAAGTTATCATATGTTAGGGCTTAGATATTTAAATGAGAATTAAATATTGTGTCTAGATGACATAGATTAACCCTAAATTAAAGAGAATGGATAAATCATGCATGACACTTAAATATGTATCTCTAGTGATTAAATATGAGAATGATCATAAGGGAGAATTTGAATGTTATCTCATTTCATGGATATTATAGTTGAATAAAGCAAGTAAGGTATAATGGTAGACATTAACAAGTCTATGAGGGTTTGTGTGATAACCCCCTTACCTACCCATTGTTGATATGGGGAGAGTTAAGCATTGCAATGATTGATGTTCTATCCTTAAGGAAGAACAAGCTAATCTTCAAGGCATACACCTAATGTACGGGTTGAAAGAGACCTAACATAAGGACTAGCTTAATGTTGATTTAAGCTAGTAGGGAAAATGGTGTTCCTATTTTAGATAGGAGAATTCCCAATTGTGAGGTAAAGAAACTTACCTATAGGTCATTATAGGGGTTGGCCACTCCTATCCATGGGATAGACACTGACCACGTTGATTCCTATGAAGTGCAGCCTTGGACTTACTTGGATACTCATCTATAAGAGAACCACATGGAGATTCTTCTTAATCACTTATTGATCAATGACATAGATAAGTTAAAAAAATCTCTCTAAGATTGGTTGGTTTTGGTAGGAATGTTACAATTGGTATCAGAGCCTAGGTTGATTAGGCACAAAGCTTCCATAAAAGAATACTAGAGGAACTCTGAACTGATACATGTTTGGTAAGGGAAGAGAAATTGCTTGGAGGTTACTAATGGGTAAGTCTTTTCTCCCATGCTTGAACCATTGGTGAATCAGATTGGAAGAGTTAAGTGAACCCTCCACAATAGTGGGTCTTAAGCGGTGTACCTGAGACTCTTTTGAGAATCATACTTGACATTCGTAGCTCCAAGCTAAGCCTCTTCCTTACTCAGGCATTGTATTGTAAATCAACAAGAGTAATATATATCTATATGAGTAGACCCTAATAGATTTAGTAAAGAAATATCTTAGTAGGGTCTCCATATTAGAAGAAAATATCAAAATATTTTTCTTTTAATTTTGATTGATGTTACAACATGGCCTTTTGGCTAGATATGGAAGTCGTATGAAACTTAGCTAGGATATGATGAAACATATCCCACCAATAGTAGCAAACTGAACCTTTACCATGGTTGAAACACCATTACGTGACCACCAAATGGTAGTCAACTATAATAACGTGTTGCATACTATTTATACATTGTAGATAACAAAAATAAATGTGTAATATAGGTAATTTAGATATACACATGTATGGTAAGACTTACTACTAGTAGGATTGCAAACTGACACAACTCTTAAATTTAGGAAACATGCCACCTAAGTTGAGAAGTGGAAGGAAGAGGGTTTCTCGAAAGGAGAAACTAGTTAGCACAGATAGTGTTGAAGATAGACCCGTAGGGGAAAGTTTAGAAAACTCAAACAAAGTAGAGAATCTCATGACCATTGTTTAGATAATGCAAGGAGAGATGACTCTGTATAGAGAACAAATGGCCCAATAGAGCAATTTGTTGGAGGTCATTAGGACTGAAATACAAAAACCTAAGAATAGGGGTCCTGAGTCAACAAATCCTATGGTAGAGCAAGCAAATGACATCGATGAAATGGATCATGTGGCTAAAGCCTACATTAATGGGGAACTAGAAAAGGATTTGAAACATGTAAAGGTTAGAAATTTTATCAAAAAATAAGGAGGAGACTCAGTAGAATCTTGGTTAAATGAATTGGAGGTTTACTTCTCCATGAGAAACTACTCTCCAACAACCAAGATAGTCTAGACCATAGGGATTCTAATGGAAACAAGTCTGGAATGGTGGGAGACCTTTTGTAAGGAGCAGAAAGTTAAAGTTATTCACTTCAAATGGGAGGATTTTGTAAAAGCCTTCAGAAAAAGGTTCCTCACTGAACAATTTTATATGAAGAAACTTGATGAATTCGTCCAACTCCAACAAGGGACCCAATCCATAGAGGGGTACTATAGGCAATTCGTAAGGTTGCTCAAATATGTTCCATATTATGAGAAGGATAATAAGTTGAAAGTACATAAATTCCTCTCAGGAACTGAGTATCAAATCAGAACTTCAGTGAATATGCACAAACCTAGTGATCTGGAGATGGCTTACGATATGGCATGCCAGGTAGAGTACAATCTGCACCCAAATAGGAAATTCTTCAACTCCTCAAATTGGTCAAAGAAGGAACATCATCACCAACCAAAGAGGAAGTGGGAACCTGAAAAAAATAGAAGGGTAGAGAAAATTCCAAATTTGCAAAGAGGAACAATGGGAAACTAGGAAATTTTAAGAAGAGGTTCCAAAAAAAGAATAAAAACAACAACAATGTTGAAATACCTCAACCTCTGAAATAGGTAGGACCACCTCCTATCAATGAGAAGGATAAGCCAGTTCAAGGAACAAATTAGAACCATAATATTGGATGCTATGATTGTGGGGGTCCGCACTATGCAAGGAATTATCCCCACCATGCAGAATCTAGCAAGAAGGCAAATGGGAAGGACCACAAAATCTATGCAGCCATCGAGAACCAGAACCTGGAAGGACAAGCAACTCCCTTGCTCATAAATGGTAAAATATTTGGTAGAGATGTTAAAATTTTGATAGATAGTGGAGCTACAGATAGTTTTATTTCTAGTAGCATAATAAGGGACATGCTGGAGAGACCTGGATCTTTGGCACAAGGGTGGAAAGTGGAGTATGGGTCAGGATAGACCTACTCCATGGATCAATGTTTCCCCATAGCTAAAATTTCCCTACCCACTATTTCTATCACTTGGCACCTATATGTAGCACCACTACATGCCTTTGATATCATCTTGGGCATGGATTGGTTAAAAGCTCACAAAGCTTTGATCAATTTCCAAGATCGATGGATTGAGTTTACTAATGATGAGGAGAAAAGAGTAAATATGGATAGTGAGCAAGGATCTTTTGAGCCAGTGCTATTGTCTGCAATGCAATTAAAGAAGGCCATAAGGAAAGGAGGAATGGTCTATGTGGTTAAATTAAAAGAAGTAGAGGATGACAATAAGGAAGAAGTATTTAAGAAATTCCTAATTCTACAAGAATATAGGGAAGTATTTACTTCAGAGCTTCCTAGAATACCTCCTAAACGTGAGTTTGATTTCACCATTGATCTAGTACCAGGCACAAAACCTATCCATAGGGCTCCTTACAGGATGAACCCTATTGAGATGCAAGAATTGAAGGTGCAACTCCAAGAGTTGCTCGACAAAGGTTTAATTAAACCAAATGTATCTCCATGGGGTGCACCGATACTATTTGTAAAGAAGAAAGATGGTTCACTAAGGCTATGTATAGACTACAAAATGTTAAACAAAGCTACCATAAAAAATAGGTATCCTTTGCCAAGGATAGAAGACCTATTTGATCAACTTAAAGAGGTAACCATATTTTCCAAGATTGATCTGAAATTAGGGTATCATCAGTTGAGGATCCGGGATGAGGATACTCACAAAACTACTTTCAAGACTAGGTATGGGCACTATGAATTCACTATCCTACCATTTGGGTTAACCAATGCACCAACTGCTTTCATGAATCTAATGAATAGTGTGTTTAGAAATCAGTTGGACCGGTTTGTCTTGGTATTCTTAGATGATATTCTAATTTACTCCCATAGTAAAGAAGAGCATGATAGACATCTGAAAATCATGCTAGAAATATTGAGAAAGAATCAACTCTATGGAAACATATCCAAATGTGATTTTTATGTTCCACAAGTACACTACTTGGGACATATAATTTCTGCAAATGGAATTGCGGTGGATCCCCAGAATATTGAGGCCATTTTGAATTGGCCACCTCCTACTAATGTGACTGAAGTGCGAAGCTTCATGGGATTGGTGGGATATTATCGAATATTTGTGAAGGACTATTCTAAGATAGCTTCTCCAATAACAAATATTCAAAGAAAAGGAAAGGAGTTCAAATGGATAGATAAATGTGAAGCCACCTTTCAATTGCTTAAACAAAAGCTCACTTCTGCTCCAATACAAAAAATCCTAGATCCACAAGGAAATTTTTTAGTATGCACAGATGCTTCCTTGGAAGGATTGGGAGGAGTGTTATCCCAAGATAAAGTAGTAGTGGCATATGAATCAAGAAATCTCAAGAAACATGAGACTAACTATGCTACACATGACCTAGAACTAGCTGCAGTTGTACATGCCTTAAATATTTGGTGACACTACCTTGTGGGTAGACCATTTGAGTTGAGAACTGACCACCAAAGTTTAAAATACATTTTTACTCAACCATTGCTTAACGCAAGATAGAGAAGGTGGATTGAGTTCTTGGTTGAATATGATTTTGGTATTGAGTATATCAAAGGGAAGGAAAACAAAGTCATCGATGCTTTGAGTAGGAGAAGGCACATTGCTGCACTGACTCAAAGTCATGTAGATCTCATGGATCAAGTTAAACAAGCCCAATATTAGGATCAGATTTGTAATGAAATCCAAGCTAAGATGGCACATGATCCTAGGATAGATAAGGATTATAGTCTCAAATATGGACTTTTGTGTTTTAAGGATCGGGTAGTCATCCTAAAAATGAATAATTTAATAAGGTCGATCATGAGGGAAGCTCATAGATCTCCATATTTCACTCATTATGGAGGGACAAAGATGAGATAAAACATGAAGAATACTTTCTATTGGTCTGGTATGAATAAGGAGTCACTGAATTTGTTGCTTGATGTTTAGAATTCTAGAAAGTGAAGATGAAACATAAACATCTAGCAAGATAGTTGTATCCACATGATGTGCCCATGCAAAAGTGGTAGGTAATATCAATGGATTTCATAGTTGGGTTACCTAAGACTAGGTACCAACATGATGCAATACTTGTTGTGGTAGACAAACTGACCAAAGTGGCACATTTCATACCAGGAAGCACCAAGGATGATGTGGTAGTAATAGCCAATAGATTCACCAAAGAGATCTTTAGGTTACATGGGTTTCCTGAAGTAATCATTTCTGATCGAGATTCTAGGTTCACATCCAACTTTTGGCAAGCTCTTCATCGTGCAATTGGCACCACTCTAAATATAAGTTTTGCTTATCATCCAGAGATAGATGGATAGATAGAAAGAGTCAATCAAGTCCTAGAAGATATGCTTCACATGTATTGCATGGATCAAAAGTCTCGATGGGAAGACTTCTTGCCTTTAGTAGAATTTACCTACAATAATGGATACCATGCTTCTTTAAAGATGGCTCCTTTTGAGGCTTTGTATGGTCGAAGATGCAGAACACCATTGTCATGGGATAATCTAGAGGATCGGGTCATCATTGGACCAGATACACTCAAAGAAATGGAGGAACAGATGAAGGTAATCCGACAAAGGCTTAAGGAAGCTTCGGATCGCCAAAAAAGTTATGCTGACTTGAAGAGAACTCCTCGAGAATTCTCTGTAGGAGATAAGGTATTCTTGAGAGTAAAGCCTATGAAAAGTGCTATCAAGTCGACTAAACTAGATCCTAGATATGTTGGACCATTCACCATCCTAGAAAGGATTAGCCATGTTGCCTACAGACTCGACTTGCCACCTAATTTGGCAAAGATCCATGATTCTTTCCATGTGTCCCTACTTAGGAAGTATATTGATGATCCTAATCATGTTTTGGATGTCTCAAAGCTGCAGATGGTGGACCCAACATACATTGAGGTAAATTCGGTAAAGATCCTCGAGTTTCGCTCCAAGAGGATGAGGAAGCGAAACATAGAACAATGCAAGGTCCAGTGGGACCTATATTCAGAAAGAAATACCACCTAGAAAAGGGTGGAGGACATGAGGAATCATTTTCCTTACTTATTTGAGAACAATATGTAATATTATTTTAGTTAGACTATGTTTGATGCATTGATAGATACTCTGATGCTTTATAGAGATACTTATGCATTGATAGATACTAAAAAACTTTATGATGATATGTATGCATTGACTTATGACTTGATACTTTATGATAATATTTATGCTTGTTTTTATGCTTTGACCTTACCATGCAAAGCAATTATTGATGGATGATTCAATACTAGTTCATGTAGTATAGATGCTTTATTTCTTGAAGAATATGGTACTACTGATATTTTGTTGCATCATAGGTCCAGGAGTTCTCATGGGTGGAAGAAGTTGCTCTTCTCATGGGAAGAAGGAGTTGCTCGACCACCAGGAATGAGATACTAGTAAAGGGAAAGGATGATGAAGACAACTCATGGGTAACACGGATTATTACCCGCATATAGGTGCATTATATACTCATGTTTACACCATTGGACAATGATGTCTGAGACTAGTCTCCTGGATTGGATGGTGATAGTGAGTCTATCTTAAAAAGGTCATCCATAGGATAAAACAATGGTGTGGAATATTGAGGTTGCATGGATGCCTGTGAGTGCAAATTGGTAAAAGCATTATGGTTATTTGTTTCCTTTGCTATGTTTTGGAAATGCATTAATGTTTTATGCTTGCTAACTATGGTAACACAAGGGATTGTGTTTAGTCTAAGGGGGGAGTATGTCACATCCCACCTCGATCGAACCCTTGTGCTTGACAAAGAAAAAGGAAACTAATGCTTATTTTTGTGAAGTCTTAAAAGGTATTGGAAATTTTTAGAGTTTTGGAAATTGTGGTGATTTATTTAATGCTTTTGAAAAATGCACCCTAGAAGGAAAATATATATAAAAAAGGAGAGGATTACTTATGAATTAAATTATTAGCATGTTTTGCATATTAATATGGAGTTAAATTTTAGGGAAGGAACATTTTGGCTCTAAGTGCCATGGGAAAGGAATCTAGACTTATAAGGCACTAGAAGGAATTTAAAAATTATAATATAGTCACCTTAGGTCTTCTAAGGCACTATTACTCCACCTTATATGCATCATCATGTCTAGCCTTATCTTCTTGGGTCTATACTTCCAAATGACCCCTCCAACAAGTCATTACCTAACTTGCCCTTCACCATTTGAAAAGGCACCTCCAAAATGCTATAAAAATCCACCATTTGATATCAAGAGGGAGATGCACAAGGGAAGGATTGGTGGACTTAGAAGGCAAGGAAGAGAAGTTTTGGAGTTTGTGAACATTGCAGGTCGAAGGGATATTCCTTCTTATCTTTGTTTTCATTATGTGATCTATGAATTTAAGCTTTGTTTATTCCCAAACATACAAATCATTTAGCAACGTTTACTCCATGATTTTAATTTGTATTCTATGTGATTAGTAGTGCTATTTAAGAAAAGTTTATTCTATAGTTTTTAATGTGTTTAGAAGTGTTATGTTACAATGTATATTATTGGATAAGGGTGTGTAGTAAACCATTATGTATTAGGTGTGAGACCCCGTGATAAGGTCACACGTCAAGAGAAAACGAAAGCCTCAAATAGCATGTATATAATATCAATTAGTCTAAGTCAACCTTCTAATTGGTAGAAACATTTATTCGTCCCCATAGAGACCTTATGTGACAACAAGACCTAGACCAAAAGCTCGTAGCTCAACACTGTCGGTGGAACCCTCATGACCATCGACTGGTGGTTATTAACTTATAGTGCTAGGGCACTCTTATATCTTAGCTCTCCCATGACACCATCAATGTGGGATATCATTGTGCTTGAATTTTTGTCATTGTGCTTGCAGTTACCAAGTTCTATCTAGACCCGATTTAAAATATATATGTACTCTCATTCTATCTAGATACGACATTATTTATAGGGTATTTAACCCTCTCTTCACTAATATGTGTAATTGAACCTTGAGTTGAACGAGCAAGTTCTTTGGGAAACAACCCTATAACAGGTCATTACTAGGTTTTATTTACGTCACCTTCAGATTGATGTAAGCTACTAGAGTTGGATAGTAACCAAATTCTCTTTCATATGATCAATTTACTTCCCCAAAAGTATTTTGATCCATCTAAAATCCACATCTTGCAGTTGATGTCGATAATCTACATTTTAATATGCGCAGGAAGAAGATCAGTGAATAAATATCAAGTCTTTGTCCCACATGGGACTTGTAGAGATAAAAAAGGCTATATAGATTTGTACTCGACCACTAATTAGTGGTCAAGGACCGCACCACTTGGTGGTCGACCAAGTCACCACTTGAATTTTTGCATGGAAAACCAAGGTTTATACCTTGTGAATGCTACTTGTTATACCCTAACTCATATTCTCTGATCACATAGTCCTAGTGCATCCACCTTTTACAAAATAGTGTTGTTGTAATCCCACATGCTTCCTGTGGAAGCAAGTGGAAGTCCTTAATAGATATTATTCATTCCTTATAAATAGACCACAAGTTGTGGTCCAGGCTAGCTAGGGCTAGCCGCCTAGACACATATACTAGGCGCTAGTGGGTAGTTAGCTAGCCCATGCAACCCTGGGGGTTAGCAGATCGAATTGAATCTTCCAAGCTTGATGGTCTAATGTGAGTTGTTGACCGCAATGGGAATAAAGAAATATGTTGTATTATATAAATTCAAACTAAACTTACTAAAATTTCAGTTAATGTATGGAAGTTTATTCATGCCAATTATGAAATAACATTTTTGTCAAACTTGATGCATGAATAAAGAACCCTCTTAGAGGATTCTACATCAAATTGGTTAACTTAGCAATGTATTTTTGAAAATACTATTAGAAAAATCTTAAAGGCAATATTTACGTAAACTCCAATAAATCTGAGGAAGAACCTTTGACCCAATTTGCAAGACAAAAACTACGATAAACTAGGTTCAAACCTTAGTTTGGTATTGTATAAATTTTGAGGCAAGATTGTGGTAGAGATTGGTGTTAACCTGGGGTAAAATCTTGTCTATAGATTTTGTGACAAACTTGGGAAAAGATTTGTAATAATCTTGTTGATAGACTATGTACCATTTTATTGGAAACTATAGATTAATCTTGATGAAAGATTAGTTAAAAAATTTATTGCTAATTTTGTGAATCTATAGTGTGTTCCGGAGGTAAATTTGAGGCTAAATTTGTATATCTATAGTGTAATCTTGTTGATAGATTACGAGACAAGTTATAGATAAACTTGAGTAATCTTATTGATAGATTACAAGACAAATTGGTAGCTAAATTTGTGGAAAAACTATAGACTACAAGATAAATTAGTAGATATATTTGTGAAAGAACTATAGTGTGACCATGATGGTAGATTATGAAACAAATCTTGAGAAACTATAATATGATCTAGTGATAGATTATGAAATAAACTTATGGAATGATTTGTGAATCTATAGTTGAATCCATTTTTTTAAATGCTATTTTTGGTTGAAAGAAATATGAGTTACTTATAAAAGTATTATCTATTTTATGCATGAAAAGATTCCATTCATGAGTGAATTTATGGAAATATCTTTTGAAATGATTAACAATAATTGAATGTAATAATATTTTTTTCACCCAGGTGTTGTAGGTGAGTTGGAGAGGAGAGGGCAATCCTCCAAGGGAGGTCCTAGGTTCGAATCTCCACCCTACCAAAAATCTGAATTGGGTACCCAAAATCCAATTGATAATGTTGGTGCGGGCAGGGCTAGGTGCGACTCTCGGGTGACTTTGACAGTGTAGAACCCCCTGTTCGTGGTCTCTTAGACCAAGGCGGCCCCACAAGGGGTTTTTCACTTAAAAAAAAATATTTATTTCAAAGGTATATATTTGTGGAAAAATGATATGGGATGAAAATTGATCTTCTCTTTCCCTGTAATTTCTCTTATCCTGATAGCCTCGACTATCGTGATTGCCCCGATTTCCTTGGTAACTGCTACCATTTTTGTAAAATTGAGATCTATCTCTATCCCAATTTCTCTTTTTCAAATTCTTTTCCCACTTTGTTGAGCTATCATTTTTCTTTCGCAGTTCTTCTCTCTCGAAGGGTTTCTAGGTAGTAAGCCTTTTTAGCCTTCTGGTGGGCTAAATCACAAGCAACGGTAAAATCTGTAGGCTTCAAAAAGATAATTATGTGTCCAATTTTTGGGTGCAAACATAGGAGAAAATTTTACACCTTTATTTCAGTCCGCTGTTCATATTCAATCATATACTTGAGTAATTCCATAAAATATTGGTAGTACTCGATCACAGTCATGCTTCCCTGAGTTAATCTTGAAAATTCTACAGATTTCTCAAGATAAAGTTGGGATGTTAGGAACATATATTTGAATGCTTTCACAAATGTTTCCCAGTGGAAATCAGTAGCCTCCACATTATGTGTTTTACTATACGTATCCCACCAATCAACAGATGCTCCATTTAGACGAATACCGCCCATGAAGTTTTTGATTTGATGACAAAATATGCCTCTACGCTATTTATCCATCTCTGTACCTCTTCTCCATCTCCTCTACCATTAAACTTGGATATGCCAATTTTTTGCATACCCCTAATTAGCTCAGTGCCCACCTGTCATCTCCCAGGGTCTACAGATGTTTCTTCTTTAGTTGTTACTAGTTCCTTCCCTTTGGACATTTGTTTTTTTAACTGTTGAGCAATCATCTCTTACTGTTGAATAAGTTGAGCCTTCTATTTTTCCATGTGTTATAGCATCTAATCCTTTTGTTGTTCCATATGCTCAGTCATATGAGCTCGCTATAGGTCCATATGCTCTTTCTGTTGGCTCATCTGTTCTTGCATTAATTACATCATTTTCACTAGCTTATATTCTTTTTTTGCTAGTCCTTTTTATTTCCTAGTTATTCGAGGAGATTCTGTGACTTTTTCCAAGGCTCCCATACCCATTATTCTTTGGAGGACTCTCTTTGGATTGTCAACCAACCCTTCCCGCTGAGCTGTCATAGGTCTTTTCGAGGAGCTTGCTTTCAAAGCAGATGCCATCGCCTATTTAGAAAAGAGCTTTGTTAATTGTTTTTGTTTTGGTTTAGGTTATTAAGAAGTTAGTTCAAATTGCCTAAAATTATGCTTTTCATAGGTTTGTCTAAAGTTTCTTTGCCTAGGGGTTTGCAACCTAGAGCTCTGATACCAACTGTAACAACCCAAGTCCTACCTACTTGGTTGTCCTTTTAAGAAGATCACAAAATAAAAAGTATCAGTACGAGGCATTCAAAATCTTCTTAGGTACCCATTTCGTTGCAGAAAAAAAATCCAAGAGATCGAGACTGGCTAGGTCCCGTTAAATGTTGCCACAGGTGAACTTCACTCCCATCCAAAGAACCCAAGTTCAGGCATGGGTTTCTCCTCTAGGGCCCATTTCACCTAGAGGTTGGATGCATATTTTTATGAGTTCCTATCATTACTACATGATATGTAGGAATTAGCTTATGCATTCTTGAGCTAAATGAGCATCCACCTACCCTAGAATTCATCTAGGATCTACCATAATATTGGCAAAGGACCTGGTGTTGCTTGACTTGATTCGATTGACGACTCAATGTCCCATTCTACCTTGTAATTGGATAACCCTCAATCGTTTCAAGATTAAGAAGCACCTCTCTGTACTATTAGGAATTAACCTAAGAGTGACGCCTATTTCGTCCTCCTTTACCTCCCATAGTGTCATTCCCACCAGAATTTCGATTATTCTTGAATGTAGACGACGTTTGTCCTCCCACAAAAATATTTATTGGTTGAATACAATGATTGTCATACCCATAATATTTGAAAATGATCATTATTGCTTGTGTTTTCTTGAGATTGTCCCTTTCCACAATCTCTATATTTGAAGGATTTACTTTATGGTTTTTGGCTAAGATCATATGGATGGTTATTTGTTTTACAAAAGCTTACTTTTTAAATTTCAATAGCATACTAGACAAAGTAGTATGTAGGGTTTAATTTTCTTGTAATTTATACAATATCTAATTTATAATATCTATTGACCAAATTAAATGACTATACTATAAAATTCTTTGAAGAAGCAAAAGTTTTTAAATTATAAAAGACATCAAGGAATATAGCAAGCACATCTAAGTTATAATAGAATATGGCGAAGACAAATAAGTAATATAAAGATTATTTATTTATTAAAGTTTGGGTATTATATATTTTTTAATTTACGAACCTAAATTTCTCCATTTGGTATTATTTTTAAATAAGGCTCAAATTATTTCATTGTTACTTTATATCATAGTAAATGCACTAATATTTAATCAAATCTTCCATTGGCAATCATTAGAAAACCGTGCTAACTTCTTAGACAAGAAAACATTACTATGGTTTATAATGCGTGATGATGGTTAAATTTGGATCTAGAGCTAAGATTTTAGACAAGTCTATTTTCGATTTTATATTATTGAGCTATTAAAGTACATAAAAGAACATATTTTATAAAACAAAATATATAAAATTTAAAAACCTACGAATCCACGAATTAAAACATTTCCTATCTATGCTCAAATACTTTTAAAGGCAGTTTTGCCATCCTGTCAATCAAAGCTAAAGTTTCCTTACTTTTATCTATCATTTGTGCTTTCTACGAGACCTATCATTTCTCTCCTTGTAACTAATACGTTATTTGATGTTTGCTATGTTCTAATACATAAGTTCTTTATTTAAATCTTCCCTTGATAAAGCCAGAGGTTGCTTTATTATAGATTTGTTGATATTTATGACTTTCCACATTTTAAACTCCCAAACCAATGAAATGTATTTAATCACCTCAGATTAAAATTAGTCCCTCTTAAATTGTCTTTCCATTTTAGAGACCAACCTAACTTTCTTTCTCAGATGGTCTCGATAACAAACATGCAGTCTAAAAAAATGTCGCCTCCCAAGCTTAAGAATAAATTAACAGAAAACCCTTAAATATTATTGATTTAAAATATAAGATTTATAGAGCTCTGAATATAATTGAATCTTAACAACCTAACTTTTCCTAACGATTTTATTGGAAAACTAAATCAATTTAAACTTTACTTCGTCTATCGCGTCCTGGGAGAATGTAATCCATATTATTGAATGCACACATCTAAAATTTGGCATGCGTCTATCATACCTATTTTCTTAATATGGTCTTCGAAAGAGGACTATATGAGGTCAACATTATTTTTATCCTATGTTTATTAATATACGTAATTTATGGCACTTTTAAATAATGCGCTAGGTTGGTAGAGCAATATCATATTACTGGTATCATAACCAAGGAGTAAGGCAACTATGTGTTTTACCTTATTCTGTTATTGTGAACGAGGCGCATGGCTAATATTCAATCTTCAAGCTAATGGGCACTCGTCATAAGCACTCTATTCACTTGTCTTGGCGAAATTACAGGTTGTGGCTAGTTACTAATTGAAAGAATGAAACATTTCCTAGAATGTTTGCACTACCTACACAATCGATACCATTCATTTATTGCTTACATTGCCCAATTCATAATTCAAGACTCTACGGTACATTCCTTAATCGTTTTGTTATTTCCAAGCAAAACAAAGTTGGACCTGACAACCTACTAAAATGTTTAAGTCGGTTAAGGACATATGCTAACAATGTTTGAACTAAAACTTATCAAGTCAATTTCTAAGGATTTTTGCTATTTCAATGACAATGTCCTAAAAGAAATTATTTTATGAAATTGCTTAATTACCAGCAAAGATCGTAATGAAACATTTTATCCATTTATAAATAAAGCCAAGAGTTGTTCATGCTCTAGTAAGAGGTAAACATATTTAACTTTCGAGCTGCCATACAATAATTACTTGATTTTGACCATAAGATATACATTAAAAAAAAAGCAATTTAAATATTTATGGCAGACTTTTTCCATATACAAAACGTAAGATACACGTAGTGAACAATTACTAGACCAATTTATTCTCAAATATCATTGACATTTTTTCTAGGGTGCCTACGGCTTCACATAAGACAAGTGTATATCTATTGACAACAAGGAAAGAATATTCAACCATGGCCACTCTACTACTCTTGGTACTCATTAATCACAAAGGCCATCTTTTCTCAACTATTGTGAGAGTAAAACAAAACCAGTAGAGTAACCATCACACACCGAATGAAAGCCCATAGTTTTTTATTACGCTTCAAATGTCCTTCTAATCAAGATAACTTGTAGGGGGATCAGAGCGATCGTTGACACTAAATGAATGCACCCTATCCTAGTTATGCATACAAGCTAATGCATATATTTTCAGATTACAATACAAAATTTTTGGTTTAAAATTAGCAGTTGTCTTAAATCCATGCATTCTACCTGAGATCCACTCAACACTATACACTATTTTTTTTAAAACATGTAATACATTTTGACCAATACTATTATTTTCTTACAAAGCCCTATAGCACTAATTCAGTCACAGTTCGTTTTAATAAATTTATATAAATATTATACAGATGTCAAACAATTTCCAAAAGCCTCCTTAACATTATCATACAGTAAACATAAATATTGAGTGAATGAATGCAAGGCCAACCTGCCTAAGAAACAAATAGTCTTTAAAATTCTTCTTTCAAAGGTAATTTTTGCACAACTTTCTTCCACACTTCACAACACCAGAGCTTCTTAACCAATGCCCCTTTTCAAACACCTTTATTTCTTTTAAATAGATGGCTCTTAGGCATTATTGAGTGACATTTTTGCAAGCTCATGCAAATACCTTCTTTAGAGGTGAGCCAGGTGTTTAATTGAGAGTTTTACATGACATAATTATTACAAGTATTTAAATTAATTTTATTTATTATTGTTTTTTTATAATTTATTTTATATATCCACACATATATTTTTTATATATTATTTTATTTCTTCTTTTATTTTATTTTCTTTTATATATATACATATTTCTTTATATTTATTAATTTTGTTATTGTTATTATTTTAAAATAATAAAATATTCTAAGTATCAAAATATAGAACACAAAATCCCTAAATGTGGCTACATGAATGCAACTACATGGACCGCTGGTGGATGTATTACCAATAAGGTTCATAGGCCCTAATAATGACAAATACTCCACCGCTCATCATATCCCAATCTTACCTTTCCCCAAAATTCTTTATCTGCCATCAAGAGGAGGTATACTTTTCCTATACAGTTCTTTTAGTCGGTGACACCTGCACCTGCAACCATAAGAAGATTTGTAGTACCATATTATTGCGATAAAGTAAACATGCATTAAGTTAGATTTTGGAGGAATGTTACATACTCCCCCTCTAAGATTAAACATAGTCCCTGTGTTTACATTGCTCGAAAAAGTAAACAATGTACAACTAATTATATGATCGACACTGAAGCATAATCATAGCAGAATTAGCATACATTTATACATAGTAGAAATATATATATATATATATATATATATTTCGCAAACCAAAAATATTATTATATCATTGTTCAAACAAAATTGAAAATTATTTTTGAACAACATATTTCTTAATGGTCCTACTAGACATAACACTATTCTATTTTCTTCAGCTTGATTAGTTCAAATTTTTATGGGATGGTTCTTAATGTGGTGACGATTGGGCATCTATAGCAACATAAATCTTATGTTCTGGTTTCTTAGGTTCTTTTCTTCTATTCTCCCTTTCTAGGCATTTGTCGGTATAATGAGCTCCTCGACAATAATAACATCCATCACGTGGAGCTTTTTATCTCCTCTCACCAGCATTATGTTCTTGGGTGCCCGCTCCTTGTGCAGGAATTGTGGATTTCATTCTTAGGAAAGTATGGGATTTCCTTCTTTTGAATTATGGAATGCTTTAGACATTTACATTATGAGGAATATATTGTGTTTGGTTGCATTTAATTAGAAATTATTACATTCTACTGCTTGTTTAGAATGCATTATCATATACATGTAATGGGTTGTCCTGATCCTACAAAATCCTTCAACCTAGTACTGGTGGTTTGAGTTGGATCAGATGAAGCAATGAGTTGCTTGAATTCTATTTGATATGTATATTTGTTATAATAATGCCTCATTGATGTAAGGCTCCTGTATTGTAATAATATATCTATATTGAGAATGATTTGTAAATTGATACAAAATGAATTGTATCACTCTTTAAGAAGATCTATAAATAATGTAATTCTCAGTTACAAGCAATTATGGAAAATAAAGTAAAGTTATATCATGGCATGAAGTTATCATATATTAGGGTTTAGATATTTAAATGAGAATTAAAGATTGTGTTTAGATGACATAAATTAACCCTAAATAAAAGAGAAAGGATAAATCATGTATAACACTTAAATATGGATCTCTAGTGATTAAATATAAGAATGATCATAAGGGAGAATTTGAATATTATCTCATATCGTGGAGATTAAAATTGAATAAAGCAAGTAAGGTATAATGGTAGACATTAAAAAGTCTATGAGGGTTTGTGTGATAATCTCCTTGGCTACCCATTGTTGATATGGGGAGAGTTAAACATTGCAATGATTGATTTTCTATCTTTAGGGAATAACAAGCTAATATTTAAGGTATACACCTAATGTACGGGTTGAAAGAGAACTAACATAAGGCTAGATTAATGTTGATTTAAGCTAGTAGGGAAAATAGAGTTCCCATTTTAGATAGGAGAATTCCCAATTGTAAGGTAAAGAAACTTACCCATAGGTCATTATAGGGGTTGGTCACTCCTATCCACGGGATAAACACTGACCACGTTCCTGTGAAGTGTAGCCTTGGACTTACTTGAAAACTCATCCTTAAGAGAACCAAACAAAGATTCTTCTTATTCACTTATTGATCAACGACCTAGATATGTATATAAAAAAAATAAAAAATCTAAGATTGGTTGGTTTTGGTATGAATGTTACAACTATCATCTTCAACTTGTCATGCAAGGATTCCAACTAGGTGGCCTTATTAGGAACACCATTGCTTTCAAATTTTCTTTTTTTTTCTCATTGAGGATTCTTCTAATTTTATTAGAAGCAAGGAGTTTTCCTTGCTAGAGAAGATGTTAGGAAAACTTGCATCTCTAAACAATTTCATTTATTTTTTTTATTTCTTAAATTGATAGATTTATTGTATCGTAGGTAGTCCTACATTTTACAATTATTTTTGTATGTTAGGAATCCCTTTTAGTTGCTTGACTATGATATTTATATTAGATATACCTAGCTACTTGACTTAGTCTTCAATTATTTTTGATAGTTTTTGTAGCACCTATGCCAACTCATTTTCTACTTATTCAATTGCATTGGAGGTTTGATCAAAGATGGCCCCTAAATCTACAATGAAGTCAAAAG
Source organism: Wollemia nobilis (assembly GCA_028583015.1). Taxonomy (NCBI): domain Eukaryota; kingdom Viridiplantae; phylum Streptophyta; class Pinopsida; order Araucariales; family Araucariaceae; genus Wollemia; species Wollemia nobilis. Next base: position 3,479,730 of record JAQPPZ010002515.1, read on the forward strand.
AAGTATTTGGCTTGTATGACCTTAGTGTATATGTTATTCCATAAGGACTGGAATTACTCAATTATTGAGGTGTGTGCTTCTACCACCTTGGCCTTCTTCAACTCCTCATTTTTCTTCTTCAATTCAACGATTTATTCATATTTCTCTTAGGTAGATGCTTGCACTTGATTAAATTGAATATTTAGGTCTTATTTTATTTTTATAGTTGTTGCCTTATTTAGTTTTTTTCTTGCACCATGTATTTTGAAAGGTCTTCTAGATGATTCTTCAATTCATCATTTTTTGCAAAATAGTTTTTCAAAATTTCTTATATTTTAACTCATTTCTTTCATCCATATCTTTCTTTAATGCCTTGACTTCTTGTTTGAGTTGTCTTTTTTCAATTTTCAACTATACTACTACTTTTATAATTTTAAATGCCTACTTTGTGTATGTTTTTAGCATCAATGATTGCTCAAGTATATTAATATTAAATAACCAAGTGACATAGTTTGTTAATATTTTATTAGGCTTAATAGGATCCAAGTGGAGAGCTTATGTTATTATTAATTTCTTTCCACCCTTGATGAGTTGCATCCATAAGACCATGGGTGCCTTAGGAGCTAAGACCTTGAGCTTGACAACTTCTTCTCTTATTTGCTCTTGGTCTCCTTCATGGAGCCAATGACCTCAAAGATTTATTCCTTGCCTAGGGCTTTCGTTTGCTTCCAGATGAATGTTTGTATAGGTCCTATAATAGACTATTGTGTCTAGGTGGTTCATACTAGGTCATTACAAGATGATGTCGTCTCCATTCTAAGGAATTGATATGCCAAGATACATGGATTTATAGATGAATGATATGACATGGTGAAAGGGGTGAACTAGGTAGTAATGGATGTTGGAAAAGTGATGGTGTGGGTACTAATACTTGAGTAGTAATTTGTGTTAGTATAGTGGAAAGTGATGACGTGAGAGAAGTGGTGAGGATATCAAAATATGTAACAAGTGGGTGCATTACAGTGACTTCGAAGGAAGATGTGGCTAAAGAAAATGAAGTGATTGGTAGTGTAAGGGATAAAATTGGTCACTTGCAATTGGAGGGAGTGTTCCTTCAAGTTACCCTATAATTGTGTTTATGCGCAATGACATGAGTACACTAAAAGAAATAAAAGAGACTTGAGAAAAGGGAGTAGAAGAAACATGAGTGGGACAAGGGATGTAGAGAGGAGAAGAGGATGAACATGAGAGAAGTGTGGCATTGAAAGTGGATGTGGAGATTGTTGTAGCCTCTAGAGCCAAAACCCCAACTTCCAAGGCTCCATCCTCAGTTGGAAAAAAAACTATATGTGTAGAAAATTTCCATGTTATTTTTCCTCCCTCTAGTACTTCTATTCCTTAGGGCATTGGGGGTTTAGCCACTACTAATTTCTTCTTGTCCATTATTTTTTCAAAATCAACCCTCTTGGAACAAATTTTATTTGTTTTGTTTCTTTGATGGTGCTACCTATGAGTGCAAGCATTGACAAGGAAATGACTATGATTGAAATAGAGGGACCACCTAGTATGTCAGCTTTTATTCATGTCCTCTTAGTTCCTTATTTGTTTGTGGGCTATGTCCAATGCACTAAATAATTTTGTGTCAACATGCCCTTTGTACATGGGGTCCTTTGTGGTACCTTTTTAACATCTCATATTTTGCTAGGATAGGATTTTTCTATCTTTATCCTCATACTAACATAGAATTCTTACCACTAGGGAGAGTGATATTGCCATTGCTACAGTTCATGTTTGTGCCCATAATTAAACTTTGACTTGGCAATGACAATGTCTTTGTCCAAATTTACCCCCTCCACTTGGTGCCTATTTTCATAAACTTAGAAGGTGTTGATGTTGGTGTTAATATCTCACTTATGAATAACAACTCAAGGTCATAAGACCAAAAGTATTATAACAATGTCATCCCCAAGTTCTTCAATTGTCATCAATGAATAGATGACATCCTCTTGTCTTTGGATTAATTGAAATTATTACTTCCTTGGTGTTGTAGAAGATGGCCTTCTTCTATCCCTTGAAGTACTTTTGAGCAACATAATCCAATTGTATCACATACTCTAAGGTTGAATAGATAATTTAACATAAATATAAGCGGTTTATAGGGCATCTTAGAGAACCCATATAGCATAATAAAATATCTATATTTGCAAGGATAGAAATCTCCATTAAGCAATTTTTTGGACTTGAGGAGGTCGTGACATTATTTTAATAATTGGAGGATGCTATCCTTCAGCCCCTTCATGATTGGGTGATAGACCATGTCATAGAAATCATAAGGGGATTTTACTTATATCTTACATATTATATCTATGTAGTCACAAATTGCCAAGGATTTGTTGTTAGCAAATATTTGGTTTAGTTGTAACTTAGGAAACCAATGCTTTTTATAATTGAGTATCAACTAGATGAGGTATCAAGAGTAGTTGAACTAGCTTATTTATGTAAAAATTCTAAGCTTCGTGTTCATATGGTTAGCTAAACACTTCACATAGTCCAACATCTAGTAATGGCTTGGGTAGTGCTCTAGTGCTACAACATGGCCACATGTTCCTCCATGACTATCTTGTTAGTCATGTCTCCTAGGACCACTGGTATGCCCAACAAGACCATTTGTACATCCTCCTTAAACTACCCAATTTTGAAAAATAGCTCAAAATTTTGGTCATCTTGAGGGTTCTTTAGTTGTATTGCCAAATATTCTCTTCACATATTATAATTGAAGTGGTTGTAGTACTCCATTTGAGCCTATGCATTGCATGTTACCCATTGTGCTACACCATCCTTTGTATTCATCATTTTTATGTTCTCATTTTCTATGATGAAGATGTTGTTCTCATCCTAGGTCTAGGTGTACACAAAAAGATGGTCTTTATCATATTTCTAAGCATACATTTCTACAATTTTAGGAAAGTCCCACACCTGAGGAACTAAATTCATCACCAATCTAAAGTTCCACATGTGGTTGATGCTTTAGGAATCTGTCCTTTTACCCCATGTTGGACTAGCAAAGAGTTTCTTTTCTGATCTTGATTGGAGAGTGCTTGTATTGCCCCTCAACTACATTTCAATAAGGGTAATTATACATGTTTGTGGTCTTTTGGATTTTGTAAGGTCTTTTATTTTTTTTAATCCATGAGAGGCCTACTTGTTCAACTTGTACGTGAATACTAAATGGAACTACTACAATGGTTGTTGGTGGGATCACTAGGATTATCTCACTATGTTGTTATTGGTTGTTACACTGGTATACATTTTATTTTTGAAGCCTTCACCTTGAAAATATTTAAGTCTAGACATAATTAGTAATCTATTAGTTTCCTTTTCCTATTGGGAAAGTGATTCATCAAAAATAGAAGTAGCAATTTGCTACTTCTAGACTTAGAATAATTTTACTCACTTTTATGGGAAATAAGTGATTTGCCCAACTGTAAATTGGTGACTCTTAATGTAAGACTTAGGTGAATGCTCTAGGCTCATCTTAGTAATCTACTCCCTATTAGGGCAAATCACAACCTGAGACTTGGACTTGCACAAATAAAGGTAAAAGAAACAAGGAGGCCAATTTTGAGGTTTGATGTCGAAGGTAAAAGGCACATTGAACAACAATGCATTTGTAGTGGAAGTAGAGGGAGGAACATCAAACTATTGTGTTTAGTGTGAGCTACAATGATTTGTTAAGCTTGAATTCATGTGGTGTCTAATGGTAACAAGAAAGCTTCTTCCCTATGCTCAAATGCTCCCTAGTAGATTGCTCTATTGTCCTTGCATAGTTATGGCTTCCTCATGTTTTGCTTTTAGGATAGTGAAAGTAAGGATCACAACCCCCTTCACAAATGCCAACTACACTACATGTGTATTTATGACACAAGTGGAGATTCATTGATTTCAAAATGATGAGTCGCTCATTTCTTTGTGTCTTTTCGACCAAGCGGCATTTAGGGAGATTCTTAGTGATTAGCTAATATTTTGATGATTTGTTATTTTCACAAATTTTGGTGAATTTTTGGTGAATTGCTATTTTGGGACTTAGAAATTTTTTTATAAAAAATTATACAACTTTTGAGAAACAAAAGGAAGAATCGGGATGCCCTGATGCCTTTTCCAAGGTTTCACCTAGACTAGGAGGGAAATTGCTTTTCTTTCAATTTTTATTTTATTTTTTTATATATACTTTTCCATTTTTAGTTTTTTGCATTTTATTTACAAAGAAAAAACAAAAGAAGGAAAATAAAAAGATAGGGAAAACAAAGAAATAACTATGTGAATGTTTACAAGTGCTTTTCCTAGGCTCTAAAGGGTCCTTAACTATTACTCATTGATTGAGATAGGTAAAAGCCTTCCACCAAGTATCATTAGTTTGTAAGCATTAGTTCCTGGAACATTGTCAACTTGGTATGGTCCCATTCCAAAGTGAGTCAATTTTCTTGTGTTTCCTAGACATGCGCCTATCTTCATCCCATATGAAAAATGCACAACAACTAAGAAAAAATTGAATGAAATCAACACATCACCCAAATTCATAAAAGAAAACAAATGGAACATAAAAAGGAAAATGAACACGAAAGATTTATAGTATTTACTTTGGCACAAAAATCCTTCACTAATATATAAAATGATGGGTGAATGGAAGTATAAATATTAACCATGATATAATGTTAGTGATTTAGGCATATGACCTATTTAGGGCATGGACTTATACCAAAAATGCCTAAACACCTAATTTTTTCATAACCATGCTATCAAAGGCATATTTTTGTGCTTAGGAATCCGCTTTGATCCATTCAAAAAGCATTGAAAAGCTTAAAGGGAAAAAATTAATTTTAGCAAGCAACCTTGTAATAGACAAGGTTGCTAGAAACCACATGGAATGAACACTCTACAAGCTCTCAAAAATGCAAAACAAAATATTTACTAAAAATAGTATTTTTTATTTTTAGATTTTTGTAGCTAAAATGCATCTCTAACCATGTTGACATATCAGTAAAAGACAATATATATATATATATATATATATATATATATATATATATATATATATATATATATATATATATATATATATATATATATATATATCTCGTGTGCGTGTGTGTATGTATGTATGTATATATATTACATGTGTACGTATGTAATTTTCATTTAATGCATGCTATGTAACTCACGAAAAGTGAATCATCACATTTCCACATAGATGACCTTCCAACTCATGAAAGGTAAACCACTAAATTTCAAATGGGTGACTTCTTATATTCACAATATATTTTCAACACATTAAAAAAAATTGTATAAACAAAGATGCACTCCTAAATATAGAAATCGTGAGTAATGGATGCAATGTTATAACTTCATATCTTTTCTCAAAGATCGCATTCATTGTAGTCTATTTTCTAGGCAATGAAATAGTCCTATTATTTTGCTTATGTATCTAGCTTTTTCATTTTTTATACTCTATTATTGTTGAATTGCACTCTTTCTTGATATTTCTTAACACAAAATTCTAAGTTTTCGATCAATTAGAGATCCTAATAACAGTCGAAATTACATATTATCAAATCAAAATATAACACATGGATCACCTTACAAGGTGAAAAAGGGCTTGTGGAGCAATACAATAAAAGTACAATGACAATCATGGCCAAAAGTGTTAGATTATACATTTCAACAAATACATGACATTGACATCTAGTTGAAACCACACTACATGTTGTGTATGATCCATAATAGAATCGATGATGTAAAAATTTAAATATGGTTGTACTAATGTGGTGGTGCCATCACACATCCGTTTAAGTGTAAAATTGTAAAATAGAGATAATATGAGGAAGGTAAAATGTTGAAATTTTAACTTCTTGTATACAAGAGATGTCTAACCCTCTTAGACTAACACATGGGTTGGACAAAGTCATTTTGTTCAAGATCTATCAAGCCACATACATTCCATGAAAGCATTTTATGAAACTGAACCCAAAGTTCATTTCTTCATACATACCTCAAGTAGCTCATTATTGTCTTGTAAAAAAGAAACAAAAAAAATCCAAAAAACAAAGTAAATAAGCATCATAGAAAGATACTTCAAAGGCTTCATGTCAAAAGTAAACACCTTGTTTATTGAACGATTACGAGCGCTTCAAGGACTATGACTTAAGATACATTAGTGAACAAGACTTTTTCTTCCTTAAAGATTAGAGCCCACTCTAAGTGAGATTTTTGAGAAATTGTCATGGTAGGTAGTGAGCAAGAAATGAGAAAGGAGGTAGTGTGTGTTGGAATGTTGTGGAAAATCCATAGAACTCTAAGAAGTTTAGGATTTTAAGGGGCCTAACAACCATAGAGGTGATTTTAGGACTATTATTGCTAAAGATATTGAGTCCTCTTAATCATAGGCCATTGATTATACCTTTTTATTTTTAGCAACAATGGTCCAACCCTCATCCCTAGTCAGTCAATCACTACTTTAAGAATAGTCTTGGACTCTAGTCGAACAATGAGTAAATAAGTTTCAATCTTGAAATCGACAACTTGATAATAAAAATATGTTTTAAGCAAATTAATATATACAAACTTTAGGGTCTGTCACTTGTGTCCATTTTGAACATCAATGATTTCCTTGAGCTCTTACATAAGATTGACACAAACCTAGTTTTGTGGTCAAGCTACTTAAAATTGATCTTGTTCATGACACATAAAGATTTTAATGGGCTTGACTAGTTTATTAAGGGATATCTATAAAGGCAATGACAAATAAAGTAATGCAACCCCAATGAGGAGTCTAAGATATAGTCTTAGAGACAATAAACTTCAGGGACTACGATAAGAGAATTCAAATATTCTATACAAAAAGGTCCATTACTGAATATGGACTTACACATATGAGTTTCATGTTAATACAACACTAAAAAATTGAGCATATTTTTTGAGGGTATATGGCCAACATAAAAGGGTATATAACCAATAAAAGATCTTACTAGAGTATAATCTCAAACCATGAAAAAAAATCCTATTTTCATTTACTAATAAACTATATTGTGAAATGATAAAGGTGCCATGAATTGATGTTAATAAGGGTGAGGAATCCCACATAAGCGAGACCAATGGCTTGTACCTCTGAGCCTACTACCTCATTGGCAAAGAGTTTGAAAAGTGTTTGGACTCATAAATCACTCAAGTCTCACAACTAGATCAATGTGAGATTATTAGCACATGCACACACTACACTAATTAAGGACAACTCAGTATTAAAGTGGAACATAATTCCATCATATAAATATGCCACTAGAACAACAACTTGAGCATTGCAATGACCGATTATAAATAAGGAGGGTCAACTATCTCCTCCACACATCATGACTCAATGTTAATAAGGGTAAGAAATCCCACATAAATGGGAGGATCAAGGGTTAGGTATTAAAGTGGAATAGAATCCCATCATAGAAATATGCTAATGGAAACAATAGCTTGTAGAAATAAAATCACAATAGTCGATTAGAAATCAAAACTTATAGGGAGTAGGGGTGTACATTGAGGGGGGCTAATGATGGAGACTTTGGAACTATGAATAAAAGTTCAAGGTTCAAATCCTACAAGGGATAAAGTTGTACTTTATCCCTTGATACCCAAAGTATGGTTAGATAACAATATATTGGGTAAACAACATCCTCCATGAGAATCGTCTCATATGGCCTTTGGCCTCGCAAGTGTTAAAAACTACTACTTTGAAAGGACCAACTACTTAGATAACAATATATTGGGTAAACAACATCCTCCATGAGGATCGTTTCATATGGCCTATGGTCTTGTAACATCCTCCATGAGAATCATCTAATATGGCCTATGACCTTACAACCGTTAAAAACTAATACTTTAAAAGGGCCAGCTACCCCCCACACATGTGCAATGACTCAATGTTAATAGGGATGAGGAATTCCACAAAAGCGAGACTATGGGATTGCACCTCTAAGCCTACTACTCTATTTTTGTAAAGCTTGGCAAGTGGTTGGTCTCATAAATCACTCAATTCCCACAATTGAATCGATGTGGGATTATTAACACACACATTACACTAATTAAGGAGAACTAAATATTAAAGTAGAAAAAAATCAAAACAAATTATAAAAAATAGAGCATCGTAATGATTGGTTAGAAATTAAGAGGGTCAACTACCCTCACACACTTGCTATGACTCAATGTTAATAGGGATATGGAATCCCACATAAGTGGGATAGAGGGCTTGCACCTTTAAGCTTGTTGTCCTATGACTCAATGTTAATAGGGGTATGGAATCCCACATTAGTGGGATAGAGGGCTTGCACCTTTAAGCTTGTTGTCCTATTAATAAAGAGTTTGCCAAGTAGTGGGGATCATAAACCACCCAGGTCCCACAATTGGTTCAATGTGGAATTATTAATATATAACTTGTATTAAAAATGAATGAGAACTAGGTATTAAAGTGGAATAGAACTCCATAAGTATACACCACTAAAAATAACTTGTATAAAAAAAAAGCATCATAATGATTTGGTTTTATGCCACTAGAAACAACTTGTAGAAAGAAGAGCATCGCAATGACCAATTAAAATTCAAGAGGGCCAATGCCCCCCACATAGGTTCCATGACTCAATGTTAATAGGGATGACGAATCCCAAATAAGTGAGATAGAGGGCATGCACCTCTAATATTACTATCCTAATGACAAAGAGTTTGGAAAGTGTTGGTAATCATAAACCATTCAAGTCCCACAAGTGGAACAATGTAGAATTATTAACATCGCACACACTACTAGGAGACCTAGGTATTAAAGTGGAATGGAATTCCATCATAGGAATGTCATTAGAAACAACTTGTAGAAAGAAAAGCATCATAATGACTAGTTAGAAACCAAGAGGGCCAACCATCCCCCATACACGTGTCATGACTCCATGTTAATAGGGGTGAGGAATTCTACATAAGAGATCGAGGGCTTGCACCTCTAAGCTTGTCACCCCATTGGAAAATAGTTTGGTAAGTGGTAGGGCTCATAAACCACTTAAGTCCTACAACGGGATAAACATCCTTGCTTTCTTGGGTATTATGTTCATTGACAATTATAAATGCATTGTCTAGTACAATTAGATATTTGGAAGCAATATCTAAAGCAAATTCCATCCAAATGATGGTGAGAAGCAAAGCTGCCTAACACTAAATGTGGAATGTCAAATAATAACTACAACAAGACATATGGAATAGGAAAGTGTGGGCTGCCTATCAGTTCTCAGAAAGTAGATGCCCATCAAACTCGAAAGCATCTCATATGAGAAAACAACTTGTAAATGTGAGATACACCAAAAGTAACATGTAACAAATATATGTAAAGTCAAGCAAGTAGCCAAAGAAACAAAAGGGAAAATTGTTGAAGAAATATAATGCATCTTGTATATGACCTTGGATTGAGATTTGTATCCCTTTCCCTTCACAAGCAATTTTTATCGTATCAATTATAAAAGAGAGTTACAAGGAAGTTTAATTCAAACAAAACAAGTTAGGAAGGAAACTTGTGAAGAATTTTTTTTAAAACAAAGCAAGTTAGGAAGGAAACTTGTGAAGAAATATAATGCATCTTGTATATGGCCTTAGATTGAGATTTGTTTCCCTTTCCCTTTACAAGCAATTTTATCGTATCAATTATAAAAGGGAGTTACAAGGTAGTTTAATTCAAACAAAGCAAGTTAGGATGTCCAGATAATAAGCACAATAAGCACGTTATTATGAGCGTCTCTTGTTTTCTTAAGATTATTTTAAATCTTTATAATATGCTTTATTTTCTTGAGTATTTGCCACATTTTGTCAAGTGGTTAAGATCCCACTTTCTGATTTACGCATTAGATCAAAGGCCTAGTCCTCCATATGCAACTTTATCTAAAGTTTGTACATCTCACAATGTAACTTAGATAACACGTATTCCAGCTTTCTTTCTCAGCTGTTTTTACAACTATATGCTTCAATTTTGCAAAACTCGCCTTAGATGTGCTAGGCATATTGCTATAAGTAAACTGGAATTCCACAGGACCCTATTACCTCCCTTATGCAAGTCACCAAGCAATATGATAATAGCAATTGCTACCAACTTGAACACAGATGAAGATTCAGGTTGGCTTTTTGATGCAAATTTCAAGCTTACCAACCTTTCTGAGTAAAAACCTGTATGATCATTATCCTAGTTTTCTCCTTAAGATGGATACCTTAAGGTCAATGCATCTGTAATTGCTTAACTGCCCATCTCTGAGTGCCCTCGTCCTCCACTACACACTATATATATTGTGTTCGTAGTGCTGAAACATACCACATAAAATCATGGGTTTTAACATTTGCCCATTGCAAATATGGCTTAAAGCATTTAATTTATTTATTTTTGTTCTCAAAGATCTTAGGATTCTTCAATCAAGTCTGATGAATTGAAATTTAAACATACACAAAAGGCTTTTGAAGTAAAGATACAATAACTAATATGATATTTACTACTACAAGAATAGCATGTGCCAATTTTACTCTTGCAAAGATTACCAAAATCAGTCAGAGATTCAGTTTGCAAATTAAATTTTAAACTATTATACCTTTACTCGCCCAGAGAATCTTGATGATTGAGAATTTGATAGCTTAAGCAATGTGAAGTGGGATGTATTTTTTAATTGATGTCAAACCAGCCCCTTTTTCCAGAAATTCATCTAAGCACTCCAAAATATATTTAAAAATAAAAGGATCAGATGATTAGATTACAGTGATCTTGTTTTCATTAAGATGGTCAAGAATTCCAGCATCAAATCAGAGAGGAGTTTCACTAAAATATTCAAGCCTTGATATATCAGATTTACATTACAGACTAGCTATGGTATTCACACAGGACTACTTAATTGAAGCCATCTTGCCAAAGATACATAATCAGCTTCACAATTTTCATAGGCATAAACAATCATCCCTCTAAAATTCTCGTTTATTTCATACAGCACAATCAAAACAAAAGAATGCCAACTATTGTAACTATGACCGATTACATACTCTGCTAGACTCAAGACTGGTTCATCTCAAAACTCTAAATCTGAAAAGAATGCAGAGGAGCAGTTGCCAAGCAACACAGACATTACATTCTCAATGACCAGCCAAACTGTTTCCTCCTGCACAGAAGAAACAATCTCTTATATTGACAAACATAAGGAATAGTGCATTGCACTCAAACTAGCAAGAAGAAAAAAAGAGTAACAAATCAAATGAGACTCCTCGGCAATCACTGATGTGCATCTTTACTATTCAGCACTAACAAAAACCCAAAATCTAAGTCGGCAACACTGTGCTGATGCTGTGCTTTTACTCCCATAGTTTTCACATGGACAACGGAACTTGCATCTGAAGAAAACCTTTGACAAGAAGACCACAATATCCTTTGGTCTGCACTCTGCAGCATCTGGTTGATCTGATCTCTAAAAATCTTTTCATCTGCAACACCTAACAGGGATATGTCCATGTACTGGGAAAAAGCTGATGATAACAGTGCTCTACCTGTGATCCTTAATGGGGTGAAAATGGTAAGGCTGTCCGACTCAAGGATAAAATATGGCCGTTAAAAATAGGTTACAATAAGCACACTAAAAATGAAAGAAAAGTGCAGGGTCTATCTACACTGTGTGTCACTGCAGCAAAGGCAGAACTGAAAGACATTCTCGTCATCTGTTTCAAAAAAAATAATTAGTCAATACTTCTAAACTATACTTCTCTGCTACTGAATCTCCCCACCATCAGAAGAAGGGCTTTTTCTTACTTCCATTGCAGCGGAATTCAAATCATCATATGATTCTTCGGTTTTCCCAGGTTTTGGTTGATGTTCTTCTGTCATGGAGGCACCTGCTTCAGCAGTAGGTGAAATCTCTCTCTGCATATCAATCACTGGAGGAGAGTCTAATTTTGTTGGTTTTACTATGTCAGTCAGGTGATCAGTAGCTTGTGAAGAACTGACTTGAATTTCCTTGTGCTCGCTGGCTAATTCTTCTGCAATGGCCTCCTTGAGAGCTGCTTCAGTCTGATCCTTAGAATTCACCTCAAGAAAGGTCAGTTCCTCCAATCTTTCAGGTGAGCTTATGTCTGATGCAGAAGAGCTTGAATCATCAGATGTGCTCTTAGCCTCGTCTGGCATTGGTTGTTGTTCTTGTGATGGAGCATCTTCTCCATCCCCGTCTATGGGCATAAGGATTTCACGAGTAGAATCTTGATCAATTGATTCAAAATTTTCAGTAGATTCTTCATTAGCCTTTGGAGCACCTGATTGACTTTCTTCATATTCATTGTCCAATTCATTTGAAACCACATGCTCAAAGGCTGATTCAAGTTCCTCCTTGGATTTGACTTCAAGCATTATCAACCCTTTCTGGTTTTCAGATGTACCTATATTTGACTCAGAAAAGTCCAAATCATCAGATGCTTCTTTAGTCTCCATTGACTCTTCTGCTTCAGCAAGATCCTCATGCTCAGCAGTTAGTAAACTATCCCCATGGATGTCAACCGCTGGAAGTGAATCCAGCTTGTCATCTTTCAATACTTCTATTGGTCCATGAGATGCCTTTGGAGAAGCGGAATGAACTTCATCATGCTTACTGGGAACTTCCTGAATGAACTCCCTGGATTTTGATTCTGTCTCTTCTGATGCAGAAGAGCTAGAATCATCAGTATCTTTTTCACTTTTCTCCTCCTTTGGTTCATGTTCTTCTGTCGAAGCCATCTCTTTTTGTGTTTCTGTCTGAAGGCCGACATCTTTCTCAATTGTCTCCAATGACTCAGTCGATTTCTCTCCAGCCTTTAGAGGCTCAAAATATGTCATTTCATGCTTATCGTCAGATTCCTCTGCAATAATTGCCTGCGCAACTGACTCAATCTCATCCAATGTAGGAGAGCTTGAATCACTAGATGTTTCTTCCATTTTTTCATATTGGCTTTTGGACAAAGCTACTACATCAGCAGCAGATAGATTCTCTATCGGCATCTCCCTCACTGAAGAAGCATCTCTGCTGATTGTTTCATTAGACTCCGGAGCAGCTTCAGAGCAAGCATCTTGAACATCCTCGTCAATAATTGCAGGTTTCTTTTCCATCCTTTCCCTTGTCATCAACTCAATTTCTTCTGATATAGAAGATCTTGAATCATCAGATGACTCTTTCCCTTCCTCCACTCCAGATTCATGTTCTGCTGTAGAAATTACATCCGGAACAGTAACTTGACTTTCTGTCTGCATCTCCATTACAGGAACAGAGCATGCTTGATCTGCTTGAGCATCTTCACTGTGATGTTCAAAGTCCTTTTGTGAAATGATCTCATATTCTTCATGAAGATTAGCTGATTCTTCTGCAGTCCCTTCCATTGCTGGCATTTCAATTTCATGAGAAGATGAGGACAAAGAGCTTAAATCATCATCTACCAGTACTTTTTCCAGTGATTGAGGTTGCTCTTCTTCTACAGAAGCAACAACAGTATGTGTACCTTCCATTGGCATGTGGAATTCAGGAGAAGAATCCAGATCAGGTGCTTCAACTGTTTCAAAGGATTGTAGAGAATCCTTTAGAGAACCAGCCTGAGCTTGTTCATGCTTATTTGCTGCATCCTCTGCAATGACGCTTGATGCAGATTCAGTATTCTCAATAGAGCTGACCTCAAAATTGGCCTTTTCATGATGAGTATCAGCTGGACAGGCATCTCCCACTGGTTGACTTTGATCTTCCTGCAATGTTAAATCATTCTGCATAAACAAATTTTGGCGATCATTTGAGCTCTTATCTTCTAGCAACTCATTTGTGTCATCTTTGCGTACCTGATCAAACTGAATTTCAGATTTTTCTTCCTTGTGTCTTGACTCCGGTTGAACTTCAACAAGAATCTCTCTGTTTGTTGAATCAGTGATCATTTCAAGTGGATTCTCTTTGCCTGCTGAATCAGTCTGTCTTTCAAGCGGGCGGTCTACAGATTCTGAGGGAATTTCAAATGCTTGTTCTGTTGCTGCTGTCTCTTTTGCAACACCAATCTCCACCAAATTCTCCTCCTCCATAAACAATGGTTTCTCTTGGCAGTCCATAACATTCTCTTCCTGAGCTCCTTGAGAATGGTGGACGTGGAGATGCGCAATCAGTCTCTTTTCATGTTCCATTCTCTCCCATTCTGACAGTCCAAGGTCCCTAAGATTTTTCTCATCATCCTCAGTCCATGTGAAACCAAAATCACGAATTGCTTCATGTTCCTCCTCCTCTTCTTCCTCATCATGTAATTCAGATGGAGCATGACGCTCATCTGGGAATGAAATGAAATCTTTCGGAACCCTCTCCCTTGGAGAAAAATCATCTACATGAAATCCTTCTTCATGATGCTCATCTGGGAATGAAATGAAATCTTTAGGACCCCTCTCCCTTGGAGAAAAATCATCTACATTAAATCCTTCTTCAACGCTACTATTACTTACAGAAGGTGCCTTGGATGCCTGATAATCTAATAGTGGATGGTGTTCATCAAACATAGGATCAAGTTGACCCAGTGAAGCATCTGAAGATATACTCTCTGCAGCATCTGAACCAGAATCTGAAGAAATGCGACGATGCGATAAACTCCTCCAAGAGGATTGCAAGGACAAGAAGATATTCTCAGACGAATCATTGGGGGCATTTTCTTCCGCATCGGGCTCACACTCAACCTTATCTTCAGCCTTGCCATTGAGGCCTTTTGATTTGGAGGTACCTTCAGAGGCATCCATGTCTATTGTTGTTACATGGAAGCGCTCTTCATGAAGCTCTAGTGATGAAGAGCTGAGGCCTAGTAGAGGTATCCCTTCCTCATGTTCTTTCCTGGGTTTCTCAAAAGATCTCTCAGTAATACTGTCTGTATCGCTGAAAATGACTGCTTTTCCATTATTCTCCATTTCATTTTCTTCCTTTTGATCCTCACATTCAATTGCATGCCCTTCTGCACCTTCCAAGCTTGCTTTCTCTCCAGTTTTCTCTGATACTTCTTCTCCATGAGCCATATTGTCTGGTTCCTTCTCCAAACTAGCATCAAGATTATTCTTGGATTCATCAACGACTGTTGTTGTTTCTTTGTTCTCAATTGCTGCAACTTCTTCCTCTTCCTTCTTGTGGGTAGCCTTGAAATCCACACTTTCAACAGGTTTATCATTTCTGATTTGATCTCCATTATCATCCAAGTCTTCTACGTTGAATTGCTCTTCCTCTTCTTCGATCGTCTCAACAATCTCTGTCCTCCTTCCCAAAAGAGTCTCTGCATCAATATATCTACTTGCAGAGAAATCATCTATAGCCTCCTCAAATCTTCGCTTGGAGACCTTTGTGACAAGTCCTACAACACCAGAATCAGCAGCATCACCATCTGCACCATCCACTTGTTGATCTTGATCACTTCTCTCCTTGCTGATGTTATTGATTTTACTTTTCTCATCATCATCGTGGGCTCTGCTTGACACTCCTAAATTCTCCTCCTCTTCTTCCAAATCATCAATTTGAGGTATATGTGGCCGCCCAAGGCTGAGAAGTGTTCCCAGCAATAGGGCAGTGGAAATAACAACAGGAGAAGAGGAAACCAAAAAGAAAAACACCCTAGGGTAATATACATACAACACCCCAAAAATGAAGAGCAGAGATGTGATGAAGGGGTGCTTTCTAGCAAATCTGTAGCAATACACAGACAACACACTAACACCACTCTTGAGAAAGCATACAGCTTTCTTTGAATCCAATGCCATTTCCTCTGTTTCTATTCTCAAAACAACCCCTCCCACCAATTCAATTCTGAGTCAATACAACTATTTTTCCTGTTAGTCTCTAAATGACCCTACAAGCTCTGGATGAGAACAGGAACAAATAAAAGTTGCCTCCCTCCCACTTAACTGACAGTCCCAATCCAAGTACTACTACTAATATGGGAAAAGACCCCAGACCCAGACAAAACAAAATACAAAAGACAAGACTTACTTGAAGATCTCCTGATTCAACAACCACTGGCTCTGTGCGATCTTGGATGCAGCTAAACTAATCTCCCAGCATCGACAACAGCATATATAATCCTTCCCCGATCTTAAATAGCACAAATAACTAAAATTCCAGAACACTCTCTTACAGAAAACTCTTTATCTCTCTCTATCTCTGATGCCCTCAATGTCTTGATCAAGGTGCCCCAAATGCTAAGAAAATTTCTTAGAATGTGGGCCAACAACATCAATGGAATGTGTTGGATGAGATAATTCTCCAAGACTATAAAATCATGGGCATGGCCAGCTACACCAAAAAATGCCATGGTTGCCAGTGAAATAAGACTTGTAAAGCAAGCTAAAGCCATCATAACTGGGACCAAACGCAGAATTTCCCCTTTTTCCTGCCATTAACAATTACTTTTTTTCCTTTTTAAAATTGTTGACAGTGATAAAATGGAGAGCCTAATTGAAAATGTATTAGGTCTAAGTGCCCCTTCTTATGATGTGATTAAAGAGGTGGCTGTTCTTGGGACAGGTGGGGCTAGTGCTTGCAACTACCTGTCTTCTCTTCTCTTTGTGAAATCCCTTTTAGGATACCTTTCCTTTATTTTATGATCTTATTCTTTGCCAAGCTGTAATTCCACGAGCTCTTGCTTCCTGAAAAGCCTTCTTGTACAGAGCAGGACATAGCAAGCGCAATCACCCCGAGAAATCCGAAAGAGAAAAATTGAGGACTTATTGTGGTCAGTAGGGAATAAAGCAACCAGGTCTAAGATATCTTCCTCTCCCTTGTTTGTGTTTTAGGGGTGAGCTATCAATCACAATTTCCATAATTTTTTTTTAACAAGTTTATTTATAGAACCACCCATATACATCGCCGCTGTTTTTGAGCCTGAATCTTCTAAAAAACTAACCTTTAATCACTGTGCTCTTAAAAAAAAAAACCAATTTTCCTTGCCACTTAAAAAACAATTAGCCCTTAAAAGCTAAGTGTACAAGATCCAGCACCACCAACTTAAAAGAATCCATATACCTTATAATATTCCCCATAATTTTAACTTTCCGCACACAATTATTAGAACTGGGATTGAAGATTAGGCCAATCAAAATGGATAAATTGCTGTAAGCCTGATCTGCCTTATCAACGGTTCATTTTCAAGCCATTTATACGGACTTGTGACCGTGACATCCGAACAAGAAAATACTTTTGATTATTCATTTTTTTTTCATATAGTTTTAAACTAATTAACTATAACACTAATTTTTATACCATTTAGATGGCAAACATTTAATACAAGAATTAAGCACAGAAATCAAAGATTGATATGAAATTTTATGCCAAACCTTACGTAAGCATAACTGATTCTATCTTATTTTACTTTAATAAAAAACTAGATTTCTTTTCCGTAGCTATCACATGGGTGAATACATGGATAATAATTATGATTTACCAGAATGTTATAACAGAAAAAAATATATAAAGTATTTGGGTTTGAGAGAATTTTGCTCTTTTCAAGAAACATTCGTCAGCTTTAAAAAAGTTGTTTTTGTATTTGATAACCGAAAGTGTGTATATACGATAAGGTGGCAAATTCTATGAAACTCATTTATAATTGGTGGGACGGTGCGGAAACCGCCCATTATCACAAAAGTCGAACCTCCGATCACCCAAAATTTAATATTATATACGTACACCACAAAATTTAAGATTATAAAAAGTTCTTTTAAGTCTGTCTTAGATTTTTTCTACGGTGGTTTAGATGCCCAGACTTAGTCTTATAGTTTGTTTTTTTTGGTTGAATTGGAATATAATTGAATCATTTTCTTTAAAAATATAAGCAAGACTTTTTCTTATAAAATTTAAACTTTGAAAAGTTCAACAATAATATATCAATGGACTTGTGAACAGAGACTTATTGTGTGATTTTGAAGTCAATTTAGGTCGGTTTCTGTATGATAAGAGACGGTGGGATAAATCTAGAGGTCTTTATCCAAGACCTCAACATACAACAAAGTATCAACTTTAGCTTTTGAAGTTTGACCAATAAGAGAATGCCATGGGCTTATTCAACCTTAGGGATCAAGCAAATGTGAAAGATAGTAAAGCAGAGATTCAAACTTTGGCCAACCCATATGGAATAGAGTCCAATTAGAACAAAATAAAACCATCTATTCAAATATAAGCTTTTTAATTCAAAGAATTTAACATAGTTTTCTTTTATTTAAAGTAAATATTTAAAAAAGTAGGTAGATGAAGGTCTCTTTTTCTGAGAGTAAATATTTAGTGAGGTAGGGTAGTGGGTTATTCCTTAATAAAAAAAATAATCAATATTTAAAAAAAAATATATACCATATTTTTTATTATAATTATTGAAAATATAATTGTAGATTTTAAAAATTAAAAAATAAATAAAAAACTTTAATATAATGTTTGATCATTATATTAAAAATATTTATAATTGAATTTGAAAATAAATGGGTGAGATAGGTTAAAGTTTGTGTCTCTACATCAGTGTTGGTCAATGGATTGGTAATAGAATCATTTAAAGCCAAGAGGGGTCTTAGACAAGGAGATTTTTTGGTATCATATATGTTCATCATTACGACGAAAGTATTGGGAAGGAACCTAAAGAAGGTATACAAAGATGGGCTAATAAGAAAACTTAAGGCTAGTAATAACATCGACAACATCACCCATCAATAGTTTGTACAATATACAACCCTTTTTAGGAGGGTTGTATATTGTACCCTTTTTAGTGATGGGTACAATATACAACCCATCACTAGTTTGTATATTGTAGTTTGTACAATATACAACATCACCCATCACTAGTTTGTACAATGTACAATTAGAACCAACGTAGGATATGCAAGTTACTTTAAATGGACGAGGCAAGGATGTCAACAACATATCTAGGGAGACCCTTATTTGAGGGGAGAATGAGAATAGAATTGTGGAATTCAATTATAAGTAAAGTTCAAAATAAACTACTAGCATGGAAAGGTAGATGGTTATCGTTAAAAGGAAGAGTGCAACTAATTAAATCAATCTTACAAGCCATTCCAACATATTATATGTCCTTGTATAGTATTCCAAAATCGATAGAAAAGAGTTTAATGTATATTATGCAATCATTTTTGTGGTCAAGATTACATAATAAAATAAAATTTCCTTTGATGAAATGCAACAAGGTGTGTGATGATACATCTAGGATGGGTCTTAGTTTAAGAGTTCTAACAGATGCAAACTTATCTCTAAGGGGAAAAATAATCTGAAAATTTTACAAAGAGAGTCAAAGACAATGGGCAAGAATTATTCTAAGTACATTGAGCCCAACAATTGAAGCTTAATATTTACTGTATTTTCACTACCAAATGGTTTTGCACTATGGAACAATCTAAAAAAAATTAATTGGTGGATGGTGGAAAAAATTCTATTTGGATGGATACCTAGTGTGATAAAAGACCACTCAATTTAGATTCAATTTTGAAATCATGGACTAGATTACTTCAAGATAAATATGATGATAGGGTTGCAAACATTATGTACAAGGATCAAGAAGGAAAATACAAATGGAAAGAAGGTTTTTTATAAGTATACTAAACATTGTTACTAAGAGGTAGTTGAGTAGAATTATGACAATGATGATTATTTTGAAGGGAGCTAAGGATAAGTTGATTTGTGAGTTGAATAAATTAGGAGAATACACAACAAGAAGCATATATAATATAAATCAACAACAAAATAGGAATACCGCAAGAATATGGAGAGATATTTGGGATCGTCTAAGTATTCTAAAAGTCAACATGTTTATATCATTAGTAGGTCACACGAAAATTTTAGCTTGGGATAACCTAATGAAAGGGGGTTTGCATGGCCCCTCGCAATGTGTTCTATGTAAAAGGGAGGAGATTATAGACCATATCTTGAGACATTTCTCAATAGCCTGGGAACTATGGAATGGATTCTTAATATGTTTGGTAAATACATGGTGATGAATGGCAAATTTGAAAAATGGTTAAAGCAAAGGCAAAACACTGTGAGGTGTTACAAACAATATAGGATAAATCAAAAGATACAATACTTTCAACTGCATGGTTGGAAGGAACATAAAATATTTAAAGAAAAAGGAAAGTGGTTTAGAGGTAGTAAAAAGGAAAAATTGTTTAGCCATAGACGAGTTTAAACCATCCCTATCAACTCATATAATCCCTAATATTGAAGCAAATAGTCTTGATAGATGGAGTCAAGTCATCAATTAGAATTATGATGGTGGGTACAAGAGAAACAAATGATACAAAATATAAAGTGGAGACCATCGAAAGTAGAGTTGGTCAAATTGAATTTATATGGAGGATCTAAAAAAAAATCCAAGACCACCAAGAGGAGGAGGAATACTAAAAAATAATAGGGGTGATATTTTGTCACATTATGCTTTCAGTAGTGGATTTAAGACAAATAATGAAGCTAAAGCTTGGGAAAATTTTGAAGGATTAAAAATATACAAACAAATGAAATTGAATGTAGTATGAATGGAAGGCAATTTATTAATAGTAATAAATACAATTTTGAGAAAAGCAAAGACTTCATAAAACATACAAGAGATCATTGTATAAATACAATATCATGCTATAAATTTTGAAGAAATTAGGTTTACACATATGTTAAGGGAAGAGAACAAATGTGTAGATAGGCTAACCAATAGAGGGGTTTTAATAGAGAATTGTGAAGTTAAGTTATATTTTCCATGGTTAGAGGAAGTAGTAAGTTTAGCTGAAGTTGACAAGAAAAATATGAAAGAAGCAAATTCAAATAAATGTTTCATAAGAATACAAAATGTTTCAAGGGATCCATTTATAGATCAATGCATTGGAGGAAACTAATAGTCCAAATTTGGTAAAGTGGACTATGATTTTGTGAAGCGAGTAGAAGTTTTGTATGCTAAAGCAAAAGAAGATGATATCAAATGGACTTCATGGCTAAATGGATTATTTGAGTTATTGGTTAGATTATGGGACAGAGTATGGGTTGGAACTTTCAACTTTTTGATACTTCTAAACTATCTATTAAAATAATATCATTATGATTTGTTAAAATGCCATAGTATGAATGGGACTCATTTCATAACTCATTAAAATGATAAAATGTTTTTAATTGGTTATTTGGGATTAAATTGAATTCCACTTGTATTATACAACAACCCATAGTTTAATTATTATACATATATCCCTTAATAAGATTTAATCATGAAGTTTCAATGTTTTGAAACTGCTAATTTATTTATTACACTTATGCTTCAAGAAGGAAACTAACAATCCAAAGCTAGTAAAGTAGACTATGATAACATAAAGTTTTGGAAATATTACTCTATTAAGATGCAATGCATAGATAGTAGAGGTGGTTTTTTGGTATTGTGAAGGCTACCACAAGAAAATATCAAGAAGAAGGATGTTGAATTATAGAATATTTGTATTTAAAAAGAAAATTGAAGAAGATCCAAAAAATGAAAATCAAGAATTTAAACTTTTTATGAAAAAGATGTAGTTATCTAGCTATAACAACTCAATTGAGATAAAAATTGAATCTATTTGTAAACTCTCAAGCTCTAAAGAAGAGAGTTGTGAATTGTCAAGGGTGGGGGATCCCAATACAACCCCTTTTCTCTAGCAAATATATATATATATATATATATATATATATATATATATATATATATATATATATATATATATATATATATATATATATATATATATAACTAGTTTAAATCTTATCATGTGATACACATATTTATCAAATTGTTGTAATACCACTATGTGGTCATGATGTAATATGGGTGGGGCCCATTTCAATGCTATAAAAATAATTAAAAAATATGGTTTTTATTTTACAAATAATTAATAAAATAATTATGTAAAACCTCAATACATCCTTTAAGACAAAGTAGTAAGTTAGAGTAGGATACTAACATTGTAATAAAAATTAAAAATTAAACCTCAATTTAATGTTTTTTTTTTGTGGAAAACATCCCGGAAGGGATGCCACTTTCGGGTAAGACCCAAGGAGGCAGGGGTATCTCTTCCACCAAAATCACCCAGGGCTCGCACCTGGCCTACCACCTTTGACATACTCAAGGAGCAAACCTGAAACAACAAAAAACAAGAACACACAAACACAAACACAAACACACAAAAATATTAAAAAATAAAAATAAAAAACATGCTCCTTGAGTGTGTCAAAAAGATAAAGCACAACCAAACACACACACAATAAGATAAAAAACACAACACGAACCACACAGAAAAAACACAAGAACAACATAACAAAAAACAATAGAACACTACAAAGACACAACCAACAAAAACATGAAAAACAAAAACAACCAAAACCTAAAAATAATAATAAATAAATAAAATAAAATAAAAAACAACCAACAACAGACAACAGAGAAAAATAAAAACATAGAAAACACTCACACACCAAAACACAAAAACACCAATTAACACAAACATACAGAAACACAAGCACAAGAACAACAAAAACACAAGAACAACAAAAACACAAGAACAACAAAAAAAACACAAGAACAACACAAAAACAACACAAAAACACAAAAATAAAACAAAACAAAAAAACACACACATAAATAGAAAAGAAAAAAGAAAAAATAGAACACAACAATGACCTTTCTAGACCAAAAGACTATTAAGGCAAGAATCAACAGAGGAAACAAAAGAAATATTAGTTTGAGCTAGGGAACTAAAATACCCTGATCGAACCAAAGAGAAGCAAAAATAAAGCAAGAAGAAACTAGGTACCTTCAAAACTGGAGCCATCCAAAGAAATGATAGAAAGAAGAGCTTCCCTTATTTGTGAAGCCCACCATCTAGGAGGGTGGTCGTAGCAAGTAAGATCACCTTTGTCCAAAGCCCAATTAGCTAAAGCATCAACACTCTTGTTCTGATCTCTCGACCACATGATTGTAATCAACTTTCAAAAATCCCATCTGGATTAACTGAATCTTCTCAATAATTCTTTTTATTCTCCAATCAACCTTATGATTCTTAGAAGGAGTCTTCAAAATATTAATCATGAGTTGAGAGTCAGACTCAACTAGTACCTTTTCCCATCCAACCTTAGTAGCCTCTTGAAGGCCTCTAAGGATACCATACCCCTCAACAAGGTTATTGGATAGAATACCCAAATTCTCAACAAAAGTAAAAACCAGGGAGCCATCTGAAAGTCTACCAATTCCTCCCGCACTAGCTTTTCTAGGGTTCCCTCTAGAGGCTCCATAAGTATTGACTTTTCCAAAATCCTTAGGAGGAGGTTGCCAATTCCTTGTTCTATCCATCTTGCAATTACTCACATTCCCTTTAAGTTGGTTGCTCTTAGAAGAGTTAATCTTCAATATTTGCATCACTTGATCCCATATTTGGTGGGAGTTTTGGGGGTGATTAAGGAGCTGATGGACTGATTCAACTAAGTTGGCAATGGTCTTCTTCCAGATATAGTGAATATCCTTCCTTTCTTGATTAAAAATTTGGTTGTTCCTTTCATTCCAGATATTCCAAAGAAGAATGGTAGAACCCATCCAAACTAACTGCCTAATAAAATGATCAACACCCTCTTGATTAGGCCAATCCCTCCAAAGTTGTTCAAAAGTAAAAAAATTGGACCACTGTAAGCCAAGTAAAGTGGCCATTCTCCTCCAAAGCTCAGAGGCTAAAGTACACTCAATAAAAATATGGCTGAGAGTTTCCACATTCTCTCCACACATTTCACATCTAAAAGGGCCATGAAAACCACGCTTCATAAGATGCTCCCTAGTAAGCACCCTGCGATGCAATAAAAGCCAAGTAAAGAACCTCACCTTAGGCTAGAGATTTTGAGCCCACAACTGAGAAAATATGTTAGATGATTGGTTGGGATTATTATGGCATAAGGCCAAATAACCTTGAGCAACTGAATACTCACCCTTAGTAGTGTTGTTCCATCCAAAACAATCTTTATCATGGGACCAAGAGAGATATCTCATATGAAGGATGCACTGGATATCTTGTCTTTGCCTTTCTAGGATTTGAATAGGCCAGTCCTCAATAGGGATCCAATATCTACCAACCTCTGAATTACCAATATGGTACCGATAATAATTAGCCACCTTTATCCAATTAGCTCGGTGAAGCTCCTCCATCCAAGGCCTCCAATCGGGAAACTGAGTTATCAAAGGCTTGTGACCATCCCAAGAATCTATCCAAAAATTTACCTATTGACCATTATGAATGATCCAAAATAATTTTTTCTTTATCAAATCCTCACCAATCTTAAGAACTACTAAAATGGGAGAACCTTTGGAAGGCAATTGATAGTGAACAAGGTCTTCAAGACTTTTGTTCTCAACATATTTAGCACGGAGATTCTTGGCCCAAAGAGCATTGGGGTTATGCAAAATCCTCCAATATAATTTAGTAGCTAAAGATTTGTTGTTATTAATAGCAGACCGGAATCCTAACCCCCCTTCATTCTTAGGAAGACATAAAGTGTCCCATTTCACCAAGGCCCATTTTCTTTTCTCCTTAGTACCACTCCAGAGGAACCGATGACTGATTTGATCCAGTTCTCGAAGAACAACCTTTGGGATATTCAACATGGTAGAAACATAAATAGGAATATCCTGAAGGACTGATTTTACCAAGGTGATTCTACCCCTAGAAGAAAGCCACCTATTGGTCCACTTTCCAATTTTCTTCTTGACTTTGTCCAACAACCAATTCCAATATTTTTTTCTATCTTCGAATATTGATGGGAATACCTAAATAAGTGATTGGAAGGGAGGTCTTCTTATATCTTAATTTATCCAAGACCATGGATTCCTGTCTAGCAGAGCAGTGAAAGAAAATGACTTTAGATTTGTCTTCATTGATCAATTTCCTGGTAGCCTTAGAAAAATAGCTAATGATTTGCTTAATAGTAGAAGCTTCCTTAACTGTAGCTTTACCTAAAAGAGTAGAGTCATCAACAAATTGAAGATGAGAGATAGGTCTAGCTCCATGAGCAATGGTAACTCCCTCAAGGGTTTTGTCTTCTCT
Source organism: Wollemia nobilis (assembly GCA_028583015.1). Classification (NCBI taxonomy): domain Eukaryota; kingdom Viridiplantae; phylum Streptophyta; class Pinopsida; order Araucariales; family Araucariaceae; genus Wollemia; species Wollemia nobilis. The sequence continues at coordinate 3,504,838 of JAQPPZ010002515.1, forward strand.
CTTTTTGGTTATAGCCCTACCTAAGCATTCAACAATAATGATGAATAAATAAGGGGATAGGGGGTCACCTTGCCTAATACCTCTGGAAGCTGGGAACAACTGAGAAGGCCTACCATTGATAAGAACTAAGTAGGAAACTGAAGAGATACATCCCATAATCCAATCCATCCAATCCTGAGAGAAACCAAATTGCCTCAAAACTTTGATAAGGAAGTGCCAATCCACTCTATCATAAGCTTTGGATAAGTCTAACCGAATGAACATGGAAGGAGATTTTTGCATATCCATGGAATGGATGGCTTCTTGAGCAAGAACTATCTCATCAACTATTTGATGCCCTTCCACATAACCCCCTTGTTCAGGGGAAATAATCTTATGCAAAAGAGGCTTCAACCTTTCTGCCATGATCTTAGTAATGATTTTGAGAAGAACATTACATAAAGCAATAGGTCTAAAAGTTGAGATATGTTCAACCTCTTGAGCTTTTGGAACAAGAGTAATATAAGTTTTATTGATAACCTTCAAAATTTCTTTGGCTTTCTTGGCTTCTTCCACCACCTCTAATAAATCAACATGAAGGATATCCCAAAACTCTTGGTAGAACTCAATGGGAAAACCATCAAGACCTGGGGTTTTTCCTTTTTGCATTTTAAAAACTACCTGTTGAAGCTCATTGATAGTAACAGGAGCAGTCAAAATAGAGTTCTCCTCAGAAGTGATAAGAGAAGGGATTGCTTGAAGAACATTTTGTTGAGAAGCCGAGTCAAGAGGAGTAGCAGCAAAAATATTGGAAAAGTAATTGACAACAATAGAGTTCATGCCATCCCAAGTGTAGACAACATCTCCAAAATCTGATTTCAGGGAAGAAATAAAGTTGTGAGATCTTCGAGCTAGAAGAGATTTGTGGAAGAAATTTGTGTTTCGATCACCTTCTTTGAGCCATTGAATTCTAGATTTTTGCTTCCATAAGAGTTCTTATCTTTTTTCCCATTCCTCTAATTGAGCTGTGAGTTTAATTTCATCTGCACTTGTACTCTCTGTGAGGCCATCTAAACGGATTTTCTTATTCAAATTTTCAAGTTGAGCAATAACTTCATGTTTTTTTATGAACATCCCCAAACTCCTTCCAGTTCCAAGTCTTGATTTTGGATTTAATGTATTGCAATATTTTGGCAAAATAGAACATCTTAGTCCCATACCTAGGTTTACCTTCCTTCCACCATTGTTGCACTCGAGGTTTAAAGGAACTGTCTCTAAGCCACATTAACTGAAATCAAAAAGGAGAGAAACTCACATTGGTTTTCCACATTTCCACCATGACAAGCCAGTGATCCGAACCAACATTGTTAAGAGTCTTCACTTTAGGAATGTGACCATGGATTAAGAAATTGTCAGAGAGCAAGAACCTATCCAATCTCTCCATTATACAAGCTAAGCCTTACCTTCTGTTAGACCAAGTCATAAGGCCATTATCTGGTTGGATGTCCACAAGATGGAGGTTTGTAATATATTCGCTCATGAGGTCAGTGCTCCTATCCAAATTTCTATTTCCCCCATTTTCTCATCTAGAGAGAGGATGGTATTGAAATCTCCTCCGATCAAGATCCAAGCTTCAAGAAAATGAGAGATAATATAAGTAATATTCTTCCACTGTCTTCTTTTTTCCTCCAAATTAGTTGGAGCATAAATAGTAATGCAGAGCATAATTTGGTTGGAATGTCTGCTTTGAATAGCTATAGCCAAAAGACCCCAACTACCAACCATATGGTGAATAACTACCTCTTTTGGGTCCCAAAGGCAAGCAATGCCACCAGAAGTCCCCTGGGAACTGAGGGAAACCACTTTTCCAACTAGCCAAATTTTACTAGCAATTGATTCCATATCCTCTATTGACATCTTCGTTTCTTGAAGGAAAACAAGATGTGGATGATTTATCTGAATCATTCTTCTAATTTCATTTTGTTTTGAAAGACTCCCTTTGAGTCCTCTAATATTCCAAGTGATGATCTTCATTAATACCAGGGCTAAAAAAGTTGGGAAGGGCATTAATCTTACCTTCCTCTACAAGCTTTTCACCTTCTTTTACCATATGATATTGATTAGTCTTGTGACCTGCCTTTTGATTAGAATCCATCTTCAGTTTTTTTTCCTATTTCTTGACTTACTCCAATTGAATCTGAGATGGCTTCTAGCCTTGAAGAATGCTTGTACAATCAAAATGTTACCAGAAGGTTCAACAGAGTCTATATTGGGACCTGTATTATTTGAAGTTTTAACATTTAAAAGATTGTTTTTCTTGTGAATATTTTCTCCCTTTTTTTCTATTGAAAACCTTTGATTTGTTGGTTTGTCTCTGAGTTCTTCCCTTTATCTTTAAATTGTGTTTCTAAGATTTCTGTTTCCATTATTTCCTCTTCCTCACTTGGGACCTCATTTGTGGAAATAATTTCAAACATATTAGCAGATAACTTTGATTGATCCTTCATAACTAGTTTTTTCTTAGTGTTCTTCTTCTTAGGCATTTGGAAACCTGTTGAATTTATATCTTCTTTCTTTTGATCTGGAATTTTATTTGGGCAAACACTAGCCAAATGACCATATTCATGGCAAATTCTACAACGAAAAGGAATGTTCTCATAGTCCACTACTTGCTCCCAAGTGTCCTCCCCAAATTGTAAAGTGATATTTTTAGGTAGGGGTTTGTCAAAATCCATTAAAACACAAATTCGAGCATAAATAATATGTTCAAATTTTTGAGTACAATCAATGATCATCATAAATGTTCCTAAAGAGTTTCCAATTGAAGAAAAAATAGTCGGATTCCAGAATTCAATTGGGAGGCCAAAGAGTCTAACCCACACGGGACCTGTAGAAGGCATCTCTTCTTCGACTTTAAATTTAGTATGCCAGGGCTTCATGAAAAGCCTTGCCCTTCCAAAGAACCAAGGACCCCCTTGAAAATTTTTCTCTCTATCTTCATTATTAGCAAATAAAACAAGAAAATAACCATTTGGATAAATAGATATTTGTAACTCACCTTTAGTTTTCCAGATTTTTGTAGCCCAGACTTTGAAAGCAGATAGGCTCAGATGAAAACCCATGAAACGACAAATTAGTCATCTTTTTTTCTAGATCTTCAATGCCAGTTTGAATGTTGCCCATATCAAGCTTAACAATAGGAGTTCCATCAGCTGCTTTAAGACATCCTGACTCCATTTTCCTGGGATCAATCTTAGGCATTCTTAGAGGTTTATGGGAAGCCCTAAGATTAATATTAGCATTAGGTTGAGGCTGTCCACCACGGAGGGCATCCCTAAAATTCATTTTTGGGGCTGATTCTTCGAAATTCTTACCCTTGATAGGGGTTTCCATAGTAGATTTATTTTGTGGGTGCACCTTAGCACCAGATTCACTTGAGATCTGAGCCATTTTTTGATCAGTTGCTTGAAACTTGTTTCGTGATCTCTTTAATCCATGCCCTAGACGTCGTGGAAAGGTATGATTTTCACTTTTCTTTTGTGCAACAAATTGGAAGTCATTGTCACTCAAGTTCATAGCATGAAGATCTGTTGAAAGATAAATTTCTAACCCATATTGGATCCCCTGCAATATTTCCTGCTAAAATATTGAGAAAAAACCACAAAAATATTGGTCGCTAGGGCCCGAAGGCCCCAAAACCAACCTCTGGAGCTGCTTGCACTTAACCCAGATGAAACCCTCGCACAATCGCTTGCCAAAAATATCTTTCACACATAGGGATGCACTAGGATCTGTGTTGCTCCAAATGATCTAAAAATTGGTGGAGACATTCTAGGGTTTGTCAGGCATCTACCCTCAAAATTTCAGCTCAATCCGAGTCCGGATGAGTGAAATATGGCCAAAACAAGTTCGATAGTTTGGGCAGTCCTGTGAAAAACGTCCCTCACAATTTTTCCTCCATCAACATAGTTTCTAATTATAGGATAGAACAAAGTCGTCATTTCCAATTTTAATGTTTTTAATATATAATAAAAAACCTTGAATTGATTATTTATCCTTTTGTTAAATTTTTGTTTATAAGCTTATTATTAAAGGAATAGAGGAATGAGAGTATGAGTCAGGAGGAAGTGCAAGCCAAGAGGGAGTGTGAGCCAAGATTTAGTCATGGTGGAAGAGTGGCAAGTTCATCCAAAGTGCATCAATGCTTCAAAACCTTATCATGAATGTGTGGAACATTGTTTTCAAAAAATTTCTAAAGTGAAGGAACGTCGAGAAAAAGAAGAGACAAGGACTATTGCAAGCCAAGAGGGAGTGCAAACCAAGAGTGAGTGTGAGGTAGGAGAGAGTGCAAGTTAAGAGCGAGTGCAAACCAAGAGGGAGTGCAATCTAAGAGAGAGTGCAAGCCAAAAGCGATCCCCATTAGCTAGTATGTAAGGAAAGTCATATTTTAAACCCCTAATGGGAAGTCAGGATGCCCTAGCTAGAAATCAGGATGCCCTAGTTGGAAGTATAGAGGCCCAAGTTGGAGATAAGCAAAAAAGAAAAACATGGCAAGTTTGGTCTAGGTAGTAGATGTTACACCAGAAGCGAGTATGAAAAATGAGATGATTGAGCATGATATAATGGTTCCTAAAAGTAGATGGTTAATATGTAAGTTCCATAGATCATGGTTAGGGTTTTTGGAGATTCAAAATTGGATCAAGTGGAAGTGGGGATTGAATTCAAATTACTTTATGACTTTTCTTCCTAAATATTTTTTCCTCATCATATTTTCTAGTTCAAAAATTAGGGATAAAATAATGGTTGGTGGACCATGGTTTAGGGGAAGAGATGCACTTTATTTGAGACCATGGAATAATTTTTTTTTTGTTGAGACAAAAACTATTAAGAAGCTTCCAGTGTGGATTAGGCTTTTTGGACTTCCATATCAACTTATAAATAAGGATGTTTTGAATAATATTGGAAATACCCTAGGGGAATTCATCAAGGAAGGACTAATTACTAAGGATAAAAAGCATGTTATATATACTTGAATATGTGTTGCTATGGTTATTTTAAAATCTTTGTCACAATCCATTAAGATTAAATCTGAATCAAGAGAATGGTATCAACAAGTAGATTATGAAAATATCACATTTTGTTGTCATAATTATTATGATATTGGACACATGACAAGAGTTTGCAAAGTGAAAACTATGAAGAAAGAGAAAAAATCCTAGCCTAGAGATAAAATTTACGATGAAGCAAGGAAATCATACAATAATAGAAGCTATATCAGATCAAGGATATTCCACTCCAAAAGAAGAGGTAAAGAAATCCTATCTATAGTATCATTTGGCAAGTTCAAAAGGAATTAAAGGTAAAAAAGAAGATGTGGAGAGAAATCCTAAAACAAAGACAACATAAGAGGTCAATTTTATTCCAGGTAAATCATCTTCATTTTTCTCAAGTAGTATATAATTATTTCCAAGTAATAAAAGTGAAAGGGGTGAAGATGTTATCCCTTGCACTTTAATATTTCAAGAGCAGCATAATAAATAAATGAGGATAGAGGAAACCCATAACAATTTAGGTTTTTTAGGGCATAATAAGAAGACAATTGCTGCAGAAGAGCATCCTTTTACTTTAGATTTTTTAGTGCAACATAAAGAATATTGTGCTTTTGAGGTTATTCCTTGCTTCAAAACAAGGCAAACCTAAATATGATAATTCTTACTATGAGCAGTGTGAGAAGATTGAAGAGATTGATAAAGATGAAAGTATTGATGGAAATGAAAAAAAGAGGAAGATCGAAGAAACAAAAACAAAGAGAAAAAGAAACCTAGAGGGATATTGATATGGGAAAAAAAAATCAAATATCATAAGTGCTAACAAGAAGTGGGGCTAACCCACAAATAAAAACAAAAAATAACAATGAAAATAATATCTTAGAATATTAAGTGAAAGAATAAGAACCCTAAAAAAGTATTAAGAAATTGTGAGGTTGTTATAGACAAGATATTTATAGATGTAGAAGTTGTGTAGAAAATATTTTAGCCCTTAACAGTGTTGAATTTCATCTTGTTAGAATTTAAATTTTGAAAGACATCTGATATAAAAGGAGTTGATTGTGGAAACTTAGCAGTTTGAGGAAGATGGAAAATATCTTTGATAGAAAGGCAAATTTGGATATGCTTTAATTAACATGTTAGAAAAATAATGAGAGCAATGTAATGTTTTGTTTTTGTAATGGGAGTGGCCCCCAATAGAAGCCGCACATATCATATTAAAAAATAAATAATAAAGGAATAGATGAATAGAAGGTTTTTAAAGTTCACGAGGCCAAAATCAATTTATGGGATAAGAACTTCACAAAGAACCATCCCTACCAATCCTAAAATCCAATCCAATTAATTTTCTTTTTGCAATATAAATTTTACTACTTTCTTATCTTCAAACAATTCTTGCAATGATTCCACCACTAACATTTTATATTTTTTTACTTCAAAAAAAAGGGTTGTACTCAGGTCCCCTACCCTTGATAAATCACAACTCTCCCCTTTAGAGCTTGATATATTACAGATAAATTCAATTCTCATCTCAATTAAGATGTTATAGCTAGATACCTACATATTTTTCATTAAATATATAAATTCTTTATGTTCATTCTTTGAATCTTCTTCATTTTTCTTTGTTAATACAAATATTCAGCATCCATATTTTAGATATATTTCTTTCTTCACAATATTAGCTCAAGTGTAGCAATACACATATTTCACTTTATATTCCACATCAAATGAATCTTCTAGTATTTTTTCACCTCTTTCCCTCATGAGTTGTTTTTTATATCTTTGCTAGAGAACAAGGGGTTGTCCTCATGTCCCCACCCTTAACAAATCATAATTCTATCCTTTAGATCTTGAGAGTTTACAAATAAATTCAGTTCTCATCTCAATTGAGTTGCTATAGCCATATACCTATATTTTTCATAAAAAGTTTGAATTCTTAATTTTCATTTTTTGGATCTTCTTCATTTTTCTATGTGAATGCAAATATTCTAAAATTCAACATCCTTTTTCTTGGCATTTTCCTACAACAACATTCACAATAGCAAAACTCCACCTCTATTGTCTACACATTGCATCTTAGCAGAGTAATATTTCTAAAAAATCGTGCTATCATAGTCCACTTTACCATATTTGGATTGCTAGTTTCCTTCATGAAGTATAAGTACAACTACAAGACTTGTAATAAATAGCTTATATGAAAACACAATAATTTTATAAAATACAACAAATATTACCAAAGGAAAATATTAAAGTAAATTTTAATCATTATTTGATTTAGGTAATCAACATTTTCTTATCAACATTGACTAAACTTAACACTTCCTCTAACCATGGAAAAGAAAATTAACTTCACAATCCTCAATTAAAACCCCTCTATTGGCTAGCCTATTTGCATATTTTTTTCCTTCCCTTAATGTATGTGTAAACCTAATTTCTTAAAACTCTATAACAAGGTCTTGTATTTCCACAATTATGTCTTGTATATTCCATGGATTATTTGCTTTCCTCAAAATTACTTTTATTACTATTAGTGAATCACCTTCCATCCATACTCTGTTCCAATTTATTTGTCTGCATAGTTTAACCCTTCCAAATCCCAAGCTTTAGCTTCATCATTTGTCTCAAATCCACTATTGAAAGTGTAATGAGATAAAATCTCTCCCCTGTTATTTCTAATTATTCCTCCTCCTCATGTTGGTCCTGAATTTCCTTTAGATGCTCCATAAAAATTCAATTTGACCAACTCCACTTCTAGTGGTTTCCACTTTATATTCTTTGCCTTCTTTTTGTTTCTCCTATACCCAACATCATAATTCTATTTGATGACTTGAATCCATATATCAAGGCTCTTTGCTTCAAGATTAGGGATTGGGTGAGTTGATAGGGTTGGTTTAGACTCCTTTATGGATAAACAAATATTCCTTTTTATTATCTCCAAAGTGTTTTTCTTTAAACATTCTTCTATTCCTTTCCAACTATAGAGTACAAAGTATTATATATATTAATATATCTCAGATTGTTTGCAAAGCCTCAATTTTAAAAGTGTTATATCATTGCTTTAATAATTCTTCAATTCTACCATTCATCATCATGCATTTACCAAACATATTAAGATTCGATTCTCATAGTTCTAGACTATTAAGCAATGTCCTAAGAGATGGTCTATACTCTTCTCCTCCTTTTTACATAGAACACATTATGAAGGGACATGAAAACCCCTTTTCATTAGGTTATCCTAAGGTAAAATTCTTATATGACCTACTAGCCAATTAAACATTTTGACATTAGGAATGCCCAGGCTATCCCAAATATCTCTCCATATTCTTGCAGTATTCTTATTTTATTATTACTTTATATTATTTCCACTTCTTATTGTGTATTATTCTAAGTTAACTCCCAAATCAATTTATCCCCAACTCCCCTTAGATAATCATTGTTATCTTTTTGCTCAACTACCTCTTAGCATCAATATCTTTTATACTTGTAAAAATATCTTCTTTCCATTTGGATCTTCCTTCTCGATCCTTGTACATAATGCTTGAAATCCTATCACCATATTTATCTTAAAGTAATCTCATCCATGGTTTCAAAACTGGATCTAGATTAAGTGGTCTTTTATCACACCAAGTATCCATCCAAATAGATTTTATTTTTCAATTTCCACCACCCATATTAGACCTTTAATCACTAGATTAATTGATTTTTTAAACTTGTTCCATAGTGCAAAACCATCTGGTAGTGAGAATGCAGTGAGGGTTGAGCTCGGGTCATTGGGATCAATGTACTTTGAAGAATTCTTGCTCATTGTCTTTGACTCTATTTGTACAATCTTCAAATTACTTTTTCCCTTAGATCTAAGTTTGCATTTGTAAGAACTCTTAAATTGAGACCTCCTCTAGTTTTATCATCACACACCTTGCTCCATTTCACCAAAGAAAATTTCCTTTTATCATGTAATATTGACCACAAAAATGATCGCATAATATAGACTAAACTTTTCCCTATTAAATTTGACATAGTATACAAGGACATGTAATATATATTTTTTAAATTTAGCAAAAAACCCCTTGTAGGGACACCTTGGTCTGAGAAACCATGACCAGGGGGTTCTACATCGTCAAAATCACTCGGGAGTCATGCCCGGCCCTAGCCGCACTAGCATTATCAACTGGATTTTGGGTACCCGATGTGCGTTTGGTAGGGTGGATATTTGAACCAAGGACCTCCCTTGGAGGATTACCCTACCCTCTCCAACTCACCTACAACACGTGGGTAAGGACATGTAATATGTTGGAATGAATTGTAAGACTAATTTAATTAATTGCACTCTTCCTTCTAATGATAACCATCTATATTTCCATGTTTTTTTATTCTAAAATTTATTTATAACTGGATTCCATAAATCTATCCTCATTCTCCCGTCAAATAAAAGCATCCCTAGATAAGTTGTTGGTAAATTTACCTCTTCCATTTGAAGTAACCTGCATATCCTTGCTTTGATTCTAGTTGGAGTTTTTAAGAAGTAAAATTTGGATTTTTTCCTTTAAACTTTTGCCCTAATGCTCTTTCATATTCCTTTAATAAGTTATTCAAAGCTCTAGCCTTGTTTATCCTTGCCCTCCAAAAAAGGGCTATATCATCTATAAACTATTGATGGGTGATGTTGTCGATGTTATTATTTACATAATGTATTTTTATTAGCCCATATTTGTTAGCCTTCTTCAAGTTTCTACCTAATACCTCTACCATAATAATGAACATATATGGTAATAAAGTACCTCGTTATCTATGATCTCTCCTGGATTTAAATGATATTGTTACTAACCCATTGACCAACATTGAATATGATACTATAGAGACAAGTTTTAATCCATCTGATCCATTTCTTCCCATATCCAAAATTTTCTAATACTACAAAAAATATTTCAATCCTATTGTAGGCTTTACTCATATCAAGTTTTAAGATCATTGCTCTCTTTTATTAAAGTTTCTAAATGCATAACTTCATGAGCTATTATGATCCTATCCAAAATTTGTCTACCTCTCACAAATCCTCCTTACTCTTCTAAAATAATTTTGTCTAATAGTGGTCTTAACCAATTTGCCATCACTTAAGAGATTATATTATATGACATATTACATAAGCTTATGGGTCTAAATGAATCAAACAATTTCGCATCATTCTTTTTTGGAATTAGGGTAAAATATGTCATGTTTATTTTATAAGGTACGTATAGTTTTACTCTAGATTTTTCCATTGCCACAATAAATAATCCTTCACTATTTTCCAATTATGCTAATAAAATGTTCTAGAGAGCCCATCTAGACCTCGATATTTATCCTTATCAAAATAGAAAAGAGCTAAATAAACTTCTTCTAAAGGAATAAACTCCATTTATTTTTTATTGTCTTCATTTGTTATACTTGAAGGTACTTATTATAGTAGTTTACCATTAGGACCTTCAATATCTTCTAATCCTAGAATATTATGGTAAAAAATCTTGCCTCCTTTTTTATTTCACTTTGTTCTTCAATCCAAACCCCTTTTACTAACTTGACTCTACTAATTCTAGATGTCGATATCTGTACTATTATCATCCTATGAAAAACTTTGTATTTTTATCTCCTTTTTTAAACCAAGTTTATCTCAATTTTAATCTTCAAAATTTCTCTTCCTTACTCAAAATATTATGATATTCACTAAGCAAGTCCCTTTCCTCTAAGATTGGATTATTATGCTCACCTTTTTGGAATTTTCAAAGTTTCTCTTTTAGTTATTTCTTCTCAAAGATATTTCCAAAAGTGTTATTGTCCCATTCATTTAATCTAGATGTTATTATTTTAATTTGTTTTGGAAGTGTAAACAACCCAATATTTCTAAAATAATTCCATGTTTACTCTATCATATCAATAAATTATGGATGGTATTCCCAAATCTACTCATATTTAAAATGTGATATTGTTTTGAATTCACTTACCACCATTTTAACTCTTATTAGCCAATGATCTAAACCAATCCTTGTCAAGGTATTAATTTTAGCACAAGTTTCTTCATCTAGCCAATGATTTGAGAGTATGCATCTATCTATTTTTTCTACTATTAGGTTTTGGACTCTCCTATTGTTGGTCCATGTATAGTTGTCCTCTTCAAACTCAACCTCCCATAGATTATTATTTTGAATAAAATTTGAAAAATCTCTCATACTTTGGATTATTTTTCTAATTCATCTAAAATTGGTTATGTTGTAATAATATCTTATGATCATGAATTGGTTTTTGTGGTTTTTACTTCTCATAAAGGATTCAATCCCACTCTATACTTATAATCTGCCTGACTAAGTTGTAGATCCATAGACATTGATAAGGATGAAACAAATATCTTCAAAGTAGCATGTGACTAATGAGGCTATCCAATGCCTAGTTTTATGAATGATTGTGTAGACACCAAAATCTATCCACTTGTCATCCATCCATAGCTTCCCGCCATAATTATCCATTATTTATATATATTTAAATATTAATATGTTATATATTATATTTATATATTTAATATATATATACTTATATGAATTAATCCCAACCATCCATCATGTTTTAATATTAGCCATAAATTCGCCTTAATCCATGCCACTTGCCCAAATTTAATCTCCACCCTTCCTCGTGTTTTAATCTTGATTGCTCAAATTGTGTTGTCGAACCCTAACATGTCTAAAGGAAGATTATAAAGAGTCATTTTGACAACTCAAAAACTGAGTTTCCTAAGTACATTTTGAATCCTAAGTATCCTAAGTTATTTAAAGAGATTTCTAGAGTTCAAATCCTAGCTCCATCATACTCATACTCACTTTTCCTCACCATCGTTCGCATCCTCCGCATCTGTCGCCACCCAATTTGCGTGAATCAGATCTGGTTTTACAATCCTCTCCTCATCCGTCGAATGCCCTCCAAATATTCTCGAGCACCCACAAAAGTCTATAGAGCACCTCTAGGTATTTCTTGTCAACATCAAGCACCCATAAATATTTCTCATTTAGATCTATAGCCCTACGACCCTTAGGCAACCGTTAGAGCATCTGCATTGTAATACTAGGATTTAGGTATTTTATTTGTTCTGAGGGTCTCACGCAGTGGAGCCCTCATAGATATTACTGATCCTTGTTATTTTTTTCTGTGTGTAGGTGTAAGAACAACATTTATTGAAGGTTGTTGAAGCTTGGGTGGCCCTACATAGGATACACAAGCCCATCCACAACCTTTTGGGATCGAATCAAGCATGAAGACACCACCATTATTTTTAACTAGGGTTTTGGAGAACCCTAGTACATGTAACAATTGTATCAAAAGAAATAAGCAATGTAAAACCCCACATTTGGGGCACACTAATTGTAACACTTGAGATCTACCGACAATAATAAAAGAGTTTATTTGTATTGTGCAATCATTGTGTTACTTTTCTTATTTATTATTTCATAGTTTATATTTGGTGTTTCTTTATTTTTGTATTCACAAATGGTGATCATGGTAAGACCCAAAAAGGGTTCTTTATGTTAATAATCTTGTCATTAAGTCATTGTTTTTATGTTTTGTATTGTAGGTTTTAGGAATTCTATTACATGATTTTCGCTGGACTAGGGTTTTTGGAGCTGCAGAAGCTAATTCAAGATTGTGCAGACACTCTGCGATGCTCAAGGGATTCTCCCTAGAGTTCAAAATATGCCTTGGTGCATTTCAAATACTTTGAGATGTATTTCACAGAGTGGAAAAAGGAGACATAGATTTCACTGTAAGTCTACCTCAAAACCCTAACTCCTTTGTTTCATTTTATTTTACGTTTTTACAAATAAATTGCTAAAAAGAACACTATTTAATAAATGCTAAAAATAATCATATTACATCTATATTTTAGGCACTTGCATTTATACATTGCATTTAGATTTAATTTGCATTCATATTCACATTAGCACTCATTGCAGATTTAAAATTTTGTTGCTTTTTGATGTGTTTTTCATTTAAATATATGCATACTATTTTCATGTAAAATGAGAATTGCATAAAATAGTTTGCACAATAGGGTCAAGAATTCCTCTTTTACTTGTCTAAGTAGGAACAAAATTAGGATAACTAAGTATACTCCCACATTTGGTGATTCAAGGCAGAAGAGTAGGTGAACCCTCCAATGTTCAGAGTGGGTCTTAAACGACATACCCTACATTCTTTTGAGGAGCTTAGTATTTTTATTCTTGGATTCTGATTTAGGCTTGACAAAGTGCTTACTATTGACATTGTATGAAACACAATAGAAAACATATTTTTTTTAAAATGAATCACACACAACACATATCATATTAAACAATGATGAGTTGGATTTCATCACTAGCCATTGCTTGAGATTTGGTGATGGTGGGCTTCATATCCATCTGCCAATCTCTGCCCTTAGCCACCATAGGATACCCTTGAGAAAAATTTCTAGACTTCATCACCAGAAATAATCTCATTTCCAGCCAAGCCATAGATTTCACCCTTTATAATTTACATTAGCACATAAAAAATACACAAAACAAATAAATTTTTGCACAAGTCAGCAAAAATATTCAAGGACACTTACCTTAGCAATGTCGTCGCATCCACACCCTCCATCACCATAGCTTCTGCAACACTTCACTCACCCACTCCACTCCACTTCCATCAATCCCTTAGACGCAACTTCTAGAATTTGTGAATGCAAGAATGAATATGATTTCCCCACTACAGGCATTTTGTAGTTGTTTTAGGTGTAATAAAATGCCCATGGGCACTTCCAGGTGCATTAAAATACCTCCCTATGTTTAGAAAGTGCCAAACTCTGGTCAAAATTCACACATGTAGTATATACCCATCGATGTTTGGCATCAAAATTAGCAAAAAGACAAAATTGAGCCAAAAAGGTAGCTTACCTCCACAAAATCACTACAAATTGCATCCATACATCATTTTCATCACCATATCATTTTTTGTGAAAATAAAAACTGATTTAGATACACAATTGTTGCTTGCGACCAAAAGGCACAAAATCACATTACAAGTTACAAAAGAGTTCAAAACGGTTCAAATATTCACAAAATAATAATTTCCATAATTCTCATCATCCATTCCATAATTGCATTCATTTTTGTGATAATATAAATTATTTTAGATGGTTAACTTTTAGTTGCGCCCAAAAGGTACAAAATTATCCAAAATTACTTCAAAATGCCCCAAATTAAGGCAAAATTTCATAAAATCATTCAATTCAACCATCAATGTATTTATCATCATCACATATAAATTTCCACATCATTTGCATTCATCAATCATTATATTTACACATTTACCAATTTCACATACAAATTCAAGTAAACCTTGTATCTGGTGGTCTATTCTATCTCCTTGGCGATTGCAACAATTTGAAACCATGCAATTCGGTAAGATGGATATACCACCATAAGAATACTTGGTCATATTCATCATTCAATATCTCATTGTTTGAAAATAAAATCACTTTTGCTCCCTCACATTTTGAGTGAAACTATGTCAAGACTAATTTGCTTAACAATTATCATTGATGGTCTTGTCCGTGGGGCTTGAAACATGGATAAATTACACTACATAATTCTCCTCAACAATCAGGACTTATGCAAAGTCATCTAGGAGTAGCTTCCTAGCAATCATCTGATCCGAGGATGATTGGTTCTTGATATTTTGCATTTTCATCACTTTGCATTTCAATGATGCCAAAAGGTATTTTATTCAATAGCATGGAATCACCCCAAACTTGGGGTAACCACATTTGATTTTGATTTCCCAAAATGGGATACATCTTACATGATTATGACATATACACTTAACAAAAATCCCTTTCTTTGTTAGGGCAAAAACATAATCAATCATTTGCATTTCACAAGAAACCCCTTCCATTGTTGGGGTAAAAATGACATCATATTTTACATCATTCATATCATCCGCATTCACATCCTACATTTGCACTTGCACAATTCAATCACATTTTTCACCCCACAATTCTGTCAATTGGCTCGTGAGACTCATTTTTCACTCATTCACCAATTGAGGGGGTAAGCTACACACTCCAAATTCTTTTGTCTTCCAAGATCATATTCGCATCCCAATGAAGGAAAGTTGCGTCTTCATCAGGCCAAACCAGGTGTCTTGTATTTTTGCACCACATTGTGTTTCACGTAAAGTGGTACAAAAAGGGGCATCTATAGAAACCAAAATCTAACCACTTGCCATCCATCCATATCTTCCCACCACAATTATCCATTATTTATATATATATTTTTAATATATATTTAAATATTAATATGTTATATATTATATTTATATCTATATTCAATAAGTAAATATATTTATAATTATATGAATTAATCCCAACCATCCGTCATGTTTTAATATTAGCCATCCATCCGCCTTAATTTGTGCCACTTACCTAGATTTAATCTCCACCCTTTCTCATGTTTTAATCTCGGCCACTCAAATTGTGTCCCTGAAACCCTAACATGTTTAAGGGAAGATTATAAAGAGGAGTCATTTTGATGACTCAATGACTGAGTTCCCTAAGTATGTTTTGAATCCTAAGTCTCCTAATTTCTTTAAGATATTTTTGGAGTCCAAACCCTAGCTCCATCATACCCATCCTCACATCCCTCACCAACATTCACATCCTCCGCATTTGCTGCCACCCACCTTGCATGAACCAGATATGGTTCTACAACCCTCTTCTCATCCATCGAACATCCTCCAAAGGTTCTTGAGTATCCATTGGAGTCTACAGAGCACCTTTGGGTGTTTATGGTTAGCATCAAGCGCTCGTGGGCATTTCTCATTTAGATCTACAACCCTATAGCTCTCGGGTGACCGTTAGGGCATCCACGTAATCATTCCCTGCATCAACGATAAAGACAAAAATAATGTTATTCGACAAGGTAAAATTTTATTGCATTTTATTTATATTTTTATACTTTTGTTCATAGCTTTCATTGCAATACTAGGGTTTAGGTATTTTATTTGTTTTGAGGGTCTCATGCAGTGGAGCCCTCACATATATTATTGATCCTTGTTATTGTTTGTTGTGTGCAGGTGTAAGAACAACATTTATTGAAGGTTTTTGAATCTTGGGTGGCCCTGCATAGGATACACAAGCCCATCCATAAGGTTTTTGAATCAGGCACAAAGACACCACCATTATTTTTAACTAGGGTTTTGGAGAACCCTAGTACATGTAACAATTGTATCAAAATAAATAAGTAGTGTAAAACCCCACATTTGGGGTACACTAATTGTAACACTTGAGATCTATCGACAATAATAAAAGAGTTCATTTGTATTGTGCAATCATTGTGTTACTTTGCTTATTTGCTATTTCATAGTTTATATTTGGTGTTTCTTAATTTTTGTATTCGTATATTGCATAGGAGGTTCTCATAGGATTTCAACATTTTAGAATTCCCCCTATTTATCCTTTAGAATCCATAGCATCCCATTCACATATTACCCAAATCGCTTTCATAGTTTTGGAAACTTCTTCCCTTGTCATTTTAGTTTCTTAGATACAAAGAATATCATGCTTATTACTTAAATAGAGGTCCTTGATACACCTATTATTTGAGGGGGTATCATTACCCCTTATATTCCTTGATGATGGAAATCATGTCTTATTAGGGGCTACTAGCCCTGCTTATGAAATACCAATATCATTTTGTTGTTTGGTAAAGAGAAATCCAATCAACTTAGATTGTGTTCCTTTCTCTATGTTTGCTCTTACTTCCTTGTCTCACTTGATAATTTGAGGGTTTTTATATTTTTCCTTGTCTGTATCATAATTATGTATTACTATTCTATTCCTCCATATTCTTTCACAATTCCTTGGAATTAGATTTATCCTATTGGCTCTGCTATAGAAACTTTTGACTTGTCTTACTCATTTTCTGGTATTTCCTTATCAAAGATAGAGGTATTAACATATAACACTATAATTTCTCTACCACTTCACTTCTTTTGAATTATGCATGGTACTTCAACAGAGTCTTCAAAATATGATGAGGTACATTCCTTAGGTTCAACGAGAACATTCATCCTTAAATCAGGATCATATTGAATATAGATGGTTCCTTGTTAATATTTTGATCCTGTTGTATCGTGTCCTCTAAGATTTGATAATTTTTTTCTTCATAGGCTAAAGCCTCAAAAGAATTGGTATTTCTTCCAATATACTTCCTTATTAATCTCCATTGTTTATTTACTTTCATCTATCTAGACCTATTTCTTGGAAGTTAAAAACCATCCTAATCCATATCCATTTGTAAGTTGCTCTTGCGGTTTTCTACATATGTTTCTATTGGACTCTTCCTAGGGCATGAATAAGTAATTTAAATAAATTTTGTGAAGTTAAAATATATATATATATATATAGAAATTTAATGAAGAAATGAATAAAATGCTAGAAGAATTATACAATGATCTACTAATTAGAAGAATCAAATATTCTAGGAGAAAGTTGAAAATATAGGAATCATGAAACTAAAATATAACTTGGTAAGTATAAATTTGAAATTTATGAATAAAAAAGATACATCAAGAACGACAATATCTCAAGATAAACGTAACAAACAATAGTGAAAGGATATACAACAATAGGATGATTTATGGGGGAAATATCAAAAGAAAAAATGCGTCCAAAAAATAAAATTTAATCGAGAAAAAATGTTAAGATTATGGAAGAAAATTTAAGGATATAACAAGGCCAACTAAATGCAATAAATATTTAAATCAATATAATTTTAAACTTTTACTTTATTAGTTAAAGTATCAACTTTAACACTATGTCATACCAAATTCAACAATACAATCTATACAGTAAAAAATATTAGATATAATGGAGTGAGGATAGTTTGATGAAAAAAATATATAGGAAAATTTATGTCAATATATTTACATCATAATTACATATCCTTTTTTCTATTGAAGATGTAGTAGTTGTATTACATAAAAAGAGAAAAAGGATTACATCAAAATATCAAAACTTGACCAATATTATTCACCCCAAAATACAACACAAACTTATTTATATATCTCATGTAGGCTAGATATACCAAGAACCTCAAAGGACTTAAAACATTGGATCCATGAAAATCATCATATAAACATTAGCATATAATTTTGTGCATAGGTCTCCTCATTATTTTTGCATTTAGCCTTTACCATTACTATAAGAGCATCAACTTATAGGCATTAGAGTATAACCTTGGAGAAAAATTTATCTAGTAGAAGTACACTTAGTCAAGTAACTTAAACAAACTAAAATATATGCCTAATTCTCCTAAAGAGTTAGAGACCATCATGGAATCTTGACTTAGTATATTTGAACACCCCTTATCCATTTCCTCCCTTTTCCTTCCAAGTTATATATCGTCTTAACATTGTTGTTGGCTACTTTAGCACCCTAAATTGATAAGGAGGAAGAAATCTCCTTTATTTTTCTTTGAATCACTTTTGATTCTTGCTAGCTTTGAGATTCTATAGGAGAATTGATGTCTACCATCCCATCCCACAACTTCCTTCTTGAGTATAATTGAATGTCTCAGGTATAGGTGTCTTATACTGAGAAAGAGATAGAATAATTTTTTTATCAAGCTCATGTAATGAATCTCCTAACGAATCATAAATATATATTTAATCATTAATAGGGATAATGATTTTATATTATATTTTAATCAATGGTGTTGGTTGTATACCCTATCTTATTCACTAGTTTGTCAATAACTATTCTTGATTTTTCTAAATGAGAGGTCCTTAACAAAATGCCCTCCTCTCAACAATAAAAACGAGCATTATCCCAATTTAAATAAAAAAAATTCTATAGAAATTCAATCTATTGACCTACAAATTTGGTATACTAGGGCAATTCCTTGTCTAGGTCCATCTTTAATAAAATGCATGCATTGACTCAAAAACTAGAAAACTTATCTTGCTCATCCTTCACTCAAATAACCTTGCTCAATTATGATGCAAACTATCTAATATAGAGCTTGAATGCTAAAATCAAGGAAGGAATTTTAATCTAAATGGGGAACTTACCCCTCCATGGTCCTTCATGGTGAAAAATCAAAGGACCAAGTATGAATAAACTAGGATTTCCACCATACAACCCAAGAGCCCTATTGGAGCACTGCATGAGGACCCATAGTAGTGGTAAATTGGCAAGCCATATGTCCTTTCCCTAGCCCTCTTAACTTATCTAGAAATGATCCATGCTTTTTCACTTGTATTTCACTCACTTGTAGAATACCCCCTATAAAGGCACATTCGTAAGAAAAAGAGAACATGATTCTACTATAGATATTATTAATATTAGAATAAATAATTATTCTCTTAAGTTATACTAGGATAGACTTACTTGAGTTACCTCTCTTCAATGATTCAGGTGAACTCTATTTAGACTAGTTCAGTTTTGATAAGTTGTTGTAATCCAACGACTCTCAATGATCAACTTTGCTATTTATACAAAGTTGATCCATGGAATAAATCAATCACTTCTTGATCTTTGAGTAATGCTTTACATAGCTAGTTTCTTGGTTCAATATTGCTTCTCAATATTTCTAACATGGTATCAGAGCGGGGCTTGTTTTGTTTGCAAGCGTTTAACTTTTCATAGATTTGGTTTAGCTTGTCCTCTATTTCTGGATAAGTCTTAGAGCATTCAAGTTTTTTTAAGCTCATTTATTTTTTTCTTCATAATTTGATTCATTGTATTAGTGATAGTTTGGTCACTTTGGTGGTTTCTTTTGGATACTCTTTGGTGAGATTTACTGCTTGCTTGGTCCAACTCTAACCATCACTTTGCCATATATTTTTTTATGTCACAAAATCCACACTTCATTGTGAACAAGTTGTATTCCTACACTCTCAAATTGTGCTCCTATTTCAAGCACATTTTTTTTTGCAGTAACTTATGGCATACTTTTTGAGTAGGAAACACTTTAATGCTTTACCCTCTCTGCTTGATTTGTTTTTTTTTAAAGGGTTTTCTATATCATTAATATTTTAGCAACTTTTGTCAAGTATTATAGATTGTCTCTTGTACTGCATCTGAAAGCAAGTTGGAACACCACTATTTTTTGGCTTTATTAGCTGACAGTTCCTTATTGGGATGCGTGTTGAGGACTTCCTTGATGGGCTATACTATTTATTTTCTCTGCTAATAGTTTCCTTACAGGACTACGATCCTTGTTGGACTACGTATTGATTCTAGTGCTATCGCGGTGATCATCCTCTTCATTCAGCGATGTACAACGAGTCATCCTGAGCTAAGAGACAACGTTTTTTCTAGACGTCCTCTTTTACTAAGACTTAAGTTTTTCAGGTTGTGTCTTGCAGCAAAGGCTTTCAGAATGCACAGTGCTACGAAATTCATTCATTTTAAACCGTAAGTATGTTGTTGCTACTTAAATTCAACTCATGAGAATGCATCTGATTGGAGTAGAGGCTGGTAAATTCCATTGGCTAAGATATTCATATACATTATAGTGTAGTGTTGCAATGAGACAAATCAAAAGCTCTCTTTCTACATGATATGTTTCTTTTAAATTGATTTTTTTTCAATGCTCTGACGAGTCTTTTGTAGCGTCTAGTCTCACACGATGAGAGTAACCTCTGCCCTTTCATCCTTGATTTTGGATCTCTTTGGCACAGTAACCAATGAGTGATATACACCTCCTTCCAATGACTAATATCAAACAAGAGTGAGACACAGATAATATGCATCTCTTGGTGTGATATGCTCCAAACGTAGCTCCTTCTAATGGCTACTAGAAAGCAAAATGAGATGCAGCTAATATGTTCTCCTTCACATGATTTGATCCTTCTTGGCTTACTAAAAATGTGTGATGTAGATGCAGCTAATTTGCTCCTCCATGTCGCAGTACCCAATGACAATCACGATAGTTCACCTAAAATGTAGATGACGTAATTAGTTCGTGGACACCAAATGGCTTATATTGATTAATAATTTACGAGATAATTGCTTACAATATCTCCAAAATATTGGACGTGAACTTCAATTACATCAACATAACGATCCAAAATTTGTGTACTTCTGTTGTAAATTTCCTTATAAAACATTTCATCCTTTTTTTCAAAAACATATTTCTTTGCAAGATGAAAAGAAAGCACGACGAGTCATTTTCTACCGCCTAAAAATTGTCGTTCAAGGAGTCTGTGTTAAACCCCTTCACAGAGGTAATCCGCAAGGTAAAATTCATGCTCATATGTAGGTCTGTTGCTTCTTGCTACCTTAGGATCTACCTTATTTTGGGTAAATAATTAATTCTGGTGATAGCATGCTCTCTTCTACACAACTATAAAATTTGTACTATCTGAGTGCAACAACATCTAGTGCCTCATATCCTACAATACCCTTTTTTGCACATTTTTTTTCTCCTTATCTATGTAGAAAAAATGACGCTCGTGGATTCATACTACAACGGTGCAAAGCAGACTACGTTGAACGGATAGCACAATTGTGGATTCATTTTTCAAAGAGTGTAGGCTATCTTGAGTGCATTGCGACAACACCAGATTTGTTTTTCACACCATCCTGCGTTCGAGACTTGTAGGGAGTGGTCTTAATAGTTTTTTTCGTTGGGTGCATTGTAACTTTGCTATTTGACTAGCCAGAAAGGCTAATTTCCTTGTAAAAATGTAATACAAAAGAGTTTTTTGGGGGGTGTTTTTGGTGCTATTTTTTGCACCAATGTGTTTTGGGATGGGTGTCTTTGGTGCTACTTTTTGCACCAAATTCTAAACTTTTTTGGGATAAGGTGTCATTGCTGCAATTTTCTCTAGATATTTTTGAAGGGGGGAAATTGATAGTCTAACCCCTAACTATTTTTTGCATTCCTACTGTTGCATTAATTTTTGAAGAATATACTTAACACAGTTTGTTGTATTGGTTATGAACCCACTCTCTTAAACATTTAAATTTTAATGATTGCACCTCATTCCTGAAGCATATCCAATATTTGTAATTGTAATTCAATTTAGAGTTCACTCCAAAGCAAACAAAAATAATCAATAAAGGCACCAAAATTTGGTCTATATATTCAAAAATATCACCTATGTTCCACGTATTGATCTTCTCTTTTACTTATAGTTTCCCTCACGTTAGGACGGGTCATTGAGAAAGATTCAGTATAAAGGTCTGGCTGATTTTTACTGCTTCATAAAGCCTAAAGTTCCACGTATATTTCCTCCTCATTTACTTATAGTTTTCCTCAAGTAATGGCGAGTAATTTTAAGAGATTGGTATATAGGTCCGGTTTCTGCTGCCTTCTTAAAATCAGGTATTTTTGCTAGAGATTAATTCTATTCTATTAAAAAGTTCTTGAAGTTAATGTTGACAATTTTATCACATTTCTCAAGGGGTAGAAAAGGAAGTCAAATTTTGTACAGTGTTTTGTAAAGTTTTTCTTTGTTGTTTTTTTATTTTGGAAAGTTGCAACAATTTTGGCTTTCAATGCCACCCCTTTGTATATAAAGAAAGAGCTTCGCTGCCGAACAGGCTAGAGAAAATACCTTCGCCGAAAGAAAATGTGAAGCGAGACTCGAAAGAGCATTGAAAATACTTCGCCAAAAGGTTGCCGAAGCACCCACTTCGGGCCCCTCCATCAGCGAATCATTTTTACTTCGTCGAAAGTCATTGCGAAGCATCTGCTTTGGCTAGCTTTCGTGCGAAGTACTTCTACCCGAAGTGACGGAGGTCGTGGAGAATGCAACATCTTTTGAAGACAATTGCTTCGGCCGAAACCTTCTCGAACCACAGTTTTGAAAGAGGATCGCAGTGAAGCATTTCTCCAAGGCATCAGCGAAGCAATTTTGTCAGCGAAGCGGTGAGGACGAAGAGGCCCATTTTGTGAAGCAAATATGCTTCGGCACTCACCACCCCCGAAGCAGTTTTGTGAAGCTCAATTTTGTGAAGTACAAATCAAGGAGGAGTTATTGCTTCGGCTCAAAACCATTGCGAAGCGAAGTTGTGAACGAAGACTTAGCGAAGCGCTTCAAGGGCACGCGTTCCAAGCCGGGTATTTTCCCGAGGCGATCAAGTGCCTCATAAATGCAATTTTTCGTGCCCGGTAAGCTCGTTGCTCATTTTTGGCAATCGAAAATGAAGTATCAGGCCATGATGAAGAGCCCGACGAGCATGGCGGCCACTCGAGCACCGCACCCGGAGACCAAGGACGTCCAGACGGCTCATCAATGCATCTTTCCATGGTTGACCCGGTCACGGTTGCCAGTTTTGGTAACGGATTTGAGAGCTCGATCACGAGAGCCTCGAGGAGCCGAATTCTCAGGGCTCGAGGGCGTACTTCTCCTTGCTGTGTAATTATGACTCAGAGGGTCGGGTCCTCTATAAAAACCCAGGCATTGTAATGAAAAAGGGGGGGAACTATCTGCTAAGAAAGCTGTTGTAACTTGATGTCCTACGATTAATACTAAAGAGCTTTGGGCTCAATTTCTCTCTTTTATGCTGCCTTTTGTGCTTGATTCTTTTGTCTTTCTTCGTTTGCATACTGAGAAAGTTGAACCCTACGTCCGATGTGCGATCGGGGACTGTACCCTGAAACTCGTCTGAAGGATACATAGGAGTGAAAAAATGTCATATTGGCTTTCTTTTATGCTGCCTTTTGTGCTTGATTCTTTTGTCTTTCTTCGTTTGCATACTGAGAAAGTTGAACCCTGCATCCGATGTGCGATCGGAGAATACCCTGAAACTCACCTGAAGGATACATAGGAAGGTTGATATTGCATTTCTTTCATTTATTCTTGGTGTTCTTTGCTTCTATTCAAGTTGTAGTTAGTGATCGTGCTTCCTGTTCTCTCCCACCTTAAATCACTGATCTCTCTTCCCTTACCCCTTTTTATTTCTTTCTCTAACCCTAACTCCTTTTATCTCTTTCCTGCACCCTTATCTCAAAACACCAAAGTAGTTTAGCATAGGAGCCGGCCTTTCTCCGGAGATTGGCACGAGGGGCATCTCTTCCCTTCGGCCTTTCAATGTTGGTCCAGGTCTAGGGCGCATACACTCACCCAAATCCTTTCCTAGGCAGATTTGATGACCAACAGTTTTGGCACGGTGGGACCAAGGTCCCATATTTTAAGCGCAAATCTCAAACCCGTCTTCACCGGGGCCAATAGTTCTAACTAGTTCCCGGTGTGACCCGGTCAATCTCACTTGACTAGTGGTAGTGAGAACCGATGCTCTCATTACCGAAAGACTCTTAGCATCTGGCGACTCTGTTTACCCGAGAATATTTAAGTCGTAAAGACCAGTACCAAAATTATGTGCCTTCATGCAAACGAGATGGAGAGTTAGGAATAGAGGAGAGGAAACCGAGTTCTTTGAGCTAGATATTGATGCCTTTGGGGAGCGATCAAGGTTGGTCACCCTCGAGTCACTATTACGTGGAACATCCTCGCAAGAGGCTGCTGTTGATGAACAAGGCCTAACTTCTGATAGCACAACATCTAGTTTTCCTCCTAATCCTCCCAACTCACCGAAGCATCCTAGTGCCTCCATTCCTATTAGTCATCCTATTAGCAATCAAGGGGGAGCTTCGAGGATTCCTATTTCTCAAAATCTAGGAGCAAGTATGGCACAACAACAACAACAACAACAGCAAATGCAGCCACCGCCACCTAGGTTGTTCCTAGCATGGGATTCTTTGTCACCACTAAATCTAGCGGGACAAGGGCAAGTGCCGCCTGCTACCGTAAAGAAGATCCCAACGTTCGATGGAACTGGGAAGACTGCTCTGGAGCATATCCAGGACATAATCTCTCTGGCGGTGATCCATGACATCACAGAAGAGCAAGTTATGGTAAAGCTTCTGGTTCTTTCCCTTAGAGGAAAACTCCTCTACTGGTATAGATCTTTACCACCCGGTACTATTACGGGATGGGACCAGTTAGTCGGGCAATTGATGGGAAACTTCAATGAGTCCTGCGATCCTACCTCTCTCCTGCATCAGTTCACTTCAATCCAGAGACATCCACAAGAAGAGATCATAGACTTCAATGTTAGGTTCGCTCGAACCTGGCAGAGAGTACCAGTTGGACTTCGGCCAACCGATGAAGCTACAACATACTATTTCCTTCGGGCTTTCAACCCTGATATCAGTATCATGGTAAGATATTCTAACATCAATACTTTTCTCGAGTTGTATGAGTTAGCCAAGAGGGTAAAAATGGATTTGATAGTTGTGGGCAAGCTTCCCCAAAGGATGTCGATGCCCATACTTCCCGAATTCCCTCAATCCTAGTATGCGAGCGCAGCCGCTTCGCAAATCTCTGCAACCCCTGCACTCCCGATCTCATCTTGGAACCCGAATCCTATTGTGTCTCAAATCACCGCTCCATAAATTCATTTTCCCACATTTTCAGCTCCATAGCCCATGGTCACTTCGGCATTTCCTGTACTACCAACACCATCTCAACCCCCTGCCTTACCTCCAATACCGACGATGGCTTCATTACCACTCATTCCAAAAGCCGATGATATGCAAGCTAAAATTCTGCAAGAGATGCAGTCTCTGAACTCCATAGTTCAGACGTTGTCCAATGACATGACCATTGTGAAGAAGAAGCAAGCGCAACAAGAATTCCTATCAAGAAGGTCTTATCCTACGCTTGCGCTTACCAAAGACCAAGCAGTCCAACAAGGGAAGGCTTCGACGAGAAATGTTGCGATTGATGAAGCTCCGAGCACTTTCGATTATGTATATTGGTGCTCTACGTGCAATGATCCGCATGAAGAGAATACCTGCATGCTGCACCAACACTATGTACAAACACTGGCGAGCAGTAGTCATGGCGGTCAAGTCAACGTCATCAGGAAAATGAGTCAGAACCTGGCGATTGGCGAAGAAGAGCCGGTTGCAGTGCTTACCAGAGGAGGAAAGAAGGTGATAGAAGTGGATGCTACTCAGATGGCTCCCTTAAAAGTGCATGCTCGACCCGAGAAGGGACAATCATCTTCTTCGACCCCGAACGAAGCTCCTCCGCCTGCACCAATCAAAGAAAAAGCTCAAAAGGCCTCTGTCGAACCACCTCAGGCAGAAACTAAGGAGCAGGCTAAGGAAAAGCTCAAGTTTCCTTCACTGACTAAGCGACAAAGAGTTGAAGCTACGGAGCAATATCGCACCAGATATGAGCCGAGAAAGGAACCCGAGGTGCTCAGTTCCCTGGCATACAACATTGTAGAGGAGTTAAAGAGGATTCCAACCAAGATCAGCTTGTACGATGCACTGCAACTACCTGGACAAGTGGACTTGCTGCAAGAATCATTGAAGATGATTAAAGCAAAAAAGGCAGCACCGCTTGCTCTTGTGCAGACCCTATCCACATCCATTACGGGGAAGAACAGACCACCTCCATTCTACCTATCTCTACAGATGGAAGGGTATATTGTACATAACTGTATGATCGACTCTAGGGCCGCTACAACAGTCATGCCGAAAGCAGTCTGCGAAGAGATAGGGATGGAATATACGCGAAGCAGCCAAGGCGTACTCCAGTTGGATGGTACCCCAGTGAAGACTATAGGAGTGATCAAAGACATTCCTATTCGACTACATAAGATGCCTCAGATCACGGTCATACAAGAGGTAGTGGTCGTCGACCTGGAGCCATACTTCAGTATGTGCTTGTCAAGGGAATTCACAGCAAAGCTGGGCGGATATCTGTCCATGGATTACTCTCATCTGGAGATTCCATTCAAAGGAAAGAAGGTGAAGATCTACAATGAAAAGCCTTCTTCCTTCCTTGTGCAGAAGATGTCCGAAGAAGAGAGCAGCGATCCAGTGAATGCAATAGTGGAGGAAGTAGAGCAGGTGGACCTGGTCGAGGAATCTCTTGCGCAACTAAGTTATGAAGATGAGTTCTCATTGGCAGACTTTAATGCCATGATAGAGACCGAGATAGGATGTTATGCGATCACCAAGCCTGAGAAACACACCCAACCAGAGAATAGAACAAGTGCCCAAGAAGGACTATGGAAGTTGTTCTTCGATGGTGCCCGATGTAAAAATGGTGTTGGGGCAGGGATTCTTCTAGTTTCGCCATCCAGAGAGCAAAAGGAGTATTGCTACCGGTTGATATGGAGCTGCACCAACAATGCAGCAGAATATGAAGCATTATGCCTAGGACTCAAGAAAGCTGACAAGTTAGGCATAAAGCACCTCCAAATCTTTGGAGATTCCGAACTGGTATGCAACCAAGTCACAAACAAGTGTACTTCAAAGAAGCATTATCTAAAGTCATACCGCAATAGGGTATGGGACCTGTGTGACCAGTTCGAGTCTCTCAATCTGTAGTCTATCCCACGAGAAAAGAATCGACATGCTGATGTTCTGGCATCCATCGCAGCCAAGTACTCTCCCGTAGAAGACATGGTGCACAAGCCCAAAGCTATGAGGATGATCTATAGACCCTCTATCCCAGACAAAGACCTACATTGGCAAGTCTTTGACAATGATGAGCAGATTGTAAATTTCATGATTCAAGAAGCCGCCACAGTCGAAGACAGGAGCCCTGACGAAGAAGGATATGAGGGGCTAGTTCAATTGAAGAACAACTACATTCCCAAGGGACTGATCACTCTTGAAAGCCTCTTTGATCAGAATGATCGAGCACTCTCTCACATGATCAAAGTTAATGAAAAGCAGTATCAAGATTTAGAGCTTGAACCTGGAAAGGCAATAAAAGTTGGAACCGATTGCACTTCAGAAGAGATAGAACAGATCCAGACTCTGTGCAGGAAGTATCCCAACATAATTGCTTGGTCTTATCAAGACCTCAGGGGATACAATCGGCAGTTGATCCAGCATACAATTGAATTGCAGGAGGGGGTCAAACCCTTTCGACAAAAGCAAAGGTCGGTTAACCCAAAGATCGAGGTCCTGATGAAGGCCGAACTCCTAAAAATGCTCGAGGCGAAGATAATTTATCCCATCAAGCATTCTTCTTGGGTAGCGAACCTAGTCCCCATCAAAAAAAAGAATGGAGATATACGATTATGCGTGGACTTTCGCAACCTGAACCAGGCTTCTCTCAAGGACCACTATCCTCTTCCACAAATCGATCAGATCTTGCACTCGGTGGTCGGAGCTCAACGCTTCTCTCTGCTCGATGGTTTCTCTGGATACAATCAGATCTGGGTCAGGGATGAAGACCAGCATAAAACAACGTTCACCACCAAGTGGGGGACATTTGCTTACCAGCGAATGCCATTTGGCCTTTCGAATGCTGGTGCCACTTTCCAGAGGGTGATGGATCTAGCTTTTGGTGAGCTTCTGAATAAGGTTATCATCATCTATCTAGATGACATGACCATTTTCTCTCGAAGAAGGGAGGATCACCCTATACACCTACAACAAATTTTTGAAAAATGTCGAGAGTTTGGCATCTCAATCAATCCGAAGAAGTCCATATTCGTAGTCAACGAAGGAAAGTTGTTGGGACATGCGATATCAAAAAAGGGCCTCATTGTAGATCCCGACAGAGCCGAGGCTCTAACGAAGCTCCCACTCCCAGCAGACAAGAAAGGACTTCAATATTTCTTCGACCAGATCAACTTCGTGAGGAAGTTTGTCCCCGATTTCGCCCAAGTCATCAAGCCAATGTCCAAACTTTTGAAGAAGGGCACCGAATTCATCTAGACAAAAGAAAGAAAGGAGGCATTCAAAGAGATTAAGGCCCGAATCGCTCAGGCGCCGGTCCTGATCAACCCTGACTACAGTCGGGATTTTATCCTGTATGCCATAGGGGAGCCCGAAAGCTATGTTGTGGTCCTGACGCAAAAGGGGGAAGATGGTGAAGAGCGTCCCATCGCATTTTTGAGTCAAGTGATCAATCCCCATGAAGAGAAATACAATTTCATAGAACGTTAGGTGCATGCAGTAATGAAGTCTCTCAGGAAGTTCAAGCAGTTCATCTCCCAAAGTCGGGTTACGGTCTTTGTCATTCACCCCGACGTGCACAATTTCATCATCCAAGGAGAATTGGGAAGCAAGAGAGCCGGTTGGGTGAACAAGATACAAGAATTTGACATTGAGATCAAGCCCACAAAACTGGTTCACGATCACGCATTGTGTCAAGAATTGGCGAAGAGCGCAGCGACCGAAGCAATAGAATCTCAATGGGATGACTCACTAGCCGAAGGATGCTTCACAAACCAGGAAGAGGATGAGAAAGACTGGGTTAGAGAGATAGTCGACTACTTCAACACCGACAGATGTCCTTCGCATCTAAATGCTTCGCAGTGAAGGCATTTCAGGATTCGGTCTTCCCGATATACTTTGCGCCCCGAAGGCCTATTTTTTAGGAACATTGATGGTGTCCTTCTTAAGTGCATCAAAGATGATGATAAAAGGAGAGTCTTGGGAGAATTTCATTCAGGACTATCTGGAGGTCACTTCGCAGGGAGAACAACGGCGCTGAAGATCATCAAGGCGGGTTATTATTGGCCCACTCTCTTCATCGATGCCTTCACAGTTTGTCGCAGATGCGAGCAGTGTCAAAAGTTCATCGAACGAAGCAAAAATGCTTCGATGCCCCTTCATCCGATACAAGTAGAGACACCCTTTCAACAATGGGGGCTGGATTTCATAGGGGCCATATCGTCGAACTCCTCCATGGGACATAAGTTCATCCTGACCGCAACTGACTACTTCACCAGGTGGGCCGAAGCGATCCCTACAAAGCATGTGGATCAAGAGACTGTAATCGCCTTCCTAGAAGGTTTGATCACCAGGTTCGGCATTCCCGAATCAATCATCACGGACAATGGTCCCGGCTTCTTAGGGGCCAAAATCAATGATTTCTTCTACAAATATGGGATATATCATAAAGTCTCCTCCAACTACTATCCACAAGGCAATGGATTGGCAGAATCCACCAACAAGACCTTGTTGAGGGTGCTAAGGAAGCTTATAGAGAAAAACAAAAGGACTTGGCATCTCCTTCTAGATCGGGCCTTGTGGGCCGATCGAATTTCTATCAAGAAGTCAATCAAGACTTCGCCTTATGCCTTGGTCTATGGCAAGGAGGCCATCTTACCCACCCATGTGGAGATCCCTGCACTGCAACTGTTAGAAGAAGAAGATGGAGTTAGTCCAATGGAAAATAGATTAGCTCAACTATTGCAATTAGAGGAAGATCATGAAGAAGCCTACCAGAACTTCGCTAAGCATGCTCAGGTCACCCAAGATTGGTTCAAGAAGAAATCATCCGATCGCACATTCAAAGTGGGAGATCTGGTATGGAAGTGGGACTCCTGGAAGGCCAAGCCTGGGAATCATGACAAGATGGATGCCTTCTGGGATGGGCCGTTCAAAATTATGAAGGTGAACTCGGCCAACTCTTTCATCCTCAAAGATGCAGATGGCCAGGTTTTGCCGATCTCTATCAATGGTCTTCATCTGAAGACTTTTCATCGCTAAGGTAAAACTCTAAAAAAAAAAATGTGTATATATGTCTTTGTATATAATTTTCATTTGTATATCACATCTATTCAAGATGCAAAAGCCAAGAACTACACTTCAAAATCTACTTCGGGAGCTTTTGGTGCGAAGTAGCGAGTGCAAGGACGTTCGCAGCGAAGCAATTCACTCTCAAAAGGCCGAACCAATATTCAAATAAAGGCATGGAAAGAGCCTCGCACAACATTTTAACTACTTAGAGAAATTTTCCGAAAGTAGTTTTTAAAGTAAAACTTGGCGAAGTAGTTCTCAAGAGAAATAAGCTTCGGTAACCAAGCGACGACGCAACGAAGAAGAAATACTTCGGGCCCGAAGCACAAAAAATCAGCCCGAAGAAGAGGTTCACTATGAAACATTTCCAATTCCTATCTCAACTTCACCGAACCAATAACGCGCAAGGCGGGAGCATTTAAAACATGTCTCGAGAAATGTGTCGACTACCACCTTGAAAAGAGTTCAAAGTGGATGAATTTAAGGCAAGGTGGCGGGGTGCATCCCGAGGTGATTCGATTGGGAGAAAAGCTCACGCTCGAGTACAAGATGGTAGCAGGTCATGCTTCCAATGCGAGGAGTAATCATTGAAGCGCGTGGCCCCGCGTACGATGCCGCCAGATAACCAATCGGATGGCGCAACGATCTCCTAGGTCATAAACATGGATTTAATTATGGTAAGAGCCATAAATAAGGGTAGTTGCCCCTTAAGGCTATAAAATGTAGGTTTTAGCAAGGAAAGGGTTATTTGTAAATGCGAGATTGAGAGCCCATTGCTAGTCTACAAATTCTGCCGCCATTCGCTGTGAGATTCCTTGACGCCGAAACAGTCTACGCTGCAAGTGCCATTGCCATAAGCATCCAACATGGGAAAGAAAAGCTCCACACAGAGGGGGAAGGAGCCTGAAGTGACAGTTCTAGAGAAAACAAAAGGTTCGGAGGAGAAGAAGCAAAGACCTAAGAAGGTCAACCCGAACCTCCACCCAGAGAAACAAGTTGTGGAAGAAAGAGAAGAATCTGAAGATGAACAACTTGTAGAGCCACCAGTTGACAGGTGGGAGAAAATTAAAGATACAGAACTCTCAAGAAGCGTGGCCGAGCTCAGGTATACTATCGATTTTATGAGGAGCAGGCTCTCGGCTGACAACAAGAGGGCCACCGCGTATTACTCACAAATCTATTGGTATCTGACTCCTCCTATGCACCATTGCCCTGAGCTGATTTATGCCATCGCACAGAACTACCAACCAGCTTCCAGGCAAGTGCTGAATGCCGTTGGCCATAAGTTGTTCTCTATCTTGAAGGAGGATGTGCAAGCAGCTTTCACGTCGTAGCAAGGGCCACCGAAGGGGTATACAGTTCATAATGTCATTCTGAGTGAACAGATGGAGAGGTTCACCTCGAACAACTACGTGTTGAAATTCCTCTGAGAAAATCTCAAAAGCGGGCTCCCTTCAGGCAAGCTGCCCCAAATGCCCCTACCCTTGGAGGCCTTCAAGAACACAGATATTTTTTCCATCATCGCATGGGTGGCGGGCCTGTCGACCGACGCTTCGGTGCACCCTTGGCAGGTGTCTCTGGCCGAGTGTATTTCCAGAGGGGAGTTTTATGCCCCCGATGCTTCGAGGCCGAACACCAACCTAGTCTTCTTCGACTGGGCAGAATGGGTAGCCCGAAACCTGCACACGTGGCTTACCACTATGAAGAACTCTGGAGCAGAGCAGCACTTCAGTCCATGCTCTTTTCTTGTCTGGCTATTCTTTTACCATACGCATAAAAATATTCCTCATGTTGCAATTACATCAAGTGGCAAGGATGGAAATCCTCTGCCTGTATATCAGTGGACTCACCTCCCATTGAGGTCGGAGTCCTATTATTCTTTCAACCAACAATTTTTGGGACCCGCCATGCAATTGTTAACAGGGTCCAGCCCTCGGGTGCCCCTCAGTCTGAGAGACAGGGTGGTACAGGCGAGAAAGGGAGATGTATTCCAGCTAACACAGGGGCTCGTGATACGCCTGTTCGGCTTCATGGGGAAGCCCTTCCTGCTGCCTGTCTTCCCATCCGAGTACCAATTCATGCTGGAGGTCACTCTATAGAGTGACGCAACCAATGAAGTCTACGGCCATGGCCGAAAGTGGGCCCACACCTACGACTTCCCCTTTAGGATGGGGGTGATTGAAGTTTTCACCTTGAAGCAGAACATTTTCCTGGAGGAAAAACTGGCTAATTTTGGCCTGCTCCAGATTCCCCAAAGGTGGCTTTATGATCCCCTAGGAGTGATGAAGGATCACTTGAAATGTAAGAATTTCCATGTTTGCCCCCACCCCAAAATAATGGAGCAGAGAAATAATCCCAACGGGAAGGATCTGGAGTGGCATTTAGAAAGAGTGAGAACGTTGCCTCCCTGGCATGATTTTTATCCCATGGAAGTGGAGTTTGACCCTGATCGGTATCCCTTCCCAACTCCAGACTCCACATTTTGGAGGAAAGCCAAAGATGATTTAAAGGAGGAATTGAAGAACTGGGATGAGGAACAGCTGAGGGAATGGTGGATAATGAGAGTCCATCGTCGAAAGATGAATTCCTACGGACTCTTGGCAATGGATAGGGACTTCGCGATTGTCTATGAAACCAATGTTGGATCTTGGAAGCCCATATCCTTCACCGATTTTGTTCCTCCAGCTACCCCAGGATCGGGCGAAAGCCCAGGGAGGACTGACGATGCCTCGGGAGGACAGAAAGAAGCTGAAGCTGCACCAAGGGTACTAACACAAGTACCATCTGAAGATACAAGTGCCGAAGAGTCAGAGCAACCATTGGAAAGGAAGAAGAGGAAAAGGCCAGAGCAAATACAAGTGCCTCCGAGCCATCCAAAGTGACCCCGCACAGGGCATCCGAGTGCTCCTGTCGAACAACCCGCACCAGTCTCGACCGAAGCAAATGTTGAAGGTGCTGTGCCACCAAGTGCCGAGATAGTCCCAGGTATAGATATCATCGATGTAGAGACACTCCTCCAATCAGAAGGAGACGCCAAAGTAGAAATCATAGAGGCGGGGAGTGCCGAAGCCCAGGACGAGCAGGAGCCGATCACGCAAGAAGTCACCACGATCGCTCTGCCAGGAGGGCACGTAGGTACGCATTCTCCACCCTTTGCCCTGGTCTCTCAAGCATCTACCATGGTCTCGGCTGAGGGTTCTCCTCAGCCTCCCCTACCTATGCAAGGTCAATCGCCTCTCCACGTCATGCCCATGGCCATCCCAAGTTCACCCTGTACTAGCCCCATTCCACCCGAGTCATCCGGCCAGGACAAACCTATCGAAACATCTTCGCCCACCCACACCACCGATCCTTCAGTCCTTAGCCAAGGTGAAGATAGTACCTCAACGCCGAACCCCGTAGCCCAGGTTCCCATCATACAAGGTGTTGCCCCACTCGTCGAAGCCCCAGCCACACCCATCGTCGAACCTTCTGGCGAGACATCCCCCATTGATTCATTATATTTGTTTACCCCCTCGGCTAGAGATCCAACATTATTTGAATCCCAATTATCCATAATAAAAGAAAACCCTCTAGCTAAAAAGCTCCTCCAAGCCCGCCAGAATACAGAGAAAATATTGAAGGAGGCGAGGAAGAAGAGAGGGCGCTCACTGGCTCAAGTCAAAAAATGTGTTGTCTTCGATTTGAAGGACGAGAAGCTACACAAAGTAAAGAAGATCCCCAAGGTCCAGAAGCCCTTGGATGAAATGACTCCAATGGATTACGATTACCAAGACAAATCCAAGGACCTGGAGCATTTAAATGTGGACAATGAATCAGCTTCCATGCATGTCAGAATCGAAACCTTTCGAGCGCATGCGAATATCGCCAACCAATGTAGGTTTGAAGCAGAGAGCGCTAATATCAAACTAGAGGAAGAGCTGGCGAGGACCCGGTCCTAGTTAGCAGATGTCGAGGAGCAGTGCAAGGTGATGAAGAAAGAAGCACATGCCCTAAAATTGCAGATACAACAACTAGAGTGTACAGCTAAAAATCGAGCACAAAGATAGGCCGAGAATGATCTGAAGGCCAAAGAGCTCGAAGGAAAAATCTTGTAGATGCAGAGTCAGTTGTATGAAAAGGAGGGCCTAGGGTTGTGTGATAGAAGTAGAATCAAGGAGATTCGCTCGCACTTGCTAAAAAACTTTAGATCTCGGGCCTCCAGTGCCCTTTCAATTTTGGCCTATATCATGGAAGCCCGGAATGCCGCTGCCGAAGGAGGGCCAATCATCGAAGAGATCACTCAGAAAGCTAGAAGCCGACTCAAATTAGCTTTCGATGTCCAAAGCGCCAAATATCAAGACTTGCAGGTCCCTGCGATGAGTCGGATAGCTAGGGATTGGTCTACAGCCCGGGCCACAATTCGTGCTTTCTTCTCTAAGGTGCAAAAAATGCAGAAGGCGAAGGACCTCTTAGATATATTCAAGAATGAGCAACGCACATCAATGGGCTATTTTCAAGATCTCTCTTCCATGGGCTTCCCGAGCTTCACAGATGATGATGGGAATCTCCTGTCCAAAGAAGAGATTAAGCCGACATGGCTTCAGTTTGAAGGTGATGTCTCAGAGATAGACGGATGGGCGGAGCCAATAACAGAAAGGCAGATCATAGATTACCTTTTGAGATACTGCAAGATCATGGCCTGTTTAAATGATCTGTATACTAGAGCCCAACATGTCGATATCGGGAAAATTGATCGGTTTCGCATTTTGATCAAGGCTCTACAAGATCTAGAACCTTTCTCGAAGAGTGCCTGGTCTCAGGTCCGCCGAACCATGAGGAAAATCCATGAGCGTCTTGCCCCATCGCCACCGCAGGAAGCTGCTCCCGAAGAGGCCGCACCAGAAGAGGAAGGCGAAGAAGAAGAAGAAGAAGAAGAAGGAGAAGGAGAACCAGCTACGGAAGCACTCCCAGAGGGAGAAGGAGGAGAAGGGTCTGGAGGTGACTCTGGCCCAATGGATCAAAGCTAAGGGTTCTCCCATCGAGATGAGCTCGTTGCCCCGCGAGCCGCCAAGAATGTTGACAATTTTGTCACATTTCTCAAGGGGTAGAAAAGGAAATCAAAATTTTGTACAGTGTTTTGTAAAGTTTTTCTTTGTTGTTTTTTTATTTGAAAAGTTGCAGCAATTTTGGCTTTCAATGCCACCCCTTTGTATATAAAATAAAAAGAAAGAGCTTCGCTGTCGAACAAGCTAGAGAAAAGAGCTTCGTCGAAAGAAAACGAGAAGAGCTTCGCACCCGAGGCATTTCCAGCACTACTTCGGGTAAAAATTTTGTGAAGTAGTATTGCCGAAGAAGAATACAAGGGAAGCGATAAAAAGAACTTCGGGCCCGAAGCGCTTCAAACCACTACTTCGGGAGAAAGTTGAGCGAAGCGGCATTCAAAAGAACAACTTCGTCGAAGAAGGAAGGTCCAGACCACGGTCCAAATTGGCTAAGGCAAGAAAACTACTTCGGGCCCGAAGCATTTCCACACTACTTCGGGCGAGATTTCTGCGAAGCGGTGTTGCCGAAGTAAAATACAAAGGAGGGAGAATGAAACTACTTCGCACCCGAAGCATTTCAAAATACTTCGGCCAAAAAACTAGCGAAGCGGAACTCGAAAGAGCATTGAAGAATACTTCGCCAAAAAATTGCCGAAGCACCCACTTCGGGCCCCTCCATCAGCGAACCATTTTTACTTCATCGAAAGTCATTGCGAAGCATCTGCTTCGGCTAGCTTTCGTGCGAAGTACTTCCACCCGAAGTGACGGAGGTCGTGGAGAATGCAACATCTTTTGAAGACAATTGCTTCGGCCGAAACCTTCCCGAACCATAATTTTGAAAGAGGATCGTAGCGAAGCATTTCTCCAAGGCATCAACGAAGCAATTTTGTCAACGAAGCGACGAGGACAAAGAGGCCCATTTTGCGAAGCAAATATGCTTCGGCACTCACCACCCCCGAAGCAGTTTTGCGAA
Organism: Wollemia nobilis; assembly: GCA_028583015.1. NCBI lineage: Eukaryota > Viridiplantae > Streptophyta > Pinopsida > Araucariales > Araucariaceae > Wollemia > Wollemia nobilis. The sequence goes on from JAQPPZ010002515.1 coordinate 3,541,418, forward strand.
GCTCAATTTTGCGAAGTACAAATCAAGGAGGAGTTATTGCTTCGGCTCAGAACCATTGCGAAGCAAAGTTGTGAACGAAGACTTAGCGAAGCGCTTCAAGGGCACGCGCTCCAAGCCAGGTATTTTCCCGAGGTGATCAAGTGCCTCATAAATGCAATTTTTCGTGCCCGATAAGCTCGTTGCTCATTTTTGGCAATTGAAAATGAAGTATCAAGCCATGATGAAGAGCTCGACGAGCATGGCGGCCACTCGAGCACCGCACCCGGAGACCAAGGACGTCCAGACGGCTCATCAATGCATCTTTCCATGGTTGACCCGATCATAGTTGCCAGTTTTGGTAACGGATTTGAGAGCTCGATCACGAGAGCCTCGGGGAGCCGAATTCTCAGGGCTCGAGGGCGTACTTCTCCTTGCTATGTAATTATGACTCAGAGGGTCGGGTCCTCTATAAAAACCCAGGCATTGTAATGAAAAAGGGGGGAACTATCTGCTAAGAAAGCTGTTGTAACTTGATGTCCTACGATTAATACTAAAGAGCTTTGGGCTCAATTTCTCTCTTTTATGCTGCCTTCTGTGCTTGATTCTTTTGTCTTTCTTCATTTGCATACTGAGAAAGTTGAACCCTGCGTTCGGTGTGCGATCGGGGACTGTACCCTAAAACTCGTCTGAAGGATACATAGGAGTGGAAAAATGTCATATTGGTTTTCTTTTATGCTGCCTTATGTGCTTGATTCTTTTGTCTTTCTTCGTTTGCATACTGAGAAAGTTGAACCCTACGTCCGATGTGCGATCGAGGAATGTACCCTGAAACTCGCCTGAAGGATACATAGGAAGGTTGATATTGCGTTTCTTTCATTTATTCTTGGTGTTCTTTGCTTCTATTCAAGTTGTCAGTTAGTGATCGTGCTTCCTGTTCTCTCCCACCTTAAATCACCGATCTCTCTTCCCTTACCCCTTTTTATTTATTTCTCTAACCCTAACTCCTTTTATCTCTTTCCTGCACCCTTATCTCAAAACACCAAAGTAGTTTAGCATAGGAGCCGGCCTTTCTCTAGAGATTGGCACGAGGGGCATCTCTTCCCTTCGGCCTTTCAATGTTGGTCCAGGTCTAGGGCGCATACACTCACCCAAATCCTTTCCTAGGCAGATTTGATGACCAACAGTTAAAGGGGGGATTATTGGTTCACTTCAATTTTCTTTGGCAAAATGAATACAATTGATCCACTCACCCCTCATCACTATTATACATGGAAGCCAAAAATATTAAATTTCATTTCTTAAAAAGGGCTAACACACTTGCTAGAAGAGGAGCAACCTGAATTTGAAAAGGAATATGAAAAATTTATTCATAAAGAGAAGTATGAAACAATGGGTACTATAAACACAAATGTAAATGAAAGCTTATGAGTTCACATTTTTGAATGTAAAACCCCATTTGAAAGTCGGGAAAAACTAAAGAATTTGTTTGGTAAAGTGGATAAAATAAGGTCAATCCAGCTAGAGGCAGAGTTAACAGCATTATCTCCTGAAGACTTCAGCAACATTGTTGACTTTATCACCAAATTTAAAGAAGTCCTCACTCAAATAAAATGCAGTGGCAAGGATAAAACAGAAGAAAAATGCATCTATATTAATATTTCTAAGTTAAATGGAGCATTTCAAAATTTTGCTAGCAGTTTTTTATCTACAAAATGTGTACTTGGTACAAATTTTAAAATGCCCTCTTTAGAGGAGTTTTGTGATAGGCTAACTAGAGAGGAAACGAAACTTGCAAAATATGAGATCTCTCCCTCTTCCTCAAAAGCCTTAGTAGCATCAATCTCTACTAAAGAAAAATTCAAAAAGAAAGAAGTCCCATAACTTGTACTCACTGCAAAAAGAATGGTCATTCTATGAATAAATGTTAGAAAAGACTACAACAACTAGAGGCAGCAATGAAGTATCACAATATATACACTAAGAAACATATAAGAAAAGACTTAAATGTTCAAGGTAGAGCTATAAAAACTTCATCAAAATACTATATTCTATATTCAGGAGCAACTCATCACATGAATTTCTCAGATGAGTCATTCACTTCAATCTCCTTAAGTTCAACATGTAGCATAGAAGTTGGTGACTCATCCTTCATCCCAGTCAAAGGAAAAGGTGAGATATCCATTTATGGTGGTTATATCAAAAATTTTCTTTATGTACCAAACATAGCTACAAATATCCTCTCCATCTATCAGATTTGTACTTCTGAAAAAGGCAAAACAATTCTCTTCTCACTAATGGATTTGAGATAAGATACTTTCAAGAACCAAATACTCTCATAGCAAAAGGAGATATTGATCACAACACTTGCTTATTTTACTTTAAATTATTCAAAAATTTAGAAGGGACCTCCTGTTTTGTTGCACATGGAGATCTTGAAAGCAAAATTTGGCATGAAAGGTTTGGATATCTCAATTATAACTACCTAAAGGAATTAAACACCCATGAAATGGTATCATGGTTGCCAAAGATCTCTTCCATTGATGGAGTATGTCTTGGTTGTGCTCTTAGAAAGCAACATCAAGATCCTTTCCACCCAAGTGGTTCTCAAAAAACCTCATCCCCTCTAGAGTTCATCCATAGTGACTTGATGGTCTTCCCAGAACCTTCTTTCAAAGGAGAAAAATATGCTTTAACCTTCATTGATGATTTTCCCAAAATAACTTGGGTTTACTTTGTAAAATACAAAAGTGATGTTCTATCCCACTTCAAAATCTTCAAGGCCTTAGTTGAAAATCAAGACACTTGCAAAATCAAACAAATTCATACAGATAATTGGGGGGAATACTTCAGTAATGAGTTCTTAATTTTCCTCTCTAGTCATGGCATTATTCATCAACACTCAGTCTCCCATAATCCATAGTAAAATGGCATTGCAGAAAGGAAAAACAAAGCTTTAAAGTAAATGGCAAACTGTATGCTTCACTCAAGAGATCTTCCACCAGTTTTTTGGGCTGAGGCAATTAACTGTGCAAAATATATTCAAAATAGCACACCTCACAAAGCTCTTAACCATTTAACTCTCGAGGAAGCATGGACTAGATCAAAACCTGATGTCTATTTCTTCAAAAAAATTGGGTGTACTGCTTGGGCACATATTCCAAAGAAGAAAAGGAAGGCTCTAGATAAGAAGAGCAAACATATCTTAGGTTGATTACAACCTAAGATATGATTTGTATTATTTTTTATTTTTTATTTCACATGTTGTAATACGTGAGGCATAGTATGCCCACGTAAGAGTGATTTTTTTAGCATGTTGTTGGACTGTTAGGGGAGATTTGTCACCTAGCAGCAATTAGCTTATTTGCATGCCATGTTGGTCGAGTGGTTATCCCTGTTGGCATATTGGTTACAGGCTGTTATAACCTTCCACCGACTGGCTCCTATGTGATCTATATATACTGCATTATATTAAATAAAAATCTAGCTTTGTTTGGGTTCTCTTGCTGGTCCTGTCCATATCAGTGGTATTCAGAGACAGAAAAAGATCTTGTTGGCAAGTTTGGCATTGGTTCCATTACCAGCCACTTTGCCTCTTAGCGAAGCTCGTAAGGTGACAGTGCATAAACAAGTTTTTTATCCCTGCACTGGTTTTCCTGACACAAAAGTCAGAGGGTCAGCCCTGTCGGTGACCTCAATCACCTCATCGAGTTGACAAAATCTTCTCGACAAAGCCCATGTTTTCTTCGGCATGAAAAGACACCTCCGACAGACCGCGCCTCTCAATAGTTTTCATCACCTAGCGATACGCATAGTATCCGACGTGAAGTCACGATAAACAACATTAAAAATCTCGATGATCAACTCCTCGGCGTAGCCATTCTATCATCGGTGAGCACCTCTCTCCCTGTCCGGCATCAATTCGGTGTTTGCGGTGATACATTCCCTCTGGCGATGTTGAGCATGACACAACACGAAGGAAATTCTTTCCCGGCATCGTGATACAGTTTTTGGCACAAAATAAGTTTCTCGATAGAGGAAATATTAAATCGCCCTAAGGTCGAGCATTAATTTTTATGTCGGTGTTCCCTTTTTTGGCTGCTCCCTTTCGTCGACACCCTCTTTTCGACCATTTATTTCCACAGACATCGTTATCCAGCCAATTGCATTTGACAGTAATTGACGGTAGGGTCATTGGGGAATAATCCCATACGAACACCGCGACAGGCTCGGGGATGACGCGATAGTGCACTAGACAGGAGGTCTAGTGAACTGGCTACGATAAACCATGACATTTCATACGTGGTCTAGTTTTTTGTGGTGCATGTGATCATCACTATGAAGTACATCGATGTACACGTGGGGGGACAGTTTCAGTTCTCTCACCGTCGAGGGGCAGTTGACCGAACCTCGACTACTCCAGTTGACAGGGTGAAATACAACATTTTTGTTGTGGGCAAGTCGTAATAGAAGGAAAAAATCCAAATTGGCATAAAAAACAAGGTATAAAAGTGTATTTTGCAAGTTTTGAAACCATTTTGCAAAAATTACCTAATCATGCCATTTTATTTTGCTTAAGGGAGCAAAATTTTGAATTGAAAAAGTGCAACTTTTGTGAACAATTTTTGAAAAAGAAGTTCAATTTTTTTTTTTGGCACTTAAATCCACCTTGAATTGCAAATTGTGGAAAAGACATTGGTGTTGTGAATTCTTTTGAAAACCCCTCATATACTGGCATATACTAGACAACAAATGGCAAACGATCTTGCAACACAAGTGGCAAACATCACCATTGTAGTAGGAGATTTGATGGACAGGGTGAAAGAAATTACTGTAAAAAATGATGTCAAAATCTACAACAACAAATACTCCAACAAAGCAAAGTGTGATGTAAAACCTTATGATGGATCCAGGAATCCTGACGTATTGTCCACTTGGATCCTAGATATGGAAACTTGGTTTGAGTATGCCGAGGTTCCTGAAGATGAAAGAGTACCTTTTTCCATGATAAAACTCACAGGGTTAGCAAAGATGCTCGTTTCAGATGAGAAAGCTAACGTAAAAAACTGGAAAGAGTTAGTCACACTTTTGAAGGATACCTTTTTTCCACCTAACTACCAGGCCGATCTAAGGATCAAATGGTATAGGTTAAAGCAAGGTTTCAATATGCCAGTTTTTGATTACATTTTTTAGTTCAATAAGCTTAGAGTTCTTTCTGGTATCACTTCTTCTAACGAAGAGCTTATTGAAAAATTTGTAAGTGGGTTGCATGATCCTATAATGAGGGAGTTGAAATTCATTCCATTTGTCACATTGTCATCGGTATTCAAACATGCTAGCTTGGCGGAGGAGAAAGTTGGTGGTTCCTACAAAGCACGACAGGCACAGGAGAGCTCATCCAAGGGTTCAAATCAGCATCAACAAAAGGTGAAGAACTCCTCTTTCCCTAATTCTTCTACTCCTCCCCATTCATCTAAATCCTATTCTTCCTCTTCTGGCTCTAAAAATTCTTCTTCTTCATTGTTTTGTAATTATTGTAAAAAGAATGGTCATACCAAAGCAAATTGTTTTGTACTTGGGAGAATGAAGAAGAAATCCCTTGTTGTAAAGTCAGATGAGGGCACACAAGATGGCCCCATTATGGCTACAGGGAGAGAGGAAGAATATCCTACCTTGAAGGGTAAACTCAATAAGGTTACCCTTATGACAAATGTTTCTGCTCATGGGGGTCGTGACCATTTGTTTGTCACTAAGGCCCACCTTACACACAATGTTTCTATTGATTGTATCATAGACAACGGCTCGCAAAAAAATTTGATTGCGAGATCCATTGTAAAGAAGCTGAAGCTCCCCACCAAACCACATCCTCAACCCTATGCACTTGGGTGGAAGGATGTTGACTCTACTTCAGACATCACACACACTTGCACCGTGTCCTTTGCCTTTGGTGACAAATTTGTGGATAAGGTTAAGTGTGATGTCACAGACATGGATTGTTGTGGAATGTTGTTGGGTAAACCCTATCAATATGATAGGAATGCCATCTACCATGCTAAAAAGAACACCTACACATTGGAACTGGATAACAAACAATATCTGGTGGAATGCACTAAGGACACATCTAATCTAGTGCTAAGTTGTAGGCAAGCTCGCAAAGCAGTAAATCAAGCACAAGAGTTGGCACTCATATTCATAAGACCCACACAGAAAGAAGGTCAAACAAAAACTTCTAAGTTCCACACAAATAATGCTTCACTTCAAAATATTTTGCAATCACATCAAGTTGTGTTTAATGAACCCACCACTCTACCACCAGAGAGAGATATCAATCACAACATTGACATAATTCCAGGAGTTTCACTTCCAAATGCACCTATGTATAGACAATCAATAATACAAATGGATGAAATCAAACGTCAAATTGAGGACTTGTTGGCAAAAGGATTCATTCATCCTAGCACTTCCCCTTGTGCTTCCCCCATTCTTTTGGTGCTTAAGAAAGATGGCTCATGGAGACTTTGTATTGATTTTCGTGCATTGAACAAAATCACAATAAAAAATAGATATCCTCTCCCTCGCATTGATGACTTGTTGGATCAACTCCAAGGGGCAAAATTTTTCTCTAAAATTGATCTTAAGAGTGGTTATCATCAAGTAAGGGTTCAAGCAGAAGACACTTGGAAAACAACATTTAAGACTAAATTTGGGCTCTTTGAGTGGTTGGTGATGCCCTTTGGTCTTACAAATGCACCTGCAACCTTCATGAGGTTGATGAATGAAGTGTTTAGGGATTGCCTAGACAACTTTGTGATCATATACTTGGATGATATCCTTGTATATTCTACTACTTGGAAGGAACACTTGCAACATCTAGATCAGGTTCTTCACACCCTTGAGAGGAACCAAATTTTTGCTAACCTTCCTAAGTGTTCATTTGCTCAAACTTCAATCTCCTATCTTGGCTTTATAATAAATCAACAAGGAATCAATGTTGATCCCACAAAGGTAGAAGTACTCCAAAATTGGCCAACTCCCTCCTCTATCACTGATCTTAGGAGTTTTCTTGGACTTGCGAATTTCTATCGTAAGTTCATTTCTGGCTACTCTACCATTGCTCACCCCTTGCATCATCTCACGAAAGCCAAAGTTAGATTTCATTGGCTCAAGGAACATGATCAAGCCTTTGAGACCTTGAAACACAAACTGTGCACTGCCCCTGTTCTTGTACTCCCCAATCTTTCTCATCCATTTGAGATAGAGACAGATGCCTCATAGTTTGCGATGGGAGCAGTTTTGAAGCAAGATGGACACCCTGTGGCATATCATTTCGAGACCTTTTCAGATGCCAAAAGAAACTACTCCATATATGACAAAGAGTTGTATGCTTTGGTCCAAGCCATCAAATATTGGAGACACTATCTTCTTGGGAAAGAAACAATTGTCCACACAGATCACATGCCACTCAAGTTTCTTCAGTCACAAACCAAGATTGAAGAGGCTAGACACATGAAGTGGGCCACTTACTTGCAGCAGTTCCACTTGGTCATCAAGTACAAGAAAGGAACAACTAATACAGTGGCTGATTGTTTGAGTCATCCACCCATGGCTCAAACCTTGACAACAATTGTGACTACCTCCCATATTGGATTTTAGACTTGGCCACCTCTTTATGCTCTTGATACAGATTTCAGCAAGGTGCACCATCATCTTGTACACCCTTCATCTTCCAACCTCACTCCTTTTCAGGACTATCACTTGAAGGATGGACTTTTGTACAAGCTAGACAAACTTTGTGTACCACAGGAGCATAGGGTTTCTCTCATCAAAGAAGCCCACTCAACTCTTTATGGAGGTCATTTTGGGAAATAGAAAACACTCCACCACTTGCAACGGTTCTTTTACTGGCCTCACATGCAGAGAGATGTCCTACAATTTTTGAGACAGTGTGTCGTATGTTGTCGCTCCAAATCAGCAAATAGGAAGTTGGGCTTGAGTGTTCCTTTGCCCATTCCTTCACGTCCTTGGGAGAGCATATCCATGGACTTGGTGAGTGGATTTCCCATGATTGTGAGACAAGCATGACAATGTTCTTGTGATTGTGGACCGATTCAAGTAAGATGGCCAAATTCATTCCATGCAGGAAGACTAGTACAACACCTGATTTGGCACAATTGTTCTTTGAGATAGTGTGGCGATCCTTTGGTCTTCCCACCAACATTGTTTTTGACCGAGATCCACATTTTGTGGGACACTTTTGGAGATCCTTGTGGAAAATTTTGAGAGTTTCCCTTAATTTTTCCATGGCTTTCCACCCTCAGTCAGATGGGCAGACTAAAGTTGTGAATCGCACACTAGTACAGAGTTTGAGGATCTACCACCACAACTCACCGGCTAAGTGGGATTTGAGCCTCACTCACATTGAGCATGCATATAATAGAGCGGTTCATAGCTCCACAACACATTCACCTTTTGAGGTTTGTCTCGGATTTCAACCACTTGCACCTTATGAGTTGCCTCTTGCTTTGCCCTCTCCCACCACTGCACACATGGAGAAGGAGCAAGATAAGGCAACCTCTTTCATACAGCATTTGCAGAGCCTCCAGGCTAAGGTGACACAGATCCTATAGAGGACTCAGTAGCAGCAGAGGAAAGCGATGGATCGGCATCGCGTTCCTCATCCTTTTTAGGTTGGTGACAGAGTTTGGCTTCACTTAGACAAACGACATTTTTTAGAGAAGGCACATAGCAAGCTCAAGCCTCTCCGCTATGGGCCATACACCATCATTCAGCAGATCTCTGAGAATGCATTTCGTTTGGACCTTCCTTCACATCTTGGCATCCATGATGTTGTCAATGTGGATCTTTTGAAGCCATATCAGGACTCGACTTTGGAGACTGCACCTGTCATCAACCATCCAGTGGATGTGGTACCTAAATTTCAGCTTTCGCTTGATACAGATAGAGTTTTTGACATGAAGACTCATCAGACTCGATAGGGTTCAACCACTTCCTACCTTGTCGCCCACCGTGATCAGCTTCCACACCAGGCACACTGGATCTCTCACCATCAGATGGCTCGTGACCTTCCAGATTTGTTGAGAGCATTGGGGTCCAATGCTTCTATGGTTGGGAGGAGTGTTGAGGATACTTAGGTTGATTACAACCTAAGATATGATTTGTATTATTTTATATTTTTTATTTCACATGTTGTAATACGTGAGGCATAGTATGCCCACGTAAGAGTGATTGTTTTAGCATGTTGTTGGACTGTTAGGGGAGATTTGTCACCTAGCAACAATTAGCTTATTTGCATGCCATGTTGGTCAAGTGGTTATCCCTATTGGCATATTGGTTACAGGTTGTTATAACCTTCCACCGACTAGCTCCTGTGTGATCTATATATACTGCATTATATTAAATAAAAATCCAGCTTTGTTTGGGTTCTCTTGCTGGTCCTGTCCATATAAAAACAGGTCATATTTGTTGGTTATTGTGAGGAAATGAAAGCATACAGGCTTCTTGATCCCACAACTCATGAGGTATTTTTCATATAAATATTCAATTTGATGAAACATTCCCTAATAAATATCCTCAACCATCCTCTTCCAACATTGATTCTCTTGAGCCATCTCCAATGTTAGAGCCTCAATACAATGAAGAGCCCATTTTAGAGATAAATGTTCAAAATGATCAAGATGAGGATCCTATACTCCAAAATCCAACTCAAAGTCCTACTACTCCAATTACTCCTTCCACAATACCAAAATGGACCCACACCATTGTTGAAGAAGCCACTCCGTACATCCAAAATATTCCATCATCCAGGTTAGGCAACTCCTAGCCTCTGGTCTTGTCTGTCAGTCCATATCCATAGATCCTCAATCCTTAAAAGAAGCTACTAGTATTAAAGAATGGGATGATGCCATGGAGAATTAATTCTTTTCCTTCATCAAGAACAAAACTTAGGATTTAGTTCCTCTACCTAAAGCAAGGAAGTTAGTTTGTTGTAAATGGATTTATAGAACTAAATATGGACCTAATGGAGAAATTAACAAACACAAAGCTCACTTAGTAGCCAAAGATTTCTCGCAAATTGAAGGGATTGATTATTTTGGAATGTTTGCACCAGTTGCAAAAATGGATTCTGTTAGACTGGCACTTGCAGTAGCTGCTTCCCAAAAATTGCCTATTTTTCAGATGGATGTAAAAAGTTCTTTCTTACATCGGGACTTAAAGGAGGAGATATTCGTAGAACAACCTGTTGGATTCACTCAAGAATCTTCCCTTTTTTGTAGGCTAAGGAAGTCACTCTATGGCCTCAAACAAGCTCCTAGAGATTAGTATGAAAAAATGGACTCCTTCCTTCTTTCCTCAGGTTTTTCTCATTATGAGTTTGATGCCACAGTCTAAATTTGGAGAGATGAAGAAAAAATCACCATAATTGTTCTCTATGTTGATGATATACTACTCATTGGTAGTGACATCACTCACATTCATACTATAAAAGATTCCCTTTATAAAAAATTTGAAATGGCTGATCTGGGTTTAGCACATTATTTCCTTGGAATTCAAATCAATCAAACAGATAAAGGAATATCATTGTGTCAAAAAAAATACACTCTAGACCTTCTTCAAAGGTTTAATATGGTTTATTGCAAGCCCTCTTCTACACCTTTTCAGTCAGGAGTCACTCTAAGTACTTCCTGCACATCTCCTCTATGTGATGCAACCCTAGACCAACAACTTGTAGGGAGTCTATTATACCTCACTCATACTCGACCAGATATATCATATGTTGTTGGCTTGATATCTAGATTCGCACATCAACCTCATTTTAGCCATTGGCAAGCAACAAAAAGAATCCTACGCTACTTGCAAGAAAATACTCAATTTGGGCTATTATATGAAGGAAAATCCATGGATATCATTGGTTACACAGATTCTGATTGGGAAGGTTCAGTAGAAGATAGATGTTCAACTTCTGGCTATGTCTTTTGTCTTGGTTCTTCACCAAATGCTTGGTCATATAAAAAACAACAAGTAGTAGCATTGTCATCTACAGAGGTAGAATACAGGCAAGCAGCTTTAGCAAGTCAGGAAGCTCTTTGGCTTTGTTAGATACTAAGAAATTTGGTTTTTTCCATGACAAACCTATTACTCTTTGGTGTGATAATTAGAGCATAATTCATACTGCCCACAATCAATTTGAGCATCAGCGTACCAAGCACATTAAAATTCACATGCAATTCATTCGCTAGCATATTCAGAGAGGGGAAATTCACTTGGAATATATTCCCACAAATAATCAAATTGCAGACATCTTCACCAAATCCTTTCCTTCTCTGTGTTACATTTAGTTGCGAGAGAAACTTGGGGTAAGGCAGATGCATTAAAAGGTACAAAAGAGGTTTTCACCTCTCCTTTCTTCTTATCGTTTCTTTTATTTGGAAGATGGTTTTTTCCCATATGGTTTTTTTCACCATCTCTCCTATATGTAATAAAGCTATACATGAGTACCTAATCAGGCCCAGTTTCCGGGACTCATTTTTTTTCAATAAGGACAATATTCGCCATCCAAAGACATGCCTCCTATTTTTTATTTTAGATAGATGGTTTTTTCCCATGTGGTTTTTACCATCTCTTCAATAAAATTATACATGAGTACCTCATCAGGCCCTATTTTCGGGACTCATTTCCTTTTTTTTTCTCAACGAGGACAATCTTTGCCATTCGATGACATGCCTCTTCTCATATCTTCAATAAATAATTGTACATGAGTACCTAATCAGGCCTTTTTTTTGGGACTCATTTGTTACATTCACCCCTAGTATCACTTAAGGGGGGTGTTAGAATAAATAATTCTTCTCTTAAGTTCTACTAGGATAGACTTACTTGAGTTACCACTCTTCCATGAGTTAGGTGAACTCTCAGTTTAAACTAGTTTAGTTTTGATAAGTTGTTGTAATCGAATGACTCTCAATGATCAACTTTGCTATTTATACAAAGTTGATCCATGGAATAAATCAATTAGTTCTTGATATTTGAGTAATGCTTTGCATATCTAGTTTCTTGGTTCAATATTGCTTCTAAATATTTCTAACAATTAATTTTAGAGAGGAATTTACCAGGTAATAAAAATTTTAAACTATACACATTCCTTGATTTTGAGTAACATTTTATGTGCTAGACACTTACTCTTGGATTGTTGTGCTTTCTCTTTTATGAGTATGTCAACTTCTCTCTCCAATTCACTTAATCTTCTAGATGATACTTATCACCTCTTTTCATGTAGAGATATGCCCTCCTTCATTACCTTAATGAGTTCTCAAAGTGAGGACTTCACAAATATTCCCTCCATCCCTTTGCTTAACATTTGCTAGTAATAATACATTTATGGGTCTAGTCCCTTTGTGAGTTTATCGGATGTAACAAAATTTAAGGTTAATACAATGGACATAAATGTAATGACATTACTTTTGTAAATATAATCCTAATGAGATGAAGCCTAAGAATTGCTCATATTATAAAAGTACATATAATAGAAATTTTTACTTTATATCTATATAGATCTTATTGTAACCAATATTTTTAACAAAATGAAGACTAGGAAAGAATCCTTTGTATATGCATTTATATGATATATGATCTTTACTAATTTTATAGGTTCTTATATAGTTAAATTTAAAATAAGATCCATTATTAATATAAATAATTCTCATTTTATTTATTTATTATTCTTACATACATTATAGATCACACTATTTTATAATTAGTTTTGTTGATTACATAATGAACATTTTGATCATGCATTGAAAAAGAGGAGTCATATTGGTTCCAAAAATATAGGGAGAAATGGACCATAGAAGGAGATAGAAAAACTTTATGATGTAATTGTGGTTTTTGTACTGTTATAAATACCTCCTCACACTCCTTGTTTATTATCAAAGTCTTGTGTAATATTATCTATGAATATAGTGAATATTTATGGTGTCTATGGGTGCCCACCAAATCTCTTTTTTTGTTCTTTTTATTTTTTGTATAATATTTGAGTGCATGATTTGATTTTGTTCATTTATGGAAAGCATTATGAATTTTATCATAGTATCAGAGTAGGTATGGAGCTTCCTCACTTGGTCATGCAAGAAAGCTATTTGGTGCCCTTGATTTTTCTTTAGAACCAAAGGATGATTCTCATTTTTGAACCACAATTTTTTTTTTTTGTATAAGAGGTAAACAATAATGATTTTATTTATTATCCACTTACCCAATTATTTTTGAGGATATCCATCGTGATTTCAATGATTATTTGTAGAAGCTAAGAGCCAAAGGATTGGTTATCATGACCCTAAGTACTTGGATCCATAGGCTTCCACCTCACCTCAATATTCATACATTAAGTTTGACTTCAAAGGGTATCCCCTTCATGCACCATAGCTTGGGCTTAAAGGCCTTGTAATAGGGAGCACATACTATATTTCCCTATGGAGAAAGCATGCATTTCATTCCATCATGAAGGATGACCATTTTAACTAGATGGGCATATTCAAAGCCATTATTTCCCTAAAACCATGAGCTCGAGTCATTATGGATATGTGTTTTTGTGACTATGGTTGCACAAAATTTGAGATACTCTTAGGGCACTATTAATAACTTGGTAGATAGAGTTTTTTATCCAAAGCTTGTTATGGCATGGTGGTTTAGAATTGGCATTGTGGAGGATAGGGCACATGGTCATATCATGCCCATCCTCCATTTTTTTATGCTTGGGCATAAGATGATTTTCTATAGGGGTTTGTCCCTTTGAACATCACAATTTGGTATAGATAGTACGAGCATCTTTGCAAGTTGTGAATGCAAGTTCAAACCATGCACTTACTTTTTCCATAATAAAAAGTGAAGAGGTTGAAAATTAAAAGGACAAGTTGTCTATTTTACTCCCATATAGGGCATGAATATGATGGTTAGTGCATGACACTTAGCTCAGGGAAGACTCAAGTTTGATCCTCTCTAAGCCTTATTGGATCCTATAGAATTTATCAACATATATAAGACCAACATGGTGGATGATGTGGCCTTCTCTTGTACCATGTCATTCATTTTTATGTACTTATGTCTACTCGACCAGTGAAATAAGGACAAGTGGTAGTGATCAGACAAAGAAGAAGAGATGAACTGATGAATCTTAGATTAGATCCCAATAGCAAATCATTTTTTTCTAAGTGGTAGGTCAGGATTTTCACTTAAACCCTAAGGTTTGAGCACTTAATTTTTAATTTTTGAGGTCCATTAGGGCAAATCTTCTAAAGGCCATAACTTTTACAAATGAAATCATTTTGAGCCTTTTTTTAAATCACATGAATTTTTTGAACTCTACACATTAGTGGCATTAGTTTAGAATCTCCTTTAGTGTTTGGAGTCTAATTATGTAATATGGACCACAAAGCCCTAGCTAGTCATCTTAATAGATAAAATTATAGTGGTTAGTCAACTTAGATGATTGGCATACAAGTAAGAACCTATGGTGCATCTTTTAGATTCTTGATGATATAACTTGACATCAAAAGGTAGAAGAGGCTCTAGGTTTATTTCTCTTGCTAATTAAGGATCTAGGTTTATTTTCCTTGCTAATTGATCTAGAGTTGTTTTTTCATATAAAAAAGGAGAGTGATATAATCAAAGGTATGGTTTAAGCTACATGAAAATTTTGGAAATGTTAATACTATTGAAATGAGTTACTTGGAATTAGGTCTTTCTTCTCCTAAGCTAGTTGACCTTGATAATGTTGAGGATTATATTGCAAGACTTAAGGCTTTGAGGGAAGATATTGCATTGTTTAGAGAAAAAAAATATGTTGCAAAATAAATTGATGTTGTTCTTATTGATCTCCCCCCTTTCAGATGTTGAACTTAATGGTTCATATGATTTACATGTTCTTGGAATCTTAGAAGACTCTTAGTCTTTATTAGTTTTCTCTCTTAGTTTACTATTAGGTTACAATGTGAAATTATGGTGGAACTTCTCAAATATAGGCTCATACAAAGGAATTCAAATCAAAGGATTCTAAAACCCAGGGGCCCAAGGGCTAGGCTAAGTCTTCAAATAAAATGAAGACCACTTGCAAATACAGTAAGAGAGGGATATCTAATGAAGACTTGCTTACTAAAGCTGCAAAGTATTGAAGCCAAGTTTTTAAAGTTAGGTGGATGTCTTCGACATGGTGAGGGAGATTCAGATAGATTTACCTCAACTATAGAGGCCCACTAGAGCATAATTTATTGGGGGAAGATATTATTATCACTAATATATTCTCTCCTTGACCCCTTAGTTTAGATTGTGGGAGGGTGTTAAAATTATAATTTGCTTCTTACCCAAGAGTTCATATTATGCAATGTATTGGATAGGCCTAAGGGCATTTCATTGTACATTGCATTTATTATTTTGTAATAATTTATTATGTAAGTATAATGGGCCTTGGTTAACCTTTTTGTGGTTAAAACTTATTTATTACTTGTAATTAACCTAAAATCCCACTTATTATGTCAACTTAGGTTAAAATTTATGATATAATTGGGGTTTTGGTATTGCTATAAATACCCCCATCACACTTCTTATTTCTTGTTGGAGTGTTGTGCAATATTAACTATAGATATAGTGAATATTTATGGTGCATAAGAGTGCCCACCAAATCCTTCTCTTTTTTATCCTTTTCATTTTCTATATAAGATTTAAGTGCATGGTTTGCTTCTATTCATTTTTGGAAAAATATGAATTTCATCATCTCATTCCATCCTAATAAGGCACCTAGCCCCGCTGAATATCCTATAATTTCTTTCAAAAAATGAGGATTTATTGAAGAGTGATATGTTGGTCATGGTTGAAGAGGCCCATAAAATAAAGGGTACACTAAATGAGATTAGTGCCAATTTTATTAAATGGGTTCCTAAGAAAGTCAAGACAAAATATTTTGATAATTCATGTCCAATAATCCTTTGTAATATGAGTTATAAGATCCTTTCAAAAATTATGGCAAACATGTTGAAATGCATTCTATATTGTGTTATTTGATAGAAACAAGGTGGATTTATTTGTGGTAAACAAACTCTTTATTGTGTAATCATTCCATAAGAGGAGATACATTCACTTCATTCCATGAAAAAAAGAGGTATGCTTATGAACTTAGATATGAACAAAGCATATGAATGAATTTATTGGAGTTTTCTACATGATATTCTCAAAATATTTGATATTTATTATAGTAGGTGTGAATGGATTAAATGTTATTATAACACTCTGAAATATTGTATTTTAATCAATGCTTCTCCTGCTCATTACTTTAAGTCATCTTATGGAGTTTTCCAAGGTGATCCACTATCTCCTTATCTATTAATTATTCTTGTGGAGGTATTGTGAAGAGCTTTCTCAAAGGTAAAAATGAAAGGAAAAATCAGAGGTACTCTAGTTGTAAAAAATGGTTCCTTTGAATCTCATCTCGAATTTGTCAATGATACTTTTTTTGGACCAACCCTTAGTTAGTGATACTAAAGGAGTTTAAACCAATATTGACATGCTATGATAAGGCTACTAGACAGTTGGTTAACACTACAAAATCTAAGATTTTTTATTAACACTACCTTATATTTGCGATAAATTATTATGGACATTTTAGAGTTTAAAATTAGAAAAATTGCATCAACCTACTTGGGTATTTCTTTGTATCATAAAGAAAATAAAAAGGAGCTTTGGGTATTATATTTGGATAGAATTAAAGCTTGTTTGGCAAGTTGGAAGGTAAGCTCTTATCCATGGCAAGAAGACTACAACTCATAAAGACTATATTGTTATCCATGCCTGTTTATGATATCACTTTGAAGATTTGAAGTAGGTGTAGCATAAAAAATTGGTAAATTTAAAGAGACTTTATTTGGAAAGGATGTAAGGAAAACATAAGGTTTCCTCTTTGTAAGTGGGTTTGCAAAAGAAAAAATATTGGAGGAGTAGGATTGTGGAATTGTAAATTTATGAGTTTGGACTTAAGAACAAAACTTGGATGGAGATTATTCAGAGATCAATGAAATGATTGGTAAAAATATTCTTAATACAATGAAATTATTTAGGAAAAATATCCTACCCAAATATTGTCAATTTTGGACTTCATATTAAATAATTTGCAAGTGATCAAGAAACATATGAGATGATTAGCCAATGAAGGGAATTATGCAAATTTTTGATTTGATGCTTGGTTGAAGCTTTTATCCTTTTATCTCTCATTCAAAATGGAAACCATTGACTCTGGCATGCATAGCTTACAAAGGTCCAAAGCTTAAATTTTATATTAAAATGAGCAACAACTTTAAATCATGGATTTCTATAAGTAACTTGGTTGAAGAACAAGAACTCAAAAAAATTGAATATGAAATTAAAAAAATGTTTCAAGAGTTTCATTTATCCTTTTTTAGATGAAAGGATGATTTGGTTTGGAATCTATCAAAAGATGTTGGATACTCTATCAAGTTGAGATATGAGGATTTATAGCAATCAAAATTTCCTACTCCCAAAACATTTCCTTGGAAGAATGTTTGGTCCTTAGAGGCTCTTCCTAAGGCCTCAATATTCCTTAAGTTAGTAGTTCAAAGTAATATTCTTACAGGATAGATTTTGTAAAGAAGAGAATGTCATGGATTTATATGTACCTTTTGTGATAAGGATTTAGAAACATCAAACCATTTAATTATTCATTGTCCTTTTGCTCATACCATTTGGGGTTACTTTTTTCAAAATATGAACATATATTGGGTAGCTTCATCAGTATTGAAAGAGTTGATGAAATGTTGGATTAATTATTTTAAATCTAAAGCACTATGTATTATGGGGAGGATTGGTCTTGCCATTATTTTTTGGAATTTTGGCTTGAAAGTAATAATAAATTTTTTAAAAATAAATCTCAAAATCATGCCCAAATTTGAAACAATGTTATTGCCTCTATTTTAGAATGTTTAGAGATATGGTGCTCATCATAGGAAGTCTCAAGTGCGGAAAAGAGGTGGTAGAAACTTGGTTACAAGATTTGAACATACATGGAAGAGTCAATATAGGGTAAAATGAAAATGTCGAAAAATTGGGTTTATCAAAATAAATTTTGATGGCTCTTTTAAAGGAAATATAGGAAAAGCTTATGGAGGTGGTGTTTTTTGAAATAATGAAGATAAAATTCCCCACTTATAATTATATGGAACTTCAACTAACAACTAAATTTAAAGCTCTTTGTATCGATTGGAAGCTTGTATTAAACTTTATTTTGTGGTAAGTGTGTTTGGAGAGAAATGGTAAATTTTTTAGAGAAACCTTTTCATCCTTGGATGACATTTGGCAGGTAATTTGGAGAACAATCACAAAAACTATGATAGTGTATGCTAAAGAGGAAACTATAGGGACGAATAATAAAGCCAAAGTGTAGGAGGGGTAGGATAGAGCTAGTTGAAAAACACCCTTGAAAGGCTAGATTAAAATTAATATTGATGGAGCTACACAAGGCAATCCAGGTAGAGCTAGAATTAGAGTGGTCTATAAGAATCATGTTGGGACAATGTTCTATTGCGAACTGTAGGGCTTGGACAAGGTCATGAACAATGAAGCAAAAGTCTTAGCTATCAAATATGCTTCTATCTAAGCAGTAAGATAAGATTATAGGAGGATAATCATAGAATTATATACTTAAATATTGGTAGGAGCTCTAGATTACATGAGGAACTTTTCTTTGGAGACATGGAGGTTGAGGATTATTGTCACCCAAATTAAGGATTTCTGGAGGGAACTGGATGATGTGATTTTGATTTATGTGGATAGAGATTTGAATAAAGTGGTAGACTTCTTGGCTAAGATGGGCACAAAGAAGGAGGTAGGGGTTTAGTAACACAGTGACATGGCTATTGAGGATGAGAGGATAGGTAGGTTGGTGACCAAATTCAATGTTTAACTAATTTGGAAAACCATTACAGACATATGGTTTAGGAGTTTTGGCTCCAATGTAGATCTCCTTTTAGTGTTTTAGAGTTATGGAAGTTTATCAGAAAGTTAAAAGGAGGAAACAAATTCTCTTGTTGGCTAAGGCTAGGAGAAGTACCATCCCAAATTGTAAATAATCTTGTTTTATTATATTAAAAAAAACTATGCAAAGACTAGGACACTTCTTACATGGATTAAAATTACAATTAAAGAATCATAGAAATATATTTCAATTGAGGGGGATTCAAAAAATATCTTTAATGCTATCAACAAAGATGGATGTGGAGATTGGATAAAAAAAATTTATAGCTAATACTCATCACCTATTATTAGAGGTAATCTTTTGGAAATGTGAGCATATCTATAAAGAAGGACATCGAGTGAAAAATAATTTAGCCAATAGTAATGTTAATTTTCATCTCTATGAAATTCAAATTTTAGAAGGTAATTTGTAACAACCCTCCTTGGTAGAAATATTTATTTAAAATGAACTATGTATTGGCATGAATATTTAATTGCAGAGCCTCATTTTATGATGTCTATATGATGGTATGATTGCATTCTTTTGAGCTTGGAATATGGTACTGCTGACGTATTTGTGGGTGTAGGACTAGGTGCTCTCTCTGGTGGGATCATATGGGTGAACCACCTACAATGAGAGATATTTTGGAAAATGATGGTGATGAATTGCTCATCGACAAATCAGGGTAACAAAATACCCCTCATGTAGATCCATTTACATTTTGCTTGTTTTTATGTTCATACATTGGACTAGGAAGTTGCTTGTGCAATGAGTCTCCTTAATAGGTTGGCAATAGGATTAGACTATCTTAAAGGAGACCGCCTACTTAGAGATAAAACAATGGTGTTTAATATTATTGGTGTGAATCTATGTTTTTTTGAGGTATGCATAGATTTTATTGGTAAGAATTATTAAGTGTTAATTAATACCTTGGAAATTAATTAAATGATGGCTTTAATACTTTAGATTAGTAAAGTATTAATTAGATTGGTGACATTATTATTTGGAAAGATTAATGTCAATATTAAAATTTAATATTAGCAATTGAAAATTAATAAAGTGAATTATTGAATTAATTCTTGAAGATACTTTTATTATTGCATTATTCCTCTAATGTTTGGAATAAAAATTGAAGGGCTTGCAAAATTTAGTTTTAACCTTCTTTTATAATGGTCATTGGATAACACCTTTATGAGCAAAGGTGGTGTTGTTTAAGTAACGTCTTCTTGAGATTGAAAGAAAATTCCATTTCCTCCATGCAAAAAAGGTGTCTCATTCTATTTGAATGTAGTAGAGCGCTTAGGGAGAAAAAGGGACGAATACGGTTTTGTTGAGAGAGCTTGGAAGGAAAGGTAAACTCTAGGCAATGCGATATCAAGCAAGGATAGTTGGAAAGCTTGTTTTAGGCGCATTTTTTTATTCTTGACTGAAATGTGTCCTTCTATAGCTTAAATCTTGCACTTGGATGTTTGTTTTCTTGCATTGGCATTGTTTGTATCATTCCTCTTCTTTTTGTGTTGTTTTGAGCTTAATTCGAGTCTAGCAACATATTGTGTGGTAGACTCCCTGTTTCTCATTTGGCTCTTGGATGTTAGTATTTCTTCTATGTTGAGTTTGGTCATTGTTGGGGGCCGAGGGCATGCTTTTGTTAGTACGTTGATGTTGGAATTGTCTTTGCTTGTGGGTATGGCTATTCACATGTAGCAATGTTTTTTCTCATTGTTGCGCTCGTCAGCATTGTCTTTAATGTATGCACCACCATATATTTAACCTGTGTAGATGTATTTAGGAAGGCCATTAAGGTAGCTCTATTTTCTTTATAGCCACAGGTTGTCTTGGTTTGGGTCACGATCATATTTGCTAATAGTAGTATATTGGCATGAGTTTCTTTTAAGGCTACCCATACTAGTCTTTCCCTTGTGTTCAAAGGTTGGTCTACATGTGGGTCTTGGAGGTTAATCTTAGGTGGTTGTGGAATGATCGTCGGTTAGCTTAGATGTGCTTTATTTTGGAATGAATCTCTTTTAAGTTGCAATGTTTAGAATGTGGAAATATCTTTCTAGGTGTTTTGTTTTCTTATAATGGTAAACTTCTTAGTTTTGGAGATATAGATTTGGAAAGAGATTTGTTTTGTTGGATATTAACTTACTAAGGAAGATATGGTTTTTAGTTTGTTTACTCTTTTATTTTCAATGCTTTAGTTTTCAGTTATAAACTTGTCTTTGGAAATTAATGAGAAGTAAGATTCTTTACTTTAAAAGTTAGTAAAGGAAATGTTGTTGGTTGCAAAACTATAGTTGGATATTATAGAAAGAGAACTCCTTTAATTTTATGTTGTAGCTTGGTTTTTGGGAATGTATTCTCTATGGTAATGGATTTCTTTTATAAATTGGATTATTGAATTTGGGGTTTTGAAAGAGAAACCATTATAATGATTCCTGAGACTTATGTAGGTTAAGGGATCATTATAAAGAGAAGTATAGGATTCTATTTTATAAATTGGATTAATGAATTTGGGTTTTGAAAGAGAAACCATTATAATGATTCCTGAGACTTATGTAGGTTAAGGGATCATTATAAATATAAGTATGGGATTCTCTTTTAGAAGTTGGATTATTGGACTTTGGTTTTGAAAAAGAAACTATTATAATGGTTCCTAAGACTCATGTGGGTAAAGGAACCATTATAGAATCCTCTTCTTGATGGCTTGTTTTATAATGTTTATGTATGGATGTTTGCATAGTAGAAAAGACATAATTAAGTTGCATTGCATTTAGAGTTGTCGTGATCCCTAAGTATTCCTCATGAGTTGTGGTGGGTTCCCTATCATGAAGAAGCTTACAAATTTTTAGATGGCTTGAAGATCCTTGGTAGATGGTTTCATAGTACTTTGAATATATAGATGATATGGAAAAATAAAGGCTATGTAAAGAATAGTTTGTTAAATTAAGTTTTGTAACTTGATTATTGTACAAAATGAATGATTATGTTGCTTTAATGTTACCTTGCATTTTATACATTAAGGTGATGGAGCAATCTTATATTTGTATAGATAGTATTGAGCTCTATAAATTGCTGGAATGCATCTTTATGTTAAATATTTGATTCATTTATGTTATTGCATCTAAGTTAAATGAATGCGTCTTTTGAAACTTTAAGTCAAGCATTTGAGTTAAGAAAAATGTGGCTTTTATTTAAGATGCATCCTTGTTTATCTATTATAGCATTTTATATTAAATAGATTATGATTTGTGTTAAAATGATTCTAATATTATGTGATGCATGTTGCTTTACTTTGGAGCTATATTTTAAAGTGCAATATTTATTGAGATAAGATTATCTTGGGGTGATTAGAATCTCTTGTGGATTTGATTCAAAATAAAGTCCAATATTGGGAGGAGTTGCGTGAATGCAATAACCAGGTAGATATGAGTCTTAGAAGGAGTTACGAGAATGCAATAGCTAATAACTCATGAACTTAGAAGGAGTTGTATGAATACAATATTCAGGTTTCATGTAATGATTACACCTTGAATGAGTAGGATCAAGTGTATTTCAACTAAGAGTTGTGGAACCATTCACAAGACAACAATGGTGATCCCTTGAATGTG
This sequence comes from Wollemia nobilis, assembly GCA_028583015.1. NCBI lineage: Eukaryota > Viridiplantae > Streptophyta > Pinopsida > Araucariales > Araucariaceae > Wollemia > Wollemia nobilis. Next base: position 3,564,029 of record JAQPPZ010002515.1, read on the forward strand.
TAGGATCGGGTGATCATGTTCATTTCTAGCAAAGTGGTAATGACCTTAGTTAACCCACGAAGGTGTGGTAACTAAGCACCAAGACTATATGCCTGATTAACCTACCTAGATGGACTTAGAGCAAGGTTAGAGAATAGGCATTCTATTTTAAATGTTATGGGCCTTAAATAATAATCCCTACATCGTGGTCACATTTTCCTATGTCAATGAGGGTATAGGAAAGGTGGGGAAACCACTTTTGGCATCCTTTTAAACGTGTAGATTTAGTAAGGTGAACCCCATAAACCATGAGATTTGACAACTCCTGTCCACTGAGTATTGTTTGCAGTGACTTGGAACTCAAATGTGGTGAAACCTTGTATACCAAAATATATAAGAAGGGTTTTTTCTTGTGAACCTTTGCTTGTAATCATTCTTTAAAAAAAAATTGCATTGGTAGTTTTGAGGTGTTACACAATTGATCGAGTGAGATTTTATATCTTAATGAAAATGACACCAAGGAGCTGATTGTGAAAACATAGCACTTTGAGGAAGATGAAAATATATATTTGATAGAAAAAGAAATGAAAAATATTTATGATAAAAAGACATGCTAGATATGATTTAATTAACCTAATAACAAATGTAATATTTTAGTATTATGATAGAAGTAACCCTATAAAAACCACTTATAACTTATTAAAAAATAAATATTTAAATCACCACTGTGAAGTATTAAAAAGTTGTTGATATTGGAAGAGATGATTATCGACAAGATTACCAACAAAGAGAAGCAAATTGAAGAAAACTGACAAAGAGCAGTGATTTGAGTTTTAGTTGAAATATCTTGTTTACCAATAAATTATTTTTTTATCATTATCATTGTCGCCATTGAGAAGAATCGCATTGCCATTGAAGTCATCCATGCTTCTTTGCAATAACAACAATAATTTGCACAACAATGTTGAACCCTTTGGAGGAGAATCTTGGTAATGGATTAATACAAATTCATAATGGACGGTTGCATTCCTTTATGTCAATTATTAATTTAAAATGTTTTGTCGATGATAGCAAGGATTGGAGGAGATTAGAAAAAAATTGAAAAATCCTAGTTTTTTTTCGTAAACCGTAGTTGCTTTTGGGATTTTTTTGGGTTGAGATCATGAAGTTACCAATTTTCATTGGAAAGGATGACATTGATGCTCAAGAATGGTGGATGAAGTTTAGATCTCTATATTCTAGTGACCATTTTTGGATATGTAAATTTTTCTATCTTTTAAAAGAGGAAGCTTATGATTGGTGGGCAAATCTTCCTAAGGAAAGGAATTTCACCTAGGATGAAATGAAGCATGCATTCTTGAGTTAGTAAAACCCATATAAAAAGATAGTTAGTTTAAATATCACCATCACAGAAGAATAAATAAAAATGCTATAGAAGGAACTAAAAGAAATGAATAAAGAGGATATAATAGAAGGAAAAAATACATATGACAATGTGCAAGTTCATGGTCACATTTAGAAGGAAAATATTAAGAAGCAAGGATCCAAGGAGAAGCAAGAAATAATTATGACAAGGGAACAAGTTGAAGAACCATTAGAAAAATCAAAAGTTAAACTTACATTAGCAGCAACAATAGAGTCCATAGAAGAATCAACAACAAAGTCCAAGGAAGCCTTGTCAGAAGTCCACACACATGCACCAAAAGAAAGGTATAAGAGAGAATATTATGAAGAAGAATTTAAAATATATAAAAAAACAAATTTTTGAAGAATCAAAGGAAATAGAATGTTAGGTTAAGGTTGCAACATATCAACACCACACCACCTTGAGCAACAACAATCTTGGAGGTATGGATTAAGGCATCAATAGGTTAGATATACATGAAGCTAGAAAGGCATCAAGTATGACAATGTTTGGTAGAAAAATCATAGTATTTTTAGATTTCAAAGGGGTGCAACAACATCAAAGAACAACAGGACTAATCATTTGAAATATCAGAGTAGAGCAACAAAAGCATGGAGCCAACAAAACAATTATGAATATTCAAGTACAACATTGGTAACTTGACATCATTAAAGACCATCACTAATCAAGATTTCACTTGGATGGATGGATGAACAAGATTGTAAATTGTCAAGAAAAAAGATGTTAAATATTTGTATTTACAGGAAAAATTGAAGATCTAAAAAATCAATATCATCTTTTCTTAGGGAATTTATGAGCTATGCTTATCAAAGATTTTAATATACAGCCACCACACAACCACCCCCTCACACACTCGCATTCGCCCATGTCGTAGTTTGAACCTTAAACCTTTCAAAGAAGATCTAAAGCCCGAATCGTTGCGTTGTCCCCCTTGGGACTACCTATATAATAGTTTTTAAAAACTACTTTTTAATTTTTAAATATAAAAATAATAAAGTCCTAAGAGGGACAACAATTTAGGTTTTGGCTTTTTTTTTAAGGTTCAAGGTTCAAACTGTGACGTATGTGTGTGAGGTTGTATATTAAATTCCCTATTGATAAGCTCAACTCTCCCCTTATGAGAGGTCATGGAGGGATGGGGATGCCCAGCTCTAGGAGTCGATCATAGGTAGATAAACATGTATTAACCTGAAATGAAATTCTAATCATGAAATATGCCACTAAACTTGCATCATCACACTAACTAAATATTTTATATATATAAAATAATAATAAATACTATTAAAATAATTTGATCTAAGATATAGGTACAAGTTTGCTCTAGTGGTAAGGTTTTTGATCCTTCTTTGAAAGGTTTAAGGTTCAAACCTCAATCAGGATGAGGAGATCAGGATCCATCATAAAAACATGTATAAAATCATTAAAAAAATTAATGTAAGACAATACATTGGAAAAAATAATTTTTTATTATAAATAATTTAATTAAATAAAATTATCTAACAATTGAAATTTAAATTAAATAATAAAAATCCTGACCTCCATGTAATTATATATATATATATATATATATATATATATATATATATATATATATATATATATATATATTACATTCACACTATTTTTAGTAACTCCCAACAAGCCTATACCCTTTTTATTGTTGATCCGATGTGAAAGGGACCATCAGTCATTTGAGATTCATATTGTTGTTATCAGTTTAACACGTATGGAGAGGATTCAGATCAAATTACTACTTTTTGCAACATACATGCCGCCAAAATTTAAACCTAGGTCTCTTCTTGGTAAGTACCTGGACACACAAATAACTACCAATCCACCTAACCCTTGGAAATCATGCATTCCTATTTTTATTAGAAATATTTTTATTATACTAATTATAAAATAAAAATAAAAAAAGTCCTCGAGGATAGCGCAACGGGTTGGGGTTGGGCTTTGGCTCTTCTTTGAAAGGTCCAAGGTTCAAACCGTGGTGGTGTGGATAAATGTGTGAGGGGGCGGGTGTGTTCATTATTATATATATATATATATTCTATATTTACCTCATAGTAGTATCTCTTAAATTTATTTTTTGAGTGCCATTGTTATTAAATTTAATGATGAAAGGTGATAGAGAGTTTTAATACTTTTAAAGTAATTTAACTTGTTTCACTTCATTATATATATTATCTATTTATCGGTCTTTCATTTTTTTTATTATTGAGTAAATACTTCTTATACATATGCATATCCGCCGTGGGGATTGAACCCGGGTCACATCATCGATAATGCAAGTGGCTTCTTTGCCGGTAGACCACATCACGCAGATCTTTCATCTTTGATAAATTATAATTCTTTTTTTAAAGCATGTGAGTTTATAAATAGATTCAATTTTCATTTTAATTGAGTTGCTAGTTAACTAGATACCTACATTTATTTTAATACTAAGTCTTCATTCTTGATTTTCATTTTTTGGATCTTTTTCAACTTCTTTGTAAATGTAAATATTCTAAAATTCAACATCTTTATTTTTAACATTTTTCTATAGCAGCCGTCACAATACCAAAATTCCACCTTTACCATCTACACACTACATCTTAGTGGAGTAATATTTCCAAAATTTTGTGCTATCATAGCCCATTTTACTAGATATTGATTGTTAGTTTCCTTCCTGAAGCATAAGTGCAACCACAAGAACTATAATATTTAATGTTTTTTTAAAGCAATTTGACTTGTTTCACTTCATTAATTATATATATATAATCTTTGATAAATTACAATTCTTTCTTCTATAGCATAAGAGTTTACATATAGATTCAATTTTCATTTCAATTTAGTTGCTATAACTATATACTTACATTTATTTTCATAATAAATCTTCATTCTTGATTTTCATTTTTTAGATCTTCTTTAACTTTCTTTGTAAATGCAAATAATCTATAATTTAACATTTTTTTTTTATATTTTTTTGTAGCAACCTTCGCAATACCAAAACTCCACCTCTACTGTCTACGCACTACGTCTTAGTAGAATAATATTTCCAAAACTTTGTGCTATCATAACCTGCCTTACTAGATATGGATTGTTAGTTTCCTTCCTGAAGCATAAGTGCAACCATAAAAACTGTAATAAATAGTTTACATGAAAATACATTAACGGTATAAAATACAACAAATATTACTAATGAAAAATATTATAGTAAACCTTAATCATTATTTGATCAAACAATCAATATTTTCTTATCAGCTTCAACTAAACATACTACTTTCTCTAAACATGAAAAAGAGAATTTAACTTCATGATCCTCTATTAAAACCCTCTATTGGCTATCTTATTTGCACATTTGTTCTTGTCCCTTAATATATTATAGACCTGATTTCTTCAAAATTTGTAGCAAGGTCTTGTATTTCCACAATGATCTCTTATATGTTTTATGGAGCCTTTGCTTTATTCAAAATTACCTTTATCACTAATAATGAATCACCTTCCATCCATACTCTATTTCATTACATTTATCTGTATATTTTTATCCCTTCCAAATTTGCCCAAGCATCAACTTCATTATTTGTTTTAAATCCACTATTGAAAGTGTAATGTGACAAATTCTCATCCCTATTATTTCTAATTATTCCTCCTCCAGGTGGCCTTAGATTTCCTTTAGATCCTCCATCAAAATTTAACTTGACCAACTCCACTTCCGGTGGTTTCCATTTTATATTCTTTGCCTTCCTTTTGTTTCTCTTGTACCCAACATCATATTTCCATATCATCACTTGATTCCATCTATCAAGGCTCTTTGCTTCAAGATTAGGGATTGGGTGAGTTGATAGGGTTGGTTGAGACTCCTCTATGGATTAAAAAAATACGTTTTTCATTACCCCTAAACTACTTTCCTTTCTTTTAAATATTCTTTTATTCCTTTCTAGCGATATAATCCAAAGAATTGTATCTTTTGATGCATCCTAGATTGTTTGTAATGCCTCACTTTTAAAAGTGTTTTACCATTACTTTAACCATTCTTTAATTCTATCATTCATCACCATCAATTTACCAAACATATGAAGAATCCATTGCCATAGTTCCCAGACTATTGAATAGTGTTCCAAAAGATGATCTATATTCTTCTCCTCCATTTTACATAGAACACACTATGAAGAGCCATGAAAACCCCTTTTCATTAGGTTATCCCAAGGTAAAAGTTTCCTATGACCTACTAGCCATACAAACATTTTAACTTTTGGAATGCTTAGGATATCCCAAATATCTCTCCATATTCTTGTAGTATTCAATTTTGTTGGTGCTTTACATTATATCCACTTCTTGTTGTATATTCTCCTAAGATATTCAACTCCAAAATAAGCTTATCCTCGACTTCCTTTGAAATAATCATTTTTGTTATCTTTCTACTTAGTTTCCTCTTAGCAACAATGTCTCGTATATTTGTAAAGAATCTTCTTTCCATTTGTATGTTCCTTCTTGATCCTTGTACATAATGTTTGAAATCATATCACCATATTTATCTTGAAGTAATATCATCTATGGTTTCAAAATTGGATATAGATTGAGTGTTTTTTTTATCATACCATGTATCCATCCAAATAGAAATTTTTCTCTAGTTCCCACCACCCATCTTAAACCTTTAATCACTAGATCAATTGATTTCTTTAAACCATTCCATAGTGGAGAACCATCCTGGTAGTAATAATGTAGTAAATATTAAGCTTGGCTCATTGAGCTCAACGTACTTAGCAGAATTCTTTCCTATTGTCTTTATCCCTCTTTGTAAAATCTCTAAATTAATTTTCCCCTTAGAGCTAAGTTTGCATCCATAAGAAATCTTACGCTGAGACCTCCCCTAGTTTTATCATTACACACCTTACACCATTTTACCAAAAGAAAATTCCTTTTATCATGTAATATTAACCATAAAGATGATTGTATAATATAGTTTAAACTTTTTTCTACCAATTTTGGCATAATATACAAGGACATATAATATGTTGAAATGACCTGTAAGACTGATTTAATTAGCTACATTCTTCTTGTTAACGATAACCATCTACCTTTCCATGTTGATAGTTTATTATAAACTTTACTTATAATTGGATTCCATAAATCTATCCTCATTCTCCTTTTAAATAAGAGCATCCCTAGATATGTTGTTGGTAAATTTACCTCCTCCATTTGAAGTAACCTGCATATCCTTGCTTTTATTCTAGATGGAGTGTTTAGGAAGTAAATTTTAAATTTTATCCTATTAACTTTCTACCTTGATGCTCTTTCATATTCCTTTAATAAGTTATTCAAATATCTACCCTCGTTTTTCCTATCCTTCTAAAAATGGTTGTATCATCTACAAACTATTGATGGGTGATGTTGTCAATATTATTACTAGTTTTAAATCCGTTTATTATCCTACCTTTGTATGTCTTCTTTAAGTTCCTTCCCAATACCTCTACCATAATAATGAATAGATATGGTGATAGAGGATCTCCTTGTCTAATACCCCTCTTGGATTTAAATGATTATGTTACTAGCCCATTGACCAACACTAAATATGATACTATAGAGACACAAGCTTTAATCCATCTAACCCATTTCTTTCCAAATCCAATGTTTTTTAATATTTCAAAAATAAAATATAATTTAACCCTATTATAGGTTTTATTCATACCAGGTTTTAAGATATTGATCTCTTCTCAAGAAGCTATTGAATGCATTACTTCATGAGCTACTATGATCCAATCCAAAATTTATCTCTTTCACAAATCCTCCTTGATCTTATGAAATAATTTTGTCTAATAGTGGTCTTAACCAATTTTCCATCACTTTGGAGATTATCTTATATGCTATATTACATAGGCTTATGGGCCTAAATGATTCAAATGATTATGCATCCTTCTTTTTGGAAATTAAAGTAAGTTATGTTGTATTTATCTTATAAGGTATGTGTTATTTTACCCTAGACTGTTCCACTATCACCAATAAATAATTCTTCACTATTTCCTAGTTATGTTGATAGAGTGTTATATATAGTCCATATAGACCAAAGGATTAATCCTTATCAAAAGAGAAAAAAATTGAATGAATGTCTTCTAGTATAATAGGCTCCATCAGTTTACTATTGTCTTCATCTATTATAATTGAAGGTACTTCTTGCAATAGTTTATCATTAATAACTTCAGTCTCCTTTGATCTAGAATATTTTGGTAAAAAAAGTCTTGTCTCTTTTCTAATTTTGCTTTGGTCTTCAATTCAATACCCTTCTACTAATTCTAGATGTTGATCTCTATACTATTGCCATCCTATAGAAAAATAATGTGTTTTTATCTCCTTATTTTGACCAAGTCTATCTCAATTTTAATATCCTAAATTTTTCTTTCTTATTCAAAGTATTATGATATTCACTAAGCAACTCCCTTTCCTTTGAGCTTTGATTATTGTGCTCAACTTTTTAGAATTTCAAAAGTTTTTCTTTTACTTATTCTTTCTTCTAAAAAATGTTCTCAAAAATTTTCTTGTTCTATTTGTAAATCTAGATATCAATGATTTAATTTGTTTTGGAAGTGTATGCAACCCATCATTTCCTAAAGAATTTCACATCTATATTATCATATCAACAAATTGAGGATTGTCTTCCCACATTTGCTCATATTTAAAATATAATTTTTAAAATTTCACTTACCACTATTTTAACTATTATTGGCTACTGATCTAAACCATTCCTTGTCAAGGTATTTATTTTAGCATAAGTGCCTTCATCTAGCCAATGATATGAGAGTATGTATCTATCTAATTTTTTTTCTATTAGGTTCTAGTTTGTCTTGTTTTTGGTCCATGTATAGTTGTCCTCTTCAAACTCAAACTCCCATAGATTATTGTTTTGAATAAAAGCTAAGTAATCTCTCATGCTTTGGGTTATTTTCCTAATTTCCTTAATTTTTTCATCCAACTTGGTTATGCCATTAAAATATCCTATGATCATGAATTGACTTTCTTGGTCTTTACTTCTCATAAAGGCTTCAATCCCAATCCATACTTCTGATCTACCTAATCGAGTTATAGGTCTATTGACATTGATAAATATGAAACAAATATCTGCAAAGTAGGATATGAATAATACGGCTATCCAATGCCTAGTTTTATGAATGGTATTATATAAGGTTCTAACTAGATTCCAACATGTTGGAATGTTGGCAATTTTGGGCACTTTGGGTACATTGCCTTTGCTCAAATGTATAAGTTGTCATTGATGTCAAAAGACATTTTTGTTGATATCAAAAGAGTGTGATGTCAAGAATATCTTGAGAAGCTTCTTTATGTTAAAGGGTTTTTATTAAAACCATGGTGACAAGGCTAAAGGTTTTTCTTAAAACCATTTGGACTCATTAAGGGTTTTTATTAAAACCAAGCTTAACTTAATGCAAAGGTCCATGTTTATTATTAATAATTAAATTAACTCAAACCTTTGTCAAAAGGTCCAAGTTTAATTTATTATTAATAAAATAATAATAATTATTTTAATTATTATTAAAGGGTCTTTCAACCCTTAAGCGACGAAAGAAAAAAGAATTCTTTTGCCGATATGTTGCCATCGTTGGAGGAGCGCCGACGTCAAACAGTTAAGGAAGAATGGCTATATAAGTGGGGATGATTTTCTAAAGTGAGTACCTCCGATTATTATTGATATCTGCGATTTGTGGTTACTCTGTATTTTTTTATTTGCGCTTGGCATCTACGATTTGCACTTGCTCTGTTTCATTTGATTTGCGCTTGGCGTCTGTGATTTGCACTTGCTCTATTTCGTTCGATTTGCACTTGGTGTCTACAATTTGCACTTGCTCTGTTTCGTTCAATTTGCGCTTGGCATCTATGATTTGCATTTGCTCCTTACCTTTTGAACAGCGCTTGGTGTCTTCGAGTTGAGCTTGCTCTGTGTCTTCGAATCTCCGATTGACGTCTTTACCGTGCTTGGCATACTCGGATTTGAGCTTGGGCTGCATCCTTACTTTTTGTGTGACAGTAGTGGATTGGCAATTGCTCTTGAACTACATTTTTTAGATTGTGTTGTGAGATGACTAATGCAAGCATTCAGTGACTTACGTCTTGGACAGCGCTCACCAGTTTGCATGTGGTTTGTGGAAGACGTTTACGTTTTCCAGATTCTTGGCGTTAAAGGAAGATAAAAGAGAGGGCAGCGCTGTAGTATTTTGTTGGGCACTTGTGACCCAACGACGGTGGCGTTTAAGTGAAAGCGCTAGAAGGCAGAGGTGTCGAGTTTGATTCTCTTCGTTGGATTTTTCTTTTGGTTGCGGTGTGCAAAGGATAGTGGCTGTGAATGCGCGGGAGGTATAAGGTTAAGGTATCATATTTGTTTTGACATTGTTTTATTGATGTTTAATGTTTATATGGAGTAATAAGGTGTAAAGAGGTTTTACTTTGTATATATATTGTACTTTGGTGGTTTTTACTAAGTTGGAGAAATAAGGTGTTATTTTGGATCTTTATTATTGTGTATTATTGTATAGTTGCTAACTCTAATTAGTGGCAAATTGAGAGTTAGTGTTGTGACAGATTTTGAGTTCTCCTTCTTCATCAAAGTAAAGGTATGGGCAACATCTTCCATGTATGTTGTTTATGGTATATTTTTTGAAATTGAGTTTGGAGTGAAAAGGTTGTCTATTAGGTATTCTTTGGTGTGAATCTTATTTTCTGGATATTGAAGATTGTTTATGCATTAAAGTTATTGTTGAATTTTTGGGTGAATGAATAATTCCGGTTGAGGAAGAAGAAGCATTTTTACAATAGGGTTTATGTTAGTAAGTCTTGCTACTTGCTTTGAGATGATGAAACCCTAGTTGTTGGTGAAAAGAATATAAGTATCATTGTTATATGAGATATTGCATGGTTGGCAATTGTTGGGTTGTGTTTCATATTCTTGAGAAAAGCATACTACATCTATCTTATTCTTTTGAGTTGAGATTGAGATTGGGAGTTAAGTATAGAACATATTGGGTCTCTAACAATTCTCTTTATGTTTCTATGAGATTTGAGATTGAGATTGGGAGTTAAGTATAGAACATATTGAGTCTCTAAAAATTCTCTTTATGCTTCTATGAGGTTTATGAATCACATTGGGTCTCTAAAAATTCTCTTTGTGGGTTCATGCTAAGCAAGTTTTTCTTGGTGAGCTTGTTGAGGTTTTGGATAGGTTTCGGTGGGGACTTGTGAGCAGGTTTTGGACAGGTTCTAGTGGGGACTTGTGAGCAGATTTGGACAGGTCCTAGCAGAGGACTTGTGAGCTGAGTTTTTGAGAGTTCTATCAAAGAAATTGAGGATAGAGGTGCTTTGGTTCTTTGAGAAGAACCTGAGGATAGATTTGGCAAGTCTTTGAGAAGGCTTGTGTGTAGAGGATTGATTTGTTCAAAGAGTTGGACAGATCTGACAGACAGAGGAAGACTTGTACTAGACTGACTGACTATGTTTGGTACAGGTAGCTGAGCTATTGTGGACATGATCATAGAAGGTAGAGGTCTCTTAGGCTAAGCATTAAGGACATAAGGTCTTCGATGGAAAGGAGTTCCACGTGCTGGCAAGAGGTAGAGGCAGTTGATCTTTTGAGGGATCATTTCCAGAGCAGAGGGGAAGGTATCTCCTTTGAGTAGAGGCTCATAAATTCATATTGGGGAAGGTGTCTCCTTTGAGCTGAGGCTCATAAACATTGTAATTGGGAAGGTTTCCCAAAGAACTTTGAGATAACTTTTAGAGAAAAGTTTTGTGGACGTAGCCTGAGCATTCGGGTGAACCACATTAAAATTGGTGTCACTTTATGGATGATATTGTGCATTTTTTGATATTGCTTTGGGTATATTGCTTTACTGTTTTGACGTATAAAGGAATAAGTAAAAAGAGGTCTTATACTGTTCACCCCCCCTCTCAGTATAATCTTGTGTTCTTCAATTGGTATCAGAGCGGGTGCCTTCGAAAAGTTTAACAGACTTGAAGGAAAAGCTAGTAAAGAACACAATGGATCATTCAAGTGGCAATGCAACACCTATTCTTGATGGGTCATATTTTGGTCTTTGGAGTGCAAGGATGAAGGTTCATCTAATGGCACTTGGGAATGAGGTTTGGGAAGTAATTGAAGATGAGTACACTATTCCTGAACATGGTCCTAATACTAAAGAAGAAAGACTCCTACATCACAAGCAATTTAAAATCAATGAATGCAATCCCGAAAGGCTTACGTAAAGCGGATCTCACCAAAGTGATTCATTGCAAGACAACTAGTGAAATGTGGAATTAGTTGAAGGTGGTTCATACAAGTGATACAAATGTTAGAAAGGCCAAGTTGAGACACTTCAAAGGTATGTTTGAACAACTCAAGATGAATGATGATGAAAATATTAGTGACTACATGCTTCGTATGGATGAGGTTGTTAACTCCATGAAAGACCTAGGTCTTGAGCTTGCTGAAAATGATGTTTGTGATAAGATTTTAAGATCTCTTCCTAATAGATTTAGTGAAAAGATTTCTGCTATTAAGGAAGCTAAAGATTTGGATAAGTTGAAAAATGATGAGCTCCATAGTATACTTGTAGCATTTGAGTTGAGAACTCAAGTGAAGGTTGATGTCAAGAAGGAGGCAACTTTCAAGGCTACCAAGAAATCCAAAGGTAAACAGCTTCAAGAGAGTGATGAGTCTTCTAGTGATGAAGAGGCATATTACAACAAGAAAGGCAAGTTCTCTAGAAAGCACAAAAATATGAAAAACATAAGATGTTTCAATTGTGGGAAGTTTGGTCATTATGCTACTGACTGTACTATTGCCAAGGATGAAAGTGATGATGATAAACAGGACTGTAAGAGCAAGGATTCTGAAAAGCACAAGCATCATAGAAAAAACAAAGATGAGCACAACAATCAAGGAAAGAGGTATTCTCACAAACACAAGAAGAGTTTCTACCTAGACAAAGCAAGTAAGTGTTCTAGTAGTGATAATGAAAGTTCTTCAAGTGATAATGAAAATGAGATGTTGTTCATATCAGAAAAAGAGGAAGAACCAAAACATAGATTCATTATCATGAAATGTCTTAGATGTGGAAATTTTGGTCACCTTAAGGATGATTGCACAAATAATGATTTGGTTTCTAGTATGTATGAGGATGCTTCAAAAAACTATAAGGAAGATGCATGTATGGTTTTTGAAAAGGGTAGCACCTCTAGTGATAAGAAATCGAAAAAGGCTTTGATGATTCAAAAGGAAATCAAATAAAGGATCTTGAAAGTGAACTTATTAGTGCTCTTAGTGCTTTGAAAAAGGGAAGAAAGAAGAATGCTAGACTCAAGGATAAGTTAGATGAATGTTGTATGGAGAGAGATGATCTTATTGAAAATCTTGATTTCTCTATAGCTAAGACACAAGAACTCAAAGATGAGTTAGAGTCTAAGGTTCTTGAGTATAGTGAGTTAGAACAGAAAATGGCTTCTTTGAAAGAGGAAACTAAAGAGTACAAGGATAAGCTTTACAGGTTTCAAGATAGCTCCAAAAGGGTTAAGTCTCTCATCAAAGTTCAAAGAAAGACAACAGATAAAACAGGCCTTGGTTTTTTTAAGCATCACAAAGAACAAGTTGGAGAGTCTAGTAAAAGACTCCAAAAGGAAAAGAGTTCTGATGAGAAAAGTATTTTAGATCATGAGTCCTTGAATGATAGATGCACAGAAGCAGAAACCAGAATTCAGAATGAGAAGAAGAATTTTTCGAACCTAAGAGGTCAAATAAAGGAAAGTTTCAAGGCGAGATGTTTTGCTTGTCACAAGTTTGGTCACATAGCTTCACATTGCATGGCTCAAGTGAAAAAGGTAAATGACAGTTTCAGAGGTGGTAATTTCTTTCAAGGGTATTGCTACTCTTGTCAACAGTTTGGGCACAAGGAAGTTTATTGCAATGCAAATATCAGGAACAGGTTTGATCAGAACAGGTTTGGTCAGAACAGGTTTGATCAGAACAGGTTTGGTCAGAACATGTTTGGTCAGAATAGGTTTGGTTAGAACAGGTTTGGTCAGAACAGGTTTGGTCAGAACTGGTGGATTCAAAGGAAATGTATTCCTAAAAGAAATAACATTGTTACCTGTTATAAGTGCAACAATGAAGGTCACACAGTCATACAGTGTAGAGCTGAAATTCCAGAATACAGGAACAAGAACAGTGGCATGATCAGGTCCAAGGATCAAGGCATGGATAAAAACAGGGATGAGAACAAGAACAAGAACAGTGACAGGAACATGAATATGGACAAAGAATTCAAGATAAGGCCCAGCAAGGAAGTTATAGACATTGATGATGATCAGTGCCTAATGGGAGTTTTACTACCACCCCAAAATTAATCACCTCATCAGGAGGTGGGGGAGGGACTAAGCTAAGAGGCTAATTCTTAGTCTCGAGCCCCAAAGGTGGCCCTTTGCCATTGATGACAAAGGGGGAGAGATATGAGTAAGGGGGAAAGCTTCAAAGTGAAGAGGAAAGCTTCAAGTCAGGGGGAGCAAAACTTCAAAGGAAGATTCTCGATTGTTAGCACAGTTGGTTTCAGTTTTGGCTCTTGAGAAGTGTTTTAAGTAAAGGTTTGCCATCAATGACAAAGGGGGGAGATTGTTGGCAATTTTGGGCACTTTGGGTACATTGCCTTTGCTCAAATGTATAAGTTGTCATTGATGTCAAAAGGCATTTTTGTTGATATCAAAAGAGTGTGATGTCAAGAATATCTTGAGAAGCTTCTCTATGTTAAAGGGTTTTTATTAAAACCATGGTGACAAGGCTAAAGGTTTTTCTTAAAACCATTTGGACTCATTAAGGGTTTTTATTAAAACCAAGCTAACTTCATCGCAAAGGTCCATGTTTATTATTAATAATTAAATTAACTCAAACCTTTGTCAAAAGGTCCAAGTTTAATTTATTATTAATAAAATAATAATTATTATTTTAATTATTATTAAAGGGTCTTTCAACCCTTAAGCGACAAAAGAAAAAAGAATTCTTTCGCCGATATGTTGCCATCGTTGGAGGAGCGCCGACGTCAAACGATTAAGGAAGAATGGCTATATAAGTGGGGATGATTTTCTAAAGTGAGTACCTCCGATTATTATTGATATCTACGATTTGTGGTTACTCTGTATTTTTTGATTTGCGCTTGGCATCTATGATTTGCACTTGCTCTGTTTCGTTTGATTTGCGCTTGGCGTCTACGATTTGCACTTGCTCTGTTTCGTTTGATTTGCGCTTGGCGTCTGCAATTTGCACTTGCTCTGTTTCGTTTGATTTGCGCTTGGCATCTACGATTTGCATTTGCTCCTTACCTTTCAAACAACGCTTGGTGTCTTCGAGTTGAGCTTGCTCTGTGTCTTTGAATCTTCGATTGACATCTTTATCGTGCTTGGCATACTCGGATTTGAGCTTGGGCTGCATCCTTACTTTTTGTGTGACGGCAGTGGATTGGCAATTGCTCCTGAACTACATTTTTTAGACTGTGCTATGAGATGACTAATGCAAGCATTCAGTGACTTACATCTTGGACAGCGCTCACCAGTTTGCATGTGGTTTGTGGAAGACGTTTACGTTTTCCAGATTCTTGGCGTTAAAGGAAGATAAACGAGAGGGCAGCGCTGTAGTATTTTGTTGGGCACTTGTGACCCAATGGCGGTGGCGTTTAAGCGAAAGCGCTAGAAGGCAGAGGTGCCGAGTTCGATTCTCTTCGTTGGATTTTTCTTTTGGTCGCGGTGTGCAAAGGATAGTGGCTATGAATGCGCGGGAGGTATAGAGTTAAGGTATCATATTTGTTTTGACATTATTTTATTGATTTTTAATGTTTATATGGAGTAATAAGGTGTAAAGAGGTTTTACTTTGTATATATATTGTACTTTGGTGGTTTTTACTAAGTTGGAGAAATAAGGTGTTATTTTGGATCTTTATTATTATGTATTATTGATGTAGTAACAATAATATGAAGCTACTTTATTCATGAAATGCAAGTAATATATAGGCTTACATAGGAATCTCACGTAGGTTAAGTGGTTGCAACAATCTGCCAAACATGGCCAACCACTTAACTACTAGTTAACCAAATGCTAACTATGGATGTCCACTAACTGCTAGAAGACAAACAATATCTCTAACAGTTAACAACCATCTAACAACATGCTAACAACCTATTTCTAACATGGGCATACTATGCCTCACGTGAATACAAAGTGCAAGAAATAGGAATAATAAATATAATAATAATTAACTTAGGCTTAAATGGATAAGCCTAAGTAATCCTCAACACTCCTCCCAACCATATAAGCATTGGACCCCAATGCTCTCAAAAAATGTGGAAAGTCATGGGCCATCTCATGGTGAGGAATCCAATGAGCCATGTGTGGAAAGTGACCGCGACGAGCGACAAGGTAAGTAGTGGAAGAACCATGTCTAGTGTGATGAGTCTTCATCTCGAAAACTCTATCTGAAATGAGCAAAAGCTGACGATCAGGTGCCACTGCTGCTGTAGGACTGAAAACAGGATCAGGTACCAAAAGAGGGTCTTGAAATGGTGTCTCTAGAAAGTGGCGTTCATCCAAAGGAACCCATACTCTGCCTCCAACCTGTGGTGAGTGAGGATTGTGATGCTTTCGCACCACTCCCTGCGGAGACTCCTGCAAGTCATGTGGTATCTTGCCTAGAAGGCTCTGCCTGTGCTTAGTAAGGGAAGTAACCTTAGCTTGCTCCTCCATGTGTGCAATGGGAGTGGGAAAAACCAAAGGTAACTTCTTTGGAACAAGTGGTTCAGTAGTTGTAGGTGTACCCAAAATTATACCAATGGAATCAATGGTATCTTTCTCATGAGTGAGAATGGTGGGTTCCTTAACCACTTGCTCTTGTGATTGTTCATCATGTGGGAGTGAAACTTCTTCCTTTGCATGTTCCTTAGGTGGTGCTTTTTCTTCATTTTGTGTGGGACAAATGCTAGTAGGAGCAAAAATGAGTGCTTGACTTAATGGCTTCCTTACTTGCCTACAACTTAACATCAAATTGGAAGTAGGTGTAGTGCTTTGTATCAAGTAGTTTTTACCATGCAATTCCAATGTGTAGGTGTTATTTTTAGCATGATAAATAGCATTCCTATAAAATTGATAGGGTTTACCTAGCAAGAGTCTACAACAATCCATATTTGTGACATCACACCTAACTTTGTCCACAAAATTGTCACCAAAAGCAAAAGTCAAGGTGCAAGTATGGGTGATGTTGGATGTGGAGTCTACATCTTTCCACCCAAGTGCATAAGGTTGGTGATGTGGTTTGATGGGAAGTTTCAACTTCTCCACAACGAACTTCGCAATGAGGTTCTTTTGCGATCCGTTATCAATGATACAATCAACATAGAAATCATGCGTCAAGTGGGCTCTAGTGACAAACAAATGATCACGCCCCCCTTGAGCAAATGCATTGGACATTAGGGTAACTTTGTTTAGTTTACCCTTTAAAGCAGGATATTCTTCTTCTGTCCCTGTAGCCAAAATGGGACCATCTTGTGGTTCCTCATGTGTAGGCTGTACAATTAGGGATTTCTTCTTCTTAAACTTCTCAAAAGTATAGCATTTGGATTTTACATGTCCATGCTTTTTACAAAAGTCACAATACAATGAAGAAGAAGAATCTTTAGCATTAAAGGAAGAAGAATGTGATTTAGGAGAAGTGGGAGGAGAAGAAGAATGAGGGGCAGATTGAGAATTGTTCTTCACCTTCTGTTGATGCTGATTCCCGCCTTTGGAAGAGCCCTCCTGTGATGAACGAGACTTTTGATATGCACCAACTTTCTCCTTTGCAAGAATGGCATGATTGAATGCCACATCTAAGGTGAGGAAGACATTGAATTTTATCTCCCTAAAAATCTGATACCAATGATGTAGTAACAATAATATGAAGCTACTTTATTCATGAAATGCAAGTAATATATAGGCTTACATAGGAATCTCACGTAGGTTAAGTGGTTGCAACAATCTGCCAAACATGGCCAACCACTTAACTACTAGTTAACCAAATGCTAACTATGGATGTCCACTAACTGCTAGAAGACAAACAAGATATCTAACAGTTAAAAACCATCTAACAACATGCTAACAACCTATTTCTAACATGGGCATACTATACCTCACGTGAATACAAAGTGCAAGAAATAGGAATAATAAATATAATAATAATTAACTTAGGCTTAAGTGGATAAGCCTAAGTTATCCTCAACAATTATTGTATAGTTGCTAACTCTAATTAGTGGAAAATTGAGAGTTAGTGTTGTGACAAATTTTGAGTTCTCCTTCTTCATCAAAGTAAAGGTATGGGCAACATCTTCCATGTATGTTGTTTATGGTATATTTTCTGAAATTGAGTTTGGAGTGAAAAGGTTGTCTACTAGGTATTCTTTGGTGTGAATCTTATTTTCTAGATATTGAAGATTGTTTATGCATTAAAGTTATTGTTGAATTTTTGGGTGAATGCATAATTCTGGTTGAGGAAGAAGAAGCATTTTTGCAATAGGGTTTATGTTAGTAAGTCTTGCTACTTGCTTTGAGATGATGAAACCCTAGTTGTTGGTGAAAAGAATATAAGTATCATTGTTATATGAGATATTGCATGGTTGGCAATTGTTGGGTTGTGTTTCATATTCTTGAGAAAAGCATACTACATCTATCTTATTCTTTTGAGTTGAGATTGAGATTAGGAGTTAAGTATAGAACATATTGGGTCTCTAACAATTCTCTTTATGTTTCTATGAGATTTGAGATTGAGATTGGGAGTTAAGTATAAAACATATTGAGTCTCTAAAAATTCTCTTTATGCTTCTATGAGGTTTATGAATCACATTGGGTCTCTAACAATTCTCTTTGTGGGTTCATGCTAAGCAAGTTTTTCTTGGTGAGCTTGCTGAGGTTTTGGACAGGTTTCGGTGGGGACTTGTGAGCAGGTTTTGGACAGGTTCTAGTGGGGACTTGTGAGCAGATTTGGACAGGTCCTAGAAGAGGACTTGTGAGCCGAGTTTTTGAGAGTTCTATCAAAGAACTTGAGGACAGAGGTGCTTTGGTTCTTTGAGAAGAACTTGAGGATAGATTTGGCAAGTCTTTGAGAAGGCTTGTGTGCAGAGGATTGATTTGTTCAAAGAGTTGGACAGATCTAACAAACATAGGAAGAATTGTACTAGACCGATTGACTGTGTTTGGTATAGGTAGCTGAGCTGTTGTGGACGTGATCATAGAAGGCAAAGGTCTCTTAGGCTAAGCATTGAGGATAGGAGGTCTTCGATGGAAAGGAGTTCCACGTGCTGGCAAGAGGTAGAGGCAGTTGATATTTTGAGGGATCATTTCTAGAGTAGAGGGGAAGGTATCTCCTTTGAGCAGAGGCTCATAAATTCAGATTGGGGAAGGTGTCTCCTTTGAGCCGAGGCTCATAAACATTGTAATTGGGAAGGTTTCCCAAAGAACTTTGAGATAAATTTTAGAGAAAAGTTTTGTGGACGTAGCCGTGCATTCGCGGGTGAACCACGTTAAAATTGGTGTCACTTTGTGGATGATATTGTGCATTGTTTTGATATTGCTTTGGGTATATTGCTTTACTGTTTTGAAGTATAAAGGAATAAGTAAAAAGAGGTCTTATACTGTTCACCCCCCTCTCAATATAAGCTTGTGTTCTTCATGGAATTCCCCTACAACTCCTAAATCCCCAACATCCTATTCACATCTTTCCCATACTACTTTCATAGTTTTGAAAACTTCTTCCTTTGTCAATATTTTTAGCAATCATTTTTAGAAACTTTTTGCACCATTGTGTAGATATTTTTGTGTACTACAAAAATGACTACTCATGTTTAAATTCTGATAAGTATTGAGGAAGTTACATCTATTTATATTTAGGATTTTTATGTTGCTTTTGTGTTGCACATAAAATCATGCAAAGGGAAATTCAAATTTCTCAATTTGGGTAAGCAAATTAGTTGCCATTTGTTTTGTTTTGAAGAAAATCTACAAATGTAGTTGTTGAAGGAATATAAGATATTTGATAATTATTTATTTATTTATTTATTTTTATTTCAGATATTTGAAACCCTTGTGGATTTGAAAAAATGGTTTGAGGGCATGGAGTTGCAAAAATTCATTGGAGAGAATGATAGTGATGCTAGGAATGGTTGATGAAGTTGGAAACAAATTATTTAATTTTTTTGAGGTAGGAAGGAGATATAAGATTTTTGCTTATTTACAAGAGAAGGTTAAAAGTGGCATCTAGACTTGGCTAGTGCTCGTAATTATATATACACATGAGAAAAATTTGAAGTTGCATTTTTAAGCAAATTGGGATTGGAGAAAAATGATAATAATATGTAGGCTAATGAAACCACACCTTTTAAGTCAAACAATGGTCAGAAGGAATTGTTTGAATCTAAAAATTCTATTTTAGAGGTTCATGGTTGCATTTAAAATAAAAAATATTGTTTCCATTAACCCTTAGAAGCAAATATATTTTCATTAATATTGCTTTGGCTAAGGGGTTGCAAATTCAAGAAAAGGAAAAAATATATAATTTGAGGGTGAAAATGCTCAAATTTTTGAATATTTAAAGATCACCAAGGACAAATATGTTTTACATTCAGATTTTTATGCTATTGAGATGGATTATGCTGATATTATTCTTGGTTATCCTTGGTTGAATTCTTTAGGCATTAACATAAATGTGCAAAATAATTTTATGAAATCATGGTACAAAAAAAGAAAGATAACTTTGTAAGATATTTCTCAGTTTAAGGAGCAAGGATTAAGGGAAAACCAAAAATCATTACAAGAAAACAAATTGAAAAACAAGTCAAAGAACTTGAAATACAATATAAGGCAAAGGCAGTAGTAGAGATCAAAGAAGAAGCTAGAGCAAAGTCCAAGAATGAACCAAAAGAGGGGAGTAAGAGAGAAGAACATAATATATAGGCACAAAATATGGGAGCATATTACCATATGCATCACCATGAGAGACAACAATCATGAAAGTGAGGTTTAAGGAAACAAAAGAAATATGAGGGATATACATGGAATCAAAAGAGCAAAAAATTTAGGTATTCAAATGGTATAAGGGCAAATTAGCATCCTCACTAATTATGATCAATCAAGATTTCACTTGGATGGAGGAATAATCGAGATTAGTACCAATTGACAACATTGCTTAGAAAATTATATTATTTAGTTTCTTTACATGTTTCGAGGACTAAACATTTTTGTAAAGGATATGGAATGTTAGGTACCTAAGCATATGCTTGTGGATTTATAAAACAACATTGTATTATGGCATGGGTCACACATAAAATTATAATAATATATAACATAGTATCATATTATAATATTATACACTTTGTAACTCATGGAAGGTGAATCACCACATAGGTGACCTTCTAACTCATGGAAGGTGAACCATCACATTCTTGTATAAAGAAATATGTACCCCCAATCGTAAAAGTAAGTCATATCAAGTAATCTTATTAAGAGTATTGGCTTGTGGAGCTAGAGATCTTGTGGAGTGATTCCTTCCTTAAGGAGTATTCTTGGTGTTGCCTACCTCAAGGGCATATCTATCTCTATTTTATTGTGTGGATTGTTATTGTGTAATTTATTTGTTGTTGCATGTTTGATATTTTTTCACTTTGGTGAATGATTTTTTATAATGAGAATAGAGGTTCATATCAAGACTCTTCTTAGGGCATGATCTCTCAATATGCCCCACCTCATGACATCTTCTACATCCGAAAGATATATTTTCATAATCCATGGTTTAGATCCATAATGTATCCCCATACTTAATTATGACTAACTAAGGTAAAGGTTTATCGATATCAATCATGACTAATATCCGAGTATAAATAGCCAAGAATCCATATTTTGTAGTTTCTAAAAGAGTCTTACTCTTTCCATAAACCAAGGTCATCCTTATAGGATTATATCTCTTTTCTCCTTAGAATAGAAAATGGCTAGGAAGAAACCTTTGGGAAGAAAGGATAGACTCACTTCTAGAGACTTCCAACTCCTATCAATCCATTTTCTCAAAGCCAAAGCCTTTGACCAAGACCCATTAAATTTACTAAATATTACCTAATCTTTGAGCAACAAGGATCTTTGATTTATGAGGTCTTCCCTAACCTCTACTACTAGGGATGAATCTAAGGATTACTTATAAATCAGCCCATGGGAAGGAAACTAAAATACAAAATCTACTAAAATTTATCAGTATATCCTATAGTGATTATATTATTTAAAAATAAACCTATAATAATTTGTATACAAAACTTCCAAGATAATGAAGGAGAAAAGAAACTTAGCTAAAGAATGCTATGCCAAAACATAATGTCCTACCTCATTGATGCCATAGCTCTCTATTGCTCCTCCCATCATCTAAACCCTAGCTAACAAATATTTACAATTTTATTTTTGATGGTCGTGGGTGTTTCAATTTTTTTTCTCCTCCCTTCAATGGTTTATTTGCGTAGTGGGTCTGACTAGGGTGTTTGCTCTCCCCTGCATGGGATTGAGCTACCCTTAGTAGTCCTGGCTTTGTAGGGAGTTGTGTTTCTAGTTGTGGTTGTTATTTTTTGTTTGTTGATAGTTGGATTTTTGGATCCTTGGTTCTCCTTGGGTGGCCTATGTATCCTTAATTTTCTCTTAAGGTTGTTTGGATCCATTTTGTAAGAAGGTTTGGGGATCCTTTTAAAACCCCTTCATCCACCAAATAAAAAAAAATGTTTCTCGCGACTTGAAAATTTGTCACCACCCTAATTCTATATGACTAACTCCATAAGATCATATTGCCTTTAATATTGCTTTAGTTCCTTAATATAACCACTCATTTTAAATCTCTTCAAATTCCACATAAATTAATCGAAGAATTAATTGAATCATACAACCCTTTGCAAAGATATGGGTATGAAAGATGAAAGTTTTTCTTTAAAAACTCCCAAATGTTGCTCTTATTTCATACGACTGTCTTCACATGGTCATATCTCCCTCAAAACTATTTGGATTCTTTCATATAACCACTCATTTCAAAGCTCTTCATTTTTCGTTCAAAATAACGCAAAAATCATATGAATTAGACAACTCTATGCAAAGATATAACTCCTAAAAAATAAGTCATTTTCAAAAAACATTACCCTAAACTCTATTGATTCATAATTGCTTGCTTTCTATGACTACCATCCTATTCCATTATAATTTATATATATATATATATATATATATATATATATATATATATATATATATATATATATATATATATATATATATATATAATTGATCATATACGTTTGAAATGAGTTTCTTTTATTAGAGCATAACTATATAATGGTAAACAATAACTTGCAATTATATATATTACTTGACAAGATTTTAACTTACGTTTCTTCTTTACAAGTTTTTTACTTAGGTTTCTCATGCTATTTGATAAAAAACACTTATTTTTTCCTCAAAATAAAAGAACACTTATTATAAATATATTGAAAAATCTACTTAACATAGATTATTTTTTGTTCCGAGGGATAGCGCAATGGTTCGGGCTTTGGCTCTTCTTCGGGAGTTCCAATGTTCAAACCATGACGTGGATTTTGAGCTGCAGATCCTACTCTGGATACAAAAATACCCATATTAATGGCAAGTTTCATTTCGGTATTGAATAGATCCGTCGATAAGAAGATTTGTCCATCGGTAATGGAAATTACATTAGTAGGAATATAAGTTGAGACATCTCTAGCTTGAGTCTCAACTATTGGTAAAGCAGTCAAACTCCCTCCACCTAATTGAGAATTTAATTTAGTTGCTCTTTCCAAGAGACGAGAATGCAAATAGAAAATATCTCCTGAATAAACTTTCCATCCATGTGGTCTTTTAATAGAAGAGACATTTGTTGATAAGCTTGTGCTTGTTTAGAGAGGTCATCATAAATTATTGAGTGTGTGAGGACGTGGATGTGTGGTGGGTGTGTGTTAAAGTCCCTATTGATAAGCATAGCTCTCAATTTACAGGGGTCATGGTTGGGAGGAGATTGCCTAGCCCTGGTTGGGAGGAGATTGCCTAGCCCTGTACGTTGGTAGTAGGGGTTTCTCACACTAATCCAAAAAGAAAACATAGATAATTTTCTAATAGATTACACAAATTAAAATAACATTCACATGTATTGCTTCGTGACCACATAGTGGTATCATAACAATTTAATCATTATACATACATTATTTGACCTGTGTTTACTAAAAAAATTGATAGCAATAAATAATATAAATTTATTTTTAGTTTAACATATTAATATATATATAATATTTATATATTTTTATCTTTTTATTAAGATAAAAAAATAAAATAAAAATTGCATTATCTTATTATTTGTATAAGTGAGATTTTATTTCTTAATATAATAATATAAAATAGTTGATTGTGGAAACTTGGTAGTTTGAGGAGGATGGTGAATATCTTTAATAGTAAGACAAATGAAGGATATATTTGATAAAAAGGCAACTTGAGTATAGTTTAATTAACTTGATAAAAATGTAATAAAAGCAATAAAATATTTTGTTTTTTTTAATGAAAGCTACCCCAATAGAAATCACACATAACTTATAAAAATAAAATTGCATTGTCTTGTTGACATGATTAGCTTTTGTATGCTATTGACTTTAATACAACTCATAAAGAAGTCTAACACACTAAATCTCACGTGGTGGTTAAGTTGTTTTTTTATTATCAATACTTCTTATACACATTGGGCATGGGATTGAACCTAGGTCTCATCATCGATAATGCAAGTGGCATCCTCGCCCGTAGACCGCCCGTACGAGGATGGTTAGGTTGGTATTTAAAAACCTATTCTAACCTTTTATTTTGTATAAGTTTGATTTGAATATAAGTTTGAAATCAATTATATGAGATTGAAATGGATTCCATAGGTATTACAACGTAATTACATAGGTATTACAATATAATTATATAGTAGTATTACAATTTGACAATTATTCAATGTATTTTTAACAAGATTCAAATTGTCTTATTCAAATTTGAAGTCTTTTTTTGAAAGTTGAGAAATTTAACTAATTGAGCTAATTGCATTTGATTTAATTTAAATACAATTATCAATACTATACTAAAAAAAATTATATATAAAACTATTAATATTAAAAAATAAAACTATAAATTAAACTTCTTTGTATAAATAACAATTAAAACTTTAAAATAAAATAACATAAATAATTATAATAGTACAATAGTGGGGGTTGTGTATGGTCTTCGGTATACTTATTTTTGGTGATGGGTACCTTGCATGGCCCCGTGAATGCGCCTGTGTTTGCTTTATTCATGTTAGAGGGAAGTCTATCTTGGTTTCTGTTGTTGGGTGTTTAAGTGTGGATGTAGACACCCAAACCACGATTAGCCTTTATATTGTATTTATTCCCTTAAGATTTTGGTTAATATGAATTTGATAGTAATTTTAATATATAAAAAAATTATAAAAATAATAGGTTCAAGGTTCAAATCCCACAAGGTGACTTGGACCCTTCATGAAAACCTTGCGTAAACATATTGAAAAATCAAGTGATATTAGCACAACTGGTTAGATTCCATAACATTTAAGGAGGAGATCAGGTTCAAATCTAAGTGATACATGGATAATATCACATCTGTGTTGTAATACCACTATGTGGTGATGATGTTTCAATCTCATATTATCAATTGAAAAAATTAATAAATATCAATAATAACATTAGCTCAATTACTTACATTTTTGAACTTTTAAGGAGGAGGTCCATGTTAAAATCTTGTCAAATTGTACATGCATAGTAATAAGTTTGTACCGAGACGGTGGAAGTCCTGGGAGCCTTCGTAGATAGTTTGAACCCTACCAGCTGTGCTGGTAGTTACTAAAAATCGTGATTGTAACCATTGCTTCTATATACCCAAAAAAAAAAATAAGTTTTAATATCACTATATTATACAGGTGAAATGCATTTTAATCCTATACAATTAATTTAAAAAATAACAATCCTCTTATTAAATGGTATAAGTAATTGATTAAATTTCTCAACTTTATGAAAGCAAAAAAAACCAAAATTTAAATCATACCAAAATATATGAATGACTATCAAAATGTTTAATAGCTATTTCAATTCCTTACAACCATTAAAATAAAGCTTTGAAAGGGTTGTCCTTGCCCTTTTACATCATTTTTAAAATAAAGTTTTGAAAGGGTTGTCTTTTCCCTTTCACATCATTTAGTCACATCAAACTATATAAACTATTTGATTGCCCAAGATTTAAACCTTAATGTTGGTTACATTATCCTATGCCTAAACCATTAACTTTTGACTTTTTGATTTTCATAATCTTTTGAGAAACCCAAATTTAAACCACTATAAAACCACCTAATGTATATCTATATATGAGTGAGCTTGTGTTAAAAAAACTTTTATTTGTTCAATATAAAAATACAATTATATGCTACACTTAGTGATTCTTTCCGTTCAGTCTTCTTCTATTGTTTATATAATTATTAGGATTGGTACTAAAGTGATGACGTCAGGTTTCACTTGCTATAATAATACTCAAAATTATCAAGTCCCATGGTATTTCTTGGTTCAAGAGCCGTTTCCTAGGAATAAGACTCCAAGAGACAGTAATGATTTTCATGGAAACCAAGCCTATTACATGACTAAAATTAAGAATCCAAAGAGGCATTGTCCACATAGTGTTCATTACTTTTTTTTTTTTTTATAATTTTAATATATTATAAAAAAGATTTTTATATAAAGATGTTGGTTACATTTATATTAACTTAAGTGTAAGGTTTAAATCATAAGGGTTATTCTTAACATATTATTTTAAATTATTGTTAAGTGCAAGGTTCAAGTCATAAGGGTTGCTCTTAACAAACCTATATCACCTCGTTATTTTATTAGTCGACATGACATGAATTGGATCAACGATAGCTAAGGTTAAAGATTTGTATCGTCGTTGGAATGACACACAATTAAAAAATTTGAAGAAACTACTACATTTGTAAACAAGCATACCCTTAAAGTTTGAATTTAGGTGTCTTTGACGAAACAAATAATTATATTATAATTATAATTATATATATATATATATATATATAAATAAATAAATAAATAAAGCCGATGGATTTCAAAGAAAGTTATTTTAAAATCATAACACTTTATGTTCCTAAGGGCTAGGTGGATTGGTAAGTGCTTGTCTAGCCAGACACTTACCAAGAAGACACCCAGGTTCAAACCTCGGGGTAGCTTGTTTGCAAAGGTAGTAGTTTGATTTGAATCTTCTGAGTGCATGCCAGATCAACGACAAATGGTACGAATCTCGAGCAACCGATGGTCATTTTCACGTCGAGTCAACAATAACGAAGCAAAATAATTTTGATGGAAGCAACACCTGTGGTTTGAACCCGCACTTGTCAGTTACTAAAAATAGTGTGGTTGTGACCAACTCTCCTATATATCTGAAAAAAATCAAAACACTTTATCTAAGGTCTAAATATGCTATTACTATTTATGGTTAGTGCATATGCTTGTAGATGGCTATTATGAAAGATTTACCTTGTAAACTCTATCTTTGTGCAAGTTGATAGATTATTTGTCTCTTTTGAAGCAATAATATTTATTTATGTTTCAATAGAATGTGATTAAAGGTGGTGGTATTAGTATACTTGCTCTTCTTGGGAGGTCCAAGGTTCAAACCGCTGCGTGCGTGGGTGAGTATTATGTATACATATATTATTTATTTTTCTTCACTGAATTATATGGGATAGAAATAGGCTTCACCCATATTACATCATCACCATATAGTGGTATTCCAAAAAACTTTAGATATTATCCACCCGTATTACATCGTCGCCACATAGTGGTATTACAAAAAAAACTTGGATATTATCCGTGTATATAAAATTGAAATTGAAATTGAAATGAGCTCCACCCGTATTACATCATCACCACATAGTGTATTACAAAAAAACTTGGCTATTATCTGTGTATCGTTTGCCAAGATTCGAAACCTAAGTCTCCTCCTTAAAATGTTAAGGAATCTAACCGATTGAGCTAGTACCACTTATGTATAAAAATATTATTCATTAATTTGATAAGAATTTATTCATTAAAATAAAAGTAAATTGTACTCTATGTTTTTCCTATAAACTTAACTTTCAATACATCATAATTCATTTTAAGATTGAAAATTGAAGGAACCAAATTTTTAAGCAATGTAAGTCTAGTTTGCCTTATCAATAGTTCATTTTCAAACTATTTATTTGAACCTAGGTGAAGACTTTAAAACTCCAAATAAAAGGTCTAAGGTTCATATTCAAATCCAAGGATAAATATATATTAAGTAAATAATAGTCTTTATAGTAGTCATCTTATATACCTATAGTCTAATAAATATTTAAAAACTTTTAATCAATATCAATATTAATAATGTACCATTATAAGTTAAAAATATATTTAATTAGATAATGTTTAACACAATTTTTTTCAATGAGTTTACACATGTTTTTATAAGGACCTTTATAAGGGGTCCTGGTCCCCAAGGGTTAGGTGGATTAGTAAGTGCTTGTCTAGCCAGACACTTATCAAGAAGATACCCAAGTTCAAACCTGTTTGCAAAGGTAGTAGTCTGATCTAAATTCATTGAGTGCATGCCAAACTAATGATGATGATATGAATCCCAAGCGACCGATAGTCCCCTTCATACCAGGTCAACAATAAGGAGGTGAAATAGATTTGGTGGGAGCAACCTCTGTGGTTTGAACCTTGCGCTTATCAGTTGCTAAAAATAGTGTGGTTGTAACCAACTCTCTTATATAACAAAAAAAAATCTCAATCCCCTCATATTAAGTGAGGCTTGAACCATAGACCTTTTAAAGAGAGGTCAAAGTCCTTACCACTGTAATAAGCTTGCAACTATTTTTTAAACTTAATTTTTATCTAACTTACTTTATACCAATTAGATGGTCAAATTTTAATAATATAAGAACTATACACAAAAAGTAAAAATTAACATGAAATTATCAAGTGACATTAATTCAATCGTTTAAATTCCTCATCATTTTAAGGAGGAGACCTAGGTTCAAATATTGCCAACTTTGGATAATATCCAAGGTTTGTTGTAATACCACTGTGTGGTGATGATGTAATACGATGGGACCTGTTTTAAAAAAATTAACATGAAATTAATACCAAACATTATAGTAAGCATATATTTCTTTCTTTTTCTTTAACTTAAGTATCTTATGGTGTGAAATAAATGAATAGTAATCATACTTTTTGTTTTAAAATAGTTAGGAAACTTATATAAATCCTGATTGTAAATTTCTTTTCTTGTAAGTTAAGTATCTTATGGTCTGAAATAAATGAATAGTAATTTTTTTTTTAAATTACTAGGAAACTTTTATAAATCTTAGTTATTGTTAAACATTATAGTAAGTATAATATTTTTATGCACCTGGGGTGTAGCGCAACAGTTTGGGCTTTGGCTTTTTTCGGGAGGTTCAAGGTTCAAATCGCAGCGTGGGCGAGTGTGTGAGGGGTGGGTGTGATGACTTTGTGTTAAATTCTCTATTGATAAGTATAGCTCTCGGATTTACGAGGGGTCATGGTTGGGAGAAGACTGCTCAACCCTGTGCATCGGTCATAGAGGTTTCTCACAATAACCTAACAATATATATATATATATATATTTTAAGAAAAGTAATCATACTTTTTGTTCTAAAATAGTTAGAAAACTTTTATAAATCTTAATTGTAGATTTCTTTTCCTTTAAGTATCTTATGTGTGAAATAAATGAATAGTAATATTTTTTTTAATATTGTGAGGAAATTTTTATAAATCTTAATTGATGTCAAATATAATATTTTTATATAAAAGGTTCCTCATCAAAACAGAAAAATATAATATTTATATATATATATATATATATATATATATATATATTTTAAAAGTATATTTCTTTTCCTTTAACTTAAATATCTTATGGTGTGAAATAAATGAATAGTAATAATTTTTTTTTTTTAAATCGTTAAAACTTTTTTAAATTTTAATCATTTGGATAAAGATAAAATCAATGTGATATTTTAATGGTTTAGAGTATCAAACTAGTAAACCTTAGTCAATTAAGTAAAAATGAAATGAAGGGAACCCTCAACCATCAAAACAACTCACCAACAAATACTCAACTACTATTATCGAATAAACAGAGGACGTTGCAACATGACAAAATAGAAAGTAGTTGGGTATTTGGTGCTGGCAAGTTTTAAGGACTGTTGCACTTTTCAAAGGTACATTCTTCAACTTTAAAAAATTGTTTCTAATTTGGTACCGAAGGTGTATATGTAAAATTGGGTGTGACGGTAGGGAAACCAAAGTCCATTATCACAAAAAGCAGGCCCTCCCACCAAGGAAAATTTACACGACTTTTATTTTTCAAAATATGAGGGTCCATGAAATGGTATCTTCTATCTTTTTCTTAGTGCTTTAGGTGCTCTTTAGTCTCACTCATGGCCTGGCATTGACCTAACCCAATTTAGGTCTTTTTCTTTATTTAATAAAGCTAAGGTTAACCAATAAGAGGATTCCATGACTTATTCAAACAAATATGAAAGGATAATAAAACCTACAATCAAACTTTCTCCAACCCACACGTCAAATATAACTTTTTTTTTTTTCAAAATAAAAGAGGGCGGTCTACAATAATCAGCACACAATTTTTGAAATTTGAAATTCTCTTTAAGGGTTTAGGAGCTTGCTTATCATTAGATAATTGTTAATTTTGTTAATTTTTATTAAAAGAGATATTAGTTCGGTCAAAGGCATAGATTATTGTATTTAGTTATTTGAAAATTTTATTAGTATTTACAATATTATTTATATATATTCAAATAATATAAAATAAATAAATAATAGTTAACATAATAGATTGTAGGTGAGTTGAAGAGGAGAGGGCAACTCTTCAAGAGAGGTTTTAGGTTCGAATCTCCACCCTATCAAAAAATTGAATTGAGTACCCAAAATCCAATTGATAATGTTGGTGCGAGCAAGGTCGGGCGTGACTCCCGGATGACTTTGACGGTGTAGAACCCCCGGTTGTGGTCTCTCAAACGGTGTAGAACTCCTTGGTGGTGGTCTCTCAAACCAAGGCGGCCTCTCAAGAGATTTTTTGTTTAAAAAAAATGGTAACTAAAAATGTAATTGTTGGTAGTTAAATATGATATTTTAGCCCCAAGGGCTAGGTGGATTGGCAAGTGCTAGTCTGGCTGGATACTTGTTGAGAGGAGACCTGGGTTCAAACCTTGGTGGTGCCAGTTTGCAAAGGAAGTAGTCTGCTCTGAATCCTTTGAGTGCACGCCAGACCGACGACGACGGTACGAACCCCAAGCGATCGACGGTTTCCATCTCACGTCAGGTCAAAAATTAACGAGACGGATAGGTTTGGTGGTTGGAGTTCATGTGGTTTGAACCCTGCACTGACAGTTACTAAAAATAGTGGTTGTAGCCAACTCTTCTATGTAACAAAAAAAATATGATATTTTTTATTTTTTTCTGTTGGAATTATTTTTAAGGTGTTTAATTATTTGGGATTTGTTTCTTAATAAACTAATATGTTGTTTAATCATAAAAACTATACTAATTATGACATTGGTAAATGTTTTAGAACACTAGCAATGAAGCCTTGAAACTTTATTATTATCAAACCAAGGCGGCCTCTCAAGAGATTTTTTGTTTAAAAAAAATGGTAACTAAAAATGTAATTGTTGGTAGTTAAATATGATATTTTAGCCCCAAGGGCTAGGTGGATTGGCAACTGCTAGTCTGGCTGGGTACTTGTTGAGAGGAGACCTGGGTTCAAACCTTGGTGGTGCCAGTTTGCAAAGGAAGTAGTCTTCCCTGAATCCTCTGAGTGTTGCGCGCCAGACCGACGACGACGGTACGAACCCCGAGCGATCAACGGTTTTCATCTCACGTCGGGTCAAAAATTAACGAGACGGATAGGTTTGGTGGTTGGAGTCCATGTGGTTTGAACCCTGCACTGCCAGTTACTAAAAATAGTGGTTGTAGCCAACTCTTCTATGTAACCAAAAAAAAAATGATATTTTTAATTTTTTTTGTTGGAATTATTTTTAAGAAGATGTTTAATTATTTGTGATTTGTTTCTTAATAAACTAATATGTTGTTTAATCATAAAAACTATAATAATTATGACATTGGTAAATTTTTTAGAACACTAGCAATGAAGCCTTGAAACTTTATTATTAAATGTAAAAAAAAGATTTTTATCTTGATTATTTTATATTTCCTTTTATTTTAAAGGTATACATCCATCTATTACATTTGGATTAAGGGAAAGACATGTATGATTCAATTATAAGATTCAAGCTCTAGTCAAATAATTTGTGGATATGCCCTCATAGATATGTATGCAAAATGTGGGCATTTAGACTAAGTGTTTGACAAAGTATCTAAATGAAGCTTGGTTAATTGAAATGCCATGATTACAAGTTGTGTTTAGAATGGGTATGTTAACAAGGCTTTCAAGCATTTTTATGAGATGCAACTCCAAGAAACAATTTTCAATCTAATGGTGAATATTTTAACAACATGCACTAATATAGGTCTTCTTGGTTTTATGGTTGCCATTTATTGATGTTGCTAACTTTGCTAGAACCTTTTCATACAAAAGTAGCATTGCTTGCCTTTAGTCAATTGGGACATTTAATTTTTCTATCTTTTCAATAATTATATTTTTGACATTATATCAAAGTCCTTGACAAAATCCATAAAACAAAGTAAGTGATATTATTATTTTCTCAAGTTTAATGAGCAATAGCCTTAAGAAAAACTAGATGGTTAATCATTGGGTGTTTACATCAAAAATCAACTTAAGAAGAAGCCCATACTTTTTTATTCTATTAATTTACTAATTTTATTTTTTAATATAGTACCAAATAGATTGGCAAAGATGCTACTCACCATGATCATTTTGTAATTTCTTATATTATTTATGTCCCCACTTTTATAGACAGGTATGCTCTTGGTAACTTGCGAGTCTAGAGGAAACCCACTTCATATTGAAGAACACAAGCTTATACTGAGAGGGGGGGGTGAACATTATAAGACCTTTTTTTACTTTTTCCTTTATACTACAAAATAGTAAAGCAATATACCCAAAGCAATATCAAAGCAATGCACAAAATCAACCACAAAGTGACAGCAATTTTAACGTGGTTCACCCAAAATTGCTGGGCTACGTCCACGGATAAAATCTTTCACTAAATTTTATCAATCCAAATTTTGGGAATACCTTTCCCGATTACAATGTTTATGGGCACCAACCCAAAGGAGACACCAATCCCCTAATATCAAGTTCGTGGGCACCAACCCACAAGAGACACCAATCCCCTAGCTCTACTCTGGTCGGTGATCCTTTAGAAGACCTCTCGCCTCGCTGCCCTTAGCAAATGGAACTCTATCCACATAAGACACCTGTCCTCCCTGCTCTGGCTGGAGACCTCTATCCTCAACTCTATCACCTCCAAAGCTAGTCCTCAAATTTGCACTAAACACAGTCCTTCAGTTTAGCACAAATGTCCTTGTTCTCTCTCTCTGATCTGCACCAAACACAGTCCTTCGGTCTGGCACAAATGTCTTCGTCTCTTTCTCTGGTCTGGGTACAAATCTGTCCTTCGATTCTTCTTAAAGAACCAATGCACCTCTGTCCTCAAACAGAACTCCGCGTATGTCTTTGCCCTTTTGCTCTCTATGCCCTTCTGCTCTTCTCTACGCAAACACAACTGCACTTAGTCGAACTTCAACTTTTGCACCTCTGTGCAATCACAGCGGCACCGTCTTCACACACTCTGCTTCCTTTGCGATATTTCACACTTAGAAAGATTCATCGAAATGTGCTTTGCACACTATGATCGAATTTTGCACTCTGCTCTCGACGATCGAACTTCTTGCTCTGCGCACTATCTACGAACGTCGCACTACGAACGCACACATCAATCGACACATTAACTCTCCAAACAACCCTCCTTTTATAACATAATTTTCATGAAGAAAACTTTAATATTAGTCAGCTGTTATGACAAATGCAAACCCTAATCTTCGTCGGCTGCAAGCCCTGATATTCGTCGGCTCAAATTTAACTTTGTCGGCTTCACTGCCTCTGTAGTTCTTCTGTAACTTCTGCCACGAAAATACAACATGTCACGATATTGTGACACTTTTCTCTTTCTTAACCTCTTCTCGGCTTGCACCCGCGAAAGTAGAACATGTCGCGAAATCGTGACACTTTCGCTTCCTTGAACTTTTCTCTGCTTGCACTAGTGAAAACGGAACATGTCACGAAATCGTGACATTTTTGCTGCCTTGTGCTTTTCTCTGCCTTACACCCGCGAAACTAGAACATGTCGTGAAATCGTGACACTTTCGCTGCCTTATGCTTTTCTTTGCCTTACGCTCGCGAAACTGGAACATGTCGCGAAATCGTGATGCTTTCGCCTTTGAGCTCTTCCTTCTTGAATTTGTCGCAAAATCGTGACGCTTCTTCTTCCATGCTCTTTCGATTTGCTTTTGTCACGGAATCGCGACACTTCCGCCTCTGCAAACTTCGTCTTCACTTCTGTCGCAAAATCGCAACACTTTTGTCTTCATAGCCTTCCTCTCTTCTTTTGTCGTGAAAACGCGACACTTCACCTATGGAAGACATGCTTTTAGTTTCTGTCATGAAATCATGACACTTCTGCTGTTGAAACCCTGCTTACTGTTTCTGTCGTGAAATCACGACACTTTCTCCAACCGTATGCTGCCATATCAATCTATCACGAAATCGTGACACTTTCTACATCCGTAAGCTTTCTTTACAACCTGTCATGAAATCGTGACACTTTCTGCATCCGTACGCTTTCTCTTCAACATGTCGCAAAATCGCGACATTTCTTACTTCGAGACCTTTCCTTTGCTGCATGTCACAAAATCGTGACAGTTCTCACTTGGAACATTTTCATCTGCAGCATGTCATGAAATCACAACGGTTCTCACTTCGAGCTCTACAGCATGTAGCGAAATCGTGACAGTTCTCACTTCGAGCTCTGCAGCATGTCGTAAAATTGTGACAGTTCTCACTTCGAACTTAGCAGCATGTCGAGAAATCATGACACTTTTCGAGTTACTTTCTCTCTCTTCGAACTTATCGTGAAATCGTAACAATTCTCACTACGGACTCTCTCTTCTGCATTATGTCGCGAAATCGTGACACTTTTTCTTTCGGACTCTCTCTCCTGCAACATGTCGCGAAATCGTGACACTTTTTCGTCCGTACAACCTTCTTTGCAATATGTCACAAAATTACGACATTTCTGACTCCATACCTTCTCTCTCCTCTTTGAGTCACGAAATCGTGACATGTCGCGATATCACGACACTTTTCTAACTTGCTTTCTCTTTCCTGCTTACGTCGCGAAAATGCAACATGTCGTGATATCGCGACACTTTTCTAAACTGCTTTCTCTCTCCTGCTTAAGTCGCAAAAATGCGACATGTCACGATATCGTGACACTTTTCCAACTTACATTCTTTCGAACCTGTCAGCTTGGGGTTTGCAAAAGACCTTTGAGACTGTCATGCCGTAACCTTCATCAAAACAAATTATTTGACATCAAATCAAATTCCTTCGAAAGCTTCTTGACATCAATGACAACTTATTCACTTGAGCAAATGCAATGTACCCAAAGTACCCAAAATTGCCAACACATATTTCTT
The DNA here is from genome assembly GCA_028583015.1 of Wollemia nobilis. Taxonomy (NCBI): domain Eukaryota; kingdom Viridiplantae; phylum Streptophyta; class Pinopsida; order Araucariales; family Araucariaceae; genus Wollemia; species Wollemia nobilis. The sequence continues at coordinate 3,599,295 of JAQPPZ010002515.1, forward strand.
AATTTTATGTATCCTTTAAGACATTTAATAAAGGACCTTCTTATTTATTCATGTCAACTATCGAACTATATGGATTATATGTTTTTCCATTGGCAAGATGCTTAATGCTTGTCTCAACATCATCTTTTAAAAATAATTTTAGGTTATTAGAGGGAAATGGTGAATATTTTAACAGGTTGCATTAATATAAGTCTTCTTGGTTTTATGGTTGCCATTTATTGATGTTGCTAACTTTGCTAGAACCTTTTCATACAAAAGTAGCATTGCTTGCCTCTAGTCAATTGGAACATTTAATTTTTTTTATCTTTTCAATAACTATATTCTTGACACTATATCAAAGTCCTTGACAAAATCCATAAAACAAAGTAAGTGGTATTATTATTTTCTCAAGTTTAATGAGCAATAGCCTTAAGAGAAACTAGATGGTTAATCATTGGGTGTTTACATCAAAAATCAACTTAAAAAGAAGCCCATACTTTTTTTATTCTATTAATTTACTAATTTTATTTTTTAATATAGTACCGAATAGATTGGCAAAGATGCTACTCACCATGATCATTTTGTAATTTCTTATATTATTTATGTCCCCACTTTTATAGATAAGTATGATCTTGGTAACTTGCGAGTCTAGAGGAAACCCACTTCATATTTCTTAATTTTATGTATCCTTTAAGATATTTAATAAAAGACCACCTTATTTATTCATGTCAACTATCAAACTATATGAATTATGTGTTTTTCCATTAACAAGATACTTAATACTTGTCTCAATATCATCTTTTAAAAATAATTTTAAATTATTAGAGGGAAAATTCATCTTCTGATATTTTCCACACATTCATTATCATAGATTCATGGACATATATAAACCTTTCCTTGTTTTTTATCTCCTCCAATTACATACTTCGTGAATGTTACTGCTTCCAATTTTTTTGGAGGATTCTCTCACACATACACAAATTCATAAAGTGATGTTAATGGAGACAAGATAATATACCTAGGTTAAATGCATGACTAAGCTAATTGTCATATTAAACTCTAGTTAAACACATAAAGTTGATTTTTAAACCACATCATACCTTCTGAGAATTGTATGAGTTATAATTCCTATATATTTGGTCAATTTAAGTCTCTTTGTATTTTAACGCTTTGACGAGGCACATCAATAAGTTGATTTTTAAACCACACCATACCTTCTGAGAATTGTATGAGTTATAATTCCTATATATTTGGTCAATTTAAGTCTCTTTGGATTTTAACGCTTTGACGAAGCACATCAATTAAGCATACGCGTGTATTTTTGAGTAATAACATGGTTCAATGTTGGTCGTTATATCATTAAAGCACATAATTATATTAAGCATACTTTTTTCAGTAGGATCCCTAATAACTATTACATAGCATATCTACAACACATGAGAGGGAGAGATTTGAACAAAGAACCTCTCCAACACAAAAATTGCTATACCCACTTCTCTCCAATTCTCCACATAAATAAATGTTTATATTTGCTATTTTACTTTGGGTTTTAATCATTTGACCCAAGTCCATGTCCATGGTGAATTGAGTTTCGTGGACCATCTAAGCCTAAACTATATAAATAAAATAATATAACATTAACATAAATATAGTTTTAAAATAATTCTATCACGAGGACAGCTTCTCCAATTATTTTCGATACTTATTATCATGTGTGGAATTTAGGTACATATTTGCTTCAAATTCAAATAAATATTGAGTTTTATTTTCCTTTCAAAAGAAATCATTAAGGGTCCTATATGGTATTTCAATTGATTTTGTGTAGAAGTTTTATATATTAATTCAATAATTACAATTGCATGTTTTATCTATATATTTATATAATCTAAAGTTTTCTATCAATTTATTATTTTTGATTGTAAATCTCCCTTCTAGCGTGGAGAGTTTAGTGGTTGAAGATTTTAAATTAGGTTAGCATTGTTCTTGACCATCCAAAGTTAGTTTACATAAATTATTAGATTAAAATAAATGTTTTCAAATATTTTTTTAATTTTAATTTATTACAGGCATGGATATTTTTAAAAGTTTGAAAAGTTGCAAGCACTCCATTTGGGTGATTGTATATTTTGATGTATCATCCCAAATTATTTGTAATGCCTCACCTTTAAAAGTGTTCTATTGTTTCTTTAACCATTTTTCAATTCTACCATTCATCACCATGTATTTACCAAACATTTTAAAAATCCATTGCCATAGCTTCCAAACTATTGAGCAGTGTCCCAAGAGATGGTCTATACTCTCCTCCTTTTACATAGTACACATTATGAGGGGGCATGGAAACCTCTTTTAATTAGGTTATCTGAGGATAACATTTTCCTATATCCTACTAGCCATACAAACATTTTAACTTTTGGAATGTTGAGGCTATCCCAAATATGTCTCCATATTCTTATGATTTTCTTATTTTGCTAGTGTTTTACATTATATTTACCTCTTACTATATATTCTCTTTAGCTATTAAACTTCGAAATCACCTTATCCTTGGCTCTCCTTGAAATAATCATTGTTATTATCTTTCTGCTCAATTGGCTCCTCGTAGTTTCGGTATTCTTGTCAAAAAAAAATTCTTTACAATTGTATCTTCCTTCCCGATCCTTGTACATAATGTTTGAAATCATATCACCATATTTATCTTGAAGTAATCTCATCCATGGTTTCAAAATTAGATCTATATTGAGTGGTTTTTAATCACACCAAGTATCAAGCCAAATATATATATTTTTTGTAGTTTCCACCACTCGTCTTAGACCTTTAATCACTAGATTGATTGATTTTTTTAAATTATATGAGTGTAGAACCATCCGATAGGGATAATTTAGTAAATATTGAGCTTGGGGTGTTAGGCTTAATGTACTTAAAAGAATTCTTGCCCATTGTCTTTGAATCTTGTTGTAAAATATCCAAATTACTTTTCTCCTTAGAGGTAAGTTTGCATCTGTAGGAATTCTTAAATTGAGATCTCCTCTATTTTTATCATCATACACCTTGCTCCATTTCACCAAAGTAAATTTCCTTTTATCATATACTCATAACCACAAAAATGACCACATAATATAGGTTAAAATTTTTAAAATCAATTTTGACATAATATACAAGGACATATAATATGTTGGAATGACCTACAAGATTGATCTAAGTAGTTTCACTCTTCCTGCTAATGATAACCATATATCTTTCCATGATCGTAGTTAATTTTAATTTTTTTTTTTTTTGGTAATTATTTTAATAGATTAACAGTGGGTTTTTATAGAGGATCCCAAAACCTTATGTACAAAATCAGCCTGGCTGGAATGTGCATCATGCCTTGTGGCTGGAGGAATAAACTTGATGACAGAAACCAAAAACTGCTAATTGCCCGAAGGCTATAAGTAGGGCCCTTATGTCTGAATATCCCGGAAACAAACCACATTTTACCAAGGAAAACAAAAATACTAGGCGGAGAAATTTGACCATCGAAAGCAGAAACAGCCAAACCAAACGAATGACCTTCTGAAGCGAGGAGAACATCATGAGAGGATATCCGCATTGGCCAAACTCACCACCTCAGACGGGAAGCATGAGCGCCACACAACAGGACACGTGGTCACAAGCCCTTTGTTGGCCATGTGGTCTGCCACGCGATTTCCTTCCCTAAAAATATGGCATGCCTTCCACCGGTCACGTTGAGAGAGGAGCATCCTAGCCTCAAGAATAATGTTTAAGACCCTCCAAGACGGGTCTTTAGAGCCTAGCGAGATAGTTGACTATATTGAGCGAATCACCTTCGACTATCAAAGGCCGAGGATCCTCGGAGAGGATCCGGATACCTTTCAAAACACTTACGGCTTCGGCATAGTGATTAGTCCGGGCACCCAAATCTTCACAATAAGCCGGCCACGAGATTCCCGTTATGATCTCTAACCACACCACCGGAACCAGGCGGGGCCGGGATTGCCTTTGGCCGCACCGTCAAAGTTTAATTTAATCCAGCCCACGGGGGGCTTGGTCCAAATAACATCCCCACGCCGAGACTTAGAAACACCATCAAGAATAGGGAAAAGGCCCAAACTTTGGAAGATCGTCGCTTCGCCGGGGAAGGCGGGGACGGGAACTAGGAACAACTTTAGAATTCTCAATGGCGAAGGATAAGGCTCTCACGAGCGACACGGGGAGGTACTCTAGGGACCTTGCCGAAGACTACGGAATTTCTCTCTAGCCAAATCCGCCAAATGGAGTGGTGGAAAGAGGCCTCAAGAAGGAAGCGAAGTTTAGGATTCTTGAAAGGATTGGGCCATTGGTGGAAGGCATCTTTGAGGGGAGCGGGGAGTGCACCAAAGGATTTGAAAGGAAGACGAGGACGGTGCCGAGGACGAGAATGGGAAAAAGGACGAGTGCAAAAATAAGTGGTCTGTCGTCTCACAATCAACAAAGCACAAGAAGCACCTGTTGGGAATAGCAAAACCCCTCTTATGGAGGTTGTCGATGGTTAAGGCTTTATTATGAAAGGCAATCCATGCAAAGTAATTAACTTTAGGAATAATACCCTTCCTCCAAATCACTTTCCACCGGTGATCCATGGCAATCTCGCAAGTAAGAAGGTCATAGGCAGTCTTGACAGAGAACGAGACCATCCTCTCGTGCCACGCCGAGATGATTCCGTCATCTCTTCTAACGAGATGGAATTAAAACAGACCGAAGAATATTAGACAAAAAAGTCATTTCATTGTTAAAGCCGTCCAGGATTGGCAAATTCCACCGAGGGGGAAGAGAGCTCCGATCAATGAAGTCCGCAACCTTGAGTTGGGAATTTGGATCCACACGGGCTTTCGAGGCCGGCAAGGTCCGCTCTCAACTCGAGAGCTCCATCGATAACCCACTGTCCTTCCGGAAGAGAATGGAGTTGCCATCACCCAAAATCCGGCGAGCACCGAGTCGATCCGGAGAGCGGGCTTGAAGCACGGATTTCCAAAAGGCGGACGCTTCAGGAGGAATCCCGACATCAAAAAGAGAACTCGATCCAAGATACTTCCTCTTAACCAACTTGACCCACTCTGTTGGGTCATTAGTCAAGATCTTCCAAGCGTGCTTAGCGATCAAAGCAGTGTTCATGAGTCTTGATCTCCTCATTCCCATGCCACCTTGGTCCTTTCGCAAGCAAACCTTATCCCAGGCCACAAGAGGAATTCTGGATTTTTCTTCATTGCCAGACCACAGAAAGGTCCTCTGAATCTTTTCAATCTTGGAATGGACAGAAACAGGCAGCATGAACACAGACATGAAGTAAGTTGGGATTCCTTGGAGACAAGCTTTGGTAAGGGTGGCTTTCCCAGCTTGCGACAGGAATTTGCCTTTCCAAGTGCTCGGCTTTTTGTGAAGACGTTCCAGGATCATGTCCCACAAGCTTCCATTGGCCCGGCCATTACAAGCCAGAGGCAAACCCGGATAAGACGCAGCGAGGGAATCAATAGTGCATTCCAAAATTTTGGCTATGCGGAGCTGCCTTCGCATAGGAGTGTTAATAAAATAAATTTTGCTTTTGATGTAATTGACTTTCTGTCATGGCGACCTTTTCATAACGGGAGAGGATTCGCTTGATGGATTTGGCTTGAGTGACGGAGCCCCGGTGGAGATGAGGGTGTCATCCACAAATTGTCGATGAGAGACAGGATCGACTACGGAGGTGGGAAAAATGCCGAGAGATCTTATTACGACGAAGAGCCTCTTTCAAAGACCAACTCGGAACCTCAGCCAGAAGGATGAATAGAATAGGAGACGAGAGGGTCACCTTGTCCGAGGCCTCCGGCACTTTGGAAATACCCGGCGGGGGATCCGTTGATTAGAACGAGAAAAGGAGGGAGTGGATATGCAACTACGACAAGGTCAATCCATTGAGGGTGAAAACCGAACTTGAAGAGGACAGACACGGAGGAACCTCCTGTCAACTCTGTCAAAAGCTTTATTCATGTCCGGCTTGAGGAAAAGAGCGGCATTTTTGGAGCGGTGAGCGGAATGGAGGGTTTCATGGATGGTGATGACACCATCGAGAATGTTTCTGCCTTTCACGGTGCTTCCCTGAGAAGGACCAACCAAGGAGGGAAGAAGGGACCTCGGACGGTTGGCTATGGACTTGGTTAAGATTTTATAAAAAACATTGCACGAGCTAATGGGACGATAATCGAGAGAAACTTTTGCGAGGCGGAAGACTTAGGGATGAGAGCAAGAAAGGTAGAATTTAGTTTTGGATGGATGGATCTGGAGGCTTGAATCTCTGAATTGCTTCGCACACATCCGAACCCACAACATCCCACATAACTTGAAAAAAATGGGGGGGAAAACCGTCAGGCCCAGGCGCCTTGTCTAGTTGCATGGAGAACAAAGCTTCTTTAATCTCAGACATAGAAAAAGGCTCCAGAAGCTTAGAGCTTACCTCGGGAGGAACTTTGATTGGGAAGTTATCCAACGAGAGATTTCGAACACTGGAGATCAGCGTCGGGAGGAACACCGAGCGGATCCTGGAAGAAGTCAACCGCTTCACTTCGGATTTCCTCAATATCCTTGGTAACGCGTCCATCCTTGCACACCACTTCCCCGATTTTGTTAGCCCCTCCGTGCCGCAAAGTTGACGCGTGAAAAAACTTCGTATTGGAGTCTCCATTTCTCAACCAGAGGTCCCTAGATTTATGGCGCCAGAAAGTTTCTTCCCTTGCAAGAATAGAATGATAATCCACCAAGAGCCTCCTTTCCTCCTCCCTGAGGCAATCGGTGTAACCTTCGAGCTCCATTCTCTCCTCCACCAATTTTAGGTTCGCAGAAATGGACCTTTTGGACTCAAAAATGTTGCCGAACACCTCCTTGTTCCATGTTTTCAAATTCCTTTTGATTAACTTGAGTTTTAAGGCCACTCTCTTGGAAGCGGAACCTGCTACCTTCTACCGCCACCGAGTCGTAACCAACCCTCTAAAGTCCTTGTGAGAAATCCACATGGACTCAAATACGAAGGGGTTTTAAAAACAGGCCCATCAACCGTCTCCGGGACAATAGGATTGTGATCAGACCCAATTCTTGGTAAGGCCGAGAGAGTTGCCGCACCGAGTATGGGAATAGCCTCTTGGGATATGAAGAATCATGTCAAGCTTGACTTGAATAAGATTGCTCCCAATCCTCCTGTTGCTCCAAGTGAAGGATGCCCCCTTGAGGTCAATGTCAAGCAAGTTATTGGTAGAAACAAAATCTCGAAAGTCTTCCAGACTGTGGCTAGAGTGGTTCGATCCTCCTTTCTTTTCAGATGGGTGAAGAGGACAGTTGAAATCTCCCCCTAGAACCCAAGGGAAATTACAGAACGTTTCCCTCATCTGGGAAATAGCCTTCCACATTTCTGCTCTCTCCGAGATAGAGTTTGGGGCATACACATTAGACAGGATCCAAGAAAAGTTAATGGCTTTGGAATGAAACAAAACATTGATAATCCTGCTGGAAGTTGAGAGAAGGCTGCCCTCAAAAATCTCTGGATCCCAAAGAATCATGAGACCGCCTGCCGTTCCCACCGCAGGACTGGAGAGGAATTTTGCCTTAGCCCAAATGACCTTAGCAGCTCTGGCAGAAGAGATAGCATCGGTCTTAGTCTCTTGCAAAATTAGGATGGACGGATTCGTCCTTTTTCTGAGATCAGCCACCAATCTCCGTTTGGCAGTTGCATTAAGCCCTCTCACATTCCATGAGAGGACTTTCATCTCAACGGTTTGATATTCTTCTTACCTCCCTTTCCTTGTTGGAGGGGAGGTTTTGGGACAGACGAGTCACCCATCTGGGAATCAGAATCATCCTGAAAAAGCAGTCGTTGAGTACCATTTGCAACATCTGCCGCCGTCTCCTTGTCCCTTTGTCTTTGTTGGGGGGACGACCTTGCTTCCTTTCGCTACCAAAATCAACACCTTGCTTTCGGCTTCTCGTATTACGAGGGCTGATATTACAAGACTGCTCACCCCTTCTTCCTAGTAGGTAATCTTCCGCCACATTTTGGGACTCGGGGTGGTTATGGTCCAGGATTTTGGGTGAATCTACCTGTGCGGTGATTGGTGGAAGGGACTGGTCCTTCTCCTCTTGTGGTCCAAGGTGAGGGCTTGCACCACACGGCTCAGAGACCGTTTGGGGGAGACTGCTTCCACCGGGTGGGAGGATTCGGGATGGTCCCTAGACGGGCACGGAGAATCATGCCCTTTTGCAGTAGGGTGCTTTGTCTGACCTTCACCGTGTTCCAAGGGGTTGTTGGAATCCCGTTTCTTCATCCCTGGATTTTGAAGAGGACAGTTGGACTGGAGGTGCCCTTGAGAACTGCACAGGGGGCAGAAAGCCGGTCTGTTCTCATACACAATGGCTTGCTTGTGAAGAATGATATCTCCAGACCGGAGAGTGATGGATGATGGAAGGTCAGCCTCCAAATCTGCCAGAATGCGAGACCGAGCTTGAACAAATCTGGTTCGAGCTTTGGTGGGAGGGTCAATGGTAACCAACTCACCAATGGAGCGTGCAATTCCTATGATTACATTTTCATGCCAACAGAAGAGGGGGAGACTCGGGAGTCTAACCCATATTGGAGCAATGTTGATATTTTGGGTCTCGGGGTTGAAGTCCATACCCCACTTCCTTAGAAAGAGACTTTGCGACCTAGGAACCAAGGACCACCAACCAAGATTTTACAGTAGTCCTCCTTGTTATTCAGTCTAATCGCGAAAAAACCTCGGGATAAGGCCGCCAACTCCATGTGACCAGAGGTTCGCCATTTACCTGCCGCCCACTTGCGAATGGTCTCCATGTCGGGACGGCCGCCAATAAACTTACCGATGAGGGTAAATTTTTGAATTCCACAAAGCTTGAAAGAATTTCTGTCGGGATGTCCAACTCGTCCCCGACAGGAAACAACTCCTTGGAGAGCAGACCGCTAAGGGTTTTTGAAGCCGTTGCCTGAGCGTACGACTTCTGAGGTCCACCTCCCCATTTGTCTGGTGGATCCTTGTCATGACCTACATCCTCTTCGGTTGGAGAGGACTCCTTAGCGCCCCGATCTCTGACTGCCCTCCCTTCGCCCTGCTGTGCCCTTGGTTCAGTCTGTTGGCGTTCCCATGCTCTCCCGCAGAAGCTTTCCCGCCCGTTGTCATCTTGGCCGTCAAAACCCTAGCTCCAGTTAATTTTAAATTTTAATTATAATTGGCTTCCATAATTTTATCCTCATTCTCCCCTCAAATAAGGGCATCCCTAGATAAGTGGTTGAAAACTTTTCTTCCTTCATTCTAAGTAACTTGCATATTCCTGCTTTGATTCTAGCTAGAGTGTATAGGAAGTATATTTTATATTTTGTCTTATTATTAGCATTTATGCTCTCTCATATTCCTTCAACAAGTTATTCAAATCTCTAACCTTGTTTATCCCTACTCTACTAAAAAATGATTGTATCATTTACAATTGTTGATGGGTGATGTTGTCGATGTTATTACTAGCCTCAAGTTTGTTTATTAGCCTATCTTTGTATGCCTTCTTTAGGTTCCTTCCCAATACCTCTACCATAATAATCAACATATATGGTGACAAATAATCTCCTTGTCTAAAATCCCTCTTGGATTTAAATAATTTAGTTACTAGCCTATTGACCAACATAAAATATGATACTATAGAGACATAAGCTCTAATCGATCTGAATCATTTCTTTCCAAATCTACATTTTTCTAATACTATAAAAAGAAATTCCTATTTAACACTATCAGAGGCTTTATCCATATCAAGTTTTAAGATCATTGCTCTCTTTTCTAGAAGTAATTGAATGCATAATGTCATGAGCTACTATTAACCCATCCAAAATCTATCTCCCTTTCATAAATCATCTTTGCTCTTTTGAATTTTTTTCTTATATTGGTATTCTTGGTTCGAAATCCACGTAAGTGGATGATTTATACCCTCAAAAGCTCGACCAAGATTGGAAGACCCAGAATGGGGTTTTTTGATTCAACCTCCAAAGTAGGCTAGTTCCTATAATTTTATCTAAACTAACAAAAAAAGTGAGGTTATAGACTAAAGTAAGAAATTAGTAAGGTTAAAATCTAGGAATTAAAGCTAGAGTCTCTTTCCCTTAATTAAAGTTAAAAAGGTCAAATAGACCAAATATCATCATATGTTGTAAAACATTAAACTATTAAGCACACACATCTAAGAATTCTAGTAATTGAAGAAACACAATCCAGTGAGAAATCTAGTGATAGGGACCCATGATACGATATGACATATGACATTAAATAATGCCTTAAATGTATTTGTATGTAAGGATTTCACGTGGTAAGATAGATATGGTGCATATTAAATATATTAAATGCAATCTTGACCTCCTCTTTCCTGCACATGGTAATGAGCCTATGGTTTGGCTCATACCATCGTATTATAACAGGAACTTGGTGCCTATAAATTGCATGTTTATCAATGGAAATATCAATATGGAGTTTTAGCCTATAATGATAGGGACCCATGATATGGTATGGCATATGCCATTATTTAATACCATATACCATATCATATCATGGGTCCCTATCATCCAGATAGTAAAATAACTCTTTACAAAATAAACCGTTCATTCAACTTTTACAAAAATGCTTAATGAGAAAGTCATACATACATATTCTATAATAATATTTAAAAGAGGCCAAACAACACATCAAATTTCATTAAGCGGTGTATAACATTCAATCATTAAAACTATGCAATTGTGAAATCTAAAGAGTTGACCATTTGAATGAGATATATTCAAGAGTATATAGATTCACAAGTACATTCAATTATCCTAGCATCATTGATTTCAATATGGAGTGTAGGCATGTCAAAATAGGTGCAGGAGATAACTGTTGCTTTCAGCTCAACTATACTCAACTGCCTCAAGTGTGTGTTGCTGATATGTTTGGCTCAGATTTATTTTTTTAAAGTTGGCTTGCATGTTGCATCTTTTGATTCTAACCATCTATTGGCAATCCAATTTTTTTATTACATTGAGTCAGTTGAGTGAGGACAAATGTATGATGTAGGTATCTTTAACCATCGAGATCTCTGACAATAGTGATACTAATAAACCAATTGTCACACGAGGATATTGCTGATTAGGATGGTTTTAGAGCCTTTTAATAAAATATGGTAGCATAAGGGAATGCTACTTCATACTATATTTTTAAACTTGGATGGATCTCAATCTGATGGCCATTCCTTTATACTGGATTATTTAGCCCTGTTGATGATATAAGTAGTGTTAATGGTCTGACCAATAGTTAGCCAATTTTTTCATTCTTTTAATCATATGTAGAATTTCTTATTCTTCTCTAATGATGTCATTGATTCTAGAGTCTGGCTATCTTCTACACACAAATACATTTTATCATGCAAAACACTGGAAGTTAGATCTTATTCTTGGGTCCTAGTATTTTATTGTCAGATAATTGTTTTTCCTTCAATGCTCATTTTGGATTTATCAAAATTTTAAGCTTCTAATGATGAGGTCATTTCTTAGAAACCTTGCAAAGTATCTCCGTAGGATATCAAACCAAATACCTTAGAATATTTTTTGCTTAGGCCCTTCTTCCATACCATGTTGGATTTTCATGCAAAGATGGTGATATTAGTATAATTATTCATCTGACCCTTTTCAAAACTTGGCCACAATTTCATATTCATTGAGCTCTACCTGAATGTATGACACTAGAGCATCATCATTCTTAACTAGCTTTTTCTTTTGGAGAACGTCGAATGCTAGACTTTATCATGTCCTTGCTGACATTAACATTTTAAAGTTCAACCCTTTTATACTTAGCCAAATATTATGTTTGGTTCTTAGGATATCGTTGACCCAGGCATCAAACTTTTAGAAAGTTCTACCTTTTGCTTTTGTTGCTAGATTGTATTGTCTTAGAATTAATTTTAGTCTGGCAAGATTTGGCTTATTGCTTTCCTACTTGTCTAATCAATTTTTTGCATTTGATCATACATTTCTTGATATAGCTCGCATGAGCCAGAACCCAAAGATGAAATGATAAAATTCTAAATTGCACTTGCATTATGAGAAGGTGCTTAAATAAGCATGTAAGAAGAAAAATTACAAAGCGTAAGAAACATCTAATCTTAACATAAGGACAAGATTAGATGCAAGTTGTAAATAATAACTAACACCTAATCATAGGTGGCTAACAATAAGCTAACTACGGTAGAACAAACTAACACCTAGTTAGCTAAAGGTAAAAGAGTGCTAACTTAGAAGGTTGTCTAAAACAATTATCAAGCTATGATATCTCAGATTTTATTTGTCAATCCAAGTTAGATTTATAGGAACAAAAATCCCATATAGATTATTCCATAATTCTTAATCTTTGAATTTATTCTATTTTCTATGTTTTGTTTGCATGAAATAAATATTTGCAATAAAGGAAATTGAAATGAAGTTGATGCTTAATTTAAAGATGTAATTTTATGTAGGAAATAAAAAATTGCAATAAAGAAAATTAAAATGAAATTGATGCTTAATTTAAAAATACAATTTTATGACTAAGTCTATATAGATGTGTGGATCCATGTATGATCTAATAATGCAACAATTATTTAATAGATTTTGTAATTCTATCTTATGTAAATTTAGTTAATTCTATGCTCTAAGACTTATTCTAAATTCTAACTAATCCTACTATAAGTTAAAAGGAAGAGAGTAAGGGATTGACTGTTCAGAGTGGGCCTTGCCCCATAGAGGTTAGTATAATTCTCTTCTTCTTTCTACTTTGTTTTATTTCAGTAACTAATATTTCATTAAAATACCTTAATATTAATTAATTCATATATGCAAGAAAATAGCTAAAAGTTATAAAAATGAATAAATCATGTAGAAATACAAGATACAGTTACCAAATTCATGGAAGAAAGTGTTGCTATTTTATTGCTTAATCTTCGATATTCATACAGATTATGCGAACTTATTCAAATGATAAACAATTGGCAGATTATTCATGTCATAGCCAAATCTTTTCAAAGGTCTTTACATGTAATTTATAATGTCGTATTGGACATTTACAATAGAAGTCTTCCATGCCTTTCTGTTACATCTCAAACACTTGAAGATTTGAATGCTAACTTTATATAACAAAAATAATCTAAAATTAAGATAATCCTAACAACTACCTTGGACTTATTACAAATGAATTTATCCAAGTGGCATAATGCCAAACAAATGTAATAAAGGCCTAAATTTAAATACTTTGCTGAGAAAACAATACAACTTTTTGTCCTTTTCTATAAGAGGACACAGTTGTTACATCATGGGAATTAATAAATTACATATATTTAGAAAATTATATAGCAAATGCTATTGTGGTCAATAATATTCCCGTAATAAAACTACTAAACTAACTTGGACTTAGTATAAATGACCTTATCCTTTTATTTAGGAGAGGACAAATTCAAATTACATCTAAATTACACAACCAATAATTAAATAACATATTACATAATAAATTTTAAATAATATTCATGTAATAGAACAACTAAACTAACTTGGACTTATTATAAATGACTTTGTCCTTTTCTTTAGGAGAGGACAAAGTCAAATTATATTTGAATTACATAACCTTTGATTAAATAACATATTACATATCAAATTTTAATGCGATCAACTAACAAAGAATGACAAGTCATGCATGTTGATTATTTCAACTACTCACACATATTATCCCTGCATACTACCTACAATATCTAGCTCTTGAAAACACAATAATATTACACAATTCATGTAAAATTACCAACATATATCACATGATACCACATAGATCAAATATATCAAAAATCACATAAATTATACATATTGATTGGCAAGGCACAGTCATAATTTTCATATTTACATTTTTTTATTTACATGGTGAAATCGGTAGCCATCATGAATCCGGGAAGGTTGTTCGACTTTTATGGTTGTCATAGTATTCCGCGTTGTCCACCTTGGAAGTCACCACATAGTTCTTCGTGCAGTCCATCCCTATAACCACCATGCCACAATCATTTTAAACCTTTTCATCACTGAAAGCACCAGGAAAGGGACAAGCGTTCAATCTGGTGAGTCATATTTACATTTTAAAACGAGGAATAAAATTGCATTTCATGGTCAATTCCAACACTCATCAACAATCTACCAACTAAGAAGATACTGTGATAAATAGAGGTCCACACATTATTAGCATAGCCATGAAATCATAAAATAATATTAGGTGTAATAAAATATGCCTAAGCTAGTTGATGTCCTCATCATACCTCCCCATAATAGAAGCATTGGAATCCAATGCTTTTACAACAAAAGTGGGAGTGTAAGATACCAAATACTGAAGATATATCCTACTGGTTAGATAAATTAGAGACTGAGATACCACATTATCATAGGCTTGGACAAGGTTGATGATACCCATTAGTGCATGTGATAGAATACCATGTTTGGTCACAAATCTATTGATAACCCTAGAAGGAAGAGGATGCCAATGATGACCTATAACTTGTTGTTGAGGCTATTGAGTCTTCTAAAAAATAAGAGGAGTAGGAGCAGGAGAAGCAACAAGAGAATGACCCGATGATGAAGGAGTCAACTCCTTATGAGTATAAGGAGATGGTGTAGCTAGTGCTATTGTATCCTATGATTTACTAAAGATTAATATAATCTTCTATGGCTAAATGGGGTGCAACAAAAGTGTGGTATACTTAATATTTTGAATAGGAAATATGTGTATGTATCTTCAAAAGCATCATATTCATCCCTCTTGTCATACTGATGGGGCTTACCAAGAAGCATACCATAATAATCCATTGAAATCACATCAGAGGCGACTCTATATACAAAATGTGGGTCAATTACAAAGGATACCATGCAATTTTCTATCATGTAAGAGGCGGAACCCTTATCCTTCCATCCAAGTGAATATGGATGAGGACGTGGTTCCATAGGAAGTTGCAAACTATTGACTATGAATTTTACAATCAACTTCTTTTATGATCCATTATCAACGATACGATGCAGAATTTTTTTTGAGTTAAGTGGGCCCTCATGATGACCAAATTATCATGGGTATCTTAAATCAATGATACTACATTAGGTTTATGATATTTATCTTTTTCCTAAGATCATCATATACTCTATCCTCTCCTAAAACCACAATGGGACCATATTATGGTTCCTCATTTTGTGATTGTATAATGAATATTTTATTCTTCCTCAAACAATCTAATTCCACATGCTCTCTTCTTTTACAATGATTATAAAATTTATTTCCATTGAAAGAAGAAGGAGAAGAGGAGGAAGAAGAAGAAGATAAAGGAGGAGGAGAAGAAGAGGAAGAATATATCTTCACCTCATATGGCTTCTACTATTTTTATGCCTTGGAAGTGCATACTAATTAAGTAAAAAATTTCTCCTCCACAAGAAGTGCATGGTTGAATGTGGCATCCAATGTGGCTAAGGGAGTGAATTTAAACTCCCTATACACCTGTTCCTATAAACCACTTGTGAACTTGATGATGAGTGCCTCCATTGGATCTTTCACTCCAAGAAGAATCCTCAACTTGTTGAACTAAAAAATGTAATCTTGGATAGACATATTGTTAGTTTATCTCAGTCTATACCATTTTATTTTGAGATCATGCTCATAGTTTGGTGGGTAAAAGGTACTCTTCAAGGCCATGACGAGGTCATCCCATTTCTTGATTGAATCTTCCCTTTCCATAATCAAGATTTTCACTAAGCCTGAGAGCTTGAGCTGAGCAAAAGAGACCTTTTCATTGACATGAGTTTTGGTATAGGAGAACCATGTCTCCATATCCCGTATCCAACTTGTTAAGACATCAAGGTTTCTAGATCTATCATAAGGCTTCAATTCATATTTATCGTTAGAAGAAAATTCATTGTTATATAACTTTACATCACTAGACGTATTTTGCACTGTGATGTCTTATACTTTGATAGATAATGGGCCAACTATTTGAGCTAAAACCATCATCTGTTCTACTAGGTCAGAAGCCATTGTTGACCTTGTGTAAACTAGGCTAACAAGACACTCAACATGGTTTGTAAAATTTTCTCTTTTCTAGGCACCTATAGGTTCCTAAAATACGAAATGCCTAGAACTAAGAGTTACAAAAAATTTTCTTGCTTTTAGGAGGAAATTTTAGTGATTTTCCATACAATTTTACAGAATAATTTTGTATAAATTCAAGGCTTTTACCCTTCAAATGTGCGATTTTAATGAAGGGATAAAAAAATAGCACTAATGTGACAAATTTATCCATTGAAATTTGCAAAGAAAATAAAATTTTCACCTCCAAAATAAAATTCACCTTATTTTTGAATTTTGGTGCAAAAATTTGAATTCAAATTCCAAGTCAACTTCGGTGGCAAGATTTGAATTAGGTGGAAAAAAATTGGTTTTTCAAAAATCAATTTAAATTTAGGTGGTAAAATCCAATGATCATAGGTGGAAACATTTGATGCACTTGCAGTCATTCAAGAAGTAGCTTGTGTCATGTGTTCCTAACTAGAACTATTTACATCCCTCTAAAGTCAATGTGTAAGGGTTCTCCTCATCACCATCATAGGTGGTCACCTCTTCGATTAGAGCAAGGCACATTTAAATGACCTATTAGACCTTTTGTCCACAAATATAGGATTTTGTAAGGTAAAAATCATTGGAGCTTGTTATCAAGATGAATTTTTCTAGACAAGAAGTCTTCCACCAAAAGTTTTAGTGTCAATGTCAAAACTATATCCACCAAGGGTATGTTCACATGTCAGCCTTAGCGCAAATGGTACCATATGATTGGTTGCTTTTTTGGTCCAAAAACCTTGCACACTCATTTTTCATCATGGACTAGAATTCCCTGCCCAACATGACTAGAAATCACCAAGAGTTAATAGACCTAAAGCGAACGGCTCAGGCGATCTACCAGTGATTCCATTTTGAAGAGGTCTGCAGCCAATAAATGAGCTAGAAGTTTAAGATCAACCTCCACTCTTGGGCCTTGATCAACACGTTTGATAGATCAAGTCAAATTTTAGTTCCTATTCATGATCGAAAGCCTTAGGGACTACATTTCTTCTATCACCAAATTCTACAATGTCTTAAAGGAAACATTTATGAAGGCCAAAATAAAAATTGGATGTTCAGTCCAAAAAAATATCTATCGCCCAAACTATGTTCCTCTTACAGGATTAAAAGACATCTGGTTTTTGCAATCATGTGGCTAGATGACACATACATCCACTAGTTTATAGAAGTAGAGGGAAAGGTCTTCTATGAATTTATTCTCTTGTCAATACTACAATATTTGATTCAAAAGGTGATGCTATTATTTCTATTAATAACCATGGATCTCGAGCCAGTAATGCAATGCAAGTTTCTAGAATATAATGTCAATGAAGTTTAGATAAAGTTTATCTAATTTCATGAACATCAACACTAATTGTACCATTCTAATCTACTGGTGGACTTGGAAAGGAATTGAATCTAAAGGTGTTCATGATCCAATGGTTGGCTAGAAGTATCATGATCTACTTCTAGCGGTCAATCTAAAATTTGCTCGTGTCAAGAAATATTATGAAGTCTCTAGAGGAAGCTCTTTGTGGATGTCAAAAATTAAAGCAATATTTACAAATCACACCAGTTGATCAATACGAGGCTTTAATACTAGTGATATGGATTGCATGAGCCATAGCCCAAATATTAAGAGATAAAAATCTAAATTGCACTTGCATTATGAGAGGGTGCTTAAATAAGCATATATGAAGCAAAATTACAAAGCACATGAAACATCTAATCTTAATAGAAGGACAATATTAGATGCAAGTTGTAACTAACAACTAACACCTAAGCATAGATGGCTAACAATAAGCTAACTAAGGTAAAAAAACTAACACCTAGTTAGCTAAAGATAAAAGAGTGCTAACTTAGGAGGTTGTCTAAAATAACCTACCAACTAAGAAGCTAGCGTGAGCAATGGAGGCTCACACATTATTAGCATAGCCATGAAATAATAAAATAATCTTAGGTGTAATAAAATATGCCTAACCTAGTTGATGTCCTCATAATTTCTTTTCTTTGCATTGTTTTGCAATTTTTGGGCTTGATTTTTACCTTCTCTTTATAGCTGACTTTGCCTTTAGAGCTTCATCCAATGTTGAACCTGTTGCATTTAGACTGTTGAATGCAATTTGTAATGCTCGTGCATTAACAAAATACCTATAAGGATTGACCAAAATTAAAATATAGTTTGCATTCCAAGATTATGGATGTAGGTGTTGAAATTTACCTACATTATTGATGACTTTTAGGGATTTTTGCTTGTGAAATTAAGAACCTAGTAAAGCCTTATTTGTGGGATATTAGAAGTGCATAGGAATAGAGGATCTAGAATATAAGCTGATCGAGTGTAGAAATGTAGGAGTGGATGAGACTTATAGCCAACAAAAACAAAACAATTTTAAAATAGGGAAGGGGATTGATGTAGAAAAGGGGAAGCATGAGGGTGATAAATGCATTTTGTAACCTTAATAGGGCTTCTAAAGCATATTTAAAATATGCCTCTATTAAAAATTATCCCACTTATTTACAAAATATGGGATGCACTACAAAACCATGAGTAAAAGAACTTCCATATATTTATAGGGTGATGAAATTATTGGAGAGGTGAAGGTTGTACTAAATGAAAATGAAACTACAAAAAGTCAGAAAGGCATAGACACTAGAACATGTGGATGTTGGTAATGGTGGCAAGATATTTAGGTAAATAAGGTGCAAAGAGGACTATGTAAAAAGATGAGAGGAAGATCAAAAATAGAGAGACAAAAAGAGTAAGGACATAAGGGAAAAGAGAAGAGAAAATGGAGATACTTGAGTGTAGGCACATCTAGCAAAATTGAAAATGCCATGAGCATATTCTAACATAGCTATCTACTACTTTAGATCAAAATCAATAGCTTTAAGTGAATGTCCACCCATGCAAACTACATTGGGTAAATATTCTAGGCACTTAGGAAGAGCTTCCTTTTAACTACCTTATTTCTTGAAAAATTATGTTAGCTTTTGAGGTAGATCAGAATGGGAGATAGCAATCACAAGATGCAAAAATATGAGAGAAAGTAAATTTACAAGATTGCAAAAATATGCTATAAATAGAAATTATAGAAATGAATGCAATGTTGCTTTGGAGGAAATGGACACTCCATACAAGAAACTACAAGACTACATTGTACTCCATCAGTAATGGAGTTACACAATATTCTACTACTACTTATTATCTTACAAATCTCTTACAATGAGGCTCTTTTATAATGGAAGATGGATTCCTTGGCCAAAACTCTACCTAGTTGTACAAGGGATACCTTGCACATTTACACTTGTGCATTTATTACATTACATAAAGTAACTAGATAAATTTTCCCTATAGTAATCTAATGTCCTAAGTATGTACCTAGAAAGGTACATTTACATGATCCAAATGATGTAATAGACTCTAACTCTAACACCCCCTTGTATTACATTATTTGGGTATTGAAGACTTTAGTCTTCAATATGTATCTTATCCTTCATATTGAACTTGCTGATAAAGTTCAATATGTTCCTCCAATTCTTCAATTTTTTCTATCTTCTGAACCATGTGTCCTTTCTGATTCCCCTTTCAATATTCCAATTGAGGATAATTTGTTGATCATTGAAATTTCTTTCGATGAAAATTTATTTGATATTTTCATGGTTGAAATTGATTCCCATTGTTTATTTGATTTCCTTGATTCTGTATTCTGGGATTGTACCTACAACAACTAGTACTATGACCTTTCTTTCTGCATATATGACAATACCATGTTATCCATTCTTTTGCTGATGAAGTAATATTTCCCTATTAATTATATTTTGATGCCAATGCAGTGTTAGTCATAGCGTATTTCACAATGTGTTCCACCACATATTCCTAAAGGATATTGATTAAGTCATCAAAAGAAGTATCTTTACTTAGGATTTGTAAAGATGTGACTAAATGCTTATAGTTTTTTGGAAGTGCTCTCATGGTTAATTTTGTAAGAATTTCATCTTTAGGCTCTTATCCAAGGGTTAATAATTTCCCCTTAATATCTGCTAACTTCCTTAGAAATAGTTCTATGCTTTCCCCACTACTCATTTTCAGGGAATGTAATTGAGTTTGAAGATGAAGAATGATGACTTTATTCTTTCCTTCGAATATTTTCTCTAAGATTGTCCAAGCTTCAGTAGATGTTTTTGTTGAATTGATATAAGGTTGTATTTCATTAGTGATATCAAATGTTATGATTGTTAGACCTTTTGAATCATTTTCCTCAAATTTTAGAACCTCAATATCACCTGTGGCAGGTTTCTTTGTTTTTCCTTGGACAACATCCCAAAGTTTTTATATACCAAGATTATTTTTACTTTATTCTTCCAAGAGAAATGATTTGGGCCCTTGATTAGTTAGGATTTGACTAGGAAGAATTTATTGGATGCCATTGATTTTATTTTATCAACCATTAGATTTTATGGACTTTCTTATGTCTCCCTAATGATGAGAATTCACAAACCTAATAAGTTTTTTTTTTGGTTTTGTAGAAAGCTTACATCTATCCAATGAATTTAGAACTTGATAATTTTGATGGATGCTAATATTACCAAGTTTTTTAGAATATATTATAACTCCCTAGGGTGATTTGGATAGGATATATGATCAATATAGTACTTTTTGTAAATTGTAGTTCAATTTTGGGTTGATTTTGTGAAATTTTATAAACACCAAAATCAAATTTTCTATCTCATTATTACTCCTATTGAACTAAGAACTATTTCAATTTTTGAAGAGTCTTTGATGTTGGATTTATTTTTCCTCCTTTAAGTATTTTTGAGACAATTTTTTGATAAAAAATCCAATCTTTAAAAATATTTAATAAACCTCTTTAAATATCCCTTATGGTTGATTTTTATGTTTTCTAATTTCCAATTCCTAATTTGATGTTGTATTCCTTATAACTCCTAAATTTGGAAAAATTAGAAAATAATATTTGCAAATAATTTAAATTTCAGTAATAACCCTTATTCCTCCTTGGTTACCTTTTGCAATTATTAATAATTTTGAAATATGCTTGCTTAATAAATCACTAATGTTGAATATCGCACTAGTAGATAAAGGTTATAACTCCTAATACCTTAGGTTTAAAGCAAGCTAATAATAAAATCAATGTTTACCTTAATAATCCTTCAATGTTGTGTAGTGGCAGATTCGTAGCTTTGTGTTGTGCAGTGCTCATGGGCAGTCAAAGCCCTCTTTGAATGAAACTGGTTTCCTTATAGGTTGGCACTTCTTCTCTTCAGTAAATGGTGCTAAAAAAATCCTTGAAATGTGCTTTACTTATGACAAAGCTCCTATGAATGCAAGCACTGGTTCGTTGGTTTTATGACAACGTCTTAATTGCTTTTATTACACCTTTGAATGGTGTATGGCTTGAATTAGCCTTTTCCTCCAAGTGAGCTTCAATGCATAAAATGCTTGACTTCATTTGACTTCATTCTGTCTCTGTTTCTAGGATAGGCACCTTAAATAGAATGAACTTCAATCTGTCACTTGAAGCATTACAAGGTAGGTTTCTTCAACGTACCTTTGGTAATGATGAGGTTGGTGGTAACCTCCAAATATTCTTAACTCATTCTAAATGTATGTAACTCCCTTTTAGGTGAGCGCTTGGGTCTTCATGAACATTGGGATGCTTAGAGAATTTGTGCCAAGTGGCAATAAAGGCTTATGCATGTAAGCCTTCTTTCTAAAACTTCAAATATGAGCTTTCAACCCTAATTCTTCCTTTATCTTTGCATCCTACATGATATTTCTATGTTTCTTGAGATGCAAGCTTCCTTTTGCATGATGGTTTGGTGAGAATGATGAATGGCTATAGCTGGATCACTCCATGGTTCTATAGCACACTATTGAGCTCCTTTTTTAGTGGACGTTTGCTTCAATGGATGCCTTAGGTATAACTCCTTTATCTCACCTATTTGCAGGTTTTATGGCTTGTTCTAATTCCAATTTATGCCCTTATTTAGTGTTTGAAAGATAGTTTCGTTTGTAATAGCCAATAGGTGGTTCTTTTGTCTGGCCTTTTATGTAGATAATTTATCATTGAATGCTGCCCTTATTTCTACATAAATGCAAGAAACAATACCTTATTTCAATGGATCCTTGCAGGTGATGTGTTGCTTATAGGGTTGGATTTGATGGAGAAAAATGGTATTTTTAAACACCTCAATTCTTGGACGTGTGATCTCTTCGATGGATCCTTTATATTGCTAGAAATCTACTAGATATAATGACCATGTGAGCTCTTTAATGGTTCCTTCCTCTGAAGATCGTGTGAGCTCTTCGGTGGCTCCTTCCTCTTGCCAAAAATATATTGAATATAATGTCCTTACTACCCTCATGTAAATAGTAATACTTTTGTCCTTTCAAAGGAAAAAAAGAGGTGCTTTTTGTAATATATAGTTTTTGCACCAAAATAAAGAATTTTTACATAATACTTCTTGCTTATTCTTCTTTGGATGATAGTCAATCCAAGCTAATTTTGTTTTTGATTAGGGATTCCTGCACTCTATGCTGAAATGAAACCCTTATTTTCTCCTTGAATCTAGAGACTTACCACGTCTCGATTTGAGGCTTTCTTAAAGGAATTCAATGGTGGATTTCTTCTCCACATTTTTCTTGTAATGGTGACTTCTTTTGGTCACTAAAGTGCTCCAAATTTTATGCTAGTTTTTGTACTTTTAACAACACAAACTAATTGAGAATAACTAGTTAAAAAAACAACTAGTATAATGCTTAATAGATGCACTTTTAATGGTAAAAATATTCTCACCTTATTGATCCATTAATTTATCAAACATACCCTTAACAATTCCACTGCAACCTTTCAAGCATAATCTGGAATGAACTCTTGCAAATTTCATTACAAACACAGTTTTAGGATCTATTCTGAAGAACATAAGCTTATACTGAGGGGGCGGTGAACAGTATAAGATAAAATTTTACTTTTATTTTGAATATTATCAATTACAATTCTTTCCAAAGCAATATTAAGCAATATCATCAATAGTAGTAGCAAAGCAATGCACAAATCATCATACACAAAAGATACATAGATTTAACGTGGTTCACCCAATGTGGGCTACGTCCATAGAGAAAATATTTCTTCTAAATTTTCTCAACTAATCTCTTCAGAACCAATTCCATATTACAATGTTTATGGACCTCTGTCCAAAGGATATATCAATACCCTATGCTCAAGTTCATGGACCTCTATCCATAGGATAACTCTATCTTTTCTACTCTGGCTAGTGGACCTCTATCTACAGGAGACCTCTATCCCCACTGCACTGGATGGTGGAACTCTATCCATAGGAGACCTTTGTCCCCACTACACTGGCTGGTGGAACTCTATCCATAGGAAACCTTTGTCCGAACTACACTAGCTAGTGGACCTCTATCCACAGGAGATCTCTCCTCTATGCTCTGGTAATATCCAAAGCCTACTCATAACTCTGCTCAAATCTAACTCAAACCTTCTCACAAGGCTAGCTCAAATTATCAAGAAAACCTACTCTCAATTCTATTCCCAAATCTACACCAAGCCTCATCACAAGGCTAGCATGAATCTGCTCTAACAACCTGCTCATAAATCTATATCAACTCTACTCAAATCTGCACCAAACCTCATTATAAGGCTAGCACAAATATACCTCAAAACTGCTCTCTATCTCTACCCAAATCTATCTCAAAACCTGCTCAAATGTTCTCACACAATCTGCACTCCCTGCTCACACGTTATGCCTTCAATTTTCTCACAAATTTTTCTCTAATACTTACACATCTACTATCAAGTTCAATGACAACTCAACACTTCCCTTGCTTATCCACTTTTAACTCAATGCTCAAATAATTGCTTCTTGTAATTCTCAAATCATCCAACAAAGATGCACAAACTGCCTAACAACAATGCACACAATCTTACTTTTTGTTCACCCTCAAAACAGTCAATAGTAGTGCATAAAATCTACCTTGCTCATCAAAAATGACTCAAGACTAAATTTTTCTTTTCAAATATTTTCTATATCCTTACAAGTATATTTCTAGATATCAATCATAATGATGCATTAACTTGCTTCACAAAAATTCCCTATAAAATTATCTCAATAAAAATCAATGTTAATGTATGGATTTCTTCACAAAGCTGACTTATAATTCTTGCACTTTTATTCCTAATGTCACTAAGATCCAATGCACAAATAACTACTCTTTTTTATTCTCAAATCAACCAATCAATGATTCACAAAATCTGCCCATTTTCTTTCTAAGTAAACAAACACCAAATCTATCCTTGCTTTTGTTCAAATCAACAATTAAAAAATTTACCTTTGTTCATTTTCAATTCAACAAATAATTATTTACAAGTTCTTCTCTTTGTATTACTCTCAAATCAATCAGTAATGTAGTGCACAAGATCTATCCTTTTATTCTATCAAATCATCTCAACACAATAACATATTCCAACTATAAAAATGCAAGTCAATATTATGTA
Source organism: Wollemia nobilis (assembly GCA_028583015.1). Classification (NCBI taxonomy): domain Eukaryota; kingdom Viridiplantae; phylum Streptophyta; class Pinopsida; order Araucariales; family Araucariaceae; genus Wollemia; species Wollemia nobilis. The sequence continues at coordinate 3,623,971 of JAQPPZ010002515.1, forward strand.
CCTTGTATGTATATTGCTCAAGACCTTCTTTGCTGCACATCCTTCCAAGCCTAAAAATATATTATGTAAATCGTTCTTCTGTGTTGTTTACAACAGTTACTTCTCTACACTGCGCATTGATTTCTTCCACCGTCTACAACTTGTTGTTCTATCCAGCTATTGTTCGCCGTCAATCTTCTTACATCCAAATATACTCATTTCTTATCGGGTTTTATGCTCCAATCTATTTATTTTGATGCTTCCCAAGGATAATTTATGCACCTTCTGCAACCTGGTGAATCAACTATGTCTTCAATACATCCAGTGGCAGAAATGTCAAGATTCCGTTTGAAACCTTTGGCGGTAATGTCTTCACAAATCGATTATTTCTTCCTCTATTTTTAATCTCTTGGTGTTAATAACATTTTCAATTTCCTTCACAAAACCAATGGTGGCTTCTTTTATTCAAAACTCACAGCAACTAGGTTCTCTCCAACATCGATGTCTTCACACCTTCCTTTCAACTTTTAGGTAGTGATGATTTTACTAAAATTTCTCAAAACATTCAACGTCAATGATGTCAATATAGTGTCAAGTCTTCTCTTTTTAGAACCCAACAACAGTGTTCTCTTTAATATTTATGTCCACGATGGATCTGGATGGTAAGACTTCAAATCTTACTTCAAATTTTCTAGCACACTTTCATCAAACTCCTCCTGCTATATGGTATCTTTTGCATACACTCTTTCATGCACTTGCTGGTTTGTGCATCGAATCTGCTGCCACTCCCATACACTATCTTTACTGTTAATACACTCACCATTCAAACACTTTCCACAAGGTTTACTACCACTCTATCACAACATGTTACCGTTGTTTTCTATGTATTGTTGTCACTATCTCAAAAATGTATTCACTAAAAGCATTAGCTCATCTATATGTTTACGTTGTTCCTTTTATGTTTTCTAATATCAATGCATGATCAATATTTGAGAATGCACACGCTTTATTTATCCAATAGTCCTCATTTTCTAGAGCCAACATGAAACAATTTCAACTAAAGCAACTCGCCATTCACACACATCATTCGATCACACACTTCATTCAATATTACGTCAAAAACCAGAGAAATCAATCTCAGACCTTCTCATTGTGCTTCTATCTCTCTATCTTGTAGAAGTATATAGAATGATGCACATATTATATTTCAGAGATATTCATTAGCTCTCATATGCTCAATGTATGAAAGCACATCTACCTTTCACAACATTAGCCATAATCAAGCATTTTCACCCATTTCTTATATAGTTTCTTTTTTTGAATAGCAAGGTCATCGACACTTTTTGTCTTTAAGCTTATATATAAATGTTAGCATAGCTTAAATTTTTTTTATTACCTTGCGCTCGAACGGTGTATTCAAAAATATTCTTATTTTTGAATTTCACCCAATCTTTTATTTTTAAACCTCATCCATATTTAATGTCGGTGCTCTAAGTCCACCTTTGATATTGGCACTTAGACATTGGTGCCCAAAATATTTATTTAAAACTTACACAATTGCGTTTCGTTGATGTCGGCGTAGCACATCCTTAACATAGGCCTTTCTATTTTATAATAATTATAATATTTTAAATCTTTTGATTTAAAAATATTATAATATTATTTTTAAACCTTTCCAATACTTAAAACATTTTGTCCTTCCTTCAACTGAACTACATGCTTTCTATCAAACCAATGTGGAATATTTTACCTCATAAAACCATGCTTCCTATGACATCAATGAAAACTCAAGATACTCAATATTTCCAACAATCTCCCCCTTTGTCATTGATGTCAACCCTTCCAAAAAAATATTATTTTTAGTGCAACTTGATATCAAAACTGCTCCCCCTGACTGAATGCTCTCCCCTTACTCAAATCTCTACCCCTTTGACATCAATAGCAAAGGGCTTCTTTGGGGCTAAAGATAAGACTCTTAGCTCAGCCCCACCACCTCCTTTATTTGAGGTGATCAATTTTGGGGTGGGAGTAAATCTACTCCCAAATTACAATGCTCTTCTCTTTTCTCAACTTTCTCTTTCCATACCTTTGAAGTCATTACTTTTTGGCCCTTTTGAGATTCCTCTTTCTTGCCTATCCTTGGAAGTTTTGGAAATTATGTTTTACACCACCTTATTGTATGACCAACATTAATGCAATTGAAACACTTGATGTTGTAGTTCTCAAAATGTGCAAATATCCTAAAATTACTTTTAATGAGGCCATAATCATTTATGCCATGATTCCTGCAATGTATAGCTTTGTGACCAAAACTATTACATGAGTAGCAATGTCCTTGAAATAAATATCCATCTTCAAATGAGTTGAAGTTCCTCTTAGTGAAGCCATAATCCTTCTTTCTATGAACCCTACAATGCATTGCTTTATGACCAAACTGATTACATGAGTAACAATAACCTTGGAAAAATATTCATCTTGCCTTGATCTCATTATTATTTCTTTGCTTGTCCTATGATGATCTCTATCCCTTGATGGTGCATTTTTTTCTTTCTATTTGATACTATCACCTTTCAACACATCCGCGTAAGTCCTCGGTTCTTCTTTAATCACTTTTGGTTCTTCTATTTCTTTTGAATTTGAGCTTAACTCCTCTTCTTGTTTCCCTTGTCCTTCTTCATAGCCTAGTCTTGTTTTGATAAATGAAGATATTTGTGCTTTGGTAATGTTATCCAAAGCTTTTGAACTTTTCCCAAACCTATGTAGCTTATCATTGGTATATTTCACTTCCATCCTTAGAGAAACTACTTCATGTTCTAATATTTCACACTCTAGCTCTTTTACCTTTAATTTTTCAGCCATACCTTCCTCAATTTTCCTTGCCTCTTCAACCTTAACCTTAAAGTTAGTGAGATCTTGTAGAAACTTTGCCTTTGTTTCCTCATCCTCTTGTACTTGGGCTTTCAATCTTGAGTTCTCTTCAAAATCAACAAGTCTTTCACATTCTAGTTCTTTTACCTTTAACTGCTCAACCATACCTTCTTCAACTCTCCTTGCCTTTTCAATCTTAAATATCAAGTCAGAGAGATATTGTAGAAGCTTTGTCTTAGTTTTCTTATCCTATTGTATTTGAACTTTCAATTTTAAGTTCTCCCTTTCAAATCAACAAGTTCCTTTTTCATATCAACTATGAATTCCCTTTTTGACACTTTCTCTTTTTGTAGATCTTTGACAACAAGAGCATATTCATTCTCTTCATTGCTATTGAACCTATTACAATGAGTTGCATTGTGACCAAGGATACCATAATTAAAATTTTATTGTTCTTCTTAACTGCTTGATTCATCACTTGAATCTAATTTCACTTCTCCCTTTTTAGTAACAATCTCCTTGTGAGCAAAATCAAATTTCTTTTTCTCTCTACTACTACTATACCCATTTTATGGACAATAGAGTGCCATGTGATCAAGTTTACCACAGTCAACACATCTCACAAAATTTTCTTCTTTATTCCTTTTAGTCTCAAGATCAAGTTCATCTTCCTTTTCTTTCATGGCCATGTGTGTTCCTTCCTTCTTAGATCTCATGGTTCTTATTTTGCCTAACTTGACCATGTGTGTTCTTGTAAGATCTTCCTTCAAGCTGTTAGGCTTCCTTGAAGGAACCTGCTCTAATACCAATTGAAGAACATAAGCTTATATTGAGAGGGAGGGGTGAATAGTATAAGATAAAATTTTACTTTTCTTTCCAATATTATCAATTGCAATTTCTTTCCAAAGTAGTATTAACCAATATCATCAATAGTAGTAGGAAAGCAATGCATAAATCATCATACACAAAAGATACATAATTTTAACATGGTTCACCCAATGTGGGCTACGTCCACGAAAAAAATATTTCTTCTAAATTTTCTCAGCTAATCTCTTAGGAACCAATTCCCTATTATAATGTTTATTGATCTCTATCTAAAGGAGATCTTAATCTCCTATGCTCAAGTTCATCGACCTCTATCCATAGAAGAACTCTATCCCCTCTGCTCTAGCTAGTGGACCTCTATGTATAAGAGACCTTTATCCCCACTGCAATGGCTGGTGAAACTCTATCCATAGGAGACCTTTGTCCCCATTGCATTGGTTGGTGGAACTCTATCCATAGGAGACATTTATCCCCACTACATTGGCTGGTGAATCTCTATCCACAAGAGACCTCTCCTCTCTGCTCTGGTCAACTCCAAAGCCTGCTCACAACTTTGCTCAAATATGCCTCAAGCCTTCTCACAAGGCTAGCTCAAATCAACAAGCAAACCTTCTCTCAATGTTGTTCTCAAATCTACACCAAGCCTCATCACAAGGCTAGCACGAATATGCTCTAACAACCTGCTCATAAATTTATCTCAATTCTACTCAAATCTGCACCAAACCTCATTACAAGGCTAGCACAAATTTACCTCAAACCTACTCTCTATCTCTACCCAAATCTATCTCTAAACCTACTCAAATATGCTCACACAATTTGCACTCCCTGCTCACACGTTCTACCTTCAATTTTCTCATAAACTATTCTCTAATACTTGTACATCTAATATCAAGTTTAATGACAACTCAACACTTTCATTGCTTTAACTCAGTGCTCAAATAATTACTTCTTTTAATTCTCAAATCATCCAACAAAGATGCAAAAATGCCTAACAACAATGCACACAATATTACCTTTTTTTCACCCTCAAAACAATCAATAGTAGTGCATAAAATATGCCTTGCTCATCAACAATGACTCAAGCCTAAATTTGGCTTTCCAAATCTTGTCTATATCCTTACAAGTATATTTCCAGATATCAATCATAATGATGCATTAACTTGCTTCTCAAAGTTTCCCTATAAAATTATCTCAATAACAATCAATGTTAATGTAAGAATTTATTTACAAAGCTAACTTTTAATTCTTGCACATTTATTCCCAATGTCACTAAGAGCCAATGCGCAAATAACTACTCATTTTTATTCTCAAATCAACCAATCAATGATGCACAAAATCTGCCCATTTTATTTCAAGTAAACAAACACCATCCTTGTTTTCGTTCAAATCATTGATTACAAAATCTGCGTTTGTTCACTTTCAATTCAACAAATAATTATGTACAAGTTTTTCTCTTTGTATTACTCCCAAATCAATCAGTAATGTAGTGCACAATATTTGTCCTTTTATTCTTTCAAATCATATCAACACAATAACATCTTCCAACTATAAAAATGCAAATAAATCTTATGTACCTTGTATGTATATTTCTCAAGACCTTCTTTGTTGCACGTCCTTCCAAGCCTAAAAATATATTCTACAAATTTTTCTTCTATGTTGTTTACAACAGTTACTTCTCTACACTACGCATTGATTTCTCCCACCATCTACAACTTACTATTCTAGCCAGCTACTGTTCATCGTTATTATTCTCACATACAAATTTGCTCATTGCTTGCTTACCAGGTTTTATGCTCTAATCTATTTATTTTGATGCTTCCCGAGGATAATTTCTATGCCTTCTGCAACCTGACGAATCAACTATATCTTCAAGACATCCGGTGGTAGAAACATCTAAGATTTATTTTGAAACATTTAGTGGCAATGTCTTCACAAACCGGTGATGTCTTCCTCTATTTTTAATATTTTGACATTAATAACGTTTTCAATTTTCTTTGCAAAACCAACGTTGGCTTCTTTTCTTCAAAAACTCACAGCTACTAGGTTCTCTCCGGTAGCGACATCTTCACACCTTCCTTTCAACTTTTCGTTAGTGATGATTTTACTAAAATTTCTTAGAACTTTCGGCATCAATGATGTCAATAAACAATAGTGTCAAATCTTCTCCTTTTGAAACCCAACAACAACATTCTCTTCAATCTATATGTCCATGATGGATATGGATGGTAGGACTGCAAATCTTACTTCAAATTCACTGACACACTTTTGTTAGACTCCTCTTGCTTTATGGTATCTTTGGCATACACTCCTTCACGCACTCACTGGTATATGCATGAAATCTTCTACCACTCCCGTACATTGTCTTCACTATTAACACACTCATCGTTCAAATACTTTCCATAAGGTTTGCTATCGATCTATCACAATATGTTACCACTTTTTGATATGTATTGTTGTCGCTATATTCACTAAAAGCATTAGATCATATGTATGTTTGCGTTGTTCCTTTTATGTCTTCTAATATCAATGCATGATAAATATTTGAGAATGCACATGTTTTATTTAGCCAATAGTCCGCATTCATCAAAGCCAATATGAAATGATTTTAACTAAATAAGCTCACCATTTGCACACCTCATTCGATCGCACACTTCATTCAATTGCACGCTAGAAACTAGGGAAATCAATATCAAACCTATTGCATGAGTAGCAATGTCCTTGAAATAAATATCCATATTCAAATGAGTTGAAGTTCCTCTTAGTGAAGCCATAATCCTTCTTTCTATGAACCCTACAATGCACTGCTTTATGACCAAAATGATTACATGAGTAACAATAACCCTGGAAAAATATTTATCTTGCCTTGATCTCATTATTATTTCTTTGCTTGTCCTATGATGATCTCTATCCCTTGATGGTGCATTGTTTGCTTTCAATTTGATACTATCACCTTTCAACACATCAGCATAAGTCTTAGGTTCTTCTTTAATCACTTTTGGTTCTTCTATTTCTTTTGAATTTGAGCTTAACTCTTCTTGTTTCCCTTGTCCTTCTTCATAGCCTATTCTTGTTTTGATAAATGAAAATATTTTTGCTTTGGTAATGTTATCCAAAGCTTTTGAACTTTTACCAAACCTGTGTAGCTTATCATTGGTATATTTCACTTCCATACTTATAGAAACTACTTCATGTTCTAATATTTCACACTCTAGCTCTTTTACCTTTAATTTTTCAGCCATACCTTCCTCAAATTTCCTTTCCTCTTCAACCTTAACCTTAAAGTTAGTGAGATCTTGTATAAACTTTGCCTTTGTTTCCTCATCCTCTTGTACTTGGGCTTTCAATTTTGAGTTCTCTTCAAAATCAACAAGTCTTTCACATTCTAGTTATTTTACCTTTAACTGCTCAGCCATACCTTCTTCAACTCTCCTTGCCTTTTCAACCTTAAATTTCAAGTCAGAGAGATATTGTAGAAGCTTTGTCTTAGTTTTCTCATCCTCTTGTATTTGAACCTTCAATTCTAAGTTCTCCCTTTTCAACTCAACAAGTTCCTTTTTCATATCAACTATGACTTCCCTTTTTGAAACTTTCTCTTTTTGTAGATCTTTGACAACGAGAGCATATTCATTCTCTTCACTGCTACTGAACCCATTACAATGAGTTGCATTGTGACCAAGGATACCATAATTAAAATTTTCTTCTTCTTCTTCACTGCTTGATTCACCACTTGAATCTAATTTCACTTCTCATTTTTTAGTAACAATCTCTTTGTGAGCAAAATCAAATTCCTTTTTCTCTCTACTACTACTATACCTATTTTATGGACAATAGAGTGCCATGTGATCAAGTTTACCACACTCAACACATCTCACAAAATTTTCTTCTTTCTTCCTTTTAGTCTCAAGATCAAGTTCATATTCCTTTTCTTTCATGGCCATGTGTGTTCCTTCCTTCTTAGATCTCATGGTTCTTATTTTGCCTAACTTGACCATGTGTTTTCTTGTAAGATCTTCCTCCAAGCTGTTAGGCTTCCTTTAAGGAACCTGCTCTGATACCAATTGAAGAACATAAGCTTATATTGAGAGGGAGGGGTGAATAGTATAAGATAAACTTTTACTTTTCTTTACAATATTATCAATTGCAATTTCTTTCCAAAGCAGTATTAACCAATATTATCAATAGTAGTAGAAAGAAATGCATAAATCATCATACACAAAAGATACACAATTTTAATATGGTTCACCCAATATAGGCTACGTCCACAAAAAAAATATTTCTTCTAAATTTTCTCAGCTAATATCTTAGGAACCAATTCCTATTATAATGTTTACTGATCTCTATCTAAATGAGATCTTAATCCCCTATGCTCAAGTTCATGGACCTATATCCATAAGAGAACTCTATCCCCTCTGCTCTAGCTAGTGGACCTCTATCTATAAGAGACCTCTGTCCCCACTGTACTGGCTGGTGAAACTCTATCCATAGGAGACCTCTGTCCCCATTGCACTGGCTGGTGGAACTCTATCCATAAGAGACCTTTATCCCCACTACACTGGCTGGTGGACCTCTATCCATAGGAGACCTCTCATCTCTGATCTGGTCAACTCCAAAGCCTGCTCACAACTTTGCTCAAATATACCTCAAGCCTTCTCACAAGGCTAGCTCAAATCAGCAAGCAAACCTGCTCTCAATGTTGTTCTCAAATCTACACCAAGCCTCATCACAAGGCTAGCATGAATCTGCTCTAACAACTTGCTCATAAATTTATCTCAATTCTATTCAAATCTGCACCAAACCTCATTACAAGGCTAGCACAAATTTTCCTCAAACCTAATCTATATCTCTACCCAAATCTATCTCAAAACCTGCTCAAATATGCTCACACAATCTGCATTCCCTTCTCACACGTTCTGCCTTCAATTTTCTCATACACTATTCTCTAATACTTGTACATCTACTATCAAGTTTAATGATAAATCAACACTTCCCTTGCTTTAACTCAATGCTCAAATAATTGCTTCTTTTAATTCTCAAATCATCCAACAAAGATGCAAAAACTACCTAACAACAATGCACACAATCTTACCTTTTCTTCACCCTCAAAATAGTCAATAGTAGTGCATAAAATATGCCTTGCTCATCAACAATGACTCAAGCCTAAATTTTGCTTTCCAAATCTTGTCTATATCCTTACAAGTATATTTCCAGATATCAATCATAATGATGCATTAACTTGCTTCTCAAAGCTTCCCTATAAAATTATCTCAATAACAATCAATGTTAATGTAAGAATTTATTTACAAAGCTAACTTATAATTCTTGCACATTTATTCCCAATGTCACTAAGAGCCAATGCACAAATAACTACTCATTTTTATTCTCAAATCAACCAATCAATGATGCACAAAATCTGCCCATTTTATTTCAAGTAAACAAACACCATCCTTGTTTTCGTTTAAATCATCGATTACAAAATCTGCCTTTGTTCACTTTCAATTCAACAAATAATTATGTACAAGTTTTTCTCTTTGTATTACTCCCAAATCAATCAGTAATGCAGGCACAAGATTTGTCCTTTTATTCTTTCAAATCATCTCAACACAATAACATCTTCCAACTATAAAAATGTAAATAAATCTTATGTACCTTGTCTGTATATTTCTCAAGAACTTCTTTGTTGCACGTCCTTCCAAGCCTAAAAATATATTCTACAAATTGTTCTTCTTTGTTGTTTACAACAATTACTTCTCTACACTACGCATTGATTTATCCCACCGTCTACAACTTACTATTCTAGTCAGCTACTGTTCATCGTTAATATTCTCACATACAAATTTGCTCATTGCTTGCTTACCAGGTTCTATGCTCTAATCTATTTATTTTGATGCTTCCCAAGGATAATTTCTACGCTTTCTGGAACCTGACGAATCAAATATATCTTCAAGACATCCGGTGGCAGAAACGTCTAAGATTTCTTTTGAAACATTCAGTGGCAATGTCTTCACAAACCGGTGATGTCTTCCTCTATTTTTAATATTTCGGCATTAATATCATTTTCAATTTTCTTTGCAAAACCAATGTTGGATTATTTTCTTCAAAACTCACAACAACTAGGTTCTCTCTGGTAGCGACATCTTCACACCTTCCTTTCAACTTTTTGGTAGTGATGATTTTACTAAAATTTCTCAAAACTTTCGGCATCAATGATGTCAATAAACAATAGTGTCAAATCTTCTCCTTTTGGAACCCAACCACAACGTTCTCTTCAATCTATATGTCCATGATGGATCTGGATGGCAGGACTTCAAATCTTACTTCAAATTCACTGACACACTTTTGTTAGACTCCTCTTGCTTTATGGTATCTTTCGCATACACTCCTTCATGCACTCACTGGTCTATGCATCAAATCTTCTACCACTCCCGTACAGTCTTCACTGTTAACACACTCATTGTTCAAACACTTTCCACAAGGTTTGCTACCACTCTATCACAACATGTTATCGTTGTTTTCTATGTATTGCTGTCACTATCTCAAAAATATATTCACTAATAGCATTAGCTCATCTATATGTTTACGTTGTTCCTTTTATGTCTTCTAATATCAATGCACGATAAATATTTGAGAATGCACACATTTTATTTAGCCAATAGTCCACATTCATCGAAGCCAATATGAAATGATTTTAACTAAATAAGCTCACCATTCGCACACCTCATTTGATCACACACTTCATTCAATCACATGCCAAAAACTAGGGAAATCAATATCAAACCTACTCATTGCGCTCCTGTCTCTCTATCTCGCAGAAGTATATCAAATGGTGCATATATCACTTTTTAGAGATATTCGTTAGCTCTAATACGCCCGACGTCTGAAAGCACATCTATCTTTCACAACATTAGCCATAATCAAGCATTTTCCACCCCTTTCTTATATAGTTCCCTTTTTTGAATAGCAAGGGCATCGACACTTTTTGACTTTAAGCTCATATATAAATGTTAGCACAACTTAAAAAAAAAATATCACCTTGCACTCGAATGGTGTATTCAAAAACATTCTATTTTTGAATTTTATCCAATCTTTTGTTTTTAAACCTAGTCCATATTTGACGTCGACACTCTAAGTCCACCTCTGATATTGGAACTTAGATGTTGGTGCCCAGAATATTTATTTAAAACTTGCACAATTGCGTTCCATTGATGTCGGTGCAACACATCCTCAACATAGGCCTTTCTATTTTATAATAATTATAATATTTTAAATATTTGATTTAAAAATATTATAATATTATTTTTAAACCTTTGCAATACTTAAAATTTTTTGTCCTTCCTTAAAATGAACTACATGCTTGCTATCAAACTAATGTGGAATATTTTACCTTATGAAAACCGTGCTTCCTTTGACATCAATGAAAACTCAAGACACTCAATATTTCCAACATAGTCTTCTTTTTCTTTTCAAAGTATGAGATAGGTTGTTGATAGATAATTGTAACTCTAAAATCTAATCAACTCCTAATGTGCAAATGATCCTTAAAAGGAATTTTTCTCTTTTGCACTTTTGAAGACTGTAATTCAATTTGCAACTTTGATCCAATATAAGGTGCTTTAACAAATCTGATAAGTAATCCAATTAATGAATCTATTTGCACCAATAGTTGCTTATATTTTTTAAAACTTTTTGTAGAGGATGTAGATGAAGCTTGTTGCTTTATATAGAGTTCTGCAACTTTTGTTAGCTTTTCCAAAAAACTCCTTCACCAAAAAGTGGTTTCAAATATTCTTTCACAAGCTTGGGGTTTGGTGGCTTGTTCTTCTCTAGCAATATTCTCCTTTCTGTTGTGTATTTGGAGAAATATTTATGCCTTATTGTCGTGAAAGGTAATTTTGAAATCTCTAGGATTTGGCAAGCTTCTTCTATCTTCAAGTTTTCTTGTCAAATTCTGACTTCAAGCAAGATCTTATTATCAATACTCTCAATGTCTTGAGGTCTTTTGTATCTTCTTTGACACTCCTTGCCAATTCTTCTTCTCCTTTTTGGGCTTGTTTTTAGATGGCGGTAATTGTCCCAATTCTTTCCCTTATCAAAAAATTTCTCTTCGATGGAGAATTTCTCCAATGAGTTATTCAAGGAATTATTTTGATAGTCTTGCTTCAATAACAAGACTCTCCAAGCCTTTTCCTTGAGACCTCTCCTAGGTCTTCAATTTTACAAATTCTTTGTTCTTCCTTGACATCTTCTTCTTCAACTTCTGAAATTGAGATCTCCTTCTTGGATCTCTTGATTCTGCTACTTCTGGATTTGAACAAGACTCTCCTAGTCCTTCTCGACCTTCCAAGAATGGAAGTTTCTTTAATGAGATCTTCACCTGATCTCTTTACCTTCAAGTTTGCCTTAGGTGCTAGATTGATTCTAAAGAAGATACTCTTCCTAAATTTCTTGTAGTAAGTTTCCCAACTCACTGAATCTCCTTTCCCTACAACAAGATATTAGTACAAAAATATGAATCTGCTTCTGAATCAGGTACTTTTTTTTGGAGTCTTCTTCAAGATCAAGGCTTTTGTGGCCTTTTCCAAGATCAAGATTTTTGTGGCCTTTTCAAGATCAAGGCTTTTGTGACCTTTTCCAGGATCAAGGCTTCTGTACCTTTTTTGCTATGAAGTTGACTCTATCGATGGAGATCTTCAATCTCTAAACTTCACCATGACTCTTTCTCCTAAAGTCTCTTCTACAGTATTATTCTCTTGCAACAACCAATATCTACACTATGAATACACTCCAACCTTCGGGTAACTAAGTTGAATTCTCCTAGATTTCTGTTTTAGGAGGTATCCTAATAATCTAAGAGTTAGTTCTTTGCAATAAAAGCAAATTTAGGAAATACTAAACTTTTTAGATTTCTTAGATGAGCTTCACTAGTTGATTCATCAAACTAGTGGATCAAATGTTGAGTCCTTATCTTCATGAGTTTTCTTGCAACTCTGTGGGAAGACTCTTAGCCAAATGAATCTTACAATCTCTTCTCTCAATCTATTAAAGCAACAAGATTTACATGCAGTGGGTCCAAAGACACATCCGGTTTGCAAAAATTGAAGCAATGGTGATTGGCCCAATTTTGGCAATAGTACTTTCTTGTGGCTCTCCCTACCACCTTGAATCTTCTAAATATTTTTGCAAGATCCTGTGCACTATGGTGAATCAGGTTCACAAAAATTTAGGCTCAATAATAATGGTGGTTTTCCTCTTAATCTATAGTAGCTAGATCTACTGTGGCTTTGATACCACTGTTAGCTTTTGAGGTAGATCACAATGGGAGATGGAAATCACAAGATGCAAAAATATGAGAGAAAATAGATTTACGAGATTGCAAAAATATGCTATAAATAGAAATTATAGAAATGAATACAATGTTGCTATGGAGGAAATGGACACTCCATGCAAGAAGCTACATGACTACATTGTACTCCATCACTAATGGAGTTACATAGTCTACTACTACCTACTATCTTACAAATCTCTTACAATGAGGCCCTTTTATAATGGAAGATAGATTCCTTGGCCAACACTCTACCTAGTTGTACAAGGGATACCTTGCACATTTAAAACTTGCACATTGACACTTGTGCATTTATTACATTGCATAAAGTAACTAGATAAATTCCCTCTAAAGTAATCTAATGTCCAAAGTATGTACCTAAAAAGTTATATTTACATGAACAAAATGATGTAATAGACTCTAACTCTAACAAATTATGCAGGTAAATCTCCTCCAAGTTGTTGAATATCGTGCACTGGATTGCTGCTTTGATAGTATGCATGGCTATTCAAAATCATCCTAACACAGAAAACTTCATTCATTAGGTATCCCTGTAAATAATTTATTATCTTTTTTTGATGTTGATGATAATTGGATTATGAATTGAACTAGATTTTGTTAGAGCTAGAACTAATTTCTTGGATCTTATTGCTCATGTGAAGATCCGTCTCTTTTACTTTCATTTTATTCAGCTAGTCATAACTCACTTCCATAGCACCCATATTAATGTAACTTGTGCATGCTTTATCATATTTTTACCATGGCATATGGCTATCAATGTGGCATAATTTTTACCTTTTCAAACTCCACTACTGGAAGCCACATGTGTTTAGCTTACATATGTCAAGATATTTTATGGTGTCATCATGATGACCTTTGGTGTCTGCTTTTGATATTGAGATATTGAGAGAATTAATTCTGCACACTTCCACAATCATGTGAAACAACTGCAATTGCATGTGAAGGGACAATGAGGCTAGCCTTTCCATTGGGCTAAGGAGTCATAAAGAAGTATAGTTAAATGGTGTGAATGCAAACTTGATACAATATGAATGATGGTAGTGTATGGAAGGATTGAAAAGTACATATGGAGAGGTGAGATAAGACCTATGGAGGGGTGTGGACATATGAAGGAGATATATGGTATGACAAGTTCAAACTGGTGAAACATTAGAAAAATTATACTTGAGAGGGGTAGTCCATTTTTTTGCTTTTGCTCTAGACTCTCTTGTGAATATATTTTCTTGCGTTCCTATTGTTTGGCCCATGTATCAGTGCTTGATTTCTTACTAGGATAGGGGCTCAAATAAGAGTAAAGGAAAATAATGAAGTGCATCTTTGACTAGTTTTAGCTTTAGCATTTTATTTGCTCTTTTATCTTATTGCTATCTCCTATATTCACTCCAAATGAAAATGATAAAAGAAGGTGAAGCATATCCCCTATTCATTCTTGCCATTGTTCTGTCTTGGTATATCCCATGAGTTGAAGAAGAGCTTTAATATGGTTATTTCTATTGGTCAAGCTCATAAAAAAATTGACACCTGCAATTTCCAACCTTATTGATATTTAAAACTATGCTTCTTATTTTATTTCTCTTTTGTCCTTGGACTTCACTCTTTTGGCATAATTTTTGTGTTCTTGAGAAAAAAATGTTAATGGGGGAGAAGTTCCAACAACCACTAGAGTAATATTAGCTAACATCTGGATGGTTTTAATTAGGTTTGCTATTGGGTTACCATCAATTAACATGCTTGCCTTAGCTAACATTGAGAAGGCTAAGATTAATCAAACTCTTCCTCCAATATTTTTGTATCTCCTCTTGGCATAGGAATATTTAGGCTTAACTATAGTATCTGCCTGGGAATATTTTGTATTCCCATATTTTTCTTTTACTAAGACCTATGCACCATACACCCTTAATATGAGATTATTCCTTAGGAGTGAGTTGTCACTGAGAAAAGAATTCCCCCTTTATATAGGTTTTCATCCTAAAGAAATCATCATTTGGCTCATATTTTCAATCCTCTTTTTTTTAAGCTTGACTGTATCCAACTCTCGAGAAGCAACATTTATCATCATACCTCATAATTAGCTAGATCATGTGATATTATCTATATATTTTTGAAAATATTTTGCTATTCCTTTGGTTGTTTGCCCTATTTTTTTGCTATTATACAACTTTTATTTAGTAGCTGACTTATTTACACAAAATTATGGAATGAAACTGCATGCTGATTGGTTCTTAGTTTCTAAATTTTGTATTTGAATATGTAATGACCAGACCAAGTAATGACAAATTTGCATTTTTCTCTCCGATATCTATCTTGATGAGCATAACTTACCTTGTCAAAGCTCTGCCATATCTTTTACTTTGAGTATGTATCTATTTTCAAGCTTTATTGAAAAGCAGTATAGGAAACTAGTGTTAGGGACTCTTAATGATTACTTGAGTTGTTGATTACCTTTTTTATGCATATCAATCTATGTGCTAGCCCATTTATTGAAAATTTAATATTTCCAACAAACATAAAGCTCTCAGGTTGGTAATGCAATGCTAAATTTTCTCTTATCGAGAGTTAGTCTCCCAATTTATTTCCCATTTTTTTTTGGGATTGTTTGTTGAAATGTACCCCCAACTTTAATTTGTGAAGAATCATAGTTGATTGATAGATTGTGCTTATTTTTTGAGCTTAAATATAGTGTGATATTGATACCCTTGAAGGATGATCATTGTCAATTGGCCTTTGCTCATCTTTTATCCAATCAATTACCTCCATTTTGGCTAACTTGTAGATATCTTGAGCTAGATTTACCTTGTATTATTTATATCTTTGCATGTGAAAAGGTTTAATTTTTTAGCATGAATCCAAAAAAGTTTCCTAATGCATGGGATAATTATATGTGCATCATCTTGTACTATTTGCATTAAAAATATTTTTGACAAACCCATTCTAAATGTTGGAGGTACATATACTACTATGACATCCTAAATTGCTACTAAATCTAGCATTCTATGTAGTCACACTGACACCTTTTCAAGTATACCCATTATTTTTATTAGCATTTGATTGAATTGTATTATCCCACGCTCCACTTTAGTGTATTTCAAGATCAAAGTGTTGCAGATTGCCTTAGATATGATAGTGACTTCAACTTCATGATCTATTAAGAAGTTATGTAACACCCATCCATCCAATCACACTGATAAATAGAACAATGAAGGGTTAGCTTTTATTATACCAACAGATGGTTTCTTATATACCTTTTTAAAATCCAAATGAGAAACTATGCATGTTATTGAGCTTTCCAGAGCTATTTCAACAAGATTAACTTATCTAGAAACTAAGAGATTTTCCTTCAACCCTCCTTCTTTTAGATGTTGCTTGTTGTATTATGAATTGCTTATGTTATCCTCTAAATTAGACTTTTATATAATTCAACCATATATTGCCATTGTCTTCTTAATATAGTCGGTTAATATTGTCTTGCCATTGTAGTATAATTTGATTATGCTTTACATATTAACCCAAATTTTTTCATTCTAGGATATCCCTTTGTGAACACAAAATTATACTCAAATCATCTTCTTTAGGTTCCTCTTCCTTTCCCTTGCATTTCCTAATTTTTGTCTTTGATTTCTTCTGCCTACTATACCTATACTAATAGGGAATGTTAATCAGATCTTAAGATTGGATCTAGTTCCCTTGTCATGGTCTTAGACTCTTTTGAATTATCAGATTCATCACTTTTATTATAATAGCTATCAAATTTTGAATGCCTATACTCATCCAAATCAGAGGTTGTTTCTTGTTTTTAGTTTTTGGCTATCAGAAGATATTATGTATTTTTCTCCCTAATGTGCATGACTTGGATTTCTGAGAGAGAATATTCTTGAGGACTATTTTGATAGGGATAACCAACCATCATCTATGTTGATTTATGATATTTATCTCATTGGTTAGGCACTGAACCATAGTCTTAGTTCATAAACTTCTTGATATTCCCAAGTTCCCATAGTAGATTTTTTTAATTATAGTAGGAATTGTTGGAAATGACCTTGGCCAATTGCTTAATCATGGGAAGGAAAGTGTAGGAGAAAAATTCATGGATCTAGGTGGAAAAGTTCCTACTAAAATAAGCATATTTTTTGTATAGATAGCCATTTGGAAGATTTGAAAAAAAATTCTCTCATTGGACTATTGAATCAAAATACTCAAATCTAAACAAAAAGCATGAAGATAGTATATGTATGCTTTAACATGTGAAGGCCTAATTCCTTAGGGAATCTTGTTCTAGGTCACTCTGAATTTGATGTTGAAGTCTATGATATGTTCATGAGGCAACCTTTGTATAAAAAATAATTGATTGAGCAATGGGAAATGATCTCTTGGATCATCATGATGTCCTATTAAGGGTTCAACTAGGTCTGCCTAGGTCCTTATACTATTACCCTCCAGGGTATGATACCAATGCAATATCTTACCTCAAAGAGATAGCATGAGAATCTTGACCATCACATATTCAAATAAAATATTGTGTAGGGTGGATAAAGCCACTACATCTTGATAATGTTCATAAGAGGTCTTTCCACTACCATCATAAGTGGGTAAAGTATTTAATGTATCTTGAGGAATATCATGGAGCTTTAAGATATTCAGTGGTCACACACTATTCCATGCAGGAAAAATTTTCCTACCATGTTTTTGGTAGTATATTTATGCAACCCTTTGAAAGGTAGTTGGTGTATTTTTTTGGTTTTTCGGTACTATTACCATTTGATCCCAAGTTCTTTTCACGAGTAGAGTAGCCAATTTTTTTAATTCTTGAACCAAAAAAATTGCTAGGTGAACATAATTTCTCTGCTTATAAGAAGAATAATTCTCGCAAAAATCTTGAGTCCTCCGATAATGGGCAGGACAGATGTGTCCCACCAATTTTCTAATTTTTTTTAGGGAAGTGAGATTTGTGTCCCATCGAGCATGCTAAAAAATCTTGGTTACCTAAGTGGATGAGTTGCAATCTAAATATCTCGGCCAATATTGGAAGACCCAAAATGGAGTTTTTTGAGTCAGCCTCTAGAGTAGACTGATTCATATAATTCTAGCTAAACTAACAAAAAAAGAGGGGTTGTAGACTAAAGTAAGAAATGCATAAGGTTAGAAGCTAGGACTTAAAATGGAATGGATTCAACAACATCAAGAGACACAAATGCATGAGAGTCTCATTCCCTTAATTAAACTAAAATGTCTAACAAACCAAATATCATCATATATTTCAAAACATTAAACTATTAAGCACACACATCTAAGAATTCTAAGAATTGAAGAAACAACATTCTAGTGAGAAATCTAGATAGCATAATAACTCTTTAAAGCATAAACCATTCATTAAAATTTTACAAAAATGTTTAATGGGAAAGTCATACATACATATTTTGGAACAATATTTGATAAAGGCCAAACAACACATTAGCTTTCATTAAGGGGTGTATAGCCTTCAATCATACAAAATGAATAATTATAAAAGCTAAAGAGCTAACCATTTGAATGAGCTACATTCAAGTATATATAGATTTATAATTACATTAAGTTATCCTAACATCATTGCTTTCAATATGGAGTGTAGGTGTGTCAAAATAGGTGTAGGAGATAGTTATTGCTTTCATCTCAACTACACTCAATTACCTCAAGTATGTGTTGTTAATGTGTTTGGCCTAGATTTCTTTTGTAGAGCTAGCTTGCATGCTGCATCTTCTGATTCTAACAATTTGTTGATAATCCACTCTTTTTTGTTACATTGAACCAACTGAGCGAGGATAGATGTATGATGTAGGTATATTTAGCCATTGAGATATCTAATAGCAATGATATTGGGCAATTAATTGTCATGCAAGGATCTTGCTAATTAGGATGGATTTAGATCCTATTTGTAAAATATGGCAATGTAAAGGAATTTTCCTTCATACCAAATTGTTTACCTTAGCTAGATATTGATTCGATGGTCATTATTTCATACTGGATTCTTTAGCCTTGTTGATGACGTAAGTAGTTTTAATGGTTTGACCAAAAATTAGCCAAATTTTGCATTCTTTGTATTAGATTCCAATTTTTTTATTCCACTCTAATGATGTCACTGCTTCTAGAGTCCGACCATATTTTACACACAGTTGCATTTACCCATGCATAGCACCAAAAGTTGATATTATTCTTGGACCTTGGTATTTCATTATCAAATTTTGTGCCTTAGAATTATTTTTTATCCAACACTCATTTTGGTTTTATTAAAATTTTAAGCTTCTGATGATATCATTGCTTCAAAATCTTGACACTCTTAGAAACCTTGCAAAGTATCTTGACTTGATGCCAAACCAAATGCCTTAGAATATTTTTTACTTAGGTCATTCTTCTATATCATGTTGGATTTTCATGCAACAATGGTGACATCAACATCATTATTTGTCCAACCTTATTTAATATTGGTCCACAATTTCATATTCATTAAGCTCTACCTTAACGCCAGAAACTGGAGCATTAGCATTCTCAACTAGCTTCTTATTTTTGAGAATGCCAGATGCCAAAGCATTAGCATTGTGAACTATCTTCCTCTTTTGGAAAATGTTGAATGTCAAATTTTTATCATGCATTTATTGACATTAATATTTTAAATGTTTGACCACTTTGTACTTAGCCAGAAACTGCATCTGGTTCTTAAGATATTGTTTATCCAAGCGTAAAACTTTTAGAAAGTCCTACCTTTTGAATTTTTTGCTAGATTGTATTGTCTTGAAATTAATTTTACTTTGGTAAGATTCTACTTATTGCTCTACTACTGGTCTACCTATTTTTTACATTTGGTCATGCATTTCTACTCTTCACATTGTTTTGAAATTTTTTTGGCTTGATTTTTATCTTCTCTTTCTAGCTAACTTTGCCTTAAGAGCTTCATCCGATGTTGAAATTAATACCTTTAAACTATTGAATACAATTTAATATACTTGTGCCTTAAAAAATGCCTACAAGGTTTGATCAAAATTACAATCTAGTTCACATGTCAAGGTTGTGGATGTAGGTGGTGAAATTTACCTACATGTCTTAAGCGATTTGTCATCACTTTGGAGACGATCTTATATTCCATATTATATAGGCTTATGGTATTGAATGAATCAAATAATTTTACATTATTTTATTTTAGGATCAGGGCAAGATATATTACATTTATTTTTTAAGGTATGCACAGATTGTTTTACCCTAGATTGTTCCACTACAACCAATAAATAATCCTTCATTGTTTCCTAGTTATTTTGATAGAATGATACCAAGAGCCCATATGGACCTAGGGATATATCTTTATCAAAAGAGAATTGAGTTTAATGAATGCTATTATCTTCATCTATTATAACTAAAGACACTTCTTGTAGTAGAATATTTTGGTAAAAAATCCTTGTCTTTTTTTTTTTTTGCTTTGGTCTTCAATCCAAACCCCTTCTATTGATTTAATTTACTAATTCTAGATGTTGATCTCTATACTATTTCAATATTGTAAAAAAAACTTTTTGTTTTTATCTCCTTCTTTTAACCAATTCTATCTCAATTTTAGTTTCGAATTTTTTTATTCCTTACTCAAAATATTATGATATTCACTAAGCAACTCCCTTTCCTCCAAGCTTGGATTATTGTGCTCACCTTTTTGAAATTTTAAAATTTTCTCTTTTAGTTCTTATTTCTTCTCAAAAATATTTTCGAAAGTGTTCTTGTTCCATTCTTTTAATCTATATGCCATTAATTTATTTTTTTGGAAGTGTATATAGCCCATCCTTTTCTAAAGAATTTCATTTCTACATTATCATATCAATGAATTGAGGAAGGTCTTCCTACATATGCTAATATTTAAAATATGATATTTTTTTATTCACTTACCACCATTTTAACTCTTATTGACCAATGATCTTAACCAATCCTTGTTAAAGTATTACTTTTAGAACAAGTCCCTTCATCTAGCCAATGATTTGAGAGTATGCATCTATCTAATATTTTTGCTATTAGATTTTGGCTTGTCCTATTATTGGTCTATGCATAGTTGTCCTCTTCAAACTCAACCTCCCATAGATTATTATTTTGAATAAAAGCTAATAAATATCCCATAGATTGGGTTATTTTCCTAATTTTCCTAAATTTTCATCCAACTTGCTTATGGCATTAAAAAATGCTATGATCATGAATCCGGTTTCTTTGTCTTTACTTCTCATAAATGCTTAAATCCCACTTAATACTTATGATTTTCCTGACTAAGTTGTAGGTCCATAAATATTGATAAGGATGAAATAAATATCTACAAAGTAACATGCGATTAATGAGGCTATCCAATGCCTAGTTTTATGAATGGTTTCATAGGAGGTTCTAACTAGATTTCAATATATTATAATTCCTCCTACTACCCTTCTAAATCCATAATATCCCATTCACATCTTGCCCATACTACTTCCATAGTTTTGGAAAATTCTTTGTTTATCATTTTAGTTTTTAGGATACAAAGAATATTAGACTTATTACTTAAATAGAAGTCCCTGATACACCTCTAATTTGACAAGGCATTAACACCCCTTATATTCCATGAGATGGTAATCATGTCTCATTAGGGGATTTATTTTGATTAGGTAGATGAAGGGGTTTTGAAAGGGTCCTAAAACCTTTACAAAGGGGTTTTGGAAGGGACCCCAAACCATTACAAAGCCAAATAGTATTCAATAAGCTCAAAAGAAATACATCAATGGGATTGAATCCAAATTTTGATAAGAGGATCTGACATCAAATAAATAATGAATCCAACAATCCCATCTTAACTCCAATTTAAAATTCAAATTTAAAAAAAAAACACCAGAAGAGAAAACCACCGTGAGTTTTGAGACACTCAAGAAATATTGGGAAAATTCAAATAAAATTTTTGCCAAAGATTGAAGATGAAAAAATCCTACTGAATGAGTGTCTGATAAACCAGTGATCAGTGACCAACCACCAATGGACTACATACAGGACATGAAGAGAAACAATCGGATAACGAGGATGAGGCACTAACAAATACCGATAAAAGAGATAAAATAATTTTGTTTGCTTGAAATATGAAATTCCCCGATTCACTTGATGAAAAGAAGAGCAAAAGGAATTAAATAAATTTTTTGGCTTGCTATGAAGCCCTCAAATCACACCCAAAATTAAAATGAAAGAAAATTGAGCTCTCAAAGAAGAAAAACTATAAAACCCTAGGAGCGCTTGAAAAAAAACATAATCCTGCCCAATGGGAGAAACAAACCATGGAACCCATCCTTTAAGAGGCATGTCGTCCAACCAGTAGTTGAAACCACCAAAAATCCCATCGAAAAATAAGATCCTGCCTGAACACAATCCCATATTTACAACTGTCCATGAAGAACATGGGCCTTCCAAAAAACACATAAAAAAATGGAGCTTTGAAACCTTGGCATCCATCATAGCCAAAGAATCTAGATCAGTCAACTAGCCCACCCCCAAAAACCCAACAAAACTAGGAGACCCTACCAGATGGAGGGGTCATTAGCAAACTCCTTAGTCCTTCCTCACTATCCATTGAGCAAAAGGTCTTCGCCTAGAATATGGTCAAGAAAGAGGTAAGACCAAAAAGGACTGCAAAGAAGGAACCCTCTAATCAACACCCATATCCAAAAACAACTACCAAAATTATTCTAGATTAAAAGACCACACACCCACCAGTCAGAGTGACTAGACATCATAAGCATATATCCACTAAAATTGAGGGCATAAGGTATCCCCCTATAAATTAACTAGATAAATAGTAAGACCAAATAATTTCATAGAGAGAAACATGACTGCCCATCACTAGCAACCAACAACAAAGACTTAAGAGGATAGAAAACCAGCCAAACCAAAGAAATCTACAACCCTAAACAAATAAAACCAGCCAATATCCCATATTCACAACCAATCTAAGTGAATCCATCAATTGCCCAACCATCCTCCCAACCCTCCAATTAGGGTTCCAGTTGACCCAACCTTCCTTCGAGCTGCAAACTAACAAGTGAAAGCAGTGCCATCTATCAAAGTTATTCTCTACCCAAAAGTGCATCCACCTGGCTGTAGAGTCACGTTTCCAAAAATTTAGGCTCAAGCCATATTAGGCCCTCTCTACCATGGTGAGGCTCAGGCCCTCTTAGGCCCTCTCTGTCATGGTGAGGCTTAATCCCTCTCATATCATTAAGGGCTATTGGCCCCTCATGCAAATTACCAATATTATTTTATTTTTTGGTAAAGAGAAGCTTAACCAACTTATATTGTGTTCCTTTCTCTATTTTTGCTCTTGCCTCCCTAGATCTTGTTTGAGAATTTAAAGGTTTTTCTGTTTTTGGCCTACCAATATCAGGAGTAGGTTTGATTATTCTATTTCTTAATATTCTTTCACAACTTTTATTTTTATTAGATTTATCCTCTCTTGGTTCTACTAAGGAAGCTTTTGATTTATATTATTTATTTTTTGGCATTTCCTTGTTAATGGTAGAGGTATTAACATATAACACTATATTTTCTCTACCACTTTCCTTCTCTTGAATGGTGCATGGTACTTCAAGAGAGTCTTTAAAATAAGATGAGACACATTCCTTAGGTCCAATAGGAATGTTCATTCCTAAATCAAAATTATATTGAGTAGACAATTCCTTGTTAATCTTATTATCCTATTGTACCATATCTTCTAAGATCTAATATACTTTTACCTCATAGTCTAAAGCTTCAAAAGAATTGATATTCTTCCAATATCCTTACTCGTTGGTCTCCATTATTTATTTACTTTCATATGTCTAGACCTATTTTTTGGAAGTTGAAAACCATCCTCATCTATATCCATTTGTAAGTTTCTCTTGTAGTTTTCTACATATGTTTTTGTTGGAATCTTCTTAGGGCATGATCTCTTAATATGCCCCATCTCATGACATCTTCTACATATAAAAGATATATTTTCATAATTTATGGTTTGGATCCATAATTTATCCTCATGCTTAAGAATATTTGATTTTAGTAAAGACTTATTTCTATCATTCATGACCGATATCTGAGCATAAATATCCAAGACTTCATCTTTATATGCAAAGCCTTTATACCAATGAACAAGGAAGAGTCCCAATATTCCCACAAACCAAGGACCCTATTTTAGAATTCTATCTCTTTCCTTACTATAACAAAAAATGGCTAAGAATAAACCTTTTGGAATAAAGGATAGACTTACTTCTAGAGACTTCTCCTATAAATCTATTTTCTCAAATCTAAAACCCCTAGGGAAAACCCATTAGATTTACCAATGATTGCCTTATCTTTGAGCAATGAGAATCATTAATCCATGAGGTCCTACCTAACCTCTACTACTAGGGATAATTCTAAGGATTTAGTTGTAAATAAATCCATGGGAAGGACACTATAACTCAATATCTACTAAAATTTACCAGTATATCCTATAGTGATTATATTATTTGAAAATAAACCTACAATAATTTGCATGCAAAACTTCAAAAATAATGAAGGGATAAATGAAACTTATCTAAAACAATTATGCCCAAACAAAATTTCTTACCCCATTGATGCCCTAGCCATTCATTGCGCTTCTCATAATCCTTAGTTGATAAATATCTACAATTTTTTTGTGACTTGAAAAATCGTTGTTGCTCTTATTTCATATGGCTAACTTTATAGGATCATATCTCTGTCAATATTGTTCATTTTTTTTATTTGTGGAAAACATCCCAAAAAGGATGCCACTTTCGAGTAAGACCCAAGGAGGTAGGGGTATCCATTCCACCAAAATCGCCCAGGGTACGATCCTAGCCTACCACCTTTGACATACTCAAGGAGCTAACAAACACACTAACCTATCCAAAAACCATGCACCCATCTAATAGATGCAATGAGAAACAAGGTTGCATATGACAATAAAATGGATGCTTATTTTATTAATATTGGAAATGAATCTCAATTACAATCATGCCCCTCTTAGGGTCACCCAAATTTTGATACAATCAATACAATTTCAAATCCCCCAATGGGGTAGGTACAATATTAATGCTCTCTAAATAGTCGCAAACTGCTCTAGGGTGGATTTGACCATATTATTAGCATTGAGGAAGGTATTTGATAGTTGAACCTCCTTTAGACCCGATTCCCTGCGGTCAAGAAATAACAAAGAAACATTAAAAGCATTGGGAACCTCTCATGATGAGGTCCTTTGAGGAAATTGAACACAGATGCTATAAACATATGAAATCAAGAAAGCATACAAAATGTGTTAAACTTATGTTAAATTGATAAATATTCCTAGATATGCATAAAGGAATAATACAACTAACTATTTAATGACCTACTTATGTGAAATAAAGCATGACAGCATGGAAAGAAGCCATTAATGTTCTAAATGCTATAATGAAGTAAATCTACTCAAATATTTAATCCGATCAGTCAAAGTCTCTAAAATATCAAATAAAGCATTAAATTGACTAATCTAACCTAGATAAGCACTCTACAAAAAGAACAATAAGGGGATCTTACACTTGTTGCAAATCGCAACTCAGATGAGCAGTTTGCACTGTGAACCGTGATTGACAACCATGGTGAGCAACTTAGTAGTTTTTCCCTCCAATTATAGGGCTATGGACTTGATCCTCCTTGTCAAATTGATGATCAAGGGTCGCCTCAGTGTCCTCTAACAGGTTTGACGGTTGAATTGCTCAATAGGGTCTCTGTTTGCCCAAATTGGCATTTTTAGGTGTTCTAGCTCCTTAGGGCATCCATGGCATGAATTGGCATGATTCTCAATTAGGTGACAATTGACTAGAAACACTCCCTCTCAATGCACTCAACTGAGTCCACAATTTGACAAGGCTTCGCTGCCACAATTCTCAATGCTTGCTCTCTCACTATTTAGATAGTTCTTCGTTATCAAAATGCACTATATCATTGCCATAATTCGAAGGGGTACTTATAGGACTACCCAAGGGCTAGGGGTGGCTTCATGGAGAAGCCAAGATCAAGAAGGGGTGGTTAGGACAATTGGATTAGAAGCTTCCATCCTTTAACCACCTTCTTCTAGAACAAATGGTCGTTCAAACCAATTTGACTCGGATGAATGCCAATTGAACTTCAGTTAAGACCGTAGGTGACAACTGCGGTTTAGATTGTAGACCATAGGTCTCAGACATGGTTCAGACTATAGATCGTAGGTCTCAGTCATGGTTCAGACTGATTAGTCCAAGCAACCCAAATTGAGTGGTTAGAACCACTGCTCTATCTTGGAGTTTGTCCAAGATATTCCATATGATATTGTAGCATGTCCATATGAGTAGTCACCTTCGGCATGACGCGTTTTAGGTGTCTACACACACAATAAGATATAAAATTAATAAATAAATAAAAATAATAATAATAAAAAAAATAAATAAAAAACATGCTCCTTGAGTGTGTCAAAAAGATAAAGCACAACCAAGCACACAGAAAATAAGAAAAAAAAAAACCACAACACGAACCACATAGAAAAAACACAAGAACAACATACCAAAACACAAACATGACAAAAACAACAGAACACTACAAAGACATAACCAACAAAAACATGAAAAACACAAACAAACAAAACCTACAAAATAAATAAATAAAAATAAAAAATAAAAAAACAACCAACAACAGACAGTAAACAAAAACAAAAAACATAGAAAACACTTACACACAAAAAACATGAAATAACACAAACATACATAAACACAAGAACAAGAACAACAAAAACACAAGAACAAATAGAAAAAACACAAAACAACAAAAACACAAGAACAAAAAAAGAGAAGCAAAAATAAAGCAAGAAGAAACTAGGTACCTTCAGAACTGGAGCCATCCAAAGAAATGATAGAAAGAAGAGCTTCCCTTATTTGTGAAGCCCACCATCTAGGAGGGTGGCCATAACAAATAAGATCACCTTTGTCCAAAGCCCAATTAGCTAAAGCATCAACACTCTTGTTTTGATTTTTGACCACATGATTGTAATCAACTTTCAAAAATCCCCTCTAGATTAATTGAATCTTCTCAATAATTATTTTTATTCTCCAATCAACCTTATGATTCTTAGAAGGATTCTTCAAAATATTAATCATGAGTTGAGAGTCGACTCCACTAACACCTTTTCCCATCCAACCTTAGTAGCCTCCTGAAGGCCTTTG
The DNA here is from genome assembly GCA_028583015.1 of Wollemia nobilis. Lineage (NCBI taxonomy): Eukaryota > Viridiplantae > Streptophyta > Pinopsida > Araucariales > Araucariaceae > Wollemia > Wollemia nobilis. Next base: position 3,651,199 of record JAQPPZ010002515.1, read on the forward strand.
AGGATACCATACCCCTCAGCAAGGTTATTGGAAAGAATACCCAAATTCTCAAGCAAAAGTAAAAACCAGGGAGCCATCTGAAAGTCTACCAATTCCTCCCGCACTAGCTTTTCCAGGGTTCCCTCTAGAGGCTCCATCAGTATTGACTTTACCAAAATCCTTAGGAGGAGGTTGCCAATTTCTTGTCCTATCCATCTTACAAATACTTACATTCCCTTTAAGATGGTTGCCCTTAGCAGATTTAATCTTCAATATTTGCATCACTTGATCCCATTTTTGGTGGAAGTTTTGGGGGTGATTAAGGAGTTGATGGACTGATTCAACTAAGTTGGCTATGGTCTTCTACCAAATATAGTGAATATCCTTCCTATCTTGATTAAAAATTTGACTGTTCCTTTCATTCCAGATATTCCAAAGAAGAATGGTAGAACCCATCCAAACTAACTGCCTAATAAAATGATCAACACCCTCTTGTTTAGGCCAATCCCTCCAAATCTGTTCAAAAGTTGAAAAATTGGACCACTGTAAGCCAAGTAAAGTGGCCATTCTCCTCCATAGCTCAGAGGCTAAAGTACACTCAATAAAAATATGGTTGAGAGTTTCTACATTCTCTCCACACATTTCACATCTAAAAGGGCCATGAAAACCATGCTTCATAAGTTGCTCACCAGTAAGCACCCTACGATGCAATAAAAGCCAAATAAAGAACCTCACCTTAGGCCAAAGCTTTTGAGCCCACAACTGAGAAAATATGTCAGAATATTGGTTGGGATTATTCTGGCATAAGGTCAAATAACCTTGAGCAACTGAATACTCACCCTTAGTAGTGATGTTCCATCCAAAACAATCTTTTTCATGGGACCAAGAGAGAGACCTCATATGAAGGATGCCTTGGATATCTTGTCTTTGCCTTTCTGGGATTTGAATAGGCCAGTCCTCAATAGGGATCCAATATCTACCAACCTTTGAATTACCAGTATGGTACCGACAGTAATTAGCCACCTTTATCCAGTTAGCTCGGTGAAGCTCCTCCATCCAAGGCCTCCAATCGAGAAACTGAGTTATCAAAGGCTTGTGACCATCCCAAGAATCTATCCAAAAATTTGCCTGTTGACCATTATGAATGATCCAAAATAAATTTTTCTTTATCAAATCCTCACCAGTCTTAAGAACTGCTAAAATGGGAGAACCTTTGGTAGGAAGATGATAGCGAACAAGGTCTTCAGGACTTTTGTTCTCAACATATTTAGCACGGAGATTATTGGCCCAAAGAGCATTGGGGTTATGCAACATTCTCCAATATAATTTAGCAGCTAAAGCTTTGTTGTTATTAATAGAAGACCGGAATCCTAACCCCCTTGATTCTTAGGAAGACATAAAGTGTCCCATTTCACCAAGGCCCATTTTCTTTTTTCCTTAGTACCACTCCAGAGGAATCGATGACTGATTTGATCTAGATCTCGAAGAACGGCCTTTGGGATATTCAACATGGAAGAAACATAAATAGGAATAGCTTGAAGGACTGATTTTACCAAGGTGATTCTACCCCCCGAAGAAAGCCACCTATTGGTCCATTTTCCAATTTTCTTCTTGACTTTGTCCAACAACCAATTCCAATATTTTTTTCTGCCTTTGAATATTGATGGGAATACCTAAATAAGTGATCGGAAGGGAGGACTTATTATATCTTAATTTATCCAAGACCATGGATTCCTGTCTGGCAGAGCAGTGAAAGAAAATAACTTTAGATTTGTCTTCATTGATCAACTGCCCAGTAGCCTTAGAAAAATAGCTAATGATTTGCTTAAAGTTAGAAGCTTCCTTAACTGTAGCTTTACCTAAAAGAGTAGAGTCATCAACAAATTGAAGATGAGAGATAGGTCTAGCTCCATGAGCAATGGTAACTCCCTCAAGGATTTTGTTATCCCTCTTCTTGGTTATAGTCCTCCCCAAGCATTCAACAAGAATGATGAATAAATAAGGGGAAAGCGGGTCACCTTGCCTAATACCTCTGGAAGCAGGGAACGACTGAGAAGGCCTACCATTGATAAGAACTAAGTAGGAAACTGAAGAGATACATCCCATAATCCAATCTATCCAATGCTTAGAGAAACCAAATTGCCTCAAAACTTTGATAAGGAAGTGCCAATCCACTCTGTCATAAGCTTTGGATAAGTCTAACCGAATGAACATGGAAGGAGATTTTTGCATATCCATGGAATGGATGGCTTCCTGAGCCAGAACTATCTCATCTACTATTTGACGCCCTTCCACATAACCCCCTTGTTCAGGGGAAATAATCTTATGCAAAAGAGGCTTCAACCTTTCTGCCATGATCTTAGTAATGATTTTGAGGAGAACATTACATAAAGCAATAGGTCTAAAAGTTGAGATGTGATCAACCTCTTGAGCTTTTGGAACAAGAGTAATATAAGTTTTATTGATAACCTTCAAAATATCTTTGGCTTTCCTGGCTTCTTCCACCACCTCTAATAAATCAGCATGAAGGATATCCCAGAACTCTTGGTAGAACTCAATGGGAAAACCATCAGGACCTGGGGTTTTCCCTTTTTGCATTTTAAAAACTACATGTTGAAGCTCATTGATAGTAACAGGAGCAGTTAAAATAGAGTTCTCCTCAGAAGTGATAAGAGAAGGGATAGCTTGAAGAACATTTTGTTGAGAAGCTGAGTCAAGAGGAGTAGCAACAAAAATATTGGAAAAGTAATCGACAACAATAGAGCTCATGCCATCCCAAGTATAGACGACATCTCCAGAATCTGATTTTAGGGAAGAAATAAAGTTGTGAGATCTACGAGCTAGAAGATATTTGTGGAAGAAATTTGTGTTTCGATCTCCTTCTTTGAGCCATTGAATTCTAGATTTCTGCTTCCATAAGAGTTCTTCTCTTTTTTCCCATTCCTCTAACTGAGTTGTGAGCTTAATTTCATCTGCACTTCTATTCTCTGTGAGGCCATCTAAATGGATTTTCTTATTCAAGTTTTCAAGTTGAGCAATAACTTCATATTTTTTTTATGAACATCCCCAAACTCCTTCCAGTTCCAAGTCTTGATTTTGGATTTAATGTATTGCAGTATTTTGGCAAAATAGAACATCTTAGTCCCATACCTAGGCTTACCTTCCTTCCACCATTGTTGCACACGAGGTCTAAAGGAACTGTCTCTAAGCCACATTAATTGAAAATGAAAAGGAGAGAAACTCACATTGGTTTTCCAGATTTCCACCATGATTGGCCAGTGATCCGAACCAGCATTGTTAAGAGTCTTCACTTTAGGAATGTGACCCTGGATTAAGAAATTTTTAGAGAGCAAAAACCTATCCAATCTCTCCATTATACATGCTAAGCCTTACCTTCTGTTAGACCAAGTCATAAGGCCATTATCTGGTTGGATGTCCACAAGATGGAGGTTTAAAATATATTCGCTCATGAGGTCAGTGCTTTTGTCCAAATTTTTGTTTCCTCCCATTTTCTCATCCAAAGAGAGGATGGTATTGAAATCTCCTCCAATCAAGATCCAAGCTTCAGGAAAATGAGAGATAATGTGAGTAATATTCTTCCACTGACTTCTTTTTTCCTCCAAAGCAGTCGGAGCATAAACAATAATGCAGAGCATAATTTGGTTGGAATGTCTACTTTGAATAGCTATAGCCAAAATACCCAAACTGCCAACCATATGGTGAATAACTACCTCTTTTGGGTCCCAAAGACAAGCAATGCCACCAGAAGTCCCCTGGGAACTGAGGGAAACCACTTTTCCAACTGGTCAAATTTTACTAGCAATTGAGTCCATATCCTCCATTGACATCTTCATTTCTTGAAGGAAAACAAGATGTGGATGATTTATCTGAATCATTCTTCTAATTTCATTTTGTTTTGAAAGACTCCCTTTGAGTCCTCTAATATTCCAAGTGATGATCTTCATTAATACCAGTGCTAAAAAAATTGGGAAGGGCATTAATCTTACCTTCCTCTACAAGCTTTTCACCTTCTTTTACCATATGATATTGATTGGTCTTGCGACCTGCCTTTTGATTAGAATCCATCTTCAGTTTTTTTTCCCTATTTCTTGACTTACTCCAATTGAATCTGAGATGGCTTGTAACCTTGAAGAATGCTCGTACACAGCCAGAATTTTACTAGAGGGTTCAACAGAGTCTATATTGGGACCTGTATTATTTGAAGTTTTGACATTTAAAGGATTGTTTTTCTTGTGTAAATTTTCTCCCTTTTTTTTCTTGTTGAAAACCTTTGATTTGTTGGTTTATCTCTGAGTTCTTCCCTTCATTTTTAAATTGTGTTTCTAAGATTTCTGTTTCTACTATTTCCCCTTCCTCACTTGGGACATCATTTGTGGAAAGGATTTCAAACATATTAGCAGATGACTTTGATTGATCTTTCATAACTGGTTTTTTCTGAGTGTTCTTCTTCTTAGGCAGTTGGAAACCTGCTGAGTTTATATCTTCTTTCTTTTGATCAGGAATTTTATTTGGGCAAGCACTAGCCAAATGACCATATTCATGGCAAATTCTACAACGAAAAGGAATGTTCTCATAGTCCACTACTTGCTCCCAAGTGTCTTCCCCAAATTGTAATGTGATATTTTTAGGTAGGGGTTTGTCAAAATCCATTAAAACACAAATCCGAGCATAAATAATATGTTCAAAATTTTGAGTACAATCAAAAGTCATCATAAAAGTTCCTAAAGAGTTCCCAATTGAAGAAAAAATAGTAGGATTCCAAAATTCAATAGGGAGGCCAAAGAGTCTAACCCACACGGGAGCTATAGAAGGCATCTCTTATTCGACTTTAAATTTAGTATGCCAGGGCTTCATGAAAAGCCCTGCCCTTCCAAAAAACAGGGACCCCCTTGAAAATTTTTCTCTCTATCTTCATTATTTGCAAATAAAACAAGAAAATAACCATTTGGATAGATAGAGATTTGTAACTCACCTTTAGTTTTCTAGCTTTTTGCAGCCCAAACTTTGAAAGCAGGTAGGCTCGGACGAAAACCCACGAACCGACAAATTAGTCCTCTTTTTTCCAGATCTTCAATGCCAGTTTGAATGTTACCCATATCAAGCTTAACAATAGGAGTTCCATCAATTGCTTTAAGACATCCTGACTCCGTTTTCCTGGGATCAATCTTGGGCATTCTTAGAGGTTTATGGGAAGCCCTAAGATTAATATTAGCATTGGGCTGAGGCTGTCCACCATGGAGGGCATCCCTAAAATTCATTTTTGGGGCTGAGTCTTCAAAATTCTTACCCTTGACAGGGGTTTGCACAGTAGATTTATTTTGTGGGTGCACCTTAGCACCAGATTTACTTGAGATCTGAGCCATTTTTTTATCATCTACTTGAAACTTGTTTCGTGATCTCTTTAATCCTTGCCCTAGACGCCGAGGAAAGGTATGGTTTTCACTTTTATTTTGTGCAGCAAATTGGAAGCCGTTGTCACTCAAGTTCACAACATGATCTATTGGAAGATAAATTTCTAACCCATCTTGGATCCCTTGCACCATATCCTGCTAAAATATTGAGTGAAGTTCAATACTGGACATGTGTTGTACACAAATGCTTGAGATCCACCGACTTGCACAGTGATGGAGTGACGTATTCGCTGCGAAAGGGTTAGGGTTCCGGTTTCGAATTCCCGTGATGGAGTGACGTATTCGCTTCAAAAGGGTTAGGGTTCCTGTGTATACTTCAAATATCTCCATCGTATATCCCACAAATATTCTTGTGTGAGTATATCTTTGAAACCCTAGTCGAAATGAAGGAATGATTTCAACTTCTCGCGTGCGTGTTCAGAGTAATTCACCTCGAGCAAGGCATTTCGGAAGTGAATGAACTCCGAATTCTCTTTGAATATTTTTGTAAATCTTCTCTGTATATTCTGCAAACCCTCACTGTGTATAATAAATGATTTTCCTAAAACATCTGTGCACTCAACCTTCCTGTATAACTTCCTTTTGCCTTCTCACTCCTTCCTTCTTTCAATGCATCATTTACCTACAGTTTGTCTGACCCAATATTACTTATTTTAAAGTTCTTCAAGTTTCACACAAATTGGTCCAAAAATCATTTAAATCGGATAAACCTTATCAAAGATATGACTCCTAAAATATGAGATGTTTTCTATGGAAAAAATTATCCTAACATTGCCCTTGTTTCCAAAAGTTGTCCTCACATAGATGCATCTACCTCAATGCTACTTGGATTCTTGCATATGACCATGCAATTCAAAGCTCTTCAAATTCCACACAAAATGATACAAGAACCATCTAAATTGGACAACTCTATGCAAAGATATGACTCTAAAAGATAAAACTATTGTCCAATTCCCTTAAGCTCTATCGATTCATAATTTCTTAAAAAAATTCCCATAGAAATATTATTCATTAATTTGATAAGAATTTAATCATTATAATAAAAATAAATTGTACTGTAAGTGTTTTCTAATAAACTTGACTTTCAATACACCATTATTTACAATAAGATTGAAATTTGAAGGGACCAAACATATAAGTACTATAAGTCTAATCTATCTTATCAATAGGTCATTTTCAGACCATTCATTTAAACGTAATTATATGACTTTGAAACTCTAAATAAAAAATTTAGATACAAATCCAATAAAAAAAAAAATTAAAAAAAAAAACATATAATAAATAAATAAAGATTCTTTATAATAGTCATCAATTTATATATATAACCTAATAATATTTTAAAAACTTTTAATCAATAACAATATTAATAATAATGTACATTCCAGCTAAAAATATATTTAATTAATCAAATTTTAACACAATTTTTATCTCACTTACTTATGCCAATTAAATGGACAAATTTTAATAATATAGAAATTATACATTAAGAAGTAAAAACTGACACGAAATTGATGCCAAACATTATAATAAGCATAATATTTATCTCTTATAAGATTTTATAAACATTACAACATGACAAAATAGAAAGTAGTTAGGTATTTGGTGGTGGCAAGTTTAAGGGCTCTTGCACTTTTCAAAGAATATATTCTTTGACTTTCAAAAGTTGTTTTAATTTGGTAACGAAACTGTGTATATGGTAAGGTGGCAATTTCTAAGAAACTCATTTAAGATCGGGTGTGATGTATGTAAACCAAAGTCCATGGGCAACAACAATTATCATTTAAAGTAGGCCCTCCCTTGGAAAATTTACACGACTTTTAATTTCTAGAATACGAGGGTCCATGAAATGGTCTCTTCTATCTTTTTTAGTGCTTTAGGTACTCTAAAATCTCACTCATGGTCTAGGATTAACCTAACTCAATTTAGGCCAGTTTCTTTATTTAATAATCAACCTTAGCCTTTTAAGGTTAACCAATAAGAGATATCATGGACTTATTTAAACAAATGTGAAAGGATAATAAACCCTGCATTCAAACTTTCTTCAACCCATATTGAATAGGGTTGTCATAAAAAAACTAAAAACTTTCTTCAACCCATATTGAATAGGGTTGTCATAAAAAAACTAAAAACATCTATCAATTATAATTTTTTTTTAGTAGTTTATAAAAGTCACGGAATTCAAACCAATCCTTAAAGAAATTTTGGTGAATAGGAAGAAGATACAATATCAATATGGTCTCTAACTTTAGTACATTAATGCACAACACTTCTCTCAAACGACTGCGTAAATTTGTGTTGAGAACGGTCCATAAGGTAACCCTTCTTCTCTTGATCTAATTCTTCCATTGCCTGAATTTGATTCTACATATCACTGGTTAGAATCATTCACCCTTATTAGGTATTTCATTGGATGCATCCTTAATGAGTCTTCCCCTAGGGCCTAGGTTAATGCAACTTGGACTCCTCATAGAGTCAAGTTAACGATGGTTCAAAGCCTTATGAAGGTTTTTTTTCTGTTTCACTTTGTGAAAGTGGCCCATGCTAAGGCAATTTATGAGCATGGTCCCTGGTACATGAGAAGCTCTCTTCTTGTTTTTTTCCTTGGACTCGTGAATTTTTTTGTTTTTGAGAAAAGGTCTACCAAAGTCCTTATGTGGATGGGATTCCTAGGACTCCCTCTAGCTTTGTGGCCCTTTCTCAACCGTATAACAGTTCCTCTAGAACATGTCATTTTGGTGGAGGTGGACAAATTTTTCCATGCATGCCCTCAAAAACGTGTTTGCATTGAGATTAATGTTTCTCGAGATCTCAAAGAGATTATTGACATATAAGTTGGTGACACTATGCTATCATAGCAGGTCCTCTACATTAATTTACTCGACTCATGTTTTCTATGCCAGTCCTTAGCACATAAGATCAAATATTATCCCTTGATGCTGCACAACAAGGATAGGTAGAGCCCCACCACACCGAGTGCGCCTACTTCTCAACCCTAGGAGGATGGTTGGATGACTGTAGGAGGGTGTAAAATATGTGTTCGGTTGCTTCTAAAGGTACACAGTCCAAGTTGATGCATGTCTCAAATCCGATAGAAAAGGGCATGAAAAGAAAAAAGTTGGTCCCCCAACTAAAACTGCCAACAACGAGGCTCCTCAGTATCAATAGATTCATACCCAAGGGTTGTAATAGTGGTTGTTTCGTAGTCTATCCAACTAGCCAATCCTTTAGTACATTCCTCCTTGGCTAGAACAAGGTGCTTCCGCAACCCGAGAAGGGAATGTGCAGAAGAAGATGCCACTTCATATGACCAATTTTTAGCTGGGCAGTTATGTTTCTAATTCCTCCAACAACTATAGTGTGTTGGAGTATCTTAGTGGTGAGGATATACCGCTATATGCAAAGCCATCATTGATAGAATTGGCGGTTCCTATAGAGGAAGCAAAATCTAAAGATCCCTCCCCTTCTGTGTGGTTTTGGTATTCTTGTAGTCCTCGAAAGAGAAAAGAAGATGGGGACAGTCTACCTAAAAAATTGTTTCATCCATCCAAACCTTGGTGGACGAGTGCCAAACCTAGCTGTTTCAACAGCTTTGGGGCATTGTCATTGCTTGAACAAAAGTAGGATGATAGAGTCTTCGCGGAGCACCTAGTCTTTAAGTCTACTTGGAAAGATTTTCTTACATGGGTGCCTGACAGAACCAACCATTCTGCATGTTAGATCTCTTTAGTTACAGTTTTACAGTTTAGGGATTTTTTGCTCTAGTTTATTTTTAGTTTTTTTAGTTTTGCAATGTAAGTGACATATATATTAGTGATTTGTTTATCATTTTTTTTCCGTTTTCTCATGATATTTTGGCCTTGGTTTAGTTTCTTGCATAGGCTTTGGGGTGTGCTTCCATATCACCTAGTTTTTTTGTAATGTTACTTTTTTAATAAGATTAAATCACTTTCAACACAAAAAAAAAGACGAGCACACAATTTTTGAAATTTGAAATTCTCTTATGTAAGAGGGTTTAGGAGCTTCCTTATCACTAGATAATTGTTAATTTTTAATAAAAGAGATATTAGTTCAATAAAAGAGATATTAGTTCGATCAAAGGCATAGATTATTGTATTTAGTTATTTAAAATTTTTATTAGTATTTAGAATATTGTATATATGTATTCAAACATTATAAAATAAATAAGCAATAGTTGAGATAAAAGATGGTAACTAATAAAATGTAATTGTTGGTAGTTAGATATGATATTTTTTTATTTTTCTTATCTAAGATATTTTTAAGAAGGTGTTTAACTATTTATGAATTGTTTCTTAATAACCTAACATGTTTTTTAATCATAGAAAGCTACAATAATTATGACATTGGTAAATGTTTTAGAACACTAGCAAGGAAGACTTGAAACTTTATTTTTTCAATGAGTTTACACAAGAGGGATCCTAGTCCCCTCGTATTGATTATGGTTTGAACCTTACCTTGGACCTCTCAAAGAGAGGCCAAAGCCCTTACCATTGTAGTAAGCTTGTAGCTAAGCCTTTAAACTTCATTATTAAATGCAAAAAGAGGGTTTTTATTTTTATTATTTTACATTTCCCTTTAATTTAAAGGTATACATTGATCTATTACATTTGGATCAAGGGAAAGACATCCATGATTCAATTATAATATCTGAGCTCTAGTCAAATAGTTTTGTGGATAATTCCCTCATAGATATGTTTGCAAAATATGGACATTTAGATTGTATTTGACAAAGTGACTAAATAAATCTTGGTTACTTGAAATGTCATGATTGCAAGTTGTGTTTAGAATGGGCATGCTGATAAGGCTTTCAAGAATTTTTATAAAATGCAACTCCAAGGAACAATTTTCAATCTAATGGTGAATATTTTAACAACATGCACTGATATGGATCTTTGAAAAATTGAAGAGAAATTCATGGTTTTGTAAGGAAATGGAGTTTTAATCTAGATAGTGTTGTGGGTAATGCCCTAGTTGACATATATGCAATATGTGGGAGGATAGATGATGTAGTCCAATTTTATAAAAAATATTGTTGGAATTATCCACTTATAAGATGTTCTTTAACAACTTAATTCTAATAAAGCAAAAGCATCCACAAATATGTTGAGTAATAAATAAATCAACCACAAAGAATATACTCCACACAAAAGATAAAATATGTAAATGCCCTTCATGTAGTGTAACACCAATATTATTCCTTGAGGAAGGAACCAATTCATTATATCTTCTAGAGTGAGAGAGTTGCTACATGAGCAAAGACTGTTACAATGATTATTGAGTTGGATTGGATTCCATGTACAATTACTAGGCCCCTTCTTTATATAATCATCATCCAATGATATTTTGGGAAAGACATAACTATATTATTATCTTAATCATTATTGTAATATAATTTTCTAGATATAAACCTTGGGTTATTTTTATCCTATGCTATTTACATAATATAATTTGGTTATTTATGATTCATGTGAACTATACACTATAGTTGAGTTATTTATAGCTCATGCCAACTATACAACACATTATTATATTATTAGGTTTCTATCTTTAGGTACCCTAACACTCCATCCTCCTTAATAATATTTCATTCTTGAAACATGATATTGAAAACAAATAATATGATCCTCTAATCATGGAAAAAAATTATACCATTCTTGATCACCTAACCACCCAAGTGGAATCTTGATTGGTATTGGTCTTTGTTGATGCAATGATTTTTTTGTACCACTTTGATATTCATTAGTAATCCTTTAGTTCCATGTGTTGGTTGCACTAATATTATTCTTATATTGACAATAAATATCATCATTTTTATCTACACTTGCTTACAATTGTCATTGGTTGCATATCCATAGCTTTTGCTCCTATGGTTCTATGTACATCCATCATAGTTGGTTGTTGCTTTATACCCTATCTCCATGATTATTTTCCTCCATGGTGGTGTGGATGGTGATATGATAACCATATGATTTGCTTCCTTATGCTCTTATCTTATGTTCCCATCTTTTGGTTTATCCTCGTGCTCTTCTAATTTTTCTTCCTTGGACTTTGCTTTTGCTTCTTTCATCTCTACTACTAACTCCTCCTTAGACATTGTTTTAGGTTCTATTGGTTTTTCATTTTTTTTTCTATAATAACTAAGAATTTTTTTTTCCAAGGATCCTTTCTCCTTACACTAAGAAATATTTTTTGTACAATAAATTCATGAACTTATTTTTGATATGGACCCGTGATACGGTATGGTTTATGGCATTAAATAATGCCTTAAATGTATTTGTATGTAAGCATTTTATGTGGTAATATAGAGATGGTGCATATTAAATATCATCGTGTATATTAAATGCACCCTTGTCCTTTTACCGAACAAGGTAATGAGCCCATGGTTTTAGCTTATACCATGGTATTGTAACAAGCACTTGGTACCTATAAATTGCATGTTTATAAATGGAAATATCAATCTAGACTTTTAAACTATAACCCCGTATCAATTTTACAGATTACGATTAATAGCATCCAATGAATTAACCAAGGATAACCAAGAACAAGATCCACATCATTCATCTCAATATCATAAATTTTGAGTGTAAACATCTTTATCCATAGTGATATTTAAGTCTTCAAAAATTTGAACATTCTCACCATCAAGCTGTGTCCTTAATTTTCTTTGCGTGAACCTACAACCTATTAGCCAAAGCAATATTAATAAAATTATACTTGTTGGGGATTATGGAAATAATAACCTTTTCCTTTTGAATGCATCCATGAAACCTACAAAATATAATTTTTATATTCAAATAAATCCTTTGACCATTATTTGACTTGGCTAACTCCAATTATCCTTGAAAATTTCTCATTCTCTTTATTGTTTATTTTGTTCTTTCTGAAACCACTTTATTTCTTCTGTGTATCCCTTGATGGTAACCTTCAAATTAACCATCTTTTTAGACGGGCCCCATTGACTCAAGAATGCTTGTTCTATTTCTTCCCAAGTGTATGTAAATTATGGACACAAGTAAAAATTCGTATGCCAAAATAAAGTTTCCTATTATAAATAATTAATAAATCATCCCTTCCTATGAATATTGGCAACTCCATGAGCCCAATCCAAAAAAATTATTCAAAGTAGCTAGGGTTTGATAAATTGGTGTTTCTCAAAAATAAAATTCATCCTCACCAAATCTCATCTAATATTTTTCATAAACAATTAGATTTACAAAAAAATTTCAAAAGAAAACAAGTGATAATTGATTTTCTTACATGGATTGAGAGATGATTTTTTCATTCTGATAAATTTCCATGCAACCAAAAAATAGTGTCAATAGGTTGAGTTTAGATGCTCATAACTCCTTCAATACTGCTCATAAATTAAAATATGACTGGTTATTTTTATGATAATTGAAATGATATGCATGATGATACAAAAATATTTTGAATATGAAAATTATACAAAAAAGATAGCTCTTAAAAAAATACGATGAATTTTTGTTTTTCTCTAAAAAACTTAACAAATCTTGAAATAATCTTTGTAAACCCTATAAAAATTTTCCACATTGCTAGAATCATTGCTTTGATATGAGATGTTAAAAATTTTTATTCTAATAAATATAAAAGCATCAACAAATATGTTGAGTAATAAATAGATTAGCCATAACCCCCCGAGGGCTAGGTGGATTGGTAAGTGCTTGTCTGGCTAGGCACTTACCAAGAAGACACCTAGGTTCAAACCTCAAAGGTAGCCTATTTGCAAAGGTAGTAGTATGATCTAAATCCTCTGAGTGCACGCCAAATCGATGATGATAGTATGAATCCTGAGCGATCGATGGTCCCCTTCACGCCAGGTCAACAATAACGAGGTGGAATAGGTTTGGCAGAGCAACCCATATGGTTTGAAATCTATGCTTGTTATTTACTAAAAATAGTGTGGTTGTGACCAACTCTCCTATGTAACCCAAAAAAAATAGATTAGCCATAAAGAATATGCTCCACCCAAAAGACAAGATATGTGAATACCCTTTAGGTAGGGCAACATTAATGTTATTCCTCAAGAAAGGAATTGCTTCACAATATATTTCAAGATGAAAGCCACTCCATGCACAAAGACTATTACAATAATGATTGACTTAGATTGGATTCCATTTATAATTACCAAGTCCCTTATTTATATAATCATCCTCTAATGATATTTTGGGAAAGGCATAACCCTATTATCATCCCACTCATTATTATAATTTAATTTCCTAGAAATAGACTTCGGATTATTTCTAGCTCGTGTTATTTACATAAGACAATTGGGTTATATATGGCTTATTCCCTATATACATCATAATTGGGTTATTTATAGCTAATACCAACTATACATTACAATATTATATTATTAGGTACCTATCCCCAGGTATTCATGTTCACAAGGATTTCAAGTTTTGTATAAGATGCAACTCCAAGGAAGTGTTTTCAATCTAATGGCAAATCTTTTAATGACATGCGCTAATTGGGAAATATTGTGAAATGGAGGATAAATTCATGATTTTGTAAGAAAAAAGTATTTTGATCTAGACAATGATGTGGACAATGACCTAATTGATATGCATGCAAAATGTGAGAGGATAGAGGATGTAGTCCAAATCTATGAAAAGTATTGTTGAAATTACCTACCTAGAAGATGTTATAAGATACTATGCTATTATCTTGTGGTTCTCATAAGTGATAAATATTTTAGAAGTTTACTTACCCCTCACTTTTTAATGTTGACCTATATTAGCCTCTCATAATAAATAATACAAGGTTATGTACCATTGTTGGCAATCAGGGTTATGCATAAGGTGTAGTACTAAAAAAATAATTATAAAATCGAGGCGAATCTAGGCTAACGATGTATAAACATTGAGGTAATTTTTCAAAATTTTGTAGAAAAATTATCAAAATATGGTAATTTTTTGAAAATTTTGCACATGAATTTTCAAAAATTTTAAATGGTGACTATCACAAAACGATTGGTAGAAGTGACTGTCAAAAGACGATTAGCACAAGATGACTGACAGAAGCGACTACAACAAGGTGACTGACAAAGTGACTAGCACAAGGCAACTAGCAAAAGTGACTGGCATAAGGTGACTATCACAAGGTGATTGTCACATGGTGACTGTCACATGGCAACTGACACATGGCAACTATCACAAGTCGACTATCACAAGTCGACTATCACAAGGTAATCGGCATAGGGTGATTGGAAGATGGTGATTGTCATAAGGTGATTAGCATAGGGCAACTGGAATATGTCGACTGGTAGACAATGACTATCACATGGTAACTGTCACATGGTGACTATCACATGATGACTATCACAAGGTGACTAGTAGATGACGATTGATATATGCCAACTATCATAAAGCGACTAAAAAATGGTGAGCGGTATAGAGCAATAGGTAGATGGCGACTAGAATAAGGTGGGTGACAGATGGTGACTGGAAGAAAGTGACTGGAAGAAAGCTACCACCAAATATCATCAATAACATACTGCCACGTATGCTCACCTCTACCATGTGTCACACATTCATCGACTTCAGCCATGCAGACTTCTATAAATAGAAATGAAGGATCATTTTTCACCTTCCGCACAACATTTTACAAAGTAATTTTAGAGCATTTTTTACAACGATTTTAGATGGTTTTTGAAGCATTTTCAAAGGATTTTTGCAGCATTTTCAGACAATTTTTAGAGCGTTTTCAGATAATTTTCAGAGCGTTTTCCAGGGCATTTCAGATCATTTTCCAAGATTTTTTAGAGCGTTTTCCAGGGCATTTCAGAGCATTTTATAGGGTGTTTTAGAGTATTTTCTAGGGTGTTTTCAGACTATTTAAATACTATTTTCAGTCTTTTTCAGACCTTTTTAGCACAGGAATGACTAGCTCTTCCTCTCCTCTACCTTCCAAAGTGATATTCAAGAAATACTATTGCCCCAACATCAAGAACATTTTTAGCACTCTTGGGAGAGATTCTGAATGGCTTTACACATTCGAAGTTGCTAGAGTAATGAAGGTTCCATAGTTGGACATCAACATCCCCTAATGCAACAAATAGTTAGTTGCTACAACCATGATGTGTCCATTGTTCAGATCAAAGTGGATAACAAGGAAATTGTTTTTACTATGAACCCCTTGGATGTGCAGCGACTAATAGGACTGCAATTTTTGGATGGTCACCTAGTGAACAACCAACACACCTTGATCGAGGATGACAAATCAAAGCTAGCATCCAAATATCATGTAAATTCATACCATTTGAAAGATATGTTTTTAAAATTTAGTTTTTATTTATCTTAAATTTTGATGTATTATAGTTTCCATTCTCTGATAATGTTCTCCCTATTGTAATTTTTGTTTTCTAATAATATATATATATTTTTTCAGTTAATTATTCAAAGTTGAAAAGGGGTTTAAAAATTTCCAACATAGCAAACAAATTTCTTTATGTCTGCATTGAATTTTTCCTAGCAAGGCTTATTTTGCAGAGGCAATCAACATAAATGCCATTTTGGACATTGTCATTATTGATTCGATGTATTGATGCAGGAAGATATGATTGATCCACACACATTTTTAATCAACTGAAACATGACCTTCTTAGTGCCTAGAAAATTCAATCTATATATACAGTGATAACCAACAATTTTATTTTGTATTTTTAATTAAGCATACTTCAATATTCAAAATAACAATCCTCCAACTACATTGCACCCAAGTTTGTTGGCTATTGACATGAATGAGAATGAAATACAGGTAGAATTATTTATTGGAATAATCTATCTTTTCTTAATTTTCAATCAATCTTGTTATTTTCTAATTTTCTTTTGAAAATAGAGGAGAGCAATGCATTCTTCCAGTAAAAGGGATGTTGCTATGAGGATTCAAGAAGCATCTTTCAATTTTGACACACAGTCGCAATAATCACCAATATCTCCTGTCGATAAACACATGAGGTCTCCTTTTCAACAACATACACGTACAACTCATGTTACTTCTAGACATGCATATTTTGCAATCAACATTGAAGAAGTAACCTCCAACTCACAAGGTAACCTTATTATTCAAAATTACTATTTCAAATAATTAATGATATAAAATTATATTTAGTTTGAGAAAATATTTAAAAAGTTTTAGGGCAAAGGCAAATGGATGCATCATCAATGACAATGGCTATAGAGTCTGAATCTAGTATGTTTAGTTAAAATTAATCTCTTTTAATGGCATTGTTTTTAACACTAGTTTTAATTTATATTTTCATGTGAAATTTTGCAGAGGGACTAGATAGATTTAAAAGACTAAGAAAATATATGCCTCCACTAGTTGCACAACCACAAATGTAGCAACAATAAGTTTCAGTGCCATCGCAAGTCCATCCGCAAATAGTCCATCCACAACAAGTCCATCCAACTCTACACTCATAGTAGGTACCATCGATGAGGAACCAATTTTGCATGTGTGGGAAACAGTTCCTCAGACCACTGCCTCTGTAAACCAAAATTTAGGTTGAGACACAGACTCAGACTATGTCTAGGATTATGCATAAGGGGTCGAACCTGAAATGTACTTGTAAAAAAATGGCGAATCCATTGTGAAACCCCGACGAATCGTGGCCAAATTCACGTAGGAGGACATGACGAATTACCTTATTTTAATTGTTTTTTATAAAATATTGGCGAATTTGAAATTTCTAGCTGAACCAGGTGGAAAACGAGATCCAGCCATGGGTTGGTGTAAAAAATAGTTCAACCTTGAACCAAATCTCAAATCGAGTACAAAACATGGTATTGATCGTGGAGCTTGATTCTCTCTAATTTGGAGGTCTTGTTTTCAACCACACTTGGATCCACTCCATGAAGGAGGGGGGTGTAGGGGGCATCAACCCACCTACTATTATTGCCATGGGGGTCCATGGATAGTGGCGTCAACTCCCCTAGCAGGGGTTTGGGGGCAGCACCCCCGAAGCCAAAAATAAATGTATTTTTCTCTTTGTAAAATAGGGTCCTATAGTCTGATCGAATGTAAAACAGGGTTTGGGTATCTTTCGGATGCAAAATAGGGTCCAGATATCTTTCGGATGCAAAACGGGGTCCTCCAAATATCTTTCAGATGCAAAACATGGTCCGGTAGTCTGGTTGGATGCAAAATAGGGTCTGGATATTGGTTAGATGTAAAACATGGTCTGGTAGTCCGATCAGATACAAAACAGGGTTTGAATATCAACTGGATGCAAAACAAGGTTTGAATATCCGGTCGGATGCAAAATAGGATCCAGTAGTCTGGTCAGATGTAAAATAGGATCCAATAGTTCGATCGGATGCAAAATAGGGTTCGGATATAGATTGGATGTAAAATAGGGTTCAGATATAGATCGGATGTAAAACAAGGTTCGGTAGTCCATTCAGATGTAAAATAGGGTCTGAATATCGGCCTTGTGCAGAACGGGGTCCGATAGTCCATCCGGATATAAAATAGGGTCCGATCTAGTGCAAAAATGGTTTCGATCTTGTTTGGTGTAGAAATGGGTCCAATCTAGTGCAGAATTAGGTCGAGATATCCATCTAGTGTAGAACATGGTCTAGAAATGAAAAAGTATTGATGGGATGTTAGTTATATATAGAGGTATACTTGGTGAGTTGAGCGTAATAATTTAGAATTTAAAATTTTAGGGTGAAAAGGGTACTCTATTTAGGCGGAATTTCTTGCAAATTTTTCAAAATAATCATGATACTCTTATCAAAAAATGACGAACCGACACCTAACATTTATTTTTTCTAAATTTTTTTGGCTAAATGGTCGATGTTCGGGTCCCCCAAATTTCGCAAATTTGAATTTTTAAAAATGCTACTTTTCACCCAAATGGTGAATTTTTGCTTCTATGCATAACCCTGACTATGTCTCAATCTCTTGTTTCAACGTTTCCAATGTTAAACCTTGAGAATTTATCAAATTTAGAGAGCGCATATCAAATGCCCTCTAGGAATCTCGATGACGATTTTATTTATCAGGATATGAATAATTTTCCACTAAAGGCAAGTGATGTGCTTCAAGTTCTAGAGATCGATGATGAAGCAGAGGATAATGTTGAAGCAGAAGTTGCAAGGAGTTCCCTCTTCCCTCCACCAGTAAGTCGACACACATCATCATACAAATGATGATGATAAAATTAAATTTTTAGAAACTATTTTATTAGCTAATAAATGTAAGGCTACAATTAAGAATAGTCTACTTGTAGATATTCATACATTAAAAGAATGGGAATATCAGGCCAAGGTTTTGATAAAACTAATATACAAGAATTTTTCACATAGAAAGGAGTTATTTTCAAAGGTAGAGAATGAGCCATAAAAGATCGATGTTCTGTTACGTAAATCTAAATCTGGCATCGTGCAGGACGAGTCTACATATAGTGATGAAGTTCTGGCTATTATGCTGGATCGATTAGAGAACCTCAATGTCGAGGCCCATGCATATTTCAATGAATGGAAACTAGATAAGAAAAAGTAGCAGTTGTAAAAACTGCAAGACTTATCGTTGATGTAAGTTTTACACATAACTAAAATTCATTTTTTCTTAAATATATTTTGTTTATAAATATTGACCTTTTTCTCTTCTATTTTGCAGTCTAATTATCAACACTTAAAGCAACAAGTCACTGCCATGAAAACGTTGATCAAGACTGCAAAAATTAGTGTGAATAATGCCATTGAAGTGAAGAAAATATTACAATACTCTGTTAGAGAAAATAATTGGCTAAAGAAGTTTATCAAAGATAAGGGTCTGGATGTGGAGGTTGTATTAAAAGAAAATGAGAAAGTACTAAAAGCACCATTTAGAGAAGATCTAGTGAAGGAAGAAGGTTTATTGCTATCGGGGATAAACACTACAACTAAAATTTTGGTAAGGGCTGGTGCATTGGAAGCAAAGGATATTGAGGTAGATGCAACTAAAACTTTAGGCACTGTGCAAGAAGAAAAGTAGAACTGTTGCTTTTTATTTGAGGAGAAACCAAACATGTTGCATAGTTTTTTTTTAAATTGTAAAAGAATCATATCATTTTGAAATCAATTAAAGAGAATTTCCATAAATTTTGTATTACTTTTTGATATTTTGTTTTCAATACTGTGATGTTTTGATTAGTTGTGTGGACGCAATAAAATATTATTTTATGTTTAAATGATTAAAATGCAATACAAATATTGTGATTTTTTGGTTAGTTGTGTGGATGCAATAAATAATTTTGAATTATGTGGATGCAATAAAATGTTCTTTTATGTTTTATAAAATAATTTGAAATGACTGAAATGCAACACAAATATTGTGATATTTTGGTTAGTTGTGTGGATGCAATAAATAATTTTGAATTATGTGGATGCAATAAAATGTTCTTTTATGTTTTATAATTTGAAATGAATGAAAGAACAAATATTATGATGTTTTGGTTAGTTGTGTGGATGCAATAAATCATTTTGAATTATGCGGATGCAATAAAATGTTCTTTTATGTTTTATAAAATAATTTGAAATGACTGAAATTCAGCACAGATATTTAGTTTGCCATACATGGTTTATTCAATACAAATATTCTAAATAATTTGAATATCATAGACTAATAATCCAAATATGTGAAATCAAAATACATGTGAAAATCAATAATATCTGTAATCAATATTCTGTTGAAAACTGATACCAGATCTGTAATCAATATTTTGTTGAAAATTGATAGCATAATATGTGAATTTGAAATCAAAATATCATGCTCCAAAATATGTCTCAAAATATAATCAAATCTCAACATTCTGTTGAAAAATGATAGTATAATAAGTGAAATCAAATCAAATGAAAGAACCAAATCTCAATATTCTATTGAAAATTGATAGCATAATATGTGAAATCAAATCAAATGAAAGCATCTTTGCATCATAATGCGGGAAGTTGGAACAAACTCTTCTCAGATTGCACAAAATATTCTGCACTTATACCCAATTTTTTTGTCATCATATTTTGATCAGTGTTACCATTATCCTCACCACATTGAGTATTTGTGACACCTCTTCTCTCTGCCAGAGATTTCCAATATGAAAAACCCTTTCATAAGGAAACTACTCTACCTCATAGGTCGACATATATACTCTCAAACAATTTTTCAAATTTTTGTCCAACCTATTTCAAACTATATTTTACATATGATAATGCATTAAATACTCTTACATCTTCCATAGATCTTAAAATCATCGTTTGACATAATTCATATAAATTAAAATATTCACTCATAGTATGTTGTAAGATACTACTGGGATGTAATTGTTTCCACAAACATGAAATAGAACCTTTTTCATGATGATTAGTTAGTTGTGAAACTTGAGCATACATTTTTATTCCAAAACAGTTTGATTTTTTTGTCAAGAGATATTTATTGAGAATGCATTGATTTCAATACCATTGACTACCACACTTTTAGTGAAATGGCTAGCAAGAGTTCCCATGTATTTGAGAAACTCACCATTTATAATCTAGTATTCATTACTAGGATCCCAAAATATCGGGTTAACCACATCCATAGCCTCAAGCAATTCATCTCTTTGAAATCAATCTTTGATTCTTTTGCCAATGATTTTGCTATTTGTTTCAGTTTAATTTTTGTATCTGTTACAACTACATGAAATTTATTGTATATTATGGACATTTGTTCAACTTCATTTGTAGCTATATCCATTCACTGACCAAAATATTATAAAGGAATTTCCTTTTCATGGACATTAATACATAGATGATCATTTATATTGAACTTCAAAAAGTTCTGAGGATAATTCACATTTGTCAATGCTCTTCAACTCTCAAACATGGGTTCCATAAAATTTGACCAGATGCATACATCGTATCAATATGTATGCAAATTTTTTTTCTTGCCCTGATGAAATCCACAATATAAATAAATTTTTCTTGTGCAATTTTGATCAAAGTATTCATTTCTTCTGTTAGAGTTAAAGTGCACTATGCCTTCAGTTTGACACTTGTCAGTTTCATTGAAAAGTGTCATGTTCATCATATAGGCCTTCTGCCTATATATGTAACACATTTTTATCAATAAAAAAATCCCATTAGTTTCCCTCCTAACATTTGGTATCAGAGCTCCAGGCGGTCTCCTGAGCTTGTGAGCTTGAGGGGGGATTTCCCTCATGGAAATCCTCCCTCCCCCATTTTTTTTTTAAATTTTTTACCGAGGGAGTATGCTCTCCATCATTTGATGGATCAGAAACCAGATGGTAAGATTTTAATTTAGGGAGAATTTTTTTTTAGTTTTTTAGGGTTTGCAGATCCATGGAGGTACGACAACGACGCTCCCTCAGGTCTCCGACGCTGTTCCTACCGAGTCAACTTTGCTGCACTCTAGTTGTACGTAGTGTTCTTTTGCATTGCTATAGATCCAACTTCAACGGGTTGTGACCGTGTGGTTTGCACGACCTGGATCGCAATCGACTGGGCTGCGCGGACTACACAATTTTTTTTCCCTGTCAATTGGAGCCTTCCTAAGTATGACCTCCGCTTGTCAATCACCGTATTTTTCTCGATCGCCCACTTCTATTTTTTTTTTCCCTCTGTCTGCTGCAGCTGATGATAAAGATATCGTCGTATCCAATCGGCGAGCTATTGATCCGCTGCGGGTTCGTTCACAGTGTCGGGGCGAGGGTTTGTTTCAGGAAAAACAATCAAAATCACAAAGAATAATTGTTTTTTATGTGGACGAATCCAATTTGCATGAAAAATGGAGTTCGTACAAATTTTTTGCAAGTAGTCGGTGTTGTACCAGATCGCAGCGTGCTAGATACATGGTGTTGGCGGTTTACTCTTTTTTTTTTAGGGAGTGTGGCCGTTCTACGGGCGGTGGCCCATCAAAACGAAGCATTCATTACAGAGAAGTCACTGCGTACATCGTATTGGAGCAGTGATGGTCTTGAGCAGACCGCCAATCAAGGGCAGACCCGCCAGAGCTATCGACGGAGTGCTGGAGCACATATAAACCCCTACGTCTACACCTGCAGGACGTAACAAGATCGGAGGTATCAAAACGGTGACCCCCCACTTTCCCTTTTTGGGCCTGTAGTGACAAGGAATCCTACTCATTTCTGCCTTCATTGCATGTACGAGCACTACCAAAGACAATCTGCCAGATCGAAGGGAAAATTTGAGATTTTGACAAAAGCAATCGTGAACGACCAAGCTTTCGTGGGCGTTTGGTTTGTCTCTATAGCTGCCATCTCTGCCCTGAGCTCATTGCAGAGAGATTTGAGCTGAAGGTTGAAGGTTTGAGAGGCCTGGTTATAAATCACAGTGCAACCATACTTGTCTAGCAAGGACAGATAGTTGCGAATTTCTGTAAGTGTTCGAGCGGGGTCTTGGCGCCCACATTGTGCTCGAAGCCGACGGTGCTCACCATCTCGTGGGAGTCATCATGGATGCCCACCACCGCACAGCTACGGTAGCGCCACCTGAGATGTGGATGGAGCAGCCCCATGGCCATTCATAGAAGATCGTTGGCCATTTTGCATCGATGGTCGTAGTGCTTGGCGGGACGTGGTTCAATTAACAACACGTGCTTGGCGGGACGTGGTTCCAAAATTAGTGTTGGCACACCCATGATTTTTGGAGCTATGGTTCCATTCAAACTAGGAGTACAACAGGTCCACTAGAGCTATGGTTCCACCTGTCCATTGATTTTTTTAAAAAGAGATGCCCAGCCGATGAAATTGGCGCCCTTCAAAGACCTTTCCCAAGATGCGTGGAGAAGGTCCATGCATGAACACAAGTGGCCGAGAATGCAATGGACTGTGCAATCAAATGGTTTTATGTTGTAGTGTTTTTTATTTTTTCTAATGTTGTACTGCGCCTTTCACATTGTATAATGGCCGACAAACTTTACATATGCATTGGTGGGGGACATTTTCTTTCCCACATGCCTCACATGGCCATTTTTTCAAACATTCTAATTTTTCTTGGAGGGAATTTTTTTTTAATCATGATGGAGGATTTGTAATGGCCGACAGTATGGAGGTGGAAGGCCAAGATGGCCCATGTAATTCCCCTGTGAGGGTAAATTGAATTGTTTTTTATTCCGCCAGAGAGCAATGCCGCCACAGTGCGAGGTTTTAGTTAAACCTTGGAGATGCATGTTGTTTATGATGAAGGCCCCTTTGATAATGGAATATAGGGGTATTTATAGTCGTTGGAAACGTTTTTCCACGGTGGACACAATTATGGTGTCTTATTGTAATTTTGAGGCTGTTTCAGTTGAGTTTTTTAGCCTCAAAGTTTTTCTACCTTGGAGTGCACTCTCGGTTGTACCCGACACTCCCAAGGTAATTTTATTTGTGATCCTTGTACCTAGTGACTTTTTCTATACACTTGGCGAATGCAGTGGCTGGTTACCCATGCATTTTGGTGGGATGACATGGTCACCATAAGGACACTTATACTAGGGACTACAGACATAGACACCCTAGACTCTATCCGAGGTTTTTCAAGATCTACTTCTGAAGACTACAGAAGACACTTCAGAAGATTCTCTTCTTTTCTTCTTCTCTCCTCCTATTTGGATCTATGGCTCATTTTATTGTATTGAGTGCATTTTCGATAGAGACCGACACTCTTATATGGCTCATTTTTCCTTTCATTAGGTGCATTTTCGGAAGAGACCGACACCTTCTAGATTGAGTTCACCATGAGGAGGGATTTCATACTCATGGTGAATCTAGTTAGTGACCTGCAGAGGCAACAGACCCAGATGTGGCTGACCTGCAGAGGCAACAGACCCAGATGTGGCTGACCCAGAGGCACCCATGATGACAATGAGGCACTTAGACGGCTGACCCAGTGGCAACAGACCCGTTGAAGTGGCTGACCCTAAGGCAACATACCAAGATGTATACACAGTGAATCTAGCATTATTCATAGTTGGAGAGCCAAGCGCAAAGAGCACGAGCCTAGACCAAAAAAAAAAAAAATAGGATGATAGGTTATTTTTTTAGAGAAGTCAACATTAAGGGGGAATGTTACCTAATGTTGACTTGCTTTGTTTTTTTCTTTAGTTAGGATAGTGCACTTTAAGGGGGAATGTTAGAGTTAAAGTGCACTATGCCTTCAGTTTGACACTTGTCAGTTTCATTGACAAGTGTCATGTTCATCATATAGGCCTTCTGCCTATATATGTAACACATTTTTTATCAATAAAAAAATCTCATTCGTTTCCCTCCTAACATCTTCCAACATTGGAAGAATACCACACAATGTGAGAAGTGTTTCAAAGTCACTCATTCGAAATAGTAAATATTTAGCTTATCAACTACCCTACGATTTGCATACATAAACCTTACCAAGGATTGATATTCTTTAAAAACTCTATATGCTGGTTGATACATTGAAATCCACCTAGTACCTACATCTTTTAAGAGTTTTTTACCTTTAGTAACTCCTAGTGCAAACTGTTGAAACTTTGAAAATATTTTTGGATTGCATGAAAAATAATCATGAATTTCACGGACAATCTCTTCCACTCTTGCTACATTTGTAAATGTATCCACAATTTTATATGCAATATTTATTCTATGAGCCATGCAATGAATAGGGATCAAATATGGGGTAACCGATGTTTGTAGTCTAACACAAAGACCATTCTCGTGTCCTTGCATTGTAGCAGCACCATCAACTCTGACACATATTAACTTAGTGGCTATTTCCATTTTATTCATGCTATTTACTTTAAACTAGATACAACAACACTGTAAATATTTTTTGCATTGCAATTTTCCACCATCTTGCGTAATCCAAGTAAATGAGGTTGCATTAAACGATTTTCCAATGTGTAAACATGTATGCAAATCCAAGATGTGTTATCAACATTAGTCACCTCATCAATTGAAAGTGAAATGAATTTGGCCTTTTTTAATTTCTCTTTGAGGTCATCTTGCTCAACCAATGACAAATATTTTGCTATTTTCCAACCACTTCGATCTGACCAATGGGTGTTGGGTAAGTTCTACACATCAGCTAGTCAAAATAGAGATTTATAATCAATGAAATCAAACATAGGTCTACTCTTTTTAAGAATAGTGAGTACAACAACAAACTATAAACTTTTTGAAGCTAAAGTGCACTTATTTATTTTTTGAAATTGGGCTTGAATCGTTCCACCCTTCTCAACAAAAGTTTGCTTTTGTTTCATTTACTTATCATATTCTTGTTCATATCTAATATGTGCACACTCTGATGCATCCTTCCACCTATAATTTTTTTGTTTTTGTCCATCACCATCACTTTATTTTGTTTTTATATAAATATTTCCAATATATTTTTCTACTGTATATTTCTTAACTTGCAATCTATGATCCTTTCTATGTTTCCAACTACAAATTACTCATCTCAATTCTATTATTACCTCATTACTATTCTCTGGTAGTACTGGCTCAATAAATGAAAATTTTGAAACCCAATAAGGCTGAAATGATCTGTTAATTATCCACCTAGATAACCTTGCACGTTTATGTTTTTTAGAATAAGATTATTCAGAAGTAGGGATTGCATAAGAACTACTATTTTGTTTTCCATTTGGCATGTTAGTTTCAAGAATCTCTTCATGTTGTTGTTCCATTTCATTAAGAAAATTTTCATCTGTGGAATTTTCATTATCGTGGATATGTGGAAGTGGAGGCATACCAGGGTCAACAGTGTTTTATATAGAGATAATACTAGGGTCAATATCAAGGTCATTATGATTATTCCATTTGAAAGCATACCTTCTGTTAAATAATAAAGATAAACAATAGATAAATCTATCAACCAAAAAGCACCATTCTTAATGAATGAAGATATTATATATAAAATTAACAATGTTCATACCTTCAACTTGTGCAAATGTTGATGGCTGACTGGATTTCGAAATATTATGAAAGTATTTGAGGATACTCCTTTTATTGGAAGATTGGCCTCCATTATTTCCACTACCAATAGGTGATGTTTTACCTGTGTAAATAGAAGATTAACATGAACATCATTTTAAAAAATAAAAATAATTGGTAAAAGAGAGATCTACTGTTCAAGACAATAGAATATCTGACCCAAGTAGACTTGATATTGGTGCCCAAATAATAGAAAAATATCCTTATTATGTTAGTCACCTTGCATCAGTTACCTCGCATCAGTCACCTTGTGTCAATCACCTTGTGTCAATCGCATCCTGCCAGACATCTATGTCAATCACCTTCTATCAGTCGCATTCTACAATCGTCTGTGTCAGTCGTCTTCTGTCAGTCACCTTTTGTCAGTCACATTGTGTTAGTTGCCTACTTTGTATAATTCACTATCGAAGAAAATTAATGTTTTAATTGTATGACTGTCGTTGTTAGGGTTACCTATATATAATGGGGTACAAGAGGCGAATTGGACGAGATAATTTTTTTAATTAATTAAGGCAAAAATTAGGTGGGAAACCTTATGGTATCAAGGAAAATTTACCCTAAAAAAAAATTATCTCAAAATTTTTGGATGAATGGGCCGACCTCTAGGGTCCCAAAATTTGCAAAATTAAAATTTTGAAAATCTGAATATTCGTGCTAAATTGCAAAATTCACCCTTGTGCATAACCTGTTGGAAACAATACAAATAGTTAGTACATGAGGTGTGTGGCATGCTAGGTGCATGTACAGTCACTTATATTTAATAAACAAAGTAGTAGAAAAAGCATAAGGATTGAAAGGACAAGAAAATACATATGTGTGTGTGTGTGAGAGAGAGAGAGAGAGTGGTGTCGACACATTTGGAATTAAGATATTTGAACTACACAATTTTTTTTTATAGTTTAAAAGTAAATAATAAAATAAAAATAATGCCAAAGAATTTATGACTAATTATAGCTATTACTATTATTATTCAAGGATTAGATTAATGCACTTATATATCAATGTTCTAGACATGTTAAACTTAGGATATCGTCAATTGAATGCATCATGGAGTGTGGATACAATAGTACCTTAGTATAAATAAGTGTCCATTGTTAGTTGGTTCTTTAATTTAAATTCATGACAAAGATGATATATTTCACCCTATCACAAGCACTTTTACCATTTGTCATTGGACCAATTATTTGTATCCAAATTTCTCTTATCTTAGATGATAAAGAGACAAACACTCCCAATATTTTAAATCAGTATTATTGTAAATCATATGGATCAAGAATCTATGATACCAGTGATAGCTAATCCTTTTTTCACTTTCAATATTTATATTTATACTTATGATATCCAATCCTTGTTCATACATATAGTAGCATTAAAACTTTTGCTTATGCAAGATGAATGTGGTAACACAAAGGGATCCATATCCTATTGTAACTTTCATGTCACTCTATTCATTTTTGGTTGGTGGTACATAAGCCATTTGGAGGCTACTCATATGCTTCTACAAGAAATTGCACATTTTCTATAATATTCAATATTTGGAAATTCAAACTCAAAACTAATGGAATCTCTATAGGTTTTGGTCCAACACCTCTACCCAATGAAGAAATATTATCTAATAATCTCTGAGGGAGATACAATGGTGGTAGATTGGCAATAGGTTTCATTGTTATGAATATAAGTTTTTTAATGTTATGTTAATTCATTTTGTAGAAGTAGTATGATTTATTGTAAATTTGAGGAATGTGTTTAGTTTGGTCAAATATAATAGAGAATTTGGGCTTTCCATATTTGAGTACATAAATTCATTCTATGGGATAAAATTTCATCCATGGTGTAAATTTTTCCACCACTAGATCCATCATTAGAATACATAAAAATGCATTATTTCAATATGGATTCAACCAATTCTCATATAATTTACAATTATCATAGTTCAATTAATTCAAGAATACATCCATTGATGCCTATAATCAAGGTGAATATAAACTGGGTTTACACTTGATACAATATTAAAAGTTATACAGTAGAAATTGTAAATAGGTCTAGTGTAAGTGGATTTCTTAAATTTTGATACACATTATTATTTTTGAGTAGGTTGAAAAGTTGGGGCATATCGGGGCCATCCTTCTCATGAATTGAACTTGGGTCTCCATTAGGAAAGCCCAATACCTTTTGCCATTGTGGTGTCCTTGTTGAGACTAATTATTATGCACATTATATGGATAGGTTACTTTTATAATGTGCATTTATTATCTCATATTTTTAAGTAACTCAATGAGTGACACTTCCTTAAATATTAGTCCTATCTCTCATGCCTTGATATAATTTTTATCTATTGATTATTAAGAAGGAAATAAATTTAGCTTTATTTCTTCTATTATGGCTACAAGTTTCTATGTGGTTATATTAGTGACCTCTTCTTTTCTCAGACCAACATATCTTATAGATCCTCTTTTCCTTGTTTTGTGAAGTCTTATAAAATAAAACTTGAAAAATTATCATGTTTTCAATAGACTGATTCACATTTAGTTCCACATTAAAATTACCTTCTTCATGGTCTTATTATGCTACATAGAAATGCTCATAAAACCATCCATAAAATTAGACCTAGTTTTATTATTGGATTGCCAACTACTTCAAAAATAACCTAGAATATTTTTCTAATAATTAGAAATACAAAATTTTTAGGTCTTTTATATAGCTTATTATAGGTACGAGAGATCATGTTCTAGCAATTTCTCAAGGCTATGATAACTACTTCACATATGAAGTCAAGGATCTCTAGGAAATAATAAATCATCATCTAATAAAATGTAGCTAAGATATTGTCCCTTATATTTCTCTAAGAAGATGATGGGTCCAAGCACCTGCAAAGAACTAGAATTTTTGAGTAGTAAGAGCTTAGAAAATTTAGATACTTCCCTTTATTATTAGAATGAAGTGATCATGACCTAGGAAAATGGTAGGTTATGAGTGATCTATAATTGATTTAGGTATTTGCACGTGGATTGTTAACTAGATTTAGCTTGGAAGATGAGTAGTAATCACATGATAATAAGCATTCTCATATACTAACATAAATATAGAAAGCAAATAATAAAATATATAATAGCAACCTTGAATATTTGTTAACTTGTTGTTAACTTGTTGCTAAGGAGTGGAATTAATTTTTTTTGTTGGTTTAGAATCAAAGTTACAACAAAATCATATCAAAATAATTTATTATAGGGATATGGTATGACCTAATCTTGGCAAGATATTTTAGAAACTTAGGACATATAATAAGATGTGAGAGTTGATATGGTCAAAAACCAAATTTTAGTCATACTAGTTGACTTTGTATATAAGCTAATAAATTAACAGAAGCAATTGCTTATTTTCTAAACCTCCACTTGGACTTTTCCATTTAGTAGCCATTTGAACCTTGTTTCTTTTTTACGGTTGTATTAAAATATAAAATTCACCATGCTTAGATTTTGTTGAAAATGTCTTTTTACTTTGCATTATATTATTCAATGTAAATTAGGGTAGGATCTTCTAATCACAAAATGAGGGTTTAAGAATGAGATTCTCATTCCTAATGGCTTTTGAAGCCTTAATTTTAATGTAAACTCATAGGATAAATATTCACATAATCAAATATAAGATAATCACAATGTAGTAAGAGCAAGATAATGATAATAATTAAATCTATAGATTTAACAAGAGAGAACAAAATATAACCCATGAGGGATACCATAGTGGTAAGTCCTTGGGCTTTCATCTAGACGACCCAAGTTCAAACCCTAATAAGAGGGGACTGGGACCTTCATAAAAAACCTTGTAAACTCAAATTTGTAAAGTTGTAAGTTTACTATAGTGGTAATGGCTTTGGATTCTCTTTGAGAGGTCCAAGGTTCAAACCCCACTCAGTATGAAGGGACCAAGACCCCTCATAAAAACCTATGTAAACTCATTGGAAAAAAAAGAACACAATCTATAAACTCTTATTATGTAAAGAACTTGTACAAAAAAATATGGAGCTTTATGTCCATAATATAAGTTTTACAAGATGACCTTGATCTTCTTATATTAACACATGTTAAAGAGACTCTTGATATTATCATATATAAAATAATATAATATACTTTAACACCTCCTATATTACATTATTTGATGTTAACTTCTCTTGATATGCATATATGATCTCTAAATATTTGAAACTTGTTTCGACCCAGAGCCTTTGTGAAAATATCTGCAATTTGTTCTTCTGTAGGAATGTGTTTCAACTTGATATGATGAATCTGAAAATGATCTTTGATAAAATACCATTGGGTTTCAATATGATTGGTTCGTTCATGTATGATTGGATTTTTTATCAAATTTAATACTCCTTGATTATTATAATTTATTATTGTTAGAGTTCTTTTGATTCCCATGTTTGATAGTATGTATTGTAACCATAATTCTTCACAAACCATATCCTTTGTTGCACGATATTTTTCTTTAGTAGATGAAAGTGCTACTGCATGTTGTTTTCTACTGTACCATGATATTGGTCCTAAAATAAGATAAAAAAATGTACCCTAATGTGGATTTTCTATCATCAATAGAACCAACATAATCAGAATCTGAATATCCTTATAGACAAAAATTCTTATCATCCTTTTTATATGTTAGTCCATAATTTGTAGTCTTATTGATATATTGTAATATTATTTTTGTAGCCTTCCAATGACTTTCTTTGGGTTCTTGCATAACTCTTGAGAGATAGTTGAAAGCAAAAACTATTTATGGTCGTGTATTTATCAAATATAATAGGCTTATAATCAATTGATGATAATTTGCTAAAATAAAAGGTGTTTCATCATGTTTGGATAATTGTAGTCCTTATCCATAGTCGTGTCTTTGGGCTTACAATTGGTCATTTTGTATTTCTCAAGTAGATTTTTTGCATACTTTATCTATGTTATTGTAATATTGTCTTCATTTTGATGGATTTCTAAATAAAGATAGTAATGCATGAGCCCTAAATCATGTTGAGGGTGATGTCAAAAGTCACCCATAATTATTACATTCAGGGTTATGCATAAGGGGTCAAACCCAAAATGTACTTGTAAAAAACTGGTGAATTTGTTTCGATATCAAGGCGAATTGTGTCTAAAATTATATAAAATAGGTGGAAAAATTTTCAAAATTTTCTTGAAAAATCATAAGTTTTTGGTGAAGTTGATGACATGTAAAAAAACAAATTGCTTGCAACAAATAAATGATAACATTTTCTAGCGACAGACAGAGGGCAACTTCTATTGGTGACAGATAGAAGGTGACCATTGCTGGCGACAAACAAAAGGTGATCGTTGTTGGTGATAGACAAAAGGTGACCGATATCACCCTATGTTTATCACTAGTAGAGGCCACCTTATTTCTATTTCTATTAGCGGTCACCTTCTATTTATCGCCATTAGATGTCACCAGTTGTTGGTGATAGACAGGTGGTAACATACATATGGTGACCTTTACTGGTGATGGATAGATGGTGACGTCTAATGGTGACAAATAGATGGTGATCTCTGTTGGTGATAGCCATATGGTGACCTCTGTTGGTAGAAACAAAATGGTGACCTCTGCTAGTGACAGATAGATGGTGACCTCTATTGGTGACAAACATATGGTGACCTCTACTGGTGATATACAGATGGTAATATTTGCTAGCGACAACCACAGGGTGACCTCTACTGGCAATAGAAACAAAGTAACCTTTTCTCGATCATCAATAAGATGCTAACACTTGTCCTGACATCTGACATGTGTCGCACATCCATCGAATTCTGGCATGTGAACTTCTATAAATAGGCATGTAGACTCATTTTCCTCCATTTTTTACCATTGTAATTTTTTCTCCTTTTCCCACTATTGATTTTTTCCTCCTTTTTATACCATAGCTCATGTCTCACACCTTGCATCTTCTACCGTAATCCTTGTCACGCATCCAAAATCCATATCATAGTCCAAATGGCTAGCTCCTCCTCTCCTCTTACAACTAAAATACCTTCAAAAATAGCTTCTACCCTAACATTTCAAATATTTTCAGCACACCTGAAATGGATTCATAATGGATCGAGATGTTTGGACTTGCAGGATTGTTAAAATGGCACAATACAACAATACCATTTTGCAAAGGATTGTCAACTCCTACGATGATGATGGGTTCACTGTTCGCATGATCGTCGATAGCAAGAATATTGTGTTTACTATGAAACCTTCAGATATACACTGTGTCATAGGGCTCCCATATATCGATGGTTAAAAAGTGACCAATCAATACATTTTGAGCGATGATGAAAAACAACTGCTAGAGAGCAAATACAATGTCAAATCAGATCATTTGAAAGGTATTTGTATTAAAATGTAATTTTTATTAATCTGCATTTTTCAGGTATTCTAATTTCTATTTTCTGATAATGCTATTTTTTTACTTCACTCTAGTAAGTCCAAAAGGGGCTTAAACCTTTTCAATGTTGTAGGCAAATTTTTTCATGCTTGCAAAATGTTTTCCAAACAAGACTTGTTTTATAGGGATGACCTACATACATGTTGTTTTGGATATTGTCCTGTTTGGTGCAATGTCTTTTTGGCATCAGATTTGATTGGTGCACCCACATTAAAAAAGATCTTTTATTGTTGGATATTTTGAGTCCTCAAGTCAAAGTTGTCATTGACGTCAAGAAATGAAGTTGTCATTAATATCCAATTTTTTTTCAAGAAACAAGTTATCAAAGTTGTCATTGATATTCAAGAAGAAGCCTCTAATAAAGTCAAAGGTCAAGAGGAGCAATGCAAAGTTTAAAGGCAAAGGGCTCCATAATATTTTTAAATATTATGTGGAAGCATAAGTTAAACGATTTTCATAAAAACCCAAGAAAGTCTATTGCAAAGCTAAAGGAAGGTTTAATATTTATTTGATAAATTATTTAAATTCACAATGAATTTAAATTTTATAAATAAATATTATTTACACAAGGTGCAAAGTGAAAGATTATTTAAATAAACCAAAAGGTGTTTTTTTTTTTAACATGGTGGAATCGGTAGCCACCACGAATCCGGGTAGGCTATCCAACTTTTATGGCCGCCACAGTATTCTGTGTTGTCCACCCCGAAAGCCGCCATAGTATTCTGCGTTGTCCACCCCGAAAGCCGCCACATAGATATTCGTGCAGTCCGACCCTATAACCCCCATGCCACAATCATTTTAAACCTTTTATGCCATTGAAAGCACCAGGAAAGGGAAAAGCATTTAGTCTGATGAGGCCCGAGATTTGAACCTTGAGCCTCCGGCCCCATTATGGGATTTGGATGAACCAAAAGGTTTTTTAAAAGACTTAATTTATAAAATTTAAATTCAAAAGAATTTAAATATTTTATAAATTAATAAAGCTCCAAAGGAAATTTGAGCGCCGATGTCCAAAGATAGTTGAAGATAATCCGAACACCGACGTCATGCATGGAGGAAGGAAATTTGGTATATAAGCTAATGCCTTAGAGGTATTTTAATTCATCCTTTTGCTTGATAATTGAAAGCATAAAATCGTGTTTGAATTTGTGAGGAAGGAATTAAAGGGATATATATGTTTATGCACCAACGAATAACATCAAAGGGATTTACGTTGAAAGTCTAAGCACCAACGGGGCAAGTGGCCTAGTTGAAAAGAGGACAACGATAGGGTGTTGAGCACAAGGAGGCCTGAGTTTGAAACACAACGACAACATTTTTTATGGCAGTTGCATTAGTGTTGGAGAGCGACAAGGTAAGGTGCACGTTTTGTGCAAGGCAAGTGGGGAACCTTTTTGAGCACGTGGTGCTCGTTAGTCCCTAAGAAAACGCCTAGCTTACGCGACATTGGGAGCCATGGCTAGGGCACCGGTTGAGGCTACATGGCGTGTTTGAATTCCCTCCAAGGCAAGGTAATTATTTTTGAAGTTTAATTTTTGTGTGTTGCTTAAATTTTGGAGTTAAAAGGGTGCATGAAAAGTTTATTAGTTGGAAATGGTTTTTGATAAGTTGGAGGAATAAGGTGTTAATTTTTATTTTAATAAAGTGTTTTGGCATATTGATTTATTGAAATATTAAAAGGATAGAGGGAGCTTCTTGTCTTAGGTTATTTTGAAAAGGAGAGTGCATTGAATATTATTTGGAGATTATAAGGTGTAAGTGGTAATTTACTTTTTGTAAATATTGATGAATGTTTTCTTAAGGATGGAGTGATAAGGTGTATGTGTGTTTTGATTTTTACATTGTATTTTGGGGAAATTAATCACCTTATAATTTCTTTGAGCTTGGAAATAAGTGTTTGATATTTTTTGTAGATTTAGAAGATTCCTTCATCATCAAGAAAAGGTATGAGCACATTTTCCAAAGTTTAATTTGATTGGTTGGTTTTCTGGAAAATAAGTTTGGAGTGAAAAGGACTTGATTAGGGTTTCCTTTTGAGAGTGTTGAGTTAATGCATCAAGGTTTTTTGGAATAAATAAGTTGTGATTAGAACCTTTTTTAATTAGCATTGTTGTTAAAGCCATTGATTATGTGAAGATTGTTTTATAAGCATTGTTGTTGAAGTGGGTTGTCATGCAAAGAACTTGAACTAGGGTTTAGAACATGAGTATCATTGTTATGTGAGATTTATTGTTGAGCATTGTTGGAAATATTTTGAGTGAATGTTCATATGCTTGGACTAGGGTTTGTGAGCAAGGGTTGTTTCATTGAGTGATTGGTTGAGTAGAGTTGGTTGAGCCTAGTCAAGTGGATGTGTGAAGTTATTGTTCAAGTTCCATAAAACAAACTATTCTATATTTTGAATTGAGTTGAGAAAGTGATTGAGCATTGCATTGAATTGGAAGCATATTGAGTCTCTAACAATTCTCCTTATGTTTCAAAGAGAGTGATTGAAATTAATTGAGCATTATGATAAGTATAGAACATATTGAGTCTCTAACAATTATATTTATGTTTCTATGATATTGAACAAGTTATGTGTGGACTTGTTGAGCAGATTTGAGCAAGTTCTGTGTGGACTTGTTGAGCAGATTTGAGCAAGTTCTATGTGGACTTGTTGAGCAGATTTGAGCAAGTTCTGTGTGGACTTGTTGAGCAGATTTGGATAAGTTCTGTGTGGAATTGTTGAGTAGATTTGAGCAAGTTCTGTGTGGACTTGTTGAACAGATTTGAGCAAGTTTTATGTGGACTTGTTGATCAGATTTGAGTAAGTTCTATGTGGATTTGTTGACCAGATTTGGATAAGTTATGTGTGGAATTATTGAGTAGATTTGAGCAATTTTTGTGTGGACTTTTTGAGCAGATTTGAGCAAGTTCTATGTGGAATTGTTGAGCAGATTTGTGCTAGACCGAAGGATTGTGTTTAGTGCAGATTTGAGATAGATCTTTGGAGGTGACAAAGTAGAGAGGACAGTAGTCTCTAGTGGATAGATATCCATCATCCAGGGTAGTGAGGACAAGTCTTCTGAGTGGGGATAAGAGTCTTCAGTGGAGAGAGATCCACAAGCCAGTGTAGTGGAGGCAGTAGTCTTCTAGAGGATTACCAACCAGAGTAGAGGATGAGTTCTCCTAAGGATAGAGATCCACAAACTTGATTTAGGGGATCAAAATCTCATTCGAACTGAGGTCCATAAACATTGTAATATGGAAATGATTCCCAAGAGATTGATCGAGAAAATTTTAGTGAAAGATTTTCTTCGTGGAGTATCCCACATTAGGTGAACCGCGTAAATTATGGTGTCTCTATTGTGTATGGTTTTTTGTACATTTATTTGATTACTACTGTTGGTATTGCTATATATACATTGCATAATATTGATTGGGAAAGAAAAGTAAAAAGTGGTCTTATACTGTTCACCCCCCTCAGTATAAGCTTGTGTTCTTCATCTGTGCGTTAAAAAATAACAAACACAATGGATAGTAATAACCAAAAGTTTCCTTATGTCATTTTATGAACCATATTACAATGCTCAAGATACCCCACTCGAGCTTGCTGGATCTTGGCATGACCGAATAAGAAATACAGGTAAAATTATATTTTCAAAAAAACTATGTTTTTTATTTCCAATGAATTTTTTAATTTTTTAATTTTTGCTTGAATGCAAATAAAAGCAACTAGATCTGTTAGTAAAAGGGATCCACCATAAGGGGTATCATTATCAGAAGCCATTGGAGATTCTGACATGCAATCGGGATCGACACCAGTAATTACCACAAGAAGTACAAAATTTTTGAGGCCTTCATCACCTTCTCAACGTACACCTTAGGCTCCTTTTTGGGACATGCTACAGTTGACATTCAATAAATTAGCTTCGACTCAAAATTTAACCTTACTATTCGAAACTATTGTTGAAAATTATAAATTTTATTGATTTAAAATTATAATTACTTTCAGGAGCTTTTTTATATGTTTTCAGAGCAACAACAAGTGGATCCATCAGCCACAAGGTAAGAGTCTGCTATGCAGGAGACATCCTCCTCTGGTAAGCATGGTTAAATTAAATTTGTTCCTTTGGCATTGTTTTTAACTTTTATGATAGTTTTCATTG
This sequence comes from Wollemia nobilis, assembly GCA_028583015.1. Lineage (NCBI taxonomy): Eukaryota > Viridiplantae > Streptophyta > Pinopsida > Araucariales > Araucariaceae > Wollemia > Wollemia nobilis. Next base: position 3,688,180 of record JAQPPZ010002515.1, read on the forward strand.
ATATTTTAATGTAAATTTTTTTAGGGGAGGCAATTGTATTCACAATACCAAGAAGAAAGATGCATCCATTGCCTCAACCACCGCAAATGGATCCACAATGAGTGCAATCACACCAAGTAGCATTAATGATGAGAGGTCAAATTATGATGTGTGGGAAACAATTCCTTACACCACCACATCCGGGAAGAACCATTACTCAATCATAAACATGCATCATTTACAACATTTCTAACTTCCCAACATTTTCCCTTGGGCTTGGGGATGTCCAGAGTGCTTCTCAAATGCCCTCTAGTACTCTTGATGATGATTTTATTTATCAGGATACCAATCCAGAATCTTTTCCTTTCAAGGTAAGCAATTTGCTTCATGATCCTTAGAATGATGTAGAACAGGTTGTTGGAGTAGATACCGCCTCACCCACCTCATCCCCCTCCCATCACACCGCTACTCAACATCCTCCAACCGATGATGATAAAGTTGCTTTTTTTGAAAAATATTTTATTGACTCAAAAATGTGTAGCTAAAGTTAAGAATAGTATGCTTTTAGATATTGAAGGCTTGAAAAATTGGGAATATCGAGCGAATATTTTAATAAAGTAAATAAATCCCTAATACAAGAATTTTCCAAAAATAAGGGAGATGTTTTCATTGGTGGAGAATGAACCACAAAAACTTGATGCTTTGTTACATAAGGCTGAATATGGTAGTGTGACCACCAACTCCTCATATAATGATGAAATTTCAAAAATTTTGCTGAACATATTGGAAAACCTGAATGCCGAGGCCCAAGCATATTTCAACTTGTGGTCAGCAGATAAGAAAAAAGTAGTAGTTGCGAAAACTGCAAGAGATACCACTGATGTAAGTTTTATATATAACTAAAATTATTATTTTTTACATATATTTTTTTTAGTTATATTAATGTTCTTCTCTTCTCTTTTGCAGTCTAATTTTCAATACTTAAAAACATAAGTTAGTGACATGAAAATATTAATTAAGAGTGTAAAAGCTAGTGTGCTTACTACTATTGAAGTGAAAAAGATATTACAGTTGACCATAAAAGAAAATAATTGGTTGAAGAAGGTGATCAGAGATAATAGCTTGGACCCAGACGTATTGCTCAGAGAAAATGAGAAAGAACTTAATGCTCCTTTCAGAGAATACCCTATGAAAGAAGAAGGATCATTGCTAGCGGGGTTGACCACTACAACTCATGGTATGGTAAGAGCTGGTGTGCTGGAAGTGAGGGATATTGATGAGGGATCTCTAACACAAAATTATTCTTTGGAAGATCCAACTCATGCTTTAGGTACCCAGGAGAAATCCATCCAGGAGAAAGCCACCCAAGAGAAAGATAACTAGTTGACTGTAGCTTTTGTTGTACAATATATAACAGTCAACAAGTTTATAAATTGTAAAAGAATTCTTTGAAATCAATTTAAGAGACCATTTGCAGAAATTGTGTATTATTTTTTTGAAATATTATTTTACAAATTTTTATGTTTTGATTAGTTATGTGTATGCAATTAATAATTATGAATTATGAATGAAATGCTTGGAAATATTGACATAGGTAAAGAGTTATTTTATGTTTCATAAAAAAATTTCAAATGACTGAGTAAATGAATTGTAGCACAAATATCTGATTTGCCATAAATGGTTTATAAAATACAAATCTAACAAATAATATAAATATCATTGACTGATAATCCAATAACAAGGCTTAAATTATAAACATATAATTTCATCAAAATATACATAATCAAATAACAAGGCATAAATACACATAATATCCAATAACACATCCACGAAACAATAAATTTACAGTGTCAAAAACTAAAACAAACACAAATACATGTCCACGTAAAATAAAAAATGATGTGAAATTTATTCAAATTATAATGTTGGAAGCTGAAACATACACTCTTCAAACTATAGAAATTATTTTGTACTCATACCCTAAATATTTGTTGCTACAATATGATCAGTGTTGCCATTATCCTCATCATCCTGAGTATTCGTTATACATCTTCTATCTACAAGAGATTTCCAAAATGTCAAAGCTTTATCATAAGGCTACTACTCCACCTCATAGGTTGACACATATAATCTCAAAAAAATTTCCAAATTTTTATCCAACCTTTTCAAACTTTAGATTTTACAAACAATAATGCACTAAACACCCTTTCATCTTCCACTGATCCCAAAATCATCGTTTGACATAATTCATATAAAAGAAAATATTCCCTCATCGTAAGTTGTAAAAAACTACTAGGATGCAATATTTTCCACAAATGTGAAATAGAACTTGTTTCATGACGATTAGTCGATTGTGAAACTTGAGCAACCATTGTTGTTACAAAACAATTTGATTGTTTTCTCAAAATATCTTTGTTGATAATACCATTGACTTCCACATGCTTAGTGACATGGTTAGCAAGAGTGCCCATATATTTTAGAAATAAACCATTTATAGTTTGGTATTCATTACAAGGATCCTATAACATCGGGTTAACCACACCCATAGCCTCAAGTAATTCATCTCTTTAAAAACTGTCTCTTATTTCTTTTGTCAAAGTTTCTACTATTTTTGTAAGTTTAATTTTTGTATTGTGTACAACCACATCAAATCTGTTGTGTGTTATGGGCATTTGTTCCACTTCATTTGTAGCTATATCCATTTGCTGATTAAAACAATATAAAGGTATTGCTTTTTCGTGGATATTAATACATAGATGACTATTTATGTTGAATTTCAAAATTTTTGAGGGTCATTTATGTTTTTTAATATTCTCCAACTCTAAAAAATGGGATCCATAAATCTTTCAATAGACGTGTACATCATATCAATATGTATACAAATTTATTTTCTCACCCTAATGAAATCCACAATATAAATTGATCTTTGTTGTGCAAGTTTAATCAAAGTATTCATTTCTTCCAACATTGGAAGAATACCACACAATGTGAGAAGTATTTCAAATTCACTCATTCGAAATAATAAATCTTTAACCTTATCAACTGCCCTATGATTTGCATACATAAACTCTGCTAAGGATTGATATTCTTTAAAAACTCTATATACTAGTTGATACATTGAAATAGTATATACATCTTTTAATAAATTTTTACCTTCAATAACTCCTAGTGCAAATTTTTGAAACTCTAAAAATCATTTTGGATTGCACAAAAAATAAGAATGTGACAAGTTCTTCCACTTTTGCTACATTTACAAATGTCCTCACAATTTTGTATGTAAGATTCATTCTATGAGCCATGCAATGAATAATGATAAAATATGGGGTAATTGATATTTGTAGTCGAATACAAATACCATTCATGTGTAGTTACATTCTAGTAGCACCGTCATCTCCAACCTATATTAACTTAGTGGCTATTTCCATATCATTCATTCCTGCTATTTCCTTTAAACTAGTTACAACATTGTAAAGGTTTTCTGTATTGCAATTTTCAACCATCTTACGTACTCCAAGTAAATGAGGTTGCCTTAAATGATTTTTCAATGTGTAAATATTCATGGAAATCCAATATGTGTTATCAACAACAATCACCTCATCAATTGAAAGTGAAAATAATTTGTTTTTTTTACTTTCTCTTTGAGGTCATCCTCCTCAACCAAAGAGAGACAATTTACGATTTTTCAACCACTTCGATCTAACCAATGGAAACTAGGAAAGTTCTACACATCAACTAGTTGAAATAGATATTTATAATCAATGAAATCAAATTTAGGTCTACCCTTTTTAAGAATAGTGTATACAACAACATACTGCAAACTTTTTGAAGCTAAAGTCATCTTATTCATTTTTTGAAATTGGGCTTGAATCGTTCTAATTTTATCAACCAATTTTTTTTGTTGTTTCATTTATTTATCATATTCTTGTGCATATATGATATATATGCATTCTGATGCATCATTACACCTAGATTTTTTGTGTGTTGTTCCATCACTTTCTTTTGTTTTTATATAAACTTTTCCACAATGTTTTTCTACTATATCTTTCTTAACTTGCAATCTATGATCCCTTTCGTGTTTCCAACTATAAATTATGCATATCAATTATTTTATTTCTTAACTACTATTCTCTGGTTACACTAACTCAATAAATGGAAATTCTTATACCTAATTAAGCTGAAATGATCTGTTAATTATCCACCTAGATAACCTGGCACATTTAGATTTTTTAGAAGAATATTCTCTAGAAGTAGGGACTATATGAGAACTATTATTATTTTCTTTTATATTTGGCATGTTAGTTTTAGGAATCTCTTCATATCGTTGTTGCATTTCATTTGGAAAAAAATCATCCATGGGCATTTCATTATTGGGGATATGTGGAAGTGGAGGCATACTAGGGTCAATAGCTTTTTTTTGCAAATAATTTTTTTCCATATCATTTTTATTTAAAAATTTAAATTCTATTAAAGAATACAAACAAACACTAGATAAAGCCATGAGTAAAAAAAACATTTTTTAATAAAGAAATAGATTGTACAAAACATTAACAATAAACAAAAATTAACTGGTCAGTAACTAAAAGGTGTTTGTACCTTGAATTTGTACAGATGTTGATGGCTAACTAGATTTCAAAATATTTTGAAAGTATTTGAGGGTACTCTTTTTATTGAAAGATTGGCCTTCCTTATTTCCATTGCCAACAGGTGATATTTTACCTATATAAACGGAATATGAACATGAATGTCATGTTTAAAAAATGAAAATTACTGGTAAAAGAGAACTACTGTTCAATTCAACAGGATGTCTGATGATAATACAGGACGTCTATAGCAAGTTTGAACGAAAGAAAGAAACCAGGCTTGATATTATGCCCAAATAATAGGAAAACATCTTTATTGAGTGTCCATGAACAAGATGTTTAAAAAAGGAAAAACTAAAGGTAAAAGAGAATTACTAGGCATTGTGTAAATGGCTTTATGTCTGTTGCATTGTTTCTGTCAAGATGTATTTGTCGTATTATATCAAAAATATTGGACATCTATAGTAAATTTGAATGAAAGATAGAAATCAAGCTTGAGATTATGCCAAAAATAAAATATCCTTTTTGAGTGTTAATGAATAAGATTTAAAAAAATAGAAAATTAAAGGTAAAAGCAAAGAACCAAAAAATGGCAATCAGCCTGTGTCACTCACCCTATGCCAGTTACCCTATGATAGTCACCCTATGGCAGTCATCTTGTGGTAGTCACCTTGCACCACTCACCTCGTGTTAGTCACCCAGTGTCAGTCACCTTGTGCTAATAATCCAATGTCAATCATGTGGTGTCATTTATCTAGTGTCAGTCACCTAGTATCAATCACGCAGTATCGATCATCCAATGTCACTCGCCTAGTGTTAGCTGCCCACAATCAATCACCAATGTCAGTCACCAACATCAATTGCTCTATGTCTATCACCCAATGTCAGTCGTCCTATGTTGGTCACCCTATATCAGTTGCCCTATGTCAGACACCTTTTGTCAATCGCCCTGTGTTAGTCGCATTGTGTCTATCACATTGTGCTTTTCATGCAGTGTATCTCGTTTTGTGTCTATCACATTGTGTATAGCATCCTTTCTCTTTTGCACTCTCTATTTGTTCTTCTCTCTATTGCTTATTACTTGTTGTCTCTTTCCTGTTGTGTATATCTCACTATCGAGAAAAATTAATGTTTTAAATATATGAGTATCGCTCTCATGTTATCTATATATAATGGGGGTATAAGAGGTGAAATTGATGGGAAAATAATTTTTTTTGCAATTTGAAGGCAAAAATTAGGTGGGAAATCTTCGTGAAATAGGGACTAATAAGTATTATAGCTGGGCAACTACAAAAAATTTGGTCCCAAAAATTTTAGGTGAATGGACCGACATTTAGTGTCCCCATTTTCGCCAAATTAAAATTGTGAAAATCTTAATATTCACCCTATTTGCGAATATGTGCCACTATGCATAACCTTGATTACATAAATGTGTGAGTTGTAAATAATATAAAGCACATGCAAAAATATCTTAAATTGGGTGTTTTATTCATGCAAATTAAGAATTTTAGTTAATGTTAAAAATAAATAAAAAAGAACATGCAAAGTGGTATAATAAATCTATTTTTCTAAAAATTTAGTTGTTAGCTTTTTTAGCCTTTTTGCATGATTAAGGCTAATTGATAATTATATATTTTGTAATTAGACTCTTTTTTAAGTAGAGAAGAATTAGAATTTTTCAAAGTGCACTATTGTGAAGCTTTCATGTGAAGTTTTTTTAAAGTTTATATGTGTGCATTTTTCAATTCTAGATCAATTTTTTTGGTTTGGACCATCAACATAGTTTGCTAAAATTTGAGAATTTGGCTAAGTATATTTCATTGTTTGGTATTCAAAATTAGTTTAGCTTAATCACTAAACAATCCTAGACCATTTTTGGGTGATATCCATGCTCCATTAATGTTCTTTTTGTCTTAGATCATAATTGTTTTATTGTTGTTTTTTTAGATCTCTCCGCCTCAAGAACTTTCATTTGGTATTAGAGCAGAGTTTTTTGTGTGATTTCAAAATTTGTAGGTGAAGCTACAGTAAGATAGGGTGAATATTTATGATTTCCAACATCCTTTACAATATTTTGGATAATAAATACTTGTGGCTATTCATTTGCTATCATGGCAACAAATAGTACATCCTTAGAGTACTAGAGAGATCAAATGAGGAGGATATTTGTATGGAAGGAAGTTTGGAAAAGTATAGTTCAACCATATACTTGTTGAGTGGTAATTTTACCCAATTGCAAAACCACACTCACAGTTAGTATTTTGGTTAGAAAACCCTCTCTTGCAAAATAGAAATTTCTCCAAGGTTCCTTTTACTTAATGTGTGCATGTATGCTTGTATAAATGTGTCAAATAAGTGTTTGGAATACCTTAGTGCTCTGCAAAATAACTGTTAACAAGGGGACTATGTTGGTGTTACTTTATTATGTTATGCTATTATTGTTCATGAAACTTAAAAGAAAAGAAAATGTGACTGGCCCTCATATGACCACGATATAGAAGTGAAATTCCTTTTATCTTGAAATGTTTTAGATAGATTTAATATATATTTTTTAAGCAAGTTTAACCAATTTTATTTTTTATTAAACCTTGCTTTGAGCATGAAATAAAAGATTAAAATCTATCTAAAATGCTAATCTGAAAATGCAGAGTGGATTCATTTTATGTTGTTTTGTGTATGAAAGAAAGTAAATGTGTATGAGAAAATTTTCAAATGTGATGGCCTTTGAAATGCCATATAAATTATTCCCCCTTTCATGAAATTGAGATTTTCATAAAGGGAAGGTAACTTATTGCTTTAAAGAAAACAACCTTTAAAATACCTTATAAATTGTCCTCCTTTGAATGAAATTGTAATTTTCATAAAGGGAAACTAATTTATTATTTGCAAACAAAAATGTAAAACTTGAAATCTAAATCCTCTTTTGAAATGTGAAAATATGTAAAACTAGAAATTGCAAAATTTATTTTAAAAAAAACTACAATCTTTATAGATTTTTAGAATTTCGAATTTATTTAGAAAAAAAACATCCTTGCTTGAAATGGAACATTAAAGCTTATTCTAGAGATCTATGCATCTGTTTTTGGAATTTTATATTTTTATATTTTATTTTGAAAACTTAAAAAAAAATGAAAAATATAGGGTTAGAAAAATAAAAATAAAATAAAATAAAACGAAATAAAACAAATGTTGCAACTTAGAAATCTCCCATAAAACCTACAAACATTAGTATCTTGCACGAAAACCTACATTGAAGTGATCCATATTCATGCAATCTAGATTTCAAAGAGGTGCGATATTCTAAGGGAAAATGCAATATATTAAAAAAAATCACAAACATATTAACCATAAGCATGCATAAAACCTGTAAAAACTTCAATATATTGGCACAAAATAGATTTTTAATAAGCTCAACAAATGCATAATAAAAACTCATATTTGACATCAATGGTGAAACTACAGTCCAACAAGGTGCAAAGAAAATCTTCAACATATCTATATTCATTTTTGCAACCATGTCCAAAAACGTTTCCAACCCTCGAAAATGTAGTTTTACTTCCTTTTTATAATATTCCATAAGGCCTCCCTTTCTTGGCTTCAAAAACACTTTTACAGCGTTTGTTTTTCCTCTATTGTTTTCCAATGCGTCTATGCATCCAAATATTTTCCTTCATAATCCCTATATGTAATTGTCATTGCCACCCACCGTGATGACACAAGCATAAGGAAAGTGTATCTACATGGTGATCATTTATGAGATTAAATTTTAATCAAAGCACCACTTCTTGAAGTGGGTTTTAAATCCCTTAATTTATTTTTATCACTATGTACTCACCAACTTATTTCCATTGTGTCGGTATGACAACAATGTTGCCCCTATTCATTACCTCCTTTGTGTGATAGTGAAACCTCATAAAAATCCATGATTCCATTCTACGTGTTATGCCTTTTCCTAGTCTTTCTTTTCGTTGATAAAAATTTTGAAATAACTTTGTCTACATCCACGTGGACATCACCCTCCAATGTACTCCATTGTTACCATACATCGAATATTTCAACTTCACAAAAGGGGAGCTTCAAAAATATGTTTTAACCTTTGAATGACTCTTTGCCTATACACAATACTACCCTGGCCCTTTGTCAACGTAACACATCACCTGCACACTGCTTGCTGTCAATATTAAATTATAACCATCGAAACATTTATGACCATAGATATTCCATCATAATCCTATCTTCAGACGTCATCTTGATATGTGGTCCTGATCACAATAGTCGATCCAAGTCTCGCATGGCTTCTTATTCGTCTACCCAAAGAGGCATAATGTTTTCGACAATAACATGCGTGCCCAAATTACCAAAATTCACTGATGCTACCTTCAAAAAATAGGTAACCAATGTTGTCCACTGTGTTTGTCATACCATAATGTTTGCTACATCACTACTAAAACTGCTACGTGACAATGCCCACTCAAATATTTCTCGTGATTGATGCTCATCTGTAGGTCTAGGTTAATCAACACATCCCTGTCCTTGTAGGTCCCACCATATCCATCTAATCCACTATTTGTATTTACACCACATACTTGTCCATGACTGCCACATTAATTCCAAATTTATTCATTGACTGCATTTTCCTCTAGGTCATATCTACTTACGAATGTGTTGTTAATGCTTATTGTGTTAGCATTGAGCACGTCAACAAGGCATCCAATATGAAAATGTTTGAGTTGCCCATGAAATTTTATTGTCCTCATCGCATCATCTGCCATATTCTAGGAAGACATCGCTCTTGACATTCATTTCATCTCTTTGTCATTTGATAATCTCTACGATGGTGGCCTTCATTGTTGACTAGACTCTGCCTTGTTGTTCCCATCTACCGAAAGCATGTTCCTTTCTATTTAATGTTCATCCATTACATGCTATATTTCTTAACATTAATAATAACCAATCCATATTTAATGAAGATGTAGAATCTGGATTTGATTTCGGGGCTGGTATTGCGAACAAAGCATGTGGCATAGCTTTCACCATCAATCACAACTTTAGTAAAATCACGATCTTTTTTCCATTAATATTTTCATACTGTCACTATACAAATAACATGATATATTCTTCCTACAATAGCCACATCATAATTTAGGCCTTCTAAATGCATTGCACCTTCACTGTTTGTCGATTCCACCCGTAGGCTATCCGCACTGATGCATTCACCCATACTTAGCTGGACAATGCTGCCTGTTATGACTAGATAATATATGTACACTTTTATTGAGAATGTTGTTCGTGTCTGATGTGTCTGCAACATATATTATTGTAGGGACCTCCATCATATTTAAAATTTGGAAATAAAACTCCACGTATCCCTTTTAGGCCCAATCTTCCTAATTTCCTCCATTTGAAAACATCTAACAGTGTCATAGAAATATTTATAATGTCATTACCCATTCTATGTAAAATAGGTCCTCCATCGATGTCTGTACCTAGTCATCAAACAGACCAAATCGCCTAGGTCTATTCAATATCCATGATCACATTGCATTGAAATCTCACTCTCGATACTCTATGTCACCACACGAGCTCATTGATGTTCGATATCCACATCCCTCCAATATGTATAACTATTTAATCATCCATGTTGATATTACTACCGTGCTAGTTGCTGCCTGATTTTACTTTTCTATTGATCTCGGTGTTTTGTATTGCTACCTATATTAGCTTCAATGTACGTAGTCCTGAAGTCTGCCAATCTATGTTGTGATGACATTGCAAAATATAAATCCATGGATTCAAATATTATTGTAGCTACCTTCGTGAGGGTGAGCTTCCAATGGCTGCCCAAAAAACTTCCCATTCATCCGTTGTATATGCTATGCTGTGTATGTCCACAAAACTGCCGCCACATCATCTAATTTTTGCTGCATCTACGCATAATTGTAGCTAACCTACATAAATCACTCGCCATTCGATCATCCCATGAATTGCATGGCATGTGTACAAATCGTCCAGTCGTAGTGTTTATTTATGTTCACCGTGATCGTCGATCAATCCAAGTCTCTACATGGGTCTGCACCTTAAAGCTCTCCTTGTCCATGTGACTGGGTGACAGGCCCCAGTATGCTTGTTGGGTCCCTATTGGTAGGTGATCCCACGTATTATCGGCCTACGTGGTGGAGTCGATCCATGCTGTAAACCTGTAAGTAGCGTAGTAACAACGTGTGAACTACACTTATAAAGAAAATAAAAAAATAAAACTGAAATAAACCCAAAACTTAATTCTAAAGAAACTAAAACAAACACTAACTAAAGCTAAATATAACAAAATAAAATAATTAAAATTAAAACCTAAACTCACTAACAGTCACTACCCTAATAAATAATGAACGTAAATAACAATTACAACACACTTTTTATTTATTTATTATTTTTTTACTTTATATTATTTTTATCATAATTATAATAAGCATAGATATATATATATATATATTATAATAATTTAATTTAATTTTTTTATAAAGTAATAAAATAATTAACTTCAAAAGCTTTACTTATTGAAAATAAAAATAAAATAAAATAAACTTTAAAACTGACCTAAAAAAACCAAAAATGATTCACCTAACACACTACCAAAACAAGGAAACATTAGCTAATGCTAAATCATGGAATTTATCAAAATTATCACTCAAGCAAAACCAAAAATTCTAAAAAAACCAAATTTTAAGGTGGGTCCCCAAATTTGGGGATGGTTGTGGAATGGCCACAACAAATGGCGACTTTGCTGGGAAATGCTCCTGAGCATTTCAGATGAAGAACCTCGTTCTGAAACCAAACAAATTGAATATTAGAAATAAAACTATTCAGCAACATCCAAATATGATGGGGATAGACAACTTCAATTGAAAACACATGAACCATTGCTTTAGCTAAGTGTGTGAAAGTGTTTTCATTATGGCATTCTTGACACTATTCAAAATCTATCACATGATTCACATTTAGGCTATATAAAATACTACTCATAAAAATGTGCCTTTGCATTGCTCCATAGCCAGTCAAGCATTTATAGCCCCGATGGAGATGGCCTTACTCACCCAGGTGTTAGATTAATTTTGCATTTACCTCTTTTATAGACATTGCTCCACTGCCAACCAGGCATCTATAGCCCCAGTGGAGATGCCCTAAGCCATTTGATTGATTTGGCTTTTCTTTTCTCTTTTTTTTCATTTTCTTATTGTATTCATCATTGTATTGCTTTGCAAACTTCACCTACCACCTGGGTTAGAGATCATTCAAGGCTAAATATGGAGTTTATAAAAAATTTTGCCTTAATTTGTAAACCAAAATGACTTCATCCTTCAATATTCCAAGGAATACCCCTTAATATGATGTGTTCATGTGTAGCTTTAGCAAAATGATTCATTGTTCTAAAATTTGCTATCTTAATCCCAAGATCTAGGAGCAATTACTAAACAATTTTATCCCCTTTTCCTTGATCCACATGATAGGTAATTCATCCTTCATGACAAAGGAACACAAAAAATATCAAGAGGCCAAACATTAACAACTACCATAAAACACAACCACAAATGGAGGAACCAACCCAAAACTCAAAAATAATATAAAATTGACAAGAAAACAAACACAAAACTCACCAAACCAAAAATTAGAAACAAATCCCAAAACAGAAAACCAAAACAAAAACATGAAAACCAAAACTTATATACAATAATATACAAGATGATGCAAAAATTTGGACTATCATTTCCTTGGATCCCAAACACGATTAGCACACTTTAAAAAACATATATCATGATATGCATGCCAAATTTTACATAAATCCAACTCAAGTAAGATTAGACCAAACAATGCAACAACTCTAATCTTACCTCTCTCACACAACCCCGTTGATTCCATAATATTAACAATCCCATGTTTAGCATTTTATTTCTTAAACTTATAAGTGAATACATGATTTTCAACTATCTTTTGCTTATTCAACGAGATGGAAATTTCAAATTCAAAGTTATTTTCACAAGCATGTAGGATTTCCTTCAAATAGGAGGCTATTTCTAAAAATTTTAAAGCCAAGTCATCATCTATGTCTTTAGGCCAATCATACTCATGCAACAATTTGCAAGCATCTAGGATATCTACTAAATGAGGATCATTATAAGTTTGTATCCTAGATTCAATTGTTAATTGTTGATGAACTTGATTCAACAATTCAAGCATATCTACTTCTCTTTCATTCAACAAAGCAATCTCATTAGTGGTGTGAGTAGAAATCCACTCTAGTTCTTTATCAACCTCCAATGGCATTTCATCATAAATAACATTCGAATCCAACATAGAATTAGGCAAACCTTTACCTAGAGTTCGGATGGTTGGACACAAAGGATGAGATTCTACCTTTTGTACCCTTTCATTTACCAAGACTTGATGAGCATTTGTAATTTCTTATTTTTCCTCGTGATCTCCATCATTGTCATGTTGTAGTCCTTCTTCATCGATTACCTCTTCCTCATCCATAGCAAATAAATCATTAGAAGCTTTTACCCTTTCCTCTATTTCAGCAAGGTCTTCATGTGATATAGCGATTTCAGCATCCTGCATATCAAATGAAATAAAAATTTCATCAATAGGAGTGTGAGAAATAAATAAGTCCTCATATCTTCCCCAACCATTATAATAATCATCTTCTAAAGCTAAGGGATGAAATTCTATCATGTCTTCAAAAGACATGTGATTCTCTAATTGCATAGGAATTGTAGGCTCTTCATGTAAGATAGCAACTTTAGTGTCCTACATATCAGATGAAGAAATTTTTTTATTAGAAGGCATAAAAGAAACACATTCTTCATATCTTCCCCAACCATCATAATAATTATATTTTAAAATCAAAGGATGAGATTCTATCAAGTCTTCTGCATAATATTTAGATTCATCTATTGATTCACTCTCCTCAATTTCAAAAAATTCATCTTCCTCAGATTCATCCTCCTCAATTTTTAAAAATTCATCTTCCTCAGATTCATTTCCTTCTATTTCAAAGAATTCATATTTTGGTGGGTCAAGGGTTTCTATGGTGGGATCAATTCTTGTATTTAACTTTCTATAATTATCCCAATCCTCGCTTGTGAATAATGACCCTAAGCCAATATCTACATTTTGATTAACTTGATCATCATAATCCTCATTGATGGGTAGTGACTTTGAAACATGCACCTCCTCTTGGATGATATCTAAGGTGGTTATAACATTTGGACATTCAACTTCATCCCATTGATTGCTCACATTAGACATCATTTGATCCAAGGGTGCTAGATTGGATGGTTGGTATTGGTTGGAATCCATAACTCTTGAAGAATAATTCATCATGGGAGAAGGTGGTTCCTCAACTAGATTCATTGGTAGCATTTGATTACGAGCCTTAGGGTTGAGCAATGATAATCGACCCACATCCATACCTTTTGAAATCCATCGTTGTTCTACTATTATTGCCTCACTGTAGGCTCTAGGTAAGGATGGCTCTTTAAGAATTCTCCCTAGAAATATAGAAGTAAAGGGGTCTAAGGCTTCTAAGTATACTTGGATGGCTTCTTCTTCTAAAATGATGTAATGTGTCTCCATATCGGTGTACAACCTATGGAACCTATCATTAAATTGGCTTGTGGACTCATTAGGTTCTTTACAAATAGAGACAAACTGATTTAATATCCTATCTGGGTCAATCAATTTTCCAAATTATTCGAGAAATGTTGCTTCTAGTTGATCCCAAGAGGTGATAGAACCTGTAGGTAAACCAATATACCAATCATAAGCAAATTCATCTAATGTGGATGGAAACATCCTACAAACAACATCTTCATGTATAATTTGCAAATGAATTAAAATATTCTTATATGCCTGAATATGTTCCTCAGTCGATTCTATTCCATCATGCCTAAACTTAGGTAAAGAACACACAAGATCTATAGGCATATGATGTGAAGGCCTAGGTATGTTTAAAGGACTACCTGTCATCATTGGAGTAAACATTGCCATTTGAGAACCTTAAAGAATATAACTTTAGCATCAATTTTGTTAGTCAAATAAATATATCTTGCAAAGAAGCATGAAATGACTAACAATTTTCAAATGGTTAAACGAATAAATCATCATGTTCATCCATTGTAATGCATGAATTAAACCATAGCAATAAAAAATATTCTCCAATTTGCAAAAGGTTAGCATCAATGCATCATCAATTAAAAGACTTTCCAATCAATGAAAGTGATCACATGTAAAAAAACTTCGTTAGTCAAGACCAATGCCTTCAAATAACCTTTCAAGTAACATGAACAAGTTAGCATCTACAACAAAAATAACCAAATTAGACCCTCCTTCTAGCACCAAAATATTGAGTGGTAATTTTTCCCAATTGCAAAACCACACTCATAGTTAGGATTTTGATTAGAAAACCCTCTCTTGCAAAGAAATAAAAATTTCTCCAAGGTTCCTTTTACTTAATGTGTGCATGTATGCTTGTATAAATGTGTCAAATAAGTGCTTGGAATACCTTAGTGCTCTGCAAAATAACTGTTAACAAGGGGCCTGTGTTGGTGTTACTTTATTATGCTATGCTATTATTGTTCATGAAACTTAAAAGAAGAATAAATGTGATTGGCCCTCATATGACCACGATGTAGAAGTGAAATTCCTTTTATCTTGAAATGTTTTAGATAGATTTTATCTTTCTTTGTTAAGCAATTTTAACCAATTTTATCCTTTATTAAACCTTGCTTTGAGCATGAAATAAAATATTAAAATCTACCTCTAAAATGTGAATCTAAAAATGATGAGTGGATTCATTTTATGTTGCTTTGAGCATGAAAGAAAGTAAATGTGCATGAGTAAATTTTCAAATGTGATGGCCTTTGAAATGCCATATAAATTATTTCCCCTTTCATGAAATTGAGATTTTCATAAAGGGAAGGTAATTTATTGCTTTAAAGAAAACAACCTTTAAAATGCCTTATAAATTGTCTCCCTTTAAATGAAATTGTAATTTTCATAAAGGGAAAATAATTTATTATTTACAAACAAAAATGTAAAACTTGAAATCTAAATCCTTTTTCGAAATGTGAAAACATGTAAAACTAGAAATTGCCAAATTTCTTTAAAAAAAACTGTAATCTTTATAGATTTTTAGAATTTCGAATTTCAGTTAGAACAAAAACGTCATTGCTTTAAATGGAACATTAAAGCTTATTCTAGAGATCCGTGCATCTTTTTTTGGAATTTTATATTTTTTATATTTTTTTTTGAAAACTTAAAAAAAATGAAAAAGATAGGGTTAGAAAAATAAAAATAAAATAAAACTGAAATAAAACAAATGCTGCAACTTAGAAATCTCCATAAACCCTACAAATATTAGTATCCTGCATGAAAAACCGCATTAAAGTGATCCATATTCATGCAATCTAGCCTTCAAAGAGGTGCGATCTTCTAAGGGAAAATGCAATATATTGAAAAAAAATCTCAAACAAATTAACCATAAGCATGCATAAAACCTGTAGAAACTTCAATATATTGGCACAAAATAAATTTTCAATAAGCTCAACAAATGCAAAATACAAACTCCTATTTGGCATCAATGGTGAAACTACAGTCCAGCGAGGTGGAAGGAAAATCTTCAAAACCAGTCGAGTGCCAACATCTCTGTCTTCATTTTTGCAACCATGTCCAAAAAAGTTTCCAACCCCCGAAAACGCAATTTTTTTCCTTTTTATAACCTTCCATAAGACCTCCCTTTCTTGGCTTCAAAAACACTTTTCTTGCATTTGTTTTTCCTCTACCATTTTCCAATGCCTTTATGTATCTAGATGTTTTCCTTCATAATCCCTATATGTAACAGTCACTACCACCCATCGTGATGAAACAAGCCCAAGGAAAGTGTATCTACGTGGTGACCATTTATGAAATTAATTTTCAAACAAAGCACCACTTCTTGAAGTGGATTTTAAATCCCTTAATTTTTTTTATCATTGCGCACTCACCAATTTATTTCCATTTTGTTGATATGACAATAGTGCTACCCCTATTCATTACCTCCTTTGTGTGACAATGAAACCTCATACAAATCTACGATTTCGTTCTACGTGCTACGCCTTCTCCTAACCTTTATTTTCATTGATAAAGTTTGTGAAATAACTTTGTCTACATCCGCGTGGACATCACCCTCCAACATCCTCCACCATTACCATACGTCGAATATTTTAGTTTCATCGAAAGGGAGCTTCAAAAAATACATTTTCAACTTTTGAATGACTCTCTGCTTATACACGGGTATTACCTTGGCCTTTTGTCGATGCAGCGCATCACCTACACACAACTCACTGTTAATATCAAGTTATAACCGCCAAAAATTTTGTGGCCAAATATATTCCATCATAACCCTATCTTTAAACATGCCCTGATACATGGTCTCAATCACAACAATCACTCTAGGTTCCACATGGCCGCTTATTCATCTACTCAAAGAGGTATCATGTTTTCAATAATAGCATGCATGCCCAACTTACTAGACTTCATTGACACTGCCTCTGAACAACAGGTAACCAATGTTATCCATTGTATCTGTCACGTCGTAATGTTTTTTGCATCACCACTAAATCTGCTATGTCATAATATCCACCCAAATATTTCGTACGATCAACGCTCATATGTAGTTCTAGGTTAATCAACACGTCCTCATCCTTATATATGCCACCATATCCATCTAATCCACTGTCTATTTTTGCACCACATACTCATCCACGACTACCATTTTAGTTCCAAATGTATTCATTGATTGCATTTTCCTTTGGGTCATATCCACTTGTGAATGTACTGTTAATTCTTGTCATGTTAGCACTGAGCACATAGATGAGGTGTTTGATATATTAATTTTTGAGTTGCCCATGAAATATTGTTTTCCTCATAGCGTCGGTTACCATCTTCTAGGAAGATGTGGCTCTTGACATCCATTTCATATCTTTGTCATTTGATAATCTCTACGATGGTGGCCTTCGTTGTTGACTAGACTTTGCCATGTTGTTCCCATCTATCGACAACGTGTTCCTTTCTATTTCATGTTCATCCATTACATGCTAGATTTATTAACATTAAGAATAACCAAGCCATAATTCACTGAGATGCAAAATCTGGAGTTGATATCAGGGTTGGTATTATGAACAAATCAATTGGTATAGCTTTCACCATCGATCACAACTTCAACAAAACTCATGGTATTTTTTCTATTAATCTGATGTTCATACTGTCACTATACAAATAATATGATATATTCTTCCCATAATATCCATGTCCCAATTTAGGCCTTCTAATTGCACTGCACCTTCACTATTTGGCGATTCCATAGCATATCCACGTTGACACCTTCATCCATCCTTAGCTGGATGATGCTACCTGTTATGACTAGATAATATATGTATGCTTTTATTGAGAATGTTTTTCATATTTGATATGTCTGCAACATATATCATCGCAGGGACCTCCATCATATTTAAAATTCTAAAATAAAACTCCATGTCTCCCTTTTAGGCCCAATCTTCCTAATTTTATCCATTTCAAAATGTCTAATAGTATCTTATGGAAAAATTTATAACGTCGCTACCCATTTTGTGTAAAATAGATCCTTTGTCGACATTTGTGCCTAATCATCAAACATATCAAATCGCTTGGGTCTATTCAAAATATGTGATCCCATTGCATTGAAATATCACTCTTGACACTCTGTATCATCACACATACTCATTGAAATCCGATATCCACATCCCTCTGATCTGTATAGCCATTTAATTATCCATTTCGGTGTTACTACTGTGCTAGCTGCTACCTGATTTTGCTTTTCCATAGATCCCCATGTCTTGTATCCTTGCCTATGTTAGCTTCAATGTTGCTAGCACTAAAGTCCACCAATCTATGTTGTGATGACACCGTAAAATATAAATTCATGGATTCAAAGGTTGTTGCATAGTTGCCTTTGTGAGGGTGAGCTTCCAATGGTTACCCAAAAAACTTCTCATTCGTCCACTGTATATGCTATGCTGCGTATGTCCACAAAACTACCACCACGTCATCTAATTTTTGCTGCATCCACGTATATACTATAACTAACCTATGCCAATCACCTGCCATTTCATCTCTTTGTCATTCAATAATCTCTGTGTTGGTTGCATTCTTTGTTGACTAGACTCCGCCATGCTATTCCCATCTGTCGACAACGTATTCCTTTCTATTACATGTTCATCCATTACATGCTATATTTCTTAACATTAAGAATAACCAAGCTATAATTCACCGAGACATAGAATCTAGAGTTGATTTTGGGGTTGGTATTGCGAAAAAAGCATGTGGTATATCTTTCACCGTCAATCACAAATTCAGTGAAAGTCACAATATTTTTTCCATTAATCAGTTGTTCATACTGTCACTATATAAATAACATGATATGTTCTTCCCACAATAGCCACGTCACAATTTAGACCTTCTAACTGTGTTGTGCCTTCACTATCTATTGATTCCACCCATAGCCTATCCGCACTGATGCCTTCACCCATCCTTAGTTGGATGATGCTGCCCATGGTTATGCATAAGGGGTAGTACCAAAAAAGTATTTATCAAATCGGGGTGAATCATCATGAAAAGTGTATAAACTTTGGGGTGAATTTTTTAAATTTTCGAAGAAATTTTTTCAAAACATGGCGATTTTTTTTCCACTAAAATTATCAATAAAATTTTATAGGTACTAGTAGAAGGTGACTTGCATGGGGCGAGTGGCACAAGGCAAGTGGCACAAGGTGAGTGGCACAAGGCAAGTGGCACAAGGTGAGTGGCACAAGGCGAGTGGCACAAGGCGAGTGGCAGATGGAAAGTGGCACAAGGCAACTGGAAGATGGTGAGTGGCACAAGGCGACTGGCAGATGGTGAGTGGCATAAGGCGACTGGAAGATGGCGAGTGGTATAAGGTGAGTGGCAAAAGGTGAGTGGCATAAGGTGACTGGTATATGGTGAGTGGCACAAGGTGACTGGAAAATGACAAGTGGCACAAGGTGACTGGCAGATGGCAAGTGGTATAAGGTGACTGGTAGATGGTGAGTGGCACAAGGTAATTTGCAGATGGCGAGTGGCATAAGGCGACAACTGGCAGATGGCGAGTGGCACAAGGTGACCATCATAATTCATCAATTAGATGATGCCATGTGTCCTCTCTTCTACCATGTGTCATGCATCTATTAACTTCCATCATGTAGAATTCTATAAATTCATTTGCAGGGTCATTTTTTGCCTCTTCCACAATGTTTTCTAGAGCAATTTTAAACTTTTTCCAAGCATTTTTAGGGCATTTTCCATAGCGGTTTCCAAGCATTTTTAGAGCGTTTTGGCAGCATTTTCAGAGCATTTTGGCACCATTTTCAAAGTGTTTTGGCAGCATTTTGAGAAGGTTTTTGCAGCATTTCCAGAAGGTTTTGGCAGTGTTTTCCAGGGCATTTTTGAGTGTTTTCCTGGTTTCTCAAACCATTTTCCTGCATCTTTTCAGAGATGGCTAGCTCTTCCTCTCCTCTTCCCTCTAAAGTGTATTTCAAGAACATCTTGTGCCCCAACCTGAAGAGCATTTTCAACACTCCTGGAAATGATTCCCAATGGGTTTACACCATTGGACTTGCTGGTGTGTTGAAGATGCCACAATTGAACATTAACGTTCAGTTGATGCAACGGATCGTTTCTTGTTACAACCATGACGTGTCCACTATTTTGATGTGACTAGATAACAAGGACATTGTTTTTCTGTTAAACCCTCCGATGTGCAGTGACTAATAGGGCTACCATTTTTGGATGGTGTACTGGTGAACAACCAGTATGCCTTAACCGACGATGATAAATCCACCCTTGGAACCATTTACGGTGTTCATTCTGACAATTTGAAAGGTATAATTTGAAAATTTATTTTTTATTTAACATTAAATATTGTTGTGTTGTAGTTTCATTTCTCTAATAATGTTCTCCTTGTACTTTTTGTTTTCTAATAATGTTGTCTCTTTTTTTAGTTAATTCTTCTAAGTCCAAAAGGGGGTTAAACATTTGCAATGTTGGAGACAAATTTCTATATGCTTGCATTTTTTAGGCAAGGCTTATTCTGTAGGGGCGACCTACAGAAATACCTTTTTGGGCACTTTATTTATTGATTCGTTGTATTGGTGGTGGTAGATTTGATTGGTCCATGCACATTTCCAACCGCCTGAAACACGACCTTTTGAGTGCCCAAAAAATTCAATCTGCTTATACAATGACTACCAACAATTTTATTCTTTGTTTATTTTAGGAAGCTTATTTCAACCTTCAACAAAGTAGTCCTCCCACTGCATTGCACCCTAGTTTGTTGTCTATTGGCATGTCTGATGATGAGATATAGGTAAACATATTTGTTGGAATATCTTTGTTTTTTTTTCCATTCTATCTTGTTATTCTCTAATTTTATTTTGAAAATAGAGAAGAGCATCTCAGTCTTCAAGTAAAAGGGATGTCGCATTTAGGGTTTAGGAAGTATCTATTGATTCTGATACGCATTCGTAGTCATCACCAATAACTCACACCAAACATGCGAGGTCTCATGGTGATCGGATTCAGCATACACCTGCCGCACCTTTTACTTATGAAATTGTTAATGTCGACGTGGAAGAGGTTACCTCTAGCCCACAAGGTAACCTTACTCTTCAAAAATACTATTTTAAATGATTTATTTTAATGACTTAAAATTATGTTTTTTAATGTGTTTTAAATATTTTTTAGATAAAGGGCAAATGGTTGAATCATCAATGGTTGCAGAGTCTGAGTCTGGTATGTATGGTTTAAATAAATATTTTTTAAATGCTATTGTTATTTACACAAGATTAAATTTATGTTTTTGTGTGAAATTTAACAGAGGGACCTGCTAGATTCAAAAGGCTAAAAAAACATATGGCTCCACCATCTAGCCAACCACAACAATAGTCACAACAATAGCCACAGCCATAGCCACAGCAATAACAACAACAACAACCACAACCATAGCCACAACAAGTTCCACCGTCTGTCCATTCAAAGCAAGTTCCTGTCCATCCACAGTAGGTTCCACCTGTGAGGAACCAATCACGCATGCATGGTAAAATGTTCCTCACACTATCACATCATCATGCAAGAAGTGCTACAGAGACACAAAATGTGTCATCATCTAATGTTTCTATTGTACCGATATTAACCTTAGAGAATTTTTCAAATGTTGAGAGTGCATCTCAAATGCCCTCGGGAACTCTAGAATGTGACTTTCTTTATCAGGGTATGAATCCTAAAAATTACCCTTTAAAGGCAAGTGATATTCTTGAGGATGAAGAGGGCATTGATGGAGAAGAGGATGTCAATGTAGGTGCCACCGAAGTTTCCCCCTCTACCCCATAGCAAGTCACCGCCCGTAGTGTAACAGATGATGATATCCTAAACTTTTCTAAAAATGTGTTATTAGCCGATAGATGTAAAGTTGTAGTTCATAATACTCTTCTTTCGGATATTGATAAATTGAAAGAATGGGAATATCGGGCCAAGGTTTTGATTAAAGCAATCAATGGCCGATATAAAAAAAATTCAAAGAGAAAAGAGTTGTTTTTAAAGGTTGAGAATGAGCCCCAAAAGCTTGATGCTTTGCTACATAAAGCTGAATATGGCACTATGGAGGCCGAGTCTACATACAGAGATGAAATTTTGGCCGTTGTTTTGAATCGTTTGGAAAACCTCAATGCAGAAGCCCAAGCATATTTCAATGAATGGGCACTAGATCAGAACAAAGTAGCAGTTGCAGAAACAACACGACTTACAACTGATGTAAGTTTTACATCTAACTAATTTTTTTTTGTTAAATATGTTTTGTTTATAAATATTAACCTTTTTTCATTTCTATTTTGTAGTCTAATTTCCAACACCTAAAGCAACAAGTCGGTGCCATGAAAATTTTGATCAAGATTGCCAAAATTAGCATTAATAATGCTATTGAATTGAAGAAGAGGTTACAACAGATGGTTAGAGAAAATAATTTGCTGAAGAGGATTATCAGAGATGGGGGCCTGGATGTCGAGGCTAAACTGAAAGAAAATGAGAAGGATCTAAATGCACCTTTCAAAGAAGATCCAGCGAAGGAAGAGGGTGCCTTGTTATCGGGGATCAACACTACAGTAGAAAGTTTGGTTAGGGCTGGGGCATTAGAAGAAAAGGATATTGAGGTAGATGTGGGTGGACCTTCAGGAAACATTGGAAAAGAATAGAATTTTGTTGTGTTGCATTTGAAGTGAAACAAAAACTCTTTATATTTTTATAAATTATTAAGACTGGTATTTTTTAAAAAATTGAAATCAATGATAGAGGCAATTTCTGAAAAATTCGTATTATCATTTTGAAATTTTGTTTTTAATTATTGTTATGTTTTAATTTGAAGTGGAAGAAATAATGTTTGATATGTTTTGTAAATTGCGAATGAATGGTATCCTTTTTGAAAATTGAAATCAATGAATGAGACTATTTTCGAAAAATGTGTTATCTATTGGAAATTTTGTTTTGAATGTTGTTATGTTATTATTATATGTTTTAATGTATTAAGTAATTTGAAGTGGAAGAAATAATGTTTGATATGTTTTGTAAATTGCGAACGAATGGTATCTTCTTTAAAAATTGAATTCAATGAAAGAGACTATTTGCAAAAAATATGTATTATATCTTGGAAATTTTGTTTTAATTATTACTATGTTTTGATTATTTATGATGATGTAGAAGTTTGTTGTTTTTAATTTGAAGTGGAAGAAATAATGTTTGATATGTTTTGTAAATTGTGAATGAATGGTAAATTTTTTGAAAATTGAAATCAATGAAAGAGAACATTTCCAAAAAAATGTGTTATCTCTAGGAAACTTTGTTTTGAATGTTGTTATGTTTTGATTGTTTTTGTTGATATATTAAGTAATTTTGAAGTATGTGGATGCAGTAAGATGTTCTTTTATGTTATATGAATTAATTTGAAATGACAGAAAATGCAATATAGACATTTACTTTCACAAGTTGCCTATAACGATTTATACATTACAAATCTACAAGAAAAATAGAAACTTTAGACTAATACTTCAATAACAAGGCTATTGTAAAATGATATACAAAATATCCAATAACACATTTCAGATAATCCAATAATCAAATCATGTGTAATCAAATAATATGTGTAACACATGTGTAATCAAATAATACATAATCAAATCAGAGGGCTATGCTATACAGAGTATCCAATGGCATCCATTCATTATGATATGTGAAATCAAATCAAATGATAATATGTGAAATCAAATCAAATAATAATATGTGAACTCAAACATTCTGATATGTGAAATCAAATCAAATGATAATATGTGAAATCAAATCAAATAATAATATGTGAACTCAAATCAAATCAAATGAAAGCATCCTTTCATTATGATATGTGAAATCAAATCAAATGATAATATGTGAAATCAAATCAAATGATAATATGTGAAATCAAATCAAATAATAATATGTGAACTCAAATCAAATCAAATGAAAGCATCCTTTCATTCTGATATGTGAAATCAAATCAAATGATAATATGTGAAATCAAATCAAATTATAATATGTGAACTCAAATCAAATCAAATGAAAGCATCCTTTCATTATGATATTTGAAATCAAATCAAATGATAATATGTGTAATCAAATCAAATGAATGCATCCTTGCATCATAGTGCTGGAAGCTGGAACAAACTCTTTTTAGATTGTACAAAATGTTCTGCACTCATTCCAAAAAATTTATGTCATCACAATCTGACCAGTGTTACTATCATCCTCATCATCATCAATATTCGTTACACCTCTTCTCTCTGCCAAAGAATTCCAATGTGACATTGCTCTTTCATAAGGAAACTCCTCCACCTCATAGGTCGACACATATAATCTCAAACAATTCTTCAAATTTTTGTCCAACCTATTTCAAACTTTAGATTTTACATATGATAGTGCACTGAACACCCTTTCATCTTCCACGGATCCCAAAATCATCGTTTGACATAATTCATATAAATGAAAATATTCACTCATAGTATGTTGTAAGATAGTACTTGGTTGTAATATTCTCCACAAACGTGAAATAGAACCTGCTTCATGACGGTTAGAGAGTTGTGAAACTTGAGTAGACATTGTTGTTCCAAAATAGTTTGATTGTTTCATCAAAAGATCTCTGTTGAGAATGCCATTGATTTCAATACCATTGACTACAACACTTTTACTAAAATGGCCAGCAAGATTGCCCATGTATTTGAGAAACAAAGAATTTATATTTTGGTATTCATTACAAGGATCCCAAAACATCGGATTAACCACACCCATAGCCTCTAGCAATTCATCTCTTTGAAAATGGTCTCTTATTTCTTTTGTCAATGATTATGCTATTTGTTTCAGTTTAAGTTTTGTATCATCTACAACTACATGAAATATGTTGTAGGTTATGGGAATTTGCTCAACTTCATTTGTAGCTATATCCATTTGCACACCATAACAATATAAAGGTATTTCCTTTCCATGGACATTAATACATAGATGATCGTTTATATTGAACTTCAGAAAACTCTGAGGACCATTCACGTTTGTTAATGCTCTCCAACTCTCAAACATGGGATCCATAAAATTTTGACCAGATGCGTACATCATATCAATATGCATGCAAATTTGTATTCTTGCCCTGATGAAATCCACAATATAAATTGATCTTTCTTGTGCAATTTTGATCAAAGTATTCATTTTTTTCCAACATTGGAAGAATTCCACACAATGTGAGAAGAGTTTCAAAGTCACTCATTCAAAAAATTAAATATTTTGCCTTATCAACTGCCCTACGATTTGCATACATAAACCCTATCAAGGATTGATATTCTTTGAAAACTCTTAATGTCGATTGATACATCGAAATCCACCTAGTATCCACATCTTTCAATAGTTTTTTACCTTTGGTAACTCCTAGTGCAAACTTTTGAAACTCTAAAAATATTTTTGGACTACGTGAAAAATATTCATGAATTTCATGGACAAGCTCTTCCACTCTCGCAACATTTGTAAATGTATCCACAATTTTGTATGCAAGATTCATTCTATGAGCCATGCAATGAATAGGGATCAAATATGGGGCAACCGATGTTTGTAGTCTAACACAAAGACCATTCCTGTGTCCTTGCATTGTAGTAGCACCATCAGCTCCTACACATATTAACTTAGTGGCTATTTCAATTTCATTCATTCCTGCTTCTTCTTTTAAACTAGTTACAACAACATTGTAAATATTTTTTGCATTACAATTTTCCACCATTTTGTGTATTCCAAGTAAATGAGGTTGCCTTAAATGATTTTCCAATGTGTAAACATGCATGCAAATCCAAGATGTATTATCAACAGTAGTCACCTCATCAATTGAAAGTGAAATGAATTTTGCCTTTTTTACTTTCTCTCTGAGGTCATCCTACTCAACCAATGAGAGATATTTTACCATTTCCCAACCACTTCGATCTGACCAATGGTGTTGAGCAAGGTGCAGCAAACAGTATTGTCATTGTTGTCAACACAGTCAGACAGATCTGTTGATGTAGTGGACAGGAAGTTCAAAAGCTAGTCAGATGCAGAAAACTAGAGTTCAAAGGTTACTCAAAGTATGTACAATGATTCTCCAAGAAGACCGAAGTGGACCACTCAAAAAAAGTCAAAGAAAAAGACAAGTAAGAAAAGTGTCGCGATATCACGACATATACATCAGGCAAGAAAAACTGTCGTGATTTCGTGACATGTTAGAAGAGAGAGAAGAAGA
Source organism: Wollemia nobilis (assembly GCA_028583015.1). Classification (NCBI taxonomy): domain Eukaryota; kingdom Viridiplantae; phylum Streptophyta; class Pinopsida; order Araucariales; family Araucariaceae; genus Wollemia; species Wollemia nobilis. The sequence goes on from JAQPPZ010002515.1 coordinate 3,714,655, forward strand.
AAGAAAAACTATCATGATTTAGCAACATGTTGGAAGAGAGAGAGAAAGAAAGAAAAACTGTCACGATTTCGTGACATGTTAGAAGAGAGAGAAGAAGAAAGAAAAAATCACGATTTCGTGACATGTTAGAAGAGAGAAAAGAAGAAAGAAAAATTGTCACGATTTCGTGACATGTTGGAAGAGAGAGAAGAAGAAAGAAAAACTGTCGCGATTTCGCGACATGTTGGAAGAGAGAGAAGAAGAAAGAAAAACTATCGCGATTTCGCGACATGTTGGAAAAGAGAGAAGAAGAAAGAAAAACTGTCGCGATATCGTGACAAGTTGGCAAGAAAGAAAAACTGTCGCGATATCGCGACATGTTGAGAAGCAAGCAAAACTGTCATGATTTCGTGACATGTTGGAAGAAAGAAAGGCAAGTAGAAAAAGTGTCACGATTTTGCGACATATTGCAAGGAAGGTTGTACAGACGAAAAAGTGTCACGATTTCGTGACATATTGCAAGGAAGGTTGTATGGACGAAAAAGTGTCACGATTTCGTGACATATTGCAAGGAAGGTTGTACGAACGAAAAAGTGTCGCGATTTTGTGACATGTTGTAGGAGAGAGAAAAAGGTGTCACGATTTCGCGACATGTTTCATTTTCGCGGTCCAAAGCGAAGAGAATGAGGAGAGAGAAAAAGGTGTCGTGATTTCGTGACATGTTTCATTTTCGTGGTCTAAAGCGAAGAGAAAGAGGAGAGAGAAAAAGGTGTCACGATTTCGTGACATGTTTCATTTTCGCGGTCCAAAGCGAAGAGAAAGAGAAGAGAGAAAAAGGTGTCGCGATTTCGTGAAATATGACAAGAGAAAGAGCTAAGGAGAAAAAGTGTCGCGATATCGCGACATGTCGAGTTTTCACGACCCGAAGGCAAAGAGAAAGTGCAAGGAGAAAAAGTGTCACGATATCGTGACATGTCGGGTTTTCGTGACCCGAAGGCAAAGAGAAAGCGCAAGGAGAAAAAGTGTCGCGATATCGCGACATGTCGCATTTTCGCGACTCAATGAGGAGAGAGAAGGCAAGGAGGCGAAAGTGTCACGATTTCACGACATACTGTGTTTTTGCTGATACGAGCCAAAGAAAGAGGCAAGGAGGTGAAAGTGTCATGATTTTGCGACATGCTGTGTTTTTGCTGATACAAGCCAAGAAAAGAGGCAAGGAGGCGAAAGTGTCGCGATTTCGTGACATGCTATGTTTTTGCTGGTACAAGCCAAGAAAAGAGACAAGGAGGTGCTGGTAAATTAGGGGTTGGTGCTCCTTCCAGTAGGTGCTGGTAAATCAGGGGTTGTTGCTCCTTTCTGTTGGTACAGATAAATCAGGGGTTGATGCTCCTTCCAGTGGAAGCTGGTAAACTGTTTGTAAAGTTGGTGCTTTGCAAAGGCTAGATTTGGATGGTAGTCCAAGCAGTCATTCTTGAGGAGTAGCCAAATTGGTGAACCTCATTAAAATCTTGTGTTGTGTGATGTTCTCTTGTTGTACTTGTTGTATCTATTTATAAGTTTTTAATTGTTGCTATTTTAAAGAGCTGTAAATTCATGATTAAAGTACCACACTGATTCACCCCCCCTCTCAGTGCCATTGTAAGACTAACAATTGGTATCAGAGCCAAGTTCCCTTCAAAGGCTAAATCAGCTAGGGTTGATCTTGGATTAGTACGCAATGGGTAAGAAGAATAGATCTTCCTCCAAAAGGGCATCTCAGTCAGTTTCAGTTCCTGTAGAAGAGAAAATTGAACCAGAAGAGGTTGAAGGTTTTTTATCAAACAAAGCACCTTTGTTTGATGGAACAAATTACACGACCTAGAGAATCAGGATGTAGGCATATCTTTGTGCTTTGGGATACTACGTCTGGGATTCAATAATCAATGAATGCACAATACCCATCACTCCTCCAACTGATGTTGTCGATAAGAATCTGTTTGAAAATGACTCAAAAGCAAGGAATGCTATCAGGTGCGGATTAGTAGACAGTGAACTGGTAAAAATCAAGAGTTGTAAAACGACAAAAGAAATATGGGACAAACTGAGGAGTATTTATGAAGGAGACGATGAGATCAAGGAGGTCAAGTTACAAACACATCAAGCTCAGGTCGAAGCTTTAAAGTTGAATAATGATGAAAACATAGAGGTATATATGTTGAAAGTTAATGAAGTCCTAGAGGATGATTCTAAAAGAGAAACAAAAAAAGAATAGAAATGTGATGAAGAAGAAATTGATGCAGAAATAAATTTGAAAGAGGAACTAATTGCAGCTCTGGATGAATTAAAGATAGAAAGAAAAAGGAATAAGGAAATCTCAAGAAAGCTTGAGGATGCAAATGAAATAATAACCAGTTTGAAAGTACAGGTGGAAGAATTCAAAAGGATTGAAGAAACTCTCAGGTCACAGATCAATGAGAAAGAGATTGGTTGCTGCAAACAAGAGGAAGAGATTGTTTTATTGAAGAAACAACTAGAAGAGGCCAATACAAATCTCAAATTCGAGAAGAGCACAGAGTTGCTAGATAAAATGATAAGCCAACAAAGAAGCTCCACGGATAAGCATGGTCTTGGATATGAAGCTGAACAACCTTCATCTTCCAACTCTGCAGAGAAGAAGAAGTTCACTATTGAAGGATCGAAGCAAGAAAAGTTTGAAGCTGAATCTTCAAAAGGAAGAAAATATCAAAGGAGATCTACAGCAAAGCAACCACAACAAAAGAGGTTCTATCACTCTCACTCTATTCATAATAATACTTTTAATGGCTATTGTTTCAGATGCAACCAGTATGGTCACAAAGCAACTTATTGTGGATTGAATAATAAATCAAAGAGTTATGATGGTAGAAATACATCTGCGTTTCTGAGTAAACACTATGTACAATGTTTTCAATGTAATGGTCATGGGCACATAGCAAGGTTTTGTCCAAGCACTTTTGTATCTTATCTAAGGCAAAATAGTAGATTTCACCAGACGCAAAGAACGCAACACAGACAGGAAAATAATCATTCATCAAGGATGCACAAGAGACAACCACACAAGAGAAATGTTCGAGTTCACGAAAAGGTGCAAAATAGGGATGCAGCTAAAAAATCCAAGCCCGAGTTCAAGAAAGTTTGGAGAAAGATAGAAGAAAGGAATTCATGTCTCCTTGGACTGAAGGAGACTACTCCGATATTGCACTAAGCAACTCCAGGTAGCACATCCTCAGGGGGAGCAATCTTGAAAGTTTCATTTTAATGCTCCTATGTATTTATTTGAGTACCTGAGGATGAAAGGCAAGTAGTCAGGGAAGTTGTTGTATAGTTGTCAAAGTGTGTTTTTCTGTTCATGTAATTTGTGAAAGTGCCATGAAGGGTGGTGATTAAATTGAGAGTTGTCATTATTGGTAGTATTGCTATATGTCATTGTTGTTCTGGTGATGATTCTTACTACCACTGTCCAAAGTTAAGGATTATAACAGTTCAGATAAGTTGGTTAGTAAAAGATTGTTGCTCTAGCCGTATATATGTATTTCGATAAAAGCAGTGGGTATTTGAACTACACATTGATATGAATATTGTTAGATCTATTTTGATGTTGTGGTGAAAAATATTGAAGTTTGATCATTGATTCATGTTTAGCTCATCAAGATGAGCAACTTTGCTTTGTGAATCATACCTATCCGAGGTCCAGAAGTATGAGTTTGAGTAAGGTGCACTATAGTTGGCCGTGAAGTGGTTAACAAAATATTGTTTTCTGATTCGAACAGTTGACAGTAAGGTGTGACCAGTGGTGACTGCAGAAAACATAGACCAAGCTAAAAATGTAAAAAGGGATTTGGTTGGTGTTGTGGTACTGTGTTTGATGCTTGCACAGAGTTGACAGTAAAATTGCAGTGTTGGTACAGTGTTGGACAAAAGTTGGTACAAGTGTGAGTCACTTGTCAATTTTGTTGATAGATGTGAAATTAGCATTTTTGAATGGGAAGCTTGAAGAAGAGGTTTATATTGAGCAGCCAGATGGTTCCCAGCTTGGTGATGATCCCCACTTGGTCGGTAAGTTGAAGATATATGGCTTGAAATAGGCACCTCGAGCATAGTATGCATGGTAGCATGATTTCAGGCTAATCCCAAGGAGACTCATGTGACAGGAGTAAACAGGATTGATTGTGGTTTCTTTTTCGAAAGTAATTGGTTTAATGCTTCAAGGTTTTCTGGTTTGAGAGTTGTTATTAAACTTTATTTTATAAGCATTGTTGTTGAAGCCATTAGTTGTGTGAAAAACCTGAGTGAGGGTTTGATAAGAACATGAGTATCATTGTTATGTGAAGAATATTTTATAAGCATTGTTGTTGAAGCCCATTGGTTGTGCAAAGAACTTGAACTTGAGTTAGAGAAAAACATTTTGAGTTGGTTGATACATGCTTCGACTAGGGTTTGTGATAAAGAGTTGTTCATTGAGGTGATTGGTTGAGTAGAGTTGTTTGAGCCTAGTCAAGTGATTGGATGCATGTAGTTGTTCAAGTTCCATACAATAAACTTTCCTTGATTTGAGTTGAGATTGAGATTTGAGAATAGAAGATATTAAGTCTCTAACAATTCTTTTTATGCTTCTATGAAGTGGATTTGATTTGAGACTATCATTCATTGTTGAGTTCATTTTGAGTACTACTTGAGCATGATTGATTGAGCCTTTGAAGAAGGCCTTTTGGAAATATTTGAGGACAATGCTGGGACAGATTGCTAGAGAAGATTCGAACAAGTTTTTAGAGAGCTTGGTGGAGCAGATTTGGATAGGTTTTGAATGAGCTAGTTATTCAACATTGGACAAGTTCCATGTGAGCTTGTTAAGCAGGTTCTATGTGAGCCTATTGAGCAGGTTCTTAGTGAGCCTATTGACTGAGCTTTGGAGGTGACTGAGTACAGAGGACAGAGTCTCAATGGATAGAAATCTAGCAGCCAACACAGTTGAAGATAGACCTGAGTGAGGATTCTTCAAGTGAAGAAGAGGTCCACCAGTCAGTGCAGCAGAGAGAAAGAGTCTTCTATAATATCACAAGGGTACTATGGAGTATGGGTTATGGTATCCAAAAGATGCAGATTGGGCAGGATGTGTAGATGATAGAAAGAGTACCAGTGGAGGTGCATTCTATCTTGGGGACAGATTGGTCGCGTAGAACAGTAAGAAACAAGAGTCAGTTTCCTTATCCACAGCAGAGGCAGAATATATTGCAGCGACAGCGTGTTGTACGCAGGAGAAAGTTGTAGAAAGTGAGGTTAAGTTGGATTTTTATTCCAAAAATAGATTGTGGAGTGGTCATGTTTCCCAAGAATTGACTAGCTACAGGGATCACATTCTCAGGGGGAGCATTTCAGTATTTGTTTATCTTTTTGCTCATGTTCATGATTTTTGCTAAATATAATAAATTTTGGCTGAGAATGTTGTGCATGGACTCAGGGGGAGTCTGCAGTAGCCCTTTGGTATTATTGTCAAAGGGGGAGAAGAATTACAGGAAAATTGCACATGTGTTGCCAACAATTCCAAAGGGGGAGATTGTTGAGCAAGGTGCAGACAAACGAGTATTGTCATTGTTGTCAACACATTCGATGAGATCTGTTGATGCAGTGGACAGGAAGTTCAAAAGCTAGTCAGATGCAGAAAACTAGAGTTCAAAGGTTACTCAGAGTATGTACAGTGATTCTCCAAGAAGACCGAAGTGGACCACTCGCAAAAGGTCAAAGAAAAAGACAAGTAAGAAAAGTGTCACGATATCGCGACATATATAGCAGGCAAGAAAAATTTGTTAGAATATTATTATAATGTGCACTATGCCTATAATTGACAGGTTGACATTTGTCTTCTGCCACTTGTCCCTGTCTTCAGTTTGAGTTGGAGTGGTGTCTTCTGAAAGACACTTGGAGTGGAGCTTATGACACTTGTCATATCTCCCTCCTAAGCTTGATGCTTATATATTGTAAGATAACTTGTAAATAATTTAATGCCTTTTGTTCAGTCCCAACATTTGGTATCAGAGCGGTGAGATCCGCATGTGGAATATGGAGTTAGGGAGTATGCTCTCCACTCGTTGAGTGGATCAGAAACCAGAAACTCTTTATTTATTATTTTCTTTTGTTTCCCTAATTTAGAGGACAATCCTCGCCATCCGAGGACAAGCCTCAAAAAAAAAAAAAAATTGGTAGGGTTTGACTGCACAGATCTTCCCTGCTGTTGTGCTTTCGACAGATCTTCCCTGCTGTTGTGCTTTCGCAGCTCTTCTGCGGTGATTTTTTTTGCCATCGGCCTCTGTTGCATTCGAGGAGGAGTTCAGTTTTCTGTTCCTGGGCAGGATTCGATGAAGGCATGAAGTCTCCTTCCACTGTTCTTTAGCTCCTCGGCGTTCATCCCCACTGCCGTGATCTTCAGCAGCTCAAGGTTGGACTTCCTCTGCGCAAGAGACTGAATGAGCACCGCCCACTGCGACCCGGTTCGAATACCGAGATCGATAACATTAATCCTTTTAGAATTCCCCACTGCATCTAAGATCGCCTGGATCGACGTGAACTGCTTGAATTTTCCGAAGGGAATCAGTTTGCTGTAGGAAGCCACCAGGGCATAGAATTCGTTTTTCTGAAACTCGCCGTCGATATTGTAGGCGAAATCCGGCTCTCGACCCTATGGTTTCTTCAAACCCCCTGTCTCGCGTCCAATTCGCTCCCACATGGCCTCTGAGAAATAGTAAGACAGCCTCTCCGTGGGATTGCCGAACTGGGAGGAGAGTTGCCTGCACTGTGTGAGCAGCCGCGTCGCTTCGTCGTATTGCTTGTTGCCCACCATTTCTGCGGCGGAGAAGAGGAGATAGCCGAGTTCGAGGCTTTTCTGTTCTTCCGTGGGCAGCGCCGGAACTGCCCAGTATGCGGCCTTATCTCCGCCTTGCATGTAGTGAGATCCGGCCAATTTCATGATTTCTTCCATGGACATGGAGGCCTTTCTTTCATGATTTCGTAATTTTTATTTTTTAAAGGGGACTTAACTATTTAAATTTCTTTTCGTAATACATTTTATATGTATTACTTTGAAAACTTTCAAAACGTCATTAGCAGTTGGCATATTGGCAGCAACTCTCCTAAAAACACCAATATTAAGCATTTTGTCCCATATTACAACTCGGAGGGGTGATCATTTTGGGAATGTCCCGGAGCTGCACATTTTTTTAGGGCCTTTGTTTTTTGCTTGTTTGAAGCATCAATTTGTATCCGACTATAGGCTTATATATAGTCGTTGGAAAGAGAATTTCGAGGGGGATCCATTGGTATAATTATTTTTCAGTTTTGAGATCATTTGCTCAACTAAATTTTAAGTCAAAAATGATATTGTAAAAAGAGTGCATTTTCGGTTGCATCCGACACTCTTGGTTCATAAGTTTGACAAGCTTTAAGAGGCACAATTTTAAGTCTTTGGGGAGGACATTCTGCCAAGTCCTATATTGAATTTGGGGGCAATCTTGTAAAAGGAGGCATTGATTTTTTTGTCTCATCTTTTGGAGGCACATTTGGGGCTAATTTGTTTTTAGCCAAGTTCTCAATACAAATCATCAACTTAAGGGGTGATTTAGGACCCCTTGTCCCTTTGTTGGTGGATTCATTTTGTGGCACTCTCTTGGCCACTAGGTGTTTGTTGCTTGCATCTTCTATTTTTGGGCTTTGACTACATTTTATGCTTCTTATTACCCTTGCATGACTTTGGGTTTATAATTGTAATCAAGTGTAGTTCATACACACTTGACACTAAGCCATATACAAGCAAGCAAACACATACAGGCATTTTCAACAAAATACATTGGCACATCTATTGTAACAATTCTACAAAAAGCAAGCATCACATTTTTATAAACCGCCTATGTTCCATGTATCAATTGCTCAAATACTTATAGTCTCCCTCACGTAAGGGTGGGTATATTGAGTAGTTTGGTATAAAGGTCTGGCAGGTTATTCCTTTTTAGAATTACCTATGTTCCACGTATCAACTGCTCAAATACTTACAGTCTCCCTCACGTAAGGGCGGGTATATTGAGAAGTTTGGTATAAAGGTCTGGTAAAATTCTAATTCTTACTCTCTTTGGATAGATAAGGCACTTATGTTCAACTTAACCCTCCCACTGTTGGAAACTCTTGAAGATTCAGAGTGGAAAAACTAGGCGAACCCTCCTCTGGATCTTCAGCGGTGTACCCTAGATTTTTTTTGAGGGCTCTAATTTGGCATTTGTCGTACTTACTTCATCCTTTGTTGAGCTCCCTTTTTCTTTTGATCCTTTTCTAAATCATGGCTACCACAAATCTATTAAGTGGACTTACAAAGAAACTTGAAGGAGCACAAACTTTTGCAAATTGGAAGTATGAGATGGAGTCAATATTAATGATGAATGACATGTGGGACTTTGTGAGAGATAGGCAGGCTGATGAAGACCCACTCACTGCACCTATAGACCCTAAAGAAAAAGCACAATTTGACAAGAATTCCAACATAGCTTTAAGTTTAATCAAGCTAGCTACGGGAATTCAATGCAGAGAAACTGTAAGGGCTGCAAAAACACCTAAAAAAGCATGGGATGCTCTCAATAGATTGTTTGATAGGCCAAGTCAAGATAATATTTTGTATCTCAAACAAAAATTGCACAATCTATGTATGAAAGGCTCACTTACCGATTATCTTATGGAAGTGAAGTCTATTAAAAATGATTTCTTAGCCTACTTGGTAAAACTCTAGATGATAATGAGTTAATTCCAATAATGTTGCATGGTCTTCCTTCAAAGTTTCACTCCTATGCTACCATGTTAGATTTGAGTGGTAAAACAATGAATTCAAAACTTGAGGATATTGAGATCCTACTTAAGAAGCATGAGCAAGCCCTAATCAAAGATGAAGAAATTGAAGCCACATCGATGACTTTTGCCACCAAGGCAACTTTACAGACCTAAACAAAACAAGGGTCAAAATTAGCATAATCAGAATCAAAGGGGTAGACCACACCAGAGATACACACAGTACCAACAACAATCAAATCAACAGTACCATCAACAACCACGTCAGCAATAGTACCAACAATAGCCACAACAGTAGCACTACCAGCAGCAGCAAAGATGGACAACAAGACCTCAAGGGGGTCAAAACAACAATCAACAAGGGTGTGAATATTGTGGAAAATGGAATCATAATATTGCTAATTGCTATCAAAGGCAAAGAGAACAGGGAGAACCACAAAATAATAATATGAACACATTGTATGCAGCCAACCAAGTTAATATTGAAGATAAAGAATGTTGGTATATTGATTCTGGAGCAACAAAGCACATGACAGGAAGGCAAGATTGGTTGACCAAGGTTCAGCCCACATCAAACCAATTCATTACTTTTGGTGATGAAAGTGCTCTACCCATTGAAGGTGTTGGGGAGGCACCACTTACTTTGCATGATGGTAATAATGTTCCTGCAACATATGTTTTGTATGTGCCTGGTCTAAAAAGGAGTCTTCTTTCTATTGGAAAACTTACTGATAAGGGATATAATGTCTATTTTGAAAAAGAAAAATGCTACATTAAGGAACCCAATGGCAATGTCAAGGCCATGGGACTGAAAAAGGATGGTGTTTACTACCTCCTTACAAAATCTGTAACACAAACATCTTTGCATACAACAATAACTTTCTCTTTGGAGTACATGTGGCATGAAAGATTGGGACATTTAAATTTTAATAATCTTCAAATGATGGCTACAAAAGGATTAGTTAAAGGACTTCCACATCTTAAGGAGTCAAAATGTTTTTGTGAGCCATGTGTAATAGCCAAACACCATAGGCAACCATTTGAAACAGGGAAAGGCATGGAGGGCTAATAGACCTTTGCAATTGATTCATTCAGAAATTTGTGGGCCAATGTCTTTTCAATCTTATACAGGGGCAAAGTACTACATCACTTTCATTGATGATTACATCAGAAAGGTATGGATCTACCTAATTCAATATAAGTGGCAAGCCTTTGATAAGTTCAAAGAATTCATGGCACTTGTTGAAAGAGAAAGTGGCTATCAAATCTCCACCTTAAGATCAGATAATGGTGGAGAATATGTTTCTAATGAATTCTTTAATTTTTGTAAGTATCATGGGATAAGGAGGCAATTCACAACCCCTTATACCCCACAACAAAATGGAGTTGCTTGAGAGGATGAATCAAACAATCACAAATAGGGCAAAATCAATGTTACATGCTGCTATATTACCTAACTCATTTTGGGGAGAAGCCGTTCTTACTACTGCATACTTGACTAATAGGTCATACACAAAGGCCTTACATGAAAGAACACCTGAAGAAGCATGGATTGGAAGGACGCCCTATGTGGGCCATTTGAGAATATTTGGATGTGATGCTTATGCTCATATTCCTCATAAGAAAAGGAAGAAGTTTGATGATAAGAGCCAAAAATGCATCTTTGTTGGCTATAGTGATAGTGCAAATGCATATAAATTATATGAGCCTATTTCCAAGAAAATCATTTTATCTAGGGATGTTACCTTTCATGAGTATCCCCCATCTAATCCTCCTAAAGCCCCAACTTTAGAAATAACTAATGAAATAGTTGCTCCATTCATGCATACAATATCATCTACTTCCTCTCCTTCACTCATAAATCAAGAAATTCATCCACAAGAAGAACTTCCTACAAATGATCCATGTCCTCCACCTCATCCTCCTAATGATCAAGTAACATCATCCAATCCTTTACCCAAGTGGGTTCAAGCCACAATAGAAGAAGCCCAAAATCATTTGCCCACCTATATAGGAAAAAGGCCTTCAGCCCTAAGACACCAAGTGAATTATGCCCTAATGGCCAAAGTCCTTAGCCAACCTGAACCTTCTAATGTCAAAGAAGCACTTGGTGATCCTAAATGGGTTCATGCCATGGATCGGGAATTGGATTCCATTGAAAGGAATCACACTTGGGAGTTAGTTGATTTACCCAAAGGAAAATATACCATAGGCACAAAATGGGTATACAAGGAAAAATATAAAGCAGATGGCTCACTAGATCGCTACAAGGCTCGCCTAGTAGCTCAAGGCTATAAGCAACAAGAGGGAATTGATTATGAGGAGACCTTTGCTCCTGTGGCTAAGATGACAACAATCAGGACGAGTTATTGCTCGGCGACTCAAAAACATTGGCCAATATATCAAATGGATGTCAAAAGTGCATTTCTAAATGGTCATTTGAAGGAGGAAGTGTATGTGAAACAACCACCGGGATACACGGTTGAAGGCCAAAACAACAAAGTCCTCAGATTAAAGAAAGCTCTATATGGGTTGAAGCAAGCACCCCGAGCTTGGTATGCAAAGATTGACTCCTATTTTCTCAACCTTGGTTTCACTAGATCTGCAGCAGAATCTACTCTCTATGTGAAACATTGGAGGAACCGCATCATCTTGGTTACATTGTATGTGGATGATCTTCTCATTACAGGTGATGATATAGAAGGAATAAGGTTGCTCAAGGAGGACTTATGCAAGAACTTTGAGATGACAGATTTAGGACTCCTCCACTATTGCTTAGGAATAGAGGTATGGCAACGGCCTGGTAAGATTTTTATCTCACGAGGCTAAGTACATTCGATCTATTTTGGAGAGGTTTCGCATGGAGGAGTGTAAGCCCTCTCTAACTCCCATGGAAACTAGATTAAAATTGCTAAATAATGATGAAGAAGAAAGGGTTGATGGTACACTTTACAGGCAACTAGTTGGAAGTTTAATCTACTTAACTTCAACTAGACCGAGATATTTGCTATTCGAGTTGGCCTTATTTCTAGATTCATGCGGGATCCTAAGAAAAGCCATTGGATAGCAACTAAGAGGATTGTGAGATTCCTAAAGGCCACACCTCATCATGGCCTTATGTATAAATCCAGTGATAATTTTTCTTTTATTGGATACAGATTCGATTGGGCCGGTTGTCCTGAAACCGGAAGATCTACATCGAGTTATTGCTTTCAATTAGGCCAAGGCTCTATTTCGTGGAGCACAAAGAAGCAGCACACAATATCACTATCTTCAGCAGAAGCATAATATAGAGCAGCAGTTGAGGCAACTAAGGAGGCAATATGGTTGAGGCAATTAATTCAGGATATTGGCCTATTCATATATGGTCCAACATATATATATTGTGACAATCAAAGTACCATCAAGATGACCAAGAATCCAGTTTTCCATGCTCGAACAAAGCACATTGAGATCCATCATCACTTCATTAGAGAAATGGTCCAAGAAGATATTATACACATGAAGTATGTACCAACTCAATATCAGGTAGCAGACATATTCACCAAGTCACTTGGGAAAGACAAGTTTTCTCAGTTTAGCAATTTGCTATATCTATGTACAAGAAGTCAACATTAAGGGGGAATGTTATCTAATGTTGACTTATTAGGATAGTGCACATTAAGGGGGAATGTTAGAATATTATTATAATGTGCACTATGCCTATAATTGACAGGTTGACATTTGTCTTCTGCCACTTGTCCCTGTCTTCAGTTTGAGTTGGAGTGGTGTCTTCGAAAGACACTTGGAGTGGAGCTTATGACACTTGTCATATCTCCCTCCTAAGCTTGATGCTTATATATTGTAAGATAACTTGTAAATAATTTAATGCCTTTTGTTCAGTCCCAACAAAATTGTCACGATTTCGTGACATGTTAGAAGAGAGAGAAGAAGAAAGAAAAACTGTCATGATTTCACGACATGTTGGAAGAGAGAGAAAAAGAAAGAAAAACTGTCGCGATTTCGCAACATGTTAGAAGAGAGAAGAAGAAAGAAAAACTATCACGATTTCGTGACATGTTAGAAGAGAGAAAAGAAGAAAGAAAAATTGTCACGATTTCGCGACATGTTGGAAGAGAGAGAAGAAGAAAGAAAAATTGTCGCGATTTTGCGACATGTTGGAAGAGAGAGAAGAAGAAAGAAAAACTGTCGCGATTTCGCGACATGTTGGAGAAGAGAGAAGAAGAAAGAAAAACTGTTGCGATATCACGACAAGTTGGCAAGAAAGAAAAACTATCGTGATATCGTGACATGTTGAGAAGCAAGCAAAACTGTCGCGATTTCATAACATGTTGGAAGAAAGAAAGGCAAGTAGAAAAAGTGTCGCGATTTCGCGACATATTGCAAGGAAGGTTGTACGGACGAAAAAGTGTCGCGATTTTGCGACATATTACAAGGAAGGTTGTACGGATGAAAAAGTGTCGTGATTTCGCGACATATTGCAAGGAAGGTTGTACGGACGAAAAAGTGTCATGATTTCGCGACATGTTGTAGGAGAGAGAAAAAGGTGTCGCGATTTCGCGACATGTTTTATTTTCATGGTCCAAAGCGAAGAGAATGAGGAAAGAGAAAAAGGTGTCACGATTTCGCGACATGTTTCATTTTCGCGGTCCAAAGCGAAGAGAAAGAGGAGAGAGAAAAAGGTGTCGCGATTTCGCGACATGTTTCATTTTTGCGGTCCAAAGCGAAGAGAAAGAGGAGAGAGAAAAAGGTGTCACGATTTCGTGACATATGACAAGAGAAAGAGCTAAGGAGAAAAAGTGTCGCGATATCGCGACATGTCGGGTTTTCGTGACCCGAAGGCAAAGAGAAAGCGCAAGGAGAAAAAGTGTCGCGATATCATGACATGTCGGGTTTTCACGACCCGAAGGCAAAGAGAAAGCGCAAGGAGAAAAAGTGTCGCGATATCACGACATGTCACATTTTCGCGACTCAATGAGGAGAGAGAAGGCAAAGAGGCGAAAGCGTCACGATTTCGCGACATACTATGTTTTTGCTGATACGAGCCAAAGAAAGATGCAAGGAGGTGAAAGTGTCACGATTTCGTGACATGCTGTGTTTTCGCTGATACAAGCCAAGAAAAGAGGCAAGGAGGCAAAAGTGTCGCGATTTCGCGACATGCTGTGTTTTCGTTGGTACAAGCCAAGAAAAGAGACAAGGAGGTGAAAGTGTCACGATTTCGTGACATGCTGCATTTTTGCGGGTACAAGCCAAGAAAAGAAGTACGGTGGTGAAAGTGTCACGATATCACGACATGTTATGTTTTCATGGGGCCAAAGCTAAGAAACAGAGCAAAGAGAAAAAGTGTAGCGATATCGCTACATGTATTCTCGCGGGCCAAAGCTAAGAGAAAGCATACGGAGGCAAAAGTGTCGCGATATCATGACATGTTGTGTTTTCGTGACAACAACAATAGAAGAGTTACAGAGGCAGTTGAAGCCGACGAAGACCGATGTTAACCGACGAAGATTAGGGTTTGTAGCCGACAAAGATTAGGGTTTGCAGCCGACTAATATTAGGGTTACAGTCGACTAAGATTAGAGTTTTTCATCATGAAAATATTGTTATAAAAGTAGGGCTATTTGGAGAATTGAGGGTTGTCGTAGATATTTTTGAATAAGTGTCAAAGCGGGAAATGTGGCTGTAAGAGCGCAGAAAGCGCAGAAGCGGCGAGATGATGGCGAAGTGCACAAAGTGAGCAAAGAAGTCGAATCGTGCTAAGTGTGAAATTTGCAAAGGAAGCAGAGTGCGCAAAAGGGAGAAGACGATCATGAAACTCGATAGTGAAGTAGCAGATTATGCAAAGTGATTGTGCAGAGAGAGTAGAGTGCGCAGAGAACGCAAAGGTGAAGCAGACCAGTTAGGGTCTTGTCAAAACAAAGGTATTTTATCATCAAACTTATAGATTCAAAATTGAAGTCCAGGTTGCAGTCTGGCATCAAGGGGTTGGTGCTCCTTCCAGTTGGTGCTGGTAAATCAGGGGTTGGTGCTCCTTCTAGTAGGTGTTGGTAAATCAGGGGTTGTTGCTCCTTTCTATTGGTACAAATAAATCAGGGGTTGATGCTCCTTCCAGTGGAAGCTGGTAAACTGTTTGTAAAGTTGGTGCTTTGCAAAGGCTGGATTTGGATGGTAGTCCAAGCAATCATTCTTGAGGAGTAGCCAAATTGGTGAAACTCGTTAAAATCTTGTGTTGTGTGATGTTCTCTTCTTTGTACTTGCTGTATTTGTTTATAAGTTTTTAATTGCTGTTGTTTTAAAGAGCTATAAATTCATGATTAAAGTACCAAACTGATTCACCCCCCCCTCTCAGTGCCATTGTAAGACTAACAAATGGGCGCTGGGTAAGTTCTACACATCAACTAGTCGAAATAGAGATTTATAATCCATGAAATCAGATATAGGTCTACCCTTCTTAAGAATAGAGAATACAACAACAAAATATAAAATTTTTGAAACTAAAATTAACTTATTCATTTTTCAAAAATTGGGCTTGAATCGTTGCACCTTTCTCAACCAATGTTTGTTTTTGTTTCATTTCTTTACCATATTCTTGTGTATTTCTTATATGTGCGCACTTTGATGCATCCTTCTACCTATAACTTTTTGGTGTTGGTTGATCACCTTCTTTTATTTTGATACAAACCTTTCCACAATGTTTTTCTACTGTATCTTTATTAAGTTGTAATCTATGCTTCTTTCCATGTTTCCAACTGCAAATTACGCATCTCAATTTTTTTATAGCATCACTACTATTCTTTGCAGAATTGGCTCAATAAATAGAAATTCTAATATCCAATCATGTTGAAATAATCTGTTAATTTTCCACTTAGATAACCTTGCACGTTTATTTATTTTTGATGAATATTCTATGGAAGTAGGTACTGCATAATAAATATTAGTTTCTTTTCCACTTTGCGTGTTATATTCAGGAATATATTCATGTTGTTGTTCAATTTGATTGATGATATTTTCATCTGTGGATTGTTCATTAACGTGGATATGTGAAAGTGGAGGCATACCAGGGTTAACAGTGTTTTCTGTAGAGATAATATTAGTGTCAATAGTAGGTTCATTATCACTATGGCATTTAAAAGTATACCTTATACAGATAAAAATGGACAAAGCCATCAACTAAAAAGCACACTTCTTTATGAATTAGTACATTATATTTAAAATTAACAAAGTAAAAAAATTAACTGGTGAGTAAAGGTGTTCATACCTTTAGTTTGTGCAAATGTTGATGGCTAACCAGGTTTAGAAATATTATGAAAGTATTTGAGGATACTCCTTTTATTGGAAGATTGGCCTCCCTTATTTCCACTACCTGTAGTTGACATTTTACCTGTATGAACAGAATAATAACATGAACAAAGAACATAATTTTTAAAAATGAAAATAACTAGTATAAAAGAGAACTACTACTAGAGACAATAGAATATATGTCCCAAGAATATCGTTCGCAAGCAGAATAAACCTCCTTATTGAGTGTCTATGAATAAAATGTTAAATGAAATTTAATGGTAAAAGAAACATACCGGTAAATTGAGTCACCTTATACCATTCACCTTCTACCACTTTTCTTATGCCAGTCACCTTCTACCAGTCGCCTTATGCTAGTGACCTTATGCCAGTCGCCTTCAGCCAGTCGCCTTCTGCTAGTTGCCTTATGCCACTCACCTTATTCTAGTCGCCTTCTACCACTCGCCTTATGACACTCGCCTTATGCCACTCGCCTATGTCAGTCGCCTTCTACCAGTCACCTTATGCCACTCGCCTTATGTCGATCGCCTTATGCCAGTCACCTTATGTCAGTTACCTTCTGCCAGTCGCCTACTTCCAGTCACTTTTTTCCAGTCGCCTTTATGTTGGTTGCCTTATGTCGATCGCCTTCTGCTAGTCACCTTTTGCCACTCGCCTCATGTCACTCGCTTTATACCGGTCACCTTCTGCCAATCACCTTTTACCAATTGCTTTATGCCAGTCGCCTTCTATCAGTCACTTTATGCCACTCGCATTATGCCAGTTGCATTCTGCTTTGTATCGCTCGCTATAAAAAAAAATGTTGTAATTGTATGGGAGTCACTGTCAGGGTTAGCTATATATATAGGGGTAAAAGGGGTAATTTGGGCAGGATATTTCTTATTTTTAATAAATTTAGGGTGAAAATTAGGCGGGAAACCTTATGACAATGGGGCGAATTTACCCTTAAAAAAATTAGATCCCAAAATTTTCGGGTGAACGGTCCAACGTCTATGGTCCCAAAATTCGTAAAATTAAAATTTTAAGAATCTGAATATTCACGCTAAATTACGAAATTCACCACTATGCAAAACCTTGATGTTGCCTATTATGACTAGATAATATATGTATACTTTTATGGAGAATGTTGTTCACGTCTGATGAATCTGCACCATATATCATTGCAGGGACCTCCATCATATTTAAAATTTTGAAATAAAACTCGACGTATCCCTTTTAGGCTCGATCTTCCTAATTTTTTCCATTTCAAAATGTCTAACCGTATCTTATGGAAATATTTATAACACCGCTACCGATTTTGTGTAAAATAAGTCCTCCATCGATGTCCATGCCTAGTCATCAAATAGACCAAATCGCTCGGGTCTATTCAACATCTATGATTCTAATGCATTGAAATCTCACTCTCAGCACTCTGTGTCGCCATGCGAGCTCATTAACATCCTATGTCCAAATCTCTTCAATCTGTATAGCCATTTAATTGTCCACTTCGACATTACTATCGACTAGCTGCTACCTAATTTCACTTTTCCATCGATCCTGGTGTCTTGTATCGCTACCTATGTCAGCTTCAATGTTACTAGCCCTGAAGGCTGTTAATCTATATTGTGATGATGCCACAAAATATAAATCCATGGATTCAAATGTTGTTGTATAGCTACCTTCATGAGGGTAAGCTTCCAATGGCTACCTAGAAAACTTCCCATTCATCCAATGTATACGTTGTGTTGCATATGTACACAAATTTACCGCCACGTCATCTAATTTTTGCTGCATCCATGCATATACTATGGCTAACCTATGCCAATCACCCACCATCTGATCGTCCCATGAATCACACGATATGTGTACACATCGTCTAGTCATAGTGTTTATTTATGTCTATCATGGTAATCGATCAATCTGGGTCTCTACATGGGTCCACACCTTTAAGCTCTCCTCGTCCATGTGATTGGGCGATGGACCTCGATATGTCTTGTTGGGTCCCTATTGGCATGTGAGCCCACATATTCTTAGCCTACATGATGGATTCAATCCATGCTGTAAACCTACAAGCAGCGTAGTACCAATGTGTGAGCTACACTTTTAAGAAAATAAAAAATAAAATTGAAATAAACCCAAAACTTAACTCTAAAGAAACAAAAAATAAACACTAACTAAAGCTAAACATAACAAAATGCAATCATTAAAATTAAAATCTAAACTCACTAACAATCATTACCCTAATAAATAATGAACATAAATAAAAGTTACAACACACTCTTTATTTATTTATTTTAATTTTTTTACTTTATATTATTTTTATCATAATTATAATAAACATATATATATATATATATATATATATATTATAATCATTTAAATTTTATTTTTTATAAAGCAATCAAACAATTAACTTCAAAATATTTACTTATTGAAAATCAAAATAAATAAATAAATTTTAAAACTAACCTAAAAAAACCAAAACCGATTCACCTAACACACTACCAAAACAAGGACACATTACTAATGCTAAATCGTGGAATCTATAAAAATTATCACTCAAGAAAAACCGAAAATTCTAAAAAAATAAAATTTTAAGGTGGGTCCCCAAATTTGGGGATGGTTTTGGAATGGCCACAAAAATACTCCTCCTAATGATTGGAAAGCTCTTCCTCGGACCACAAGATCAAAAGAGGACATTAGAAGAAGAACAAAAGAATGATGCTCAAGTTTTCTTCTACTTGTAGAGTGCAATAGATCCAAGCATCTATCCAAGGATAGTTGGTTGTAAGAATACCCATGAGGCATGGAAAACATTAGAGACACCATATCAAGGCTAAAAAAAGGTAAGATCAACAAATCTCTCCACATTAAGAATCAATTTTGAAAATATGAGAATACATGATGATGAGAATGTTGGAGACTATTGTATTAGAGTAAATGACATAGTGCATAGAATGAGAGTGTATGGTGAAGTCATCGAAGATAAAGTAGTGGTAAGAAATATTTTGATATCCCTAACTCCTAAGTGGTTGCATATTGTCATTACACTTGAGGAGTGTAAAGACATGGACCACATTAAGGTTGAAGATTTAGTGGGTTCTTTATTGTCCCATGAGGATAAAATGATAATTTAATCAAATAAATTGAATCATGCACTGGAGTCCAAAGTATGGGTTTCGAAACCAAATACAACCCCTCAAATAAAAAAGTAGATTTTTCTAAAATTTTAGATCATAAAGGGAAAAATCAATCAAATTAAAAGTGGAAGGGTAAGAATGTCATCACTTGTCATTATTGTAAGAAACCAAGTTACATGATAAAAGATTGCTGGAAACTAGCAACCAAAAATCAAGCAAACCAATATGGGGGTGAGAAAAAGGCTTACCAAGATTAGAATAATGATGATCAAACTAATTATTCTCTTTCATATAATTCATATTTGGATGATAAAAATAATATGTGGTTTCTTGATTCAGATTGTTCTAACCATATGCCATGTTTTAAGGATTATTTTGACAAGCTATATGGTTCATTCAAGAGCAAAGTTCAATTAGGATATGGAAAGGTGATTCATGTATAAGGGAAAGAGAGCATGTCTATCACCACAAAGCATGGGAATGGTGATATCAAAAAACTTTATTTGGCTCCAAACATGAAGCACAATCTCATGAGTGTTGGAAAACTAGTAGAGAAAGAATTCAAGCTACTTTTTGACTATGGAGAATGTTTGATATAAGACAAAAAAAAAGGTAATAAATTGATTGGAAAGTATTCTATGCCAAAAAATAGAATGTTTTCATTGAGAATAAATATGTTAAATTAGAATTATTGCTTTTCTACCATTGAGGAATCAAGTATGTTGTGGCACTCTAGATATGAGCATTTAAATTTCAAAAGTTTGCATGTTATTTTTAAGAACAAGCTGGTTGATGGTCTTCCAAGGATTGAATCCAAATTAAAGGAAGCATACAAGGCATGTATACTTGTAAAAAACCATAGAGAAAGCTTTCCAACTAGAAAATGGAGAGCTGCCAATAAATTAGAATTGGTACGCATAGACAAAAAATTTTATTTAATTTCTTTTATTGATGATGCTACTAGACTAATATGGGTTTCCTTCTTGAAGATAAAATATGGGTAATTATCAGCCTTCAAGTATTCAAGGTATTGGATTAAAAGGAATCAGGTTGCTCTATCAAGGTGTTAAGAACTGATAGAGGTGGGGAATTTTGTTCATAGGAATTTCTAAATTTTTACTCTTTACATGGAATAAAAATGTATTTTACTACTCCCTACATACCAAAACAAAATGGTATTGTGGATTGAAATAATACGACAACAATGGATTTAGAAAGAACCATATTTGAGAACAAGAAGTTGGAGAGGAATTTTTGTTCCGAAGCAGTGCAAACAACTTATATCCTGAATAGAAGTCCCACAATGGTGGTGAAAAACAAGACACCCTATGAAGCATGATATGGTAATAAGCCCATGGTTGCTCATCTTAGAGTATTTTTTTTTATAGAATTTATTCATATTTATTATGCTCAAAGAAAAAATTAGACCCCAAGAGTAAGCCTCATATTTTTACTAGGTTATAGTGATGGTAGTAAGACTTACAAGTTTTTCAATCCTATTAGTAAGAAAACTATTGTTTCTAGGGATTGCAAATTTTTTGAGAATTATGTGTTTAATTATCAAAAATAAAATATTGTAGAGGTTATTAGTGAAGGGGGGAAACATTTTAATGGAGAAATGGAGGTCAATCAAGATATTCCACAAGTTCCTAGTGTTAATGGCAACAATACTAGTTCTTCCCAAGAGACTAGTTTACCACCAACTTCAATCCAAGTAAAAAATAAGAGGTTTTTGCTTCCACATATAGCAATTTAGATGTTGGATCAGAACTAATAGATGAGAAAAACAAGGCTTCAAGCTCAATCAGGTAATAATATTGAAGATATTGAAGATGTAATGACTTACTATGTCTTATCTTGCATTTCTAGTGAACCAAGAACTATGTAGAGGCTAGTCAAAGGAAAGAATGGGTTTGAGGCCATGAACGTTGAGATGAATGCCATTTTGATAAATAATACATGGAATCTCATTCAGCTTACTAGTGACATGGATGTCATTGGTACAAAACGGGTCTACAATACCAAGTTCCATAGTGATGGAAGAGTAGACAAACACAAAGCTTAGACTAGTAGCAAAAGAGTATGCACAAACATATGGAGTAGACCATGAGGAGAATTTTTTATCCTATGTCTCACCATGATATAATTAGATTGATGAATTTAGTTGCTACTCAGAAAGTATGGGAAGTTCACCAAATGAATATCAAGAGTGCATTCTTGAATGGTGACATTAAAGAAGAGGTATATGTGGAGAAACCACAAGTTTATGAGATAAAGGGTAAAGAGCATTGGGTATACAAGTTGAAAAATGTACTTTATGGGCTGAAACAAGCTCCAAGATCTTGGTACTCAAAGATAGATGGATGGTTCTTTGAAAATGGCTTTGAAAGGAGCAAAAATGAGCCAATTATTTACATGAAAATTGTTGACACTAACGTGTTGTATGTTTGTTTTTATGTTGATGATCTCATTTTTATAGAAAATTCTAAAGCTATGATGTAAGAATTCAAGAAGAGAATGAAAAGTTATTTTGAGATGTTTTATATTGGAAAAATGAAATACTTTCTTGGTATGAAAGTATAAAAAAGGGAAAATGAGATCTTCTTATGCCAAGCCAAGTATGCCCAAGACATGTTGAAGAAATTTTTATTTCTAGATTGCAAGGTAGTTTATACTCCTATTGCTAGTGGGAAGAAGCTTATGAAAGAGTATGGGAGTCATCTTGTTGATGAGAATAATTACAAAAGTATGGTGGGTGTATTTATGTACCTTACATCCACAAGACCCAACATTACCTATGCAGTTTCACTAGTTTCTTGATTTATGAGCTTGTCAACTCAAAGGCACATGCAAGAAGTGAAATTAATCTTTAGATATATGAAGGGAACCTTTGATCATAATATACACTATAGATCAACAATATATTCAATATTGGTTGTATATGTTGATTCATATTTGGAAGGTTCTATTGATGATCGAAAATCCACTACAGGGTATTGTTTCACCTTGGGAAGTGGGTTGATTTCTTGGTCATACAAGAAGTAAAGTATAGTGGCTTTGTATTCCATTGAAGCTGAATATGCAGCCCTTACTTCAGCTTGTACTCAAGGGATTTGAATGAGGATAATATCTAAGGATTTTGGTGAGACTCAACATGAGCCTACCAAAATATTTTGTGATAATAGTGGGACAATACAATTGTCCAAAAATCTAGTTTTCCATGCAAGGACCAAACACATTGAGTCGAAGCACCATTTTATCATAAAATTGGTACATGATAAAATTTTTGTCATTGAGTATGTTAAGAGTGAGGATCAAGTTTCTGATATACTCACAAAGGGACTACTGAAGGTGACTCATGGGATACTCAAAGAAATGTTGGATATTTCTTCCTTTGACATCAAATGGGGGATTGTTGATGGCAATGTCAAAAGTCACCCATAATTATTAAATTAATATGTGAGTTGTAACTAAAATAAATCACATGTAAAAATATCTTAAATTGGGTGCTTTATTCATGCCAATTAAGAATTTTAGTTAATTTAAAAATAAATAAAAACAACATGCAAAGTGGTATAATAAAAGTTATTTAAAAAAAAAACTAATTTTTAGCTTTTTTGCATGATCAAGGCTGATTTATCATTAATTATTTTGTAATTGGACTCTTTTTGAAGTAGAGAATAATAAAAAAATTTCATAGTGCACTATTGTGGAGCTTTCATGTGGAGCTTTTTAAAAGTTTATATGTGTGCACTTTTTTCAATTTTAGATCAAATTTTCTGGTTTGGACCAACAACATAGTTTACAAAGATTGGATCTTTTGACTAAGTATATTTCATCATTTGGAATTCAGAATTGGTTTAGCTTAATCACTAAACACTCCTGGACCATTTTTAGGTGATATACATGCTCCATTAATGTTATTTTTGTCTTAGATCAGAATTGCTTTATTATTGTTTTTTGGGATCTCTCCACCTTAAGAACTTTCAAATCAATCATTTCAAAATTCTTTTTAAATTAATTTATTAAATCCTTTGAGCTACTTTTTATTACTATATCATCAACATATACTATAAGTACTATTGTATCATTTCCAACCTCTTTTGTGTAAATATTTGAATCTAACAAGCTTCTCTTAAAAATATGGTATAATAAATGATTGTTGATTTTTATATACCATGCCCTTGGAGCTTGTTTTAGACCATATAAGAATTTTTTTAATCTAAAAAATCTGAGTTCCCTTTGGTCTTGACATATAAAACTCTTCAAGATTACCATTAAGAAATGCACTTTTTATAATTTGATGAAATTTCCATCCATAATGTGCTGCTAAAGCACAAATCATTTTGATAGTAATCATTCTTATTGTCGATGCAAAATATTTTTTTATAATCAATTCCTTCTATTTGTATATATCCTTTTGCTACTAATCGAGCTTTGTATTTGTCAAGTGAACCATTTGCTTTATATTTGACCTTATAAACCCATTTGCACCCTACTACTTTCTTTCTTGGAGGTATCTCCACTAGATTCCATGTTTTATTTTTTAGTAATGATGTATATTTTGATTCCATAGTTGCCTTCCATTTTGGATGATTTAAAGCTTGAAGTGTTGCAGGTTCTACCATGGTGCTTAATAATCCTTTATTTATTTTAGTTAGACTATGATTTTGAGGTCTTGTAGTAGTAAGATCTAGCATTTGCTCAAGATTTGAATCTCTAAGTGTATTTCTAAGCCATATAGGTCCCATTTTTATAAAATTTTAGATTTTTTTTGTATTTTCACTCCATTCATCTTGAGATTCTAATTTTTTATCTTCATTTGATAAATTTTCTTCTACAAAATTTAGGAGAACTTCTGAATTAGCTTTCTATTCTTTAATGTCATCCTTACGTTTTCATTTAAAACTACATCTTTACTTATATAGATTTTCTTAGTTGTTGGATTAATTATTCTATATCATGTAGATTCATCATCATAACCAAGAAATATACGACACAGTATTTTCATCTAGTTTTATCATTTTTTATTTTGGAATATGCATATAGGCCTTATATCAAATTTTTTTAATCTCTCTATATTTGGTTTTTGTCCTAACCATACTTCTTTTGGTGTAACATTCTTGAGTATTCTTGTAAGAAATCTATTCTGCAAATATACAAATGTTTGAACTACCTCTGCCCAATACTAATGATCAAGATGAGATTTTTTTATCATACATCTAACCATTTCCATGATAGACCTATTTCTTCCTTTTGTAATTCCATTTTTTTTGTGGTGAATATGTTGTAGTAAGTTGTCTCTTTATTCCATTTTATTCTAGAAATAAATTAAATTCTTTTGACACAAATTTAGCTCCTCTATCAAAACGAAGAGTTTTGATAGTTTTCCTTGATTCTTTTTCAGCTAGAAGTTTGAATTGTTTAAAACAACCAAATTCTTCAAATTTATATTTCATAAAGTATACCCACATTTTTCTAGAGTAGTCATCAACAAATAATTAAAAATATATGTCCTCCAATACTAGTAACATTCATTGGACCACATAAATATGTACATACTAATTCCAATGTTTTTTGAGGTCTATGTTGATGAAGTTCAAAAGGTAATCTATGTTGTTTTCCTGGTAATCATTTTGGACATACTATAGATTCCCAAGAGAGTTTTAGTAACCCTTACATTTTGTATTTTACCATTTCATTTAATGATGATGCACTTGTATGTCCTATTCATTTATGCCAAAGTTATCTTATCTCAGATATTCCACTGAAAGAGCTAAATTTGTGGTTGTATCTAGAGTAAACAATTTTTTTTTGTAAGATCTTGAAGCTATCATTTTTCCTTGTTTAATAATATGACATTATTTTCTTCCATTGATAACTTTAAATTCTACTACCATATTTTGATACATAAGATGAGAAACTGAAAGAAGATTAATTATTCTATTAGGTTGACTAGAACATCTCCTACTCCTTTGACTTCATAAGTCTTACTATCTACTATAGCAACTAGTTTCTCATTTTTTTCACGGAATGTGTTAAACCATTGTTTGTTTCTAGTCATATGCCTACTAGCTCCAGAATCTATGTACCAATAATCCATAATGACCTTTTAGAGTAGTAACCCTTATATCTCCCAAATATTTAGAAACTAAGAAAATATGAACTTTGCAAAATTAATTTCCTAAATTTGAGGTTGAATACCTTTTGTCTCCCAACTTAATTAATTTGCAAAAATTCAATAAACTATTATTTCAAAAACTTAGTAACTCAACCAAATTTAAAATACTATTAATTAAATCCTTATAACTTTAAAAACTTATTATATCATTAATTAATCTACTTATCTCTCCACTATCTAAATCATTTCTCTTTCCACTACTTACTTATCACTCCTTAATAAATATAAACTTATAACTTCAAAGAAATAACTTCAAACTACTAATCAACTCTAGCACTCCTATCTTAACTTTAATAACAAGGCTTTAATAAATAACTTCCTATTGAATTAGCATTCCTTATTTCTCCATTTAATATAACCTTATAAAAACTTATAAAACCTTATAGCTACCAATTTAATCAAATATTATAAAAAAACCTTAGAAAAATTACATAATAATTCCATTAATCTTTGTGTGCTCACGACTCAAAAAGGTTGCGAAGAATTACTTTGAATTTGTTGCAACCAACTCAAACACTTTTTCTTTAATTAGCTTTCTTGAACACAACGAGTGTTATAATCCAGGTAGGGAAAACATTAGTATTTCCTTAATATTCCATAAATGTACACTTGCCTTCAGGACAACATTATATTTGGCACTCAAATGTTACATTGTCAAATATGTGTCTTCTACCAAAAATTGCTCCTAAAATTGTAAAATGATGAGTTTGAACGTTACTCTTTTTCCTTTCAATGACTTCATTCTCACTCAATAATAGACTATTGATCTCAGTTGTTGCACTCCTTTCTTCATCGCTTTGCTAGTGCTTTGGAGATAATGATAAATATTGTGTCTGAATGTTAACGCTTTGTGAGCTTTGATAGCATTGATATTTCGATGGTGTTGGTATTTTAGAGAGAGAAACTGTTGCTCTTCACTTTCCTTCAATGGTCCTTGGACATTGTGTAATTTTATTGTAATCAAATTTGATGTGTTCTTTTACTCTTAGCTTTAAATATTTCTTTATACTTGTTGTCTCATATTTGTAATGTGCTTTTCTTATTTTCATATCTCTTTGTCTAGCTTGGAAATGACTAACATAAATACTTTAATATGTGTTGCTTTGCATAAGATTGCATCGTTGTACTAAGTATATTAATAGCTTTTACTCAAAAATTTTCTGATCGAATAGCTTTAACCTTGATTGCACTTCACAGGCAACTTATGCTGTAATATACATAATTATTATTTTTTATTTTTAACATTGCCTTCGACTCTTTTCTCAGATGATTTATGCCTTTGTATTCTACCTATATCTTTTCCTTCTCATGATTCTTATCTTATATTCTACCTTCTACCTTATTCTTTGGAATTTTTCCTTCTACCTTCTTCTATGGAATTCTACCTTTTGCCTTCTTTAGAATCTTGCCTTCTCCCTTAGATGATTATATGGCTTCAATGCTGCTTGTTGCAATATATATATATATATATATATATATATATATATATATATATATATATATATATATATATATATATATCGATCTCTTTATTTCTTGAGTCTTCTTTCTATGTTTCTATGCAAACTAAATCTCATATATTCAATCATCCTTTCTCTTCTTTAATATGAGGCTTATATATATTATATGTGGCCTCTGCTCTTTTCACCAATAAGGACCACACAACTTAATAATGGATCTCTTTTTCTAAAGGATCTTAATTATGTAATAATGGTTTCTTGAACCAATTTCAAGTTATCTAAATGACCTGAAATCTTCTCTATGTTTGATTTACTAAAAAAATTATATGGCTACCAATGTCAAGCCAATTGTCAAGGTCTATCTTCAAGACCTAAATCCACTATGTCAAGGTCAATTTCTCTATGACCTAAAAATTACTTCTCATGCATAGTTCAAATATGTCCAGTCTTCAGCTCGTCCATTTACAATACACTTTCAACTTCAATTGAGCTTATCATCGGATGGCGATGATTGTTCCAATTCCTTCACTCTGTGGATTTGATACCACTGATGGTTTTCAAAACATTAATATTAATATTAAATCATAGGATAAATATTCATAGAATCAAATATAATATAATCACAATGTAGTAAGATCAAGATAATGATAATAACAAAATATATGGATTTAACAAGAGAGAACACAATATGTAGAACTCTTATTATGTAAATAACTTGTACAAAAAATATGGAACTTTGCATACATAATATAGTTTTTACAACATGAAATTTGATCTTCTTATCATGACACATGTTAAAGACTCTTGATCTTATCATATATCAAATAATGTAATATACTCTAACAATTCCATTAGTTCGTTGTTAGAAAGAAAATTCCATCCAAACTAGAAATTGGATCGCTTGTTGAAAATTCTCCCATGTGTATAAGATATTCCTTTAAAATGATAAGTCATTATGAATGTGATTACTATTGTGCTCATACCAAATAGCATCTTAAATATAAATTATTATAAGCTATTGGAGGTGAAATTGTCAAAAATCATACAGGAAATATAATCCTTGCCTATGCTGAGAATCTTGGCACTCTCACCAATCATGTTGTATAAGCCAAAGCTCTTTACCGTGACTATCACAAGAGATCTTCAATGCAAGTTAGTGGTCGAAGGAGACTCAATAAACATCATCAACTATTCTAAAACCAATGAGAACCCTAGCTGGAGTGTAAGGAACATCATATTTGAAGTCAAATGACTTCTCCTCAGTTATCCTGAGACTGTTGTGTAACACATATTCAAAGAAGCCAATGGAGCTGCGGACTCACTGGCCAATCTAGGAAATTATGTGAGGTCCCTCAATGTTTGGTATAATGTTTTTCCTACAAATATTCTTGAAATTTTATCTCGAGACTTCCTTGGTCATCCTTGATTCCCAACCCTCATCCTGGGTGTCTAGCCCCTTGTACAGTGTCAACATCCACATGTCACCATCTTATCTATCCATTGTCACCCCTGTTATTTCACCCTTAGCTACCTATCATACCCCTCCCTCCTACCAATTCATGTGTACCCCATCCACCCATACCCCTATCCCCATCAATAATTGTTAATCATCCATCATCAGCCTTTTTTACTGCTTGCATCAAGTCCCAATATCTACCTCGTCCTGGGTGCCAGACACATGATGTCTTGTACTACCTCGATCACATGATTTCATCCTTGTGATCTTAATCCTTGGGGCCTATCCAATAACCACCTTGTAAACTTTATAGCTAGATTTTTTCACATGTTCTTTCCTAATATCGAGTGTGATTCTAAGCACATCCATATTTGCTCCATATTTGGAAATTACTATGGAAAAATTAACCCGAACGCTTCAACTCCCTATTCCATTATTATCCACCATGCCAATGATTATCACTACTTCACCATCATTCCTCCCTCATGCAGCACTTGAGAAATGTTGATGGGCACACATCCCATGAATTACCACCTTTTTTACCCTCCTCAACTCCATAAAACCTTAACTCATGGTATTTTTAGCATGTGTTATGGATGAAGTGTTAAGTTGAAGTTGTGTCTGAGCACTTTTTTTTCACCCAGCCTTACTCATATCCATTGCATCCTAAGTTCAAAATCACTTGCATTATTTTCCCCATGGTGATCCTCAAACCGTCGACCCTGAATCTCGACCCTATGATCGAGGATTTCCTCCACACTTACCTCCCCATTCCTGAGAAAATTCATCAATAATGAGGAGGACATCACAAATGACTTTGTCAGCTCCTAGGAGGATAGCTATGTCTTTGTTCATGGCCTAGATTTTACTATTGATGTGCAACTACTCATAGAGGTGACTGATCTTCCCACGGATGGGAGAAGCATTCATAGAGATAAATATTCAATGGTAGTGAAGCTTGAATTCTTCTTGAATAAATGTAAGGATATCCTCACCACTGATAAGGGCATTGAAAGAACCAAGCTCCCTAGTCCTTGGGACCATGTAATTGTTCTCATACTTTAGTTCTTCATTATTGATAAAATTGATTGTAGTTTGTAAAACTTCCATATTGCTTTATTAAATAATTTTAGAGGTAATAGAAAAATCAACATCCTTGATTACCTTTTTAGATCAATTAAGTTGTTTGTCATAAATGTCCTTACTGGGAAATCCCACTATGTTATTCATCAATGCATGTATTATATCCCCTACAAGTGTGCCCTCGATGCCTTTTCCATAAGATCTTTTATCGACGTCATCCCCCATCCTCCCTTTTCTCCTCAATATCCCTTGCCTCCTTCGATCCTCTCGCCCCCTTAGCCCCTCCCACCACACCTCCCTTGACCCTTTCTAGCTCACCCTAGCCCCTCTTTATCTACCCCTGGCCCCTCACAACTTGCCCCACCCAATCCCCCATCTCCACCCCTTCACCCCCCTCCTATAACCCCACATTCCCCACCCCTGCCAAGTCTACTGGTAGCTCCAGTACTGAAATCAACATCCAGAAGGTCCCTAGCAATGACTCGGACCCTGAATTCCCCTCCCCTACTACTCCTTTAATCAAAACTGAGGCCCCAAAAGCTCTTGAACATAAACCAAGAGCAGTGAGGTGCTCTTCATAAAAATTTCTCCAAAATCGCATCCCTCCCTATATACGTGCCTCCCCGTAGCTTAAAAATCTCAAAATTGATTTGGCTTCCCCTGTTGAAACTAACGAGCCAAACAAAAATTTAGATTCTTCTCAAACTAAATCAATTTATGTGGCTAAAACCTCTACTTATGTGGAGAAAAATACCGATGATATTGGTTCTTTAGGACTGTTGAAAGTTACTGGTGACAAGAGTGCTCTTTGCAATATGGTTCTAAATCACCTAGCCATATCTACGGCTATCAAAACTATTAAGTCCTAGGGGATCGTCCTCTAGTAGGTTTCCAAAACTATCAAGTCCTAGGGGATCGTCCTCCAACAGGTTGTGAATGACCTTGGTTCCAACCACGTGCAACTTAGTATTATATTCAAGGATGCAGATGAGGTACGCACCACCCATGATGAAAACTAATAGTGCTGCACTGAATGCAGTGTCCCACCTCGAGATGGGATTAATCCCTAGGATGGGATAATCCCTTATATTTTGTAGATCCTCTAATTTTTGTACTTTGAGTTTATCATAATTTTTGACAGATTTTCTGTGCTGGTTGGTAATCCTGATGTAAGTTTCAAATTGGATGTACTAAGGTTTTGGGGTCCCTTCCAAAACCCTTACATTAATGTAATTTTTCTTTACCGAACAAAAAAAATTATGATAAGCTTCAACAAACCACATTAAGTTAAATTTCATTGAAATATGCATATAAGTTATATAACCAATGATGAAACTGCAACAAAGAATTGCTTTCTAAACTAAATTATTTCAAGAAAGCACTATATACTTTTGATATTGAACAAACTGATATCACTTCTAGATACTTCTTCAACATAGTCCTATATGAATTGAGAGCCTACATTCCTCTTACTTCAATAATAAAATTAAGTTATTAATATAAAATCAAATTCAAAGGCAAGGAATAGCCACTACGTGGCCCTTGTTGCAATTGAATATTTATTATTGTAATGAGGGATGATATGATTACACAATGATAAAAACGAAGAAAAAAAAATACCACTTCAAGTATTAATCATTAGATAAAAATATTAATCAATTATATAACTTAGGGCCTGCCAGGGACTATGTGACTTTGCGCATCGTGAGCCCATATTTTTGGAATGAATGCTCTATAACCCAGTGAATTCCCATATGGGTGGAGATCCATTTTGGTAGATGCCCCTTCAGTTGCTAGTTGATCTCTTGGGTGGAAGGCTGGGCCAACCGATGGAACCATAGTTGAGGAGTTGGGTGGAAGGTTGGGGTTGAAGGAACCACAAATTTTGGATGCACTGTTGGGAAGTTTATTGGTTTTGGTTGTTCTAGGTTGTTGGGTTTTCTGGTTTGGTTGTTGTATCCATAGTAGCAAGAGGCTGGGTCTATTGAAGGAACCATAGTTGAGGGGTTGGGTGGAAGGTAAGGGCATCTAAAGGAACCTCAATAGCTAGCCTCATTTTTGGGTGGATGGCTAGCCCAATTTGTGGATGAGTATTTGGGCTATAGCTTATTTTTCTTCTCCCATGGGGTGGGATGTTATTTTAGCTAGGGAAGTCTTGCACCTTTATCTATGGGATTAGGCTTGTGCAGTGAAGCCTATTTGGCTAATTATGGGATTTTTTGGATTGCTTTGTTTTATTGCTTCTTGAGGAAAGTAAGCTTTTCCAACCATTTTGTTATGGTTGGTGGTTTTTATCCTAGATTTAGTAGGGGGATTGTTTCCTAGGCTCGTCCCCCTTGCTGGGTTTGTTCTGTGCAAATTTTATTTCTTGTTGATGTCGAGATATTTGTTGGTTCTTCCAACATGGAGGGTTATGGTTCTTCTTAGAGCAGTAAGGTTTTCTATTTTTTTAGTTCTCCTAGGGTTCTTTGAAGTTTTGGGGCTTTCTTTAAAACCCTACATTTCTTGGTCGAGTCTTGTTCCTCAGATGCTAATTTTTGCTGAGTTCCTCTTGGTGTAGGACTCCAAATCTTAAGGCATTGTCTTGGACAAATTTGCTTTGCTCTAGAAGGTGGGTTTTCTCAATTTATGTTCCTTATTATATGGGAAATATTTTGTTTATAGTGTTTTTTCTTGAGCGTTATGATATGTGTAAGATGTTTAAACGATTGTTTTAAAACCGAATTATAGTGCTCTAGACCCAAATTTATTGCAATTGCTTGTGAGCTAGATTACAGGTTATATAGTTCAGGCTAGCTCCTGGATGTGGGAGTTTTTATTTGGTGGGAAGGCCTAATTTGTGTTCTCTTTTGAGAACCCATAGGACTCCATAGGTTAATTCTTTTTGGATGCTTAGTTTCATATTTGTAGGCCACGGTTCCTTTACAAGATGCTTTCAGTGGGTTGGACTATATTCAAAGCTCCTTGTTCTTTTTTAATGCACTCGAATGTATTGTGGTTTATTTAGTTATGTGCACTCAATTTCAATTTTATTTTTGGATTGCGATGGGTTTCAGGATCCACATGTTTTAAATTGTAATTTTTTTTTGGATGCTTGCACTGAGTCTAGTTTACTGGTGTTTGCAGTTTCAGATCTATTGGTATTGACTATTCCTCTAGTGAGACTTCCTGGATTTTGGTATAGTTTCCTTCTAGGTGGGATTACTACCCATTGATTTTTCTAGTGTTGGAAGGTTGGTTTACCTCTTCTCCCACTAGGCAGGAAGTTTCAAATTTAAAATATTTTCAACGGGAGGTTCAATTTTCTATTTCTTCTTCAGCGCTTAGGTTTAAATTTGGCCTAATTTAAAATTTTCCTGATGTTTTCAATCGATTTTTAGGGTGGGACCCTGTTCTCTAGCATTCACATTTTATAAAAAAGGGTTGGGATCCCTTTGAAAACCCATACTTTATCTAATAGAAAAAAATATTTATTTTTTAAAAATTACTAGCAAAACCATTATTTTAAACTCAAGTTTAATGATTTTTCTTATGTTTAATAATAAAATTGAATCATTCAAATAAGAAAGGTAAAATAAGAATTGTTCATGCAACAACGATGGAGCAGCAGAGGAGTAATAGCGATAGCATAGGAGGAAGTCAGATGGTTGAATGCGGGAAGGAATCTTGTGAACAAGGCCACCAGGATGCAACAGGTGAGGATCTAGAGGCAGGTAATAATTTTGAGGAGCCAAAGGATGGACAAGATTCCATCCCTGAGCAAGTTGGCAAGGTACGGGAAACTGATCCCCCCAACAAAGATCCTGACAAGGGGACCCATCCAGGGGCAGCGGGCCCCAAAAAAGTTCTCTCCTTCGTAGAGACCCTTAAAGGAAAAAGGAGCAATTTCTTTGAATCCCTCCCACCTCTTATTCCTGAAAACAATAGGGTAATAGCTCCTGTAAACATCATGGATGGTTTATTATCTCTAGAAACGTACTCCCTAGTCGGGAAGTTTTTAGGTGGAAGGCCTGATGTAGAGACCATAAGGTCATGGGCATTTTCCAAGTGGAGAACAACAAGAAATATGGATATTGTAGTGCTATCTAGGGGATTTTTCATCATCTTCCTCAATAACAAGGAAGATGCGAGCCACATATTAATGGGAGGGCCATGGTTCCTAGGTAGGCGTAGCCTCTTCCTTAGACCCTAGGGGAAGGATTTCGATCCTGAGACATAGAGCATTAACATGACTCCTATCTGGGTTCGTCTCCCTAATCTTCTCACCTAATTTTTCCATGAGTATTTCCTGAGAGGGATTGCAAAAACTATAGGGGAACTGGTAGCAATCGACCATTCTACCTTGGCCAGGTCGAGGATGACCCATGCAAGAATATGCGTGAATGCTAATCTTGACTTCGAGCTCCCCACCTTTGTGGAACTCGGATATGGAAAGTACCTAAGGAAGCAAACCATGGAATACGAGAACAAGCTAACCTTTTGTGTGGAGTGCCAAACTCAGGGTCACCTCAAGAATCAATGCCCAAGTCTAGCAACCCACAAAGAAGCACCAAAGAAACCTTATACGAAAGGACTAAATGGTAGAGGCTACACAAGGAATCAAGGATGTCGGCTCCCACCAAGAAAAGGAGTCTACAGGACGACCAAGAATGACCAACACCATCAAGAGCAAGGAGCTCCATCCCAATATATGGATAAAGGAAAGCAATAGGTCAAGAAAGACCAGGAGAACCAGGTAAGCCCTTTGATACCCAGTCATAATAAATTTGAAATTATAGCTGAGGTTGAGGTCGAGGGAGAAAATATGAATGAAGGAACGAAGGATCCTCTGCTAGACCTCCCAAAAAATCTGGAATCCCCCTCAAGATTAGGGCCCTCAAATGTTCTCCCAATTTGCCCCCCTCCAAACTACCCTTATGGCATGCCCCAAAAATTAGGAAATTATAGACAGAGCATGGAGGAAGAAGATGCTAGGACTAAAATCATAGAAATGATAGTGAATGAAGGGTGTTCCAGCCCCGTCCTACAACAAATCACCCCTCCAAAATTTAGTCCAAAATAGACAAGGAGTTCAATGAAATCTCCCATCGATTATGGCAGTTAAAAAAAGAGGGGAAGAATTTCTGAGGTTGAACAATACATAATCAGGATTGAAAATGAGATTGCAAATGGGACACAAAGGACACTTTTTTCTCCAGTTATCATAAGCAAATATGATAACAAATCCAACAAACCTCCTCCACCTCAGGGTAGGGGGAGAGGGAAGAACTCCAAGCAATCTAAATGAAGGTTCTCTCATGGAATGTGAGAGGCCTTAATGGTCCACCCAAACAAAGGGTGGCTAACTCATT
The DNA here is from genome assembly GCA_028583015.1 of Wollemia nobilis. Lineage (NCBI taxonomy): Eukaryota > Viridiplantae > Streptophyta > Pinopsida > Araucariales > Araucariaceae > Wollemia > Wollemia nobilis. The sequence goes on from JAQPPZ010002515.1 coordinate 3,749,421, forward strand.
AAGGAGAGAAATCAACCCTACAATATTCTTATTACAAGAAACAAAAATAGATGAAGTACTATCAAAAGAAATCATAGCTAAAATATGGCGACAAGGGGAAGTGGCCTTTAAGTAGGCCAGAGGAGCCTCTAGAGGACTAATGGTTTTGTGGGATCCAAGGAAACTGGAAGGCAGAGTCATTCAAGAAGATGATAGGGTCCTAAGTGTGTTGTTTCATGACATGGACAACAACCTATCATGGATTTTGTCAAATGTCTATGCACCCAACACTTTGCAAGGGAGAAAAACCCTATGGGAATATTTGAGTCACATGAAAGAGGCTTTCCATAACATCCCATGGGTGGTAGCAGGGGACTTTAACATGCCCCTCTATCCCTCAGAAAAAAGAGGAGGGTCAGGTATACCATCTAGGAGTATGGATGAGTTCAATGAGTTTGTAAATGCCAATGATCTCATGGACATCAAACTAAAATATGCTAAGTACACTTAGAGGGAGTCAACTCATCCAAGAGAGATTGGATAGGTTCCTATTGTCCCAGGAAGCCATCATAGTCTTTGGAGATTCAACCCTCCACCCACTCCCCAAGATTGCGTCGGACCATAGTCCCATCCTTCTAGATGTGTCATAGGCCCATTCCTTGAGGAGACCTTTCCACTTTGAGGCAATGTGGATAAAGCATCATGACCTAAGAGACCACATCAACCAATGGTGGCAAGCAATCCTTCTAGGGAAGTCCTTCCTACAAACTTTCCCAAAAGCTGAGGATGGTGAAGGACAACCTCAAAATTTGGAACAAGGAGGTATTTGGGAACCTGTTTGAGAACAAGAAAGTTGTGGGAGAAATATTTTTAGTCATCAAAAACAAAATTCAAAATGGAGCTTGTGACGAAGCAACCAGGACAGAGGAAAGAAACACGCTAGCTAAATATCACAATATTTTGGCTTGTGAGGAGACTTTTTGGAGGTAAAAATCCAGAGCCTTATGGCTCAAGGAAGGTGACTCCAATTCCAAATTCTTCCATGTCACCACCCTGAGGAATAGAAGCAACAACAGGATCAGGGAGCTGACTAAAGGGGATGACACTACCACCCAAGACATCCATGAGATCAGAGATGAAGTTGTCTCTTACTTTAGCTCCCTCCTTGGAGATGAAACCCCATGCTTGGCCACTGCCAAAGAGTCCATGCTACAATTCATTCCTCAATTGATCAATAGTGACATCAACAAGAAACTTAATGCACCTTTCTTAGATGAGGAAATTCGACTGACCCTTTTCTCCATGGACCCTGATAAGGCCCCGGGCCCAGATGGATTCCCACCTCATTTCTTTCAAACTTTATGGGATGTTGTAGGGCCGGATGTCTTGTCCAGCCATCCATGAATTTCAATCTTCCAAGCATATTCCCTAAAGCTACAATTCAACTTTCATTTCTCTCATACCGAAAGGACCAACCCCCAAATCCATGGTAGATTTTAGACCAGTCAGTCTTTGCAATATCACATATAAAATCCTCACTAAAGCTATAGTCAATCACATGAAAGAAGTTTTACCCTTAATCATTGAACCGTGTCAAGGAAGTTTGGTTCAAGGGAGATCAATCCTAGATGGATTCATAACAGTTCATGAGGCCCTCCATTCAGTGTCTCAGACAAAAAAGGCTACTTTTACCCTAAAATTGGACATGAATAAGGCCTATGACCATATCAATTGGGAATTTGTTAATGCCATCTTGTTAAAATTTGGGTTCCACCCAGAATGGGTTAGGCTTATCAAAGGCTGCATCTACAAACCTTGGTTTTCTATCCTCGTTAATGGGTCAACGATAGGGTATTTCCAAAGTAGTAGAGGCCTCATACAAGGGGATCCTATAAGTCCTATGCTCTTTATTATTGTTGTTGAAGCCCTCGGAAGAACAATCAAAGTTTCTTGTTCGGTAGGGCTCATATCTGGAATCAAAGCAACATCCCTTACCAACCCGATCACCCATCAGTAGTTTGTGGATGACACTTTGTTGTTGACCCTGGCTTCTGTCAAAGAGGCCAAGACCATAAAACACATCCTGAAGATGTATGAGGATGTTGTAGGTCAGAAGGTCAACTTCAACAAAAGAAAAATCTACTTCCTCAACACCCTGGGTCCTAGGCAGGTCAAGATTACCAGGATATTGGAGTGTTCCATATCCACTCTCCCCACATCTTATCTGGGCCTTCCATTATTCACAGGTGCTCTGGTTGAGTCAATGTGGGACAATGTGCTAGAGAGAATCCAAAAGAAATTAATAGGGTGGAAAGGGCACCTATTATCCCAGGCTGGAAAAGTGACCTTGACTATGGCCTCACTCCAAAGCATTCTAGTATACTTTTTATCAGTGTTCAAGGCCCCGGCCAGGTTGCACCAAAATATTGAACAGTACCAAAAAACTTTCTTTGGTCAGGATCGAAAGAAAAACAATGAATTCACTTAGTTGGTTGGAACAAGGTTTGTCGATCGAAAGAGAATGGAGGTTTAGGCCTGAGAAGAGTATCTCATCTTAACACAACATTACTAGCCAAAAAAGCATGGTGAGTGATCACCAATGTTGAGAATGAGTGGACTACGATTATAAAAAGGAAATACCTCCAAGGAACAGAGTTTTTGAACAACACTATTCAAAGTAGAGGATCAGCCTTCTGGAAAGCCATCCTGACTAGCAGAGACATAGTCAACAAAGGTATGAGGTGGATTTTGGGAAATGGATAGAACATCAGGTTCTGGGAGGACAAGTGGGCTAGGGAAGAAGCACTCATTCAAGACCCCTACCTAGCCCATCTAAAAGACCATACTGATGAAATCCTAGGGCAAAAAGTGGTAGACTTTATGAGGTAGGTAAGAAATAGACCCAAATGGAGACCGATAAAGATTCAAGGCTTGGAGGCTAAATCCGAGGCTCTAGAAAATATATTGAGGCAGCAATTCATTCCTCTAGGAGGAGGAGAAGATCATATCTAGGTGGGAAGAAATAGAGAGTGGAGAATTCTCTGTTAAATCAGCTTACAAGCTACTGCTAAATCCTGAGGATCCTCCATTCTAGACACAGTTAGTTTGGACCAAGAGGCTGATTCCCAAAATATCCTTTTTTTCATGGCTTGTTATTCAAGGCAAAATACTCACCATAGATAACATGTTAAAGAGAGGAATTATTGTCCCTAACAGATGTTGTCTTTGCAGGGCAAACTGGGAATCGATTCAACATTTATTCCTTGAATGTCCTGTATCCTTGACTATCCTAAATGGGTTATTCCAAGTTTTCAATATTTCTTGGGTCAAACCAACCTCCATATTTGAGGTTTTCCAGCAATGGCCCAACCCATTTGTCAATATTAGGCTTAGATTCATGTGGAAAATTAGCCTCCACCATTTCCTATGGTAAATTTGGCTAGAGAGGAACCATCGAGCTTTCAATGAGTCAAGAAGGGATCCTGCATCAATTACCAATAAAATTCTTGCCTTTGCCAAAGAAAATGCCATCATTCATCCTTTATCCTCACAGTCGGTCTCTACCAATGAAAATCTCTTAGGTCAATCCTTAAGCATCCCACTTGAGGACACTTCAAGTTCCATTCAGCCCAATCCTAGACTAGACTCTAAGTGGCTTCCTCCCCCGCTAGACTGGCTCAAGTTGAACTTTGATGGCACTGCCAAGGGCAACCCAGGTAGAGCCAGGGTAGGAGGAGTGGTAAGGGACCACCAAGGTCACATGGTGCTTGCCTTCATAGAACATCTTGGAACCCAGACCAACAATGAAGTAGAAGCTAGAGCTCTATGGCGAGGAATGGAATTGACGCAAGAGATCCAAGGCAGACTCATAGTGGAAGGTGATTCACTCAACATCATAAATCTTCTCAGGAACAATAGAAACCCTCCATGGAGGATTGAGGCCTGCATCAAGGAAGCAAGGATCCTGTTAGGCACCAGAGGAGACACGATGGTCCAACACGCCTTTCGAGAGTCCAATAAGGTAGCGGACAAGCTGGCAAACCTAGGAGTGAATGTTGATGGTTTAGTCACGTGGACCTAGGGAGTGTCGCATGATGTGGAGGTTCTTATTCAAAATGAGTGTAGATGATGAGGATGACATGGATCATGTGTGGTAGGATCATGATCACATTTTCACATGAAGTACATGTTGGACATCGATATCATGCCCAAAGGAGGAGGTGCATATTTTGGGCATTTTGGCCTATCAGGTGCACGAGAGTGGACAACATGGAAAACCATAGAATTTAGCATGGGTGGTATAGACACATTGAAAAAGCAGCCCATATTCTTCCTAGGGAGGACATTCACTATTGGACATGGTCCCGAGGTGAGCGGTTGGAGGTTCTCAACCACGCTCTTGGCGGAGTTGCCATTTTAGGAGGGCCTTGTTTTCTCGCCAAGTTCACCATTTCAAAAACTTCCATGATTACCAAGATAAGGGATCCTAATAGCAATAAGGTTTGGCATGCTGGCATGAGCTCCATGCTGATAGAGAAAGCCAAGTGGACCATCATCCAGGTGGAAGCCAATTTGGTGCACATTCCAAGATAGGGCACTTTCCACAATGATGATCCGAATTCGAGCCATGAGGGCATCCAAAAACTTCACCACATTTTTATTAATAGCAAGCATTGAGGTATGTCAAGGATCATTAGGCCTGCTAGAGTGTTTTCAAGTCAGATACTAGTGAGGTTCTCGGAGGTAAGGCATGAGTGCAAGGAAACCATGACCTACGTGGAGCCAAGTTGTGTGGAGATGGAGCCCTTGGTGAAAGCCATCCTCGATGAGAGGAAGTTCACCCCATTTTTTCACCTATTTTTGGGAGCAGACCATGAGATTACAGTGGCTATGATGGAGTCATGGGATAGTGGTAGAGTGGAAGTCCGAGGGTGGGAATTCATTATTGATGTGAATATTCTAGCCACCATTATGGGACAATCAGCCAAAGGAAGGTCAATTCATAGACAAAAGCATAATTGGGAGGTGGAGTTAAAAGAATTCAAGGATACCTCCAAAATTTACAAGGAAGCAAAAAATGGCCTGTTAAGGACTGACCTCCCTACCCCTTGGAACTCTGTCATGAAGAATGTGATGGAATTCATCATAGCCGAGGACCCCAACAAGGTCCTCCTTAGTTTTCATTATGCCTTCATGAACTTTTTTTGAGACGTAAACCCCATAAGCATTCCTCAATTCTTGGTGAATTCTATGAACTACACCATCAACTCGTGTAGGAGCAAGAAAGGGTCTGACCTTCCTTTGCACCAAGGCTTGTATAAGGTCATCTATAGTCATGTCATGGCCAACTCCCCCTAGTATGACCTCCCTGCCAATCCCCAAGCTGAAATTTCTAGAGGCAGGGATAGCCCTGGACTGCCTAGGCCCTACTCGGGGTCCTCAAAAAGAAGAGAGTGGGAGAGATTCTGGCCAAAGGAGGGCCAACAAAGAAAAATTTGAATATTGATGACTTCGAAGGCCCCACAAGATCTTCGCAGTGGTTGAAAAACAAGCAGGTGTAGGGGAGCTCAAAAACCCTTGAGGTTGAGTCTGAGGATGAGGGTCCTAACCCAACTAATCTGGTCCTCAAGCACTACGTCATTATGACTTTGGCTAATATCATGTAGTAGATGAAGGGGCTCCTAGATGCACTGACTGAGGTGTTCTTCAATGAAGGGTACCAGGGCTAGAAGACTGTGGAGGTCAATTCTGAGGTGGATGCGTAGGAGGAGGACAAGGACGATGAGCAGGATGAGGATGACGAAGAAGTCTAGCTCCCTATGGTTGGTTGCCCTGTGTAGCTACTTGGATGCCCTACATAGGGTTTTTTGGATGTAAGAATATTAGGGTTACTGTTCTGTTGGTTATCCCCCTGCAAAGAGGGGTGATTTTTGGTGGCTATATTTTTTACTATTTTGTTGTCTACCCAGTTATGTAAGGGTTCTTTGAGTGGCTTGATTAATATCCAGTTAGTTGTTCTGATGTATGGCTGGTGGTTTAAGGATATTAGTAGAGTTAGAGGACTAAGGGTCCTCAAGACTGCAAGGATTTTGTGCCTCAATGCTAAGCTATATTTTGTACAAAGGTTTTGGGTTAACCTGTAAAACCCATACGTAATGGAATCCTTAACTTAACAAAAATAAAAATAAACTTGAATCATTTAGTCTCCAGGGCTAGGTGGATTGGTAAGTGCTTGTATGGCCAGAAACTTACCAAGAAGACACCCAAGTTCAAACCTCGGGGGTAGCTTCTTTGCAAAGGTAGTAGTTTGATTTGAATCCTTTGAGTGCCCGCTAGACCGATAATGACGGTACAAAACTCGAGTGACCGGTGGTCCCCTTCATGCTAGGTCAATAATAATGAAGTGGAATAGGTTTGGTGGAAGCAACCCCTATGGTTTGAATCCTGCACTTGTCAGTTACTAAAAATAGTGTGGTTGTGACCAACTCTCCTATGTAACCAAAAATAAATAAACTTGAATTATTCATCCATTTTTTATGTCAATTTTTGTATTGGTTGATAAATTGCTAAAAGGAATGGACTATCAACATGTTCTAAGCATGATTATTTTATTATTGATAATATCTTATTTTAGTTGGAGAAAATAAATGTTTTTAATGTAGTAGAAAATATTTGAACTTGGATCCTCACATAACCTCATTTTTAACCATGTTATCTCATCCTATAATTTAATATATAATACTTTACCTAAAATTATAATATTCATGCTATAAGACATTTATATTCAAATTTTATAAATTTGAAATATATTTAAATGTTATCAATTATTTAATTCAAATCAATTAAAGTAATTTAAAAGAGTCTATATATATATATATATATATATAATTTGGCTAGTGTGAGAAACCCCTACAACCAACGTTCAAGGTTGAGTGGTCTCCTCGCAACCATGACCCCTCGTAAAATCAAAAACTATGCTTATCAATAGGAAATTTAACACACACCACACACCCACCTCCTCACACACTCGCCCATGCCATTGTTTTAACCTTGGACTTCCCAAAAAAAAACAAATCCCGAACCACTGCGGTGTATATATATTATTTGGTTAGTTTGAGAAACCCCTACAACCAACGTTCAAGGTTGAGTGGTCTCCTCCCAACCATGACCCCTTGTAAAACTAAAAAATATGCTTATCAATAGGAAATTTAACACACACCACACATCCACCTCCTCACACACTCGCCCATGCCATTGTTTGAACCTTGGACCTCCCAAAAAAAAACCAAAGCCCGAACCATTGCGGTGTCCCTATGGAACAATATTTATAGTTTTTAACTCATAAGAGAGGAAAAATAAGACAATTTGATATTGCCTCCCTATTCTTAAAATATGTAGGTTATTAAAAACATTCAAATAAATTTGGTACTCTTTGATGTAACTCTCTACTAGCATCATCACAATTGTTTATTCACATTGTTAATGATGCACTCATAGACCATTAGGAGATTTCTCGAAGAGAACGCTCTGCAACCTTCACTAATCTTGCATGCTTGCATTGTATCTGTGTAATTTCCTCTGCCTAGCGTTTCGTTCCATTCACATTTTTTGGGTGCGGTTCCATTTTGTCCTATCCTATCCATACCTTAACGCTGCCTCGAGCGGTGTTCTTCACCCCCTTTTTTAATGGCCACTGTTCTTCCGCCCAACTCAATTTCTACGGAGTCGGCTCAAGCATCTAATGGTGCCAGGGAAACATCCTCGTAAGTTTGTCCTAAAAGTATACCATGAGGTAATGGTTCTATCCCTGAATACTGTATTCCATTACTAGATTATGAGACTGCATGTGCTTGGTTTGAAAGTCATACTTTAGTTGGGTACTTTCTAGGTCGTATTCCCAATTATTATGTTATTCGTACCTAGGTTCACCAAGTCTGGAGTCCACATGGAGTGAAGGTAGAAAACATTCAGAATTTAACCAAGGGTTATCTTTTGTTTCATTTTTTTGACCCCTCTCAAACCCAAAAAGTTCTTTTCAAAGGTCCTTGGTCTGTTCGTAATTCCTTGTTGGTCCTTCAACCTTATTCTCAAAATTTTGTTGTCAGTGAACATGCCTCCCTAGAAGTGCCGGTTTGGGTGGAATTTTTTAGTTTACCTATTCCTTTGTGGGGTTATTTACATGAAATTGGTGCCTGCTTGGGCAAGTTTGTCTGCCTTGAACCTGAAAATGGTTTTCTGCTCATCCTTCCCATAGGGTTTGTGTGAAAGTATGTTTGACTCAGGATTTGCAGGAATACATGAATATCACAGTGGGGGATGTTACCTATCAGCACGTATCTTGTATATCAATGTGCCAAAAACCTATTATCGATGTCAGTCATCTGCTCATAAGATTAAGGATTTTCCCTTAATGGCCAGGAGATTTAACTAGACCCCACCTTATTCTATTTCTACCACCACTTTGTCTTCTATTGTTCCTCTGGCTCCTGTAGCTCTGACTAATGGTACCTCTAGTGGACTTGATGATTGGGTGAAGGTTTCTAATAGGAAATATCATGCTAATAATCCTCCTATTTTTGTTGTTTCTTCACAACAACCTCTCTTAGCCACTTTGCCTTCCATGCAGCCTCCTTTGGTGGCTCCTGTTACCACAAATCCATCCCCTATTGCTTCCCCTCCACCATCAATTGCCCTACAGCCTTCCCTAGCCCCCGCTACTTCTCCATATCAGACCCCCATTGTTTCTCTTTGGTTTGGCCCTTATTTTGTGTCAGTGCTCACCAATAGGCCTTCCCCTGAACCTAGTTAGACTGCACCCTCTGATGTTGGTCCTATTTTTAAAGCCCGTCATTCTCGCAGTCCTTTGTGTGATGATCGGAGCCCCTCCTTTGATTGGCATCAACCAACTGATTCTAATTCCTTTGACTCTTTAAGACAGTTGGGCGACATAGAGAATGTCATGGTGGGGTCACTGACTGATGGGTCTTAATGCTTTTCTTCTCTTGGAATGTTCGAGGACTGACGGATCTAGTCTAAAAATACCTGGTCCATAGTGAGTTGGGTTGCATTTCTCACCTATTTGGTAGTTTGGATGTGATATGTTTGCAAGAAGTTAAAATTAATGATTTCCTTCTATAGTGTACTTGTAACTTTTTGTGGCCTCATAGTATTTTTATGCCACCAATCACTCTTTTGGTAAAGGAGGTGCAGTCACTATTTTTGATCCTCAGTGGCATGATCATGTGGTCTCTTGGGGCGTTGACCCTTCAAACCAAATGGTTTGGACTTTGCTTAATATCTATGGTAAACTGCTAGGTATTATCAAAATGTATGCTTCTAATGACCCTCCCCAAAGGTGTTCTCTGTGGCACTGGCTTACTTTAAATTTACCTTTTCCCACATGGATTTTCTATGGTGATTTAAATATGGTGGAAAAACCTGTTGATAAGCTTAGTCAAACCTGTATGTGATGGTGTGCTGGGGAGCATGCAACTTGGTATTTCATGAAAAGTAATCTTAAATTTTTTGATCCCAACTCCATTTATTCTCATTCTGACTTTCCTCAAGATTTGTGGTTTACCTGGACTAATTTTCAAGTTGGATCAGCTAGAATTTTTGAACGCCATGATTGGGCTATGATTTTTGATTGTGATCATTTTCATGTCTCTCATCTCAAGCATTCTCTTCCTCATGTTGCTACTATTGCCAATACTACCTTGTCTGATCATTCTCCCATTCTTTTTCAAGTTGATTCTCCATGGATAAAGCCCCCTTCTTTTCCTTCGTAATTTTATTTAAATGTCTCATTTTTACATAGTATTTCCATGAAAGCCCATATTATTCATATCTGGAATATCCTCCCTAGAAATTTTGGAGGTGTTGGTTGGATAGCTTGGTGGAATTAGGCTATTCATCGTACTACCACTTTTTTGAGAAGTCTGGGAGTTGAGGTTGCTAAGCGCAGACGTCATTCTAATTCTGCTCTACGAACTGAATTAGCTCGAGCTTTAGTTTACCTTGAAGCTTCTCCCTTTAATGTTGCTCTACAAGCTCAAGTTGCTTCCATACACCATGAAATTAAGAAATCTAAAATTTATGAAGCTAAAGGTGCTCAACTTCAAGCTCGGATGCATTGGCTTCAAGTTGGAGATAAGGTGTCTAAGGAATTTTTCCACAGACTTCGCCCTCCTACTCACTATTCTGAATTTCAAGCTATTCAAACAGAAGATGCAAGAGTTACTACTCTTCCGGATATTATACAAGCCTTTGTTGTCCATTATTAGAAATTCTTTGCTTCCCAACCCCTTTTGCTTGTCCATCATCGAGCATTGGAGGAATGTTGTTCTGTTGTTCCTGTAAAACTTAACTCAAACCAACGTGCTTTTTGTGATTCACCTTTATCTCTGGAAGATCTTTCTGATGCTCTCTCTCACATGGAAAATGATAAGGCTCCTAGATTAGATGGTTACCCTTGTGAGTTTTATAAAGCATTTTGGGATATGCTAGGGCCTGATCTTCTTCAGGTATATCATGAGGCAATGCATTGTGGGTCTCTTGGCTCTATCATCAATCAGGGTAATGTTAAGTTTATTCCTAAAACAAGGGATCCTGAAGTCATCACAAATTGGCAACCCATTAATATTCTCAATGTCACTTATAAAATTATTGCTAAAGTTTTATATTTAAAACTCAGGCCTCTTTTGCCTTTGATCATTAGGCCTGAAAAAACTAGTTTTGTATAGAGCAGATACATTCTTGATAATGTTTTTGCAGTTTGAGAAGGTATGGAGTGGGCTCAAACTTCTACTCAAGATACTTTATTCATAAAATTCAACTTTGAAGAATCATATGACCGAATTGAATGGTATTTTATCACTTCTATGCTCTAGGATTTAGGTTTTGGTCCTTATTTCATTAATTTTTTTCGTATGCTTTTCAATGGTGCATCAGTTGTTCTTACACTAAATAAATATAAGTCTGAAAAAATTCACCTTGGTAGGCCAGTTCTCTAGGGTTATCCTCTTGCTCCCTCTCTTTTCATTTTGGTTGTCGATGATTTTGGATATTTTTTAGCCAATTAAGTTTCTCAAGGCTTGATTCACGGTATAACCCTTCCTAATTCCACTCAGCAGCTTGTTAATGGCCATTTTGCTGATGATTATTTTTTAAATATTAGGGAGGATGAAAAATAATTTTCCACTACTATTCAGTTTTTGGATACCTTTTGTATTACTTCTGGATCCAATGTTCAATGGTGCAAAACTTGCTGCTATAGATAATCTTTTCATCCTATTCCTTCATGTCTTTGTCACATCCCATGGTCTTGGTTCTATCATCAATAAGGGTAATGTTAAGTTTATTCCTAAAAAAAGGGATCCTGAAGTCATCACAAATTGGCAACCCATTAATCTTCTCAATGTCACTTATAAAATTATTGCTAAAGTTTTAGCTTTAAAACTCATGCCTCTTTTGCCTTTGATCATTAGGCCTGAAAAAACTAGTTTTGTACAGAGCAGATACATTCTTGATAATGTTTTGGCAGTTTGAGAAGGTATGGAGTGGGCTCAAACTTCTACTCAAGATAATTTATTCATCAAATTCAACTTTGAAAAATCATATGACCAAATTGAATGGTATTTTATCACTTCTATGCTCCAGGATTTAGGTTTTGGTCCTTATTTCATTAATTTTTTTCGTATGCTTTTCAATGATGCATTAGTTGTTCTTACACTAAATAAATGTAAGTTTGAAAAAATTCACCTTGGTAGGTCAGTTCGCTAGGGTTATCCTCTTGCTCCCTCTCTTTTTATTTTGGCTGTCAATGCTTTTGGATTTTTTTTAGCCAATAAAGTTTCTCAAGGCTTGATTCACGGTATAACCCTTCCTAATTCCACTCAACAGCTTGTTAATGGTCATTTTGTTGATGATTATTTTTTAACTATTAGGGAGGATGAACAATCCTTTTCCACTGCTATTCATTTTTTGGATACCTTTTGTCTTGCTTCTGGATCCAATGTTCAATGGTGTAAAACTTCCTGCTATAGATAATCTTTTCATCCTATTCCTTCATGTCTTTGTCACATCCCATGGTCTTGGCTCTATCATCAATAAGGGTAATGTTAATTTTATTCCTAAAACAAGGGATCCTGAAGTCGTCACAAATTGGCAACCCATTAATCTTCTCAATGTCACTTATAAAATTATTGCTAAAGTTTTAGCTTTAAAACTCAGGCCTCTTTTGCCTTTGATCATTAGGCCTGAAAAAACTAGTTTTGTACAGAGCAGATACATTCTTGATAATGTTTTGGCAGTTTGAGAAGGTATGGAGTGGGCTCAAACTTCTACTCAAGATACTTTATTCATCAAATTCAACTTTGAAAAATCATATGACCAAATTGAATGGTATTTTATCACTTCTATGCTCCAGGATTTAGGTTTTGGTCCTTATTTCATTAATTTTTTTCGTATGCTTTTCAATGATGCATCAGTTGTTCTTACACTAAATAAATGTAAGTCTGAAAAAATTCCCCTTGGTAGGTCAATTCGCTAGGGTTATCCTCTTGCTCCCTCTCTTTTTATTTTGGCTGTCGATGCTTTTGGATATTTGTTAGCCAATAAAGTTTCTCAAGGCTTGATTCACGGTATAACCCTTCCTAATTCCACTCAGTAGCTTGTTAATGGCCATTTTGTTGATGATTATTTTTAACTATTAGGGAGGATGAACAATCCTTTTCCACTGCTATTCAATTTTTGGATACCTTTTGTCTTGCTTCTGGATCCAATGTTGAATGGTGCAAAACTTGCTGCTATAGATAATCTTTTCATCCTATTCCTTCATGTCTTTTTCACATCCCCTGGTCTTGGATCCAACTTGGGGAAATTTTTAAATTTCTAGGTATCGCTTTTAATTTTCAAGGCTCACATTCTTAGTTATGGCAATATTTTGTGTACAAGGTTGAAAAAAAATTATCCTATTGGTCGTCTAAGAAATTATCCTTAGCTAGGAAAGTTCAGATTTGTTCTAAAATTCTTGCTTTTACTCATGTGTATTATTCTTCTTGTTGGGTTCCTTCTAAGTCCTGTTATCACAAATTAGAAAAGCTATTATGGGATTTTTTGTGGGCCAAGGATAAGGGTACAAAAGGCTTTCATAGAGTAGTTGTTGCCATTTTTTAAGGGGTGCATAATTTTATTTATTTTCTAAAAAATCAGTTACCTCCTAGATTCATCCCTAAATCACAATAGTTGGGCAACAATCCGAAGTGAATATTCCGGTTTAGGGTGCTTCAAAGTGAATTTGGGAGGGTTTGAAAATTTTTGTTTATTTTTTATTTGTCTAAGTGTGATCCACCCCAAAGCGCTGTAGTTTGAAGCACTTTGGGGTAATTTTGTCGGCCTTGGGCGCATTAGAGCATTTTCGAAAAATTGGGAGAAAGGGGGTAAAAGGCCGCCATGATAAATTTTGCTAAGTATGATTTTGCCCCAAAGCGCTCTAGTTTTGAGCGCTCCAGGGCTAGTCTCCCTGTCCTGGGCGCTCTAGAGCACCTTTTCGGCCGAATTGAAAAGATGTTTAAGAGATTTTTTTTGGTTAAGTCTAGTTTTGTGCCCCAGAGCGCTATAGGATTAAGCACTCCAGGGCATCTTCCTATTTTTGTCGCGCTTTGGAGCAATTTTGAGACTGCCCAGGAGGAAGCAAAGAGGCCCAAAAAAATCCTAAGTGTAAAATTCGCCCCAAAGCGCTCTAGTTTTGAGCTTTCTAGGGAAAAAATCCGGAGGTTGAGCGCTTTGGGGTTATTTTCGACACTTAGTAAAAAAGGATGAAGAGGGCCAGTTTTTGGTTAAGGACTAAAATGCGCTCTAAAGCGCTATTTTCTAACAGCACTAGAGGGAAAAATCACTCTCCCTGGAGCACTTCAGGGCATCTTTTCCTTGTCTAGTTTTGGGGCAACCAGCCAGCTCCAAGGTGGTTGTAGTAGTGTTTCATTTTTAGCATTTTTGATGTGTTTCTCATCCATTTTTTGCCAGCTAAGAAGCTGACATCTTCGGAGGTCGAAGTCAAGTGTTTTGGACAAGGGCTCATCCAAGTACAACCAAGGCCATACTTCAATAGCAAAGTGGGTGACCATTGAAGATGAACACTAGCAGGCATTTGAGGCAAAGTACTGCTACACACACCACATTGATGAGCCGTATCCTCCCAGATATCCAATTTGTTAGAGGCCATAATGGAATCAAAGAAAAGCATACTACGAATGCAGATATGGACAACAAGGATCAAACCTGGCTGATTTTTGTAGCTTTTGCAGACTTGGGTATCTTTGCCTACATTGTAATCTGGGGGGAAATTCTGCTATAAATAGCAGCTCATTCTATTGTAAAAATATGGGGAACATATTGCTAAAGAAATTTGTTGTAGCTAAGATCGTTTGCTTCAATACAATCCATACTTTTGGTTCCAATTGTGTCTCTTTCTTTTATGCTACCTTATTCATGTCATTTCTGCATTTACTCATTTATTTTTCTGATTACTGTCATTCTGAACTCTGGATCGTAGCATTGGTAATTATTTGAGCTTGGAATGCATGTTTAAGGATACATAGGGAAGAATTTCATAGTTGGTTTTTGTTACATGTATTTTTTTTATTTGTGGAAAACATCCCAAAAGGGATGCCACTTTCGGGTAAGACCCAAGGAGGCAGGGGTATCCATTCCGCAAAAAATGCCCAGGACTCGGACCTGGCCTACCACCTTTGACACACTCAAGGAGCAAACAAACACACAAACCCAATTAAAAATAAGTAGATAACAACAAAAATAATAAAATAAAATAAAAAACATGCTCCTTGAGTGTGTCAAAAACAAAAGCACAACCAAACACACACAATAAGATAAAAGAAACCACAACACAAACCACATAGAAAAACACAAGAAACACATAACAAAACACAAACAAGACAAAAACAACAGAACACTACAAAGACATAACCCAAAAAAAACAAGAAAAATAAACACAACCAAAACCTAAAAAATTAAAAAATAAAACAAAAATAAAAATAAAAAACAACCAACAATAGACAATAAAAAAAAACAAAAAATATAGAAAACACTCACCCATAAAAACATGAAATAACACAAACAAAGAGAAACCCAAGAACAAGAACGAAAAAAAACACAAGAACAATAACAAAAAACATAAAAAAAAAAAAAAACAACAAAAACACAAGAACAACAAAAAACAACACAAAGAACACAAAAACAAAACAAAATAAAAAAACCCACCCACCTTAAAAAACTAAACAAAAAAAAACAAAAAGGAAAAAAGAAATAAAAAATGAACAAAACAAAGACCTATCTAGACCGAGAAGACTATTAAGGCAAGAATCAACAGAGGAAACAAAATAAAGAATAGAATGAGCTAGGGAACTAAAAAAAACTGAATGAACCAAAGAGAAGCAAAAAAAAAAAACAAGAAGAAACTAAGTACCTTGAAGCTGGAGCCATCCAAAGAAATGATAGAAAGAAGAGCTTCCCTAATTTGAGAAGCCCACCATATAGGAGGGTGGCCATAACAAGTAAGATCACCTTTGTCCAAAGCCCAATTAGCTAAAGCATCAACACTCTTGTTTTGATCTCGACCACATGATTGTAATCAACTTTCAAAAATCCCATCTGGATTAACTGAATCTTCTCAATAATTCTTTTTATTCTCCAATCCACCTTATGATTCTTAGAAGGATTCTTCAAGAGATTAATCATAAGTTGAGAGTCAGACTCAACTATCACCTTTTCCCATCCAACCTTAGTAGCCTCCTGAAGACCTCTGAGGATACCATACCCCTCGGCAAGGTTATTGGAAAGAATACCCAAATTCTCAGCAAAAGTAAAAACCAGGGAGCCATCTGAAAGTCTACCAATTCCTCCCACATTGGCTTTTCCAGGGTTCCCTCTAGAGGCTCCATCAGTATTGACTTTTCCAAAATCCTTAGGAGGAGGTTGCCAATTTCTATTCCTATCCAATTTACTAATACTCACATTCCCTTTAAGATGGTTGCCCTTAGAAGGTTTAATATTCAATCTTTGCATCACTTGATCCCATATTTGGTGGGAGTTTTGGGGGTGATTAAGGAGATGATGGACTGATTCAACTAAGTTGGCTATGGTCTTTTGCCAAATATAGTGAATATCCTTACTATCTTGATTAAAAATTTGGTTGTTCCTTTCATTCCAAATATTCCAAAGAAGAATGGTAGAACCCATCCAAACTAACTGCCTAATAAAATGATCAACACCCTCTTGATTAGGCCAATCCCTCCAAAGTTGTTCAAAAGTAAAAAAATTGGACCACTATAAGCCAAGTAAAGTGGCCATTCTCCTCCACAGACTCGAGAGGCTAAAGTACACTCAATAAAAATATGGTTGATATTTTCTACATTCTCTTCACACATTTCACATCTAAAAGGGCCATGAAAACCACGCTTCATAAGTTGCTCACCGGTAAGCACCCTACGATGCAATAAAAGCCAATTAAAGAACCTCACCTTAGGCCAGAGCTTTTGAGCCCACAATTGAGAAAATATGTCGAAAGAATGGTTGGGATTATTATGGCATAAGGTCAAATAACCTTGAGCAACTGAATACTCACCCTTAGTAGTGTTGTTCCATCCAAAACAATCTTTTTCATGGGACCAAGAGAGGGATCTCATATGAAGGATGCCTTGGATATCTTGTCTTTGCCTTTCTAGGGATTTGAATAGGCCAGTCCTCAATAGGGATCCAATATCTACCAACCTTTGAATTACCGGTATGGTACCGACAATAATTAGCCACCTTTATCCAATTAGCTCGGTGAAGCTCCTCCATCCAAGGCCTCCAATCGGGAAATTGAGTTATCAAAGGCTTGTGACCATCCCAAGAATCTGTCCAAAAATTTGCATGTTGACCATTATGAATGATCCAAAATAATTTTTTCTTTATCAAATCCTCACCAGTATTAAGAGCTGCTAAAATGGGAGAACCTTTGGTAGGAAGTTGATAGCGAACAAGGTCTTTAGGACTTTTGTTCTCAGCATATTTAGCATGAAGATTATTGGCCCAAAGAGCATTGGGGTTATGCAACATCCTCCAATATAATTTAGCAGCTAAAGCTTTGTTGTTATTAATTGAAGACCATAAACCTAACCCCCCTTCACTCTTAGGAAGACATAAAGTATCCCATTTCACCAAGGCCCATTTTCTTTTCTCCTTAGTACCACTCCAAAGGAAACGATGACTGATTTGATCCAATTCTCGAAGAACAGCCTTTGGAATATTCAAAATGGAAGAAACATAAATAGGAATAGCTTGAAGGACTGATTTTACCAAGGTGATTCTACCCCCATAAGAAAGCCACTTGTTGGTCCACTTTCCAATTTTCTTCTTGACTTTGTCCAACAACCAATTCCAATATTTATTTTTCTGCCTTTGAATATTTATGGGAATACCTAAATAAGTGATTGGAAGAGAGGTCTTCTTATATCTTAGCTTATCCAAGACCATGGATTCCTGTCTAGCGAAGCGGTGAAAGAAAATAACTTTAGATTTGTCTTCATTGATCAAGCGCCCAATAGCCTTAGAAAAATAGCTAATGATTTGCTTAATATTAGAAGCTTCCTTAACTGTAGCTTTACCTAAAATAGTAGAGTCATCCACAAATTGAAGATGAGAGATAGGTCTAGCTCCATGAGCAATGGTAACTCCCTCAAGGGTTTTGTTTTCCCTCTTTTTGGTTATAGTCCTACCCAAGCATTCAACAAGAATGATGAATAAATAAGGGGATAGCGGGTCACCTTGCCTAATACCTCTAGAAGGCTGGGAAAGAGCGAGAAGGCCTACCATTGATAAGAACTAAGTAGGAAACTGAAGAGATACATCCCATAATCCAATCCATCCAATCCTTAGAGAAACCAAATTGCCTCAAAACTTTGATAAGGAAGTGCCAATCCACTCTGTCATAAGCTTTGGATAAGTCTAACCGAATGAACATGGAAGGAGAATTTTGCATATCCATGGAATGGATGGCTTCTGAGCAAGAACTATCTCATCTACTATTTGACGTCCTTCCACATAACCCCCTTGCTCGCGGGAAATAATCTTATGCAAAAGAGGCTTCAACCTTTACTGCCATGATTTTAGTAATGATTTTGAGAAGAACATTACATAAAGCAATAGGTCTAAAAGCTGAGATATGATCAACCTCTTGAGCTTTTGGAACAAGAGTAATATAAGTTTTATTGATAACCTTCAAAATTTCTTTGGCTTTCCTGGCTTCTTCCACCACCTCTAATAAATCAACATGAAGGATATCCCAGAACTCTTGGTAGAACTCAATAGGAAAACCATCGGGACACAGGGGTTTTCCCTTTTTGCATTTTAAAAACTACTTGTTGAAGCTCATTGATAGTAACAGGAGCAGTCAAAATAGAGTTCTCCTCAGAAGTGATAAGAGAAGGGATTGCTTGAAGAACATTATATTGTGAAGCTGAGTCAAGGGGAGTAGAAGCAAAAATATTGGAAAAGTAATCAACAACAATAGAGTTCATGCCATCCCAAGTATAAACAACATCTCCAGAATCTGATTTTAAGGAAGAAATAAAGTTGTGAGATCTTCGAGCTAGAAGAGATTTGTGGAAAAAATTTGTGTTTCGATCTCCTTCTTTGAGCCATTGAATTCTAGATTTTTGCTTCCATAAGATTTCTTCTCTTTTTTCCCATTCCTCTAACTGAGTTGTGAGTTTAATTTCATCTGCACTTCTCTTCTCTGTGAGGCCATCTAAACGGATTTTCTTATTCAAATTTTCAAGATGAGCAATAACTTCATGTTTTTTTTTATGAACATCCCCAAACTCTTTCCGATTCCAAGTCTTGATTTTGGATTTAATGTATTGCGGTATTTTGACAAAACAGAACATCTTAGTCCCATGCCTAGGTTTACCTTCCTTCCACCATTGTTGCACATGAGGTCTGAAGGAAATGTCTCTAAGCCACATTAATTGAAAATGAAAAGGAGAGAAACTCACATTGGTTTTCCACATTTCCACCATGAGTGGCCAATGATCCGAACCAGCATTATTAAGAGTCTTCACTTTAGGAATGTGACCATGGATTAAGAAATTTTTAGAGAGCAAAAACCTATCCAATCTCTCCATTATACAAGCTAAGCCTTGCCTTATGTTAGACCAAGTCATAAGGCCATTATATGGTTGGATATCCACAAGATGGAGGTTTGCAATATATTCGCTCATGAGGTCGGTGCTTTTGTCCAAATTTCTATTTCCCCCCATTTTCTCATCCGGAGAGAGGATGGTATTGAAATCTCCTCCGATCAATATCCAAGCTTTAGGAAAATGAGAGATAATATGAGTAATATCCTTCCCTTGTCTTCTTTTTTCCTCCAAAGAAGTCGAAGCATAAACAATAATGCAGAGCATAATCTGGTTGGAATGTCTACTTTGAATAGCTATAGCCAACAAACCCCAACTGCCAACCATATGGTGAATAACTACCTCTTTTGGATCCCAAAGACAAGCAATGCCACCCGAAGTCCCTTGGAAGCGAGGGAAACCACTTTTCAGCTGGCCAAATTTTACTGGCAATTAAGTCCATATCCTCCATTGACATCTTAGTTTCTTGAAGGAAAACAAGATGTGGATGATTTACTGAATCATTCTTCTAATTTCATTTTGTTTTGAAAGACTCCCTTTGAGTCCTCTAATATTCCAAGTGATGATCTTCATTAATACCGGGGCTAAAAAAGTTGGGAAGGGCATTAATCTTACCTTCCTCTACAAGCTTTTCACCTTCTTTTACCATATGATATTGATTGGTCTTGCGACCTACTTTTTGATTAGAATCCATCTTCAATTTTTTTTCCCTATTTCTTGACTTATTCCAATTGAATCTGAGATGGCTTCTAACCTTGAAGAATGCTCGTACACGACCAAAATTTTACTAGATGGTTCAATAGAGTCTATATTGGGACCTGCATTATTTGAAGTTTTGACATTTGAAATATTGTTTTTCTTGTGTAAATTTTCTCCTTTTTTTCTGTTGAAAACCTTTGATTTGTTGGTTTGTCTCTGAGTTCTTCCCTTCATATTTAAATTGTGTTTCTAAGATTTCAGTTTCCATTATTTCCTCTTCCTCACTTGGGACATCATTTGTGGAAAGGATTTCAAACATATTAGCGGATGACTTTGATTGATCCTTCATAACTGGTTTTTTTTTAGTGTTCTTCTTCTTAGGTATTTGGAAACCTGCTAAGTTTATATCTTCTTTCTTTTGATCGGGAATTTTATTTGGGCAAGCATTGGCCAAATGACCATATTCATGGCAAATTCTACAACGAAAAGGAATGTTCTCATAGTCCACTACTTGCTCCCAAGTGTCTTCCCCAAATTGTAATGTGATCTTTTTAGGTAGGGGTTTGTCAAAATCCATTAAAACACAAATTCGAGCATAAATAATATGTTCAAAATTTTGAGTACAATCAGCAGTCATCATAAAAGTTCCTAAAGAGTTTCCAATTGAAGAAAAAATAGTAGGATTCCAAAATTCAATAGGGAGGCCAAAGAGTCTAACCCACACGGGAGCAATAGAAGGCATCTCTTCTTCGGATTTAAATTTAGTATGCCAGGGCTTCATGAAAAGCCCTGCCCTTCCAAAAAACCAAGGACCCCCTTGAAAAATTTTCTCTCTATCTTCATTATTAGCAAATAAAACAAGAAAATAACCATTTGGATAAATAGAGATTTGTAACTCACCTTTAGTTTTCCAGCTTTTTGCAGCCCAGACTTTGAAAGCAGATAGACTCGGACGAAAACCCACGAACCGACAAATTAGTCCTCTTTTTTCCAAATCTTCAATGCCGATCTGAATGTTATCCATATCAAGCTTAACAATAGGAGTTCCATCAGCTGCTTTAAGACATCCTGACTCTATTTTCCTGGGATCAATCTTAGGCATTCTTAGAGGTTTATGGGAAGCCCTAATATTGATATTAGCATTGGGTTGAGGCTGTCCACCACGAAGGGCATCCCTAAAATTCATTTTTGGGATCGAGTCTTCAAAATTCTTACCCTTGATAGGGGTTTTCACTAGTAGAATTATTTTGTGGGTGCACCTTAGCACCAGATTCACTTGAGATATGAGCCATTTTTTGATCAACTGCTTGAAACTTGTTTCGTGATCTCTTTAATCCTTGCCCTAGACGTCGTGGAAAGGTATGGTTTTCACTTTTCTTTTGTGCAGCAAATTGGAAGCCGTTGTCACTCAAGTTCACAGTATGATCTGTTGAAAGACAAATTTCTAACCCATATTGTATCCCCTACAACATTTCCTACTAAAATATTGAGAATAAACCACAAAAATATTGGCCTCTAGGGCCCGAAGGCCCTAAAAACCAACCTCTGGAGCTGCTTGCACTCAACCTAGATGAAACCCTCGCATAGCCGCTTGCCAAATATGTCATTCACACATAGGGATGTGCTAGGATCTGTGTTGCTCCAAATGATATGAAAATTTGTGGAGACATTCTAGGGTTTTTTAGGCATCTACCCTCAAAATTTTAGCTCAATCTGAGTCCGGATGAGTGAGATATGACCGAAATGAGTTTGGTAGTTTGGGCAGTCCTGCGAAAAACGTCTCCCTTCCCAAGAAGCGATATTCACTCAATTAGACCATACATATTGTAGTGTATTTTTCACAATATTTCACTTTGTTACATGTATTGTTTTGATTGTTGTTGGTTTAGTTTCTTGTTAGTGAATGTGTTTCTTGTTCTTTACCAAAGCAGAATACCACCGTTTCTATCCCTTATCTCTTTTATTTCTTTCTAGTTCCCTTATCTTGAAACTAAAAAGTTACATAGGAAGCCGACCTTCTCCAGATATTGGCACAGAAGGCATCCCTTCCTTCTGGCCTTTCAAGTTTTTGGGAAAATCGAGGGTGCAACAAATACTTTTCTCATGGTAGATTTGTAACCAACAGTATTTTTCTGGCACACCTGATGGGATTGGTCCCACCGCATAAGCAACATTGAAGGTGTTGATGTTCACTTCATTGCTGACAATTTTTTGAACATCTGGTGACTCTGAATCTGTCGAACTCAGACATCCTCCAAGCCTCACAGATCGGTCCAACCATATCCTGTCTTCATGCAAACGAGATGGAGAGTAAGAAATTCTGAAGAAGAACTCGAGTATTACGAGCTCGACATCGATGCTTTTGGAGAGCATCCCTAGATAGTAAGAATACATGTTTCTCAAGATGGATCATCATCAAGGGAAGCTAAAATTGTCGAGCAAGGTCCAACTCTAGATAGCACTATGACTGACTGCCCTCCAGGTCCTCCCAACTCTCCAGATTGTCTGATTACTCCTGAGCAATTCAATTGGCAGCAATAAGTGTCGAAAGAACTTGTTCAACTGGACCCACTACAGCCTCTACTATTACCACCAAATCAAAATACCAATATGGTGGGTAAAGATAAAAATTAGCAGAATGACTTATTTCCTGCTTGGGATTCTGCTTCTCCACTGAACCTATTGGGAGATGATCCTATTCCACAAGCAGCCATGAAGGCCTTGCCCACGTTTGATGGAAACAGAAAGACAACCTATGAACACATAGACATCGTAGCTTTGGCTACATTTCATGGCATCACAGATGAGAGTTCCATGGTTCTATTGCTCACTCTTTCACTAAGAGGAAAGCTCATAGACTGCTACCGGTACTTACAGCCCGGGTCCATCACCAGTTGGGCCGAGTTGGCCAAAATTTTGGCTAAGAGTTTTAATGAATCCACTGATCCATTATCACTCCTGCATCAATTTAAGTCAATCCAAAGACACCCATAAGACGAGATAGCGAGATTTAATGTGAGGTTTGCTAGATCATGGAAAAGGGTGCCCAAAGAGATGCTTCCAAGTGATGTTCAAGTGCATTACTATATTAGATATTTTAATGCTGATGTGGCCATGCAGATCAAGATCGCTTGCGTTAATACCTTTCCTGCATTTTATGAGCTAGCTCAGTTAGCGAAATAGGACTTAATCTCAGTCAGCAATCTTTCACATAGAATGTCGATGCTGATTTATCCTAACTTCCAACAATCCACTCAATATCCTAGTGCATACGCTCAGCCATATTCAGCATCTTCTTATTCATAGCTTGTTATGTCATGGAATCTCGTGCCTGCAATTACTCACTTTCCACCTCAAATACATCAGTCCACCACCTAATATGACCCAGTCATATCCCTCACTCCCTCTACCTCCCCTCGCTACTTCGTTATACCTACCATTGCCTTCGGCCCCACCATTGGCTCCATTGCCACCACCCACTTTAGCAGCTCCTATAGCCATTGATATCCAACCAAAGTTGTTACAAGGAATGGAAAATCTTATTTTTATCTGCCAGACGTTGTCCAACGACATGGAAATCATGAATAAAAAGCAATCTCAGATGGATTTTACTCCCAGAAGGTCCTACCCTCCTTCGACACTAACAATTGATCAAGCGACAGCCCAAGATAACAGACCTCCTATGAGGAACACGACCATTAACGAGGGACCGAGCACTTCTGACCCTGTGCATTGGTGTTTGACCTGTAATGATCCTCATGAATAAAGTACCTACATGTTTCATAAACATTATGTGTAGACCCTAGCGGGTACTCGGTCGAGCTGTGACCTTGAGTACCAAGTGAATATGCTTCGAGAAGAGAATCACGACTTAGTCATCCCATAGGAGAAATTTTTCTTTTTAACCAAAGATGACAAAAGGTCAATTAAGGCAGATGCGTCTCAAATGTAACATTTAAAGTTGTACACAAGGAGGAAAATGAGCAGCAAACCGCTAAAGCTCCTAACAAGGACCCTATACCACCATCGACAAATGAAAATAATGTCCCTCATAGGGCTTTAGCTCCTATGACTCCACTTCAAGTCGAGACAAAATAACAAGCGAGGGAGAAACTCAAGTACCCTTCACTGACCAAATGGTAGAGGGTTGAAGCAACATAGTAGTATCGTAGCAAGTATAAAGCTGCAAAGGAGATAGAAGAGCCTACCACTTTGACCTACAACATCATTGAGGAACTCAAGAAGACCCCAATCAAAATTAGTATGTACAATGCCCTTCAGATCCCTAGATAGGTTGATTTATTGCAAGAATCTTTGAAGTCTATGAAAGGAGGTAAAGCACAGCAACTAGTGCTGGTCCAACTGTTAACCAACTTGATCACTGGAAAGAATAGACCACCACCATTCTATCTATCCTTATGAATGGAAGGATGTGTGGTGCATAATTGCATAGTTGATTCTGGTGCCTCAACTACAGTCATGCCCAGGGCAGTTTGTGAAGAGATCAACATGGAATATACACAGAGCAGCCAAGGCATACTCTAGCTAGACGACACTCCTATAAAGACTGTCGGTATCATAAAGGACATCCCCATCCAACTGCATAAATCTTTGTAGATCACAGTAATCCAAGAGGTTGTAGTTGTGGACCTAGAGCCTTATTTTGGCATGTGTCTCTCAAGGGAGTTTACCGCCAAGCTCGACGGATATCTATCCTTTGACTACTCCCACATGGAATTCCCTTTCAAAGGAAGGCAAGTGAAGATTTATAATGAGAAGCCTTCCACCTTCTTGGTCAAAAATTTTCCCAAGGAGGGACA
Source organism: Wollemia nobilis (assembly GCA_028583015.1). NCBI lineage: Eukaryota > Viridiplantae > Streptophyta > Pinopsida > Araucariales > Araucariaceae > Wollemia > Wollemia nobilis. The sequence goes on from JAQPPZ010002515.1 coordinate 3,774,118, forward strand.
ACAAGATGAGGCAGTTAACTTAGTGACAAAAGAAGTTGAGGAAGTGGACATAGTGGGTGAAACTATAAAAGAGGTACAAGCAAAGGATGAATTCTCCTTATTAGACTTCAATGCCATGATTGAGTCTGAGATTGGTTGCTATTCCATTAGTCAACCTGAAAAGCTAAAAAATACGATGAAAGAAGACGTAAACCCTGCCCCTAATGAACTATGAAAGTTGTACTTTGACGATGCTCGATGCAAAAATGACGTCGAGGTAGGGATTTTACTTATCTCACCTACTGGAGAGGATAAAGCTTACTTCTACTGGTTGGCTTAAAGTTGCACCAATAATGGCACAGAGTATGAAGCCTTGTGATTAGGGATAACGAAAGTAGAGAGGTTGGGAATCAAACAACTATAATTTTTTTGAGATTTGGAGCTAGTCTATAACCAAATTACTAACAAGTGTGCCTCCAAGAACCATTATATTAAGGCATACCGTAATCATTTTTGGGACCTGATGGAGTTGTTTGAGGCCCTCAATGTCTGAGCTCTTCCCTAAGATAAAAATAGGTACACAGACATATTAGCGTCTATCAAAACCATATAATCCCTGGTTGATGATTTAATGCAGAAGCCTAAGGTGGTAAGAACCATTTATAGGCCTTCTGTGCCTGATAAAGACACCCACTAGAAGGTGTTCGATTCTAATGAGCAAATCATCAATTTCCTAATTCATGAAGCTAGCACAATCGAAGGTAGATACCCTAATGACGAGGAGTATGAGGGGTTGATACAGTTAAAAAACTACCATATCCCCAAAGTACTAATTACGCTAGAAAGTCTCTTTGATAAAAATGATTGAGCAATATCACATATGATCAAGTTGGATTCCAAGTAGTACAGATACCTGGAGCTTTAGCCAGATAAGTCAATTAAAGTCAAAACCGACAACACTCCAAAAGAGCTGGACCAGATTCAAGCCTTTTATAGAAGGTATCCCTATATTGTGGCTTGGAGTTATCAAGACTTAAAGGGGTATGACCAAGATGTTATCCAACATACTATTAAACTTGAGGAGGGGGTTAAACCCTATAGGCAAAAGCATAGGCCAATGAACCCGAAGATTGAAGTCTTGATGAAGGTTGAACTCTTGAAGATGCTCGAAGCAAAAATAATATACCCCATCAAGCACTCTTATTGGATCACGAATCTGGTCCCAGTCAAAAATAAGAACAGAGATATCTGCCTTTATGTGGATTTCCACAACCTGAACTAGGCCTCCCTCAAAGACCACTACCTTCTCCCGTAGATTGACCAAATTCTCCATGTGGTCACAGGAGCACAACAGTTCTTCCTCCTAGACGACTTATCGAAATACAACCAAATTTGGGTGAAAGATGAAGACCAGCACAAGATGGCATTAACCACAAAATGGGGAACGTTCACCTATCAAATGATGTCATTTGGCCTATCCAATATAGGAGCTATGTTCTAGAGAGCCATGGATATCGCATTTCAGGAACTGCTAAATAAAATAATTGTAATTTATCTGGATGATATGACAGTTTTCTCTCATAAGAGGGAAGAACATGGTTCTCACCTGGAACAAGTATTTGAGAGGTGTAGGGAGTTCGATATATCTATTAATCCAAAGAAATTAGTCTTTGCAATGAGAGAAGGAAAGTTACTGGGTTATGCCATCTCTGAAAAGGGCTTAGCATTTGATCTCGATAGAGCAAAGGCTCTGATAAAGCTCTCCATGCCAGTCAACAAGAACGATCTTCAATCCTTCTTCAGCCAGATCGACTTCGTGAGGAAGTTTGTGCTATAATTTTTCCAAGTAATAAAACCAATTTTTGAGCTATTGAAAAGGGATGCCAAATTCATGTGGACTGAGGAGAGAAAAAGGCTTTTTAAGAAATAAAAGCCAAGATTACTCAGGCCCCTATGCTGGTTAACCCAGACTATTCCAAGGATTTCATCCTAAACGCGGTCGAAGAGCCAGAGAGCTATGTTGTGGTTTTGATCCAAAAGGGAGATGGCGATGAAGAACGACCTATTGCCCCCTTGAGCTAGATAATCTAGCCACATGAAGAACGATATAATTTTATCGAGCGATAAGTGCATGCAGTCATGAGGTCTCTGAAGAAATTCAAGCACTTTGTCTCCCAAAGCCAGATTACCGTGTTTGTCATCCACCCTGATGTCAGAAATTTCATTATTCAATGGGAACCATGTCATAAAATAGATGGCTAGATTTCCAAGATTCAAGAATTCGACATAGAGGTTCAACCCACCAAGCTTATCAGAGGTCGGGCCCTTTGTCAAGAACTAGCCAGAAGCGCAGCTACAAAAGTGACCGCCTGTCAGTGGGAAGATCTCATGATGGAGGTAGATTTTGCCAACTCTACAGAAGGAGCCAGGGACTGGATCGACGACCTAGTGTGGTACTTCAATACTGGGCAATACCCTAGTAATCTTGATGCCTCACAAAGAATATGGTTCAAACTTAGGGCTTTGAAGTTTGTACTATGCCCTAAGGGGCTATTTTATGCAAATATTGACGGTGTTCTCTTGCGATGCATCAAGGGAATAGAAAAAGAGAAGGTCCTCAAGGAATTCCACTTAGGAATTTTGGGAGGACACTTTTCAAGAAGGTCGACGACCTTAAAAATCATCAAAGTGGGTTATTACTAGCCCACCCTCTTCACCGATACATGTGCAATCTCTCAGAAATGTGAGAAATGCCAGAGGTTTATCAGCAGCAACAAGAATGCTCCAATGCCTCTCCAATCGATTTGGGTAGAGGCTCCCTTTCAGAAATGGGGCTTGGAATTCATTGGGACTATAACGCCAAATTCCTCAGTGGGCCATAAGTTTATTCTGACAGCCACCAATTATTTCACCAGATGGGCTGAGGCAATACCCACTAAGCATGCTGACCAAGAGATGATTATCAATTTTCTAGAAATTCTGATCACTTACTTCGGGATTCCAGAAGCTATAGTGACAAATAATGGTCCAGGATTCATAGGCATTGTACTCACCGAGTTCACTTGCAGGTACGAGATTTATCATAAGATGTCTTCTAACTATTACCCGCAAGGGAACGGCTTGGCCGAATCCACCAACAAGAACCTCATGAAGATCATAAAGAAGATGGTGGAAAGAAATAAGAGGACATGGCACCTGTTACTAGAATGAGCGCTATGGACAGACTGTATATCAATCAAAAAATCTATTGGGATATCTCCATATGCCCTCGTACACAGAAAATATGATGTCTTGCCTACTCACATTGAGATGCCTACACTATGGATGTTGGACGAGGACATGGGCGATCTAGACCCCCTGGACGCCAGACTTGCTCAGCTGATACAACTTGAAGAAGAAAGAGAAAACGCCTATGAGGGTTTTATGAAGCATGTAGGATCTACCAAAAAATGGTTCTCGAGAGGGTCCACAACAAGGGTTTTCAAGTTCGGATACCTAGTGCTCAAATGGGATGTTTGGAGGTGCCCGTTTGAATGAAAAGAGAGTGATAATTTTTTTTTAATATTGCTAAGTGTTCTCGGCCCTCCAGCGCCCACCAGAGGCTTCCCCACCCCAAAGCGACCAACTCTACAATGATATAGAGCAAAGAGGTCAGCATCACCAAAAAAAAAAAAAACTTTTAGAAAATTTCTAAGGGTTGAATCTTTCCTCTGGCGCTCGTTCGAAGCAAAGAAGCCTCAGAGCACTCTCCTTTTTGGCGATCCAGGGTAGAATTTTTCTAGCCAAAGCTTAGCATCGAAGGTTAAAAAAAAATTAAGTTTCGAAGTTTCCCTGAAGCACTCGTCCAAAGAAAAAATACCCTAAAGCACCCTTCTCTTCAATGATCTGGGGCAAGATTTGGGGAGACAAGGCTTGGTGCCAAAGTCGACAAATTTTTTCTAAGTGTCAATATGCCCTCTTGTGCTCGCCCGAAGAAAAAAATACCATAAAATTCTCCATACAAGGGAGATCCAAGGTAGCGTCCAAAAGGGAATTTTTCTAACTATTTAAACCTCCCAAGGTCCCACTCGGCTCATGCCCCTATACACCCCATATCACTCCCCACGGTGAAATAGACTCAGGAGCGCTCATTTTTCGAGTGCTCTAGGATCAAAATCATGTTCTTTTAAAAAAAAAAGCAAAATAGAAAAATGGAAGCTCCTCCTTTCTTGTTGGTTGACCTCAAAAATTGCGTATGGCACATTTGCCAAGAAACGTGCAATAAATGAATATGGCTGCAAAGGGTTTAAGGTGAATTTATGTTTAAAAAGGGATAAAGTACACTGCAAATATTTTAAAAGTCCCATCCCACAGATTTTATGCATGGCCACCCTGAGAAAATAGAGCGACATGCACCAAATTCATGTGGATAATTCGTGTGGATAATTAAAGTTGAAGACTCACCATTAAGATACGCCCAGGCCAAGCTCAACACTATAAAATTAGCTGTTACAAAAAATTTACCAGGCAAAATTCAAAGTCCTTTGAGTTTCGATAAAAAGGTAAATTTAAAATTTACACATACAAAGTAGTAGCTTGAATTGCAATTTACACCATGTAGAAGAAGGGAGATTGTGAGAAAAGTGCCACAACTAGACAGATAGCTTCAAGAACACCCGAAAGCGCACAAGACATGCAGATAAAAGATAAGGGTAAGGTGCAGTCATTTGAGGCAAAATATAGAAATAGACAAAGCAACCTCCCCCGCCACCCCTCGACAACTAGAATAGGCTTCGAGATGGACACTATTCATATAACATGAACGACTTGAAGAATACCATCAAAGCGTATAAGGATAGAGTCCCCAAATCTCATCCACTCGCTATAGCATACCGATCGTACCTGTGTTGGTTTCTATGCAGTCAGGTGCACCATTGCCTCAAATTAGTAGTAGTGGTGGCAAAATATTACAATCCAAATACCAGGAAAGTCTGTGATTATAGGGGTGCACCCCTATTTCCCATTTATTTGGAGACCATTGATGTAGCTTTCACTCCAGGTCATCCACTAGATGGAAAGTGTGTGGTTAGAAAGGTTAACCTCAAGTAGTAGGCAAGCAGGTTCATGAACACAACTAATGCAGTAGTTTCTACAGACCGAGTTGCATAGGCCACCTCCACCCAGGAAATGGTCATAGAACCCTCAGCCCTTAGCAGCTTTGGAAAGCCCTCATATTTACACCATGCTAGCTTGGGTTCTGGGTCACGGTTTGGACTCATTGGTCCACCCCTACCAAATTGCTATCGCCAAGTACCTCTAGCATGAGTTGTTCGATTGGGCTAATTATTTGGTCTGCGCACTTCATATCGCCCTATGTAATTTAAAGGAGAAAAATTCAGGCACTTTCAGGTTCTGTTCATTCTTAGCTTGGATGATTTGTTCCACTTTCATGACAAGATGAAGTCAATTTCAGTGCAGCGCAAGGATGAGCATGGTGTGCCTCGTCCGGTGTATGAATGGACCCAAGTGTTCTATAGAGAATAATCTTATTATAGGTTTAAAAAGTATTTTCTGAGTCGCACCCTAAGTGTCATTTAAGGTAGTTGCTCGTGGGTCCCACGCATGATGAATGAGAACTTCATCACTGGGGAGATACCTTTCGAGGATACTTTTTGACTGACGCAGGTTTTGGTGCTTAGAGTTTTTGGGTTCATGGGCAAGCCCTTTCTGCTACCCTACTACCCCTGAAAATACTTGTTTTCACTTGAGGCAACACGCCAGATGGATTACAATGACAAAAAATATGGCCAAGGTAAAAATAAGGGGTATATATTCAAATACCCAATCCAATGGAGAGAGGTTGAAATCGGCATCAATGGACAATATCAAACTTTCACCATTGTACTTTCAAGTTTTAGGCTGATTCAGTTGCTGCAGCGGTGGAAATATGATTCCCTAGACATTAGTATAAAATTTAAAGGTGTCCAAGATTTCCATGTATGCCCTAGGGAAGATATAATGGTCAGGTGCAACAACCCCGAAGGGCGAGACCTGGAATGGCATATAGAGGATATGCAATAATTTTTGCCATGGCATGACTTCTATGAGATAGAGGTGGAGTATGATCTCGGTAGAAATGCAGACCATGGGGCAGAAGCTCATAACTTCAAAAAATGGCAAAGGAAGCTGAGAAAGAAAGGGTGGACAACTGGCAACATATCAGAATGGTGGATAATGCACTTTTGGACGAGGAAATAAAATTCAAGCAAGGACCTAGACAATGACAAAGAGTTCTCCACACTTTATGATGCACACCATGCCACGTGGCAGCCCATCATTTTTCGAGACATCATGCCCAAAAGCATTCAACAACTATATAAGGTCCAGGACCCGCCTCAACGACCACTTGCATTAGAAGGGTTAAGGAGTGGCATGGAGAAAGGTTAGGAAAAAGAGAAAAGTCAATCGACAACACCAATGGTATGATCAACTCCTAAAAAGAGATCGGTTGAAATGACTCCACCACAAAAAGGTCCATATAAAAGTGCAACAACTACCACTATCTTACAATCTGCTACTCAAGAGCCCCCAAAGAAAAATCCAAAGATATCTTTCGTTCAGAAGGGGGTCCCTTCAAGTGCCACTCAAGAGGAGGAAGTTCCTCTTCAAAGAAAGAAGAGAACAGAGAAGCCTAAGGAGGCAAGTGCTACACCTGAAAAGGAAGCCACATCGTAGAAGGCTACGCCCTCTAAAATTATCAGCTTGCAAGAAAACACCCCTTCGCACGATGAGGACGTAGAATAGTGGGTGACCCAGATTATTTCCTCTCCAGCCTCCACCGGGCTTGTAGGTACGCATTCTTCTATCCTAGAAACTATTAAGTCTTGAGTTGCTGCACCCTCATCTTTTGCTGCTAGACCTATCCCCATGACAATTTCTTTGGCTAGAAAAATAACAACCGCCCATTCCAATGTCATTGTAGATCTCCTCCCATAAGATTAGCCCTCCATCAAAATCCAATATCACCACCCAACCTTTGTTTGTTGTACTAAAAACCTAACCTAGGATAGGTCAGTCGTCATTGCCCCTGAATCCTTGCAATCCTCGTAACCCTCACCTGTAGTTGACCACCTGGTTGAAACCCTAGTCCAAGCTCTAAAGTGACCACCCCTCGAAGAGCCTACATCCCAATAACCCATTTTTCCTCACCCGTCTGCCGAGGGGTATACTTCCTGGGGTTATAGCGGCATGGACCTAATCAGAATCATGGACGAGCAACCCCTAATGACTCGAGGTGGTCATGGTTACAATAAGTGGATGAAGAGCCTGAGGAAGAGGAAGGGTGAAGAGCTCACACAGGTCAAGAAGTGCTTAAGGATTGACCTAGATAAAATGATTACCTATAAGGAAAAATGGGTCTCAAAGGTGTAAAAGTTGAAGAAGGACATGACTAATTATGAATATGAGTATATTCCAAAGGAGAAGGACATCAGTAACCTCAACTGGGGTAACATGACAGTTGGAATCCAGAAAAATACTGACTCAATGCTTTCAAATCATTACCAACTGTAGGGTCAATACTATGAGCTAGAAAATGAAAAATCTGAGCTAGAGGGAGAAATGGCAATGTTGAGGGCCAAGGTGAATGACACTAAAGACCAGTGCCAATAGCTATGGCAGATATTAGAAGCAACAGAAAAGGAAAAGGAGGAAATGCAAGCCCAAAACGTCAAACTTCAAGGCTTGTTACAACAAACGCAACAGTAGTTGGAAGAAAAAGCCTCCAAAGTAAAATTTTTCACCAAAGAAGGGGTAAAGGAAATGCAGATTTGGATTTTAAATAACTTTAGGCCCCAGGATTTGAGGTTGTTGTTCATTCTTGCTTTTGTGGCAAACACTCAAGATGTATCTGCCCTAGGAAAGCCAGTGGTAGAGGAGGTCGAATGCCAGACAGAGGGCTAGCTTGATTTAGCACTCAAGGCTAGGAACCTTGAGCATCGTAGTCTCCGAATTTCCCCAACAGATCCTCTTGCTCATGATTGTCCAGTTGCAACGACAACCTTGCATTTTTACTTCAAAAAAATAGAAAATATTCGTAAGGCCAGGTCTATCTTGGATATGTTATAAAAGGAAAAGAACTTTTGCCTTGCTTCCTTCAAAACACTACAGTCACATGGGTTCCCTAGCTTCTTTAATGCTAACGAGAACGTCCTCATAGAGGAGGAGCTACAACCAGAATGGAACACCTTTGAGGCTAATACAATAGATATTGATGCATGGGTTGATCCAATCTAGGAGGCTCAGGTGACACAACTCTCGACCAGGATCTGTCAGATTCGCTGCTGCTTCATCACTTTGGGCTTGAAGGTTGAGCAAATTGATACACTCCAAGTTGAAATGTTTAGGTGCCTTGTGGAGGACATTAGCACTTTCAAGCCAATCCTTGAAGAGGCCTGTATTTAGGTCCAGTATGTTTTTGATGAGATTCAGGAACGTCTCACCATGACCAAGCAAGAGCAATATGGAGAAGAAGTACAAGGAGACCAGTATGAAGGAGGAGAATAGAAGGAAGAAGGCACATAAGAGGAGCGCACCGAGGAGAGTGCAAAAGAAGTCTTTCTAGGGTAAGGCCAGCAACCAGATCAAGCAAGGACTGGGGGTGACTATGTGGCCCAATGAATGAAGGCCTGGGTCCTGGCATCGAGGTGAGCTCGATACCCACGAGCCGCCAAGAATGTTGCCATTTTTCAAGGGGTGCATAATTTTATTTCTTTTTTGAAAAATCAGTTACCTCCTAGGTCCGTCCCTAAATCATAGTAGCTGGGTGGCAATCCGAAGTGAATCTTCCGGTTTAGGGCGCTTCAGAGTGAATCTGGGAGGGTTTGAAAATTGTTGTTTGTTGTTGGTTTGTCTAAGTGTGATCCGCCCCAAAGCGCTGCAGTTTGGAGCGCTTTGGGGCAATTTCGCCGGCCTTGGGCGCATTAGAGCGTTTTCGGACAGTTGGGAGAAAGGGGGTAAAAGGCCGCCATGATAAATTTTGCTAAGTATGATTTTGCCCCAAAGCGCTCTAGTTTTGAGCGCTCCAGGGCTAGTCTCCCTGTCCTGGGCGCTCTAGAGCACCTTTTCGGCCGAATTGAAAAGATGTTTTTTTGGCTAAGTCTAGTTTTGTGCCCCAAAGCGCTGCAGGATTAAGCGCTCCAGGGCATCTTCCTATTTTTGTCGCGCTTTGGAGCAATTTTGAGACTGCCCAGGAGGAAGCAAAGAGGCCCAAAAAAATCCTAAGTGTAAAATTCGCCCCAAAGCGCTCTAGTTTTGAGCGCTCCAGGGCAAAAATCCGAAGGTTGAGCGCTTTGGGGTTATTTTCGGCACTTAGTAAAAAAGATGAAGAGGGCCAGTTTTTGGTTAAGGACTAAAATGCGCTCTAAAGTGCTATCGTTTGGCATCTCTAGATGGAAAATCACTCTCCTTGTAGCGCTTCAGGGCATCTTTTCCTTGTCCAATTTTGGGGCAGCTAGCCAGCTCCAAGGTGGTTGCAGCAGTGTTTCATTTTCAGCATTTTTGATGTATTTCCTACCCATTTTTTGTCGGCTAAACAGCTGACATCTCCGGAGGTCAAAATCAAGTTTTTTTGGAAAAGGGCTCATCCAAGTACAACTAAGGCCATACTTCAACAGCAAAGTGGGTGACCATTGAAGACGAACACTAGTAGGCATTTGAGGCAAAGTAATGCTACACCCACCACATTGATGAGCCATTTCCTCCCAGCTACCCAATCTATCAGAGGCCATAATGGAATCAAAGAAAATCATACTACAGATGCAAATACGGCCGACAAGGATCAAACCTGGCCGCTTTTTGCAACTCTTGCAAAATTGGGCATCTATGCCTACATTGTAATCTGGGGGGAAATTCTGCTATAAATAACAACTCATTCTATTGTAAAAAGGGGGGAACATATTGCTAAAGAAAGTTGCTATAGCTAAGACCACTTGCTTCAATACAATCCATACTTTTGGCTCCAATTGTGTCTCTTTCTTTTATGCTGCCTTATTCATGTCATTTCTGCATTTACTCATTTATTTTTTTGATTGTTGTCATTCTGAACTCTAGATTGCAACATCGGCAATTATCTGGGCTTGGAATGCATGTTTAAGGATACATAGGAAATAATTTCATAGCTGGTTTATGTTATATGTATTATTTTGATTGTTGTTGGTTTAGTTGCTAGTTAGTGATTGTGTTGCTTGTTCTTTCCCAAAGCCAAATACCATCGTTTCTATCCCTTATCTCTTTTATTTCTTTCCAGTTCCCTTATCTTGAAACCAAAAAGTTACATAGGAAGCTGACCTTATCCGGAGATTGGCATGGAAGGCATCCCTTCATTTTGGTCTTTCAAGCTGTTGGACGAATCGAGGGTGCAACAACAACAAATACTTTCCTCATGGTAAATTTTTAACCAATAGTAGCCTAAGATTTTTGTTGTTTTCCTAAAGCAAGTGGTGGCATGGGGTTATTTGATTGTCAAAAACAAGGGTTCTCTCTTTGTACAAATTGGATTATTCAAGCTCTTACAGTCGATGCAACTTGAAAAGTTTTTATCAAACATTGTTTGTCACATGGTTTACCTTATCACAAAAAGGTATGGAAGGGGCTTAGTCTTCAAGTTGTTCTTATTGCTCCTGTTCCTATTCAAATTCTTGGCTCTTTTGTCATTAAGAGTATTTATAAATCCTAGGAGGCTTTGAATCCTTGGTTGTCCTGGAATGGCTCTGCCTCAAGATTTGGTGCTTCAATATCCTCTATTAATGTTTGGTGGTCTCCTACTATTACCTATCAAGGTTTGCCTTTGGCTCAAGTTCAGTGGGTTAGAGCTAAATGTTTTTATCAAAAAAGTATTGCTTGCTTGTCTGATTTTTTTTTGAATCACACCAGAGATTGGCTACCCTCGGATTATTTTAAGCAATATTATAATCTTCAATAGGCAAACACATCCACTTATGAAATGGTGATTGAACATACTCCTTTCTCTACTTGGAGAAAAATTAATAGGTATTTTCAAAAACCCTGGTGGGTTGACTGGTTTTGGCCAAACCATCAACAATTATTCCAATATCGGGTAACGTTGGGATACAGTTGGTTGATGCCACATGTTCCCCTGTAGGATAGGTTGAATGCCATATGGGATTTACTTTCTACACATACCTTATGGAAATAGAGATTTAACATGCCATGGGCCTCCTATGTTGAACCTAAACAACAATTGTTTGCATGGAGTATTTTGCATAAAGGGTTACCAGTTGAAGCACGTCTTCTTTATCTTGGGTGGAAAATCCTAATTGCATATTTTGGCATCAACCTGAGGATTTTTACATCTTTTATGGTATTTTTTGCATGCACAGCTGGCTTGGGACTGACTTCTTTCCTTTTTCAGACTGTTTATGTTGAGCTCTTTCTCTTGGCCTCATGCGCTTCTGGGAGATCATATTTATTTTGTTGATAATATGCATGTAGTTTGGAATATTTTTAGAATCAATACTCTTTTTCACTTGTGGAAGAATCACAATCATGTTATTTTTTCTGCACAAGATGTATCCCTTGCATTTTCTCTTGCTGATAAATATTCCATTTTTTATTATTGCTGGTTACAGATTTCTGTTCAGGTTGAGAAGGTGAATGTTGAGTTTCAACATCTACAAAATCTGATGGCCCATTGAGGTAATGCTTCTTGCACTGTCAGTTGCATTTCACCTCGATCTACCAGCAACCCTTCCTCTTCTAGGGTTATTCTTAGGCCAACTTCTTGGCCTTTGTGTCCTACGTTTTCGAAGCACCACCAATATCTATCTCCACAAACTCGAAAGCAACTCCATTATGTTGGTAGGAGTTCTTCATGCCATTCTAGTTGGGATGTGGTTCCTGAGACCTCAACACCTGTTGAGGTTTGGGGTACTCCTGCTGTACTTTCTCAGCCTGATGTTCCTGCATTTTCCAACGAGGGAGGTGTTGGTCAGCTTATTGCAATTAATGATGATGGTTGGAGTTCTACTGATAGGGAGGATACTGTCCCCCCCATAGGCTGGCCTATTTCTTCGTAGGTGTTGATTTGCTACTGTTGTCTGCCATTATTATATTTGGGGAGTGGTCCTATCCCATGTGGTTCTTTAGTGTTTTTTTGGTTGGCATGTATTGTTGATTGCTGCTCCTAATCGTATCGGTTAGTGTGAACTATGGGGTGTGTTAATTCCACCCACCCAATTTTGTATGTTTTAGCTCTTTAATTTGATTTGACTTTTAAATTCAAAAAAATGATGCACTCATGCACATTCATTTTTACGCAATCATATCCACTAACAAATAATAAGTTTTTATAATAATAGTATTGCAAGTTCAAATGTAGAAGTTCTTTTGCTAGTTTTTTAATTCAAAAAAATTGAAGTCCACTTGGTATTACTAGATCCTTTGAGTTCTTTCTTTCCTCATTTAATGCATTTGATAACTTTGAAAAGTAAAGCTCTAAAATTCATGCTCATTTAATAGTTTTTTTCTCCTCGTCCTTACTTTTTGTATTTCTCTATTGTGTGTGTGATATGTAAGTGTGAAAAGTCTTCTTAATATGAAGATGTAAAAAATGGATAAAAGAACTTATCTTTTAAACTACCAACAAATATTTTATTTTATTTTGAATAATTTTAGAGTTATTTTTTCTTTTATTAATTAAACAAAGGAATACTTAGATATATTGAATTTTTTTTAACTTTAATTTTAAAATATACACAATAATCTAATGTATATTTTGGATAATATTAATAGAAAGGTTTTAGATTTTTTAACGTTAATCAATTATCTAATAACCTTCCAATAGGATTATAATATTGATTTAAACTCAATGGCCTCACTAACTAAGGGATGACTTCATAAGGTGAAATTCAAAGAGAAATTCATCCATAAGTATCATAAATAAATTATAGATAAAATTCAAAGAGACCACATGCCACAACCTAGATACCTTAGATTTTATTTGCATTTTACCCTTTAGAATTCACCCCTCAATGATTTAGCAAGAATAATAAATATATAAGAAGATAATGTGTCACATTGGAAAAGTCCACCTAATGATTCAAAATTTTCAATGGGGTATCCCTCAATCAAAATAGAATATTTTTAAGTGCTATAACAACACCTACTCCATTCACACCAACTTTGATCAAAATCAAATTTTATAAGAATATCATGTAGAAAATTCTAAAAAACCTTATATTTTGTTTATATCTAATTTCATAAACATATCTATTTTTTAATGGACTAAAGAGAATCAATGGCCTCTTATGAAATGATTACACCTGTTAAGAATTTATTTACTATAAAAAAATCATATTGTTCCTCCAATATAACACAATTTAGAACAATTTGTAGTATTTTTTAATAACTTTTAAAATTTTCTTATAATCATACTACAAAGGATTATTGGATGAAAATTATTAAAATATATTTTCTTTCCTTTTTTGGGAGCCAACAAAATAAACATGGCATTGGTCTCACCTATCATAGCATTATTTTTCGTAGCCTCTTAAACCATAGCTAACATACCACTCTTCAACAAATCCCAAATTTTTAAAATAAAGTAATATGAAATCCATAAGGTCCAAGTGTCTTATTATGGTGGAGAGAGAAACCTACATCCTATAGCTCTCACATAGATATTTTCCAAATCTAGATTTAGTTTTATAATTTTGTGATAATTGATAGAATATTTTGCAAAATATTAACCTTAGCCTCATTATCTTTCTCAAATTTTGATAGAATGTCTTTGAGATAACTACTTTCTTCTGCATAATATCTTCTTCTTCCTTAATACTTCATCCATTCAAAGTGAAACTATTTCTTATTTGATGAAAAGATAAAAATTTTCTGGTTATAACATGAAATTTTTGGTATTTATATCTCCTCTACTAAGAATATCTCATTATATGTTTAGGCCCATTATAACTCTTGTTTTTCTTGCACATAAGTATCATGGTCTAGTCCATTGATTTTCACAATCTCTTGTAAATAGTTGAGCTTAGATTTAATTTCCTCTTTTATTTTGAAATATGTTACCAAAATATATTACATTCCAAATTTTCATTTGACCCTTTATATTTATCATATTTTAAACAAACTTGTATGTACATGATCCTCCAGACCTTGCTTTTTCCCACCATAACAAAACCTTTTAGAATAAATTAAGGTCTTGGATCCACATAGACTAGAATCAGAATGACTTTGGATGACCATTACTGAGTAGATCATATATCAAGAGAATGGGTTTTTGACTTGATCATGTTTGTAATCAAATAATTAAAGAGTTTATATACTATATTTGTAACCATGTATTAGATAACAAAAAATTGGTTTAATCTTTCTACTAAATGAGTTTGTCCCAATATGTCTATTATCCCATAAATATTAAAATTTTGAAGGAAGACACACCAAAGCCTATTTGAATTGACAAAGGAAGTAGAATCCTCCATCGATTTAGATAATTTAGAAGTATCACTCTTATTTTATGAATGAGATAAAACTATATAGAATTCTATCCTATGAATCCATAGATTATAATTATGAATCATGATTGAATTTGACATAACTAAGTGAAGGTCTTTATAAAATATATCATGAAAGAGTAAATATAGTTGAAGTGTTTATAATTATAAACCCATATTTGATAGTTTTCTTTTGCTTGTAAAAATGACTAACAACCCAATTACTTCTTTCTTCTAGCAATGTACATCATATTGAGTTTGTCCCATGTTGTAACATCCCCTAAATCTCTTTTAACAAGAATTGCTAAATAATCCTTCATATTCCAATTTTCTTATCCTTACATTGCTTAATAATTATTTTTAGTTATTGTATTAAACTAAACTGAGGACTATAATAACATATTACTTTCTTAGTAGATAATATATATATGTCTTATTCATTCCCTTAGGCTTCCAAGGCCATAATCATGTTAATTATTTTTATTATTCTGGGTGGGCTTAGACCCACTTCTTACTAACACTTGTGACATTTATTTGTGGTTTTCAAATAAATATCTCTTTGAGTATCATTTTTTCTTTATTATTTCTCTAGTGGTATTCCTCTCATTTTTCCATTTTCAAAAACACTTTTTTTCTCATCAATCTCTTCTATTTTCTAGACTATTCATTATTAGACTTACATATATAGGTTTATGCTACCTTGGTGAACCTCAACTGCAAGAAATAGCCTTGAAAAAACTTTCATTCTATGTTTCCCTAGAAACCCTAAAGTGCAAGGAACACCATCCTCCACAATACTTACTTTTTTATGTTACCTTAAAAACCTCAATTACCATGAATATCCTCTATATCCTTTTTCTTATTATGTTGCTCTTTAAACCCTAAGTGTAAGAGATAAAATATCTACTACTTTTATTTTTTATCAAGGAAATTATCTTTTATTATTTTAGGAAAATAAAGATGATTTACTTGGATAAAATTTGATCTCTTTGGTCTTCTTGATTTTGAAATTTACCTTTGCATCTTCCTTGGCGCTTTAGTTCCTTCTGAATTAGAACTTGCACATTATAATTTTTGTTCGTTACATCATTTTTAGTTTCTTCTAGGGGTTGATACAAGTGAGACAAAATGGACTTCACCATATAATGATATAGAAGAGTTTCTATTTTACTCTTTTAGGAGTAAAAAATTCTTAATCTATGCTAGTTTCTACTAAAATATGTCCTTTCTTCATATTATAGTTTATCTCTAATTTTTTCATCTCTTTCTCAATAATTTTCACTTTAAAATCTCTTACCATGTGTCCAATATCATATCATTTGTGACAATGGAATGTAATATTTTTACAATCCACTTTATCATATTATCTTAATTTAGATTTAATCTTAATGGATTTTGATAAAGGTTTTGAAATATCTATTAAAATACATCTAGAAATATATAACATGCTTTCATCCTTTAGTAGTTGGTCCCTCCTAGATGAAGTCATCTAGAGTATGACCAATATTCTTGAGACTTTTTTATTAATAAGCTAATATGGAAATTGAAAAAAAACTAACCCACACTAGTGACCTTTTAAAAAATTTGGTCTCTATAAAATATTCTCATTACATGGTCTTAAATATAGGCCACATCTTCCTCTAAATGATGGGCCAAAACACCATTATTTTATCCTTGATTTTTAAACTAGAGAAAATGATAAGAAAATTATATTTTGGATGAAAAGTAATGGAGTAATTAATATCAATCTCCACTTCCATTTAATTTACTTTTGAATCTGATCCATGGAACTTACATATAAATTATCTACATTTAAAAACCATTATATCATGTTTGATCACCTTATCCTTGATAATTACTTCTATTGTAACATTTTTTGGCTAGATAAAAATTACCATACATTCACTTCTTAATCCAAACTAGGACATCCACACTTCTAGTTAGGGATTCCATTGAAATTAAGTTGCTTTCATGCTACTTGAATTTTTCTTGTAAAAATCCTTCAATTTTTTGAATTTATTTAAATATTTGAAATAGAAAAAGGTGAGGCTCTCTCCTTGGTAAACTTCCTTTCTAATTTGTATTGAATATTTTTGATTACTTGATTTATGTTTTATTTTAGGGAATAAGTGTTCAAATTTGCAATGTTTTCTAGAAAAATTCCAAAACATGAATTCACCATAGTCGTATGCAAAAAAAAAAAATGATTAAAACATAGCAATATTAAACAAAGTAAAGAAATTAAGGGAGGCAAAAATAAGTATAAGGTGGGCACCCATGGACACCCCAATATATCACATTCTATTCATAATTATGATACAAATGAATCCTCATTGAGGGGTATTTATAATTATACCAAATCCTTAACAAGAGGTTAACCTTAGGACAACATAAACTTAACCTTGAGGTTAATATTACAATAAAATAATAATAAATTATGCTTTTAAAAAATGTTATCTATAAAGGTGGATTAACCAATTCCACTAAGGGTCAAATACAAAAGGGACTTGTAGGATTACATGAACATGCTTGTAGGCTTGCATAAATAATGAATGCCCATACGCTTACATAATCACATTCTCATAGACTACATAAATGGTGCTCATAAGAATTTCTTCACACCTTTGGACTTGGACTAAACAATATCAGATTACAAAAATTTCAACACCCCTTATAATTTGATCTAAGAGGGCCAAGAAAAGAAGGCATTAGAGGTAACACCTCTTCCCATAATGGATCTCTAATGGGAATCCACTATTCTTCACTTGTCCTCATCTTCATCATTATAAAGTTTGCATCTAGCCCTCAAGACTTTTATCTCAACCTTCTTTAGCCTTGTAAAACAATTCTTGATGGAGTGTCCTTCCATTCTACAATACTCATAAGTTTTTAACTTATTTAAAATCTTAGACTTACCCTTAGGCACTTGAGCCTTAGATTCCATTGACTTGAAGCTTTTTGGATGAGCTTGTGTTTGAGAAAGAGCTCCACAATCCTTGCTTTCCACTTCATTATGGATTAAAAACTTGAAAAATCCTTCAAGAGATATGGGTTATGGCTCTTTGATAGTCATAAATTCACATAAAGAACCAAGCCAACTATATGAAAATAAGGATAAATATTGGAAGTAATAGATTTAACATACTCTTCATCACTTTTAACTTACCAGATTAACCTTTAGAGTTTTGAAGTGAGATATATAATCTTCAATATTACTAAAATATATTTTTTTGAGATTGAAGATCTCTATATCCATCTTGTTAACTTCATTAGCAGTTACTTTTCCATACATATATTCAAAGTAGAGCATACCTTAATAGGATCAATTTTCTCTCTAATATGGAAAACTACATATGGTTCCATGATGAGGAATAAAATTCCTCATTCCATTAAATATTAAATTAAAATTTTAATTAATTATTAATTAATAGTTAATTATTATTAACTAATAAGTAAGTATTTAATTATTATTAACTAATAATTAGTTAATAGTAAAAAGAAATTGAGAAAAAGGTAAAAATTTTATTGAAAAAAAACCTAATTATATATTTACTGTTGATAACTTTCCTTTCTTGGCAAGGCTCAAAATGCGGAACAACTCTGTTCCTTTGACTGTCTAACTTTTATAAGTTTTAGTCCCTACTACATGACCTCTAAAGGTGTTCCATTTATCCTTTCCTTTTGAATCCATAGACTTCATATTGAGTCTATAAAACCCTCTTTCTATTCTTATCCTTCCTTTCTTAGTTCCCATATTGTAGTTGTTTCAGGAGTTGTGTCCATATATCTGCTTCATCCTCTACCAACTGAGAGTCCTCTTGGGTTTTAGCATGCACTATCTCTAAAATTTTCCTGATTAGAGTACCCCATATTCTTTCCTCTGGTCTAAATTCCTCAATGAAAATATTGTTATTATGTTTCAACCAAAGTTTCCAGCAAATAAAACCCAAACCTAAATCCCAAGCTATATTCAAGGTCTTTTATTTGAATCTATTGGTCTTACAATAGTCCCAAAAGTTGTTCTCAGTGAGAATGGATATTTTTGATTGAAAAAAAATATTGTACCATAAACTCCAGACTGTTTGGGCATAGGGACACAAAAAAAGGAGGTGGCCCATTGTTTCCTCCTCTTGGTGACACATTACACACCAGTTGGGTCCAATAAATCCACATATCCTCATGTTATCCTGAGTCATAATACTGTTATGTGCAACCAACCACATAAATCAATTTATCTTTGGCCATCCTTTGGGTTGTCATAATTGCAACCAAGGGGGATTTGGACCAATTTGAGTGCTTTTGATAAGCTTTCTATAACCTTATTTGATAGTGTAAATTCCTAATTGGGTATGTCACCAACCAAGTTGATCAGGACCATTACTCCTTGGCCACTTTCGTATATCCAATATTTCTTTCAGTTCTCTTTTCTCCTTAGTCCATTCTTCCCTCAAATCCTCTAGGACTTTCCACTGACTAAGATTGTCCTACAGTTGATCTGGAATTTTAAATTAGTGGCTTATGAGATTCCACCCTTTCCTCCAAATTTTTTCCTTGAGTCCTATTAAGTGGGGATATTGATAAATTATGGGAATGAAATGTTCCCAAGAATCTTGCCACAGTCTAGCAGTTTTGTCATCTCCCACTTTACAGTATAACCCTTCTTTGATAAGTGATGCTCCTTTATTTAGAGCTTTCTAGGTCTCTGATCCCTCTCTTGAAACTGGAATATGAGGAAGATATTTTGTATTTTGTGAGGGATAGTATTTAAATTTCAATACTTTTCTCCAATTCGGGCAAGATGAGTTAGCCATATCCAATACAACTTGGTTGTTAGAGCTTGGTTGTTTATCATTGCTGTTATAATTCCTAAACCTCCAACCTCCTTAGGCTTGCACACATTATCCCAACTGACTAGTGCCCTTACGTGGTTATCCTACACTCCAAAGCAAAGAAAGTATCTCATAATTTTGTAAAAATATTTTAGGATGCTCTTTGGGGCAGCCAAAATGGAGAATTTATACACTTGAATTGCTTGTAAAACTAATTTAAGCAATGTTACTCTTCCTCTAAAACTTAACCACCTATACGTCCAATGTAAAATTTTCAAGTGGATTCTATCTCTTATTGATTTCCAATATTTATTTTTAAGGCCCTTATATGTTAAGGGGATACCTTTTTATTCTAAGGGTAATTTTGCCTCTGAGAATTTGAGGATATGGGTTATCTGTTCTCTTAATTTTTTTATCACATTAAAAAAATTGCTATTGATTTTTCTTCATTTGGTAGTTGTCTAGTAGCCGCTATGTAGCACTCCAGAATTTTTCTAATATTGGTTGTTTCTCTTATTGTTGCATCCCCCCACATTCATTTTCATCCACAAATTGGAGGTGAGTAATATTTATGTTCCTACTTATCCTTACCCCTGAAATAGTATTCTCTGCTTTTCTCTTCTGTATGAGTATTCCCAAGACCTCCACAAAAATAATGAACAAAAATGGTGAAAGTGTATCCCCTTATCAGATTCCTTTGGAAGCTTTGAATAGTTGGGATGGATTACCATTGATGAGAACTGAGAAAGAAATTTTAGAGATGCATTCCATAATCCATTTTATCCATTCTTCACTAAAACTAAATTTTTGTAGTATTTGAGCTAAAAATTCTCAACTTACTCTGTCATATGCCTTGGATAAATCTAGCTTAAGGAACATACATTTGTTGCCCTTTTATAAAAAATGTAAATAGTTTCTTGTTCTATCACAACTCCATCCAGAATTTATCTACCCTGCATAAATTCCCCTTTTTCTGGAGAGATTAACCCTGGTAATATTTTTTTCAACCTATTTTCCATCAATTTGCTTATGATCTTATAAACCACATTGCATAGAGAAATTGATCTATAGTTAGTGAGATTTTCCATATCTCCACATTTCAGGATGAGAGCCAAAAATGTGTGATTCAAGGCTTTAAGGATTCTTCCACTAGTCCTAACTTCTTTTACCTGCTTGGATTACATCCTTTGCAATTATCCCAATAGGCTCTATAGAATTCTACTAGAAATCCATCTGGACCTAGGGCCTTCCATGTTTGCATATAAAAAATTATTTCTTTAAATTCTTCCTCTTTAATCTCTCTTAAGATCTCCTCATTTTTTTTTTGCGAAATTAACATTGGTATGCTTTCTAAAATTTCCTCTTGGTGCTGAGTGGAAAGGTGTGGATTTGTAGTAAATAAAGTTGAAAAGTATTTATTTACAATTTCTTGCATACCTAGGGTAGTAGTTTCCCTATTTCCATCCCCTATGGATAAGGCATCAATCCAATTATAGTGATTACGTGTTGTGGCTGAGTGATGGAAAAACTTTGTATTCTTGTCTTCCTCTTGCAGGAAAATTATTCTTGCTCATTGTCTCTAGTAGGTTTCATATTTCTTGTCTAATTATTCTTCCTCTTGCATAAAAATATTTTCTTTGTGGAGAAGCTCTTCAGAGATAGGTTCTAAGTGGATCCTTTTTGCTATTTCTTGCACTCGAACTGAAATATTTGCTCTCTATTGCTAGAAATTTGTTCGATGAGATTTACTCCATTTTTTTAATTTACCTTTGATAAACTTTAATCTGGAGTGAAGCTGAAATTATGTTGTTCCATTTTATGGTTTTCCTTTTTCCCACCACTATTTCATTAGCTTTGGTAAGTCATTATTTTAGAGCCAAAAATTCTCAAATCTAAAAGGATGATTCTTGAACTGAGGTCTTTTTCCTATGTAGATAGATATTGGAAAATGGTCAAATGCTAACTAGTTCAAAATTTGTGATTTACAATGCCAAAGGGTGGAGACTTTATCCCCCACAAGAAACCTATCTAATCTAGATTTTATTGTGAATGCTCCTTTTCTCTTATTAGTCCATGTGTTAATGCATACTGGTGGGGGTGTGCCAATCAAATCTAGGTACTCTGATTGAGACAACAACAACGTATTCTTCTCATTGAGCTGGTTCAAACCTCCTTCTTGATCCTTCACTAACATTTTAGCATTGAGATCCCCTCCCACTATACAAAATTCTTTCGAAAGGTTTTTCCTCAATTGTTGTACTGCCTTCCATTGGAGTTTTTGATCTCGTACCCTATCATGCCATAAAAAATAATTATCATCCAAACCAACCTAGAGTATCTCTCCATTAGTCTGGTCATGAGGATTCCTTTGGATGAAGCTGAGTCCATAAATTGGAAGTAGTTTTTATTCCATAAAGTGGTAATTCATCCTAAAAATACTTGAGAGGCCTGGGCCATAAAGTTTGCTTACCCCCAACATTTTTTGGTAATATTTTATGTAGCTTCTAAGGAAGTTCTAGTTTCTTGTAGCAAAACCACACTTGGATTGTTTTCTAAAATTAGTTTCTTAAAAACCAATTGTCTAGGGTGTATGTTTAAACCCCTTACATTCCATGTATTTATAATTATTAAGGGTCTGCATTGTAGAAGTTGGAAATGGACTTCATCAATCCAAAATCTCTCATTTATTCTCCTTTTTGTATTTTATCCTTATTTTTTTTCTTCCCACCCTTTGTGAACTTGCATTCTTTGGTCACTTCTCTATCTGGATGATTCCTAGTGTTGGCTTCTCTCTATTTTTCTTTGCCACTCCCATAATGATATCTTCTGATGGATTTTGATCCTATACATGCATTATCATTTTCGCTACCATATTATTATGTTGAAACATAGATATCTCTAGTGTTTATTGTTACTCTTTGTAAACCCCTAACAAGTTAATTTTTTTGGGCCTAGATGTCTCTGATTGTTGTTGTTGTGTCATAATATTCTAACTTTATTTACTCTCCCCAATTTTAAAATTTTGAGCAATTATAATTTGGGAGGGATTTGTCTCCTGTGGGATGGGGGTGTGCTCTTGATGGATCTGTTGTTCTTCTTCTTGGTGTTGGACCTTATCATTGAATGGTTCTACCTCTGAATCCTTGCCCTTTTATTAGATCATCTAATTTAAGTATTTTATATTTATTATAAGATGCCCTCTAATCTAGGTGTTAGTTCATTTTTCTTGCTTTAGTTGGATTTTGTCCTCTTGCTTGATAATTATTTCTTTGGACTCTCCTTGTTACTGTTTGAAACCCTTCATCATTTTATTTTTTTGGGAGAGGATTTTTAGGATTAGTTTTAGGTTGATACATCTTCTCTCTCCCTATTTTAGGGTAGTTTCTTACTAGATGCCCATACTCATGGTAATCTCTACACCTAAAATAAATCAATTCATAATCCATTTGTTGTCTCCATGTATTTATTCCCACTCGTAATTCAATTTCTATCGAAAGTAGATTTTCCAAGTCCACTCCACACATATCCTTGCATATGTTGTTGATCCCCCTCTATTGATTCTCGTGATCTTCCTATATATGTACCCAAGATATTACCAATCATCCCAAGGATATCCTCTCTCTGAAATTCAAGCGAGAGAAGAAATATCTTTAATCATATTGGGGTGGTCGATGACTCCACACGAGGATTGAATGTAGGTCACTTGAGTTGCATGAATAAACCTATCAGTCCAATGTTGTATGGTCCCCCTTCAAAGCATTTTTCCTATCTGAAACCAATATAAAATCTGCTACAAATTACCCATTTGAAAGAAGCAAAATATTAACTTCTCCTTGGGGATACCAATGTTTTCTTGCCCAATTATGTAAGAAAATGATAGGATGGTCTCAACCCCACAAATTTACAAATCAAAGTATGGGTGGATTTGTACATGATGTCTTCTACAATTAATTCTTCTGCAATATCAAGGACAGGAACTGAGTCTGCTTGAGAAAAACATCCATTTCTCTGTGTTTGCTTAGGTTCTATATCTTTTTATTTGTTATATTCTTGCATTTTTTTTCTAGGTTGTGTCTCAATGTGGACCTCTCTCCTACTGTTACCCTTAGCTATTTCTACAAAAGAACATTGGTTGAAGGACACATCTCCTTGATTGACTTATGAATCATTAGTAGTAAAAATTTTTTGGGATGCTATGTGGGTTTCATTTTTTCTTATCTTCTCCTCAATATTTCCAGCACTATTTGATGGCCCACCAGGGTTGGGGTCATTGAAAACAATAGAAATTTGAAAAAACCTAACAATTCACACCAAGAGAAAAATAGATAAATAAAAAGTACCTGCAATTATTTTGAACACAGTTTAATGCAAATAAATCCCAACCTAAGCCTTGCATTCTACCATCACTTTGCCTCAAACCCTAGTTCTCCTCCTCCTTCTACTTCATATTCATATTGCCAATGAGGGATCGTATATCATAACTAAAAACCAGAAAGTTTACCATTAATAGTTAATTATTATTAACTAATAATTAGTTAATAGTTTATTATTATTATTATTATTATTATACATGGTGGAATAAATAGCCACCATGAATTTGAGCAGGCTATCCAACTTTTTATGGCCACCACAGTATTCTGCGCTATCCACCCCCACATAGATATTTGTGCAGTCTGCCCCTATAACCACCATGCCACGATCATTTTAAATCTTTTACACCACTGAAATCACCAGTAAAGGGACAAGCAAATAGTTAATTATTATTAACTAATAATTAGTTATAGTTAATTATTATTAATTAGTAATTAGTTAATACTTAATTTTTAATAATTAATAATTAAATTTAAAGTTATATTGTAAAAAGGTATGTCTATTCAAATCATGTATATTCATGTAATACATATATTAAAAAGTAATGAATGAGAATACTCAAATTTTGAATTTTATATCTTCTTGCCCTTTTCTTTCCACATCAGTGGTACCTAAGCATATTGATCCACTTGTGGATTAAGTTGCTCCATAACCTGACCTCTATCTTTTATCCATTCAATATTACTGATTGTATTTAAAGATTGTTCAGACATGAAGGCATGCATTTTGTTCATTCAACATGGTTGACTATATTTTTGGACTATTCAAACATTAAGGAGTTTTAAAATTTGAGGCCTTAGCCTTTTGTCCATTTAATATGGTTGTCTAAAGTTTCTAGACCGTTTTTGTACATCTAGGAGCTAACAATATTTTTCCTAGCCCAAAATATCTCTAGGATCTATAGGATATCTAGGAGTTGACATAGCATGTCAAATAGTCGTGTTCCTAAATAATTAAGACCATGTCAAATATGGATGACATAGCCTAGAAAGAGTCCCTTGATATTGAGGAATCTAAGCTAGCAGTAAAAAATGATGACTCCAACCTTTCTTTGTTAACTACAAGACTTAGAATTATGGATATAATAATAAACATGGTTAAAACCAATTTAGGGAGCAATATTGAGACTAATGCTCCATCCATGGAGGCCCTACATACAAGGGCTAATGTACACATGAACGGGTAGAGAGTGGTAAAGGAATTATATGAGATTCCTTGGATCAAGAAGAGATTAGTCATGCTTGGTGGACCTTTTCCTCTAACATTGTCTGATAAAGTACCTTCAACTTGAGAGGCAACTCCTCCTTTGCCTCCTCTAGTGTATGTCATAGAAGACAATGTTTCTAGTCTTGTTTCACTTCAAGAAGTGTCCTTCGTTACTGGCTTAGTGGACCAAAAGCTTGACAATAGTTTGGAAAATACATCTAAAGGTGATCTCATTGAGGATGAGACTCATTTATTTGCTCAACCACTTATATTAGGAGTGGGATATGATCACTCTATGCAAGTTTGTTCTCGATTACAAAGTTGAAGAACATATTCTTGGATGAAAGTCTTGTCCAAGAAAAATTAAATGTTGGTACAATTGCTTTTGTTGTTCCAGAAATCAAATCCATTATTGTGAAGGATTTGGATTCCTAGGAAGAGAGTACCATTAATACACTTTGAAGAACCTTCCTACGTGCCCCCTTGTGTGTTTAGTGCCATTTAATCAACCTCCCATATGGCCACATCCTCATCCTCTAGATCCTTTCTTCCTCATATTCTGAATGCATTGGGGTCTAATGTGCATATTGTTGGGAGGAATGATGAGGAATAAAATTTCTCATTCCATTAAATATTAAATAATTTTTTTTTAATTAATTATTGATAAATTAATTATTATTATTAATTAATAATTATTTATTAGTAAATTATTATTAACTGATAATTAGTTAATATTTAATTATTATTAATTAATAATTAATATAACTTTATGAAAAGTTATATTGTAAAAAGGCATGTCTATTCAAATTGTGCTTAACTTTTTATTTTCAATCTTATATCTTCTTGCCCATTTCTCTCCATATCATTTCACTAATAGGAAGAAGATTCCAAATCTTCCTTCTTTCTCTTTTTAAGTTTATGATAACTAAGACTTTGTTTTGATTCATTATTAAATATGAACAAGAGATTATTGATTTTGAGTAATCCTACCATTTAAACTAACCAAGTGCTATAATATTATCCATTGAGATGAGTGGCATATCCTAAGAAAATCATTTTATAAATACCCTAAATAGATCTATATCATATAATGTAAACTAATGTCACTGCTACATAGAGCTCAAAAGATCATGCAATCTAAAAAAATGGGCTTTAAAAACTTATGTATGCAAATTTTATGGCCTCTAGAATATTTGAAATATTAACACTCAAATAAAATAATCAAATGATAAACCTTAGCAATTTTTTTTTGTCATATCAACAACTTCCACTTGGATTTATTAGATTGGATGTTGTGTTATTAATCGATGAATCTAAATTTGATACTTTGCATTATGTGATAGTCTTAGATTGCTCCTCATCTACATATATGTAAAGTTTTATTATAATAATTTTGGAGCCAACGAGGCATGAATATAAGACCCTCTATGATTAAGCAATATCACTAACTATTGTGCTACACATGCATGCTAAGACCAAATAGGAGTAGAACAAATTTCAACTTGCCACCCTAAGTTGTAATGCCCTTGTAATAAAATTTTATTTGTGTCTATGTTGAGTCAAAATCAGTACCTTCTCTTTGTAAGCAAGCAAACCAACCATTGTTCCATATAGTTGGTTGGGTCTGAAAGACCACCTTCCTCCCTAAGGCATCCATGCCATCTAACATAGTGAAAATTATCTCAAAAGTTTTTTGTAGGGAATTAAACCACTAACTAAGACCTTGCAAAGAAGCAACCCAATTAATATGTTATTAATGGGGATGAGACCAAAAATGGAGAACCTAATGATTTGCCTAAAGCAAAGCACATGCACCAAAAGTTTTATCACTAAGTTTCAGATAAACAACCTTCTAGCCATATCCAAGGGAGATTATCATTATAGTACTCCCTTTTGGCATGAACTATAATCCAATAGACCCTTCAAAAGCCTACAAATAACATCAAAAAAATAGAAAAAGTGATACGTTTTGAACCTGATACCTCCTAAAAATAATAATTGAGTCCTATAATCACATTCACCATATCAATGTAGGCACTTCTGCATTACCAAAGACATGTAGTTGCACAAGGGTGTGAATAGACATACCATGTGTAAAATGGACAAACTAGTCCATTGAGTGGAAAAAATTGGTAGAAAGCTTATTTAAAAATTAAAAATTAAAAAAACCTGAGTATAATACCCTTAATCACCAATAAACTAATATCTTCTTCTAAATGAGTGATGCAACTTTAGAACTAGCTCTAATACCATGCTCAAATTTGGAATATTTTCTAAAAATATTCCAAAAGATGAATTTGCCATAATCATATGGTAGAAATGGGAAAAGAAAATGTGATTAGAACATATCATTAGTAAATGAAGTAAAGAAACAAAGAAATATGACAAGAAGTATAAGGTGGGTGTCCATGGGCACCCCAATATATCACATTCTATTCATACTTAACCTTAAGGGATATAACATGCATCACATTCTTGATATAAATGAATCCTCACCGAGGGGTATTTATAATAATACCAAATCCTTAATGAGATGTTAAACTCAAACTAACATAAATTTAACCTTGAGGTTAACCTTTCAATAAAATAATAATAAATTAGCCTTTTAAGAAAGGTTATCCATAAATGTGGATTAACCAATACAACTAAGGGTGAGATATGAAAGGGGCGTGCAGGGTTACATGAACATGGATGTAGGTTTACATAAATAATGCCTACATTTTTACATAATAACATACCCATAGGCTACATATATGGTATTCATAAGAAATTATTCACACTTTTGGCCTTGACCTAAACAAGATGATATTACACAAATTTCAATAAACTAGTCCTTCCAATAAAATTCCATAGGTAAAATCATTAAATAGATCTTTCAAATTGTACTTCTTAAATGTCTCTTTAAAATTCATGTTTTCGATACAACCGGCACACATATATTACTTATTTATTAAATATAACAATAGTGAATGCTTTCAAACAATTTCATGAAAGATAACATTTTGAAAAGGAATATCCTTTTTTGATGGATATAGAATCCTTATTTGAAATCTATAATATGATTTGAATAAATAAAAAATGAAAGGTTATTAAAAATTGCATTAAGTTTTTTTATAATATTTTACATATGATCCTAATATAATGCTCTAAAAAATAATTGAGTTGTTACAATTGTCTTATCTGAGTATATATAAGAAATACACTATTTATTTTAAGCATATTGTACATTGTTTATTATATATATATATATATATATATATATATATATATATATATATATATATATATATATATATATATATATATATATATATATATAATATCTATATACATATCTATATCTATATATATATATATATATATATATATATATACATATCTATATACATATCTATATCTATATATATATATATATATATATATACATATCTATATATATATATATATACATATATATATACATATGTATATAGATACATATATATATACATATGTATATAGATACATATATATATACATATGTATATAGATACATATATATATACATATGTATATAGATACATATATATATATACATATGTATATAGATACATATATATATATACATATGTATATAGATACATATATATATACATATGTATATAGATACATATATATATACATATGTATATAGATACATATATATATACATATGTATATAGATACATATATATATATATATATATATATATGTATATATATGTATATATATATACATATATATATGTATATATATATATATATACATATGTTATATATATATATATATATATATATATATATATATATGTATCTATATACATATGTATATATAACAACAAAATAGAAATTGTTGCTTTATTTATATAGTTAATTTTTATGTAGTGTTAACTTTGGCTCTAGTATGACTCCACAAAGTGGTCTAACATATTAAAATAATGTGTTGGTTGGTTTGATATCTTAAAATATACTTTATCCTTTTATTATATAAGTATAATTAAAATAAATTATTTCCTATGCTAAAAAAATTACTTTAAATTATTTTTGTATGCTCAGAATGTCACATTCATATGTTGCAATTTATGGACACATCCCACATTCATGCCTCGCATAAAGCCACATAATCAGGAAGTTGTTTGAGTGTGGGATGCACTTGTAAGGAAACCTTCAATATTTTCCTAAGCCTAACTCCTCATTCAATATGATCTTTGATGCTTTAATTCCTAAACTACTTTATTTTTCAAAGGAAAAGGGAGAGATTATAGAAAATAAAACCTAATCTAATAGAGGCAATGCACCAAAATAAAAATACTTCTTCTATGCATAACTGAATTTAATTGAACACATGCATCATATACTAATAGCTAGATAGATGAACATTATTTTTATCTAACATATAAGCATTCATTCATAAGATGTACATAAGAAAGAAGACAATTTAAAATTAGTCACAACTTTATGTATATATCATAAACCTTATTTGCAAAGATGCTAGACCAAAAGAGGCTAAAATACCATTAACAAAATGACTTAGTGTTGAGTATAAATACATATAAGAAAAGGTAAAATAAAATACACACAAGACCAGGTATTAGGCATGAGCAGATAATTTGCAATGCCTTACAATAAAATAAAATGAATATTTATAATCAAAACTAGGTATTCTTTGCCTTAAAATCAGTATAAGAAATCCAAAATTTCCTCCTTAAAATTAATCAGGATATTGATCCACATTTAATTTTGATGGCCTTGTGGTGTATAGAACTAGAAATATCAATGTCAAAGGGTTTAGGACCTCTATAATTTGATCTTCCATCACTATTATATTTAATATGCCAACTGATTTTTTTGAAATGTTGCACCCAAATGGACTTGTAGCCCTTTTTTATAGTTATTGCCTTTGTGAGCCCATCTCCTTCCTTTACATAGATGTTGTTTGTGATAAAGGTGTTTATTTTTCATAGAGATTCCTTGGCTATGGAAGGTGGAAATTTGATGATAAATTTTTGAAAAACCATTACCACCCCTTCCAAAATTGCAACATGTTATCTACGGCCATTTCTCCTTTGATTGGAAGGTTGGCACAACTCTTTTATGCTTCATTAATTTTTGTAAGCCAATAGATTGGATGATCTCTAATCATTGGTTGCTACTAAATTTGGATTAGGGAGATTGTATGGCTACCATACATGTGGTTGTTGAGATCTCAATCAAATGTGAAAGACTTGGTCTATAAGCCAAATAGATGTAGATGATATAGCATATTATCATTGAATTTATAAAATTCTAACCAATGGTAGGGGTTTCTTCTTAGTTATTGTCAAAAAGGCTCTTGGAAATGACATAGGCTATTGGTCACTTTTAGTTATTTTTAAATAGACTATCAAGGTTGACGTGGGCCATTAATCACCAAGATCATATAATCTATGAAACTTTACACTCTGGGTATTCCAATATCCTTCTCATTTTCCATGGGTTCTTTTATGCTAAAGAGATTCTTAAGACAACATGGATAATTGATCATCCAAATCATATAGTTGGCAAAACCTCATGATTCAATTGCCGCAATATTTGCTTCAAGTCTTCATGAATCATTGGGTCTTATTTCTACCCAAGATTGATTATGGGTCTCTTCTTGATGGGACATCTACTTACTTCTATAATGGATCACTGATGCATATTCTATATGTCTAGGCCTTGGCCAATGAAATTTTTTTCCTATGATAATTTCTTCAACAACTTCATGAGATAGTGTAGGTTGTTGGATAAGCAATCAACGATTCATGCAACTTATAAAAATATTGATGAATATTTTTATTATAGAACAAGTTCTCATCATAGATTATCCAAAATAAATGGTGCATGCCGCTTTATCACCTCCTTGGATTTATTTTCCTCTAAAAAATAATACCTATTGTAGATTTGGAAAATAAACAGTACATGTGACTCTAGGAAATGTTTGTGGTCTTATGAATTCTTAAATTAGCATCCATAATTGATAAAAATATTGGAAAATTAGTGGGGAATTAAAATATTTTGGAAGCTCATTCACATAAAATATATTGCCCATAATCGATCATCAAAATATCAACAAAGCACACAACTTCTACTAATTAACCTCTATCAAAGTTGGCTTGCAAAATTGGCCAAGGCATAAATCCTTTGATGTAGTTAATATTTACTATAGTTTTGGTGAATCAAGATTTTATGGTCATTAAAGACACAAAAACTAGAAAGTAGCCACCTTATCCATGGGATGTAGAGTCAAATAGTAGAATGAAAATTGGAAGGATTAAAGAGATAATTAAGAAATAATGAAAAGATTGACAACTATTTCTACAATATTATTCCTTATGACTTGGCTCTATGGCTCTTTTCTTTGTGCTCTCTAGGATCTTACTCACTCAAGTTCTTGGAAATTATTTATGAATAAATAAAGGTAAGACATCATTTTATAGATGTTCTCAAATATTAGAGCATCCACCAGTGTAGAATTCACATCACATAAATCCATTGTCCTCTCCTACAAAGCTGGTAAGTAGTGTCCATAACCTTTGTCATCATTAAATTCACCTTATTTAAATTTACTCTATTTTCTAAAAATTTGGTGTGGTAAGTATGCCATATTTTTTTTGTGTGCCAAATTTCTATTTATTAAGATAATCATCATATCTTCAACAATGAATTCACGTTGTATGCATTTACTTTCATTTTTGCAAGGATAATAAGAAAAGGTTGGCAATCCCTTTGAGGCAATGAATTCATGTCATGCAAAGTTACTCACTTTTCCATGCAAGGTTGGTATAGGACATCGAATTATTTGATTCACCTCATGTGAATTCATTTTGTTATACAAGGTCAATGCAAAATACTAACACCTATCTTGTTGATTGAATGGTTTGTAGGTATTCCAAATTTGGCCCATAATATAATTGGTATTGTCCTTATGTGTCTCTTGCATTTTCCATCTTGGTGGTAGACGTTATTTATTGATGTCTTGATTGAATGGTCCATGCTATTTTGGCATTTGGATTTTATTTGTTGATAAATGATTTAGTGCAAGCCTATCATGTGTTAGCATTGATGGTTTAAAATTATATCTATAAATATCCTTGCACGACAGGGAAAATTTTGGTTGTGTAAATCACTTATGTAAGAAAGAGTATTCATAGATTGAAAAACTTGTAGGCTTCAACCCATAATGATCTGATGGTTATCAAAACTTAGCGAATCATTTACATTAAATAATGTCATTCATT
Source organism: Wollemia nobilis (assembly GCA_028583015.1). NCBI lineage: Eukaryota > Viridiplantae > Streptophyta > Pinopsida > Araucariales > Araucariaceae > Wollemia > Wollemia nobilis. Next base: position 3,806,281 of record JAQPPZ010002515.1, read on the forward strand.
AATGATATTAATCATATGGCTCACACTAACCCAGACTTGGATTTTTCTTTGATAGATCTTGATTGAGCATGATTCCACCGCATGGTTTTCCTTTGGTGATTTGAAGGCTACCATAACTAGGGAGGAAAATTCTACCCTTGGCTTCCTCAGAGTTGTGAAACCATTGATTTTAATTAGTTTGAGGCTTCTAATAGCACAAATTTCTCCAAAACTCTCTATTATTTGCATGGCCTCCATGATATTGAAAACTAAATAATGCTCTTGATTCTTGGTATGGACTCAAAAACCTACTAAAAAACAAAGTTAAACATAACGTTGATATATAAAAAGATTTTTTTTATAGATTTTAAGTATAGCTCTTCAAATAGATCCTATTGACTAGGATTAGTAATTCATCACTATCAAGTGTGGCCAATTCAAATGAATTATCCTTCTTGTAGGTATTGATAATCTAAGGACTGCTCTAGATGGAATCAAAATTGGTATGGCATCCTATCTTGTTTCTATCATTGTCTCATTTGAGCACTTGGTCACCCAATTTGAAGCTTTGAGGATTCTTCCTTTTGTCAAACCATATCTTCATTACTCTCTAATGCCTTAACAACTATATCTTGATTGCTTCTCTATAATATTCAAGTTTTAATAGCTCACTCATTCTTATGGTCATGGAATCATTCTCCTAGAGTTCTAGTTGATGAAGCAACTACAATGCTAAAAACTCTATGGGTAACCTTACTTTTTTTCATCACTATCAAGTGTGGCCAATTCAAATTAATTATCCTTCTTATAGGTATTGATAATGTAAGGACCTCTCTAGATGGAATAAAAATTGGTATGGCATCCTATCTTGTTTCTATCATTGTCTCATTTGAGCACTTGGTCATCCAATTTGAATCTTTGAGGAGTCTTCATTTTGTCAAACCATATCTTCATTACTCTCTAATGCCTTAAAAACTATATCTTGATTGCTTCTCTATGCTATTCAAGTTTTAATAGCTCGCTCATTCTTATGGTCATGGAATCATTCTCCTAGAGTTCTAGTTGATGAAGCAACTACAATGCTAACAACTCTATGGAGATGGGTAACCTTACTTTTTTTCATCACTATCAAGTGTGGCCAATTCAAATTAATTATCCTTCTTGTAGGTATTGATAATGTAAGGACCGCTCTAGATGGAATCAAAATTGGTATGGCATCCTATCTTGTTTCTATCATTGTCTCATTTGAGCACTTGGTCACCCAATTTGAAGCTTTGAGGAGTCTTCCTTTTGTCAAACCATATCTTCATTACTCTCTAATGCCTTAACAACTATTTCTTTATTGCTTCTCTATTTTATTCAATTTTTAATAGCTCACTCATTCTTATGGTCATGGAATCATTCTCCTAGAGTTGTAGTTGACGAAGCAACTACAATGCTAACAACTCTATGGAGATGGGTAACCTTAATTTTTTTCATCACTATAAAGTGTGGCCAATTCAAATTAATTATCCTTCTTGTAGGTATTGATAATGTAAGGACCGCTCTAGATGGAATCAAAATTGGTATGGCATCCTATCTTGTTTCTATCATTGTCTCATTTGAGCACTTGGTCACCCAATTTGAAGCTTTGAGGAGTCTTCCTTTTGTCAAACCATCTCTTCATTACTCTCTAATGCCTTAAAAACTATATCTTGATTGCTTCTCTATGCTATTCAAGTTTTAATATCTCACTCATTCTTATGGTCATGGAATCATTCTCCTAGAGTTCTAGTTGATGAAGCAACTACAATGCTAACAACTCTATGGAGATGGGTAACCTTAATTTTTTTCTATAGAATAGGGAGGAAGGAAATCAACCAATAACCTTATTTTAAGTAATCCTATCATTCCACAAGACTCTTTTGAGATGAAGGCACCATTTAATACCCAATCCTCATGATCTTTGTAGTAGTGGTCTAAGTTGAGAAATGAACATTGGAGAATCCTTGATAGAATTATTTAAGTAGAAGTTGGGTTCACTCCATCCTAATGCACCTTATGAAAAAATCCATCAAAGTTACTCCAAAAAGAACATCTTCAATTAAAGTACAATGAGTGTTCTACAATTTGAATACCTCCTCTATGACCTATCTAGGCTAAATGGGTATTGTCATATTTGCATGTATCTTATCCTCTATCTACCCAATCCAAAACCTCTTCACCTAAATTTATTAAGCATAGGTCTTCATTTTTTTCTCCTTAATAACATATTCAACCAATATTTAGCATAAGACTCTCCCTTTGATCAACTTTGTAGGCTTGATATCTATATTGTACTCTAGGATCTTGGTGATCCATCTTGCTCTCTTCTCATTGATTTACCACCCATTATAAACTCTTTTATACTAGAGTGGATAATGTAAGAAACTATCTTATTATTGTAGACAAGATGTTTACACTTCTTCAAGAGTCTTATTAGGACGTACACTTGTATTTCAACACTTGTACCTTTCCTTATAGCCCTTTAAGATCTAACTTAAAAAAGTGATTATATGCTCATGTTTATCACCATCCTTCTACTTGAGTAGAAATATAATGCTAAACTCACCCTCATATGTATATAGAACACAATTATTATCAAATTTAGGTGTTTCTAGCATGATATCCTCTAGTATGACTTTATCTCTTCAAAATACTTAATTCCTTCCTCAGTCCATCTGAATGGTTGGTCCTTCTTTAGCATGAGGGTCATAGGTTTGACAATGCCTACAAAGTTAGGTATAAATATTCTTACAAAGTTTATCTGCTCGAAGAAATACTAGAGAGCCTTCTTATGTTATGGCAATAAGAAGTTGAAAATAGCCTCAAATTTATTAAGGTCAATGACAACAACTTCTTTAGAAATAATATGGACCAAAAATTGGTTTGAGGAACACATAAAATGAATTTCTTGGGATTCAATAACACCCCAAACTCTTAGCATTATTTGAAAACCTTTTCTAGGTGTGTAAAGTTATCTTCCTTCATATTGGATTAGATAGTAAGGACATCTAAATATATTAGGATAATTTCATTAATCAGATCCTTGAAAGCGATGATCATGGCCCTTTAAAATATTGCACCAACATTTAATAAATTGAAGGTTATTTATTGATATCCAAAGTACCCTATTTGGTACCCAGGTGTTGTAGGTGAGTTGGAGAGGAGAGGTAAATCCTCCAAGGGAGGTCCCAGGTTCAAATATCCACCCTACCAAAAATCTAAATTGGGTATCCAAAATCCAATTGATAATGTTGGTGCGGGCAGGGTCAGGTGTGACTCCCGGGTGACTTTGACAGTGTAGAACCCCCTGTTCGTGGTCTATTAGACCAAGGCGGCCCCGCAAGAGGTTTTTCGCTTAAAAAAAACAAAAAAATACCCTATTTGGTGGTAAATGTTATCTTGTGTTGATTCTTGTAATTTACCTATACTTGACTATAATCAAAGATTTCATCTAGTAGAGTAAATAATTTAAAACTAGCAATAGTTTGGAGGTTTTGGTATATTGAAGGAAAGGGTAGTGGTCTTTCAATGAAGCCTTATTTAGTTCCTTGAAATCAATAGAAATATTGATCTCCTTGTTCTTATTTATAACAAGTACTATATTGGAGATCCATGTGGTGCACTTCGAGGGATATATGATCCCTAACTCAATAAATTTGGAAAGTTCATTTTTCATAAGAGGTTTAATATTTGGATTGACATACCTTTGCTTTTGCCTTATTGGTTTAGCTATAGTAGCTAACTCTATTGTATGTTGGAGGGTATATTTATTATACCCTTTCAGGTTTTCTAGCTCCATGCTATCACTCCATCATACTTTAGGTATAGGTTGATTTAAAAATTCTTCTCCTCTTGGGTAGCCACCTTCTCTAGATTTAAAATTTTCCATGGGGTAACCTCTACTTATTTATAATCTTATTTGTTAATTTTCATCCTTTTCTCACCTTTAAATTGATCATTTGGACTAAACAAGGATCCTAATATGACTAACCCTTTGAGGATCTTATTAGATCTTATTATATGATATAATATTTATATGATACCTTGATCTTAGGGATTAACTCCTCTAAGAATATAACCTTCTATGTTCACATTGTCAAATACCTGCCAATGTATTTTATTTTCAAGAATAGCTGGTCTCACCAATACCTTCATGCACTATTGATTTTGTATTAGATCACACACATGATTAAACTATGATTTGATAATAGAAATATAATTAATGTCCATATTTTGAGTCATTTGGAGGACTTTTAATTTAATGACATAAAAGGCTTCAATTACGTCCCAAACCCTATGCTTGTAAGACCTCACTAATCTATTTTTCTCAGCATTGATATCTTACTTTCTTGATCATCAAATCAGTATCATTGAACACTTATAATAGCTTAATACCTTTTTTTTGAACAAGTTGGAGGTCAAGCACCAAGGCATCATAATTAATGACATTGTTTGACCAGTTATTTTGGAATTAGTAGGACTATAGTATTTTTCCTCCTAGTTAAATCAAATAGACACTAGCACTACCCTCCTTTTTACTCCTAGCACCATCAAAGTATAGCCTCCATATGTTGGTTAGGTTCTCCTTAGTCTTCATGATTTTGGGGGTAAGGTAATTCTCCTCTTAAATTAGATAGGTTGCCAAACCCATTTGATAAAAATATTATGGGGATCTAAATACCACATATTAGCTACACACTAGTCTATTTTATAATTATGAATGAAAACAAACTTCATCTATTGATAATTCTAGTTTAAATTGCTCTTCTTTTGTAACATAGATTTGTTTAGTTTCTAACCTGATTTAAGGTATATGTTCTACATGATGGATATAGAGGGCCTCTACTAGAAACTTTAGCTTGGTACTTTATTTTGTCTTGAGCAAAATGTGTGTCCACTCTAGAGATAGCCACCTATATTAGTAGTGAAATACCTTGATAAGTAGATACCAAAAGTAACTAGAAGCTCAATAAATATTATGTCCTAATAGACTATCAATTTTGAGTAAGCTTATAATGTGAGAGGAATATTATTTACCAGTTTGAATATCTAGATGGGAGTTTCATCAAACTAAGCTACTCCTTTGTTAATAGGTCATACACCAATCCAAATGCATTTGCTATCCTTCTAGGTATACCCAAAGTACTTAATATAGAATCTACCATGCAATTGTAAATCAATTTATCTTTTGTTAGAGTTAGAGTATATTACATCATTTGGGTCATATAAATATACCACCTTAGGTACATAGTTAGAGTAGAAGTTTAATTTAGGGGGAATTTATCTAGTTACTTCAAGAAATTTAATAAATTCACAAGTGGCAATGTGCAAGGTTTAATGTGCAAGGTGTCCCCTTGTACAACTAGGTAGAGTGTTGGTCGAAGAATCTATATTCCTATATAAAGGGCTTCATAGTGGTAGATTATACATCAAGTCAAAGTTAATTTATTTTAAAGTCCATTGTAGTAGATAGTAGTAGTGCTTCTATATGGAGTACAATGTAGCTCTTTAGATCATATTAATGGAGTGACCATTTCCTCCATATTGCATTGTATTTTTATTTCTATTTATAGTATATTTTAGTCATATTGCAAACTCACTTGCTTTCATATTTATTGCATATTATTAGGACCTATGTTATATCTCTTCCACTGCATATATCCTCAAAAGCTAATAGTGGTATCAGAGCTATGGTAAATTAAGATAGGAGGACCTACATCCATCATAGTTCCTCTATATTTTTGTAAACCAGATTCACCAGTTTGCACCGCCACTTACAAAAGTTGTCATAAGAGAATTTCAGTATGTCAAGAGGAATAGGTAGAGTCACAAGTGAGGACTAAAATAAATCTTAGTTGTAGAAATTTTGATATTATATTTAGCTAGAGTCTTTTATTAGAGTTTCAAAACAACTCATGAAGACTATCACTCAACATTCAAACCACTAGATTGACGAATCAACTATTGAAGATTATTATCTCTAGAATTACAAATTCTTCAATTCCAGTTTCTAATAGCTTGTTGCAAGAAAAGGAGATTCAAAAAAAGGTTGGGAAGCTTCCTACAAGAGGTTTAGGAAGAATGTCTTCTTAAAATCATTCCATCACTTGCAGCAACAAGGAAGAAGACTGAAGATTCCAAAGACCTCGAGAAATGTCCCATTATAAGAGTTGCAATCTTGTAAAGTGTAGAAGTGAAGAAAATACCATAGTATCCTAATAGTAGACTCAAGTAAGAAGAGAATCCAGAAGTTGAGTCAAAGAAGGAGATAGGATATTGGTGATCTCCATTCAAGATCAATACCTACAGAGTGCAAAAGTAGAAAAGTCCATAGAAGCCTTATTTTTGAAGAGTACTTCTAAAAATAATTCCTAATTCAAAAGATAAATTCCTAATTAAGAAGAATAATCCAAAGAAGATTTCATGAAGAATACTTCATAAAATAATTCCTGATTCATAAGAAAAAAATCTTGATTTAGAAGAATACTCTAAAGAAGAGTTCTTGAAGAATACATCAAAGAAATTTTTTAGAAGATAAATTCCTGATTAAGAAGAAAACTCCAAAAAAGATTTTCTGAAGAAGACTCCAGACAAGAGTCCAAGAAATAAGATATTGGTGATCTCCTTTATTGATTAAATATTTCTTTCAAGAAGGAGCTTAAGATATCAAGAGAATATCTCGTTGAAGAACTTCCATTATTGGAATAAAGAGAAGGACTAGGATATTCCTATACAAACTCAAAAGTAGTAGAATAAAAGATCCAAGAAGAAGATCTCATCACCAACACTTCCAGAAGTAGAAGGTTGAAGAATAGGTCTCAGTTGGAAGACCATAGAAGCTTCAAGATAGAAGACCTTGGATAGATCTCAAGGAAAATTTTTTTGGAGATCCTTGTTGTAGAGCTCATAAAAGCATCATCAAAAAAATTCCTAGGAGAACTCGTTGTAGAAATCCACTACCAAGAAGAAAGCACCTGATAGTGAAGGACTTGGTACTATTATTGATATCTGATAACAAGCCCAAGAGAAGAATAATTTAGCAAGGAGTGTCAAATACTAGATGAAGAATCCAGTGAAGACCTCAAGAAATTTAGAATCTTGAGAAGAAGAAGATCATATTTGAATTCAGAATTCGATAAGAATTTTGAAGGAAGATTCAGACAGAAGAATCCTACCAAATCCAAGATATTTGGAGATTACCTCTCACAAAAAGAAGTCATAGTTTAGAGAAATGATTTCTCTGAATCTATAATAGAAAATCAAATATCACTGAAAGGATCAAGCCACCAAATCCAAGGCTCAAGATAGAAAGTTCAAGGCTATAGTTTGGTGAAGTAGGAAGTTGTTCTGGACAACCAACAAGAAGTTGCAAATTCAACCATTACAAGGCAACAACTTGGTGAATCAAAAACACCAAGATATATATTCAAATAGGTAAGAAACTTGGGTGTAATTAGGTTCATTGATTAAACCTCAAATTGGATTACTATCAAACTCCTTTAAGGCACCATATTTAGTTTAAAATTTGCAAAAGGATATATTGCATTATAGTCTTCAAGTGCAAAAAGGGAAAATTCATTTTAAGGATTATTTGCACATTAAATAGGAGTTGGATATTTTCAAAAGAAATAAAATTATCATCTACCTATTTGCTATCTAGAAATCAAGAAGACTATATCCTACAATATTGATTGTAGTAAAAAAAATTCATAATATTCATTAAGGGTAAATTATAGATTACTCTTAAAATTTGTAGAGATTATTAAGTGCATCTAAAATTATTTTGATATTTCATTTACGGAAGCAATAAGGTAAGATTATTGTTACAACTAAAAGTTCATTATTAATCCATTGGTACTATACTAGTTGATCTCTAATTAGTTACTCTAAAAAAGGTTTAATTTGTGTTTGTTGATTATTAAAGATCAAGGACACAAAAACCATTAGATTATCAAAGTGTCTAGAGACACTATTTGGTGCATATAACCTACAACATTTTGTGGCCCAAATAAGCCATAAAAATCAGATCAGATTCCTCCAAGGAGTGGAGAAGAAAGCCACCATCAAAATCAGCAATAGAAGCTTCAAATTGAGACTTGGTGAGTCTCAGATTCAAAGTGCACTAAAAGCTATTTATAGGAAAAATAGTGCAAAAATTACCTCTACAAAAAAATGCTTCTATCTTAGTGGTTATTAGCTTGGGTTTATTACCAAAGTAACCAAGCAAAGGAGAGAGTTGTCTAGCAAAAGAGACAACGTCAAATCAGCCATTGCCTACTTCAAAAGCTACCATAAAACTAGAGATTGTAAAAGAGGTGCAAAGAGGTATTATATTCTCAAAAGTATTTACATTATATTACACTACTCTAATATTCCCTACGTAGGAAGAAGGATAGGTTTTAGGTGCCAAAAGGGCACACTCTTCACAAGGAGAAAAATAGTCCAAGGTAACCGTGTAAAAGAATTATCCAAGCAAGGTAAAAGGGTCTTCCAAAAGGCTCATATCTTCTATAATTTGGACAGCCAAACCTACAAGCAAACAATACAAATAAAGGAGAAGCATTATAGGGGAATATTATCTACAAAAGGGATTTTTATCACAGGTTGAAAAATAAGGTACAAAATATTATACTAGATGTACATCCAAGGAGCATCATTGGAGTATTTCAAACTCCACCATAGCATTGCTTGAAGCCTTTAAAATCATTGCTCCAAGTTCCCAAGGTGTTGCTCACCATTCCAACTAGAAATAACTCACTCCAAATGCCATCAAATGCATACAACAAAGGTGGAGCTAGTCGTGTTTTATTGTTAATAAGGGTATTGCAAAGATACATTAAAGAGGTGTTACGTAGAAAGATCATGCACAAAGATAAGGTGACACTTGTCACCTAGAAGGAAACCCTAACATTTCCCACATGAGTGCCCATCCGTTGCAAGCTTGACCAAGAAAATGTTACAGGAAAGAAGGTTGGTGTGAGCGCTCATCCAATACTGTAATGCTCATCCTTTACCTGACAAAAATTTACAAGTGGAAATAAGCATATTATCATCCCTCAAGCTCTCAAATATAACCGTCATGGCACTTATCACTCACTTCAAGATTCATCTCTTATTTGAGGCACCAAAGACCAAGGAACAATAGCATTCAATATCAAATCATAGCAACACTAAAAACTAAGTTTGTGGTAGATTTACGTAGCAGCAATAGAATTCATAACAGTATCATAAAGAGAGTATTTAAATCTTCTAGTCAAATCAGTTAGACGTGAGGCATCCACTATCTAAGTATTATTTTCAAAGGTATCAAGAAACAAAACGCCGTTCGAGTTTAAGAGAAGCACTAAAACCTATGCCCATACATTGGAGATAACAGTCAAAAGAGCACTAAAGAGTGTTGTCATCTACATCTAATTAGTAGTATTGTATACATAAAGGTTTGGAATATTACAAAGGTGAGACTTTACCTTATTTCAATTTTCTTTAATTAATAGGAAGATAAAAGGTATAATGTAAGGTTGAAACATTAAGGGAAATCAACCATATTTGAAATCAATATTAAAAGGAAAATATATATTAAATAGCAAAATATTTACAATCTAAAACATAGGAGAAATAATGATTTCTACCTGGATAGATTAAAAATCTAATATTACAAATATCATTTTTTTCTAATATTTCATATTAGGGAGTTATAAGGAATACTACACCAAAGTAGGTAATTGGAATATAGAAACATTAAATATCAAATTATTAAAGGCTATAAAATAAGGTTCTATAAGGAATATCAAGAGTTGGAAACTAATTACTATACTTGTATCAAACTTACATTAAAGGGACAAAAGAAATCCAACAAATAGAACATCATCAAAATTAGAATGTGCTTAAGTTCAATAGGAGAAATAAGGTGTAAAAGAAGTAGATTTTTTCTATTCACAAAACTTTAAAAAATCAACCAAAATTTGAGCTACTATTCTCAAAAGCACTTTATCTATCATTCAACATATCCAAAATTACTAGGGATACATAAGGTATTCTACAAAACTTGATAATAATAGCATTCATTCAAAATTTATCAAGTACTCAATCCATTTGGGAATCATAAGGTGTCTACAAATATTACAAGGATTTTATTAAATCACATCTCTTAACTAGGGATTCATAAGGAAGCCTACAAAAACCTAAGCTCTAAAAAGGTTTTATCAAATCAAGCTCATACACTCTAAAGTAAGGAGTTATAAGGTAGACTACTACAAAGGTTCTATCAAACTCATTCTTACAATCCTAAGGAATAGCGAGTAACACTATCTCAAATCTATCAAGAAGGAATATGGATGAAATAATAATAAATATCTTTATTAACAAAGAATTATTTCATGAAATGGAATTATATTCTCAAAACTTGATAGATACCCTTGAAGGATATGAGAATCTATCAGTTAGTGAAAGGGAGAGATTCTCCTTATTTCTTAAGGAAGCCAACGAGGGTAATTTTAAAGCATTAATTAGTTATCTTCATCAAAACATCTTCAAGGCATGGTGGAATTCACAAAAGATAGTTATATTCAAAACTGAGGAATGTTTTATAATTTACCTATTATTAATTGTATTTGTATTCACTCATCACATGAAGCAAGCTAGCAATACAAATCAATAGTATTGTGATAATAGACTAACTCCTCATGAAGTAGAAATTCCACTAGTATCAATGTAGAATCATAGGAGAAGGAAGAAAATATATGCTAAAAGAGATCTTAAAAAAGAAGACATTAATAGTAAATAAATAATAAAGACTAAAGAACCCTCAACTACAACTCTCTTTGCATCATATGAAGACACTAACTACTTGCTTGATCAGATTACAGTAAGCAATGAAGGAGAATACAAGTTCTATTTTTGACTCCAAGAAGAAGAAGAACCAGCTCAAGGAAGCATACAATGCAATGAGAATTGAAAGAACCAGATCAAGTCAAAGAGCATCCAAGACAAAGAAGAAGATCCATATTGAAGATTTAAATCTTCAATACCCAAATAATGTAATACAAGGGGGTGTTAGAGTTAGAGTATATTACATCATTTGGGTCATGTAAATGTACCACCTTAGGTACATATTTAGAGTAGGAGATTACTTTAGGGGGAATTTAGATAGTTACTTCAAGTAATGTAATAAATGCACAAGTTGCAATGTGCAAGGTGTCCCCTTGTATAGCTAGGTAGACTGTTGTCCAAGGAATCTATATTCCTATATAAAGGATCTCATAGTGGTAGATCATACATCAATTCAATATCAAGTTCTTTTCAATTCCATTATAGTAGATAGTAGTAGTGCTCCTGTATGGATTTCAATGTAGCTCTTTAGATCATATTAATAGAGTGACCATTTCCTCCATACTACATTGTATTTTCATCATTTATATGAATAGTATATTTCAGTCATATCGCAGACTCACTTGCTTTCATATTTATTACATCTTATTAGGAGTTGTGTTAGATCTCTTCAACTGCATATATCCTCAAAAGCTAACATCTTTGTAGGTTAGATTTAGGTAAAACAATATTAGTTTGTCTTGATTTACCTTAGGGCTAGATATCTATAGTACCATCGATGTATTTTTCTTGCATAGTGCCTTTTATATCTGTAGTGATTCCTCCAAATTCTTCATTTGTTAAGGTATGGTAGGACATCCTAGAGATGCATGGTCATAGTAGAATTTTTTTATATGGTCTACCACATTAAATTTTCTAATGGATTGGACCTTCTACAGTATGCTTAGTACCTGTTGGTTTAGGAATCTGTACAATAGGTGGGGAGCTCTAGTCAATTTTAAACTGAGTGCACATTACTTCAAGATTCAGGATCATTCTTTGTAGTGGCCACTAGGAGGTTTTACACATTCTAGCCCAATGGAATAATAGGAGAAACCCTTCTATTAAGATATGCTAGCATACTTTGGGTATTGAAACCCACTTGGTTGATATTCTCTTGATCCTCCATTACCTTCCTCTTAGCATGTATATATAGTTTGATTAGACTTACAACCTCTTAGGTGTTAAAGCAATCACTCCATCAAACATAGCATTAAATTCCTCCTCATCCCAAGTCATTAGATTCTACTCTTGGTTGGTGAAATTTATTCTTAGAAGGGAGATCTAGGTTTGGACAAGGGAGGGATGGTCATGTGCTTTTGGCTCTAGCTCATAGTAATATGTAAATAGTGAATATGTGTACCTTCATTTGGCACTAACATGGTCTACTAAGGATTGCTTTTATGATAAGAATTTAGGGAATAGGCCTTAGGTATGGATACTACCATGTGTTAGTGTCTTCCACATAGTTGTTCTACATGGTTACTATATCCCTAACATGGTTAGGGATACTTTATACAATGGGTTTGGTGCACCTACTATCTATTGATTAGAGCTTTGGGTTTATCCTACATTCTTATGAAAATTAAGGCCTAGATACCAATTTGGAGGAGGCCTATAACCTTGACTATTCTATTAAAAAGGAGTTCTTAGGTAGTTCTAATATTAAAGCCTCTAAGTATTCTTCCACATTTTAAGGGCTATGACCTCATTGGATACTTTAAAAAATAGGTTCTCATGTCATATAGTTTAGATAAGTAAAGACTTGTAGAGTGGTATTGGAGCATAGGGAGAGAGTTCTGAGACTTTACATGGTTTACAATAGGAGTAGGTTGGAAAAGGGTAGGCTAATTAGCTAAAGGTGACTAATAGGGAGGTTGGATGCTTGGAAACATAGGCATAAGAGATCTAGGGGTAGCCTTCCTATTTTTATGAGGTTGTTTTAATCTTGGATGACTATACCATAAGCCATGGGCAGAGATTTTCCTCCCCTGGACTTGATCATCATGGGTATTTTAGAATTAATATATTTCAACTAGTAAATAAAAGTTATACCTATGAAGGATCTAATCTCATTTGGGATTCAATATTAGGTTTTGTGAAACTGGGTGTTGAAATCATCTATTGTCTCCATGGATTCCCTCTTTATGATCATTAGTTGCTCTAGGGGAGACACACCATCTACCTTATCTTTGGATTGATCAACCAATAGGTATGCAAGCTGATCCCAGCTTTTGATATAGTGTGGGGGAGATGTACCACTCTTGCATATTACCTCTAAAAATACTACTAGAAAATATTTTATTCCTTGATATTATGAATCATGCATAGGTTGACCATGTGATGCAAATGTTCCATCAACATAATCACATCCTCATTAATGAAGTAAGGTAGCGATTTGAATGCTAAGGTTGGAATTGGATCCCATGTCATAGGAGGAACAAGTGGTTGTAGAGGACCTCTATTAGTCCAAGCTAGGTACCTTCTCAAGGGTTAGTTCTAATTTATAACTATGTTCTAATGTTGAACTCTTCTTCTAGGTACTTGGATCAATAGCAACACTAGTTCTTGTAGATATTATCTTGCAAAGGATTTAGTAACAAGTATTTTACTCATAAAATTTTGGTCCTTTTGTTATTTAGTAGATTTTCTAGGTGAATGTCTTTGTGCTTCAACAAGCAAAATAATTGATATCTTCACCAAAAAATCAATTAGGTATGTGTGCCAATAAAACTATTGATATGCATAGTGGTTGTTTTTGGGTCCTCTCTCTTTAATGGATTTGATATGTGAATGGTTTGATGATTCAATAAATAAAATATACTGAGATCTTCACCAAATTCACAATCTAGTGATGTTATTTCATGAGGTATATTAAAATTTAGATTCATCCCACTGATCATGCCATTATAACTAGTGTATCCTCAAAATATCACAATCATCCATTATAGTAACCAAATGCACCTAACACCCATGCCTCATGTAGAGCCATATAGTTAGGAAGATCTTAGTCTAGGATGCACTCACAGAGCAACCTCTAGGATTTTATTGAGGATGGTTTCTCATTTGATATGATCTTTGATACTCTACTTCCTAAACTACTTGCTTTGTCAAAGAAAAATGGAGAAATATTGTAGAAAATCAAACCTAATCTAACAAAGGCAATGCACCAAGAACAAAATACTTCTATGCATAACTAGAATGAAATGAATACATGCATCATCAACTAATAGCTAGATAGATGAACACAATTTCAATATAATATAGAAGAATTCATGCAAAAGATATACATAAACTATAGGTTAGATAGAAACTAGTCACAATTTCATGTATATATCATAAACATTTTTTATAGAGATGCTAGACCAAAAGAGACTTGAATGTCATTAATAAAAATGACTCAAGGATCAATTCTAGATACATAGAAAAAAAGATGAAATAAAATGCATACAAGGCTAGGTACTAGGCATGAGTAAGAAATTTCCAATTCCTTACAATAAAAATAAATCCACATTTATAAGCAAAACCAGAGTTTATTTGCCTAAAAACTTGTACAAGAAACCAAAAATTTCCTCCCTAAAATTTAGTAGTAGATTAGTCTACATTCAATGCTACTAGCCTCAATCTTTTTGGAACTAGATATATCAATGTTGAAGTGTTTGAGACCTCTAGAACTAGATCTTCCACCATAATTGTATATACAAACTACTTTTTCTAGAATGGTGTAGGTAGAAAAACTTTCAACCTTTTTTATTTTGTAGTCATTGCCTTTATGAGCCCAACTCCTCCCTTTGCATAGATATTACCTATAATAAAGATCTTTATTCGTCATACAGATTCCTTATTTATTGAAGGTATAAATATGGTGATAAAATTTTGAAAAACCATTGTTACCCCTTCCAAAATTGCAATACATTAGATAGGGCTATTCTCCTTCAATCAAATGATTGAGGAAGCTCTTTGATGCTTCATCATTTTCTATGAGTTGTTGGATTGGTTGATCTCTACCTATTGGTTGCTTCTAAATGTGAAGTGGGAAGATTTTTTGGATGCCCTACATATGGTCATCAAGAGATCAATCAAATATGGAAGACTTGGTCTGTAAGTCAAATAGATGTGAAAGATATAATCTATGGTAATTTACTTTGCACTACTCTGACCAATTGCAGGGGTTGCCTCTTAGTTATTGCTAAAAAGGATCTTGGAGATAATGTAGGCCATTGGCCTCTTTTAGTTATTATTAAAAAGACTATCAAGGATGATGCGAGCCATTGATCACCAAGATTGAGCAGTTTGTAGGACTTTGTGATTTGGGTGTTCCAATCTTCTTTTTGATTTTCCATGGGTTATTGATGTTGAAGAGATTCTTGAGACGATAAGGGCCATCAATCATCTAGATCAAACAATTGGTGGAACCTCATGACTTAGCTATATTAATATTCATTTCAAGTCTCCACGGACTGTTAGATCTTATTTCTTATCAATATCAATGGTGGGTCTCTTCTAGATGGGAACCTTTATGGGAATTCTACTTATTTTTTGGGTCATTGATATTTCTATTATGTGTCTAGTCATTAGCTAATAGTAGGGTTATCCTCTGAAAACTCCTTTGACGACTTCATAAGATAACATAGACCATTGTATGAGTGATCAATGGCTTGTGATAATTTTCCTTATAGAATAAGTGCTCATTATAGATTGGCCAAATTTGATAGTGCATGCCACTTTATCAGATCTATGGACTGCTTTTCCTTTGAAATTCAATGTCTATCATAGATCTAGAAAATTGATAGTACACCTGACTCTAGGGAACTTTTATGGCATTCTAACTTCTTGAATTAGTGTCTGCAATTATCAAAAAATCAAACCATTATTTGCTCTGATTGTCACAGTTGGAACAATCATGCCTTGTGTAGAGTGACACAATAGGCCCTTGATCGAGAGTGTGGGGTTAAACTCAATTGGAGGTCTCTAGGAGTTTTTACAAGGTTGGATCCTTGTTATGATGTGATATTTTAGATGCACTTGAACTTGAGGGAAAAGGGATTCAAGATATGAAAATAAAAAAACAACTCAACAAAAGGAAAACCTAAGATCTCTCTACATAATAGGCCTGAATGCTATGTGCCAGTGGTGAACACTTCCTCTCCTTAATACAAGTAATCTGAGATCATAGTTACCAACATATATGTGTGTAAATAAATGGGTTAGAGCATGAGAACCATATATGGTTAGCCAAAATATTATCACAAGCCTCCCATACACACATGCAAATAAACCCCAATATTTAGATAAGAATTACATACACATATACACATACAAAAATAGGTCAACATGAGAGCCACAGATGGCTAGTCCAAAAATTGAAATGGGCCTCCATCTATCTATCTATCTATATATATAGATATATATATATATGTATATATATATATATATATATATATATATATATATATATATATATATATATATATATATATATATATATATATATATATGTATACATATATATATATATATATATATACATATATATATATATATATATATCTATGTATACATATATATCTATACATATATATCTATATATATATATATATATATATATATATATATATATATATATATATATATATATATATATATATATGTATACATATATATATATATATATATATATATATATATATATATATATATATATATATATATATATATATATATATCTATGTATCATATATATATATATATATATATATATATATATATATATATATATATATATATATATATATATATATATATATATATATATATATATATATATATATATATATATGTATATATATATATATATATATATATATATATATATGTATATATGTATACATATATATATATATATATATATGTATATATATATATATATATATATATATATATATATATGTATACATATATATATATATATATATATATGTATACATATATATATATATATATATATATGTATACATATATATATATATGTATACATATATATATATATATATATATATAGATATATATATATTTTGCAAGGATTGTGCCAGGAGTGAAGGTTTAATTTACCCACAATCCACTTAGGAGCCAACTGCTCTATAAAAGAAATTAAAAAAACTTACAAAATATTACAAATGAAAACTTTTTGATCCTCGACAATTCTAATGCTACTCCTATTTATAGATTACAAAGAGGAGTTCCCTCCAAAAAATAATGTAGAGACTTCAAAATTATTGATACTTTTTGACACCTAGTCATATCTTTATTTAATTTGATCTCCTTGAGGTCTCTAGATTTGGATTTATGAATGTAAAATGGTTATGAGCCCTTGGATGAGTAGCTACCATCATTATTTCCATCTACCTATTTTGGGAATCCTTATAATCTAGGTGTAAAATATTTATTCATTTAATTCTCCAAATCTATGGGCTACTTTTACTATGACTTCCATGTTGTTGTTGTCTTTTCAAAGAGATATGCAATATTCCTTTGCAAGAAAGGACAATAATTTTAGAATATTGCACACCTCAACAATTTATACTTTGGGGTATAAGTGTTTCTTCTTCAGGAGTTTCCTCACCACTTGATATCAAAACCTTAGAACTTTTAATCTTAGGACCTGCATGTCAAAGTGTTTGCTTCTCATCTCCAATTGAGACTAACAAACTTCTAACCTTTAGATAACCTTCACATATGATATTTTCCCTTCGACCCTCAAACCTTTTGATTGAAGTTTTTTTTCGTGCTTGTCCATTGCTTTTGCTTCCTTTTATTGTTGCTAAAAAATGGTGTAGTGAGAAATCACTACATGAACAATGGATACCAAATTAAATTTTTTGGGAGCTCCTTCACACAAAATATAGTGACCATTGTCAATCATCAAAATATGGATGAAGCATGTAACTTCTACTAATTTACCTCCATTAATGTCAGTTTGCAAAATTGGCCAAGGTTGAAATCCCTCCTTGATGTAGTGGATCTTCACTATGATTATTTATTAATGTCACATTAAAATTTAAATTAGAAATAATACATTTTTTTACATAACCATTTTTATTAAAAATATTATGCTACATATATAATTTATATGTGGCTTTTATTAGGGGTCATTTTCATCCAAAAACCAAAATATCACATTTTCTTTTAGGTCAATTAAAACATATGTAGTTTATCCTTTTGTCAAAGATATTATTCATTTCCTTTTCTGTAAAATATACTCTTCATCTTACTCAAATTGCTACATTTCCTTAATTGGCTCCTTGAGATCATTGTCATTAAGAGATAAAATCTTAGTTAGACAATTGCCTTCTAAAGTTTGAGCTTTACTAAGACAAATATCAACACCACTATTGGCTAAATTATCTCCCACCGGATTCCTTCATTATAAATATGCTCAAATTTTAAAGAAATTACCTTCAATAATAGTTGATAAGAACAAACAATACTACTATTTTTTATTCAATCTCCACATCAATTTTTTATAGCATTAAAGATTTTTAGTGAATCCCCCTCAATTAAAATATATCTTCATTTTTTCAATTGTAATTTTAATCTTTGTAAGAAGTGGCCTAGCCTATGAAAAGCTAGTTGAAGTTCCATATGATTCTAAGTGAGGATAATTTTTCCTTCATATTTAAAAAAAAAAAAATCCACCTCACCAGATTTTTCTATATTTTCTTTGAAAGCACCAACAAAATTAATTTTGATAAACCCATTTTCTAGATATTTCTATTTTAACCATAGATCAAAGCAAATCCTTTATTTTAAATGTCATTATTATAGATGACTCTCCCATGTATATTTAAATCTTATAAACAAGTGGATAACACCTCTTTTGCTACACTTAACACTTCCTATGATAAGCACCATTTATAAACATTTGATAACAAAGACAATTATATGGTTCCAAAGTTGGGAATGATTTTGAGATTTATTTTAAAATTTCTATTATTACTTTCAATCCATCAATTCCAAAAAATAATAAAATACCAATCCTCCAAAAAATACATAATTCTTTAGGTTTAAAATAATTTATTAACTCTTTCAATGTAGACAAAGCTACCCAATATGTTCTTATATTTTTTAAAAGTAATCCCATATGTAGTAGAAAAGGGATAATGAAGAAGTAAATAGGTTGATGTTTCTAAATCACTCTCACACAAGGCACATACATATGTATACATATATATATATATATATATATGTATACATATATATATATATATATATATATATGTATATATATATATATGTATATATGTATACATATATATATATATATATATATATATATATATATACATATATATATATATGTATACATATATATATATATATATATATACATATATATATATATGTATACATATATATATATATATATATATATATATATATATATATATATATATATATACATATATATATATATATCTATATATATAGATAGATAGATAGATGGAGGCCCAATTATTTTTTTGTCACCTATTTTTGTATCTCCTAAGTGGTTGTGGGTAAATTAAACCTTCACGGGCACAATCCTTGCAAAATATATATATATCTATATATATATATATATATATATATATATATATATATCTATGTATACATATATATATATATATATATATATATATATATATATATATATATATATATCTATGTATACATATATATATATATATATATATATATATATATATGTATACATATATATATATATATATATATATATATATATATATATATATATATATATATATATATGTATACATATATATATATATGTATACATATATATGTATACATATATATATATATATATATGTATATATATATATATATATATATAGATATATATATATTTTGCAAGGATTGTGCCAGGAGTGAAGGTTTAATTTACCCACAATCCACTTAGGAGCCAACTGCTCTATAAAAGAAATAAAAAAAACTTACAAAATATTACAAATGAAAACTTTTTGATCCTCGACAATTCTAATGCTACTCCTATTTATAGATTACAAAGAGGAGTTCCCTCCAAAAAATAATGTAGAGACTTCAAAATTATTGATACTTTTTGACACCTAGTCATATCTTTATTTAATTTGATCTCCTTGAGGTCTCTAGATTTGGATTTATGAATGTAAAATGGTTATGAGCCCTTGGATGAGTAGCTACCATCATTATTTCCATCTACCTATTTTGGGAATCCTTATAATCTAGGTGTAAAATATTTATTCATTTAATTCTCCAAATCTATGGGCTACTTTTACTATGACTTCCATGTTGTTGTTGTCTTTTCAAAGAGATATGCAATATTCCTTTGCAAGAAAGGACAATAATTTTAGAATATTGCACACCTCAACAATTTATACTTTGGGGTATAAGTGTTTCTTCTTCAGGAGTTTCCTCACCACTTGATATCAAAACCTTAGAACTTTTAATCTTAGGACCTGCATGTCAAAGTGTTTGCTTCTCATCTCCAATTGAGACTAACAAACTTCTAACCTTTAGATAACCTTCACATATGATATTTTCCCTTCGACCCTCAAACCTTTTGATTGAAGTTTTTTTTCGTGCTTGTCCACTGCTTTTGCTTCCACTTTTTACTGTAAAAAATGGTGTAGTGAGAACTCACTACATGAACAATGGATACCAAATTAAATTTTTTGGGAGCTCCTTCACACAAAATATAGTGACCATTGTCAATCATCAAAATATGGATGAAGCATGTAACTTCTACTAATTTACCTCCATTAATGTCAGTTTGCAAAATTGGCCAAGGTTGAAATCCCTCCTTGATGTAGTGGATCTTCACTATGATTATTTATTAATGTCACATTAAAATTTAAATTAGAAATAATACATTTTTTTACATAACCATTTTTATTAAAAATATTATGCTACATATATAATTTATATGTGGCTTTTATTAGGGGTCATTTTCATCCAAAAACCAAAATATCACATTTTCTTTTAGGTCAATTAAAACATATGTAGTTTATCCTTTTGTCAAAGATATTATTCATTTCCTTTTCTGTAAAATATACTCTTCATCTTACTCAAATTGCTACATTTCCTTAATTGGCTCCTTGAGATCATTGTCATTAAGAGATAAAATCTTAGTTAGACAATTGCCTTCTAAAGTTTGAGCTTTACTAAGACAAATATCAACACCACTATTGGCTAAATTATCTCCCACCGGATTCCTTCATTATAAATATGCTCAAATTTTAAAGAAATTACCTTCAATAATAGTTGATAAGAACAAACAATACTACTATTTTTTATTCAATCTCCACATCAATTTTTTATAGCATTAAAGATTTTTAGTGAATCCCCCTCAATTAAAATATATCTTCATTTTTTCAATTGTAATTTTAATCTTTGTAAGAAGTGGCCTAGCCTATGAAAAGCTAGTTGAAGTTCCATATGATTCTAAGTGAGGATAATTTTTCCTTCATATTTAAAAAAAAAAAAATCCACCTCACCAGATTTTTCTATATTTTCTTTGAAAGCACCAACAAAATTAATTTTGATAAACCCATTTTCTAGATATTTCTATTTTAACCATAGATCAAAGCAAATCCTTTATTTTAAATGTCATTATTATAGATGACTCTCCCATGTATATTTAAATCTTATAAACAAGTGGATAACACCTCTTTTGCTACACTTAACACTTCCTATGATAAGCACCATTTATAAACATTTGATAACAAAGACAATTATATGGTTCCAAAGTTGGGAATGATTTTGAGATTTATTTTAAAATTTCTATTATTACTTTCAATCCATCAATTCCAAAAAATAATAAAATACCAATCCTCCAAAAAATACATAATTCTTTAGGTTTAAAATAATTTATTAACTCTTTCAATGTAGACAAAGCTACCCAATATGTTCTTATATTTTTTAAAAGTAATCCCATATGTAGTAGAAAAGGGATAATGAAGAAGTAAATAGGTTGATGTTTCTAAATCACTCTCACACAAGGCACATATAAAATATCTATTATATCCTCTTCTTTTTAAATGATATTTTATAAGAATATTACTTTGGACTATTAACCAAAAGAATGTTGAGGCCTTAGGGAAATCCTATAGTAACTAAACTTTTTTCCAAAGGAAATATTTAGAAGTGGTAAATTTTGATTGCTCTGGATTCTCATATTCTAACTTGATTGAGTATCCACATTTTTTGATAGAATCCAAACCAACTCATCCTTTTATATAAATAAAACTTGATGCATATGTTGAATCTCATTTACTATTGCTTGAGTTCTTCTCCTTCAACCAAGTTACTAATAAAAAACCATGACCTAGACTTGTTGCTCACATTAATATAATATTTGACCTTTGGACCTTCACAAGCTAGACATGCCCAATCCAACAAGTTCTATTTTGAATTAGAGATAGGAGGATAAGTCCTTAACAAAGCATCAAACCAAAAACTTACATAATCTCCTTCACTTAATCAATTGTATACTATTTGGTGTTAAATTCCACGTTGGAAATCCTTTGTGTAGGTTTCATATTTTGAGTAATTTTATTGCATCAATAAAACCTAGATATTTTTAAAATAACATATTTTCCCAACTCTTTACTTGATCTTTGAATAATATCTAGCTAAGTTTTTACCTTAAGGCCAAACTCATAAGTCTAAAATTTTGTATTTCTATCCCTCTAGTATTATTTCCTTTGTAAATCCTATCCCACTTATAGGGAGAAAACCTAAATTTTCCTTCACATACTTTCCAAAGAAAGTCTCTTTTAATTTTATCAAATTTTGATCCTTTTTGTACTAGCAATATTGATAGTGACATCATATAAATAGTGATGGATTGTAATTTTATTTTTATGAGTTGTAGCCTTCTTGCCATGGTTAAAATTTTACCTTTCCAACCTACCAAATGAAATTTTATTCTATCAAAAAATAATCCCAAAGTTCCTTTTTATTTTACCTTTATGAGACAAAAGAATACCCAAATAGGTTGATGAATTTTTTTAATTTTAAACCCTAAAATATCCATAATAATCCATTGTAAATCTAGGTTCATATTAATAAAAATTATTGGATTTTGTAGTATTAACCAATTATCCATTAGCCTTATCATAGAATTATAATATTTGTTTAACTAAAGAATGACTCAAAATAAAAGTATCATCAACAAATTAGAGATGAGATTCAAAGGCAACATTGGTTGTAGCCTAATTACCTTTGATTTTTCCTTTCATTTTTGTCTTTGAGAAAACTCTTCTTCTTTTTTAAATAAAGGGGTAAAAATTTATTTATAAAAATTCTGGATTACAGAGTACAACTGAGCTTCCAACCAGGACTCAAATAAATAGCCAAATAGGATAAAACCACTAGACTATAATGACACCCAAAAAAGACAACAAGAATAAACAACATTAAGTTTGTACATCCTTGTGGATCAACTCCCACAGGCATTGAGGGTCCCCATATGGGAGACTCTCCCAATTATCGATACTCCAAGGATCTAGCAACTCAGAAGCTCTTTTGGCCAGGTAATCAGCAACCACATTCCATTCCCTTGGAATGTGCACAAAGGATATAAATTTGAACTCTCCACTAATTCTAAGAATCTGAGCGGCTACAGAGGCCAACCACCAATTAACTTCCTCCACCATTTTATTGTTTAAAATATTAACCACAATTTGAGAGTCATACTCGCAGATAATCCTATGCCAGCCAAGATAAAACCCCCTTCGCAAGGCCTCAAGAATTGTAAGAGCTTCCATAAAATTGTTGGAGTGAACACCTTTATAAATGGAAAAGAAAAAACTGACACCACTAGTAGAATCTCTCCCAACATCGCCAATGCCAGCATGTCCAAGATTACCCCTGGATGATCCATCAGTATTAATTTTTAAAACTCCTCTAGGGGGTGGCCTCCACCTACCATCTCTCCTAACCTTCTTGCTGAGCTGAGGAACCCTACTAGGGATAGAAGAGTTCACACCATCCCCAAATAGACCAAGGGCTTGATGTACCTTCTCCTCCCTAGAATCCAAAAGAGGGTCCACATCACATTTGCTATGGATGGTTTCCTGAACCATATACATGATCCTTTTCCAGATCTGTTGAACAACCAAATAACTACCTTGAAATATGTCGGTTCCATTTGAGCCAAATTTGCTAGATGATGCAAGAAGGGACCAAATTCCAAGCCACCCAAAGGAAGGGGGCCTTGGCCGGAGGTCTTCCCAGACTACTCCAAAACTCCACCAGGGATAGCACATGAAAACATGGATGGTTCTAGGCGCTCCACCAATGGTGCCAAATGTCTCTGGAAAAGGAGCATTGGAAAAATAAATGAGAATATTCATCCTCATTCTTATTGCAAAGGACACAAAAAGAGGGACCCTAAAATCCCCTCTTCCTCACATTATTCCAAGTGAGGCATTTATTACGAGCTACCAACCAGAGAAAGAAGTTACATTTTGGCCAAGCAAATTTTTTCCACACCTTTTTCCACCAAGTGATAGGAAGACTCCCATACTTTTGCTTATCAAGAACCTGATAACCATAGGCTATCGAGTAGGTTCCCTTAGGATCAGGGTTCCAAGCTAGAATATCTTTACCCATCAATTAAGAACAAGGTCCCCCCATAAGAATAATATCAAGCACCTCTCTATCCTTGGCCAGTCCCCCCTGGGGCCATTCTTGCGGATCTTTCCACCTATACATCTCCATATTTCCAAAAGACTAGATTTTTTTAAATTCCTCCACACGAGACCAACCTGCTTCCAAGAAAAAAATGCTTAGTGAACTTAACCTAGGATATTGATTCAAGATAGGAGGGTGGCCATCCTAAGAATCCTCCCAAAAAAGAGCATTTGATCCCTGATTGCAAATCCAGAACAAACCCTACTTGATTAAATTAGCTCCTCTTTTCAGAGTGTCCCAGATAATTGAACCTTTCCCAACCAAGCTGACTCTAGGGATTTCAACCTCAGAAATACCTCTCAAGTATTTAAAATATAATATTTTAGCCCAAATCTAATCTTGAGAGGTACACCATCTCCAATAAAGTTTTGCAGCCAAAGTCTGCCCAAAAAGAGTTGTCTATCACAACCCAAGGCCTCCCTCTTGCATCGGCCTACATATAGAATCCCACCTAACCAAACTCCATTTAGATTGATCAAGTTTTCTAGACCATAAAAACTATCTTGACAAAGCATCTATGTCCTTGATGAAGTGAGAGGAAGCTATTTGTACAAAACATCTATAAATGGGTAAATCTTGAACAACAGATTTTAAAAGCAACACTCTACCTAAATTGGATAGCCATCTGAAAGTCCAGTGATTCACCTTCCTTCTAAACTTATCAAGCATATACTGCCAAGAATATCTAGGTAGAGGGTGAGATGAAATTGGAATACCAAGATAAATGAAGGGGGGAGTCCCAACCTAGAATCTTAGAATGCGAGCAATCCTGGCTTGAATAATAGGAGGGGTATTAAAGAATAAAATAGAAGACTTGTCCTCATTAATCAAATTTCCAGAAGCACCAAGATATATTTCAAGATACTTTTTAATATTACCAGCTTCCCTGATAGTGGCAATTCCCAACAAAGCAGTATCATCAACAAATTGAAGGTGGGAAAGAGGTGGCAAAATACTATCCCACTTCCACCCCTGAATGAGACCCTACACGACTTGAGAAATCTTACCAACCCTTCCACCATAATGATAAACAAATAAGGAGATAAAGGATCTCCTTGCATCAATCCCCTTGAGGCCTCAAACAACTCTGATGGCTCATTATTAACAAGAACAGAGAATGAGGAAGAAGAAACACAGCTCATCACCCATCTAATCCATTCCTCCTTAAATCCAAAAGCAGCAAGAACTTTATGAATAAAGGACCATCTGACCCGATCATAGGCTTTGGCCATGTCTAAATTAATAAACATAGTTTTCTCCTTAGAAGTTTCCATCGAGTGAATAGCTTCTGTAGCAATAACAACCCCATCCAAGATTTTTCGGCCAACAACAAACCCTCCTTGCTCCTCAGAGATGATTTTTCTCAACCATATCTTTAGCCTCTCAGCAATAATTTTTGTGATGATCTTATACACAACATTGCAAAGAGCAATAGGCCTAAACATATCCAAGGAATTTGCTCCCTCTTTTTTGGGTATAAGCACCACAAAGGTAGAATTTAGGGCCCTTAGCATATGTTTGTTATTTTGGGACTCATGGACCACCTCCAAAAGATCAAATTTGATTAAATCCCAAAACTCTTGATAAAAATCAATCGAAAATCCATCTAGACCTGGGGATTTTCCTTTTTTTCATCTTGAATACAACATTTCCAACTTCTCAAGGGAAATTGGACCCATCAAGGGCTCATTCATCTCCCTAGAAACAATCACTGGAATACAGTTTAGAATAAGATTTTCATTCTCATCATCTGATAGAGAGTCCTCCTTGAAGAGAGAGGAAAAATACCTCTTAGTCTCTTTTGAAATATCCCTGAAAGAAGAGAGTAGGTCACCCTGAGAATTCACAAGAGAGGTAATCAGGTTACCATTACGGTGAGCCTTAACTGAGTTATAAAATAAGGTTGTGTTCCTATCCCCTTCCTAAAGCCAATCTACTTGAGCTTTTTGTTTTCGAAAAATTTCTTCCCCTAGTTCCCATTCAGCAAGGTCTTTCGCAGCCTCAGATTCCTCAAAAATAAGCTCCTTCGTGAATCCTTGATCTCTAATATTCCTTAAAGATTCTTCCATCATCCTAAGAGCTGCCAACTTAGCCAAGGAAAGGTTCCCAAAATTTAGTCTATTCCATATCTTCAATTTATGTTTTACAAATTGTAGGCACTTCATAAAGGAATACATAGCGGTGTCATGAGGAGGTTTGCCAGTGGTCCACCAGCCTCGCATGAAATCATGAAGCTTAGGATCACGAAGCCACATAAGTTAAAAATTAAAGGAGAGATTATTTTTTAGCCCTAACTCCAAAGTAGAGAGTTTGATAGACCAATGATCAGATCCCCTACCCTCCAAAATCATAGAACTAGAACCTATGTTATTACCCATCCAATAACAAGATATCAAAAACCTATCTAGTCTCTCTGATATGGAAGCTTCCCCACACCTTCTATTGTGCCAAGTAAAGATACCATTATCTGGCTTGATGTCAACCAAGTTTAGGGCCTGGATATGAGCACTGAAGATAGAAGAAAAATGCTTGAGACGGTCCACCCCACCACTTTTCTCCTCTATACAAGTGATAGAGTTGAAGTCTCCAGCCAAAATCCATGGGTACAGGGGAACCAAACTTTTCACAAAGAAAATGTGATTCCAAAAATTCACTTTACCATTGTAATAAACATGAGCATACATATTTGTAAGTAGGATGATTTCACCAGATTCATTATCATTCCCGACCATTGAAATAGACCATCTGTTGGAAATCCAAGTAAGAGGGGATATCTTAACAATATCCCATAAAAAAGTGACGCCATCAACATATCCACATGCACCAATACACTGGCATTACCCGCTTCTCCTAGCATTACCCACTTCTCCACAACTTGGGAGCAATATTGAACATACTATCAATAGCCAATTTAGTCTCCTGAATAAACACCACATCCGGA
Organism: Wollemia nobilis; assembly: GCA_028583015.1. Lineage (NCBI taxonomy): Eukaryota > Viridiplantae > Streptophyta > Pinopsida > Araucariales > Araucariaceae > Wollemia > Wollemia nobilis. The sequence goes on from JAQPPZ010002515.1 coordinate 3,833,825, forward strand.
GAATGCACACGAACCAAATCACGAATAACTTTTTATCTGGGGATGCTATTCAACCCCCTTACATTCCATGAGAGAATAATCATTTTTGGAGGTTATAAAAATGGGAGTCCAATGTTCTCACCAATCCTGACTCCACCAAAGTCTCCCCCATTAACTTAATTTTATCCTGGTCCTTTTTTTGACCCACCTTCATATTATTATCTAAAAAAAAAAATTTAATTATTTTTTACTGCAATCCCAACACCGTAGGATTTTTGCAGTCCAAGGATGACTGCATCAGTGCCTGAGTAGGATAGGACATAACTAAATTTGTACCACTTTCCAAAATAGTTTCCCTTATAGGGCTAGACCCAACCATGTCCCCTATACTCAGATCCAAAGCCCTTTGTTCTTCATTTAAACCCCCTAGATCTGATTCCTTAAGTTCCCCCTCAAGAAGAGACATCTGATTCGACCTTGTTATATTTGCATCAGGTAGCGACATTTCAGGTATCTCCATGCATTGATCAATATCATATAATATTTCAAAACGATTGAGTAGAGCATTTGGCTGGCTATCCTTAAGGTCTTTGTTTTCCCTTTGTCCTCTTTTTCAAGATTTTATCGAAACAAAACCTTCCTTATCTCGTTCCCCTTCCTTTATCGGGGCTTTTCCTTTATCCAAACTTTGTCCAGAATGAGAGGGCCTAGGATTTTAAGCCACAAGTGAGACAAACTTAGGATATTTTCTTTACAGGTGGCCATATTCATGGCAAATCTGGAAATGAAATGGAAGAGCTTCATAGTCAAGTTTTTGAACCCATGTAGTTGATCCAAATTGTATTTCAATAGAATCTGGAATAGGATTATTTAAGTCAATTTCAACACAAATATGAGCAACAGAGATTACCTTTTTATCCATTGTCTGTTGTGACGATCCAACCGACCTCCAAAGCAGAAGCATTATCTTATGCAAGATATCAGTTCTCCAGAATTCCAATGGGAGCCATGGAAGCCACACCCATACTAGAACCCGTGACGGCTTCCCCTCTGATGGGTTGAAACCCACATGCCAGGGTTTAATAAATAGTCCCACCTAATTATAGAAATAAGTACCCCCTTCAAATTCTTTGTTATAATCTATAATACAAGAGAAAACCACCATAAAATAGTTGTTCACACTTAGCATCACCTCCACATCACCTTCAGGATTCCATGTCTTCCTGACCCAAACCTCCACAAAGGGGAGAGAAATTTGGATGCTCAAAAATTTTCCAATAAGGGCATGTTTGGTTAGATACTCCACATCTTCTGCCATCGAGTCTGGTTGAACCACTAGAACTAGCCTGGCTTCACATCGTTCCAAACATCCATTGTTCTTTAACAAGCGATTCCCGACATGCACTGGAAAATATTGTTCCTTCTAGTCATTTTCAGATGAAAAAATATCACGAGCATGCACTCTCTATGTCAAAACCGATGCCATCACGACATTCCTCCAATTTTTTAGACCTCCTCCGAAAGTTGCTGCCATCCTCGCAGAGCAATTTTTCTTCATCAAACCCTAGAAGAGTAGTTTTTCCTCATCAAACCCTTGAGAAAACTCTTCTTAATACCTCTACAATAATAATAAATAGATAAGGAGATGGTGGATCACCTTGGTAGAGTCCACATTATGACTTAAATTATCTAGTAGGGTAATCATTTATTAAAATAGAATATTTTAGAGTTATATAACAACATCTAATCACTCAAACCAACCTTGATCAAAATTAAACTTTTGAGAATATCATGTAGATAACTTTAACAAACCCTATCATATGATTTGTTTATATTTAATTTCATTAAAATACCTTATTTCTTCCAACCCTATCATATGATTTATTCATATCTAATTGCATAAGCATACCTAGTTCTTCACCAAATAAAGACAATGTTTGGACTCTTGTATAATTATTACACTATCAAGAATTTGCTTACCATTAGAAAAATCATCTTGTTTCTTTTTTTTGGTACTTGGATTGAAAAACGGTTTTTTAAAGGGCTTCAAAACCTTATTACAAAGTGATTACAAAAACTATAATGTCCAAAGACAAACAAGGAAGGTCGGGGCATTCTAGAAGGGTGGTCTCGAACCCATACAAGAAAAATCAAATCAACAGGAAGAAGGTTTCAATGGGACAATAATGAATTCCAAAAATTAAAATTTAAACTCAAAATCCCATCTAAAATCTGAGTTGGCCAAACCACGAGCAAAGAGGAAACCTAGAAACTGGAAAATTAGTACAAATAAATTAAACTAAGATTTCGAGGTTCCCGCCTAATGGAATCCCGTTTGGGATGGGCCTGGGAAGAATGAAACAAGAATCCCACCTGAAAAATGAGTTGGCTAAACCATGAGCGAAAATCCCAACAACTGGTAAAGAAGGAAATTCAAATTAAACTTAGATTTTAGGATTCCTACCCAGGAGGGGCACAAGAGGGAATCCCACCCGGGAAGGGTCTAGGAAGCGATAAATTGGAAACCGGTAAAATGAAAAATAGGAAAACTAGATTTGAAAAAAAATTCTAATAGAAGCTCAGGTAAAAAATCAAGAACAAAGAAATCCCATCTGGGATTAATCATCAGGTAGTAACTACAGCAAAGGAGGATCCCATCTAGGAAGGCACATGATCATCATAGACTATCCTAGCAAGAGAATATCGCCCAAATGCATAGGAAAACTAGACTAGTCCAGAAAATAAAATCATGACCAAGAGTGAAACACCAATCCCACTCAACTTTGGAAAAATATTACCCATAAAAATAAGAAACTTTCTCCAAGCAAGCTATCAAGTAAATTTAAAACCCTATCTATAGCAAGAAGAATCCCACAAACAACTAAAATAAAAACTAGAAAGCGGATCAACATACACTAGAGATCTCGATATGCCCTGAGATCTCTCTATGAAGGAGACTAAAAATCCAAGTTGAAGGGAAAATATCCAAAGACACCAGACACCAAGATAACCCATGATTGGAGCTAAATTAAACATAGGTATTGCCAAACATGGTCTAACAACTATAGTAAACGATGAAGCACAAGGTCCCAACCCCAAGATATTTAAAACTACAAAATCGAGCCACCAATAGACGACCACCCACATTAGAAAAGCACACAGCCCCACCAAAGTCTGCATAAGGATGAAACCACCAAATCCATAGCCACATTTGTATAAAAAAGCACAAGGTCCCACCCCAAGACTGAAAGGAAAAACTGTAGCAAAAGGCTCCATCGAAACACCCAAAAATAGAAAAACACTAGATCTGCTGAGATATCCTAGAGGTATTGCAAATTTAATTTATAGTAGGAATGGATGACCATCTACAAACACTAATCACGGGGTCCCCTTGAATCCATGACAAAAATAGATAGTGATCCCAAGCAACAAGAATAGGTAAAAAAATTCCAAACCCTCTTTCGAAAGCCATAGTCCCAAAAATGGGCTAGCTGAAAACCAAACCAAAGGCACTTGGGATAGGGACTCTAGGACAATCCAAACAGCTATGAAAATTTAGTCAAGCATGGGAAACAAGCCTAGAAGATCCAGTGGATCCCATGGGCCTAGAAAAGATGCAGGCTAAGACCAAGGGAGTGGGCTAATCGGACGGGTTCATCCAATCGGGGCCAATGGGATAGGACCATCTTGTTTCTTTGAGATAACACAATCTCTAATGATTTTCAATCTATTTTCCATAATCTTTGAAATGATCTTATAAATCATATTACAAAGGATTATCGGATGAAAATTTTCAAAATATTCTTTCTTGCCTATCTTAGAAACTAATGTAATAAATGTAGCATTGATCTCATTGTATCCTTCCTTTTTTGGGCTAGTTATAGCTAACATATCACTCTTCAATAAATCCCAATTTTTTTAGAAAGATAATTATATAAAACCCATTGGGGCTATGTGCCCTTGTAGGATGGAAAGAGAAAACTACTTCACGTAGCTCCTTCATAGATATTATTCATCTTTCTTTGATTTAATCCCTATGTGATTATTAATGAAATATTTTATAAAATTTTATCTTATGCCTTCTTATATTGTCCAACATTTAACAAAATATTTTTGAAATAATTAATTACTTCCTTCCTGATATTTTTTCTTCCTCAATATTTTTTCCATCTAGAGTTAAAATATTTTTGATGCAATGAAAGAAATTTTATTTTTGTTATAGCATCAAATTTATTGGTATTTTTATCTCCTTCCTTGAGCCATTTCTTCCTAGAATTTTGGAACCAATATGATTCCTTTATAAATGTATTATGATGATCAAAAAGTAATTATTTTTCTTGCACACAAGAATCCTAGTGATTTATATTATCTTTTGTAATTTTTTGAGCTCGTATTCAATTTTCTTCTTTTCTTTAAAAGTTTTACCAAAATATTTGTAATTCTAAATCTCTATTTACCCCTTTACATATTTTATTTTTTGAACAAACCTATACATACACGATCCTTCAAAATGTGCTTCATGCCACCATAACATAACCATTTAGAAGAAATAAGGGTCTTGGAGTGATATAGACTATAAGCTAATTGGTTTTGGATGACCATCATTTAATCAAATATTAAAATAATGGGTTTGTGATCTACACTAATCACAATAAAATATTTGAAGAGATGGTATACCCTATTTATAACCATGTGTTGGATAAGAAAAATCTATCTATGTATATTAAATATTTTAAGGAATAACATCCCAAAGACCATTTAAATTGACAGATGAAGTGAAATATTACATTTATTTGGACCAACTAATAATATCACCCTTCTTTTCTAAAGGAAACAAAACCACGTTAAAGTCACCAAAAAATTCCATAAAGCACAAATATATTTTTTAAATTAGTGATATGGGGTTGAAACGTGACCCACCTATATTATATCACCACCACATAGTGGTACTAAAACAATTTGGATATTATGCATGTATCACTTGGAAATATTCAAACCTCAATGTATGATATGTGGGGATGGAAAAAGAATCACAAAGTTCCTCTTTGTGATGCTTCCCTCTCCTTTCCCACTTTGAAAATAGTGATAATTTATGAGCTTAATATATAGGATTTAGTGGATTAGTTACAGAACATCTATAATTCTTGTAATATTTTCTTGATAAAGCTTAACCTTAATATGGTCCTAGTTAGCTATAAATGCATTACACAATACAAAAATCAAGATATAATAACTAAAATATCTTTGATTTTGATCATGAAGTAAAGATGATTTCCTTATTTTAAGAGCAAGGGTTCAAGGATAATGCAATAAAACACGTTGATGCAACTATATTAAATTTTATTTTCAATGACAATAATATTAAAGGTGGTCCCCTAATGATTAATGCTAACAATTTTAGTTTATTTCTATTTTGTCCTTAATTAGTAAATAGAAATATAGAAAAAAGAAATAAATATAAAGCAATTCAATAGAAAATCCTAAGACCTATATGGTAAAAGTGAAGAGATTGGATTAGATAAATCTAATTCTTTTACAATAAAGGCAAAAGCACTTATGTTTTGCAAAAGAGTTTTTTGTCATGTGAAAGCATTGATGGTGCTACTACTTCTTAATGGTACTTTTTTTCACCTATAAAATAGACATAAAATAGATGGATTAGTTGTAAAGGGGTCTTCCTAAGTTCAAGGAGAGTATGTGGCTTCCTTGATCAACACCAAACCCTTCTTTAGAGATTATATTAAAAATTTATAAATGATAAGAAATGTGATTGTGTGCTTAGTGGTAAAAGTGCCACTAGGTCTAAAACTAAGAGTAATAATGCATCTGAACCTACAATTTAACAACACTTCCACTTAAGTATATAACAGAACGATACTTAGATATATGATTTTTTATAAGTTATGCAATGAGGTTATTCGACTAGGAGGTGCAAAGACCCTGATAAATGCATATGATGGAAAAATTACTTATGCAAAATTTAAGCTAAGGATGCAAGAAAGCAAGATGGATAATAAATGCAAATATGATGAACAAAGAAAAGTTAGTATCTAATGATAAACAATTATATATATAAAAAAATAATTAATAAGAAAATCTAAGGGGAGAGAGGACAACTCAAGGAAACTTATAGCTCCAAGATGCTAAGGTTAAGATTCCCTTATGTTGATGATTCTTGATGAGTTTGATTGTTTCTTGAGGATGCTTGATAGCTTGATATGCCTTATAGATTGAGAGCTTGAGAGGTTGATATGATTTTTGTATGTTCTTACCATTCTTGAAGATGCATTTTTGTGAACTTTGATAGAGTTATATTGCATTCCAAAGTCCATATCAATTAGGTTTCCAAAGTGTTGGTTTTATAGGAATCCATGGAACCATGGAGGGATGATTGCATTAAATATTATGGGATTAGTGAAGATAATATTTTGGATTAGTATTAAGATGCCATTAATGGATGGAAGATTGAGTATGAAAAAATTTGGGCTTTGGGTATCTACTTCGATTGTCAATCAAATTAAGGTGATTGGATCCGTTTATGATGGCTAGATTGGAAGGTACTAACTATCCTTATTTTATTTTTTTGGTCTTTAATAGTTAGTAGCACTAGAGGCACAAGCATTAGCAATGCTAATGCTCTAACAATTTTCCCAAGATGATTATTTCTAATCAAATTGGGAAAGAAAAGTTTAAAAGTCAGAGTTATGAAAAAGTACTACAAAGGAGAAAAAGTATTGTCAATTCTTTAGCTCAAGTACTGATGCTTTTATTTTTGAAGCAATAAATAATTTTAATTTGAGCTTGAAGATATTGTTTCAGTTTGGATGCTTGATTATATGAATGATAAAGGTGTTGGTCAGTTTATAGATTTGATGATGCACTCAAAATTAGGTATCAATATTTTCCCTTTTTTTTATTCATTTATTGAATGACGAGTGACTCAAAAACTAACATTAGTACCCTAATTTTGAGACAAATAGAATTTGTGTTGCTTAGGTTTAGTGATGCAATACGACTAATTATTTTTTTATTTGATGATAGGTGATGTTAAATTTTGTATTTTTTGATGGCATTAAGTGTTGTCATACCCTAATGTGTCTTAAGTTTTGAATGGAAGATCAAGTTGGACCATGGAAACTCAATGTGATCATGATTCATGCCATTGCTATGATAAAATATTAATGAAAAATAGTAGAAATTATTGAGTAAGGGTTAGGGGTAAAATGGTTGGGGGCATAGAAAAATTATTTTTACTCTAGAGGAGAGAAGAAAATGAGTTCTAGAGCCCTATTTATTGCTATGATTTTTATGGCACATCACATGTGACCACCATACCAAGTAGACTAGGTGAACCACCATACCAAGAAAACTGGGTGAACCACCCTATTGCTAGAGTGAGACCATATGTCAAGGTACAAACTCAAAAACTAGCTCAAATTTTTTATTTTTATCTCAAGAAGCATACCCAAGAAAAGGTAGCACTTTTACATGTTGGTAGTGCTTTTATGACAGTGCTTGTGCATGCCAATGGTGCTTTTGCATATTGACAATGCTTTCACTATGTGGCATTGTTTTTACCATCTAGATTATTCTTTCACCACTTGGTGGTGCTTTTTATACACAATGGATATTTTGTTAAGGGGTAGCACTTTTGCTTTCTCTTACTTTAAATTTATTTTTTAATGTGCAAGCTTTGTAGCTAATGAGTTTAATGGTTTGATTTAGTTTTAGGAGAGACTATAGAATTTGGATGATAAACAAATATGGTCATATTCACTAAAGGCCATCCAAGAGTTTTTGGGATTTGTAGACCATGCACTACCAATGGCAATAGGGATTTATATCATAGCCCTACTACCAAAGGTTAATTTTGATTGACTTCTATTGACATATTTGGCCAAGAAATGATATTAAAAAATGAATACTTCTAGTTTCAATGCAAATATATCACCGTCACATTAGAGGATGCATGGTGGATACTATGTGTTCTAAATAGAGAAGCATTGGTCTAAATTAGCTAGGACCAGAGGAGTAAATTGCACCAATTGACAAGGAATGTGGATTATGGCATTGACATCAATGCCATCTATGCAAGAGGGTTCCTAGATCAATAGGACATATTATATGTACCTTAATGCCAAAATTCCTCATTAGTGACACCAGGAGAAGGGTGATGCAATGGGGATGAGGAATGTGGTGGGAAAAATATGAGAGGATCAAATAAGATTCACCTAGGACCTAAGAGGAGGGAGAAGCATCTCATATTGTACACTACTCTAGGTATGGACCTAAGATATTATAACTATCATGAGACCACTAAGTATGCAAGGGTAGGTAGAAATCCCTAAGACATAGGTGAATTATAGATGGGATCACCATTTTGAGGAAGGCAGAGGCCCCATCGAAGATGTTAAAGTGAAAAAAAAGACTATTAATGAATTGCACTAGGATAAAGTCATCTAGTAGCCTTACATAAAATATCGTGAGTGGTAAGAGAATGCCTTCTAGCTAGCTTATTTTAAGTGAGTTAGGTGACTAGTGGGATAATGGGTAAAGTGAGAGCTCTTCTATTTTGACCATGTGGTCTTTTAGTTCATCATGTGGTAGTGGAACTTAAGGGGACCTATGAGGTATAGAAATACCACATAGGAGAGGCAGTTTGAACCATAGTCAGACCCAAATTTCTACCTAAATATTGATATTGATGATCTGGTGATACCAAACATAGGTAGAAATATTTTTTATATGAGTGACTATTATTGGCGATGATATTAGACCACACATTTGAGAGTGGCCATCATCAGCCTACAAATATGGGAGTAGATGAGGCTAGGGAAATAATACAAAATGGTACAATGAGTAATGCCACCCCTAGTGAGGCAATATAGAGAGTAATTTCATCAAATATAGATATAGATAAAAAAATAGTAGCAACACCCTCATCACCACTACTAATGATCATGGAGGCAAGAAGGGACATCCTAGTAGGTAACGTGTCTAGATTATAGGTTACACTAGTAGTACAAATGATAGATAAGGATTAATTGATAGGGTATATTATAGTGATGCAAAAAAATAATCTAGGGTCTAACTACAAAGAAAGATGCAACAATAATAAAGGATATGATATCAAGGAGAGCTAGTGATAGCAAGATGGCATAATTATTTTTGGATTAGATGGTTGTGTCCCAATAGAAATATATAATAGATTTGGGTTGTGTATAGGTGGGCCTAGAGACAAAGATTAGATGGGTGACATACTATCAAACTAGATATCATATAACAATCCATTGGAGCATCACCTACTTAAACCTATAGGGACATGGACATAGACACAAACACACATGATTCATGATGTATTAGTCATAGAGGTTAGGATGTCACTGCCAGAAAGAGGACGAGGAGGGAAAACAAGAGCACTATATATAGGATCACATAGCTAGCTATCCATGCTAGGGCCAATTTTGGTTGTTATTTATTGGACTTTGGATGTACCATATGATGATGTATAATGTATTGTATGATGTAGCATTTATGTGATATACATATATATTATGGTAGTTTTTTTATTAATGATGAAAATAGGGGTTTTTGGAGGGGTCCCAACCATTTTACATAGGAAACAAAAACTTCCAGATAAAAATATTAGATCAAAGAACAACATGAAAACCAACATAAGAGGCCAGCAATAAAATACTGCAAACAAAACAAGAGAGCGGAATGGCTAACTAATATTTTGAGATGTTAGCATTGAACTCCAAGTCTTCATTCTTCCAACACCACCTAGGAGTCTTGATCTTCATCTGTTGAAGAAGAAAAATATTAGGATTATTCAATTTTCTAAATCTTTTAATGGCTCTCTTCTTATAAGGGGCATACATCCCCAAAATGTTCCAACATATATGATTGGAGTTACAACCTTAATTTAAATTTAGGAATTTTTGAGTGTCATTGAAAATATCCTTTGAAGTTTTCTTAGTTCTTGCCTCAGCTAATGAAGATCTCCCCATCTTGTTTTTATTGCCTAGGTCAACAATCTTCCTTGAATATTGTGTCTTCCTCATCAAAGGAGTTTCCTCTATATTTTTTACCTATGCAACTTTACCCTTAGTATGAAATAGTTCCACTATTTGAATATTTTCCTTGCCTGATATCTAGACCTCAAGAGTTAACTATGGTTCGTGCTCAAAACTATGAGCCAAAATTAACTTGCCCTTTGAAAGGTCTTCCACCCTACTGGCCTATTGAATTCCTTGGGACTCTTTTCTCTGATATAGTTTCTTATACTCTAAAAAATTCAAAATTTTAATAGCCATTAATTATTCTCTAGAATCATAGATGTCTTCTATACCTTGATCTTGATTACCCTCTACTAGGTGATCCTTTCCTTGGATAACTAGTATGTCCTTTTATAGACATCCCTCCTGAGTATTACTGTCTACAACCGAATGGGGATCCATTAACTTCTCATTTAAAAGCACCTTCTTGTTATTTGTATCTACTTCTATCCCTTTAGATTTATTCTTATGGGTATCACAACAAGAACTATCCCCTTCCCCATTTGGGGTTTCTTGGAATTTTGGTCTTGATCTTTCGATTGGGGATGAGAAACCCTCTTTTTCTAGAATTTCACATAGTCCCTTGCATCAAGGTAGGATTTTCCCATATGGTCAAACTTATTACATATGGAGCATGAAGTAGGAGGGTTTTCATATTTGATCTTTTGGTCCCACAACCTCAAATATGAGATTAGCCTTATAGAGGATATAAGTGGCTTGTATAGGTTAACATTCACACAAAATCTTGCATGAGTCAACCTAGTTTTTGCTTTGGTAGTAAAATCCATCACTATGGGATATCCAATGGCCTAGAAATTCTTTCCAAAATATTTGTGTTCTAAAATTCAAATGAAAAACTTGGAAGCCTTACCCAAATAGGGGCCATATTCATGACTTCTTTGAATGGGTTGAAAGAGATATCCCATTTCTTAAGTTCTAAACCTCATATTTCATAAAACCACAATCCCTAAAGCATGATGTGCATAATATCCTTAAAGTTCTATAAAGAAAACAACAAGGTTTTTGGATTTCCATTTATCAATTGCCCACTTCCTGATAGAATCCATATTAGGTCTAGTTTACCAATTGAGCTATTATATCTCTTCTTAATAAGACTCATGGCTAATGGATGTGGTATGTAAATACATATTGCATCATCCTATTCGATAGGATAAATATCAAATTTCTCATGCTAGAAGCATGGGCCTTGGACAAAATTCTTCCAAGACTAATCCCTCACCACGGGCTAGATCCCTTGATAGGCTCTCTTATCATAGGCAATAATTCACCTTTTCCTACCACAACAAAATTTAGAAAAAATTAAGTCAAACTATCCTACTATACTCCAACATGATCCTAATATTTATTTTAGGCATCCATGCTAATCCCTAAATTCCTTTTTCATGATTTTATCCTAACAAGCTCCAAAATGAACAACTTGCTCTCAAAACTAGCATCCTCCTCCATCACACCCCAGATATGTTGTCAAAGCTCACTAGATCTATCACTATCAAAGCTCACTAGATCTATCATTATCAAATCTCATGAGGTCTACCATTTCTAAATCTCACCAGATCCATCGCTGCCGAAGCTCACTATATCCATCATTGTCAAAGCTCACTAGATCCATTGCTACTAAAGCTCACTAGATCTGACACTATCGAAGCTCACCAGATCTATTGTTGCCATATATGATGGTATTTATTAACTTATGATTGGTGTAATTAATGTTATTAATTCATATAATGATTTTATGTTATGTTTTTAAATACTTTATGATTTTATGTGATGATTAATAAATACTTATGATGAATGATGTATAAAGATATGTCAATTTGAGTAATGATGTTTAGATTATATGACATGATTGATTATTATTTATATGGTTTTTAATAATTATTCTAAGATGATTTATTGTTAATTTGAATGAATGATGCATGATTTGATTATAGTTAAATATAATGATGACGTAATGAATAGACAAGATTTGACATTATTGATTGGTTATGATGACTTGGATTAGGGATTGTTTGGTTGAATATAGATGACTAGCTTGAGATAGATGATGAGAGGATGATGCATGATTGAGCTTTCAAAATATATGTTCCCAATGGGACTTTGGATAATGCCTAGAGGCATTGCCATAGTATAATTATATATAGTTATATAAGGGAATGTATTTGCATAAGGGGACTTTAACATAGATAAAATATTTATCCAAGGGAATTTTAGCTATGATAAAAGAAATATACACAATTATGTACAATTATATACATGGATTTACTCAAGGGGACTTTAGTTATACAAAATATGTATACCTACATACAAATAATGATTAGAGATTTTCTTTGAGGAGAACTTTAGCTTAGATACAAAATATAAATAATATATTATATTTGGTGTCCCTAGGCAGGTATGAGAGGGATATTTTATTATTTATTTAAAGCTATAAAATAAATTTTCCTTTAAAAAAATGTTTAGAGGACTTCTACTTTACCTAGAGGACTTCTAATTTAGCTTTGTCTAGAGAAATAATAATTTAGATTTATCCAAAGGTAGTTCTAATCTATCTTTTACCAAAGGACTTCGTATTTAGCTTTTCCATAAGGACTTCTAAATTAGATTGATTTTTATCATAAAGAAATATTATAGAATATTTTTAGTTTGATGTGACAATGGATAATGCATCCAAACTAGGAGGATAATCTATTATCAACATGTTGCCCCTGTGCATGGTAATACATAGACAACAACAGACAAGATGATCAATGTTACCATTAACAACTACAAACCTTATAGTATTCATCATGTAGTAGAAGATTGGAGAGATAAATATTGAAATCAACATCTGGGTTTCAACATGACCAAAATGATTATATGGTCCAATTGACATTAGAGTATTATCTAATCATAGACTAAAATATCTAACCCAACTATAATTATCATATGTCAAAGGGATAAGATACAAGATGTATGTAAAAATTGGAGTGTATGAGATAATATGTGTGATACGATGAATGCATTGTTCTTATATTCCTATTTATGAGTAGGGATATGTATAGAAAGATAAGAAAAATAGGATTAAATATTGGCCAAATACAAACAAGGTTATGCTAATAAATACAAAGAATTTCTTGCAAGAAAAAATATATTTTATTTGTGCCAACTGTAATAGGTTTTAGTTTATATGTCAAGAGATATATGATTAGTTTACAAAATTATACAAGGTAGGATCCACTCACATTAGTCACTTAGTAAAATAAGAATAATCTATCATAACTAGGATCATCATTTGCATGTCATTGCATATCCTTACCTAAATATGTAACATGTACTCCAAGTAGAGATAAGCATGTGCATGTAGGTGGGAAACTAAAAGAAAATAGGTAGTTGATGTAGACTTAGATATAATATCATTTGAGATGCATTATATTAATTTATTATTTAAGTTTTTGGTCATCAAGTGTATAGACACCTAAGTAGTCCTTGGCAGTTATGATGTATCGACCTAGCCAATTGGGCTCAAATTTACCTTTGAACTTAGTTTTGATGTTGTTATTTTTTAGATTATCTTTGAGGATGAGATCACCAAATTTAAAAGATCAATATTGTGCCCTTTTATTATAGGTATATTTAAGCCTTTTTTGGTAGAGCCTAAATTTTTTGAAGGTATGGATCTACTTTTCCTCAGGTAGTTCTAGTGGGCTAAGATGGACAAGATGATATTAATATTTGATATAGGTAACTTAAACAAAATGTGCATGGAATAAACCTCTAGATCAAAGGGTAAAACTACTTCATTTCCATAGACCAAAGCATAGGGTGTCACAATAGGGGAAGTTCAATCAATAGTGTGATATGCCCATAAGGCAGGATACAACTAGAGGAGCCAATCTCTACCAGTTTTGCTAACAAGCTTCTTGAGTATTTTGATAAGATTTTTTTTAGAAGCTTCATATTTGCCATTGCCTTGAGAATAGTAAGGCATAGACCATTTGTTATGAGGACATCTAGTTAGGCTTAGTCTTACTTATTTTATTGCACCTAGGATTATTTATTTTATTGCACCTATGTAACAACGTGAAACTTCACATTAAAACTCATGTTGGATTATTTTTTTAGGTTATTGTGAGCTTATTATAGAGATAGGATTCATTATAACTCCTTTAGTTTATTTTTAGCAACTAGAATATTAGAGTTATTGTTTGCATCTTCTAGTTATTTTTGTTATCTTCAAACTTTAGTGCTTTGTTGCATTTGGAATATTCCTTGTAACCTTAGTCATTCATGCTTATTTAAGCACTATTTTTAATGAAATATTTGGTTTTATTTTCAAAACCTCATAATTGGTATCATAGTTTGTCCCTTCCTACACAAAGCCTAAATTTTGCAATCCCCCTTCCCTTCTTGGCAATGCCATTTTTATTATCATTAAAATATAGACATTTGAAGCTTAGCACATCTTAATACAAGCTTTAATATGAGAAAACATGAAGTGGAAATATTGCATGCAACACCCCATACACAATATTAGATGATGATAAACATTCTATTGCCATTTGTGTACATGGTATATTGTTGACTAGAATTAGACACGATCACGTAAATGTCAATATGAGAAGACATTCAATATACACAATTCCTACTCTATTAAATTAGCTCCCCCATAGTTCAGTAGTCTCTTGGCACCAAAAATATACTTTTCTAATAATCTATCAATTAAATTTATTATCTGAGTTTGAACCAATAAAAACCCCTCGCATATGCAGATATAATGATCACTCAACTTTAACATTAACTCTTCTTTTTCTTTGTGTTGACAAATACCATGCACACACAAAATTTTGCAAATCCATCTAAGTGTCGAAGAGGAGCTTAAATTTGTGGATGGAGTAGGATCCATGTCCACATTGCATTATAGCTTGTTTATTCTTTATGTTATTGTTTATGGTTTTCTAGCATGATCTTATTTTGGAAGAGAATTTATGACCTAAACCTTTTCCTTCTATTCTGATGACTTTGTGTTTCTTTGAATTATAATGACCTAGAAGATTGTTCTATCATAGAAACCGCCTACATCATTCCTAACGGTCTATTGTAATTAGGCCTGAATCATTCATTTTAGTGGAATTTTAAGGCTTGGTACCCATTCGATGTAAAATTTGGATGTCAGCATTCTATAGATGCATTTTCATTTTAGTTGACCATACTGACAACACTGAGCATTCACATATCATTTATTACACTTGTGTTAATAGATGATGATCTTTGGATAACATTTCACACCAAATCTAGTTTCCATGAACACCAAACTAATAGGTATACCAATTTGTCTACCTCAAGACCACATATTTTTTTGTCTAGTTTTACCTCATAGACATTGTGGTTTGAAGTTGAACTTGCACACAATTTGATGTGAATAAATTTGATCGAGAAAGGGGGTAGATGATGGACTATTGGCCTATAAAACTAGATTGTTGATACCAAACTAGAATACATTCTCATTGTTTTCCTACCTTGGTGAGTTGCTTATGATAGATCATAGACCAAGTAGAATGATGCTCATTTGGTAATATTGAGAAACACATGCTCATTAGTTAAATATAGGATGTCCATTAGTTGTTAAATATAGGATGTCCTTATGTGGATTGGCTTGCATTCATATTTGAAGCTAGCTTGTTTTCTATGATCATTTCTCAAAGATATACCAACCACATCAATCAAAATAGCAATGGACCATGTGGTACATTTCCATAAGTTTCTTTGACATGGTGCTCTCTACCTTCCCTTAGTGCCTTCAATTTCTAGTAAAAGTATAAATAAGGTCAGTCCACTTGCACAAAGAGTTGAGCATTGTTTTAATGGTTAAAAATATTATCTATAGTGTAAGGTGAGCACCTAACAAATAAAGGACAAAATCTGAGTTAATTTCTACAAGCACAACACATGGATCAAGTAAAAATAGTTGGATTCCATTCTAGAATTGACACTTGACTCAGTTCACAATGGTAAATCTATTTCCTTGTAAAAATGCGTGCACTAACCATTATTTGGTAGTTGAAAAATCGTCAACAAGGTATAAAACATGGTTTTATAATGTTTCATGCACTTCAAATTAATTACTTACAAGTTCTACTTAGTGTATGAAATGTTAGCCTTAGCCATAAAATTTAAAAACCCTCATCTTGTGAGTGATGAGGTATAAAGTTCCTTTTTAATTAATTTAATTATTAATCAATAATTAATTCAATTGATTAATTACTTAAATTAATTATTTAATTTGTTATATTTACAATTAATATACCTAAGCATTAGAAAAATTGGCCTTCCTAAGTTTTCTTGTTTGAACAAGCATAAGAAAACTTATTTCATTGTAATTTTTTGAACTAGGCCAATATTTTTGTAAAAACCTTTTAGCCAATTTTGTCACATCTAGCTTTCACCCATTCCAATATGGCCACTAATTTAGCAAAATAAATGGTTGAATTGGCCAATTTTGTAAGTTACTTGGCCTATAATGTAAATGAAATAATTATCCAAAGTGGCCCAAGTGATGTAAAATTTTACAATAATGACATTTTCTCAAAGAAAAAATACAAGGTCAAGTTGTATGATGGCTCTAGAGATCTAAAAACTTTGAGTGGTTGGATATTTGATATGGAGATATGGTTCTCCTACACTCAAATTCTATATGAGGAGAGTTTCTTTGGTTAAACTCAAACTTTATAGGTTTGCAAAAAAATTGGTGATGAAACTCCAAGAGGGCCAAAACTCGCTTCACACTTGTGATGACCTCATGAAAGCCTTGAAGGAAACTTTCTATCCTTTCAATTATGAGTAGGATCTAATTGGAAAATAGTTTTACTTGAGGAAAAGTAACATGCTTGTGTAGGATTATATTTTCCAGTTCAATAGGTTATGAATTCTCCTTGGTGTAGAAAATGTGGCTTCAACGCTCATCATCAAGTTTAAGAGTAGCTTATAGGAGAACCTATATAGAGAGTTGAAGTACTCTCCTTTACACACTAGATGCTACCTATAATCATGTATAGCTTACAAAGATAATTTTATTTCTCAATAAAGGGGTTCACGATATTTAGGAATTTCCAAATTGTAGTAGCAATTATTCAAGATGAAAAATCCTTATTTCCCATCTCCTTTTTCTTGTCTTCTTCTTATTATTATTTCTCTTCTCAAAACCCTTTTCCTTATTTCAATAGAAATTATTTTTGTACTTATTATAATAGGAGAGGTCATGAAGAATCAATATGTTTTAGGAAGAAAAATAATTTGATTGTAAAACCTCACAATGAGGAACCACCACAAAATGTTCCCATTGAGGTTATAGGAGAAGATAAAGAATATGATGAGCTCAAGGATAAACTCAATAATATCACCCTGATGTCTCATAATTTGTTTGAAGGTGACCATAAATTTTTTTTATCATGAGAGCTCACCTCACTCATAATTTCTCAATGGATTGTATAATTGATAATGACTCGCATAAGAATTTATTTGTGAAATTTGTTTTTGATAAGTTATTGTCGTTGAAACCACGTCCTCATCTAAAATCACTTGGATATAAGGATAATGGTTCTACATCATACATCACTAATACTTAAATAGTGTCCTTTTCCCTTGACCCTCATTTTATGGTTTGAGTCACTTGTGATGTGACACCAATGGACTGTTATGGTTTACTTCTTGACAAAACCTATCAATATGATAGGAATGCTCAAAACGATGCTTTTTAAAAAACCTATAATTTATATTATGAGCATAAGATATTACTTATTTTTTGCATCAAGAACACCACACTTTAACTCTATTCAAATCAACCACAAAATATCGCTCTCGTTTTTAGCAGGCCATAGGACACACCAACAACAATTGCACCTCCTTCTTGTAAGGAGTAAATTACTCCTTTAGAGTTAACACATCCTCTTAATCTTTTTGATCCTCCTTCTATGCTTCCTCTTGGAATTGAGAAACCATATTATTTGCAAACTACTTTAACCAAGTAGGTTCATGTTTTATAGAAGCCTTGGTAACATCAACAGTAGGCTATTGGTCCTCAACGACTTCCTTCTTCTTGGGTTGGTGATAGAGTTTTTACCAAGAATTGTCTTGCAAATAAGGCACCTCTTGGAATCCTCAATATCATATTGGTACCTAATTTACAACTTCTACCAAATATTGATTGAGTTTTCACATGTTATCTCACCAACTTATCGATATTCTTCCACATAAATCCAATTTTCTATTGTAAAAGCATAAGAGTCCAATGCTTTTTTTGTTGGGAGGTATGATAAGGACATACAATTAGGTTTAGGATTATTTATTTTATAACACCTAGGATTATTTATTTTTTTGCACCTATATAACAATGTGAGACTTCACATTAAAACTCACATTGGATTTTTTTTTTAGGATGTTGTGAGCTTCTTCTAAATATAGGGCCATTACAACTCCTCATTTTTTAGCTAGATGGTTGTGAGCAATTAGAAGATTAGAGTTCTTGTTTGAATTATCTAGTTCTTGTTTATTATCTTCCAACTTTAGCACTTTGTTGCATTAAAAAATTCATTGTAACCTTCTTCGTTCGTGTTTATTTAAGCACTATTTGTAATACAATCTTCAATTTTGTTTTTGGAACCTTATTGATTTGTGCTAAATCTTGTATTTAGCACAAATTTGTGTACATCCTTGTTCTCAAAGGGTGTTCCATTATTTAATATTAGCATATAAGGGATGCTATTATGGATAAGTACCTAGTTAAGGACAAACATGGAGACTTAGACTCTAGTAGTTGAGGCTAAAGGTATGGCTTTAACCCACTCGATGAAGTATTCAATAGCTATGATGATAATTTTATGTCCTTCAAATGACATAGGGTTTATCTTCCCAATAATTCTCAACCCCCTTATAGAGAAATACTATGGTGATGTTATGGATTAGAGGGCTTGGGACAAAGCATGGATAAGGATATTATGATTTTGATAGCTATCACACTTCTTATCATAGTTGCAATATTAATTTTTCATGGAGGGCCAATAATAACCATACACAATATTTTCTTATTGATGAATATATTTTTGAAGTGACCATCACATGATCGATCATGGGTCTCTTTGATGATTGTTTAGGATTTGGTTAATCCTACACATCTAAGCAATATTCCATCAAGAGTATAATGGTATAACATATCGCTAATGCCAACATACCTATAGGATTATTGCTTGAGGTTCTTTGAATCATTGTGGTTTAAAAATTAGATAACATGTCATCCTTAAGGTAAGTAAAGATATCCTAATATTAGGAGATGATTCTACTTCAATCAAAAAGACACCTAGAGAAAGTTGACTATATTCTAAGGTTGAAGGTTACCTTATTTATTGAATTACAATCATAGTTTATTTTTAATCTAGATCTATGGGGATAATGGATTCAACTAGGGCCATATCATTGGATTAGTGGTTGCTAGACCTAGGGATAACTTCTATGGTGATCTTATCAAAATTAGTCATGAATTTATTGATGATGCCTTTGTATGGCTTGAGATTTATCTTTGGTTTTGATATACACCATTAACTTGGTTGAATATTAGCTGAGAGTCTCCAAAGACAAAAATGATTCTTATTTAGATAACTAATGCTACATGTAACCCTAGGGTAAGGGCTTCATAGTCAACAATATTGTTAGTACAAAAAACCTTAAGCTTAAAGGACAGAGAAATTAGTTATTGTTGATGAGTGACTAAGATGAATCTTATCCTTACTTATTTGACACATATAGAACCATTGAAGTATAGAGTTAAAGATTCAAGTTTATTTACTTCTAGATTAAATATTGAATCATTAGGAATATATACTACTAAGGGATGATTAGCTTATGAATGTGCAACTACTAACTAGTCAATAATAGCATAACATTTTACAAATATTTGGTTGACAAACTCCAAATAAAATTCACTGTGCTATGACCCACTTAGTGGTTGGTCCTAAGAAGTGAGGCTTGGTCATGATATAGCATAAGGTATTGACCCTCATGATGATAAAACTTTTGTGGGTAAGCATATAGTATCTAATATCCTTAGAGGTAAACACTATATCTATGAAAATATTTTCTAAGGGCACATATCAAACTTTATAATTAACCAAAGTTTTATTGATATAGAAAACAACCCCTTGTCTATATTGGTCATTGTATTAAGCCTACATATATCATAAGGTATGGTCAGTGGCTACTATTTATAACAATAAGAGACTATATGGATTAGGCAAGATAAGGATATGTAGAGAGACAAAAGGTAGGATTTGAGAGCATCGAAGGATACTTGATAGTTAACATCCCATTCAAAGTCTATGTCCTTAAAAACTTGGTGAAGGATTGACACTTGTAGACTAGTTGGAAGATGAATATACAATTGATTGCATTTTTTCTTATAGAATCCTAAGCTAGGTTAGATATTGATAGGGTAGCATATCAAATATAACCAATATCTTATCAGGATCCACTTTAATGCCACATTGAGATAAAATGAGTCCTAATAGTTTTACTAATGTAATATCAAAGATGAATTTATTGAGGCTTTAGGCACACATTATACTCATTTAGTCACTTGAAGATGCATCTTAATTCCCAAATATAATATTTTTTATTTAAATATCAACTGAGAAGATCATCGACATAGTCTTCCATGATGGCATGCATCATGCCATAAAATACATATGTCATACCTCTCTGATAGGTGGATCCTACATTATTCATCCCATGGCATGATTTAATAGCACAAATTTCCCCATAGGGTGGTAACATTTGTTTTTGAATTGGTCCTCAAAAATGATCTTGATCTAATTATAGCCTAGGAATTTATCCATCAAAGATAGAATTCTATATCTGGTAGTAAAATTTATGATCATGTCAATATTGGTTAGATGGAATTTTTCTTTGGGATATGCTTTGTTGATGTTCTAAAATTTATGGTATACCTTAATTATACTTGTTTTCTTGGTAATAGGAACAATTCTAGAGATCTAGTAGAATAGTTGATGGCTTTGATGAATATAAAATTGAGAAGATTTAGGATCTCCTATTTGACTTATACATTTTACACTAGGAGTGATGACTAGATGGTGGATGAGAGAATAATAATTTTCAAACATATTGGCATATGACCAAGAAAAAATATCTTTAAACTCCATCAAGGTCTTGCAGTATTCCTCATGTTCAATCATGATCAATACCTTACTTAACTTAACGATCTTAAGATATTTTGGATTCCCAATATCGATGTCTACAATATTTTCATTTAGGATTTGATGTTCATCTTCCAATTAAGGGGCATCTAGAAATAGTCCTAGGATCTCTAGGTATACAGGGTCTAAGGTTGGTTTATTGTTGTTGGTTGTCTATGAGATAGCAATATTTGTAATTTGGAGAAAAATCCAATAAAATAAAAGTCATTTTGTATAGATAGTTTGAGGGACCATATTAAAGGGGATCATTTTTTGTCCTCCATCTCAAAACTATCTATCAAAAATCAACTCAGTATTGTCTAAGGTTAGAATATTTGAAATGATAGAACAAGTAAAATTGGAGAGGTTAGTATCTATGAGAAATGAATATGCATCATCATAATTAATGTACCAATCCAATCTATTTAAATAAAAAAAATTATAATGGGATGCCCTATCGAGGTGGATGACCTCTCCTTTTTTATTATTAGAAGAAAAAGGTAAAATCTAGCTAGGAATGGGGATATAACCTATCCCACAAAGTTATAACTAGGATTTAGATTGCAAAGGGATATTTTATGTCCTATTCATATAGGCCTAGTACTTTACCTCGTATTCCCATATTGGAATACATCTAACTAGGGATGGAAGATGAGTTTGACAAGATGCATGAAGCATATTATCATTCATCTAGAAAAGGGTTACTACCATGGATTTTCTTATCGTCGGTAGTACCAATGAAAATGAAAGAGTATTTCTTTTTACAGTATTTTATCCTTATTGCTAGAAGGAAGACCTAAGGTCTAAGAAGATAGAGGGAGCTTGTCTAAGTCTAGAATAAGTTGATTATTATTTGGTTTGTTATCATTAATTTTCATTGGATTATTTTGATCTTAAATTTATTGTTTCATAAATTATTTAAGGTGAGATACCTTAATGCATCAATGATAGGATATTGATAAGAAAAATATGGTTCAAGAGATGAATTGAAAGAAGGGCAAATACATGTAGGATTCTTGACCTTGATCACTTGACAATAGGTGAAAGATTTAGATTCGGCTAGAATGTGATAATTCTTGTCCCTCTATTTGTATTTAAGGAATCAATGAAGAGTTGAAGGGGTAGCCTACATCTCATGCATCCATGGCCTTTTGAGAAGAATATTGTATGTAATATCACATGGCACGATATAGAAAAGAGTGTTGAGAGTGCAAGCTTAGATCCTAAGAGGTAAGACTACAATGATACTAGCCTCACTTGGTTATAGGAGACATAATCATATTTCTACAAATATTATTTGTTTATCTTGATATGATTTAGGCTATAGACATTGATACTAGAACCATTATCAATTAAGATTCGCTTGATGAACTTGTTGCCAATATAGATTGTAATGTGTAATGAAAAATATCCAACCATAAAGTATTGATTAATATGATCCTTATGGAATGATATAGTTTAGTGTAAATCTAGCTGCAAGAGGTGAGAACAAGAACCTCCAATCACATAAAATGTTGACAAAAAGAAACAAAGAAAAATACAAAATTCCCAATCACACAAAAGTTACAATAGATGGAAATAATCTGATAAATGTTTTCTTTCTCATTCCTGGATTTCACCCCTTTACAATGCGATACCAAGGGAATATATATCCCAAAATAAACCCTAAAATAAAACCCTAAATCTTAAGCCCTAAAAATAAAAAAATTACTTTTTTTATTTTATTTTCTAGGCTATTTCGTCTTTAGTGCAAAAACCTAGATCACCCAAAAAACTCGGATAACCCTAAAAATTTATATGCACCTTCATATCATCTATATTAAGCCTCCTAAAAAATATCAACACCTACCCATGCCTAAATAAGAAGTTATTCCAGATATGTTTTCTTCCAAATTTTCAAAAAACACTAAATCCCATTTTCAAGGAACTAGATGAAGGAATTAGAACTTGGAAAAAGCCTTAAAAAAAAACAACTAGAAAACTAGACCCATGGTATGTCCACCTCTTTATCTAACTCCTCGTAAAATTTCAAGTCGATCCAACGGTCGGATCAAAAGTTATGCCCTCAAGAAGATAGACTCTTGCATCATAGTTGTATGGTTAATCCTAATGGATGCCACTATGAAATTAAGATCATTTGGATTAAGGTCTTGCAAAATAACTTGTTCACTAAAAATTATAAACAATATATCTCTATGATCCAAAGAAGACTTGAGAAGCTCAAGAAGGAAAATTTTGGCGGGGGTGCTCTCATGCTACTAAAACAAATCAAAGACATCCTTAGCCTTAATTATAGATTGAATGATTAGAGGAGGTCCTTTAAGTGGAAAAGTTATTTTCATATGAAGGACCAAATGAGATATTAAATATTTATTAGATGGTTGATTCCTATGTTGTTAGGAACCTACTATTAAAATAAAATCACTCACACAAACTACTGAAAATAAATAGAGATTCATGCAATAACAATATATCACAATGCAGAAAGTAAATGTAAAGTTAAAAACTCTCACAATAAACACATAATTGTAGGCCTCTTCAAGGGGGTAACCTCCTTCAATATTTCATTAATTTGTAAAAGATACATTCGTACACTGATCCATGTCTTTTAAAGATACACTTCATGCAACCCTAAACCTAAGCTCAAAAGTTTACTTACATGCAAAGTGCCACTCAATCTAGAATCTTCTACCAACTAGCAGTTACATTCTTGATAACAGTCACATTAGATGGTCCCATTTGTATAGGCACCTTACTTTACACATATCACTACAAAATATTACAAAATAACATTATAAAGGGATCCCCATGTTGGAAGTGTGTCATTACAATAATCAATTGAGAATTATAAAATGGTGTTAGGATGAGGTCCTAACATCAAAAAAGCTTTGTTAACAAAGTTGTAGTGAGGAAACTATTTGTAGACACTAAAATATAGGCATTTGCATTTTATCACATAATTTTGCATATTAAATTATATGCCTAGGTCTAAACTTAGGCATATAAATTACTGTACATTTCACCCACATTGCACATCACAATTCTGCATAATAATATATGCCTAAGTCTAAACTTAGGCTTATAATTCCTACACATCATTCATTCACATTGCAAATTTTAGTTCTGCATAACATTATGTGCCTAAGTTTGACTTAGGCATAAAATCCTGCACATTATTATATTTTCTAGATTTTATTAAATATGGAAAATATCCTCCTAGGATACCCTCTCTCCTCACTTGACATTTGACCTAGCCACATCACCATCACTCATTTTACACCTCTCATACACCCTTGTCCCCTTTGTCCCTTCACATGGGGAAACCCTCCACATTTCACTCCACTTGCACCTACCCACTTGCCACATCTCACACCTCACTCCACACTTCACTCCACTTGCACCTACCCACTTGCCACATCTCACACCTCACTCCACACATCACTCCACTTCCAACTACCCACTTGCCACATATCCCTAGTTAAGTGAGACACTTCTAGTGACTCATTGCAACTACCCAGGATAGGTGGCTACCTAGTCCCTACCACTTGGCAGCTCCAGCTTGCCACCTATCCTTCCCTCCAAAACCCTCAAAGGCCTATAAAGGCACCATCATAAAGGCTAAGAAAAAAATGAGCAAAATGTAATGTTATGCTTCTCGGATTATGCTATGTAAGCCATATTCATTTTACATTAGTCATTTTCATTGTATTTACATTTATTATATTCATTGTGATAGGTGCTACTAAACCCTTCTTCGTTTGCATGTGTGCAGATTCCAAGTTCAGGATTCAACAAGCTCAAGGTCATCATGGTGGTCACGACAAATCCACCTCCCACATTGTTGTAGCATGAGGAGACGAAGACACCCTTCAAGAATTTTTATTGTGAAGCACCCTACAAAGGGGCTTATTGTATCAAAACTCATTTTACGAAATATAATGCAATGCTTCATTTTTAATTCAATGGTGTTCTTCTTTTATGTATACAAATTGGCAATCATGGTCTTCTTACCCCTTTTCCCTTTTATTTCTTTATTTTTATTTTTAGAACACTAATTTTTGATTTTTTATGTGGTTGCAGGGTTTACAATTTGTCTTGACAATATCCTCCTCCACTAAAAATCTGGGTAAGTGTATATTCCCTTTAGTTGTTTCTAAAAAAAAAGTTATTGTATAGGTTCTTAAAACTTCTATCTGTTTTATTTTCATTTTAAAATTAAATTTAAAAAAAAAAATTAACTTTCTATTTTTTTTAAGATTTTAAATTTATTTTAATCTAAAAAAAAAATATTAAATTATTAAATTAAATTATGCTATGTAAGCCATATTCATTTTACATTAGTCATTTTCATTGTATTTACATTTATCATATTCATTGTGATAGGTGCTACTAAACCCTTGTCTATTTGCATGTGTGCAGATTCCAGGTTCAGGATTCAACAAGCTCAAGGTCATCACGGTGGTCATGACAAACCCACCTCCCACATTGTTGTAGCATGAAGAGACGAAGACACCCTTCAAGCATTTATATTGTGAAGCACCCTACAAAGGGGCTCATTATATCAGAAAACTCATTTTACGAAATATAATGCAATGCTTCATTTTTAATTCAATGGCGTTCTTCTTTTATGTATAAAAATTGGCAATCATTGTCTTCTTACCCCTTTTCCCTTTTATTTCTTTATTTTTATTTTTAGAACACTAATTGTTGATTTTTTATGTGGTTGCAAGGTTTACAATTTGTCTTGACAATATCCTCCTCCACTAAAAATCTGGGTAAGTGTATATTCCCTTTAGTTGTTTCTAAAAAAAAGTTATTGTATAGGTTCTTAAAACTTCTATCTGCTTTATTTTCATTTTAAAATTAAATTTAAAAAAAAATTTAACTTTCTATTTTTTTTTAAGATTTTAAATTTATTTTAATCTAAAAAAAAATATTAAATTATTAAATTAAATTACAAAAATTTTAATTTAATTTAATTTAAAAATAATAATAATTAAAAAAAAAATCATCTGCAGAGTGTGCGCAGTTAGATTGCACAGTCTGCGCAGTGCAACTGTGTAATCTAACTGCATAGTCTACGCAGTGCAATTGCACAGTTGCACTGCACAGTTTAACTACGAGACTGCATAGTATAATCGCACGATTAGATCGTGCGATCGCACTACGCAATCGTGCGATCTGCTCTACGTAGTTTAATCGCATCGCACAATAGTCTAATCGTGCGATTAGATCGCATACGATGCGTTAAACCGCACGATTAGTGTAGTCTAAGCGTGCAGATGCGGTTAAATCGCACGCTTAGTGTAGTCTAATCGTGTAGTGCGATCTAATCGCACGATTAGACTACGCAGACTACACTATGCAGTTTAACTGCACTGCACAATTAGTGCAATCTAACTGCATAGTTAGACTGTGCATACTGCAGTGCGTAGTCTAACTGCGTAGTGCAGTCTGCGGTTGCCCCACATTTCAAATTAATAAAACATTAAAATTAGGGTGTCCCATAATTTCAAATAAATAAATAAAAATTATAAAAAAAAATTAATAAAAAAAACAAGTGAGGGCGCGTTCCCCCACATTTCAAATTAAAAAAAAAAACATTAAAAACATTTTAAATTAAAAACAAAAAAAAACATTAAAAAAAAATTAAAAACAAAAAAAAAACATTAAAACCATTTTAAATTTAAAAATTTTAAAAAATGGGGCCCCGATCCCAAGCTCTCCCCCCTCGCCCGCTATGAATCCCTCCCCGTAGGCCCTTGCTTGTGCCCCATCTCAGCCCTGCGAGCTGCCCGGGCTATCTCCCCCGTTGGCTCCCGCCTTCCTGTCTTCCTCTTCCAGGGTTTCCTCCTCCCGCTCTCCTCGATATCCCCCTCTCGACCCCATCCTGCCCCTCCCGATGGTCCCTGCAGGCCTCCCCCCATTAGAGTGTAGCTCTGAGAGGTCCGACGAAGAGGTTGAGGGCAGCTCTCCATCTGGTCCCGATGAAATCAGCCCCAAGATGACCCAAAGCAGGAAATTTGCCACAGACTTTGGCAGCAAACTCAAGAGAGGTCGCCCCACCCTGGGCGATTAGTGATCGAGGATCACTGAAGATGACATAGCCAATGGCTCTCAGGAAACCCTATTTGGCATCACCGCAAGCTTCTCCAAAGCAGACACCTTACGATCCAAACCCCCCGCTCAGCTTGGGAAGGGGGGCAAGAGACCCCCCAAGGGTGTCAAATGAAGCTCATCACCTAAAATTTTAGTGGGGTCAATGGTGCCCCCCAAAAAAGGATCCTCGACCAACTCCACAAGGATCACCGCCCATCCTTCCTCCTCCTCTAGGAGACCAAAATAGATGAAGCGGCTACTTAGAGGGTCACCCAAGCTACTTGGCGCAATTGTGAGTCTCTGTCTACCCCTGTGATTGGCACAGTCAGAGGCCTGTTGTGCATGTGGGACCCTTGGTATTTCGAGGGGAGACTCATATCATCTTTCGAAATAATAATCAACATTTTGGTCCACTATGTGAATTCAATGCATTCGTGGATCTTGTCTAACGTCTACGCTCCCAATAGCCCAATTGAGAAAGTTGCCTTATGGAAGGAAATCAGCTCGATGAGGGAAGCCTTTGCCCCCCTTCCCTGGATCCTGGCAGGGGACTTCAACAGCCCCCTTTTCCTTTCTGACAAAAGCGAGGACTCAACGGCTCCATCCAAAAGAATGGAAGACTTCGGAGCCTTCACTGACCTCAACGAGCTCATGGACGTCAACCTAAAAGGAGCCAGGTTCACCTGGTCAAACAAAATATGGAAGCAAGCCATATCCAGGTCAGGCTAGACAAAGTATTCCTTTCTAAGGAAGCCATTCCCCTATTTTTTGATGTAACCTTGCTGGCTCTCCCTAAAATTGGGTCTGACCACAGCCCCCTCCTCCTCAAAACTGACCATCGCTCCTCCCTCAAGCGACCCTTTTGATTTGAGTCCATGTGGCTGCACCACCCCAACTTTAGGGCCCAGGTTGGTTGTTGGTGGGCTCCCCCAGTCCCTGGGTGCCCTGTTGAGCAAGTCTACCACAAGCTGAGATGTCTCAAAGAACAACTCAAAGTATGGAACAGAGAGGTGTTTGGTAACATCTTCAAAAATAAAGCAGCAATCAAGAAAAAACTTGAATACCTAGAGCTCAAGTTCCAGGAAGGCTCCCAAGATCTGAGGATCGGGGAAGAGGAACGTTCAGCCCTCAACGACTACCACAACATCCTGGCCAGGGAAGAAATATTCTAGAGGCAGAAGTCGAGATCCCTATGGCTCCAATATGGTGATGCTAATACTAAGTTCTTTCACACGTTGACCCTCAAAAATAAGGGCTCTAACAGAATTGCTGAGTTGGTGAGCAGCGATGGTAGAATTATCAAGGACGAAGAAGAAATTCGACCTGAAGCCATCAACTTCTTCCAGAAGCTCCTTGGTGACAAACCCAACATGTCCCTAGAAGCGACAGACACCCTACTGGAACATATTCCAACTTCAGTCTCGACCATGGCAAACGAGATGCTCCTGTAGCCCCTATTTGACTCTGAAATCCATGCTGCTACATTTTCCATGAAGTTTGAGGCAGCCCTGGGCCCGAACGGGTTTCCCCCTTGTTTCTTCCAATCCTTTTGGGACAACATTTTCC
Source organism: Wollemia nobilis (assembly GCA_028583015.1). Classification (NCBI taxonomy): domain Eukaryota; kingdom Viridiplantae; phylum Streptophyta; class Pinopsida; order Araucariales; family Araucariaceae; genus Wollemia; species Wollemia nobilis. Next base: position 3,862,764 of record JAQPPZ010002515.1, read on the forward strand.
AAGAAGTGTGCACAGCCATCCGAGACCTCCAGTCTGCCAGCTCCATCCTCAGAGGTATAAACTCCACCTTCATTGCCTTGATCCCCAAGTCTCAGGTAGCCAGATCCCTCTTTGATTTTTACCCCATCAGCTTGTGTAATGTCTTATACAAAATCTTGACCAAATCCATGGCCTCCCTCCTTAAGGAAATCCTTCCCCTGATCATTGCCCCTTATCAAGGTAGCTCAGTCAAAGACAGACTTATCACAAATGAAGTTATCATCATACATGAGGTCATCCACTTGGTCCTCCTATCCAAAAAGGCCTCCTTTCTGCTCAAACTAGATATGAACAATGCCTTCAACAGAGTTGACTCGAATTTCCTTTCCAAGGTCCTTCTCAAGTTTGGGTTCCACCCCTCCTGGGTTAGCCTCATCAGAAATTGTGTCCTCCCCTTGGTTCTCTATCCTCATCAATGGATACCCTGCTAGGTTCTTCCCTAGTGCCAGAGGCCTTCACCAAGGTGACCCCCTATCCTTGATCCTCTTCATCATCCTAGTCGAGGCCCTAGGATGCACCATCTCGAGTGCTATCTCCCATGGACTTATCTCGGGTATTAGGCCTGCACTGGGCCTACCCCTTGTGTCCCATCAGCAGTTCGTGGATGACACCATCCTTGCTACTTCAGCTTCGATCCCTTAATCTAAGACCATCAATATCATCTTGACCCTGTATGAGGAGGCAACTGGGCAGAAAATCAACCTTCAAAAAAGTAAAATTTTCTTTATCCATACCCCCCGGCTAGGAAAATTAGAATCGGGTAGATTCTTGGCTGTACCCCTGATTCCCTCCCCTCCTCGTACCTTGGGCTCCCCCTATTTACAGGAGCATCCTCTAAGACCCTTTGGAGTAGGATGATTGATCAGATCTAGAGGAAGCTAGCCCCCTAGAAATGCCACCTCCTATCACAGGCTACCAGAGCCACCCTACTGTCGGTGGTTCTTCAAAGAATTCCAGTCTACTTCATGTCGGTCTTCAGAATCATGGCCTCCATTACAACTCACATCGATAAAATATAGAAATGCTTTCTATGGTCGGGTAGCGAAGATAAGAAGAGGATTCCCCTGGTCTCCTCGCCCCTGGTCTACCGCTCCAAAGGTGAGGGAGGGATCGAGCTCAAGCGGGTGATCCTCATGAACAAGGCCCTCTTGTCCAAGCACTCCTGGAAGGTGTTCACCAATGCCCCTAATGAATGGGTCAATATCATGCATAGGAAATACTGCCACCATCACCCCTTCCTCAATGAATCCCAGCCTAGAGATAGATCAACCTTCTGGAAATCCCTGATCTCCACTAAAGACATCATTCAGAAGGGGACCAGATGGATCCTCAGGGATAGAACCAAGATCAAATTTTAGGAAGACAGGTGGATCCAAGATGAGGCCCTGACTATTGACAACAATCTCCTCACCCTCAAATCGGGATAGAGGGCCTAAATTGTCGGCCTATCTCACCCAAAACCAATTATGGGTAACATGGAAGCCCATGCTGAACCCTAGGAACCCACTCCAAGCCTCCAGGCTCCAACGTCTCCTTAAGGTGACAGTTATCCCGTCTTCTAGAGGGAACAACAAATGTGTCTAGCATGACACTCCTAGTGGTGTTTTTTTTCTCAAATCTACCTACAACTTCCAAAGAGTCCCTAATGAGGCCCCATTCCCAGCCCACTAGGTGTGGTCCAAGAAGATGATCCCCAAAATTAGTCACTTCGTTTGGGCGGCCATCCAAAATAAGATCCTGACTATCGAGAACCTGATCAGGAGGGGCTTTCAGATCCTGAACAGATGATTCCTTTGTTGTGCTGCCTGGGAGTCTACTAATCACCTCTTTCTCAGATGCCCCTCTCTTCTAAATTCATGGGCCTCATCCTTTCCCAATTTTCTATCCAGTGGGTGGCCCTCAATTCCATATCTGACCTCCTATCCCAATGGCCCAATCCCCTTGCCCACCCCTTCATCCGCTTCCTATGGAGCTCTTGCCTTCCTCACCTGCTCTGGCAACTCTAGCTTGAGTGCAACAGCAAAGCCTTCTCCTCCCCGGTTTGCTCCCCCCAATGGGTGGTGGCCAAGGCGGTCACCTTCACCCTTGAGAACTCCTGCTTCCTCCCCTTGATCAAGGTGCCCCTCAAGCTAGGCGAGTCCACCCTCCTCTCCTCCCTTGGAGTCCAGCCTCCCCCCGTCCCCCCCCACCCCCTCCTATCATTTTGTGACAAGGTGGACTACCCCCCTCCTAGATGGGTCAAACTTAACTTCAATGGAGCTTCTAAAGGAAACCCCTGCCCCTATAGAGTGGGTGAGGTCATCCGAGATAGTCACGGGGCCATGATATTGGCGTACACCAAACCGCTTGGCATCCAGACCAACAACTTCATCGAAGCAGCAGCTCTCCTTCATGGGTTGATAGCCCTCAAGGAGACCTCTCCAAAATTCATCATCGAGGGCAATTTCCAAGTCATCATCAAGGCCGCCTATAGTCTGGGAAGCAGCTCTTGGTGCATCCACAACACCATTCGGGAAGTTCTCACCATCCTCCAAGGATACACTCACCACGCCTTCTGCCATGTGTACAGAGAAGGTAACATGGCAGTCGATTTCATGGCCAATCAAGCCACCTCAGCGAAAGATCTCATTATCTAGACCATGATTTTCCTTGACGCTCTGGTCCAAATAGCATCTCAAGATAATTTAAGCACCGATGAGAGTCCAGGTGCTTAGATCGCTCCAATTCGGGGCCCCGAAGGTGCGCTGTCACATCCTCCCCACATGGACAGGGGACACCCATTCTCGCTTTGCCATGATGATTGGCCCCAGCGACCCTCTCATTCGAGGGTTGGCCAATCTGATCAAGCACTTCCATGCCTCACCAAGTGCTCCCTGCTTCAGAGGCCATGTTAGACTTTTGGCCTATCCTATTCTAGATAACCGCAGCCCCATTAGCAATATTGGCAAGTCCAAGTCAGAGCGCGCGGCTTCTCAGTTTGACTTTTTCACCTTAGGCGCTGCTCCAACGGATTTCCATGTCGAGTCAGCCCGCTCATGCCTTCATCCTATGAGTTTTACCCAAGGTGCTACCCCATTCAGATTGTGCCAACTAGAGCACTGGCATTGGCCCCCCTCCCCTGCCCCATGTGGTTGCCGATAGCCATGCACTCTTAGCTCCTCCCAGCTTGTGTCATCCCCTACCCCAAGTGCTCCTTATCGACACCTACGACCTTTCCCATCCTCGATGCCTCCTTGCAAGCTTTTAACCCAACCGCGCTCAAAGCTCTCTCACATTCTTATATGTTTTCCCCTCCCCCTGTCCTCGCGACTCTCCCTTCCCAGTTCAAGCCAACTCTGGTTCCCCTGCCCTTGGCCTGCTAGTTTGCCTTCCATGGCTGCCAAGGCTTTTTTCCTCGAGCCCTCCACTCTTGACCTGAGCAAGTCAGGCTCTTTTCTAATGCCAAGAAATACACCCCCTTATTTAGTAAGTTCGTAGGGGCCGACGAAGAAATCACATAGGGATTTTTGGACACCTGGAATGAAGGGGAGGTCAAAGTGAAAGGGCTTCATTTCAAAGTGTCCAAGGAGTTTCTGATCGAAGTGATGGGTCTGCACCACAATGATAAAGGTAGATTCATTCGGTGGGACAAGCACAATTGGGATGAGGAGCTCTCCTGGTTCCCAAAGAAGCAATGGGACAAGGCCAATCTCTTTCGAGCTAACCTCCCACCCCCTTTTGATGAGTCCATCATCCCAGTGATGCAATACATTACTTGCGACAACCCAGATCAGCACCTCTACAGATTTCACCTCAACTTCTATAATCACTTTCGTGGAGCCACGCTGGTAAGCACCCCCCAGTTTATCCTTTATTCCTTGAGCCTCACCATCGATCGGGCCTATAGGAACCATTCTCGGCCCTCCCATCAAGGGCTCATGGTTGTTCTGTATAGACACGCCCTAGCTAACTAGCCACATCTTCATTGCATCCCTCCCTTGTCCTCCGTTCCCCCTGAAGCGGTTGGCTCCCCCGTTGCTTCCCTTGTAGTGTCCAAATCCAAGGAGACCCCATCCCTTGAAGCCTCCCCTTCCTCGAAATGGCGTAGACCCACCCAAAAATATAGAACCTTGGCTTAGGTCCCAGGCAGGGCTTCGAATCCTGACGCAAGTTTGATCTGTAACAAGGCGGATGGTAGCTCCAAGAAGGCCAAGGTGGAGGCCCCAGAAGCCACCGAAGTCAGCTCTAAATTTGGTAGCAAGTTGTAAAACTTGGCAACCATATCCCTCCTAGACATTACGATAAGCTCCCTGACCGCGTCTTCCAAAGCGGCCTCCTCAGCGGCCAATGCCCTGGGCAAACTCCGTTGCAAGTTGGGCGATGACCCTGACAGGGAGGGGAGCTAATCTGCCAGGTTGAGGCCCCTGTCCAGGTCAGACCCGGCTGCAGGGCTACCTAGAGCAGCGACAAACAATGTTTTTTGGGTTATCTGCTAAGCAGCTTTGCGATTTTTCTCTGTTTGGTGGCCTCGGGCCAAATTTTGTTTTGATGGCAACATAGTTAGTTGGGCTTTTTGCAGGCACCAAGACCTTGGGCCCCAGTTTGGTTTCGAAGGGCGCATCCTCGGTATTTTAACACCAAAATATAGCTACAGCTACCTATGTACCTAAGGTTTTGGGACCCTTCAAAAAAAACCCACTGTAAATATTATTGGTACTTATCAAAAAAAAAAATTAAAAATAAAACATTTAAAAAATAATAATAAAAAAATTACAAAGTTCAAAAAATAAACCTTTTTCCAAAAATCAAAACATTCAACAAACAAACAATTATCACATAAAAATAATTCAAAAAAATGTCAACAAAAACATGTAAAAAAAAGTTATGAAAAACATGCAAACATAAGCAAAAAATAAAAAATAAAAAATAAATTCAAAAATTCACTAAACAAAAAATAAATTGTCAAAAACCAAGTTCCAAAAAAATCAAACTAAAACATTTTCAACAAAAAAAAAAAAACATACACAACAACAAAAATACAAAAAAAAAAAGAATTGGAATTTTGAAAAAAAAAAAATCAAAGCATTTTATTTATTTTTAAACTTTTGTATAAAAAAAAAAAATCATCAAATCATTTTCCTTTTCATTTTTCATCTTGTCATAAAAAAAAATCGTTCAAACAAATCAATCATACTTAACAAAAATCTCAAAAAAATCACAAACTTAAAAAAAAAAAAACAAATTTTCATTTTTTTTGCACAATATTTTTGTTTACTTGTGTAAATATTGTTTGCCAATGTGTGTTTCTATTTTTGCATTTGTAGGCAATAAACGAAATTGCATACTAGTTTGCATCACAAAAACAATAGAAAACAAAAATCTTCACACACTTGCACGTTTCATAATAACATTGGTAGGTTGGATTTAATCACCAACCTCCAATTCAGACCGGTGACGTTGGAATTCATCTCCTTCCACCGGCTTGCCCCCTAGATATCCTTAGACAGAATAGGGAACTCCTTAAGTTGGTATAGGTCACTTGTGTTCAAGTTGTCTCCCACTATTGGAACGATTGTTGAATCAGAGTGGAAGAGCTAGGCGAACCCCCCACTGGGATTTAAGCGGTGTACCCTAGACTCTTTTGAGAAATCATGCTTGGCACTAGTGTTCCTAATCACCATCTTAATCGAGCTCCTTTATTCTAATCCAAAAAATAAAAAACTTCTTCAAAATTCCAACAACATCAAAACACACTGAAACTCAAAACAAAAAAAAATCAAAAACCTCAAAATTACAAAAAAAATCAAAAACTTCAAAAATCCAAAAACAATAAAAAAATCAAACATCGAAAACAAAATTTGAAAAAACTTAGAAAACATTGTTTGTTTATTTGATTTGTGTGTTATTCATTTGTATTTCCATCACATTTTCACACACATACCTTCACATTCGCCACCTCATTTCACCTGAACCACCTTCCACATTCATATCAAAATTCAAAATGAAAAAAAAAAAATCAAATCAAAACGCTCCAAAGGAATAAAACCCCTTTGGTCAATTCAAATCAAAAGGCTCCAAAGGAACCAAACCCCTTTGGTCAAATCAAATCAAAAGGCTCCAAAGGAACAAAACCCTTTTGGTCAAATCAAATCAAAAGGCTCCAAAGGAACAAAACCCCTTTGGTCAAATCAAATCAAAAGGCTCCAAAGGAACAAAACCCCTTTGGTAAAATCAAATCAAAAGGCTCCAAAGAACAAACCCTTTGGTCAAATCAAATCAAAATGCTCCAAAGGGGACACCCCTTTGGTCAAATAATCAATCAAAATGCTCCAAGGGGGGATACCCTTTGGTCAATACAATTCAAAATGCTCCAAAGGGGACACCCCTTTGGTCAAATCAATCAAAAAGGCCCCAAAGGAACCTAACCCCTTTGGTCAAATTTCATTTCAAAATGCTCCAAGGGGGACACCCCTTTGGTCAATTCAATTCAAAACGCTCCAAAGGGGACACCCCTTTGGTCAAATCAATCAAAACTCCAAAAACAACCCCTTTGTCATCAAAACTCCAACACCCTTTGGTCAATTCAATTCAAAACTCCAAAGGGGACACCCCTTTGGTCAAATCAAAAAGGCCCCAAAGGAACCTAACCCCTTTGGTCAAATTTCATTTCAAAATGCTCCAAGGGAAACACCCCTTTGGTCAATTCAATTCAAAATGCTCCAAAGGGGACACCCCTTTGGTCAAATCAATCATAAAAGCCCCAAAGGAACTTAACCCCTTTGGTCAAATTTTATTTCAAAATGCTCCAAGGGGACACCCCTTTGGTCAATTCAATTCAAAATGCTCCAAAGGGGACACCCCTTTGGTCAAATCAATCAAAAAGGCTCCAAAGGGGACACCCCTTTGGTCAAATCAATCAAAAAGACTCCAAAGGGGACACCCCTTTGGTCAAATCAATTCAAAAGGCCCCAAAGGAACCTAACCCCTTTGGTCAAATATCATTTCAAAATGCTCCAAGGGAGGCACTCCTTTGGTCAATTTCCATTCAAAAGGCTCCAAGGGAACCAACACTCCTTTGGTCACATGAAATTCAAAAAGCTCCAAAGGAACCAAACCCCTTTGGTCACATTTCATCTCAAAAACATCAAAAGAAAAAAAAAAAACAATAATAAATATAAAACACAAAAATATTTTCATACACATTGTATTTTTAATAAATCACTTTCACAATCCATCTTCCATTGCATTCACACATTCCAACTTTCATAGCATTTGCACATTCATACCATTCGTATTCATTAAAATCAAGAATAATTGATAGTGCACTATGTCTTGTTGCCTTAATCAGGGGCACCTCACATCAAACATCACCAAACCCATCACTCATAATAATACATTGCTTCCTAAGCATAATCCTAATATTTTCAATCACTCAACCACCGCTAGTGTCTTAAGCAACCTCCAAAAAATATGTCAAATTCTTTTAGGACCATTGCACATATATACACTAAGCAAATCTTGAGTATTGGGAATTGATCTCAAAAACATTCTCGAACCAAACACAATTTCACATCTTAAAAACATCTTGTGTCAAATAGGGATAACACCATACTTGGTAGGAACCTTGAGGTGAAAAGGGTCATCCTTGCTTGTCCCATTATGCAACATAGTCCATGACAACAGTGGTTTTCACTACTATCACAGTTGCTTCAAATTCAAAAGATAGAGTAGTAAGGATAGGGTACAATTCTCATCACACTTAGGTTGAGAATCTGATTCCCCAAAGCTCTAAATCTTTTACATCACACACCACTGATTAATTGGGTTGTAAGGATCGTACTACATTTCCAATCAGACGGTTAAGTAGTCATCCCCAAAATTCAAGAAATCAAAAACAAAAATCATGGACTATGGAGTTAGCCTCCACCGGAGCTATAGACGCTTGACTGGCAGTGGAGTACGCTCATGCGTGGTGACATGTCTCTTTTAAAAAGAGACCTCTGACCGCTCATACGGACAAGCTAGCTTCTAGGTTCAAACCATAATAGGTTTACCCAATTTACTCAAGATGAGTTAATGAACTCAATTGCACACACACTGGTTCTTGATTGTCTCGGGTCATTACCATGCTCTTGATTCGGTAAATGAACTCACTACACACACATTTGGTCCTAGAAGAATTAGGCAGATTTAGTGAGTTTGTTTGAGATCACTAGGATGTTTGAGTCTTTGCAAAACAACTCTAGATCCTTTATCCCTAAGGACAATAAAGTCATAAGCAAGCCTCCATTCCATACCACCATCACATAGTCATAAATATCATAATCCATTTCATCCATGTGGTCATACTAGTAGTATCATATTGGTGCCCCTGATTAAGCAATAAAGGCAAAGTTTGCTAAATAATGGTTCAAAAACCTCTTTGAAAAATGATCAATAAAGAAACACCATTCATTCAAATGGTTCAAAATCTCTTTGAACAAAGATCAATAAAGCAACACCATTCATTCAAATGGTTCAAAATATCTTTGAACAACGATCAATAAAGCAACACCATTCATTCAAATAGTTCAAAATATCTTTGAACAACAATCAATAAAGCAACACCATTCATTCAAACGGTTCAAAATATCTTTGAACAATGATCAATAAAGCAACACCATTCATTCAAATAGTTCAAAATCTCTTTGAACAACAATCAATAAAGCAACACCATTCATTCAAATGGTTCAAAATCTCTTTGAACAATGATCAATAAAGCAACACCATTCATTCAAATGGTTCAAAATATCTTTGAACAATGATCAATAAAGCAACACCATTCATTCAAATAGTTCAAAATATCTTTGAACAATAATCAATAAAGCAACACCATTCATTCAAATGGTTCAAAATATCTTTGAACAATGATTAATAAAGAAACACCCTTCATTCATTTGCATTCATTCATAACATGTACAAAAAAAACAATTTGAACAATCAATCATTACACATATACATAAACAATCACAAAACAACTTGGGGGGTTCAAGGTCTCACACCTTCCCCATCAATCACATAAAACAATCAATCAAACAACTTGGGGGGATTCAAGGTCTCACACCTACCCCAACAATCACATTAAACATTCACATTTCAAATAATCAAATTCAAAAAGCTCCAATGGAATCAAACCCTTTGGTCACATTCAATTCAAAAAAAAAAAGCTCCAAAGGTAACACAATTTCTTTGGTCAAATTCAATCTCAACAAGGCTTTCAAAAATTGAAATGCTATAATCTCAACTCCCTAAGAAAGCCATGCGGTTGGACTGCTCCATGGGATAGAGATGTGCATTTCCTTCTTTCACTCAACCTTAAGTGATCCTTGTATCTAGTGATTTACTCTAGCACCCTAGCGGTTGTAGCGATTGGCTATCCATACAATCCGGTAGGAGGAGTAGATTACCATAAGGACAATTATCATTAACACAATTCAAAAAGCCCCAAAGGCATAAACCCCTTTGGTCAAATCAATCCAAAATGCTCTAAAGGTACTCAAATTCCTTTGGTAAAAAAAAAAATCAATCATCAAAACATAAAAACAAAAAAAACATCTTGTGCTTTCTTTCCATTTCAAAAACATCAAACAACAAAAATATTTCCATACATATTTTGTCTTACAAAACCATAAAACAACAAAAACATTGCCATGAATATTTTGTCATATAAAACATAAAACACCAAAAATATTTCCATGCATCTTTTGTCATACAAAAACAAAACAAAAACACAAAACAATCATGCATTCTCCAAAAAAAAAAAAAAATCCAAAGATATCTCAATTCCTTTGGTCAAAAACAAATTCAACATGCTCTTGAAAGAATAGAAGTGTTCTCATCTCAACTCCCTAAGAAGGCCATGAGGTTGGACTGCTCCAAGGGATAGAGGTGTACATTTCCTTCTTCCACTTAGCCTCAAGTGATCCTCGTATACAATAACTTATCCTATATACTTAGCGGTTGCAGTGACTAGCAATCCATGCAATCTAGTAGGATGGATAAGTTACCATAAGGCCCTTGAAAAGTGATTCACCTCATGCAAAAAATGAATTGTTATCATCTCAATTCCCTAAGAAAGCCATACGGTTGGACTGCTCCAAGGGATAGAAGTGCACAATTATCAACAATGGTCAAAATCATAGTTGAAACAAAAAAAAAACATCCATCTCATTAAACCATTATCATTTGTTTCATCGCTTTCATCATTTCATATCTTCTCCATCGACTCATCGCTTGAAGGGAAAGACAAAATCAACAAATTCAATTTCATAATCAAAGTCAACACTCAAAACACTCAATCATGCAAATTACACTCATTAAAATGAGCATCTTTTCCATGATTGGGGCAACACAAGTTGACTTTTATTTGTGACCATCTTACACAACTCCCCTTCAAATGCAAATGGCTACAAAAATATTGTAAAACCCTCAAAATCATCATCTCACATCATCATCATCCCAAGTGAACCTTGTATCTAGTGATTTACTCTAGAAACCTAGCGGTTGCAGCGATTGGTTGTCCATGCAATCCGGTAGGATGGATAAATTACCATAAGGACACTTATTCAAAATCATTTCACATCATCATATTTGAAATTAAATCAGGTTGATCCTTCAATTTTTGAGTGACTTGCGTTCAAGCAGATTTGTCCAAGGTTGTCATTGATGCCTACTCCGTGGGGTTACAAAACATGGAAAACTTATACTTCATCATTTTGCATTAAGGAATTGCTAACAATCACTAGGACAATGAGCTCCTAGGGTGATTGGTTCCTTTACTTCATCATCTTGCATGTCAATCAAACCAAAAGGTAAATTTGCGACAACACAAGTCCACCCCAAACTTGGGGCATCCAACTTGATCTTGATTTTCAACATTTGCATACATCAAATCATTCATTTTTACAAACATCATCATCATCATCATCACATCATTTAGTGAACCTTGTATCTAGTGGATTACCCTATACACCTAGCGGTTGCAGCGACTAGCAATCCATGCAATCCGATCGGATGGGTAGCTCACCATAAGGAAACTCATTCAAACATTCAACATCAAATCACTATGACATTAAATCAGCTAGGTCCCTAAATATTTGAGCTTAGATGTGTTCAAAACAGATTTGCACAAGGTTATCCTTCAACCCCTTTCATTGGGTCAAAAGCGAAAAACAACCAAAAATAATTTGGTAATAATCAAAAATCACTCGAGTATCAAATTCTCGAACGATTGGTTCCTTGAACCCATCATTTGGAAGGAATTTCTAAAGTCATAGTGGAACAAGAACTCCAAACGTGGTCGAAGATTTTACCACACATTTTGCACATCAACGAAACCAAAGGTAAATTTCAACAAAACAATCCCAAACTTGGGGTATCAGTGTCAAAATGATCTACATTTGCATCCTCCCTCATTCAATCAACCACCTCCTTTCATCATCCACATTTGGTCAATTGGCTCATGGGTTTCATCCTTTACCCATTCGTCAATTGAGGGGGTAAGCAAACAAATCAAAATTTAAAAAAAAAGTCATTCATTCTTTGCATCGAGAAGATTTGAGTCCATTCCTCCATCAAATAAAACCAGGTGTCTTTTATTTTTGCACCATATTGTGTTTCACACAATACGATACAAAAAGGGGCATCTGTAGACACTAAAATCTAGGCATTTGCATTTCATCACATAATTTTGCATATTAAATTATATGCCTAGGTCTAAACTTAGGCATATAAATTACTATACATTTCACCCACATTGCACATCACAATTTTGCATAATAATATATGCCTAAGTCTAAACTTAGGCATATAATTCCTACACATTATTCATTCACATTGCACATTTTAGTTCTGCATAACATTATGTGCCTAAGTTTTGACTTAGGCATAAAATCTTGCACATAATTATATTTTCTAGATTTTATTAAATCTGGGAAATATCCTCCTAGGATACCCTCTCTCCTCACTTGACATGTGTCCTGGCCACATCACCATCACTCCTTTGCCACCTCTCATACACCCTTGTCCCCTTTGTCCCTTCACATGGGGTAACCCTCCACACTTCACTCCACTTCCAACTACCCACTTGCCACATCTCACACCTCACTCCACATTTCACTCCACTTGCACCTACCCACTTGCCACATCTCACACCTCACTCCACACTTCACTCCACTTGCACCTACCCACTTGCCACATCTCACACCTCACTCCACACATCACTCCACTTCCAACTACCCACTTGCCACATCTCCCTAGTTAAGTGAGACACTTCTAGTGACTCACTACAACTACCTAGGATAGGTGGCTACCCAGTCCTTGCCACTTGGCAGCCCTGGCTTGCCACCTATCCTTCCCTCCAAAACCCTCAAAGGCCTATAAAGGCACCATCACAATGAGAAAAAAAAAGGAGGGGAATGCTAATGTTATGCTGCTCGGATTGTGCTATGTAAGCCATATTCATTGTTCATATTCTTCTATATTCATTTTACATTAGTCATTTTATTTACATTTATCATTTTCATTGTGACAGGTGCTACTAAACCCTTGTCCATTTTCATGTGTGCAGATTTCAGGTTCAAGATTCAACAAGCTCAAGGTCATCACGGTGGTCACGACAAACCCACCTCCCACATTGTTGTAGCATGAAGAGACGAAGACACCATATGTTTATTGTAAAAGGGGATCACCCCCTTCGAGCATTTTTATTGTGAAGCACCCTACAAAGGGGCTTATTGTATCACAAAACTCATTTTACGAAATATAATGCAATGCTTCATTTTTAATTCAATGGTGTTCTTATTTTATGTATATACTAGTGTTGTAGTTGTTGGAGAGATTCTCATGTAGTATATTTTGGTTGTAATCCTCGCCACTGAACAAGAACCTTAGTGATGACATGGTTGCGAAGAGTATGTATCCTATGATTCAAAATCTGATCTCGCTTGAGCAAGATAGAACCCTCTTCGTCCAATTTAGGTAAAGTAGATTGAACTTATACATGATTTCCCAGTACCTTCGTGAGAGATAATACATGAAATATAGGGTGAATCTTTGATATAGATGATAGAGCCAATTTATACGTAGTGACCACTAATCCTCTGTAAGACTTGGTAGATACCATAGTATTTGGAAGCAACCTTTTGGCATCGATGCAACTAGAGAGATGACTATTTAGATAGCTACAAGCGAAGGAAGACCATATTATTGACTTTAAAACTATACCTTGTATGGTTTTGATCAACTAGTTGGAGCATTTTTTTATAGGCCAATTCCAAATTCATCTTCAGTTGATGGAGGACTTTGACATGTTGGTGAAGTGTAGTGTCAACAACATGGATTTTGTATGGAATATAGGATGAGATGGTTGATGGAGGTTGGTAATAAATGACTTCAAAAGGGGTGACCTTGGTCATAGTGTGATAAGAAATGTTATACCACCACTCAGTCAAGGGAAGCACTTTACCCACTATATAGGATGATCAGAGGTAAAACAACGAAGATAGATCTCCAAATATTGTTGATAATATTTGTTTGACCATCCATTTGCATATGGTAAGATTAACTCATTTTGAGTTGAGTTCCTTGCAAATTGAACAATTCTTGCCAAAAATTACTAGTGAAGGTAGGATCATGATCAAACATAATGGAGGTGGGGATTCCTTGAAGATGAAATATAGAATCAAGAAAAACTTGGGTGACTACGGAGGCCATGTAAGGATGGGAGAAGGAAAAAAATGAGCATACTTCATGATACGATCCACTACCATAAAAATAACTGATTTACCTCCTAATTTAGGTAGACCTTCAATAAATTCCATGGAAATATCTATCCAATCTTGTTCAAGAATAGGAAAGGGTTGAAGAGTGCTTTGGGAAGGCATTGTTTTTCCTTTTATCCATTGACAAATGTCACAGTTGACCATAAATTTTTGAATGTCCTTCTTCATACCCTTCCAAAAAATTCCTCTTAATCCTTTCATGAACCTTGAATGGCTTGTAGCAGGTGAAGCATATATTTATGTCATAATTTATTCCTAAATTGAAGATGTGTGAGGGATATCAATGGATTGGAGATAGCACAAATCTTGTCCATCCCAAGTTTACCCTAGATTAATGTAGGTTCTATTTGAAGTGAGGCAACCAAAGTTTACAAATTTTAATCCTATAATACCTCATCTTGAAGAGGATTTATCCATTACAATAATGGATGTAGAAATGACACATAACATACTTTGAGCTTCAAATTGGTGAGAGAGAGAATCCACCATAATGTTCTATTTGCCCATTTTATAGGTAATATCATAATCATAGCCCATGAGCTTAGACACCCACTTTTATTTTTCAAGGGTAGCAACCCACTGCTCTAGGAAGTATTTAAGACTTTGGTGATCTATTTTAATGGATAAATGTCACCCAATGAGATAAGGTCACCAATGCCACATGCAGAATTGCAAGCATATCCTTAGTATAAGTTGATTTACCTAGATTTTTTCTTGAAAGCACTTTACTAGTGAAGGCCACAAGATGACCTTCCTACATCAACACAAATCCAATGCATTGCTAGAAGCATCACTTTCAATTATGAAGGACTTGGAAAAATCAGGCATCACTAAGATGGGAGTGGTTTTCATAGCATACTTCAATTCAAGGAAAGCCTTCTCAATTGGACCCATCCAAGTAAAATAATTGTTCTTTAACATGGTTGTAAAAGGAGCATCAATTTTTTCATAGTTGTAAAATAATTTACGGTAATACCCTATGAGGCCCAAAAATCCATGAAGACCATTGAAAGTGTGAGGTTTTAGCCACTCTTGAACAACTTGAATATTCTTAGGATTAACTTTAACTCCATCCTTGGTGATAATGTGTCCCAAATACTCTACTTCACTCAAACCAAAAGAACAATTGGACCTCTTAGCATAAATTTGATTTTGTGCCAAAATTTGTAGAGTCTGGTCCACATGGATGAGGTGCTCTTCCTAAGAAAGAGTACAAATCAAGATATCATCAAAGAAAAATAAGATGAATTTATGAATAAATGGGTAGAAAATATTTTTCATGAGGCTTTGAAATGTGGAAGGTGCATTTGTCAAGCCAAATGGTATAACCAAGAATTCATAATGACCCTCATGAGTACAAAATATGATTTTGGGAATATCTTCATCCTTGAGCCTAATATGATGGTACCCGAAGTGAAGATCTAATTTGGAGAAAAACATAGCCCCATGCAACTCATATAGTAATTCATCCACCATAGGAATAGGGAACTTATCCTTAATTGTGACCTTATTAAGCTCACAAAAATCAATACATAATTACCAAGACCCATATTTCTTTTGCACTTATAAGACAGGAGAAGAGTAAGGACTGTTACTAGGCCGAATGACTCTAGATTTCAACAATTCCTATACTAACTTCTCTATTTTTTATTTAAGGGCATGGGAATATCTATATGGCCTAATGTTAGGTGATACTTTTCTAGGTACCAATGGAATGGCATGGTCATGGGAGCGAGGTGAAGGTAATTTTGATGGTTAAGTAAAAACTACATTGTGCTTTGTTAGAACACATTGCAAATATTCTTAATTTTGGTCCACCTAAAAATTAGGTGGTTGGATTGTAAATATCTAAGCAATGATCCCACAAGAATATTTTTTCAATAACTTCCCCATACGGTTTGAGTTCATAATCTGAGGAGGCCCTCCTTGTGAACCCTAAAGAGTGTAAGGCCTTCCATTATGTGAAATATGCATCTAATAGCTATGCAAAATTCCATGTGACGGTTCCCAATATACCTAACAACTAAGCTCCCAAAAAAATATCACATACCTCTAATTATAGAGCAAAAAAATCAATTTTAAGATCATAATATCCTATTTTTAATTTAACATTATGATATTTTCTTTTTCAAGGAAAAGTATTGCCATTTGCCACCATAACCTCAAAGGAATTATATGTGTATGTAATAATTGGCCTGCTTGGAAATTTAGGGATCAATAAAGTTGTGTGTGCTTATAGAATCCATAAGGATTGTAAGACGTTGGCCTTTGAAAAACCTACAAATTTCATGGTTTTTGGAGTAGTAATATTTGCAAGAGCATGAATAGATATTTCTCCCTATGGTTCCTCGTGTATTTCTTCCTCATTGTGAAGGGGTTATTTTGTTGGTTTTGATTCATCATATCTTTGTTCAGTGTTGTTTGGGTCTTTGAAATCTATGAGAAATAACTTCTTTTGGGTGCACCTATGCCATTGAATATATATTTTTATCAAAATTTTAGCACAAACCTTGAGTGTGTCGAGCATCCATTTCTTCTGAAGTCGAGCATTTGTGGGGAATGGTTTTATTTTCATTATGATTTGGGAACATGGAAGGAAAGGAGGGTTTAGTTTGTGAAAATTTAGATGTCCTCCTTTGAATTGAGAATTTGGATTCGCCCAACCATGCCAAGATTATGGCCTACATCATTATTTGTGGTTTGAACATCTTGACCTCAGCCTATAGACCATTCTTCAAGCCACTAATAAATTAAATCATAAAAAATCCTTCATTCAACACCTTAGTTTTGTTAGCCAATTTCTTGAATTGGATTTGGTAATCCTGAATTATAGAGGTTTGTTTCAACTTTGTCAATGATCTTGTAAAGTTGTGATACTCACTAGGGCCAAATCGAGTGAGGAATTGAGATTCAAAATCTTCCCAAGAATATCCCTTATAGATCTTGTCTCATTTGAGTCTCTTTTGAGTCTCTCATTGTAAAAGGTTTTCGACCCTTTCAAAACCACTTCCTCCAATAAATAAAAAAAATCTTCCAAAGAAGGGTTGAGAACGATGTGTTACAACCACTAGTACCACTATAAAGCTTCAAATTCCAAATTGAAAGAATCAATCTAGACCTAAAAATATATAGGAATATTATGGAGTTTAAACAATTGATCAACACGACATAACTACCCATATCTATCCTTCCCATTAAACTTAGGAAAGTATAATTTAGGCACCTTAAATGGAGTATCATGATCAAATATAGGGTGGGAGTCTTCCCATTCCATTCCTTTTTCTTGACCTAATTGTTTATTATGATAATCAAATGCTTATGCAGAACCTTGAAGTTTGGACTCAACCTCAACAAGGTGTTCTTCCAAGTTGACTTTGGAGTTGAGGTATTCACTTATAAAGTATTTAATATCTTCCCTTATAGTGTTATTATCATGGATAATGCTATCAATGATTCTTTGTATTTTTTATAGCATTGAAATAGCTTTTTCTACCTCTTTTTGATATCCACGAGTGCCACCAACCATTTTGGTAAGTTTTGAACCTCTTTCACTGAATTACTAAAAATAGAAGTGTGACTGCAAGAGTTACTATTTTTAGTAAGGAGTTCGAAAAGGTACTTTGGTGTTATATCAAAATGATTAGATTAAAAAGATGATCACAATGAGCTATATATCCCAACACTGAGTTTGGCCACCCCTTACTTTTTTTATATTGTTATTTTGATGATTCAACTGGTGTGGTTGGTTTTTGCTTTGGAGTTTGGGTTCAAAAGTTGGGTACTATGTCAACCAACTCTGCATTATCTATTTTTGACTATTTACCACTTCAAAAACTATACTAAAACCTATACTATGACATTGACACTTCAATTTCTAACAATAGAATTCCCTATGCTATTCAGTTACTACACTGTCTATTCTATTTTTTTCATTAACAATCCTATAATTACTAATTGTTGTAGATGACTATTACTGCCATTAAAAATCCTACCTATTCATTTTTTGACTCTAGGATTCCTTGCACTATTGACAACCTTGAAATTACTAACTGTTATAGATGATTATTACTACCTGATCCAACTATTACTAAATGAATTCCTAATTGTTACAGATACTTGCAAAATCTGCCTTGACTATTTCTATTTGGTTCACCAATTATTTTCTTTGTGCATGTATTTTTTTCATGATAGGGAAGTCTACTTCATATGATCAATTTTTGTGGGATAAAATTTTAGTTGTAGGTTAAACATTTAGTAGAACAAAAAGGCTTTATTTTTTTGTAGGTTAAACTTTTGACAGAACTAGGGTATGCTACGTAAAGGTGTATGTAATACCCATATACCATTTATTATACCATGGTGACAAACGATAGTGCTCGGACCAATATTTTAGGCCACTACCCAAGGAGGATTCCACACATACCCTTGAACACACTAGTTGCCTCTCTAGTAGAAAAAAAATGCTTTGTTCTTTTTGTAGGTTAAACTTTTGATAGACTAGGGTATACTAGGTAAATGTGTATGTAATACCCATACACCCTTTGTTATACCATAGTGACAAATTATATTGCTCATACCAATATTTCAGGCCACTACCCAAGGAGGATTCCAAACATACCCTTGAGCACACTAGCTGCCTCTCTGATAGTATAGGAGGGTAATATTCCAATATGTTGTGTCTGATATACTATGGATAATACAAGACCAAAAATCTTCCTAGGGCTAAGGTTTGTAATCCTAGATGGTATCCCTAAATATCTAAAGATATGTGGGAGCTCAATTCTATGTGTAGGTTTTGTCTAAGGCCTGGGTATTGGAGCCTAATTGCCCCTCACTTCAGTAGATTCTTTATGGGCTATCTAGATTTGCCAATAATGACAACTCCATGATATTTTAAAACTCTTGGCACAATGTTTCTAACCTACACAACTATTTCAAAAAAATTACTATATTTATTTTACTATTTTTTAAATAAGGGATAAAAACAAAAGGTAAAACAAAAAAACTTATATCTAACAGTTAGAATGGGCAAGTAAAAATTATCGTAGCATAGTGGAACTTGGCCCTAGAAAGCACTCTGATACCACTTGTTAGAACCTACTATTTAAATAAAGTCACACAAAATATGAAAAATAAACAGATTCATGCAGTAACAAGATATCATAATGCAAAATTTAAAAACAAAATTAAACACTCTCACAATAAACATAGAACTGTAGGCCTCTTCAAGGGGGTAACCTCCTTTAATATTTCATTAATTTACAAAAATATACATTCGTACATGGATATATGTCTCTAAAATCTACACTTCATGCAACCCTAACCCTAAGCTCAAGAGCTGGCTTACATGCAAACTACTACTTGAGCTAGAATCTTCTACCAACTAGTAGTTACATTCTTGGTAATGGTTACATGAAATGGCCCCACTTGTCTAGGTACCTTAATTTCCGCATACCATTACAAAATATTACAAAATAACATTATAAAGGGATACCCATATTGGAAGTGGGTCATTACAATAATCAATTGACAATTACAAAATGGTGTTATGATGGTATCCTAACATATGTTGTTGTCTAGTGACAACGTTGATGTGAGAGATATTATTAGAAGAATGGAGTTCCCCATACATCCCTTGGTTTAGATATTCGATTTTATTAGATTAAATATTATTCATTGTATTTTGATTCTAATTGTGACTGGAAACAAATTTTGGAAGATTTCTAGATCTTGATTAGAAGAATATTAAGAGTTTGAGCCATTGATAATAACTTGGATGTTGTTAATTAGGTCTTTTATCACATTCCCAAAGCTCATGCAACTATCAGTCAGATGATTGTTGATGCAATGAAAGGCACATTTCTTGTTTAGATGGAACCAAGTAGTATTTTTCCTTCTAAGTTCAATAGGTTTGATAGGCAAAATCTCTATCACCTTAGAATTTAGGAGCTATTCTAGGTTGGCTTAAAGATATTAATACAATTGGGAGTACCTCCTTTTGGGTTTCTACCATTGGGGATTCTCTAAGATGTTTTTTTAATTGGTGGTAGCACTAACTATTTTGAACTAGCATGATTTTATGAATCCATCACCTCTAGCATGTTTGTTATTGTACATCTCCTCTGGGTTAGAGGAGTACTTATTTTCCTCTTTGTGGGGCTTGGTATTTAATTGTTCTATTTTGAAAAGGGTGGTCTCAACTCTCTTGGCCATATCAATTATGTCTTCAAAGAAAGACACGTTGGTCATCTATAAATAGAAGTCCAATTGGTCATTAAGATTTCCTATGAAGATGTCTAGTAGGTCTCTAAGTCAAGGGGCATATTGAATTCTTCATACAAGGGCTCACCATATTACTTAGAAGTTCGTAAAATTCTCATATTTAGATTATTTGAGTTGTTATAAGTCACTAATGGTGAAATTTTTTCTCAATATATACATATAATTGCTTAAAAATATTTTTGACAAGGTCTCTAAAGCTTTTCAGGAATGCCTTGGTATTTCGTAGTACCATTCCAAGGCAAGGCAACTAAGGCTCTTAGGAAATATTTTGAGTAGTAATATTTCATCATCAAAAAATATCACTACAATCAGTTCTAAACAGCATAAGGTGGTTAACAAGATCCTCCTTCCCGTTTTACTTTTAAAACTTAGGGATTTAAAAGTTAGGAGTAAAAGGATGAATTATGAATATCTATAAAGGTATAAAGGATTTGGTTGCCCAAGTCATCATACAAGTACTTTTGACTAGATGAAGACCCTAGGATGATGGCCATTTTTTTATTTAATTTCTCTAATTGTGAAGTTAAGGCTTGAAGTTTAGGAGAAATATGATCTTATGGAAAAAAGGTATATGTTTAAAGATAGAGGGGATTTATTAATTATTGATATAAAGAGGGTGGTACACCTAAGTATATGATGTTGAAGTTGGCATTGTACAATTTTACCCTAAGGTACCTAAGATGAAAGGATATGAAGATAAAGGATGAGATATTATAGGATTAGGATTTTTTCCAAAACCCCTATGCTTGAAAGATTAAAATTAGGATTATAAATTGGGACACTTGAGGGCACACTCTAATTGGAAGTATAGCATATTCCTACATATTGAGATATAGGGAAACTAGCATGTCCTTGCAATAATTTCTCAAAGGTAGGCAAAGATGAGTGATATTTCAAAGGAGGTAGAAGGGTCTACCTCATAGCACCCATGGATGTGGTGATAAAAGAAGGATTTAATCAATGAAATGATATGTTGATGGATTAAGGTTTAAACTTATTGATCCAAATGATGCATCCAATTAATTTAACATAAAATAATTTGAACTAAGTTGTTCGGGATAGTCCATGAGTGAACTTGTAGACACTAAAATCTGGTCAATCCGAGTAGGCAATCATAAGCACTAGTTAATTAACACCACATGGCCCCCTTGGGCAACCCTCAGAGGTTTACTATTGGCCCTAACCTCTATTGGAAGGCTCTAACCCATTTTTGGGAACTTTTGGGCCATATAGGCATGAACATCCCACCCCAAGATGGTCATAATTTGTGGTCATACCACCTTGGGATGGTGGCAAACTGGTTTTCCTAGGGTGGGATGGCCACAAGATTTGACTCCCAAAAAGTCAAATTTGGATAAATGGCACCTAAAAATTTCCATTTGCCTTGCCTATTCAAGCATGCAAGTTAGAGGATGCAACATCCTTATGACATGTTGTATGTAAGAGGCCAAATAGGGAGATTCTCTTCCCTCTCCAATGCATACCACCCTATTGGCCAAATGGAGCCTCTTTCCCTGCATTCCCTCGCATGCCTTCTTGCCCAAAGGCTTACTTTTGCTATAAAGTGGATCTATTTTCCACTCAAGAGAGAGGGAGAAGTTTTGAGATATAGCAACAGAGTGTTGCCAATATTTCCCCTCACCATTTTGTGACCTTTTCCCTCGAAATCTCTACCTAGCGAAGGAGGTTTGTGAGTGATCTAGGAGGCACAATTTGATTTCAAAACTAAATCATCTGAGTGATTTTTACCATCACATTCGATGAAAAAACTATTTAGGAGGACCCTTACCAATTCACAAATGAATTTGTGATAAAATAAGTGTAGAATTGGTGCTCACCCCACCCCAGGATGGTCCCCATTCTATGATAGTCCTAGCCATCCCACCCTGGGATGAGGACTTATCTATGCATTATTTCTTTACTATTATTTTTTAGTTAGATTCTAGATTATTATATGAACATTCTATCTAAATTTCACATATTTTAGAACTATATTGAGCGAGATATCACATTTTTAGTGTTTTATAGGGTCTTATGCAGGTCTACGGAGCTCATCTAGAGATGCACATGAAATTGTTATTTATTTATTTATTTTTTTTTTTTAAAGCCAAAAACCCCCTGTGGGGCCGCCTTGGTCTAAGGGACCATGAACAGGGGGTTCTACACCATAAAATTCACCCGGGAGTCGCACCCGAGCCCTGCCCGCACCAACATTATCAATTGGATTTTGGGTACCCAATTCAACTTTTTGGTAGGGTGGAGATTCGAACCTAGGACCTCCCTTGAAGGATTGCCCTCTCCTCTCCAACTCACCTACAACACCTGGGTGAAATTGTTATTTATTTTGAAAATATAACCACATGGGTTATATTAAAATGTCATTTTATGCATTTTTTCCAAGTTTCATACATTTTGGATATGTTTAGTGGCAGAAATTACTTGCTTTGGGTTTTGTAGGCTTCGAAGGTCTACTGAAATTATGCCACACCATCGGATGCAATTTCAGTTCTTTTTTTAGTAATTTCTTACCAAAAAATATATATTTTACATACCTCTACAATTTCAAGTCATTTGGAGTTGATTTAGATAGGCATCTTTCATATTCATGCTTTCTAGTCTTTAATGCCCATGGGGATTGCATGTTTTCACCATACACACTTGCTATTTAATGATTATGATTTCCTCATGTGTAGGTGAAGGTTTCTAAATCATACAAGGAAGAAGCACAATATCATAGAACAAAGTGGCGGCATCATAGGTTTGCCCACCTCAATTGTGGGTACAAGGAAAGACATTGGAAGTGCACACGAGCTTCTTTGAAAGGACTTGATCCTTTGGGAACCCCATAATTTTGTAAAAAATTGTATCAATCTAGAGCCCTCAAGGGGATATTTATGTAACTATGGTTTTTAACCATAAAATTAATAGAAAGAAACTTCCTTTTATTTCATTTCTTGCAATTTGGTGTCTTTTCCACTTTTACTTGCATGCTTATGTTTTGATGCTCATCACTCATTAGCGATAGATGCATATTGTTTATCACTCTTAGGTGCATCATTTTTCCCCTAATTCAGAACCATACCCTATATATATTCCTATGGTTTCATGTCCTTCCCTAAGGAGGGTCTCTATGGATTCCCTATGCTTCTATAAGAAATAGGTCATATGAGCTATAAATTACAAGACTACTCTTCCAACTTCATCATGTGTAGGGATTATACATCCCAAAGGCTTGGAAACCTTTTTGTATTGATAAAATGTAGGTTTCTCAAATTTGGATCAGTCATCATGACCCACAATAGGAATATTGGGGTTAATGGCCAATTGCAGAGTAGCACTACTCTTTAAGTAGCATTTCTCAACCATTAGTTTAGGAGATGAGATAATATTATTCAAATTTTAATTGTTTATATAGTTTATTAAAAATAAATAAAATATGTTTTAGTAACATTATATCCCTTTCCCATAATATGCCCAATTTTGCTTAATACTAAAGGTCCCAATATACCTAACTCCTTATACCTATAAATACATGAGAGAAAATTGATATGTGATGCCAACAATACATGGAAGTAACCTCCTAGATACGTGGCCAAGATGGTACATGAGAGGTAATAGAATGCCTCCATTTGAATCCCACTAATCCAATATAATATACTCATTACTAGGTATTATATGCACAAGACCTTATGTGGGCAACTGGTTGCCCAGGATTTCCCTATATCCAGCATAGCCTAGTATCTTGTATGAAAATTACCCAAAGGACCATAAAAAACCTTTGTATGACTAGCAATTGGATATATTCTTGTTATATAGATTTAATGTGGTCTAATATAACAAACAAGATCGATGATATTAATTTAAATTTGATGAATTTTAGTTTGACTAAGGTTTAGCTTGGTCAAAAGAAAACTTGGATCCATGGTAGTGTTCATATCAAGTTTACTAAAAATGTGAGATGGGGGGAAGTGAAAAGAATCACCAAGTAGTCCTCTTCATGATGCTTCCCTCTCCTTTCTCAATTTGAGAATAGGGGCAGTTTTTGAGCTTAATATCTAAGGTGTTTTAGATTAGTTGAGAACACCTACATTTATCCTAAGATTTTCCTTGACAAAACTTAACCTTAATTTGGTCCAAGTTAACTACAAATGCATAATACAATACAACAAATGAGACCTAATTCCTAAAATTCATTTGATTTATATGATGAAGTAAAGACACATTCTCTTCTTTTCAAGATCAAAGGTTCAAATATAATGTAACAAACAAGCCTAATGCAACTACATGCAATTTTTTTAATTGCAATAAGACTAAATATGATCCCCTAATTATTAATGCTAACTAGTTTTTTCTTTCTCTTTTATCCTTAATGAATAAATAGAAATATTAAAAATAAATAAATAGAGAGCAATTAAAAAAATAATCCTAATATCTAAATGTTAAAAGTGAATATATTTTTTCTACCATAGAGGTAGAAGCAATATAAAATTATTGCTAGTCCTATAGAAACATTGTCTATGCTACTGCTTCTTGATGGTACCTTTTTCATCTATTGATTTTTTGAAGGTTTAACCTTAGTTTTTGCTTGGTTTTCGTTGTAGGTACTGGTCATTATGGCTTGAAACAACCCCTACACTGCTCCTTGGCTTCCCCTTGGACGACCACACAATCATCTCACCTTGGGATGACCATCAAACTGGCAACAGTCCCACCCTGAAATGGCCATAAAACAAGGACTTTTTTGCTCAGATGCCAGAAACAAGAGGTTCCCCAAGCGATAAGGTAGGTACCTGAACTTTTGGTTTTCTGTTACACAGTCAAAAATTGCTAAATTTTTATTTTTCTTGCATGATTTATTTTCTAAAAAGGTAAAAATATAGTTTCCTTCTCTTATAAATATAAAAATAGGAAAGAAAAAGAAGAAAAATCAAAAAGAAGTTAAGTTATGATGTCCTTGTATGGTTTGCTTGCATGTAGGCTACCCAATGGGTAGGCCATAATTTTAGGGTTTACATCTTGTAGGTCTCTTCTTATCTAGCTTGTTGAAAGTAAAACGTATTTTTATATGCATTTAGTGAACGATCATCGAATTATTTATGGTTTACTTTCTTTTGGCTTAAAAAAAACCACACACACCATGATTCACTTAAATGCTAGGGAGGTGGATTTCATCACCTTCCACTAGTAGAGTTCAACGAGGTGGATTTCATATCCACCCATTGTCTCAAATCCCATGAACCTTATTCTTTTCCAAGGTTGGTTCCAAGATCCATCATAGCATGTGGGTTATAGCACGTATCTCTCTTTGGAGAGGTATATCGCAGACTACGGGTGAACTGGATGAGTAACTGGTTGGACCTGTGCTCCCTAACAGTGTGTGGACTTCATCACCACACATTATAGGTTGGATTACATGATCATAACTTTCATTTTTGGTTGTCAAGATATGAGTATACAGGTGAAATCTAATTAAACAAAATATTATCATTCAACAAGATTTCAAATACGTGACACAAGGTTGTTTTTAACAAACAACACATCTAAAACACACAAAACAATTTAGGGATTCACATTTAAAACTTAAAAGAGATAATCACTTGATTTTATTGATTTTTTCCTTTATTATGTGTTGTTTTATTAAGAATTTGTCAAGGAGATAATCATCTAGGGTTTTGTAGAGAGTAATAATGGTGTGCACCCGTAGCTAAGCCCAATCACGGGTGGAATCTATGGAGAGTGGACTAGGAGACATGAGTCATCTTCGCTTTAGCCCCAGGTATTTGGTCATACCTCCATGGCGAGCCTCTACTCACCCAAGTTCCAAAACAATGGGGTGTGAACAACACCTACAAGGGAGCCCTATGCAAGACACCCCTATAGGTGATGGACCTTATCTAGGAGAATGTTCCCAGTATGTAGACACATCACATACCTTCCTTAATGAAATGCAACAACATGCTAAGGTGAAAGTAGACAAAGCGGTGCCATGCATTCACATATGCATGTTTATGGGCCAAAGCACAACTTTACACATTGGGTAGAGTAGGTTGACCACACCTTGCCTCGACATCGCCCTGATAGGGTCCAACAACTTAGGCAACCTAATGAGTATGATACTCATCGTTCGGGGTGAGTAAAACCTATTCTTCCCTTCCTCATTCATGAAGGAAATCATGAGGAAATCCATAATTACCCTTAATATCAATACATCATGCATGCATGATGTATCTCTGCACCCGCTAAGTACAATTAGCACATGCTCAAGTTCGAACCTCAAGTCAATGTGACTACCCTTGATCGAGGGAAGCATGTGATAGATATCATAGATTATATTCAATGAGTTCAACCTCAGGGTGAGACTCCTAAGCCTCTTAGACCTCGTATATCATAATAGATCAATCAAGTAGTTGCAAGATACGTGGAACACCAAGCGTAGTTCAAGCAGCTTCGGTGAGACAAAGAGCAACTAGACCGCTTGCATCAGCTTGAGAAAGAAAATATTGAACAACATACCAATGAGTTATTCCAGATGACTTTATGTGAGAGTGTACCTATCCCTAAGACATATAGATAGGAAGTCCACCCGAGGCAAACCATGCTCATTCAATATAGATCGCATAGGCCTTATCCAATGTTATCTCCACAATATCCTAAGCCAGAGCAAGACTTGCCTCCCAGGCCAAACATAGGGTACCCACAGTGGGTAGATACTCCTCTTTATAGACCAGCTCGAGATATGCCCTATGGGGCTTACACTGAGCATGAGCTAGAGGTATAATATTTGGAAATGCCTTACCAAGTCAGGGGGGTGACATGCCACCACCCTAAAATAGGTGTGAGGATCCTCGACATCCATCGCAGGATAGAAGTAAGGATGAGGATATTAAGTCCTTAGATGCATATTGGGCACTGCTAGAGCACTTAGAGTCAATAGAGAACAAGACCTCTGGGTATGGATATCAAACACCCACTTTATACCCATTACATAGTCATCCCCTTCATACTTTGGTTCCTGCCCCTCCCTATCCAAATAAATTTAAGATGCCTTAGTTGGCTACCTTTAATGGAGAAGAATATGTGTAGGAATATGTTACCAAGTTCCTGAGTCAATGCTTTGGAATTCAGAATAATGATGCTTTGCTTTTTTGGAAATTCATGACTACCCTCTCTAGCCCCACCATGAAGTGGTTTACCCAACTCCCAAAGCATAGCATCCACAATTTGGATCAACTTGTAGACACGTTCCTAGAACGCTTCGTCTTCAAAACCAAGAGGAAGGTGATGCTAGTTGATCTCGCTAGGTTGAAACAATATGATGATGATTCAATAGAAAATTATGAAAATAGGTAGTGAGCATTGCTCACCAAGATACCATATCTACTCTCCATATTAGAGTTGACTCCGATGTTATATAAGAGCTACCTAAAGCTGATCTCCTTGTTGCAGTTGAAATAATATCCACCTCTTGAAGATGCCCTAGCACAGGCTAGAATGATTGAAGACATCAAAATCCAAGAGGGAGAGATTGTGAAGCCTCACACAGAGTGGAACAAGAATTCTAAGAATACCCCAGTGTAGCCTAAGCCAACATTAGTGAATTAGGTTACCATTAGCATCCCAGGGCCAGCACAAGTAGTGCCAACTCAAAATCCTAATTATTAGGCCACACCTGGGAACTATGCCAAGGACAACCAGAATATTCAATGTCAAAATCAATAGCATTGCCCCAAGTGATAGTTCACACCCATTGTAGATTCTATGGACTCATTGTTTGAGAACCTCTTAGAGACTAATTCGATCAATTTTCTTGAGATTCAACCTATCGATCCAAGTGCACCAAAGCCCAAAGGGTATCGAGAAGATCTATATTTCAAATTTTATAGGTAAAATGGGTATGACATGCAAATGTGCTATAAGTTCAAGAATTTGGTGCAAGACATGATCTATAGGAGTGCCCTTCAGGTAGACAAACCTATTGTACCAAATAACCAATATATGGAGGTGTTTAAAGACCTCTTTCCCACCTATTTGGAGTAGGCTAAGCCAGTACCCCAGGTAAATAAGGTTCATCATGCACCCCTTAGTAAGGGTATGTCATCATAATTATCATTATGATGAGGAATAGGTAGTACCCAAGTCCAGTCGCACCACCAATGGCTCAAAGTGATGTTCCTTCAACATCATAGCCTTTACCACCTCTTGTGTCGAGCCTCCCACCTAGGCTTGTGGTCACAATCAATAGCAAGCTCGCTCAGAGCCTAAGAATGACATTTTTATGACTCTCCATCTATGAGCTCATTTAGCAATTACTGCCTCATATAGAAGCTTTAATGGATATCCTTAAGGCAATAGAGCTTAAAACCCATGAGTCTAACTCCAACAATTTTATGGGGCATGTGTGGCAATGCATAGAACCAATGATTACCTTTCAATAATATGAACTTAAATTGGTTCTAAATCATATGTTGAATCCCCCCTTGCATATCGTCACATGTGAAAATGGAACACCTTAGAAGAGAGTGTTGATAGACACTAGGTCTTCTAGCAACATCGTCACTACAATGGATATTAAGCATCTAAAGCTTCCAGCATCCCATATTGTTGTGTCTACCTACACTTTTTGAGCATTTAATGATGCCATATGCTCGACAGTCAGTATAATAGTCCTGCCCATTTAGGTAGGACAAAATATCATATCGACCCTCTACCACATCTTGGATGGTGATATGGCGTACAATATCTTGCTGTGAAAACCTTGGATTAGGAACATGAAGTGTGCCCATTCCATTGCTCACCAGTGCCTAAAATACACCTATGAAGTATAAGTTCATGTCATCCCCACAGACCTAGAACCCTTCAAGTACTACAACATGGTATAGCAGATCCCTGAGTCTACCTTATCATCCACCCATCTATATTTTCAACTGAATGAATCCATCCAAGGTCTAAATCCATCACCATCACCTCCATTCAATCCATCATCATCTCATGCCACACCACCATCATATTTAGCACCCCCAAATGTGCCTTCATCGTCAGTGAAACCTCCATCAAGATACATGGGGAAGAGGCCTATTGATGACAGCCCTCCGACCATATCCACCATCTTCACAAATGATACTCCTAGTCCATCCAATAGACGAGGAGCCACCTCATGAGGTAAATGTTGAATAAATTCAAGCCTCACTCCCGTATCCTTCTCCATAATAATAGGTCACCATGCATCTAGCTTCCACCAATTTGGGAGAGTACATGGTTAGGAATGTCATAGCCACTCCTACCATCGAGTCAATGCAAGATATGGGTCAAAATCATCTTCCCTAGGTACTATCATGCCTCTTGATCTCCTCCCCAATCAAACCAATTTCATCTATGAGGGTCTCAACTATGGCATTGAGCCTTACCAATAGTAGGAGGAGGATGAAGAGCCCTTTTTCGAGGACATCAACTACATGTCCAACCCTGACTTTGCCATGAATTACCTTCACCTCTATAATTGGCATGGTTATGGATTGGGTATGTATGAGCAAGGCACCCGAGTTTCTTATTAGCCATAGTATCAAATGCCTTATGATAAGTCTGTTTTAGGACACAACAAGCCTATGCCCCTTGATGTCTTAACAGATAACTTAGAGCACATGTCTCTTGAATTTAGGGATGAGCTCACGTGTGACCCTTACACCAACCCCAATCCCATCTAATCACTAGGTGACTACTTCCCTATGCCCTTGTGATATGATGACCCACCTCATGATGTCATCCAATCTTATGAGAGAGGTGAATGTTTGCACACTCTTCCCCATGATAGTAAGGAAGAATATCTAGGGTCCCCTTATGAGTGGACATCCAAAAATGAGTTAGACTATGGAGTTGTATTGATTGAGTATGCTAACTTTGATGGATAATACGCATGAATCATCCCTCTTGAAAATGATGACGAGTTCTATTTGGCATGTTTCCACTACACGATCCTATCTAGTGACAAATTCTACCTTTAGAGGAGCAAGCTCACTCGTAACTACACCGACCACCTCCCATCATTTAACCTCCACCGCAACCACCTCCAGAAGTTTGGCTACATACTAATGTCCATGGACACCATTAGCCACCTAGGGGAAATCATCCATAAATAAACATGATTTCCATAGACCTGTTCAAGCCCCTACGAGATCCAAATAACCTATTGAAGCCATTGCACCTTGACTTGGGGGCAATTGAATTTGATCGAGGAGATTCTTCCCCATCATCTTTTGAGTATTGTCCCTGTTATGAGATGTTGCAGCTATTTCATTTCTCTCCAAGGCCTACTCATGATGTCTTCCATGCTGAGGAGGAACCTGAGGTTCCAATTCTTAATTTAAACCCAATGGATGACATTCACCTAATCCCTACTCCTCAGCAATTGGAGGAGGGATTGCGTATGTCAATCGAGCCAATGATTGACAAAGATATCAGCTCAGATCCTGAGAATATGCAATATATCAAGTTAGAGGAAAGCCTATCCCCTGAAGAGCAATTTGATTACATAGCCCTTCTCACAGAGAAGGAGGCTTTTGTATGGTCCTACAAAGACATGTTGGGACTACATCCAAAATAGTCACCCACAATCTGACACTTGACCCCAAGGCCAAGTAGGTTAAGCAAAATATGAGAAAGATGCATCCAATAGTAGCCCTAATGGTCAAAGAGGAGATACAGAAGTTGTTGGATGCTAGGTTTATTATTTATGTAGACTATCCACCATGGTTGTCCAACATGGTTCCTATCAAAAATCTTGATGGGAGGATTCACATCTACATCGACTTTCGAGACCTAAACAAAGCAAGTCCTAGGCATGATTTTAATTTGTTGAGCATCGATGCCCTGGTAGATGTCACATCAGGCCATAAAATGTTATCCCTCATGGATGGTTTTTCTCGATACAATTAGATCTATATCAATCTAGAAGACCAACTCAAAATGGTTTTCACAATGCCTTAGGGAACATTTTGCTATAAGGTCATGCCCTTTGGCCTTAAAAATGTTGGTGCTACCTACTAGCATGCCATGGCATACATATTCCATGATTACATGCATAAGATTTTTTAAGATTACATGGATGACTTACTGACCAAATCCTTATTATGCTATGAGCATCTCGATGTCTTGTGCAAATTTCTTGATTGCCTTATTGAGCATAACGTGAGATTGAACCCCAAGAAGTGCATCTTCGGTGTCACATCTAGAAAACTCTTTGGATTTATAGTCTCTAAATGAGGCATTGAAGTGGACCTCAACAATGTCAAGGTAATCCTCGAGATTCCTCCTCCAACTACCATTAAGCAGCTCTGAAGCCTATAGGGTAAGGTCACATCCATCAAATGCTTCATAGCATAATTATCGGACAAGTGTCAACCCATGAACAAATTATTGCACAAGAGGGTCGCATTCCATTGGGATGATGAGTGTCAGGCTACCTTTGATGCAATCAAGCAATATTTGGCTTCACCACCAATATTGGATCTGCCTAGACCAGGAGTGTCATTTCGCATATACATCTCAGCCACAGAGATTGCTTTGGGTGCCATGTTAGCCTAGAATAACAAATTACATAAGGAAAAAGATACTTACTATCTTAGTTACACCTTGGTCATCTATGAAATCAAGTACGCATACGTTGAGAATTTATGACTAGCAGTGATCTTTACCACCAAAAATCTATGATATTACATGCTTAGTCATACCACGTATGTTGTATCTAAATATAATCCATTACGATACATGATGAGTCATACTTATCACAATAGTCGCACGATGAAATGGATCATGTTATTGATGGAGTTTGACCTAGAATTTATCAAACAAAATTAATCAAGGGTTATGTCATTTTCGATCAACTCACAGAGGCTCCTCTATGAGATGATCAGTCTCTTAGCATGGATCTTCCCAATGATGAAGTCTTCCACATATTAGAGTCACCTAATTTTGACAAACCTGAGTCATGAGCCAAAATGACTCTATTCTTCGATAGCTCCAAGTGCGATCAAGGGGGTGGTGCAAGGATTTTGTTTTTAACACCTCAAGGGGCTCCCATATCCCTATCATTCAAACTTGATTTCCCATGCACTAACAATAATTTTGAGTACGAAGACTTGGTCATAGGTCTTCAAACAAATGTCACCACGAAAATAACCAAACTCAGCATTTTTGACAACTCCTTGCTCATTGTAAACCAGGTCAAAGGGATTTTCCAATGCAAGTGACCAATTCTTCAAGCCTATAAATCCCTTGTTGATAAAATTTCGATAAAATTCGAATGGTATGACATCGAGGCACTCCCTTGATCATCTAATCATTTTGTGGATACAATGGCCTCCCTAGGGTCTTTGATCCCATAGAACCCTGCTGATGATATGAAAACCATTCAGGTCAAAATGCTATCGCAATCTACAATTGAGCGTGAGAGCACTCAAGCCACACCATAGGTCCACTTGATTCAAATTGAATCTCATCAAGAGATATTATTTCACATTCATGAGTGCTTGAATCATGCCACTTGGGGGACTTTGTTTCCTCAAACCTCTTTTGATAGTATTACAACGCTATTCTTACAAGTTCTTTCCCAATCAACATTTTATCAGGATGAACTTCAAGAGGGATAGGCAATTCATGCAATCGAGGCTAACTCACAACAGGACTGATCCACACAAATTTGAGAATACTTAAAGCTTGGCAATCTCCCTCTTGGATTGTCTCACATCTCCAAAAGGAAATTTAAATGAAATGCAACAAAGTATGTCTTGCTTGGAGATATTTTGTATCGTCAAGACTATGAAGGTATCGTCCTTCGCTGTTTAGAGCATCAAGAGTCAGTTTGGGCAATGGCCCAAGCACATGATGGTACTTATGGTGGCTATTTCAATGGCATGGCCATCACAAAGTGAATTCTTTGCATGGGCTATTATTGACCAATGTTAGAGCGAGATTGTTGTGCATATATTAAGAAGTACATGAAGTGTCAATACCATGCTAACTTGACACACGTACCTTCTTAGGCCTTACAATAGATTCAATCAGCTTGGTTGTTATCACAATGGGGGTTGGATTTAATTGAGAAAATATCACCCACCTCATCAAGCTGTCACATGTTTATCATTACAGCTACCAAGTATTTTACAAAGTGGGTGGAAGCAATTCCCCTTACCACTACGATAGGACCCCGTATCGTGGAGTTCATATTGCACAATATCATTTGTCATTTTGGTATTCCATCCAAGATCATCTTTTATAATGGGACATCATTCAAGAATAAGGATGTGCATGCTTTGATAGCAAATTATAATACTCAACACAACTTTTTGATGCCCTATTATCTGCAATTAAATGGGCAAGCATAGGCATCAAACAAAATATTGATTTCCATTATGAATAAAATAGTTAAATAAAATCACACCGATTGGCACACGTAAATACCCCTTGCTCTATGGACCTACCACACTTGCATTCGGACACCCACTGGGGCAACCCCATTTTCACTAGTTTATGGAACCGAGGCAGTCATAC
The DNA here is from genome assembly GCA_028583015.1 of Wollemia nobilis. Classification (NCBI taxonomy): domain Eukaryota; kingdom Viridiplantae; phylum Streptophyta; class Pinopsida; order Araucariales; family Araucariaceae; genus Wollemia; species Wollemia nobilis. Next base: position 3,896,426 of record JAQPPZ010002515.1, read on the forward strand.
TTCTACAGTTGGAAATCCCATCACTGTGCATATCCATGTAGGATTTCATCGATGATGATACCATGTGGCAGGCTTGCCTAGATCAACTTACGTTACTTTATGAACACTGTGTTAATGCTCTTGAGCACCTATGCATTTATCAAGAGTGACTTAAGAGAGCCTACAACATGAAAGTCCATCCTAGAGACTTTCAAGTTGGTGACCTCGTTATGAAAGAGAACCAAAAAAATTCTAATTTATTGCCCCATGTATGGGACAAGTTTGTAGCAAACTAGTTAGGTCCCTTTGTCATCACTAGTCAAATCAGACCCAGAACTTATTGCCTAGTCTCCCTTGAAGGAATCAAGGATCCTAAACCCTTGAAAATCCTTCATTTGCGGTCTTTCCATGCCTAGAGTGTTGTGGCCCACCCCAAAATTCTCCAGGGGTGTATTCAACCCAAAATGCTCCTATATGGTCTATGATCATCTAGGTCACCCCAAAATACTCCAAGGTTATCTACAACCCGCTTGGTCAACCAAAACCACTCCTAGGTGGTCAATGACCATCTAGGTAACCCCAAAATTCTCCAAGGGTGTTTAAAACCTGCTTGGTCAACCCAAAATTCTCCTAGGTGGTCTATGACCATCTAGGTCATCCTAAAATACTCCAAGGGTGTCTAAAACCCGCTTGGTCAACCCAAAATGCTCCTAGGTGGTCTATGATCGTCTAGGTCACCCCAAAATGCTCCAAGGGTATCTACAACCCACTTGGTCAACCCTAAATGCTCCTAGGCAGTCTATGATCATCTAGCTCACCCAAAAATGACCCAAGGGTGTCTACAACCCGCTTGGTCAACCCAAAATGCCCTAGTTGGTCTATGACCATCTAGGTCACCCCAAAATGCTCCAAGGGTGTCTACAACCTACTTGATCAACCCAAAATACTCCTAGGCATTCTACGACCATCTAGGTCACCCAAAAATGCTCCAAGGGTGTCTAAAAATCACTTGGTCAAACCAAAAAGCTCCAAAGACATCCATAAGCCCTTTGGTCACCCCAAATTCTCCAATGGCCTTGAATAAAACAAGCTTATACTAAGATGGGGGTGAACAGTATACGACCACTTTTTACTTTTTCTTACCAATCAATATTATGCAATGTAAAGATAGAAATATCAATAGCAATAATTAAAGTAATGCACAAATCACCACACACAATAAATACACCATAATTTACGTGGTTCACCCAATGTGGGCTACTCCATGGAGAAAATATTTCACTAAAATTTTCTCAATCAATCTCTTGGGAATCCTTTCCCTATTACAATATTTATGGACCTCTATCCAAAGGAGATACCAATCCCCTAAATTGTTAGAAAAAATATTACATTATAGGAGAGATTAATTATTTCAATTATACACTGATTATTATTAGCATACTGTTACAGCGGCATCCTGTTGAGATGCGCCCTCTTCGGGCTAATCCAGGAATGTTGTGTATTATTTAATCATTGATTCAATAATCAATTGTTGTTCACTTTCATAACATGGCATCAGAGCCAGAAGTCTGAAAGAATTTTTTTCGAAGAAGAGCTGGTCTGTGGAAAACATTGCGCAGCGGAAGCTTGCTGGAAAACGAATGCGCTCGTGAAGAAAAAAAAAAATTTACAAAGGTTCATACCTTTATTTTTTTTAATTTGTTTTTCTAGCGTCGCAGCACTGAGGTCACAGCACTCAGGTTTTTCCTCCCTGTGCATGCACTCCAACGCACATTTTTCTGTGCATTTTTTCCCTCCCTTGCGTGCACTCCCATGCACATTTTTTTTGCGCATTTTCCCCACCCCCCAAGTCGCGCGACTCCCGTAGACCACTCCCCCCCCCACACGTCGCATGACTCCCACGCGACGTCGCAGACCACCCCCCCTCCCTACCGCTACTACAGCAGAGGCAACCATGACCCCTATCGCCACCTACAGTAGAGGCAGCCATGGCCCTCCTACCACCACCTACAGCAGAGGCAGCCGCAGCCCCCTGTCATCGCCAGCAGCGGAGGAAGCTACAGCCACGCGGTCGTGAGGTAGACGGGCTCCAGGACCCTCCTCAAATAGGAGGGGGTCCCTGATCCTCTCGGATCAGCCCGCTAGTCCACCTAGTGGTGGATTGAGCGGTAGGGCTTAGGGAGCCCTCAGGTCGCGGGTTCCAATCCCGTAGACCCCCCCCTCTTGAAAAAAAGGTAAAAAAAAAAATTATAAAGTTTTTTTTTAATTTTTTTTTTAGTTAAATTAAAAGTTTGATTTTAATTTATTTTAAATAGTTTTTAAACTATATAAATTAAAATTTGATTTTAATTTATTTTTTAATAGTTTTTAAACTATATAAATTAAAATTAATTTTTTTTTTTAACTTTAAAACTATATAATAATTATAAAAATGCTTTGTTGAGAGATTTTTTTTAAGGGGGGGTATTTTTTTCAAAAATCAAAGGGGGAAAGTGAGTAATTTTTTGAAAAGCAAATTTGGCATTATTGTAAAGGTGCATTTTCGGTTGCGCCCAACACCTAGTGGGTCATTCCTATGGGCACTTTTATGTTGTAGGTTGCATTTTTTTTTTTTTTGCACTACTTCATTAAAAGTTTTAAAAAAATCAAATTCACTCCCTAAGTCCCCGGAATAATTAAAATCCATCCGTGCAATTTATTGCACTACAGCATTCGATATTTGTGATACCTCTGGCCAGCACTTACAGGTAAATTTGTCGTGATTGCGCTACTGTATCCGCCACCTAATATAGCTGCCAAAATGATGTGTGATCTTGTTCTCTATAAATCATCGGGGAGAGATAAGTTTGTCATTTTGCATTTTTTTACTCCATCCATTACCCTAATAGTTCTTGTGTTTAGGCATAAATCCTGACAAAAGTTTTGAAATCCAAAGTGTTTAGGGGAAGTTACGCCCCACGCATGAGGATTGTAGACTTTCTATGGTAGGTGCCATCAACAAGACTATTCCCTTTCAGTACTACTTAAGTACCACGTATCGTATGATCTCTAAAAAATACCTATAGTTTCCCTCACATAAGAGCGGGTGAATTTTTTTTATCTTTCTAAATACCTATAGTTTCCCTCATGTAAGTGTGGGTATTTTGTACGGTATAACGGCCTAGAAAAAGGTATATCGAAAGGGAGACCAATTGGTGTTATAAGGGAACTTCACCATGTCTGCAAAATTAATGATTGATTCTCATCAGTTGTTGAAAGGTCCTAATTACACACCATGGAACAACAAGATGAAGGTAATCCTAGCAATGGATGACTTATGGGATGTTGTATCTGGAGCAACAACACGACCTTCATCTGTCGTTGGTGCTACAGCTCCATCTACTGCTCAAAAATACTTTGACAAGAAAGACAACAAAGCAAAAGTGCTCATTTTGCTTGTTGTGTTTGATGAAGTTCAACCCCATATTGCTAACTGTGAACATAGTAAAGAGGTGTGGGATGCCCTTAATACTATATATGAGGGAAAGAATTATTCCACTATTCTATTTCTTCAATCTCAATTACACAGTCTAAGCATGAAGCGAGGGGAGTGTTGGTTCGTCTTTCATACACACCCCATGAAGAATGAGCATAAAATACCGATAACACTTATACGGGATAAATCCCACTCACTTTAGGATCTTGTTGGTTATCCAAGGTGTGAGTTATAGAGTTGGGTCAAATTTCTATTCACTCTTTTCTACTTATGGAATAGTTTCAAGTGGACTGTCTATTACCTTACAATGGGCTCGACCTTCGTTCAATAATGTTCAATGGTTGTTATCTTTGTTGACTATCGGATTTACAATGAGTTCTTTGATATAGCTCTTTATGTTTTAGAAGATTAAATAAAATACAAATTTGAAAGAAAATAAAAATGAATCATTTAAGGGTGGAACAGAGAGAGTAGGGTAGGGCAGAAAAGAGAAGCTTATCTAAATTAGCTACAAAATCAAAACTACCAATTTCAGTTATACTATTTAGCTTCACAATAAAACCAATCAAAGAGGAAGGTGTCCAACTTTCTAATATCACCTTCTACTAAGAGCATAAGACAAAAATAACATAGATCTGAAAGAAAATCATAAATAGAAGGGAAGTCGATGTCAACTGGTATCTCTCACCAGTAGCTTATCTCGCATAGTGAGGATAGAGCAATTAGAACAAACCTGAACCTTAAATCTCTAACTTTCCCTAGCATATAACAAACAGAATGAAGCCTAGCAGCATATTCAATTTTGATAACACAGATTTACAACCAAAATAAATAGAACTTTAGTGAGACGAAAATAGAAGAAGATGCACTTATCAAAATCCGAAAGAGATTAGGCTCCTGGCCATGCTATCACAGAAGAACGATTTCACACCAACCCCAGGTCCAAAACAAAGCATTCAAACAAGATTTGCAGGAACTTGCTAAAATGTCTTTTATTCCAAGTTTTTTGCATCTGGACTTTACATTCAAAATAAGTATATATAGACTCAGGACAGACCCTGATCTTTTCAAAATATCTTCTTCCAAATATCTAAATCTTATCATAAAAATCCCACCGTTGAGGCTTTACAATATAAGGTATTTTTATATAGAGTTTCGATAAACCCTAATCACTTTGAAAATCTTTGTGTGGATCTTACCATAAATGGAGAAGATAAGACTTGGTTTTATCCTCATCAAATGGGCACCGAGTGTAAATGTATGTTCTTCTTTCGATAAGCCGTCAGAGCATCTCATTAATTCTTCTACAAAATTTGGATGAGTCACTGACTTCTAGGCCTTCCATCCTCGCACAACTGCCTTTGTTTGGTTCGAGTTGAGATTCTCTGCCTGTCATTACTTTTGCCATAAATTTTCCCGGCAATGTATCCACCGGTAAATTCCTTGAAACCTATATTCGCGGCCAGATCTGCAAAATCTGGATGAGTCATTGACTTGCCATAAATTTTCCGAGTAAATGAATCTATCAAAAAATTCCTTGAAGTCTATCTTTCTCGCCATCACTTTCGCCATTATGCAACTATCAGATCTGCTTCTACAAAAAGAAAAGCAAAGGTTAGATTTTTAATGTTTTTCATTTTACTTAATTAATTGATTTGGACTATGTTGAAAATCTTCCACTTCCTTTTGGATAGGTGATGAAAAATTTAAAGAACAGCAAAATTTTGCAAAATGAATATAAGTCCAAACATGTCACAATATCGTGACATTTCCTTCATTTTATCTCTCTCAAGCTTTCGTCCTCGTGAAAATGGAACATGTCACGATATCGCGACATTTTCCTCAAGTTACTTCTTCCTTGCTTGTGCCTTCCGAAAATGGAACATGTCACGATATCGCGACATTTCCTCAAGCTATTACTTCCAAGATTTTGCCCTTGCAAAAATGAGACATGGTCCGAAAATGGAACATGTCGTGATATCGCGACATCGGACTCACTTCATGTCTTCTAAGCTTTCACCCTCACGAAAATGGAACATGTTGCAAAATCATGACATTTCTTTCACTTTGTCTCTTTTCAACTTCCGCCCTCACGAAAATGGAACATGTCGCAAAATCACGATATTTCTTTCACTTTGTATCTTTTCAGCTTTCGCCCTCGCAAAAATGGAATATGTCATGAAATCGTGACATTTCTTTCACTTTGTCTCTTTTCAGCTTCCGCCCTCACGAAAATGGAACATGTCGCGAAATTGCGATGTTTCCTTCACTTCACCTCTTCCAAGCTTTTTCTTTGCAAAAATGGAACATGTCATGAAATCGTGACATTTCCTTCACTTAGTCTCTTTTTAGCTTCCGCCCTCGCAAAAATGGAACATGTCATGATATCGCGATATTTCCTTCACTTCGCCTCTTCCAAGCTTTTTCCTCGCGAAAATGGAACATGTCACGAAATCACGACATTTCCTTCACTTCGTTTCTGCCTTCACTTCTTCCTCGTGAAAATGGAACATGTCGCGAAATCGTGACATTTCCTTCACTTAGTTTTTGCCTTCACTTCTTCCTCACAAAATCGTGACATGTCACGAAATCATGACGTTTCCCTCACTTCGCCTCTTCCAAGCTTTTTCCTTCACAAAAATAGAACATGTCGCGAAATCGTGACATTTCCTTCACTTCGCTTCTTCCAAGCTTCCTTGCTCGTGAAAATGGAACATGTCACGAAATCGTGAAATTTCCTTCACCTTGTCTCTCCCAAGCTTCTGCCTTCGTGAAAATTGAACATGTCGCGATATCGTGACATTTCTTTCACCTCGCTTCTTTCGGCTTCTGCCTTCGCGAAAATGAGACATGTCCGAAAATGGAACATGTCGCGATATCGCGACATTTCCCTCAAGCTTTTCTTCCTAGCTTGTATCCTCGCGAAAATGAGACAAGTCCAAAAATGGAACATGTCGCGATATCGTGACATTTCCCTCAAGCTTTTCTTCCTAGCTTGTGTCCTCGCGAAAATGAGACAAGTCCGAAAATGGAACATGTCGCGATATCGCGACATTTCCCTCAAGTCATTGCTTCCATGGTTTTGCTTTCACAAAAATGAGACATGTCCGAAAATGGAACATGTCATGATATCGCGACATTTCCCTCAAGCTTTTCTTCCTAGGTTTTTCCTTCATGAAAATGAGACAAGTCCGAAAATGGAACATGTCGCGATATCGCGACATTTCCCTCAAGCTTTTCCTTCACTTTGCAAATTCTCCAAAAATTGTAGGTTGATTCCAATGACTTTGTCCATCTGTATTTTGCATTTTTACATATTGGTGAAGGATCTTCCTTACTCATAAATGATTTTAACATTTGAAAAATCAATTTTAAATTGCTCGAGAATGATCAGCTTCACATGGTGTAGAAAAATGATGAAAATTCAAAGTGCTCAGAATTTGATGAAACTTTACAAGTATCTAAAAAATCCCAAAGGGTATCCCAATATGCAAAAAAAACTTAAAAAATTCATCATGGATGAATAGAAAATGCATTTAGAAGTTTGTTAGGCCAGAAATAGAAACTACTATTTCTAAATTGAAATCAATGCCATATGAAAGTCTACTTGGTCACTTTGATGTAGGTGAAGTTTGAAAAAGGATGCAAGCAAAATTTGGAATTAAAACCCGAAAGACATCAAGAGGGTCCCTGCGGAACAAATGAATATTAAACATTTTCAAAGGATGGAATTTCATTTTTTAGTGGGGGTGTGTTGCTTCTCAATAGGGAGACAATTGGATGGAGGGAAGAAAGTAGAGAGGGGAGGGCTCTGGTCCCTCCCCTGCTCTCCCTCCCATGGCTCCTGGTTCCTGCCCAGTCCCTGGCTCAACCCAGGTCATCCCTCCCGGGGAGTGGTTGTTTGCAGATGATCTCTTGGGGGGAGATCCTTCTCCACTATCTGTGCCCCTCCCGGCCGGCTAGGGTTTCCTTGGTTGTTTTTTCGGATTGGTGCTTCCCAGGGATCCCTGTTTGGTTGGGGATCCCTTCCCTTTTTCCCTCAGGCTTCCCCCTGGGGTTTTTTGCATGTTATTCGCGTGGATCTGGTCCCCTGCGTTTCTCGGTGCGGTGGAGGTGACGGTTTAGGGTTTGGACAGCTTCCCCCTTTTTCTTGTGAATCCTCTGTGGGCTCTATGCTTGGACGGGATTCTTGGTCCCTGCTGTTGGGATCCTCTTCTGTTTTCCCCGGGCGGGTTCCTTGTGGTACAACTCTTTGGTCACTTCCTGATGGGCTGGATCCTCTCTGTGCTGGTTGTCGGCTTCCTACAGGATGGCTCTCGCTGAACGGAATGTTTTCCCGATGGGTAGGTGGTTTCTCCAAAGGGTGGGATCCGCCAAATCCGTCGGTTTTCCCGCAAGGCGGGATCCTTTCTTTTCTATTGGTTTCTCGGATGGCGGGATTTCCCTGTTGCTTCCCGCTAGGCGAGACTATTTGTGGTGGTTTTGACTGCTTCTCGCGAGGCGGGATTTTATTGTAATGGTTTTTCTTTGCTTCCTGTTGGGCGGGATCTTCTCGATGGTGGTTTTTGGCTACTCCCCGCTGGGCGGGATCTCCAAAACTACTTTCTTTCTTATTTGTTTGTTTCCCGCTGAGAGGGATTGTTTCATGCTTATTTATTCATCGCTAGGCGGGATTTCTGTTTTGGTGTTCAGTTTCAAGGGATTGATGCCCTAGGCCCATTGCTTATGTAATCATGTTTTGGGATCCTTGTTAAAACCCATTGTAAATACAAACACTACTTACCAAAAAAAAATAGGGAGACAGTTGAATTTTTTCTTTGCAGAGTTTCTGAATTGAAAGCAAAGTTGAATTCTTTGGGAGAACCAGTTGATGACAAGCTCCTTACCTCAATTGTATTGAGAGCTTTACCTAATTCTTATAGGGTTTTGATCACTTCCCTTCAGGTGTCACAATGGAAAGTTACCTTTGTAGAGTTGGTTAATATGCTTTAGGACGAGGAGGCATGCAAACTACAGTGAGATGATTCTTCTAACACTGCCCTCTACATCAATAGAAAAGGGTAGAACCAGAAGAAGGGTAATTTTCATAAGGGAGGGAATTCAAAAAATGATTCAAAAGGGAAACAAACTCAACAACCTCAATAGAAAAAGAGATATTGCAAGATCTGTGACAAAGAAGGTCATGATACAAACAAATTTTGGCATAAGAATAAACAATCAAAAAATAAATGCCAGAACAAACCACAAAAGAACAAACAACAAGTGAATGTTGCTGTTGAAGAATTTGACATGGATTCTGAGAGATACCACAAAGTTCTCATGACTACCACAATGTCCAAGCAGATGGATCCTATATGGTATGTTGATTCTGGAGCCAGTAAGCACATGACTGGTGACAAATCGTGGTTTGAGTCTTTTGAATCCAAAGAGGGCAAACCGATCACTATTACCAATGATAAAACCTACAAGGTTCAGGGAGAAGGAACAGTCTCTGTCACTCTTCCTGATGGCAAGTTCCAGATTGAGAAATTCCTCTATGTTCTAGGACTGGCAAACAACTTATTGTCAGTGACACAAATTCTGGACAAAAATATGGTTGTAAATTTTAGTGTTGAGGGGGGCAAGAAGTGTTGTTCCATCACCAGTTGAGGTAAGAACATTGCAACCGTTTCATATAAGCATGAATTATTTGCCCTAGATACTATCTCTTCTCCAGATGTAGCCATGATTGCTTCTACAAAGGATGCAACTTCCCTATGGCACAAGAGATATGGAAATTTGAGTTCTGGTTACTTACTTGAGTTAAGTAAGTATGAAATGGTAAAGGGTCTTCATTCCATTTCTACCACTTTACCTATTTTCTTTGACTGCTTGGCAGGAAAGCAACATAGAGTGCCTTTTGAAAAGAGCTCTACAAGAGCAAAGAAACCTTTGGAGTTGATTCACACCGATCTGTGTGGTCCCTTAACTCCCAAAAATTGTGGGGGTAAGAGGTATTTTCAATTATTCATGGATGATTACTCACGAAATATGTGGGTATTCTTTCTTCAACTGAAATTTGAAGCATTTGGATTTTTTTAGCAATTCAAGAAATCTGTTGAAAAGGAGTCAGGGACTTCTATAAAGACCCTCTGCTTAGATCGAGGTGGGGAGTTCACCTCTAAAGAATTCTCTGAGTTCTTGAAAGGTGAACTCCCCCCCTCGATCTGAGAACCTTCGCTCAGATCGAGGGGGGGAGTTCACCTCTAAATAATTATCTAAGTTATTGAAAGAAAATTGGATCACACAATAGTTAACTACTGCTTATACTCCTCAGCAAAATGGAGTTGCTGAAAGGAGGAATCGTTCCATCATGGAAATGGTTCGTTGCATGCTCACAGGAGCTAGTCTTGAGAAACTATATTGGGCGAAAGCTGTCACCACAGTAGTATATCTATTGAATATGGCACCCACAAATGCCCTACAAGGAATGACTCCACATGAAGCATGGAGTGGTAGGAAACCTTCCATTTCTCATCTACGCATTTTTGGATGTAAAGCTTTCATGCACATACCAAAAGAGAAGGAAGAATCTAGATGAGAAGACATTGAAGTGTATTCTTCTTGGGTATGATGAGCACTAAGGGTTATCATTTGATTTATCCCTTGACCAAGAAGATACACATTAGTAGAGATGTAGTTTTTGATGAAGCTTTCACATCAGAAAACACATTAGATGTATACCTAGACCTTGTGGAAAATAAGGTTGATAAATCTCCTTCATCAAAGGTTGGAGGTTATTCTTCATCTTCTTCAACACCTCAGAAGAAGAATCCAAAGTGGTATACAAATACAATCAAAGATTCTAAGCTATCCACTCCACCATATTTGACATTGGATAGACCTCGTACTCGCAGCATGGCTTAACAGGAGAAATTTGCAATAGAGAATACTAGGGTTGATGATCTATGTCAATATTTTGAGGAACTTTCTATAGATACAGAGAGAGATACAAAAGATATGGATATTGATAATGACAGGGTGTTTATGTCTTCAATAGACGATCTTGAACCCGCATCAGTGCAAGATGCTCTTGGTGAGCCTCAGTGGAAGACCGCTATGGATGCAGAGTATAAGTCTTTGATGAAAAACAAAACTTGGAAGCTTTTCAATATGCCATACAAAAAGAAGCCCATAGGCTGAAAATGGGTGTATAAATTTAAGTATAAGGCAGATGGGAAAATAGATAAGCATAAGGCCCGACTTGTTGCAAAGGGCTATGCTCAAAGAGAAGGCATTGACTACGAGGAAACTTTTGTACCTACTGCTCGGATGACAACCATTCGAGTTCTTTATGCTATGGTAGCACAATATGGGTGGAAAGTACACCAAATGGATGTCAAGAGTGCTTTTCTAAATTGTGATCTCCAAGAAGAAGTCTACATGACTCAACCAGAAGGATTTGAAGTGGAAGGCCAACAACAGAAAATTTGCAAATTGGTAAAATGCTTATATGGTTTGGAACAGGCCCCTCGGGATTGGTATATAAAAATGGATAATCACCTTCTGCAACATGGATTTAAGAGATGTCCGTTAGATGCAAACCTCTATTTTAAGAAACAAGGTTCTGAATTAGTGTTGCTTGTACTCTATGTTGATGATCTACTAATAATAGGGAGTTCAAAAACTATGATTTCTACTGTCAAAAGAGACTTGTGTCAATCTTTTGAGATGTCAGATCTTGGACTTCTCCATCATTGTATTGGTCTGGAAGTCAGCCAGAAGGAGCACTACATCAAAGTGTCTCAGAAAAAATATGCCAAGACCCTATTGGAAAAATATCGCATGACTCATTGCAAGCCAATGTCAACTCTAATGGAAACAAGAATTCAGTTATCGTGATATGATGATTCACCTCAGGTAGATGGTACTCTCTATCGACAGTTGATTGGGAGTCTCATATAAATGACCAACACTAGGCCAGATATCGTATTTGCTGTCAACTATCTTTCGAGGTTCATGCAGGAGCCTAAGACTACACACTGGAAATCAGCAGAGTTCTTCACTATGTTCGTGGCACAATGGAATATGGTCTAGAATACAAGAGGAACAAAAAATTCTTCTTACATAGATACACGGACTCCAACTATGCCGGACCATATGATGATCGTAAATCAACTTTAGGATATTTGTTTCATCTTGGATCTGGTCCTATCTCTTGGCACAACAAGAAGCAACAGGTGGTTGCTATTTCATCAACAGAGGTAGAATATCACACCACATGTGAAGCTATGTGTGAAGTGATATGGTTGCATCGCATCCTAACAAGTATGGGTCTTCCATCAAAATATCCAATACACTTGTTCTGCAACAACATGGGTGTTTTGAATCTTGTCAAGAATCCAGTACATCATGAAAGAACCAAGCACATTGACACACAATGTCACTTCATTCGATATGAAGTTCCAAGGCACCGAATCCAGCTTCAGTACATCTCCACCAATGCTCAAGTTGCAGACACATTCACTAAGGCCCTTGCACATGTCAAATTTGAATTGTTTCATAATTCTCTATGTATTTCAAAATAATGGGGGATGTTAGTATAGCTATAATTCATTCAATTATACAAATAATGTAATAAGGGGGGATGTTAGAAAAAATATTACATTATAGGAGAGATTAGTTATTTTAATTATACGCTGATTATTATTAGTGTACTGTTGCAGTGGCATCCTGTTGAGATGCGCCCTCTTTGGGCTAATCCTGGAATGATGTGTATTATTTAATCATTGATTCAATAATCAATTGTTGTTCACTTTTATAACATAAATCAAGTTCGTGGATCTCTATCCATAGGAGAACTCCTTTCTCCTCTTGCTCTGGCTGGTGATCTTCTAGAAGAACTGTTGCCTCCACTGCACTGGCTAATGGATCTCTATCCACTGAAGACTCTTGTCCTCACTCAGAAGACCTATCCTCACTACCCTGGCTAATGGATCTCTATCCACTAGAGACTATCATCCTCTATACTCTGTCACCTCCAAAGCTTGCACTCAGCTCTGTCTCAAATCTATACTAAACATAGTCCATCGGTCTAGCACAAATCTATCCTCAATATCTATCTCTGGTCTGGCACAAATCTATCCTCAAATCTGCACCAAAATCTATCCTTGAATCTGTACTAAACACAGTCCTTCGGTCTAGCACAAATCAGTCCTCAATCTCTATCCTCAAGCCTTAACTCAAAGCTTGACTCAATCTCAAATCAAATCTATTGGATCTACCCCAAACCTTAACTCAAGGTTTGAACAAATCAATCAATCAACTCTGCTCTCAAGCCTTCTCAAAGACTTATCTCAAATCTACCTTGTAAGCTTTCACAAAATCTCACACAAATCTATCTACAAGTCCTCTCTAGAACTTGTCCAATCTACTCAATAAGTCCTCTCAAGAACTTAACCAAATTCTCAATAAGTCCTCTCAAGAACTTAACCAAATATGCTCAATAAGTCCTCTCAAGAACTTAACCAAATCTGCTCTCAATCTATATTGTAAGCTTCCACAAAAGCTTACTCAAATCTGTCCACAAGTCTTCTCAAAGACTTACCTCAAATCTGCTCAACAAGTCCACACTAGAACTTGTCCAATCTCATAGAAACATAAAGAGAATTGTTAGAGACTCAATATGCTCTATACTCATCACAATGCTCAAACACTTTCAATCACTCTTTCAGAAACATACAGAGAATTGTTAGAGACTCAATATGCTTCAACTCAATCACTTTCTCAATTCAATTCAGAATATAGAATAGTTTGTTTTATGGAACTTGAACAATCACTTCACACATCCACTTGACTAGGCTCAACCAACTCTACTCAACCAATCTCTCAATGAAATAATTCTTGCTCACAAACCCTAGTCCAAGCATATGATCCTTCACTCAAAATATTTCCAACAATGCTCAACAACAAATCTCACATAACAATGATAACCCTAGTTCAAGTTCTTTGCTCAACAACTCACTTCAACAACAATTCTTATAAAACAACTCTCACATAACAATGATACTCATGTTCTTTTCAAACCCTAGTTCTTTGCTCAACCAATGGCTTCAACAACAATGCTTATAAAACAAGGTTTCAATAACAACTCTTTATTCCAGAAAACCTTGAAGCATTAACTCAAACACACTCAATAAGGAAGCCCTAATCAATTCCTTTTCACTCCAAACTTATTTTTAGAAAACCAATCAATCAACTCAACTATGGAAGAATGTGCTCATACCTTTTCTTGATGATGAAGGAATCTCAAATATCTGCCACAACCACAAACACTTCTATGCCAAACTCAAAGAGGTTAGAAGATAAATCTCTCTCACAATGTAATGCAAAAACTCAATTACACCTTATCACTCCATATTTAAAAACAACCATCAACATACATAAAATATTTATCCAATAACACCTTATAATCTCCCAATTAAAATAAATTTAACATCCACCAAAATTAACTCAAAAACCTCTTTAATTAGATTTAATGGCAAAAAGAACTTTGGCAAAAATCAAATCCACTTTCCTTATAACTCCAATAACATAAATTAATTACCAAGCAAGTAACCTTTCATATACCCTTATAACTCCAAATAACACCTTAAGAAAAACATTAGGCAAATAAAAATATTTAATTAAAAGTACCTTTGCCACTTGTGGGATTCGAACCCACAACCACCGCCTCCTCGTGCACCCTAGCCATGGGCTTGACCACCGCATGTGCTAGGCACATGCTTGGAAGGCTAAGAGCACCATGTGCTCTTTCTTCCCAAGCCTAGTGCTTTAAAACATGTGCCAAATATATTTCCACCTCGATGCTCAAGACAAACATGCCAACAACCTCCATGCAAATCGATCATGGTCACTTCCACTCCAAACGCTCTCATGAAATATGCACTACCAATGGACCACACTATCCAATGGGAGTGAGGCCTTAAGCCCTCCCCACTAGTCTTCTTCTTGGTGCTAAAAGACAAAATGATTCTTGTCTTCTTCCTCAACGATTTGCATGAAATAAACTTTGCTCGGTCGCTTGAATATTAATCGATGAAGGTAAGGTTTGAATGCCCCTTTGGCATGGCATTTATACATGAAATCCACCATTTGACTTAGACGTCGATGCTCCACAAAATTTGATGACATCGATGGGGAAAAGACAATTGCAATTTAAATTTAAACTTTGCCAACCTTACCATAAGGTAATTTAATTAAATTATAAATTAATTAATAATAATATTAATTAATATAATTAAGTTATAATTAATTTAATAACCAAAAGGATTATTAAATTAAATTACAAATTAATATATAATTAAATTATTATAATTAATTTAATTCCTTAGGCCTCTCCATAGGTTTTAAGAAAAACCTTTTATTTTGCCATCAATGGTTTTGAGAAAAACCATTTAAATCATGCTTTACATAAAGCTCTTTTGGAACCAATCAAAATGCAATCCTTCTTAGAACCTTTTGACATCAATGACAACTAATATTCCTCAAAATTTCCAACAATCTCCCCCTTTGTCATTGATGGCAACCCAAACTCTTTATACCAGAAACTTAACCTTTTATGGGTTCTGCTCCCCTTGGGACTTTGCTCCCCCTGGCTCAAATCTCTCCTTGTTGCTCAAATACCAAATCTCTCCCCCTTACTCAAATATCTCCCCCTTTGACATCAATGGCAAAGGGTCACCTTTGGGGCTCGAGGCTAAGAATGAGCCTCTTAGCTTAGCCCCTCCCCCACCTCCTCATGAGATGGTTAATTCTGGGGTGGGAGTATTTCTACTCCCAAAAAACATTGGTCTTTACCTTTGTCTTATTTTCTTCTTATCTGATCCTTCTGATTCCTCTGACTATTCCTTTCCATGTCCATTTCTATTCTTTTTCATATTCATATTCATATCCATTTTCCTATTTTTTTCTTTTTCCTATTCATACTTGATTCTGGAATGTCTGCTCTACACCACTTTGTTGTGTGACCATCATTATTGCACTTATAACACTTAATGTTATTATTCCTTGGAGGTGCAAATATCTTAGGATTTCTCCTAGTGAAGCCATATCCTCTTCTATCATGAACCCTGCAATTCATTGCCTTGTGACCAAACTGATTACATGAGTAGCAATACCCATGGAAAAGTTATATGTTCCCATATTCTTATCTTTCATGTGTCCTACACTGTGAAACCATGTGCCCAAACCTGTGACATGAAAAACATCTTCCATTGAAGTTTCCTTGTCTTGACCTCATTGGTCTCTTAGTCTCTCTTGACCTATTCTGATTGTTGTTCCATCTGTATCTTCTTTGTGCATTGTTCCTATTCTTGTTGAAATTTCTATTGTCCAACTCATCCTCAGATGTCTCACTTTCTTTTACATTATCTTCTTCTGAAGTGTCTTCATCTAAAGTTTCTTCTTCTCCAGAACTTGAGGTTGACTTTCCTTCCCATTTCTTTTATCCTTGTTCAAATCCAAGACCTATTTTGCTTGATGTAGGCTTTTGTATCTTGATGAACTTATCCAAGTTCTTTGAGCTATTTTTGAACCCTTTTAGCTTGACTTTGGAGTCTTCTAAATCTTCCCTTAGTAGTGCCACTTCTTGTGCTAACTTTTCACATTCTAAGATCTTTGCTTCTAACTTATCCTTGAACTTCTTTGTCTTAGCCTTTGATTTTTCTAGATCCTCTATAAGCATCCTTCTCTCTTCATCACATTCTTGAAACTGAATTTCAAGTTTAGAGTTTTGATTTCTTACCTTCTTCACTATGTCAAGGGCATAGATAAGTTCTCCCTTGAGATCATATCCATATTTATCTGAATATTCCTCTATTTGTTTACCTTTGTCCATATCATCATTTTCTTTTGGCTTGTCTTCTATAGGGTCATTTTCTTCTTCTTCTAGTGCCATTAGAATATTCTCTTCTAGTCCTTCAAGTGCATCCTCATATTCATCATCACTAAAACTATAACCATTCCTTGTACAACTATCTTCAAGATGTCCAAAGTTACCACATCTAAAACACTTGAGAATCATTGGTGCCCTTTTCTGAACTTCTTTTCTTCAATCATAAATAGGACTTCATCTCTATCATTATCTGAAAAACTAGCATCACTATCACTTGAGTACTTACTTGCCTTATCCGCATAGTAGCTCCTCTTTTGCCTTTGAAAGAACTTCTTTCCTTGTCTGCTTTGTCCATCCTTGCTTTTCTTTTGGTGCCTGTATCTTTTTGATTCCCTATTTTTGTGATCCTGTTTCTCTTCACCATTGTTATTCTTAGCTTCTTGACAATCTGTTGCATAATGACCATACTTTCCACAATTGAAACATTTAATAGATTTTAGATCTCTAGATCTTCTAGAATCCTTATCCCTTCTACCATAATTAGCTTCTTCATCACTGGATGACTCATTGCTTGATTCTGACTTCTTACCCTTTGTCTTTTTGATTGCTTTGAAGGTTGCTTCCTTCTGGGGAATAGGTTCTTTTGTTCTCATCTCAAAAGTTGTAAGAATACCAAGCAACATATCTCTTGTCAAAGAATCACCATCCTTTGATTCTTCTATAGCTGAAATATTTTCACTAAACCTTGTTGGAAGAGACCTTAAGATCTTATCACAAATATCTGATTCATCAACCTTCATTCCAAGTCCTTGCATAGCATTAACAACCTCATCAACTCGAAGTAGATAAGTACTAATGTTTTCCTCATTCTTCATTCTTAACTCTTCAAGTTGTCCTTTGAGATTTTGTATCTTTGCTTTCTTGACACCTTTATCTCCTTCATATATATTTTGCAACTTATCCCACATTCCTTTTGCATCTTGACAATGCATAACTTTTATTGATTCTGTTCTATGCAAACCTCTCAAAAGTGCATTCATTGCTTTTGAATTGTAATGTTGTAGAAGCTTACCTTCCTTATCTATAGGTGGATCAACTGAGGGGTCGTATCCATTTTCAACTACTTCCCAAACTTCATTGCCAAGTGCCTTCAAGTAGATCTTCATTCTCAAACTCCAATATACATAATCACTTCCATCAAATACTGGTACTGAATTATCTGAAGGTCCATTCTTAGAATCCATTGTGTTCTTGTTAGCTTTTCCTTCAAGCTGTTAAACTCTTTCGAAGGAACCCACTCTGATACCAATTGAAGAACACAAGCTTATACTAAGAGGGAGGGGTGAACAGTATAAGACCACTTTTTACTTTTTCTTCCCAATCAATATTATGCAATGTAAAGATAGCAATATCAATAGCAGTAATCAAAGCAATGCACAAATCACCACACACAATAGAGACACCACAATTTACGTGGTTCACCCAATGTGGGCTACTCCACGGAGAAAATATTTCACTAAAATTTTCTCAATCAATCTCTTGGGAATCCTTTCCCTATTACAATGTTTATGGACCTCTATCCAAAGGAGATACCAATCCCCTTAATCAAGTTCATGGATCTCTATCCATAGGAGAACTCCTTTCTCCTCTTACTCTAGTTGGTGATCTTCTAGAAGAACTGTTGCCTCCACTACACTAGCTAATGGATCTCTATCCATTGAAGACTCTTGTCCTCACTCAGAAGACCTATCCTCACTACCCTAGCTAATGGATCTCTATCCACTAGAGACTATCATCCTCTATACTCTATCACCTCCAAAGCTTACACTCAACTCTATCTCAAATCTATACTAAACATAGTCCATCGGTCTAGCACAAATCTATCCTCAATATCTATCTCTAGTCTAGCACAAATCTATCCTCAAATATACACCAAAATCTATCCTCAAATATATACTAAACATAGTCCTTCGGTCTAGCACAAATCAATCCTCAATATCTATCCTCAAGCCTTAACTCAAAGCTTGACTCAATCTCAAATCAACTCTATTGGATCTACCCCAAACCTTAACTCAAGGTTTGAACAAATCAATCAATCAAATCTGCTCTCCAAGCCTTCTCAAAGACTTATCTCAAATATACCTTGTAAGCTTTCACAAAATCTCACACCAATATATCTACAAGTCCTCTCTAGAACTTGTCCAATCTGCTCAATAAGTCCTCTCAAAACTTTCTCAATAAGTCCTCTCAAGAACTTAACCAAATCTGCTCAATAAGTCCTCTCAAGAACTTAACCAAATCTCTCAATAAGTCCTCTCAAGAACTTAACCAAATCTCTCTCAATATATATTGTAAGCTTCCACAAAAGCTTACTCAAATCTATCCACAAGTCTTCTCAAAGACTTACCTCAAATCTGCTCAACAAGTCCACACTAGAACTTGTCCAATCTCATAGAAACATAAAGAGAATTGTTAGAGACTCAATATGCTCTATACTCATCACAATGCTCAAACACTTTCAATCACTCTTTTAGAAACATACAAAGAATTGTTAGAGACTCAATATGCTTCAACTCAATCACTTTCTCAATTCAATTCAGAATATAGAATAGTTTATTTTATGGAACTTGAACAATCACTTCACACATCCACTTGACTAGGCTCAACCAACTCTACTCAACCAATCACTCAATGAAATAATCCTTGCTCACAAACCCTAGTCCAAGCATATGATCCTTCACTCAAAATATTTCCAACAATGCTCAACAACAAATCTCACATAACAATGTTCTTTTCAAAACCCTAGTTCAAGTTCTTTACTCAACAACTCACTTCAACAACAATGCTTATAAAACAACTCTCACATAACAATGATACTCATGTTCTTTTCAAACCCTAGTTCTTTGCTCAACAAATGGCTTCAACAACAATGCTTATAAAACAAGGTTTCAATAACAACTCTTTATTCCAGAAAACCTTGAAGCATTAACTCAAACACACTCAATAAGGAAGCCCTAATCAATTCCTTTTCACTCCAAACTTATTTTCAGAAAACCAATCAATCAACTCAACTATGGAAGAATGTGCTCATACCTTTTCTTGATGATGAAGGAATCTCAAATATCTGCCACAACCACAAACACTTCTATGCCAAACTCAAAGAGGTTAGAAGATAAATCTCTCTCACAATGTAATGCAAAAACTCAATTACACCTTATCACTCCATATTTAAAAACAACCATCAACATACATAAAATATTTATCCAATAACACCTTATAATCTCCCAATTAAAATAAATTTAACATCCACCAAAATTAACTCAAAAACCTCTTTAATTAGATTTAATGGCAAAAAGAACTTTGGCAAAAATCAAATCCACTTTCCTTATAACTCCAATAACATAAATTAATTACCAAGCAAGCAACCTTTCATATACCCTTATAACTCCAAATAACACCTTAAGAAAACATTAGGCAAATAAAATATTTAATTAAAAGTACCTTTGCCACTTGTGGGATTCGAACCCACAACCATCGCCTCCTCGTGCACCCTAGCTATGGGCTTGACCACCATGTGCGCTAGGCACACGCTTGGAAGGCTAAGAGCACCACGTGCTCTTTCTTCCCAAGCCTAGCGCTTTAAAAAGCATATGCCAAAATATTTCCACCTCGATGCTCAAGACAAACATGCCAACAACCTCCACGTGAATCGATCGTGGTCACTTCCACTCCAAATGCTCTCATAAAATACGTACTGCCAATGGACCACACTATCCAATGGGAGTGAGGCCTTAAGCCCTCTCCACTAGTCTTCTTCCTGGTGCTAAAAGACAAAAATGATTCTTGTCTTCTTCCTCAACGATTTGCATGAAATAAACTTTGCTCGATCGCTTGAATATTAATCGATGAAGGTAAGGTTTGAATGCCCCTTTGGCATGGCATTTATACATGAAATCCACCATTTGACTTAGACATCGGTGCTCCACTAAATTTGATGACGTCGACGGGGAAAAGACAATTGCAATTTGAATTTAAACTTTGCCAACCTTACCATAAGGTAATTTAATTAAATTATAAATTAATTAATAATAATATTAATTAATATAATTAAGTTATAATTAATTTAATAACCAAAAGGATTATTAAATTAAATTACAAATTAATATATAATTAAATTATTATAATTAATTATAATTAATTTAATTCCTTAGGCCTCTCCATAGGTTTTAAGAAAAACCTTTTATTTTGCCATCAATGGTTTTGAGAAAAACCATTTAAATCATGCTTTACATAAAGCTCTTTTGGAACCAATCAAGATGCAATCCTTCTTAGAACCTTTTGACATCAATGACAACTAATATTCCTCAAAATGTCCAATAGGTCCCCCATAAGCCTGTTGGTCATATGTACATACATATATATCAATCAAAAATTTAAAAACATCATCAAAATATCAAAATACAAAAACATTACATTTCATAACATTGCATACCATTGCATTATACAATCAATTGCATTAGGCATACTCATCATTGCACTTTACATTTTAGAGTTGCTCATACATGTCTAGCACTACGACTGTACACTAGTCATCATTCAAAATCTATGTTCTTCAAGTCATCATTCACATCATTCCATATTTCACCTATCATTTCCACCTACATTTATCACTTTTCATATTTGTGTCCATTCCCTTCACCTAGCCATTTATTCTAGAATGTCTTTAGGATTTTTTTTCACTCAGCCGTCTCTAGTTTTATTTTTAGATTTTGTAGAAAGCTATCCTAATTTTTAGGAGGTAGATTCTTGTTTAGATTGTACCTTGTATACATCAAAATCCCAACACATCTTTCACTAATAAATCCAAGTTTTGCACAAGGAAAGATGAAACCTACAAAGTGGTCTAGGTTACCTTAAGTGAAAAGTTTATCCTACTCATCCCCCTTTGCGGATGGTTTCAGAATGTTGAGAATTGGAAAAAGGACAAGCTCTTCCTTACCTAATTCCCCAAAATAAACAGTGGTTCTCACCACTATCAAAATCAAAATCCCAAAAAGCAAAAAAAAAATCAAAATCAAAATAAATAGTGGTTATCACCACTCCCCAAATCCCTTGCTCAAAGAAAGTAATTCAAAAATAAATAGTGATTTTCATCACTACATATGAGCAAATATCCTTGAATTCAAATAAAAGAAAAGAAGGGAGTATTGAACTTGAATCCTTGGAATTCTCAGCATTTGACAAACCATTAGGTGATCCTCATTACAGGTTTGGTGGCATCAAGCCTTCCTAGAAATGGTGTTATCCTTACGCATGATGATATGTCTGTCACATTAGCTTTTGCATGTGTGCAGACCAATGTTTGCATGTGGATGAGCTAGATTTTGGTAGCCTATAATATCTAGTGGTCTAATTTGACTAAGTACAACACCTAGGATCATGCTACTCATAGGGTTATATTCAGTATATATGGGTTGTGTTAATCCCATTTGGCACTGGGGTAATCTTATGCTTATCACAAAATGAACTCACTTGCACACACAGGGATATTGAGTATCTTGGTCATCCTAGAAGATTCATACCTCATCAAAAATTCTTTCATGGTTAATATATAATTTTTTACCAGTTGACTAGAGTGTTTGATTCTCATGAAAATATCATAGAAATCCTATAACATCCTATCATTCATTCTATTTTATCACACTTATGTTAGTTTCTATTTTTACAAATACATTACATAGTCTCATGACAATATCACACATGAATTGATGAATTATATACAGTCTATGGTTCTAACATAGTGTATCATATAATATACATTTCATCATCTAGATCAATACATCATCCATATCAATATACATCCATATAAATACATATCATAAAATCAAATCAAATTACAACATATGCATACATGATAAACATCCATCATAATATCATAAATAAACACATTGCATACATCTCATAAAGAAATAAACACATGATGATAAACCACATAAAATCTCATATATATATATATGTGTGTGTGTGTGTGTGTGTGTGTGTGTGTGTGTGTGTGTGTGTGTGTGTGTGTGTGTATGGGGTAAAAAGATACATCATACTGCTCGTAGGCTACAATAAAGTGAGTCCTCAGACTTCACACTGCTACACATCCAAAAATCCAAAAAGAGTCATAAGAGCCTCAATCACCCTAGTCGTGCAGAACCGGTGCCACGGCTCACACTCCCACCCATAGTTAGAGGTTGATGCAATCTCCTATACCTACTACCACCTACCCTATTAGCCCACCGCCTAGATATAGGTGCCTCCATCCTAGCTGAAGACTACCATGTATCACTCTATTGACTCTGGTGTGATTTACTAATAGTTGAATCATCTGGTAGACACCCACCAAGATGCACTACCTCATTCTTTAGCTCATCCATGTAGGTCCACCCCATTGGTACCACACCTGGTAGGTCTCCACTATAGAATGGAGTTGTATCACCTTTGCCTATAGCCTAGCCAAATTCTCACTACTAGATCCCTCTCGCTAGGGCTTCGAGATCACAATTGTACTATAGAGTTACTATCTCTACCTGAGTGCCTTGTACCTATGCTCCCTGAGTTACTATCTTTTCCTAAGTATCATGTACTTGTGTTTGAAGGATATCTCTCTCCTGCCTAACCTTGATCAGCTCATCTCATAGCTCAATATTTGTGTCACCCTATGCCACCTATTGTGCCTACACCCATTGATCCCCAGTGTCATCATCCCCAAATTCACCCTAATATTCTAAGTCTAGGAGGTCTACCTGCTCATCTACCATGTGTCCATGCACATGCCACTCACCTACCTTGACCTAGTCCTCATCAAGAGCCTCTTGATGAGCCTTCCCTACTACCCCTACTACATCATCCCCCAGTGGCCACTCTCCTCGCCATTGGCACATCACCCATAAAAAGGTATACTCCTCTATAGTCCCAGAATAATCCAAATCTAGAATATCTACTACAAAATCCGCATCCCTTCCAACCGCCTCCACCATCAGCCACCTCAGTATCCTCTCATCCCCATAGTGTCGGTACATCACTAGCTTACTAGGTAACCCTTATCGTAACTTGAACTACCACATGAAAAAAGCATATGGGAAAACTCTTGCTCTATCCCATGTCAGCTAACCAACCATCTCCCTCACCTCACCCAATGAAGCTGCATCTTTGTATCATCCCATGCTAGGAAATCCCTGTAGTGTCTCCAGAGTACATCCACTACTCTGAGTCCTACAAAATATTGGGCATAATGACCCACATCGTCGTGCCAACATCGACTTTATCCTACCTCCTAAGGTTGCTACCATAGGATCTCATAGCCAATATCTTGGTCCACCAACTCTACCTGTGTCATCCATGGTAGTCCCTATGGCCTATCCATCGCTATATACTGCCATACCCAAACCTACAATAGAAAGCTTCACCCCAAGCCCTTTTTCCTTAAAGAGCGGATATCATAAAAAGCATCATACAATTGTTCTAGTAGTGTCATCCCCCACACTAGCACTAGTGGTCGCTCCATAGTGCACCCTACCAGAGTAAACACTAACTCTAGAAGGTTCCAGGGAAACCTGGCACCCGATGAGTCTAGTAGAAGCATATTAGATATCAAATTTATTAGTAGAATTTACCTCACACCTAGTACCCTAGTCTCATACCAATACACCACCAGTATACCTCTGCTAGAATAGTCCCCTATCACATTCTCCGCTACCCTACCAAAGTACCTCTCCATAACAACCTTTATCTGGTCACGGTGAGTAGACTCAATCGGTCGTCCCTCTATCAGAATGCACAATATCTGGTAGACATCCTCTAATTTCATCGTCATCTCCCCTATCGATAGGTGGAAAGTGTTGGTGTGTGGGTCCCATAGATCAATCAACACCGTCAAGTAAGTGTGGTCACCCAACACAAGCTCTAACTATGTCACTTGCTTGATTCCAATGGCATCAAGCCACTCCCAGTTGACATCAATCAATAAGTCTCTCATGGTATCAAAGAGGATCAAAACTTGAGACTGAATCTTCACCACCTGGCAGAGACAAGTTGATCAATAACAAGCTCCAAATAGGCTTCAAAATACCTTAAGAACACTAAAAAAACACCAAAAAAGGGCCCTTTTCAAGCCATTTTGTGGTCGTCCCACCCTAGAACAGTCCTTAATTCTATGATTGTCCCACCCTAGGATGGACCCTACACAACTCAGGTTGGCCGCCCCACCCAGGGGGGACCCCCAAATTGGGTAAAATTGGGCCTTCTAGGCCATCAAAAACAGGCAAATAATGGTAAAATAAAGCCCTAAAAAGCAATAAAATCACACAAAAACACAAAAATAAGCATAAAAAATTATAGGGCATTACTAATTAGGTTCAATTACCAAGAATTTAGTGTGCACTGTCAAAAAGCAAAAATAAACAATAATTCCATTTTTTTTAAACTAGCATAGTATAGTAAGAAATTCAATTCTTACATGTATCGCATCGGCTCTGCCATTGGATGAGTCTACATGCTGGCTCATGGTGACTATTGGACAATTTTGGTAGCACTTTGCTGCTTAGAATATTTCCTCTCCTCCTCACCTCTCAAGCTACAAAGTTACAAGTGCACAAATGAGCCCAAATAACCTATTTTTGGCTTAAATAACCCTCCTAGGGCCTTGACCATCTTGGGTTGGGATGAGTGTATAATTGGCTGACCATCCCACCCTAGGATGATCATAAACTATGCCATTGTCCCACCCTAGAACAACCACAAAAATATTGCATAAAAATAGCTTTAAATGCATCAAAAAGGGTCCAAAACCCACCAAAAATAGCTCAAATTTGGTCAAATTTCACATCTAATAAAAATGAATCTAAATTGCTCATGGAGAAGTGGAATTTTTTTAATTCATGCTCTAATAAGGCCATTGTGTCTGGACCACCCCATGAAAATGAATTTTTCAACTCCTTTCTTCCATACAACATCAACAAAATCACCAAAATCCTCTAAAAAATGCTCTATTTTTCAATGAGTAAAACTAGAGGAAACCCTAACAAAGTCATATGTGTCAAGTGACTCATTGATTTTATCACTTTTCATTCCCTCATCGACTCATCTCTTAAGGGGGAAGTCATACTTAGCACATTCATAATCACAATCAATAATCACACACTCAATCATGCAAATTGTGTTCGTTCAATGAATCTTTGACAAAGATAATCATGCCCTTGCTTGGGGTAGCAAACAAGCACAAATTTAAACTAAAAAAATGTTTGGCATTATAGAATCATAAAGGAACTCAAGCATCCTGCTTCATGAATGAATAATTTCCAAGATCAAGTAAACCGAACATGAAAGGTTGTACTTGAGGCAAGTTCCTTAGCTCGTCATAAGCAAGGATTCAAGAACGCATGCTCTTTCCATGATTAGGGAATATAAATATGATTAGGTTATTGAATAATCCTAATTATTTAGCATTTTAGTAATCTATTGTTGCTCAGTGTTGTGTTGCACATAACGCATCTCAAAAAGAGGCATATGTAAACATTAAAATTTGGTCAATGTAATTAGGTAATCAGAAGCACTGGTTAATTGACACAACATGGCCCCCTTGGGAAACCATTAGATATTTACTAGTGGTCCTAACCACTCTTGGAAGGCTCTACCCTACTTTTTTGAGATTTTGTGACATATAGGCATGACCTTCCCACCCCAGGATGGTCATAGTTTGTGGTCGTCCCACCCCGGGATGGTCACATTTTGTGGCCGCCCCACCCTAGGACGATGGCAAACTGGTCGTCCTGGGGTGGGACGACCACAAGGTTTAACTCCCAAAAAGTCAAATTTGGAGAAATTGTGTCTATAAATTTCCATTTTCCCTACCTATTAAAGCATGCAAGTCAGAGGACATAGCATCCTTATGACATGTTGCATGTAAGAGGACAAATAGGGAGATTCTCTTTCCCTTCCAATGCATTCCACCCTATTAGCCAAATGACGCCTCTTGAATTGCATGCCCTCACATGCATTTCTTGCCCAAAGGCTTAATTTTTCTATAAAGTGGATCTATTTTCCACTCAAGAGAGATGGAGGATTTTTGAGACATGGCAACAGAGTGCTGCCAAGATTTCTCCTCGCCATTTTGTGCCCTTTTCCATCGAAATATCTACCTAGCGAAGGAGGTTTGTGAGTGATCTAGGAGGTGCAATTTTATTCCAAAACCAAATCATCTGAGTGATTTTAAACATAAAATTTGACAAAAACACTATTTAGTAGGTCCCTTACCAATTCATAGAAGAATTGATGATAAAATAAGTACAAAATTGGTGGTCGTCCCACCCCCGGACGGTCTCCATTTTGTGATAGTTCCAACCATCCCACCCCAATACGAGGACATATTTGTGCATGATTTCTTTATTTTTATTTTTTATTTATATTATATATTAATATATGAACATTCTGTCCAAATTTCATGTATTTTGGAGCTATATTGAGTGAGATATCACATTTTTAGTGTTTTGTAGGGTCTTATGCAGGTCTACGGAGCTCATATGGAGATGCACATGAAAATATTATTGATTTTAAAAATATAACTACATGGGTTGTCTTAAAATGTCATTTTATGTATTCTTTCCAAGTTTCATGCATTTTGGATATGTTTAGAGGTAAAAATTACTTGATTTGGATTTTGTAGGCTTCAAAGGTCTACTGCAATTACGCCATGCCATCGGATGCAATTTCAGTTCTGTTTTCAGTAATATCTTCCCAAATCCATCTATTTTACATACCTCTACAATTTAAATTCATTTGGAGTTGATTTAGATAGGTACATTTCATATTCATGCTCTCTAGTCTTTCAGTGCCTGTGGGGATTGCATATTTTCACCGTACACAATTGTTATTTAAAAATTCTGATTTCCTTGTGTGCAGTTGCATGTTTCTATAGTGTACAAGAAAGTAGCACAATATTATAGAACAAAGTAGCAGAATCATAGGTTCACCCACCTCAATTTTGGGTACGAGAAAAGACATTGGAAGTGCACACGAGCTTCTTTGAAAGGACTTGATCCTTTGGGCACCCCATAATTTTGTAAACAATTGTATCAATACAAAGCCCTCAAGGGGAAATTTATGTAACCATGGTTTTGAACCATCAAATTAATAGAAATAAACTTCCTTTTATTTCATTTCTTGCAATTTGGTGTCTTTTCCACTTTTACTTGCATGCTTCTGTTTTGATGCTCATCACTCATTAGTGATAGATTCATATAGTTTAACACTATTCGGTGCACCATTTTTCCCATAATTCATAACCATCCCCTATAGATATTACTAGGTTTTCATGTCCTTCCCTAAAGAGGGTCTCTATGGTTTCCCTATGCTTCTATAAGAAATAGGTCATATGAGCTATAAATTACAAGACTACTCTTCCAACTTCATCATGGGTAGGGATTATAGATCCCAAAGGTATGGAAACCTTTTTGTCTTGATCAAAGGTAGGTTTCTCAAATGTGGGTTGGTCATCATGACCCACGATAGGAATATTGGGGTTAATGGCCAATTGCAGAGTAGCACTACTCTTTAAGTAGCATTTCTCAACCATCAATTTAGGAGATGAGATAATATTATTCAAATTTAAATTATTTATATAGTTTATTAAAAATAAATAAAATATGTTTTAGTAACATTATATCCCTTTCCCATGAGATGCCCAATTTGGCTTCATATCGAAGGTCAAAATATACCTAACTCCTTATACCTATAAATATATGAGAGAAAATTGATATGTGATGCCAACAATACATGGACGTAACCTCCTAGATACGTGGCCAAGATGGTACAAGAGGGGTAATAGTATACCTCCATTTGAATCCCACTAATCCAATATAATATACTCCTTACTAGTTATTATATGCACAAGACCTTATGTGGGCGACCGGTTGCCCAGGCTCTCCCTATATCCAACATAGCCTAGTATCTTGTATGAAAATTACTCAAAGGACAATAAAAATCCTTTGTATGACTAGCAATTGGATATATTCTTGTTATGTGGATTTAATGTGGTCTAATATAACAAACAAGATCGATGATCTTAATTAAAATTTGATGAATTTTAGTTTGACTAAGGTTTAGCTTGGTCAAAAGAAAACTTTTGGATCCATGGTAGTGTTCATATCAAGTTTACTAAAATGTGAGATGGAGGGATGGGAAAAAAATCACTAAGTAGTCCTCTTCATGATGCTTCCCTCTCCTTTCTCAATTTGAGAATAGGGGCAGTTTTTGAGCTTAATATCTAAGGTGTTTTAGATTAGTTAGAGAACACCTACATTTATCCTAAGATTTTCCTTGACAAAACTTAACCTTAATTTGGTCCAAGTTAGATACAAATGCATAATACAATACAACACATGAGACCTAATTACTAAAATTCTTTTGATTAGATGATGAAGTAAATACACATTCTCTTATTTTCAAGATCAAAGGTTCAAAGATAATGCAAAAAACAAGCCTAATGCAACTACATGCAATTTTTTAATTACAATAAGATTAAAGATAGATAGAGAGCATTTCAACAAATAATCCTAATATAGGTCCGAGGTGTAGACCAATTGGTTCATCCAAACCCCATAAGGGGGTGGAGGTCCAAGGTTAAAATCTCGGGCCTCGTCGAACTGAACGCTTGTCCCTTTCCTGGTGCTTTCAGCGGCGTAAAAGGTTTAAAATGATTGTGGCATGGTGGTTATAGGGGCGGACTGCGTAAAGATCTATGTGGCGGATTTTGGGGTGGACAGCGTAGAATACTGTGATGGCCATAAAAGCTGGACAGCCTGCCCGGATTCGTGGCGACTACCAATTCCACCATGTAAATTCAAAAAAAAAAAAAAAACAAATAATCCTAAGATTTAAAATTTGAAAGTGAAGATATTTTTTCTACCATAGAGGTAGAAGTAGTATAAAATTATTGCTAGTCCTATATAAATATTACCTATGCTACTGCTTCTTTATGGTACCTTTTTCACCTATAAAATAGATAGAAAATACATGGATTAGTAGTCAAGGGGTATTCCGAAGTTGGAGGGGAGTATGTGGCTCTATTGACCAACATTAGACATATGTTTATAGA
Organism: Wollemia nobilis; assembly: GCA_028583015.1. Lineage (NCBI taxonomy): Eukaryota > Viridiplantae > Streptophyta > Pinopsida > Araucariales > Araucariaceae > Wollemia > Wollemia nobilis. The sequence continues at coordinate 3,925,892 of JAQPPZ010002515.1, forward strand.
TGTGTAGACATGGAAAATTGACCCACTTTGAGTGGGCAATCTTCCTTAGTGCCTTTAAGAGATCCCTCACCCTTGCCAAAGGTAAGGGTAGGCCTCTCTCCCCTCACCTTTTTTTTGTTTTAGTGTTTTTAGTGAAATCGTGCATCATCTTCATGAGAGGCGTGACTTCACACCAGCGATATCGCACCCCGTCAGGATGGGGCGCGACTTCGTTGTTTTAACCTAATTTTTAATTTAATTTAATTTTATTCTTTTGGGCCCGCTTAGACCCAGGTTTAAACCCTCCAGCGTGTTTTGGCATCGACTTTGGGTTTATTTTGCCCACCTTTTTCCCTCCAATTTCATCTATAAAAGGAAGGATGTTCTTGCTTAAATCATAAGATGCGAGATACAAGTTTTGATATGCGATCTTAGTGCAAAATTTTGATTATTGATTAAGCTCAAAATATTTATGATAGTTCGTTCTTCTTCCTTTGTTTTCTCTACTGCAAGCTAACCCCGAAGTGCGAATTTTGGATTTGATCTTCTATTGCGTGGATTGGATTGATTTGTTGTGTGACTTGGTGGATCCGTGGTGTAGTTCGGAGAGATAGAGTGCCCGCTCGGATACTTCAATCTTCTTTGCCTACTTCTATGATGTCCATTAGGGTTTGCTTACTTTATTTTTGGCATTTATTTCATCTTCTGCACTCACTTTTTATTTTTCATTAGTCTGCAGTGATATCGCACCCGACATTAGCGAGGCATGACTTCGCTTGCCCTAATTAGGGCAAATTAGTCTGCAGAAGCGAAATCGTGCCCCATCCAGGTAGGGCATGACTTTGCTGCTGCGTTATCGTGCCCGCTCTAGGTGAGGCATGATTTTTCCCTAGGGCACACCGGGGGAAATTTCAAGATTCTGTTTTCACTGTTGCATTCCATTCTGCTTCTAGATCATACTATTGCATTCTATTTTCTATTTTCTATTATTGTATTTCTATTTTATGATTAATTCTCCAAAGGTCAATTTCTGCTTTTGTATTAAAAGGTCATCTAAAAGGACCTAGGGGGCTTGACTGCTGTGCCTCCAAGATCTGTTACACAGTGGCCTAAGCAAGGGCCCCTAATGCTAATTCTATTTTTTAGTGTTTCATGAGTGATCTTGTAGAAATAGGTATTCTTGATATCATTGGACAAGAGGCAGAAAAAGCTAAATCAACCACCGATCTAGATAAGTGCTCTACTCATTCTATTGGTTGAAGATCTGATTTAATTATTGATTCTTAGGCATCTGAAAGTGAAAGGCATTTAGTTTGCATCTAGGGATAATTTTTGTGCATCTATTTTGTATATCTCTGCTTTAAAGGTTTTCTGAAATAAACCCTAGGTTAGTGAGCATCCAAAATAAAGAATCATTTTAGGCTAGCTCTTGTATGCTTGCATTCTATTTTCAACTACATTATTCTATTTTTTGCATTGTCCTTTATCTTTTCTAGCTTAGATCTAGAAAGGCCAAACTTAGGTGTTTGTCTTGAAATTGAATACATCAAACAATCCTGAATATCTTGAGGACTTGGAGCGAGTCCTTAAACCATTCCTGGTGAACCCTTCCCCCTAGCACCGAGTGTAGAGTACAACATACCCCCATGGTTCACCCCACAAAAGGTTCTCTCCTTGTGGATCCAACATTTTGTTTGGGAATTGTACGCGGTAGGGCAGTTTTCCCCCTCTACATATTTGGTGAACCCGACGTGAACACCTCATTTTATTTTAAACAATAAGCAAGATCATTAAATTGTGTGCCAAATATTTAAAAAGATAATTCTTTTGTGTGTAAGTGCATAGGTTCCTTTTTGGTCTTAGTTCTTCTTCTTGTCTTACTCCTTTTTCTCAATGGCTTTTGACCTTGGGGAAGGATGAAGACTCCTTAGGTTTGATGAGATTTTTCATGAGAATGATCAAATTGATAGAGAAAATCATAACCTAGAAGAAGAGATTGATAATCATCTTGATCCTATCCAAGATCCTAATGGGAATATCATATTTAAATATTTTGATCATATATGGACTTTTTATAAGTATCATAAGCATGCTTTGGATATGGCCTTAGAGGAAGAAGCATTACTTGAAAAGGATATCCCACCTCAAGGAAATCCTTTGAGTGAACCTTTGAATCATGGTAATCAAACTTATCAACCTACTTATGCCACTACTATGACCACCAACATCAGAGTGAATCCACCAATTCCTCCAACTAGTAGTAGCACCCAAATTGGTTCTCAATTTCCTCTTCAATCTTCTAATATCAACATTCTTTCCTCTATTCCACCACAAGTAAATCTTCCATTCTCACAAGGCACCACATATAACAACAACCTTCACATGTCCAACCTAAGTCAAGGGAATATGGGAAACATACATAGTAATTCAGAAATGCAGAATTTGGCAAATATTGTGAATCAATTGGTTTCAAGGATGGATATGATTCAACCTTCAGGGTTTACATACAACTATAAAGAAATGTGTAGTCAGCCATTGGATCCTATTATTGTTGCTAGACCTTATCCTAAGCATTTTCCTATGCTAGTATTGCCAATCTATAAAGGGACTGAAGATCCAATAGAGCATTTGAGAGGATTCAAGATAGCTTGTCATGATCTTATTTATGATGATATGCTCTTATTGAAAATATTTCCAAAGAGTCTTGTTAGAATAGCATTAGAATGGTATTATCGATTGCCCAACTATTCTTTGAAAAGTTTTGAGAAGACTACAGAGATGTTTGTTCATCAATTTAGTGCTTATATTGAAAAGGAAGTAACTATGAGAGATTTATATGATTTAAAGTAAAGTAAAGAAGAAAGTTTTTCAGAATTCTTAGCTCGTTGGAGAAGTTTAGTTGGTCGATTAAGACAACCTATGTCTCAAAAAGATATGCTTGATATATTCATTGGTAATTTACAAGAACAGTTATCTTATGCTTTAGAAACTACTACTATCACATCTTTAGATCAAGCAATTGAGTTAGCAAGAAAAGTGGAACAAGCTCTCATTAGAAGAGGTCAACTCAAGGTTAAAGAAGATAAGCCAACTAAGTCTCAACATAAGAATAAGCATATAGGAGGTAATAGTGATAGTAGGCCTATTAACAATGTCAATAACAACCTACAAAATATTGTACTTCAGAAACCTCCTCAAAGGAACTTCACAAGACTTAATATCCCTATGGAAGTAGTTTTGAAACAACTATTGGATGCTAAAGCAATAGAATTACCTCCTATAAGATAACCAGATACTACAGCTCATTGGTATAAAGTAGATCAACATTGTGCATATCATAGAGTAGAAGGACATTGGACTAATTCTTGTAAAAGGTTGAAACATGTGGTTCAAGATTTAATTGATGTCGATCGCATTGACACTAGTAGTTTTCAATCTTCCAAAAACCAATAGAATCAGAATAGAACAAGATAAACCAACCAAGTATCCTATAAAAATGTACCACATCAGTATAATAACAACATGGTTGGAATGATAACAACTACTCCAAGAAAAATTAGTACAGAATATGGATGATTCAACAAATATTCCACTCTTAGAACTTCTACAGAATTCTCAAGCCCATAAAGAAGCTATGATAAATATTTTGAAGCAACAACCAGTACCTCCAGATATTTCTCCTAGTGATATGACAAAGGTTATAAGTTCTCTTCAGAAGCCTCATCTAACATTTTTAGATAATGATATGGCTTCCTTAGGAGTACAGGAATATTCTTCTCTATACATCACTGCTTACATTGGGGACACTCTCATCAAAAGGGTTATGATTGATAATGGTTCTTCACTTAATGTTTGTACACATCATTTCTTTCAAAAATTTGGATTGAAGAAGGAAGATTTGATTGCATCCAGTGACATCATTAAAACTTTCAGCAATGATTCTCAAGAAGCTTGTGGCACTATATTACTCCCTCTTAGAGTTGGACCAAAAATTTTAAAAACAATATTTTATGTGGTGTCTTGTCCTACATCTTTTAATCTTCTTCTTGGATGACCTTGGATTCATGCAATGAAGGTTGTCCCTTCTAATTTTCACCAATGTATAAAATTTGAATTTGAAAACCAAATCATTTCTATCATGGGAGATCCTCATCCATTTGAATTTTTCTCACCAGAATATCTAGCCCAAATCAATTCATCATAATCTTCCTCTAAAAATTCTTCTACAAATGTTCCATCACAAGATCAAGATGACTCTTCTTGTTTAGATCTTCTCTTTGATGAATCTCATCAAGGTTTAGAATGGAGTGTTAAGGATGAGGGTCCACCCTCTCCTAAGGTCTTAACCCCAGAGTCATATGTTATAGATGAGGCTTTATCTCAGAATGACATCGACTTTGATGGGTCTATCCCTTGCGTAGTGCAAGTTGAGTCTTCTAGTTCTCAAGTGGACTTTGGTTCTATGTCTCCCGAGGACCTTGAGCAATTAGGAGTGATTCCTGCCCCACCTCCTCTTGAGGATGAGTTATCCATTCTTATTGAGGAGACCATAGATGTGAACATAGGTTCTGAGGAAGCCCCTAGAATCCTTAAGTTAGGCAAAGCCTTGACCATGGATGAGCAGGAGCAATTGACCAATTTATTGAAATAATATCAGGATATTTTTGCTTGGTCATATGTCGACATGCCAGGGCTTGATCCCTCCCTTGTCATGCATCATTTGGTAGTTAAGCCTAGTGCTAAGCCTGTTAAGCAGAAACTTTGGAAGATGCATCCGAAGGTCACCCTTTCAATCAAGGAGGAGCTCCAAAAACTCCTTGACATCGATTTTATAAAATCCATCGACTATTCTGATTGGATCTCCAATATCATTCCTATAGCTAAGAAGGAAGGAACAATCAGAGTATGTACCGAATTTTGAGACATTAACTTAGCATGTCCCAAGGATGATTTTCCCTTGCCCAACATAGACCAGATTGTAGATTTCACTACCAAATGTGGAATGCTTTCACTCATGGATGGTTTCTTAGGTTACAATCAAATTATGATTGCTCCTGAGGATCAAGCCAAGACAACATTCACTACTCCCTGGGGTACCTTCTACTGGAAGGTCATGCCTTTTGGCCTTAAGAATGTAGGAGCTACCTATCAATGGGCCATGACTTATATTTTCCATGACATGATGCATGATATTCTCTAGGACTATGTGGATGACCTTTTGGCTCATTCCTTAGAATGAAAGGATCATGTCCATGACCTAAGATGAATCTTTGAAAGGCTTCGACAATACAAGGTTCATCTTAAACCCGCTAAGTGTGTGTTCGGGGTCACATCTGGCAAGTTGTTAGGTTTTATAGTGTCTAGGTGAGGCATTGAAGTGGACCCTACTAAAGTAGCAACTATCATTGATATACCTCCTCCTCACACCCTGACCGAGCTACGTAGTCTGCAAGGTAAGTTGTAGTCTATCCATCAATTCATTGCCCAGTTAGTCGATAAGTGTCAACCTTTCCTTCGACTCCTTAAGAAGGATGTAGTTTTTTGATGGGATTTCAAGTGTCAGAAATCTTTTGATGACCTCAAAATATATCTCACCTCCCTACCTATTTTAGTTCCCCCTATGCCTAGTAGGCATTTGTTGCTTTACATAGCAGCCATCGCTCATGCTTTGGGAGCCATGTTGGCTCAACATGATGATAAAAACAAAGAGAGAGCTATCTACTATATTAGTATAACTTTGGTTAGCTATGAAACCAGGTACACTCCCTTAGAGAAGCTTTGCCTTGTCATAGTGTTTGCTTCTCAAAATTTAAGACACTACATGCTCAGCCATAAGACATTGGTGATTGCAAAGTTTGATCCTTTGCGCTACTTGATGTCTAAGCCCCACCTATCAGGTCGAGCTGCTAAGTGGGTGTTAGCCCTTAGTGAGTTTGATTTGAATTTCATAGGTCAGAAGGCTATCAAGGGTCAGGTGATTGTTGATCAATTAGCCTTCGCTCCCCTAGAAGCTACCCATCCTATAGTTGTTGAGTTTCTCGATGAGTGCTTCAATGTTGAAATTGAAGAGTCTAAGTCTTGGACTTTATTTTTTGATGGAGCCTGATGCATGAAGGGCACTGGAGCTAGAGTCATTCTAGTTACACCATAAAAATAGCTCATCCCTTTGTCCTTCAAGCTTCATTTCTCTTGCACAAATAATACTATAGAATATGAAGCTTTGATCCTTGGTCTTAGAGCAGCCTTAGCTTTACAGGTTAAGGTCCTTTCGGTCTTTGGTGACTCTCAACTTGTGGTTAATCAGATCAATGATGTTTATCAGACTCAAGATGATAAGCTTAAACCCTATAAGGATATTGTTACCAAGTTGTTGTCTTCTTTTGAGTAGGTAACCATAGAGTCTATCCCTAGATCCTCAAACCACCATGCGGATGCCATGGCTGCTGTTGCATCCTTGTTCCCTTTGGAGTTAGAAGATGATCAAGCTTCGATTATCATTCGACAACTCTAGGAACCCACATCTTTGAGTTCTTGTTTGGATCCCCTAGAGTGTTTTACCATCGGAGATTCCCCATATGAACCATGGTATAATGACATATTTAATTTTCTTAAATATGGTTCGATGCCTGATGGTTTAGATCACAATCAATATAAGCTATTGCACAAAAGAGCATGTCGATTTATTATAATTGGCAATACTTTATATCGATATTCTTTTGAAGGTATCCTCTTATGATGCCTTAACTCTGATGAAGCCTAAATTGCTCTTAGTGATGCTCATGAAGGTTCATGTGGAGGCCATTTTAGTAGTAATGCTATTGCCAAAAATCTCCTTCGAATGGGGTATTATTGGCCTTCCATGGAGAAAGATGCATGTGATTATGTTCGATGTTATGACAAGTGTCAATGCCATGATCATCTTATTCATGCTCCTTCTCAAGACCTTCGGGTGATATCTTCCCCTTGGCCATTCTCCATGTGGGGATTGGACATTATCGAGAAGGTTAACCCAGTGTCATCTGATGGTCATAAGTTTATCATTACTATGACTGAGTATTTCACTAAATGGGTTGAAGCCATACCTCTAGCTATGGTGACTGGAACTCAGGTTTCTAAGTTCATCTTCAACCAGATCCTTTGTAGGTTTGGGATTCCTTCGATGATTATTTTTGACAATGACACTCCTTTCAAGAACAAGGATGTCCATAATATTTGTGCTAAATACAAGATTCAACATAGATGGTCAACCCCTTATTACCCTCAAGGTAATGGGTAAGCCGAAGCATCCAACAAATCCTTGATCAAGATTTTGAAGAAGTTGGTTAATAAGACTGGTCGTGACTGGCATACTCAGCTTTATCCTACCTTGTGGGCCTATCGTACTAGCGTGCGTACTCCCATAGGGGCCTCACCATATGTCTTGGTATATGGGTCTGAGGTAGTGTTTCCTTTTGAGTTAGAGGTTCCTTCTTTGTGCATCTTGTTGCAAGATGTTGAGGTCGATGATGAGTTTCATGCAGAGCATTTGCACCAATTGGAGTTGTTGGATGAAAAGTGCATCCATGCCTTAGAGCATTTGTGAGCCTATCAGGATAGGCTCCGATGATCTTACTCTAAGAAGGTTTGCAACCATTCTTTTGAGGTTGGGGACCTTGTCCTCAAAGAAAACCAAAAGAACACTAATGCTCGTGTTGATCTTCGAGGTAAGTTTCAGCCCAATTGGTTAGGGCCCTTTGTCATAACAGCTAAATTTGGTTCAAGTGCTTATAAGTTGGCTTCTATGGATGGTAAAGAACTTAAAGAACCAATGAATATAATGCATTTAAAAAGATATTATGCTTGACCTATTTTTCATATTGCATATGCATTTAGTTAGATCATGTTGCATGTTTGCTTGACATATTATGCATACTTGTCTATCATATTATGCATGATTGCTTGTCATTCTGTTCTTGCATATTGCTTGTCATATTTGCATTATTGCTTGCTCATGACTGCTTGTTCATATAGCTTTTGGGGATTCATGACAATGGCATGTGATGATACCTAGTTAGGTCATAGCTCACATGCATTGCACTTTCACTAGGGTTATGATGCCTAGCGAAGCCCCAACCTAGGGCCCATGCATTTTCATCCCTTCTTCTCTTCTTTGCTTCCTTTGCTCTTTTCTTCTCTTCTCTCTTCTTCTTGTATTCCTTGAATTTGAAAGTTTTTACAATGATCATCATTTCTCCTCCAAGTCAAGGAATGCAATCCTCTTTTGGTATGTCCTTGTCCTTTTTGCATGATTCTTATTTCTCCTTTGTCTTCTTTGTTCAGATAAGGATATACATTCTTCTCTCTTTTGATTGCACATTTCCTCCCTCTTGACTTTTCACTAGTTGAAACTTCAAGCTAGGGGCACACACGCACAATTCTTTGCTCCTCATTTTCTTCCTCTTATTTCTTCTAGCACATGCACACACTCACATCGTGTTATGCTCATATTGATTGGTCCATACATACATGCGCATACACCTTCTCAGGTAGTACTAGCATATACATTACATACATCATTTTACATCAGCATACACTATAACACCCCTATCAGGTTATGTCTCTCTTTGACTCAGCGGGCCCAACACCCCATTACAGGATCAACTCCTTGGCCATTGACAATAGGCCTCGACATACATCCTAGCGGGTAATCGCCCCACAACAGTTACTAGTGAGCAACCACCCATAGCGGGTTACACTATACACTTCACTTATTGGTCCATATTTAGTGAGTACTACACCCATAGCGGGTTCTTCACTCCATACATGGACCATATTTTGAGCATAACACCCTCTAGTCAGGGTTCTGATCTAGCTTCCTTCTCGATTTTAGATGGTTGACCTTTGGAGTTTTATCATTGCCTTCTTCTTCTTCTTCCACTTCACAATTTTTTATTTCCTCTCTTCTTCCTCTCTTCTTCCCCTCCCTTATTTCCCTCCTTTTCTTCCATGCATTTCATACTAGCTGCATTAGATTCATACTATACCCAATAATATTTATTTTGCTTCACTTGTTTTGTCTCTTTGTCTTTTGCTTTCTTTCTTTTGCCTTTTTGAGTTTCTTAAGGAAGTTCCTTTCCTTTCAAAACTCGAGGGGGCACCCTAGCCATAGAGGCATTAATGGTAGTAATGCCTCACCTAGTGTGTAAGGGTCTAGAGTATCCTTTGTGATACCCCTCTTACACCACCCCTTTACCTAAACCTAGCCACCCCTTCTTTGTGCTTATTGTATGCTTGCCCACAGGAGTCTACATCCTTTCTTTGACGCATTTAATAGGCCATAAATGCATCAAAGAGGGGGTAAAATGTAGACACAAAAAATTGACCCACTTTGAGTGGGAAATCTTCCTTAGTGCCCCTAAGAGGTCCCTCAACCCTTCCAAAGGTAAGGGTAGGCCTCTTCACCCCTACCTTACTTATTTTAGTATCTTTAGTGAAATCATGCCCCATCTTTACGAGGCATGACTTCATACAAATGATATCATACCCCATTAGGATGGGGCATGACTTTGCTATTTTAACCTAATTTTTAATTTAATTTATTTTATTCTTTTGAGCCCACTTAGACCCAGGTTTAAACCCTCCAACATGTTTTGGCATCGACTTTGAGTTTATTTTTCCCACCTTTTTCCCTCCAATTTTATCTATAAAAGGAAGGATATTCTTGCTAAATCATAAGATGCAATATACAAGTTTTGATATGCGATATTAATGTAAAATTATGATTATTGATTAAGCTCAAAATATTTATGATAGTTCATTCTTCTTCCTTTGTTTTCTCTACTACAAGCTAACCCCGAAGTGTAAATTTTGGATTTGATCTTCTATTGCATGGATTGGATTGATTTGTTGTGTGACTTGGTGGATCCGTGGTGTAGTTCGGAGAGATAGAGTGCCCGCTCGGATACTTCAATCTTCTCTGCCTACTTCTGTGATGTCCATTAGGGTTTGCTTACTTTATTTTTGGCATTTATTTCATCTTCTACACTCACTTTTTATTTTTCATTAGTCTACAGTGATATCACACTTGACATTAGCGAGGCGTGACTTCACTTGCCCTAATTAGGGTAAATTAATCTGCAAAAGTGAAATCATGCCCCATCTAGGTAGGGCATGACTTTGTTGTTGTGTTATCATGCCCACTCTAGGTGAGGCATGATTTTTCCCTAGGGCACACCAGGGGTAATTTCAAGATTTTGTTTTCACTATTGCATTCCATTTTGCTTCTAGATCATACTATTGCATTCTATTTTCTATTTTCTGTTACTGTATTTTTATTTTATGATTAATTCTCCAAAGGTCAATTTTTGCTTTTGTATTAAAAGGTCATCTAAAAGGACCTAGGGGGCTTGACTGTTGCACCTCCAAGATCTGTTACACAGTGGCCTAAGCAGGCCCCCTAATGCTAATTCTATTTTTTAGTGTTTCATGAGTGATCTTGCAGAAATAGGTATTCTTGATATCATTGGACAAGAGGCAGAAAAAGCTAAATCAACCATCGGTCTAGATAAGTGCTCTAATCATTCTATTGGTTGAAGATCTGATTTAATTATTGATTCTTAGGCATCTAAAAGTGAAAGGCATTTAGTTTGCATCTAGGGATAATTTATGTGCATTTATTTTGTATATTTCTACTTTAAAGGTTTTCTAGAATAAACCCTAGGTTAGTGAGCATCCAAAATAAAGAATCATTTTAGGCTAGCTCTTGTATGCTTGCATTCTATTTTCAGCTGCATTATTCTATTTTTTGCATTGTTCTTTATCTTTTCTAGCTTAGATCTAGAAAGGCCAAACTTAGGTGTTTGTCTTGAAATTGAATACATCAAACAATCCTGAATATCCTGAGGACTTGGAGCGAGTCCTTAAACCATTCCTAGTGAACCCTTCCCCCTAGCACCGAGTGTAGAGTACAACATACCCCCGTGGTTCACCCCATGAAAAGGTTCCCTCCTTGCGGATTCGACCCTTTTGTTTGGGAATTGTACGCGGTAGGGCAGTTTTCCCCCTCTACAAGATGAGATTGAAAATATGTAAATAATAAAAATAAGGATAGTATGCTCAGTATAAAAGTGTCATTGGTGAGAGATAGTGTTGCCAATGATTATGCTAACTAAAAACACTTTCAAATTCTATGATTGTGACTTAAATAGAGAGTGATGGTGTCATTGAACCTACAATGGTAATTTTATTTATCTATGTCATAGAATGATACTTAGATACAATATTTATGATCTTTATAATTGATGCAATGTAGGTCCACAACCAAGAGGTGTAGAGACCCTGATAGATGCAATACGATGGATAGTTTTTTCTGGAAAATGTAAGCTAAGGATGCAAAAAATCAAGATGTCTAATGGATGAAAATATAATGAATAAAGCAAAGTTAGTATGCAATGATAAAATATTAGAGATATAAAATAAAAATAATGATAATATTTAAGGGGAGAGAGCACAACCTAAGAAAACTTGTAGCTTCATGTTTCCAAGGTTGAGATCCCCTTGTGTTGAGGAAGCTTGATGAGATTTCTTGTTTCATGAAGATGATTGAGAGCTTGAGATGATTAATAGATTGAAATCTTGAGTGGTTGAGAGCCTAAGAAATTATAATACTTTTACAAGATTATTACATGATTTTGATATAGTCTTGTCATGCTTGAAGATGAATTTTTATGAGTTTTGACATATTTTTGTTGCATTCTAAAGACCTTGTAAATTAGGTTCCTCAAATATTTATTTTATAGGAATTCATAGCACCTTTGGGGGTGGTTGCACCAAATATGATTGGATTTATGAAGTTAATACTTTAAAATGGGATCAATATTCCATTAGTGGATGAAATATTGAAAATGATAAATATTGGGCTTTGGATCTCTACTAGGATTACAAATTGGATTGAGGTGATTGGATTTATTTATGGTGGGTAGCTTGGATGGTATTGACTATCCTCATTTTTTATTTTTGGTTTTTAACAATAAGAAGTAGTGGAGGCAAAAGCACTGGTGGTGCTAATTTTCTAGCACTTTTTCCAAGATGATTGTTGTTAGTCAAATTAAGTGAGAAAATTTGAAAAGTCAAAGTTGTGCAAAAGCATAACTAGGGAGTAAAAGGGCTACCATTGTTTTTTTTCATGTACTAGAAATTTTTCTCCTATAACAATGAATTCTCTTGATTTGAGTTTAAATATATTTGATTCAGTTTGTATGCTTGATTGGTTTATTGATGAAGATTTTGGTAAGTTTGAATATTTGATGATGCACTATTGGGTGTCTCCATGGGCTTCTCCTTGAAAGTTAAAAAATTAAATTGCTTGAGCTAATTCCATTGATCATACATCGTAATTATTAATCATCATTGTGTTTGAAAAATATGTTAAGGTCCTACTAACATCTTTCGTGACGAATAATTATTTTTGAAACATATACATTTATAACCCTAACTTTGATGTTTTCCTCTTTCCTACAAAATTATCTAACAACCTAAATAATTTTGATTCTACCAATTTCCCACTTGATTTATGTTTATCCTATAATATCATGATAATGTTGGAAGCTCCTATAGAAGAAATTGTTAGACAACCCCCCATATGCTAAATATTTTTAAAAGCATACTTACATTTCTCACTAATTAATTATATTTCTTGTACAAAAATAAAATAAAAACTATAAAAACCTATTAATTTCTTAGTAACTTTATTTTTGGGGGTCTTATTCATACCCCTAATATTCCATGATTCTATTTTTATCATCACTTTATATTCTTATTATTTGGCATAGCTTCAATTATTTTTTTGGTGGGAAAAATATTTTATTTATTGATCGGGTTAAAGGGTCCCATCCCTATTACATTGGGCATGAACTGTGTCAATAGTACAAAATTGACAAAGTATGACAAATATAGTCTAGGGATCTGATCCCTTGTGGACTAGCCAAACCATGGCCATATACATCACAAACATAACTGAGATAAAATCAAAACAAATAGAAGTAGTCCAACTACCTGCAATCACCTTTCTAGAGCTATTGGGATTCCTTTTTGTCTTCCTCCTCTGTATTATATTTCTGATCATAAGCCTAGAGGACCTTGAGCATAGTAGGGAGCTCCTGTATTTTAGTAATGGCACTGGATAGGAAGGAACCGACCTCCCTAATGATATTGGCAACCGAATTCAAGTGTTCTATTATTTTATTGATGTGATTGAGGGTGGTGAAATGCATCATCTCTTCAATATTACTGATCATTACCTTGTATTCATCGATGATGACCTCTAGTAACGGGTGCTGAGCACTTGTGTTCTAAGGCTTTAGCCTATGGGATTTCCTACTCTTATGTGTTGGGTGGATAGTTTTATACTTACTTCTAATAAAATTTCCAGGAGGGCGGTGGTTCAAAGGGACGGAGTCCTTGGGTGTGGAGGTAGGGGAGGCTTCTTGCTTACTGTTGGTTTGGATAGGGTTGGAATTGTTTTATGAGGGACTGGTGGGAGTTTCAAATAGTTGAGGGGTCTTAGAATGATAGGGGTAAGGGTATGGGCTCACATCAATATTACAGGTGGATGTGGATGAGGGCTTGGGTCTGGGGGAGCGAGAAGGAAGACCAATGGAAGCCTAGTTTACCAGGGCATTCTTGTAAAGGATAGAGAACAATACTTGGTGAGGAGGGAGTTTTGAGGACTTGCGCTCCCTAAAATTTGTAATAGTAATGCTGATAGAATGAAATAGGAAGTCAGGAATGTTGATTGGCTTAATTTCACATAGATGGTTAATGAAAGTGAGGTGGTAAGCACGCAAGGGACTATTGGGGTCATCGATAGTGATGTACTAGATAACAAGGATGACTACGGTATCCCAAGGTTGGGGCAGATATAAGTGGAGCACACCCTTTTTATCCCACATCAAATCCTTCCCCTTGTCAGGGAAATGGTTTGTCTTATCCTTGAAATTATGTCTATCCCTATGAACGACCCTGCCTATAGGTGGTAAACTAGAAAATTCAGCAATAGTGGATGCTTACCTCAAATTACAACCCTCAGACCTAAACTTCACCTTCATTCCAAGAGTTGATGAATTTTTCAGTTACCTCATCATCCGTTCCAATGAAAATCCTTTAAAAAGGATGAATATCTTGGTGTCGAGTAGGGCTTCAGTTGTCGGCTTGAGTAGGAGGTTTGTAGGCTCATTCAAAGTCATTGTGCTACTGAAACTAGGGTAAACAAAGCTACTAAGAAATCTTCTATCAAATTGGCCAAAAAGCCTCAAGAAAAAACTCACCAAAAGGACAAGGAAGGGATTAATAGGGCGGGGACTTAGGCGAGAGAGGCAATTGATCATCGTAGTATCAGTGCATAATTAGAAACAATAGGTAAGAAAATTGACCTTAACAGGGCACATGGAGGGAGGACCAAAATGGAAGGAAGTGGTGAGGTGAAAGGACCTGGTGACAAAAGGGACATGTAGAGGAGAAAATAGGGGGATGTCAAATGGGTGATGACATATGGAGAAAAAAAAGGGTGAAAGGGCAGAGGCACAGAGAAATCAGGGGTCAAAAGGTCTGATAGGGCACATTGGCACAAGTAGGGCATTTTGCAAAAATGGATGTACTAGCAAAGCTTCAAAAAATGGTGCAGAGGGCTGAGTCCCAAAGATCCATGGTCTTAAGGGAAGATACCTTTGGTGTTTAAAAAACACCATGGCAGCAAGAGCTACAGTTTGTGATTCTTTTTTGTTTAAGACTAGTGGTGATCGAAAATACCTTTGGTGTTGAAAAAACACCATCATGGCAGCTAGCGTTTCTCTTTTCGATTGCACTCCACATCATGATTGGCTACCATGAGGACATCCTAGAGGAAGTCATTTTTCCAAATGATAATATTGGTTTGGTTGACCGTTCTATTGACCAAAAGGTCTACCACCTTGTTCGCTTCTCTAAACACATGATGTATTGTACTTTGAGGGAGTTGACTTAGGGAGGTTTGGCACTCCTAAATTATGTTATGGATATTCCAACCTCCATTATTGTTGTTGTTCATGTGACTAACTACTATAGATGAATTACCTTCGAACATGATAGGATTAGTCAAAACTTTGCTAACCTCAATGCTCCTCCAGAGAGCTTAGGATTTTGATTAGTTGTTAGCTTGGACCCCTACATTTTTAGTGAAAGTCATAATGATGTTGCCAACTTGGACCCCTACACCGTCAACCCCAACTTCCCCCAGATTTACTTTGTATGATCCGTCAAAATTGGCCTTAAGCCAACCTAGGGGTGGGGGATTCCACTTGAAATTACTCCTGGTACTGGGGGGATTCTGAGTTCTAGTGCACTCAATAGAAATCCCCAGATATTTGAACAAAGGAGACTCTAACCCAGAAGTTGGAATTTCTATGCAAGGGATGATGCTAGAGTTTTCAATGACAAAGGATAACGTTCTAATAGCCACTATTTCAAGATATTTGGGGTTGTCATTAAAGATGTGATTATTCCATTCCAACCATATTTTCCAAATCACATGGTGTAGCAGGGCTTTCCATAGGAAAATGATCCTGGTATTCCTGAATATGCTGGGCCACTGGATGAACAAGTCTATGATAGACTTGGGCCACACCCATTTGACATGGAACTTGTTGATCAAGGAAGAGAAAATATCCCAGGCAAAGGGGCATTCGAGGAGATTTTTGGTGGAATCCCATGTTTGAGTGTAAATATAGCATCTATTTGGGATAATTACACCCATTTTGATCAAGTTATCCATGGTCAAGATTCTATTATGGATTGTGATCTAGCAGAAATGAACCACCTTCGAGACCAAGTTCTTGAGCCAAATGGATCTGGTTGTGGTCGAGATGTCAATGGTGTTGGGATGCTTAGGAAGCCTATATACCAATTGGAAAGTAGATTTTACAAATAAAATGCCATCGCTAGTGCCTTTCTAGAAAATACTATCTTTCACCTGAGTCTGGGGGATGAAAGTTACCCTGAGGACATCCTACAGGGATACCATGGCTTTATCAATGATAGCAATTTTGACTCTGAACTGAATCTGTTTCTATATATGGCTATCTTGGTCAATAGTGATTAATTCAACAACTCTAGGACCAAAATTGTTATCAATGAGGTGTTTGATTGTAGCAATGTCAGGGTCTTTGACAAGGGGCTCGTCCCTAGCCCATGCTTCATGCCAAAAGTCAATATATTTGCCATCCCTAAGATGCCATCTTATCCCTTGTTGAATAAGGTGCTTGGTGTGGGTAATGGATTGCCAAAAGCGAGAACCATTTCTAGGACTCCCTTCATCCCTGAAAGAATGCTATTGTAAATAATTTCATTTGACAATAGACACCCAATCCAAATTGACATTGGTGACAACCTTCCATGCCTGTTTGGTCAAAAGGGCCTGGTTCATGAGATTGATCCTACGTAACCCAAGCCCACCTCTATATTTTGGAATGCACACTTTATCCCAAGCTATCAGGTGAAACTTCCACTAGTTATCAGACCATTCCCATAGGAAGTATTTCTAGATCTTCTCTATAGCTTCTCCCACAACCACTAGGATTTTGAATACTAGAAAAAAGTACACTAGGATGCTTTGGAGGATAGACTTAACCAAGGTTGCTTTGCCCACTTGGGAGAGGAGAGCCCCTTTCCACCCTACCAATTTCTTGTGAATTATTTCAGTGACATTGTTCGACATAGTCTTTTTTGGTCTCCCCTGAAACATTGGGAGGCCCAGGTATGTGGTCAGGAAATCAGCAATGGTGCATCCCAAAATACCTGTAATCTTGACCTACCACTTTATGGGGGTGTTGATAAAGTAGAGTTTGCTCTTGGTGAAATTGATCCTCTAACCAGCTACTTCCTAAAAAATATTGAGAATAGACTTAATGATTTTAGCTTTAGCCACCGAGGCTGAAGTGGCCAACAGGGTATCATCAACAAACTATTGGTGAGTTGAAGGTTGGAGGTTTTAGGTAACATTGATACCACATATCAATATTCTAGAGCAGGCATATTTTATGGCCCTTCCTAGGCTCTTGGTCAAAATGATGAAGAGAATGGGGGAGAGGGGGTCCCCTTGTATTAGACCTTTGGTACTAAGAAAATACCCTACTGTAGACCCATTGACAAGGACAGAGAACCAAGAAGAGGAGATGCAGTTTGATATCAAATTGACCCAGTTCTCATGGAAGCCAAACTTGAGGAGGAATTTGGTCAAAAAATCTTGGTCCACTTTATCAAAGGCCTTATTCATATAAAGCTTTAGGAAGAAGGCAAACTTTTTGGAGATATGGGTTGAGTGGATAAGCTTGTGAACTATGATGACACCATCAAAAATGTTCCACCCCTTTATGGTACTCCTTTTGTAGGGATCGATGATGGAAGGGAGAATACCTATGATTCTATTGGCTATAGCTTTGGACAAGATTTTATAATGAAATTGCAAAGGCTAATGGGGTGGTAATTTGACAAGGACTAGGAATTGGGCCCCTTGGAAATGAGAGCAAGGAAAGTAGAGTTGACGTCCCTAGGAATGCTTTTGGTGAGCTGCATTTAGGAAATAGCTAGGTAGAGGACGGAGTCAACGATGTCCCAGTAGGTTTAGAATAACCTAGGGGAGAACCTATCAGGGCCAGGGCTTTGTCTGAATGCATGGAAAATAAGACTTGGTGGATTTCTTTAGGGGTTAGGTGGCTAAGGAGAAGGTCATTCATGGATTTGGATATGGTATTGGGAATTTTCTCAAGAAGGGTGTATGTGGTATGACCGGAGGGATAGGGTGGGTGAAGAACACAAGCTTATATTGATAATGGGGGTGAACATTATAAGACCACTTTTTACTTTTCTTTCCCAATCAATATTATGCAATGTAAAGATAGCAATATCAATAACAGTAGTCAAATCAATCTATAAATCACCACACACAATAGAGACACCATAATTTACATGGTTCACCCAATGTGGGCTACTCCACAGAGAAAATCTTTCACTAAAATTTTCTCAATCAATCTCTTGGGAATCCTTTCCCTATTACAATGTTTATGGACATCTACCCAAAAGAGACACCAATCCCCTAAATCAAGTTCATTGATCTCTATCCATAGGAGACACCAATATCCTAATATCTGCTCTAGTTGGTGATCCTCTAGAAGACCTCTACCTCCACTACCCTTAGCAAATGGAACTCTATCCACATAAGACACCTATCTTCTCTGATCTGGCTAGATATATCTATCTCTGGTCTGGCATAAACCTGTCCTTTGATCTGTACCAAAATCTATCCTCAAATTTAAATTAAACATAGTCCTTCAGTCTAGCACAAATTTATCCTCAATCTCTGTCCTCAAGCCTTAACTCAAGGATTGACTCAATATCAAATCAACTCTATTGTATCTTCCCCATATATTAACTCAAGGTTTGAACAAATCAATCAATCAACTCTACTCTCAAGTCTTCTCAAAGACTTATCTCAAATCTGCCTTGTAAGCTTCCACAAAATCTCACACTAATATATCCACAAGTCCTCTCTAGAACTTTGTACAATATGCTCAATAATTCCTCTCAATAACTTATCCAAATCTGCTCAATAAGTTCTCACAAGAACTTATCCAAATATTCTCTCAATTTGTATTGTAAGCTTCCACAAAAGCTTACTCAAATCTATCCACAAGTCTTCTCAAATACTTACCTCAAATCTGCTCAACAAGTCCACTCTATAACTTATCCAATCTCATAGAAACATAAAGAGAATTTTTAGAGACTCAATATTCTATATACTCATCACAATTCTCAATCACTTTCAATCACTCTTTTAGAAACATACAAAGAATTTTTAGAGACTCAATATGCTTCACA
This sequence comes from Wollemia nobilis, assembly GCA_028583015.1. Lineage (NCBI taxonomy): Eukaryota > Viridiplantae > Streptophyta > Pinopsida > Araucariales > Araucariaceae > Wollemia > Wollemia nobilis. The sequence goes on from JAQPPZ010002515.1 coordinate 3,944,756, forward strand.
TTCACTTTAATTACTTTCTCAAATCAATTCAGAATATAGAATAGTTTAGTTTATGGAACTTGAACAATCACTTCACACATCCACTTGACTAGGCTCAACAAACTCTACTCAACCAATCACTTGATGAAATAATCCTTGCTCACAAACCCTAGTCCAAGTATATGATCACTCACTCAAAATATTTCCAACAATGCTCAACAACAATGCAACTCTCACATAACAATGATACTCATATTATTTTCAAACCCTAGTTCAAATTATTCACTCAACAACTCACTTCAACAACAATGCTTATAAAACAACTCTCACATAACAATGATACTCATGTTCTTTGCAAACCCTAGTTCAAGTTCTTCACTAAACAACTCACTTCAACAACAATGCTTATAAAACAACTCTCACATAACAATGATACTTATGTTCTTTGCAAACCCTAGTTCAAGTTCTTCACTCAACTCACTTCAACAACAATGCTTATAAAATAAGGTTTTAACATCAACTCTTTATTCAAGAAAACCTTGAAGCATTAACTCAACACACTCAATAAGGAGACTCTAATCAATTCCTTTTCACTCCAAAATTAATTTCCACAGAATGTGCTCATACCTTTTTCTTGATGATGAAGGAACCTAAAATATCTGCCACAACCATAAACACGTCTTTACCAAGCTCAAGGAGTTATAAGATATTAAACTCTCTCAAAGGTACAATGCAAAATATCAAAACACACATACACCTTATTACTCCATCTTAAAGAAAGCATCCATCAACATATACAAAAATGATTTGACCAAATACACCTTATATTCTCCCAATTAAAACAATATTCAATATCAAAAATATTGTCAATACAATCTCCTTTTCAAACTAACCCAATGGCAAGAAGTCCTTTTAAATTTAATCACTCTTCAATTCATTTTTTTATAAATCAAAAACATCACAATAACTTTATTAAAAAATAAATTTCAACACCTTATTCCTTCATTTAATCAAAAACTAACAATTAAAATAAGAACCTTTCAAAACCCCTTATAAGTCTCTAAAACCTTATGTTTATACCTTAGGAAATTGAAAATTAATGCAAAATTTATTACCTTCATCTAGGTGAGAATCGAACCCTTGATGCATCTTCTCCCCATGCCCTAGCCGCGGCTTCAATAGCCGCATGTGGTAGGTGCTCATTTGGAGAACCAATAGTACAATATGCTCTATGTTCTTCCCAATGCACTGAAACCAAAAGATCAATGCATCACTTATTCCTATTTCAAAGCACAACATGCCAAAACGTCCTTTTCGAGAATCGAACATGAACCACTCTACACCCACACGACTTAACTCACGATCGCTTTCCACTAGGCCACATGCCTTGGTGGATATGAGGGTTTTTCCTTCAATGGTTTTCAACACTTTTGCTGGTGCCCTAAGACGAAGATTCGTATTCTTCTTCGCACAAGTATTCACACAACATATGCCACTATTATTTTTTTGAACGAAGGATGAGGTCTATGCATTTTAGGCATATAGTTTTTATAATATTATCTTCAATAATTTCGAACGCCAGTGCCTTCATTTAGAATTTAAATTTTATAAATTAATTCTTAAACCCCTTTTTGGCTTATTAAAGCCCTCTTTGATTTTTCCTCTTTGCATAGATAATATTTATTTATAAAATTTAAATTCAAATTGAATTTAAATATTTTATAAAATAAATATTAAAACCTCCTTTAACTTTTCAAAATTCTTCCTTTGGTTTTTATGAAAAACCTTTATTTTTCTTGTCCATAAAAAAGCTTCCTTGGGTTTTTACGAAAATCTTTTATTTTGCTCATCCATGGTTTTAATAAAAACTCGCCTTCATATGCTTCCACATAATATTAAAAATATTATGAAGCTCTTTTGCTTTTAACCTTTGCATTATTCCTTGACATATTCCTTGACATCAATGATGACTTCGTACCTTGACATCAATGACAACTTTGACTCCAAATGTCCAACAATCTCCCCCTTTGTCATTGAACGCAACCCAAATTCTTTTTACTAGAAACTTAACCTTTTATTGGTTATGATCCCCCTAGGACATTTCTCCCTCTGGATCAATGCTCTCTCCTCTTTACTCAAATACCAAATCTCTCCCCCTTTGACATCAATGGCAAAGGGTCATCTTTGGTTCTCGGGGCTAATAATAAGCCTCTTAGCTTAGCCCCTCCCCAACCTCCTCTTGAGGTGGTTATTTTGGGGTGGGAGTGTTTCTACTCCCAGCAAGCACTGTTATTTACCTTTATCCTCTTTTCTTCTTATCTAATCCTTTTGATTCCTCAGACTATTCTTTTCCATGTTCATGTTCATGTTCATGTTCATGTTCATGTCCATGTTCATGTTCCTGTTCTTGTTCATACTTTATTTTGGAATGTTTGCTCTACATCACTTTGTTGTGTGACCATCATTATTGCACTTATAACACTTAATGTTGTTATTCCTTGAAGGTGTGAATGTCTTAGGATTTCTCCTAGTGAAGCCATATCCTCTTCTGTTATGAACCCTGCAATTCATTACCTTGTAACAAAACTCATTACATGAGTAGCAATACCCATTGAAAGGTTGTTTTTTCCCATATTCCTGTCTTTCATGTGTCCTGCACTGTGAAGCCATGTACCCAAACCTATGAAATGAAAAAAATCTACCATTGAAACTTCCTTTTCTTGACCTCATTGGTCTCCTATTCTGATTACTGTTCCATTTTTTTCTTCTTTGTGCATTGTTCTTGTCCTTGTTGAACTTTATGTTGTCCAACTCATCCTTAGATGTCTCACTTTATCTTACACTGCCTTCTTCTGAAGTGTCTTCATATGAAGTTTCTTCTCCTCCAGAACTTGAGGTTGACTTTTCTTCTTGTTTCTTTTGAACCTGTTCAAAACCAAGATCTATTTTGCTTGATAGGCTTTTGTATCTTGAAGAACTTATCTATTTTTTTTTTGCTTTTTTTTAACCCTTTTAGCTTGAATTTGGAGTCTTATAAATCCTCCCTTAGTAGGGCTACTTCTTGTACTAACCTTTCACATTCTAAGATATTTTCTTCTAACTTATCTTTGAACTTCTTTGTCTTAGCCTTTGATTTATCTAGATCCTCTATAAGCATTCTTCTCTCTTCATCACATTCTTGAAACTGAGATTCTAATTTAGAATTTTGCTTTCTTACTTTCTTTACTGTTTCAAGAGCATATATAAGTTCTCCCTTGAGATTATATCCTTCTTTATCTGATTCTTCCTCTATTTGTTTGCCTTTATTCACATCTTTATTTTTTTTTTTACTTGTCTTCTATAATATCATTTTCTTCTTCTTCTAGTGCCATTATAATATTCTCTTCTGGTACTTCAAGTACATCCTCATATTTGTCATCATTGAAACTATAACCATTCCTTATACAACTATCTTCAAGATGTCCAAAGTTACCACACCTAAAACACTTGAAAATTACTGGAGTCCTTTTATTAAGTTGTTCTTTTTATTTAATTATAAATAGGATTTCATCTCTATCATTATATGAAAAACTAGCATCACTATCACTTGAGTACTTACTTGCCTTATCCACATAGTAGATCCTATTTTTCCTTTGAAATAACTTCTTTCCTTGTCTGCTCCGTCCATACTTGGTTTTATTTTGGTGCCAATATCTTTCTAATTCCCTATTTCTATGATCCTATTTTTCTTCATCATTGTTATTCTTTGCTTCTTGACAATCATTTGCATAGTGACCATACTTTCCAAAATTGAAACATTTAACAGATTTTATATCTCTAGATCTTCTTGAATCCTTATTCCTTCTACCATAATTATCTTCTTCATCATTGGATGACTCATTACTTTATTCTGAATTCTTACACTTTGTCTTCTTGATTGATTTTAAGTTTGCTTCCTTTTGGGGAATAAGATCTTTTTTTTCTTAACTTAAAGCTGTAAGAATACCAAGCAACATATATCTTTTCAAAGAATCACCATACTTTGACTCTTCTATTGCAGAAATATTTTCACTAAATCTTTTGGAAAGAAATATTAAGACCTTATCACAAAAATTTGATTCATCAACCTTCATTCCAATTTCTTGCATAGGATTAACAAAATCATCAATTCGAAGTAGATAAGTACTAATGTTTTCTTCATCCTTCATTCTTAACTCTTCAAATTATCCTTTGATATTTAATATCTTTTCTTTCTTGACACCTTTATCTCCTTAATATATACATTGCAACATATCCCACATTCCCTTTGCATCTTGACAATGCATAACTTTATTGATTATGTTCTATGCAAACCTCTCAAAAGTGCATTCATTGCTTTTGAAGTGTAATGTTGTAGAAGCTTACCTTCCTTATCTATAGGTGGATCAACTGTGGGATCGTATCTATTTTCAACTGCTTCCCAAACTTCATTGCAAAGTGCCTTAAGGTAGATCATAATTACTTCTATAAAATACTAGAACTAAATTATCTGAAGGTCCATTCTTAGAATCCATTGTGTTCTTGTTAGATTTTCATTAAAGTTGTTAAACTCTTTCGAAGGAACCCACTCTGATACCAATTGAAGAACACAAGCTTATATTAAGAAGGAGGGTGAACAATATAAGACCACTTTTTAATTTTCTTTCCCAATCAATATTATGCAATGTAAAGATAGCAATATCAATAGCAATAATCAAAGAAATCCACAAATCACCATACATAATAGAGACACCATAATTTACGTGGTTCACCCAATGTGGGCTAATCCACGGAGAAAATATTTCACTAAAATTTTCTCAATCAATATTATGGGAATACTTTCCCTATTACAATTTTTATGGACCTTTGTCCAAAGGAGACACCAATCCCCTAAATCAAGTTTGTGGATCTCTATCCATAGGAGACACCAATCTCCTAATCTCTACTCTAGCTAGTGATCCTCTAGAAGACCTCTACCTCCACTTACCTTAGCAAATGGAACTCTACCCACAGAAGACACCTATCTTCCCTGCTCTGGTTGGAGATCTCTATATCTAGTCTGACACAAACCTGTCCTCTGATCTGTACCAAACTTGTTTCTTGAATCTGCACTAAACATAGTCCTTTAGTCTAGCACAAATATATCCTCAATATTTGTCCTCAAGCCTTAAATCAAGGCTTGACTCAATATCAAATCAACTCTACTGGATCTGCACCAAACCTTAACTCAAGGTTTGAAAATATAAATCAATCAACTCTACTCTCAAGTCTTCTCAAAGACTTGTCTCAAATTTACATTGTAAGCTTCCACAAAATCTCACACTAATTTATCCACAAGTCCTCTCTAGAACTTGAAGAACACAAGCTTATACTGAGAGGGGGGGGTGAACAGTATAAGACCTCTTTTTACTTTTTCCTTTATACTTCAAAATAGTAAAGCAATATACCCAAAGCAATATCAAAGCAATGCACAATATCATCCACAAAGTGACACCAATTTTAACGTGGTTCACCCAGAATGGTTGGGCTACGTCCACAAAACTTTTCTCTAAAAGTTATCTCAAAGTTCTTTGGGAATCCTTCCCAATTACAATGTTTATGAGCCTCGGCCCAAAGGAGATACCTTCCCCCAATCAGAATTTATGAGCCTCTGCTCAAAGGAGATACCTTCCCCTCTATCAGAATTTATGAGCCTCTGCTCAAAGGAGATACCTTCCCCTCTATCTGAATTTATGAGCCTCTGGCTCAAAGGAGATACCTTCCCAAAACCTTTAAAGGAGATACTTAAATCTGGCTCAAAGGAGATACCTTCCCCTCTGCTCTGGAAATGATCCCTCAGAAGATCAACTGCCTCTACCTCTTGCCAGCACGTGGAACTCCTTTCCACCGAAGACCTCCTGTCCTCAATGCTTAGCCTAAGAGACCTCTGCCTTCTATGATCACGTCCACAGCAGCTCAACAACCTGTACCAAACACAGTCAATCGGTCTAGTACAAGTCTTCCTCTATCTGTCAGATCTGTCCAACACTTGAACAAATCAATCCTCTGCACACAAGCCTTCTCAAAGACTTGCCAAATCTGTCCTCAGGTTCTTCTCAAAGAACCAGTGCTCCTCTGTCCTCAAGTTCTCTGATAGAACTATCAAAACTCAGCTCACAAGTCCTCTACTAGGACCTGTCCAAATATGCTCACAAGTCCCCACCGAAACCTATCCAAAACTACTCACAAGTCCCCACCGAAACCTGTCCAAAACCTACTCACAAGTCCCCACCGGAACCTATCCAAAACTGCTCACAAGTCCCCATCGAAACCTGTCCAAAACCTCAACAAGCTCACCAAGAAAAACTTTCTTAGTAGGAAATCACAAGGTGAATTGTTAGAGACCCAATGTGATTTGTCAAACTCATAGAAGCATAAAGAGAATTGTTAGAGACTCAATATGTTCTATACTCAACTCCCAATCTCAAAACTCAACTCAAATCAACTCACACTCAATCTCACCAAATCAAACTCAACTCAAACTCAATCTCAAATCTGAAAACTCAACTCAATATCTGAAATGGATAGGATAGAATGCTTTCTTTCAAGAACATGAAACTCCAACAATTGCCAACTATGCAAAGAATCACATAACAATGATACTCATGTTCTTTTCACCATCAATTAGGGCTTCAACAACAATGCTCATCAAACAAGGTTCAATCAACACCATTCAGCTCAAAACACAACCTTGAAGCATTTCACAATCAACATCAGAAAAGGAAACAAGTAGAACTCCTTTTCTCTCCAATATTGTTTGAACAAAAGCATCCACCAACTCAACTCACAATAGCACACACAACTTTTCAAATCATCAACAAAGGAGTAAGCTCAACACTTTAACCAAGTAAAGAATAGCTTGATTATTACCAATTTAATGAAAGCAAATGTCAATCTCAAAGCTGCCCACTTAAGGTTTCACAACTTCACACAAGAAGCAATTAACCTTAAAACATCATGCTTTCATTTCCATAAACAACCAAAAGCACTCTCAACATTACAAGAAATATTTAACCCTTATACACCTTATTTCTCCCTTATAGTCTTATCACAAATAAAATTTATCTCTCATAAGAATGCAATAAGATATTTCAACAACATCTTCAAAAAGAATCTTTTATCAAAATACAAACAAGCTTTAAACTCCTTATAACTCCTAAGCTATTTTTCCCTCTAACAAACTTCCTCCATCCGCAAAAACACTTAGCAAAAATTAATTTCGAAAATACCTTAGCCAACATCAAAAATCGCTATGGAGAAATTTGTGCATGAATTCTAACACCACCCGCTGCATCCACTTCACGACGAAAAACCCTTTCACGATATTCGAACGCGGAACCTCCCATTCGGGTAGCGCGCCAACAGCCTAGCCGCTACCGGTGCGCCAAAGGCACCCGGTGAGGTTTAAACCTCACGCTGTTAACCTTGATCCTTCTGCACCAGGGATAAAATGAAACAACAGTCCCTTCCTTTCCTCTGTCGTGACACGATGACAATAAACTTTACGGTGGATTCGACAAACGGTGAGTGCAGACAAACGAACAGCGGATCCACGAAAAATGGCGAATACACAGATGAATTCACAGCGAGCAACACCTTTCGAAATTCGGATGGGATAAATCTTTGTTTTCATCGAGGGAGATTTATATGCAATTTACCATAAGCTCTTTGACGTCGACGAGGAGTTTAACACGTCGGCGGAGGTCTTGGCTAGCGCCCACAATGTTAAAACATTTGCGCCATGGATTAGGAGAACCCATTGCAAATAATAATTTATTTATTTAAAAATAATTAAATGGAACCTTAACAAGGTTTTTAATTATTTAAATAAATACTTCCTCCTGGACCCAAATGCATTAAACCAATGCATCCACCTGTAATCTCTAAACCTGCCAACTTGGGGTTTGCAAAAGACCTTTGAAACTGTCATGCCGTAACCTTCATCAAAACAAATTATTTGACATCAAATCAAATTCCTTCAAGAGCTTCTTGACATCAATGACAACTTATACACTTGAGCAAAGGCAATGTACCCAAAGTACCCAAAATTGCCAACAATCTCCCCCTTTGTCATTGATGGCAAACCTTTACTGAAAACACTTCTCAAGAGCCAAAACTGAAACCAACTGTGCTAACAACTGAGAAACTGTGCCCACAACTGAGAATCTTCCTTTGAAGTTTTGCTCCCCCTGACTTGAAGCTTTCCTCTTCACTTTGAAGCTCTCCCCCTTACTCATATCTCTCCCCCTTTGTCATCAATGGCAAAGGGCCACCTTTGGGGCTCGGGACTAAGAATGAGCCTCTTAGCTTAGTCCCTCCCCCACCTCCCGATGAGGTGATTAATTCTGGGGTGGGAGTAAAACTCCCATTAGGCACTGATCATCATCAGCGTCTATAACTTCCTTGTCGGGCCTTCTCTTGAACTCTTTGTCCATATTCCTATTCTTGTCACTGTTCTTGTTCTTGTTCTCATCCCTGTTCTTGTCCATGCCTTGATCCTTGGACCTGATCATGCCATTGTTCCTGTTCTTGTATTCTGGAATTTCAGCTCTACACTGTCTGATTATGTGACCTTCATTGTTGCACTTGAAACACTTGACGATGTTGTTTCTCTGAGGTAAACCTGATCTTTGAATCCACCTGTTCTGACCAAACCTGTTCTGGCCAAACCTATTCTGACCAAACCTGTTCTGACCAAACCTATTTTGATCAAACCTGTTCCTGTTATTTACCTTGCAATAGACTGCCTTGTGCCCAAACTATTTACAAGAGTAGCAATACCCTTGAAAGAAACTAGCACTTCTGAAATTGTCATTTACCTTCTTCACTTGAGCCATGCAATGTGAAGCCATGTGACCAAACTTGTGACAAGCAAAACATCTGCCTTGAAACTTTCCTTTATTTGACCTCTTGGGTCCTGAAAACTTCTTCTTCTCATTCTGAATTCTGTTTTCTATTTCTGTGCATCTATCATTCAAGGACTCCTTTTCTGAAGTACTTTCCTCATCAGAACTCTCTTCCTTTTGGAGTCTCTTACTAGACTCTCCAACTTGTTCCTTGTGTGGCTTAACAAAACCAAGGCCTGTTTTATCTATTGTCTTTCTTTGACCTTTGATGAGTGACTTAACCTTTTTGGAGCTATCTTGAAACCTGTAAAGCTTATCCTTGTACTCTTTAGTTTCCTCTTTCAAAGAAGCCATTTTCTGTTCTAACTCACTATACTCAAGAACCTTAGACTCTAACTCATCCTTGAGTTCTTGTGTCTTAGCTATAGAGAAGTCAAGACTTTCTATAAGATCATCTCTCTCCATACAACATTCATCTAACTTATCCTTGAGTCTAGCATTCTTCTTTCTTTCCTTTTTCAAAGCACTAAGAGCACTAATAAGTTCACTTTCAAGATCCTTTATTTGATTGCCTTTTGAATCATCAAAGCCTTTTTCAGATTTCTTATCACTAGAGGTGCTACCCTTTTCAAAAACCATACATGCATCTTCCTTATAGTTTTCTGAAGCATCCTCATACATACTAGAAACCAAATCATTATTTGTGCAATCATCCTCAAGGTGACCAAAATTTCCACATCTAAGACATTTCATGATAATGAATCTATGTTTCGGTTCTTCCTCTTTTTCGATATGAACAACATCTCATTTTCATTATCACTTGAAGAACTTTCACTATCACTACTAGAACACTTACTTGCTTTGTCTAGGTAGAAACTCTTCTTGTGCTTGTGAGAATACCTCTTTCCTTGATTGTTGTGCTCATCTTTGATCTTCCTGTGATGCTTGTGCTTTTCAGAATCCTTGCTCTTAGAATCATGTTTATCTTCATCACTTTCATTCTTGGGAACAGTACAGTTAGTAGCATAATGACCAAACTTTCCACAATTGAAACATCTTATATTTTTCATACTTTTGTGTTTTCTAGAGAACTTGCCTTTCTTGCTTGTAATATGCCTCTTCATCACTAGAAGACTCATCACTATCTTGAAGTTGTTTACCCTTGGATTCCTTGGTAGCCTTGAAAGTTGCCTCTTTCTTGACATCAACCTTCACTTGAGTTCTCAACTCAAATGTTGCAAGTATACTATGGAGCTCATCCTTTTTCAACTTATCCAAATCTTTAGCTTCCTCAATAGCAGAAATATTTTCACTAAATCTATTAGGAAGAGATCTTAAAATCTTATCACAAACATCATTTTCAGCAAGCTCAAGACCTAAGTCTTTCATGGAGTTAACAACCTCATCCATACGAAGCATGTAGTCACTAATATTTTCATCATCATTCATCTTGAGTTGTTCAAACATACCTTTGAAGTGTCTCAACTTGGCCTTTCCGACATTTGTATCACCTGTATGAACCACCTTCAATCTGTTTCCACATTTCACTAGTTGTCTTGCGGTGAATCACTTTGGTGAGATCTGCTTTCTGTAAGCCTTTTAGGATTGCATTCATTGCTTTTGAATTGCTGTGATGTAGGAGCCTTTCTTCTTTAGTATTAGGACCATGTACAGGAATAGTGTACTCATCTTCAATCACTTCCCATACCTCATTACCAAGTGCCATTAGATGAACCTTCATCCTTGCACTCCAAAGACCAAAATCTGACCCATCAAGAATAGGTGCTGCATTACTACTTGAATGATCCATTGTGTTCTTTACTAGCTTTTCCTTCAAGTTGTTAAACTTTTCGAAGGCACCTGCTCTGATACCAATTGAAGAACACAAGCTTATACTGAGAGGGGGGTGAACAGTATAAGACCTCTTTTTACTTTTTCCTTTATACTTCAAAATAGTAAAGCAATATACCCAAAGCAATATCAAAGCAATGCACAATATCATCCACAAAGTGACACCAATTTTAACGTGGTTCACCCGGAATGGTCGGGCTACGTCCACAAAACTTTTCTCTAAAAGTTATCTCAAAGTTCTTTGGGAATCCTTCCCAATTACAATGTTTATGAGCCTCGGCCCAAAGGAGATACCTTCCCCCAATCAGAATTTATGAGCCTCTCGCTCAAAGGAGATACCTTCCCCAAAATAGAATTTATGAGCCTCAATATACCTCAAAGGAGATACCTTCCCCTCTATCTAAATTTATGAGCCTTCAAAGAAAAGACCTTCCCTCTCTCTGGAAATGATCCCTCAGAAGATCAACTGCCTCTACCTCTTGCCAGCACGTGGAACTCCTTTCCACCGAAGACCTCCTATCCTCAATGCTTAGCCTAAGAGACCTCTGCCTTCTATGATCACGTCCACAGTAGCTCAACAACCTGTACCAAACATAGTCAATCGGTCTAGTACAAGTCTTCCTCTACCGTTAGATCTGTCCAACACTTGAACAAATCAATCCTCTACACACAAGCCTTCTCAAAGACTTGCCAAATCTATCCTCAGGTTCTTCTCAAAGAACCAGTGCTCCTCTATCCTCAAGTTCTCTGATAGAACTATCAAAACTCAGCTCACAAGTCCTCTGCTAGGACCTGTCCAAATCTGCTCACAAGTCCCCACCGAAACCTATCCAAAACCTGCTCACAAGTCCCCACCGAAACCTATCCAAAACTGCTCACAAGTCCCCACCGAAACCTATCCAAAACCTGCTCACAAGTCCCCACCGAAACCTGTCCAAAACCTCAGCAAGCTCACCAAGAAAAACTTTCTTAGTAGGAAATCACAAGGTGAATTGTTAGAGACCCAATGTGATTTGTCAAACTCATAGAAGCATAAAGAGAATTGTTAGAGACTCAATATGTTCTATACTCAACTCCCAATCTCAAAACTCAACTCAAATCAACTCAGCTCAAACTCAATCTCAAATCTGAAAACTCAACTCAAACTCAATCTCAAATCTGAAAACTCAACTCAATATCTGAAATGGATAGGATAGAATGCTTTCTTTCAAGAACATGAAACTCCAACAATTGCCAACTATGCAAAGAATCACATAACAATGATACTCATGTTCTTTTCACCATCAATTAGGGCTTCAACAACAATGCTCATCAAACAAGGTTCAATCAACACCATTCAGCTCAAAACACAACCTTGAAGCATTTCACAATCAACATCAGAAAAGGAAACAAGTAGAACTCCTTTTCTCTCCAATATTGTTTGAACAAAAGCATCCACCAACTCAACTCACAATAGCACACACAACTTTTCAAATCATCAACAAAGGAGTAAGCTCAACACTTTAACCAAGTAAAGAATAGCTTGATTATTACCAATTTAATGAAAGCAAATGTCAATCTCAAAGCTGCCCACTTAAGGTTTCACAACTTCACACAAGAAGCAATTGACCTTAAAACATCATGCTTTCATTTCCATAAACAACCAAAAGCACTCTCAACATTACAAGAAATATTTAACCCTTATACACCTTATTTCTCCCTTATAGTCTTATCACAAATAAAATTTATCTCTCATAAGAATGCAATAAGATATTTCAACAACATCTTCAAAAAGAATCTTTTATCAAAATACAAACAAGCTTTAAACTCCTTATAACTCCTAAGTTGTTTTTCCCTCTAACAAACTTCCTCCATCCGCAAAAACACTTAGCAAAAATTAATTTCGAAAATACCTTAGCCAACATCAAAAATCGCTATGGAGAAATTTGCGCACGAATTCTAACACCACCCGCTGCGTCCACTTCACGACGAAAAACCCTTTCGCGATATTCGAACGCGGAACCTCCCGTTTGGGTAGCGCGCCAACAGCCTAGCCGCTACCGGTGCGCCAAAGGCACCCGGTGAGGTTTAAACCTCACGCTGTTAACCTTGATCCTTCTACGCCAGGGATAAAATGAAACCACAGTCCCTTCCTTTCCTCTGTCGTGACACGACGACAATAAACTTTACGATGGATTCGACAAACGGTGAGTGCAGACAAACGAACAACGGATCCACGAAAATCGGCGAAGACACAGTCGAATTCACAGCGAGCAACACCTTTCGAAATTCGGATGGGATGAATCTTTGTTTTCATCGAGGGAGATTTATATGCAATTTACCATAAGCTCTTTGACGTCGACGAGGAGTTTAACACGTCGACGGAGGTCTTGGCTAGCGCCCACAATGTTAAAACATTTGCGCCATGGATTAGGAGAACCCATTGCAAATAATAATTTATTTATTTAAAAATAATTAAATGGAACCTTAACAAGGTTTTTAATTATTTAAATAAATACTTCCTCCTGGACCCAAATGCATTAAACCAATGCATCCACCTGTAATCTCTAAACCTGCCAACTTGGGGTTTGCAAAAGACCTTTGAAAGTGTCATGCCGTAACCTTCATCAAAACAAATTATTTGACATCAAATCAAATTCCTTCAAGAGCTTCTTGACATCAATGACAACTTATACACTTGAGCAAAGGCAATGTACCCAAAGTACCCAAAATTGCCAACAACTTTGTATAATCTGCTCAATAAGTCCTCTCAAGAACTTATCCAAATCTTCTCAATAAGTCCTTACAAGAACTTATCCAAATATGCTCTCAATATGTATTGTAAGCTTCAACAAAATCTTACTCAAATCTATCCACAAGTCTTCTCAAATACTTGCCTCAAATCTGCTCAATAAGTCCACTCTAGAACTTGTTCAATCTCATAAAAAATAAAGAGAATTGTTAGAGACTCAATATGCTCTATACTCATCACAACGCTCAATCACTTTTAATAACTGTTTTAGAAACATACAGATAATTGTTATAGACTCAATATGCTTCACATTCACTTCAAGCACTTTCTCAAATCAATTCAGAATATAGAATAGTTTGTTTTATGGAACTTGAACAATCACTTCACACATCCACTTGACTAGGCTCAACAAAATCTACTCAACCAATCACTTGATGAAACAATCCTTTCTCACAAACCCTAGTCCAAGTATATTATCACTCACTCAAAATATTTCCAACAATGCTTAACAACAATGCAACTCTCACATAAGAATGATACTCATGTTCTTTTCAAATGTTAGTTCAAATTATTCACTCAACAAATCACTTCAACAAAAATACTTATAAAATAACTCTCACATAACAATGATACTCATGTTCTTTGCAAACCCTAGTTCAAGTTCTTCACTCAACAACTCACTTCAACAACAATGCTTATAAAACAACTCTCACATAATAATGATACTCATGTTCTTTGCAAACCCTAGTTCAAGTTCTTCACTCAACAACTCACTTCAACAACAATGCTTATAAAACAAGGTTTTAACATCAAATATTTATTCCAGAAAACCTTGAAGCATTAACTCAACACACTCAATAAGGAAACTCTAACCAAGTCCTTTTCACTCCAAACTTATTTTCCAAAAAACCAACCAATCAACTCAACTATGGAAGAATGTGCTCATACCTTTTTCTTGATGATGAAGGAACCTCAAATATTTTCCACAACCATAAAAACTTCTTTGCCAAGCTTAAGGAGTTAGAATATATTAAACTCCCTCAAAGGTACAATGCAAAATATCAAAACACACATACACCTTATCACTTCATCTTAAAGAAAGCATCCATCAACATATACAAAAGTGATTTGACCAAATACACCTTATGTTCTCCCAATTAAAACAATATTCAATATCAAAAATATTATTAATACAATCTCCTTTTCAAACTAACCCAATGGCAAGAATTCCTTTTAAATTTAATCACTCTTCAATTAACTTTTTGATAAATCAAAAACATCACAATAACTTTATTAAAAAATAAAGTTCAACACCTTATTCCTTCATTTAATCAAAAACTAACAATTAAAATAAGCACCTTTCAAAACCCATTATAACTCCCTAAAACCTTATGTTTATACCTTAGGCAATTAAAAATTAATGCAAAATTTATTACCTCCGCCTAGGTGAGAATCAAACCCTCGACGTAGCTTCTCCCCATGCCCTAGCCATGGCTTCAACGGCCGTACAAGCTAGGTGCTCGTTTGGAGAACCAAGAGCACAACGTGCTCTATGTTCTTCCCAATGCGCCGAAACCAAAAGATCAACGTGTCGCTTCTTCTGATGCCTAAGCACAACACACAAAAACATCTTTGTCGAGAATCGAATGCGAACCACTCTGCATCCACACGACTTAACTCATGATCGCTTGCCACTAGGCTATGTGCCTTGGTGGATATGAGGGTTTTGCCTTCAATGGTTTTCAACACTTTCACTGGTGCCTTTAGATGAAGATTCATATTCTTCGCATGAATATTCACACAACATATGCCATTATTATTTCTTTCGAATGAAGGATGAGGTCTATGCCTTTTAGGCATATAGTTTTTATACATATTATCTTCAATAATTTCGAACGTCGGCTCCTTCGAAATTAAAATAATTAATTTATAAATTATTTAAATTATTTAAAATTTAAATTTTATAAATTAATTCTTAAACCCCTTTTTGGCTTATTAAAGCTCTCTTTGATTTTTCCTCTTTGCATAGATAATATTTATTTATAAAATTTAAATTCAAATTGAATTTAATATTTTATAAAATAAATATTAAAACCTCCTTTAACTTTTCAAAATGCTTCCTTGGGTTTTTATGAAAAACCTTTTATTTTTCTTGTCCATCAAAAATCTTCCTTGGGTTTTTACGAAAAAACCTTTTATTTTGCTCATCAATGGTTTTAATAAAAACCCGCCTTCATATGCTTCCACATAATATTAAAAATATTATGAAGCTCTTTTGCTTTTAACCTTTGCATTGTTCCTTGACATATTCCTTGACATCAATGATGACTTCGTGCCTTGACATCAATGATAACTTTGACTCCAAATGTCCAACAGTGGGGGCCTAAGAGGTATTCAAAGTTGGAAACAGATTCATCCCAAATCTAGTGGATGTCAAAGGTGAGAGACTCGTCTTTCCTGGTGAGGCTCTTAATCCTATTAGCTTCCCTGTGCTTGAGGGTAGAAATGTGGAAAAATTTAGAGTTGGAGTCTCCTTCCTTGAGCCAAAGCTATCTTGATTTTTGGCACCAGAACATTTCTTTATTTTATAGGGTGTTATGGTATTCTAAAAGCAGAACCTGCTCTTAAGCTCTGAGATTGTCAACCCCCTACCCCTAATGGAACCTATCCTCAATATGTTTGAGTCTGCTTTTGATTTTATTCTTATTTTCAAATATATTCCCGTATGTCTTTCTGTTCCACACCTTCAATTTTATTTTAATCGATCAGAGTTTTTGCATTACCTAGTTTATGACAGTCCTAGGGAATTTTTCTCCCCACCATTTGACAATCTAACTTTTGATATTTGGGTGTTGAGTCCATGTTGATTCAAACTAAAAGGGGGTCTTGAACTGAGATCTACTTACAATTTCAAAAATAAGGGGGTTATGATCATACCCAATTTTTGGGAGTGCCTAAAGCCTAGCATCACAAAAGAGGCGGAGCACTTCTTGGGATAATAGAACACAGTATAGACATTCTTGGATAAGTTTTATGCCCCTCCATATGATCCTCCACGTGAACTGGGACCCCCTCAGTTGAACGTCCATGAGTTCATTTGAGTCAACGATCTGCGTGAAGTCATTTGTGGTTTTGGGGGTTATGTTATTCCTCCATTTTTTCTTTGAATAATGTAGGGGATATTTAAGTCCCCTGCTAGGATCCATGGGATGTTTCTAAATGCTTACCTCATATAAGTGAGGTTGTTCCACAAGATCTGTATGTCCTACTATGTGTTAGGGGCATAAAAATTTGTCATTATCCAGGAGAGTTGGGTGCTAGGGTCATGGAAGTAGATATTGGACAAGCATCCTTCGCCTGAGATGACTCTGCCTTCTACTTTTATGGGGTCCCATAGATAGAGGAGTCTACCTGAGGTACCAGAAGCCAGTGTGTAGGCATATTCACATTTTCCCCAAATTATCTTGGCAACTCTCAGTGATCAGTGTTCACCTAATTTGGTTTCTTGGATAAGAAATATGGCAGGATTAGAATATTTCCACATGGCAGCAACCAGTATTTATTTGGCTACCCCATTTAACCCTCTTGCATTCTAGGAGAGGACTTTCATTTGGAACTCTTGAAGTGTTTTTTGCCCCCTTTGCCTTGCTACATGGGGGGTTTAGATCTTTTGGTTTCTTCCTTGTTGACACTTTCGAGTTCCTAGAAGAGGATTTTTTGGGTTCCATTGGCTATATCTTCAGTTGTTTCACGCTTTCTCATATCAACACCAGAAGGCCTACCATTTTTCCTATCACCTCCTACATACATCTATGAATTTTTGAAACTCCTAGTTTTTTTGGACTCTATGGTTCTGGGGATTCTTGGGATGAATCATCACTATCAATTTTGGAATTACAAGGTTTATATGGGGAGAGGGGCAACCCATTCCTATTGGGTGGGGGAGATGTGGGTAGAGGATTGGGGGACTAAGAGGGTTTTGGAGGAGAACTCAGGGAATCAATGTTGATGATGGGTGGGGATAGAGGATGCGACTGAGGAGGAGGGGATGGGGTTTTCTAGGGGGTTTTGGCCTTGGACATGGTTGTGGGAGTGGGTTTGTGATAGGAAGATCCTTTTCAAGGAGCTCCTCATCATTTATTTTATCAAAGAGACCAGAATTGTAGAGTAAATTAAACTTGTTAGACATTGTGAACAAACTACTTAACTTTTGTGTATCATATTTTGAAGGGGTTAGGTCCTATTTACTGCATCCGTGGTTCTGGATTTGTTCCATTCTAGATTTTATCTTATGATTTTATCCATGGACTGGGTTGGTCGAAGTCTGGGAGTCAGTCTGTGCTCCTTTACGATTCAGGCACTGAGATGGAAGATGCCCTTGGGTTTGGTAATCAGAGCAAAATATGATTTTTTTTTTCATATTCCAACGGTTGGCTTCGATGCTATGATCCATAAATTAAGTTAAGATGGTCAAGGAGCTGAGTTTCCATGTTGACATTGATGCATATGCGTGCTTGCATCAGACGAGTCTAGTTGCGAGTAGCTAGGTCAATGGTGACCAATTCCCTGATTGCTCGAGCTATCCCTTGGAGTGCATCTTCATGGAAGAAATTTGCAGGTAAGTTTGGAATCCAAACCCAAATGGGAGCATAGTTAATGGTTTGTGATTCTGGGTCAAACTCAGCTTCCCATTTGTAGAGGAAGAGGCTTATTCTTCCAAATAACCATGGGCCCCCTGATAAAATGTGATTTGTATCCTCCTGTGTGTTGAGGTGGATCATGAAAAATCCCTAAATATTGTAGATAGTTCCAGACACCCTCAAGTTTTCCATTTAGTTTTTGCCTAGCACCAGATTGAATCCATATACGGGTGTCCTCCGATAAACTTCCCTACCAGGGAAAATGAATCTAGGGTTGCATACCCTTCCATGACTTGTTGTGGATAGAACACATCACTACCCTGGATACAAGGGCATTTGATGCATTAATCGAGGGTTTAGGTTTCCCTTGGAGGACTTTCGTGAATGAAACTTGGCTGGTCCTCTTGTTGTCATCTAATTTTTTTTTCAATGGGTCTTTTCCCTTGTTGTCTCCATTCTGGTCACATATCATACCTAGAAATATCTTGTTTACTATTTCACTCTTCGTGTGGAAGTTTATGAACTCATCGCTCACCATCGCATCGCTCCCTGAGATCCTATTCTCACTTTTCTACTTCCCACCTACCTCACAATTCGAATATTCGCTCACCATCACTCATCCAAAAATCTGATCTACTCTATTTTCCTCAAATATCTAATTTCACATAGCTTCAATTATTTTTAACACCTTCAAAATTTATTTTTGGATTCCCAAATTGATATCCCTTTGAGTTTTATTTTATCTTTGTTCTTGTTTTGTTGACCTTCCTTTCCTTTTTCCATTCCCATCAATATTTTCATCTTCATCAATTTGTTTAATTTTTCTATATTATTCATAATGAGACTTATCTCTAAAGATTTATGTTTCCATAGAGAATTTGAAATGTAGGAGATAGTCTCAAACACTTCCTTAATTATGTTGCCTAAGAAACACTAAAGTACAAGGACTATCCTCCATAGTAATTTCTTTCTTATGCTATCTTGAAAACCCTAAATTTCTATGGATATCTTCCATATGTATTTCTTTACTATGCTACCCTTAAAACACTAAAGTGGAATAAATACACTTTATACTATCTTTTTTGTTGCAAGGAGAGGATTTTATGCTACTTGAGGAAAATGAAGATGATTTACTTGGATTTATCTTGAACTCCTTTGTCCCATTAACTTTAAAATTTACCTCCCCATATTCCTTCACACCTTCAACTCCTAAATTTGAACTTGTACATTATATTAATCAATTTATCTTCTAATGGTTGATTCAAGTAAACTGTAATTATGTTTTGATGATGCAAAGAGGCTTTTTTATCACTTTCTTGGTATTAAAAAATTATTGATTTGACCTAGCCTCTACTATGATATGATCTCCTTGCTTCATTTTAGAATTTTTCTCAAGCCAAATATTTTCTATCTATTTCTCCATAATTTTCATTTTGTAATGTCTTTCCATGTGTCTGATCTCAAATATTTTTGATATTTGAATGCAATATTTTCACAATCCACTTGTTTCCATTCTCTTGATTCTAATTTAATCCTAATTATTATCATAAATGTTTTGAAATATCTATGGCAACACATATTCAAGTGTATGGAACATGTGTTCTCCTTTATAGGCAATCCCTTCTGGATGAATTTCCCTAAAGTATATCAATATTCTTCAAAAAATTACTTAGTGATAAGCTAATAAGGGAGTTCATGAAGTCTAAGCCACACTAGAATCATTTTAGTAGTATTTGTGTCCACAAAATAAATCTCTCTCCATGGTCTTAAATATAATACATATTTTTTTGAAATGTGTGTAATCTGATCTTGTTTAGGCCAAGGTCAATATTGTGAAGAAGTGTTTATGAGCACCGTTTATGTAGTCTAGGGCATGTGATTATGTAAGTCTACCAACATGTTCATGTAAGACTATAGGCCTCTCTCATATTTCACCCTTAGTGGTAATGGTTAATCCACATTTATGGATAACCTTGCTTAAAAGGGTAATTTATTATTATTATATTATAAGGTTAACCTCAAGGTTAAGTTTATGTCAACTTGAGGTTAACCTCTCATTAAGGATTTGGTATCACTATAAATAACCCTCAATGAGGATCCATTTATATCATAAGTGTGAATAAAATATGATATATTGGGATACCCACAAGCACCCACCTTATACTTCTTGTTTTCTTCATTTATTTACATAATTTACTATTTCTATCTTTTAATAGTCTTTTCTTTGTTTTGGCATATGATTGTAGTCAATGAATGTTTTGGAATGGTTTTAGAAAATATTGCAAATTGGAACATGGTATCAAAATGATATTTGGAGAAACATCACTCATTAGTAGAAGAAAATTTAACTAATTGATAATTTCAAGTTACATTTGTACTTTTTTTGGATATAAAATTTTAATTTTTTATGTCATTGTATTTAGTGTCATTCATGGAGTATTTGTGCATGTTATTAATGAATCTTTGTGTGACCTACCATTGCATATCCATACATATTAGCTTATATATGTAGCACATTGGCATGGACCATGTGGTAGTTAGATCGTGCATCTTAGAGCTGGGAGGAGGGGCATTTGAAACCCTAAAGTATAAATATTATCCTCCATAGTAATTACTTTCTTATGTTGCCCTCAAAACCCTAAATTTCTATGGATATCTTCCATATGTATTTCTTTACTATGCTACTCTTGAAACCCTAAAGTGGAACAAATACACTGTGTACTACTTTCGTTTTTATTGCAAGGAGAGAATTTTATGCTACTTAAGAAAAATGAAGATGATTTACTTGAATCAACCTTAAAACCCTTCATTTCATTCACTTTAAAATTTGCCTCCCCATATTCCTTCATACCTTTAACTCATGAATTTTAACGTGTACATTGTACTTCCTCATATCTTGTATCATGTTTTTCTTCTAATGATCAATTTGAGTAAATTATAAACACCATTGTAATTTTATGATGCAAAGATGATTTTTTATCACTTTTTTGGGGAGTGGTAAATCCTTTATTTGACCTAGATTCTATTATTATATAATATCCTTGCTTCATATCAAATTTTATCTCATACCCAACATTTTCTATCTCTTTCACTATCATTTTCACTTTGCAATCTCTTGCCATGGGTCCAGTCTCATATTTGCAATATTGGAATGCAATATTTTATAATCCACTTGTTATTATCATTCTCTTGATTCAAATTTAATCCTAATGGGTTATTGTAAAGGTTTTTAAATATATATGGCAACACATATTTGAATGTATGGAACACGTTTTCTTCTTTATAGACAATTACTCTTGGATGAACTCCCCTAAGTATTATCAATATTGCTCAAAAATTCCTTAGTGATAATTTGATATGGGAGTTCATAAATTCAAATCCATACTAGAATCCTTTTAATAGTAACTTCCCTCCACATAAAAATTCTCACTCCATGGTCTTAAATATAATGTATCTTTTGTTGAAACTTGTGTAATCTAATTTTATTTAGGCCAAGGTCAAAAGTGCAAAGAATTGCTTATGAGTACCATTTATGTATTCTATGGGCATATTCATGTAATCCTATGGTCCCCTCTCATATTTCAGCCTTAGTGGTATTGGTTAATCCATATTTATGAATAACCTTTGCTTAAAAGGATAATTTATTACTATTTTATCATAATATTAACCTCAAGGTTAAGTATATGTTGGTCTAAGGTTAACTTATCATTGAGGATTTGGTATCACTGTAATACCCCTCAATAAGGATCCATTTATATCATAAGTATGAATAAAATATGATATATTAAGATTCCCTTTAGCACCCACCTTCTACTTCTTCATGTTGTCTCCCTTCATTTCTTTACTTCATTTACTATTATTATCTTTTAATCATATTTTCTTCTTTTATACATATGATTGTGGTGAATGAATGTTTTGGAATGTTTCTAAAAATATTACAAATATGAACCATGGTATCAAAGTAAAATCCGAAGTAACATCACTCATTTGTAAAATAATAATTGACTAATTGATGATTTCAAGTTTTACCTAGTTTTTGTTTGAATAAAAATAAATAAATTTTAAATTTTAGTGTTAGTATTTGGTGTCATTCACATTGAATTTGACCTGCCATTGCATATCCACACATTTTGGTATATATGTGACATGTCAACATGGATAGCATGATGGTTAAGTCATGTGCAAGAATATTTGAATCTTAGTACTTTATTTATCTATCTGCAGTAATAGTTGTTCATGCTAGAGCTTTGTCTCTTTTATATACCAAGAAAGAAGTGGCATATTGGTAGAGGTAGTTCTTAGCCTAGATGCCACTGTAGATTTGAATCATCAATGGCATATTGTAATACTTCTTGATTACAACTGAGTATAGACATTTGGCTTCTTCACCTCAGTCATATTTGTGTCAACAACACAATGGTTGGAATACTTCCTTACAACACATTAGTCTATGATTTGATTCCCCATTGTAGTATAGGGGTATAGTATTTCTAGAGGGGAAGGTTATTTAGAAGGTATAGAAATGTTTTCCAAAGTATCAAAACCAACTTACCCAAATCATACAACTTGTACGGTTTATCTTGTGCAATCTATCAATATAACAAAATATCTGGTACGATCATCAAATTGTATAGTTGTACGATCCAAATCATACAAAACTATCACTTGTATTATTTTTCACTTATCCAATTCATTGGAACAGGTTTTGCAGCTTAAATTGATTGGTTTTGTAATTTATTTTTTTGAAACACCAAAATTTCCTTATTTGGTAGGTTTTGTCTTGTAGTTTTATTACCAAATCGGGTAAATGACCACTTGTACGATTTGGTACAGCCTATGTATGGATTGTACGAACCCTTAATGCAACTTATACTTAGATTCACCAACCTACACAACCATTCTCTTCAAGGCAGTTTTTGGGATGTTTTCCTATGATAATTTCTTACTTCCCTTCCAACATGCAAACCCTAATTCATTGGAAATGAATTATAATCATCAAGGATAATTTCAAAAATCATACAACTACTTGGAAATTAATCTGTATAGCCATAATTTAGTATGCAATCATTTCATACCCTCACAATAGGTTCGTAGGATGATCAAAGTAATTTTTAATGCAATTCCATCCAAATAATATGACAAGTTATGCATCTAAACGTCAATCACATAATCTGCAATAACCAAAATGTACAATGGAATTTATAGAAACATGGAATCAAATGGATTTACTGATTTATTTATATTATCAATATTCATGTACAATACATCCATCAGTATTGATCACAATAGCATCAATAGACATCAGCAGTGAACAATATTCAATTCTATCATGAACAATCAATAACTCCATGAATGAATGAACCACTTGAAATATCAATGAAAAACCTAAGAAAATGAATGGGAGGATATATAATGCATGCCTTGGATATTCCAAAGTGATTTTTGAGACATCACATTACTTACAACTACCATCCCAAATTATCTCAAAATAATTAACTACAAGGTTTTACTAAGTCTAATTTGGTTTTTATCAAATTCATCCCAAATGCACATTTCACCTAATTTCATTGACATTTCGAGTTGTACATTTAAACCTACTTGTAAAATTTGACACTTGTACATTTTAATCAAAAATTAACAAAACTGAACAAAATTGTGCAAATCCAAAAATCATTTCTTCTTCTAGGAGGTGGATTTGCTACCTACATCTGCCCTCCCCTTTAAATCAATTAGTGTCCTCACCAATTTAGTCTTCTTGGTTTTTGATGATGATTCTTGGTGGTACTCATCAAGCTAAAGATGAAGAGAAGCATGCTCATCCTTCAATTGAGCTGCTTATTGGCTAACTTCTAGGGATTTTAACCCATACTCATTGGATTTCTCTTTTGTAGTAGTCAAAAGTGTAGCTAGATCCTTCTCATACTTGAATGCTCCCTTGTGCAACTTCTCTATCAACATGTCTTATGTTTTGGCTGCTACGAATAACTCCTCATTCTATTTCGTAATGACCTGTATATTTTGATTAATATCAGCTTCATAAGTTGCAATACGCTCATCCTTAGCCCTAAGTCAAGCCTTATGATCCATAATGATCTCATTGTAGTTCTTGGTATCCTTTGCCATTTTCTCGAGCTTACGGTTCTTCTCCTGTATTTTTTCCTCTGTTGCCTTCAACTAGTTTTATTGTTTAGATAATTGTTCATTTTGTGCCGCCATTTGTGCTTCTAAATGGTTTGTGTGCTCTTCCACTTGCTGGATTACAAGTTTCTTTTCCTCCTATTGTGAGTGTAGATTATCCTCATAAACTTGCTTGATATTATTCCATTCTGCTTCTATCTTCTTATGTCTTTCCTCGATCTTTGTTTTGCTACATACAAGTTCTTCTTCCATTGTAGCCATTTCCTTTCGAGTAGCCTCTACTTCTTCCCTTTGTGCTTCCTTGGCTTGATAAATTTGTTCAAGACCCAAGCTAAGCCACTCAATCCAATATGTTAGGAAATTCAATTTCCTAAAGGTGAAGGCCAATTTTGAATATACTACAAATATCAGCCAAAAATCATATAAAAACCCCTAAATCGTACAAGGGCATCTCCCTTCTGTACAATCCTATCAAAATATGTACAACTACAATTAATTTCATACGATCACCTCCAAATTGCACAAATCGGGTTCCCAAGAGCTATGAGATCGTACAATCTACCTTGAAATTGTACAATCACATTGCAAAATCATACATTTAGCCCTGGAGAACTTTACTTGGCTAAAAATTCTTATTTTTGTCAAACTGGTACAATTTTTGGTATACACATTTACCGAAAGTGTGAAATATTCCATTCCGATGCAATTCTGATGTAGTTGTGCAATTTCTCCTTCAATCGGTGAAATTTATCTCTAAGGAAAATTTTCTACGTAATCTAGAAATATTGTACGGTCATCCTTTTATGCTCTTCCACACATGCAAATTCATAGAAATACTTTTGTGCTTTTATGGTTGATTTCTTATACTAGGATTTACTATTTTGCCTCCTTGCAATTCTCGCACTTCACTATTTCTAAAAAATCAAACCCTAGCCCTAATTTTTCTGGAATAAGGGTTTCCTTGGTCACCTCCCTACTTCAAACCCTCATTTTTACCATGAAAAACATAATTTCTAAAAAACTTAGCTCTTTTTGGAGTAAAACCCTATCTTTGGTAGTTTTTTCTCCAATCTGGTTTGCTTTTTCAAAAATAAAAAGATTCTACAGTGCAAATATGGAATGGGCCATGATAAATTGCAAAAAACTAATGGATTCAAATACCCATATAGAAGAAATTTATTTGGTTGCACCCTTTTTTCTCTCGAATCCCCCGAATTTCAAATTGCATGTGTACGATTTGTCAAAAAGTTGTATAGCACCTGCTTTTCATTTATTTTTGAAATCCTAACATCTTCCTACATGAAATTCCACCACCTTAGACTCCTTTGCATGTAATTTTATCTTCTTGTATGGATGATTGACAACTCATCTTCCTTGTGCATGCGATTTTTTCCTTTTCTCACTTTTGTCCTTTTCTTTGCCTTTTGCAAATATTTTGTTTTCTTTTCTTTTATTTTTTCTTTTTTTTCTTTTTTTTTAGAAGGGGCCATCATTTCTGGTTTTCAACCACCCTCCGTATTAATTGCATCCCGAGGATTTTCACAATTAAGATATTTTTCTATTTTTTTCATATCCTAACTTATCATCACGGGAATCGTACAATGATATTCACTTGTACGATTTGTTATGTTGACTCGTTGGTTGGGGGTCCCGCTTCTATATAATGAGTAGTCATGTTATTAGGTGTCAATCGATCATTTGAATGATACCTTCCTATTTTTTGGGTTGTATAATTTACTATTCGTGCATTGCCATGTGTACAATTTGGAATCATACAATTACAAACTATAGGACTTCCTATTGGAAATACTTCATTTCATCATTCTGGTGATTAATCATGAGGTAGGGTGTTCATACTGGTCTACTACCATTTGAGTGACTCCTATGCCTATCTCCTCAAATAAAACTAGCTTTCAAACTTGGTGAACGAATCCTTTGTGATCCTTAAGTTTATTTATCTGCAAAGCATACTCTTCCCCTGTCGACAAGTCCTGTTTCTTGCATATATCTACCATGATCTAGTTCTCTCAACACAAGACCTCTCCAAACATTAAATGGGATTTCTCTACCCTGAAGCAATCCCCTTCCAACTTCAATTCTTCTTGGTCCTTATCTGATTAATGGGGGTCATCCAAGTGGGTATCTTCTGGTAATATTTGGTACATACCCTCTCAACCAGGGGATACCTTACAAATTTTTTGTCCACTTTAAATAGGTCAATGGTGTATCTCTTGGAAATCTAGGAGTAGGGGGTCATATCCTCCCTCATGTTATACCTCCTCTAGGTGAGACATTCCCACTACTCCTTGCAATATTCAATGGACATACTCCTCCTCCATGATCTTGCTACTGCCTTGGGAATCCTTATTGGTTCATTCCTCCTCTTTCTCGAGTACTAGGAGTTATATCCACCAATTCTATGTTGATCAAGTGACCTTCATTTCTTTGAATTCTGAGTTACAACTACCAAAGTGCTTGCATTCAGTTATTTACAAGTAATAGCCAGTGTGTCCATATTTCCTTAAAGTATTATTGTGGAGACAAGGTTTCTAGGGAATTCAAACTCGGAACTAGAATCATTACAATCATCATCCCTTTGTTCTGAATAATTTGTTGGTAAATTCATTAACCTTTGAAGTCTTCATACTTCTCTTTTTTATCATCTCATTTATCAATAGGATATTGCATAGGTCTTAGGGTTAGGACAAGCCTGAGGTTCCTGTGGTTGCCGTAAGAAGTCATCACCACTACTGTCTGAACTATCATCTCTTACTAACCAAGATAACTCTTCATCACTGGATTCACTTGAGTTCTCGTTTACATTACCTTATGGTTTAGGTAATGTAATATCTTCTTCAATTTCTCATCAAACTATCTTTGCATCTTCTTCTATAATTGGTGGGTCATTTAGCATACCATGTGGTGTTATCTATGATCTTTCTCTCTCGCTAGTGCTTTCACCCTCGTGGTGTGTACCACTTACTTGCAGTATCACCTCATGTCTTCTCCTCTGAATTCTAATTCTCGTAACCTGGATATCCTTTTCTCATCCAACCTTTACATCATCTCATCCAAATATTTGATAGTTTGTTCATAAATTCTTATAGTATGACCTTGTAATGTTTGATACTCCTCTTGCAATTTTTGGATCTGGTGTCGCATCCTTTGTTGTAATAATGTTATCTGAGCTAATGAAGTAAGTTCTATGAGATCTTCATATGTTTTTTCATTTTCATTCCTTTCTGAAGGTCTTTAACTTCCTAGCTTGATTTCCTACTTCTCTTTAAATTTTATAACTAAGTCACCTTTCTTAAGTTCTAACTTTCAAAGGTGTTTATCAAGCCACAACTTCCTTCTCTTCTAGACCACTTCGATCACCCATTGATCCATGACTCTTATTTCATCTAGATTGATTAGTATCACTAGTCTTTTCTCTAGAATTTCTTGGTCATCTAAGTGATGCTTCACAACTACCCATAAACTTGGTACCAAAAAATCCACTAGCACTACTACCTCTTGACCATACATTAAATAAAATGATGTATGGTCTATTGTTGGTTTAAACGTAGTTTGGTATGCCCAAAGAACAGATGGTAACCTTTCCTCCCAATCTGCTCCTTCTATCCCATATGTTTTGTAAAAGTTTGACACTATGACTTTGTTAGTCACCTCCGCTTGCCCATTAGCTCTAGGATAATATGGGCTAGACAAGGAATGTAAATTCTTGAAATAAACTGTTAAATTTTTGATAATCTCATTCACAAAGTGACCTCCTCAATCACTTGTTATCTGTAGTGGAATATCTAATCTTGTAATTACTTGTTCATACAAGAATTAAGCTATACTCTTTGTCATGTTATCTGGTAGTGCTCTTGCTTTGACCAATTTTGTTAGATATTCAGTGGCTACCATGATGTATTGACACTTTTGCCTATGGGTAGTTTTTAATGGTCCAAAAAAATCCAACCCCCTTCTCTCAAATAGCTCCTAGGGTTGTGATGGATATAAGGTCATAAAGTCTCATCGTAGTGGTTTCCCTACTCTTTAGCAAGTGTCACATGCTCATACATATTCCTTTGTATCATTATACAGTGTGGGACATCATAATATTACTAAGAGTACTTTCCAAGCAGTCGCATCTGGTCCCATGTGTCCTCCAACCAATATTTCATGAGCTTCTCTAAATTTTGCTTTAACTTCCTCATCCATCACACATCTTCGTAGGATACCATCAATACCCATTTTTTATAACAATCCAACTATCAAATGAAAATGTACTGACTTTATGATTATATTTTTCTTTTTTGTTATCATCAAATCTTGTGGTAACTCACCTATGGATAAGTATTGACCAATCAACTTGTACCAAGATGGAACAACGTTAATTGCAAATAATTGAGCATCAAGGAATTCATCTAGAATCCCCGTACTTATAGACTTTCCTAATCGTATTCAAGATAACTAGTCTACAATCACATGCTTTTTACAGGTTGAACTACTACTCAAAATACAAATTCTTGTAAAGTGACGAGCCAGCTGTCGGCCCATCCTTGTATTACGGGTTTATTTATCAAGTACAACAAAGCCTAAGGATCTACATAGAAATTAAAAGGGTTTACAATAGGTAATTCCTAAATTTTTGTACAACATAAACTATCCTTAAATCTTCTCGCTCCATTGTACTATAATTCCTCTCTGCTCGTGACAATAGGCACTTGCGAAAAAGATAGGTTGATCTAGCCTAAATGGTTCCTCTTGTGCCAATGCACATCCAATCATAAAGTTTTAGGTGTCAATATGGACATGGAATTCCTTATCCCAATTAGGAAACACCACAATGGGACTACTAACAAGTTTAACTTTTAATTCTTCAAAAGCTCCTTGGTGCTCCTCCATCCATCTAAAAGGAACATTCTTCTTAGTCAAGGAATCTAGTGGGTAAGGCACATGGGCATAGAAGTTGATAAACCTTTGATAGTATCCCTTGGATCTAAGGAATTTTTTTTATGAGCTCACATCATATGGCTTCTCCATGTGTAATATAACATGGATTTTATCAGGATCAGTCTTCAACCCTTCACTGCACACAATATGTCCTAAAATCTTTCCATAAGATACCATCAAAAAAAAATTTCTCGAATTCAAGGAGATTTTTGCATTCCTACACCTTCTCATACATTCATTAAGACCAGGTATATGATCCTTGATCTTACCATAAATGGACCAATCATACAAAAATATCTTGAAATTCCTTATGGCCAATTGATCAAAGATGCATTAAATAATGCATTGAAATGTGGATGGGGTGTTACATAGCCCAAATAGAATTTGGTTATATGCATAGATGCCATTTTCCACAATAAACATGGTCTTCAACTTATCCTCCTCGACTATACTTATTTTATTGTACCTTGAAAACCGATCTAGGAATGAATAAATTTCATGTCTTGTGACCTGTTCTAGAATGGAGTCTGTGAAAGGAATTGGGAAGGGATATTTGATCGTTACTATGTTCAAGCTCCTGAAATCAACGCATATTCAGATTTTATCCACTTCCTTATTTAGGGTGACCATAATAGGTGAAACCCAATCACTAGTAGTGACTTTGAAAATGATGCCTACTTCTAGCATCTTTTTTATTTCTGCATTTACTAATGTGGCATACTTAGGGTTCATCCTATAATTTCTCATTAACACTAGCTATACCCCAGGTATTAGCATGATGTTATGGACACATAACTCTAGTGGTATCCCTTTTAGATCCTTATACGTCCAAGAAAATACATCCTTGTATTCCAAGAATATCTTGAAAGTTGTTGCTTTCAATACTGGGTTCCAATCATCACCGTAGTGGATCATCCTAGGTTCCTCCTCTATTCCTAGATTGACATTGATGTCCTTTGTACTTAATTTTCCTAGGCTCTATTATCATGTTTTCCACATTCATTGGATGCACTGTTATTGCATCGATTTTAGCATCTCCCACTGTATATTCTGTAAATATTTTAGGAATTTTCCATTTCTATTCTTCATATTTCTTTGGTTTCAAGCTGACCTTCACATTATCTTATTTTTCTGTGGTCTCCTCTATGTTAATATAGAGTTAGGTGGACTAAAAAACCTTGTACTCCTCCATCTTCCAATGAGGAATTCCGCTATCAAATCGAGCTTCATATTCACTACAGTCATCTAGGTACAACATCCCTTCATTAGGCTCATACTCCTCTTCTCCAGAAGAACTGTCTAACTCATCGATCATGGCCACATCCTCACTGATCCTCTAGTTGTTCAAGTTGATCATATATTTGTGTTGCCCCTTCTTGAAGGTGATCTGGTCCTTTCTCCAGTTGTGATTAACTATAGCTATGTGTAGCCTTCCTCTTCCTAACAAAGCATCATATGTTGGATTTTGCATGATAATCATAATGAAATACAATACGAATTATTGGTCAGCTATTATAATTTGTTGTGATTTCAAGATACCCTTTGTCTCGATATTGTACTAGTCAACACCATACAATAAAAAACTAGGTGCCCATAATGACATAGTGTCAATTTCTTACCAATTCTTCTCGAGTAACACATTAACATTGGATCCTCCATCCACAATGACTTGTGTCAACTTATGCCCCAAGATCTCCATATGAACTAATGTGGATTTCTTCCCAACATCAATCATCAATATGGTTGGATCCATAAAATAATTTTTTTGTTCTTATTCCTTGATTGGCTAGCTCTAGACTTCCATCACCTTATGAGGTTGTATGTCTTCTACCATCACTTTATGTAATGATGGGATGGCTTCTAACAAACTCACCACCTTAATCTCGATAGTTGTATTCAGGACTTGTGTTGCTAGGTTTTGCACAACTACTTTGTCTTCTGATGGTTTCTTTAACTATTTTTCTCTTGCTAGTCTCAATTGCTTTGCCTTTTGTGCTTCTTCCTCTAGTATCAATTTCACCACTTGCCATTGTTTCTTTTCTTTAGTAGTTTTGGGATACTTGTCATTATTATCCTGATTCCATGTCACGATTAATACTTCTTAAGTTTTCTCTCTAATTGAAGGGACCTCAATGTCTAAAAATTTTATATTATATAAGTTACTAGAACTCATTTGCTTTGGAAAATTCATTTATTTATGGTTCCCTGGACCACATAATCTACACATGTGTGTAGAATTAGTCTATTATGTCTCTTTTTTCTAAGGTGAAGGACAATTCTTCACAAAATTCCCCCACTCCTAGCAATTGTGGCACTATATGATTGGTCTTCCTTTCGAATCATACTGTAATCAGCTTTGTCCTCCCTATTGGTTGCCTTGGTATTTTCTTCCCCCTCTTTGGTTATTTCTATAACCACCATTGGTAGCTTGATGGCCACTCCCTTGAGGTTTTAGTTTCTCCTCCTATTCTTGGATTGAGAGAACCTATGGACGCACCTTTGCATTGAATAGACATTGTACCACTTCATGTCCAAGTACATTGTAAATGTGACAATAGTCATTCCGAGGACAAGTCACATTCGTGTGACCTTTAGACTTGCATTCTATACACCAAATATCCTTCCTATCTTGCTTAACTTTGCCTTTTCCCTCTTTTATTATATTATCAAATTTCTTCCAAAATGATTGTACCATCTGTTGTATTGTATCATCTTCGTCACTATCTAAATCATTGCACCTAGAATGTGTTATCATTCCAGCGATTGTTTGTTTTGTCTTGCTTTCAAAATTCTTTGTATTTATCCAAGCCTTCTTCATATGTGGAATATGGGACTGCCTTCATATTTTTCTTATATTTGGGTAGCAATCCATCTACAAACCATCTTTTCACTAGTACATCTGCTAGAGGTATTTGCAGCTTGTCCACAAATTGCTTTAATCGATGATTATATGACTTTACATCTTCATCAACTTTCTACTTAGTGGTACAAAGTTCAGTTACAATATCTCCATAATCCTTCAAAGGATAAAATTCCTCAATGAATTCATCCTTCATTGTGTTCCAGGCCTAAAAATTTGGAGTATATTGTCTCTTCAAATACCAATCTTTGGAAAGTCCTTGTAATATAGCAAGAATAATTATAACTATTCATCTGGTTGGTCAACACCATTTGCTTTCCAAATGGTTATGTATGTCCTGATATGTCTCATCGAGTATTCCTTTCCTTCAACATAAAGGGTGGGCATATTTTATTTCCTGCTTGATTGCCTAAGTTGGCCATTACTGGTGGTTCTTCCTCTTCACTTGACGAAGTATATCTTAGAATCCTTGATTGATACCTCCTTATAGGTGACTCACTCTACTGGTCCTCATCAAAATTGTCTACTCGAGGTATCATATACTCACCAAACAGTCATTTATAAATCTCCTATGCATCTTCACTTTATTATATCCTTCACTAGTGTGTAGGTTGTGGTCTTGGTATTTCCTCCTGAGACCTCGTGTGTTGTTGCTTTGGTTCTTGACTCCTATCCACCGCACTCCTTTGCAACCTATCCACCACCTTCTTAGGTGTTACCATCCACTCACCTCATACTCGCATAGTTTCCTTGTTAAAATATTTACTTATTTCAATGTTCTCAACTCTAGGTACTTCTTGCTCCTCTCCTTTTGTTTTGATAAACAATGTATCCAACCTCTCAATGTCTCCTCCATAAGATGTCCATACTTATTCTATCATTGGTTCATGTGTATTGTGTTCAATATTTTTCACGTTCACTCTTTGATCAATTATCATGCTCCTTCTAACTGGGATATCTTCTCCTTGATTTCATCTTCTATGCCTTTACACACTTGTGTCTGTCATTCACCTCCAATTTAGTGGTACTCATAATTTGTCACTTTGTAGGATCTTCTCGACTTCAACAATTTGTACCCATTTTTAATAAAAATGTTAAACTTAGATAAGTCAACGATGCCAAATTTAGCATAGGGTTGTAGTATTCCTAGAGGGGGGGGTGATTTAGAAGGTTTAGAAATATTTCCTGAAGTCTCAAAACCAACTTGTCCAAATCGTACAGCTTGTATGGTTTATCTTGTGCAATCTATTAATATAACAAAACAACTAGTACAATCACAAAATTATACAACACTATCACTTGTATGATTTATCACTTAGCTAATTCAATGGAATAGGTTTTATAGCTTAAATCGATCGGTTTTGGAATCGATTTCTCTGAAACACCAAAATTTCCTTATTGGGCAGGTTTTATCTTGCAGTTTTATTACCAAATCGGGTAAACAACCACTTGTACAATTTGGTACAACCTATGTATATATTTTACGAACCCTTGCTACAACTTATACTTAGATTCACCAACCTGCACAACCATTCTCTTCAAGACAAGTTTTGGGATATTTTCCTATGGCAATTGCTTACTTCTCTTCCAACATGCAAACCCTAATTCATTGGCAATGAATTATAATAATCAAGGATAATTATAGAAATCGTACAACTACCTGGAAACATATTTATATAGCTATAATTTAGTATGCAATCTTTTCATAACCTCACACCAGGTCCGTAGGATGATCAAAGTCATTTCTAATGCAATTCCATCCAAATAACATGACAATTTATGCATCCACACATCAATCACATAATTTGTAATAAACAATGGAATTCATAGAAACATGGAATCAAAGGTATTTTTTCATATATTTATATTATCAATATTCCTATACAATACATCCATTAGTATTGATCACAATAGCATCAATAGACATCAGCAGTGAACAATATTCAATTCTATCATGAACAATCAATAACTCTATGAATGAATTAATCACTTGAACTA
This sequence comes from Wollemia nobilis, assembly GCA_028583015.1. Classification (NCBI taxonomy): domain Eukaryota; kingdom Viridiplantae; phylum Streptophyta; class Pinopsida; order Araucariales; family Araucariaceae; genus Wollemia; species Wollemia nobilis. The sequence goes on from JAQPPZ010002515.1 coordinate 3,978,779, forward strand.
TCAATGAACAACCTAAAAAATTGAATGGGGATCTATATAATGCATGCCAATGTTGTTCCAAAGTGGTTCCTGAGATACCGTATTACTTACAACTACCATCCTAAATTATCTCAAAACAATTAATTACAAGGTTTTACTAAGTCTAATTTTATTTTTATCAATTTCATCCCAAATGCACATTTCACCTAATTTATTGACATTTCGAGTTGTACATTTGTAAAACTTGTACATTTACATCTACTTGTACGTTTTGACACTTGTACATTTTAATCAAAAATTAATAAAACTAAAAAGAATTGTGTAAATCCAAAATTCATTTCTTCTTCTTCTAGGAGGTGGATTTGCTGCCTACCTACAAAGCAATTTTTTGGAGCACTTTCTCACTATGTAGGATGGCATACATGCCTTAGTGGAAATATGCCCTTTCAAATTCAATTGATAATGTAGTATAGTAGTTGGTATGCTTACTTGTAGAGGGAAGGTTCCAAGTTTGAATTTGCAGATGTATAGGCATTTCTTTTTTACAAGGATTTATAACTTAGGGTATGCTCAAAGTTATCTAGCTCTAGATTTGGTCTCAGTGCATGCATATGGTGCACTAGTTATTACTCTTACTTGTTCACAAGGTGTCTTGGGTTCAATACCTATTGGCTCTAAACCCACTAAAATAAGGGGTTGTACTCAGGTCCCCCACCCTTGACAAATTAAAACTCTCTTCTTTAGAGCTTGAGATTTTACAAATATATACACTTCTCATATCAATTGAGACGTTATAGCTAGAAATCTAAATCATTTTACATAAAATGTTTGAATTCTTGATTTTCATTTGTTGGATATTTTTTAATTTTCTATATGAATACAAAAATTCCAAAATTCAACATCATTCTTAACATTTTTCTATAGTAGCCTTCACAATACCAAAAATTCACCTCTACTATTTATGCATTGCATCTTAGTAGAGTAATATTTTCAAAACATCACACTATCATAGTACGCTTTACCAAATCTGTATTTCTAGTTTCCTTCCTATGATATATGAGCATGGATAACCAACCAATCACATCATTTAAAGTGTCAAACTCATATTCATCAATTGATGATGCAACATACAATTCAATGGCACCAAGTGGTAGTTGTTGATTTAGTGAAAAAAAATCTAATGTTTGGTAATTTGATTTTGTTTTTTTAAATAAAGGGGTAAAAATTTATTTATAAGAATACAAGACTACAGAGTATAGCGAAGCCCCCAAACAAGACTCAAATAAACAACAAAATAGGCTAAAACCACCAGACATGGTCAAAACCTAAAGAAAACAACAAGAACAAACCATATTAAGTCTGTACATCCTTGTGGATCAACTCCTAGAGGTATTGAGAGTCCCCAGCTGGGAGACTCTCCCAATTATCCATAATCCAAGGACCCAAAATCTTAGAAGCCCTTTTGACCAAATAATCAGCAACCCCATTCCATTCCCTTGGTATGTGCACAAAGAAGATAAATTCAAACTCTTCACTAATTCTAAGAATATGAATAGCCATAGAGACCAACTTCCAATTAACATCCTTTAACATTTTATTGTTTAAATATTAACCAAAATTTGAGAGTCAGACTCGCAAATGCTCCTATGCCAGCCAACAAAAAACCCTCTCTACAAGATCTCGAGAATCGTAAGAGCTTCCATAAAATTGTTGGAGTGAACACCTTTATAAATGGAAAAGAAAATATAACCATGCTAGCAGAGTCTCTCCCAACACCACCAATTTTTGCATGTCCAGGATTACCCCTGGATGACCCATCAGTATTAATTTTTAAAACTCCTCCAAGGGGCAACCTCCACCTACCATCTCTTCGAAATTTCTTGCTGAGTTGGGGAACCCTTCTAGGGCGAGAAGAGTCTGCACCAACCCCAAATATACCAAGGGTGTATCATACCTTCTCCTCCCTAGAGTCCAAAAGAGGATCCACATCACATTTTCTATGGATAGTTTCCTAAACCATACACAAGATCCTTTGCCATATTTGTTGAACAACCAAATGTCTATCCTAAAATATGTGACGGTTCCATTCAAGCCAAATCTACCAAATGATGCAAGAAGGGCCCAAATTCCAAGACACCTGGAAGAAGGTGACATTGGTCGGAGGTCTGCCCAAACTGCTCCAAATCTCTACCAGGGAGAGCACATGAAAATAAATATGGTTCCAGGCACTCCACCAATGGTGCCAAATGTCTCTAGGAATGGAGCATTGGAAAAATAAATGAGAATATTCATCCTCATTATTACCACAAAGGACACAAAAATAGGGACCATGAAATCCCCTCTTCCTCGCATTATCCCAAGTGAAGCATTTATTACAAATGACCAGCTAGAGAAAGAAGTTACATGCAGGCCAAGCAAATCTAATCCACACATTTTTCCACCATGTGACAGGGAGGCTCCCAAACTTTTGCATATCAAGAACCTAATAACCATAGGCTACAAAGTAGGTTCCCTTGGGATCAAGGTTCCAAGCCAAAATGTCTTTACCCCTCAACAAAGAGTAGGACCTTCCCTCAATAATAAGAGCAAGCACATATTTGTCCTCGACTAATCTCCCTTGGGACCATTCCTATGGATATTTCCACTTGTACATCTCCAAATTACCAAAATTTTGGATTCTTTTAAAGTCCACATGATACCAACCTACTTCCAAGAAAAAAATTCTTAAGGAATGTAATCTAGGACATTGAGTAAAGCTAGGAGGACAGCCATCCCAAGAATCCTCCCAGAAAAGTGCATTGAATCCCTTGTACAAATACAGAACAAAACCTACTTAATTAAATTAGTCCCTCTATTCAATGTCCCAGATAACTGAACATTTTCCAACCTAGCTGACTCTAGGGATATCAGCCTCATAAATACCTCTCAAGTACTTACAAGATAATATTTTATCCCAAATATAATATCGATAAGTACACCATCTCTAGTAAAGTTTTGTACCCAAATCCTACCCAGAAAGAGCCACCTATCGCAACCCAAGGCCTCCCTCTTGAACCGACCTACAAATAGAATTCCACCTAACCAAACTCCATTTATATTGAGCAAGTTTTCCAGACCACAAAAACTATATTGACAAAGCATCCATGTCCTTAATAAAATGAGAGAATTTTTTTTGCACAAAATACCTATAAATGGGTAAAGCTTGAACAATTGATTTTAAAAGCAAGACTCTACCTACAAAGGAGAGCCATCTTATGGTCCAGTGATTCACCTTCCCTCTAAACTTATCAAGCATAGACTGACAAGAAGATCTAGGTAGAGGATGAAATGAAATCGAAATACCAAGATAAATGAAGGGGGAAGTTTCGACCTAGAATATTAGAATTCTAGAAATATTGGATTGAATAAGAGGAGGGTATTGAAGAAGAAAATAGAAGACTTGTCCTCATTAATCAACTGCCTAGAAGCACCAAGATATATGTCAAGAGACTGTCTAATTTTTCTAGCTTCCTTGGTAGTGGCAACTCCCATAAAATTTATATCATCAACAAATTGAAGGTGGGAAATACGTGGTGAACTGCTATCCTACTTCCAACCCTGAATGAGACCATGCCTAACCTGATATTTGAGCAATATTTCCAAACATTCCAACATAATTATAAATAAATAAGGATATAGAGGATCCCCTTGCCTCAATCCCCTTGAGGCCTCAAACAAATCCAATGGCTCATTATTAACAATAACAAAGAACGAGGAAGAAGAAACACAACTCATCACCCATATAATCCATTCCTCCTCAAAACCAAAAGCAGCAAGAAATTTTTGAAGAAAGGACCATTTGACCCGATCATAGGATTTGGCCATGTCCAAATTAATGAACATATATTTCTCCTTAGAAGTTTCCATCGAGTGAATATCTTCATAGCAATAACAACCCCATCCAGTATTTTTCAACCAACAACAAACCCACCTTGCTCTTCAGAGATGATTTTTCTCAACCATATCTTCAACCTCTCAGAATTAATTTTTGTAATGATATTATACACAACATTGCAGAGAGCAATAGGCCTGAACATATCCAGAGAATTTGCTCCCTCTTTTTTGGGAATAAGCACCACAAAGGAAGCATTTAGGGACCTTAGCAGCTATTTGTTCTTTTGGGGCTCATGGACCACCTACAGGAGATAAAATTTGATTAACTCCCAAAACTCCTGATAAAACTCAATCAGGAATCCATATGGGCCCATGGCTTTCCCTTTTTCATCTTGAATACAACATTTTCTAAATCCTCAAGGGAAATTGAGCCCATCAAATGCTCATTCATCTCTCTAGAAATAATCAAGTAAATACAATTTAGAATACGCTTTTCATCCTCATCATCTAAGAGGGATTCCTCCTTTAAGAGAGGAAAAATACCTCTTAGTCTCTTCTAATTTCTCCCTGAAAGAAGAAAGAAGGGCACCCTAAGAATTCACAATAGAGGAAATTATTTTACCATTATGGCAAGCCTCAAATGAGTTAAAAATGAAGGTCATGTTCCTAACCCCTTCCTAAAGCCAATCCACTCGAGCTTTTTATTTCCAAAAAATTTCTTCCCTCAGCTTCCATTTAGCAAGTTCTTTCGCAGCCTCAGATTCCTCAAAGATAATCTCCTCTATGAGTCCATGATCTCTAATATTCCTTGAAGCTTCTTCCAACTTCTTAAGAGCCACCAACTTAGCCAAGGAAAGGTTCCCAAAATTTAGACTATTCCACGTTTTCAATCTATGCTTAAAAAGTTATAGTTGTTTCATAAAGGAATACATAGCGGTGCCATGAGAAGGTTTACTATTGGTCCACCAACCTCACATGAAATCATGAATCTTAGGATCTCGAAGCCATATAAGTTGAAACTTAAAGGAAGGATTCTTCTTTAGCCTAAACTCAAGAGCATAAAGTTTGATAGGCCAATGATTAGATTCCCTATCCTCCAAAATCATAGAAATATAGCTTCTATTATTACCAATCCAAAAACAAGAGATCAAAAACCTATCCAGTCTCTCTAAGATAGACTTTTCCCACATCTTCTATTGTTCCAGGTAAAGATCCCATTATTCATATTGATGTCAACCAAGTTCAGAACTTGGATATGAGCACTAAAGACAGAAGAAAAAGGCTCGATACGATCAACTCCATCGCATTTATCCTCCAAACAAGTGATAGAATTGAAATCTCTAGCCAAAATCCATGCGTATAGGGGAGAGAGACTTCTCATAAATTCAATGTGCTCCCACAAATTTACTTTACCATTGTAATCAATAGGAGCATATACATTTGTAGGTAGGATGGTTTCACCAGATTCATTATCATGCCCAATCATCGAAATAGAACATCTACTGGAAATCCAAGTAAGAGGAGAGATCTTAATCGGATCCCATAAACAAGCAACACCACCAGCATATCCACATGCACCAATACATTGGTATTGATCCCTTCTCCACAATTTAGGAGTAATATTGAACATACCATCAATAGCAAATTTAGTCTCCTAAATAAACACCACATATGCAAAATGAACATGAATCAAATCACGAATAAATTTTTGTCTGGGAATGTTGTTCAACCCCCTTACATTCTATTAGAAAAAATGCAGTCCAATGTTCTCACGAAGCATAACTCCACCAAAGTATCCCCCATTAACCTAATTTTATCCTAGACTTTCTTTCTACCCACCTTCATATTCTTATCCGAAGCACCTTTTTTAATTATTTTCTGCTGCAATCCCAACACCGTAAGAGTTTTACAGTCCAAGGATGACTGCATCAGTACCTAAGTAGGAGAGAGCACAACTATATATGTGCCACTTTCCAAAATAGTTTTCCTTCCAATGCTAGAGCCAACCATATCACCTGTACTCGAAGCCAAAGCCATATGTTCTTCATTTAAACCCACTAGATCTGATTCCTTAGGTTCCACCTCAAGAAGAGACATCTAATTTGGCCCTATTATATATGCATTAGGTAGCTACATTCCAGGTAACCCCATGCACTATTCAAAATCATATAATATCTCAAAACGGTTGAGCAGAGCATCTAGTTGGCTATCCTTAAGGGCTCTTTTTACCCTTTTTCCTCTATTTTGAGGTTTTACAGGAACAAAGCCTTCCTTATCCCGATCCTCTTCCTTTATCGAGGCTTTTTCTTTATCCATATTTTTTGCAAATCGAGAGGGCCCAGGATTTGAAGCCATGGGAGAGATAAACTTGGGATATTTTCTTTGTAGGTGGTCATATTCAAGATATATCTGAAAATGACACGAAAGAGCTTCATAGTCAAGTTTTTGAACCCATATAGATGATCCAAACTGTATTTGAATAGAATCTAGAATAGGATTATTTAAATCAATTTCGACATAGATACGGGTAACAAAAATTAACTTATTCTCCATTGTCTGTTGTGATGGTCCAACTGGCTTCCCAAGAAGAAGGGCAATCATATGCAAAATATTATTTCTCAAGAATTCCAATGGGAGCCATGGGAGTCAAACCCACATTGGAACCCGCAACGACCACTCCTCTGATGGGTTGAAACCCACATGCCAAGGTTTAATAAAGATTTCATCTTAGTTACAAAAATAGGGATCCCATTCAAATGCTTTGTTACGATATGCAAGATAAGAGAAAACCACCATAAAATAGCTATTTGCACTCAACATCACCTCCACGTCACCATCAGGGTTCCAAGTCTTCCTAACCCAAGCCTCCACAAATGGAAGAGAAATTAGTATGCCCATAAATTTACCAATAAGCGCATACTTGGTTAAATACTCCATATATTTCACCATCAAGTCTGGTTGAACCACTAGAACTGGCCTGGCTTCACATCGTTCCAAACATCCATTGTTCTTTAACAAACGATTCCCACCATGCATTGGAAAATTTGTTCCTTCCAATCATGTTTGTACAAATCATATTCCTTAGGGCATGTTACTCATCTTGATAGATAAAATTATAGAACTTGGTTAGTTCAAATTGTAGGATTACTCAATAGCAAAAGTTTGCTTTATCTTCAATAATGAATCACAAGAAGGTCTCAATAATCATGAACCTAGTAAGAGAAAATAGGAATATCTTGGAATCTTCTTCATGTTTGTGGAACCAAATACACTTTTCTATATTAGAGAGAAAACTGATCTTATTGAGGTATTATCTACTTTGAAATATCTCTATAAAAAATTAAGTGCTTGTGATGTTAACAAGATAAATATAGAGCTCTTCAATTTCATACTTCAATAATCTTGAAGAATATCTATCCCACTTCAAAGATCTAAAGTTGATCTAGTTATGACAAGAGGCAAGGCAAATAATGATGAAGAGTATATCAAATCTATTACTTTCAATATTTCTCCTCCTTTTCATATAGTTGTCTTCATTTTTTATGTGAATGATATTACTATCAAAGAGCCACAATCCATCTCTATTGAAGTACTTTTCAAGATTATAATCCATTATGAAGTGGCAATGAAGAATTCTGGAGCTCCTTATCATACATAATCTCATTTAAAAGACTTAAAGTCAATGTAATTTAAGGCTCAAGTCCCTAAGGGTAATTCTAAAGTTTCAAATAAGTCAAACACTTGTGAGTATTATAAAGTGGAAGGAGATCCATCAAGAATTGTATTACAAGGCTAAAGAAGATTGAGACGGATTTTGAGGACTGGACACAAGATTTTTGATGATGAAAATGAGGATAGAAGAGAAAAAATAGATGCCTAGTAAAGCATCCATTATGAGGTGATATGATACCTCTAATGCCTTCTCTTCTTGGCAATCTTAGTTCAAATTATGGGGAGTGTTGAAATTTGTGTAATCTAATATTGTTTAAGACAAGGTCAAAAATGTGAAGAAATGCTTATGAACACCATTTAAGTAGCCTATGGGCATGTGATTATGTAAGCCTACAAGCATTCATCATTTATGTAAGCCTACAAGCATTCATCATTTATGTAAGCCTACAAGCATGTTCATATAAGCCTATGGGCCCCTTTCATATTTAGTGGTTTTGTTTAATCCACCTTTATGAATAACCTTGCTTAAAAGGGTAATTTATTATTATTTTATTGTAAGGTTAACCTCAAGGTTAAGTTTATGTTGACCTGAGGTTAACCTCTCATTAAGGATTTGGTATCACTAGAAATACCCCTCAATGAGGATCCATTTGTATCATAAGTATGAATAAAGTATAATATATTAGGGTGTGCATGGGCGTCCGCCTTATATATTATACTTTATTCATACTTATGATACAAATGGACACCCTTTCATTTCTTTACTTTGTATACTATTTTTGTCCTTCAATCATATTTTCTTCTTTTTGGCATACGATTGTTGTGAATGAATTTTTTGAAATGGTTTTGAAAAAAATTGCAAAATCGAACATCTCTATCGCTAAACCAAGGGCCACCATCAACTATATTATCCTTGATTTTTGAATTGAAAAAGATGATAAGGAATTTTTTTTTTAATTCTTGGAGAAATTTGAATTCAATCCTCACATCCACTTGATCCAATTTTAAATATCTAAAAAATATGGCCAGTATCCATGAAACTTACATATTACCCCTTGCTTTTAAGAACCATTATATTATGCTTGATCATCTCATTCTTGATAATTACTTCTAGTGTAGTATCTACTATCTAGATAGGGTTTACCATATATCTACTCTTCATATATCATTAATTAGACCATTCATACTTTTAATTATAGGATCCTTACTTCTAATATGGAATTTCAAAAATGACATTCTTGTCATGTTAAATTTTTTCACATCAGTCCTTTAGCTTTTAAGTTTTTTCTTAAAATTTTAAAATAAAAAGAAGTAACACTCATTCTTTGCTTACACCTTATTTCTTTCTCACACTTGTAACACTTGCTAAAAAAAATTCATTCCCAACTTACATATAAAATCAATATATAAATTTTTATTAATAAAAAATTAATATTAATTAAAAAAACTAATGGATGAGTAAGAAAAAGCATACGAAGATTTCTATGTGGATTAAATGCCTATCCTAAGCCTAGTGAATGCATTCACTATTTCTTCTCATCTTTCAATACTCTATTTCATTACTAGGATTGGTACAAGAGTGGTACCATTAAGTTTCACATGCTATAATTATAAAAGTTATCCTCATATTTATTAAGTTCTATGGTATTTGTTGGTACAGGAGCTTGTCCTCTAAGTAATGTTATGACATCAATGATGAGCAAGGAATAAAAGCCTATTACATAATTGAGCAAGGAATAAAAGCCTATTACATAATTTAGATTAAGAATCTAAGAGAAAGTAATGGATTGTCTCTAAGAAACATTACTTTCCATTTCTAAAACTTTCAAAAGTTTTAACACCCTATGATTAAATCTTTAAGAATTGGAATTTTAATGATCTCAAACATTCTTTCTATGTGGATTAAATGCCTATCCTAAGCTTAGTAAATGCATTCATTTTTGCTTCTCATCTTTCAATACTCTATATCATTGCTAGGATTGGTACAAGAGTGGTACCATTAAATTTCACATGCCATAATTATAAAAGTTCTCCTCATATTTATTAAGTTCTATGGTATTTGTTGGTAGAGGAACTTGTCCTCTAAGTAATGTTATAACATCAATGATGAGCAAGGAATAAAAGTCTATTATTTTATTTAGATTAAGAATCAAGAGAAAGTAATGGATTGTCTCTAAGCAACATTATTTTCCATTTCTAAAACTTTCAAAAAATTTAACACCCTATGATTAAATCTTTAAGAATTGGAATTTTAATGGTCTCAGACAATCTATTTACATAAAATTTTTAAAATTAATTATTTGCGGATTAGTTTGTTTGGAAGTTTGGTTTAAATTATAATGTCTGATTATGTATTAATTTTTTTATTGATAAGCCTAACTTTTAGAAAACTGCAGTTGCCCTAGTGGCTAAGATGGTGGTTGTTTCTTAAGTGGTCTTGTGTTTAAACCCCTTGAGGGTGGTTGTTGATGTAATTTGTAAACGTTCTCCTAAAAAAACAAAAAACTTTTAGAAAACTACTTAATCTTATACATTTTTCACATCAAAAAAATATTATATTATATATAAAAAATAAAAGATTGTTGTTATTTTTTGTAATGTAAAGTATATTGGGTGATATAATTGGGATCACATTCGCTCCTATCAAGAATTTGAACTTGAATAATTTGGAAGACAGGCTACTACTATATTTTAACAAGAACAAAATTATTGTTATTTGGTGTATTTAAAATTTAAGAGAAGGTTAGAAAGTTTGAGGTGTAGACCAACTGGTTCGGTGAAATCATGTAAAGGAGACGGATGTTCAAGGTTCAAATCTCGGATCTTGTCAGACCGAATGCTTGTCTGTATTCCAATGTGTTCCCTGCGTACAAGGTTCAACAATACAGCTATATAGTGGTTATAAGGGCGGATTACCGTGGCGGCTACCGATTCCACTAGATCTAGATTAATAAAAAAATTAAGATTCGGTTTATAAAATTAGATTCTCCATAATATTTAAAGTTGTTGGAAAATTCATTTAACAAGAACATATAATTAAAAAATCCTTTACCACCAACGCGCATAGCTGAGCAGACTCTCCCAACCATGATCCCTCTTAAAGTCAAGAGCCACCCTTATCAATAGGGAATTTAACACACACCCACCCCTCAAACACTCACCCTTAGCCGTCATTTGAACCTTGAAGCTTTCGAAGAAGAACCAAAATGTTGGCTGAGCAGGCTCTCCCAACCATGATCCCTCTTAAAATCGAGAGCTACCCTTATCAATAGGGAATTTAACACACATCCACCCCTCAAACACTCGCCCTTGCCGTAGTTTGAACCTTGAACCTTTCGAAGAAGAGCCAAAAGGTGCGTGAATTATCGGACTACCGATTTCACTAGATCTAGAATAATAAAATAATTAAAAGGAGGTTTATAAAATTAGATTCTCCATAATATTTAAAGTAGTTGGGAATTTCATTTAACAATAACATATAATTAAAAAACCCTTTGCCACCAACGCTCATGGCTGAACAAGCTCTCCCAACCAATCGAGAGCTATGCTTATCAATAGGGAATTTAACACACACCCACCCCTCAGACACTCGCCCTTGCTGTAGTTTGAACCGTAAACTTTTCAAAGAATAGCTAAAGGGTTCAACAATGGTTATAGGGGCAAACGACGAATTGCGCGGATTATTTTACCGTGTCAACTACCGATTCCACTAAATCTAGAATAATAAAAAAATTAAGAGTCAGTTTATAAAATTAGTTTCTCCATAATATTTAAAGTTGTTGGAAATTTCATTTAACAAGAACATATAATTAAAAAACCCTTTAAAAAATTAAGAAGAGTCGGTTTATAAAAATAGTTTTTCCATAATATTTAAAGTTGTTGGGAATTTCATTTAACAAGAACATATAATTAAAAAACCCTTTACCACCAACCCACATGATTGAGCATGCTCTTCCAACTATGATCCCTTTTAAAGTCGAGAGTTATGCTTATCAATAGGGAATTTAACACACACCCACCCTCAGAAATTCACCCTCGTAGTGGTTTGAACCTTAAACCTTTCGAAAAAGAGTCAAAACTCAAACCGTTGCACTGTCCCCTAAAACAATTAAAAAAATATTATTTTTATATATAAAAAATAAGGTCCGAGGTGTAGCCCAATTGGTTCATCCAAACCCCATAAGGGGCGAAGGTCCAAGGTTCAAATCTCGGGCCTCGTCGGACTGAACGCTTGCCCCTTTTCTGGTGCTTAACAGCATAAAAATTTTAAAATGATTGTGGCATGGCGGTTACAGGGATGGATTGAGCGAAGATCTGTGTGACGACTTTAGGAGCGGACAGCGCAGAAAACTGTGACGGCCATAAAAAATTGAGCAGTCTACCCAAATTCGTAGCAGCTACCGATTCCACCACATTGATTAATTGGATTAAAATGTAAAGAATGCGAAAACTAATGATATTTATATGTTATAATTTGATGAAAGTGTATTACAATAAATATTAATATTAAAGTGTTAAGGAAATTGAAAAAACAATAAATCCCTTTGAGTTGATTCAAATCTCAAGGGATAAAGAAAAGACATTACTATGCTTTTACCTCTTTTTCTTTTTCTTTATGTATATTCAATTGCTTTAAACCTTCCCATAATAAATTTACAACTTAACAAAACCTTAATATTTTTATAAAATATAGTTTAAATAATTTAAAGATAAGACCTTAGATTCTAAACAATTGCTATTTTATTTTAATGATTGGACGCATAGTAGTATATGTAGATTTTATACCATCAGTTTATTTTGATATTATTATTTATATTTATAATATTTATATATTTACAGTTTTGAGGGTAGAGTAAGGTTTTGGTTTTTTAAAGAAATAAAAGTTTGAATAGTGGTTGGGTTAGTAGGTAAAGGATATGTGTATATGGTTGTATGTTTGGATTAAAAAAAAAATGCCCCGCTATAAAAACCTACAAATTAATATTAACTTTAAATCAAGTTAATGTATTTGTATTTTAATTTTTTTTTTAAATGTGTTTTGTGTATCTAAATTATAACTAGCGTATAAAATAGTAGCTTGTATGGCCCTTGTGAGGTTAGACAACCTGACACAAGAGGTAATATGATACACCCTAGGATGAGTTTGAACCTTATCTCGTTGTCGTTATCCAACTGATCCAACTTACCATTTGTTCAACTCTAAAGGAGAAGTAATGACTTTTTAAAACTAAAATTGCAGAATTTAAAATTTTATTTTAGAGCATCAGCTGACAAGTATATTAAATGCTTGCAATTTAACCAAACAAAAATTAATTGTCATGCCTGTTTCTTTATCTTTGGACAATGGATGCACTATCTTTATCTTGGGCTCATAATTACGGCCTTTAATGTAGTTTTAATATGATCATTTATATTTTCTGACTTCATACATTATGGAATGTGAATTTAAATTTATATTCTGGGTAATAATGTCACATGGTTCTATTAACATGTAAAAGATAATTGAAATATTTTAAAAAACAAAATAGATAATGCTTATTTTTATTTTATAAAAAGTTTTAATTTATTATTTTATTTGTATTTTATAAAAAAAATTTAATTTATTAAGAGAATTATATAATAGTTAAGCTTACATTTTTTTTATTGGATTGATGGTAATTATATATATAATTAGTTAATAATATTTTAATCTGTTGAAAGGCAATGATTCAAGCTTTTTATATTGAAGGTGATTGGCTTGCTTGGAAGGGGATGGTTCAAGGATAAAACTAGGCTTAGACCTTTGGATTGGTTGTGGTGGTATGCACATGTTGTCAATTAATGTTAATTCAGATCCTGAAAGCTTAGGGGATTCAAACTCTTACCCAAGTAGTTGATCTAAAATCATCTACAAACTAGAGACAAGGATGGAAAAAAGCAACAATGTTAAGGCTTTAGGGATAGGAGGCACACTAGTGGGAAGAATATGTGGGGAGATTCAAGTTGCGAGAGGAAGTTGATCAATTGGTCTGGATAAAGAATGGAGCTACGAGGGAGTACACTCCAAAGTTGGGATATAAGACTCTATTGGAAGATAGAAATGATGATTCAACATGGTGGTGGAAGTCACTCTAAAAGCATAAAGCCTCATTGAAAACATGATTGTTCCTAATGCTTGCCATTAAAAATAAGGATCTGACATAGAAGGTATTACAGAAGAGGAGTTGAAGTGGTCCAAGAAAGTGCCATTTATATAAGTTAGGCAATGAAATACTTGATCATTTATTGGTAGCTTTCTCCTTTAGTAGATAGGTTTAGAGGGAGGTTATAGCACAGTGAAAGCTTCCTATAGGATGGCAAGAAGAATCCCTAGGAAAGTCTTGAAATCTTGGTTTGAAAATAGGTCATACAAAGGTTTTATAGCTTTCCCACTATTTGTGTCATGAGAATATGGTTATTTAGGAACACAAGAATATTTTGGGATTAGAAGAAGCCTACTTGGCAGGTATCCCCCCAAATCATCAAAATTTGAAGTAACTATAAGGTTTTGACAACAAAAAAGGTAATGAGACAAATCATCCCTCTAAAAGTTGATACATTAAGGGTCTAGAGATTTTTTGGTGGGGTTAGGTAGGGGTCCCTAGAGTTTGTGGGGTAGGAGGATTACTATATATATATATATATATATATATATATGGTTATTTAGGAACACAAGAATATTTTAGGATTAGAAGAAGCCTACTTGGCAGGTCTCCTCCCAAATCATCAAAATTTGAAGTAACTATAAGGTTTTGACAACAAAAAAGGTAATGAGACAAATCATCCCTCTAAAAGTTGATACATTAAGGGTCTAGAGATTTTTTGATGGGGCTAGTTAGGGGTCCCTAGAGTTTGTGGGGTAGGAGGATTACTATATATATATATATATATATATATATATATATATATATTTGGTTAAGGATTACCATATATTTTGACTCTCATTATTTCAAAATCAAGGTTGGACTGAAAGAAGGGTCTAATAATTATGTTGAAATTATGGAACTCAAATTGTTGGTTCAATTGGTAGAATCAAAAGGAATAGAAAATATCCAAGTTTACAAAGACTCACAGGTGGTACTAAAGTAGACACTTGGTGTTATCAAGATGGAAAACATGGTTCTACAATCTATCTTCTCTCAAATAAAATAAGTTGTGGATTGAAATGAATATTTTACATTTTGGCATATTTATGAGAGAACTAAATAGGAAAGTAGATAAACTCTCAAAGGAAGGGTTTTCAATTGAACCAGGTACATGCTTAGTACAAAATTTTAGTGAGGGTAATACACTATAGATGGTCCATATATCTATCTAGAGGGATTAATTGACTCCAATTAAAGCAAGTACAATTAAAGCAACTTAAAAAAAACTCAAAATTCAGTGATTTAAATGATATTGGTTGACAAAATGGGAAGGTGTCTAAGGATAGAACTTAACCTGGTAGGCATAGCTAGATATGATGTATAAGTGACTTGATTTTTAGGTCATTATTGAAGCTTTGAAGAAATGAAAAAGAGGCATCTGAAGAATGTAATTTCATATTTGCTTAATATAAAATTATGACTTTTTCTAAGGAAAGAGTAATTAGTTAATAGTATCAATCAATTATGATCAATGTATTGATAAAGTATCACTTGAAAAATACTTATATTAAGAGTTTTAGAGTTATTAATATGAAGATGAGTGGTCTCCCTTATCTATTTTTAGAGAGATCTCCAAAGGGAGGCATCAAAATTTTGTTGAAGCTCTTTGCTTTAGTTATGAAATATTTATATTAGAGGGGGGAAAATATAAAGAGGCTCATTCATTTTTGGTTGGAGGAAGGATAGGAAAAGCTATAGAATATAGGAAGAACTACTTTAATAGAATGGAGCTTTAGAAAGTCTACCATTATTGAGGTCATTGAAGGTAGGGTCTCAAACCCATTTCTCTTTCATGTATGTTACTTAGTATGAATAAATTTGGGATGGAATATAAAAACTAAATTGGGAGAGTTTACATTTTGCAGTTGTTGGTAAATAATATTTTCTATGTTATTCCTTGTTTGAATTTAAGTTAGGAGGAATTTGAATTCTATATTTATTGGTAAATAGTAATTTATATGGTATGCCCTACTTGGATTTAAATTGGGAGGATTTAAAATTCTATATTTGTGCTAAATAGTAATTCCTATGGTAATCCTTGTTTGGATTGTATGTTTGCTATTGAAAATAAATTTGTAATGACCCCTATGTAAGGGGATTTTCTAATGTAAAGAGTTGAATCACAATTTATTACTTTGTGAGGTATTTTCTAAATTTAGGAAAGAAAAACCTCTAGGTATAGTTGCATGATTCATAGATTAACAAAAAAGGAGAGGCTTCCTTGGCAAGGATCAATACCCCATTGTTTTTTTCTTGTTTTCTCTAATAGCTATATGGAACTAGGATTGAATAGTGCATAACCATAGTGATTATGTCAGTCCATCCTAGAAGTATGGTGTTATGATCTATTAGAAAATGGACCCAAATATCATAGCTCTATATTTTCTAGGATCATATAATCTCATTCAATCATAATAAAACCAATATTGCAAAAAAACATCTTTATTGATAGTAAATCATTGATACGTTCCATTACATAGCGTAGAGATTTGTCATCATTAAAATTTTCTATAAGACTCTTCAATACACTTGAATTTTTGTCTCCTCAAACTCATAGGATATGCAACCTTTCATATGCCTTTCTTACATAATGACAAAGTCTCTCATGATTACATAACTTCCTACTTCTAATCTTGACACATCACACATGACTCTTCACTTACACATATGACACCTCATAACTCACACATGCACACGACACCTTTCACTCATAAATCACACTTGATTACATGACACATAAACACACTTTATAACTTAACACCTACTATTGACACAAATAATAAACACACTTCCTAATCTATATATCTACAATGGTACTCATGGTACCAAATAATATAATATTACCAACACTTCCTTGTATTACATTGTTTGGTAGGAAGGATTTTTACTTTTAATATTTGACTCTTGTCTTCATCCTTCAGTTCTGGCTTTGGCACTACTCATGATGTTGGTTCTATTCCATTGGCCTATTTCCTGCAATGATTGTTAGACTTTATTTTTCTTTCTGTAAAAATATTTTAACATGTCCATGATTCTGTTCCATTCTAATTTACTAATTCGTCTATAATGTACTTTTATTTTTTCCTTATGACATGTTTTTGGTTTAATATTTTCACGGATCTTACAATTCTAAAAGATGCTTTATTTTGATTCATGTCTTTCATTTGTTTGTAGTAAATTTTGTTATGTTATCAGAAACATCAGTGCTTTTTGAATGATTTGTAGTATCATTCGTGTCACATTTTTTATCTATTTGCTCTATACCTTTATTGTCTATAATTCTTCCTATAAGGGATCCTATTTCATTTTCAACCTCATTTTTGGTTTCTTGAATTCCTTAAACTAAATTTTCTTTTTGATTTTCTTCTTTTCAATGTTGTTGTTGCATAGGTGGACATAAATATTGATATTGTCTTAGTTTGAACCTTTAAAAAGGTTTATTCATTTAATTTATTTGGTTCAAATAATTATATCCACAATAGCTTATGATATTGTAACAACCCAGGTCTACTCACCTGGTTGTCAAAACACACAAATTCAAATTTTTGATTTATTTAGATACAAGAATCATATATTTACTTTAATATACCCAACTTTATATAAGTACTAAGGCATAGATGTACACGCTTCGAGATCTTATACCGCTGCAGACGACATATCAAGTGCTTAGGACCTGCCAACTTCCCATTGTAGATTGCCACTCCTAACACCCTCTCTCTCCTTACTTGATTTTTTGAATCTTGGTATGGGGTTGCCCTTCAAGGGTCCATATCACCTGGAAGGGTAGTCACACTATTTTCCCCATATCGTAGCATGGAGGACTTATTTTCCCCATATCGTAGCATGGAGGACTTAGGTCTATGATCATATTTTTGTCCTAATGATCCACTGACCCAAGTTTTATTGATTAAGCCTTTAGACCCATACTAGAGTTAGTGTAACTATGTTAGTGCCTTATTAGTGATCTTCAACTAAGGTATTATCTGGGTCTACCAATACTTTGGATTCTGGACCAGGTGTCTTAGATCATGCTCCAGCTGATGGTAATGCTTCCCGTACCATCTACCACTAGACCTTCCAACCCCAAGGACCAACTCTCTAGTCTTGAGTTAGTTGACAATTTCACAACTGGTTTATGATTCACAAGAACCCTCACATACTATTTCGTATGACAACCAATAATGATGTCTCATATCATCGTTCGTTACTCTCGATAGCATGGGATCCACTGATTCTACTAGATAACAATTATCCCCGATTCACAGCAGTCACCTTTGTGAACTACTGGAGTTGGGTGAAAATATATCATTCTCGATAACCTTGGTTAAACCATCAATAGGATAGATTCAAATAATTTCGATGATATCCTTCTCAATATCATTATATCATTTTCTTGATATCATCATACCATTTTTGGTGGTTTATTGAAGTGATTCAGAAGTTTTTATATGTTTGATGTGAGGACTCCATTGATTATAATACCTTTAATTAACTAGAGATACTCAAGATATAAAACATTTGAGGGTGGAGGGTGGGGAGAGTTAACAACTAACTCTCCCCACCCTCCACCCTCAAATGACGAGGGTGGTGGGTGGGGAGAGTTAACAACTGCAGCAGCTCAAATGAGGGTGGAGGGTGGGGAGAGTTAACAACTGCAGCAGCCTCCACCCTCAAATGAGGGTGGAGGGTGGGGAGAGTTAACAACTGCAGCAACTGGGGAGAGTTAACAACTGCAACAGCTCAAATGAGGGTGGAGGGTGGGGAGAGTTAACAACTGCAGTAGCCTCCACCCTCAAATGAGGGTGGAGGGTGGGGAGAGTTAACAACTGCAGTAGCCTCCACCCTCAAATGAGGGTGGAGGGTGGGGAGAGTTAACAACTGCGGTAGCGATTCTTGCGATTGTTAACTCTCCCCACCCTCCACCCTCATTTGAGGGTTGAGGCTGCTGCAGTTGTTAACTCTCCCTACCCTCCACCCTCATTGGCACCCTCAAATGAGGGTGGAGGGTAGGGAGAGTTAACAAACCCTCCACCCTCTGTTGCAGTTGTTAACTCTCCCCACCCTCCACCCTCGTCATTTGAGGGTGGAGGGTGGGGAGAGTTAACAACTACAGCAGAGGGTGGAGGGTTTGTTAACTCTCCCTACCCTCCACCCTCATTTGAGGGTGGCTACTGTAGTTGTTAACTCTCCACACCCTCCACCCTCAAATGAGGGTGGAGGGTTTGTTAACTCTCCCCACCCTCCACCCTCAAATGAGGGTGGAGGGTTTGTTAACTCCCCACCCTCCACCCTCAAATGAGGGTGGAGGGGCTGCTGCAGTTGTTAACTCTCCCCACCCTCCACCCTCATTTGTTAACTCTCCCTACCCTCCACCCTCATTTGAGGGTGGCTACTGTAGTTGTTAACTCTCCCCACCCTCAAATGAGGGTGGAGGGTTGGAGGGTGGGGAGAGTTAACAAACCCTCCACCCTCATTTGAGGGTTGAGGGTGGGGAGAGTTAACAACTGCAGTAGCCACCCTCAAATGAGGGTGGAGGGTTTGTTAAAGTTAACAACTGCAGTAGCCACCCTCAAATGAGGGTGGAGGGTTTGTTAAGATTTAACAAACCCTCCACCCTCATTTGAGGGTGGCTACTGCAGTTGTTAACTCTCCCCACCCTCATTTGAGGGTGGAGGGTGGGGAGAGATAACAAGCTGCGGTAGCCACCCTCATTTGAGGGTGGCTACTGCGGTTGTTATCTCTCCCCACCCTCAACCCTCAAATGAGGGTGGAGGGTTTGTTAACTCTCCCCACCCTCCACCCTCAAATGAGGGTGGAGGGTTTGTTAACTCTCCCCACCCTCATTTGAGGGTGGAGGGTGGGGAGAGTTAACAACTGCAGCAGCCCCACCAAATGAGGGTGGAGGGTGGGGAGAGTTACTGCTACAGTTGTTAACTCTCCCCACCCTCCACCCTCATTTGGTGGGGCTGCTGCAGTTGTTAACTCCCCACCCTCATTTGAGGGTGGAGGGTGGGGAGAGTTAACAACTGCAGCAGCCCCACCAAATGAGGGTGGAGGGTGGGGAGAGTGTAGCAGTAACTCTCCCCACCCTCCACCCTCATTTGGTGGGGAGAGTTAACAACTACAGCAGCGGGGAAAGTTAACAACTGCAACAGCCCTCCACCCTCATTTGGTGGGGAGAGTTAACAACTGCAGCAGCGGGGAGAGTTAACAACTGCAACAGCTACTACTACAGTTGTTAACTCTCCCCACCAAATGAGGGTGGAGGGTGGGGAGAGTTAACAACTGTAGCAGTAACTCTCCCCACCCTCCATGCTGCTGCTGCAGTTGTTAACTCTCCCCACCAAATGAGGGTGGAGGGTGGGGGAGAGTTAACAAGCGTAGCGATAACTCTCCCCACCCTCCACCCTCATTTGGTGGGGAGAGTTAACAACTGCAGCAGCCCTCCACCCTCATTTGGTGGGGAGAGTTAACAACTACAGTAGCTCAACCCTCATTTGAGGGTGGAGGGTGGGGAGAGTTAACAACTGCAGCAGCCCTCCACCCTCATTTGGTGGGGAGAGTTAACAACTGCAGCAGTGGAGGGTGGGGAGAGTTAACAACTGTAGCAGCCCTCCACCCTCATTTGGTGGGGAGAGTTAACAACTGCAGCAGCAGCTGCTATAGTTGTTAACTCTCCCCACCCTCCACCCTCAACCCTCATTTGAGGGTGGAGGGTGGGGAGAGTTAACAACTGCAGCAGAGGGTGGGGAGAGTTAACAACTGCAGCAGCAACCCTCATTTGAGGGTGGAGGGTGGGGAGAGTTAACAACTACAGCAGAGGGTGGGGAGAGTTAACAACTGCAGCAGCTGCTGCTGCAATTGTTAACTCTCCCCGATTTGAGGGTGGAGGGTGGGGAGAGTTAACAACTACAGCAGCCTCATTTGAGGGTGGAGGGTGGGGAGAGTTAACAACTACAGCAGCCTCATTTGAGGGTGGAGGGTGGGGAGAGTTAACAACTGCAGCAGCTGCAGTTGTTAACTCTCCTCGATTTGAGGGTGGAGGGTGGGGAGAGTTAACAACTACAGCAGCCTCATTTGAGGGTGGAGGGTGGGGAGAGTTAACAAGCTGCAGCAGCCTACTGCTGCGGTTGTTAACTCTCCCCGATTTGAGGTGGAGGGTGGGGAGAGTTAACAAGCTGCGGCGAGTGTTGTAGTTGTTAACTCTCCCCACCCTCCAGCTGTAGTTGTTAACTCTCTCCACCCTCCACCCTCATTGCAGCTGCTGTAGTTGTTAACTCTCCCCACCCTCCAGCTGTAGTTGTTAACTCTCCCCACCCTCCACCCTCATTTTGTGGGGAGAGTTAACAAGCTGCAGCGGTTACTCTGTAGTTGTTAACTCTCCCCACAAAATGAGGGTGGAGGGTGGGGAGAGTTAACAACTGTAGCTGGAGGGTGGGGAGAGTTAACAAGTACAACAGCTGCTCATTTGAGGGTGGAGGGTGGGGAGAGTTAACAACTGTAGCAGTCTGCTGCTGCGGTTTTTAAGTCTCCACGATTTGAGGGTGGAGGGTGGGGAGAGTTAACAAGCTGCAGCAATAGCTGATGTAGTTGTTAACTCTCCCCACCCTCCGGCTATAGTTGTTAACTCTCCCCACCCTCCACCCTCATTTTGTGGGGAGAGTTAACAAGCTGCGGCGGCCTGTCGTAGTTGTTAACTCTCCCCACAAAATGAGGGTGGAGGGTGGGGAGAGTTAACAACTGCAGCTGGAGGGTGGGGAGAGTTAACAACTACAACAGCTGCTGCTACAGTTGTTAACTCTCCCCACCCTCCACCCTCAAATTGGGGAGAGTTAACAACTGCAGCAGTAGCTATTGCAGTTGTTAACTCTCCCCAATTTGAGGGTGGATGCAGTTGTTAACTCTCCCCACCCTCCACCCTCAAATCAGGGAGAGTTAACAACTGCGGCGACGAGTGCTGCAGTTGTTAACTCTCCCCATTTTGATGGTGGAGGGTGGGGAGAGTTAACAACTGCAGCAGTTTGAGGGTGGAGGGTGGGGAGAGTTAACAACTGTAGTAGCCTCCACCCTCATTTGAGGTTGGAGGGTGGGGAGAGTTAACAACTGTAGCAGCAAATGAGGGTGGAGGGTGGAGAGAGTTAAAAACTACAGCAACAAATGAGGGTGGAGGGTGGGGAGAGTTAACAACTACAGCAACAGCTGCTGCAGTTGTTAACTCACCCCACCCTCCACCCTCATTTGCTATTGTAGTTGTTAACTCTCCCCACCCTCCACCCTCCAATTGAGGGTGCAGCTGCTGCAGTTGTTAACTCTCCCCACCCTCCACCCTCATTTTTTGTTGTAGTTGTTAACTCTCCCCACCCTCCACCCTCCAATTGAGGGTGGGTAGCAATAACAACTACTGCAGTGTGGGTGGAGGTGGGTAGCAATAACAACTGCTGCAGTGCAGTTGCTGCTGTTGTAGTTGTTAACTCTCCCCACCCTCGCAGCAGTTGTTATTGCTGCCCACCCTCCAATTGAGGGTGGGCAGCAATAACTGCTGCGAGGGTGGGGAGAGTTAACAACTGCTATAGCAGCAACTGCACTACAGCAGTTGTTATTACTGCCCACCCTCAATTGGAGGGTGGGTAGCAATAACAACTGCTGCGGTGCGATTCTTTGTTGCTTGTAGTTTTTAACTCTCCCCACCCTCGTAGCAGTTGTTATTGCTGCCCACCCTCATTGGAGGGTGGGTAGCAATAACAATGCCTACGAGGGTGGGGAGAGTTAACAACTACAGCAGCGGCATCGCACCGCTGCGGCGATTGTGTGCTGCCCACCCTCCAGGGTGGGGAGAGTTAACAACTGCTGTAGCAGCAACTGCACTGCAGCAGTTATTGCTACCCACCCTCCACCCTCCAAATGAGGGTGGAGGGTGGGGAGATTTAACAACTGCTGCAGCAGTTATTGCTACCCACCCTCCACCCTCCAATTAAGGGTGGAGGGTGGGCAGCAATAATAACTGCTGCAGTGCAGTTGCTGCTGCAGTAGTTGTTAACTCCCCACCCTCCACCCTCAAATTGAGGGTGGAGGGTGGGCAGCAATAATAACTGCTTGCAGATGCGATTCTTGCTTGTAGCGATTGTTAACTCTCCCCATAATTGACGGTGGAGGGTGGGCAGCAATAATAACTGCTGCAGTGCAGTTGCTGCTGTAGCAGTTGTTAACTCTCCCCACCCTCCACCCTTAAATGAGGGTGGAGGGTGGGGAGAGTTAACAACTGCAGCAGCAGCTGCAGCAGTTGTTATTGTTGCCGACCCTCCACCCTCCAATTCCACCCTCAAATGAGGGTGGAGGTTGGGGAGAGTTAACAACTGCAGCAGCAGTTGTAGTAGTTGTTATTGCTGCCCACCCTCCACCCTCCAATTGAGGGTGGAGGGTGGACAACAATAACAACTACTGTAGTGTGGGTGGAGGGTGGGCAGCAATAACAACTACTGCACATTTGAGGGTGGAGGGTGGGGAGAGTTAACAACTGCAGCAGCAGCTGTAGTAGTTGTTATTGCTTCCCACCCTCCACCCTCCAATTGAGGATGGAGGGTGGGCAACAATAACAACTACTGCAGTGTGGGTGGAGGGTGGGCAGCAATAACAACTGCTGCAGTGGAGGGTGGAGGGTGGGCAACAATAACAACTACTGCAGTGTGGGTGGAGGGTGGGTAGCAATAACAACTGTTGCACACTACATCAGTTGTTATTGTTGCCCACCCTCAAGTGTGCAGCAGTTGTTATTGCTGCCCACCCTCCACCCACAAATGGTGGAGGGTGGGCAACAATAACAATTGCTGCACACTACACCCTCATTTGAGGGTGGAGGGTGGGGAGAGTTAACAACTGTAGCAGCAGCAACTGCACTACAGCAGTTGTTATTACTGCCCACCCTCCACCCTCAATTTGAGAGTTAAGCAGCTTGTTAACAACTATAGCAGCTGCACCCTCATTTAAGGGTGGAGGGTGGAGAGAGTTAACAACTACAACAGTTGTTGAGGGTGGAGGGTGGGGAGAGTTAACAACTGCAGCAGCAGCCACCCTCAAATGAGGGTGGAGGGTGGGGAGAGTTAACAACTACAGCAGCAACGAGGGTGGAGGGTGGGGAGAGTTAACAAGCTGCAGTTGAGGGTGGAGGGTGGGGAGAGTTAACAACTATAGCAGCTGCTACTACAGTTGTTAACTCTGCTGCAGTTGTTAACTCTCCCCACCCTCCACCCTCAACTGCAGTTGTTAACTCTCCCTACCCTCCACCCTCGCTACTGCTGCAGTTGTTAACTCTCCCCACCCTCCACCCTCATTTGAGGGTGGGCAGAGTTAAAAACTGCAGTAGCAGCTGCTGCAGTTGTTAACTCTCCCCACCCTCCACCCTCAAGCTGTAGTTGTTAACTCCCCACCCTCCACCCTCAACTGTAGTTGTTAACTCTCCCTACCCTCCACCCTCACTGCTGCTGCAGTTGTTAACTCTCCCCACCCTCGACCCTCAACAACTGCTGCAGTTGTTAACTCTCCCCACCCTCCGCTGTAGTTGTTAACTCTACTGCAGTTGTTAACTCTCCCCACCCTCCACCCTCAATGCTGTAGTTGTTAACTCTACTGCAGTTGTTAACTCTGCTGCAGTTGTTAACTCTCCCCACCCTCCACCCTCAAATGAGGGTGGGGAGAGTTAACAACTGCAACAGAGGGTGGGGAGAGTTAACAACTGCAACAGAGGGTGGGGAGAGTTAACAACTGCAATAGCCACCCTCAAATGAGGGTGGAGGGTGGGGAGAGTTAACAAACCCTCCACCCTCATTTGAGGGTGGAGGGTTTGTTAACTCTCCCCACCCTCCACCCTCATTTGAGGGTGGCTGCTATAGTTGTTAACTCTCCCACCCTCAAATGAGGGTGGAGGGTTTTTTAACTCTCCCTACCCTCCACCATCATTTGAGGGTGGAGGGTGGGGAGAGTTAACAACTGCAGCAGCCATCATTTGAGGGTGGAGGGTGGGGAGAGTTAACAACTGTAGCAGCTGCACCATCATTTGAGGGTGGAGGGTGGGGAGAGTTAACAAGTCGTAGCGACCATCATTTGAGGGGTGGAGGGTGGGGAGAGTTAACAAGCTGCAGCATGCTCTGCCGATTCTTTGCGGTTGTTAACTCTCTCCATAAAATGAGGGTGGAGGGTGGGGAGAGTTAACAACTGCAGCAGTAACTCTCCCCACCCTCCACCCTCATTTTGTAGGGAGAGTTAACAGCTGCAGCAACTGCAGCAGCTGCTGCAGTTGTTAACTCTGCCCACCCTCCACCCTCAAATGATGGCTGCTACAGTTGTTAACTCTCCCCACCCTCCACCCTCAAATGATGGTGCAGCTGCTACAGTTGTTAACTCTCCCCACCCTCCACCCTCAAATGATGGCTGCTGCAGTTGTTAACTCTCCCCACCCTCCACCCTCATTTTGTAGGGAGAGTTAACAACTGCAGTAGATGGTGGGGAGAGTTAACAACTGTAGCAGTAACTCTCCCCACCCTCCACCCTCATTTGGTGGGAAGAGTTAACAACTGCAGCAGCAGCTGCTATAGTTGTTAACTCTCCCCACCCTCCACCCTCAACCCTCATTTGAGGGTGGGGAGAGTTAACAAGCTGCGGCGAGTGCACTCTGCGGTTGTTAACTCTCCCCACCAAATGAGGGTGGAGGGTGGGGAGAGTTAACAACTGTAGCTGGAGGGTGGGGAGAGTTAACAACTACAGCAGATGCTACTGCAGTTGTTAACTCTCCCCACCCTCGCTGCTACTATTTGAGGGTGGAGGGTGGGGAGAGTTAACAACTGTAGCAGTTTGAGGGTGGAGGGTGGGGAGAGTTAACAACTGTAGCAGCCTCCACCCTCATTTGAGGATGGAGGGTGAGGAGAGTTAACAACTGTAGCAGAAAATGAGGGTGGAGGGTGGGGAGAGTTAACAATTGCAACAGCAAATGAGGGTGGGGAGAGTTAACAAGCTGCGGCGAGCCTCTGCGATTGTTAACTCTCCCCACCCTCCACCCTCATTCTTTGTTATAGTTGTTAACTCTGCTACAGTTTTTAACTCTCCCCACCCTCCACCCTCATTTGCTGCTATAGTTATTAACTCTCTCCACCCTCCACCCTCCAATTGAGGGTGCAGCTATTGTAGTTGTTAACTCTACCCACCCTCCACCCTCATTTGTTGCTGCAGTTGTTAACTCTCCCCAGGGTGGGTAGCAATAACAACTGCTGCTGAGGGTGGAGGGTGGGCAACAATAACAACTATTGCATTGAGGGTGGGCAGCAATAACAACTACTGCACACTGCAGCAGTTGTTATTGATGCCCACCCTCCATTTGAGGGTGGAGGGTGGGGAGAGTTAACAACTGCAGCAGCAGCAACTGCACTGCGGTAGTTGTTATTGCTGCCCACCCTCCAATTGAGGGTGGAGGGTGGGCATCAATAACAACTACGCACCTGCAGCGAGTTGTTATTGATGCCCACCCTCCACCCTCAATTGGAGGGTGGGCAGCAATAACAACTCTTGCCGATGCGATTCTTGCTGCTTGCAGTTGTTAACTCTCCCCACCCTCCACCCTCAAATGGAGGGTGGATGGAGTTAACAACTGCAGTAGCTGCTGCTACAGTTGTTAACTCTCCCCACCCTCATTTGAGGGTGGGGAGAGTTAAAAACTATAGCAGTTGTTTGAGGGTGGAGGGTGGGGAGAGTTAACAACTGTAGCAGTCATTTGAGGGTGGAGGGTGGGGAGAGTTAACAAGCGTAGCGGTTGTTTGAGGGTGGAGGGTGGGAAGAGTTAACAAGCTGCGACGGCTGCTGCTGCGGTTGTTAACTCTTCCCACCCTCCACCCTCAAACAACTGCTACAGTTGTTAACTCTCCCCACCCTCCACCCTCAAATGACTGCTACAGTTGTTAACTCTCCCCTACCTGCTGCAGTTGTTAACTCTCCCCTGCTGTAGTTGTTAACTCTCCCCTACTGTAGTTGTTAACTCTCCCCACCCTCCACCCTCAAAATGAGGGCTACTGCTGCAGTTGTTAACTCTCCCCTGCTGTAGTTGTTAACTCTCCCCTACTGTAGTTGTTAACTCTCCCCACCCTCCACCCTCAAAATGAGGGTGGAGGCTGCTGCAGTTGTTAACTCTCCCCGCAGCTGCTGCAGTTGTTAACTCTCCCTGCAGCTGCTGTAGTTGTTAACTCTCCCCACCCTCCACCCTCATGGGTGGGGATAGTTAACAACTGTAGCAGCACCCACCCTCCACCCTCAAAATTAGGGTGGAGGGTGGGGAGAGTTAACAACTGTAGCAGCAGCTACTGCAGTTGTTAACTCTCCATAGCTGTTACAGTTGTTAACTCGTGGAGGGTGGGGAGAGTTAACAACTGTAGCAGCATTTTGAGGGTGGAGGGTGGGGAGAGTTAACAACTGTAGCAGCAGCCCTCAATGAGGGTGGAGGGTGGGGAGAGTTAACAACTGCAACAGCAGAGTTAACTCAGCTGCTGTAGTTGTTAACTCTCCCCACCCTCCACCCTCATTGGATGGTGGGGAGAGTTAACAACTGCAGCAGCAGCGTTAACTCTCCCCACCCTCCACCCTCATTGAGGGTGGGGAGAGTTAACGCTGAGGGTGGAGGGTGGGGAGAGTTAACGCCGAGGGGTGGAGGGTGGGGAGAGTTAACAATTGCTGCAGCAGTGTTAACTCTCCCCACCCTCCACCCTCGGCGTTAACTCTCCCCACCCTCCACCCTCATTGCTACAGCAGCGTTAACTCTCCCCACCCTCCACCCTGTTAACTCTCCCCACCCTCCACCTTCAAAATGAGGGTGGAGGGTGGGGAGAGTTAACAAGCTGCAGCAGACGACCCTCAATGAGGGTGGAGGGTGGGGAGAGTTAACAACTACAGATTTTGAGGGTGGAGGGTGGGGAGAGTTAACAACTGCCTCCACCCTCAAAATGAGGGGTGGAGGGTGGGGAGAGTTAACAAGCAGTAGCGGTAGCCCTCAATGAGGGTGGAGGGTGGGGAGAGTTAACAAGCTGCAGATTTTGAGGGTGGAGGGTGGGGAGAGTTAATAGGCGCTACGATTGTTAACTCTCCCCACCCTCCACCCTCATTGAGGCTGCTGCTGCAGTTGTTAACTCCCCACCCTCCACCCTCATTGAGGGCTGCTGCTGCGATTGTTAACTCCCCACCCTCCACCCTCAAAATGAGGGTGGAGGGTGGGGAGTTAACAACTGCAGCAGCAGCCCTCAATGAGGGTGGAGGGTGGGGAGAGTTAACAAGCTGCAGATTTTGAGGGTGGAGGGTGGGGAGAGTTAGCAATTGCTGCGATTGTTAACTCTCCCCACCCTCCACCCTCAGCCTGCTGAGTTGTTAACTCCCCACCCTCCACCCTCAAAATCTATAGTTGTTAACTCTCCCCACCCTCCACCTTCAAAATCTGCATTTGTTAACTCTCCCCACCCTCCACCCTCATTTTGAGGGTGGAGGGTGGGGAGAGTTAACAACTGCAATAGCAGCCCTCACCCCACCCTCCACCCTCAAAATCTACAGTTGTTAACTGGGTGGAGGGTGGGGAGAGTTAACAACTGCAGTAGCAGCCCTCACCCCACCCTCCACCCTTAAAATTTGCAGTTGTTAACTCTCCCCACCCTCCACCCTCATTTTGAGGGTGGGGAGAGTTAAAAAATGCAGCAGCAGCCCTCACCCCACCTTTTGAGGGTGGAGGGTGGGGAGAGTTAACAAATGCAACAGCAGCCCTCACCCCACCCTCCACCCTCATTTTCTTTTGAGGGTGGAGGGTGGGGAGAGTTAACAAATGCAGCAGCAGCCCTCACCCCACCCTCCACCCTCATTTTGAGGGTGGAGGGTGGGGGTGAGGAGGGTGGGAGGGTGGGGAGAGTTAACAAATGCAGCAGCAGCCCTCACCCCACCCTCCACCCTCATTTTGAGGGTGGAGGGTGGGGTGAGGGCTGCTGCTGCATTTGTTAACTCTCCCCACCCTCCACCCTCCTCACCCTCCACCCTCAAAATGAGGGTGGAGGGTGGGGAGAGTTAACAACTATAGATTTTGAGGGTGGAGGGTGGGGTGAGGGCTGCTGCTACAGTTGTTAACTCTCCCCACCCTCCACCTAAGACCCTCAAAATGAGGGTGGAGGGTGGGAAGAGTTAACAACTATAGATTTTGAGGGTGGAGGGTGGGGTGAGGGCTGCTGCTGCAGTTGTTAACTCTCCCCACCCTCCACCTGTGGAGGGTGGGAAGAGTTAACAACTATAGATTTTGAGGGTGGAGGGTGGGGTGAGGGCTGCTGCTGCAGTTGTTAACTCTCCCCACCCTCCACCCGAGGGTGGAGGGTGGGGAGAGTTAACAACTATAGATTTTGAGGGTGGAGGGGTGGGGTGAGGGCTCTCTGCTGTAGTTGTTAACTCTCCCCACCCTCCACCCTCAAAATTTGTAGTTGTTAACTCTCCCTGCAGCAGCATCCCTTAATGAGGGTGGAGGGTGGGGAGAGTTAACAACTACATATTTTGAGGGTGGAGTGTGGGGGGAGTTAACAACTGCAACAGCAGTGTTAACTCTCCCCACCCTCCACCCTCATTTGAGGGTGGAGGGTGGAGAGAGTTAACAACTACAGCAGAAGCGTTAACTATCCCCACCTAAATGAGGGTGGAGGGTGGGGAGAGTTAACAACTGCAGTAGCAGCGTTAACTCTCCCCACCCTCCACCCTCAAATGAGGGTGATTTGAGGGTGGAGGGTGGGGAGAGTTAACAACTACAGCAAGAGAGTTAACAACTACAACAGCAGCATGAGGGTGGAGGGTGGGGAGAGTTAACAACTGCAGCAAGAGAGTTAATTGCAGCAGCAGCATGAGGGTGGAGGGTGGGGAGAGTTAACGCTGCTGCGACAACGTTAACTCTCCCCACCCTCCACCCTCATTTGAGGATTTGAGGGTGGAGGGTGGGGAGAGTTAACGTTGCTGCTGCAGTTGTTAACTCCCCACCCTCCACCCTCATTTGAGGGTGGTGGGTGGAGAGAGTTAACAACTGCAGCAGGAGAGTTAACAATTACAGCAGCAGCATGAGGGTGGAGGGTGGGGAGAGTTAACAACTGCAGTAGGAGAGTTAACTGTAGCAGCAGCATGAGGATGGAGGGTGGGGAGAGTTAACAACTACAGCAACTCTCCCGTTGCTGCTGCAGTTGTTAACTCTCCCCACCCTCCACCCTCATTTGAGGGTGGAGGGTGGGGAGAGTTAACAACTGCAGCAGGAGAGTTAACAACTGCAGCAACAGCATGAGGGTGGAGGGTGGGGAGAGTTAACAACTGTAGCAACTCCACCCTCACTCCACCCTCACTCCACCCTCATTTGAGAGTGGAGGGTGGGGAGAGTTAAGTAGCTGCTACAGTTGTTAACTCTCCCCACCCTCTGCTGCTGCAGTTGTTAACTCTCCCCATCGTCCACCCTCATTTGAGGGTGGAGGGTGGGGAGAGTTAAGCAGCTTGTTAACTCTCCCCACCCTCCACCATTTGAGGGTGGAGGGTGGGGAGAGTTAAGCAGCCACCCTCATTTGATGGTGGAGGGTGGGGAGAGTTAAGCAGCTTGTTAACTCTCCCCACCCTCCACCACCCTCCACCATTTGAGGGTGGAGGGTGGGGAGAGATGGCAGTTGCTTGCGGTTGTTAGCGGCCTACTGCGGTTTTTAGCGATTGCGGTGCTTAACTCTCCCCACCCTCCATCCTCACTTAAGCAGCTGCTTAACTCTCCCCACCCTCCACCCTCACTCCACCCTCATTTGAGGGTGGAGGGTGGGGAGAGTTAGCGTGCTGCTTAACAACTGCAACAATTGCTTAACAAGCTGCAGCGATTGCTTAACTCTCCCCACCCTCCACCCTCATTTACGAGAGTTAAGCAGCTACTGTAGTTGTTAAGCAGCTGCTTAAATCTCCCCACCCTCGTGGGGAGAGTTAACGGCGCTTAACAACTACGGTAGGCTGCTAACTCTCGTAAATGAGGGTGGAGGGTGGGGAGAGTTAAGCAGCTGCCTGCGATTGTTAGCGATGCATTGCGATTGTTAGCAGTGCTTAACTCTCCCCACCCTCCACCCTCAAATGAGGGTGGAGTGAGGGTGGAGGGTGGGGAGAGTTGAGCACTGCTAAGTGAGGATGGAGGGTGGGGAGAGTTAGCAGTGCACGTAGCATTACAGCTTAACAAGCTGCAGCGAGTCGCTTAACTCTCCCCACCCTCCACCCTCATTTACGAGAGTTAGCGACTCATCGTAGTTGTTAGCGGTTGCTAAATCTCCCCCCCCTCGTGGGGAGAGTTAAGCAGCTGCTTAACAACTGCAACAGCTGCTTAAATCTCCCCATGGGAGTTAAGTAGTCGCTACAATTGTTAGCGGTGCGCAAATCTCCCCACCCTCGTGGGGAGATTTAGCGGTGCAACAACTGCTGTAGTAGGCGCTAACTCTCCCCACCCTCGTGGGGAGAGTTAAGTAGCTGCTTAACAACTTCAACAGCTGCTTAAATCTCCCCATGAGAGTTAAGCGATTGCTTGCGGTTGTTAGCGAGTGCTTAAATCTCCCCACGAGGGTGGGGAGATTTAAGCAGCTGCTTAACAACTGCAGCAGCTGCTTAACTCTCCCCACCCTAAGCAGCTGCTTAAATCTCCCCACGAGGGTGGGGAGATTTAGCGAGCTGCTAACTAGCTGCAGGCAGTGCTTAACTCTCCCCACCCTCATTTGAGGGTGGAGGGTGGGGAGAGTTAAGCGGTCGCTGCGTGTGCTGATGTGCTTAAATCTCCCCACCTCGTGGGGAGATCTAAGCACGCTAACAACTGCAGCAGCTGCTTAACTCTCCCCACCCTCCACCCTCATTGTGGGGAGATTTAAGCAGCTGCTTAACAACTGCAGCAGCTGCTTAACAACTGCAGCAACTGCTTAACTCTCCCCACCCTCCACCCTCAAATGAGGGTGGGGAGAGTTAAGCAGCTGCTGCAGTTGTTAAGCAGCTGCTTAAATCTCCCCACCAAATGAGGGTGGAGTGAGGGTGGAGGGTGGGGAGAGTTAAGTAGCTGCTGCAGTTGTTAAGCAGCTGCTGCAGTTGTTAAGCAGCTGCTTAACTCTCCCCACCGTCCACCCTCACTCCACCCTCATTTGAGGGTGGAGGGTGGGGAGATTTAAGCAGCTGCTTAACAACTGCAGCAGCTGCTTAACTCTCCCCACCCTCCACCCTCAAATGAGGGTGGAGTGAGGGTGGGGGGTGGGGAGAGTTAGCAGTTGCTGCCGCTTAACAAGCTGCGATGGTCGCTTAACTCTCCCCACCCTCCACCATCACTCCACCCTCATTTGAGGGTGGAGGGTGGGGAGAGTTAAGCAGTTGCTTAACAACTGTAGCAGCTGCTTAACTCTCCCCACCCTCAAATGAGGGTGGAGTGAGGGTGGAGGGTGGGGAGAGTTAAGCGGCCTCTTGCGGTTGTTAGCGGCGAGCAGTCGCTAACTCTCCCCACCCCCCACCCTCACTCCACCCTCATTTGTGGGTGGGGAGAGTTAAGCATTGCTACGGTTGTTAAGCAATCGCTAACTCTCCCCACCCTCCACCCTCAAATGAGGGTGGAGTGAGGGTGGGGGGTGGGGAGAGTTAAGCAGCTGCTGCAGTTGTTATGAGGGTGGAGTGAGGGTGGAGGGTGGGGAGAGTTAGCGGTGCAGTCGCTAACAGCTACAGCAGTTGCTAACTCTCCCCACCCTCCACCCTCAAATGACTCCACCCTCATTTGAGGGTGGAGGGTGGGGAGAGTTAAGCAGCTGCTTACAAATGAGGGTGGAGTGAGGGTGGGGAGAGTTGAGGGTGGAGGGTGGGGAGAGTTGAGCTTAACAACTGCAACAGCTGCTTAACTCTCCCCACCCTCCACCCTCACTCCACCCTCATTTGAAGGTGGAGGGTGGAGAGAGTTAGCGACTGCTTGTAGTTGTTAAGCGGTGCTTAACTCTCCCCACCCTCCACCCTCAAATGAGCAGCGGTTGATTAACTCTCCCCACCCTCACTCCACCCTCATTTGAGGGTGGAGGGTGGGGAGAGTTAAGCAGCTGCTTAACAAGCTAAGCAAGCTGCTTAACTCTCCCCACCTTCCACCCTCAAATGAGGGTGGAGTGAGGGTGGAGGGTGGGGAGAGTTAAGCAGCTGCTGCAGTTGTTAAGCAACTGCTTAACTCTCCCCACCCTCCACCCTCTTAAGCAGCTGCTTAACTCTCCCCACCCTCCACCCTCAAATGAGGGTGGAGTGAGGGTGGAGGGTGGGGAGAGTTAAGCGGCTGATTGCGGTTGTTAAGCAAGCGCTTAACTCTCCCCACCCTCCACCCTCAAATCATTTGAGGGTGGAGGGTGAGGAGAGTTAGCGGTTGCTTAACAACTGCAACAGCTGCTTAACTCTCCCCACCCTCCACCCTCAAATGAGGGTGGAGTGAGGGGTGGAGGGTGGGGAGAGTTAAGCGAGCTGCAATCGCTTAAAAGCTGTAGTAGTCGCTAACTCTCTCCACCCTCCACCCTCAAATGACTCCACCCTCATTTGAGGGTGGAGGGTGGGGAGAGTTAGCGACTGCTACAAATGAGGGTGGAGTGAGGGTGGGGAGAGTTGAGGGTGGAGGGTGGGGAGAGTTGAGCTTAACAAGCGCAGCAGTGCTTAACTCTCCCCACCCTCCACCCTCACTCCACCCTCATTTGAGGGTGGAGGGTGGGGAGAGTTAGCGGTGCTTAACAACTGCAGCAGCTGCTTAACTCTCCCCACCCTCCACCCTCAAATGAGCAACGGCTGCTTAACTCTCCCCACCCTCCACCCTCACTCCACCCTCATTTGAGGGTGGAGGGTGGGGAGAGTTAGCAGTTGCTTAACAGCTGCGACGGTACTGTAACTCTCCCCACCCTCCACCCTGCTCATTTGAGGGTGGAGGGTGGGGAGAGTTAAGCAGCTGCTGCAGTTGTTTAGCAGCTGGTGGAGGGTGGGGAGAGTTAAGCAGCTGCTGCAGTTGTTAAGCAGAGTTAAGCAGCTGCTATAGTTGTTAAGCAGCTGCACATTTGAGGGTGGAGGGTGGGGAGAGTTAAGCAGCTGCTACAGTTGTTAAGCAGCTGAGGGTGGGGAGAGTTAAGCAGCTGTTGCAGTTGTTTAGCAGCTGGTGGAGGGTGGGGAGAGTTAAGCAGTTCTTGCGATTGTTAAGCGAGTTAGCGAGCTGCTACGGTTGTTAGCATGTGCACATTTGAGGGTGGAGGGTGGGGAGAGTTAAGCAGTCGCTGCGATTGTTAAGCAGTGCAGTGCTTAACAATCTGCAGCAGTCGCTAACTCTCCCCACCCTCCACCCTCAAATGTGCAGTGCTAACAACTACGGCAGACTGCTAACTCTCCCCACCCTCCACCCTCATGCAGTCGCTAACTCTCCCCACCCTCCACCCTCATGCATATGCTTAACAACTGCGAGCAGTCGCTAACTCTCCCCACCCTCCACCCTCAAATGTGCAGCTGCTTAACAACTACAGCAGCTGCTTAACTCTCCCCACCCTCCACCCTCAAATGAGGGTGTAGCTGCTTAACAACTGCAACAGCTGCTTAACTCTCCCCACCCTCCACCCTCAAATGTGCAATTGCTTAACAACTGCAGCAGCTGCTAACTCTCTCCACCCTCACTCCATCGAGAGTTAACAACTACGACGAGAGGGTGGGGAGAGTTAACAACTGCGGCACTGCTAACTCTCCCCACCCTCGTTGTCTGTAGTTGTTAACTCTCCCCACCCTCCACCCTCATGCAGCTGCTTAACAACTGCAGCAGCTGCTTAACTCTCCCCACCCTCCACCCTCAAATGTGCAGCTGCTTAACAACTGCAGCAGTACGCTAACTCTCCCCACCCTCCACCCTCAAATGAGGGTGTAGCTGCTTAACAACTGCAACAGCTGCTTAACTCTCCCCACCCTCCACCCTCAAATGTGCAGCTGCTTAACAACTGCAGCAGCTGCTTAACTCTCTCCACCCTCACTCCATCGAGAGTTAACAACTACAGCAGCAGAGGGTGGGGAGAGTTAACAACTGCAGCAGCTGCTTAACTCTCCCCACCCTCTGTTGTTGTAGTTGTTAACTCTCCCCACCCTCCACCCTCAAATGAGGGTGGAGGGTGGGGAGAGTTAACAACTACGAGCGACGAGGGTGGGGAGAGTTAAAAGCTGCAGCCAGTCGCTAACTCTCCCCACCCTCTGTTGTTGTAGTTGTTAACTCCCCCACCCTCCACCCTCAAATGAGGGTGGAGGGTGGGGAGAGTTAACAACTACAGCAACAGAGGGTGGGGAGAGTTAAGCAGCTGCTGCAGTTGTTAACTCTCCCCACCCTCTGCTGTAGTTGTTAACTCTCCCCACCCTCCCGAGGGGTGGAGGGTGGGGAGAGTTAACAACTACGACGACGAGAGGGTGGGGAGAGTTAAGCAGCTCGCCGGAGTTGTTAACTCTCCCCACCCTCTCGCTGTCGTAGTTGTTAACTCTCCCCACCCTCCACCATTTGAGGGTGGAGGGAGGGTGGGGAGAGTTAACAACTACAGCAGCAGAGGGTGGGGAGAGTTAACAACTCCAGCAGCTGCTTAAGCAGCTTGTTAACTCTTCCCACCCTCCACCATTTGAGGGCGGAGAGTTAAGCAGCTTGTTAACTCTCCCCACCCTCCACCATTTGAGGGCCTCCACCATTTGAGGGCGGAGAGTTAAGCAGCTTGTTAACTCTCCCCACCCTCCACCATTTGAGGGTGGAGGAGGGTGGGGAGAGTTAACAACTACAGCAGCAGAGGGTGGGGAGAGTTAACAACTCCAGCAGCTGCTTAAGCAGCTTGTTAACTCTTCCCACCCTCCACCATTTGAGGGCGGAGAGTTAAGCAGCTTGTTAACTCTCCCCACCCTCCACCATTTGAGGGCCTCCACCATTTGAGGGCGGAGAGTTAAGCAGCTTGTTAACTCTCCCCACCCTCCACCATTTGAGGGTGGAGGCCCTCAAATGGTGGAGGGTGGGGAGAGTTAACAACTGCAGCAGCTGCAACTTTTTTTACAATCATGTATATATCTTTAATATTTAAAAATAATAGCTAAAAATATTAATTAAAAGAAATATTGATACTTATGGAAAAGAAGTAGAAGCTACTAGAATATGAAACTTAGTATGAAATTATTTATTCCATGCAAAAGTTCGTTCCTAATTTTGCCAATCACATCAGTTTACTTATCCGATTAGGTCCTTTTTGAACACTTGAGCATGTTTGATAGTCATAGGCCTTTTTCGAGTATTAAATTATACATTTGTTTATGGTTGAAAACACAAAAAAAAAATTCTATGATGTAGTACCCCGTAAGGTTTTAACTCAAGTTTGATAGACTATATTTGCTTTCAAAGTACCCCGTAAGGTTTTAACTCAAGTTTGATAGACTATATTTGCTTTCAAAGATAAATTTTAAGGAGTTTTAATGTTCACATAGTAAATATTTTAGTTTTGGATACAATTATTATCCAATAATCTCCTAAGTTATAGATATGTTGTTTACCTATCGTTGTTCAACAACTCAAAGTATATCTTTTAAAAAAAAAAACTAATAAAATAATTAAATTTTCAACTAAGTCCACCGAAAGGCTTTAACATAGAAGTCTAAAATAATCTATTAAAAGTCTTGTTCTAAACTAGTAAAAATCGAACCATATTTATACAACATGAGTTTATGTCCAATTGGTTAAGAAAGATGGACTTGCCTGAAACAGGGAGAACTTTGACGTTCGTGATGGAAATTACATACGCAGGTTTAATTTTTTTTTTGACCAAAATTTAAACCATAAATTGAAAGCTATTAAAGCATAGACTTGCACGGCCATTTAAACTTCTCTTCTATATGGAAACACGGGTTTTTATAAAT
The DNA here is from genome assembly GCA_028583015.1 of Wollemia nobilis. NCBI lineage: Eukaryota > Viridiplantae > Streptophyta > Pinopsida > Araucariales > Araucariaceae > Wollemia > Wollemia nobilis. Next base: position 4,015,405 of record JAQPPZ010002515.1, read on the forward strand.
GTCCCGTAGAGGATATTAATACAATGTATTAAACAAATATGTGGAAGCAATCAAAATAAACTTAAATGGTTTGGGTTCTCAATACGCCGCGCTATGATGGCGACCTTCATTGAGTTTATCACACAAATGGATAGTTCTAAGGTTTTATAAGCATTTATGCTATGCTAGGAAAAGTTGGCCTTTCCTTTAGATGAAGAGAAATATCATTGCCGTATCCATCTCAAGTAGAAAACTATAACAAACATTCATTTTCTGCTATTAAAGAATGCACAGGCTGGAAAATAATACTCGTAATACAAAAAAACGAATTACCTTTGACAAGACTTATACTATACTTGGCACGCGAATAGAGAAAAGGTGAGAGTATCAATTTTAGTGTCGACTTTGAAACATATATTACCCAAAACAACTACAAATGGTAGTATAATTATAGAACGTGATTCACATAAGGATTTTAGGCTATTTCATGATAGGTATTCGAGATCTAATTATATTCTTACATACTGGAGATTTACTAAGAATACATTAGATCATTCTACCGTTATAATTTCACTGCTACAGAGGACGTTTCAACAACTACCATAATTTGATTTTGATTTTCAGCAAACCAAGGAAAAATTAGATTTATTCATTTGAGGAAAGTAATTATCATTTCTCCTAGGGGACGTATTTTGATATAATATCACATTCTAATATCACATTCTAATTGACACCAAAAGAAATAAATAAATAAATAATCTAAAAGAAATTACATACGCTAATTTGTTCACCATAGATGATATTAAGAGTCAAAACTATACCCTATATTAACTTTTACTTGTTTTAAACAACAACAACGAACAGTTGAAAGTATCCAACCAGAAACAAAATATTCATATAACCAAAGACCATAGCATACCTAAATGATAATATTTCTCTAGGCAGACACAATATCTCATTAATTTAATTTATGAAATTTTTCCAACAGCTGGATTATTTCATCGTGCCATAAAGAGAAATCATAGACATCCTAAACTCCTATTATGCAAAGCAACAGTCTACCGTCTCTCAAATAAATGGGTACAGTACTTATTTTTGGAGATAAGGTTGGCACTCCTTAGCATGTTCATCTTCTGAAATTATTCTGGAATTTTTCACACAGAGCCACTGTTCGCTGATATGTCGTTCCTCAAAACTTCATGATACGACAGTGGTATGAAAACTTTAAGGGTCAACAGGGGATCAACATGGCCCTAATGCATGCACACTAATCTAAACAGGCAGCAATGTAGTGTAGATAATAACAAATGATTTTTTTTAAAAGAAAAAGACGAACCCCTCTCTTAATGGGTAAAACACAACCTCGACATCCAATATATATATATATATAAGAATCAAATATCTTAAAAGAATCCATTTCTATATCTCTTGCAACCCAATTATATATTTTTTCTTTTAATTGGAATCAACAGATTATATATATATTTCAGAAAAACCATTCATGTAAATATATCAACAATTGGATTCAACAGATTATTTATGACATTAAATTGTTGCATGTTAAAATATCAACAATTAGATTCAACAGAATATATATGCATTTCAGTATGACATCACGTCTTCATGTTAAATTATATAAGATACACAAGATATTGAGAGCGAAACACATTCAAACAGTTCAATTATTTTTTATCAGGTCTGGAATCTAACCTACAGTGGACTGAAGTGGAGACAGTCTAAACACACTGAAAAATAATAGAAAAGCACCACCCAATGACTTAAGCAGACTAAGACACCAACATCCGAATACCCAAAAATACATTTTGTTTTCTCTTTCAAAGGAAGTTGAAAGAAATATCACAATGACACATCAAACTATTACATGCAATATTATCATTTCATCTGATCGCCAAGTGGAGAGATCTTCAATCATCCGATCGTCGAGTGGAGAGATCTTCAATCATCCGTGGAAGGGAGTTTTCAATAATTATGAATGCTTAGATTTATCAATTTACATATTTTATTATATATTATTAATGATTATATATATATATATATATATATATATATATATATATATATATATATATTTTTTTTTTTATTATGTCTATGTGTAGCTAATAATAATATTGAAATTTAATATTTGCACATGTATTTATAAATATATATATATATATATATATATATATATATATATATATATATATATATATATATATATATATTTGTATTGTTATTATATATTTTATATTATATGTTATTATTTTTAAAAAATCACATATTGATTAAACAAGAACAACCTATACAGATTTATAAACAAATCAAAAATATACAGCAGACATAAAATCCTACATGAATTCCTATTTGTGGGCTTCCATGCATCCATGGTAGATGGTGCGTTAAGCACAACATCATATCCCACCTTACTTGACGCTTTCAACCACTTGTCTCCGTTAGAGGTGGGTGATCTTCTTGTCCAGGACACTTGTTACGGAACATAAACGTATACCTGTAATCACAAGCACTCCAAGCAGTATCAAATTCTTCTAACAAAATAGTAATCAAATAGTGGGGATATGACAAATATGACCTTCCATATTGCATATATGACAATATCTTTTCCTCCATTTAGGTTGAGATTGAGATGATGTAGCAATATTATTTGATACATTTTTATTTGATATCAGAACATTATTAGTCATTTCATCTCTGACTAGATTATCCACTTCACACTCTTGAAGAATGTTAGCTAATTCATCAAAGGATATGGTTTTATTTAGTACTAAAGGAGAAGTGACTAAATTTTTGAATGTTTTTGGGAGTGCTCTTAATGTAATTTAGACAAAAAAATTTAAAGAGCACTTATAAACAAAGGTTCATAAGGGAGTTACCTCTTAATTTATTTATCTCAGCATACAAGGCTACACCACATTTGAGTTCCAAGTCATTGTAGATGACACTCAGTGAACAAAAGTGGCCAACTCCCGTATTTTTTTGGGTTCATCTTACTAAACCTACATGTTTAGAAGGATGCCAAAAGTGGTTCCCCATATTTTCCATTCCATCATCGGCTAGGGACTATTAAACCATGGCATAGGGATCATCCTTTAAGGCCCATAACACTTAAAAGGGAATTCTTATTCCCTAACCTTTCTCTAAGTCTATCTCCTTTAGGTAGGTTAACCAAACATAGAGACTTAGTGCTTACTTACCACACCTTTGTGGGTTAACTAAGGTTATTATCACTTTGATGACAACTAACATGATATCTTGATCCTACGTTATTGAGGGATCACCACTACTACCTTGTGAATGGTCTTCCTAACCTTCATATGGGACACACCTAATACTACATGATCAAGGTGTGACGATTCACAAGTACCCTGACTATTGTATCCACACAACTCCTTCCAAGTTCATGATTTCTTAACTATTGTATTCTCGCAACTCCTCCTAGGTTTATGAGTTCCTAGTCATTGTATTCTTGCAACTCCTTCTAGGACTTATACCTACCTGGTTATTGCATTCACACAACTCCTCCCAGGATTGGGATTTATGATTTACTAGTTAATGCATCATTTACTATGAAAGATAGCAATAACAATAAGCATTTCATAAGCCATCAAATAAGAAATGTTAGAAATATAAACCAAAAAGCTCCTCTTAACCAAAAGTCACATTTGCTTAAATCCAATCTTGACATTAGTAAGTGCTCATATAACATCGTATTGTAACAATACTTAACCGAGCATTTAATAATAATATATGCATTCTTTAAGATAAATTACCACCATATAATACCTTAAAAAAATTTCCATTCCTATAACTGATAAAACTAAAAACTAAATAATCCTAGTGAATGTTTGCTCAAAAGACTTTAATGGATTAAGACAACATAATCTTTCAGTTTGTAAAATAATGATTTTTACAACTTAATAAACAACTCAAACATTACAAAGCCTTTATCTTCCACAACTACTAATGATTCAAATATCTAGGAAGTCATTCCCAAAATTCCTCGAACCAACTACAAAAAAACAAGTTTCTTTGAGAGGATAATACCATCCATGGTGTTATGAGGTATACTTTGGGGATAAAAACAACTCTTCATGCAATGCAATTCTACTCATGTCATTCTCTATTATGCCACAACCATGCATAAAACCAAATAATCACAACATTCCAAAACAATACAAGAGAATCCCATACTTCTCTTTTTAATGACTCCTTAATCCACATAGGTCTCAGGAATTCATTATAATAGTTTCTCTTTCAAAACCATAGTTCAAAAATACATCAAAAATAGAGAAGCCCATACTTCTTTGTATAATAATCCTCTAACCCACAAAGGTCGCGAGAGTTATTATACAAGTTTCTTTTCCAAAACTACAAATCAACAATACATCAAAACTAGAGAAGCTCATACTTCTCTGTATAATAATCCTCTAACCCATAAAGGTCTTAAGAGTTAGTATTTTTCTTTTTCAAAACCATAAATCAACAATACGTCAAAAATAGATAAGTCCATGCTTCTTCGTATAATAATCCTCTAACCCACAAAGGTCTCAAGAGTTGTTATACGAGTTTCTTTTTCAAAACCATAAATCAACAATAAATAAAAAATAGAGAAGCTCATACTTCTTTGTATAATAATCCTCTAACCCACAAGGGTCTCAAGAGTTATTATACAATTTTCTTTTTCAAAACCATAAATTAAAAATACAAAAATAAAACTATATCTAGATTACCTTTCTTTTCAAAGCTTAGTATTTTAATATTGAGAGAAGAAAGATTCTTATCTAAACAACAAGCTTAAATATCAACTAATCATAAAGTTTCTAGGAGCAAGCTCATATATTCAACTATAAATCCAAATATAAAGCTTATAAAAATAAAATATACTTTAACCAAGGCAAGCGTTAACTAAACCCGAAACAAACACTAGAGGAATATCATAGTAACACAAATTCTCCTCAACAAACACACCTAGTGCTAACATAAGATAAGAAGATATTATTTGAAACACAACAACGAATAACCCAAAGCCCAATCCACTGTCCAATACTATTATGAGCAACGTCTAAAACCCAAGTGGACAACAGAAGTTGCTTGGCTTGAGAGGTGACAAAAACACGTGGATCAACCACACCAAGCACCTTATCCAAACAAAACCTACCATCCTACAAATGAAAATTAACCTAATGAATTGACTTCCGCCATGCAGACAAGTGTAAGACATAGGGGTACTCTACAACTAAGAAAATGGGATAGCCAACAAGGCACAATAGGTGGAACAACCAATCCAATAATGTAATATATAATGATTCCACAAACTACAAAGGTTGAAGAAAGGTGTAGGAGGTAAAAACAACCAAACCAAGGGTAACTTAAAACTTAACAAAAATATTAGCAGGAAGGACCAACCTCAAACAACAAAAATCAATGAGAGCGCACCAAAAATAATGCATAAAATATAGCTAAACAAAGAAACACAAGCATAGAGTGAATCCAAAATAAGAAAAAACACCTAAATCCTAGGTTCCAAATGCTCCCTTAAATTACTTTCCAATGTCACTATTTTATCAATCCCTTCTGCCTTTACTTCCCAATGTTGCTAGCTAATTGTCCCCTTCTTCCTTTGCTCCCATCTATTTCTTAGGTGTTGATTACCCCTATACTCCCACCTTCATCCTAGATTTAAGGGATAAGCATTACCTTAAGTGGATGAGTGTTCCTTCCATGATCAAAGAGAATTACACTATCCCTTGCCATGCACAAACAAGCAATTTTCACTACCTCATCTCTCAAAACCAAAGCCAACCTTTGGCTTCCCAAGACGGCTTACCATAGTGTACCTGAAGACCAAAATATAAGGTACTTAATACTTGACACCTTGGTTAATATTATTAATTAAAGCACAAATATAAGCAAAATTATGCAATGCTTGATTAACTAATAAAGTTAAAGTTGCCATACAAGCAAAACAAGAGTATTATATGCTATCTTTTCTAGCCATATGTAACTAAGACAAGCATGGTACTTCATCCTCAATATTCTACACCATTTTTTTATCCCAAATAGGTGGTCCTTTTTATAACAGCACAAGTTATTATCAACCTTATTTAGGAGGCTCATTACAAGCAACATCCTAACCCAATGGTGTGAATATGGAGACTCAAAATGATATGCATCTACATGAAGGTAATTTTTTCATGTTTACCATGAGCTGTCGATGAACAAGTCATCATCATCATTTTTCCAAAGTAACTCTCAATATGGGTGGCTTATCCCTACATTTCCACCAAAGAGAGGTACCTGATCCTACATCCACAAATGCATCAGCAGTACCACATTCTATACTTGAAAACATCAAAAATATTCCATCATATAGACATCAACAAAGAACCTATACCATTTATCAAACATATCCATATATAGTTCATTGTTCATACAAGTTTTTCCAAGTAGGGGTGTTACATACTCCCCCTTGGACTAAACATAGTCCTATGTATTTCTTACAAAAATTAGCATACATAATTTATTCAATAAGATATGGAAATTGTTGTCTCATGACTTCAAAAATTTTCCACGTAGCACAAATTTTAGAATACTGGTCCCACTAGACCTTATATTGGTCTAGAGTTCATTTTCTTAGCATATTAGAATAAAACCCTAGAACCTTAACTGGATGCACCTCAATGGTCGTGGAATCTATCACATACAAGTTAGAAATATTCCACACATGACTAGGATCGTCAACATACTTCCTACGTAGGGATATGTGGAAAGTATTAAGGATAGGTTGGATGGCAAATAAAGCCTATAGGCTATTGAGTTGAACTTTTCGATAATCTCAATGGGCCCAACATAGTTAAGATCCATTTTTTGACTTGATGGCACTCTTCATGGGTCTTATCCTTAAGAATTTTGTCTTCTAAAGAAAATTCTATTTTTAGATCGACATAGCTCTTTTGACAATCAATCTCTTCCTTGATCCTAAGCTGAATTTTTCTAAGTTGATCCTCCATCTCTCGAATAGTGTTTGGTCTGATCATCACTTGATCCTCTAGATTATACCATGATAGAGGGGTTCTACATATTCTACCATACAAGTATTTGAATGGGCCATCCCCAATGATGTATGGTATCCATTATTATATGTAAACTTGATGAGATGTAAGAAATCTTCCCATTTTGACTTATGATCCATGCAATACATTTGCAACATGTCTTACAAAACTTGGTTTACCTCTCGGTATGACCATCCATTTTAGGATGATATGCAAAAATAATATTCAACTTAGTACCCACTGCATATGAAGAGATTTCAAAAATACTGACATGAATCTAGAATTTTGATAAAAAATAATTACCTCAAGAAAACCATGTAGTCTAAAGATTTCTTTGGTAAACTTATTTACCACCATCGATGCATCATCTTTGATGTTCCTTGGTATGAAGTATGCAACCTTGGTCAACTTGTCAACCACTACCAATATAGCATCATGTTGGAACCCACTCTTGGGTAACCCCACAATAAAGTCCATAGAAATATGTTATTTCTGCATAGATATCTCATGTGGTTATAATTTTCCAACTAGGTGACGATGTTTTACCTTCACTTTTTAGCATTCTAAACATCTTGCAATGAATTTTGTGATATCTTGTTTCATCCTAGACCAATAGAAGGTATTTTTCATATTTTTTATCCTCTCGAATGGGCAAAACAGGGAGAATTATGTGCCTCTTGCATAATATTTCTCCTTAGGTCACCTATTTTAGATATAACTACCCAATATTTAAAGCATAAAATCTCATATTTTATGTTGAAACCCTTATTTTTTTAAAATAACTTAGTTTTATTTCAAATTTCTATGTAGTATGGGTCCTATAGTTTCATTTCCTTAACCCTATCAATCAAATATATATGGATCTGGGTTAAGGAAGTTATGTGTCTTCTCTTGCTCAAGGTATCTACAACCTAATTTTCTTTCCCTTTGATTTCTTCAATAAAAAAAATATATTCTTCTAAGAATTCTACCCATCTTCTTTGTCTTGCATTTAGTATAGGCTACGTAAAGATATACCTCAAAATTTGATGGTTTATTCTTAGTTCAAAAGGTCTACCCAAAAAATAGTGTCTCTAAGCCTTTAGGGCATGCACAACTATTACCAATTCCAGATCATGAGTGGCATATTTTACCTAACACTTCTTGAGTTTTTCTAGACTCATATGCCACTATAGCTTCTTCCTAAGATAAAACTCCACCCAATCCTTCTAGAGATACATATGTACAAATGATGAACTTCCCAAGAGGATCCAAAATATTTAGAATTGGTGTCATTTTCAACTCATTTTTTAGAGTCTCAAATGTGGCCTCATACTTATCCATCCATTTGAACTCTTTTTCCATTTTCTAAAGGTTGGTGATTGGACAGGTTAGAGTAATTCCTTACAAAACACCTATAATAACCGATGGGTCCCATGAAACTCTTCACTTCTGTCACATTTGTAGGTAGAGGTCAATTTATTATAGCCTCGATCTTTTTTTGGGATCCATAGTAATTCCCTTTGCCGAGATAATGTACCCCAAATACTGTACTCGTAGAGTATAGAACTCCACTTGGATAGTTTCCCATAAAGTTGATTCTCCCAAAATACTTCCAATACTAATCTGAGATGTTGGTCATGCTCTTACTTAGTTTGGAAATAAATCAGTACATCATCTAAGAATACCAAGATGAACCGGTCTAGGTACCTCCTGGACACACTAATCATCAGATTCATAAAGGCATAAGATACATTCGTTAACCCAAATGGTAGCACTATGAATTCATTGGACCCATATCAATTTTTAAAGTCCATATTATGGTTATCTTCTTCCTTAATTATTAGCTGATGATATCATGATCTTAGATCTATTTTTGAAAAAATGGTAGCACCCTTTAGCTGATCAGACAAATCATCTATCCATGGTAAAGGGTATTTATTATTAATGGTTACCTTATTCAACTTTCCATAATCTATGCATAGTATTAAGGAACCATATTTCTTTTCATGAATACCATAAGATCACCCATGGTGACACATTGGGTGTGATCATAACTTTTTCAATAGGTCTTGAATTTTAGCTTTTAGTTCCTCCAACTCAATTGGGGTCATTCAATAAGGTGTCTTGGAAATGGGATCAGTCCCTGACACTAATTCAATGGTGAAATAAAATTCTCTTGGAGGGGGTATACCTGGAAGGTCTTAAGGAAACATGTCTCAAAATTCAAAAAGAATTGGGTTCCTTGTAAATACTTCTTCGTCTCCCTTCTCTCTAGTTTTCCCATTGGTCTTCACTACTTATAGCATTCCACCTCTTTTAATGGATTTCTTTAACTTCATACTTCAAAGCAAGTGGGGTTGGAAAGAGCCTTGCCTACTTTGTACTCTAACCCCCTTATTATCCTTATCGGTGTATTCCATCCACCTATATTAAAATTTTATTAAGGCTCCATGATCCTTCAACCAATCCATCCCTAGGATAATATCAAGGTGCCATATATAAGTGTCATAAATTGGATCCATTGGGTAGAGTTATCTCTATTGTAGGTAAACATTGATCCACTGAATAGGTTTACCTAGAACCATACTTAAATTTCTATCCTTGTGCCAAAAATATAGGTATTTCTATCATATAATTGATAATACTAAGTGGAAATAAAACTTTTTGTGACTCCACTATCTATCAAAACTTTATCAAACAACTTACCACCTAGCAAAAATAGAATTGCTTACTTTATCAGATTATCGATAGCTGCATAACTTTGATGTTGCAACTCTTTTGATTGATTGCTTCATTAGAAATATCATGGGTACTTGTTGGCATAGTGAGGACCCTCGTATATGTAGCACCCCACCTTGGTAAAATGGGTTCTTGCCTTGCCCTTCTTACGGTTTCTAGATCTATTGTATCCTTGTTCAAAAATTATTTTTAGTATCAATTTATGTTGCCCAATTTGGTACTGTAGTGACCTTATTGATGACTCCAACTACTTTATTTTCCTTTGCAATTGTTGGAGTAGGGATGCATCACTGGTCATGCCCTCATCAGGGTCCTTGTTGCATCCCTCTACCTTTCCAATAGTTCTATGGATAGCCAAAATATTGTCTTTTTTTTTCCAGTCCTTCTTAACCCTAGGCCTTTTTGGGAGGCATACTTCAGTGTCCCTTCTAATAAGCAAACCCACTTTCTTAGAAGAGGACCTCAATACAAGTGTCATCTTTATCCAAAAAAAATATAATTGGGGTAAGTTACAATGCTTCCACAATTGTACTTACATTTTGTTAGCTCCATTCTTCACATGAAATAACATAAATTATTATCACCTAATTGATAATATTTCAGGATCACATTAGTTTGCATGCAAGGTTCCTTACCTAAAGTTGCACATCAAGTCAAAGCTCAACCTAGTCACACTCCACAAAATTTTCTATTCCCTATGACCTAGATATCTCATACCAACTATAAAAACCAAAAGAAACCAACCTAATTTCTTTTAAAAAGTGCACTTACAAACAAAGGTTCACAAGGGAGATACCCCTTAATTTATTAATCGCAACATACAAGGCTACACCACTTTTGAGTTCTAAGTCACTGCAAATGACACTCAGTGGGTAAAAGTGGATAAATTCCATAACTTTTTGGGTCTCACCTTACTAAACCTACATGTTTAGAATAATTCCAAAAGGGGTTCCCCCACCTTTTCCATACTATTATCAGTTGTGGACTATTCAACCATGGTGTAGGGATCATCCTTTAAGGCCCATAACACTTAAATTGGGATGCACATTCTCATACCTTAATCTAAGTCCATATCCTTTAGCTAGGTTAACCAAGCGTAGAGCCTTGGTTCTTAGTTACCACACCTCCATGGGTTAACTAAGGTCATTGGCACTTCAATAATAACTAACATGATCTCATGATCCTACATGGTTTAGGGATCATTATTTTTGCCTTGTGAATGGTATTACCAACCTTCATATAGGACACACCTGATCCTACATGATCAAGGTATGACAATTCACAAGTACCTGGCTATTGTATCCACACAACTCCTTCCAAGTTCATGATTTCCTAGGTATTCCATTCTCGCAACTCCTTCTAGTTTTATGAATTCTTAGCCATTGTATTCTCGTAACTCCTTCTAGGACTCATATATACCTGGTTATTACATTCACACAACCCTTCCCAATATTGGGCTTTATGATTTCCTAGAGGAAAATTTCTATCGAGGGTTATGCATAAGGGGTCGACCTCGAAATCTATTTATAAAATCAAGGTGAATTATCTTGAAATCCCTACACATCATGTCCAAGGAGACATGGTGAATTGCATTCATTTTTCACCAAAAAAATTTAAAATGTGGTAATTTTTTCTATGTTGAGGGTTATGAATATTGATTGCCAAATTCTAGCACTATACAAAAAAATAAAGGCTTTATGCCGATAGGAAAATCTATGTCAATCAGACTATACCTATAGAATAGTGTCATTAGAAAAAATCTATGTCGATCGATCTGAGATGATCGGTTGCAGACATGATGGTCGTAAAATGTTGATCAATTGTAGACATGATGGTCAAAAAATGATGATTTATTGCAGATATACCGATGTGTTGCAGCAATACTGATCGATTACAGTAATGTCGATCGGTTGTAGCAATATCGATTAGTTGTAGACATGATGGTCAAAAAATGATCAGTTGTAAATATGTCAATGAGTTGAAGCAAATACCGATCGGTTGTAGAAATGTTGATCATTGTAGATATGATGGTCAAAAATGATAATCGCTTGTAGATATACCCATAAGTTGCAGTAATATTGATCAGTTACAACAAAGTCGATCAGGTGGAGTAATATCGATTAATTGTAGTAAATTCAATCGGTTGTAGCAATATCGATAGGTTGCAGTAATATCGATTGGTTGCAGCAATGTTGATTGGTTGTAGCAATGCCAATGTGTTGTAGCTATGACGATCGGTTGTAACAATGTCGATGCATTACATTAATGTCAATTAGATGTAGCAAAGTTAATCGAAAGTAGCAATGTTGATCAGTTGCAACAATACCAATTGGTTATAGTAATGTCGATGTGTTGCAGCTATGACGATCGATTGCAATAATGTCGATACATTGTATTAATATCGATTAGATGCAGCAAAGTTGATCAAAAGAAACAATGTTGATCGATTGCAGTAATGTTGATTGGTTGTAGTAATGTTGATTAGTTGCATCAAATTCGATTGGTTGCACCAATGCCCATCGAATGCATCCAAACTAATCGATTTCATAATATCGATCGGATACAGTAAAGTCAATTGGTTGCAACAAAGCTAATCAATTGTAGTATACCTGGTCGATTGCAATATACCCAATCGGTTGTATTGACAATGTGTTGCATCTAAGACACATTTCAACCATCCATTAAATGATTGCATATATATGCCACATGTCGATTATTTATTTGATGGTTTCATTTAGAAAATTCTTTATAAAGGCATAAACAATCATTTTTTTACCTTTTATAATGTAGTTTTTACCCTTCAAGTTTTTACTACTCAAGTTTTAACATAGTTTTAATGTTGTCAAGCTTCCAATACCTTCCACCCTACCTCATGATCTGTATTCCCTCATAGTATCGTACACAACGAAATAATCCAATGGCATCCCCTATTACCCATAGAATTTCAAAATTTAATTTCAAAAACTTTTTTGCCCCCTAATTTTCAAAATATTATCAACATTGGGTTACAACATATCATGGGTCTAAGACTCTGGTCTTCAAGGTCTAGTTTCGATGTCGGAGTTTGACACAAACATTAAACTGCTAGAGAAGATAATTGCAGGTTACAACATTGATTTGGGTAAGGTAAATGTTATCATTGACAATAAAAACATATTATTTTCTTTCACAACCTTAGACTTCGCTAGATTGATAGCATTGCCTCACACTGATTGTGATCCAATCACATTGAAATTCACATTAACTAATAATGAAAAACTCTACCTAGAGACCACCTTCAATGTGCAACCAAAATCTTTTCAAGGTATAACTGCATAATTTTTTATTTAATTGAATTTAAATTCCAAGGGTCTACAATTATTGATTTGTTTTTTTGTAGTTACGACTACCAAGTCCATAAGGGGTTTGATTTTACCAGCTATTTAAGACAACTTTCTTCGGGCATGTTGCGAATTCTTCCTAGCTAGACTCATTATGCAAGGAAGACTAACAAAAATTTTGATGTGGGCATTGGCATATTTGGTTCATTGTATTACACACCATCAATTTTACTAGTCCACCTATGTCTTACATCAGATTAGAATGGATATCCAAAATGTGATAATCCACGCTTCACCTTCGTCAAAAATAAGCACATGCAACTAAATTCTTGGTTTTTTATTAATCTTATTATAATATGCAGAACACTCCAATACCAACTTCTTGACACTCATCCCTAGCCAATACAACCATGATAGAATAGAAAGTTTAGGTAAATTTTAGTTAATATTAAAGTAATAATTTTTTATTTTTCATATGTTTTTCATTTTTATTATTTTAATATTTTATACAAAACACAGAAAATGGCATCCTCTTCCTCTTCAAAGCGGGATGCTGGTTTCAAAGGTTATAATTTAGAGGAATCAGGAGACTTCGAAACACCTGTGGAAGAAACAACGCAACCACTAAGAAAAATATCAACAAGGAAACATGTAAGATCTAGTTCTTCTAATCCTCTATAACCTCCACGTGCACGTCCACTGCCAACGAGCGTAGTTGTGCAAGAGGTATCATATTGTTGGCATTTTTGCCACATTGTTTTTTTTGTTACTGTTAATGTAAAAGAATGCACAAATTGAAGATATATTAATTCTTCTGTTTATCCCTCCATGCACTTGGAAAGGGAAAATGTAAAAATTTCTACAAGTTTTTGTGTTAGAGCAAAGAAACTATAACAGGTCGCGATATCGTGACCTGTCGCAGTTTCGCAGCGTCAAATGCAAAAATCAGCTAAGTATGAAAATTGTCGCGATATCGCGACATGTTGCATTTTCGTGACCTGTCACGTTTTTGCGGTCAAAACAGTCAACGAAAGCAAGGAAGCCAAACTGTCGCGATATCACAACATGTTGGAGTTTCGTGACTTGTTGCGGTGAGGAAACACAAAATTGAAAAGTTGTCGCGATATCGCGACATGTCGCATTTTCGCGACTTGCGGTGGCCACAGAGTAGAGTGATAGAAAATGTCACGATATCACGACATAAAGCAGCCAAGGGCAATGTCAATGAAAAATGTCACAATATCACGACAGAAAAGCAAAGAAGGAGCAAATGGTACGGACTGGCGCGATATCGCGACATGTCACGTTATCGCAAAAAGGGCTGAAAGATAAACACAAGGCAAGAAAGATGTCGCGATATCGTGACATATTTGGAAAAGAAGCCAAGTAAGAGGAACTTGTCGCGATATCGCGATAGGAAGTGGCAACGACAGAGAAGGCAAGAAATTATGTTGGACAGGAAGGACAAAGTGCAAGGAAATTATCGCAATTTTGTGATGTCATGTTTTCACATGGAGGAAGCAAGGGGGCAGCTAGATTGTACGGACTATCGTGATTTCACGACATGTCAAACTTTCACGGCCTAAAAGCAGCAAACTACAAGAAGAGAGAAAATGTCATGATTTCGCGACATATTGTGGAGATAAAGTCAAATAGAGAAACATGTCGCGAATTCGTGACTTGTTGAAGATGAAAGATGTTGCAATTTCGTGACATGTCACATTTTTGCGACCTGTCGCATTTTTGTAGAATGAAAGCTGAACCGTACAAGGTAAAGGAAATTGTCACGATTTCACAACATGTCGCGTTTTCGCAGGTATAAAGCAGACAAGACAGTGTCGAGTGGAAGATGTCGCGATTTCGCGACATGTTTCATTTTCACGATTTGGAGCAGCGAACAAAGCCAGATAGAGGAGAATGTCACGATTTCACGACATGTCATGGAAACGAAGCTGAACGAGAGAAGATGTCACAATTTCGTGACATGTCGCATTTTCGCGACTGGTGGCAGAAACAGAAGGCAGCAAGGTAAAAGTGTCATGATTTCGTGACATGTCGCATTTTTGCGACCTATCTCATTTTCGCGACCGAAGCAACAACAAAGGCCCGATACAATTCTGTTTGTATTTTCCTTCAGGATTGTATAGGAGAACGCGTGGAGAAGATAAGGATCAAATGAAGTAAAAGCTCTCCAACTCATTTTGAGATCGTGGTCGAAGAAGCTCAAAGATTAAATGTTGTTGATTACCGATGTGCGCTAGATGGAAGAACCTGAGGCAATTTTCGATGTCGCCAAAATTAAAGATGCCTCCAATATTAAAAGCTCCTGTTCGTGATATCCTAACGACTTCCAGCTTGCCCCGATAATGGTCATTTAATGAAGAAATATGGGCCCTTGTTTCTGTTTCATTTTTGGGTTTGATCCATTAAAATAGGGACTGTCATTTCTTCAAGGCAGATTAAGGGGATCGTTTCTTCAAAATCTGTTTCATGTATTAAATGTTGTAATACGAAAGGAAGAGGACGGACCTCTATAAATACCAATGTAAAATCTCAAGCAAAGGGAGGAGGATCTTTTGCAGAAATTAAAACAAAAATCCTAGATGCATTTGCTTCCATTCTTAGTGTCTTCTGGAGTTGGTGATCTAAATTGTTGTGCATGTTTTGCTTTCTGTCTGAGTCACTTCTGTTAGTCCAGTGTTAATATAAGTTAAATTATGTTGTTCTAAATTTGGTTGTATTTACATTTGAGCATTTGGAGTACAATTGGAAGTGAACTCACGGCTAATGCATGATCCAATTTTTGTATACGTATTCTAAGAGTCAGTTGTTGCTTAGCTTTAGGATCTAGTTGAGGTTATTGATGTTTGAGGTTGTTCTCCCCATCAACGATCACCTTCGGCCATATTTACATCCCTTTCTGTTATTTCCCATTTATTTCTATATTTTCCCATTTCTTTCCGCATTTTCCCATTTCTTTCCTGCATCTCTAATCTTGAAACCAGTTTAGATTAGTTTGGGAGCCAACCCTCTCTGGAGATTGGCTCGGGAGACTTCTCTTTCTCTCAACCTTTCAATGTTGGCCGAGTCTAGGGCGCATAAGTGATGAAATCTTGTACTTAGGTAGATTTGTGTCCAACAGTTTTTGGCACGCCCGGTGGGAGAAACTATTTCTGTCTCAGAAAGATCCATAATTGGGACTCACAAGTTTCATATTTTGACACCTGAAGGAATCAAGATTTTGATGAACTGTCTTAACCTCAAAGTGGAGATTGTAAGTTCATCTGGTGACTTTTCTGAAGGTGATTGTATCGCACCTAGAAATTTCTAATCGTGAAGCTGGTAAAAATCTTTGCTTCATGATCACGAGATCAAGTTCCAAAGAATCAAAAGATCCAGTCGAATTCTTCGAGATTGATGTTCAAAACTGGAGGGAGCGCTCAAGATTGGTAAGACCTGCAAACCCATCATTTGTTATCTCATCGTAGGCTGCAGGTCATTTTGTGCCATCTCTGACTCCTCCTAGTACTGCTACAAGCTTGCTACATCCAGATCCAGCAGTCCAAATGGCCCAACATCCTCCACCAAGGAAGTTCTCGACATGGAATAGTTCGGGAGCCTTGAATTTATCGACATAAAATCCAGTCCCTCAAGCTGCTTTGAAAGATTTTTCAACCTATGATGGTACTGGTAAAACTAATTATGAGCATATTAACGATGTAGCCTCTTTGGCGGACATCCATGACATAACGAACGAAGATGTAATGATAAAATTGTTGGTGTTGTCACTGAGAGGTAAATTGTTGTATTGGCACTGATCATTGCAACCAAGCACTATTGCATCATGGGATGAATTAGGAGAACTATTAGTCAAAAACTTTCATGAACAAGTTGATCCATACTCCTTGTTGCATCAATTGAATGCAATTCAAAGGCACCTGTAGGAGGAGATAGCCAACTTCAATGTTAGATTAAGCTAGCAGAGAATTCCTAATGGTCTTCGGCCCGCTCATGAGCTAGCTACATTTTATTATCTCAGAGCCTTTAACACAGACATCGGCTTGGTTGTTCGACAGTCCAACGTGACTACATTTCCATAACTATTCGAACAAGCGTAAAAGGCGAAAGCTAACTTGATTTCCATAGGTAGGATTCCTCCAAAGGTAACAATGCCTATCTTACCTGATCTTCCTAAGCATTTGTATTCTGGTTCATTTTCATAGCCTATGTGATGCAGGAGCATCCAACAACACCTGATGAAGAGGCATTTGAAAAATTGCCTAAGGAGGAAGAACGTCGCGATTTCGTGACATGTCGCAAAATCACGATAGAAAAATGCAAAGAAGGCGCAGTGGGAAAAATGTCACGATTTCGTGACATGTCGCGAAATCGCGACATGTCACGGAATTGCGATAGCGGAGCGACGACAAAGGGAAGACAATGGAGAGGTCGCGATTTTGCGACATGTCATGAAATCGCGACAATGAAACAACGACGAAGGGGAGGCAGTGGAAAGGTCACGATTTCACGACACGTCGTGAAATCACGATGTCGGAGCAGCAGCAGGAGGGCACAGTGGAAGTGTCACGATTTTACGACATGTCGCGAAATCGTGACTGTCGTGAAATCATGACAAAGACAGCAACCGAGAGGAAGACTTGTGGAAATGTCATGATTTTGTGACATGTCATGAAATCGCGACTGTCATGAAATCATGACATAGGAACAGTAGCCGAGGGGAGGAAATGGATGTGTCGTAATTTCGTGACACGTCGCGAAATCGCGACAAGAGCAGGTAGGTAAGGGGCAGCAGAAGGCAAATGTCACGATATCGTGACTTGAAGACGGAGATAGCAAGGGTAAAGGGAAGACGTCACGATATCGCGACATGTCACGATATCACGACTTGAAGTCAAGGAGGGCAGCGCTTGGGGAAGATGTCGCGATATCGCGACCTGAAGGCGAGAAGGTAGAAATGAAGAGAAATGTCGCGATATCATGACCAAAAAGGAGAAGGAAGGGCAGGATAAAGGAGAGGTCACAAAATCGTGACACGTCATGATTTCACGACATACTATGTTTTTGGGGGCTACGACAGAAGCGACAGAAGTCAGGCGACGGTTGCAGGGCAAGGATGACACGTGGCACCAAGGTGCAGTAAAGATGAATGAGAACCAAGAAGCACGGGAAACAAAAAGGATGGGCACACAGAGTATCCTGACAGGAAGCGATGATGATAGGGACCGTGCGGAGTGGGGTCTTAAATCGGGTTGGTGTCCCAATTTTCGCGTAAAGTGTTTCAGAGGGTCGGGGCCTCTATAAAAACCTAGTTTTTTGTAATAGTCGAGGTGGTGGATTTGGGTAAGATCACACGCAGAGTGTGAGAGTGAGAAGACCAAGCCGAGCACTGGTCATTGTAAAGCCTGCGAGCTGTTATTGTAAGTTTTTTTCCAGATTTAATAGAGAGAAAATTTGGAATTCATGGAGTGTGACTGTGTGTGTCTTTCCTATCCGCCATCAAGTGGTATCAGAGCTAGTGATTCTGAGTGCGCAGTAGATTCACCGAACGTGAGGCAGTTGCGCTAGGATCTATGGTAGGGTTCTGAGAGTGAAGAGTGAGTTAGGGTCACTGAGTGCGCAAGCAAATTCGCCGAGCATGAGGCAATTTATGCTAGGACCTGGTGGAAAAAAAAAATGCATCCGAGAAGAAACTGTGGCAGTAAGAATGATGTGGTGCCGATGGAAGAGTTCAAAGCTTTGCAGTGACAATTTAAAGCCCTGCAAGAGGAGTGGCTCAGCATAAGATTGCGGGAGCAAGAGGAGCGACGCAAAAGGCATGAAGAAAGACAGAAAAAGAGAGATGTTGGAGTGCATCAGAAGCTGAAGCTGAAGAAGGTTGCATGCAAAGAAGAGTGCAAGCAGTGCCAGGATCTGCCTGGAAGAAGGCAGAAAACTAACTGGCCAAGAAGAGGAGTGCAAGCAAGCTACAGAGGAGTGCAGCAGTGCCAGGATCTGCCTAGAAGAAGGCAAAAATTTAACTGGCAAAGAGGAGGAGTTGAAGCAGGCTGTAGATGAAGAAGCATGCAGTAGTGGGAGAATCTATCTAGAGGAAGACAGAAGTTATGTGGACCAGGAGAAGGGGTTGAAGCAGGCTGCAAAGGTAGAGGAATGTTTGGAGATGTTGTAAGAGGTAGCAACCAGACAGTGCAGAAGTGAAGATCACTTCTCCACCAACCCCGGGTGTCTGATGCAGGAGCATCCAGCAACACCTGATGAAGAGGCATTTGAAAAATTGCCTAAGGAGGAAGAACGTCGCGATTTCACGACGTGTCACGAAATCACGACAGAAAAAGGCAAAGAAGGAGTAGTGGGAAAAATGTCATGATTTTGCGACATGTCGCGAAATCGTGACAACGAAGCGATGGCAAAGGGAAGACAATGGAGAGGTCACGATTTTGTGACATGTCACAAAATCATGACAATGAAACAGCGGTGAAGGGAAGGCAATGGAAAGGTCATGATTTCACGACACATCACGAAATCGTGACTGTCATGAAATCACAACTGTCATGAAATCGCGACGTCGGAGCAACAACAGGAGGGCACAGTGGAAGTGTCACAATTTTGCGACATGTCACGAAATCGTGACTGTCACGAAATCATGACAAAGACAGTAGTTAGGAGGAAGACTTGTGGAAATGTCACGAGACTTGTGGAAATGTCACAATTTCATGACATGTCACGAAATCATGACTGTCGCAAAATTGTGACATAGGAACAACAACCGAGGGGAGGAAATGGATGTGTCACGATTTCGTGACACGTCACGAAATCGCGACAAGAGCAAGAAGGCAAGGGGCAGCAGAAGGCAAATGTCGTGATATCACGACTTGAAGACGGAGACAGCAAGGGTAAAGGGAAGACATCACGATATCGTGACATGTCGTGATATCATGACTTGAAGTCAAGGAGGGTAGCACTTGGGGAAGATGTGATATCGTGACCTATCGCGACCTGAAGGCGAGAAGGAAAAAATGAAGAGAAATGTCGTGATATCGTGACATGTCGTGATATCACGACCAAAATAGAGAAGGAAGGGCAGGATAAAGGAGAGGTCACAAAATTATGACACGTCGTAATTTCGAGACATACTGTGTTTTCGAGGGCCATGACAGAAGCGACAGAAGTCAGGCGACGATTACAGGGCAAGGATGACACGTGGCACCAAGGTGCAGTAAATATGAATGAGAACCAAGAAGCACGGGAAACAAAAAGGATGGGCGCATAGAGTATCTTGATAGGAAGCGACGATGACAGGGACCGTGCAGAGTGGGGTCTTAAATCGGGTTGGTGTCCCGATTTTTGCGTAAGGTGTTTCAGAGGGTCGGGCCCTCTATAAAAACCTATTTTTTTGTAATAGATGGGGTGGTGGATTTGGGTAAGATCGCACGCAGAGTGTGAGAGTGAGAAGACCAAGCCGAGCGCTGGTCATTGTAAAGCCTGCAGGCTGTTATTGTAAGTGTTTTTCTAGATTTAATAGAGAGAAAATTTGGAATTCGTGGAGTGTGACTGTGTGTGTCTTTTTCGTCCACCATCACTATGCCTCCCATGTATCCTATTCCATCATGGAGCTCAAGTGCACCTCAGATCGCACCCATTCCAGTTCCCCAGCTCCCTACTCCAACTGTTCCACAATTGCCTGCACCAAACATTCTACAATTACCAGCTCCCACTTCATTCCCAATATTACCTGCACCACCAAAACCTCTACCTCTATCGGTACATCTGGCACCCTCAAATCCTAATCCTTTCACAATCCTATTACAAGAGGTACAATCGGCTAATTCAGCTATAAGAGCGATGGGAAATAAAATCACAGTTCTTGAAAGAAAGCAGGCTGAGAGAGATTTCCAACCCAGGAGATTTCAACCTTCGAAGATCACTAGAGAACAAGCGGCTTCAACAAGTAAAGTGCCTGAAAAGAACCTGACTGTGTTGATGAATGAGGAAGTTGGCCCTGCAGAAAGAACATATTGGTGCTCTACATGTAATTATCCACACGGCGAAGACAATTATATGGTTCATCTAAACTATGTGCAAACATTGGCCGCAAGCTCTTCTGGAGGACAAGTTAATATGATTTTTGAGGTGGATCATAATTTTATGGTTCCATCTGAAGAACAAGTCTTAGTTCTCACAAGAACTGGGAAGAAGCCAGTCATTGTAGATCCAGCAGAGATGAAACCATTAAGGGTATCGGCTGATCCGAAGATGCAGAATGAGAAGAAACAAGTACAAGTGAAAGCTCCTATTTCAGTACTGAAGCCAGATCCACCTATTCTGTTGAAAGATCTTTTTCCACCACGAGCAAAGGAAATATTGCAAGAAAAAGCCTCAGCTTCGCAAGCAAGAGCTAAAACAGAGGAACGAGCCAAAGAAAAGCTTAAGTACCCATCTTTGACTAAGATACTGAGGGTAGAAGCTACTCAGCAATATCGGAGCAAATATGAAGACATTAATGAAAAGAGGGAATCTGATGCATCTACATACAATATTGTTGAAGAATTGAAGAAGATTCTAGCCAAGGTTAGTCTCCATGATGCATTACAATTACCTGGGCAAGTTGATTTGTTATAGGAATCATTGAAGTCTATGAAATATAAGGGGAAGGCTCCAGCCCAGACGATTTTTGCTCAAATATTAACTACTTCTACCACTGGAAAAAATAGACCACCCTCATTTTATTTGTCACTCAGGATGGAGGGTTGGATAGTCCATAACTGCATGATTGATTCTGGTGCTGTGACAACTGTCATGCCAAAGGCAGTTTGTGAAGTCATGGGTATGGAGTATACAAGAAGTAGTCCTGGTGTCTTGCAGTTGGATGAGACTCCCATGAAAATAGTGGGTCTGATCAAGGATGTTCCTATTGCTCTACATAGTCTGCCTCATATTACAATAATTTAGGAGATAGTTGTGGTTGATTTGGAACCGTATTTCAATGTGTGTTTATCAAGAGAATTCACTGCCAAGCTGGGAGGCTACCTTTCTCTAGATTATCCTCACTTGGAGGTTCCTTTCAAAGGAATAAGAGTCTATATTGACAATCAGAAGCCTTCTACTTTTCATGTAGAGAAGATGGAAGAAGAAATATCCAAGCATTCTGTCAATATGATAACTGAGGAATTAGAAGATCCTGTTTTGATGGGTGAAGTCCTGGATGAGTTTTTCTTGGAGGATGAGTTTTCAATGCTCAATTTTAATGCCATGATAGAAATTGACTTGGGGTGTTATTCTATTCTCAAGACTGAAAAGGCTCAAGAACATAATGATGGAAGTCAATATCAGCCCCATTTTGATGGAGCACAACGTAGAAATGGCGCTGGCATTGGGACTGTTCTAGTATTACCTTCTGGCATTCCACGATCCTATTTATACCAGTTGACCTGGAGCTGCACAGATAATACCGTAGAGGATGAGGCTTTATGCTTAGGTTTCAATACGGCTGAGACACTGGGAACGCAACAGTTGCAAATATTTGGTGACTCCGAGCTGATTATCAATCAAGATACCATTGAGTGTCTACTCAAGATTTGGGATCCAGGAGATCATAAAGCCATGTTTGGGTACGTGTCTCTCCCGAGATTTCACAGCTGAATTTGGGGGGTTACCTTATACATAGAAAAAAAAAGAGAAAAAAAAAATTAACTTCGACTCTTTTTGCATGCGAGCCCGCAGGTATGTTTATTTCTTTTTCTTTTCTTTTCATTCCCAGCAGATAGTGGCTTCCATCTACTTCTTTCTTCCCATCTACTCCATTCCCTTCCTCTCTCTCTCCTTCTTCTTCTGCAAATTAATCAAGCCACTACTATTGTTTCTACTCCCCTCTCTGATGTTCCCTTTTCTTCACTTCCCTTTCTTCTAATCCTTTGTTTTTTGAGCATTTTTCCACAGTTCCCACCACCTTCTCCATTCCATCCACTTCCATTTCCTTTTTTTGTTTTTAGCAAAACCCAGTAGCTAGTAGCACAGTAGCACCCTGGTATTGTATCTACCATTTCTACTCCATTTTCCATCATTTCATCATTCCCCATTTTCATTTCATGACCTGCACATCTGCTGGTCATCCATTCCATTCATTTTTGTTTTTGCAACTCAGGTGCTTTTCACTACTGCCATGGAGATCCTTGCACAACACCTGGTGATTACCCAGCTCATCCAAGATAGGCAAAGTGCAGTAGTTCTAAAGAAATAAAGGAAGTTCTATTCTTCCACAAATTTCTATTGGAGGTCCTGTTTTGAGAGCCGAGTGCCAGCAAGAGCTTGCTGCAACAGTCCGTAGAGACACATCTAGCATCAACCAGCACTAGTTTTTTTTTGCTCTTCCAGTTTATTGACTCTATTTCCCAATGGATAAAGGCCCGAGATTCGTGCATACAACGAAACTGTATACCCCACAAGCCGCCAAGAATGTTGGCATTTTTGCCACATTGTTTTTGTTGTTACTGTTAATGTAAAAGAATGCACAAATTATAAAGATATTAATTCTTCTATTTATCCCTCCATGCACTTTGAAAGGGAAAATGTAAAAATCTCTGCAAGTTTTTGTGTTAGAACAAAGTAACTGTAACATGTCGCAATATCGCGACCTGTCATAGTTTCACGACGTCAAATGCAGAAATCAGCTAAGTATGAAAATTGTCGTGATATCGCGACATGTCGCATTTTCGTGACCTGTCGCGTTTTCGCGATCAAAACAGTCAACGAAAGCAAGGAAGCCAAACTGTCGTGATATTGCGACATGTTGGAGTTTCGTGACTTGTGGTGAGGAAACACAAAATTGAAAAGTTGTCGCGATATCGTGACATGTCACGTTTTCACGACTTGCGGTGGCCACAGAGTAGAGTGATAGAAAATGTCGCGATATCATGACATAAAGCAGCCAAGGGCAATGTCAATGAAAAATGTCACGATCTCGTGACATAAAAGCAAAGAAGGAGCAAATGGTACAGACCGGCATGATATCGCGACATGTCGCGTTATCGTGGAAAGGCTAAAAGATAAACACAAGGCAAGAAAGATGTCACGATATTGTAACATATTTGGAAATGAAGCCAAACAAGAGGAACTTGTCGCGATATCACGACAAGAAGCAAAAACGACAAAGAAGGCAAGAAATTGTCACGATATCACGACATGTTGGATAGGAAGGACAAAGCACAAGGAAATTGTTGCGATTTTGTGACATGTCACGTTTTTGCGCGGAGGAAGCAAGGGGGCAACCAGATTGTACGGACTATCGCAATTTTGCAACATGTCAAACTTTCATGGCCTAAAAGTAGCAAAATACAAGAAGAGAGAAAATGTCGCGATTTCACGACATATTGTGGAGATAAATTCAAATAGAGAAACATGTCACGATTTCGTGACTTGTTGAAGATGAAAGATGTCACGATTTTGCGACATGTCACATTTTCGCGACCTATCGCGTTTTTGCGAAATGAAAGCTGAACCGTACAAGGTAAAGGAAATTGTCACGATTTCATGACATGTCACATTTTTGCTGGTATAAAGCAAACAAAACAGTGTCGAGTGGAAGATCTCACGATTTCATGACATGTTTCATTTTTGCAATTTGGAGCAGCGAACAAAGCCAGACATAGGAGAATGTCACGATTTTGCGACATGTCAAGGAAACAAAGCTAAATGAGAGAAGATGTCATGATTTTGTGACATGTCGCATTTTCACGACTGGTGGCAGAAACAGAAGGTAGCAAGGTAAAAGTGTCACGATTTCGCGACATGTCGCATTTTCGCGACCTGTCTCATTTTTGCAACAGAAGCAACAACAAAGGCCCGATACAATTCTGTTTGCATTTTCCTTCAGGATTGTATAGGAGAACGTGTCGAGAAGATAAGGATCAAATGAAGTAAAAGCTCTCCAACTCATTTTGAGATCGTGGTCAAAGAAGCTCAAAGATTAAATGTTGCTGATTACTAATGTGCGCTAGATGGAAGAACCTGAGGCAGTTTTCGATGCCACCAAAATTAAAGACGCATCCAATATTAAAATCTCATGTTGGTGATCTCCTAATTACTTCCAGCTTGCCTCGATAATGGTCATTTAATGAAGAAATATGGGCCCTTGTTTCTATTTCATTTTTGGGTTTGATCCATTAAAACAGGGACTGCCATTTCTCTAAGGCAGATTAAGGGGATCGTTTCTTCAAAATTTGTTTCATGTATTAAATGTTGTAATACGAAGGGAAGAGGACAGACCTCTATAAATACCAATGTAAAATATCCAGCAAAGGGAGGAGGGTCTTTTGCAGAAATTAAAACAGAAATCCTAGATGCATTTGCTTCCATTCTTAGTGTCTTCTGGAGTTGGTGATCTAAATTGTTGTGCATGTTTTGCGTTCTGTCTGAGTCACTTCTGTTAGTCCATTGTTAATATAAGTTAAATTTTGTTCTGAATTTGGCTGTATTTACATTTGAGCATTTGGAGTACAATTGGAAGCGAACTCATGGCTAATGCGTGATCCAATTTCTGTATACGTATTCTAAGAGTCAGTTGTTGCTTAGCTTTAGGATCTAGTTGAGGTTATTGTTGTTTGAGGTTGTTCTCCCCATCACGATCGGCTTCAGCCATATTTACACCCCTTTCTATTATTTCCCATTTCTTTCCGCATTTTCCTATTTCTTTTCACATTTTCCCACTTCTTTCCTACATCTCTAATCTTGAAACCATTTTAGATTAGTTTGGGAGCCCGCCCTCTATGGATATTGGCCCGAGATACTTCTCTTCCTCTCGGAATTTCAATGTTGGTCGAGTCTAGGGCGCACAAGTGATGAAATATTGTACTTAGGCAAATTTGTGTCCAACACATATTTAAAAAGTAATTTTTATAGTTTACCTTCACAAAATTTGTTACCAAATTTTGCTATTTTTTATTAAATTTTATATTCTATTTTTAGATGTACAGCGCACCCACATTCCATTTGCATATGTGGCTACGCAAGAGATCTCTTCTTTTGTTGGTAAGTGTTGTAACCAATTTTGTAATCAATCTTTATAATCTACCTTCACAAATTTTATAACCAATTTTTATTTTGATGTTTTAAGTTCTTATACAACAATTGCATCATCAAAATCAACCATCAATGTCGCCCCCCTCCACCATGCCAACCTCATATGAGAGGTCAATACTTCCTAAGTGGAAAACACATTCTTCCATCTAGGCCACAGAGAGAAGCAACAAAGCAATTTTTAGGATTCAAACCTATGTCTTTTGGTAATTTTACAGGTGTACCGGAAGCTTCTGGTGTTGGGTTGGATAATGTTCCACTTGATTAGGATTTCTTTTTACAAGGCAACATACCCACTATTTTTCAAGTAATAGATCTGCTTCAAGATCCTCAAAATGAAGGAGCAAAATGTTCAAGCAAATCTCCTCCTAAGGAAACTAGCACCCCTCAGGCTCATCCTCTACCAAAGGATGAAAAAGTAAATTTTTTTGAAAAATAATTAGTTTCTGACAAAGTTGAAGCAACCATTAAAGAATCTCTAGTTCCAAATATAATAGAAATGAAAAAATAGGAGTATCGAGTCAAAGTTTTGATACAAAAAGAGAACTATTTTTCTTTAGTTGAAAATGAACCAAAAAAGCTTGAGTTTCTACAACATCAAGCTAAATTTGGCATTGTGTTGGTTACTTCTTACAATAATGAAATTTTAAGGGTTATGTTGAATAGATTGGATAACTTAAACGTTGAGGCCCAAGCTTATTATAATGAATGGGTGTGTGATAATAAAATGGTTGTTGTAGCTGCAAAGAATATTATCGAGGTTTGACTAATGTGTTCTAATTTTTTTTGTTCTCTTTTTTAAAATATAAATATCTGTTGACTACTTATTTTTCCTTTTGCAGGTAAATTTTGATAATCTAAAAAATCAAGTTCAAAACCTACAAGACTATCTCCAAATGGCAAAGTATTTATTAAATGCTTCTATGGTAATGAAAAAAAGAGTTCAGGAAACAGTTCGACAAAACAACGTTTTTTGGAAAATCATTATCCAAAATAGATTGGATCCTAATGTTATGCTTAAGGAGAAGGGTAAATAAGTTTTTGCACCAATAGCCAAAGATGCTGAGAAATAGGAAAACACCCTGCTCGAAGGCTTGATAAGTGTAGAGAACATCCTTGTTAGTTCTGGAGCAATTGAGAGTATTGTTAACCAGACTGATGGAGGATCCTTTGAAATGCAAAATGTGGAAGTAGTTGAAAAGGAAAAAGGAGGAGTGGAACACGAAAGAGGAGTGGAAAAGGAAAAAGATGTTGAAACCGCCTAAAAAAGATAACTGGTTCTTTTATTGCTTTTGAAATTTTGATTTTTCAAAAAGATAATTTTATTATATGTTTTCGTTTGAAAACAAGACATTTTCTTTTATTACTTTACTACTATACTATTTACATTTATATTTGTGTGTTATTTTCATCACTTCAGTATTATGGGGTTTCAAATATGCTTGAGTTTACGAAGAATATATGTATGCATGGGTTTAAATTTTTATTTTATTCAAAGTCATTCTTGTTGTGATATAAAAATGAGTATTTTTTTGTGTATTATGCTATATTGTTTTTATATTTCCAATGATTTTACAAAGGATATGTCTATGCATGGGTTTAAATTTTCATTTTACTCAAAGTCAATCTTGTTATGATTTAAAAGTGGGTATTGTTATGTGTATTATGATATATTATTTTTATATTTCCATATCTAAAGTAATATGCTATTTTCATTTTGCTTTCTAGAGTCAAAGCATACATACTAATGATGCTAATAATACACATACATACATACATTCAAATTCAAAGCATAAATCATTATAATTTGTCAACATAGATAGTTAGTTCAATAAAAAACATTATTGTATTGTATTGTTGTTTTCGTAACTTGAGATTTATGCTAAATGCATTGTGCTTTATACTAATCTAGACTACATACAACACTTTGTAAAGGAAATATTTACTAATTATGTATGCATGCATGGTTTTCAAATTTCCATTTTACTCAAAGCTAAAGCATAAATCATAAAATTTTATCAACATAGACAGTCAATAACACTTCTAGAGTCAAAACATACATACTAATGATACATACATACATATATTCAAATTCAAAGCATAAATCATTATATTTTGTCAACATAGACAGTTAATTCAATAACAAAGCATTATTGTATTGTATTGTTGTTTTCGTAACTTGAGATTTATGCTAAATGCATTGTGCTTTCTACTATTATAGACTACATATAACTCTTTATAAAAGAAAAAATTTACTAATTATGTATGCATGCATGGTTTTCAAATTTCCAGTGTACTCAACACTAAAGCATAAATCATAAAATTTTGACAACATAGACAATCAATAACATTAAAAAGCAAATACGCAAAATCATTGATAATAGAACAATTATATAAAAAAAATTTAACAATTGAAATTTTACAAATGATATCAAATACCGAAAATCATTGATAATATGAACTTTTTCAAATCATTGAAATTTTACAAATGATATCAAATACGAAAAATCATTGATAATATGAATTTTTCAAATCATTAAAATTTTACAAATTATTTCAAATCTGAAAAATCATTGATTATATGAATTTGTTTGACACATTGAAATTTTACATTGCTAGAAGCTCATACAAAGTCTTGTCGACTTCTCTAAAATAATCAGGAATCATTTGTGAATTCTATGTTTCCATAATCTCATCATCACTACAAGCTGACTCATTATCGTCATTATCAACAATATTAGTGAGACCTCTCCTGTCCACTAGGGACTTCCAATATGTCAAAGCTCTATCATATGGAAACTTACCCAACTCATACAATGACACATACATTCATAAACAATTTTTCAAATTTTTGTCCAACTTGTTACGAACTTTTGATTTAAAAAAATATAGTGCACTGGAAATCCTTTCATCTTCCATAGATCCCAAAATCATTGTCTGACATAATTCATATAAATTAAATTATTCACTCATAGTTTCTTGTAAAACACTACTTTGATACAATGTTTGCTAGAAATGCGTGATGGAACCAGTGTCATGTGGATTTTTGAAATGTGCAATTTGATTATCCATTGTTATTCCAAAATTGGTTGATTGTTGTCTCAGAAGTTCTTTGTTTAGAATACCATTGATTTCAATGCCATTTACTTCCACACATTTAGAGAAATGTGTCATAAGAGTGCCCATATATTTTACAAACAACTCACTTTTACTTTTGTGGTGAAGACAAGGATTTCAGAAGATGAGATTAATAACAGCCATGGTCTCAAGTGTCTCATCTCTATGAAAACAATCTCTTATTTCACTTGATAATGTTTTTACAATTCTTTTCAATTTATTCTTAGTACTATTTAAAACCTCATTAAATATGCAATGTGTTACTGGCACTTGTTCAAAATCATTTGTAAGTGTTTCTAACCACTTTTCATAATGATATAAAGGAATAATATTTCCATGTATAGCAATACAAATATTATTGTTGATGTTGAACTTTAAAAAGTTGTTAGGATCATTGACTTGAACTAGGGTATTCCAACTATCAAACAAAGGATCCTTAAAATTTTATTCAGATAAGTAAATATTATCAATAAGCATACATATTTATTTTGTAATCCTGATGAGATCAACAATATAAATTGCTCTTTCTTGTGCGAGTTTAATCAAAGAATTCATTTCTTGCAACAATGGAAGAATACCACATAATGTGAGAAGAGTTTCCAAGTTAGTTATACGAAATAGCAAATATTTTACCTTCTCAACATTCCTATGATATGCATACATAAACCCCCCCAATGACTAATATTCTAAAAAAAATGTTTTTATAGGAATAAACAGTGAAATTCACCTGGTGTCCACATATTTTAACAATTTTTTGCCTTCAGTTACGCCTATATAAAATTATTGAAGCTCCGCAAACCTATTTGTACTGCATGAGAAGTAAGAGTGTATTTCACAAATAAGATCTTCCACTTTGGCTACATTATCAAATATGCTCATAATTTTGTATGCAAGATTCATTCGATGAACCATGCAATGAATGGGAATCAAATATGGGGTAATCGATGTCTAAATCCTAACACAAAGACCATTCCTTTGTCCTTGCATTGTAGCCGCACCATCAGCTCCAACACAAATTAACTTTGTGGCAATTGTTTTTCATCCATTCTGGAAATATCCTTTAAATTGGTTACAACAACATTATAAATGTTTTTCGCATTACAATTTTCCATTATCTTATGTAGTGCTAGTAAATGAGGTTGTCTCGAATAATTTTGGAATGTATAAACATATATTCAAATCCAAGATGTGTTGTCAATAGTTGTTATCTCATCAATGGAAAGTGCAATAAATTTGGCTTATTTTACATTCTCTCTCAAGTCCTTCTCAACCAGTGATAGATATTTTGCCATTTCCCAACCACTTCTATCTAACCAATGGGAACTAGTAAGGTTGTGTACATCGGCTAGTTGAAATATTTGCTTGAAATTAGCAAAATCAGACATGGGTCGACTTTTTTTTAGAATATTGTATGTAACAACAAACTACAAATGTTTTGATGCTAATATAGTCTTATTAATTTTTTGAAATTGGGCCTGGATTGCTCCACCCTTCTTAATGAGAGTTTGTTGGTGTTTCATTATTTTTTCATATTCAAGTGCATATCTCACCTGCACACATTTCGATGCATCCTTCCACCTATGAGATATCTTAATTGTTCCATCACTTTGTATTTCTTTGATGTAAACTTTCCCACAATGTTTTTCTATTGTATATTTATTATTTTGCAATAAATGATCCTTTCCTAGCTTCCAAGTACAAATAACGCATCTACACACTTTCTTTATCTCTTCTCGATCAATAAATGGGTATAACCATACCCATTAACTTTTAAAATCCCTTCCAATAGTCCATTTTCATGTCTTTTGATGTTTAGAATTTTGACTACAAGATTCCCTAGAGGTCTACATGTTAATTGTACTATCATTTCCTTTTTTGGTTGATGTATCTATATTAGGTGTCTCGTCAAGTGGTTTTTGAATGTTGTTATTAGAAAAATTATCATGTGGTCCCATCTCATTCGCTATAATATCTTCGAGTGGACGCATATCAAGGTCGACAATGTTTACTACATTCAATGTTTGATGTTCTGTATCATTTTTGGATGTAAAAAGTTATTATTTTAAATAATTAATAGAATACAGTTTTACAAAGCATTTAAAAAGAGGTAGATAAGCAAACAATTGTTTATCTATTAATAAAAAGGTTTTATATATAATAATAATAAAGAAAAAGTAGTGACTTGATGGTAAAATGTGTTTGTACCTGCATGTTGTGTATATGTGGATGCCTCACTGCATTTTATATTTGTGTAAATTATTCCATAATTATATTTTAACCAAAATATTTGCCTCCATTCTTTCCATATTTAGTAGGTAACATTGTATCTATAAAGAAAAAACCTTTAGATGTTAGGAAATGAATATGAAATTGAAGGAAAATTGCATACTTTCCTCAATAATAATTTACGTTTCTAAGTAACCAAGGTTAAACTATAATTTCATAAAGAATATATGAATCTTCATATGAATGTGCGTTGCCCTATAGAATAACCTCTAATAAACAAGAAGTAATATTTGACAAAAAATGCTCCTAACACATGGATACTTGTCTATCACAGTTGCAGATAGTACATCTACACTACCTATAAATATACTCTAATAGACAAGAAGTAATCTCTGACAATAGAAATGCTCCTAACACACAACAACATGACATGGATACTTGTCTACCATAGTTGTAGACACTGCCTATGAAATATACTCCAATAGACAAGAAGTAGTCTCTAACAAGAAAAATGCTCCTACCACACAATAGCATGACATGGATACTTGTCTACTATAGTTGCAGATTGTGCATCTACACTACCTATGAAACTGAAGAAAAAGAGCTTTGGACAATATAATTCTGGAAGAAGAATACTCTATCTATTGTCATAGTCATCACAAATTTTTATCACCAATAGTCACTTTAATGTTACTACAATCGCTCTATCACGGTTGATTGATACTAATTTACAACCATTTGGTCATGACTGATTGATAATCCTCTGCAACTGATCATCCTATGTTGATTGACACTCCTCTACAATCAATCAGCTTAAGATGATAGGCATACCTCTGCAACCGATCGACTTATGCTGATAGACACACCTCTACAACCGATTAGCTTATGCCAATTAACACTCCTCTAAAACCAATCAGCTTATATCAATAGTCACTACTCATGTCTAGGATGAAATACAGATGAGAGATATCATGGTGATGAAATCTAGAAATTATACCCATGAGCTGCTATGGTATTCTAGGGGATCAAGCCAACAAGTGGATATGAAGCCCACCATCGTTGATCTTGATCAATAGTTGGTGATGAATTCCAACTACTGATGTTTAAAATGAAACATGTGTGTGTGATTCCTTTTAAGATTTCCTATTTTCTATGGTTCTCACACACAAGAAGAAAATGCACAAAAATCACACTTTTTCTTTGTAATGAATTCAACTAGAAGTTGTGATTAAATATTCCAATATCAAGTATAAGACCTCAAAAGATATCTGGGATACATCGCTTAAGATCCATCTTGAATCAATGAGTGATTCCAACAATGGAGGGTTTTCCCAACTCTTTTGCCCTGAACCAACAAGTGGTTCCAACAGTAAGAGGAAACTTGAACAAAAGGAATCTATCACAATCTAGAGGAATACAAGATAAAATAAAAGAGTACAATTACTTATACACTTTCTTACCCTAGAATGCAACTAAAATGCTTTTTGTTTTCAAATGCATACAACATACAAGATAAGCAGTAAAACACCAAGAAATAGCAGAAATTTAAATCTAATGTAATGGTGCAAATACCATGAATGCACAAATGCAATTTTATCTTATATGTAATCTATTTGGAATAGGTAAATTCCTAAAATGAAAATCAAAGTGTAACAGGAAGCTTACATATATATAACTCTGCTAAACGTCATCTAGAGTCTCCTAAATGTGGTGGTGCATCTCTCAAATGTGGTGGTGCATCCGCACAACTTCTTGTCAACTTCTATAACTTTCCAAAAATCCTAGCTCTACGAAAATCGTGCGATCAAATTTTTGAAAAACTGCAAAACAAAAACAAAAAACAAAAAGTCAGTGACAAAATAAATTAGCATAGAGAACCCTTTGTGGGTCCCACTGTGATCATAATTTTGTAAATAAAAAAATCAGCAACACCAAAATAAATAGATAGAACCAATACACAATATGTTGCACAATAAATAAAGATGATATTTTATTGATAAAAATGGAGCCTTGATCTCCAATGTTTACAACATGATTTGTGGTATTGATACAAATGTTACAAATCTAGGGTTTAAAAACCTTAGCTGCAAATATTAGGTTTTCTAAAACCCTATTGTAATTAATGGGTGGTGTCTTTGCACTTATCTTCGATCCCAACGAGGTTGCAGGTGGGCTTGTGTATCTTGGATAGGGCCACCCTAGTTTCAATAGTTACCAAATGTATAATTCTTGTACCTGCAATCAAAAAACAACAAAAGAGATAGTAATACCTATAAGGGCTCCATAGTGTGAGGTCCTCAAAAAGATAAGATAAATATTAAACCATAGATGTTGTAATATAAACTAAAAATAAAGTGCAAGAATATGAAAATGAATGCAAATAACTTTACTACCTTGTAAACAATGCTAACTTCATGTTGTTATTTATGTTGATGATGCTAGTGATGATTGCGAATATGCCCTAACGACACTCGAGGGTCATATAACTATATATCTGGTGCAAGAAACACCTATGAGCGCTTAGGGACAACCAAAATACCTAGAGGTTCTCGATTGACTTTGGAGAGTGCTCAGCTGGCTCTAGAGGGTGCTTGACTAGCTCTAGAGGGTGCTTGGCTGGCTCTAAAGGGCACTCATCTAGCTCTAGAGGGTGCTTGGCCAGCTTTGGAGGGTATTCGGGGTGGTTGTGGATGCACCAGGGTTTTCAAAATATACCCATGGGCATCCAACTAGCTTTAGAGGGCATTCAAAGGCAAAGAAAAATATCACAGAACTAGATCTGGTTTGTGTGGATTCTATGGTGATGAAAGTGGGTGATGCGAAGATGATAGCGATGGTGAAGTGGATAGGGTAGAAGGAGATTAAGATTCAAAAATAGCTTAGTAATATTAGGGATTGTTAGGGGTGCTTAAGGTCTGAGTCATGAAAATGACTCCTCTTTTATAATATTTCCTTGGACATGTTAGGGTTTTGACAACATGATTTGAGTGGCCGAGATTAAAACATGAGGAAGGATGGAGATTAAATCTGGGTAAGTGGCATGGATTGAGGTGGAAGGATGGATTAGATTAAAATATGGTGAAGGGATAGTATTAATTCATATAAATACATATATATTTATTAAATATATATAAATGTAATATATAAAAAATTAATATTTAAATATATATTAAAAAAAACATATATATAAATAATGGTGATGGATATTGGAGGCTATGAATGTATGACAAATGGCTAGATTTTGGTGTCTACACTATGTAAACATCTAAGAGCATAATACAGAATACAAGGTGGAAGCCGCCTAAAAGAAAGAGTGCAACAAGGAAGAAAAAGTGTTGAAGGAAGGAGATAGGTAGAACCTAGCAAGAGCTGAAGAACCATTGAAGAATGTCTAAGAGCAAAAATAAGTAATAGCAAAAGCCACCTATGATAATAAGAAATGAAGCACCCAAAGTAAAGGTTTCAAGGTGTGTAAAAGAACGCTCAAGGAAGAGTGTAATTGTTTAACGTAGACCAGATTTGCACTATCAAAGGTGATTCATTTGCAAGGATGTAGAAGTAATCATATGCCAAGTGGAAGTACCATTTAACCTACAAAATATGGCATATTAAAAGAACTAAAACAAAAATATAGTGTATAGCTACATTGAAAGTTCCAAGCCATGAAAGAGTCGAACGTGGCCAAACCAACCTGAGGAAATGCATCAATAGAGCCAAGCTAGGAAGAGGAAGCACTATAATCAGTCTCTAAGCATGAAGAGGAAGTGTAGCAATAGATCCAAGATAGGAAGAGAAAGCACTACAGTCATTTTCCAAGTACGAAGAGGAAACAAAATAGTAGCCAATTTGGTAATGTCAAAGGCAAGAGAAAGATAAATAATAATCATCATATTTTGGTAGAAGTGTAATGTTTTGGCAAGTGACAATACCCATGAAGCTAGCTAGAGGAACATTTGAATAAGTGGAAGAAGACCTAACAATACATGAACTAGAGCAAGCAATGTATGAAGCAATGTTAGAATACCTAAAATTTCATGTCTGAGCAAAGGTAGGTAATCCAATGTTCCACTCAAAGTGAAATATCTGAGGCAAAGGCAGAAGTTCTCATACTCCACTCAATGTGAAATGTCAAAGCTAGAAGTACATAATGCCTATTAAAACCTATTCTCATGAGTGCATTTAAAGGTAAATCAAGGCAACTCAAGGCAGTTCAAAAATGTTTGAATATAAGGTGCACGTTCGAAGGTAATCTTTAATTTAGGGTTTTCTAAAGTTTTCTAAGGAGTGATAAGGTAGAAATACTTTAATATTTTATTAAAGGTAAAGGTTAATATTTTAATTAAGGAGGGATAAGGTTTAATTGAATGTTTTAGATATGGAGTGATAAGTAGGTTTATAATTTAAATTTTTATAAAGTTGGAGTCATAAGGTTTATTCTATAGTTGTTTGTTTTTTCTAAATTTGAAGTTTAATCCTTTTAAATAGAATATTTACAAAATTATTGATTTGGGAGTCAAAAGGTATTCAACCTCAAACTTAGGAAATTTAAATGTTGTAAAATTCATATTTTCTTAGTTTCTAATATTTGGGAGATATAAGGACTTCTACTTCATAGGATTTTCTAATTTAGAAATTTTGATCTAGAAAGTTATAAGGATGTCTACTTCAAAATAATCAAAATCTACAATGGATAACAATATGGAGTTCATGATATGAAAATAAAAAGTAGATGTCATAAAATTTGGGATCAAAAATTTGCTTGCAAAATTTGAAGGAAAAATAGATTTGGTCTCAAAATTAATCTATAGTGAAGCCATTTATGAAAATTTTGAAACATTTGAGTACTATTTACTTGCAATAATCGTTGAAGCAATTGATGATGAAAAGATAGTATTATGTTACCTTTAGATATCGGTAGCATATTGTATATGGCATTGCTTACACTTGAGTTTCATAAAGAAGAAAATATGAAACAAAAGGAGCTAATTGAATCTCTTAAGAAGAAATCAAAAATAGATTAGTCATTTTTAGAAAATATATTTCATTCTTATTGTAATATTGATATTCCAAGTTCATCTAGCTCAATATGTTGGACATTTTGAGATTATTTATTTTTCATTGATGTCAAGATGAAAAGTCATCATTAATACTTTGGAGCACACCATCAATAGCACCAGGAACAATGCAAAGAGTTGAAGAGAAAGTTGTCAAGGTGAAAAGTCGTCATTAATACTATGGAGCACACCATCAATATCACCAGGAACAATGCGAAGAGTTGAAGAGAAAGTTGGCAAAATAATATTTTATGAGGGTTTATGGTAAACCCATGATGGAAGATTAAAAGGTTTCATTAAAACCATTATAGTTGGAAAAATAATATTTTATGAGGGTTTATGGTAAACCCACGGTGGCAGAATATATTATTTAAAGGTTTAAGTTTAAACCCAAAGTTAAAGTTTATAAAAATAATTTATAAAATTTAAATTCCTTAGAATTTAAATATTTTATAAATTATAAAGGTGGGAGCGCCGACGTCATGCAATAAAAGGTGGAAGCATCGACGTTCAAGCAACAAAGGAATTTGTGTATAAATAAATGCCAAGAAGGCATTCAAAATTTACCCCTTCGATTGATTAATGTATGCGATAAAAAGTGAAAGGTTTTTGTGCTTGTTGATCGTGAGGAAGAAGACAAGAAAATTTGCTTGTCTTTAGCGCCAG
Organism: Wollemia nobilis; assembly: GCA_028583015.1. Lineage (NCBI taxonomy): Eukaryota > Viridiplantae > Streptophyta > Pinopsida > Araucariales > Araucariaceae > Wollemia > Wollemia nobilis. Next base: position 4,052,647 of record JAQPPZ010002515.1, read on the forward strand.
GTAGAGGATAAAAGAGGAAGGGCACATTGATTAAAATGCATAGGACACGGTGGTCCATTGGCAATGCACATTTTGTGAAGGCGTTGGGAGTTGAGGAAGCACGCGATCGATTCGCGTGGAGTGGTGTGTCTTGGGTGCCAAGGGAAGTTCGTTTTGCACGTGGTTTTTGTGCGCCAACCGAGGATAAAGGAGACGAAGAGCACTTAGGCTCTTAACCATGCGTCTTGCACACACAATGGCTATAGCCATGGCTAGAGCACTCACGGAGGTAGAGAACGTGGGTTCAAAACCCACTAAGAGGTAAAGGTAACTTTTTGATAATTAATTTTTGCCTAAAGTTTTTCAAAGGATATTGTGGAGTAATAAGGGTTTGTGCTGATTTGATATTTGATTTATGTTATTGTTGGAGATATAAGGGTTTGAGAAAGGTTGTTGATTTGATATTTGATTTATGTTATTGTTGGAGATATAAGGGTTTGAGAAAGGTTGTGGATTTGATATTTGATTTTTATTATTGTGGAGTAATAAGGATTAATGTGAGGTTGTTTTATTGATGAAGTGATTTATATCTTTGGAACCATAAAGAAAGTTGATTTGATTTTTATCAAAGTTTCACTTGCCATTAAAATAAATTAAAGAGGTTTGAATTAATTTTTGGTGGATGTTAAGTTTATTCTAGTTGGGAGTTTATAAGGTGTTATTGGATAAATATTTTATGTATGTTGATGGTTGTTTTGAAAGGTGGAGTGATAAGGTGTATTTGAGTATTTACATTATATTGTGAGAAAGATTTATCTTCTAACCTCTTTGATATTGGCATAGAAGTTGTTGTGGTTGTGGCAGATTTATGAGATCCCTTCATCATCAAGAAAAAGGTATGAGCACATTCTTCCATAGTTGAGTTGATTGATTGGTTTTCTGGAAAATAAGTTTGGAGTGAAAAGGACTTGATTAGGGTTTCCTTTTCGAGAGTGTTTGAGTTAATGCTTCAAGGTTTTCTGGAATAAAGAGTTGTTAAAACCTTGTTTTATAAGCATTATTGTTGAAGCCATTGGTTGTGTGAAGAACTTGAGTTAGGGTTTTGCAAAAGAACATGAGTATCATTGTTATGTGAAGATAGTTTTATAAGCATTGTTGTTGAAGTGAGTTGTTGTGCAAAGAACTTGAACTATGGTTTGAAAAGAACATGAGTATCATTGTTATGTGAGATTTGTTGTTGAGTATTGTTGGAAACATTTTGAGTTGGTTGATATATATACTTGGACTAGGGTTTGTGAGCAAAGGTTGTTTCATTGAGTGATTGGTTGAGTAGAGTTGATTGAGCCTAGTCAAGTGGATGTGTGAAGTGATTGTTCAAGTTCTATAAAACAAACTATTCTATATTCTGATTTGAGTTGAGAAAGTGATTGAGCATTGAGTTGAAACATATTGGGTCTCTAACAATTCTCTTTATGTTTCTATGAGATTTGGACAAGTTCTAAGTGAGCTTGTTGAGCAGATTTGGACAAGTTTTGTGTGGACTTGTTGAGCAGATTTGGACAAGTTATGAGTGAGCTTGTTGAGAAGATTTGAACAAGTTCTAAGTGAGCTTGTTGAGCAGATTTGAGCAAGTTCTGAGTGAGCTTGTTGAGCATATTTGGGCAAGTTCTGAGTGAGCTTGTTGAGCAGATTTGAGCAAGTTCTGAGTGAGCTTGTTGAGAATATTTGAGCAAGTTCTGAGTGAGCTTGTTGAGAAGATTTGAGCAAGTTCTGAGTGAGCTTGTTGAGCATATTTGAGCAAGTTTTGAGTGGACTTGTTGAGCATATTGAGCAAGTTCTGAGTGAGCTTGTTGAGTAGATTTGAGCAAGTTCTGAGTGGGCTTGTTGAGCAGAATTGAGCAAGTTCTGAGTGGACTTGTTGAGAAGATTTGAGCAAGTTTTGAGTGGACTTGTGGAGCAGAGTTTGGTGCATATTTGAGGACAGGTTTGTACCAGACCAGAGATAGATATTGAGCATATTTGTGCTAGATCGAAGGACTATGTTTAGTACAGATTTGAGATAGAGCTTTGGAGGTGATAGAGCAGAGAGGATAGTAGTCTCCAGTGGATAGAGATCCATCAGCCAAGGTAGTGAGGATAGGTCTTCTGAGTGGGGACAAGAGTCTTTAGTGGAGAGAGATCCACAAGCCAGTGCAGTGGAGGCAGTAGTCTTCTAGAGGATCACCAACCAGAGCAGAGGAGAAGGAGTTCTCCTATGGATAGAGATCCATGAACTTGATTTAGGGGATTGGTATCTCCTTTGGACAGAGGTCCATAAACATTGTAATAGGGAAGGATTCCCAAGAGATTGATTGAGAAAATTTTAGTGAAATATTTTCTCTGTGGATGTAACCCACATTGGGTGAACCACGTTAAATTGGTGTCTCTATTGTGTGTGGTGATTTGTGCATTGCTTTGATTACTGTTGTTGATATTGCTATCTATACATTGCATAATATTGATTTGGAAAGAAAAGTAAAAAGTGGTCTTATATTGTTCACCCCCCTCTCAATATAAGCTTGTGTTCTTCAATTGGTATCAGAGCGGGTTCCTTCAGAAGAGTTTAACAGCTTGAAGGAAAAGCTAACAAGAACACAATGGATCCTAAGGAGGTGTCCTCAAATAATTCAGCACTAGTATTTGATGGAAGTGACTATATGTATTGGAGTATGATGATGAAGATCTACCTGATGGCACTTGGCAATGAAATTTGGGAATCAATGGAATTTGGATACGATCCCTTAATCAATCCTCCTACAGATAAGGAAGGTAAGCTTTTACAACACTATAATTCAAAAGCAATGAATGCACTTGTGAGAGGTTTGCGTAGAACAGAGTCTATGAAAGTTATGCATTGTAAAACTGCAAAAGAGATGTGGGATAAATTGTAAAATATATATGAAGGAGATAAAAGTGTCAAGAAAGCAAAGATGCGAAATCTCAAAGGACAACTTGAAGCATTAAGAATGAACGAAGAGGAAAATATTAGTGCTTATCTAATTTGAATTGATGAGGTTGTTAATGATATGCAAGGACTTGGAATGAAGATTGATGAATCAGATATTTGTGATAAAGTCTTAAGAACTCTTCCAAAAATATTCAGTGAACAAGTTTCTACTATAGAAGTATCAATGGATGGTGATACTTTGACAAGAGATAAATTGCTTGGTATGCTCACAAATTTTGAGATAAGAACAAAATATCCTATTCCCCAGAAGGAAGCAGCATTCAAAGCAATCAATAAGACAAAGGGTAAGAAGTCAGAATCAAGCAATGAGTCATCCAGTGATGAAGAAGCTAATTATGGTAGAAGAGATAAATATTCCAGAAGATCCAGAGATCTAAGATCTGTTAAGTGTTTCAATTGTGGAAAGTTTGGATATTTTGCAATAGATTGTCAAGAACCCAAGAACAACAATGGTGAAGAAAAACAGGATCATAGGAACAGGGAATCAGAAAGATACAGGCATCAAAAGAAAAGCAAGGATGGACAAAACAGACAAGGAAAGAAGTTCTTCCAAAGGCAAAAGAGGAGCTACTATGCGGATAAGGCAAGTAAGTACTCAAGTGATAGTGATGCTAGTTTTTTAGACAATGATAGAGATGAAGTCTTATTTATGATTGAATAAAAAGAGCAAGTTAAGAAAAGGACTCCAATAATTCTCAAGTGTTTTAGATGTGGTAACTTTGGACATCTTGAAGATGATTGTACAAGGGATGGTTATAGTTTTAGTGATGATGAATATGAAGATGCACTTGAAAGACCAGATGAAAATCTTCTAATGGCATTAGAAGAAGAAGAAAGTGATCCTATAGAAGACAAGCCAATAGAAAATAAATATGAGGACAAAGGTAAACAAATAGAGGAATATTCAAAAAAGAATGGTTATGATCTCAAGGGAGAACTTATTTATGCCCTTGACACGGTAAAGAAGGTAAGAAAGCAACACTCTAAACTTGAAATTCAGTTTCAAGAATGTGATGAAGAGAGAAGATTGCTTATAGAGGATTTAGAAAAATCAAAGGCTAAGGCAAAGAGGTTCAAAGATAAGTTAGAAGCAAAGATCTTGGAATGTGAGAAGTTAGCACAAGAAGTGGCACTACTAAGAGAAGATTTAGAAGACTCCAAGGTCAAGATGAAAGGGTTCAAAAATAGCTCAAAGAACTTGGATAAGTTCATCAAGATACAAAAGCCTACATCAAGAAAAATAGGTCTTGGATTTGAACAGGTTCAAAAGAAATGGGAAGGAGAGTCAACTTCAAGTTTTGGAGGAGAAGAAACTTCAGATGAAGATACTTCAAAAAATATAGTGTAAAATATAGTGAGACATCTGAGGATGAGTTGGACAATAGAGAGTTCAACAAAAATAGGAACAATGCACAAAGAAGATACAGATGGAACAACAATCAGAATAGGTCAAGAGAGACTAAGAGACCAATGAGGTCAAGACAAGGAAACTTCAATGGAAGATGCTTTTCATGTCACAGGTTTGGGCACATGGCTTCATAGTGTAGGACACATGAAAGACAGGAATATGGGAACAGACAGCCTTTCCATGGGTATTGCTACTCATGTAATCAGTTTGGTCACAAGGCAATGAATTGCAGGGTTCATGACAGAAGAGGATATGGCTTCACTAGGAGAAATCCTAAGACATTTGCACCTCCAAGGAATAATAACATTAAGTGTTATAAGTGCAATAATGATGGTCACACAACAAAGTGGTGTAGAGCAGATATTCCAAAAATAGGTATGAATAGGAACAAGAACAGGAACATGGACATGAACAAGAACATGAATATGAACAAGAACATGAACAAGAATTGGACATGAACAAGAACAGGAACAAGAATAAGAACATGGATATGAAAAACAAGAATAGGAACAGGAATGTAGACATGGACAGGAACATGGACATGGATAGAAACAGTTGAAGGAATCAGAAAATTTAGATAAGAAGAAAAGAGGATAAAGGTAAAGAACAATGCTTTCTGGGAGTAGAAATACTCCCACCCTAGAATTAACCACCTCAAAAGAAGGTGGGAGAAGGGCTAAGCTAAGAGGCTCATTCTTAGCCCTAAGCCCCAAAGGTGACCCTTTGCCATTGATGTCAAAGGAGGAGATATTTGATTTGAGAGAGCATTGAGCCAGGGGGAGCAATGTCCTAGGGGGAGAAGAACAAAAGAAAAGTCAAGTTTTTAGTAAAAGGAAATTGGGTTGCCATCAATGACAAAGGGGGAGATTGTTGGACATTTTGAGCTTATTTAGTTGTCATTGATGTCAAGATGAAAATTCATCATTAATACTATGGAGCACACCATCAATAGCACCAGGAACAATGCAAAGAGTTGAAGAGAAAGTTGTCAAGGTGAAAAGTTGTCATTAATACTATGGAGCACACCATCAATAGCACCAGGAACAATGCGAAGAGTTGAAGAGAAAGTTGGCAAAATAATATTTTATGAGGGTTTATGGTAAACCCATGATGGAAGATTAAAAGGTTTCATTAAAACCATTATAGTTGGAAAAATAATATTTTATGAGGGTTTATGGTAAACCCACGATGGTAGAATATATTATTTAAAGGTTTAAGTTTAAACCCAAAGTTAAAGTTTATAAAAATAATTTATAAAATTTAAATTCCTTAGAATTTAAATATTTTATAAATTATAAAGGTGGGAGCACCGACGTCATGCAATAAAAGTGGGAGAACCAAAATCATGCAATAAAATGTGGAAGCACCGATGTCCAAGCAACAAAGGAATTTGTGTATAAATAAATGCCAATAAGGCATAAGGCATTCAAAATTTACCCCTTTGATTGATTAATGTATGCGATAAAAGAAAAAGGTTTTCGTGCTTGTTAATCGTGAGGAAGAAGACAAGAAAATTTGTTTGTCTTTAGCGCCAGGTAGAGGATAAAAGAGGAAGGGCACATTGATTAAAATGCATAGGACATGGTGGTCCATTGGCAGCACACGTTTTGTGAAGGCGTTGGGAGTTGAGGAAGCACGCGATCGATTCGCGTGGAGTGGTGTGTCTTGGGCGCCAAGGGAAGTTTGTTTTGCATGTGGTTTTGTGCACCAACCGAGGATAAAGGAGACGAAGAGCACTTAGGCTCTTAAACATGCGTCCAGCGCACATGGTGGCTATAGCCGTGGCTAGAGCGCTCACGGAGGCAGAGAACGTGGGTTCAAAACCCACTAAGAGGTAAAGGTAACTTTTTGATAATTAATTTTTGCCTAAAGTTTTTCAAAGGATATTGTGGAGTAATAAGGGTTTGTGTTGATTTGATATTTGATTTATGTTATTGTTGGAGATATAAGGGTTTGAGAAAGGTTGTTGATTTGATATTTGATTTATGTTATTGTTGGAGATATAAGGGTTTGAGAAAGGTTGTTGATTTGATATTTGATTTTTATTATTGTGGAGTAATAAGGATTAATGTGAGGTTGTTTTATTGATGAAGTGATTTATATCTTTGGAACCATAAAGAAAGTTGATTTGATTTTTATCAAAGTTTCACTTGCCATTAAAATAAATTAAAGAGGTTTGAATTAATTTTTGGTGGATGTTAAGTTTATTCTAGTTGGGAGTTTATAAGGTGTTATTGGATAAATATTTTATGTATGTTGATGGTTGTTTTGAAAGGTGGAGTGATAAGGTGTATTTGAGTATTTACATTATATTGTGAGAAAGATTTATCTTCTAACCTCTTTGAGATTGGCATAGAAGTTGTTGTGGTTGTGGCAGATTTATGAGATCCCTTCATCATCAAGAAAAAGGTATGAGCACATTCTTCCATAGTTGAGTTGATTGATTGGTTTTTTGGAAAATAAGTTTGGAGTGAAAAGGACTTGATTAGGGTTTCCTTTTCGAGAGTGTTTGAGTTAATGCTTCAAGGTTTTCTAGAATAAAGAGTTGTTGTTAAAACCTTGTTTTATAAGCATTATTGTTGAAGCCATTGGTTGTGTGAAGAACTTGAGTTAGGGTTTTGCAAAAGAACATGAGTATCATTGTTATGTGAAGATAGTTTTATAAGCATTGTTGTTGAAGTGAGTTGTTGTGCAAAGAACTTGAACTATGGTTTGAAAAGAACATGAGTATCATTGTTATGTGAGATTTGTTGTTGAGTATTGTTGGAAACATTTTGAGTTGGTTGATATATACTTGGACTAGGGTTTGTGAGCAAAGGTTGTTTCATTGAGTGATTGGTTGAGTAGAGTTGATTGAGCCTAGTCAAGTGGATGTGTGAAGTGATTGTTCAAGTTCTATAAAACAAACTATTCTATATTCTGATTTGAGTTGAGAAAGTGATTGAGCATTGAGTTAGAACATATTGGGTCTCTAACAATTCTCTTTATGTTTCTATGATATTTGGACAAGTTATGAGTGGACTTGTTGAGAAGATTTGGACAAGTTTTGTATGGAGCTTGTTGAGAATATTTGGACAAGTTTTGAGTGAGCTTGTTGAGTAGATTTGAGCAAGTTCTAAGTGAGCTTGTTGAGCAGATTTGAGCAAGTTCTGAGTGAGCTTGTTGAGAAGATTTGAGCAAGTTCTGAGTGAGCTTGTTGAGCATATTTGAGCAAGTTCTGAGTGAGCTTGTTGAGTAGATTTGAGCAAGTTCTGAGTGAGCTTGTTGAGCATATTTGAGCAAGTTCTAAGTGGACTTGTTGAGCAGATTGAGCAAGTTTTGAGTGGACTTTTTGAGCATATTTGAACAAGTTCTGAGTGGACTTGTTGAGCATAATTGAGCAAGTTATGAGTGGACTTGTTGAGCAGATTTGAGCAAGTTCTGAGTGGACTTGTGGAGTAGAGTTTGGTGTAGATTTGAGGATAGGTTTGTACCATACCAGAGATAGAGATTGAGAAAATTTGTGCTAGACTGAAGGACTGTGTTTAGTACAGATTTGAGATAGATATTTGGAGGTGATAGAGTAGAGAGGACAGTAGTCTCCAGTGGATAGAGATCCATCATCCAGGGCAGTGAGGATAGGTCTTCTGAGTGGGGACAAGAGTCTTTAGTGGAGAGAGATCCACAAGCCAATGTAGTGGAGGTAGTAGTCTTCTAGAGGATCACCAACCAAAGTAGAGGAGAAGGAGTTCTCCTATGGATAGAGATCCATGAACTTGATTTAGGGGATTGGTATCTCCTTTGGACAGAGGTCCATAAACATTGTAATAGGGAAGGATTCCCAAGAGATTGATTGAGAAAATTTTAGTGAAAGATTTTCTCTGTGGATGTAACCCACATTGGGTGAACCACGTTAAATTGGTGTCTCTATTGTGTGTGGTGATTTGTGCATTGCTTTGATTACTGCTATTGATATTGCTATCTATACATTGCATAATATTTATTTGGAAAGAAAAGTAAAAAGTGGTCTTATATTGTTCACCCCCATCTCAGTATAAGCTTGTGTTCTTCACAATATTCTATTATGATGCTTTAAGTGAGAGCTCAAAGTCTCTATATAGGAAAAGAAAGAGTCATATGATTCTAAGAACAAAGGCAAAGGAAAAATTCATATGCAAGAATTTGAAGACAATGAGAAAGTACAAGAGACTTATAATATTGAAGCTACAAAGACTAAAGAACATGAAGTTGAATCTAGAGACAAGGTCGGGCAAGAAGAACCAAATAAATATCAATACAAAGATAAAATTCATTGCCAAGTCACTTGAAAAATGAAGACCATGATTGAAGACTAAAGTCTTCAATAACCAAATAATGTAACACAAGGGGGTCTTGGAGTATATTACATTATTTTGTAGATTTCAATGTACCTCTATGGTACATCTTGTAAATATTATATTAGGAGTGAGTATTAGATTAGAGTGTGAGTAATATTTTCTATAATGTAATAATGTGTAGGAAATACACAAGTGCCATGTAAGTGTGCAAGTGTAATGTGAGTATATGCACAAAAGTGTCTTATATGTAAGTGTGTACAAGTGTCTTTAGATTAAAGTGTGCTAAGGGAAGAATCATGTCTAGGTGTGCATATAGGATAGAGTTATGTGTATGCAAGTGTTAATTAGAGAAGCCAAGAGTCATAAGACTTAGTATAAGGAAATGAAGAATCAAGTATCCAAAGAGTCACTCTACAATGGCTATATATTACTCCATGGAGGAACATAGCAAACATAGCGAGCATAGTGAAGATAGCTAGTGTAGCTATCATTATAGAGTTTTTTTATACATTTGTAAGAGAAATAGAAGTAATAAAGATTGCATACATTTTGTGCAACTTATATTGTAAGTTGTGCTACATGTTTTGTACATGTATGATTCAGGCTATTTACATTCATATATTTTTGCATATTAATGAATGTTAGTTAATATATTATAAGCCTTGATTTACATATTATTTTTCTTACATCATTATCTTGATCTTACTATATTGTGGTTATCATATATTTAATCCTATGAAATTTATCCTATGAGTTTACATTAATATTAAGGCTTTAAAAGCCATCAGACCATAGCCATATCATTTCTACAATGATACATGTTTCAGATGTCTCTTACTATCATTGTGTGGTCATATTGATCCATGCATAACCATAAATATGTAAGATATTTTTGGTAATCCCAATCCTAAAATTACATCTATATTACCACTTTTACTTTATTTTATTAAATCATTTTTAAGTATTATGGTTTATTAATTAATAAACCTAACATATATTGGATATTCTTATATAATTACCATATTCAACTAACATAATCTACAGTATGAATATAAAATACACATACAAATTTTGATCCCAAATTTTGTATTTCATTGAAATAGCACAAAATATTTACATTGTAACATGATTACATAGCCCAATTCTAAAAATCCTAGACACTAAATTCATAAGCACTTACATATCCTACAACATGACTATCATGGAAGACCTTTTGTGTCACATTTGAAATAAATTTCTCACTTTCCAAACTTTTTCTGAGAGGTCTCTTGTAATAAGGTATAGTAAACCAAAATAGAGGAAAGCAAAATCTATATCCAATCTAAGTAAGCCCATGCTTTATAAGCTCATACACCAATGCCTTCATCCTAATCACTACTATCGAATTATTGGCTATGGATATTAGCTATCATATTTGTAATAATTCTCGTAATTTGTCAAAGCGATACCTACAACTATTGATCACACCTCTTTCATAATCCCTCAACACATCCCCAAATTGATGGAGACATAAGTATTACCTCTTTTGCATATTTACCCAAAATCAATAACTAGCTATAAACTCCACATGCTTTACTATTATCATATTGGAATATGGATGCTCTACCCTGATCATTAGACTAGATTGGAGCTCTTGCCTCTTGTATTATGATAATTAATGTCCCATTAGTGCCTCCATTAGATACATAGTGTAGCTACTTCATAGGATGAATTAAATAGAACTTTAGAAATATAGCATGAAATTATCTTCAAGAAAAATGGTGTATACCTATGGTGGTGGCCTATAGCTCGACAAGTTTGATATCAAGCTTCCCACAATGCTCCTCTATTCCTAGATCATTTCTAGTTCAAATCATAGTTGGGCTCTTTCCTCCTTATGCTCTGCAATTACTTCATATTTTTGATCTATTATCTTTTTCAACTCATGATTTGCTATTAATAATTTTCTATCCTCTCCTCCATTCACTCTCCTAATGTTGACCACTCCTTTTTCTTGTCAACAATTCCCACTGTCATTACCTGTGTCATAAGCTCTATAAAGCTCGACAATATACTCACTACTCGAGTCATTGTAGGTATGCTAGTTCTTTCTTCCTTAGTTCTTCTTGCACTCTCAATGCCAGAATTTCTAACTCCTAACATTTTAGTAGGACACATAGCATTGCTTGTATTTTCCCCTGTTAGAATTTGTAGTAACTTGAGGAGATCTACTATAGTCCCTAACAAATATATATCTAATTCACTCCTCAAATAGGCTACCTCTTATTCCAATTGCACTATTCTTTGATGTGCCTCCTTTTATTGTAATTCTTGTTTTCTCAATGTTTGTATTGTATTTCTCTTTCCTTTATCCTATACTAAATCCATAGGTTCCTCCATTGTGGCCTCCATAAATTTCTCATTTGAAATATCAACCATAACCTATTAACAAGATGATGATTTTATTATGAATGGACCACTCATATAAGTGCATAGGATCCTTTATCTCTCAAAAAATTGTTCAACCTTGGACAACATGCCAACTAGAATCTCCTCTGATAATAAAGTTGACATTGTCCTCCTCCCCCTATAGCATATAACACATGACCACTTGTGATACATACATACTAGGTAAGTCTACTCTTGCCAAGTTGCTTGGCTACTATTAGCTTAATCATCCCATGGTATGATATCCCTCCTAGAATTTTAGTTTGCTAATATCTGACACTCATATTTTCTAGGGCACAAAATAAACATGTAACATTAAATTTGAAGTCATCAAACTCTCTTCATTGATATATGTACCAAAAAAATAAAATGATGAACCATGACAATGGAAAACTGCCCATCCCTAGTAAAGTATTTCAAGCAACATAGGGCAATGACATCATACAATGATTGAAGTAAAGTCCTCGCAGTAGTTCCATCCTCCAAAACTAAGCAATAGTTCTACTCATAAGGAAGAACTCCTCATGCAAATGTTGAGTCAATTTTGGCTCTCAAAATTTATTTTTCCCTATCATGTACAAGCATATCACTCTAGCTACCATTGCATTTGACAACTCCATGCCCATTTCTCAAAACCTTGTTCAATCTTCTCTCTAATTCAATAAAACTTCCATGGCCACTTCATCATCATGCCCCCATAATTAGTGGAAATATTCCATCAAACCCACTCCCTCTAACAATGTCTCTACCTCTATACATACTAGTAACTACACCATATATATTGTTGTATTATGCACTAGTATTCCTACCATTGTTTACCACTTGCATTATGGATAACTCTACTTTGTTCTAGACAATGCCTTTCACCTAGTTGTCTTTACCTTTATAAGTTGTATTCTCCAATATCTAAGATGAAAAATATAATTCACACAGTCAATGTGAGAGCCCAATCCAAATACATGTTTTGCATGGATTATGATATACACCATAATCTTGCATGGTCTAATGTATGTCATTTGTTCCTTGCAATCATACTCTTTAATCACCTCAGTATTGTCACCTTGATTTGTGTAGTCTCAATGGTTAGTCTCCTCTTTATTTTTTGGTATCGCAATCATGTTTTGTCCCAATTACCTTTTTCTTCTTGACAAATTCAAGTTTAAATGCCTCTTATCTATGTCATTTGTTCTCTCTTCACAACATTTTTTTTTAGTTTCTTCAGAAAATTTTACCTTTTTCCTCTGAAATTGGGAGACACGTCCTAGGCAATTCATTATGAAATAATCATTATCATTGTAACATCATCAATAGTTACCTCTATCACAAAATTGGGGTATCTAGAAAAAAATTGGATGCATTCATTATATAATGAATGAATAAAAAAGGAGTAAAATATAGACACTCAATTTTACACACCTCAACCTATCCATATATTAATACCATACTTGGGGGTATTTATGTCTAAGTTTCCTCAAAATAGCAAACAAGAACTACTATCAAAATAAGCTCAAAAATAGCTCTCTAGCAAGTGTAAGCATACCCATACTTATATGATATTTAGTGATTCAAACAAACTAAAACATTCCAAATTCTCATTTTCATCTTCCCATATTGTGGACCCTTGTCTTAAGTCCTACCCATATTACAAATTTTCATCCACACTTTCATCTATACTTTGGATGCCCATTCATACTATGGACTATAGACTCCTATCCACACCACCAATTCCTATCCATAATGGTAGAGTATTATGGACCAATCTTGTCTGCAATGATGAAACACCATGTACTATCCCTTCTTCATAGAATCCTTCATCAGATATATTTTCCTTTATGAATTATATTCAATCTAACATCCTTGCTAGAATCTACCACATGTTATTATTTTATCTAAAAACATGCACCAATGCACATCCAACACACACCTAACATACTCCAAGCATGGAACATCCTTGGTGGTATGTCTACATTGGCTAAGTTTATTAGTTAATTTGACATGACATACATTTATCATACCTTCCATTGCTTAATCCTATTATTTTTAGAACCAAGCACAAATTGAATAATTTAAATTTTTGACAACAAATCGACCATTTCGCATTTGCTAGTAAAGGCATCTACTGGCTAATTCAACCTTACCTTTTTATCATTGCTTAGTTTAAGCATGGTTTTCTCTTTCATTCATTAATTTAAATATGCCATAATTTTCCTAGCATCATCCCATTGGCTACTTCTAGAGGTTGCATCTAGACATACCTCAAAATTAACCTCCACCTCACTCATTGATTGATTACATCTCGTATTTATCAATTTGGCATCCCATCATTCACTAGCTAGTATTGGACTTTGAATGTCATACTTCCTATAGTTTGGTTAGCATATATCTTTGTATTCCTACGTAGCTAAAGTTAGTCTTGTTCTAGACATTGTTGAGAGCATATAGGATGTAAGTTAGACTTTGTCTATGTTAGGGTGTCTAGAAAATAAACAGCAGATTTGTTTACGTAAATAATGGTGTGCCAACAAGGTTGAGCCACAATTAGTTCTTCCCAGAACTATATAATGTAATCTGATGCAAGCATATGAATATAATGAGTTTGGATCTCATTGTGGTATCAGAGTGAGATCTATTGAGTTAGAGCTAGGCAGTGCTCATGAGTGTGAAAGGAGTGTTGTGTAGATGTCTTTACCTGAGTGTAGACATGTTGTAATTTGTTGTAGTAGAAGACTATTATAAGGAGCCTAACGAGTATAACAGCGTGTTGAAACACTGTGAGAGGAACCCATGAGTTGCTGCATTTGATACAGTAGAGATTTGACTATGATCCTACATGTTTGACATGAAGGACAAGAAGGTCATGTGATTTGCACGATCTATTGAATCATGAGACGCATCCATTGTGTGACGATCTGCATCTGCATGAGATTGTTTATTAAAATGACTATGTGAGGGGGAACATGATTCATCGAGGACTGTTGTGCATAAGGATCCATGAAGTGCTATAGATAGATGGCGTGAGTTCACATGACGAAAGACGTCAGAGGCAACAAAAAAAAATGCAGCCACTCGATCGTATGGTAGTATGGCTTGTTCTCATTTTTAGCATCCTGATCGTGACGCTACCATGGAGTTTCTGTGACACCACCTATCAATAGGAGAAAGCTACATTCAGTTTTTTAGTAGCATCATAACATGTTGCAAAAATTTGATCCTGATGGATGTGTTTGATAAAAAAATGACATTGGAAGACGCTAGAGCCATTGAAGGAGCCTGGTGTATAGCAACGATTGCGTTGAAGGAGGATTGCATGACGTCTATGCGCATGATTTTCTCTATTGCAATTTTACCAATTATTCAATAAGTGATTCATGATTCACGATCGTTTTACAATGTTTGATAAGTTTTTGGATCTAAAATATATCATTTGTTAGGAGAAAGATTGAGTCAATCAATGATTTACGTTTTACAATCGTGAGTTGACGTTCGTGAATTTTGGAACACTGTGATAATTTTAATGATAGAGTGTGTCCTAGATTTTATGTATATTGCAAACCAAAGAAAGAGAGCATCTATTATTGTTTAGAATAATGGTAATTGTTTAAGGTGGCACCGCTCAAGGGGGATTACCCCACAATCATAAGCCCAGATGGCTTATCCAGGTGATGTCGCTCAATTAAGGATGGCTGGTTGTTGCGTCGTCAACTTGAAGAGTCACTGCTTAGGGAACTAAAAAATACTCTACCATCCAAGAAGCTTTGACAGTCTCAATTCTTGGCAGTGAAAGAATACAGTGAAGAGGTAAAAAATTTTGTTTGCATTTTTTAAAATTTATTTCAACATTTTTTTTAATAATTTAATATATTTTGCTTAAAATCAATATACTTTTGATAATATAATTGATTTTTAGCTTAAATATTTTATTATTAATTAAAATTATTGATTAAATTTATTTTGCAATCATAATATAAAGGAGCAAAGTTTTTTTTTACTAAGTTTTGTTGATTACCAATGGCTGCCAATAATAATTTGCCTATTCCTGAGTTCAATGGGCTAGATTATGAGTATTGGTCTATCAATATGAAGACCTTACTCATTGGCAAAGGGTTATGGGATATTGTAGAAGAAGGCTACATTGAACCAACATATTGGACTATTTTAAGTGCAGTTGATAGAACTACTAAGAAAGATGCCCAAAAGAAATTCATTTGTTCTCTACCATCTCCAAGCAGCTTTGGAGAAAAGCATCTTTCCAAGGATTGCTTCTTGTTCATATACCCTAGAATATTGGAATGCCTTGAGAGATAGCTATCAAGGGAGAAATAAAGTGAGGCAAGTGAGGCTTCAAACTATGAAGAGAGATTTTGAGAATCTCAAAATACAAGATGATGAAAGAGTAGGATATTATTGTGTGAGAGTTAAAGCAATTATAAATAAAATGAAGATACTTGGTGAAGACATAAAAACTAAAGTGGTCATGAAGAAAGTGTTGAGGACACTTCTTCATAAGTGGAATCATATTGCTATTATTATTGAATAATTTAAATATTTGTCTACTCTAACATTTGATGCACTAATTGATTCTTTGATGTCCCATGAAGAGAGACTTCAAGGTTCTACATCATCAAGTTTTGGAGGTGATGAAAAAGCATTCTCATCCAAGGAAGGTGATACTCATGGCAATGCACAAGGAAGAGGAATAGTAAGAGGAAGAGGTAGATCAAGAGGTGGCGACCAAGGAAAAGGAAGAGGAAAAGGAGGTGATAAATCAAACAAGTCTTGTTATCATTGTGGCAAGCTTGGTCACTTTGCTAGAGATTGTAGACTAAAGGCTTCTTGAGAAGGGAGAAGTAATAATTATGGAAACTATGGAGAAGAGGAAGGAACTTATTCAAATATGTTTCTTAAATATGGAAAATTAGATCAAAAATCTTAATGAAACTTGGATTTTGAATACTGGTTGCTCAAATCATATGAGTGGAAAAGAAGAGTTATTTGCTACAATGGATTCCACATACAAGTTCAAGATCAAATTGGAATATGACAAGGCACTACAATTTTAAGGCATGGGAGCCATGGAGATTCCAACAAAAGAAGGCACAAAGAAGGTGAACAATATCTATTACACTCCTAAACTCCAACTCATTTGCTTAGTGTTGGAAAAATCATGGAAAATAACTATAGGCTTGTTTTTGAAGATGGAAAATGTGTAATTTTTGACAAAAACAATTGTAATAGAGTTGTTACACAAGTACCTATGACAAAGAATATGTTATTTCCTCTTAAT
Organism: Wollemia nobilis; assembly: GCA_028583015.1. NCBI lineage: Eukaryota > Viridiplantae > Streptophyta > Pinopsida > Araucariales > Araucariaceae > Wollemia > Wollemia nobilis. Next base: position 4,069,068 of record JAQPPZ010002515.1, read on the forward strand.
TTTTGGGAACAAGGAGGTTCTCAACTTGCTAGTGTGGCCATAGAAAATCCAAGTGTGCTTTGGCACTTGAGATATGGTCATCTTAATTTTGCAAGCTTGAATTTGTTGACTTCACATGCTATGGTGTGTGGATTACCAAAATTTGAAGAGCACAAGGAGGTGTGTGAAGGATGTCCTTTGGTAAAGTACTCAAGAATAAATTTTCCAAAATTTCAAGCATGGATAGCAAGCCACTCCACTACAATTGGTACATTCGAACATTTGTGGTCCTATGTATACCAAAATCTTGGGTAACAATTCTTACTATCTCACTTTCATTGATGATTTCTCTAGAATGTGTTAGATTTATTTATTAAAAATAAGGATGAAGCTTTTGAATGTTTCAAGGATTTAAAAAATAATGTAGAGAATCAAAGTGAGTATGTTGTAAAAATATTAAGGACTGATAGAGGAGGGGAGTTTTGCTCAAATGCATTTCTCAAATATTGTAAATATTGTGGGATCAAAAGGTAATTCACAACTGCCTACACCCCACAATAAAATGGTGTGGCTGAAAGAAAGAATCGCACTATTTTAGAAATGGCTAGACCAATGCTTCCAAAAAAGAAACTAAGTAACATGTATTGGATTGATGTTGTTAGGAAAAGTATTTACATTTTGAATATGAGTCCTACTTCTAGTTTAGATGGTATAACTCTATATGAGGGATGGTATGGTAAAAAACCAAATGTAAAGCACTTCAAAGTTTTTGGTTGTCTTGCATATGCACACATTCTTGATGAGACAAGAAAGAAACTTGACCCCAAAATTCAAGCATATATTTTCATTGGGTATTGTGAGTCTTCAAAAGCATATAGACTCTACAATCCAAAAACACACAAAGTTGTAATCTCAAGAGATGTAATTTTTGATGAAGGGGGAGTATGGGATCATCAAAAACTTTTTGTTGATGATGAATCTCAAGGTGTAAGCTCCTCCCAAATGCAGTCCATTAACAAAAACAGCAATGGAAGTCCTCCTCCAAGTCCAAGAAAGAGTTCTACTTCAAGTACAACAAGTGCTACTCCAAGTTATTCTTCACAAAGATCAGCAAGTTCTTCTCCAATGGAAGTAGATCCACCATCAAGAGGTAAGATAACACTTCAGTACCATCCTTATTTTCAAATTATGGACAAGAATTTTCAAAGAAGGTACACTAGAAGCCAAGCTAGTGAGATGAATGAAGTCTTGAAAAGACTTGAAAATTTGCACATGTATGGTGATGAAGACTCCCAAGAACCTAAGGGAGATGTTTTAAACTATGCTTTAATGACTAGTGTAGAGCTAGATCCATCTATTTATGAAAAAGCATGTAATCATGATGTATGGCAACAAGCCATGAAAGAGGAAATGACCTCTATAAAAAAAATAACACTTGGGAGCTAGTGGAGCTTCCTAAGGGAAAGAAATGTATTGGATGTAAATGGGTCTACAAGACCAAGTTCAATGCTTATGGGAGCATTGAAAGACACAAGGCAAGGCTAGTAGCAAAAGGGTTTACTCAAAAGTATGGGATTGACTATGAGGAAACCTTTTATCCTGTTGCTAGACAAGAGACCATTAGACTAGTACTTTCCTTGGCTACCCATAAAGGGTGGAATATTCAACACATGGATGTTAAGAGTGCCTTTCTCAATGGGTACTTTAATGAAGAGGTTTTTGTGCAACAACCTCAAGGCTTTGAAGAACAAGGTAAGGAGAACCTTATCTACAAATTGAAGAAAGCATTGTATGGCCTAAAGCAAGCACCAAGAGCATGGTACTCATGCATTGATGGCTACTTTCAAAACTATGGATTCACTAGGAGCAAAAGTGAACCTACTCTCTACTACATGAAATAAGGTAAAGACATCCTCATTGTGTGCTTATATGTGGATGATATAATATTCATGGGTAGTAGTGCTAAAATGAATGAGGAGTTAAAAAACTCCATGATGAAATATTTTGAAATGAAGGATCTAGGTTTAATGCATTACTTCCTAGGAATGGAGGTACATCAAAAATAAAATGATATCTTCATATGTCAACATAAATATGCACATGACATGATAAAGAAATTTGCTATGGAGAATTGCAAATCAGTATCAACTCCAATAGGTCATGGGATACAATTAAGCAAAAAATATGGAGCACTAAAAGTTGACAAGACCACTTACAGGAGCATGGTTGGGAGTCTATTGTTCCTCACCAACACACGACCAGATATTCAATATGTTGTTTCTGTAATATCAAGGTATATGGTTGATCCATCTGAACTTCATCTACATGCAACTAAAAGAATTTTGAGATATGTAAAGGGTACAATGGATTATGGGATCTATTACCACAAAAATGATGATGTAAAATTAGTTGGCTTTAGTGATAGTGATTGGGGCAGCAATATAGATGATAGGAAATCTACTTTAGGAAATTATTTTAGTCTTGGATCAGGACTAATTACTTGGATTTCTAAAAAGCAAATTGTTGTAGCACTATCATCTATTGAGGTTGAGTACAGTTGAAAGTACTAGAAGAGACAGGTTAAAGATAAAATGATCCTACCATATTGTATTGTGATGATATGAGTGCCATACAGTTGGCACATAATCCTATCCACCATAGCAGGTCAAAGCTCTTCAACATGAAGTATCACTTCATTAGAGACATGGTGGAGAAAATATGGTTGAGCTATAATATTGCAGCACTTTGGATAACATAGCAGACATATTCACCAAAGGAGTTGCTAAAGCTCAATATATAAATCTGAGAGACTGTATTGTCAACCATATCAACTTTATGGGAGAGAATGTTGGACTATGAATGTCATAGTTTGGTTAGCATATATCTTTGCATTCCTACGTAGCTGAAGTTAGTCTTGTTCTAGACATTGTTGAGAGCATATAGGATGTAAGTTAGACTTTTTCTATGTTAGGGTGTCTAGAAAATAAATAGCAATTTTTTTTAAGTAAATAATGGTGTGTTAACAAGGTTGAGCCATAATTATTTCTTCCTATAACTATATAATGTAATTTGATGCAAGCATATGACTATAATGAGTTTGGATCTCAGCTAGATCCACCTAGAGTTAACCTTTTCCTCCTAGTCATTCTCCCTTGCAATTACATGAACTCACGTAAATTCATCTATAAACATTCCACCTTGGTAAAAATACCTCAAATTAACTACGAATAATTATGACAAAATACTACCAAATTTTTGAGCAACATAATTAGTTTGCAACTCTACGCTTTCATACTTCTATGCTTTTATATGTCTGGTGCACTTTTGACTTTGATTTGAAATTATTTCTCACAAAAAGGAGGTTTTTGCCAATGCAAAAGGTGTTACAACATCCAATAGGGAACCTTGCCTCTTCTCAACTCTCTTTGGCTGAAAAATGTTGCATCTCACAAGATTACACTACTAATATTCTATTTTTCACTGATCATTCTCCTCCACTTATTGCTTGCTCAGTTTTAGCTATTTCTAACTATCTATTTACTATGTATTTTTGTATTAGTCAGCTTATAATTGCATATACTATTAATTGTATCATCTATTTATTATATTTTGATGCATTTCAAGACATCTTGCACATTTGATAGCACATATCAATGAATCCATACTTTTAAAAGTATTGAAAAAGCTACCAGATAATATATAGAGCAAGCAAAGTATGAGATCCTAGTTTTTCAAAGCAATCCCACACTTAATAATTAATAACAAATCCAAGGACAACCTAACGGTTAAAACTAAAAAAAGTAGCTACCCATGGTGTGACATTTGTGATTAAGTAAACCAAGGGGTTAATGTTGATATAAATTATGCTTTTGATCCTATATAATAGAGGTCCAAGATCATAAAAGCATACTAAAAGTGGATATTATAATAATTGGAGATGTCATATACATAATCTAACCAAATATATTGCTTTCATAGATACGGTCATCCACCCAATTCCAAATTCCAATGACTTCAATACAATGAAAGTTACATGAATTTGTTTAAATACTTAAGACTAAGAGGGTTGTTTGGTTATAAAATCAATATTAGATAAGAAATTGAATTTTTTAATATGTCAATACCTCAAAATAACTTATACCAATCCACCACATGCTCACTGATGCATTATAAAAGTGAGTGTTCCATTGATTTATTAGAAAGGAAGAACATGTAGATGGGAAAGAGAATTCACCAAGATCATTGTTGCATCTACTTGTCAAAATAGTGCTTGATCCTTGGATCTACTAAAGGGAAATAATAGGCAAATTTTAAACAAATTTCACTATTATTCCATTGATTGAATAGAGAAGACTTAAAATATCAATTTTTGAATGGGAGATCATGCAAAAGGGGAGCAAGAAAGAACCTATTAAGCCTAGGAAACATTGGTTCATATAACACAATCAACTAGATATCATTTATTTTTATGGTTATTGACATCATATGAAACCATCATTGATATATTGAATAGCCTACCAGTTCATTAACAAAGTGCCCTTGATGTTGATTTATTAATTCAGACATTGATTTACTAACTTGATAACTGAATAATTAATTCATTGTTGTAGGGGATATTAGAACATGGTAATATTTTCATCCATGCAATTTATGAAGACAAATAATATTGACTTTCAAGTTATCATCAATAGTGAATATACCCCTAAGATGTAGATATCCATGGCATGTGTTGCATATTTCAATCCATATATTATAACTATCAATATAATCATATCTAAAACCATGGTGATGTATCTCAAACTAGCATTGAATAAATAGAAGCATCATAGATAGGAGTTGGTTCATCATAGGAGCACCACATGCCAAAGAAAGAAAAAAGGTCTATGAAGGAAATATTGATGCACTTTTTAAGGGATTCTATTAGAATATGATTGAAGGTACATACACTCACCACATACACAATGGCAGGGAGGCTTTCAAGGGTATATTTACTTTTGTTCAAAATGTCCTTCTTCATCATAAAGTAAAAAATTATATACCTAGGATTGGATATAATATGATTCAATAGGTGTGGGACTACCAAATATTAGTGGAAGAATTATCTAGGGATTAAGATATATCTACTTGTGGGTAGAATAACTCACCCACATCCATCTCTTAAAAAGGATAAGAATTTTGTTGACTAAAGGTTTTTCCATTATGCTATGTAAGGCAGCCTTAGAAGATTAGTCAGATATCTAAAACAATTATCGGATCAAGAAGAAGGTAGGTAAAGATCAACTAAGCTTAAGTACCAATACAATGCCAAATTTTACTAAGTATAGAGAGTTGTTAGAATTTAAAATGATGATGTCAGTAACAAGCATGGAAGCATCTGACATCTAGCATAGTTGAAGCTCTAAATCAAAGGCAAAAGAGTCCATTTTTATTTTCATTTCGAACTCAAATTTTGACTATGAGACAACTAGAAATATAAAATATTGATGTCATCAAAGGCTTGATAAAATCTCAATGTTTGACATATCATAGAAGAGCACCCAATGCACTATGATATGGCATCCAATGTGTTATGAGATAGTTTTGGGCTAAGTATGAATAATAATAGGACATCTAGTATTTTAGCAATGCCTACTAGGTGAAATGAAATTCTAGCTATGAAATAAAGAATACCAAATTTTTGAAGATGGTGATATTAGCATATATAGCATGAGAACTCAACACAATAAAAAAAAATCTTAAATAAAAAATATTCTTAGGCATGGAGCCCAACACACTGAGGAACAACATAAGGCTAATCTAACTTCTGGAAGAATGTTTCACTTCATCGGCTAAGTTTCAAAGAGCGTTAGAAATTTCAAATGCTAACATCATCAAGAGGCACATATAAGTCCAACAAATATAGAGTGGTTCCAGATGAAGAATTGGAAAAAAAGAGCTCAAAAAATAAGTATTTGGCTTTCATCTTCCAAATTCATGCATCAAAGTGTGGCAAAGAAAAAAGGGTGGCCAAATTTTGGAGATGTTGACATCATCAAGATAATATAATAAACCTAGAATATGATAAATGGTTGATATAACTATGTAAAAGCACTATAAATAGGTTGAAGCTAAAGGTGTCAAATGGATTGAGATGCCTAAGTGTGCTCCCAACATTCATGATCTACTATAAAAAAAAAAAAACTCAATAGCTAAAAGCTTTCCTAACTAACATCTATATTAATACAACGAAACCAATCATGGAGTAACTAAAAGCATAATAAACTTATCAGAGGATCTTATGGATCATATGAAGATATTTTAGTCATCATTCTCTTAGGTCAAGCAGAAGCAAGCCATATCAACATCATGGTGTCAATCTGGTTACAACATAATGAATTAGAAAGAGATGTACATGTGTTGCAGCAACTTGCCAAACCTACAATCCACTATTAGAGAAATCATGCTAAACTAACATAATGTATTTTAATACTATATATATACTTGAATGTAGCTCATTCAATAGGTTGGTTGTTTAGCATTTACAATTACATGATTGTGTGATGAATGTACTACACACCTTTAAATAAATATTGAATTGTTGTTTGGCCTCTTTCTCAAAATTACTTGTAGATCATGTATGTATACCAATTTTTATTGTTAAACATTTTTGTTAAAGCTATATGAATGGTTCATTCTATTATAGTTATTCTATTTTTTGTATTCCTCCCTGGATTTTTTGTTCATTAGTTCCTAGAATACTTAATAATATTTAATTCTTGATATGATTGAATGCTCTATAATAAGGAACAAAATCTAGTATGTTAGATAGTCTTAGTAAATATTATAAGATTCTCATGATTTATGTCTCTTGATGCTGCTAAGTCCATGCCACTTTAAATATAGCTTCTAAATTTATGCATTTCTTACTTTAGTCTGCAACCTTTGTTTTCCCCTTTTGTTTGTTAAGTCAGTATAGCTAGAACCGTAGAACCAACCTACTCTAGAGGTTGACTCAAAAAAAACAATTTATGGGTCTTCTAATCTTGGTTGATATCTTGGGGGTGCAACTCATCTACTTAGGTTGATTTCAAACCAAAAATTCTTAGACAATTTGGGTGTTGCACAAAGGATAGAATCCCATTGATTTTTCTACAAAAGAAATAAAATATATGATAATGATGGAAGATACATTTGTTCAATGGATTGCATTTAACAAATAGTCTTACATTGAATCTTACAAGAAATATAAGAAGGTTGATTAGATAAATTTTCTTCTACATGATAGATCCTAAGGATACCTAGGATTTCCAACTACCCTTATACATAAAATAGTTAAAATGATACAATAAATCGACTCTATCAAAAAATCTATGTATTTTAGGGAGATGAACAATGAAGATGTGTAATACCATCACATTGCCATGCTTTTTCTATGTAAAACTGTAACCATAAATTTCAATAAAACCTTGATTAAAATGAATTTATCATGACTATGATCCATCATTAGTTATAGAACCAAAAGAGTGAAGTAGTTTTTAATTGTACTTCCTACTTCGTGTGGATGATAGTCCCCAAAAAAATAAAAATTGCACATGCTAATAATCCATTATTTGGAGGTAGGATATGGAAGGTGTTGCAGTCATGGATTTGTCAAAAGTGCTCCTAAAAGTGGAAACAATTTTTGCTATGAGTTCTACTAATATATATATGATCTTATAATGAAGAACATATCTAGCTAGTCCTCAACTTAAACTATCATATATGTCATTCTTTATGATGAGGGGATTCCATCACACTAAATACTAGTGTTTGGGAAGCATAAAGTCATTCAATAATTTTATTATTTTTAGCTCACCCCTTCCTCCTACTGGCATATGTACCTAATAATATCCTCACCCATGAGAATATGATAATTCTAGACTATATAAATCAAACTTAATTTTTAGGCTAGAAGAAAGGGGTATTATATAAAGTTTGTGATAGATATCATTACTTTACTCTAATAGACGAAATTTGATTAACAATAGAAATTAAAATGAGAGCATAAAATAGATAAGTTTTCACACTATTGATGTTACGATCCAAAAAAATATCTTTGTTTAAAATCTAGTCAAACTTAATATTAAAATAATTTATATTCATGAATATGGGTCTATTATTAAACATAAAGGAAATATACATAAGGATACTAACAAATATAAGTTCAACTCGATTCCTATATAATAAAATGAATTTAGAATAATGCAATTATATCTTCCCCTATGTTTTACTTTTTACATGAGATAGAAAGTATATAATTTAGAGGTACATAAAGTCAAAATCATCAAGATACTACAAAATAGATACAAGTGAAATTTCAATAAAATAATTATGTGGTAGTGGATGAGGGTTAAAACCAATATTATAAGTAATAATATCATAGAAAAATAACCTAGATGATATATTTTTTTATATCTAGGATGACCATCATAAGGAAGGATGCAAACAATCACCTAATCAACCATTGAAGCAATATCAATGTTAGTATCAATAATGGTCTTAGCAATTGTATCATAAGTACAAATAGCCATGATATCCATAGAAACCTCATCATCCCCTAGAATTTCCTCCAAGATAAAAAGTACATCTTGAACCACTGTTAAAATCCCAATGATTAGTGGGAACCCATCCTCATATTTTATCCAACCTACCAACTAAGGCATCAAAATCCTTCTAGCTAGTGGATATATCAATGCTTAGAGGTTTAGTAGACAAATAGTTTTAGTTAGTAAATTAGATGGGATTTGACTTTGGGGCCCATAAATTAATCATTTATGATCAATTCACCATTGGGTGGGAAAATAAAAGGTAATGATGAACCCCAAAAATAGAATACAATGGAAAATATAGCCAACAATTATTTTTTTGGTCTTATATGAAAAAAAAGGTTCACAATATATATTCAAAATGGTTTTCATATTAGAGAAAAGAGAAGGAAAAGCAAGAAATAGGTTGATGGAAAATAAATTGAGGGAGATAAATAAGAAGAACACATTGCTAAAAAATAACAACTATAAAAAGCATAAGCTATCACTAAAATGTCCCAACAACCATCATTTAAGCTCCTCTTTCAATGAAGAAACTATGACCAAAGAGGTCATTTGATGAGGCTCCAAAACTACCTCATTAAATGTAGCCAAGTAAAATCTTTTTGCCCTTTTTTAATGATTAACAAATATGTATGTTATGGACTAATATGTAATTTATGATAATGTTAATGTTGAATGTAGTAAATAAAAGAATTTTTTATTTAACTATTTAGAATGGTTTCATGTATTCTTAAGGGACTAATTGCATGTTTGATTTCTACTTAAGTAATGAAAAATGCCACTGATAAGCTTGTAAGTTTCCCTGCTAAAACAACTAGATCAAGAGTAGGAATACCCTAAATATCAAAGAAGTATATATTGAAGGAGTGCTTAGAAACACTAGAGGCTGACTCAAAAAACCTCAATTTTTGGGTTTTCTAATCTTGGTTGAGGTCTTGAGGGTGCAACTCATCCACTTAGGAATATTTTAGACCAATATTTTTTGGCATGCCCAATGGGACCCAAATATCACCTCCTTTATTAAGTAGAACTATGGTGATATTCTGCCCTATTAGATCATTACCCAATCACTTGTCGACTCTGCTAAAATGAAATAACTCTAAACGAAATCCAACCATATTTTAACTTGAAATCTTATGCTCACAAGAGTAGTAGCTAAGAAATTGGAGGAACCAATACTATTTGTAGAACTACCTCCATTAGCATTTAGAAGACATAGATCATCAACATCTCCTACATCATCTTCCTCTTCAAGTCCTACAAAAAGTAAAGGATCTACACATTTTACTTCTCCACCATCTATCCACTCAGTTAGACTTGAACAAATGGCTCACATCCCACCTCCATAGAACTTTTCCAATTGGAATAACACATGACCACTTAACCTAATAAATCATAATCCCATTCCTTATATTGCACTAAAGGCTTTTCCAACATATGATGGCACTAGAAAAACAACCTATGAGCATTGTCAAGATGTAGCCTCCTTAGCCATAATCCATAATATTCAAGATGAGGATGTTATGATAATATTGCTAGTAATATCATTCAAAGGTAAGGTACTATATTGGTATTAGATCCTTTAAGATGGTTGTATTAATTCATGGGCATAACTTGTTGGTAGACTAGTGGAATAATTTAATGAAAAAATGGATCTATTCTCACCACTAACCCAATTTACCACTGTACAAAAGTATCCTTAAGAAGCAATAATAGACTTTAACATTGGATTCAGAAAAACTTGGAAAATAGTACCATAGGAAATTAGATCAAAAAATTCCCAAGAGTTGTACTATTACTTCCATGATTTCAATCCAGACCTAAGCTTGCTCATATGGCAATCTAATGTGTTGATATTTTTAAAAATTTACCAAGTAGCTATAGTAGCAAAAATACCCTGATAGTTATAGTATTATAAAATACCCTGATAGCAATAAGAAACACAACCATTGCTTACAATCACTCATTTTCTAAATATGGCTCTAATACCTACAACTAAATTTCCAACATTACCAGCAAACCCGCCAACTCTAACATTACCAGATCTTGAACCTATAACAATCGACATGAATGATATAATGATTGCATTGAAAACTATTACAAATTAAAATCAAATTTCACTTTCAAAAACCCCTCATAATCTAAATTGAGGTCCCAAGGAGTTAAGTCATCCATAACAATAATACCTTCCCTCATAATGGATTTTCTAGGGGGCCTTTGCATTTTGAGGTAGACTCATATGGATCCTCCTCATCATTTAAAATATGCTACTATAAAAATGCTTACAACCACTATTAGACACTCCCACACACATCCAAAAAATACTTCTACTAGGACTTTAAATGAAGAAGAAAATTCAAGATTACCACCTCTAAAGATAAGCTTCTTCAATAGAAAAGTTGTGCTTGTAATGGAGAGCGGGAATGCAGGCGAGCGAGTGGCAGATGGAGAGTGACCAGAAGGATGTGGTAGGAAGGAGGCAAGATGGTTAGGCGAGGGTCCTGGAGGGACAAGCCATGGCAGTGATGATGGGGTAGGGCCCGATGCAGCAGGGACCCAGGCGGATGGGTTGGACAGGAGAAAAAAAGACCCTCCTAACAAGGAGGGACAAAGAGGTGGAGTAAACCTAAACCAAAAAGGATCCTACGCCCAGGTACTAAGTCTAGGATCCCCAACAAAGTAACCCACCCAGGAACTGCTTCCTTGTGGAGTAGATTTGGTCATCCCTAAAGACCTAATGGACAACTACCTGGAGCTTGAGTGTTTCACTCTGATTGGCAAGTTCGTAGGAGGGCGACCAGACATGGAGACCATTCAAAAATGGGATTTTTCCAAGTGGAAGACCAGCAACAACATGGAAATTATTGCCCTCTCTTGGGGGTTTTTCGCCATCAGGCTCAACACTCAGGAGGACTGCTGCAACATCTTGGTTGGGGGACCATGGTTCCTAGGGTGCAGGAGCCTTTTTCTCTAGAAGTGGGGAGAGAATTTCAACCCTGAAACCCAAAATATAAATGTAGCTCCTCTTTGGGTTAGGTTTCCTAACCTCCCTTTCCAATGCTGGCATGAGAATGTCATCAGAGGGATAGCTTGGTCCATAGGTGAGCTTGTTGCCATTTATTCTTCCACCAAGGTCCGATCCAGGATGGTCCATGCCCACTTATGTGTCTCCGCTAACCTAGAAACATAGTTACCCACTTTCATAAACTTGTATAAAGGATCACGCATCATCAAGAGGTAGCCCATCAAGTACAAAAACAAGCCAGCCTTTTGTACTCACTGTCGCACTCAAGGTCACCTCTTGAATTAGTGCCATGTCTTAAGGGCCTAGAATAAAAATGCGAAAGGTCCTAATAAGAGCATGCAGAGGAACCAGGGTATTCCCCCTCTCAACAAGGAGCTAGTGCTAGGCTCGAAACACATCATGCGTAATCCTGCCCACCAAGCACCTTAGGAGGAAGGTCAGAGTGATGTTCCAGATCAAGGCAAGCAAAACTATGAGCGAGGAGAAGCCTCTCTGTTAGCCCAAAAGTAGTAGGAGGTGCTCTCAAAATCCTCGCTTCACACCAGTCCTAGCATAGATGATCCATTTACCCAGGTACAGACCCTTCCCAAAATTGTTGTTCCAAATTCCTTTATTGATGGCGGGGAAATCCCCAAATTGCTCGAATAGGGGTGAGGTACCCATTTCTCCTTTCTCTAAAAAATAATGCCCATTCGTATCTAGGAGAATCAGCCCTAGAAATACCATGAGCAGGAAACAGACCATTGAATATGGCAGCAAAAGGAAAATATGGAGACCCTCTATCAATGAGAAGAGAAACAAGGAAACGATGAAGGACATCGCAAATGGAACCCAGTTGATGCTTTTCTCTGATGATTTCAACAACCATAATGACAAGAAAGAAACTAAACCCCCCTTCCAGCTAGTGAAGGGGGGTAGGAAAAACCTGAAGCCCTCAAAATGAAGGTCCTCTCATGGAATGTGAGGGGTCTCAATGGGGCATCCAAGCAACGACTGGTGGCTGACCTACGAAAAAGGATCAATCCTTCCATATTTATTATTCAATAAACCAAAATCGATGAGCTCTCTTCTCGAAAGTCCGCCAAGGCCATTTGGTCCAAAGGAGAGTACCTTATCAGTCCAGCTCAAGGCACGTCTAGTGGGCTCATGTGCCTTTGGGACCCTACCTTGGTTGAAGGAAGGCTTTTGTCATCCTCGAGCAGGATCCTAAACATTTTTTTTCACTCCAAGACCAACAATCAGTCTTGGATCCTGTCCAACATTTACGCTCCAAATTCCCCCATCGAGCGGGCCAAAATGTGGGAAACTATAACTCAAATGAGGACCACCTTCAACACCTTTCCATGGATCATAGGAGGATACTTCAATAGCCCGTTGCATTCGTTTGAGAAGAATGAGGTAATGACTCTTTCAGTAGAAGCATGGAGGATTTTAGGGGTTTTGTCAATACCAATGAGCTCATGGATGTTAAGCTCAAGGGGTCCTCTTTCACTTGGATAAACTAGAGAATTGATAGCAGGCTCATCCAGGTGAAGCTATATAGGTTCCTCATCTCTCAAGAAGTTATCCCTCTATTTGGTGATGCCACCCTGTTGGCCTTACCTCGGATCGGATCAGACCATAGTCCCATCCTCCTTGAAATTGGCAGGCCTCCCTCCTTCAAAACTCCTTTCCATTTTGAAGCCATGTGGACTCTCCACAAGGATTTCAAAGATCAAGTGTCCTCATGGTGGCATCAAAATTTTTGAGGATCCGCCACTTCTCGGCTGGCTCAAAAACTTGAGATGGTCTAAGAAAACTTGAAAATATGGAACAGGGAGTTTTTTGGCAACATTTTTGCTAGTAAAAAGGCCATTACTAAGAAACTTAAGGATATGGAAAGGAGAATCAAATTTGGGGACCATAGCAGCCCCACTAGGGAGGAGGAAAGGAACCTCCTAGTAGAGTTCCATAACATCCTGGCTAGAGAGGAAACCTTCTAGAGGCAGAAGTCAAGAGACCTGTGGGTCAAGGAAGGTGATGCTAACACTAGGTTCTTTCATGCCTCCACTATGTGGCACAGGGTATCCAACAAGATCAAGGAGATTGTGTGCAACAATGGATCATCCACCAAGGACATAGTTGAGATCAGGGCTGAAGCGGTGTCCTTTTTCTAGAACCTCTTGGGAAGTGCCCCGAAGGGCGACAACTAAGCTCAGGATACTCTCCTATCTAATACTCCTTGCATCGTTCCTCAGGATGTGAACCTCAAACTGGTGGAACCTTTCTCCCACGATGAGATTAAGGAGGCCTTGTTTTCAATGCAACCTGATAAAGCCCCTAGGTGGGATGGTTTCTCTCTGAGGTTTTTCCAAACCCTATGGGATGTGGTGGGGAACAATTTTTTTGAGACCATTAGAGAGATCCAGTCAACTAAAGTTGTCCCTCATAGTTTCAACTCCACCTTCTTAACCCTCATCCCAAAAGCCTCTGACTACAAATCCATCTCTGATTATAGGCCTATCAACCTGTGCAACATCATATACAAATTTTTGACCAAGGTTATGGCCAATAGGCTGAAGCCCATTCTCCCCCTTATCATTGATCAGTCTCAAGGTAGTTCGATGAAAGGGAGGAACATCCTAGATGGGGTCATCTCGATCCATGAAACCCTACATTCTGCCTCAATGACCAAGAAGGTTGCCCTTTTTCTCAATCTTGATATGAATAAGGCCTTCGATAGGGTTGACAAAGGTTTACTTCGGGAGATCCTCCTCAAGTTAGGCTTCCATACCCTATGGGTTGACTTCATCTAGGGCTACATTTCCTTCCCTAATTCTCTATCTTAGTCAATGGCTCTCCTATTGGTTTCTTTCAGAGCTCAAGAGGTCTACATCAAGGGGATCCTCTATCCCCCATCCTTTTCATCATCCTCACATAAGCTTTGGGAAGAGCCCTCAAGGATGCCCAATAGCAGAATAAGGTGACCAACATCCTCCCTACCTCAAGGATTGAGGTGATCACCCATCAATAGTTTGTGGATGACATGCTCTTGTCCACCATAGCATCAGTAGCTCAAGCTAGATCCATCAAACGAATCCTAGGACTCTATGAGAGTGTTGCCGATCAAAAATTTAACTACATCAAAAGAAAGATATTTTTTCTCAACACCCTTGTCAGACATCAAATTCAGATAGCAAGGATCCTGGGGTGCTCTATTGACTCCCTCCCCACTACCTATCTTGGCCTCCCTCTCTTCTACGGGTGTGCTAAGGAAGGGATGTGGAACATAGTGCTCGAGAGAATCCACAAAAAGCTGACATCATGGAAAGGCAAGTTCTTATACCAAGCTGCCAAGGTAACCCTCACTATGATGTGCCTCCAAGGGATTTCGATCTTTTTCATATATTTTTTCAGATTGCCTGCCTCTGTTCTTCACAAGATTGAGCAGATCCAATGAAACTTTCTTTGGTCAGGCAATGAACACAAGTCTAGGTTTCCTTTGGTGGCTTGGGATAAAGTTTGCAGAAGCAAGAAGTAAGGAGGATTAGAGTTCAGTAGAATGGCCAAAATGAACCTAGCACTCATTTCCAAACACACCTGGAGTATCCTGGCAGATGAACTGGCAGAATGGGTTAGAATTTTTAGGAGGAAATACCTCACTAACACTTCCTTTCTTGAGGATGGGATTCCCACTGGGGGGTCGTCTTTTTGGAAAGCCATTGTCCAATACAAGAAGCTAATCCAAGATGGCATCAGGTGGATCCTTGGGGATGGCAAGAGCATAGATTTTTGGAAGGATAGGTGGGCCCTAGAGGACCCTCTCTCTGAGCATATCGGGTTGGTTAACCTTAAAACTTTTCTTGATAACAACTTTGGGCAGAGGGTGGCCAATTTCATTGAATGGAGAAATGGCTCCCTATAGTGGAAATTCATTGATGCAGAGGGGCTAGATACTGAGGCCAACTTCATGTCCTTCATCCTTAAGGACATCATCATACCCACCAGCAGAGGTCCGGATCAAATTATTTGGAGGGGGACCGATGATGGTGGATTCTCTGTCAAATCTGCCTATGAATTCCAATGCAAAGGGTTGAAATCAGAATTTCCTAACAACGTGGTCTAGAGGAAATTTTTGATCCCAAAGGTAAATTTCTTCTCGTGGATTACCTTTCAGAATAAATCTCTCACAATTGACAATCTTCACAAGAGGGGGTTTGTTATTCCTAATAGGTACTATCTGTGTGAGTCTGCCTGCGAGTCCTCTAACCACCTATTCTTGCACTGCGTTTTCACTGGGTCAATCCTTGGTTCCATCCTCTCTACCTTTTAGATCCAATGGATTCCCCCCAAGACCATTAAGGAGGCTTTCTTCCAATGGCCCAATCCTTTTAAAAATCCCAAGCTACATTTCTTGTGGAATGCTTACTTCCACCATTTTATGTTGCAGATATGGTTGGAACGCAATGGTCGGGTCTTTGGTAATCCTCTTAGGGATCCTCCCTCAGTCACTCATAGGGCCATCGCCTTTTCCATTGATAACTCTAAGCTTATCCCCAGCCCATGGCCCAAGCATGTGTTTGAAGAGGGTTTGTTCAAATCCTTGAAGTTATCAGGGGAGATCAAGGAGCGGGAGGATCCACGATTATCCAAGAAGGACGTCAGGTGGGTCAGGCTTCCTCAAGGATGGTTGAAGTTAAATTTTTATGGGACCTCTCGAGGCAACCCGGGGGCAGCTGTTGTGGGTGGATTAGTTAGAGACCATAATGGACAGTTCATCCTGGCTTTCTGTGAAAACTTGGGGTTTCAAACCAATAATGTTGTGGAGGCCAGAGGACCTATGAGAGGACTCGAGCTCGTTTCAGAGGATCCCCGACCCTTGGTAGTTGAAGGGGACTCATTGAACATCATTAACTACATGATGAATTCCCAGGATCCAGCGTGGAAGGTTTTTAATATCATTTATGAGGTCAAGAACCTCCTCCTCTAGAGGAACCTGGTCCAAGTCAAGCACACCTACAGGGAGGGCAATGGTTTAGCTGACCACTTGGAAAATAAGGGATTACTATCCACATATCTCGTGGTGTGGTGGTAGTTGTTTTTGGTGGACATGGAGAAGGTCGCCAACTAGGATATCGCTAATGATTCCACATAAGCAATAAGAGAGGATCGGGCTTGGGCGAACGGGCACGGGGAGCGGGGAGAGGATATTCAGGTTTTCATAATGGATGCATCTGTTTCTTTTTGTTGTTTTTTCAACATGTTTTACCTCCAGTTTGAGGTTTCTGATGTAGCCCTCCTGGGCATTACTATGTTTTTTTGGTAAGGCTTACTATGGTTTCTACTGTACTATCCCAAGGGGCTCCTTTTGTTACGAAGGGCTGCGGCCTCTCATGTTATAAGGTTTTGGAATCCTCTTAAAAAACCCATTTTGTATATAAAATATCTACTTACCAAAAAGAAAAAATATAAGCTTCTTCAATATTCCATTGTTGCATAAGGGAAGACTTGAATGCATATATTTTTCTCTTACAACATACATCACCCTCTTTGAAGACTTTCTCTTGCCCTTGGGCCACCTAATTTTAGTCATCAAAAAAGGCTTTGTATGAACCTGTTTAAAAGAAGAGCTATAATAAACTTCTAAGAGTACCTAAACAAGAAATAGAAGAAGAAAGGGATCATGAATGATTATATCTTTATAAATAAACTAAATCAATTACCCAAAGGAGGAAGAGGATTGCCTTGAGCACATTCTAAATCATGTTCCTATAAGCCTCCAAAGGATATAAAATCTACTATAACTATCACAAATTCATCTATATCTTCCCAAAATTTTAGGCCAGAGATATTGATTACATAGAATATTATAAATCTACCCTTTCAAAATAGGACAATAGGACTTGAGGACTATTCCACACAATTCGGTCCCTAATGCTAGAATAGGTCCATAAGCTAATGTCACCAATGTGTAGAACTCAAAAATTTGTGCAATTTTGAAAAAAAGGTTCTAAAAATGCTTTTGTATGTAAAAATTATGACCTCCAAAAGTTTTTCCTAAATAGCCCTCAAAAATAAAAAGTTAAAACCTCAATTTTTGGAAGATTGGTAACTAATCTCACCCTACAATTTGGTGCACACTCATTAACCAATGGCAACCACTCATTTTCCACCATT
The DNA here is from genome assembly GCA_028583015.1 of Wollemia nobilis. Classification (NCBI taxonomy): domain Eukaryota; kingdom Viridiplantae; phylum Streptophyta; class Pinopsida; order Araucariales; family Araucariaceae; genus Wollemia; species Wollemia nobilis. Next base: position 4,086,795 of record JAQPPZ010002515.1, read on the forward strand.
TTTCCACCTATGATTGTATGAAATCCTACCACCTACTCTTTCTTAAGTGATTAAGGTGAGCTTAATAGACAAAAAAGTATAACTGGCATGCAAAGGTGCAATGAGGGATGCCACCTCTACCAAAATATCCACTTGGTGCCTATGAACCCATCAAGCAACTTTAGATGGGATGCAAATGGTGGTATCCCATAGAAGACCCCATCTATCATAGCTCCTTACAAAAAGGACAAATACATTTGCCATGAGGGTTTCCACCTCTACTAAAATATCCACTTGGTGCCTATGAACCCACCAAGCAGCTTTAGATGGAATGCATATGGTAGTATCCCATAGAATACCCCTTTTGTCATAGCTCCTAAATAAAATAACAAAGGCATCTAAACTTAATAACTTAAATCTGAGACCCTTCACCAACCAACGTTCTTGCATGGATGTCATAGCCATATTATTCATTCGCTTCTTGCTATCTAAACCCTACATACCTCCATAGATGGTGGTTTCTCATCTCAATGAAGAGGAAAAAATACGTGTTAATGCAAAAGAAAGGGGTAACATCTCAAAATATTCCTCCATGAAAGCACATGCACACTTTCCCTTGATCACACTAGAAAATCTACATAATACAATACCAACAAAGAAAACCTTTATTTATCATCTCTAGTGCATCCTATTAAGCAAAAAGGTCTAGAGGAAATTTGAATTGCAATGGATCATATTTAAAAATTTTATCATCGCTCACCTAACTAGTTCAGCATCTTCTATGGATGTGTAATGTTGTATGACTCCTCCATGAACGTATTCATTACACCATCCATGCTAAAAACACTACCCATTCAAACAAAATAGGATCAAAAACTAAAGAACATTCTACCCTATTTGAATTCAAAATTTGACACCATTTTTCCATACTGTCATAACATTTTTGCAAGGAAAAATAGGAACACCAAACAATAAAATAAGAATGGATGCCTCAATGATAACGAATTTTATGGAGACAGAACAGTCTCCAAAGTGGATAAAAAATATGAAAAATATTTTTTTTGCTTTTCATGTCATAGATGTTGAAGAAGCTTTGAGAAATAGTCTATCCTAATATTCAAAGGAAGGATTGGAGGCTTTGAATAATCTTTCATGACCAAGCAATGCTACTTCATACCCACTTTGATACTATGTCAAAATTCATAATATTTTTCAAAAATAAATAGAAGCAATCCATCTAAACAAATATTATACAAAAGTGTAAAAGGACAAAAGAAAGAAAAGAGATAGATTTGGGGCACCAATAGGCACCATAAAGAATCATTGTATTATCTATAGATAAGATTCATAACACTCCAATAATTAAAACGAATGGTGGGGGATATTTATATCAATACCAAATTTCCAAACACAAAAATAAACTTAACCTTAAGCCAACAAGACAAGAAAGGATTTTAGGTTACTTACAAGTTTATAAGGTGGCCCATAGGACTTACATAATAAATATTATAATAAATTTAATATATTATCAATGAATTCCCTTAGGCCATTTTAATATTATATCATACAATGTTGGCATTGGCCATGAATCAAATTACACTTTCAACAATGTGGAGTGGAAAATTTAGAGTATAGTGGGAGTTTATTGGTGGTTTGGCTAACTACTTCAATTGGAGGACTAAAATGACCAGAATGTGAAGCAAATGGATAAGTAAATGGGCAATTTTTAGAGAAATTACCAAAATCATTAATCCCTATTGTAGACAATCATTGTGAAACTAGAAAGTGAACTTTTACGAGTGTTTTAGCGAAGAAAATGGAAATAACGAGAGGTAAGAGGGGCGACTTAATAAGACACAAATCGAGGACTAGGGGATAAAGACCAAGTAAATTGAAAAGAGAATTAAAGCAAAGTTTAGGATTATTTCAAATTTTTCAAATTATGAGTTGTAGAAGGGTCTATCAATTCAAACAAGGGAGCAAAATGTAGTATGCCCTCCATGTTTTGGAAAGGAAGGGGGAACTTATGAAGGCAAACCCCATATATTAAATTCATGGGAAAATAACGCTAAGCATAGAGAAGTAAATACCTCATAAATGGACTTTGGCACATATAGTTGGTTGTAGGAAGAGCTACATGAGACATCCACATATTGATTCCAAGCTTGTCGCTCCATCTTCCAATCTGTAGAAATTTCTCGCTCAACACTTCACAAAAGTCATCTTTGCCTCGTTTTTGAAATTTTTTCAATTTTTATTTTCTAAACTACTTAATATTATTCATAGTTTATACCAAATTGCTTTACATGGCAATACTAACAATAAAAAAAATGGAGAGGGACGAGGAGGGATGGATAAATGCCAATTTTCATTATACCTAAAAGTTTTATTGTTAATATAAAAAATCATAGTTACGAGGGGATGGATATATACCAATTTTCATTGTGAAAAAATTGTTGTTAACCAAAAAAATGTATAGTTTTTTTTGGTAAGTTGGAATTATATTACAAGCGGGTTTTGAAAGGATCCCAAAAACCTTCTTACAACAGGTCAAAATACCAAACCTAGGGTTAAAACCCAAATGACACATCCCACCCAGTGGAAGACTCATTACAAGGATGAAGATAAAATCCCATCTAGTAGGAAACATCCGAAGACCACCACAAAGGAAATCCCGCCCAACAAGAAAAATCAGCAGTCAAAAAGGGAAAATCCCACCCAGCGGAGACCCTAGCAAATTTAAAAACCTTCCTAGCAGGGAAAACAACAGAAAAAATTACAATCCTGCCTCATGGGGAAAAAACCACACAATCTGGAAATCTTGCCACGTGGGGAAAACAAGCATGTTTAGGAATCCCGCCAAGCAGGAAAGGCAAACCCTAAACCAGCATGTTTGAGAAATCCTACCTAGCAGGAAAACTAGCAAAATTGGAAGATCCCGCTTGCGGGAAAACCACCAAACCAATCCTAAATCGGGTGTGAAGGGTCCCGCTCAGTGGGGAAAAAAACTAGCAGCAAGGGAAGGTCCCGCCCCGTGGGAAACCCAACAGCAACAGGAAATCCCGCCTTGTAGGAAAAAAACAACAGCATGCCCAGAATCTTGCCTTCAGAGAAACCAGCAAGAGAAGGCGAACCCACCCAGTGGGAAAAACTAGCAGTACGCCCAAGACCTGTAGACAAACCCATGACCCCCCATCGGGGAAAACCAGCATGCCCTGAACCTACAAAAAATCTTGCGAACTCGTGGATCCCGCCCAACGGGAAAACCAGCAGCATGCCCAGAAGAACACAACCCCTGCCTAACAGGAACCCCGATCTGGGATGCAAGCTGTAGAGGAGAGACAGGGAAGCTGTCCCATGAGCATCCATGACTGAGAAGGATTTTGACGGGTAGAAAAAATAGCGAAAGCCATTGCATTGTAATATCTTGAGCCCCCATCCCAAGATCAAACCCTACGAGGAAACAAGCCATTAAAACCACCATCAAGAAAACTTCTAGCCCCACCATTGTCTGTCAGGGAATGTATCCAAGGAGAGATGTAGCTGCATGCATGGGCACCCCCCAGGACCCAAACAACAAACTACAGAAAGATCCCTGAGATCCATCCACAAGAACAAACAAACCTCGGATCTACAAGGAGATCCCGAAGACAAGGGTTTCATGGGGCGACTGGGAAAACCATCTACGAGAAAAGGTGCCCCCTAAAGCCAAAAGAACGCAAATGAAGATCTCGAGCAACAACCAAAAAACCAGAGCCAACCCTCTTCCAACAACCCCGAAAGCATGCTGGAAACCCGTCGAACCAAGAAACTCAGGGCAAGAAACCACCAAACCCTCCTTGCAGACCAGCAACCCCGTCAAGAGGGAAACCTGAGAAAATAGGGGAACCTAGAAACTAGGCCTGAGAGCAGACCCAAGAGGGGGGCAGGGAAGTGGAGAAGTGGGACTGGTCAGTCCAAGGGAACCTAGGGCTGGAGCCATCCCTCCCTTGCCCCCCTCCCAAAAAAAAGCATAGTTACCAAAGAATATGAATATCATTTATTAAGAGGTTCCATGAGCTATTCATATACATATTTTTCTTATAATAATTTTAAGCCATCAAGTATTAACTACTTATTTATTCTACTTAAGACAATTAATATTTAATATATTATATAATTTATTTTTATTCTAATATTAATTATGAGTAATTTTTTTATTTTAATCTATATAAATAAATACTATTTAAAATTGTAAACTTTTTTATTTTATTGAAAGACTAATAAATTATTCAAACCCTCACTTTGATAAAGAATAAGGCTACACCATCTGAATTAAAAAAAACGATGGATGGATTTCTTAGAATGTTCTATTGTTCTTATAATAGTTATTGTTATTTATTTAAGAGTGAGTAGGCAACCTAGTTGATGTGAGTGACAAACTAAAGTTTGTGATCCATAATGTAGGTTCATTCAACTCCAACTCTGGTTCAAATTACATTGGCCACCATAAGTCCTTTTATCCTCAAGGACTAAGTGGATTGGTAGTGCCTGACTAGCTAGGAATTTAACAAGAAGAGACCTAGGTTCAAACTTTAGGGGCATGATTGCTAGTTTGCAAAGGTAGTAGTCTATTCTCAATCCTCTGAGAGTGCGCCAGACCAATGATAACAATACCAACCTTGAGCCACCAGTGATCTAGTTTCACATGGGATTAACAAGAATAAGGTGACAGGGGTTATAGGGTCAACCCCAAGATTTAAATCTGCTTGATAGTAAAAAATACTATAGATGTAATTGGTTTCCTATGACTAAGTCCATTCCATTATATTTACAAAAGAAAGGCTATCATTTTTTTTATTACATAGGAGAGTTGGTTATAGCCACTATTTTAGTAACTGGTCAGTGCAAGGTTCAAACCAAAGGGACTGCTCCCAACAAACCTATTTGTCTCATTATTGTTGACTTAGCATGATATGGGGACCACCAATCACGTGGGGTTTGTACCGTCATCATTGGTTTAGTGTGAACTCAGAGGATTCGAAGCAGACTACTACATTTGCAAAGGGTTGGCATCCCCCCAAGGTTTGAACCTAGATCTCTTCTTGGTAAGTGCCCAACCACACTTGCACTTACCAATCCACCTAACCCCTGGGGGTGAAATGCTAATCGTGAATAAAGATTTATCTTATCAAATATTGAAGGTTAGATCGTGTGGGGCCTTTTAATACACAGAGTTGCAAACTTTCCAACATAAGAAGTGTAGGGTTTATTATTATTTTTGTAAGTAATGTATTATGTCATCAAGTATGTTTAACCCAACCCAATATATAATAAACTATTTATAGTTTTTATTGAGTAATTTTTATTAAAAACAAAATTTATATATATATATATATATATATATATATATATATATATATATATATTGTGGAAAACATCCCAGAAGGGATGCCACTTTCGGGTAAGACCCAAGGAGGCAGGGGTATCTCTTCCACCAAAATCGCCCAGGGCTCGCACCTGGCCTACCACCTTTGACATACTCAAGGAGCAAACCTGAAACAACAAAAAACAAGAACACACAAACACAAACACACAATAATAAAAAAACATGCTCCTTGAGTGTGTCGAAAAGATAAAGCACAACCAAACACACACACAATAAGATAAAAAAAACACAACACGAACCACACAGAAAAAACACAAGAACAACATAACAAAACACAAACATGACAAAAACAACAGAACGCTACAAAGACACAACCAAAAAAAGAAAAACAAAAACAACCAAAACCTAAAAAATAAAAATAAAAAAAAAAACAACCAACAACAGACAACAAACAAAAACAAAAACATAGAAAACACTCACACACCAAAACACAAAAACACCAATTAACACAAACATACAGAAACACAAGAACAAGAACAACAAAAACACAAGAACAATAACAAAAAAACACAAAACAACAAAAACACAAGAACAACAAAAAAAACACAAAAACAAAACAAAACAAAACACACACACACACACACCTCAAAAAACTAAACAAAAAAAAAAGAAAAAAATGAACACAACAATGACCTTTCTAGACCAAAATACTTTTAAGGCAAGAATCAATAGAGGAAACAAAAGAAATATTAGTTTGAGCTAGGGAACTAAAATACCTTGACCGAACCAAAGAGAAGCAAAAATAAAGCAAGAAGAAACTAGGTACCTCAAGAACTAGAGCCATCCAAAGAAATGATAGAAAGAAGAGCTTCCCTTATTTGTGAAGCCCACCATCTAGGAGGGTGGTCGTAGCAAGTAAGATCACCTTTGTCCAAAGCCCAATTAGCTAAAGCATCAACACTCTTGTTCTGATCTCTGACCACATGATTGTAATCAACTTTCAAAAATCCCATCTGGATTAACTGAATCTTCTCAATAATTCTTTTTATTCTCCAATCAACCTTATGATTCTTAGAAGGAGTCTTCAAAATATTAATCATGAGTTGAGAGTCAGACTCAACTAGCACCTTTTCCCATCCAACCTTAGTAGCCTCTTGAAGGCCTCTAAGGATACCATACCCCTCAACAAGGTTATTGGATAGAATACCCAAATTCTTAGCAAAAGTAAAAACCAGGGAGCCATATGAAAGTCTACCAATTCCTCCCACACTAGCTTTTCCAAGGTTCCCTCTAGAGGCTCCATCAGTATTGAATTTTCCAAAATCCTTAGGAGGAGGTTGCCAATTCCTTGTTCTATCCATCTTGCAATTACTCACATTCCCTTTAAGTTGGTTGCCCTTAGAAGAGTTAATCTTCAATATTTGCATCACTTGATCCCATATTTGGTGGGAGTTTTGGGGGTGATTAAGGAGTTGTTGGACTGATTCAACTAAGTTGGCAATGGTATTTTGCCAGATATAGTGAATATCCTTCCTATCTTGATTAAAAATTTGGTTGTTCCTTTCATTCCAGATATTCCAAAGAAGAATGGTAGAACCCATCCAAACTAACTGCCTAATAAAATGATCAACACCCTCTTGTTTAGGCCAATCCCTCCAAAGTTGTTCAAAAGTAAAAAAATTGGACCACTATAAGCCAAGTAAAGTGGCCATTCTCCTCCATAGCTCAGAGGCTAAAGTACACTCAATAAAAATATGGCTGAGAGTTTCCACATTCTCTCCACACATTTCACATCTAAAAGGGCCATGAAAACCATGCTTCATAAGTTGCTCACCAAGTAAGCACCCTGCGATGCAATAAAAGCCAAGTAAAGAACCTCACCTTAGGCCAGAGCTTTTGAGCCCACAACTGAGAAAATATGTCAGATGATTGGTTGGGATTATTATGGCATAAGGCCAAATAACCTTGAGCAACTGAATACTCACCCTTAGTAGTGTTGTTCCATCCAAAACAATCTTTTTCATGGGACCAAGAGAGAGATCTCATATGAAGGATGCATTGGATATCTTGTCTTTACCTTTCTAGGATTTGAATAGGCCAGTCCTCAATAGGGATCCAATATCTACCAACCTCTGAATTACCAATATGGTATGATAGTAATTAGCCACCTTTATCCAATTAGCTCGGTGAAGCTCCTCCATCCAAGGCCTCCAATCGAGAAACTGAGTTATCAAAGGCTTGTGACCATCCCAAGAATCTATCCAAAAATTTACCTGTTGACCATTATGAATGATCCAAAATAATTTTTTCTTTATCAAATCCTCACCAGTCTTAAGAACTGCTAAAATGGGAGAACCTTTGGTAGGCAATTGATAGCGAACAAGGTCTTCAGGACTTTTGTTCTCAGCATATTTAGCACGGAGATTATTGGCCCAAAGAGCATTGGGGTTATGCAAAATCCTCCAATATAATTTAGCAGCTAAAGCTTTGTTGTTATTAATAGCAGACCAGAATCCTAACCCCCTTCATTCTTAGGAAGACATAAAGTGTCCCATTTCACCAAGGCCCATTTTCTTTTCTCCTTAGTACCACTCCAGAGGAACCGATGACTGATTTGATCCAGTTCTCGAAGAACAACCTTTGGGATATTCAACATGGTAGAAACATAAATAGGAATAGCTTGAAGGACTGATTTTACCAAGGTGATTCTACCCCCAGAAGAAAGCCACCTATTGGTCCACTTTCCAATTTTCTTCTTGACTTTGTCCAACAACCAATTCCAATATTTTTTTTCTATCTTTGAATATTGATGGGAATACCTAAATAAGTGATCAGAAGGGAGGTCTTCTTATATATTAATTTATCCAAGACCATGGATTCCTATCTAGTAAAGCAATGAAAGAAAATGACTTTAGATTTATCTTCATTGATCAATTTCCCGGTAGCCTTAGAAAAATAGCTAATGATTTGCTTAATATTAGAAGCTTCCTTAATTGTAGCTTTACCTAAAAGAGTAGAGTCATCAAAAAATTGAAGATGAGAGATAGGTCTAGCTCCATGAGCAATGGTAACTCCCTCAAGGGTTTTGTTTTCTCTCTTTTTGGTTATAGTCCTACCCAAGCATTCAACAAGAATGATGAATAAATAAGGGAAAAGGGGGTCACCTTGCCTAATACCTCTAGAAGCTGGGAACAACTGAGAAGGCCTGCCATTGATAAGAACTAAGTAGGAAACTGAAGAGATACATCCCATAATCCAATCCATCCAATCCTGAGAGAAACCAAATTGCCTCAAAACTTTGATAAGGAAGTGCCAATCCACTCTGTCATAAGCTTTGGATAAGTCTAACCGAATGAACATGGAAGGAGATTTTTGCATATCCATGGAATGGATGGCTTCTTGAGCAAGAACTATCTCATCCACTATTTGATGCCCTTCCACATAACCCCCTTGTTCAGGGGAAATAATCTTATGCAAAAGAGGCTTCAACCTTTCTACCATGATCTTAGTAATGATTTTGAGAAGAACATTACATAAAGCAATAGGTCTAAAAGTTGAGATATGATCAACCTCTTGAGCTTTTGGAACAAGAGTAATATAAGTTTTATTGATAACCTTCAAAATTTCTTTGGCTTTCCTAGCTTCTTCCACCACCTCTAATAAATCAGCATGAAGGATATCCCAGAACTCTTGGTAGAACTCAATGGGAAAACCATCAAGACCTAGGGTTTTCCCTTTTTGCATTTTAAAAACTACCTGTTGAAGCTCATTGATAGTAACAGGAGCAATCAAAATAGAGTTATCCTCAGAAGTGATAAGAGAAGGGATTGCTTGAAGAACATTTTGTTGAGAAGTTGAGTCAAGAGGAGTAGCAACAAAAATATTGGAAAAGTAATTGACAACAATAGAGTTCATGCCATCCCAAGTGTAGACAACATCTCCAGAATCTGATTTCAGGGAAGAAATAAAGTTGTGAGATCTTCGAGCTAGAAGAGATTTGTGGAAGAAATTTGTGTTTCGATCTCCTTCTTTGAGCCATTGAATTCTAGATTTTTGCTTCCATAAGAGTTCTCTTTTTTCCCATTCCTCTAACTGAGTTGTGAGATTAATTTCATCTACACTTCTACTCTCTGTGAGGCCATCTAAATGGATTTTCTTATTCAAATTTTCAAGTTGAGCAATAACTTCATGTTTTTTTATGAACATCCCCAAACTCCTTCCAGTTCCAAGTCTTGATTTTGGATTTAATATATTGTAATATTTTGGCAAAATAGAACATCTTAGTCCCATACCTAGGTTTACCTTCCTTCCACCATTGTTGCACTCGAGGTCTAAAGGAACTGTCTCTAAGCCACATTAACTAAAAATGAAAAGGAGAGAAACTCACATTGGTTTTCCACATTTCCACCATGATTGGCCAGTGATCCGAACCAACATTGTTAAGAGTCTTCACTTTAGGAATGTGACCATGGATTAAGAAATTGTTAGAGAGCAAGAACCTATCCAATCTCTCCATTATACAAGCTAAGCCTTGCCTTCTGTTAGACCAAGTCATAAGGCCATTATCTGGTTGGATGTCCACAAGATGGAGGTTTGCAATATATTCGCTCATGAGGTCAGTGCTCCTATCCAAATTTCTATTTCCCCCATTTTCTCATCCAGAGAGAGGATGGTATTGAAATATCCTCCGATCAAGATCCAAGCTTCAGGAAAATGAGAGATAATATAAGTTATATCCTTCCACTATCTTCTTTTTTCCTCCAAAGTAGTCAGAGCATAAATAGTAATGCAGAGCATAATTTGGTTGGAATGTCTACTTTGAATAGCTATAGCCAAAAGACCCCAACTACCAACCATATGGTGAATAACTACCTCTTTTGGGTCCCAAAGGCAAGCAATGCCACCAGAAGTCCCCTGAGAACTGAGGGAAACCACTTTTCCAGCTGGCCAAATTTTACTAGCAATTGATTCCATTTCCTCTATTGACATCTTCATTTCTTGAAGGAAAACAAGATGTGGATGATTTATCTGAATCATTCTTCTAATTTCATTTTGTTTTGAAAGACTCCCTTTGAGTCCTCTAATATTCCAAGTGATGATCTTCATTAATACTAGGGCTAAAAAAGTTGGGAAGGGTATTAATCTTACCTTCCTCTACAAGCTTTTCACCTTCTTTTACCCTATGATGTTGATTGGTCTTGTGACCTACCTTTTGATTAGAATCCATCTTCAGTTTTTTTTCCTTATTTCTTGACTTACTCCAATTGAATCTGAGATGGCTTCTAACCTTGAAGAATGCATGTACACAACCAAAGTGTTACCAGAAGGTTCAACAGAGTCTATATTGGAACTTGTATTATTTGAAGTTTTAACATTTAAAATATTATTTTTCTTATGTATATTTTCTCCCTTTTTTTCTATTGAAAACCTTTGATTTGTTGGTTTATCTCTGAGTTCTTCCCTTCATATTTAAATTGTGTTTCTAAGATTTATGTTTCCATTATTTCCTCTTCCTCACTTGGGACATCATTTGTGGAAAGAATTTCAAACATATTAGCAGATAACTTAGATTGATCCTTCATAACTGGTTTTTTCTAGTGTTCTTCTTCTTAGGCATTTGGAAACCTGTTGAGTTTATATCTTCTTTCTTTTGATCTGGAATTTTATTTGGGCAAACACTAGCCAAATGACCATATTCATGGCAAATTCTACAATGAAAAGGAATGTTCTCATAGTCCACTACTTGCTCCCAAGTGTCCTCCCCAAATTGTAATGTGATATTTTTAGGTAGGGGTTTGTCAAAATCCATTAAAACACAAATCCGAGCATAAATAATATGTTCAAATTTTTTAGTACAATCAACAGTCATCATAAAAGTTCCTAAAGAGTTTCCAATTGAAGAAAAAATAGTCAGATTCCAGAATTCAATTGGGAGGCCAAAGAGTCTAACCCACACGGGACCTGTAGAAGGCATCTCTTCTTCGACTTTAAATTTAGTATGCCAGGGCTTCATGAAAAGCCCTACCCTTCCAAAGAACCAAGGACCCCCTTGAAATGTTTTCTCTCTATCTTCATTATTAGAAAATAAAACAAGAAAATAACCATTTGGATAAATAGAGATTTGTAACTCACCTTTAGTTTTCCAATTTTTGTAGCCCAGACTTTGAAAGTAGATAGGCTCGGATGAAAACCCATGAAATGACAAATTAGTCCTCTTTTTTCTAGATCTTCAATGCCAGTCTGAATGTTACCCATATCAAGCTTAACAATAGGAGTTCCATCAGTTACTTTAAGACATCCTGACTCCATTTTCCTAGGATCCATATTAGGCATTCTTAGAGGTTTACGAGAAGCCCTAAGATTAATATTAGCATTAGGCTGAGGTTGTCCACCATGAAGGGCATCCCTAAAATTCATTTTTGGGGTTGAGTCTTGGAAATTCTTACCCTTGATAGGGGTTTCCATAGTGGATTTATTTTGTGGGTGCACCTTAGCACCAGATTCACTTGAGATCTGAGCCATTTTTTGATCAACTGCTTGAAACTTGTTTCGTGATCTCTTTAATCCATGCCCTAGACGTCGTGGAAAGGTATGATTTTCACTTTTCTTTTGTGCAACAAATTGGAAGTCATTGTCAATCAAGTTCACAGCATGAAGATCTATTGAAAGATAGATTTCTAACCCATCTTGGATCCCCTACAACATATCCTGCTAAAATCTTGAGCAGAAACCACAAAAATATTGGTCGCTAGGGCCCGAAGGCCCCGAAAACCAACCTCTGGAGCTGCTTGCACTCAACCCAGATGAAACCCTTGCATAGTCGCTTGCCAAAAATCTTGTTCACACATAGGGATGCGCTAGGATCTGTGTTGCTCCAAATGATCTAAAAATTGGTGGAGACGTTCTAGGGTTTGTCAGGCATCTACCCTCAAAATTTCAGCTCAATCCGAGTCCGGATGAGTGAAATATGGCCAAAACAAGTTTGGTAGTTTGGGCAGTCCTACGAAAAACGTCCTCTCATTCCATCACAATCTATTTTTTCTCGAAAAAAAATCATGCATACATTATTATACTTATATATTAATTTTATTCATTATAATCAATAAGCTTAGCCATGTAGAGGGGGAGGGACTTGCTCCCTCTCCTTGCTCCCCCTCCCCTGGTTCTTGCCCAGTCCCTGATTCATCCTAGGTCATCCCACTCTGGGAATGGTTTGTAGCAGATGATCTCCTTGGGGGATATCCTTTCCCACTTTATGCTCCTTTCCTAGTAGTTTTGGGATTTTCTTGCTTGATTCTTGGGTCTGGTGCTTCCCAAGGATCTCCTAGGGTTTCTTGCATGTTCTTGGGATCCTTTCCCTAATCTCCCTCAAGCTTTCCCCTAGGGTTTTTTTGTAGGTTTTTTACTTGGATCTGGTTCCTAGGGATTTCTCGATCTGTGGTGGTTGCAGGTTGGGTTTTCGATTGCTTCCTGGTGCATCTTGTGAGGTACTCACTTCATCGAGGTTGGTTTGGGGGGGCCAATTTCCTCTTTTTCATGACTCCTCTCTAGGATGCCTCTGGTTGCTGGTGGTCCCGTACCTTTGGGTGGGGCCATATTTGGTTTCCTATTCGTAGGCTTATTCTTGTTGGATTTGTTGCTTGGTGGATGTTTAGATAATTTGCATGGCCTTGGGTGGGGCCTCTTCCTGTGCTTGAGTTGTTCCCAACCCCAGTCCTAGTTCCTTGAAGTTGTTCGTGTGCAAGGATGGGGGTTCTTGGTCCTTTCTATTGGGGTGCTTAGGGTTTTTTGTTGCATGTCTCAATCTTGGGGAGGGGACCTATGATCAATGCATGCAAACCCCTGGCTCCCTCAGTTTAGGCTTCCAAGGATCTCATATTTTTGCATGTTGTCGCTTTATGCCTGGGCTTCGCAGGTTTTTCATTTCGATTTCCTATTTGGGGGCTTCTGCTTTCTGGTCTTGCTTCTCAATGGACTCTTAAAGCTTGTTCTTGGCCTTGGGGGGGGCCTCTTCTTATTCTTGAGTTGTTCCCAGTCCCAGTTCCAGTTCCCTAGAACTGTTCGTGAGCAAGGATGGTGGGTTCCTGGTCCTTTCTATTGGAATGCTTGGGGTTTCTTCTGCATTTTTTGGTCTTAGGGTGGAGTCCGGTGCACTTGCAGTTGTGGTCACTCCTTCCTCCTTTAGTTTTGGCTTTTGAGGATCCTTTCTTTGCACCTGTTGTTGTTGTCCCTGGCTCCTTCCGACTTCCTCGTACTCCTATTGGCGGGATACTAGTGTTGCTGTTTTTCAAATCCGTTCTTTTGCTAGTTTTCCTATTGGGTGAGATTTTCCAAACCTATTGGTTTTCCCGCTGGGCGAGATTTTTCAAATACGATTTTCTGCTAGTTTTCCCGCTTGGCAGGATTTTCAATTTGGTGGTTTTTGGCTACTTCCTGCTGGGCGGGATTTTCAAATTCATCATCCTACTGGTTTCCTCGCTAGGCGGGGTTTTTCAAATATGTCTTCCTACTGGTTTTTCGTTGGATGAAATTTTCAAATTGGTGGTTTCCCGTTGGGCGGGATGTTCAAACTCTACGTTTCATCCTACATGTTTTCCCGTTAGGCGAGATTTTTCAAAATTGGTGGTTTCCCGCTGGACAGGATTTTTCAAATTTGTCTGTTCCCGTTGGGCGGGTTTTTCCAAACTGTTTATTTCCCGTTGGGCGGGATTTTTCAAATTGATTGTTCTTGACCTTTGGTTTGGTCGGTTGACCTATTGTAAAAAGGTTTTGGGGTCCTTTCAAAACCCGCTTTTAATATAATTTTAACCTACCAAAAAAAAAGATATATATTAATTTTATTCATTATAATCAATAGGCTTAGTCACTTATCATTGAATTTAAAGGATGACATGATTTTTCTTAATGAGACAGGTGTAAGAACAGATTAATCCAAAATATTATATTATTTATTAAGTTAATTTTATATTTTTTTTTTTTTATAAAAGATATTTTTCATTTATCTTTTTATCAAAAATATGTTATTTTTTTCAAATTGTTAAGTTTCTATCATCAAATATTTTGCATCATTTATATTAAATCATGTCCCAGGGGATAGCTCAATGGCTCTTCTTCAGGAGGTCCAAGGTTCAAATCGCGGTGTGGGCGAGTGTGTGAGGGGGTGGATGTGTGGTGGGTGTGTGTTAAATTCCCTATTGATAAGCATAGCTCTCGGCTTTAGGAGGGGTCATGGTTGGGGAGAACCCTCAACCCTGTGCGTTGGTCATAGGGGTTTCTCACATTAACCAAATAAAAAATATATATTAAATCATAAAATCTCACTCATACAAATCCTTTCAAAATTTAATTTTTGTCAAGATGAAATGACTAAAATATTTGTTTTTGAGTTTCCACATCCTTCTAAAATTTAAATTTTGTCAAAATGAAATTTAACACTGTGAATGGCTAAACTATTTGTTACAAATTTTTCATAATTATAAATATCTTATATATAAACTATTTGTTATCGAGTTTTCGTATCTATAAAATATTTGTTATCAAGTGTGTGAGGGGGTGGTTGTGTGTTAAATTCCCTATTGATAAGCATAGCTCTCGGCTTTAGGAGGGATCATGGTTGGGAGGAGCCTGCTCAGCCCTATGCATTGGTCATAGGGGTTTCTCACACTAACCAAATATATATATATATATATATATTAAATTATAAAATCTCATTCATGCAAGTCCTTTCAAAATTTAATTTTGTCAAGATGAAATTCAACACTAGGAATGGCTAAATTATTTGTTGTCAGTTTCCACATCCTTCTAAAATTTAAATTTTGACAAGATGAAATTTAACACTGCGAATGGCTAAACTATTTGTTACAGAATTTTCATATCTATAAATATCTTATCTATAAACTATTTGTTATCAATTTTTCATATCTATAAATATCTTATCTATAACTCTTATTTGTGCCCATAATATTCTAATAAATTATTTTCATTATTATTTTTTGTTTTGTGCCCATAATATTCCAAGAAATTATTTTCATTATTATTTTTTGTTTTTATTTGTGGGTTTAGCCCCACTTCTTGTTAACACATGTGATATTTGTTTTTGTTTTTCCAAATCAATATCCTTTTGGATTTCTTTTTATCTTTGTTTTTCTTAAATCTTCCTCTCTTTATTTCATTCTCACCATAACTTTCATCTTCATCAATCTCTTCAATCTTTTCACGTTGCTCATAGTAAGACTTATTTTCTTTAGCTTTATCTTGCTTTGAAGGATTTGAAGTGTAATAAATAACCTCAAAAACACATTCTTTTATGTTGCCCTAGAAACCTTAAAGCGCAAGGACACTCTTCCATAGTAATTACCTTCTTATTCTAACATAAAAACCTTAAATTCTTACGAATTTTTTCCATCCTCTTTTATTTATTATGTTGCTCTTGAAACCCTATAGTGTAAGGGATAACATGTACACGGCTTTCACTTTTATTTACAAGAGAGGATTATATACTACTTGAGAAAAATGTAGGTGATTTACCTAGAATAAAATGAACCTCTTCTATCGTCTTTTTTTTCATATTTTCCTTTGAACCTTTAATTCCTTTTAAAATTTACACATTCTACTTTTGCATCCCTTATATCCTTCTTTGTTTCTTCTAACAATTGATCTAAGTGTGCTTTGGTGGCCTTTGACATATGATGTTGTAGATAGGCTTTCTTTACCTCTTCTTTTGGAGTGGAATGTCCTTGATGTGAATGATTTCCTTGTCTTATTTTGAATTTTTATCTCATGATAAAAAAATTATGTCACTTTCTTCATAGTTTTCATTTTGCAAACCCTTGTCATGTGTCCAGTCTTATAGCAATTGTGGCATCGAAATATGATATTTTCATAATTTACTTATTGATCTCATTCTCTTTATGCAAATTTATTCTTAATGGATTGTGACAAAGGTTTTGAAATATTCATAGCAACACATATTTGGGAATATACGGCATGCTTTCACTCCTTAATAGTTAGTCCTTCCTTGATGAATTTCCCTAGGTTATTTTTAATATTCTTCAAAATATCCTTATTGATAAGTTGAAATGGAAGTCCAAAAAGTCTTACCCATACCTTAAGCTTCTTAATAGTTTTTGTCTCAAAAGAAAAAAATTCATTCCATGGCCTTAAATAAAGGATATCTCTGCCCTTAAACTATGGGCCACCACTCCTTATTTTATCCCTGGATTTTGAACTGGAAAAGATGACGAGGAAAAAATCTTTAGGAAGTATAGTCAAAGTAATTTAAATTCAATCCCCATTTCCACTTGATCCAGTTTTGAATATCCTAAAACCTTGACCAAGATCTAGTTTTAAGAATTATTATATCATGCTCAATCATTGAACTTGTCATGTATTTGCTATTTTTCTTATGTCCAAATTTGGTCACCATACTTCGATCTAGGGCATCCCAATTTCTAGCTAGGGCAACTTGACTTTCTATTAGGGCTTTCAAATATGACTTTCCTTCCATACTAGCTAACGGGGCTTGCTCTTGGCTCGCACTCCCTCTTGCCTTGCACTCCCTCCTACCTTGCACTCCCTCCCGGTTCGCACTCGTTCATGTCTTTTATTTTTCCCAATGTTCCTTTGCTTCAATAATTAGGGCTTTTAAATATGACTTTCCTTCCATACTAGCTAGTGGGTCTTGCTTTTAGCTCGCACTTCCTTTTGACTTGCACTCACTTTCGGCTCACACTTGCTCTTGTATCTTTTTCTCCTAGCATTCCTTTGCTTTCAAAATTTTCTAAAACTAATGTTCGACACATTTGTGGTAAGGTTTTAAAGCATTGATGCACTCTAGATGAACCCGCTACTTTTCTACCACAATTGAAGATTTGTGACTTTGATATCGGTTCCCTCTAGTTTGTTTTGTGCCTCCAATATCATCCGACCTATGCCAGGTTTGATGTTGATGCTCCTTTGTGTCGTTTGGTGGTCCTCTACATCACTCTTTCATGAAAATAAATGTCAACTGAATTCACACTACAAACCTTCGAACAAAAGAAGTGTTATTAACCTAACTTAATATTATTATCAAAGTTTTTTTAATTAACTATATAAAATTAAAACTAGTTTTATTTATATTATAATTATATAATGATATTATAACAATTTAATAATTATATATATATGATTTGAATCTCCACCATAAAATCATAAAAAATAAAAAAATTAACTAATTAAAATTATGCATTTAATAATATTATTATCAAAATTATAATTAAAGTGGCTCACGACTCTATTCGTGGTCTTGCTTTACCTGCTTCCTCTTCTCAATTGGTTCATGGTCATTTTGTTGATGACTCTTTTTTAACCATTTCAGAAGATGAACACTCTTTGTCTACTGCTCTTCATTGCCTTGACACTTTTTGTCTAGCTTCTGGGTCCAGTATTCAATGGAAAAAAAACTTCTTGCTTTAGGCAATCTGGAAAGCCTATGCCTCCTTGGCTTTCTCACTATCCATGGCGTTGGATTCAACCTGGTGAAATGTTCAAGTTTTTAGGTATTCCTTTTGCCTTTCATAGCACCCTTGCTCAGCTATGACAGTACGTCATTCAAAAAGTGGAGAAGAAATTGACCTTTTGGATCACTAAACAACTTTCTCTGGCAGGAAAATTTTAGGTCTACTCTAAGATTCTTGCTACCACTCATGTGTATTATTCTTCCTATTGGCTTCCTTCGAAGGCTTGCTATTTGCAATTGGAAAGATTATTGAGGGATTTTTTATGGTCAACTACTTCTCACACAAAAGGATTTCATCGAGTTGCTTGGGATTTTTGTTGTCTTCCCAAACTTTTTGGTGGCCTGGGCCTTTTGGATTGTCATCGGCAAGGAATTGCTTTGTGTGCAAAATGGGTTGTGCGAGCTCTTGATGGCAATGAAGCCTGGAAAATTCTTCTTAGACATTACATTTTTCCTGGTCACCCCTTGGGCAAAAGGGTATGGCGCGGATTGAATTTGCCTACTCTTATCACTGACCCTGTTCCTATTAAAATCACTGGTTCCTTTGTTGTCAAAAGTATTTGGAAGGCCTGGGAGTCTCTCAAACCATGGCTTATTTGGAAAGGCGATGGGAAAAAGAATGGTGCTTCTATTTCTTCTATCAGTGTTTGGTGGTCTCCTATTATTAGAATTCAGTCTTTACCCCTGGCTCAAGTTTAGTGGGTTCATGCTCAACGATTTTACAGGAAAGGAATTAACTCTATATCTAATTTTTTTCTTTCTCCGCCAGAGACTAGATTCCTTGGGATGCTTTTAAACATTTTTATCGGCTTAAGCAGGATGATCAAAGCACTTATGAGGTTGTGGTTTTTAATACTCCATTTTCTTTGTGGCCCAGAATTTTTAAACACTTTCAGAAGGCTTGGTGGGCTGATTGGTGTTGGCCTAAGCATAAATCCCTGTCGCAGTATAAAGCCCATCTGGGCTATTCTTGGTTATCTCCCCATATTCCTATGGTTGCTATTTTAAACGCTCGTTGGGATCTTCTTTCTCCTCCTATTTGGCGAGCACGGTTCAAAATGGTCTGGGCCAATTATATTGAACCTAAACAATCTTTTTTTCCTGGAGTTTACTGATGCAAGGCCTCCCACTGGGGCACAGACTTATCTATCTTGGCATTGATCACCCTACCTGTTATTTTTGTGGTGCGTTGGAGGATTGTCTACATGTATTCTGGTCTTGCCCCAAGGCTCATTCTGCTTGGACCTGGATTGAGTCTTTTTTCGACCCTTCATTCCCTCTCCTTTTTCCTGGCAGCAAATCCTTCTTGGTGATTCACCTACATTTTTTGAACCTCTACTAGAAGTCTGGAACATCTTTCGCATTAGCATTCTTTATCATATTTGGAATTCCAAAAATAAGATTACTTTTTCTCATGATACTAGTTCACGAATTTTTTCCCTAGCTAATCAATATGCAGTGTTTTATGATTCTTGGCTACAGATTTATGTGCAGGTGGAGAAGGTTAATGTGGAGATTCAACATCTTCGTAGTCTTATTGACTATTGGGGTAATGCACCTTGCACTGTTAGTTGCCTTCCTGTGGATCCCTCCTCTCATGGTCGGTCTCGCTCTCGCTCTCGCCGCACTCCCTCCTCTCACAATCGCGGGTCCCCTTCCTGACGAGAGCGACTTTGCAACCGTGGAGTGTCCGAGGCAGATTCTTCCAGACAGCTTAGCGGATGGGATGTTCATCCTCCTGCTCCTTCCCCTCCCCCTATGATTGGTTGGGGACATGAAATTCTTGTTGTACCCACTCCCCCTTCTGGTTCAGGTTGGGGAGATCCTATTCACAATGCTCCTGCAACAGGTTGGTCGACCCCTGTGGCTATTGCTTGCACTACTAGATCAAGATGGGATATTGGGCCTCCTCTTGCTGGTACTGATGAGCAGCCCAGTGTTGCTGGCTGGCCTCTTTCTTCACTTTCCAACGCCAAATGATATTGCATGGGCATAAATGAGGCAGATGCGCCTCCACATCTTGTTCTTTTTCCTGCCTCTATGTGGTTCTCCTTTGTTTCCACCCAGTTTTGATGTTTTGTTAGTCGTGGGCTCGTTGTCTTTCTTTTTTTGTTGCCTTGGTTTTCTGATATCTCCTAACCCTGGTGGTTAGTTTGAAACCACACTGGGGTGTGATCTTCTCCACCCATTTTTTTATTTAAAAAAGCCTAATTATTCTTTAATGGGGTTTTTCTGCTCTTTTTCATTCAAAAAAAATTATAATTAAAAAATAATAATAATAATTAAAAAATAAATTTAATCTCAGAAAACAGTGCAACGGTTTGGACTTTAACTCTTCTTCAAAATTTAAAATTTCAAACCATGACATAGGTGAGTATGTGAAAGGATGAGTGTGTTCATAAAAATACAAAATAAAAAATAAATTTATATGTGATTGAAGATTAGATATTAGGTGATACACGTACTTTACAAAGATCACCCCATGTAAACTTTAATATTATTTTTTAACTGAACATGCTCTTCATGCAAAAAATTCCGTTGGAAGAAGGTAATCATTTCCTTTTGTACATGCCAACGCGGGTAATGGAAAGGGATATATCATAGGACATGATACCGTGGTACAATTGAATCTGTCGTCCAATGGGCACCGCAAACGTATAACATCGTTGAAAAAGAGAGTTATAGAAATTGACGGAGAGAGACCTTCTAGAGTTCCTTAAAGTCCAAAAGATTCTTATCACCCATTACTTTGGCGCTATCTTTAATATTTAAATATTTTCATCAAGGTTTAAATTACTATTTGGGGGATGAGTGCTGTAGGTGTGTATTAAATTTATAATAATCAAATAAATAAATTTATATATATATATATATAAATATTTTCATCACAAATTTATTATATTGGGTTGCTCTTCAATTATAAGTGTCTCTTCTACTTATGCACTTACCCTCTAGTCTTTAAATGATTGATTATTGTTTTAGAAATCTTTGTAGACCCTCTAGTCTTTAGATGATTGATTATTGTTTTAGAAATCTTTGTAGACAAGATAATGTTGATCAGGATAAGAGTGCATTATATTGGTTATTTCATAGAGGATAAATGTTAATTTCATTTATATATTGTTGATGAAGATAAAACTACATTTACAGGGGAAGAAGTATAGATCGACCTGTTTTCGTTGAGTGTTTTCCAGTTTGAGGTTGGTAGTTCCAATCCTGAACCCCTGTAGGATCTCCTCACTTGAAGTAAAAATCTTACCAAGGTGGAGCAAGGGCTATAATAGTAGCTTTTCAGAATCAAACTGTACCCGAAGATAATATGACGAATATTGTTGTGGATTCCCCTATCTAAAAAAAATACATTGGAACAATGTTCTATTAGGAACTGCAAGGTCTAGGAAGGGCCACGAACAATGAAGCAGAAGTCTTAGCTATCAAATCTGCTTCTATCTAGATGGTAAGATAAGGTTACAGGAGGATAATCCTATAATCAGATTCTCAAATATTGGTAGGAGCTTTGAATTGCATGAAGAACTTTTCTTTGAAGACATGGAGGTTGAGGATTTTTGTCACCCAAATTAGGGAATTATGGAGGGAATTAGATGGTGTGATTCTAGTTTATGTGAGTAGATATCTATATAAAGTGGTAGACTTCCTGGCTAAGATGGGTACTGAGAAGGAGGTAAAGGTTCAGTGGCATAGTGACATGGCTATTGAGGATGAAAGGATTAGGCAGGTTGATGAGCAAATCCAATGTTTAGCTAATTTGGACAGCCATTGTAGAAATATGGTTTAGGAGGTTTGGCTCCAATGCATATCTTCTTTTACTATTATAGACAAGTGGATAGCTCTTGTAGAAATATGGTTTAGGAGATTTATCTCTAATGCAAATCTTCTTTTATTGTTGTAAACATGTGTTCTTGTCGGCTAAGGCTAGGAGGAGTCTCATCCCAACTTGTAAATGATCTTTGTTTTAATATAATTTTTTCAAATTCTTTTTAAGAAAACAATTCTTTTGCTTATGCTATTCGCCTTATCTACTTGAACAAAAAGTTCTTTTTCTTCAATAAAGTTATCTTTTTAGGTTGGAATGAACATCTAAGGATTATTTATTGATTTGGACCACTTCATTCCACCAAATGTCTAACCTCCCTATGTTGAGGTTGTGTCTCAAGGTGTCACTTTTTCATACTAGAGAAGATATATCTCCAACCAACATGACTAATTATAGACTAAAAGTAAAGATCCTTTAATTAGTAAATATTTCGCATTAAAAACTTTATCTTCCCACAAGGTCATCTTCCACTTGCCTTTTAATGAAGCATTGTTTATTTTGTGTTGGAGTATAATTTTCCACGGTTCTTCCCCATGTAGATCTCTAGCTACTCATTTAATAGTGAGCACTTTGCTTTTAGTCAAGGGATTTAACATTCCCAAAACACCTTTTCTCTTTAACACTATGTAGAGTTTCTAAGATACCCCAACCATCCCATTTGGACCATAAGCATTTAAGAAGGGTTTGAGTAGGCTTTCTATAAGACATGCATGAAGCAATACAAGAATATGAGTATAAACATGAGAAACCTTGAAATTGTTTCTAATAATATGATCTTACCTCCAAAAGATATAAATTTAATAGGTTAGACATCAAATTTTGTTTTTGGTATTTGACCAAAACCTAGTCCTTCATGTCTTTAGGAGAGGTGATAATACCAAATGGGATATTGAGATATCTCATTATTTATCCATAAAAGATCATTTACCATGGCTATTCCACATTAACCACATTAGGATTAGGATAAAATAATTACTTTTAATTTTTCATCATTGGTATTGGATCCTTATACATGAAGATATAGTTGTATCATTCTTATAAAGTAGTTATTTCCTCTTACACAAATAACAAGGAATTTTTTGAAAAATGAGAGTTAGTAATTGAGATCCCATTAGGTAGTGTCAATCCCATTATTATTCCTTTAGAATATGATTTTTTTAAGATATGACCCACAACATCAACTACAATTACATATTAAAGAGGGACCAAGGGACATCCTTGTTTGATAAAACTTTGTAATGAATTTTTTTTAAGGTTACCTATTAATTTGAATTTATAGAAGCATCATCAAAGAGAAGTATGATATGCTTATAAAAGCATCCCCAAATCCTAGCCAACTAAACACCTTTAGTATAATCTCCAATTTGATTTTATCATACACCTTTTCAAAGTTTGTTTTGACAAGGATCATGTCTTAATTAGAATCCTAATCCCATTGAGAGGATTTCTAAGAAAGCATTAAGCTATCCAAAATATATTGGGATTTGATAAACCCTATTTGCTCTTAACTTATACTTTTTTAGCAATAAGTATGAGGTGAATGACTAGTGCATTTGCAATAATCTTCTATTCTATATTAAGTAGCATAATGGAATGTGATCTTTAGATGTTGTCCTTATTAGAAATTTTGGGGATAAGCTTGATTAAAGATCCAAGGGAACCTTTAATCGTTACCTCTTTATACATTAATCATAATTCATTACCCAAAATTGGACAAAGTTTTAAAAAAAAATATCAGCAAACCATCCATACCTAGGGTTTTATCTTTATTCATCTCCTATAGATCATGATTAAGGTATTATATAAAAAGGTGATTGTCTAGGCTTATAGACTAGGTAATGGATAAAAGAACTAGGTTGCACTCCTTGAAATATCCAATAATTAAGAGGTATAATTCATTAATATGATTTTGAAAGAACACCTTGGCAAAATGGGAGTGAAATGCATCTACAATATAACTAGATTTTGTCAATACCTTTCCATCTAGTTGTATAATTTTAGCTATTTTTCCTAATGAGATTTTATATCTAAGGTATTTGAGGAAAATATTAAAGCCTTTATCCCCATGCTCCATTTTATGTCAAAAAAGATCTAATGGGGTCTCTATTAACATTTATAGGTGTCATATTTTCTTAGTTATTTTATGCTTCACTTAGAATGTCATAAGGTAGATTTGGGGTGCATACTATAGAATGTATCATTTTCAAGACTTTTTTTGTAATTTTCTTTCATGTGCCTAACTCTTACGAATATAGGTGTTGGGTATAAGTAGTTGGAGCTATTTGTAACCAAGGCAGTTACTAATGACATATGCCTCTCTTATCTATAATTTATTACATCAATTAACAAAGACAGTTGATTTTATATAATATTTGGTATCAAAGCAAAGTGTTCTATAGATAAGAAGACATGCAAGGATGTTATGTACAAATTGTATGGTAAATTATTCTAATGGCAATGCAAGTGCTTTGAATTTGTGCAAAAGAAGAAAAGATTGTGCCAAACTGATTGTAAAATAATTATTTTTATTGTTTGTTCTTATTTCTGTTTATAGGTTTGCAAGCATTTTATTTTGATCTCAAAGAAGATCTTCCATTGTTTGGAGTTGGAGTCATCCAAGAAGTTGCAGTTATCTAGTGTAGAGAATGTGCTATCAAGAGTAGTGCACCAAATATTTGAACATAATTTGTAGCATTCATCCTCTTTATATTTTATTATCATTGGTCCATGTTGGAGTTGCACTAGAGTGGATCAAGATTCAAGTGAAGAAAGACATGTATTGTCTTAATCAAGTCATCTAAACATGGTGTTTTCACATCATTTGTATTATTTGAAGATAGGATTATTTGAATAACTTTGTGTTCATTAGGCCATCAGAAGAAGTTTATTTTGACTATATCATCTATTGATTGGTCCATCAAAAGAAGTTTCCAGCAAGAAACTAAATTGAAGTTGCTAGTAATCTCATGAAGATCATCTAGAAACAAGGTTTGGAGATTTGAACAAGGGTTATCTAACATAAATTTTGATGTACATGTTAGAAGCACAAGATATAAAATCTTGTGAGTAGCATTTCAAAGATTGGGAATTTCATTCAAGTTGAATTGGAGATCTGAGAAGAATGTGTGTATTAGAAAAGTAAGTTTACCCAAAAAATGAACAATGAATGAGAAGTGACCAACTAGGAGATTAGGTGTTGAGATAATATATATTGCTTGTATTTGAAAGAAATTTTATATCATAACACATTATTATAGAGAAGAGAAAGCATTGTCCAAAATTGCAATCTCAATATGGAGAAGATATTATGTTTGTTGGTTGTTGACATGTCATCTTGAGACATCAAGTTTTTCAAAAGAAGCATTATGAGAACTTCTTTAACTAATGGATACATTGAGAGTTTATCACATGAACACTAGAATATTATTGCATGATTAGTACAAATGTGTTATCAATGTGAAGAGGGCATATTCTAAAATCTAAGATTCACGTAGTCCTACATGCAAAGGAAGTAAACTTTATTCCAAGGCATGAAAAGTGGGTGACATATAGAAGGAGCAATTCAAATTGAGAAGATAAATATCATGAAGAGGAGGCACACAAATGACATTATTAGAAATCATATGTTAATCCTACAATCATTTGCTTATAGTCATCTAATAAAAATTTGAGCAACAAATAATTCATTTAAAATTTGCATGCAATCTCTTGACCAAAGTTTTACCATGCAACACATGTATTCATTTTTGGAGGTAACAAAATCAATCTCAATCCCATACACTTGGTGGGAATAGTGCTTCAATTGATTTCAAAAAATCGATGTTACCTTGGTTAAAGGAATGTGATAGGAACCTTTCATCTTCTACACATGAAGCCTTTTAACTATTGTTAGCATGACTAGTAATTTGACCATTGGATTTGACTATTGCCCATGCATAATTTAAATTTATTTGAGTCGGTGTACTCCATTATTTGTTTACAATCAACTTTAATATTCTATATGGACTACAAGAAGACTATTTTATGGTTCAAGATATGTTTTGTTTGTTATGTTCATTGAATGCACATAGAAACTAGGAGACCTGTTGGGGATCAAATTTGGTCTATACTCTTAGGGCACCATGACCACTCTCATGTGGTTTAATGGGTGCATCCAGTGCTCACGCCATGCATGGAGTGCTATTCTAGGAATTCCAAGGAGTGTGGGACATGGCTCCTTTATATGACCTCGAGTGTTTTTTTACCAAGGTTGGCTTCTTGTTTGGATGTAATCTCTAACACACCACTATGTTCCTAAGCTAGCCTAATCTACCAAGGTTTTGGTTGAAAAAAGGGTTAGAAGGAAAGTAGTAAATAATTGAAAGTAAAAATAATTATTAAAGTAAACCTATTCTAAATAGGTGATGTGCCAAAGGTCTAAAACTCTCTGGATCATGGCAAATTGAATGAACACATGCATCATAGTTGACAACGCACAAGGAACATGATTACCCCAAACATAGATTGCACCAAACAAATATACATAAGAACTAGGATAAATAGAGGATTAGTCATTTCTCATATATGATATGACCATATTATATGCATGCCAGAGAAAGAGGCTCAAAACTAATCAACTTGAATGACTCAAGGATCGGGCCAAGTTGTGATACAAAAATAGTTAAAGGAAAATATCATACAAGACAAAATACTAGGCATGAGTATGGATAGCTTTTGATCCTTTACAATGAGAAATAAGAGGATATTTAAAAGAAGAGCGGGGAAAGTTTCCCCTCAAAATTTATGCAAGAATTCAAGTGTTCATTTCAAAATTTTCTAGCCTAGTCAACATCAACATTGAATGATCTTCGAGACCTTGGGGATCTATATGCATAAATGTTACTGGTAAGTTGGCATGATGATACTTGTATGGTATCATTGATTTTACCTTATATTGGCTATCTCCCATAATAATACCTTTAGGATCCTTCTTCATTAATACCTTAGGTTTGGTGTTGCACCTCAGGTTGCCCTTTTGTATCATCACTTTGAATGACACAATTGTTACATTAGGGGCTATGCTTGGTTGCTTGAGATAGGACTAATACTATGTTACTGCTACTATCCTTGTACCTAACAACTTTGGGTGGTTGTGGTGGTTCATTTAGGGCCAAATCCTTCCTTCTCTTTGCACCCCAATCACTCCTCTTTTGGTGAAGTCCCTCTTTAGTGTGCTTTTTGAGATTTTGGCTACTATATTTTGCATTATCAAGGACAATACCTTTCATTAGTGGTCCATTCCTTACCATTTCATCGGCATCCCGGTGATAACCAGGACCATTGGATTATGAGCTATGGTGGGCATGTCCCCTAGCATCGTTCCCCTCTTATACCTTTTCTACTCTTCTACCATAGATCTCAAGTGGACTTTGCAAGGGCTAGGAAGCCTCAAATTTTATCAAAATTTTCACAATTTGATATCCTCAAGATGCTCCACTCCCTACTGCTTTTTGAATTTTAAGCTCCTTTTAAGGGAGAAGAAGCTTTCCTTACCACTTGGCCACCTTGAGTTTCCTCACTTTCTTCCTCTATGTAACTGAGTTTGGTTATTGGGAATTGCTAACTGGTGATTACTCGCTATCTCATTAGGGAATTATAAATACTACTAGGATTGGAAGGGAGCCATGCAAGTGACTCTTCCTATTCAAGGAGGAGATAAGTTCATAAGCTTTGGGTGGGGAAAAGCCTTGCTATGAGTGGAACCCCTTTTGTTATCACCAAGAAATATTTGAGACTCCTAATTATGATAGAACTCACCTTATTTGCCACCAAAAAGGATCTATAAACCATTATTATCCTAGTATAGTAGATTTTCTAAGGTTCATGGTGTGGGGAGCTTCAGATTTATAATTAGTCGATGATAGAGGCTCCTTTTTAGTTGCACGTTAGATGGTCTTCTAGTGTAAACTTCTTCATAGTAAGTGAGGGTCCCTGACTTCTACATTTTATCTCTCCTTAGTTGAATTTAGATGGTTTTCTGATCATAATTACCTTCTTAGAAGAATTTTTTGAGTAGTGAATATTCATTACAACTTTGGTGACTCATAGGGGAACTCCTACTAGCAAAATTCAAGGAAACTAGAGAAAAGAGACTTATCCATTTGGCACAGAGTTAAAATGAGGGAAAATCCTAAGGCTTTCATAGTAGAGAAGGATGTTGGGGAAATATGGAATCAAAGGTAAATCTGCTTAGGACCTTATGAAAAATGGAAGGGGTATAATTCATTTTATATGCCTTGTCACTTGGGACAAATCTAAAGGTTCATCCTCTTCTTGTTGATATAATGATGACAAGGTGGTATGGAAGGACTCTTTTCCTCATGCATGAATAGTATGGTACGTCATCATATTTCATTCCTCCTTATGCTTTATTGTGGTGGTTGTCCATATTTAGATTAAGTACCCTTCATTACTAATCCCAAGAGGGCTAGTATTCATACCTTAACTCTACCAACCTCATCCTTCAAGTGTGTAGAGTATTGAATTCTCTTGTTGTAATTCTAAACTCAATCGTGTCCTTCAACAACTAGATAAACATGTCATAAATTTTTATTTTTATATTTTATATATAGGGGCCTAGAGGCCTTGTGATTTGGTGTTTGTATCATATGCTTACCCCATACCAGTGTGTATGAAGGTCTCATTATCACCAAAGTCCTATACCTCAATAAATCAATGATTCCTTGTGTAGGCCAAGTGTGCTTTGCCCTTGGATCAGTCCCATTATTCTCCTTCTATAAAATTATTCTTAGTAGTTGGGTGTCTTATGAGTAGCTCCCCATCATACTTGTAGTAGGTTATATTTAGGAGAAAATTCCAAGTCCTTATCTCTATCCATAGATCCTTTTGCACCATTTATATTCCCTAATAATATTCTATATTTAAGTTGAAATTCTCGAGGAGACATTCTTAAAATGGTATCAAGACATCAATCGCTAGGTTGAGCCCTTTACCAAGTGGCCCTACCTCTTTTCTAGCTAGTTGTAGAGCTAACATCATTACTTCTACAATCACATTTGGTAATGAGAATATGATGGTCAAGGTATTGAATAGGTAACTATTGACCATTATTCCCTTGAATATCAAAGATAGGTAGAAGGGTTTCACTCCAACTTGTCCAGCTAGTATTTTATGGTTCAATACAATCCTACATTGCTTTGTATCTTATTCCCCTTTATTTATTAGGTTTTCCTTCAATTTGTCTTTCAATAGGGATCTTGGTGGTTGTTGAGATTCAAACTTATCTCCTTCTAATCTAGAAGCCTTTGAGAGATCCCAGATGTCATTGTTGGAATTTATTAGAGGATCTAGAAATCATGTTACTAGAGTGCTCATGGTGATAAGGGTATTTTCTAGTTTAGCAACTTTTCTTCCCTATAAATTTTTAGTAGTTTTAGGTTTGAGTTATTGAGGCATGATTGATTCTAGTACTCGTTGAGTGTTGGTCGGTTGGTATAGTTGTCTGCTACACACATCTTCTTTTCTTCCCACATGACCAAAACCTATTTTGGGGATGTGATCTTCAAGGCATGGATGGTTTGAGAATAGGCTAATTGGCATTAGGTCAATACCATGGGAACTTCTTGTCTTTGTGTCCCTATGAGATATCATAAGTTTTACCTCGTATGATGATGGAGATGAGCCCTCACAAGTTTTTGGTAGTTCATGATTTGATACTTTAAATTTAAATGTCAAAGGATATAACCCTCAGGCTTTGAATAATGGAATCCTTGATTATTTGGTTATCTTCTCAAAGTCAGCAAATTCTCAAAAAGCTCATGGTGTCTCCTTCTTAGTTCAATTATCTTTGTTTTAGGTGGGAAATTTGGGACTACATAAAAATGTGTGAAAGAAGAAATCAAATTTATAGGGGAAGAGAACTGGGCAATGATGGGCTGCTTGGTGAGAAGTGGTGGGTAGAAGGGATGAGGGGATGGAGGCATTAAGAGTCTAGGATGCATCATTCCTATATGGATGAGATCCATTTTTACCTAGATGGCTACCTAAGGCTATTGGTAAGGAGTTACCTCCCTATTATTTTACCATCATAGCAATCTCTGAATGGAAAAGCTTGAGATGATAAATGAGTGCTATACTTAGGAGGTCTAATATCATATGGGATTCTATACCATGTTTTATAGAACCGGGTATTGATATCGTTCATTGCCTCCATGGGATCCCCCTTGATGTTCATTAGGTGCTCCAAAAGAGAGAATCAATTTTCCTTCTCAAACTTATCCACTAGCTAAGTCACTAGTTGGTCCTAGCTTCCAATTGAAAATGAGGGGAGTGATATGTACTATTCCTATGCTTTGGATTTGAAGGATACCCCAGCATACTCAATGCTATATTTTTTTTAACCAAGTTATGCACCACGTCAAGGACTACCATATGATGTAGATATTCCATTGAGGTGATCACATCTTCTTTGATGAACTAAGGCAAGGACTTTAGAGCTTCAATGGGAATAATATCCCATACATCTAGTAGAGTAGGGGGAACTAGGGGGTCTTAGTAATTCCATGTTGAGATCTTGCTAAGGTTTAGTTTTAGAGCCATATTCTGGTCCTAGCAAGGTTGCTAGGCAAAAAGTGGTGCTTGGTGCTCCTTCAACAAGCTGATGAGTAGAGTTTTCCACTAGGATATCTATTTGAGATTTTTTTCATGGTAGCTTTTAAGGTCATTTCCAATAGAGCCACTAAATTTTGTCAATTTTTTGACTAGAGGAGTCACTATGAATTCTTGTAGTGCTTTAGTAAGTAGGAAGCTAAGGACTTCATCAGAGCCTTAGCGTAATCTTATAAGTTTGGGTCCCATCAATTTTGCTAGTTTAACTATTGGGGACCGAATTTTGTCCTTATGATACTAGTGCCATGACCACCCCTTTGTGGTTTGTCGATTGCATCTAGTGCCCATGCCACACATGGAGCAACATTATTGGAAGCCTATGGAGTATGGGATTTAAATATTTTATATGACCTCTAATTATTTTTACCAAGGTAAACTCCTTGTTTGGATGTGATCTTTAATGCATCGCTAAATTTCTAAGCTAGCCTAATCTATTGGATCTTTGGTTGGGAAAAGGGTTAGGAGGAAAGCAATAAATAACCAAAAGTAAAAATAACAAGTAAACCTATTCTAAAGAGGCAATGTGTCAAAGGTATAAAAATTTCTACATCATAACGAGTTGAATGAATACATGCATCATATTTGACAGTGCATAAGGAATAAGGTTACCCCAAACACGGATTACACCAAATAAACATGTAAGAACTAGGACAAAGGAATAGTCATAGCATCTCATATATGATATGGCCATATTACATACATTCTAGAGAAATAGGCTCAAAACTAATCAACATGAATGACTCAAGGCTCAAGTGGTATGATACAAAAGAGGTTCAAGGAAAATCCCATACAAGACCAAATACTAGGCATGGGTATAGATAGCTTTTGATCCATTACAACAAGAAAGAAGAGGGTATTTATAAGAAGAGTAAGGAAAGTTTCCTCCAAAATTTATGCAATAATTCAAAATTACTTGGGCTACTCAACATCAAAGTTGATTGATCTTTGAGGCCTTGGGGATCTATAGCCATAAATTCAACTAGTAGGTTGGCATGATAGAACTTTTGTCATGTCTCTAGTATCACCTTATATTGGAGATATCCCATGATAATATCTCTTGGATACTTCTTCATTAATACCTCAGGTTTAGTGTTGCCCCTTAGGCTACCTTTCATGTTTTTGCTTTGAATATTCTAGTCACTACATTGGGGGTTGTATGTGGTTGCTTGAGATAGGACTAGGACTGGATTATGTCTCTTCTCCTTATACCTGGTGGCTTTGAATGGTTGCAATGACACAGTTAGGGTTGGATCCTTGCTTCTATTTGCATCCCAACCACCCCTCTTTTGGTTAATCCCTCGTTAGCATACCTTTTGATATTCTGACTGCCACTTTTTACATTATCAAGGAAAATACCTTTCATTAATGGTTCATTCCTTGCTATTTTATTAGCATCCCAGTGATAACCAAGACCACCAAATTTTGAGCTCTAGTGGGCATGTCCTAGAGCATCTTTCCTCTCTTCTACCTTATGCTACTTTTTCACCATGGATATCAAGGTGGAATTATGAGGGCCAAGCAGCCTTAAAGTTTAGTGAAATTTTCACAACTTAAGATCCTCAAGATGCTCCACCCCCTACTACTTTTTAAGTTTTAAGCTCCTCTTAAGGGAGAAGAAGATTTCCTTACCATGCTATTGCTTGGACACCTCAAATTGCCTTGCTTTCTTCCTCTGTGTAACCAAGTTTTGTTCCTAGGGATAGGTAACTGGTGATGACTTGTGATATTACAAGGGAATTACGAACACTAATAGTCATGGAAGGGAGTCGAGAAAGTAACCCTTCCTATTCAGGGAGGAGAGAGGTCCATAACCTCTAGGTGGAGAATATCCTTGCCATGAGTGGATTCCATTTATTTGTCATTAGAAGGACTCCAAGACTCTTACGCATGATAGAACTCACCTTAGTTACCATCAAAAAGGCTTTGGAAACCAGTGTTATCTTGGTTCGGTGGATTGTCTAAGATTTATGATGTGGGGATCTTTAGATTTAGCATTAGTCAACGATAAAAAGTTCTTCTCAATTGCACATTTGATGGTATTTTATGTTTGTTTCTTTGTAGGTAGTTAGGGTCCTTGACTTCTATATTTTATCTCTCCTTAATCAACTTATGATGGTTTTTGATTAAAATTGCCTTCTTAGAAAGATTTTACAGGTGTAGTGAATCTTCACTACAAGAAACATCTATGAATTTAAACACTAGAATCCTATCAAAATATTTTGAGAATATTTCTTGAATATTGTATTTGGAGGGGAAAGAATCAATCTCCCACACCTAATTATATTCCTAGGAAGACTCTATTATTTTCTCATGATTTCAGGTATTTTTTATTTACAAATATAGGCATATATATACTTTTTAGAAATCTCTTATTATATCTAATATTACTAAACTATTTTGACTAAGGAAGAGAAGCTTGTGTAGCACATATGGAGAAAATAAATATTATTAAAAATTTTGAAGGACGAGGTTTCATATATGGCAATCAAGCTCCAATTAGTGTTAATGAAAAATATTGATGGGATGTTATTGATTAACCAAATTTAATGGACTAGAAAATATTGGAAAGTAATGGATCTTACTGGACTTAGGCCCTCTAACGTGTATCTACATCAAATAGACCCCTTAAAGACTATAATTTTTTTTTGAGATTGGCTCAATGCTTTATTTATATCATAAGTGCAAAGATGGTTCTTAAGCAAAAATTGCTTGGATTGAAGATAACAAAAGGCAAAAATATAGTTCAATGTTTAACTAAGTTTTGTTCTCTATCTAATTAGCTTGCAAGAATTAACATCATAATGGAGAATGATGATGTCAAAGTTGGTTATTGTATAACACACCTACCAATTATGCTAGTATAGTATTTACATTGAATAAGATTAATCCATACTAGAATATATAATTTCTTCATTAATTTTTTGCTTATAGAAGAAACCAAATTACTAATGTAGAACAAGCTTAACATAACCTTTGCATCTAGTCAATTATCCTCAAAGGCTAAGTAAATTTTGAAGGCTAGACTCATGTATTTTTATTGCAAGCAAAAAGGTCATATTATAATGAACTATATTCTAGCAAAGGATCTCATAGAGGGGAAGTTAAAGACAAACAAGGTAGTGGTGGTTGCTAGAAAGTGATGACAAAGAATATACATTTTTACACATATTGAAGACCCTCCTTAGGAGAATAGTAAGGGGAAATATGTTCTTTCAAATAAAACAAAGTTCTTGTGAATAGTTGTATGTGTCCATGTTCACAAGATGGATATGTACCTTTGATTGGTTGAGTGTGTCCCTCAATTGTGTTTACCCCTCTTTGTAACCTTAGTGGTGGATAGTGTGTGTGTCCCTATCCGTATTTTATATAGAACCGTGGACAATGTTTGTCCTTATCCTTCGTCATATGATGAATAATTGAGTGTCTATATTTAATAATAGATAGTGTGTGTCCTAATTCATACATATTGGAGTCTTTAGTGAACTTTTATGTGTTTCCTAGTTCATCATCTATTTATATTACGAAAGTGTGATGTCTACTACTAGATTTATGTATTTACAAGGAATGTTGTGAATCTTGGTGTCGAGTATAGATAGTTGGAGGTAGTTGTAACCAAGGAAATTATCAATGGTGTATGCCCTCTCTTGTATATAATTTATTTCATCAATTAACGATGGTGTGTAGTAGATTTTATACAATATTAATGATGTCAAGCAAACATTCATCCATAATCTCTTACAAAAATAAATATTGTATAGTAAATTCCCACTAGAGAATCAAACCACTCTAGCCAAACAAGTGTGGACAAGAGTTCCATATTTATTGAATGAGAAACAAGTATTTCTTAGAATCTAGATGAGAAATATTTAGTTTGAAGAGGAGGTTTGGGATTGAATCAAGAGATGAAGGTGACCTTCAGGAAAAGGATATTGTAAGGTGGTCTAAAAAAAGAATGTAGGTTATTACAAATATGAGATGCTCGTGTTTAAGAGTTTATAGACATGATTTGCTCATATAGACCTTGTTTAATCTATTGTCTTTCCTATCTTAACCAGAGATATCATTGTTTCATATTTTTTGGAATTATCTAATGAGGTATGGTTAAAAAAGTATCAAAGATGTTAATGAAATTATGACAGTACAACCAACCAAAAATCTCCTCATTGGTGAGGATTTTATTAAAGTGTTAGTTGAGATCCTCCAAAATTTCTACCATATTAAAATCTCCAACCATAATCCATTATGTCATTAATAAGGATATTTCTATCCATTCCCATAAAGCAATTCATTTATATTATTCATTAGGCACATATATAGAGAGAAAAAACCAATCAATTGACTATTATGTATCATTTTAATTGATACACATCAATTTCAAAATTCATGGCCTAAATCCACTACTAATAAGTAAGGAAGCAAAGCTAGGATGATACCTCCTTTGTCAAACTCATTTTATGTGGAGAAAGCTTTACCTTATGGTAGAAGAAAGATAATACTTTAGCATAATTCCATTGATTGTTATATCTTATAAAAAGGAAATATAGATTATGTTTTGTTTAAAAACCCTTACAATGCAACTCAAACCATTCAAATATGAGCATTCAAAATTCATAGATTAATAGACTCAATTGATTGGTCAAATCCATCATCTAACATTTTAAACTTATTACTAATACTAGTATCATTAGAAAAGGTGTTAGGGCTTGTGGAAGAAGATGGATCATAAGATATGAGGGAAGCAATGGGATCGATAAAGGAGGATGAAGGAAGAAGAATGGAAGATAGGGGAAGGAACTATATAAATAGACTAAAAGAAACATGATAGTTCCTTTATAGAGGATTATTTTCCCTTATTGTATTCTCCACCTATGGAATGGAAGAACGTCTCAATCATTAGCATATGCAACCCATCTAGCATTTCTATGTGAGAGGATAGATTATCACTTGTTGGAGCTATATTTTAATATTTTTTTATATGTACTTTGATCTCACTCCTCTTCTCAAGTTCAACATTATATTATAACTCATTTTGTCTAGTGGAAGAAGGGTTTTGGGTTCTTTAGCTATTATGATAATTTTAGCTATTGCATCTTCCATTTGTTTCCTTTTGGCTAGCATTTTGGGACAAAATACTATAACCCACTTGCCTATAATATAAATATGAATTTGGTATACTTAAATTATTAAATGGTTGTAAAACCAAGAATATAGGACCTAAAAACTCTATGGTTGTTCAGAAGGCATTTAAAATATCCATTTCCACATAAATTTTAAGGTGTATACGAATTCTAAATATTTATCCCTATCATTTCTACACCAAACTACCTACCCCAATTGAACAACGATTGATTGTAGAAAATGACAAATAAACAAAATTAAAAATAGCAACTAAATTAAAGCTAGGTAATATGTGTAAGATGGACCCTAGTGAACATTCTTAGAGGTAGGCTATTTGCCTATATACTACACATGTTTTATGATGTAGAGCTAACTGAGTATGAAAAGGGTTTAAAATAAGGCTCAAACATATACCTTTTCCAATCCTCGAATGGATTCTACTGGCCACCTCTACCATTATCCCAAGAAGTCTCTATCTTGTGGAACAGGCTAGAATCTACAAGGATTCCCCAAAGAAATAACACAACCACATTTTTTTGAGCTAGTTCAATAGTAAATTTATAAAAACTTATTTAGAAGAGTGAAATAGAAGGGTTTGTCTTCTCCATCATATAATAGAACCATAGATTGATGCTAAGTAATGACTGATTATTGGACTCCTCTATCATGTGCACTCCCCATCAAGTCATCATATGTGGCTTCATGTTAGAATATTTAGAATAGAAATTTAAAAGACATGAGGGCTATATGTGTCAGAATTCATGATATTTTCTAGAAATAAATAGAATCAATCCATCCACTCAAATCTTATTTAAAAAGCATAAAATTATGAAAGAAAGAAAATTAGATGGAGATTTGGGGGCATCCATGGGCACCATAAATAATCACTATATTATCCATTGATAAGATTCACAACACTCCAATTATTAAAATGAGGAGTGGTGGGGGTATTTATATTTATACCAAATTCCCAAATACTAAAATAAATGTAACCTTAAGCCGACAAAATAAGAAAGGATTTAAGGTTAATCACAAATTTACAATGTGGGTTTAACCATAACAAGGTTAACCACAGTCCATAGGGCTTACATAATAAAATAATACAATAACTTTAATACATTGTATAATAAATTTCCTTATAGCCTATCTAATATTACATCATACAATATCATCTTTTATCATGAATCAGATTTCACTTTCAATAGCCCCTCATAATCTAAATTGAGATGCCAAGAAGAGAATACATCTATAACAATAATATCTCCCCTCATAATGGATGCTCTAGGGGACCTCTACATTTTGAGGTAGACTCATTTGGATCCCCCTCATCATCTAAAATATACTACTATAAAAATACTCACTACTACTATTAAACGCTCCCACACACATCCAAAAACACTTCTACTAGGACTTTAAATGAAGAATAAAATTCAAGATCACCACTTCCTCTAAAGATAAGCTCCTTTAATATTCCATAGTTGCATAAGGTATGATTTGAAGGCACAAATTTTCCTCTTACAACATACATCACCCTATTTGAAGACTTCCTCTTGCCCTTAGGCCACCTGATTTTAGTCACCAAAAGAGGCTTTGTATGAACCTACTTAAAAGAAGAGCTATAATAAACTTCTAAGAGTACCTAAACAAGAAATTAAAGAAGAAAAAGATAATGAATGATTATATCTTTGTGAATAAACTAAATCAATTACCCAAAGGAGGAAGAGGATTGACTTAAGCATATTCTAAATACTTTTCCTATAAGCCTCCAAAGGACTTCAAATCTACTACAACTATCACAAATTCATCTATATCTCCCAAAAAATAGGCCAAAGATATTGATTACATGGAATATTATAAATCTACCCTTTCAAAATAGGGTAATAGGGCTTGAGGACTATTCCACACAACTTGGTTACTAACAATAGAATAGGTCCATAATGTTGGAGAATATTATTATTTGGTACATGCTAATGTACCCCCATGGTACCTTTATGGTACAAATGTAAATGCGTAGTATATTAGGGTGTGAGTCTATAGTTTAATATTGTGATATATTTCCTCTTTATGTATGTGTTCATGTGTAGGATGTGCACAAGTATCATGTAATTATGTGTGCAAGTGTGAGGAGTGAGAATGTGCACAAGTGTCATGTAATAGAGTGTGCATGTGTATAGATGTAGGAGTGTGCAATGTGTCATATAGTAAAGTGTGAAAATGTGAAATTATGAGTGTGCAAATGTGTAAATATGAGTGTGCAAATAGGAGTGTGAAAGTGTCATAGAATAAAGTGTGCAAATAGAGAGTCAAGAGTCATGTATACAAGTGGCAAGATGAGAAGACAAAAGGAATGAGAGGTTTATCTTATGCATGGAATAGGAAAATATGCATCTCCTGGATATATGAGAAGAGCAATAGATAAAGATTCCAAGAGTCACCTTTCTAAGGTTATATTATGGAGACAAAGCTCCATGTTGTATCTTGAATAGAAGTCATTCAAGTATTAAAAATATAGAAGCTTCTATGCAGTTTGAGAAATTTTATTGTAATTTTTCTTCATGTTATTGCAGAAAGATATTTAACATTCTACCTCATATTGTTGCTATTTTATATTAATTTTTGTTTATTAATACTGACCACATATATTGAAAGCTCAAATATTGAATGATATATTGTGATCCTAAACATTGAGACCTATGATAATCTAGCCAAAAATCCAACACATAATCTAATGTCATAAATATGTAGAGTTCAAAAATTTATGCAATTAAAAAAAAGGTCTCAAAATATTTTCATATGTAAAAGTTATGGCCTCCAAAAGTTTTGACCAAAAATCCCTTAAAATAAAAATTTAACACCTCAATCCTTAAAATATCGATAGCTAATTTCACCCTACCATTTGGTGCACACTCATTCACTAGTGGCAACCACTCATTTTTTTCCACTTGTCGACCTTTGATTGTATGAAATCTTGCCACCTACTCTCTCTTAATTGGTCAAGGTGAGCTTAATAGAAAAACAAAGGTATAGTTGGTATGCAAAGGTGCTATGAGGGCTACCACATCTACCAAAACATCCACTTGGTGCCTATGAATCCACCAAGAAGCTTTTTATGGCATGTAGATGGTGGTATCCCATAGAAGACCCCATATTTTATAGATATTAAACAAAATGACAAAGACATATACCATGAGGGATTTCACCTTTGTCAAAATATTCACTTGGTGCCTATGAATCCACCAAGCAGCTTTACTAGATGGGTACCAATGGCAATATCCCATAGAAAATCCTATATGCCATAACTTCTAAACAAAAGTATAAAGGCATCTATTCCTAATAACTCAAATCTAAGACCCTTCACCAACCAATATTCTTGCCTGGATTTCATAACCATTGGTTATTCGATTCTTGCCTGGATGTCATAACCATTGGATAAAGGCATCTATTTGATGTTTTCTTACCTTAGTGAAGAGGAAAAATATGTGTTAATGCAAAAGGAATGGGCAACATCTCAAACTAGAGATCTTCCTCCATGAAAGCACATGCACACCTTTCCTTGATTAAGCTGGAAAATCTACATAATGCAATACCAACAAAGCAAACCTTTAATTTTCAACTCTAATGCATCCTACTAAGCAAAAATGTGTAGAGTGGATTTGAATTACAATCACATTTAAAATTTTAATCATAGTTTGCCTAGCTAGTTCAACATATTCTATGGACATGTAATGGTGTACAATTCCTCCATGAAGGAATACATTATTCCATTCATGCCAAAGACACCACCCATTCAAACATAACAAGCCCAAAAATAGAGAATATTTTACCCTGTTTGAATTCAAATGTTGACACCTTTTTTTTAGACTGTCATAGAATTTTTGCAAGGAAAAATAGAAACACCAAATTATATAAGAAGAATGCATACCTTAATGATAGTGAATTTTATGGATACTAAATAGTCTCGAAGTGGAAAAAAATGTGGAAAATAACGTTTTTGCTTTTCATGTCATAAATGTTGAAGAAGCTTTGAGAAGTAGTATATCCTAAAATTCAAATGAAGGATCAGATGCTC
This sequence comes from Wollemia nobilis, assembly GCA_028583015.1. Classification (NCBI taxonomy): domain Eukaryota; kingdom Viridiplantae; phylum Streptophyta; class Pinopsida; order Araucariales; family Araucariaceae; genus Wollemia; species Wollemia nobilis. The sequence continues at coordinate 4,126,330 of JAQPPZ010002515.1, forward strand.
CGAATAATCTTGTTTCATGACCAAGCAATGTTGCTTCATACCTAATTTGATACCACGTTGAAATTCATAATATTTTATAAAAAATAAATAGAAGCAATCTATCCAATCAAATCCTATACAAAAATCATAAAATGATGAAATAAAGGAAAGAGATAGAGATTTGGGGGCACCCATTGGCACCAAAAATAATCATTGTATTATCTATAGATAAGATTCAGAACACTCTGATGATTAAAGAGTGGGGGGTATTCATATCAATACCAAATACCCAAACACAAAAATAAACCTAAACTTAAACTAACAAAACAAGGAAGGCTTTAACTCTAATTACAAGTTTATAAGGTGGCCCATAGGGCTTACATAATAAAATATTATAATAAATTCAATACATTGTACAATGAATGCCCTTAGGCCTATCTAATATTACATCATACAATGTTGGCCTTGGCCATGAATCAAATTACACTTTCAACAATGTGGAACGGAAAATTTAGGATATAGTGGGAGTTTATTGGTGGTTTGGCTAACTACTTCAATTAGAGGATTAAACAAACCAAAATGTGAAGTAAATGGGCAATTTTTGGAGTATTTACCAAAACCGTTAATCCCTATTGTAGGTAATCACTGTGAAACTAGAGAGTAACCTTTTAGGAGTTTTTTAGTGAAGAAAAAGGGACTAATAAGAGGTAAAGGAAAAAATTATTAACAAGACATGAATTGAGAAGACCTAAGGGATAATGACCAAGAAAATTGAAAAGAGGGTTAAAGCAGAGTTGAGGGTTCTTTCAAAATTTTCAAATGATGAGTTGTAAAAGGGTCTATTAGTTCAATCACGGGAGAAAAATGTAGTATGACCTCCATGTTTTGGAAAGGAAAGGGGAGTTTGTGAAGGCAGACCCCCTATAACCAATTCATGGGAAAAGAATGCTAAGCATGGAGAAGTAATACCTCATAAATGGACTTTGGTATATATAGCCAGTGGTAGAAAGAGTACATGAGGTATCCACACATTGATTCCAAGCTTGTCACTCGATCTTCCAATCTCTAAAACTTTCTTGCTCAAAACTTTACAAAAGTAAGCTTTGCCTCATTTTTTGAATATTTTCATTTTTCCCTTTATAAACTACTTAATATTATACATACTTTATACCAAATTGCTTTACATGACAAGACTAATAAGAAATAAAAAAAAATAATGGATATGTGTCAATTTTCATTGAACCTGATTTGTTGTTAACCTAAAAAGATATAGTTACGAATGAATATAAATATCATTTATTAAGAGGTTCTATGAGCTATTTCATGTACTTGTTTTTGTTATGATATTTTTAAACCATCAAGTGCCAACTAGTTATTTTTATACTTAAAATTATATATATATATATATATATATATATATATATATATATATATTAATAAGTTATGTGTGGCTTCTATTGGGGGCCACTCTCATTACTAAAACAAAACATTACATTGCTCTCATTATATTTCTAACAAGTTAATTAAAGCATATCTAACTTTGCATTTCAATCAAAGATATTCTTCATTTTCTTTTCTATCAATCTCCATCTTCTTCAAACTGCTAAGTTTTCACAATCAACTCCTTTTATATCAAATGCCTTCGAAAAATTCTGCCAAGATTAAATTCAACACCGCTAATGGCTAAAATATTTGCTACCCAACTTCTATATCTATAAATATCTTGTCTATAACAACCTCACAATTTCTTAATAATTTTTTTAGGGTTCTTATACATTCCCCTAATATTCCAAGGTATTATTATCATGGTTATTTTTTTATTTTATTTGTGGGTTTAACCCCACTTCTTGTTAGCACTTGTGATATTTGATTTTTTTTACCATATCAATATCCCTCTGGGTTTTTTTTCTCTTTGTTTTTGCTTCTTGGGTCTTCCTCTCTTTTTTTTCATTTCTAGTAATACTTTCATCTTCATCAATCTCTTCAATCTTCTCACATTGCTCATAGTAAGACTTATCATCTTTAGGTTTACCTTGTTCTTAAGGATCTAAAGTACAAATAATAACCTCAAAAGCACAATCTTCTTTATGTTTCCCTAGAAACCCTAAAGTGCAAGGATGCTCTTATGTAGCAATTACCTTATTATTCTGCTCTAAAAAACCTAAATTGTTATGGGTTTCCTCCATCCTTATTTCTTTATTATGTTGCTCTTCAAACCTTGAAGTGCAAGGGATAACATCTTCATCCCTTTCACTCTTATTACTTGGAGAGGATTCTATACTACTTAAGGAAAATGAAGATGATTTACCTAGAATAAACTTGACCTCTTTTGTTGTCTTTGTTTTAAGATTTCCCTCCACATCTTCTTTTGCACCTTTAATTCCTTTTGAACTTGCCAAATAATTTTGTAGATAGGATTTCTTTACCCCTTCTTTCGGAGTGGAATATCCTTGATCTAACCTAGATTCTATTATTTAATGATTTCTTTGCTTCATCTTGAAGTTCATCTCATAGCCATAATTTTTCATCTCTTTCTTCATAATTTTTACTTTGCAAACTCTTGCCATGTGTCCAATATCATAACAACTGTGGTAACAAAATATGATATTTTCATAATCTACTTGTTGATCTCATTCTCTTGATTTAGGTTTTATCTTAATGGATTGTGGAAAAGATTTTGAAATATTCATAACAACACATGATCGAGTATATATAGCATGCTTTCGCTCCTTAGTAGTTAGTCCTTCCTTCATAGATTCCCCTAGGGTATTTCCAATATTCTTCAAAACATCCTTATTTATAAGTTGATATGGAAGTCCAAAAAGCCTAACCCATATTGGAAGCTTCTTAATAGTTTATGTCTTAATAGAAACATTGCATTCCATGGTCTCAAATAAAGTGCATCTCTTCCCCTAAACCATGGGCCACCAACCATTATTTTATTCCTAATTTTTTGAGTGCAAAATATGAGAAGAAAACCTTTAAGAAGAAAAGTCACAAAGTAATTTGAATTTAATCCCCACTTCCACTTGATCCAATTTTGAATCTCCAAAAACCTTGGCCATGGTCTATGGAACTTAATATTAACCCTCTACTTTTAAGAACCATTATATCATGCTTAATCATCTCATCCTTGATACTCACTTTTGGTATAACATCTTCTACCTAGATCGAACTTGCCATGTATTCGCTCTTCTACTTATCTCCAACTTGGGCCTCCATACTTCCAACTAGGGCATCCTAACTTCCCATTAGGGCTTTCAAATATGACTTTCCTTCCATACTACCTCATGGGGCTTGCTCTTGGCTTGCACTGCCTCTTGGCTCACCTTCCCTCTTGGCTTGCACTCTCTCCTACCTTGTACTTGCTCCTGGCTTGCACTCCCTCTTGGCTCACAAAATCCCTTATCTCTTCTTTTTCACGATGTTCCTTTGCTTCAAATTTTTTTTGGAAACAGTGTTCCACACATTCATGGTAAGAGTTTGAAGCATTAATGCACTCCAGATGAACCTATTGCTTTTTTGCCATGATTGAATCTTGGCTTGCACTCCCTCTTATATCACACTTCCTCCTGGCTCGCACTAGATTTTCTTCAACTAGATCACACTTTGCTTTCTACTTCCTACTCACACTTCCTCCTCACTCTTGGCTCACACTTCCTTCGACTACACTCACTCTTGGCTCACACTTCCTTCTGACTACACTCACTCTCGACTCACTCATGCACTTGCTTCAACTGCACTCACTCCCAACTCGCGCTCACACTCGTTGCTGCACTCACTCTCGGCTTACACTCACACTCGCTATTGTCTTGAACCTATCATCTACAACCTTTTGAAAAACCAAGGTATCACAAACACTCAAATTATCAGACTATGGTCCTTTGAGAAAACTCCCCAACCTGCATAGAGACCAACTTTACTAGAAAAATACATGACTTTTAACACATTATATATAGTGGTTTGGATAGTGTGAGAAACCCCTATGATCAATGCTTAGGGCTGAGCATTCTCATCCGAACCATGATCCCTCATAAGACTGAGAGCTAAGCTTATCAATAGGGAATTAACACACATGTCATGGTTTGAACCTTGGACCCCCTAAAGAAGAACCAAAGCTCGAACCGTTACGCATACCACAATTTGAACCTTGAAGCTCCTAAAGAAGAGCCAAAGCTCGAACCGTTGCGCATGCCAAGATTTGAACCTTGGACCTCCTAAAAAAAAGCCAAAGCTCGAACCGTTGTGCATGTCACAGTTTGAACCTTGAACCTTTTAAAAAAGAGCTAAAACTCAAACTATTACGTTGTCCCTAAACCATATTTTATTTTAATATCAACTCAAAATATTAAACAATATCAAACTATTAACAATTTTTTATTTTAGTCTATGTAAATCTATATTATTTAAAATAACAAACTTTTTATTTTATTGGAAGACTAACAAATTATTCAAACCCTCGTCTTGAAAAAGAATAAGGCTACTACTTAAATGTATTTTAAAAAATAATAATTAAAAAAATAAAAAATAAAAGTTTTTATAAAGAATAAGGCTACCCCATCTAAATTAAAAAGAAAAAGAAAGGGACGTTGGTTCCTCAATTGAAGAAAAGAGAAGTTTGTCACATGGCTAAGCCTATTCCACTATGTTTACACAAGGGAGGCTAACATCATTTGACTAAATCGTGAATTATGATTTATCTTATTAAATTTTCATAATTATTGAAGGCTAGTTCATGTCTTGAATTATGATTTATCTTAACAAATTTTCATAATTAATGAATGTTAGATCGTGTGGGGCCTTTTAATACAGGGAATGGGAAACTTTCCGACATAAGAAAGAAGTGTAGGGTTTATTATTTTTAAAGTAAAAGTTAAGAATATTATAATAACATGGAATTAGTATCGTTTATTAGCTTAAAAAAATAAATGAGATAGATAAAGTAAAATATCCATAATTAACTACATTAAAAAAGTTAAATAAATAAATAATAATAATTTATTCATGATTTTTTTGAAGTTTTACTTTTAATAAAATAATTATTAGTTAAAATAAAATGGTGTACTAAGGAGTTACTAAAAATAATGTGGATATAATTAACTTTTCACGGATCATTACAATATTATGGTGTTAACATTGTCCACAAATTAATAAATGTGTTTTTAATTTCTTTACTTATTGGGATTCTCCCAATAACTTCGTGTGTTTATAATTTAACAATATTAGTGTATTGGCACAAGCATGTTTAATATAACTCTCTCTATATATATTTATATTTATTTTAATGGGTTATATATGAGATTGAAATGGACCTTATCTTCATTACATTATTATTTTTTTGGTAACACAAGTGAATCGGTTACATCCACAATCAGTTTCTACATTATTAATTTTTTGGTAGCACATAGGGAATCGGTTACATCCACAACCAGTTTCTACTATCAAGCAAGGTTCAAATCTTGGGGTTGACCCTTATAACCCCTACGTCGTCTCAAATCTTGGGGCTGCCCCCTATAACCCCTATGTCATCTCGTTATTGTTGACCTGGCGTGAGATGGAGACCGTCAGTCGCTCAGGGTTCATATCGTCGTTGACGGTCTGGTTGCTCAGGGTTTGTACTGTCGTCGACGGTCTGGTTGCTCAAGGTTCATACCGTCGTTGTCGGTTTGGTTGTTCAATATTTGTACCATCGTCGTCGATCTGACGTGCACTCAAAGAATTTAGATCAGACTACTTTTCCTAACTGACACCACCAAGGTTTGAACCTAGGTCTCTTCTTGGTAAGTGCCTAGCCAGACTAGCACTTGTCAATCCACCTAGCCCTTGTTGCTTTAACCTTATGTTAAGAAAAATTGTTCCCAGTATCCCGTGGGGGCCAAGACTTTCCATTCCATAGGGCCTGTCCCATCCACCTCAGGCTAATCGAGGGGGTTATTTTGTATTCGAAACAAGTCATCAAACTTGAACCCTAGATCTCCTTTTGAGGATTGAGGGAACTTGTCAGTAAGGTACCTGGTGTGGATCATCTTCATTACATTATAACTACATGGTGGTATTACAACAAAGCTTAGATATTATCTATGTATCATTGGCAAGATTCGAACCTCCTTGAAATGTTGAGGAGTCTAACCAGTTGAGCTAATGCTAGTTGAAAAAGAAAATTAAGTTTACATAGGTTTTTATGAGGGGTATTAATCCGCTTGTACCAGAGTTTGAACTTGGATCTCCTTGATGAAAACCCAAAAACTTACCACTACAGTATCCCTCAAAGGTCTACATAACCCAATATTTTTTAATATGTTATGTGTAGTTTTTATTGGGACCATTTTTTTTTTTGGTAATTATTATAATAGATTAACAGTGGGTTTTTATAGAGGATCCCAAAACCTTATATACAAAATCAGCCTTGCTAAATAGTGCTTCATGCCTCTTGGCTGGAAGAATAAACCTGTATGCAGAAAAAAAACAAAAAGCTGCTAATTGCCCGAGGGCTACAAGTAAGGCATTTTTGCCTGATTATCCTGGAAACCATGGCCATTATAACTAGGAAAACAAAAACTAGCCGGAGAAGCTGGACCATCAAAAAGCAAAAGAAGACAGCCAAGAAAACTACAAAAAATTCTCCCATACCTGGGAAATAACTTTCCACATTTCTGCTTTCTCGGAGGCAGAATTCGAAGCATACATGTTGGATAGGATCCAAGAAAAATGACTGGACTGAAACAAACCGTTGAAAATCTTGCTGGAAAATTTTGCCATGGCCCAAATGGCCACTTCGTTTAGTCTTCTCGCATCCAGGATTTCATCCGTACGGTTTGAGGTTCTTCTTACTTCCCTTTCCCTACTGGAAGGGAGGTTTTGGGATAAGCGCGTCACCCATCAGAGAATCGAAGTCATCCTGAAACAACAACCGTTGGGTTCCATTTGCAACATCAGCCACAGTTTCTTTGTCTCTCTTTTCCTTGTTGGGGGGACGGCCCTGCTTCCTTTCACTACCAAAATCCACCCCTCACTTTTGACTCCTCGTAATTCGAGGGCTAATATTACCAGGCTGGTAACCTCTTCTTCCCAGCAGGTAGTCTTCCAATATCTTTTGTGCCTCGGGAGAGTTTCGGTCATAAATTTTGGGTGAATCTGCCTATGTGGTGATAAGGGGGGGGGCTATTCCTTTTCCTCCTGTGGTCCTAGTTGGGGGCGCCCACCACACTGCTCGGAGTCCGAATGGGTGGTGATTTCCTCTTCTGGTAAGGAGGATTCGAGATGGTCCCTGGATGGACCTGGAGATTCATGGCCTTTCGCAAAAGGGTGCTTCGTCTAACCTTCATCGTGCTCCAGAGGGTTGCAGGGATCCCGCTCCTTCTTCCTCGACTTTTGGAGAGGACAATTGGACTGAAGATGCCCTTGAGAACTACACTAAGGGCAAAAAGCTGGCCTATTCTCATAAACAATAGATTGCTTGTGTAGAAAAGTACCCCCTGACCGCAGAGTAATGGAGGATGGGAGGTCCGTCTCCAAGTCCGCCAAAACACAAAATCGGGCTTGGACAAATCTAGTTCGAGCTCTGGTGGGAGGGTCTAAAGTGATCAGCTCCCCGATGGACCGAGCAATACCTCTGATTACATTTTCATGCCAGCAAAAAAGGGGAAGACCCAGGAGCCTAACCCATATTGGAGCAATGTTGATATTCTGGGTATCGAGGTTAAATTCCAAACCCCACTTCCTTAGAAAGAGACTCCTACGGCCCAAGAACCAAGGCCCTCCAGCCAGGATTTTATAGTAGTCCTCCTTGTTGCTTAGCCTAATCGCGAAAAAACCTCGGGTTAGGGCAGCCAGCTCTAAGTGACCAGAGGTCCGCCATTTGCCATACGCCCACTTGCGAATGGTCTCCATGTCGGGACGACCACCAATAAACTTACCGATGAGGGTAAATTTTTCGAAATCCACAAAGCTTGAGAGAATTTTCGTCGGGATGTCCAACTCGTCCCCGGATGGAAATAACTCCTTGGAGAAGAGCCCGCTTAGGGTTTCAGAGGCCGCTGCCAAAGCATATGACTTCTGAGGTCCATCTCCCTGTTTGTCTGGTGGATCCTTGTCACGACTTGGCAAGGACTCCTCGACGTCCCCAGACTCTGTTTGCCCTCCCTCCACCCTGTCGAGCCCCTGGTTCGACCTGCCGACGCTCCCGGGCTCTCCCAGAACAGCCTTCCCGCCCACCGTCATCCCCACCCTCTATTGGGATCATTTTTATTAAAAATAAAATATTATATTATTTTTATTATATTTTTAGTGCATTATTTGGTGTTATTGATTTTTTTATGAATTAAAAAGTTAAAAAAATAAAATTTAATTAAATCATATTCAATTTGACTTTCTATCAAAGATATTTTTCATTTGTCTTTCCATAATATATATATATATATATATATATATATATATATATATATATATATATATATATATTAGTCATCTTCTTCAAATTGTTAAATTTTCACAATCAACTCTTTTACATAATTTTGTTAAAAAGATCTAATCTTACTCGTACAAATCTTTCTAAAATTTAAATTTTGTCATTATGAATGGTTAAAATACTTGTTATCCAATTTACATATCATTTTAAGATTAAAATTTTATGAAGATCAAATTCAACACTAAGATTGATTAAAAAATTGTTGTCCAGTTTCCATATCTATAACTCTTATTTGTGCTTGTAATATTCTAAAATATTATTTTTTATTTTTATTTGTGGGTTTAGCCCTACTTCTTTTAAAACTTGTGATATTTGCGTTTGTTTTCTCATATCAATATTCCTTTGGTTTTTTTTTCTCTTTGTTTTTGTTTCTTTGTTCTTCCTGTCTTTTTTCATTCCCACCAATACTTTCATCTTCATCAATCTCTTCAATCTTCTTACGCTACTCGTAGTAAGACTTATTATCTTTAAGCTTGTCTTGTTTTGAAGGATCTGAAATGTAAAAATTAACCTCAAAAGTACATTCCTTTTTATGTTTCCCTGGAAACCTAAACCATAAGGATGCTCTTCTATAGCAATATTTTGTTATTCTCCCTAAAAACCTTAAATTGTTATCAATTTCTTCCATCATCGTCTCTTTATTATACTGCTCTAAGTGCTCTTGAAACCCTAAAGTACAAGGGATAACCTTTATACTGCTCTAAGTGCTCTTGAAACCCTAAAGTACAAGGGATAACCTTTGCACCACTTTCACTTTTATTAACAAGAGTGGATTCTATACTACTTGAGAAAAATGAAGGTGATTTACCTAGAATAAAATAAACCTCTTCTATCATCTTTATTTTAGGATTTTCCTCCGCATTTTTCTTTACACCTTTAATTCCTTCTATCTTGAACTTACACATTGTACTTTATCATCCCTTACATCCTTCCTTATTTCTTCTAACGATTAATCCAAGTGTGCTATGGTGACCTATACCATATGATGTTGTAGACAGGTTTTCTTTACCTCTTCTTTTGGAGCGAAATATCCTTAATCTATAGAATTTCCTTGCCTTGTCTTGAATTTTATCTCATGACCAAAAATTTCTCTTTCTTCATAGTTTTTATTTTGCAAACATTGCCATGTATTCGGTCTCATAACAATTGTGGCATTGAAATGTGATATTTTTATAATCTACTTCTTGATCATATTCTCTTTATTTAGATTTAATCTTAATATATTGTAGCAAAGGTATTGAAATATCCATAACAACACATATTTGGGAATATATGGCATGTTTTCGCTCCTTTAATACTTAGTCCTTCCTTGATGAATTTTCCTAGGGTGTTTCTAATATTCTTCAAAACATCCTTATTGATAAATTGAAATAGAAGTCCAAAAATCCTTACTCACACCTTAAGCTTGTAAATAGTTTTTGTCTCAACTAAATTTTTCATTCCATGGTCTTAAATAAAGGGCACCTCTCCCCTTAAACCATGGACCACCACTCATTATTTTATCTTTGATTTCTAAATTGGAAAAGATGACGAGGAAAAAACCTTTAGGAAGAAAAGTCATAATAATTTAAATTCAATCTCCACTTCCACTTGACCCAATTTTGATCTCCAAAAACCTTGACCAAGATCTATGAAACTTACATATTAACCCTCTACTTTTAAGAAAAATTATATCATGCTCAATCATATCATCCTTAATAATCACTTATGGGGTAACATTTGCTACAAGGATTGAACTTGTTATGTATTTGCTTTTTTGCTTATCTCCAACTTGGACCACCATACTTCTAATTTCTAGATAGGACAATTTGACTTCCCGTTAGGGCTTTTAAATATGACTTTCCTTCCATACTAGCTAGTGGGGCTCGCTTCTAGCTCACACTCCCTCCTGGCTTGCATTCACTCCTAACTTACACTCCCTCTTGGCTTGCACTCTCGACTCGCACTCATTCTTGTCTCTTCTTTCTCTCGATATTTCTTCACTTCAACGATTAGAGCTTTCAAATATGAATTCCCTTCTATACTAGCTAGTAGGACTTGCTTATGGCTCGCACTCCCTTTAAACTCGCACTCACTCTTATCTTTTCTTTCTCCTCGTATTCCTTTGCTTTGACAATTTCTAAAATAATGTTTGATGCATTCGTGATAAGGGTTTAAAAAATTGACATACATTGAATGTACCCATTGCTCTTTTGCTATAATTGAAGATATATGACTTCGATATTGGTTCTCTTTAGTCTACTTTGTACCTCTAGTATCACCCATGCCAAGTGTAATGCTCTTCTATGTCACTTTCATACAAATAAATATTACATGAATTTGCACTATAAACCTTCAAACAAACCAAATGTTATTAACCTAACTCAATATTATTATAAAAAAAATTAATTAATTAATTATATAAAATAAAAACTAGTTTTATTTATAACAATTTAATAATTATATGATTTGAAAAAATCCAAATCTCTCCATAAAAACTAAAAAATTATTTGAAAAAATCCAAATCACCTCCATAAAATCATAAAAACTAAAAAAAATAACTAATTGAAATGATGCATCAATAATATTATTATCAAAATTATAATAAAAAAAACTTAATTAATAATAAAATTTATATTTGATTGAAGATTCAGATATTAGGGAATACACATACTTTATAAAGATCACCCCTATAAACTTTACTTTTATTTATTTATTTATTTTTATAATTGAACACGCTCTTCATGCGAAGCTTTCGTCGGAAGAAGGTAATCATTGCCCAAAAATAGGTAATTGAAAGGGATATATCATATGATATGATACCCTGCTACAATTTTGAAATTGAATGTGTCGTCCAATGGGCAGACATACATCGTCATTTAAAAAGAATATATAGAAACTGAAGGAGAGAGCCTTCAAGAGTTCCTTAAAGTCCAAAAGATTCTTCTCGCCCATTACTCTGCCACTACCTTTAAATTTATTGGGTTGGTGCCCAATTATAAGTGCCCCCTCCACTTACCCTCTCGTCCTATGATTGATTATTGTTTTAGAAATCTTTGTATAGACAATAACGTTGAACAGGGTAAGGGTGCATTTTATTGGTTATTTCACAAAGGATAAATGCTAATTTAATTTAGATATTGCTCATCAACATAAAACCACATTTAAAACAATTGGCCTTATCTACTTGAACAAAAGGTTTTTTTTTTAAAAGTGACTTAATTTTATTAAAAAAAAAACACTTAAGAACATCTCAAAGCTTATTCAGATCAAAAGTATAAGAAAACGAAAAAAATAAATTATTAAGATATATTTTTTTTTTGATATTATGAAATTAAAAATAAATCAGAGCAAAAAAATCTTAAACTGTAATTTTGAAAAAATCTAACACCTTTGATAATTGGTTCCCTTAAGTATTTATGTAAACAAATATATTTTTTAAAGTAATGATAGGTGGTATAACTAAGTCACACTCTTCGGGGTATAACAATAGGAAGCCTTCCTCCTCGCAATTAAAATTGAGGTTATCAAAATAAAATTCCAACAACATATCTTCAAATGTTCGATAAGGACAAAACTTTAAATTTTATCTATATAATTAATTATTTTATATAAAATATATAATTTTTAGTGGATGAATGCATAATTTTTAGGAAGGTGCATCTAAAAAAAAAATTGTTAAAATGTTATATTAACATTTAAAAAATAAATTAAAATAATATTTATTATAATTAAACATTAAAACATAAATGACATGAGAAACATTTACCTATATTTTTTATAAACTATAATAGCATCATATAGTCTCTATAAAAAGTTTTAATTTGAAAGTTCAATTGTAAACCTATCCCCGTATATATAAATATAAATTAATTTAATTTAATTTAAATATTTATGAATCAAATAAACATGTTATTGAGAAGCATATAACCAATATTTATAAACCATATAAACATGTTTTTAGAAGCATATAACCAACTAAATAACTATTCATAAGAAGAAATATCAATCATAGTCATAGTAATTTATAAACGTCCCAGTAATACTCCTTTAAGGAACTAAGTCACAATTCATGTTTAATGATATGATGTTTAATGATATGATGGTAGGTTTTGTTAGCTAATTTAGAGTTTAAGATTTTTATTTTAATATTTATATTAACCATAATTATCTTTAATTAAAGGTTAAGTGAATTAGTAAGTTTAAGTTTTATTAAAAAGAAACTTAAGTTCAAATTTTAAGGTAAACTTTGGTAGTAGTATGTCTTGAATCTTTTGAATGAGTGTGCGTCTGAATACCGATGGTACAAATCTCAAAGGATTGGTAGTCCCCTACACATATTATCAACAATAATGTAATATAAACTTGAAACAACTTTGTAATTTAAATCTTATACTTAAAAATTATTAAAAATAATAATTATAATCAACTTTTTATATATTAACTAACAATTAACTCTCATTCAAGATTCAAATTTTAGAGAGACCTAATTATGAAGTGCTTCAATTAGGGGAGGTCATGTGTTTAGTAAAAGGGCCCACCTCATAGGTTTGTCATTTGATGTTTGTGGTCCAATCTCGGTGTCAATGCATGATTCACACTCATTTAAGAGTGGTATTTTTTCAAGCATCACAATGATAGTATGGCACCTATAATGGGAAGGACTCTCGTTGCTAGAGTGATAAATCGTATTGGAAGAATAAACTTTTAATGTATAAATTAACATCTATATCCACAAATGGTTCTAAGCTACGTTTTTGAAATTAAAACAAGGATTAAACTAGAGTAATGTATCATTTAAGTGACACGTGGTGTTATGCCAAGTTTGGATGAGAAGCGGAATATCATGGATACAAGCTACTTGATAGAATTGATGCATGTTATTCAATCATTAATGCATCTGCATATCATGGATAAAAGCTACTTGATAGAATTGATGCATGTTATTCAATCATGGATGCATCTGCTTTACAAGGAGGAGTTATAGTTATAGTTGTTAGTATCAAAATTTGATATATATATATATATATATATATATATTTTTTTTTTTTGACTTTTTGAAACAGGTTTTGATAATAATTTTTTTTATTTTTTTAAAGAATTATACAATGATTTTGTTGGTAAAGTATCATTATCATATGTTTTATATTTTAAAATAAATTGATTCTTTATCTTTATATAGACTTTTTTGATAGTGATCATATATAGGATTAAATCTAAAAGAAAAATGTTCTATTTTAAATTCTTAACTTCTTTCCCACTATAACTACTCTAGATTTTTCCTTAACAAATGCTTTTATGTCTTTGTTATTATTTGGGCATTCATCCAAGTTAATATTCCATTTGTTTATCCATTTATTGTTTTGTTTCATTCATATTTTCTTTCTTTTGTTTAGATCCTCTTCTATTTAAACCCTATGTCATCAATTTCCATCCATCAATTTGATTATTTTTAGATATTTTAGAAAATAAAGGCACACGTTTCTATAAGAATAATTTCATATGGATTAAAGATCTTATTTTGAATTTGTTTATAGTTAATTACTTCTTAATCCTCTCTTTTTTTATCTTTATTTTTAAGTATGATATATTTCTAGCCCACACTTCACACTCATACAACACCATTAGTATCACTATTAACTAAATAAGACTTGTATATTCTTCTAGTCCCATAAATTGATCTCTTTATTTTTGTTGTGAAATGCAAAAAGTGCTCTCCATCCTCCCAAAGTTTTTTTCAATCTATTTAAAATTCTTCATGTTTGATTGAATAACTGGCAATCATTTGGTGCTTAAATATTTTTGTCTGAGTAAAATCTTAATCGCCTCTTATTAAAGATAGCACCATAAAGGTTTCGATTTGGCTTATTAATGTAAGTTGTTAATCCTAGGGAAATGGACATAGGGAACATAAATGGGTCCTAAAAAAATATTTGTGTTAAACATAGGATCACTCAAATAGAATAATGATGTGTTAAAGCAAAAGATGTGGAATGTTTACTTGAATAATTGGTTTCATTATCATAAGAGCATCATCAACTTGAGTCTAATTGAATAGTAAGTTATTGAGGAACTTGGAAGGGATTAGTATATGGTTGAAGCATCATCTACATTCATGTTTTCTACCGCTCATCTAATATCTTCTGGAGAAATATTTCAAACACATAATATTTTCCCTTCTTCCTCTAAATAAGCTAACACTATTAGACTTTATGTAAGCAAAACTACAAGTAAGATGTGCTCCATACCTCAATTACAAGGATCTTCAACTTCCTTGGGTAATGAAAAGGAAAAGGAAGAAAAGGTAGCAACCTAGAAATCTATAGTAGGATCAAATTTGCCAAGGAGTGGTGATAGCAATGATTATGATTTAAATAGTGATGACTATAGGTCAAAGGTCAAGGTATACTTCTTTATTGGTATCCCCAAGAAGAAAAGAAAGAAGAATCAACAAGGAAAACACTTAAGTGATAATAATTACCTACCCATTCCCCTCAAAATGAGACTCTAACTATTAAAGGAGTAGGAATAACATAACAACAAATTGAAGGATCTCTTATATAAAACCCTATAAAAGAACAATGTAGAAAAGGAAAAAAAATGATAGAAATGTCATCATATTCATATGACTTGATGAAAATATTAAAAATTGAATAATAAATAATTCAAGTTGAGTAAACAATAGATATATCTACACTTTTTATTGAGGAACATAAAGAACCCAAGAAGAGAAAATTAGAGATTGATTCAAAACTTATTTTTATGGAAAGGAGTAGTGGTTAGAATAGTACAATAAAAATATGGGATATCTACGAGAACAAAGTTATATTGAGAAGATTATGATCTCAACACTACATCCCTCTAAGGGATTCTCAAGGATTAGTTAATATGTAATGTACAAGTTCTTAATCGTTCCTTTGGTTCTTCCTCTTGCTCTTCATCGTGAGTTTCTTGTTGACAAACTTCTTCTTCATTATCACTCACGTCTTCTACTTGAATGCCCTTCCTTTGGGTAGCTTTTATCACATCAAGTTGAGCGGTAATTCCTCTTGGCATTTCAATTATATCTATAGGTTAGGGTCCTTGTGGTGTTTCTCTTTCAAGTTGTTCTATATTTTCTTCAACATAATTCATAAAATCTTAAGTACAAAAATTTGCTTTGATACCAAATGATGCATACAGGTGAAGGGTGTCCACCAAAGAATAGCCTTTGTAAGCAATATAAATTACCAATATGTTAACACTTCCTTGATGACACACATTGAACGAGACTTTCCTAATAACACGTACTAGACGACATGCACTAGAAGACACTTTCTTGATGTCATGTGGTAGACAATACACATTAATTTGACAACATGTATTTCCCTAATGGTATGTACTAGATGGCAAATAAATTCCTTGATGAAAATTTTCCTCATACGACAACTTCCCCTTGATGGTAGTTTTTCTTAGACAATAGTTTCCCCTTCACAATTGTTTCCCTCAAATGGCAGCCTCTCCTTGATAATAGTTTTTCCTCAAACAATAGCTTCCCCTTGATGACAATTCCTCTCAAATGATTACTTATTCTCTAATGATGGCACACCATGACCTACCACACCACCAAATGATAACTTCAACAACAATTGTTAAAAACAAAAATCAATCAAAACATACTACCAATTCGAGCAACAACAAAACACAACACAAATAACTTCTTTAAAGGAAGATGGAAAATATTCTTTTATTTATTATTTTAGTTCACAATTACATTACCCAACAAAAATGTATTTTTGTGTGAATCAACGTAGTCTCTTATCAAAGACAATTTATTTTCCTTTTCCTTGCTCTCCTTTCTCCTCTCTTCTAATCTCTTTCACTTATCCTCTATCCCTATTCTAATCCCTTTACGTATTGAACTCCTTTTAATTTATAGGCCCAAGATACGGTTACTTCCACCCAATAGTTTCATAATAACCATCAAAAATTTGGCCTTTCAGTTCCTCACGTGGATGCTTCTACATCAATCTCCAATTTGTTTATGATATGTTTCTTTTGGGTCATCCCTTAGTTAATGAGACCATGGAGTCTAAATCAATACTATTGTACTATAAGAAGACTATTAAACAGTTGGTTAATACTATAAAATTTAGTTCTTTTTATTAACACTACCCTAGATTTACAATGGATTATTATGAATATTTTTTTTTTGTATTTACATGGTGGAATCGGTAGCCGCCACGAATCCGGGCAAGCTGTCCAACTTTTTATGGTTGCCACAGTATTCTGCGTTGTCCGCCCCGAAAGCCGCCACACAGATCTTCGTGCAGTCCGCCCCTATAACCACCATGCCACAATCATTTTAAACCTTTTATGCCATTGAAAGCACCAGGAAAGGGACAAGCGTTCAGTCCGACGAGGCCCGAGATCTAAACCTTGGACCTCTGCCCCCTTATGGGGTTTGGATGAACCAATTGGTCTACACCTCGGACCTAATTATTATGAATATTTTAAGTTTTAAAATTATAAATTTTCCATCAATGTACTTGGGTTTTCCTTTGTCTCATAAAGGAAATAAAAAAAAATCTTAAAGGCTCGTGTTTGGATATAGTAAAATCTTGTTTAGCAGGTTGAAAAGGTAATTTCTTAACCATGGAAAGAAGTCTACAACTCATAAAGAGTACATTATAATCCATCCTTGTTTATATGATGTCACTTTCAAGATTGTTAGTAGGTTTAACATAAAAAAAATTGATAGAATTTAAAGAAACTTTCTTTGGAAAGCATATAAGGAAAAATTAGGTTTGCTTTATATAAGTGGGATAGGATTTGGAAAGAAAAGAATATCGAAGGGGTAAGCATGTGCAATTATGGACTTATGAGTTTGGCCTTAGGGGTAAAACTTAGCTAGATATTATTCAAAGATCAAGGAAAGAGTTGGGTGAAAATGTTACTTCAATAATATATAGGTTCTCTTAATGCAATAAAATTATTAATGGAAACAAACCCTACCCAAAGGATTGTCAACATGGATCTTTGTATCAAATAGTTACAATTGACCTAAAAATATATTAAATGGTCAATCAATGGGGATATAGGTTAATTTTTGGTCTAATGCTTGGTTAAAGCCTTATCCTTTTATCTTTGATTCAAAATTGAAACCATTGGCTCGAGAATGTCTAGCTTTTAAAGGTTCGAAGATCAAAGATTATATTAACAAGAGTAATAATTCCAAATCATGATTTTATATTAGTAACATGGTTGAAAAAATGATCTCAAACAAATAGTATATGAGCTTCAAAAGATGCTTCAAGATTTTTATTCACGTATTTTTACATGAAAGGATGCGCTAGTTTGGAATGTATCCAAAGATGGTGGATACTTGATCAAGTTGCAATATGAGAATTTAAAGCAATCAAAGTTTCCTACTCCTAAATATTTTTCTTAGAAGAATATTTGGTTACTAGAGGCTCTCCCTAAGGCCTCAACATTCCTTTGGTTAGTAGTCCAAAGTAAAATTCTTATAGGAGAGAGTCTACAAAGAAGAGGATATCATGGACCTTTTAGATGTGCCTTATGTGATAAGGATTTAGAAATATTAAATTATTCACTTATTCATTATCCCCTTGCTCACACTATTTGTGGCTCCTTTTAAAAAAATGAGAATATATACGGTAGTTCCATCAACACTGAAATATTTGATGTAATATTGGATTAATTATTTCAAATCTAAAGAGTTATGTATTATGTAGAGGATTGGTCTTGCATAATTTGTTAGAATTTATGGATTAAAAGGAATAATAAAATTTTTAAAAGTAAATCTCAAAATCATACCCATGTTTGGAACCGTGTTATTGTCTCTTTTGCAGAATATTTACATATATGTGTCTCAGCATGAAAAGTCTTGAGTGTGGAAACAAAGATGCTAGCCTTTGTGTTATAGATTTTGAATATACATGAAAGGTTCATCTATGATAATGGCATTAAAACAAAGGATTTTCTTCAATCTATGGTAAAATGGAAATATCTAGAAATTAAGTTTATCAAATTTTATTTGATTGTGCTTCTAAAGAAAATTTGGAAAAACTGGTGAAGGGGTGTTTTTCAAAATAATAAAGGCAAAATTCTTCTCACTCAGAATCATATGGAATGTCAACTAATAACATGCAAAGGTAAGGGCACTTCTTACACGGACTAAAATTTCAACTAGAAAAGGATACAAGTGTATTTCAATTAAGGAGGATTCACAAATTATCATTAACATTATCAACAAAAAATGGATGTGGGAATTGGAAACTAAATAATAGTATTGTTGATGTTCAACAATTATTGCATGCAATCTCTAGGAAATATGAGCATATCTATAGAGAAGGAAATTGATAGTATATAATTTTTCGTCTCCTTGAAATTCAAATTTATAAGGAAATTGGCCAGGTGATTTTTTTTGCTTAATGAAAATGATGTCAAAGACCTAATTTAGGAAACATAGCACTTTGAGAAAGATAAAAAATAAATTTGATGGAAAAGTAAATGAAGAATACCTCTAATAAGAGGGAAGTTAGATATGATTTAATTGACCTAACAACAAATATAATAATTTGGTATTTTGAACCCCTAATATATATATATATATATATATATATATATATATATATATATATATATAGATAATTTTAATTAATTACTAGTTATAATGAAAGTGGTATTTTTTGAAATGATGAAGGCAAATTTCTTCTCGAAACTTCAACTAACAACTATCTAGAGGCTAAGGCACTTCTTACAACGATTAAAATTACAATTGGAAAAGGATCAATGTATATTTCAATTGAGGGGATGCACATATTATCATTAATATTATTGATAAAAATGGAATAGGAAGATGAAGAATATATTAGATATAAATAGAAATGAAGAATGTGTTTGATAAAAGGTAAGCTTAATATGGTTTAATTGACCTAACATCAAATATAAAACTATGCTATTTTGATAGGAGTGACCCTAGTGGAAGCCACACATAGTTATTAAAAAACCATAAATAATATTTTTTAAACTAATTATATGGGATTGGAACAACCTTCACTTGTATTTCAAAAGCATATTATTATAGTATTCTAAAAAATAACATTATTATTATTATACCACAACATATCCATTGAAAGTTTTGAATTCAAAAGAGGGTAAGATATATATGCTCAATAGGCTGATATCACAACACTAGTGCCTTCTCATATACATGATGAATCTAGAGGAGTACAATGTGGTTTGGTATGTAGAATGTGCATGGACCTTCAAAAAAAAATTTACTTACAAAAGTGTCTATCTCAATACAAGGATATTCTATTTATTATTACTTTGCACAACCTTGAACAATATAAACAATAATTTTATAAATGTTTAATTCTAATTATTATATATATATATATATATATATATATATATATATATATATATATATATATATATATATATATATAATAAGCTATGTGTGGATTCTATTGGGGTCACTCCATTAAAATAATAAAACATTACATTGCTATCAAGTTAATTAAACCATAATCACCTTGCCTTCTTATAAAAATATTTTTGATTTGCCTTTCTATCAAAGATATTTTCCATATTCCTCAAACTACTAAATTTATGCAATTAACTCCTTGATATCATTTTATTAACAGATAAAATTGCACTCATAAAGTTGCCTTCTAAAATTTGAATTTTGACAAGATGAAACTCAACATTGCAAATGACTAAAAAATTTGATCCCTAGTTTCCATATCTATAAATATGTTGTCTATAATAACCTATCATTTTCTTTATACCTCTTTTTTTAGGGCTCTTATTCATGTCCCTAATATTTCAAGATATTATTTTCATCATCACTTTTTGTTTTTCTTTGTGGGTTTAGATCCACTTCATGTTAACACTTTTGATTTTCCATATCAATACTCCTTTATGTTTCTTTTTATCTTTGTTTTTGCTTCGTGGGTCTCCCTCTCTTCTTTTTGTTTCCACCAACACTTTCATCTTCATCAATATGTTCAATTTTTTCACACTACTCATAGTGATACTTATCGTCTATGGGTTGTGTTGCTTTGAAGGATTCAAAGTACAAAAAAAAACCTCAAAAGAACTTTGTTCTTTATATTGCCTTAGAAACCTTAAAGTGCAATGATGCTCTAACATAGAAATTACCTTCTTATGCTACTGTAAAAACACTAAATTTTTATGTATTTTCTCCTTTCTCATTTCTTTATTATGTTGCTCTTAAAAGCCTAAAGTGCAAGGGATAACCTCTTCACTACTTTCATTTCTATTGCGAATAGAGGATCCTATACTACTTGAGAAAAATGAAGATGATTTACCTAGAATAAACTTGACCTCTTTTGTCTTCTTTGTTTTAAAATTTTCTTCCACATCTTACTTTGCACCTTTAATTTCTTTTGAATTTGAACTAGTATATTATACTTTTTTATCCTTTGTATCCTTCTTTGTTTCTTCTAATGGTTGATCCAAGTGAACAATGGTGGCCTTTGTCATATAATGTTATATATAGGTTGTCTTTGCTTCTTCTTTAGGAGTGGAATATACTTGATCTAATCCAACTTCTATTACAATATGATGTCCTTCATCTTAAAGTTTATCTTGCGACCAAAATTTTCTTTCTTCATAGTTTTCACTTTGTAATTTATTGTCATGGTCCAATATCATAACAATTGTGGCATAAAAATGTAATATTTTTATGACACACTTTTCGATCCCATTCTTTTAATTCATATTTAATCTTAGCGAATTGTGGCAAAGGTTTTTAAATATCCATAGCAATACATATATGAGTATATATAACATGCTTTCACTCCTTGGTAGTTAGTCCCTATTTAATGAATTCCCCTAGGGTATTTGTAATATTCTTCAAAATATCCTTATGGATAAGCTAATCTGGAAGTCAAAAAAACCTAACCCACACTGATTTTTTTAATAGTTTATATATCAATAGAATAATTCTCATTCTATGATCTTAAATAAAGGGCATATCTCCCCCTAAACCATGGGGTACCACCCATTATTTTATCCTTTATTTTTGAATTGGAAAATATGATGAGGAAAAACCTTTAAGAAGAAAATACATAAAGTAATTTTAATTCAATCCCTACCAACAAGTCCTTGGTTAAACTCTTGGTACAAATAGTTGATGTAGCCCACACCAAGGTTCAAATCTTGATGACACCAAATAGCTTAATGTGATTAAAAATAATTTAAAAAGGAAAGGGCAACCTTTTCAAAACGCTACTTAAAAAAATAATTCAATCCCTACTTCAACTTGATCTAAGTTCGAATCTCCAAAAATACTAGCTAGTGTCCATGGAACTTATATATTAACCCTCAAATTTTAAAAACCATGATATCATACTCGATCATCTCATCCTTGATAATCACTTTTGGTGTAACATGTGCTCCTTGGATCAAACGCATCATATATTCACTTTTTCTCTTATATTCAATTTGGGCATCCATACTTCTAGCTAGGGCATACTAACTTCTCATTGGGGCTTTCAAATATGATTTTTCTTCCATGCTATCTAGTGGGGATCATGTTGAAATATTTGTAATGTAATCTTATTAGCCCAAGGTAAACATTGATAAAGTACCTATGGGTGCTCTTGGTGTATCCTAAGGGAATATAATGGCCACCCCCTTCTGCGATTTTTTCTCAATTTATTTAAATTTTCTGAATTAAAATATATTTCAATTTGCACAATTATTGCAGAAATAAACATCCAAAATTTGCAACTTAATTTCAATTTTATTTTTGAACTAGGGCACAACTTCAGAATTTTCAAACCCTAGATACATTAAAATCAGCAACAATGTAAATACCTTTGTAAATGGATGAAGCACCAAGTGTGAATCCTCAATGATGATCAAAACAAATGAACCCAGGTGCTCTGTTTGTCAATCCAATTCTCTTCAGATTTTGGCAAACCCTTGTATGCTTCTTAATGACAAATGCTAGTCAAAAGATGATGTAATTTAGACTGCCTTAATTCAATGTCAGCCCCCAAAAATAGCACCTAAAATGTCAGCCTTAACTTAATGTCAACCCCCCCAACAATAACACCCAAAATGTCAGCCTTAACTTAATGTTAGCCCTAACTTTTTTTCCTTCAATATTCACCCAAAATAGCACCATCAACCCTAAGTCGTGGGCTCCAAGGAAGGACACCCAGCTGGAAGGTTCGACCCTTCCTAGAAATTCATTCCCTTTGTCAAAAATTACAATTAAATACTTGAAATGATCGTTGTCTCAATACCAATGCAATGAACCAATACCCACAACGGAATAAGATTCTAATATGCAACTACGAACAAACATGTAGGTCTGATATGAAATAACCAGTCATGGATGAACACATCAAACTACCTCTAAATGAGCTCCAATCCTTAATGTAAATATGATTTCCTGAATGGCTGAAGCTGAGCAACAAAACCCATGTCTTCGATTTGCCCAAAGCTGACCTTCAACAATCCACAAAACCTAGGTTGAAATAAACTTTGAAGCACAACGAGTTACCCGCTGTAGAAACTCCTCTAATTGGCTAGGTATGGTATTGCACATACGAAACCAATGTTCTCATGGAGGTTGAATCCCCACAAGCTCCAACACTACATATTTTTGCAATACCCTCAGAAAAATATCACCCAAACAAACAAATATCTTTCCTCCTCCCAAGCGAACTCACATCACTCTTATTTATGCATGTTTCAATCAACTTCTAGAAGCCTCCAAGGAAGGGGATGCCTCCTTGGTTCCCCAACCTAGTAAACTTAATGTTGTTTTAAAACAACAAGGCTTCATTATAATTTTTAATTATAATTTCCCTTTATAAAATTATTTTTATAATATATATATTATGCATAAAGGGAAATAAATCATCTAAGGCCAAAAATATCACCCATGACCCAAAAATGCCCAATCAACTACACAAGTCCATGCTGGAGCTTGAACAAAGATATTTTATGCATGGCGATGAGTCCCTTAACCACTCTGCATGACCTACAAGGACTCAAAATAGGTCATCATGGTCATTACCTCCAAGTCACTGAAAATGGGGACATTACAGGGAAAGTGATATTTGCCTTTGGTTATCTTGATGTATGCACACGAGCATGTTTCTATGTAAGCCTATAGGTATTCTTATATGTAAGTCAACATGAATCTATGTGTAAGTATATGACAATATTTATGTAAGCCTAAGGGCACCCTCATGTATTCACTCTTAGTAATATTGGTTAATCCACGTTTATGGATAACCTTGATTAAAAGGTGTAATTTATTATTATTTTATTATTGTAATTTAACCTCAAAGTCAAGTTAATGTCAACTTGAGGTTAACTACTCATTGAGGTTTTGGCATTACTATTGTAGTGAATTTCATTACACTTGGAAAGAGCTTTGCCTTGGCCAAATTTTATAGTCATCCTTAATAGAGAGTAAGATAATGAAATAAGAAAAGCATAGGTAAAGTGCATCGTCAATTTATAGTCTATGATAGGCACTAATTTTACAAGAAGAGGGACAGTAAAATATTCAAGTTACATGCATTGTTGATTCTATAATGAGCACTATTTTCTTATGTAAAGAGGTCCAATAGAGTTTTAATGTTGCGTAGGTCATCAGATCATTGATCGATGACATACACTATTTTAAGAAGTTTAGAGTACCATGAAGGTTCCTTGAAGTGCACACATCTTCAATTTTTAGATCTATAATGGGCATTGATTTCAAGAGGAAAAGCAATCAAAAGGGCAACAAAATAATGTGCACCATCAATTTTTCAAATCAATGGTAGATGTTATTTTACAAGGAGAAGGTTCTACCAAAGTTTTCAAAGCCATGAAGACTATTAATATTTTGATGAATGATGGGTACTATTTCCCACCAAAACAACTCAAAAAAGTTTTTAAAGCTACACAAGTCGTAGATTGTAGATCCAAAAAACTACACCATTTAATGAGATCTTCAAAAGAGTTGTCAAAGGAGAGTATTGTCATTGGCTAAGAATTAGAAACGTCAAGAGAAGATTCATTGTCAATCTTAGGTAGATACAATATCCAAAGGTCTATGAACTTTCAAAGAGGATGAGAAGACACTTAGAGCATACAACTATGTGAGTCGTATGATCGTAATGATCCATGACCTGCATCATTTCTTGTAGCATTTTTATCCTTTTTGGTGATAAGTAAATGAAGTCTGACCATTGCTTGGAGTACAAGAGCCTTCTCAACAATAGCTAAATAGGGCTCCACCATTGGTTGAAATGTGGTGAAGACAATGGTTGTGAACCTATTCTCCCCATTTGATTGAGCTCACAAACCTAATTATTCCACATTTGATCAAGCTCATGGTGGCAGTCGCACAATCCCCCTATGGTGTATCCAGATGGTGCTAATGTTTAGAGATCTAACTGAGAATGATCTAATGACCCATGAGAGATAGGAAGAGACATTGAAGCACTCTGTCAAAAAATTATATGAATAACTCAATCTCAGAATTTGCCAACCCATGCTAACTCAGAAAGCTCTTCAAAATTTAGTTGAAGTATAACAAGGTCAACATCCATAGGTCAATTCTTCCACATTTGATTAAGCCCGTAATGACCACACATATGGCAACTGCATGGTCTCTCCACTCTACACTCGATTCCAATCCAACAACTCATATATAGGGGTAATATAACATCAAAGAGCAGTGTCAATGGTTCAACCTCAGAGGTCGATGGTGCAAGAAGAAATATACAAATAGGGAGGAGATTAGAGCAAATCCACTAGTCATCCAATCAATGAGAAAGCAGTTTGACTTGATAGGTCTCTATTTTAAAAAAGTGGCAATAACGACCATTTGAATTTTATCATTAATATTTCGCAATAAGGGACCTCCATAATAAGTAAGGGCTTTTGTTACAGGTAACATCTACACACAATCTTCCAAGAGAATCAGTTAAAATCATAAAAACAACAATTACAGAAAGGTCCTAAGTCTACCTACCTACACCACTCAGGTATGGCATTTTAGGGAAGCGATTGGCATCTTAAAGGCTTTAGCAATGGATGCTCTAGCTCTAGAGGTCTCAATTCCAATGACATTGATTGCAAATGGATCCCACACTTAGTTTCAAAGAAAATATCTAATAAGAGTAGTTGGCATTAGCGATGAAGGCTCCAAATTTGGGGATCCTAAGTCCCTAGATCTTAATAGCCTTAGATCCATAAACCTCGAGCTCATCAACATTGAATGCAAACCCATTACTTGCTAGATCTTAGAGGGAAATTTTTGGATTTCTCGTACATCTTTTGAGGCAAGAAAGCCCTAGTTTTGGCATATAAATAGTAGTTTTAACGACATTGTAAGGCATTAGAAATTGTCTAACGTACCTAACATCTAGTCTTGTGTATATTTTTCTTCACTTTTCTTCTATGTATTTAGACTTAAACCTTGAGTCATTTTGTTAATGACATTCAAAACTCTTTTGGGTTGTAAGAGGAGTAGGTTTTAGATGATCAACATAAGGTATGACTTATTTCTATGGCTCTTTCTACCCATTGGGATTGATTATTTAGGGATTTGTATATTACTTCATGATTCATTTGTCTTCTCTTGAGATTGGGGGACATATTGTGGTTACTATAATGTATGTTGAATATATTACAAGAAGTTCAATATTTTGATCTAAGAGGTGGAGTTTCAACTTCATGTTTGGGAGAGGTTGATCTAGTTCATGTACCTTTGGCAAAAAAAAGATAACATGATCCATTGGTCCATATGAGCATTCATTATGGGGGAGAAATGTATCATCTCTAATGTCTTCTCTCCTTGGCCACTCAACTAAGAAAATGGAGGGTGTTGAAATATTTGTAATATGATCTTATTAGCCAAGGCCAACAATAATGAAGTACTTGCAAGTGCTTTTAATGTAGCCTAAAGGCAAGTGTTATGTAAGTCTTTGGGCATCTTGATGTAAGCCTATGATCATCTTTCTATGTAAGCCTATGGGCATTATTCTATGTAAGTCTACGAGCATCTTCATGTAAGCGTAAGGGCATCCTCATGTATTCATTCTTTAGTGATATTGGTTAATATTTATGGTTAACCTTGATTAAAGGGTGTAATTTATTATTACTTTATTATTGTAAATTACTTTAAAATTGAAGTTAATGTTGGCTTGAGGTTAACTACTCATTGGGGTTTTGGCATCACTATAAATACCCTTCACTAAGTAATCATTTGTATTATATGAAAATGTTGTGGGAGTGCTTATAGGCACCAACCCCTTATTGTTTCTCTTAAATTATATCAATTATTTGTTTTCTTATTTTTTGAAATTACACTTATCTATTTCACTTTTTTTTTCTTCATATGATTATGATGAATGAATGTTTTTGAAAAATATTGTAAATTCTAATAAATTTTTCCTAGCGTAGACTCACTCCAATTTTAATTTATAATTATTATATTAATATTTAATTAAAATTAATATTAATGATTATTTGATTTAATACATAGTGTTTGTAGAAAAACTTATGTGAAAGAAAGAGATTGATAAGTTAATAAGATAGGAGGAGTTGGGAGGAAACTCAACCTTATACGTTGATCATAAGAATTTCTCACAATAACCAAATAAAAAAAAAAACTTAATAATTTTTTTCTAAACAAATAACCATGTGAATAAGAACTAAAAGAAATTGTGTAGATAAGGAAGAGGGACCTATTTTTGAGTATAAACTAATAATTGTGATGGAGAATGGTATATAAAATCCTTTTTAATATTTTTTTTGAAATGAAAAACATTATTAAATTAACAAATAAATATGTTAATTATATATAATATAAAATTTATTTTTAAAATAAATAATGTATAAAAAACCAAAAAGTATTACACAATCATATTTTCTTTATTTTTGAGGTGAAAACTTAAGATTTATACATAATTTTAATATATAATATATATTTTTGATAAAAATATGTATATCTTTTAAAATAAAGAGACTTGTACTGTTATCGGTACTACTGATGGCTAGGGGTATTGGCTTCTTCAACTGTTAGATGGACTTATGATTTTATGGAGGAAAACTTTAGGCCTTCTATCTGGTAGTGATTTTTCGATTTTTTTTTTGAATGCATATTTGACACTATTTTGGCGATTGTTATCTAATTTTTTGTAAACTGTTTCTGACACTCTTGTGTATTCTAACCACGATGGTTACTGTATTGGATTACGAGGTGTGTTAATCCCACCCACATTTTTTATATGATTAAACATTATTTTATTAATATAACGAACTTTTTCATTAATAATAATAATAAATAAATAAATATTTTAAACTAATAATTTAATTTATTTTTAAAAAAAAATCTAAAAATAACAAAATTGTAAAATAAAATAACATTACAAACAACCTATCCATAAATTTTTATAGATAAAAATAACATCATATAAAACTATAAGCCTCTCTCCCCAGCATAAACCATGAATCATGTCAGATTCTTTTCATAGAATCCCTATCTTTCTTTCTGACCCAATACAGAGGTAGAAGAGAAAATGACGAACCATTTTAATGATAGCTTTTTATTAAAGCTTACATCATA
The DNA here is from genome assembly GCA_028583015.1 of Wollemia nobilis. Lineage (NCBI taxonomy): Eukaryota > Viridiplantae > Streptophyta > Pinopsida > Araucariales > Araucariaceae > Wollemia > Wollemia nobilis. The sequence continues at coordinate 4,154,376 of JAQPPZ010002515.1, forward strand.
TACTCTTTTTTAAGAATATTAAAAATCTTGCATTACATACTCCTTTTATCAATCTTAAAAAAATCTACCAGTGTTCATGTCTTCTGCCGGCTTAAAACTCCATCCAAGGCAATCTCCATAGCAAAAAGTAGCCTTGCTGTTGCATCACAACGCTGTCATGGCGCAAAAACCATATAAAATCTCCAATGCTCCAATGATTTGAATTTGGCATTTTTCTCCCAATTGTAGTACCAATTACGTAAGCCGAATTGCCTATCTTATGTTTTGAACTTGGCATCATCTACTTTATATATATATATATTTTTCCTATACGATAATAATATATTTTAAAAGTTTTTTAATTGAATCAGAAAAATATCACTTTAAATTGTATCTCAATTAAACTTAACATTCACGTCCGAGGAACCTCGTAAAGGGAGGGGAGTTCCAAGGTTCAAACTTCGGGTCTCTTCATATTAAACACTTGTGCTTTTCCTAATGTTTTTAGCGGCGTAAAAGGTTTAAAATTATTGTGGCATGGTTCATAAAGAGACGGGAGGACCAAGGTTCAAATTTCGGGTCTCTTCACATTGAACACTTGTGCTTTTTCTAATGTTTTTAGCGGTGTAAAAGGTTTAAAATTATTCTGACACGATGGTTATAGACAGACTTTCTGAAGATCTATGTAACGAGAGAATAGCCTCTCTACGGCTTTTGTTTCCACCATCTAAATTAAAAAAAAATATACTTAACATTAAGTAAAAATATGACTAAAATTCCTACACATTAAAACCTAATACCTAACACATGCTTACGGACTTACGGACAACCCACAATAGAGTAGCAAGCAGTTGGTCTGAAACAAAAGTCGGCGCATTCCATTCTCGTAAAGAGGACAAAAATAACTACGCCGGGAAACATTCAAACTCACCGGAATATGCGCCCTACATCTCGAGGCCAAATTCGTAAGCCCGGTGCCAGAACCGTCACGGCGGTGCCAGCTTGCCTCACGGTCATATTCATTCAGCCCCACGTTTCTCCGCCAAACTGCGTTCGGAGGGCTTCGTAAGCCCCGCCCAGCGTGACCGTGAGCTCCCGGAGCCGTCGGCCGGCAGTAGCCAAACGAGGCAACTGGCAAACAGAGGTCACCCGACCGGCGAAATAGGAAACTCAAAGGGAAACGGCTTAACTGAACACACTGATAAACGTTGCTGTTACGGCGGCGCGGTCACACTAACGCCGTTTGGGTAAAATCCGGCAAAACTGCCGAGAAACGGGACGGCGGAGCGGATGACAAACGCTTTGGGAATGGCGGAAAAAGCACTTGGAAGGACAAGAACGATCAATTCAGGTCCCGTTTCGAGTAATTTGTCGGTGGAAATGAGGGCGAAATTGTAATGATGGACTTCTTCCAGTCGAAAGCCGTGGAAGTTGAAGAGTTTTGACCGTAAATTTGGGGGAATTTGAGATGTTAGGGAGGTGAACGCGGTGATTTGGAGCGGAGCGAGTTCGAAGATGATACCTGTGAAGAGCATGACGTGGTCGAGGGTGCTGAAATCGGCGCAATCTGTGGCAGCGCATGGTTTGCTTCTGTGTTCCACAATTCTGCTGGCGCTGAAGCTGGATCGGCATCTCAAACGCTCTTGGTGGTACGCTCCTCTAACTCGAAGCCTCGCCTTTTACTTTAATTAGTTTAAGTCCCCGTTATGTGCGAAAAGAAACGTAATTAACATAAAATGCCGCGACAAAGGCTGAAATACTACAGTAACGAAATAGTTTGAAGCTTCTTTGGATTGGCGTTCGTTTATCCTAAAATTTCACACATTTTGTGGTTCAAATGGCGCGGATATTACAATTATTGACAACAATTTTTATTTTCCCAAAGTAGCTTATGAGGTGCTTTATTCGTTTTGATTCCGCTTTTCATTGTCTGAAACCACTGACGGAAACTATTCCCCTAAAAATTCTGCTAATTAAAAGATGAGCCAATTCAAGAGATTGCGAAGCACTATAAAGCTGGTTATTATTCTTGCTAGATTTCTGTTAGGAAAGTAAATTCGGGATCCTTTTTGCTTTATTTGCAGAGACGGTACAAATTAATCAGTAGGGCAGCATGACCTGTGCTCGGTAAACTTTACATTTTCTATTGGTTTGAATATCCTCTTGTCATGTTCACGATTTTCAAAATATCTGTTCTTTTGAATCGAAGTCCATTACAGCAGCTCAATCTAAGACACATCCTCCAATTATTACATTCCAGTAATTCTATGAGGCCGGGAAGGGCAGAACTGCGAAAATTTGTGTTATTGAGAATGAATTTGCCCTTGTTTTTGAAGGTTGAAGTGAGAAGTTTTCAAAATGCCAGTAGAAGTGCTATTTCGATTCCATTTTTAACGTCCTTAACCAGATTTTGGATTTTCTTTCCACTTCAACAACAGACGGTCATTTGGATAACCCCTTTCGTACGACAAAACCCTCTCAAAACACATCATTGGCATTCATATGATGCCGTTTGAAATCGTATTTACGGAAACAGAAAGATTGTGAGGGCGTTTAACGGATTTTTGGAGTTTACGCACACAGGCGGCGGAGAATTTCTCTAGAATTTTTTTTAACTGTAGTCTTCTTTCTTCTGACTGTCTTGCGGATCGTGCTCCGTAACGCAAGACGCGGAAGGCGACAGCCGAGAAAGAGACGGACCATGCCGAAACGCGACAACGATTGGAGTTACGGCTCTGTAGCGGCGGCGCGGTTGTTTCCGTCTGGATGACAACTGGCGAGGTTGCAGATGAGACGGAATATGGAGCGTGGCAAAGCGGACGTTTGGTCTTAATTTTTGGAGACAAAGGATAAAGCTTAAAAAATTGAATAATTGTTTTGATTCGCTGGGATGGCGAAATGGTGAAAAGTAAAAGACAAGGTTTATATTCTGCAGCCATTCGAGCCGATTTTACATATTTGGCTGTGGTTGGCTGTGGTAAAGGGATAACTTTGAGATAGGTCTTCGTTAGTATCATATAATTAATTTAAAATATATATATATATTTAATTAAATATGATAAATATTTAAGATGTAAAAAAATATTATCTGTTCAATAACATACAAATTTTAATAAATAAATTTTTAATATAAATGAGGATTAAAAATATTTAAAAAAACATAAATTAATAATAATAACATACCAAAAATTGAATTAAATATATTTACTTATATTATCTTATAATATTATAATAGATTATTAATTTTTTTTATTTGGTTAGTGTGAGAAACCCTTACTATCAAGGCACAGGGTCAAGAAGTCTCTTCCTAACCATGATTCCTCATAAAATCGAGAGCTATGTTTACAGCTACCATACTCACCCAAGCCGATGTTTGAACCTTAAACTTCCCGAAGAAGAGCCAAAAATCGAAACGTTGCATTGTCCCCTAAAACATTTTACTATTTTCTTTTCTTTTTATTATTTTATTATTGATTATGTGTAGACAAAAAATGTGATGGATGATTCGAAGGTTTATTTTTTAAAGTTAAATATTAAATTTTTTTTGAAAGGATTAACAAGTATTATACTTAAACCCAAATTTTGATGGATGATTAAAACGTTTATTATTTGGTAAACTATAAAATTTAAATGTTGATCTTTTTAAATTTCAAACTTAATTTTTTGCGTATTTTCAAACATTCATGTAGAAGATAGGGAATGAAGAGCAAAGTTCTTTTATTTATCAGTTAAAGGATTTTTTACATTTGTGTTTAAAATTTAATAAAAATTTGATGTCTCTTACTTGTTACTTGAACTACCTTTATTATATTGTTTCTCTTAAGGAAGAAATCACCAACTCTAGTGTCTTCATGAGCTTATAGTTGTACTTCATCTAAAACCCCATTGGAGGGAGCATATTAGTGTTCAAGGCCTTTATTTATCGTTGCATGTTGTTGTTGGACATCACTAATGTGTAACAAATGTACATAATATTATGTTCTTATAATGTAGCAAACATGATCTTAATGTCAAATTTGTGAAGACAAATGTTGGCTTTTCCAACTATGACTACAAAAGTATTATATGTTAACTTGAAACATTTTATTGTTATCTATGACCATTGTAAATTTGTATTTTGTTAGATTATATTCCTTAAAAAGGTATAGTCTTTATTATATGATGTTAATGCATTACACACAAATTTAATAATTCCAATTGATTAACTACTTGCACCGTTATAAAATAATCCTTGCATTGGAAGTCGATATGCATTATCATTCCAAACATTTTGAATGTAGATAGAATGATTTGAGAGAGAACAATTTTGATAAAAATTTAAGCTTTTTTTCACATAAGAGTATAACATAAAGGAGAGACAAATTAGATGAAAGGAATATCGTTCATGTAAAACAAAGGCTTAAATCATTGGAAGGAAAGAATATTGGAGGGGTGGGCATACAAATTTACAAATATTTTAGTTTAGCAATCGACAAAAAATGGATGGAGATTATTTAAAGATCAAGGAAAGAGGTAGGCAAAAATATGTAGGTTCTAATGATGTAATAAAATTATTCAAGGAACAAACCTTACCTAGACACATGGTAGTATGGAATGTCATATTAGACAGTTTGTAATTAATCAAGAAATATATTATATGGTCATTCAATCAACGAGATTCTATATTTTTTGGTTTAATGCTTAGTTGAAGTCTATTCCTCTTATTTTTTATCTAAAATTGATAACCATTGGCTCGAGCATATTTAGCTTGTAAAGATTCAAATGTCAAAAAGTATATTAATGTGAAGCAACAACTCCAAATCATGGATTTCTTAGAGTGACTTGTTTGAAGGAGAGGAGCTCAAACAAATTATGGATGAGCTTCAAAGGATGCTTCAATATTTCAATTTGTCTACTTTTACATGGAAGGATGAATTGGTATAGAAACTATCAAAAGATGGTAGATACTTATTCAAGTGGGGATATAAGAGGTTAGAGCAATCATAATTTCTTACTTGCAAATTAAGAATTTTTGGTCACTGAAGACCCTCCTTAAGGCCTCAACATTCCTTTGGTTAACAATCCAAAGTAAGATTCTTATAGGTGATTGTCTACAAAGAAAATGATATCAAGGACCTTTTTAGGTATGCATTCTGTAAGAAGGATTTAGAAACATTAGATTGTTCACTCGTCAATGTCCCTTTGCTTGTACCATTTGGGGTCTCTTTTATAAAAATATGAGAGTATATTGGGTATCTCCATCATCATTAAAAGAGTTTATGAAATATTGGATTTTTTTGTGTGTGGAAAACACCCCTTTTAGGGTACCACTTTTGGGTAAGACCCAAGGAGGCAAGGGTATCTATTCCGCCAAATGTCACCTAGGAATTGCACCTAGACTGCCCCCTTCAGCATACTAAAAAGCACGCCTAAAAACACAAACAAACAAAAAATAAAAATAAACCACAAACATCGATAAACAAAAAAAAAAAACCACAGGAGAAAAACGAACGAGAGAAATTCAAAAACAAAATACATAAGAGAAAATAAGCAGACGAGACAAAAAAACCACAAGAGAAAATAAACAAACAAGACAAAAAAAAACACCATAGGAGAAAATAAACAGACAAGACCAAAAAAAATAAAAAACCCAAGGCTAATGCAATAAGCAGTAATCGTAAGGCTTTCTCCATCCTACTTTCACCATGACCAATGCTACCAACACCCTCCTTATCTTCATTGATCAAAGAAATAATTCAATGCTTGATGCCCTCAAGAGCATTTATGTCATCAAACCAGTTGATCCAGGTGGTCTCTCTCAAACCTCCATCCACTCCCCAATTAGCAACAACATCAACAACCTTGTTAGCAGATCTTCACACATGACAATATTCTAATGACTGAAATGAGTGATATAATTCTTTAATAGTCTAAATAATATCCGCTAACATTTAATTAGAGGGAGAGGAGGACCATTTTTGGTCTTTTAATTAGTTGATGATCATTTGGGGATCCCGTTCAACACAAATATTCTACCAATTTTGTTTAAGGGCCCACAAAAGTCCTTCCAAGAGGGCCTGAGCCTCAGTATGGTTATTAGTGGTATCTTCAAGGCTGAACAAAAAATAGTCTCTCATATTCCCCTGGTCATCACGAAAAATGCCACCCCCACCAAATTTTCTAGGGTTCTCCCTAGACGCACCATCAAAGTTGAATTTGAAAAATGCTAAATTCTATTCCAATCCCCATTGAAGTTAGCCTCCATAAGGAAATTATAAGCTTTCTTAGTAGTAAAGTTTCCATCTCCACTACTCGCCCAACACAACACGTCTGGGACCTTATAGAAGGAAAGCTTCCTTCCAGATATGAGGTTAAATTTATCAACATCCTTGATTTGACTAGGCCAAGATCGAGGATCTTTCCAAACACGCAACGTGACCCTATCGATCTCTTGGGGAATGGGATGGTCCTAAATATAGTCCTTAACTCGTCTCCAACCCTCCTCTTAAAAGGTCTCCTTAAAACCAGACAAGGAGTTATCTTCTCTTAAAGGAACATACTAGTTCCACACATCCTTCCAAAAGAGAGCTTGGTTGCCATCTTTGATCTTCCAGAAGGCAGCAAAACAGACCCATGCACTATGGGACGTCAAGCTTGACCAAAGAGAAGATCCCGAAGGAAATTTTTTGAGCCTGATAACCTCTTTCCATTCCACCTCAAGGATATATTCTTGTCTAAGAATTCTGGCCCAAAAAAGGTTCTCTCCATTGCAAATTCTCCAAAACAGTTTCCCATTAAGGGCTTTGTTGAAGATTCGAAGATCTTTGATACCAAGGCCCCCCTCTTGAAGAGGTTTACATATTTATTTCCAAGCAATAAGAGGCCATTTCCTTTCAAGAGAGGGACCACCCCAAAAAATGTCCTTTTGAAATTTTTTGAGCTAGTTTTTGATGTCCCAAATATTTTCCAGCATTGTATATATTTTACTTTTCATGTTTTAGAGTATTTTAGGGTGTTCTTTAGCAATAATTGCTAAGTATGATGTAAATACTTGTCTTAGTATTGTTATTTTGGTGTTTAGTTATGTTTTGGGATAAATACCAAGTGCATTTATTGCCTTGGCAAGTGTATATCCAAAAATTACAACTCCCAAGACTGTTTTGAGGATAAGGTGTGATGTGTGGATAAGACCAAGCATTATTTAATGCTATTTGGCAGTTGTACGTCAAAGTCTTTGATCCTAATCATATTTTGTGAGTTCTAAGACTAATTTGAAGATAAGGATGAGGTTCATATTGTGTGAGTTCCAAGACTAATTTGAAGATAAGGATGAGGTTTGGACTATTAAAGTAAGTTAAAGGCATTCTAAAAGGGCATGGCTGGACTTAGAAGAGATCCCAAGCCAACATTAGGCGTTGTGAGGCCATTTGGGACCATTTCAGCTAGAAGTTGGGTGGTTTGAGTGCCTATTTTGGCATTAAATACATTACACTCGAATTTCATTGTTTCCAAGATGAAATCCCCACCATTCATTATTTCATATTGGATCTAAGGGTCACGATTTAATCATCCATTGAGAAGGGAAGCCTATATAAGGATGAGACATCTCATTTGTGAAACAGACTTGATTATTATTCTCATTTTGATATTTATGGACAATTTGCTGTGGCTAGCAATTTGTATTTTGGCTCTTGAAGAGTGGACAAGCTTCAGGAGAAGGAACCCTAAGAGCACTCCAACCTCTTAGAGGCTTTGTGATTTCAATTCCATTGAAACCCCAAAGCTCACATATTCCTTAGGGCAAAGTCACACAGGCTTTGCATTGGTGCTTCATTGAACAAATCAATTGGAGAAACTAGATCTGCAATTCCTCACCCCAAGGTGAGAGGTTCTGCCCTAGAGGGGCCATTTCAGAGGTTTGAAGACTACATTAGGCTTTGGAGAGTTGTTTTTGCATTAGTATCAGAACTTGACAATTCAAGCCAAGACCCTTGGTTCATTGAACCAGATCTGGTGTGTTTCCTGTTTAATTTTTTGAATTGCAGTCCATTACTCATTTTGGAGTAATTAGATCTGCTATGCATGTTTGGCTACAAATAAACATCAGTTTTGTTGAGTTTTCTGTGCGTGATCAGAACTGTGTGATTGTTGTAATTTTATGTAAAACTACAATTTTTTGTGTTATTTTTGGCTGAAATATTACATGGTTTAAAACCTTTGCAGGCGCTAATAAAGCAGAGAAGAAGTAGATCGAGAGCGCTTGAAGAACGAACTTGAGAAGGGTTAATCTACCTGTCGAGGAAAGCCATTTGAAAGTCCATCCCTGCAACCTCTTTCTAAAATTGGAAAGAATTTCATTCCAATCCAGTCTTTTCGGATTAGAGTCAGATAAAGGAAATCCCAGGTACTTAAACGAAAGAGAGGACTTCTCATAGTTGAGATACCTGGAAATATTCTCTTGGACACGAATAGAGGTATTGAAGAAAAACACTTTTGACTTCTGCACATTGATGGCTCCTCCAAAGGCATATAGATAACCCTCCAAAATTTCCATAAATCTACAAGCCTCCCTAAGAGTGGCTTCCCTCATAAGCAAAGTATCATCCACGAACTGGAGGTGGGAAATCTACTGCTCATCCCTTGCCACAAAAACACCCTTCAAGAGACCAAGGCTCTTATCTTTTTGGATCAGTCTCCTAAGACCTTATGCCAAAATAATAAAGAGGTAGGGAGAGAGAGGATCTCACTGTCTTAGGCCTCTAGATGGAGCAAAGAAACCTGTAGGAGAACCATTAACCAAAACTACCACTGTGATTGAGGAGATACAAGCTTTCACCCACTCAATCCAATCATGACAGAAACCAAAGCTTTCCAAAATATTTAAAAGGAAGGTTTGATTAACCCGATCATAAGCTTTAGCCATGTCTAGCTTAATAAGAACCCCCCTATATTTGTTGTGCTTCATGGAGTGGACAATTTCTTAAGCAATGAGGATGTTATCCAAGATTTGTCTGCTTTGCACAGATCCACCCTACTCCTGAGAAATGATAGATTCGAGGATCTTCTTGAGTCTATTAGCCATCACTTTAGAAATAATTTTGTAAGTAGTATTACACAAGGATATGGGTCTAAAGTTCTCCATACGAGTAGCATGATGGGTCTTAGGGATAAGAGTTAGGAAGGTGGAGTTAAGGGTTCTCAACATTTGCTTAGAGTGACAAGCCTCCTCCACCACCTAATGGATGTCATTCTTAACGATGTCCCAATAGTGCTGGTAGAAATCAATTGGAAAGCCATCAAGCCCAGGAGATTTTCCTTTCTTAGAGTGATAAGCCTCCTCCACCACCTGATGGATGTCATTCTTAACGATGTCCCAATAGTGCTGGTAGAAATCAATTGGAAAGCCATCAGGCCCAGGAGATTTCCCTTTCTTAAAGCTAAAAACAACATCTTCCACTTCTTCCAAACTAACAATCTTAGTAAGAATTTATTTTTGCTCACGGGAAACCTTTAGGGGAATGTCAAACAAGACTCTTTCTCTTGCTTGAACTCTATCATTCAAAGGTTCAGTTAGGAGGCTTTTGAAATAGTTCCCTGCCAACAGGCCAATCTTTTGAGGATCCTCAGTAATATCTCCCTCAAAGTTAGTCAATCTAGAAATTCTATTCAAATTCCTATGATGGATAGTGGTTCTATGGAAGAAGGTAGCGTTCCATATCTCCTTCCTTCAACCACTTAATCCTTGACTTTTGTTTCCAAAACAATTCTTCTTTCACCTCTTGTTCATCCACTCGTCTACTGAGATTCTTCTCATGGCTAAGAAGGGCCTTTATAAGCCCTTGGGACTCCACCTGGCGTTAAAGAAGAATGACATCCTTGTCTAGGGCTTCCCTTTGTTTGAAGATATCCCCAGAGACTTGCTTGTTTTAGATACTAATTTTCATCTTGATAAAACTTATTCTTTTAGCTAGCAGATACATGTGAGTTCCCCACTTTGGCTTCCCTTCCCTCCACCATAACCTAACTTTCTCTTCTAGGTCAGGGTGAAGAAGCCACATGCTCTCAAATTTAAAGGGAGACTATCTAGGGCGAGTAGAAATATGCATACTAATGGAAATGGTCCAATGGTCTAAGAGAGAGCCTGGTAAGATAAAGGACTCAATGACAAAGGATGCCTCAAGGCAACTCTCCGTAACAAGGAATCTATCCAATCTCTCAACCACAAAGGCCTTTCCAACTCTTCTATTATTCCAGGTGAATTATCCCTCTTTTGGGATCACATCAGTTGAGGCTGGAAATGAAAGAGTCAAAGTCTTTTTTGCTTTTGTCTAGTTTCCTAACTTCCCCCTTCTTCTCAATGAGGTTACGAATAGCATTGAAATCCCCTCCAATGATCAATTTATCATTTCTAGACTGATCATGAGAAGAGATAATGTTATTACAACATTCAACTTTACTTCGGGCAACAGAAGGACCATAAATGTTTGTGGCCCAAACTTGGAGAGAGGATGAAACTAATCTAAACTTAATAGAGATCCACCACTTGCCTACAAGGGAATCCATCAACATGCATTTTCTAGGGTTCCACAGAATAGCCAAACCCCTTGCCCGACTCTTAGCTACAATTGCTAAACCTTCCGCACCCTTCCAAATTTGATTAATTTTGAGAGCCATCTCTGCTAGATTCAACTTGGTTTCTTGAAGAAAAATAATGTCAAGGCTCTCTAGTCCAATCCTTCTCTTAAGGATTCTACACTTATTGAGTGTAGCCCACGGATATTCCTATTGGAGTTTGATCACGTATCTTTCATATTTGGTTTGTTTCCTAGATTAGTGTGGTTGTTGGCCAAACTTGTTTTTAGCATGATTTGCTAAGTTAGTGGTATTGTTAAGATTTCAGTTACTTGTATTTGTTTTTTGCCTTGTTGGGAGATTCTTCTGTTTCATTCCCAAGGCTGTATATTGTAATATGTTCTCATGAATAATCAGATCAGAGTATATCTGTCTCACATCTAGTATTAGAGCTAAGTCCACACGTTCTGTCTGGCTAATGAAACAGAGTTGTTAAACACATGGCGTGATTCCTTGGATTTATATGCACATATTAGCCAGAATCGTATTTGGAATATTGATTGTCGTAGAGGAACTGGCATTGAATAATCGAATTTCAATACGCGATTCTTGAAATTTGTATTCTTTGTTTGCTATCGTTTTTGGCTACGGAGTTGGCAAAATCTCTGTCAAAACTGCTAAATCATTGTTTGGCCTACGTTTCTGATCTTTATAGCTTTTGATTTCTTCAAAATCCCGTGCGCGTTTGGCGTCAATTATCATTTATATATTTTGATGAATGTTTCCGAGGCTGGATTGCTGATGAGTTAAGCTTGATGTTAAGGACTACCAAAAATTGTTGGACTATTTTTTTTTCTCTGTGTATATTCCAGAGAGCTATTTTTTTTAGAGGCTTATTCCCGAAGATTGGCTCATTGGTTTGAGCCAAAATTTTAACCAAAGCTTGGAGGAACTATAAGCATTCAAGAGAAGAGGCCATTTTATCCTGCTGCAGCTATGCAAAAAGGAAGGAGCTGATTTGTAAAAAATGGCAAATGGTAATATTAATGTCCCAATTCCAGAATTTAAAGGAGACAACTATGACTACTGGTCCATCAAGATGAAGCACTTGCTCATTAGCAAAGGTGCTTGGGAAATTGTGGAGGATGGCTATGTAGAGCCAACTGATTGGAGTATTGTTGCAAATAAGCAAACAATGAGGGAGGCACAAAAGAAGAACAACCTTGCCATATTCTACTTGCAAACAGCCTTGGATGAAAGCATATTTCCAAGAATTGCAAGTTGTGCATCAACCAAAGATGCATGGAAAGCTCTAAAAGAGAGCTATGAAGGCAACACTCAGGTCAAACAAGTAAGAGTGCAAACTCTACAAATGGAGTTTGAAAATCTTAGGATGAAGGAAAATGAAAAGGTTGGAGACTATTGCATGAGAGCCAAAGCATGTGTTGACAAAATGAAGACTCTTGGTGAAGAAGTAAATAATGAAGTCATTGTAAAGAAAGTGTTGAGGACACTTTTACCCAAATGGAACCAAGTATCCATTGTAATTGAGGAGAGTAAGTGTTGGCAATTTGAGTTATTTTATGTTGTCATTGATGTCACATGGATCATTGATGTCACATGGATCACATTTGAGTTTTGGTGGCAAAAGCACTTCATAAAATATCATTTATAATATTTTGGAGAGCATGGATATATACATGGTTTTTGTGAAAACAAAGGTAGGCAAAATAAAATGTTTTATTTAAAACCATGGATGGGATTTGAAATGGGTTTTTCTTTAAACCCAGGTTGGCTTTTTGTTTCATCGAAAAAGGTGCATCGGTGATGGAGATATTTAATTTTAAATATTTAGTTTAAATTTTAAATTATTTAAAATTTAAATTTAAATTTTAAAATTAAAAATAAAATTATAGCGTCGATGTCTAAATAAAGGAGGAAAGTCATATATATATATGCCACCAAAAGTTTCGATAAATTCTTGTCCTCGATTTTCGAATGCATTCGAATTGATAACGTAATGCAAAAAGGGCTTGTGTAAAGAGGCGTGTGAAGGGTTTACGAAATTCGGGTCCGTTGAAGAATCGTTCGCGGAGGATAACCAAACGCATAGACACCTTTGGCCTAGTGGTTTGTGCGTTGTGTAAGAAGCAGGGGGTTCTGCAATCGAGTCTCGTCGGGGATGCTTGTTGTGTTGAAACGCTCAAAGCGTTTTTGAGTTTTCGAAGGGCGCAAAATACTGAGGTATTTGTTCTGGTTCGTGCCCCTTTGAACACGTGAGAGCGTGTGGCCCAATGACGGCTTGGCAACGGTTAAAGCACTGAGCGAGGAGGCATCAAGGGATCGAATCCCGTCAGGGACAGAGGCAAGTTAATATTTTTTAATATTTTATTTTTCTAAAGTTGCCCTAGGAGAAATAAGGGTTATGATGCATCGGTGATGGAGATATTTAATTTTAAACACGTGAGAGCGTGTGGCCCAACGACGGCTTGGCAACGGTTAAAGCGCTGAGCGAGGAGGCATCAAGGGATCGAATCCCGTCAGGGACAGAGGCAAGTTAATATTTTTTAATATTTTATTTTTCTAAAGTTGCCCTAGGAGAAATAAGGGTTATGATGCATCGGTGATGCAATCGAGTCTCGTCGGGGATGCTTGTTGTGTTGAAACGCTCAAAGCGTTTTTGAGTTTTTGAAGGGCGCAAAATATTGAGGTATTTGTTTTGGTTCGTGCCCCTTTGAACACGTGAGAGCGTGTGGCCCAACGACGGCTTGGCAACGGTTAAAGCACTGAGGGAGGAGGCATCAAGGGATCGAATCCCGTCAGGGACAGAGGCAAGTTAATATTTTTTAATATTTTATTTTTCTAAAGTTGCCCTAGGAGAAATAAGGGTTATGATGCATCTTAAGAAAAAGAGAAATTTCTGGTGATTTTAGTTTTGGAAGTATATCATATTATATATCGTTGGAAAGCTTATTTCGAGGGCTATTTTATTAACTTGCTTAGAGGGAGAAATAAGGTGTGCGTAAAGAGATATTTCTGATTTTGTAAATAGGTTCAGAAGTGAAGGTTGCTTTGTTCTTTTTCAAAGAGGATTAATTCTTTCATGAGGGGACATGATGTATTTTATTGAGTAGGAGTAATAAGGTATTATTTGGATATTATTGTTGTGTTATTAATCACGATCCCTAACCCTTATTGAAAATTGAAAAAGAAAGTTTGTTGAGTGTGGCAGATTTAGTGGACAACTAAAAAGACATCAAAAAGGTATGAGCAATATTCTCCATTGACTTTGTTTATGGTGGCTGATTTCTGAAATATCATTGGAGAGAAAAGGATTGATTGTGGTTTCATTTTCGAAAATGGTTGGTGGAATGCTTCAAGGTTTTCTGGTTTGAGAGTTGTGTTTAAACCTTGTTTTATAAGCATTGTTGTTGAAGCCATTAGTTGTGCAAAAAACCTGAGATAAGGTTTGAGAAGAACATGAGTATCATTGTTATGTGAAGAATGTTTTATAAGCATTGTTGTTGAAGCCCATTGATTGTACAAAGAACTTGAACTTGAGTTAGAGGAGAACATGAGTATCATTGTTATGTGAGATTTGTGGTTAAGCATTGTTGGAAACATTTTGAGTTGGTTGATACATGCTTGGACTAGGGTTTGTGAGAAAGAGTTGTTCCTTGTGGTGATTGGTTGAGTAGAGTTGTTTGAGCCTAGTCAAGTGATTGTGTGAAGTGGTTGTTCAAGTTCCATGAAACAAACTATTCCATATTCTGATTTGAGTTGAGATCATTGTGGATCATTGTTGTCATCCATTGTAGAGTGCATTGCCATTCATTGTTGAGTTCATCATTGAGCCTTGCCTTCATAGATATGTGGATGAGATTTGAGTGCTACTTGAGCATGATTGATTGAGCCTTTGAGAAGGCCTTTGGGATAGATTTCTGGACAAATTTGTGGCAACTTTTGTGCATGATTTATTGAGCCTTTGAGAAGGCTTTTGGGATAGATTTTTGGACAGATTTGTGGCAGCTTTTGTGCATGATTGATTGAGCCTTTGAGAAGGCTTTTGGATAGATTTGTGGACATATTTTGAGCAAGTTCTTGGTGAGCTTGTTGAGCAGATTTGAGCAAGTTCTTGGTGAGCTTGCTAGAGCAGATTTTGAGCAAGTTCTTGGTGAGCTTGCTAGAGTAGATTTTGAGTAAGTTCTTAGTGAGATTACTGAGCATATTTGAGCAAGTTCTTGGTGAGCTTGCTTTGCTAGAGCAAAATTTTGAGCAAGTTCTTGGTGAGCTTGCTAGAGCAGATTTTGAGCAAGTTCTTGGTGAGCTTGCTAGAGCAGATTTTGAGTAAGTTCTTGGTGAGATTGCTAAAGCAGATCAATGGATTGTGTACCTGAGCAGATCAGGATTGTCTTGCTGAGCAGATCAGTGGATTGCCTACCTGAGCATATCAGGATTGCCTATTTGAGCAGATCAGTGGATTGCCTAGCTGAGCAGATCAGTGAATTGCCTTGTTGAGCATATCAGTGGATTGACCACCTGATCAGATCAGGATTGTCTACCTGAGCAGATCAGTGGATTGCCTAGCTAAGCAGATCAGGATTGCCTAGCTAAGCAGATCAGTGGATTGCCTAGCTGAGCAGATCAGTGAATTGTCTTGTCGAGCAGATCAGTGGATTGCCTACCTGAGCAGATCAAGATTGCATACCTGAGCAGATCAGTGGATTGCCTACTTAAGCAGATCAGTGGATTGCCTAGCTGACCAGATCAGTGGATAGCCTAGCTTTGAGCAGATCAAAGTAATCATTTGTATTGGGATACAGATCCTTATTTATTTGTGAAACATTATAAGGAGATTATCTTGTGGAGTATCCCATATTGGGGGAACCACGTTAAATCTTGTGTCTCAAATGTGTGTGGTGGTTTGTGCTCTTGCTTACTATTGCTATCTATGTCATTAATGCACATTGCTATATTTGGATATTGCAATTAAGGACACTAATTGATATTGGTTTAGAAAGAAAGTAAAAAGTGGGCGCTATACTGTTCACCCCCCTCTCAGTATAAGTTTGTGTTCTTCAGTAAGGACTTAACTACTCTCACATATGATCAGCTCATAGGTTCCTTAATGTCCCATAAGGAGAGATTTTCTTCAATTCCAAATGTTGGGGGAATGGAAGAAAAAACATTTTCATCCAAGGAAGGTGAATCAAGTTCAAGAGGTAGAGGCCAAGGAAGAGGCCAATGGAGAGGAAGAGGCAAAACTCCTTCAAGAGGAAGAGGTAGATTTTCTCCAAGAGGAGGAAGAGGTGGCTTCCAAGAAAGAGGAAGAGGTGGCCATCAAGGAAGAGGTAACAAGCAATGTTACTATTGTAACAGGTAGCACTTTGAGAACAATTGTAGATTGAAAGCTTCACATGAAGGAAGGAGTAATAATGAACACTATGGAGAGGAGGATGACTCCTCAATTTTGTTTTTGTCATATGGCAAATCTGATCAAAATATGGATGAGACATGGCTTCTTGATACTGGTTGTTCCAACCACATGACAGGCAAGGGGGAGTTGTTCTCCATAATGGACACTTCCTACAAGTCCAAGATCAAGCTTGGAGATGATAAAACATTGCAAGTTGAAGGCAAAGGAGCTATGGAGGTGCACACAAATCAAGGTACAAAGAAGGTAAATGATATCTATTACACTCCAAATATAAAACATAATTTGTTGAGTGTTGGTCAAATCATGGAAAAGAATTTTAAGCTTGTTTTTGAAGATAACAAGTGTGTTATCTATGATAAGAATCATGGGCATAGGCTGGTCACCACCATTCCCATGACAAATAATAGATTGTTTCCTCTTAAATTTGGGGAAGAAAAGAATGATTTTGCATGTGCAACCATTGATAGCAAAAGTTGGCTATGGCACTTAAGATTTGGCCATGTAAATTTTCCTAGTTTGAGGAAAATGATTTCTCAAGAGATGGTATATGGGCTACCTAAAATTGATGATAAAAAAGGTGTGTGTGAAGGATGTGCTTTGAGCAAGCACTCAAGGACGAATTTTCCAAAAGGCAAAGCATGGAGAGCCACTTATACCCTTCAATTGGTGCACTCTGATATTTGTGGGCCAATGCAGACTCAAAGTATTGGTAAGAATTCATACTTTCTCACCTTCATAGATGATTTTTCAAGAATGTGTTGGGTTTATTTTTTGAAGACAAAGGATGAGGCATTTGGTTGTTTTAAAGATTTCAAAAATCATGTTGAAAATCAAAGTGGGCACTATGTAAAATGTTTAAGGATTGATAGGGGAGGAGAATTTTCTTCAAATGAATTTCTTCAATTTTGTAAAGATTGTGGTGTTAAAAGGCAACTCATTGCTGCCTATACTCCACAAAAAAATGGTGTGGCTGAGCGTAAGAATAGAACATTTGTAAATATGGCAAGGAGCATGCTACAAACAAAGAAATTAAGCAATATGTATTGGGTTGATGCAGTTAGGACAACCATTTATAATAGCTTAGATGACGTCACTCCATATGAAGCATGGTATGCAAAGAAACCAAATGTAAATCATTTCAAAGTTTTTGGTTGTTTGGCTTATGCACATGTACCTGATGAGCAAAGGAAGAAACTTGATCCAAAAAGTCAAGCATGTGTTTTTATTGGGTATTGTGAGAATACCAAAGCCTATAGGCTTTATAATCCAAAAACTCACAAGGTTGTGGTGTCAAGAGATGTGATTTTTGATGAAGGGGGAGTTTATGGTCATCAAAAAGGCCATATTGAGAAGTCAAAATCTGTTTTGAATGGTGGTATTATTGATGATGATGAGAAACCCACTAATGTCTTAGTTCCAAGTGCTACTAATCCACCAAGCAACCCCTCATCTAACTCTCCACCAAGCAGCCCCTCATCTAACTCTCCACCAAGCAGCCCCTCATCTAGTTCTTCAGTTTCAAGTGCATGTCCAAGTCCACCAAGGAAGGTAAGAAGTTTAAGTGACATTTATCGAAGGAGTACTATTCAAACAAATGAATATTTCACACTATTGAGTGAAGATTCTCCAAGTAATGTGTTGAAGACAAAGAAAAGTAAAAAGCTCCAACAAAACCATCCATCTTCTCAAATGTTAGATACAAATTTTCAAAGAAGAGTTACAAGAAGTCAAGCACAAGAGGTAGATCAAGTTGTGAAAAGACTTGAAAACTTGCATATGTATGGTGATGAAGATGAAGGTGAACCAAAAGGTGATGTTGTCAATTATGCTTTGATGTCTAGTGTTGAATTAGAACCATCTAATTATGAACAAGCATGTACTAATGATGTGTGGATGAAAGCAATGCAAGATGAAATGAACTCCATCAAGAAGAATGATACTTGGGAGCTAGTTGAGCTTCCAAAAGGCAAGAAGGTTGTGGGCTCTAAATGGTTCTACAAAAAAAAGTTTAATAGTGATGGAAGTATTGAGAGGCACAAAGCAAGGCTTGTGGCAAAGGGGTTCACACAAAGGTATGACATTAATTATGAGGAGACTTTTGCTCCAGTTGCAAGACAAGAAACAGTGAGGATGGTTCTTTCTATTGCTGCTCATAAATGCTGGAATGTACATCACTTGGATGTAAAAAGTGCTTTTTTGAATGGATTCTTGGATGAGGTGGTTTATGTGCAACAACCTCAAGGATTTGCAGTTCAAGGTAAGGATAATATTGTGTACAAGTTGAAGAAGGCCTTGTATGGTCTTAAGCAAGCTCCAAGAGCTTGGTATTCAAGAATTGATGGGTACTTTCGTCAATATGGTTTTGTGAGAAGCAAGAGTGAGCCAACCTTATACTACAAGAAAGAAGGTAATGACATTCTCCTTGTTTGTTTATATGTGGATGACTTAATTTACCTAGGTAGTAATCCTAAGTTGAATGATGATTTCAAGAATGCCATGATGCATGAATTTGAGATGAAAGATCTAGGTTTGATGCACTATTTTCTTGGTATGGAGGTGTATCAAAGTGATAGTGAAGTTTTCATTTGTCAAAACAAATATGCCGATGATATGTTAAAAAAATTTGCGATGGAAAATTGTAAACTTGTTGCAACACCAATAGCTCATGGCGAGTTGTTTAGGAAGGATGTAGATGACTTAATTTACCTAGGTAGTAATCCTAAGTTGAATGATGATTTCAAGAATACCATGATGCATGAATTTGAGATGAAAGATCTAAGCTTGATGCACTATTTTCTTGGTATAGAGGTGTATCAAAGTGATAGTGAAATTTTCATTTGTCAAAACAAATATGCCAATGACATGTTAAAAAAATTTGGGATGGAAAATTTGTAAACTTGTTGCAACACCAATAGCTCATGGCGAGTTGTTGAGTAAGGATGATGGAACTAAAAAAATTGATGTGACCACATATAGAAGTATGGTTGGGAGTTTGATGTTTCTCAGCAACAATAGACTAGACATTGCATGTGTTGTCTCATTTGTATCAAGGTATATGAGTGACCCTTCTGAATTACACATGAAAGCAATGAAAAGAATACTGAGATATGTAAAAGGTACAATGGATTTTGGCATCCATTATTGTAAAAATAAAGATGTAAAATTGTTTGGCTTTAGTGATTCGGATTGGGGAACTAATATAGATGATAGGAAGTCAACATCAGGTAATTGTTTCAGCCTTGGGTTTGGTTTAATCACATGGAGTTCACAGAAACAAACTACAGTTGCACTTTCATCTACATAAGCATAATACATTGCAATCACAAGTGCTAGGGCTCAAGCATTGTGGTTGAAGAAAGTCCTTGAAGAAATTGGAGAAAAACAATGTGGTCCTACTACCTTGTATTGTGACAACATGAGTGCTATTCATCTAGCATATAATCCAGTCCATCATAGTAGGTCAAAGCATTTTGACATGAAATATCACTTCATTCGAGACATGGTCAAGAAGAAGGTGATTGAGTTGCACCATTTCAACACTGAAGACAATATTGCAGATTTGTTCACCAAGGGAGTTGTCAAAGCTCAGTTTTTGAAGCTGAGGAACTTCCTGGTCAGTCCCCTCAACTTCAAGGGGGAGCATGTTGGAGTTTGATCACGTATCTTTCATATTTGGTTTGTTTCCTAGATTAGTGTGGTTGTTGGCCAAACTTGTTTTTAGCATGATTTGCTAAGTTAGTGGTATTGTTAAGATTTCAGTTACTTGTATTTGTTTTTTGCCTTGTTGGGAGATTCTTCTGTTTCATTCCCAAGGCTATATATTGTAATATGTTCTCATGAATAATCAGATCAAAGTATTTGTCCCACAATTCCAAGAGAGGATCTTCATTGTAAACCACTTGTGAGGGGTTTCCTTACCAAAAACCCTGTAGTCAAGGGTACCACCAGTCCAGAATCCATGAGGGTCTTCCCTATGTCTTCCAAGAGCTTGATGAAAGGTTTCCTTCCTTTATGAGCTAGTAAGAGTGTTACTTTTGTTATGAGAGGTAGGCTTTAGTCCCATACGACAAGTCTTAGGGGAAAAGTTCCCTAAGTCTTTTAATTTTTTTCTCCTCTTCACTTTTCCTTTACCTCTTCTTTATTTCCTTCAAGATTCAAGGACTTCGAGAGGCTATAGTTGAAAGGGATAGAAGAAAGATCATTAACATTAAGAGTTAAGGAGGGATTTGTGGAAGAGGATAGTACAAATTCAGGACTAGGTCTCTGTTGCAGGATGGTTTGACCACTCTCCTCCCTCTCTAGTTGGCAAGGCCCCTTCAAGGGAGGGTCCTAAGGTATTTCCTCCAAAATCTTCTTGTGTTGAATACGCTCACTAACATCTATGGGGGTATCTTCAAGGCTCAAAATTTGTTGGGGATTCCTCTGGATTAAATCCCCTTCATCTGGGTTTTCCAGACCTTTCATAGATTGCTCAACGAGAATTTCCACTGCATTTTTCCTCTTACTTCCTTCCATGTTAGTTTGTTCATGTTCCTCTATGGGGTTATCCACAGTTTTCTCCATATCTCGGTTTGTCTCTTGCAAAACCACAAATGTATTAGTTTGTATATTGTTTTGTTCCCCTTTCTTCTTCCACTCTTGTTTATCCTTTTTGTTAGACAATTTGGGACGTTGCCACTCTTCCTTCTTACCTATTGTATCCTTCTTCTTTTCTATATCCTCCTCTTCTTGCTTAAGAGCATGGCAGTTTTGAAGGATATGGCCATGAGCATGGAAACATCTGCAACGAAAGGGCACATTCTCATAATCTAGGTCTTGGGTCCATTCATAATCCCCTAAGCTAAGAATAATTACTTCTGGAAGAGGGCACGAAAAATCAACATGGATATAGATACATGCAAAGGTTGTAACGTGAGCTTCTTTAGTTATTTGGGACATTCCTACATATTCTCCTATCGTATTTACAATTTCTTTTTGGGTTTCTTTATTCCAAAATTCCAGAGGGAGAGAATATAGCCAGACCTAGACTTGGGCTTTGGTTGGATTTTCTTTGTTGGGATCAAAGCCTATGGTCCAGTTCCTCATAAAGAGACCTGCTCTTGCCATGAAATAAGGGTCTTGTTCTTGAATCCTCTCTTTATCCTCCATGCAACTAAAAATGGCTATGAGTAAGCCTTTAGGATAAATTTTAAGTTCTACTTCTCCATTTGGATTCCAGACTTTCCTTATCCAATTTAACAGATTCTGCTCCCTTGGCCAAAAACCAGTGAAGCGGTAAATTAATGCTCGTTCAGAAAAATAGAATTTTTTTTGTTTTAAGGAATCAAGTTTGACACAGATGCGTGGTAACTGTAAAGTTTTATCCAAGCATTTGTTGAAGGCTAGGGGTCAGGAAACCTCTTGACATTTTTCCCTTTTTAGAAACTTCATACTTAAAACCTCTCGACGAACTCCCACTTTTGTCTGAAGAACCTTTGTTAAGTACCACATCTTGAAAAGAGATTGATGGCAAGCCTTCCCAAGAGGCTGCCATCGAAAGGAGAGAAACCGCATAAAACAAAATGGAGCAAAAAAATGCTAAATGTATCAAAAGAGAAAGAACACTGCAATATTACGGGTTTGGGACCCTTACCTCACTCGCCCAAGGGAGAAAATTCTACGTAGACAGGGATGCTTGCAAAGGCAAATGGATATAACCAGACTTTCAACAAGCTCGTAATTTGCTTCCTTATGCAATTTTTTTTACTATCGTGCTGATCACACATTATTTCACACTATTCTGAACTATTCACACACTATTCCAAGCCCTGGATGCTTGTAGTCTCACCCAAGCTTCCCGTCTCACTCGCCCAAGGGAGAATGTTCGATTGATTGCTTTTAAGCTAAAACATTTAATGCATTCGATGGAGGATTTATTGTAAAATTATTTGTTGGAATTTACGGGTTGAAAGGAATAATAGAAATTTTAAAAATAAATCTCAAAATCATGCCCAAATTTGAAATCACATTATTGTCATTGTCATAGAATGTTTGTTAGATACGGTTCCCAACATAGGTATTATTGAGTGTGTAAAAAAAGGTGTTAATATATTCATCAATGGATTTGAATATAAATGGAAAGGTAATTTTTGACAGTTAGAGTTTTTTTAACAAGCTCACTCTCACACACACTCTGTCATGGTTTGAACCTGGGTCTCCTAAAAGAGAGCCCAAAGTCAAATCACTATGATGTTCCACAGGAGCATGACATTAGAGTTAATATAAAGGATTTGTTTCAATTTATTGTAAATGGAGATATCTGAAAGTTAGGTTTATCAAAACTAATTTTGATGGTGCTTCTAAAAGAAATCTAAGAAAATTCAATGGACATGGTGTTTTTATTGAAACAATGAAGACAAATTTCATCTCACTCATAATCATATGAAACCACTTCAATTGAAAACTATGTCAATGCTATGATACTTCTTACAAGGATCAACATTTACATTAAAAAATGATTGAAATATATTTCAATTTAAGGGGATTCACAAATTATTACTAATGTTTTTAAAGAAAAATAGATGTGAGATCTGAATAAAAAATAACTTTTTTTTTAATGTTTATCAACTATTGTTAAAAATGATATCTTAAAAATATCAATGTATTTATTGATAAGGAAACTCGATAACAAATAATTTGGCCAACCATTGTGTTGATTTTGTGTTAGCAAAAATTTAATTTTGAAAGGCAACTAGGCAAGTGATATTTTACCTCTTGATAAAAATAATATTAAGAAGTTGATCATCAAAACATAGCAGTTTGAAAAAGATGAATATCTTCGATAAAAAGTTAGATGAAGAATTTCTTTAATAAAAGCCAAGTTAAATATGGTTGAATGAAGATGGAAACAATATACTCGAAAGGGATAGGTCATTTAGTAGCAGCCAAGTGCTTGTTGATAGATTGCTTCGATTCGATTCTCTAGATGGTTGGGATGGTTGGGATTCCATTGACATCATCTTCACCCAACGATTCCCCTATTGAAAAAACACATAATTTTGTTATTTCAATGGAAGTGACCCTTAATAAAAACCACACAACTTATTAAAATTTTGTTATATCTTTACTTTAATTAACCATTAATTATTATCTCAATATTAGCATTAGACATAAATAGTTATTTTTAATTACTTGTTAATTATGTTTTAATATAAACATGAGACGACATAAGGTGAATTTATAAGAATAAACATAACTTTTGTAAAGGAGGGCAAACTAGGACAAAGGTTACAACCAACCACTTAAATTATTAATTTTTTTTGTATTTACACGGTGGAATTGGTAGCCGCCACGAATTTGGGTAGGTTGTCCGAATTTTATGGTCATCACAATATTCTGCGGAGTCTGCTTCAACAGCCCTCACATAGTTCTTGGTGCAGTCCGCCCCTATAATCATTATGCCACAATCATTTTAAACCTTTTACGCCGTTGAAAGTACTAGGAAAGGGATAAGCGTTCAATCTGACGATGCCCGAGATTTAGACCTTGGACCTCCGCCCCCTTTATGAGGTTTGGTCGAACCAATTGATCTACACCTCAAACCTTTTCTCAACAAAATCACCTGAAAGTCACGCCCGACCCTGCACCAGCATTATCAATTAAATTTTGGGTACCCAATATGCGTTTGCGTTTGATAAGGTGGATATTCGAACCAAGGACATCCCTTGGAGGATTTCCCTACCCTCTCCAACTCACTTAAAGACGTGGATCAACCACTTAAATTATTATTATAGACAAAAAAAAAAATACTTTTTTTTGTTAAGTATTACTATTTAAATTGATAACATGGTATTCAAATAGGTGTTACCCATATTACATAATGACCACATAGTAGTATTACGACTTAATTATTATAACAAAATTTAAACTTACCTCCTCCATAAAAAAAAATTGATGTTAACATTTAATTATTATTATATTTCACATTATTATTATTATTCTATTTTAATTAAATTTAAATTATAAAATTAAATTATTAATAATTTTAAAAAATGACATACACTTATATCATTATATTTTTTATTAAGTAAATACTTCTTTATATCATTATATTAAAAAAAACTATCTACTTATCGATATATAAAACGACACGACATAGGCACACATTTATATTGTATAACTATATATATGTATAATTTGAACTCTTTAAATTATTTTATGATTTTTTTTTCAAAAATGATCGTAATGGTAAAATATTGTGTTTTAATACAATTTTAATTTATTTTAAAATAATATTAAAAAAATAATATGTTTAAATTTATTAAGGAATAAATATTATTTATTTAAAAAATAATATGAGTAAAATATTTTAAATAAAATGAAAAATACAAATATAATTATTTTTAAAAGTTATATATAGTTTTAACAAAGGTTTTTTTTTTTTATAAGTTTTCTAAATAGGTTAATTGTAAACCATTAATGATTTAATATAATATGATTATATTGATAAAACATTTTATGACCCAAGTGTTTTAGGTGAGTTGGAGAAGAGAGGGCAATCCTTCAAGGGAGGTCTCATGTTCAAATCTCCATCCTACCAAAAAAGCTGAATTGGGTATCCAAAATCCAATTGATAATGTTGGTGCGGGCAGGGTCGGGTGCGACTTCCGGGTGACTTTGACGGTGTAGAACCCTTATTCGTGGTCTCTCAGACCAAGACGACCCAGTAAGGGGTTTTTCGCTTAAAAAATAAAAATAAAACATTTTATGAATATATCTTTTACACATAAATCTTATACAATATATTATTTTTATAATTTACTATTAATATTTTAATATTATAAAATGAAGAAACTTAAAATTATTGATAAATTATATTGAACATATATAATGTAGTACCCAAAATCAATAATGTTTTTACAATCTTTTAGAATAAAAATAGAGAAGTAAATCTATTGCAAAGATGTGGTTTATAGTTTTTTAAATGTGTTATAAAAAAAATTGTATTTACTTAAAGATAAGAGTTTACAACATGTTTATAATAAATAATAAATAAAAAACATATAATTTTAATAAAACTAATAAAATGTTATTAGTTCACATGGTTACATTCTTTAAAGAAGAAACCTAAATTTAATTTTTACCAAACAATAATACATGAAAAATATACAAGTTGTTTTAATACTACTACCTTACCTATAATCATAATGCAATATAAGTCAAACTTATTTTAATATTATATAAATAATTGAAAAATATTTATAATAAAATGATAACATCTTAAATTCAATTTCAAATCATATTTTATATAAAAAATGTTATCCATTATCTTATACAACTGTCAAATGGCCTTGGTTAAGATAAAGAGTTTATTTTTGCCTTTCACCATGTTTATAATAAATAATAAATAAAAAACATATAATTTTAATAAAACTAATAAAATGTTATTAGTTCACATAGTTACATTCTTTAACCTTCAAAGAGGAAACCTAAATTTAATTTTTACCAAACAATAATACATGAAAAATATACAAGTTGTTGTAATACTACTACCTTACCTATAATCATAATACAATATAAATAAAACCTGTTTTAATTTTATATAAATTTGAAAAATATTTATAATAAAATAATAACATCTTAAATTCAATTTCAAATCATATCTTGTATGAAAAATATTATCCATTATCTTATACAACTGTCATATGGCCTTGGTTACCGTCTTCATGAAAAAGCCAAACAAAAACTTCCTTAGACAAAGGTCGTGGAAAATTCGAAGAAGATGAAAAACAAGTACCGCATAAAGTGACACATTTAACATGTTGCGAAGGTACTTACCTAGTCATGGTTGTACAAACCACATGTACATGAAGATTCTGGTTTTGGTTGCATTTATGGTGTTCAGAGCATTGATGTGCATGGGAGGACCCACTACCACTACTTGATAGACGTCATGTAGGATTTTTATCCATCCGCCATGCGCAATTATTTATTTTTTTTAATATTAAGAAGTGGGGTTTTGTTCATGAATTCTACAACTTTATCAGGGAGACAAACACCTACCTCCTCACACTCATTCATGCTATGATTTGAATCTTGGACCTCGGGAAGAAGAGCCAAAGTCCGAATCATTGCACTGCACTGCAAATGCAATGTAATTGCAATTATTAACATACACGTTGAAATTTAATTTTGATTTTGATTTAAATTGTTAACATACACGTTGAAATTTAATTTTGATTTTCATTTAAATTGTTATGTTATTATTGAAGGAGAATGCAAGTTTGATTTTTTTATTCAATTTTTTTTTTTGAATTTAGATTGTAAATCCTTTTAAAATTTCATGCACAAAATTATCCAATCTTTTAAAAAAGGGGCTTTTACTATTAAAAAATGAATTGTTGAAACTAAAGACCCTGAAACAACCTCTTTCCATGGAAGGGTTGACAGGAGAGAGCAGTCAAAGTTTGCTTTAAAAACACTCATTAATCTGCTTGTGTTCCACGTTTCGTCCTCTTCCCATCGGACCTGTTCTTAATAATTTTTCAATTAGCTTTTACAATATCCATTGTTCCAAAGCTACAGGCGACGGTGAAGTACTTTTCTTTAGTTTTATTATTATTTCTTGGTAAAAACTTTTATAAACTTTAATTAAACAATACATTAAAAAATTAAAATGACAAAACAAAACCCACAAGAAAGAAATAACGATAATTAAATGACCAGGAAATAAACCGTAAATAAATCGTAAAACGAGCCACGAAATAGCTCGAAATAGGCAATTATTAAAATATTCTCTGATAGCACAGATGCATTATGAATCGTTCAAATTTAATTTTCATTTTAATGTTTAAATTGTTGTGTTGTTATTAAATGAGAATTTAAATTTGATTATTTTTTCTTTTAACTATTTTTTTGAACATACTTTTATACTAAATTAAAAATTGTAAATTTTAATTATTAATTAATTTTTTTGAAGATCGTTTAAAAACCCTTATCTTTTATCTATAAAAAAATAAATTTTTGAAACAAAGAACATGAAACAACCCCTTTCCATGGAAGGGTTGACAGGAGGGAGGAGTCAAAGTTTGCTTTAAAAACACTCATAAATCTGCTTGTGTTCCACGTTTCGTCCTCTTCCCATCGGACGTGTTCTTAATAATTTTTCAAGTAGCTTTTATGATATCCATTGTTCCAAAGCAACAGGCCACGGTGAAGTACTTATTTTCTTTAGTTTTATTATTATTTGTTGGTGAACACTTTTTAAAACCTTAACTAAACAGAATTTTAAGGTAAAACAATTTTTTTAAATTTTAATTTTATATTTAACTGCGACTATTAAAAGGATTAAAATGACAAAACAAAACCCACAAGAAAGAAATAACGATAATTAAATGACCGGAAATAAACCGTAAAACGAGCCACGAAATAGCCACGAAATAGGCGGTAAGTGATCCAACCGGTGAGGGGGTGTGGTGGATTTGTTAGGGAAATACCGGCGACATGCCCGATAAAAGGGGAACGGTGGCAGGGGCGAAGCGGACGCTTACTTGGAAATAAAATAGATAAAACAAAGGGGTTTTTTTTTGGAATCGTTTGAGAGGAGAAAAAGTAAAAGACGGACGCTTTGTGTGGAAAAAACAAGGCCCAGCAGTTCAGGTTTGATATTCGTGTCCTTGGTTACTCGAGGACGGGTGTTATTCGTGTACATGATGATCAAGACTATGAACATTCCAGAGCCTTGACAGGGGACTTGAGATTTGAGATGTCAGGTGAATTCAGTAATTTGGTGAGCATACCTGTGAAGAGCATGACGTGGTACAGCGTGCTGAAGTCGGCTCAAGCCTTGCTTGCGCACGGTTTGCTGCTATGTTTCACAATTCTGGTGGTACTGAACCTGGAACGGCACCTCAGGCTTTCTTGGTGGTATGCGTCCCTTATCTCAGCTCCTCTTTATTTGTTTTGCCCCTTCTATTTTGGATAAAAACGGTTTAAGGCGCGAAATGGAACCTAGTTAAAATGCTAATGGAAACGCCGAAATTTGAAACGTTATGTGGTTAAAATACGGGGATCACAGAAGAAGAGGTATTAAAGTGGAGATCACAGAGTAGGTTTAAATTTTCTTTGTCGAGATGTATGTATTACAAGTAGGTCGTGAGGTGCAGTAAGACCCTCGGTAGAGTCAAAGCCGCTCTGTGTTTATTCTGATTAGGCCGGTTTTGCTCTGTTTGATTTTGCCGTGTGAAATTCCGAAATTGGGAAATGAAGTCGATCGAAAAGATCATAGAGCGCAATGAAGTTGATCTTTAGCCTTGTCAGATCTCTGATAAGAAATAGAGCATTGCAATCTTTCTTATTTGTTCCATCTGCAATCTTTACAAGTTCTTCTTTGTTTGTAAACATGCAAAACAATGTGAATTTCTTTGTAAATTTGACAGTTACACCCAAGCATCCAACATTTCTTCCCGTTCTCCAATGATTCATACTGCACAGAGGTTGTATAATGGAATTTTATCTACTAAGTTGCTCCCCTTTCCAAATTACCAGTTTGAGGATGAAATTCTCATGCATATTGCCATGGAAAGATGGTCTTCAGTGAGATTGGCAAAGAGTTTCTTTCTTTTCGTCAAGAAGTTTTCGATTATTCTTTATAGAAATAGTAACATCTGCCCTTTGATAATGTTGTTTTCCCCTGTCTCTTACCACACACTCAGGAGGAATCATCTTACAAAGTTATAGCGGTTTTGTCCTTTCTTGTACTATGAGTAACTTAAATGGTTAGCTGCTACTTTGCCGCCAAATCAATCCTCTGCCTTCATACGATGTAGGCAAACTCGCAAGAAATCTCATATCAATACATCATCAGACACCTATGCCTCACATGTCAATAATTCATCCAAGAAAGATTTGAATCTCTGCACATATACTCCCTATCTCATTAGCAAAGTAGTAGTTTCTATATAACAAGGAGTTTGTTCCAAATTTTCTTCAGATAAAACATTTAACATTCAAACTACCTTACCAAATTTGAAGAATCCACAACATTATGGTAGCCGTTTTCAGAATCCGCATCTCAAGTGATTATATTTGGAGGAGTAGACATGAATGAGATATGAAGCGGCAACATGCTAGTAAAAGTGAACAGAGCTAAAATCATGTTATTACACAAAAACATGAAAATTTGAGTAAATGTCATTGCAGTCATTTTTAAAGTAATACCAAATGTAATGGGTGGTACAACTGGAATCATACTTCTCAGTACATAGCAATAGAAAGCCTCCCTTCCTATGATTCAAATTGAGGTTATCAAAATAAATTGTTAACAACAAACCATAAGGATGTCCTGACAGAACTAGGTAATCTTTCAAAATGCTTTACATAACTCTCAGTCTTATTCTTTCCATTCTACATAGTTTTGGCATTTAAACAAATATCCAACCCTTTATCATTTTCCGGCAGACCGACAGTTTCAGTTGTAGTTGTAAAATACTTGGATGTCTATTTATAGGTAAACAGAGTTTCAAATTGAGGTTATCAAAATAAATTGTTAGCAAGATGTCCTGAACTAGGATGTCCTGACAGAACTAGGTAATCTTTCAAAATGCTTTACATAACTCTCAGTCTTATTCTTTCCATTCTACATAGTTTTGGCATTTAAACAAATATCCAACCCTTTATCATTTTCCGGCAGACCTACAGTTTCAGTTGTAGTTGTAAAATAATTGGATGTCTATTTTTAGGTAAACAGAGTTTGGTGTGTAGTTTTCAAACTTCCCAGAAACAATCTAAAGTTATTATTTATTTCAAATGTGCATAGTGCATATAAGTATCATGGTAACGGTACTTGCATTCACAGAAGAGGTTTTACTCTGTCCTTGACGATCTGACTTGAAAGGCTGTGAAGGCCGTTTAAGACCAACCCTAAAGAACAAACGCAGTGAAAGACTATGAATTTCAATAGTACTTCATCACTTTTACACATTTATGTAGCAATGATTTCTGTTGAGATGAAAATTGACTTTATAACAACTACACGGATTATCCACGGACATTCATGACAGATATTGGAGGAGTTGTGGATGCACATAGGCGCCACACATTTAATATTTCTAGTAATATGCTTACGCAATCATTCGAATTATCCAATAATTCATTTTTAGAATTACTCAAAATCTGGAATATATGGCAAAATTCTATAGTGCAAAGTTAAAACAAAGACGGAAACAATATAATTGTATTACCTGCATATAGTTTTCAAAATAATGATGTGAGTAGGGTCCTGTCCACTTCATAGATACCTTCATGACTTATAAAATTTTGAAATTCATCCACTGGGTACAACCTCTTTAGGAGAGAAAAATTATTAATCATCCTGTCAAGTTTCTGAACACAGTGAATGCAATTTGTTAATATATTAACCAATTACATAAGGGAAGGCAGAAAAATCATTCAATGCTCTTTTTAATGTTTAGACATATTTTTATGTAAAATGTTCTTTCAGTAAGTAAAGGATTCCATTAGCGTTAAGATTTACAGTGTCATTTGAGCAGGTATTGTGCATTACCAATTGCAAGCACTCTTCCTACTCTGAAATTCATTCCTACAGCTCAATTTTGTGAGTTGTATGTCTTCACTTTCAGAGAGAGTGACTTAATTTTCCTAAAGTATATAAGAGTAAGATTGATAAACCCTCCTAGATAACAAACATAAGGTATTCCCACAGGCTCAAACCATGTTTTCATTGGAACTCGTTCTACTTATATCAAATCTTAATTGTATAATCGTATAGTAATAATATATATTTTGTTTTGGTTCTTAAGTTTTCTAGATAGTTATTTATTTATTTGTTTATGAATATAGTTGCAATTTTATATATTTTTATATATTTTTGTATTTAGATAGTGTGAGAAACTCTTACTACCAACGTTTAAGGTTGAGTTTTTTTAAGATTGAGTTTTCTTATTCCAACCATGGTTCTTTCTAAGACGAAGAATTAAACTTATCAATAGGGGATTATAATTAGTTGCATTTATTTATATATATATATATTTATATATATATATATATATATATATATATATATTTTATTTTTAATTTACATGGTGGAATTGGTAGTCACCACGAATCCATGCAGGTTGTTCGGCTTTTATGTCCGTCACAGTATTGTGCGTTGTTTGTCTCAGAAGCCGTCACATAGAACTTCGCACAGTCCGTCCTTATAACCATCATGTCACAATCATTTTAAATCTTTTACGTCGTTGAAAGCACCAGGAAAGGGACAAGCGTTTAGTCCGGCGAGGCTCGAGATTTGAACCTTGGACCTCCGTCCCCTTTACGGGTTTTGGTCGAACCAATTGATCTATACCTCAGACATGTTTATTTTTTCTAAAATAAAATATAGTTGCACTTATATATTAAAAATAATTATTTTATTATTATTATTTTTAAATAAATTATATTTTAAAATTTGTTATATAAACAACCTAATATTGATTTTTATTATTATAGTTTCATATGTGTTTGGATTTTCATTAGAAAGCCCCATATTTGGAAGACCTATGTTCAAACCCTGATACAAAGGAACCAAGTCTTTAAAAAAAAACTCTTGCATTACCATAAAATTTTAATTAGATGACATTAATTTAATCGGTTGGATTCCTCCACATTTAAGGAGAGACTCGTGTTTGGATTTTCATTAAAAAGCCCCATATTTGGAAGACCTATGTTCAAACCCTGATACAAAGGAACCAAGTCTTTAAAAAAAAACTCTTGCATTACCATAAAATTTTAATTAGATGACATTAATTTAATCGGTTGGATTCCTCCACATTTAAGGAGAGACTCAAGTTCGAATTTTGTTAAAAAAAAAAAAAAAACACATGGATAATATCCAAACTTTGTTGTAATATATATATAGAGGAATCCGTAGCTACCTTTCTTGTAATTCCAAATCATGGTGCTACTACTATAACCCTTATCTCGCCCACGACCTGGAGTGAGAGACCCTTAGTGGCTTGGGGTTGGTACCGCCGTCGTCAAGTTGGCGCACACTCAACAGACTTAGGTCAGACTACTATCTTTGTTTCGATTGGGCATGTCCTTGAGGTTTGAACCTAGATCTCCTCTTGTTAAGTGCCCAACGCCTTACCAATCCACCTAGCCTTTGGGGACTGTAATATCACTATATAGTGATGATGTAACATTGGTGGGGCAGTGTAATCTCATATAACTAATTGATTTTTTTATTATAAGTTAAATTTTGTTAAAATAAATGTTAGCCTTACCAATCCACCTAGCCCTTGGAGACTGTGAAATGAAATGAAAGATTTTAATTAAGTCTGCGAGACCCAAATATGGTCTATGGGACCTCAAATATGGAAGTACAACTACTCAAATCATATCATATGATCTTTAATATCTTTGAGAAGGTTGTTCCTTCTCTTGCTTATTTGGGTTAGTAATTCCCCAACTTTTTTTTATTTTACTTTCTTCAAATAACTTTGCTATAGACCCATTTCCAAGTGTTTCTTTGTATTTGCCAAGGATATATGAAAAAATTGGGTATTTATAGATGAAGTGTTCCTCTGTCTTTACTGCCCCTGTGCTGCATAGAGTACATATCCTTTCTTCCCATTGTTCTTTGGGCGTCGTCCATCTCCCTGTTTCACATCTAAGCCTATGAGAGCTAGTCCTTATATGAGCAATGAGGATTTTTTCCTTCCACTTGATTTCAGCATCTATATACGCTTTTTCCTTGTGGTCATACGTTGGGTTAAACTTTGCAATAGAATATTGTATTTTCCTGCTTGCATTTTTTCCACATTCCACTTCTAAACTTTTCATTCACATAATTTTTTATGTCTTTGTTGACATTTGGGCATTCATTTATGTTGATTTCCCAACGTTTCATCCATTTCTGATTTTGCTTCATCCATGTATTCTTCCGCTTATGCAACTCTTCGTCCCTAGTTGCCCTAGGCCATTTGTCGTTTTTCATGTTTTCTGTTTTTTCAAGTAACATAACAACTTGGTCATAGCAATTGCTTTTAAAGGGAACATTCTAGTTTCAACTAGAATAATTTCATAAGGGGTTGTGGCCTTAATTTTGAGAAAATTTATGATTAGATATTTTTGAATCCTTTTTATTTGCCTCCATTTTGCATTTGTTGTGCCACTAGCCCACACCTCGCAACCATACAACAAAACCGGTGTAACAAGTAGGCCAAATAAGACCTTGGTGGTCTTCCAGTCCCACAACTCGACATTCCTACACCTGTTTTGAAGTGCATATAGTGCTCTCCAACCACTTTGAGTTCTTTTCATCCTACATGTATTCCAATTAAGTTTGTCATGAAAGTCTATGCCTAGGTATTTGTATTCTACTACTACCTCAAGCGGTTCTCCTGCAAACTCAAATTCGAGCTGTTGCTTCTTCTTTTTTGCTGAAAAAATCATAATTTTTGTTTTTCTCGTGTTCACGTGCATCCCAACTTCCTTACAAAAGAGTTCTAGAGCTCGAAGGTGATCTTCTAGATCTTTGGTTGTTTTGGCCACAAGAATTACATCATCTGCATACATGAGGAGTTTTACCACATATTTGGCTAAGTGCACACCCTCTCCCCCAAATTTGTTTATCCATTCTTCTAACTTGTCAATGTACAATCCAAATAAGGTCGGAGATAGAGGGCAACCTTGTTTGACACCTATGTCACTACCAAAACATTCAAATAACCCTTTCTGTGTTCTTATTCTAGCCTTTACATGATCATGTAGTCTGTGAACTGTTGCCCTGTAGTGAATTGGAAACTCTAGCTCTTCCATTCTGCTTCATAATTTTTTCCTTGGTACTGTTTCAAATACCTTTTTAAAGTCTACAAAACAATAAAAAGCCTCCTCTTTTTTGTCCCATATTTTTTCCACTATATATCTGAGCATGATACAGTGATCAATAGTTGAGTGCTTGGCCCTTTTCTCTTTTTCCCTTTTCTTCTGCCCATATGTTGATCCTACGCTCTATCATACTCCGAAACAACTTTGCAAAGAGAGGGTTGATTATGATAGTTCGATAGTTAAGGGATTATTTACATCTCCACTTTTAAATAAAGGAATGGTCAAGCTAGTTGTCCACTTGGTAGGGAAGCCATTTTTTATGACCTCATTGAAAATTGATTGACCATTTTGTAATATCACTATACAATGATGACTAATATTGGTGGGGCAGTGTAATCTCATATAACTAATTGACTTTTTTTTATTATAAGTTATATTTTGTTAAAATAAATGTTAAGGACAATTTTTTTTTTTTGAAATTCTTTTAACACATAATACACAATAATTTGTTTTTGCCCATTTAAAATAGAGTGGGCCACTAATGTGTTTGAGTTGGAATAACATAATGGTTAAGGATTTGGGTTTAGTAGTTAGGGTTTTGGGCTTTCTTTGGGAAACCAAGTTTAAACCACAATGTATTACAATGATGACTTTGATTCTCATAATAAAAAATCGATTTTAATATGTATAATGTTAAAAATAAATTAATAAAAAATATAATATATAAATAAAATAATTTTTATTATATATTATTTTACGATTAAATGAATATAAATCAACAACTTTTATAGAATAATTTTCATTATATATTATTTTAAGATTAAATTAACATAAATCAACAACTTGAAAGACTCGTACATATGCTCACAACTATAAATCAGATTTAATGACATAAAGATTTAAACTTAAGTGAAGCATTCATTCAAATTATTTCTCATCAATCATATGTGGACTTTGACCACTATATAGAGTGAGTGTTTGCTAAGGAACATTCCATATTTAAGTTAAGTAAGTTTTAAGTTATGTTAGAACATTTCATATTTCTTTGGTTTTATTATGTGTGGGAGAAGTTATTCGTGTTGTACCATTTACCTATAGGATGTATATACCTTACACTTATGAATTTGAATTTTGGACCTTCTATCTAGAGTACCTAAGGCTTCACTTTTATGCTTTGTTTACTATGAGATTTGAAGGAGGTATTATTGCTTGTTGCTATCCTACCTATGGGGCGTATATAACCTACTTCCCTTGTAAAGTTGAACTTTGGACCTTTTATCTAGAGTACTCAAGCCTTCACTATACACCTTGACTAGTATAAAATTTTAGGGAGGTATTATTGCTTCTATAAAAATATTGTCTCTTATGATATGTGAGGGAGGTATTGTTTCTTGTTGTTATTTGCCTATAGAACATACATACCCTACCCCTCTCTAGATTCAAACCTTGGTTCTATCTGGAGCATTCAAGCTTTTATCGTTACATGTTTATTAAAAAGCTTGAGGGAAATATTATCAATTTATAAATATTTGTATACCTAACCATCTACTTTCTTTTAATATCTTTTAAGGTGCTTCTTTTATTTTCAGGTTTTCACTTTTAAACATAAAGCATTAAATAATTTAAATACCAAATTGATTATAAGCATACTCAAAACATACTATTTGATTATAAGCATACTCAAAACATTGTTGGTTTTCACTCAAGAAAGGCTAGATTGTGCAAAGGACACACTCTTATTTATAAGCACTATATATTTTCATCTAAGTGAAGCCAAAAAGCGTTAAACATTGACATCTCCTTCCACATGTGGTAATAAGATTTCGAAACCCTTCCATGAGACACTAAGTGACATTCTTTTGTTTGGGTCTTTTAGACTAGATGATCCACTTTATGTTGTTTGATGTTAAGCTCACAATAGTTAGATTGTTGGTTTTCACTCAAGGGAGGTTAGATTGTTCAAAGGATATAATAATTTACTTTTAGGTACTATATATCATCATCTAAATAAGGTTCAAAAAGATAAACATTGACATCTCCTTCCAATGTGGTAAAAAGATTTTGCAACCCTCCCATGACACACCAAGTTGTACCAAGTGACATTCTTTTATAGACGATATTTTACTTTGGGTGATCCACATTATGTTGATTAATATTAAGTTCACATTGGCGATTCCTTATAAAATGTTTTCTAAAGTTTGTTGGTTTTTTTTGTTATTATGTGTGGTTTCTATTGGAGGCCCCTTACATTAAAATAACAAAACATTACGTTGTTACTAGGTTAATTAAACCATATCCACCTTCCCTTTCTATTAAAAAAATTCTTCATTTTCCTTTCTATCAAGAATATTTGTCATCTTCCTTGAAATGCTATGGTTTCTGAAATCAACTAAAATATGTACTATTCGATTTCTATATCTATAAATATGTTGGCTATAACAACCTCTCAATTCCCTAATACCTATTTTTTTAGAGGTCTTATCCATACCCTTAATCTACCTAAGGTATTAATTTCACCATCATTTTTTTTCATTTGTGGGCTTAACTCCACTTCTTGTTAACACTTCTAATATTTGCTTTTATTTTCCGATATCAATATCCCTTTGAGTGTCCTTTTATCTTTGTTTTCTTTTTTTGGTCTTCATCTCTCTTTCTTGTTCCCACCAACACTCTCATCTTCATCAATCTATTCGACTTTTCACATTATTCATAGGGAGACTTAATAATCTATAGGTTTATCTTTCTTCGAAGGATTTGAAATGCAAGGAATAACTTCAAAAGCACCTTGTTCATGTTGTCCTATAATCCCTAAAGTGTTGACCTCTTTCACGTTATTTGTTTTTAAATTTTCCTCCACGTCTTCCTCTGCATCTTTAATTCTTTCCAAATTTGAATTTTCACATTATACTTTCTCATCCCTTATATCTTTCTGTGTTTCTTCTAATAGTTGATCTGAATGAACTATGGTGGCTGTTTTCATCACCTCTTTTTTTAGAGTGGAATATCCTTGATCTAATCTAGCTTCTAGTATTGTATGATTTCATTGGTTTATCTTGAAGTTTGTCTCATGACCAAGATTTTATGTCTCTTTTTTCATTGTTTTCACTTTGCAATCTGTTGCCATGTGTCCAATCTCATAAGAATTGCGACATTAGAATGCAAAGTTTTTATAATCCATTTTGATCCCATTCTCTTGATTCAGAGGTAATGGTTTGAGGCAAAGGTTTTGAAATATCTATAGCAACAAATATTTGGGTAAATATAGCATGTTTTCACTCCTTAGGGTTCCTCCTTGATGAACTCCCCTAGCATATTTTTAATATTCTTCAAAACATCTTTATTAAATGTTGAAATTGAAGTCCCAAAAGCCTAACCCACATTAGAAGCTTTGTAATAGATTTTATCTCAACAAAAAAATATCACTCCATGGTCTTAGATAGAGGGCATCTCTCCCCTTAAACCATGGACCACCATTCATTATTTATCCTTGATTTTTTAATTGAAAAAGATGGCGAGGAAAAAACCTTTAGGAAGAAAAGTCATGGAGTAATTTAAATTCAATCCCCACTTTCACTTATTCCAATTTTGGATCTTCGAAAACCATGGTATCTATGGAACTTGCATATTAACCTTCTACTTTTTATCATGCTTGATCGTCTCATCCTTAATAATCATTTTTGGTGTAATATTTGCTCCCTATATTGAACTTGTCATATATTTGAACCACTTCGTGTCTTTAACTTGGACATCTAAAGTAACTTGGATGGTGCAACCAAAAATAACCCAAGGGCAACAAACATTAGTTTCCTTAGAAGAGACTACAAGGGGAAGGTTCTTCATTGGGAATTGGAAGGCCTAGGAGTAGCAACAAATAATGAAGCAAAGGCTTTGGCAATCAAACAAGGCTCTCTTAATGCTTGGGAGAATGAAGTTCGAAAGATCATAGTGGAGTCCGACTCTCAAATTTTGGTGGGGTAGCTAGATGAGATTATGAATTTTAGAGCGAGTGTGTGGTGGATCAAGAACACAGTGAGTTAGATTAATGTCATTTGGTAGTAGTTTGAGGATGCCATTCCAATTTATGTAGGTAAAGAGAAGAATGCAACGATTGATTTTTTGGCTAAAAAGGGAAGTGATCATCTTGTTGGGTACCGGTTGAAATCTAATCAGAACAAGGATGCTTTAGATTGGATGGAGGTGAACAAACAAGTTTTATTACTAGCCAATGACGATTTAGGCAATGAAGTGTGTCAGATCAGGATAGGTGTTTATGATGATTAGCCTTTGGTATGACATCATGTTGTTGCTTGTAGCATTCTTAGTCCTAATTTGGGATAGCCCTCGAAGTTATGGCAAGAGAGCGAAGCAAATCCAGGTTCTCTGGATTAGTATTAATGAAAATTGTAATTAGGATAGGAGTTTCTGCTCTTTGGATCACACTAAGAAATTTGTGGTCCAAGGAGATTTAGAGTTAGTTTTATTAGGATCTTGGGACTCACCAAATGTGAGAGGCCAATTATTGTAATTTTGAATTTGTCTTATTAATGCAATTTCACTTAAAATAAAATTAAGCATCTGTACTTCAAACTATTGCTTTTTTACTTGAATTTAGGGCTTTCAAATATGAATTTCCTTCCATGATACCTAGTGAGGCTTGGTCCTAGTTCACACTAGCTCTCAACTCTAATAAGTGTTCGATATTAAGAGTTGCTTCTAGAATTGAATAGTGTTAAAAGAGCTTATAATATGTTGCATTAGTTTTTTTAAATTAATGAATGACAATAACTCCTTTTAATTTTATCCATAAACTTTGATAGAAGAAAAGCAAAATATTTATCATTTGCTTGCCTTGAATATATATATATATATATATATATATATATATATATATATATATATATATGAATGATTAGATAACAATTTTTTTCTTTTATTTGGTATTAGATAACAAGTTTGAATTATTAATGAAAAGATTATTTTTAAAATTAAAATATATTAATTTTTATTAATATTGTAACTAACTATATATTATTATTATTATTATTGGAATCAACAATTATAATAAATAAAATAAATTACGATTAAAAAAAAAAAAGTTGGAAAGATCACATATTTTATTTTAAAATAATATCAAGGATACATTACCTAAATGAGAGTTGGAGAGATCACATATTTTATTTTAAAATAATATCAAAGGATACATTAGCCGAATGATTAAAAATTTCGATGATGATATGTTCCTTGATAATGAATTGTTACAATGCAATGTTTTATTTTCATAATTAGAATCGTCCCCATAGCAAACACCCATAACTTCAAAAAAAACTAACAAAAAATTACATTTTAGTTAATTTTTTTTTTAATATTTCGGATTATTTGTAGTTATTGGTTGTTATATTGTCTTTTCTTCATTTAAACATATCCTTAAAGACACGAAAGAAACTACAAATTATCATACAAAAATTGACATGAAATATACCACTAGTTTATTTACGACAAAAAGCTATACCTATTAACTTGCTAGTTCATTTACTACCAGAGCGATACCTATTAACTTACTAGTTCATTTAAATGAATTTAATGCATTGAATTGCATAGGACAAAGCACATCAAAAGTATCTTTAACACAAGAAATCCTCCGGTATTATCCAATGACGGTGTACGTACGGTCGTGACGAAAAGAGCTTATTTTGTTTTTAAAGACCCAACTTGCATGATTTCACGTCAATTTAGAATATTGTATATCTAGTAAAACAATTGGTGTTGATACGAGATGTTATATCAAACTAGTTTAATGATGAGACTTCCTATAGTTAATTATTTATATATTATAAAAAATATATCTTTATAATGATTTTTTAGCATCGTTTACGTTTAAAAACTAATTTATTTTAACCTGAACTTTTGTTTTATGCCCTTGTCAAATCTAAACCTAGCGATGTTTTGCCAGCAATGTTATGAATAAAACCAAGGGATATTTTATTAGTTTATATTATGGAATATAGCTTTGACAAAGCCGGACGCAAAAGCGAAGTGTTTCGCGAGTAAAAATTGACATACTAGGACTTTTGAGACCTAAGAACTCAATTATGTGAAACTCAACGTCGATTGGGATGCCTCTGTATAGAATTTTTTACCCATCTTAAATTAATTGACGTGTACATTGAGCTATTGGTGGTTTTTTAATATTTTTTTTGTTGGTTAATTTCTTAGAAGGTTTGGTTGCACAATTCCTTTAAATATTTGAGGTTAATCCTTCGGCATCACCGGAGTCCATAATATGTATAGGGACAACGTAGAGCTATATGAAGTATTTTTTAAAATAATATTTTTTAATGTTTTATTTAAATTTCAAAGATTTAAAATAAAATAAACAATAAAATTATAATTTTTAATTTAAATAATTATAATTTTTAATTTTTAATTATAATTTAATAACCTAACAAAACTCTCATAGCCAATTGTAATTAAGTGGAGAAAAGACAACGAAACAATTCACTTTCTCCATGGGAGTGACACGCAACCATAGGTGGAATGGACTCAAAGCTACCTTGAAAACATCAAAATTAGATTAGACTCTATCATATCAACAGATATATTGTTGTATCCGACGGTTTATCTTTCTCTTCCGACCTATGCAAGTTTCCAATTTCGTAGTTTACTTCGAGTCTCGTGGGCGGTGAGAATCGTTTTTCTTAACCTGGTCATTTATTTGAGTCACACGCACACATCTCGCCGTGATTAGGGGTCTCTAAAAAGCCCAAAGTCCGTGAGAATCGTTGCGAGTGGCAGACAAGTGAAAGACGAGCACACTTCTTGGGTGAAAGGAACAAGATAGTCATTGAAAAATGGAGGTAAGTACGGTTATTTGATGGGAAAGTCAGGGGCATTTGAGATGTGCGAGAGCTGAATGCGGTTATTTGTAGCGATAGCGAATTGGGTTCGGAGACGGTAATTGTGAAAAACATGACGTGGTCTGGGGTGCTCAAATGGGCCCAAGTTTTTGCTGCGCAGAGTCTACTGCTTTGTTTCACAATTTTGTTGGCGCTGAAGCTGGACCAGCACCTGCACTTCAAGCGCTCTTGGTGGTACGTACTATCATCTTCTCTGTTTTGCCCCTCTTAATTTGGATTAGAGCAGTCAATGGGACATTGTTTACTATCATCTTCTCTGTTTTGCCCCCCTTAATTTGGCTTAGAGCAGTCAATGGGACATTGTTTACTATCATCTTCTCTGTTTTGCCCCGCTTAATTTGGTTTAGAGCAGTCAATGGGACATTGTTTACTATCATCTTCTCTGTTTTGCCCCCCTTAATTTGGCTTAGAGCAGTCAATGGGACATTGTTTACTATCATCTTCTCTGTTTTGCCCCCTTAATTTGGATTAGAGCAATTTATGGGGACTTTGTTTCTATATATTGTTTCTCAGATAGTTTTGGACGTTATCAACTACAAAACATCCCATTGAATTTTGAACAGGCATCTGGTTGCCTGACGCTATTCAATATTTAGTTGTACAAAAATTATATGGTTATAAACCTTCTCTTAAGTGGATTTGGCTAATGAACTAGGTAGTAGCAGCTCGTTTACCATCATGGTTATAAACCTTTACTTATTTTTTGCGATGGGAACGCTGGCTTATTTTTTTTTTTTGTTAAGTTTGAAACCTCAATGTAGGCTGCTTGATGGAATCAAATACTTTATGGCTGTATGATTATTTTCGTTTTGTTTTGATCAACCCCACTCCTCTGAGGACCGGGGATCGGTTAAACCATTTTGGACAGTCCTTTTGATGTGCCCTGTTTCAACAGTCATTAACATTTGATGTTTGAGTCCTGCTTTTAGGAATTCCTCCTCTGCTGCCCTTCTCCTGTTCTACGCTTAGAACATCTAAAATTGGCCGTTACAAACTATTTGCATTCCAACAACAATCATCCCTTATATAATGGGTAGCACTTGCATTCAGATGAAACCAACTAGATAACAACCAAACCAACAAGCCATATCATAAGTTTTGGTGTTCACGGTTAACATCTCATATATTTGGGTTCCACATTTAATAAAAATAATCGGTGCAGTCTCGTTGAAATACATGGTAAGAACAGTAGATTCTCCTTCTTAATTGAAATCCAAATTTGATTCACGGCACCGAAAACTCAGCTGTTCGGCTGTTTAGGCTGTATTGTATGTTTTAAAAAATAAAAATAACTAGTGCACAGCGTATCATTTTTGGAATAGACAACGACATTAAATGCGGCATTTTCTTACGGCAACACAAACCGTTGGATTTTATGGCCCTGGGAATCAAGCGTACTTCGCGCATTTCTCCAATTTACTTTTGAAATATTGGGTGATTTAAAGCAACTTTCGAAGTCATTTAATACCGTGGATTCTCTAAACCAGCTGTTCAGAACTCGAACAAAATGACAAGAGGAACAACAACAGAAACAACATAATTAGGTCCATCTCCACCTACAAACTATATATCACTGATTTGATGGAATAGAGCTGAAGATTTATGTGCAAGTGCAAAGTATTGATGCGAGTAGGGCCTGTTACAAGTTCATAAATGCCCTTTACAGGAAGTATGTGCCAAGTACAATATCTGTCGATGCCAGAAAGTATTCATTATGTTTGTGATTATTCTGAACATAATAGTTGCAATTAATTTATTCTCTCACCTTATTAGGAGACTCCAGGGCCATTCAATACTCGAGATCGTTGTCAACCTCTCTAAAAATATATTCTTATATATAACCTTAACTCTGGATGCATCTTGCGAGCAATAATTTAGATGGTTAGATATTTGGAAGAAATAGGTAAATTGATAATGATTTAATATTTGTATGTAAGTTGTTTTTATTTATGTTTTAAATATTTAAGATTTAGTTGACTTTTACCTATAAAATTCTATTGAAAATTTTTTTTACCTGCAAATTAAATTTTATATAAAATTTTTATTTTTTTACCTGCAAATTAAATTTTATATAAAATTTTTCATAAAAATCGTTTAAATGGTTAGTATTATTTTTCCTCTTAACTATTATGTCTCCTCTTAACGTTGGATGCAAACTGGGTAACATGAAAATAGACTAAAGCGAAAACCTTAATTTAGATGGGGACAGCTTTGACGATATCTGATCACACTTTAATATTGTTTAAATCTAAATTATTAGTTATGCAACTTTATTCTCGATTTCTGGATTCGATCCCATCGGTTCCAACATTTGTAATTGTCGGTAGTGCATTACACGAGGCCATAGTCTTTCAAGTACTTCAATGCTAGATTATTAATTTAATTAGTTGCGAGTGCACTATGTTCGAGATGGTCGAACAAAAGGTGGTTCTATGGATTTTCATAATGTAAAGATTGCTAATTATTTTTTGGAATAATTGTTTAGGAAAATTATCCTTGCTTTTGGGTAATATGCTAGGCTAGGTTTTGGGCTCTCCGAGTTTAATATATTATATAATATATTTTCGTAGTGATAATATAATGGTTTAAAGTTTTACTATTTTTTTTTTGGAGGTTTAAAGTTTATTATTTGTTGATAAGTGTAGTTTTTGGTTTTAAGAATGGTCATGATTGGAAGGAGATTGTTAGGCAATATGCATGATTGGGAGGAGACTGTTCACTAGTATGCGTTTGTCGTAGGGGTTTATCACAATACTCTTTCATGGTTTAGAGGAGATTGCTCAGTCATAGGGGTTTATCACACTATCCATTTAATTTTCTTCTTCGGGAAGTCCAAGGTTCAAACCGTGGCACGGGTGACGGGGTGGGTAGGAGTTTATCACATTACCCATTTAATTTTCTTTTTCGGGAAGTCCAAGGGGTAGGTAGGGGTTTATCACATTATTCATTTCATTTTCTTCTTCAGCAAGTCCAAGGTTCAAACTGTGGCACGTACTGAGTGTGTGAGGGGGTGGGTATGTGTATGGTTGTGTGTTTGGTCTCTGTTATAAATTCAGCTCTCATCCTTATAAAAGTTATGATTGAGATGAGGATGCCCAACGCTTTGATAGTAAAATTTTTCATATTAACTTAAAAAATAATATAATATAATAATAATTTTTATTTTTTTTAACAATTTTAAATGGACATGCATATTGTTATAATTTAAACCTGCTAAATCACTACTAAAGACAATTTTCAAATTAACATAATGTTATGATAACTTTATCCTGAATGGAACTCATTCCACTCCGAGCTAGGTAATTAAAAGTTAATTATGTCCACATAAATAAGGAAAATGTTTATGATTATCAGCATTTGCCTTTATATTGAAACAAATCATTTGTAATAATATCTTTTAAGGCATACTTTAAAAGCTCGTCAATCAAGTCTTACGAAACTCATGAGAATTCGCAATGACGAGTTTCTTGTTATTTTCTTTGGGCACAAAAAAAAAAAAATACCATAGGAGGCGAAGTTGGATGTGAGATCAGTTTCTACGCATGGGAACGATGTCATCATTGCTTTGAAGTTTGTTGAATTTTACAAAGCAATATTTGACAAGGGGAGGAAGTTGATCATGTAGAAGTCGAGGAACAAACAATCTATGAGGCATTTAGTGATTTTGATAAAAATGGAGATGGATTTATTAGTGCAAAGGATTTGGCTGATGTTATGTACAGAGTGAGATTTATAGAGGGAAGGCATGTAAATTGTTGGCAGACCATAATTGAGAACGTGGATTT
Source organism: Wollemia nobilis (assembly GCA_028583015.1). Taxonomy (NCBI): domain Eukaryota; kingdom Viridiplantae; phylum Streptophyta; class Pinopsida; order Araucariales; family Araucariaceae; genus Wollemia; species Wollemia nobilis. The sequence goes on from JAQPPZ010002515.1 coordinate 4,198,850, forward strand.
GCAACGAGATGAGTTTGTGGACATTCATGAGTTTAAACATATGATCATTGAAACTATTTTATTTTTAAAATATAATATAATATTATATTATAGTATAGTATAGGTCCCAATAAAAATTATAATTTATTGGGATACATAGAAAAGTTGGTTATATCTATATTGTTTTTAGTAACTATTATTAAGTGTAAGGTTAGTAATTATTTTTAGCAACAGTTTGGGGTTTGGTTCTTTTTCGAAAGCTCGAAGGTTCAAACTGCAGTGTTTGTCTGTGTTATAATTCTCTATTGATAAGTGTAGTTGTCGACTTTACGAGCATCACAATAGTTTGGGCTTTCGTTCTTCTTCGAAAGGTTCAAGGTTCAAACCACAGTGTATGATTGTGTGTTAATTCCCTGTGGATAAGTGTAGCTCTCCACTTTACGATGAGTCATGGTTGGAAAGATATTACTCAGCCCTATGCCTTGGTTGTAAGGGTTATCAAATAATTTTAACCCCTAAGGGCTAGGTGGATTGGTAGTTGTCTATTTGGTTAGGCACTTACCAGGAAGAGACATAGACTCAAACCTTGGGGCATGCATGTTTGTTTACAAAGGTAATAGTTTGATTTGAATCCTCTGAATGTGTGCCAAACTAATGATGATGGTATAAATCTTGAACGACCCTTAGGATCAACAATAACGAGGTGGTATAGGTTTGTTGGAAGCAATCCTTATAATTTAAACCCTACACGACAATACTAATGTTTTAATGTCTTGAAATCTCTTTCTTAAAATTATGACTATTTTTAAAATCAATAAATTAATCTAACAATTTTAAAATCTATAACTTGAAAAAACCACAATTTTTAGAATCTATAACTTCACAGAAATAATAAGATTTTAAAAGACCAAAATATCACAATTTTTAGAATCTATAACTTCAAAGAAATAATATGATTTTAGAAGCCAAATATCAGAATGAGACATCTTCGGGTACGCGTAATCCTTTAAAATCACATTACCGTTACCGTGTCTATTAGTAGACGTGGAGTTACACACTGAAATCTCTATGGATATGATTACTTGTAATATACTTTGACAATTGTTCATACTCGCAGCTAATGCGGCTTAGCTTGAATGCTACGCAAATTATTTTTTTATTAAAAGAAAAAATTTTCAGGGAGACAAAGAATTGATGCTTCAATAGATGGATTGTCAGCTTTACCATATACTGTATTGAAGACATGAGAAAACTTTATACGCGACTACCGCATAAATATGCTACCGTATAAATACATATGAGAAAACTTTATATGCAACTACCATATAAATACATATGAAAGAACTTTATAAGCGAATATCGTATAAATACATATGAGAAAACTTTATACGCGACTACCGTATAAAGTTAAGTCCATGCTTTAGATTTTCGGAGCTGAAATTACTCTTATTTTTCTGTTTATATAATTTAAACTTTTTTACTTTATTAACACTATTTAAATATAATTTTTTTTTTTATAAATAAAAAATAAATAATATTGATCGAATCATTTATATATATTTTAAATTAATTATTATAATTTTTAATTCTATACCTATTTAAAAATATAAATAAAGAAAACATCCAAATTACTTCATTATCTGTCTAACCGAAAAAGTTAAATCTTTTTAAGAGTTGAAAGGTAAGTTTAATTTTTTTTTTCCCGAGAGCTGAGAGCTAGTAGGTTATCTTAAGCTTAACCTGCAATGTCTATTTCCTTTCAAGTAGAATCTTTCTAAAATATTTTTTAAGGGGCACTTTAACCTTGGAGCTTATCGTGGCCACAACTATTTAAATTCTGCAATGATATAATTGCGCAATTAATTACATACATGCGCCATCTTAACTAAATACATAAATGAATCTTGCCTCTTACCATTTCAAAAAACATTTAGGTTTGCAAGCCATAAATGTTTCGTTTTTTTTATAATATTTGATATTTATTTAAGAATTTGATCTTTTATTTTTATCTAAGCAATGATGACTTTCAAATTCTATCTTGTGGGCCCTAAGTGAAAAAAAAAAAACATTTCCGTTCTGAATATAACCTACAAAATTAAAAACATCCGACTATATGTCAAGGGGAAGAAATGCGTATAGTGGACTCAACGCAAAGTTTTACCTAAAAAGCACTCTATCCAACGTGTATTCCACGTTTCGTATGATATAGTTTTCCAACGTGGATAGGTACCAAGTAAAAAACGATGGGCGTCGATAAGTCCTTTTCCTTTCTTTTCCTTCCCGCGCGTAAAAGGCAAGACGCGAATACTTTTTATGTGTAGCGGCAATTAAAAACGTCGAACAAAATGACATACTCGAAATAGAGACCAACGGAAAAGAGAGGAAAAAACAAAAGCCGAAGGATATTAATATAAATCATACTCGAGTTATCCAGTAAGTGTTTGTTAATAGGTTGAGTTTAAATTTCAGTTAATAATATCGGAATTATATTTTGTATTGGCAAAAGTCTTATATAAGAGTTTTTGAGTAAATACTTTTTATCTGTCAGGAAATTGAACAGATCACATTATTGATAATGTAAGTGGTGTCCTTGCCCACGCGGTTTACATAAAAGCCTTATCAATAAGAGCATCTATTTTATAAACAAGTCAATTAAAAATATTTTAAATAATAAATTTAAAGTTTAAAAATAGGAAAGAAGAAGGTATAATATTTTATGAAAGAATAATAAGCTTTAGATTACATATAAAGCTTCTTCGAAGAACCTAGATGATCTGATCGATACAATGCTTTTAAACTTATAATAATTTATTAAAAATATTTTTTTAATAAGTCAATAATGCTTCTTCCAAGAACATAGATGATCTGATCGATACAATGCTTTTCAACCTATAATAATTTTTTAAAAATATTTTTTTAATAAGTTAAAATTTTTCTTAAAATACTATATTGAAAAAATCCGATTTGCGCTCCGTGTTTTCCCGTGAAACCGCGGGCTGTAGGCTTTGTAAGCCTCGCAGAGTGTGACCGTGAGCTCCGGGAAGCAGGTACCCAAATCCGGCAAACAGAGGACACCTCGGTGCCATCCGGATCGTGCGGCAAGGCGCGTCCCCGGAGAAGAGGGCCGGATATTCACCGTACGATAACGGTCAAACCCGAACCTTTTGCCGAGAGCACTCGTTTTCCGGCTGGGGCGACAAAAGGGAGAGCGGAACGTTAATAGAGAGAAATAAAATCATAAAAAATTAAAAGGTTCGTTTGGTGTTCTTGGGAGTGGAGGAAGTGTCAAGGACGATGACTTTGTGTCCAAAGGTCAAGGGCGAAGCGGGGTAATTGAGGTTCGACGTGGTGTCGTGGTTGGTGGAGCAGAGTGGTGTAATTGCGGACATTTGAGAAATTTAACGGAAATGTAAGGGGGTGTTCGTGATGTTGGAGAGCCGAACGCAGTGATTTGGAGCGGAGCGGGATCGAAGATGGTGCCTGAAAAGAGCGTGACGTGGTCCTGCGTGCTGAAATCGGCTCAAGTCTGGGCTGCTCACAGTTTATTGCTGTGTTTCACAATTCTGCTGGAACTGAAACTGGAGAGCCACCTCAGGCGTTCCTGGTGGTACGTTTCTTGTAAGCCTTTTGAAGGCCACGCTATGCTCGAAAATGAACATAAATTTCAACAAATATACTGCCGAAAATGTCTAAATCTTCTCCAAACTTGGAATTCAATTACCGCGAAATTTGACACTTCGGGTGGTTCAGGTGGAGCAGATCTCACAATTATTATTTTTATTATTATTTTTTGATTCTTGAGATATATTTAGGTCCGCCCTGCACTGTTTGACATTATGGAGGAAATTTCAAAGCTCGCATGAAGTTTATAAATTGAAAGAGGAACTGGATCCCCGATCTTTAGCCTTGTCAGAATTATCCCGGCGGAAGTAAATTGGGGATTGTTTTCGTTTAGGTCGGAGAGGGAAGAGAAGCTTTCCTCAGTTAGCGACTTATGTTTTAGCCCCAGTTTTTCCTGCATTATGTCAAATAATTACATATTCAATTGAAGTTAGGGGTCCCATGCGAGCTAGAGGGTCTGAAAGCGGCGAGCATGGTTCTCATGGGATAAAAGTCATAATAGAATCTTTCCCTGAACTAAGGAGCACCTTCAGAGCAGGGTTTAGAGGATTAAAGCAGCCGTAGAGACATTTTAGGGCAGGTGGCATCCTAACTTTAGTCCAGCTTTCTCTCCTATGCAATTCCGAATTTGTCTTAAAATTTGAGTCGAACACTCCTAAAATTTCTGTTCTCGCGTAAGTTTTTTTGTGGGATGAGATCCCGTCCTAAGCTGTAAAACGTAGCAGACTAAAATAGTTTGCCAGACAGCCTTCGCCACAGATTCCCATCCGAATGCTGTTAAAAATTTTATTTTCGTTTTTGAATGTCTTCTTTGTTGAGTATTTTCTATTTGGTTATGACGGCATCAGAGTACTCATCTTCGATATTCCAGGTAGTCTTACTGCTTTACTACTTGGACAAAGCTAATCACAAAGAAGTAAAGAAGTTATTGTAAGAACGAGTGTGTGCGTAATGCAGAAAATAGGAGAAAATAAAATATACTTTAGTGGATTTAAAGGGAAAAGAACACGGAGGGCAGTTAGGGTTGACCCTAGAAGAAAGAAGCCCGAGTAGGCAGTTCAGGAATATCATGGACTTCTCTGCAAACAAAGTTTTCCGGTTTTGAATTATATTCTCTCAGTAGAGAAACGGTTTTGAATAGAATAAAGAATCAATTTAGTTTTTTGGTATTTCGCGGTTGTCTCTCTGGTTTTGCTGTTCGTATTCTCTTATTGCTCAGAAATTGGGGATCGTCAAGCGTTTTTGGTTGTTATTGGTTTCATCCAATTCTTCTTATTCATCAATTGTCCGAATGCTTCACGGAGGAGCTGTCTTACATTAAGAGCTTCTGGGACCACCATGTTGTGATTGTAATCGCACCACGGTTCTTGTCCTATTTTGGGGTCTGACTTCGGTTTTGCCTATCTTCCTTTACATTTGGTTTTCTGCTTCACTGGATTACATACTCTCAGTACTTGCCTTTTGCAGTCCCCTGGGACGATGCTGTCGGCCGGCAGACGTTCGTGTTATGGTTAAATTAAAGTAAGTGATGGTAGGCTTCTGTCTGACAAGATGATTGAGGCATAGTCAGCCTTATTTGTCCGAGAAATTAGAAATTTGTAACGTTACTCTGAATCGTGCTCAAACCTTTTGGGAGATATAAGAAGAAAATGGATATTTTTCATAAGCTGCGTTATTTCTTCTTGATAGAGGGCTGGTTCCTACTTCAATAGGTGGGCTTTGCATCATGGTATTGGTCTTGTCCTTCTCTCTAAAATTTGACTAAGAATTTATATCTCAGCCTTTTAAACAAATTGGACTTGTCTGGCTAGTGTGTACAAAGGCGAAGAAATAGGTATGGGAGTGGAACTCAAGTTTGGTGCTGACCTTCTATGTGAGGCATATGACAATTCCCTAGACCAGAGGGTTGTGGTTGACCCCTGCATCGCATGAGATTCTATGGTCTTTCCAAAAGCTGAACAACAAGATCAAGTAGGAGCAGCAGGTTGGAGCAACAGTTTGTTTTTTGTGCATTTAACTTATTTAACTTGTCCTGCTTGAGGCCCAATGGATTTGGGGCAAGTGTTGGGGAGCAAGAAGTTTTACACGATAAGTCAATGTTCCAATCTCATGGGTGAACCTTATGTAGGACCAATGGGTTTGGAGCAAGTGGTGGGGAACAAGAAGGTTCACACCATAAGCCAATGTTCCAATCTCATGGGTGAACCTTAGGTAGGCCCAATGGGTTTGGAGCAAGTGGTGGGGAACAAAAAGGTTCACACCCTAAGCCAATGTTCCAATCTAATGGGTGAACCTTATGTAGGCCCAATGGGTTTGGAGCAAGTGGTGGGGAACAAGGAGTTTCACACCATAAATTAAGGTTTCAATCCCTTAGGTGAACCTTAAACTCTTAAAATCTTTAAAAAAGAAAAAATAATTGTCCTCCTAGGCTGCTTGGTGTTGTCTGCTCAAGCAACAAAGGTGCATATGAAGTCTATGATTTCAATTGTCATGACTATCAGTCTCTACAAGAAAAAAATCCTCCATAAGTAGCTATTAAACATGGCACAAAAACAGTGACGGGATATTTGGCTCAGATGTCCTTTACAAAAGACAACTAAGTTCTACCATGTTCTAATTCAACATAATATTTAAAGTTTTGTTGGAGTAGAGGGTGTTTTGCGTGCTTTTAACTTGTCATGCTTGAAATTGCCTGCTTAAGCAACAAAGGCAGATACTATGTCTACGATGTCAACTGTCATGACCTTCAATTCTGAAAGTATGACAGGCCTGCCTTCAAACCTCAATACTTAAATTCATCTTGAAAAATATTCTAGTACAACTTTCACAGACTTACCAGATCTTTGGAACTTGAAATATAACCTTATGCACTTGTACTTATCCTATTAAATTTATTCTCTTTCTTGTTTTGAGGTCAAAAATATATTTTGCAATGTGTCTTCACCTCCCTATTTTCATGATGTAGGGAATTTACCTTAAAGAAAGAGAAATAATGCAGTCAAATCTTTTAGGATGTTTGAAACACGACAAAAAATATGCAACATTTCTGGAGACATCTTGGAGCAAATCCAAGTCCATGCTTGACACATTTTCTATTTTGGAAATCAGCAAAATGGTAATATTCTTTACTAGAAACAATAAATGCATAATTAATGCAAATAATGGCAACATTAGGAATACTAGAATTTACAATACATACTGTGGTCCAGCTCATCAATGCATGGATTACATGATTTTCAGTATTGCATAAAAAAACAGACAGTTTTACACAATGCAATAATATTAAAATGTTAGATATGGAAGCCCCCAGGTGTTATGAAGATAAGCCAGAACAAACAATTATGCTACACAACTATTTTAGAACTTTTCTCAAAGCTTTAGTGTAAAGAATTTTGGAGAAAATCAAGGACTACAGTAGTTTTCAGTCAAAAAATGATGAAGCATGGAACTTTTGCAAACAATTCAGGACTCTTACATGGAATGATTTTAGTTGTCCTTCATAAATACTACTTAGGCACTTTTGAATCTCACATATTCCCTATTCCCTTTTCAATAGAATGATGTTGACTTCATGCCAAATATGATTCTTTCCGGGTTGTAACTCTTAGGTGATGGAATATAGTTATTAATAAGCTGACATCTATTTTTCCAGACACAAATAATGTGCATATGATGCCTTTATTGGACACCTTTTACTATTCACTTGAGTCAAATATAGGACCTACAAGACATGCTTGGCCAGTTCAAAGTTTAAACATCTATTCATGTGGCTAATAACCCTTCCCAAAGATGTTTTACTTTGAAGCATGGCGTCAAGTGTAGCTTTGTATTACTCCACCATTTTGCTGTTGTTTTGCTACCAAGAAGTGTTATGGATGAGAAGGAAAACATCTGTTCTTGCAGTTCACTTATTGCATATATACAAAGATCAATTTAAGTTATTGGTAAAGCGAAATATGACAGATAACTTTCGTAAAACTCCTAAATAGCAATAAAAGGGCTTTGGTCTTGATCTTTTAAATGTTGAAAAGAAGCGATGCAATCCAAATAGTGTTGGTTTGCTGAGTGATTACGGATATGGTCTATTTAAATTTTAGAATTTAATTGGTGGAATGTTTTTCATATTTTGCATATATGGTTTATGTTTGGTATATATAAAATTTGATTAGAATTATTTGCAGTGAAAAGTATGAAAATATTTTCAGAACTACGGAGTGTGGGAATTTTTGTTTGATTTTTCAAACATTAAAGGAAAGTAATACAATGCAAACTCTACCTGTTTATTTCAGATATTCTGGATTGTCTATGTAGAGTTGATTGAGCTGAATGTGCTTTTATTTTCCAACTAAACTCCCCAATCCGAGGTTGCAATACTATGACTTTTCAAATAATGCATCTTGTGGATGAATGACTTTTTCCTTTTCTATGTTTGTGTTTAAAAAGGTTATTAATTTATAATTGAAAGTTCTGGTATGGTATCTTTCTCAGTTAAAATACAAATGAGCATGTTATAATGTGAGATTAGAAGCATGTTGGAAAAGCCAAGAAGATTAATTTTGCATGTTATAATGAGCATGTTATAATGTTTCAAACTTAAAGACTGTATGTGAGGGAGCCTATGCATTTAGTAAATGGTTTTTATCTAGCATTTTTATGATAATATGTTTGAATCTTATCTTGAAAATATATCCAGTCCAAATGATGTATCTTGGATATTTGCAGGTTTATATTCTTGCCCATCTGGCTATTTCATATTGTTGTTGCTCGAGGACGTTTCTCTCTCCCAGCTCCATCCCCACCTCATGATCGGCATGTAATTCCAGTGTTCTCTGTTCAACTTGTTTGTACGTATTTGTCTAGAATATTAGAATTGTGAATGCATATTGTGTGCCTACACATGTTTGATAACCTGTGTGGTTGAATTCTGAGAGTGCCAGAGTTATTTCAAGTTAGACATGGAATGCATTGAGATACTTGGAATTTGTCAATTACATGTTGAAATGTTAATTGTTTTGGTTTGGACAGTGGGCACCTTGTCATACTGTTGCTGCCACACCACTTCTCATTGCTTTTGAATTGCTTCTTTGTACATATCTTGACAGCCATTATGGTAGGCAGGCTAAGAACCTTCACATTTTTGTTTTCATTGGAGATATGTTTATTATATATGTTCATTTGCTTGGATGAGCAAATGATAGTCTTAATTTTCAATTCATAGCTAATTGTATGGTGTTACGATTGTGTGAAGTTGTATTAATACACATACAAATGGAAAAAAGAAGACTGTATAAAGAACTGTTAGAATGCTAGAAATACATACTTGCAATCAGAATTGCATGTGCCAACAATTGTTATCTGAAGGCAGATTTTTTGTATTGTGCAGAATATGGCTTAGAAATACTGAATTTAAAGATTGTATTTATTCCACTGCTAGTATTTGAAGCCATTATCCTGGTTGATAATTTCAGGTACACTGTTTATTTTTTTGGTTCTATTCTTAGAGCATTTGCAGTGACAGTATTATTGCTAAAATGTAGTGACAGTATTATTAAAAAAATGAAAGAAAAAAAAGGTATCAAGTAATGTGTTTGCCTTTTACATGTATTCCAGTGAGTTTCTTTTTTGGATTAGTAAATGAACATAGCCCAATTTCAAATGCATTATGAAGTACCATGTTATGACTTAATGTTAGCCTATCTTAGTAAAACAATATCACAAGCGAACAATGGTTGCAGTATGCTTAAGCAATTATATGAGAGAAACCAAGAAAGAGATACCCCTCCTATAATTAACAAAACTGAGGAACTTTTATCTTTGAAAATAGTAATTGGTAAAGCTTAGTCTACAGATGGTTTGCAAGCTGAACATCTCATGTGTGGGGTTGACATCTTAGCACACTACATCCAAAATATTTTTAATGACATCATTAAAGGAGGCTTTCCACTGGAATGGATAACCAGCCTAGCCATACCATTGCATAAAATTGGAGACAACCAACAATCCTTAAAATTACCGCACCATCATGACTAATTATTTTTTTGCAAAATTGTTTGGCAGCATAGTAGAAAGCAAAATCAGTCAGTGGGCAGAAAATCAAGGAAACAGGGCGCTAGGACAAGCAGGGTTTAGACCAAATTACTTATCAATAGATCATTGCATTACTTTAAGGCACCTAATAGAGGGGATATAGAATGAAAAAGGAGAAGTTTATTGTTGTTTTGTGGACTTTAAAAATGATTTTGACATTGTACCTAGAGTTAAATTATGGAAAAGAATCAAAGAGACTGGCATACCAACCAACTACAAAGTAGCTGTACACAGACTTTATGAGCAGCTGGTGGCAAAACTCAGAACTTTAGAAGTACTATTAGAGTGTTTTAGGGGTGATATTGGGGTGAAACAGGGTTGTTCATTGTATTCTACTTTATTTGGCCTTTACATTAACAAATTGGAGGAATGGGTAGAAAGAATGGGAGGAGAGGGAATACAATTGGCTAATAATGTAGTGAAACTTCTTCTCTATGTTGATGACTTCATCTTGATCGGCAAGACACTTGTTTAAAAGAAAATTATAAAAGCTTTAGAGCATTTTTATAAAGAAGTTGGAATTCAGGTAAACACTAGGAAGACTAAAATTATGGTCTTCTCTACTCAGAGAGAGCAAACGCAGCCATATATTTTATTTGAAGGAAATCCTTTAAACGTAGCAACCAAATACCAATACCTTGGGTTAGATTTTCGAAGCAAACTCAATTGGGGAATGTGTAGGATGAAATGAATAAAAGTAAAATGGAGGGCACTCTACTAATTGCTAAATAGGGATAGAAAAGCAGAGTTGTGGGATTGGAAAACCATTAGGGTCTTTTATGGGTTATTAGTTATTCCAATGGTGCTATATGGGTGTGAGGTGTGGGCTAGCAATACATCAAATTATAAATTGAGACAAATAGAAAGAATTCAAAAACGTTAAATTACAAATAATTTCAGAATTAAAGCATCAGTCCTATACAAGATTTTACTTGCTGAAACAATGACTTTTCCACTAGAAGTAGAAGCTATGATAAGGATATTGTTGTACCTAAACTAAATAGAAAGAATGGAAGATATCAGGTTGGCAAAACAAGTAATCAAAGAAACACAAAATAGAAGAAAAGACACATGGATGGAAAAATGGAGCATTAAATTTCGTGAGTTCACTCTAATAAAGAAATTAAACTGTATGTGAAAGAAAAATTCAGACTTTGTCAAGTGTACTGGAAATTTAGGAAGGAAAAAACAATTATACATCAACGAGTTCAATCCAAACTTTGAACATAGCCAAAAGAAGTACATAGATGCAAAGATCAAATGGAAGGAAAAAATGCTTATAGCCCAACTAAGATCCAGTTCACACCATCTCAGATGTGAAATTGGGAGATGGACAATTCCTCAAGAGGCATGGTCAAAACGAATGTGTCTTTTGCACAGTAGGAGTAGTGGAGACTGAAAAACATTTTGTTATGGAATGTGAAGCCTACAAGGACAACAAGATTGCATATGAGGATACTTTAAAAATAAACTCACTAATGGAACTATTTGAAGAATTGAGGATAGAAAAAAGAGGGTAACTTCTTGTCAAAATTAACAATAGAAGAAACACATGCTAAAAGATGATAAGAGGATGTTGAACTTTTTGACTTTGTTGAACGAATTGTTTTCTTAAATGTTAAATTTTGGAACTTTGAATAGGAGGTCCAAGGTTTGAATCTAAAAGGGAGTAGGATTGTACACTATACCCCATCTTGTATTAAAGCTGTTGGTCCCATAGACTGTTTTGGTTTCGTGAATGTAATTATAATCATTTCATTTCATTACATATTATACAGACACAATTTTCCTACACCAATTTTGTGATTGTTGTCTCTCTATGCTTTGCATTGCACCATATCTAGGTGAATAACCTTCACGGTCAATTCCACTTGGACTATTGATTTTGCTTCTCACAAAAGCGGAGCTGAACTCTTTTACTTCTTGTCAACTTGGGTTGATTACTTAAGAGGGTACCTATTTGTACCTCTCAAAGACACACTCTAGTAGAGTTGGGTGTCTTTATTTGGTTGAAGCCGATCACCTCTTGTTACCATCTATGGAAGTGTTATTAGATGACTAAACCATATAACTTGTTTTTTTATTTATGAGTATTGACAAGAATGTATGGATGTGCTAATGCTTAGTTTAGGAATATTTTAACTCAACCTTGATAGGTTTAGACTGGATGGATTCTTCTTACCTAGAGGAAAAGGCCTCGTATCATCCTTACAAGCAGATAGACATCCTAGAGGTAAGAGTATCTCACATAAGACAAGTATAATTATGATTATCAAGGAAAATTGCGTCCCATACATCAAACTAAATAGCTAGTTCAACTTATGAACATGAAACAAGAAAATGAACTCCATTCACTACATAGGCATACAAGCCATCAATCATCTCACCAGCCTTTACATAAATACAGGAATTATGTTACATCAATGATACTAGTCATCCAACCATGATATATAAAAATATAATTCAATCATGTCAATATGCAAATAACCAGCCATACATTTTCAGATTTGTTACTTAACGAACAACAATGGATCAAGCGTTCATTGTGTCGATTAATAACATAACAGCATACTTATAAAATTCGTAAATCAAACCTAAAAAAATTATATTAGATGAGCATGAGAAGATATCAGCATTGGAAGTGCATATTAGGTGAAGATGAGTCACCAACAATTGGCCAGAATAAGATAAATGCTGTTTCTATCATCCAAGTCATACACAGATACATCTTTCATTAGATTGAAAAGGCTACAAATTTTATAATCGGTGTGTGCAAAATCATACACTGGAACAACACTGTAGTCTTAAACTCGTAACACTCTCAAGATAATCAAACGTGGATAGTTTTTTCTTTGATTATTAACAATTACAGCCAAAGGACATATCACTGCTCTAAAACCAGGACAACACTGCTACATCAACTCAGCAAGATGACATATCAGTTTGGAAACTATCCCACAATTCAAGTTTTGTACAACAGTCATTAGTTTTACATGCATAAGGCTGGTAGTTATGTTGTGCTTTATAAGTACATTATCAGTTCATCTTCATGGACTTAACCAATAACAAACTGTTTTCAACCAAACAATGTGGTACAAAGAAAATTGCAGTTGTCATAGAAGAAGGTACACGAGGAAGCAAGTTTCCAATCTATTTGGATTTATGTCTACTAGCTATCAACCTTGATTTGACCCCTCCCTAGTGATTCCAACCAACGTTGATGGTCATCACATGCACACCTCATAAGTAAGACTTATGCGAGCCATCCAATTACCAATGAATCTCATTGAATTTTACCAAATTGAGAGGAGGAAGAGCATCATTAGAGCATCTTACTGCCCAACCAAGGAATTCACACCTAGAATTCCCCTTTGTTTCTATTCCCTAGCCAAGAGAATCGGCCCTTCAATGAGGAGATCAAATACAAAGCAACAACATGAAATGAACCGGTGGATGTGTTAATCTATCTACATGATGTCACACATACCATGCATCTTAACACATATGATACATTCAAAAAAGATGAAGTCCAAACACAGATTCATGCGATCATCTCAATGCATCCTAAATCCATGAAGTAACGTTAAAATATCTGTATGCTGTTCTCTGCTCTGATAATGTTAAAATATCTGTGTGCTGTTCTCTGCTCTGATAATTTTAAAAAACAGCAGAATTGGTCTGCAATTAAACAGTTGTGAATTCCTCACAAAAGATTAAGATTACATGGAGACAAGGGCTGTATAAATAGCCTTATGCATACTTAAATAACCTACCTAACAGGCACCTACTTCATCTATGTTAGATGGGTGCCTTTAATACAGGCTTGACTTTGCATATGTGCACATGGGAGCAAAATAGTCAACATAGATGGCTTGACTTTGCATATGTGCACATGAGAGCAAAATAGTCAACATAGATGGCTAACATGAAGTAAATATTATAATCTAATATTCTAACACCCCCCCTTAAGATTTACTTCATTTATTCTTAGCCCAAGTTCAGTTCTGAAATACTGAAATTTCTGAATGCTGAGGGGCTTGGCTAACAGATCAGCTCTACTTGTCCATTCTGAATTTGCTCCTTGATATAATGATGGTGCACCTCAATGTGTTTGGTGCGAGCATGGAACACTGGATTCTTTGCAATCTTCAAGACACTTTGGTTGTCACAATAGATCGTGGTTGGTTCTGCTTGTTGAAGACCAAGATCGCACATGAATTGTTGAAGCCAAATGGTTTCCCTGGTTGCTTCTACAACTGCTTTGTACTCTGCTTCTGTGGATAAGAGTGCAACTGTGGGCTGTTTCTTACTGCTTCATGAGACTGATGCTGAACCAAGATGGAAGCAGTATCCTGATGTGGATTTTCTGCTGTCTGGACAACCAGCCCATTCAGAGTCTGAGTATCCTTTAAGTTTGAAGTCTGCATTGTCCACAAACTTTAAGCTATATGGTAGAGTGCCTTGTAAGTACCTCAGTACTCTCTTTCCTACTGTCCAGTGACTCTGTTTAGGACAATTCATGAACCTAGATAGCGTACCTACTGAATACAACAAATCTGGCCTAGTTGTAGTCAAAGAGATTTGACTACCAACTAGTTGTCTAAATAATGTGCTATCTACTAGTTTTCCTTTCTCATCAACAACCAATTTTGTGCCAGTTTCCATGGGAGTTGGAGCTGATTTACAGTCTTGCATTATGATTTTTTGCAAGATTTCTTTGGCATACTTAGTTTGAGAAACGAAAATTTCTCCAGGCTTTTGCCAAACTTCTACTCCAAGACAATAATGGAGTAGGCCTAGATCTGTCATCTCAAAGTTCTTCTTCAGATCCTTTTTGAGATTATCTATTTCTTCTTCATCATCACCTGTAATTATTAAGTCATCCACATAAACAATTACAAGAGAGGTGATAATACCACTTCGAACCTTCAAGTAGAGATTCGAATCAGCAGAAGACTTCTGGTATCCAGTTTGCAGTAGGTACTTGTCAATCTTGGCATACCAAGCTCTAGGAGCTTGTTTTAAGCCATAAAGTGCCTTCTTGAGGCGGCATACAAGCTGCTCTTTACCTTCTTCTGCATAACCAGGTGGCTGGTCCATGTACACTTCTTCTATTAGATCTTCATTCATGAAGGCATTCTTTACATCAAGTTGATGTAATTTCCACTTTTGCTGAGTTGCTAAGGCAAGAATAACTGTAATGGTGATCATCATGGCTACTGGTGCAAATGTCTCCTTGCCATGTTTTTTGACTGAAACCTTTGACTACCAATCTTGCCTTATGCTTGTCAATATTACCATCTGATTTGAATTTGGTCTTGTAGACCCATTTGCAGCCAATGGTTTTTTTACCAGGAGGTATTATAACAAGATCCCATGTCTTGTTTTTCTTGATAGCTGCCATCTCAACATCCATTGCAGCTCTCCATTTCTGGTCTTGGCTGACTTCTTCATATGTGGAGGGCTCATGGGTATTCAACACTTGTGACATAAGTGCAAAATTGACAGAATTTGTTGTCATCTTGGACTTTCTTTTGCCCTCTTCATCTGGCAACTGTGCTTCAGTTATAGTTTTAAGATACCATTTGGGCAGCTTCTTTGTAGTTGAAGAGGATTCATGAGACTCTTCTTCCTGTGCTTCACTATCACTTGGCAGGGTACTTTCAGGATCACTGGGTGTGGGTGTGCTAGATTCTGGCTGTTCTCCAGCTACTCTATGTTGGAGAAGTTCCAACTCCTTAACACAAGAGTCTTTGATGCCTTCAGTAAAGATTACATCCCTAGATACATGAACTTTTTTGGTTTTGATCTCATAGACCCTATATGCTTTACTTACTTGACTGTAACCAACATATATACATTTGCTGCTCTTATCATCTAACTTCTGCCTTTTTTCTTTTGGAACATGCATATAGACAACAACCAAAAATTCTTAACTGAGTAACAGTGGGCTTTTGAGTAACAGTGGGCTTTTTACCTATCCAAACTTCTTCTGGTGTCTTGTTTTGAAGAACTTTTCTGGTGCTTCTATTAGTCAAGTAACAGGCTATCCTTACTGCTTCTTCCCAAAGTGATTTAGACAGCTGCTTTACCTTCAACATTGATCTGCCCTTCTCAACCAAGGTGCAGTTCATCCTTTCCACAACTCCATTTTGCTGAGGAGTATAAGGCACTGAAAGTTGCCTTTTAATACCATGCTGTTTGCAAAATGCAGTGAAGGCATTTGAGGTAAACTCTCCTCCATTGTCAGTTCTGAGAATTTTGACCTTTTGGTTGCTTTCGTTCTCAGCTTCTGCTTTGAATTCTTTGAATGCATCAAAAGCTTGTGACTTGTACTTGAGAAAATAAATCCAAGTACGTCTTGAGAAATCATCAATGAATGTGATGAAATACTTTGCACCACCAAGAGATGCAGTCTTCATTGGCCCACACAAGTCAGAGTGTACCAACTCTAACTTTGATTTGGCTCTCCAAGCTTTGTCCTTCTCAAACTTGTCTCTATGCTACTTGCCCATAATGCAAGCTTCACACAAGCTTTTATCTGTTGAGATCTTTGGTAAACCATGTACCATATTCAACGTATTCATGTCTTTAAGACTAGAGTAGTTCAAATGACCTAGGCGTTCATGTCGTAACTGGTCTTTTGATGATCATTCAGAAATCAAGGCTTTGTCACTATGAGTGACTAGTTTATATAAGCCTCCAATTAGATTGTTTTGACTATCTTGTATCATACATTTGTCTTGTCTAAACTGGACTCTCATGTTTTGCTGTCCTATCTGACCAACTGAAATCAGATTTTTCTTCATTCCAGGTACAAACAAAACATCCTTGATGTAAGTCAGCTTACCATTAGGCATCATGATGGAAGCTTTGCCAACTCCTTTCACTTGCGACGTTGAGTTATTGCCAAAGGTGACATTTCTTCCTTCAATTGCTTGGATGTCATGGAGCCAATCTTCTTTTCCCGTCATGTGCCTTGTAGCACCAGAATCGATGTACCACACTTGGTCATCATCATGTTTTGACTGGTATGCAGCTACAAATATGTTGTCATCTTGTTTGGATGCATAATGGCCACCTTGATTGCTCTGATACCAATTGAGGGAATTCAGAGAGAAGAGAACAACATACAAATATACAATAGCACAGATAAAAAACAACAGAATTGGTCTGCAATGAAATAGTTGTGAATTCCTCACAAAAGATTAAGATTACATGGAGACAAGGGCTGTATAAATAGCCTTATGCATACTTAAATAACCTACCTAATAGGCATCTACTTCATCTATGTTAGATGGGTGCCTTTAATACAGGATTGACTTTGCATATGTGCACATGGGAGCAAAATAGTCACAACATAGATGGCTTGACTTTGCATATGTGCACATGAGAGCAAAATAATCAACATAGACGGCTAACATGAAGTAAATATTATAATCTAATATTCTAACATTATTAAGTGCAAATGCAATTTTCACTCAAGACCTATTATGCCTATCATGCAAGTGCATTTTGGTCGGTGGTGTGTGCACAAGTTCCATTTTCAGTCCATGCTGCTGGTCAGCATTTGATGACCTCTCCTTGATAATACTCTCCCTCTTGTTCTCGGTTGAGAGCTGCTCTTGTGAAACACTCTAAATAGAAATGTATTTAGACATATTTCAATGTAATAAAATCACCTGTATATTAAGTATAATTGCCAACTCAACACTCATAACATTAAATGTAAATTCCATGTCATCCACAAGTCCAAATTTTCATGCTTTATAAACATAGATAGAATTTAAATTGCTATTTAAATTTTATCAAAGATTTGGATTGTGACAAGAGGCAAACAATCAAGGTAAAAGAAAGAAATAAAAAAGAGCTCAAGTGGATCCAAGCGCAAACCCTAATATGTAGTTGGATGTAAAGTGGAATCAAAGTTGATGTCATCAGCAACCATCCGAACAGGGCCAACACATGGTCTAAGGATGCGTCCATGAGAATGGCTATTATTATGAGGGTCTGGTTGGATAATCTTGGGAGGACATAAACCTCTCTGGACTCTCCTAGCATCTACGGCTGAGGAAGCAATAGAAGAATATAAGAAACTGGTAAGCTACATCTGTCTACAACTCCTAGGTACATGAGGAGTGGCTGAAAGTTGGCATTGGAGCTTTTTTTTTTTATAATAAAAATCCTTTAAGCAAATCACTTTGCCATTGGTTCTCTAAAGTATAAATGAAGAATGAGTTCTTATGAAGTTTGAAGCATAATTACAAGGTTCATCCAAACCATGCCAGTTCAGTACGGTTTGGACTTTTTGTGCTGATAGAATAAGTCTGGTTTGGTTCTGCCATTTTTTATTTTACATTTTAAAAAATTGCAATTTTTTAAAATCTTTATCTTATATAAAGATTTGCAAATTTTATGATACATGTATACCTAATGATGTTGGATAGTTATATTTATGAAGATAAATGTAATGATATTGAATATTTTGTGGCACATTTATATATATTCTTTTATTTATTTATATTTTCCCAAAACTGAATTGAACTTTTTTCAAAATCCCAAATTATCAAAAATTTTTGCCCTCCATTTGGACTGAATTTTCTGAACATTGAAGAGAGATGTTGTAGCTATTCCATGAGTAAATAGGTATAGTCACGTAAGTTCTCTAGTGAGCTATACTTAGAAAATTATGTATATTCATGGATTTTAGGGCTGTTTTGCAATTGGCCTTTTGGATTTTTCTGTTCTACTAGGGTTTCTTTTGTTAAATTTTGTGATTTTTATGGTATGCTTTTTGGTTTTGCATCATATTGTTTCTAAATTATTATAATTATTATTTTTATTAATTGGTTATATGGGATTTGAAATGGACCTCATTTGTATTACATCATTACCACTTAATGGTATGCCAATAACATTTTTGCAATTATGCATGTACCGCTTGGCAAGGGTTGAAATTGGGTCTCCTTGAAAATTGAAGTGTTTAACTAGTTGAGCTCATTCCATTTAAATTTTAAGGTTCACAAATGGGATTGGAACTTTGGTCTATGTTGTGAAACTCATGGCTTCCCACTGCATGCCCCAAACCCAATGGGCTATAATGTTAAGGTTCACCCATGAGATTTGAACCTTGGTATAGGGTGTGACACTCTTCATTCCAAACCACTTGCCCTGAAGCCCGTGAGCTAGATTACTATTTTTCTTTTTTATTAAGGTAGAAGAAGGGGTTTTGAAAGGGACCCCGAACCTTTTACAATCAACATCAAAGAATAACATTTATGCTCCAAAAATGGTTCTAGACCTCAAACAAGTAGATCAAACAACATCTATACTATCTAATATTTTTGACTTCAGGATCATTTAAGATTACAAAAAAACGTAACAGACAATGAACAATCAATAGACCCAGACAAAGCTTAAACCAACAGAGACCAAAAACTATCTTTGGGACAAACCTTCCCTTTATTGTCCAATATTTCCTGCTAGGCCTTGAGCATCAAAATCCTCCCTTTCAAGTCCTCCAAGTGATTTTTTGCTTCTTCCATAATTCACAAGACCATTTGGAACAAACATTTTGACGAGTCATTAAGGTCTTTCAGTATGAAGTTTTGGAAAAGAGCCTCAATGACCTGCTTTAGTGGGGGAAGCCGACCAGAGTATTGCTAGCCTTTGCCTTCATCCCTTATTCAAGGCTCTAGTCGCAGATTGTCACCCTCCATAATGCTTCCAAACTCAAAATCAAACTTCCAGACCGTTGTGTCATCTCTATCCCTTCCATGAAAAATAGAAGGAAGATCATCGACAGCCATGGGACTCTCATGGAAACTTATTGCTCGACAAGATCAAGCATGCCATATTTCCTTTTGATGCTCTAGTTGTTGGTACAAATAATGACTGACATTTTCCAAATGGACTCAGAATCATGAGTATTGGGACTTAGTGAAGCTCCCCATATCAGCTCCAGTCCCATCGAGAATACTAGATCTAACCTGTAGCTCACAAAATAATAATTAGTAAAAAACCAAGGGTAGAGTAGACCAAACCATAGAGTGGAGTTCGTCGGAGGCAAGATCTCGTCCATCCAATAACACTCGTTCCAGCTCCAAATTAAAGGATCCACCACTGTTGAATACTCATTGTCAAGTCCTCTTTTCTTTCCTTCATCCCTGGACTGATACTTGTAGCTATTGGGTTTGCTCGAACTCCTCCCTCTAGATGAACAGTAAAGCTTTACCCACAAAATATTTAAGATCCCCCTAACAAATTTAATCTTTGATCTCATTTTGGTCATCATCCTTGGCTTCGCTCTTTATAATTTCTTGAACACTATGAGGGAAGGATAACTCCCAGCATTGCAAATCATCCAAAGGTACACCCATGTTCGCCAGACAGTCAGCCACCCCATTAGCCTCTCTATAGACATGGACAATATGCACTTCCTCAAGGAGCTCTAGTTTAGTGTTAATCTCATTTATCATATTTGCTATATTCCAGCTTGGTGGATGTTTTCCATTCAAAACGTTAATGATGTTTTGCGAGTCTCCTATTATTAATTTCCTTATATTTAGCCTACCAAGAAGTGACACACCCATAAAGGTTGCTCTAGCTTCAACAACATGGCTCGTTTGATCTCCTAGAGGCTCTGCATAGGCCAAGAGCGGTCTACCCCAATGATCTCGAAAGATGCCTCCTGCTCCAACACTCCTAGGATTTCCTTTTGTCACTCCATCGAAGTTCAATTTTATCCATCCACTTGGTGGCCTTTTCCATTTTGAATTGGTTCATGGATGAACTAGGGGTGAGCAAGAATTCTGATAATTGGAAGCTAGCCCCCAAACTCTAGCAATTTCTTTCTCTAGGTCTAGTTTGAAATCATTTTTGAACTTCATGATACCTAAATTTTCCAGCACCACACTTAAAATTCTATTTGCCACTGATGAGCAGTCTCTCTTCTTATCTTTGAAGATCCTATGGTTCCTTTCTTTCCATACCCCCCAAAGAACATGTGGAAGACTTAATCTCCATAACATTTGAAGCCTTTTACTTTTGAAGGGGAACTCCCATTGAAGACAAAGATCAAGGAGAGACTTGGGGAGGACCCAATCTACCTGGAAGTTCTTCATAAACTTATTAAGTAGCTCAACCATGAAAGGGTAGGTAGAGAAGAGATGGTTTGTATCTTCCTCACTCATTTCATAGAGAACACACCTATTTGGGAATGTGAAGCCTCTTTTATGCAAATTATCCAAGGTCAAGACCTTATTTTGGACTACTAACCAATAGAAGTGTGCTACCTTGGGAATGAGGTCTTTGATCCAAATCTTAGCTACTAGCAACCATCCAAAGCCATCCCCTTCAAGGAGATAATAACCTGATTTGACTGAGTATGTTCCTTCCTTTTGGCTCATCCAAATAAGAGAATCTGAAGATCTAGTATTTTTCAAGAAATAGACTTGTAGAAGTCTATTTAGCTTCCTCAGCTTTTGTTGATTTCTGTCATCAAGATTATCCACCTATAAAAGTTTCCATTTCTTACCATTTTCCTCAGTGATTATATAATCTTTGACTAGGTCCCCATAGACAACCTCAACAGAAGGTTTTAGCCTTGCAAAATCTGGATCCTCACTGAGAGGGATACTTTTAATCCATTTATCATTCCAAAAGTGTACTTGGGATCCATCCCCAATATGCCAACATTTTCCTTGTTGTAAAAGTGGCTTGGTTGTTTGAAGACTATTCCAAAGGTATGACCCTTTTTGCAGATTATCTACCTCTAAGAAATTTGAGGCAGGTCTCAAATATTTTTCCTTGAGGATGTGAACCCAATTAAGATTTACATTAGTTGCCAGTTTCCATCCTAACTTACCCATTAGGGCCAAATTCATTTTCCTCAACTTTCTAAAACCCAGTCCACCCACTTCCTTTCTAGAACACACCTTATCCCAAGCCACTAAGGCTAATATTTTCTTCTCCTCATTTGGACCACAGGAAGTTTCTTTGAATTTGCTCTATTCTATCACAAATTTTGGCCGACATTTTGAAGAGAGACATGAAGTAAATGGGTATGTTTTGTAGTGATGACTTGACCAATTGAGCTTTACCAACCTGGCTAAGTAAGGAACCCCTCCAACCTGAAAGTTTTTTCATTAAATGCTCCACCACTGGGTTCTAGAGAGCTACCTTCATCCTCCCTTTAAACAATGGCATTCCTAGATAGGTGGCTGGAAGGTCTCCAATGTTGCAGCCAAAGAGTCAAGCTAACTTAACTTGTCTAGGGCCAAGAGTGTTCAAAAAATAAATTTTGCTCTTATCATAGTTAACTTTTTGACCCACAGCCTACTCATACTGATCCAGGATTGATTTTAGATCTTTTGCCTACGGAATAGAGGATTTTGAAGAGATAAGTGTATCATCCACAAACTGTTGGTGGGACACTGGATGCAAATTAGTAGCTAGGATGATCCCATCGACCCTACCAATTGTTGTTGCCGTTGAGATTGTCCTCTCCAAAAGCCTCAGCAAGGATAATAAAGAGATAGGGAGATAAGGGATCCCCTTGTCTCAGCCTCCTCTTGCTTTGAAAATACCCTACTGAAGATCCATTCACCAGGATGGAAAACATAGCAAAAGAGAAGCACGCCTTGATAAGATTTACCCATTCTTGGTGAAAACCAAACCTTCTCAAAACCTTAATTAGGAAGTCCCAGGAGACTCTGTCATACGCCTTGTTCATGTCCAACTTTTGTAACATTCTTGTATTTCCACAATGGAATGAATTACCTCATGAATGGTAATGATTCCATCCAAAATTTGATGCCCCTTCACAAAACCTCCTTGTTGAGAATCAATTATAAATGGTAATACATTTTTGATCCTATTGGCTAGAACTTTTGATACAATTTTGTAGAGAGTGGAGCAAAGACTTATCGGTCAAAAGTCAAAAAAGGACCTAGCTCCAACTACTTTTGGGATTAAAGCTAGAAATGTTGAGTTGACATCTCTTGGCATAAACTGAATTTTTTGGAAATCCATTACTACTTGAGTGACATCCCCTCCAACTATATGCCAAAAATGATGGAAAAAGATAGTTGGAAAACCATCAAGGCCTGGAGCCTTGTCTCCTTGCATCCCAAAGATAGCTTTCTGAATTTCCTCTTCTTTGAAGGGGCTGAGCAAGTAATTATTTAATTGGTCTGTAACCAAGCAAGGAATGTTCTGAAGCAGCCCCATTTATTGGATCTTCCACACCTATGAGGTTGAAGAAGAAGTTAACAACCTCCTCTTTGATTTGTATGGGGTCAAAAGTTATTGATCCATCAAGTTTAACCACTTCTTTAATTTTATTATAACTCATGTGTCTTAAAGTAGAGACATGAAAAATTTTGTATTCCTGTCACCTTCCTTTAGCCAGGTTACTCTGGATTTTTACCTCCAGAAGGTTTCCTCACAAGCTAAAACATTGTGGAATTCACACAATAGCTCCTTTTCTTTTGCTCTCAATTCACAAGATAGATTTTCTGATTGAAGGGTTGATTCTAAATCATTTAGCTATTTTTTCAAATCTGCCTTTTTCTTCTGAAGATCACCAAAAACCTCCCTATTCCACACCTTAAGATTTTTCTTTATAAACCTTAGCTTTTTTGCCACTTGGGTTAACTTACCTCTAGAGAAATCTTGTCACCACCAATCCTCAATCTTGTTTTCCAAATCCTCATGTTGGAGCCACATCTTCTCAAAATGAAAAGGGCTCTTGAAGGTTCTTTTTTTGACCTTTGACTCCCAAACTAGAGGATTATGATCAGATCCTATCTTCGGATGGGTTGTTAGGGTTGAATCCCCAAAAAGGAGAAGACTCTCTTGTGACAACAAAAAATGATCTAGATGAATTTGAATTAATTGGTCTCCTAGGCATCTATTACTCCAAGTATACTTTGCTCTTTGAAGCTCTATATCCATAAGTTCATTCTCATTTACAAAATTTGCAAAATCTATCATGCCTTCAATAATGGACTGACTCCCTCCCTTTTTGTTTGATGGGTAAAGGGGAGAGTTAAAGTCCCCTTCCAAAACCCATGGAAGGTCCACAAAGGCATTCCTTAATTGGCTTAGATCCTTCCATAATTGTTTCCTTCCTATAATTGAGTTTGGAGCATAAACATTAGTAACTATCCATTGTTGGTTTTCCTCCTTATCAAAAAATGGATTGCCATGAAGCTTCGATTCAAAACTATCAATCTTCCTTCAAATCTATTATGATTCCATATACTTAAAAGGCCTCCTGAGGCCCCTATAGCAAGGCTTGCCACAAAATCGGCCCCTCTCCATAGTCTTTGTTTGATAAGTTCAGCCTGGGGTTCATCAAGTTTTGTTTCTTGTAACAACATGATATCCAGGTTAGTTTCTCTTCTCAATGCTTGGACTACTCTATGCTTAGAGGGGGCGTTGAGACCCCTCACATTCCAGGAAACTATCTTCATTTTTTGGGTTTGGTTTGTTGCTTTTTCCCTCCACCCCAATCCAAGATAGATTGGGTACCATTCGCAATCTCAACAACTGTTTCTCTTTCTTTGATTTCTTGATTAGTGGGTCTGCCAATTTTTGGGTCAATTCCTACATCTACCCCTTCTTTTTTCTATTTTCTAGTGATTCTTATTGGGGTAGTTGAAACCTTTCCTTTATTTCCCTCATTATCAGAGAAAATTAATTCTTTATTTCATTTTGAAATAATATTCTCCTGATTGGTTCTTGCATTAGCATCCCATTGAGTTTCTAGCACTACCTCCACTTCTTGGGATTCATCATTTGTTTCTACCAAGTCTTCTATGTTCTCCCTTAGACATTCAAATGAATTTTTTTGATCAACTCTATTCCAAGGGTTACCAGATTTTGGAATTGAGGGCCTTACCTAGTCCACATTTTCAAATGAATCTCCTTCCTCTTGTTCATTGATCTCCTTTCAGATTTGTTGGGGATTCACTGGATTCTCTTCCATGATTTGACCTTCTTCTAGTATGTCCTACTAGATTGGAACTTCCTTATGTTGTTCTTCCCTCTTATCATCCTTAGTTCATTCATTTTTGTGTTGTTTAGAACTTTCTCCTCCGCTCTGCTTTCTATGCCAAACCATTTTATTCTAGGTCGCTTGTTTTCGAAATGGACATACACTAGCCACATGCCCTAGTTTTTTATAGGAACTACATTTAGTTGGTGTGTTCTCGTATTTGATTCTTTGGTTCCAAACACCCAACTTTGAAACCAACCGGATTGACTCAGGAAAATCCTTCTCTAAGTCCACATTAACACAGATCCTCACAAAAATAAGCCTTGATCGAGCCTTAGTAGCAGGGTCTAGGGCTATTAGTTGTCCAAATTCCTTTGCTATGCCAGTGAACACCTCTTCATTCCAAAAATAAAATGGAAGGCTCAATAGTCTTACCTAGATCGGAGCTTGGGAGAAACTCTGCGTCTTTGGATCAAAGTTCGTCCCCCATCTTCCCAAAAAGAGCCCTCATCGCCCAAAAAACCATGGGCCTCCCCATAAAATCCTATTTGAATCCTCCTTGCATATTAATTTAACCATAAATAAACCTTTTGGTAACGTCATAATTTCCATGTGTCTATTTGATCTCCATTTCGAGAAGGCCCATTTCCTCACCACATCTAAATCAGGTCGAACACCCATAAAACGTCCAACCAGGTTTAAAATCCCTTGATCTATTGCCATATCAACCAAGTTATCAGGCTGCAAATCGAAATTTGTTTCTAGGGTTTTTTTCTTTTCCACCGACTACATGCGATCAAAGCCGTATTCTTGGATCAATTTGATGCTCTCTTGGGTCCCTCAACAATTCCACTTCTTACTCGAGTCCTTCGTTGCTGACTCGGGGCATGGGGCTGTAATCTGCAGAATCCTTGTCGAACCTGTGTCCTCCTCGCCATTCCCGCTGCTCCCAATCCCATTACCATTTGCCATCACTTGCAAACGATTGTTGAGCTAGATTACTATTATTATTATTATTTTGGCGTCGTATTAAGTGTTTGTTGTATTTTGGTAGTTTACGAGTGTAGTTCATATGTCGATTTCATAAAAATCACTGATCATAATTCTATATATTGTGCACAAGTGGATATGACCAAAAATCAGCTTTGACCTGTCTTAGACCATAGAAATGTCTAATGCTTGTGATTACCATCTCTAATATGTAAACACCAAACCATAGTTGCAAACTAAGCACTGAGTTGCAAGCAATATCTGGCAAAATGAGCTTTTGATGCTCAACTCTAGTCTTACAAAATTTATTTCAAGAACATTGCAGACATTAACATGATTTCATTTCATTTCCATTAGAGAATTTCAAAACTTTAAGATTTTCAATGAGAAGGAAGTTATTGATGCCATAATAACAGGAACAGCTTCTTGACTTGTAACATATTATATCTAAAGATGGAATTGCTGATTTTACTTTTATTTCTCATCTTTAACAGATTTTGCTTGTCCTATTTTCATTTTGTTATCTATTGTTAAGTGAAAATTTATTGGTTTTGTTTCATGTGGCTACACAGGATGTGTAGAGCTT
This sequence comes from Wollemia nobilis, assembly GCA_028583015.1. Lineage (NCBI taxonomy): Eukaryota > Viridiplantae > Streptophyta > Pinopsida > Araucariales > Araucariaceae > Wollemia > Wollemia nobilis. The sequence goes on from JAQPPZ010002515.1 coordinate 4,225,114, forward strand.
TGATGCCCAGTGATGAAGAAAGCATGACTGATGAAGCAATTTGGGAGACACTTCCGGTAAGTATAAACTACAGGCTAAGTTGCCAGGTTCAACTATGACGAGGATATAACTAAAGAAGAATTGTCATTGGGAAAATCAATTACAAAATTCACCATGCGGTTTGAACAATTGAAATAAAATAAATATAAATATGACAAAGGATATCACATTTCATACATGATTTATATTGACTTGCAAATCTATGAATGAGTTGGCTTAGGATCAATTTGACCTAATGAGATCAATTTTAGTCTTTCCCTGGTTGTTTTGCTTCAACCTTTAGTTTTTGTAGATGACAGACGTGGAAGGGAGTCAAGTAGATGTGGAAATGAATTACACAAAGGGGATAAGTATTAGGTTTACTTTTTCTTTTATATTCTGATTGCCATTGATTACTGTTTGGCCAATTATGTTTGTCAAATTGTTCAGGTGAGTTATAAAATAACCTAATTTGAACATTTTTGATACGATTCGTCAAATTTAGAAACACTGATAATTGAGAATTTGATGCTCCTCAAAGAATTAACAATCAGACTCAATCTAGATTCTAGCATGTACAACATGCATGATTTTAAAATTGTATATTTAATTGGTTTTGTCATAAAGGCCAATTCCCTTCTTGGGCATTCTTGTATATCATATTATATGGAAAATATCACGATGAAAATAAATTCCATTGTGTAGAGTGTCATGTTCCACCTTAGAAAAATTCATTCCTCACTATTGCTGTTGACCCACAAATATGTATGGAGACCAATGTTGTTTGAACATTATGATAGTGGCATTAAAGTCTGTGTATCTTGAGTCACATTAAAGTTGGTTTGCATCTTGTAACAACCATTGATGTTGTGTGCACCATATATCATTTTTGTCTAATGTCAATGGTGTTAGAGCACTAATTAGTCAAATAATATGGTGTTTAACAATCAGTCATATTAGAAAATGGTTGAAACTTGAAGCAGAAAACATTCATGTTGAACTTGGGATGTATCAAGTTTGAAAGGTTTTCTATCCTAGTGAGTGAAAAGTAGGATTTGAACTTTTATGACTATTGGTTACATGTAGGGTTGAATGTCATTTGTTTCTAATCCTTTTGAATTAATTTCTTCTACCAGTCAGAATATTCTATTTTGTAGGGTTCTATCATTAAATTCCCTGGACAAATGAAACTTTGTTACCTATTGCTCCTTTCAGAGATGGTAATTCAATGCCCTTGGGAATAATTTCTTGTAATAATGCTTACAAAATTTTATTTGCTTCAATCAGATTTTAAATATGGGGAAACTATTGAAATGTTTCTCCCAAATCCTCTATTTTAAATTATTCTCTCAATTTCTTTAATTTCCCTCTTGTGAACATGAAAGAGAAGAGAAATGTGCCGAGGCTTCAAGGTTTAAATTCCAACATGTCAAAGATTCTTCCTGGTTAGTACTTTTTCCTGCAGGATGTGACAAACAGTAACTGTTTGAAGTAGACACAAATGCCTCTCGATTTGGATTTGCCATAGGAGTTGTCCTTATGCAGGGAGAACATCTAATTGCAAGTCTTTTCAAATTGTAGCACCCATCAGAATGAATTCCACTCACTCAGGCCTTGATGAGACCACCTTCATGGAAAGGAGAATAGGTTGGATAGGGATTATCTATTGCTACAAATATTTTAGTCACAATGTAAAGTACCAGAATATTGCCAGAAGAAATGGGCGTGATACCTGCTTGAGTTTCATCCCATGATGATATAGGAAGTTGCATTCTAGGAAGGAAACTTCTCTTTTGCACATCCTAGGATGGGAGTCTGTTCAAGCTGAACAAATATGCATAGAAGCTGGTATTATTTGTGAGCTATCCTCTTCATACATGGAGTATATGGAGTCCATATGACTTTCACAGCATTGAGCATTATGCTTGAAGGTTTTCTTTATGTAGCATCCTTAAGTTGGCATTGTAAACCTTTCAAGTGTCCTTCTCGATCATGCAAACCTATTTTAACATTTTCTATTTCTATATAACATAATAAAAACATGATTTTATCCTTGTTGTAATGTGCCATTCTTTAAATTTGTTATTCTGTTATCTGTAACAAAACAGATGATGCATAGTTGTTGTTCACACATTTGTAGGCACTTTGGGTTGCTCCTTAAAACGATTTCATCTTTGTATTCTCAAATCCTTAGTGAAGTTTGGCAAACTTTGTTAAGAATGCTTGGTGGTCAGGTGAAGTTCTTTGCAGCTATTCATCTTGAAATTGATGATAAACGGAAGTAGTCTGTAGGATTCTTGTGCATGATTTATGCCTATGCCATCAATCCTATAAGCAGTATTTCAAATACCTATTTTTCATCCAATTGATTTATAAGAAGGCATTCCATTTCTCTATAGGTAAATCACCTTTCAAGGTCTGGTACAGTTTTCAAGACCTTAATGATATGATCTTTCAGTGGTTCTCTTCATCCTTATACATTGTATTGACAAAAGAAACAAGAAAAGACCTATATTCCTTTTTGAGTAAAATGTTGTATACATATACGCCAAAGTAATGAATATTCTCCTGAAAATTTATGAAACCTATAAAACTCTATAGAACATGAAGTCCAGTATCACTCATCGGTGGGAGGAAGAGACAGTTTGGCTATACTCAGAAGTTTGAGGATCATTAATATCAGAAGTTCAAACCTATTCAAGATGGGTTTTTTTACTAACTCTTTGGGTGGTTGAATCACATTATTTGTCCAGGTCTTCTAGGTCATCTAGGTATTCATGCTATGTTGCATGGAAATTGATATGGTATCAGATACAGACACGACAAATTTTCAAGACCATTTAATATGGATACGACATTGTAAAAAGCATATATATTTTATATGTTAAAAGAAAAACATATAACTCAGGAATGTTTAGACAAATATAAATTTGAAATAAGATATTTCCATTAATTAAGAAGGTGATTGTCATTTTTTTTCAATCAGTCATATGGTATTGAAACGGGTTCCCACCTGTATTACATCATGACCACAAAGTGGTGATACAACAGCTTGGCATTTATGCATATATCACTTGGCAAGATTTGAACCTGGATCTCCTTGTTGGAAGTCGAGGAATATAACCAGTTGAGCTAATGCCATTTGATAAGATGATTGAAATTGCTTTTTAAAAATCTTAAATTTATTTTATTTTATTTTATTTTATTTTTTGAATTTGCATGGTGGAATCGGTAGCCGCCACGAATTCGGGTAGGCAGTCCGCCCCTATAACCACCATGCCACAATCATTTTAAACCTTTTACGCCGCTAAAAGCATCAGGAAAGGGACAAGCGTTCAATCCGGTGAGGCCCGAGATTTGAACCTTGGACCTCCGCCCCCTTACGAGGTTTGGTCGAACCAATTGGTCTACACCTTTGGACCTTAAATTTATTTTTTAAAAAGTGTATATTCTTCATTTAATCTAGTGTTGTGGTACAACTCAAAATGTGCTTGGGGCTATATATGAATGTATTAGATATGGACCATGTAGGGGCATGTATTTGGATATGTTTGGATATGGTATTGAAGAAGTATCATATCCATGTTCGTATCTGACATGCGGATACAGGTATCCGAGAGGTTTGCCGGATACAACAACTATGCATTCATGATGCAGGCTATTCAGTCTTCAGTTTTTCTTTTCCTTTTGTAAATAATGTCTTTGGCATTTCATTCGAGTTCAGTACGTGTTTTATGAAGATAAGAAAAACCATTACTCGTGAAATCCTCTTCGTAGCTCATGACTGATGCAATAAAAAATTATGGAGTCAAAGTAATCCTTGATGCAATTAGAGACATTGCAAATGATGGTATAAAGAATTTCTTTCCATTCATTTCAAAAATTGGTACGATCTTAGAAGATATTTGAAGAGAAATTTTGTTAAAGGACTAATGTTGTCCATGAAATATTTATTCTGCAACAAGAAAAATGTTTGGAGTGTAAGAATTTGTTATCCCGAAATAAATGATCTCATGATAAAAATGGGAGTAGCAAGTCAAACATTAAGAGAGGATATCATAATCTGGGCATCATAATATGGCCATTCTTATAATAAAAATGGGAATAACAAATCCATATTGAGACAGGCCATCCTAGTAGAGGCATTGTAGTATGGTCATTGTATCTCTTCATGTGACCACCCCTTACTCTTGTGTATCCATGTTGCTTATATCAATAAAATTACATCTTGTTCAGTATTATATTGATTGTGATTGCTTATGGTTTTACGTCTACGTATAGAATGTTCCACTAAACTTTAGGGGGAAAAAATCCTTCTTAACAATGCAATTTTGTCCTGGAAAGGAGATCTGGTGTTAGTATTATGAAAGTACAATGGAGAGATAGTTGGAAGACACTTTTTAATGCAGGTTTTATTAAAACTGTCTTGCCAGTGTTTGTTAATTTAGCCCAAAAGTGATTTTCCACTCCTGAATTTACTGTTGATCTGAAGTGATAGTATTGACATTTTTTGTTGTTTTGAGATTATAGATACAAAAATTAATGTTGTATCATTCAAAAGTTAAATTTCGTTAGAGCATCTATGTGATAAATAGAAGACTCTTTTGAGCATTTGAACTATCAGTATCTGTGATGTTTACATATGTGTCACAAAAATCTTTGGTTTAAACATGAAAATGAGCATGGAACTTGATGAGAATATATATGCAAAAACCATTTTATATGGAGAACATCTTGAATCATTTAATTTCCTTTGGTATGAAGTCAAGACATCTTAAAGGGGTAGAGTTGTACACCAAGTTCATCTGAGTAGACATAATGTAGGTGGGGCTTGTGTGATTTCATCTCCATATAACTAATCAAATTTAGCCCATGGCGTTGAAGTCCAACTGGTGAGAATGTTAAAACTCACACAGAGCCCACCAAGGTTCAATTCCCATGCCTTCCATGATAATATGGTTTATTGTAATACATGTAGTGGGGTTGGTTGAAATACTGTGGTAACTTGGTTTTGATGTAACATTGGTGGAGCTCATTTCAGTCCCATATAACCAATAGAAAAAGGTCAAAGCATCTTAAATGCTGAAACTAGCTAGTCTAAAATTAATCCATGTGGTCATTCACTAGAGTTCTGAAGGGGCACATGATTAATATTTGATAGGAAGGGGAAAAGGTTCCAACTGGTATGAAAATGAACTTGCATGTTTCTTTATGTAAAATCACATGGGGTGTATATTTTGTGTTAACTTAGCAAAAATAGGCCCCTAGACGGCACTTCGGCCATCAGGCCTAAGGGAGGGCTGTCTGAGCCTTTTCCCGGCCATCTAGAGAGGCCGTCCTGTACCTCCTGTGCTATTGCCACACCAACAAACAAGAGGCAAGGACTGTACACCATTGCATTTTCCTTTTGAATGGATATATATAGTCTCAGATGAGAATCTTTGTTGCCTGTTGAACTGGATTTCCATATTCTGATCTCATTCCCAGAGTAAACCTATGCCTATTTAATTGTCGTGATATAGAGTAAATTAAATATATTGGGACCCACCAACAAGGTTCCCATCTTCTGACAAGGGTGCCAATTCAATGGGTAAGGATCGTACAGCAATCAATTTGTGGTAGCAATTTCAGGGGACCCCATCTCTTAGATAGGAAATTTATTAACTCTGTAAGTCTAAAATTTACCTACTCAAACATTTTTTGGAATCTAGCTATGTTATTGGACTACATTGCATTATTTGATTAATTTGTATACATGATGGTGCCTTTGGGGTTAAATAACTTTGAATGAATCCCTTCATTGTTTCAATGGTGTAATGCACACGATTCTTCTAATGTAATTCTATTTTTAAGTTATATTTCATGTAAACCCAATTGATTGATAATGTAGTTTTTCTAGTCTTTTTTTTTGACATATGTTATGGCTGGCCATTAGATAAAAAGAACGATTTAATAGTTTGCATAATTTCTTCATTGTGACATGCTTATAACCTAGGAAAAAGGTGATGAATATGAATCTAATGAGATACATAATGGGCAACCAGCTTGCAGATGTACAATTTTACTTCACTTGAATATTTTAATTCTAGTTATATTTCTGCCCTTGCCATGTTAAGCTGGTTTGTAAAAATAACTGTCTTGGATTTTTATTACACATGGTTGGCTCACTTTAGCATAGAAAATCCCAGATTCAGTTTTTTATGGTATCTAAATCATGGCATGAAGTACACAGTATTTTTCCATATACTAGGGAGTCACTGTTCTCTTTCTCGTATCCTATTTATTGTTTTCTCTTTTGAGAATTTGAGATAAGGATTACTCTTATTAATATGTGACTTATTGGAATTATTTGCAGCATTTTTGGGTGGCTGTTTCTATGGTGTTTTTCATTGCAGCTACAATGTTTACCCTCCTCAAGCTTAGTGGTATACTTCCTTTTACTGATTTACTGTCTACGCTTGCCATTCAAAGTTTTTGCAACTTTTGTGCGTTGTATATTTACATTAAAAGAAATATAAATTCAAAGATGCTTTTACATAGATTTAAACTACTTTGGCATGGTGTATATGCATTGATAAATTTGATTTTCATTGTAAAGGCCTCTTTAGCCATTGTGCAATTGCTGTTTGTACTCCTTTTAAAGGAGAATAAACTAAAAGCAAAAGAGATTCCTTTGACTTTAATAAAGTGTGTGCGTGTGTGTGAGTGTGTGATATCAGGGTCATCCCAAAGTGTAGTGAAAGTTTAAAATATAAACAATGGGATCGTAAACAGTTTTGCATTTTATTAGAGGTATATATACTCATCTGTTGAGACAATTTTTTGCTCTTATCTTGCCTTGTTATGTTTGTCATGGATTACATCATTGGCTTGTTGTAGACATTTAAGATTATAATAGATTATCACAAGAGTTTGCTAAAACTCATATTTTAAGAGTTTTGTAAATTTGATTTGAGTTTTGTAACCTCAATCACCTTCCCCCTGACATTGAACTTTTCAAGGTTTCTTAAGAGACTAGTAACATTGTGTACTGATAACTGCTTCTTGAATTTGTGTTTCTGGCCTTTAGCTCCTAGATAAAAAGGCAAATGCAACAGGGTTAACTTAGAACTAGAGATTGCATTTCTTTGAGTATCAAAATTCAAATATGAATAAATGTTTAGTGATTAATAAACTGAACAGTTACATAATTTAAATCTATATGCTGTTAATGTTGCAAGGCTTGTACATTTAAATATGTAATGGGTAGTTCTAAAATGCAAGTACACATAAGAATTGATATGAATTTCATATACTGTTTTGTTTTATTAACATTTTATGAATGTTGTTTTCCTTTTTATTACTTTAAAAATTAATTTCGAGCATTTTAGGTTCAAGACACAATCTCATTTACTTGTGGGGCTATTGAATTGATTTCTTGTGTCAAAGTAAACTTCCATTGTTTTTAAATCATTACTCTGGTTTTATTTACATTTGAATGCTATTTCTACTATGAACTACTTTTCATTTTATAAGATCTAAGTTGGAGTAGGTGTTAGGTACAAACTGTCAATAGTAGACAGCTTGATCACACTGTAATTACTAAAAATTGTGGAGACATGCAAAATAACTTATTTTGCTTTCAACTAATGAAGACTTCCAATAAATTTAAGGAAAAGTCATTAAGATTACAAGAAAACAGAATCTTCTAAGGATTACATGCTACTACACAAAATTATACCATAAAAGTTAGATTCAAAATACACACTGCATCTAGATATGAATTTGTGTTTGGATTCCAAAATTTAGGCTTTGAACATTAAAACATGTGCATAATTTGATGCGGAGAGAAAATGGATACAAATTTTTTGTAGAGAAAATAGAGAGAAAATTATATGGACCCTAATCTTTTTATGTACGTGGCTAAAACGAACTTTGGCTATATGGATGGATTGAAATCATCTGGCAAAAGATGCAAATAGGAAATGGGCATTATTTTTGAAACATATAATTGTAGGGATTATTTTCTAGATTGGAAAAAGAGGGTGACAATAGTTTAAAATGTGCATTTTGTTATATCTATTTGTGACATCTTGTGGGAATAACTAGATGTAGCAACATAAGAATACAATTTACAAAATGTAAATCTATTTAGGCACACTAGAGTAGTGACAGGTGTGTTATATCAAATTTGTAATTGTATGAAAATATGCAAATAAGAATGGCTGAACCTTCCTAGTTGCCACTCATGCCTCTAGATATTGAGATTTGGTGGTCCACCAACACTAACATACATGCCTATACATGTATTTGGTGAGTTCCAATGATTTGATAACTCTTCAAGAAGCCTATCTTGCAATGACACCTTGTAACTTCTTATAGATGATTGCTTGACAAGGACATGACACAAAATGTCAGTGCTAACAACTTACAAGAGACTGCTTTAAACTGGTTGTATTAGGAAAGTATTACAGGTGACTGCCTTTTACTTGCAAACACAAACAGAAGCAAAACATGTTTGTAGGATTGGTCAAATACAACACAATCTTACTTGAGCACTATATAGGGAAACTGTGGCATATCTAAAGTTTCATAAATGGTTTATGAGGTATTATGCTCCAAGTTGAGGGCACAGAGTGATTTCTCAGGTGGCAGGCCATTAACATTCAGACCCTGCATCTCCAAGAAGATTATAGACTCAAATATTAGTGCCTGTAACCAGAGTTGCATCCATTGGAGATGCCTATTGATCAGAATGATAATAAATAACAGAATGTTATCCCTGTAGGGGTACATGCTCAGACATTCACATATCAAAGAGTTTAGACACTACAAGAGCAGTAATATCTGAGACACCCAAAGACCAAACTATACTGCAGTATAGCACTGTTGGCTGAGCAGGAAAATGCAGAGAATGAAGGTGATTGATTGGTTGATCAGAGATTTGTTGTGTTTGTATGTAGTTTTTTATATATTTGCTTTATAGTTATTAATAATTCAGGAGATATTACCATCAGACTGCAACTGTACTCAGATATTTCTGCCTTTAACATGATTATGCTTAAATACCAAGACATATCACAAACAAACAACGTTGGTTGAAATTTACTTACAGTTTATATGCCTACGAGTACAGAATTGTTTTAGCCAAACATACAGGAGATATGTTATCAATGTGCAGTGAAGATTTCTGAGATAAAAGGATTCTATGTAAGAAATTTAGAATGACCAGTGATAGGTAGGAATCCACTATCCAGAAAGCAACTTAGTCATAGTCACTTCTATTGTCTACATATACTATTCTATTACAACAATGAAAACAACAGTTTAGGCGTGGTGGTTTAAATGTCAGAATCTCCCATAATAATTTTCATGTATGCAGGTTGACATTTGTTGCAGAAAAGACATTATAAAATTCATGCTTGCAAAGAAGTCAGTATGTCTTCTGTATACCCTTTATTCGGAAATGAGCATGAATATGAAGAGTGAATTAGAATGTGTAATGGCCATAGAATATTTGACATTGCCAACAGTCTAAAATTTCTGACTATGAAGTTGTGATTCTTGCTAGAGGTCAGATTAAATCTTTACAGAAATTTGGAGAACCCTTGTCAAAGAATTAATGCTCAGGACAGAATCAAGTAAAAAATTTCAAGTTTTTAATTTAAGAAATTGAACGCATGCAAGAACCAAGTGGGGGATTTTGAAAGCAATAATACATGCCATGCAGCAGAATCAAGGAGGTTGAAACTGCCAACAGCAAGTTTAAACTGTGAATAATGTGGGAGCTTATGGGTACTTCTAAGACACACACCCACACACACAATTTTCCTGTTGACACAGTTTTGTTGAATGTTCCCATAGGAATATTGCTCAGTTCTGAAAACAACAGACTTTTGTCTAAGAAGATGATACAATTGCTTGAAAGCGTAATTATGAATTGCAAAAAAAGTAGAATTTCTGACAACACTAGACCAAGTGGAAAATTCAAATGTTTGTGGTCTTGTAAGTTTGATCTCAGCTCTGGCAGTTTAGTCAATTCCAGCCAAAATATATAGTTACTAGAGGAAGAAACAGAATTGCATGAGAATAGTTCAGACACAGTTATAGAATTTATTTAAGAAGCTAAAGGCAGAAAATAACAAGCTTAAAGTTGAAGACAAGGATCTCACGGTGGATAATAAAATGGAGATTAGATCATGTCCTTGGATTGTACCGAGGTGTTATGTATACACAGAGGAAATTCAATATTTTTGTGCCCATATCTCCTTTAGTAGGTCTCAGGATTTTCTCTATGACCACTCATTCTTCACAGTTTTAGATGTCTAATCCAACAGCGCAAAAATTGCACCAATCCAACATCTCTGCAAAAAGATATCAATTTTCTTGAAGTTCATGATGGAAAAATGGCTAAAAACGCAGACACATATGGTCAACTTTGGAAAATCATAACTCAAAAACTGTTTACATTTTTTAATATGATCAGTTGTTTTTGTAGTACTCAGTGGTGAACATGGGGTGCAAGAATTATCTGAAGCTGATGCCTTTGTTGAGAGTTATGCTTTCTAGAAAAAAGTGACATTTTTCCAAAATTCTGAAAAACCCTTGAACTCCAGAGATGCCCCTACAATGATTGAGATCATGTAAGATCCAAACTAGGAGAGAATAGTGTGGTTTGCTCTGATACCACTTAAATTTTATGTTGTAATCATAACAGGATCAACACAAATCTACATTAGTACCAAGTTTTAAATTACCAACAATATTGAAATGTCCAATGGCAAAGAGCATAATTTGCAAGGAAGCATATTCACATCAACATATCATCAGAGTCATGCATAATCCACCATCAAAAGGAAAGAAAGCATCAACAAAAAGAGAAGATGCTCAGAATAGATTTACACGGAAAAAGGCCTCAATATGAGGTAAAACCCCATGGGTGATAAGTCTCACCAAGCAATAGTTGTCCTAACTAAACGCAGTCATAGCATTGTACAATAGTACAAAGTGATGTCAATGCCTTAGTCAGGTCCTCCAGAAGTGTAATCTTGAGGATTAACATCCTTTGAAGACTCGTGACAATGCGATAAAAACATGATGCAATGCATTAGTCAATGGGGAGTTTGGGCTGACCTTTTTTTAGATTTCAATAGTCTTAAACACTCCCTTTGATATCTTGTTGCCCTACACAAATAACCAATGGGATCGGGCACTTAGGTAAGTTTAAACCCTACCCTCAGTCACATGTTACGATAGAATATTATAAGTAGGCCCATGAACTAGTTATTATAGTATATGCTGGCATTACCCCTTGACTTGGGGAACTGATGACAAATTTACATACTTCAGTACTTCTATATGTATGTATATATATATGCACCATGTGCGGATATGGTGAAATTGGTTTAACCAAAAACTAGTGAGCTTGATTCCCATGAAGGGAATTACTGTAGGGATTGACTCTCAATGGGAGGTTTCTAGCTGGCCATATAACAGTTTGGGAGTCTGGAATTGATTAACAATCATACTCATAGTGCTTGACTGGGCCTGCATCATATGTTACTACTAACGATACAAGAAATGCTACTCATTTGATGTTTGTATATGTAGTAGGAGGAAGGCAGTCTACAACAGAGAAACTCAGAGAAATAGCATGTACTACTAGGACTTTAACTTTCTTACATGGACCCAATTAAGAACTATGACCAATAAAATCAGGTTAACAAATCCATAATAAGAATTGCAAGGATTTCATTTTCCACTGAAATGTTGCTTTTGGAAAAGACCTGAAATAAAATTCTGATTATTTTTATGTAAGTGGGAAATGGTAGTTTAATTTTGTTCCCAAGCAAAAAACTGAAGAAACCAGTCTAAACTTTCTGCATCTCTTATATTGGCTTCAAGGATTATTTTTCTTTTCTTTTATGCAGAACGAAGTACAGTTATGCTCACTATGGTGCATTTTGTGTTTTTTCTATTTCTAATTCAGTCCAATTAATGCATGATTCTTCTGTTGGTTGCATTTAGTTAGAAACATTTTCCCTTTATCTCTTGTGAATAAAAAGGTTATTTTTATTTTCTTCTAGGTAGAATGGTATCAATATACTTATTATATTGGTTTTTGTGTGTGTTCTATATGTAAATCAATGCAGGTGATGTGGTTGCCTTGGGTTGGTGGGATTTATTTATAAACTATGGGTAAACTTTCTCTTAAGCTATCTTTGTTTTTGTTGAGATAAAAAACTTGGCCATGTTGATTGGTTTCTCAAAAGGCGGTGTACATTTCTCTTGTCTCCCTCTTGCCCCTGCACAGAATTGCGGAATGCTTTGCTTTTCTTGTGTGTACAAAATGGTCCAATCCTTGCATCCATAGAGAGCATCAGAACAGAGGAGCAAGTACATCCTACATAAACAGGCAAGCTTCTTCCAGTGAAGCCGAATATCAGGATGGTATGTGTGGGTTGCAAAATATTGGAGGGCACATTATGAAGGCTCTTGTGGTCATATTCCAAATACTTCTTTGCATGCGATTAGAGGTTAGATTTTGTCCATTGTTATCCTAAATGATAAAATATGAACATCCAATGAAATGACAATGGTTTTCTGAAGGCCATTTTTTATTTGTGTCTTTATCTTTTTCTTGTAATATTTTTCTCTGCATGATGCAAAAGAGGACGTCATACAAACCAATCTTCTTTAAGGTCTCTGATTGCTTTTTTGGTAAAATAACAATAACAGGGGAAACCCAAGATTGCCCGACAACTTCCAATAGGAGTAATCTTTACTCCACTGTTTCTAATCCAAGGTGTAGCAGCCCTATCTTCTTTGTTGCGCCTTGTAGAAAAAATTGTACTTTTGTTACGCAGTGGCAATGGTGCAGGATGGTTTTTCAGGGCTTTTGCAAAGGTCCGTGATTGCTGTGGCTTTCTTCATCATGGATCTAGGTACAAAGTGATTTGTATTGAGCTATAATTTCCACATGTATCTATATTTCTATACAAATGCACACACTGAGGAAAGGACCTGACTTTGACCTGAATCCATGGTACAATCACCAGTGTTTTGGGAACTTAATGTTTCTTTGGTTGTTGCAGACTTTTGGGCTGGTGGTGTATTGATGAAAGTAGTAGAGAGGAGCAAGCACGTCTTTTGCATGCCCAAAGTTCAGGGTGAGTTCTTTGCTATCGAGAAGAAGCATTCTTAATTAGTAGATGAATCTGATTTGTTTCTTGTTGGGGATACAATCTCTTGTTTGTTTTGGCTGTTCCTTAGTCTTTGACTATTTTTAATGACATATTAGAGATTGTGATCACTTGTGTTGTTTTTCCTGGATTAATAATACTTGTTATAGTCTCTTGCATAGGGAAAAAGGCTAATTAGTTTGGATATCGAGTCTACAATTTCTGATTTTGATAAATTTACCTTGAACTAAATTGTAAATGTTGTGTGCATGTTACTTGTTCAGACAGCCATATAACATGTACCCACATGTTGCACATAATTTTTCTTTTATATGCATAAACGTTGTTGCACATGCAAATTTGTTTGTTTTCTGCCCACTCGAAATTGTCTTTGTAGAGATGCATAATAGTCACCGGCAGAGGTGGTTTTACATATTTCACAAACAGGGTGCATGTAAAGGGTATATGTATATACAAATTTGAAATTTCAAAATCTAAAATTTAAATTGAATTCTTGTTGACATTGACCTGTAAATGAAAATAAGGTGGTTTTTCTTAGCTGTCCTCCTTCAAGAGGTAGTCATTTTCCTGGATGGGACTTTACAAGAGACCCATAGGACTATAGGCTAATTAGTAATTACGCTTGCCTCTCAACCCACCTTACATCTTAGAGGTGTTAAGTGCTCTTTCTTTGTGGAGATGCATCATAGATGCAACGAGATCTGATTATGCATATTTTAGAAACATGGAGTGAGAGAGATAATTCTATTAATGTCCATAGATGGGCAAGATAAGAAAAATTCTATTAATTTCACAAATGGCCAAAGTAGGCCAATGGGACTCGTTGAAAAGAGTTGTTACAAATTACAATGCATTGTACTAACCACAAAGTACTACAAAAATAAGCTAAACTAGAGTAAATAATCTAGTGTAAACTACTTTTAAGTGAAACAACTGTATGCTATAAAATTGTAGCCTCGAGGGTTACCCAAAATGGATAAACCAAAACATGCTAAAAGAAATAATTAAGAGAGATCTAGAATCTGAGGTACAACAGAGATAGAAAGGAGCTCCAATGGATCCAAGTGCCAACATTAATCTATAGTGGGATGTAAAATAGAAGCATAGTCATCATCACCATCTATCCCAAAAGGGTGGGGTCTAATGATGCTTGAAGAGAATGGCCAAGACTAAGAGGGCTTGGTTGAATAATCCTAGGAGGACATGGAGTTCAATCCCTTAAGACTCTTGTAGCATCCATGGTTGTGGAACCAATAGAAGAGGACAAGAAACTAGTAAGTTGTGCCTATCTACAACTCCTCAATATGTGAGGGGTGGCCAAAACCCAACACCGAAGAACTGCAATCTTGTATTGTCACAAGCAAGAAGGAAGAACTGAAGCCCTAGTAGCCACTTTGTAGACAACAGTTTGAAGAAGAAATAATATACTGAACTGTTTGACAAAATGTCTATCAAAGAACCACAATTTTGACTATGTACAACAATTTTGATAATGTATGTTGCAATGTAAAATCTGTCGTCATAATGTTTTTACAGACTGATTAATAATGCACAAAAGGACAATTAGCCGTCAATTGTTAAGACGTCTAGATTGGTTAAGATGTCTAGAATTAGTTAGACGTCTAGACTGGTTGAGTTAGACGTCTAGACTAGTTGTTATGCTTTAAGCAACAATTGTTCAGTGTTAACATAGGGAAGTTGGGACGGTTGAGCCAGGTTGGTTGCCTATAGATACCCCCTATTCATTTTTGTAAGATATCCATACTTGTCCATAAATGCAGATCTGTTGTGAAGCAAAAGTTGTTCTGGAATGCATGTGTCATGTGTGATTACTTTGTGAGCATATAATTGTGTTGCATGGTATTGATCAATGGTTGGTACGAGATAGAGCATCGTAGGTTGTGTTGTGTTTGTGTTGTGCAGTTGCAGGGAACATCGAGGAGAAGTTAGTTGCAGAATGGAAGATGAACGTGCGCCCAATTGACGTCTAGTCCTACCCGTCTAAGCCTGACTGTTAGACATCTAGGCCTATCCGTCTAGACTTGTTGTTGAACCCGTCCTAGACGTTTGCTAGTTGAGACGTCTACACGTCTGCACTACCCGTCCAAGACGTCTACCCGTCTGCATTGCCTAGACGTCTACACTTCCTGTGACGTTTGTACTAGTTGACTACACGTCTAGCCAACTACCCGTCTAAACTATAGCATCTAGACGTCTGAAGTCTTATAGCATCTAGACGTCTGAAGTCTTACACGTCTGGAGTCAGTACACGTCTACACTCATATCCGTCTAGCCTAGACGTCTACTGAAACTTACCTGTCTAAGGCCAAGTAACATGCCAAGTTTTACAGCAAAGACAATCACTCCTTCCTGAATACTTGTCATTCCCTCAGTACTCACCCCTGTCTACACACTCTTGTATGTAGACAGGGGTGCATAGGTGTGTCATTAATATTTTGAATAGTTTTAGCTTCTAATGAGCACTTATTACTCTTGAGTCTATTACAAACACTTTTCCATGTACACACACAACAGTACATGACAACACGCACATACGACAACTCTTATTTACATGTAACAATTTGTCTGCTCATGTTCAAATATACACTTGTGCTGACGTGTTAATTCGTTTGCCTACTGTATATGCTATTTCTTATTTTGATATATTTGTGTTCTACCATTGATTGGCTATGCAACTGTATTTTCATTGTGGTGTGGACTGATATTTGTAAATAGAAACTGCTTTTGTTCTAATTTTAGCAAGGATTAACAAATAATGTTTATATATGAAAAAAATTATGTTCTTGGTGGTGCTTTCATTAGTTGAACAGAAAGGCAGATGTTTGTAGATGAAGCATCTGTGCCATATTACTTTTTGTTTGTTGTATAATTTGACTGCTATATGAACTGAGCTGAATTTTTCCATACGGTTTATACAGAGATGATAATAACAATAGCAGTTGATGCTGATTATGATTTTCATCCTGTAAGTTGACGGTATTGTGGTCTTGTAGGCTATTAGACCATAGAACTATTCTATAATCCATTATAGCGGTTTCTTTTCAGTCTCATGTTGTTGCCTTCAACCAGATGATTGTTCTTGACTCTCTGTGATCCTGAGTTATAGGTCCTGTACTGAACAGTTTAAATGACATAACGTACATCTGTTGACTGTGTGTTCTTGCATGGGCACAGGTATAACACATTTTGTAGCTTCCCTCCTGAAGTGGTGAAGAAGATGGCTAAGAAAGAACTTGCTGAAGAGGTATGGGTTAATTGTTTCTTTTGATTATTGAAGACTTGATCTCAGCTATCTTGGATTGCTTCTTGAATATGCAAGACTTATTCCCATGTTCATGCCTCTTCCATTGGAATGTCATAGTGTTTTACCTCTGCAGTTCATTGTTGAATTTATTTATTAGTGTTGAAATTGCAAATGACTTCACAAACTTGTGAGTAGAGGATACAGTTGGTTTCTTATGTTGTTAATTCATCTTTAAAGATTTGTGGTTATTATGACAGGTTTGGAGATTACAGGCAGCTTTAGGAGAGCAAGCAGAAATTACAAAGTACAGTCAACAAGAATATGACAGGCTTCAAAATGTACTATACTTTAATTTTTGCCTGATTCTTTTTAGCAGGATAACATGCTTTGTCTCATTCTCTAAATATAATTATGAGCTCCTTTTGCTATATTTCTGTTGTCTATTATTTTGCCAGGAAAGCAGTATTTATATTAATATTAGGCAAAGGCCAGAGAGATTTATATTCTAAATTTACTTTTGTGCATTGTTGAGGCCTTTTTATTTTTATTTTTGTTAAGATTAAAAAGCTCTTCAATATAGTAATGTTAGTATGGTATCTTTTGATAAAACTCTATGTTCCATGGAGTACCCTTTTGGTGGGGAGAGATAAACGTGGAGCTGTGAAAAGTGGATGGCATATAAAATAATAAAATGGAAATATAAAAAATTAAAATTATGAATGAAAAATATTTTAAACTACAAAACCCGAGTTAATCAATGGTCTAATCATTACTAATCATAGACAAAATCAAAATACTGGGATGCGCCCTTTGTTCATGTAGGCAGCCAAATTGACATGTCTTCATAATCAATGAATAAGTGCATTGGAAGTCAAGTACGCGCACATTAAGAGTTTTGATATATTTGATGTTATAAAGTCGTGATGTAATATTGTATGTGATAATGTGTAATGTTAAGTAAATTATTAGTTATGTAGGGATAATTCATTAGTCATAAAGTGAGTCATAAAATGAAATGTGAGTCGATGCATGTCAAATGTAATTTAAGAAAATGATGAGGTGTCAAGTAGTTAGTAAGTTGGAGGATGCAACTACCTCCTTAGTTGTATAAATAAGACCCTTCCCTCATTCATTTGTGTTGTTGGCCGAAGTGTGTTGTTGGCATGGTACGTGGGTATCAAGGTTGGCATGGTATTGAAGTGTTGTATCAAGCCGTCTGAATGCCAGAACAGGCTATCATTAATGCAATATCTGTTCATACTCGTTCATCATTTGCTATTGCCATTGTGTGTTCATTGCATGTTTTGTTATGATGATTGCTGCAGTAGAACAGATGAAATCCGTTATTTGTATATTTTCAAGTTCTATTGTATAGGGCCGTCTAGGTAATTGACAAGCCGTCCAGCCAAATGCCAGGCAGTACAGTGAAGTTGCCAGGCCGTACAAGGAAGTGGATGGGCCGTATAGTGAAGATTCCCAACCATCAAGATTGTAGGCAAGCCATCTAGTTAGTGTTAGCCTTCTGGAAAAGGGCAGGCCGTCCTATTTGCAGACTGGGCCGTCTGAAGAATATGTTGCAGGCTGTACAGCCTCATCATTATAAGCTTGAATATTTAATCTGTCAATCCAAATTGTTCCTCCAAGGTTGGAATGCCACCACTTTGCTACAGTACATAATTCAAAATTTGACTACCTAAACTTCAAAAACAGTTAACTGCATTACAAAACTGTAGCAAACTGATAACTATTGAAAACTAAAACAATAAATTTATAAAATGATATCAAACTAATAGAAACACTGTCGTGTGCTGCCTGATTGGAGGAGAGCTCATCATGCAGACAAGTGGTAAATAAAAGAATGGTATGCTTATTTTTATTTATTTGTTTTTTTAATAAAAAACTATAAATATTGCATTTTGTGTCATCTATGCTAGGGGACGTAGAGGCATCCCTTGGGGTCTAAAGGGGGACATGGTCCTGGGTGGGGAATGTACCCACCATGTCTCTCCGTCTTCATTCTTTGGGGGATGTGTCCCTGCAGACATACAAGCTCAGGGACTTGTCCCTGGCGGTATACAAGCCCAAGGGGGACATCCCTCCCGGTATACAAACCGCAGGATGAACCCCCATGGAACAAGGCAAAAGTACACAAGCCCAAGGAACTCATCCCTGAGGGTATACAAGCCCTGGGACAAACCCCCAGGGAACACAGTTAAAACTTAAGAGTCCACCTGTAACATTGCACAATCAGAAAAAGGTAGAATCCAGACTAAGGCCTATGGGGCATGGTCAAGAGATGCATACCTGCAAACCATAGGGTCAACATAAGCAACCTTAGTAACTAGACTAAGAATGGACAAACCCAAGGTGTAATGTCAAACAAACCATCCAGTATAGAAACATATATTTTTATCATACAGCAGTACATAAATAAGAATCAAGACTGAAAACTTCAGTTGCAGGAAACCAGACTAAGAATATTGAATTGCTCCAACGTTGAAAAAGCAGAAAACAAATAAAGGCAGGGAAAGCGCCTATTTGATATATTGCATTCCTAAATATCAGAAAAGAGCCACGAAAGCTAAAATTTAAGTCATATCTTTCTTTATGGTAGCAGTTAAGGACGAGCTTGCTCCAAAGAAATGAATGTATCTAACATAATAAAAGTGTGTAATTACGTAAGTCATAGAAGCGCCATAATGTGGATCAGCCAGTAGTTTCCATGCGGAAAATAAGGCTGTGGAGTTAGTCCTAAATAAGATGGTTGTATTGTCCTAAATTCATGTATTTAGTCCTAACGAAGGAGCAAGATGGTTGTGGCTGGGAATGGTAGTTTATTCTTATATTGATTCAGTCTTGAAGATCACATAAGTTAAGCTCTGTCAGGTGACTTAAAATGTCTCATGATTTTATCATAGAACCTGTCTGAA
This sequence comes from Wollemia nobilis, assembly GCA_028583015.1. Lineage (NCBI taxonomy): Eukaryota > Viridiplantae > Streptophyta > Pinopsida > Araucariales > Araucariaceae > Wollemia > Wollemia nobilis. The sequence continues at coordinate 4,244,508 of JAQPPZ010002515.1, forward strand.
TTGCACATCACATGAGAAGTTGAGTTCTGAATGACTTTAAACGTCCTTTGTGATTTTATGTTTAGAATATATGGGATGAATGCTTCATATGGATTAATGTGGTTTATGACACAGCTTTCCGTAGAAGTAAAAAATATAAAGAAATATGACAGGCACTCGACATATCTCAAGAATGTCATTGTGTTGAAAAAATTATTAGGAGGAAGTGTAGGGACATACTAAGTTTGTGTTGTTACCAACATGATAATGTACACTGCTTTCATTGTCATGGTATGCTTGCCTTTGTCAATGAATGGGCTAATTTAGCATTACTAGGCGCTAGTGTCTTCACATTAATTCCATAACCTGTTCTAAAAACACTGTAGAAGTTAGCAGTTGAAATTGTTTTTTGCCCAACTTGGGGGTTTTGTGTTTTTTAGCAGGCCACAAGGTAATGTTTCCTATTAGAGGGGTCAATAATCGTAGGAGGCAAGCAGAGGATAATAAGGTTGAAGTCTTCGAATTTTTCTTTCTACTCCCAAGTTGAAAGAAGACATGGAATTTAAATGTTGTCTATGTTGCTGATGCTGTTCATATTGAATATATTTTGGCGTTTAAAACTGCCTTGTCCCTACGGTTCTGTTTCAGGAAAAGGTTCTTTGTAGAATATGCTTTGAAGGAGAGATCGCAGTCGTGTTACTCCCTTGTAGACATCGCATTCTTTGCAGGTTGGTCCCAACTCATATGCATTTTTGTTCTTCTTACAGTAGATGCAATGAATCCTAGAAATGTAATGCTAATGTTTCTGTTTTTTCTTCAGTGTTTGTTCAGTGAAGTGTACAAGGTGCCCAATTTGCAGGGTTTCCATTGCGGAGCGCATGCCTGTCTATGATGTGTAAATACATGTACCATGATGAAGGTTGGCATGATAAAGGCTGTGGGCAAGTGAATATTTTTCTACAGACAAATTTTCATACCCAAATATTCTGCAGACAATTTTCGTATGATACTCTTCAACATAATCCTGGAAGGCAATGGTGGTAGTCAGTATATGATTGTGACCCTCACAAGAATATGCAAGTTGACATTTTAACAATAGTTACTGCTCATTTGCTTGGGTCCATCATACACATGACAAAGGTATGGCTATAATTGTAATTATGGTCTTAATGACATTGAATTGGTGAAGAAGTCCATGGAATTTCTTCGGTTGCCTTTGCCTGCTATTCAGCAGCATTTTTAAATGTAAAAATCATTTGAGTTAACAGGATGTTTATAAATGTAACATATGTACAATTCGGGTATAAATGGAGTACTTGGTTGCAAATTGGAAAACTTATTATCAAGCTTTTTTATTTTTAATGCTATTAAGCCTTTCTTAATGACGACATTTTTGAATGAATTTTACACAATTGTAGAATCAAAAGATTTTTGACAACTCTTGCGTTTGTATTGGAAGAATCAGTGTTGATAATAAAGAGATTTCATAATCTTATGTTAAGCCTAAATGTGAGATTGTAATAGCATTTTAACATTGCCTCCCTTCTGAGATATTAAAAGATTATCAAAGCCTAAGAATCTTGAATGGTGGCATGTAGACCAGCAAAATTTTATTTTGTCGAACTATAATTTGATTAAAAGCCTATTGTAAAACTGAAAGTGAGGCTTGCTATATACATAGAAAAATATAGAACTAAATCTATCTTACTTGGTCAACTAGGGATTGTCAGGATTGCAAGCATACCATAGAGCACTGGAAATGCTTTCTATTTCACTTACAAAACTGCCTTGAAGGCATTGTGGAGTACGGGTGCTGAAATTTATCTATTTAACATCTTCCTGACTAATGTGACCTGCAGCAGAATGTCCTTAAATGTCATGATTAGGAAGAAATGCTTCAGGGGGGTCCAATTTACTTCTAAGAGCTCTACCATTTCTTTAAATTTGACCATATGGGATTGAAAGAGCCCTACCTGAACTATATCATCACATTTTACCATGGTATTTCAACAAACCACATTAATGATATTATCTGACCTGGTAAGATTTGACTGTGTCTTCCTATTAGGATCCCATATGTTTAACCACTTAGTCTAATAAAACCATTTCATCTAAGAACTCTACAATTATCTATTAATAGATTTCCATTTTCTGTCTCTCTTAGCTATTGACATTCAATTTGCTGTTGAAAGTAATATTTTGTTATTTGCTGGCAGAAGAGGATGCCACACTGTAAACACAGCCTGGAAGAAGTTTTTTTAGAAATAATGGATCTGCAAATGTTGCCTTTTGTAATATTGAGTGCACTTTCTTCTTGCCACAAGATTTTCACTTTCCCTCGCTTGTTGAATTGCATGAAACAGCTAGTGTTGGATCCATCCATGGTCTTTGTATAGGGTCAAATGCATCAGCCTTGCCCCTTATTCCTGGAGTGCAAATAGCCACCCTGGGTAACAATGAGCGTCCACTCGCAAAACTTTAGTCAAGGTCATATTCCTTACCAAGGATGCATGTTCCTTCAGTAGTGTTTTCCTTTATATTTGGTTCTATGATCATCTCATTGTCAAATTTAAAATCAAGCTGCACTTGAGCCTTAACGGCCAAAATATCTATCCTTGTGTCTGCTGCATCCAAGCCTAATTATTTTCTGAAGACCTATGTTGGTTACACAAGGTTTGTTGCCTTGTGCGACAAACCTCTGGTTTGCCTTGAACAGAACAGTCAAAATTCCAGTCTCAGAAAAGGTCCAGTGAACTTTTTATTGGTATTTTCTTCCTAAAGACAGATTTGATAAATTTGAATGGTACGCACATTTTAGTTTCTTATATAGTTTTTTGGCATAACCTACACTAGCCGGCAAAAACCAATGCAAGGAAACCAATTTATCTATGATAATAAAGCATTCAAAGGAACAAATATAGCATAAACTAAAGTGAAATAATAGGAAACAAAATCTTCCTAATTATTAATTGAAGCTGTTGCAGAAAGTGAACTTGAGACCCTGAACAAATATAGCATAAACTAAAGTGAAATAATAGGAAACAAAATTTTCCTAATTATTAATTGAAGCTGTTGCAGAAAGTGAACTTGAGACCCTAGCCCTAAGTTTCATTTTTGAGGATGAACTAGGGAAACAAGGGTTAAATGAACAAAAGCAGCAATGTCAATGCAAATAGATAGCGACTATTAACTTGCATAACATTAAAGTAGGGGGGAGATAGCACGAGGGATAATGCAAAGGATCGAGAAGCCAAGGAATTTGGTCTGCTGATGGACGAACATGACCTTTGGCTGCAAAGTTTTGGTGGAGCACCCCATCCTCCTTTGTTGGAGGGTATTAGACTAACGGTCAAGAAGCTTATGCACCTACAAGGTCTAGAGAAGCTATGGTCAGAGCAAATAGATGAGCATTGGAATTAAAGAGAGATGTTGACTAGTCAATATGAAATAAAGAAATATCAGGGTATTCATAGCAAGGAGATAAAAACTTTTCCTTTTTGGTTAATGGTCAAATTACACTTTTTTGAGGCTATATTATCCTAATTGTCACTTAAGACGATACATTGTCTTAACTCCCAATGTGAAAATGTGCTAGGGTTTCAATGACACCAAAAACCCTAAAGTTTAAATGAATGGCTAGGATCGCCTCTTAAAGAGGAGTTTGTGGCACCATCAATTTTTTTGACCTATGCTTTTGGCAACATGTGACATCATGTGCATCCATCACAATTTTGCCCTACATGTGCATAATGGATGGGTGGTGGCAAAAAAAGACATTATGAGAAATAAAGACCTTGGAAGGTGTACATAAAAGGGAATGGCCATGGACAATGATGGAAAATTATAGGAGTTTGGGTAAATTTACGAAAATTTGGCCAAGTGCTTGAAGTGCGACCATTCAAAGGAATGATTTGCTCAAACCAAAAGACCAAATCACATTTTTTGTGAAAGTGTGAATCTCTTTCAAATGAGCAAGTCACTTTTCAAGGTTTGAGATTGGGCAAGGATGGTATGAGATTTGAGGAAACAACTTGGAAAGTGACGTTTTATCCTCACATGGTGTCGATTAAGAGTTAGAAGACTGCTAAATGCATTTAGGGATTATTTAGAGACAATATTAATGATACAACAATTTTGTCGAAGATGCCACTAAACTAGAGGATTTACTAGAAACAAAAAATTTAACCTCCCATTACAACAATTTTGTCAAAGATGCCACTTAACTAGAGGATTTACTAGAAATAGAAAAAAATAATTGCCCAATTATTCAAGTGAATAATTTGCTATAAATAAGAGCTAGGGGCTCCATTGTAAATGTCTTTTAGTCATTTGTGCAAATTTGAGGTACACTTTGCGAGAACTAATTGTACTTATGAGATAATTTCTTCATTATAAAAGAACTTTGCATTACATTTATCAGTTGACTATGTCATTTGACTTCTCGAATTGTCCTCTCACTTTTTCTTAATCCTTTGATTATGATAAATTAATTATAACAATACTTGAAAGGTTCCTTGTCAGCGGGAATGCAGTGCGCGTGACCCTTATGCACATATTTGAAACAATGATGTAACATTGAGGGGATGCATCACATATCTCAAATCCATGGCCTTCCGAGCAAGACATTGTATTGCATTTCTCCTTCAAGAATGTGACACAGAGTATGAATAGTCTTCCCACCCACTTGAATATGTAGAACGACTATCCCAAGTGTTGAGCACAATGCATCATTGAAGGCTCGTAGAGTGAAGGAAGATGAGGTTGTGTGAGGATGGCAAGTGGAGGTTTTGGAGCACCACGAATGTTATCATGTTTATCAAGGACTCGATGTCAACCAAAACTCGTTTTAAGGGCTTGTGGTCGATAAGAGCTATAATATGCAGTGGAGGATCTAGCACTTCTATCAGTACAATTTTGATCTCATAATCATAAAAGGTGATTGCAAGCTCCATGCAAATTCTGATGCTACCCACAAAATTTGCGAAGGCGTTTGAATCTTGAGTGTGAAGGTCTTCCATCAATGCCTCACGATGTGGGGGTGACTGTTGTATGAGCTCATAAATTGAGATTTGGTCGATGCCATCTTGAGGCTCTATGTGAGGTTTGTGAGGGATATGACCGGTTGTGGGGGGTGCGGTATGACCTACACCGGTGGGGTGGCACAGTAGAGGATGAAGGCATGTTGGGAGCAATATTCGATGGGATCTATCGATAAGGATAGCATTGATTTCAAGTAACGATGTAGATCATCCCTACCAAATTATGATGTTGCATGGTATTGAGGTGGTTGACCTAGTTTTGGGAGGTGTTGGTAGTTGGTGGTGCTTGAAACTGTTGGTTCTGCCCATGTTGTGGCAAGGGGTCTTGATAAATACCAAGGTTTTGGTTGGGTGGCACGAGCAGATTATTTATGACAATGACCCCCTTGTCGATAAGGTCTTGGACCAGATGTTTAAAGGAAATGCAATCGTTGATGTCATGACCTTATCACCTATGGTAAGCACAATGGTGATATTCTTTGTATGATGCAGGCTTAGGCCTATTGGGGTCTTCTGGTCTCACTTCTAGCAATGTTATTGCCTGTGCCTCATAAAGTCGTTGAAAGATGACCAAGTACGGCTCAAGAAGCAGGGTGAAATTTTGCGGGGGCCTAGCAGGATGCTTGTTGCGGTTGTCTGGTTAGGGGTTCTATAGTTGGGCGGGAGGTGACTGGCATTGTAAGTCGGTCATTGTGATGGATGTTATCCTTGTTGTAATTGTTGTGGTTGATGAGACTATTGATTAGCCATGCTTGGGCTGCTCAATACCACCTGATTAACTTGATTGGGTTTTGATTGGTTGTTGGAAGTGCCCTTGGAATTCTTATTTGGCCATTCCTTCTTTTTGAGTTTTATTTTGCCCTCTTGGATTTTAATGTCCTCAATAGTCTTAGCTTGTGCTAAAGCTTCCTTGAGCGTATGATATTGTTGGAGTTGTAGTAGTAATTATATCGGTTTTGAACAACTCATGAATAACCGTGTTAGCTCTGTGATGGGGAGAGCGAAGGGTAATTCGGTTATTACAACTGTCCATCGTGCATCATAGTCTAAGACAGACTCGTCATCAAATTGATGAAGGTCGTACAAATTAGTGAGTGTCATTTTCCTTTTAACAATAATGGCAAAACGTTCCAAAAATAGGTTGGCCACTTGTTCAAAAGTATATAGGTTGTGTCTAGGTAAATGGTTGAACTAATCTACGGCTTCTCCCCTAAGGGATAGCGGGAATGTGTAAAGCATGAGGGGGTCAATCTCATTGATAAGGTAGCACACATTGATAAATGAGCTTATGTGATCTTGGGGCTCCTCCCCCTTGAATTTCTTGAATTTTGGCATTACGAACAGGGGAGGATATGGCGGCGATGGTACCAAAGGGTGAATGGGGTAGTTCTACAATTGATTAAGCATCAGTTTTTGATATCCAATACCCTCAACTTGCAATGCCAAACTATCAACCTTGTCGGCCAACATCTAAAATTTGTCTGAAGCGACTGGGATGATTGTATGATATGTGCCAGCTTGGAAACCCGAGGATGAATATTGGTTGTATTACGCAGATTGGTGATGGACGTAGATGGGGTGACTCGATGAGTGTTGGTTGAAATGTTGTTGTGTGAGGGGTGGTTGTTGGTGTTGTTGATGTTGGATAGGTGGTTGTTGGTACTAATGTGGGATGACTTGTTGATGTTGGATGGGTTGTTGTTCATGATGTGACATGGGTGGAGGTTGTTGCCATAGATATTGTTGTTGGTATTGGATGGGTGATTGCTATTGATGTTGTGGCATGGGCAGAGTTTGTTGTAGCTATTGTTGTTGGTACTGAATGGGCGGTTGTTGTTGATGTGGTGTGGGTAAAGGTTGTTTCTACAACTGTTGTTGTTGGTACTGGATGGGCGGTTGTTGATGTTGTGGCAAGGGTGGGGATTGTTGTGGGTAGTACTGTTGTGGTAGAAGTTGGTATTGTTGTGTGTGTGGTGGTTGTGGTTGGTAGTATTGTTGTGGAAGAAGCTACTGGTACTGTTGTATGGGTGACGATGGTGGTTGGTAGGACTGTTACGGTGGAAGCTACTGTTATTGTTGTGTGGGTGGCGGTTGTGGTTGGTAGTACCGATGGGGCATAGGTTGTTGGTATTATTGTGGTGGAGGTCGTTGGCCATAGGCTTTTAGCTCTGGTGGTTGAGTAGATTTTTTTAAAGGTGTTAGAGCCAGTATGGTTGGCGGTCGAGTGGCCCATGATGGAGATTGTGCAAAGAACAATTCTTGGGCGGTTGTGGAAGTTGGGTGGCTTGACCCTTAGGGTGGCGGATGGGTTGAGGTGGGCGAAGTAGATACAAGCAAGTGAGATTTCATGTTAACATAGGCCTGTTGGGATTGTTTCGAATTCACATATATAGATATATGGCTTGCATTATATTGGGGGTTAGAACCCCCAAGTAGGAAGTATTTAGCAGGTATGCCATACTCAGGACATGGCTTAGAAAGGTGGGTTGCATGAGTGTACACCTACTCTTGGGGCATCGAGGATACCGAATGAGGTGGAATGGTCAACAACGACAATGATGGTCATGGTGAATCTAGCAGAGGAAACGAGTCTCCATGGAGGGCTTGCACATTGTCAAGGTCAATGCGGGTGATGTGGCCTGGGAACATAGGTGTCCTTGGACTAGTGGACTTAGGGATGCTGGTGGCGATGTCGTAGTAGGTGCTGCCTAAGTTGTGTCTCAGGAGGATTGGTGGTGATCTGATGGGTGTAGCTGGACAAGCCATCTTGAGATGGTTGTAAGGTTACCTCTTGCTGAGTTGGAGGAGAGGTTGATGGGTGGGAAGCCTAACCAGATTGGTCCATTGTGGCTTGGGTGGCATCTTGGGCCCGTGCTTAGGCTTGGAATTGACTTCTAGTCAAGACCATAAGCTAAGCGGATAATGGGTGAAAAGTGGGCTTGGCATTGTGACGGTGGTGGTGAATTTCTCTATCTACACAAAAAATCAATCAAACAAACAATAGTTTTTAATTTTCTCTTAGTAAGTTGATGTTTGAGTTGATGTGTTAGATGTTTTTGGGTTATTTTTTTATTATTTTTTTGAGTATTTTTTTGGGGAATTTTGTTTTATTATGATATTTTTGCTTTTTTTATTTGGATTTTTTTTTGTGTATGTTTGATGCACCTAACCTAAAACTACGAACGTGATGGTGGAATGTAATCTATCGGGTGTGTTGATACCCACTTCTTTGATGAGAAGCAATACAAAAATGACTAAAATGGCTTCCTAAGGTGGTTATGGATTATGGTAACCTAAGGAGACAAAATAACCCTCTTGAAGGAGGTCATGTTGTCTAAGTCCTGCTACTTGCCCAATCGGGCTTTTGCTTCACCCTCAAGCGGGCTCGTATAATAATGACAACTATGGGTGCACTGATTTTTAAACCCCGTGAACAAAGAGGTATCTAGCCTAACCCACCCTGAGATATCCTCAAGAGTGGAGGATTTCCTAATGTTGAAATCCAAAAACCGCTCGTGGGGGCTATTATGGTATCTAGGGGCAGGCCAATGGAAGGAGATGAATTTCACCATTGTTGGTCCCGATCGACGGTTGGTGATGAAATCCAACTCACTGATGTTTATGCAAAATGTGCAGTGTGATGTAAATTTTAAATCTTTGCCTGAAATGAAAAATCGCTAACTATTCTTTTCTAAGCAAAAGAAACTCTTTACTGCCTACCACACAAAAGCAAGCACACAAAAATAACTCTGAACTTATTTATCTAAACCTACTGCTAACTAAAAACTTAAAATAGAAAGGAATAATATCCCCCCTACTTGTGATCTTACACTGTGTCGAAGACCATAGGTTGGTAGTGCTTGTGTTTTGTGACCGTTCAAGATCGGATGGTTTTTGTCTGAGATCGTCCCTAGCCAGATGGTTGTAGTCTAAGGTCGTCCTGGGTCAACCGATTTTATTTTTGTACTCTGTCTACAACCTATGAAACCCGAAACACAACAATTATAAAAAATATTCAACATACAACATAAAAATCTGCAACAACAAACTTGAAATGTTATGCATACAACAAAACTAGGGGAATGGTCTCACTAAAATTGCCATCTTATACATGATAAAAGTATGCACCATGTAAAGCATGTAAATAAAAAGTAGTAAATTTGTATTAACTTATGCCTTTGTCCTTCCAATTACAATATTGACTCTTGCAGGGGTTGAATAAATATGAAGGGATGAATTCCCTTTTCCAACTAAAATGGTGCAATGTGCCTTTGTCTCTACAACAAATATGTGGGCAGGTTTGTAGTGACCACCACTTTATTGAATGTGACGGTGTCGTGTATGTCATCTCTGCGTCAGGATGTGTGTTTGTGTCTATCGGATCTACGACAAAATGTTGTCTAGATGTTGGTCGTTAGGGGACTGATAGCTTTGTATCTGGACCGTTTGAGGGTCAAATAGCTATGATTCTTGACCGTCTAAGGTTGAACGATCGTGTGTTGTAGTCTATTTTTGCTATGAGAACTTGATTTTGTGGGATCGAGCGACTTTAGGTCGTTGTCTGGATCTGAGTCTGCTTCTTGGGATCTGGTCCGTACCTAAATTCTTGCACACAAGGCAAATGAAATTGATCAATAGTATATGTCGAACCTCCCGATGTGAGGCCTGGATTCAAGGAATGTTAAAACCAATGCAAAGAATAAAAAGTTGAAGCATGCAAATAAGATAAAACAAATTGCTTTTTACCTTTTGTTGATTTTTGTTTCTATTGTTGATGTGTCATGTTGTTGTTGTGATTGTGTCATGCTGCTTTGGGAAGCTTTTGTGCAGGCTGAAAGTTAACCATCTGGTGGTCTAACGATTGTGGGTCGAGACCGTCCAAGATCGAACAGTCGTGAGTTGTGGTGTTTGTATATTGTTAGAAAGCGAATCGAGGTCTACAAAGTCATGTGATCAGGGCCAAGAAGGGGATAAGGATGATGACATGTGAAAACTCGGGTAATTGATGCTATGTATGCTCAAAGTTTCGTTAGCGCTTCAATGTATGTTCCATCCTCATACTTGAAAAAGGAGGAGAGGTTTCATTTATAGATTTCCTGAAGAGAAGGGATAATGAGGTGGCTTAGACAGTTAAGTGTTGTAACCGAGAGTCTTCTCCTTGCATTGATTTTATCACGGGGAGTGCATGCAAATAAGCTTACCTTGTAATTTCCATCAAATGTGCAATGTGCGTGCAAATTCGTGATGTGTGCATTCTTTGGATTTTTCACCCAATGTGCATGGATAGTTAATTGGATGTGCATATCTTTTTAACTAAATATGCATGTTGTGCATATTGAGTTAACCGATTTTGTTCACTGAGTGTGCATGTGAAATCTTCCTTGTGTGGATAGAGGTGCAACTGTGAGTTACTAGAGTCCACTTTTGAAGAAGGGTTTTTCCTTGCGTGTGACCGATACAAGAAATGTAAGATGGAAATGGAGTTAAGTGGATGACGTGGAAGGGTGAATATGCCCATGGGGAGGGGTGAATGGTTGTCCAACCTAGGCATTAATTAATTAATTAATTACTCAATACTTAGATGATGAATATTAATTTAATATTAATTAGTATTAAATGTACTAATTAATTATGATTAATTAATTAATGTTTTGTAATGCTTTATTTTGGTGTCTACACCTCCAAAATATAGAAAAAATGCATGAGTCACACAACCATATTCGTACAGAAAGGTACGAATGCTTTGATTCACACCTATCTATACGAATCTATTTTTTAGGCCAAAATGGTGCCTCCACACTTCCCCACTACCATATTTATCGTTTTTCATTTTCTTTAGTTCTTTCATCAAATTTTTATCTTATCGAGTGATTCGACACCATATTCTACTTCTTCCATCATCAACTCATTACATGAGGGGGTAGACATTCAAATATCAAAAAGTTGCCTTGCACGTGATCAATAATCAAACACTCAATCTTGGAAATTGTGTTTGTCCAAGAATTTTACCCCTTGACTATCATAAGCCCTCATTTGCTAGGGAAATCAAAAGTGGAATTTCTCTTCTCAATCAAAACTCCAATCTAATCATATTTGGTATTTTATACATCAGCAGATGCAAGTTTACTCGTGTGTGGATACTATCACTGGGTCACCAATGATACCAATGAAGCAATCATGAGTATGGCCTACCTATGGCTGACTAGCTGACCAAATCAAACCAATATTAGAAGCTTGTCTAAGGTAAATTTTTAAAGAAATTCACCCTTTCCACAATTGAGGTATCTTACATTGATCATGAAGCAAGATGATCTTACGTCTTCTTTCTCAAAACACTCATTGTGGCATTACAAAAACCGTAATCAACCACAATCATCCATCATCAATTTACCACTCTCATATTCAATCATCAACCAATCAATCTTCTTTCATTGACAACCATTCATCACCATATCTTCTTCAAAATCAAACCACCAAGCTAGTATCATAAATTTTTGCACTATATCATGTCTTCACACAATGCAGTACAAAAAGGGGCAAATGTAGACACCCAATGTTGTAATCACAATGACACTGAGAGGGGGGTGAATCAGTGTGATCTTTAAAATTTCTAAAACATATGGTTTTAAAACCAGCAGCAGTTTAAAACAGATAAAAGAAATATTAAATGCATCAAGAAAGCATCACACATAACACAACAATTTTAACGAGGTTCACCAATGTGGCTACTCCTCAAAAATGACTGCTTGGACTACCATCCAAATCCAGCCAATGCAAAGCTACAACTTTACAATATCTTTTACCAGCACCAACTGGAAGGAGCACCAACCCCTTTGCTTTATCTGTTTTAGGTAGAATGGAGCACCGACTCCTAATTTACCAGCACCTACTGGAAAGAGGCACCAACCCCTTATGCCAAGCTACAACTTGGAAGACAATAATAAAGATTACAGAATAAAACTTTCACCTCATTTCTCACAGTCTGTTGTTTTTTTGCATTCTACTGCTTCTACGCAACACGATTCGCACTATCCGACCGCTTCTCTGTACTTCTTCGCACTCTCTGCTGCAATCAGATGATCGATCACTTCTGCAGTCTACGCATTATCACTTCGGACTTGGAACACACCCTCTGCACATCGCGCTCTTAATTCTCGAAGATTCGATATGCACTCTTCACTTCGTCACTAAAGATATATCACTTCAGCCTTAGCTCAAATCGAAACGACTCACTCTCTGCGCACTGCAAATCTCGCATACACACCTTATCTTCGCACACCTCACACTCCATCTTGAATTAGTCCCTCCTTTTATAGAAGAAATCTTCAAAAACAATATTGAGACTGTAGTCGGCTTAAACCCTAAGGAGCGTCGGCTGTCAAACCCTTATGAATATCGGCTTAAAACCCTAAAGATTGTCGGCTTCAAACCCTAGAATTTTTTGGCTGCTAAAACCTAGTGATTGTCGACTGCAAACCCTAAAGACGTCCGTTGAAAAACCCTAGAAAATGTCGGCTTCAAAACCCTAAAAATCGTCGACCTCGATTCAACTTTGTCGGCCTCAACCGCTACTGCCACCTCTGTTACCTTTTTGTAACTGTTGTCGTGAAACACAAACATGTCGCGATATCGTGACGTATTTGTAGCCGTACGCCTTCATATCCTTGCTGTCATGAAATCGTGACCATTTTGGCCTTTGGTAGCTTTGCCATCGTTCTTGTCACGAAATCGTGACACTTCGAACTCTTGCTTACGTCATCCTCATTCTTGTCGCGAAATCGCGATTCGCCTTTCTTTCACATCACCTTTGTCACGAAATCACGACGCTTTCGGCTTCCAGCGGCTTTTCTTTCACCCTATCGTGAAATCGTGACACTTTCAATTTTTTGACGTCATCCTCATCTTTGTCATGAAATCATGATGCTTTCGGCATCCGTACAATTCTTGCTTCATGCGGTAGCGAAATCGCTACAACTTTGTGCCTTGTGCTTTCGACTTGCTTCAATTTTGAATTCTGCTCTTTTGACTGGTAGCGAAATCGCTACACCTCCACGTTGTGCATTTTTGGACTTGTAGCGAAATCGCTACACCTTCGTGTTGTGCTTTTTCAACTTGTAGCGAAATCGCTACACCTTTGTTTTGTGCAATTTTGACCCGTAGCGAAATCGCTACACCTTTGCTTTGTGCACTTTTGACTTGTAGCGAAATCGCTACAGCTTTTCAACTCAACGTTTTCTCCTTGCTTCGGCCAACGAAATTTTGACATGTAGCGAAATCGCTACAACTTTTCCACTTAACGCTTTTTCCTTGCTTCGGCCAGCGAAACAACAACATGTAGCGAAATCGCTACAGTTTCTTGACTTAGCTTCTTGGCCTCCAACATGTCGCGAAATCATGACAGTTTGCCTTGCGCCTTCTCTTTCCTCCGACTTGTCGTGAAATCGTGACATTTTGCCTTGTGCCTTCTCTCTCCTCCGACTTGTCGTGAAATCGTGACATTTTCGACTGCGCCTTCTCTCTCCTTCGACTTGTCATGAAATCGTGACATTTTCGGCTGTGCCTTCTCTCTCCTCCGACTTGTCGCGAAATCGCGACAGAAAACATGTCGCGATATCGCGACAGTTTTCTAACTTGTCTTTTTCTTCAAATTTTTTTGTCTTCTGCATCTGAATGACTCCTGAACTGTCTGGCCACTGCATCATTAGATCTAGCTGCCTGTGTTGACAACAATGACAAACTTCTTGCACCTCCTTGCTCAACAATCTCCCCCTTTGGAATTGTTGGCAACACCTGTGTACATTCCTGTAACTCTTCTCCCCCTTTGTCAATAATACCAAAGGGCTGCTGCAGACTCCCCCTGAGTCCATCCTCACACTTCTCGGGCACAATTTGTTGCATCCGGCACAAATTATGATCATGAGCAAAAGAATAGTCAAATACTCAAATGCTCCCCTTGAGAAAGTAATCCTTGTAGCTAGTCACTTCTTAGGAAGGGTGACTACTCCTAATTTGCTTCGAAGGTACTCAAATACTTCCTTGGGCAAAGGTTTTGTAAAAATATCTGCTACTTGTTCTGTAGTTGGGACATAGTCCAATTTAACTTCTCCTTACGCAACTTTCTCTTTCAAGAAATGATACCTTATAGCAATGTGCTTTGTCCGTGAGTGCATTATTGGATTCTTAGAGATGTTAATTGCACTGGTGTTATCACACTTTACTGATATTGGTTCACTGAAATTAATACCTAGATCTTTCAAGGTTTGTTTCATCCACAAGACTTGTGTGCAACATGTTGCTGCTACAATATATTCTGCCTCAACTGTAGATAAAGAAACTGACTCTTGCTTCTTACTTTGCCATGCAACCAATCTGTCCCCCAAATAGAATGCTCCTCCACTGGTACTCTTTCTGTCATCAACACATCCAGCCCAATCTGCATCTGAATATGATATAAGAGTGAAATATTTGCCTTTTGGATACCACAACCCATACTCCATGGTGCCTTTGAGATACCGAAAAATCCTTTTAACTGCTGTTACATGAGTCTCTTTGGGATCGGCTCGAAATCTGGCTACCATGCAAACGCTCTGTAGAATATCGAGTCCAGTTGCTTTGTTAAATATAGTAAGCTTCCTATCATTGATCTATACATGGTTTGATCTACAGGTGGAGATTTGTCTTCTTTACTCAACTTGCAGCCTATTGTCATGGGAGTGCTGACTGGCTTACAGTCCTCCATAGTGAACCTTTTTAGCATTTCTTTCACATATTTGATTTGGGAAATGAATATGCCTTTCTCATTTTGATTAACTTGTAGCCCAAGAAAGTAAGACAGTTCACCAATCATAGACATTTCAAATTCATTCTGCATCTTATTTGCTAGGTCTTTACAAGATTCATCTTTGTTGCTACCAAATATGATATCATCTACATAGACAACTAAAACAATGAGATGCCCACCTTCTGTTTTTACATACAGATTATTGTCCACTAAACCTTTCTTGAATCCCTGTTGAGAGAGATAGTTATCTAGCCTAGCATACCAAGCCCGTGGTGCTTTCTTTAATCCATACGAGTGCTTTCTTTAATTTGCGAGACAAGGTTAGGATCCTCACTAATTTGAAATCCATCCGGTTGTTCAATATAGACCTCTTCTTCGAGTTTCCCATTTAGGAAGGCAGATTTTACATCCATCGATACACCCTGAAGTTTTTGTGAACTGCTAAGGCCAAAAACATTCTAATTGCTTCTAATCGGCCACTTGGAGCAAAAGTCTCTTCAAAATCAATGCCTTCGACCTGTGCATATCCTTTACAAACCAGTCTTGCTTTGTTCCTAATGACCTGTCCGTCTTCATTTAATTTGTTTCGAAATATCCATTTGGTGCCGATTACATTCTTATTTGCAGGTCTAGGAACTAATTCCCAAGTTCTGTTCTTTTCAATCTGATCTAACTCTTCATTTATTGCCTTCATCCAACTGTCATCTTTGCTTGCTTCATCTATGTTTTTGGGCTCAATGCTGGATAAGAGAGAGTAATTACTTATTACTTTCTTTCTTGTCTGAATGCCAGCTGTGGGATCTCCAATTATTTGGTCTCTAGGATGATTTTTCTGCCAGCTGCCCATTTTGAATTTTCTGTTTTCTTGCATCTCTGAGTCATCTGATAAGTTATCTGCATCAACCGTAGACGTATTTTCTGTTCCCTGCACTTCATCTCCTTCAATGACTTCTTCGTAGATTGGGTAGTTTTCTTCAAAGTTAACTATTTGTTTCCTCCCTTCATCGAATTTAACATCTGCACTGTCCACAATTTTCTTGAGTCTCTTGTTGTAGCATTTGTAAGCTTTGCTATTTGGAGAATAACCAACAAAAACACCTTCATCTGCTCTATCTTCAAACTTCCCAAGGTTGTCATCAGTTTTTTTGATGTAGCACTTACAGCCAAATACTTTGAGATGTTTTGTTGTTGCTTTTCTACCAAACCACAACTCATAAGGTGTTTTGCATTCATGAGTTCTTAACATGTATCTGTTTTGAATGTATACTGCTGTGTGAACTGCTTCTTTCCAGAATCTATCTGCTATTTTGTTTTCTGCCAGCATGGTGCGTGCCATTTCCTGTATAGTTATGTTCTTTCTCTCTACTACACCATTCTGCTGAGGAGTTCTGGCTGCTGAATATTGTCTCCTGATACCATATTTTTCATAGTATTCTATAAATTCATTCGAAATGAATTCTCCTCCTCTGTCTGATCGCAAGCATTTAATCCTTTTTCTTGTTTCATTCTCAACTAGCTGTTTGAAGGTTCTGAACATTTCAAAAGCTTCTGTTTTATCTTTTAGGAAGAATATCCATGTCATTCTGGAATAATCATCGATACACAACATAAAGTATTTGTCGTCGTTTATGCTTTGAGTTCTCATGGGTCCACACAGGTCAGTATGAATAAGTTCTAAAGGCATGCTAGTGTGGTACTCTTTTGTTTTGAATGACACTCTGGTTTGCTTTCCCTTCTGACATGAAGCACAAACACTCGTTTGAAGGTTTCTTAATGGTTGGAATATCTCTCACTGCTTGTTTAGAGCTGATTTTCACCAAATTATCAAAACTTATGTGTCCAAGCCTCTTATGCCACAACCAGTTCTCTTCTTCTTGTCCAATAAAACACGTACCTTCTGAAGTTTTTGAGAGTGTGTACAGATTACCAGACGTCCTTGAACCAGTTGCTATCAATTTCCCACTGTTTATTTTTCTGACTTCACAACCTTGCTTCTTGAAGACTACTTCATGACCTATATCACAGATTTGACTAACACTTAACGAGGTTATGTTTCAAACCATCCACAAATAAAACTTCTTCGACTTGATTTTCCCTTCACTAATTTTGTGCAGACCCTTTTCCTATAATTTTGGCTCCATCATTATTTCCAAACTTCACAGAGCCACCCTCATATTTCTGTAGTTTTTCAAATTTTTGTTTATCACCTGTCATATGACTTGAGCACCCACTATCAAGGATCCACGGTACACATTTATTCTGAGCTCTAAAAGCTATCTGCACTATTAAAGATTCCTGTTCTTTCTGAAAGTTGTTCTTTTTGTTTCCATTCTGTTTTAACCGTGGTGTTGGGTTCTAGCTTGGATTTCCCCTTTTTAGAATCTTGCACATATCCTTCAGAAGAAATTCTATTTTGTTTTGCCCTATATGGTTGAATTCTTCTTTTTTGAGATTGATTTGAAACAGAAATACTATGACAGTTTCTAGCAATATGCCCAAAGTTGTGACAATTAAAGCATTCTATTGCATAACTCATTAGAGGAGCAAAAGCATTTCTACTAGTGAAACTTCTAGGACCTATATTGTACTTGCAGTCCACAATTTTATGCCCATAACCATTACATTTAAAACAGAAACCATAGAAATAATGATTGAACCTGAAAGATGGTTTTTGCCAAGTTGTTGCAGGAGCCTTGGATCTTCTTTTCTTTTGATGTGTGACCTTGGTAAAACCGTCATTGTCAGTTCCTATTTTAGGACTGGCATTACTGCTTTCTTTTGCCTGATTTGTTTTTCTTTCAATAGCCTGTTTCTTGTCTTTACTCTTTTCACGTTCAACATTGCTTGCCTTTGGTCCATTTGATGATTCTCCTTCAGTAAAGCCCAGACCGAATTTGATACTCGTGGGTCTTTGATCGCTTAGGATTTTGTCCAGCTTCATCGAACTTTCATCACGTTTTAAATGACAGCTAATTTTTTGATCCAGCTCTTGTATCTGTATTCGAAGACTAACATTTTCTTCTTCCAATTTGCAACAGTAATCTATCTTCATGGTTACCTGTACTTCAAGATCCTCGAACATTTTCTTGTACTCTTATGTCTGTGTTTTTAGACTGGCTATAATGTCATTTGCATCCTCAAGCTTCCTTAACAATTTTTTATTCTTTCTTTTCTCAGATTTCCATTCCATAAGAGCAGAAACCAGCTCACCTTCTAAATCAACTTCAGCCTCACCTATTTCAATAGATACTTCAGAGTTCATTCCTTCTCTCTTTTGTGTGTTTTTTGCCTCTTTTGATTCTTCTACTTCAAACGCCATAAAGAGAGCCTCACCTGTTCCTTCTTCAGAGTCTTCACTAGAACTGTCCTCTGAAGATTCGCATTTCGGGAGATAAAGCTTTTCTTTTTGAAATTGCCTTTTCTGAAGTTTGTTTTCTTCCTCCATTCACTTCTTTCTTGATGCTGAGTTTCTTCACCTTTGTTCTTGTCATTGAGAGGACATTTGATAGCAAAGTGTCCAATGCCTCCACAATTGAAACATTTAAAAGGTAGCTTTCCTTTGTATTTTCCTTTTCCTTTTCTCAACTTTTTGACAAAATTTGCTTCCATTTCATCTGAAGCATCCTCTTCTTCAGACTCTTGTTTTGTGCTTTTGCCTTTTAGGGCTTTGAAAGTTGCTTCTCTATCTGTGGGATTAGACCTTCCTATTCTCATTTCAAAAGCAGTCAAAGAACCATGCATCTCATCCATACTAAAACTATTTAGATCTTTGGCTTCTTCTATGGCAGAGACTTTAGAATCAAATCTAGGAGGGAGCGATCTTAATACCTTTTTCACGATAGCAGCATCGGTTAATTCTTCGCCGAGACCTCTGATTGAATTGGTGATCCCATTGACTCTTTGCATGAAGGTCTCTATGTTCTCATCATTGTCCATCTTTAAAGATTCGTATTGAGCTCGATGTGCTTGAAGCTTGGCCTCCTTGATCCTATCATCTCCTTCATGGATGTTCTCTAGTTTATCCCATATATCTTTTGCTGATTCACAATTTATGACCTTGACTAGCTCACTGTCCACTAGTCCACACATGATGGCATTTTTTGCTTTTGAATCATATTCAAATGCCTTTTTACCAGTAGTGTCTGTTGGAGCGGTGGCAGGAGCTTTGTAACCATTAACTACTGCACCCCAGATGTCAAAACCCAAAGCACTAAGATATGTCTGCATTCTAATTTTCCAGAACGCATAGTTAGTCCCATCAAACAATGGTGCTTTGTTCGAGGAGAAACCTTCACCACTTGCCATTGCGTAACTTCCAAGATCACCTTAGCTGTTTAAGCCTGTTCAGGTACTTGGCTCTGATACCAATTGTTGTAATCACAATGACACTGAGAGGGGGGTGAATCAGTGTGATCTTTAAAATTTCTAAAACATATGGTTTTAAAACCAGCAGCAGTTTAAAATAGATAAAAGAAATATTAAATGCATCAAGAAAGCATCACACATAACACAACAATTTTAACGAGGTTCACCAATGTGGCTACTCCTCAAAAATGACTGCTTGGACTACCATCCAAATCCAGCCAATGCAAAGCTACAACTTTACAATATCTTTTACCAGCACCAACTGGAAGGAGCACCAACCCCTTTGCTTTATCTGTTTCAGGCAGAATGGAGCACCGACTCCTAATTTACCAGCACCTACTGGAAAGAGGCACCAACCCCTTATGCCAAGCTACAACTTGGAAGACAATAATAAAGATTACAGAATAAAACTTTCACCTCATTTCTCATAGTCTGCTATTTTTTTTGCATTCTGCTACTTCTGTGCAACACGATTCGCACTATCCGACCGCTTCTCTGTACTTCTTCGCACTCTCTGCTACAATCAGATGATCGATCACTTCTGTAGTCTGCTCATTATCACTTCGGACTTGGAACACACCCTCTGCACATCGCGCTCTTAATTCTCGAAGATTCGATATGCACTCTTCACTTCGTCACTAAAGATATATCGCTTCAGCCTTAGCTCAAATCGAAATGACTCACTCTCTGCGCACTACAAATCTCGCATACACACCTTATCTTCGCACACCTCACACTCCATCTTGAATTAGTCCCTCCTTTTATAGAAGAAATCTTCAAAAACAATATTGAGACTGTAGTCGGCTTAAACCCTAAGGAGCGTCGGTTGTCAAACCCTTATGAATGTCGGCTTAAAACCCTAAAGATTGTCGACTTCAAACCCTAGAATTTTTTGACTGCTAAAACCTAGTGATTGTCGGCTGCAAACCCTAAAGACGTCCGCTGAAAAACCCTAGAAAATGTCGGCTTCAAAACCCTAAAAATCGTCGGCCTCGATTCAACTTTGTCGGCCTCAACCGCTACTGCCACCTCTGTTACCTTTTTGTAACTGTTGCCGCGAAACACAAACATGTCACGATATCGTGACGTATTTGTAGCCGTACGCCTTCATATCCTTGCTGTCATGAAATCATGACCATTTTGGCCTTTGGTAGCTTTGCCATCGTTCTTGTCACGAAATCGTGACACTTCGAACTCTTGCTTACGTCATCCTCATTCTTGTCGCGAAATCGCGATGCTTCGGCTTCATTTCTTTCAAACCTCATCTTTTTAAATACGCTTGGCTTCCAGCGGCTTTTCTTTCACCCTGTCGCGAAATCATGACACTTTCAATTTTGCTGACGTCATCCTCATCTTTGTCACGAAATCGTGACGCTTTCGACATCCGTACAATTCTTGCTTCATGCGGTAGCGAAATCGCTACAACTTTGTGCCTTGTGCTTTCGACTTGCTTCAATTTTGAATTCTGCTCTTTTGACTGGTAGCGAAATCGCTACACCTCCACGTTGTGCATTTTTGGACTTGTAGCGAAATCGCTACACCTTCGTGTTGTGCTTTTTCAACTTGTAGCGAAATCGCTACACCTTTGTTTTGTGCAATTTTGACCCGTAGCGAAATCGCTACACCTTTGCTTTGTGCACTTTTGACTTGTAGCGAAATCGCTACAGCTTTTCAACTCAACGTTTTCTCCTTGCTTCGGCCAGCGAAATTTTGACATGTAGCGAAATCGCTACAACTTTTCCACTTAACGCTTTTTCCTTGCTTCGGCCAGCGAAACAACAACATGTAGCGAAATCGCTATAGTTTCTTGACTTAGCTTCTTGGCCTCCAACATGTCGCGAAATCGTGACAGTTTGCCTTGCGCCTTCTCTTTCCTCCGACTTGTCGTGAAATCGTGACATTTTGCCTTGCGCCTTCTCTTTCCTCCGACTTGTCGCAATCATGACATTTTCGACTGCGCCTTCTCTCTCCTCCGACTTGTCGCGAAATCATGACATTTTCGATTGCGCCTTCTCTCTCCTCCGACTTGTCGTGAAATCGTGACATTTTTGGCTGCGCCTTCTCTCTCCTCCGACTTGTCGCGAAATCGCGACAGAAAACATGTCGCGATATCGCGACAGTTTTCTAACTTGTCTTTTTCTTCGAATTTTTTTGTCTTCTGCATCTGAATGACTCCTGAACTGTCTGGCCTTTGCATCATTAGATCTAGCTGCCTGTGTTGACAACAATGACAAACTTCTTGCACCTCCTTGCTCAACAAAAGTCACACATTATCATTTCTCCTATCATCATTGTTGATAAATTTGTAAAACCCATAAAATTTGCATACATTAGCCTCAAAATACTATTCATTTATCAAAAGTACTATTCATGCACTATTCATAAGCCCTCTTTGGCCACTTAAGACCTTTCCTACACTTAACCCCGGGTCCCTATGCAACCATCATCCTAACCTAACCTTGGTTGATCTCTAACCTTGGTTGATCTCTAACCTTGGTCAAAATCCACCTCATGGTCAAACCCAACCTATGGTCAACCTAACCATGGTCAAACTAACTCATGGCCACCTCACCTAGTCTACTCTTTGACTAGCCTAGCCTAGCGTCCACCTCACCCACTTGATCCTAGCTTAACCTATGGTCAACCTAATCAGGGTTAACTTTGACCCTTGCTCCACACATCTCCCCATGTGCATTTAACATCATAAATGATGTTTGGAGACTTTTGTCTCTCAAAGCATGGGAGACATGGTGAGTCATCCTCCACCTCACCCAAAAGTCAACATCTAACCTAGGGTCAACCTAACCAAGGTTAACCTTGACCCTTGCTCCATTTCAAATCCCCATGTGCATTTAAGTTCATAAATTATTTTTGAAGACTTTTATCTTTCAAAGCATGGGAGGTATGGTGAGTCATCTTCCACCTCACCCAAGTCAACACTAAATGCACAATTAATCCTACTACAATTAGGACTTAACCCTTGCTCCACTTCACATTTTCATAGGCATTAAACATCATAAATGCAATTTGAATACTTTGAGCATTAATCCATTTATGAGACATGCCACCCTATGCCACCCTACGGGACATCTCATAGGGGACACCTCACCCCTAACCTAAATAGAGGTCCATTTACTCTAATGCATCCATCCACCATTTACGTACTTGGATTCTATCAAAATCAACCTAGAGGCCACTTACGCCCTCACTTACCATCAAAAGCCCTCTTTTTGCACCCTTTTTGTATAGCAGGTTACTTTTGTTTGTATGTATAGAAGACCATTTAGCGTAGACCAGGAGCTCCAACAACACCAAAGGGACCCTCCAAACAATGCACATCAGTGTCTCACAATCAGATTTGCATGGTAAGGTAAGAATCCATCCAGACCCATCCTCACTATTTGGTCATAACTTCTTCATCAAAACTCAAATTGCCACAAAATTTTGAGGGTAGCTTCCTAACAACCAAAGGCAGGTTCCTACAAATTTGCATCCCATTTGGAATAATACAAACCTGATTTTTATTTTCATATAAGGGTAAAAATCAAAAGCATTTGCACCTTAAGGTGCGAATCTACAAGAAAGGCAGTTTTTCGTACCAAAACCCTGCAACCAACCATTCGGCTAGGTAAGAGATCTAAATAATTTTGTTTACTATAATTTTTTAGAGCTTTAATTATGCAATAGAGTAGATTTAGAGTATTTTTATCTTTCTTTACAAGGGGTCTGATCAAGATAGGCCCCCAAACATTTTAACAAGTTTTTGTAGGGTTATGCAGGTTTGAAGGACCCGCGTAGCTAATAGTGGTCCATGAGCAAGAAGTACACTCACGTTGATGAATACAAAGAGATAATTTGTGGTTGTGTGATCGTGATATGGAATTAACGAAGCTGCTGATTATTGAAAACTTAGGACTTTAAATAAGTCCAAAAATAAAACCGTAAACCTGGAATTCATGAACAGCTTCAAGGATTTACGCATACAAATCCAAAAAGGCTAAGATGAAAGCCCTAAATTAACGAAATGAAAAACACCTAGACCTAGACCAGTCAACGGAGGTTAGACACAACTCACGTTGATTATTATGAACACTAAGTCCTAATTAATATTCCCTAGGTCTAAAAACATAATTAGCCCCTAGGTCTAAGATTCCTTATCATTCGTCCCAACAAAAGAAGCATTGGACTCCAATGCTTTGAACAATGAGGGAAAATCTCGGGATAGAATGTGAACAGAAATCCAGCGAGCCTGATGTGGAAATTGGCCTCGACGGGCCACAAGATATGAAGTAGAAACACCTTGGCGTGTTTGTCGGGTCTTCGTATCAAATACTGTATCGGTGTCAAGCGGAAGCTGAGCATCAGGAACCACATCAACTGGATGAATGATGGTCGGAACTGACTCCAATATGGAATCATAGTATGGTTTGAGAAGATCAACATTGACAACATCGTGAATGCCAAGATGTCGTGGAATGTCCAAGCGAAAGGCATTCTCAGAGATTTGTTGAAGAATAGTATAAGGCCCATAACGAAGAGGCTTGATTTTGCTATGTGCCTTATCTACAAATCGTCGTTTGTCAAGATGAAACCATACTTTGTCACCAACTTGAAAGGAATGAGGAGTGCGGTGCCTGTCCATCTGTTGTTTCTGCTTTTGTTGAGTCTTCTGAAGAATTTGAACCACTTTGGCTTGAAGACTTTGCAAATGCTGCACAAATGAGTTGGCCTTGTCTTGTTCCTTTTGAATATGTATTGTGGCTGAAGAAGGCAAGGACAAAGGTAACTCATAAGGAGCAAGTGGTTGAAAACCAAAACACACTTCAAATGGAGAGTGTCCTGTAGAGCTGTGGACGGCCCTGTTGTAGGCGTGCTCAATGTGAGTGAGGCTTAAGTCCCACTTGGTCGGAGTGGAATGATGGTAAATCCTCAAACTCTGCACTAGAGTACGATTAACTACCTTTGTCTGCCCATCGGATTGTGGGTGATAAGCAGTAGAGAAGTTAAGAGATACTCCCAAAATCTTCCAAAGTGATCGCCAAAAGTGACCCACAAAACGCGAGTCACGATCGGAGACAATGCTGGTAGGAAGACCAAAAGAACGCCATACGACCTCAAAGAAGAGTTGGGCAAGATCTTGTGCAGTACTTGTCTTGCGACAAGGAATGAATTTGGCCATTTTGCTGAATCTGTCGACCACAACAAAGACACAATCATGCTTGCGGACTGTCATGGGAAAACCGCTCAAGAGATCCATGGAAATGCTTTCCCACGGACGAGAAGGAATGGGCAAAGGCATGCTCATTCCTAATGTCCTATTGGCTGATTTGGAGCGATTACATACTGCACATTGTCGCAAAAAGCGAAGAACATCTCTTTGCATGTGTGGCCAAAAGAAGAACCTCTGAAGATGATGTAGAGTTTTCTGCCTACCAAAATGTCCCCCATAGAGTGTGGAATGAGCCTCCTTCAGAAGAGACTCCCTGTTCTCATGAGGAACACAAAGTTTATCCAATTTGTACAACAGTCCATCCTTAATATGAAAGTCTTGAAGAGCTCTCAAATTTGAAGAAGAAGGATTGGAAAGTTGGTGGAAAACTTTGCCAAAATCTGGATCCATAGGATACTGTGTAGGCCAAGTTTGGAAGCCAAGATGAGAAGTAGTGACAATTGTCAAAACAAGAGTAGAAGGAGGACGACTCAAACAATCAGCCACTGCATTGTTTCGTCCTTTCTTGTACTTGATTACCAAATGGAATTGTTGCAAGTACGATGCCCATTTCATGTGCCTAGCTTCCTCAATTTTTGTTTGAGATTGAAGAAACTTAAGGGGCATGTGATCTGTATGAACAATTGTTTCTTTTCCCAAAAGATAGTGCCTCCAATACTTGATTGCTTGAACCAAAGCATAGAACTCCTTATCATATGTAGAATAGTTCTTCTTGGCCTCTGAAAATGTTTCTGAATGATAGGCCACTGGATGGCCATTCTGCATGAGCACGGCTCCAAGTGCCACTTGCGAAGCATCGGTTTCTATCTCAAATGGTTGAGACAAATCGGGAAGAACAAGAACTGGTGCAGTACTCAATTTCTATTTCAATGTGTCAAAGGTTTTTTGTTGATCCTTTGTCCACTGAAACCGAACTTTGATCTTCGTCAAATAGTGTAAAGGTGTTGCAATAGAAGAATATCCTCCAATGAACTTGCGATAGAAATTAGCAAGTCCAAGAAAACTTCTTAACTCCGTGACTGAAGTAGGAGTTGGCCAAGAGAGGATAACTTCAACTTTGGAAGGATCTACTTGCACACCTTTTTCACTAATTACAAATCCAAGATAGGCAATGAATGTTTGACCAAAGGAACACTTAGGAAAATTTGCATACAATTGGTTCTTTCGAAGAGTTTGAAGAACCGTTTTCAAGTGTTCCAAATGATTCTCCCAAGTAGAAGAATATACAAGAATGTCATCCAAATAGATGATTACAAATTGATCCAAACAATCTCTGAATACTTCATTCATCAGCCGCATGAATGTAGTTGGAGCATTTGTAAGGCCAAAGGGCATGACAAGCCACTCAAAGAGCCCCATTTTGGTCTTAAATGCTATTTTCCAAGTGTCTTATGCTTGAATTCTCACCTGATGATACCCACTTTTGAGATCAATTTTGGAGAAGAATTTTGCACCTTGCAATTGGTCCAAAAGATCATCAATTCGAGGAAGTGGATAACGATTCTTGATTGTAATCTTATTGAGTGCCCTGAAATCAATGCATAGTCTCCATGTGCCATCCTTCTTCAACACAAGCAAGATAGGAGAAGCACAAGGGGAAGTACTGGGTTTGATGAACCCTTTAGTCAACAATGCTTGAATTTGATTTTTAATTTCTTCCATTTGCACTATTGATTGTCTATACATTGAAGAATTAGGAAGAGAAGTTGCAGGAACAATCTCAATACTATGATTAATCTGTCTTTCAGGAGGAAGACTTGTGGGTTCTTGAAAAACATCAGAAAATGATTGAAGTATAGAATGAACTGAAGAACTCCTGTTATTAGTGTGCTTAGGTGCTTGCTTTTCTTCTTGAATTGGTCTGATGAAAATGAGTGCTAATTCCTTTGCTTGATTTATGGCTTTGCGTGCTTGTCTACAACTCAACATCAAATTATGTGGTGTTTGTTGTGTACTTCTGATTATGAATGCTTTGTTATCTTTGTGCAAAGTGTATGTATTTTTGTACCCATCATGTATAGACCTCCTATCGTATTGATAGGGTCTTCCAAGCAACAAGCCACAACAATCCATTGGAGTTACATCGCACACAACCGAGTCCACAAAAGAAGGATTGAAAGCAAAATTCATAGTGCAAGTGTGTGTGATGTCGGATGTAATCCCATTGTCCTTCCATCCCAAAGGATAAGGATGAGGATGGGGATTCATCGGTAACTTCAGTTTGTCAACAACGGACCTCGCAATTAGATTTTTTACGAGCCGCTATCGATTATACAATCAACCATAAAGGTGTCACCGAGATGGACCGTAGTCACAAACAAATTCTCACGATCACCTTGTGAAGTATTCATGAGGGCTAATTTGTTTAACCCTGCCAATTCCTTATAAGGCTTACGTTCCCCTGTAGCCTCAATGGGACTTTCTTGTGAGTCCTCATTGGAAGGCTTTACAACTAGGGATTTTTTCTTCATATTCTGCAACTTAAAACACCTCTTTTGCGTATGTCCTGGCTTTTTACAATAATTACAAATCAAAGGTGATTTAGAAGAAGAAGATTTTTGTGAAGAAGAAGGGGAAGATGAAGAAGAGGGAGAAGGAGAAGAAGAAGAAGATTTAGCTCCCTTGGAAGGTTGTGGAGAAGCCTTCTGATTTCCTCCCGACGTAGAAGAGCGAGTCCCACGCGATTGCTCCCTCATTTCCTCCTCAACAAGGAGGGCTTGATTGAAAGCCATGTCAATGTTAACAATCAACTTGTATTTCATCTTCCTGTAAATGGGCTCCTGCAACCCACTTTTGAATTTGTTAACAAGTTGTGTTGCATTATCCTGTATAGAATTCAAAATCCGCAACTTGCTAAATTGAAAAATATAATCAGAAACAGTCATATTTGAGGTTTGTCGAAGACGAAGCCACTTGATCTCAAGGTCAGTGGCATAGTTTGAAGGATAAAAATTATTCTTCAATACTCTTTGCAATTCATCCCACGTGTCAATGGGATTTTGGGTCCGTTGTCGATCAGTGACAAGGACTTTGGCAATGCCAGAAAGTTTCAACTTTGCAAAGTTAACTTCCTGATCCTTTGCAATCTTGATATACTGAAACCAACTGTCCATGTCCAAAATCCAACTGTTGAGGACTTCGGGATCGCGGGAACCAGTGTAAACCGAAACCTCACACTGTTGTTGCACTTCATTAGAAGTAACTTTATCAGCCAAAACGCTGACAAGTTGGGTTACTTGAGCCAACTTATCGGCTAATTCGGTAGCCATTTGACCCCGAGTGAGCGCCAGGAAGAATTGTCACAAAAAGACAAATTACAAATAATGTGCAAATATAAAAGTGCCCAAATGAAAATGCAAAATAAATTGCAATATTACAATGAATGGGCAAAATGAAAAATTTGCACTATGCTGTAAAAATCAAAATTGATTGGAAGTAAAGACAAAAAGGAATTTTTTTTTTTTTTAATTAAATATTCCTTTTTTTTTTTTTTTTAAATTGAAATTTCCCTAGTTCTCATTGGCCTGGTTAATCAAAGGAAAACACAACAAATATTTAAACAATACCGGAGTGACGCGTGATGAAAATTTCCCAAAACGCGTAACCGACGTCGAGCTAGAATTCGCACCACGGTTTGTTCGTGCGACTTTGATCGCATCCCGCATGCAGGGTTTGGGTTTGGCAGCAGGAAAAGACACTGTCCGGCTGCATTGCAGGCTCGCAGGCCAAGACACTGCGTGGCTTCCAGATGTCCTCTCCGTCGACACACCGATCCACAGGCTTCAACCGCGATCTGGGACAGGCGGCTGACGGCTGTAACCAATATTGCCTGCAAATTGGTCGCTCGGTAAATCACGATCAGTGAGAAATTGTCCTCCCGGTACACATCTTTGGCCTGCAACCAGCATTAAGTATTCGGCCGAGGGTTCGCCGTCTACAGGCAACGAGTTCGGTTTCCAGAGGGGGGTTTCAAAAACGATCAACGACAGCAGTTTGGAACCTCGATCCGAATTCTCCGATCGCCGGTGGTAACACCCTCGAATTTTGTTCGTCCCACGCTGTACGCAGATTTAACTCAGTCGCGCCAAAAATGGCAGCAGCGAAAATCGACAGATCTCCCTTGGCGCGACGATGACAGTGGTCGTCGGCCGGCGCGTATGTGGCAGCCCGAAACCAAGTTTGCAGTCGACAAAATGATGCCAAAAAACGCAGAGGGCGTTAAGGGGAAACGATTGGCAGCAAGCGAAACGGGATTTGCAGGCACGTAGGCCGAATGGGCAGAGATGTCTGGTTGTTTAACGGCGTCCAGCATCTCGCAAGGCGAGCAGAATCGGGTCGGCTCCTTCAGATCTGTCACCTACAGATCTGGTACGTCCCGTGACGTTTTCGAAAATCGTAGGTCAGAATTTTTTGGGCGTCAAAAGAAAAATTCTTTCAGATCCCGGACTGTGCAGAGTCCGATAGCGGTAGCTTGGACGAGAAACGGCAATCGGACAATCTACGAAAAACGTAGATCAAAAATGTCGATGACGTCATTGCGACAGATCTTCGAAAGAGGTCTGCGGACAACGCAGACAGCCAGCGTCATTTTCTGTAGGCAGCCGACGCGTGTTCTCCAAAACACGCAGAGCCCTACACGCTCCGTCGCCCTAAAGGAGCGATTGCTCCGTCCCCACGCGATTTTTGGCCGCCCAGAGTGAGCGACTCGCTCACGCCCTACTGAATTCAGCAAACATGTCGCCGCGGGCAGCAAAACGTTTTCAGGCACGCAGGCGGTATAGATCTGACGGACCTCGCAATGCGTGACAGATTGGACGACGATCAAAATTTCCTGTCCTGACGTGGATGCTGAAATGGACAGTACCTTTACCTTCTGGCGGATGCCCAAGACAATTCTGGCAGTTGCCAGATTCCGCAGAGCACTGACACGGCAGTGGAGAATGCCGGGCCAGGGGTATGCGTCGATTCGCTGCCCCAAATGAAGACAAAAGACTATGCAATAATGAATCGACACGTCCAATAAAATAAAAATTTTATTGCTTCAATCGTTGTGATGGCAAATGAAAATTGACAGCAAGTTGCTGCAATAATGGCAGCCTAACTCCAGCAATTCTCCTGAGCTTCAACTGGAACAGATTGTGGAGGTCGGAATAACCCAAAACCTCCAAAATAACCTGCTCTGATACCAATGATATGGAATTAACGAAGCTGATGATTATTGAAAACTTAGGACTTTAAATAAGTCCAAAAATAAAACCGTAAACCTGGAATTCATGAACAGCTCCAGGGATTTACGCATACAAATCCAGAAAGGCTAAGATGAAAGCCCTAAATTAACGAAATGAAAAACACCTAGACCTAGACCAGTCAACGGAGGTTAGACACAACTCACGTTGATTATTATGAACACTAAGTCCTAATTAATATTCCCTAGGTCTAAAAACATAATTAGCCCCTAGGTCTAAGATTCCTTATCAGATCGGTTCAATTCAAAGAAAACTTCCCTTGTGGAAGATACCATCTTGTAGCCCCAAAAGGACACTTTTGTAAAAGGATTTACTCTTGTAACCCTTTTCCTATCAATTACAAAATAGTTGCTTTCTGTATACTTCCTATATATATATATATATATATATATATATATGCTAAATGCCATGACTATTTGATTTTTTCTATCGCATTTCTTGTGTTTATGTATGTTTGTGTATATTTGAGTGTGTGACTATTTAATTTATGACCTATTTCTTTTATATGCTTACGATATTTTTTATTTCCACTAACTTTGTTTTCTATGTTATCTCTTTATCTTTTTCCTTGTGCACTCATAGGTTATGTCAGAGAGAAATAAATATCACATCTTAAAAGGAGTTGATCTTATTAAAAAACCTTGTAGGCAGTTCGATTGAGCCACTCATCGTGCTCTTAGAGTTGCCCTCCTACGTCACTCCATGAAAGGTACGATTGTCCCAATCATTTAGTCTCATATTTGGTGGCTAGGACAATCAAAGAGGACAATACCATCATTACACAATGCCATTTGTTCTCTAAAGTACTTGCAAGAGTGCTTGGATAGGATAGGGATCCTAAGGCATTGCCCACTTAAGGTCTTAGATTTCATCCTCTGTATATCTAAAATAAATCATCACTTTTCTCGCTTTGTTGATGTGGCATCATGTGGTATATATAACCTCATTTTGGAATATATAAATAAGCACCAACTAATCAATTTATACCAAGTGTCAAATTTCCATTTAGATATTCTATGTAGGTGGTAAAGTCAACACAAGAGCTAATTAGGTGGTAGCATCTAGTCAAGCAAATTCTAGTGACAGTTGATAAGTGGTACCTATATCATGTGATATATGGCAGTCTATGATTAGCCAATTTCTTTCTAAAATTTGGAATCTTAGTTTTTTTTTTTTTATCCCATTAATATGCCCAACCTTCTAGAGGCCATAACTTTTGCAAAAAAAATCATTTTGGGTCCAATTTTTCAAATTGCATGTAGTGACTTCTCACGATTGGAATTTTTGCCTCATCAAACAAAAACAAAGGCAAACTCATGGGAGGCACAATTTTTTTGATCAAAGGCAGTCACTATTTTGCAAAAGCCCTATCATGACCTGCCTTGGCAATACTCTTTGCATGATGGACTATGTATTGATAAATGATGATCTGATGCTTAGTTTTGATGCATTTGGATGATTATGCAATATTGATGTTGATTTATTGCTTTAAGGATATGGTACTACTGATGTATTGTTGATTTGTAGGACCAGGTACTCTCGAGGGTGGCGAGGAAGTCGACCACCGAGATTGAGGTACTAAAGAAAAAATGAAATAATGGTTTAGGTAATTTTTTTGAAGGCAATCTCTAGCATAAATGATACCCTCATATAGTTGCATTTGCATGTATGTGTGTTTATACATAAAATGGATCTGGTAAAAGGATCCCCTTCGGAAAGAATTAATAGATATAGAGGTTCTATTAATTCTTGATCCACCTAATACCATGCTAATCATTAATATTAGTATAGGTATTGTTTGAATAATATACAACCACCAGGGTAGTTGCTATAAGCAACGAAGTCGGTTAAGTGGAATTTGATAACCTAAAAGTTATCATAAAATCATCTGAGCATGTGATTGATTAATGCTTGTTTGATTTTATGCTTTCAATGTCTGTGATTGTTGTTTGGTGAAAGTACATTGCTTGTTTCATTGTTTTGAAAAACATATTGAGGAAATATATTAATGTTTGGTGAAATAATTGATGCTTTTGTGAAAATGTATTTTGAGAAACATTTTGTAAAAGAAAAGGTAATTTAATTAATATTAGTTTAATTGCATGTTACCTTAATGATTTGGTAAATTTTGAAATGCAATTTAATAATTTTGTCTTTTCTAGTAAAGAAAATTAAATGAATATAATAAAATGAGATTTTTTAGAAAGAATCATATTATATGAATAAAGATATACCCTAGTCATCTTGGGTAGATGGGCATTTAATTTTGGTAGATAGAATTTTAAATTTTGGTCGTTGGGCATTAGTTTTCTTGGGTAGACCTTTTTCCTTTTAAAAAATGAAGGGGATGCTTGAGAGAGGGAGGCAATTCTTGGAAAAAGGGAGAGGTCGAGGAAAAATGAGCAGGGCTTTAGGATGAAAGGCATAAATTAAGAGGGCAACTGACAGGTATTTAAAGAAGTTTCAGTTTGGGACTTCTTTCTTCATAGCCCAATGCTAATATTTTAGTAATGTTCTTATGCCTTGTGAATGTCTTCTTCAGTTTTTCTATAAGGAAATTTATAGACAAATTGGACTTTGATGTTTATTCACCTGTTCATAGCTATGCACCCAATTTTAAATAAAGGCTTTGAAACTGATTGTTTAAGGAGGTTTTAAATTAAGACCTTGTCACCGGTTTGTGCTATGGCACAACATCGATCAAAAAGAAGAATTTTTCTTGTCTTATGAAAACCTTAGGAAACCCTTGATTTATCCTTGTTCATGGCTATTGAACCATCTTTGTTGCCTGTGTTTTATCACCATGATGTTCAGGCTAGTTGTTTTTGCCCTGACACAGAGGAGTTTAATCCTTTTATAGAAATCACCCTAATGTTTGTTTGAGGGAGGAGATCGACTATTTTTTTCCACCACCTCTATTTTTGATACCCTAAGGTATAACTTAGGTTTTAATTTTCATATTTGCCTTGTCGTTGAGATGCGACATCGCAACACGACATCTCCACGCTCGGGGAGGCACGAACAAGAGGAAGGTCGCTCAAGCCATCCCATGTAGTATCCCACATGGGATATGTGGGGGGCAAAATGTACCTTAAAGGGGATTTCCCTCCCCTTTTTTATCGACCACGGGTGGTGGTTAGGGGGCCGCTCCTCGTGGAGGCCACCTAGTGCTAGTTAGAGGGGCTCTTTCAACACATGGAACCACATTGTCTCCTTGTTGACTAAGGACCTTTGTTGACCCACCTTAAAATTTGTTTGTTTATCGTGTGGAGCCTTTCTGTTCAATTTTTGATTGTTCATCCCTCTTATTTGAATGGCTTGTTGGCTCCCACATGGCTCTATGGTGTTGGTTTATTGTTTGTGAGCGCCTAGTTGTTTGGGGATAGGTTTATCTTCTTTTGATTCTAGTGTAAGATTAATCTTACATGGATTATGTGGGAGTGCATAAGCACATTATAAGGCAAAAGGCTTCCCTTATAGCCTGACCACCAGGTGGTGTCAAGAAAGCCACCACTTGGTGGAGGCTAGAGTTTTGGTTGATGGTGTGGTCATTGTGCAGCTCGTTTGATTGTAGAATTATCATGTTGACCCACCTTGACCCTAGTTTGATTGTGTTGATTGTTTATATTTGATTAATTCAAGATTTTAATTTATGCCTAAATAAGCTAATGGTATTTGTTTTAATTGAAAGAAATACCCTTTTGATTAATTAAAAGAATGAATCGAAATAATGAATTTTTATTGAAAGAATGAATAAAAAGAATGACCTTTTCGTTTAATTGAAAAAATGAATCGAAAGAATGACCTTTTGATTTAATTGAAAGAATGAATCAAAAGAATGACTTTTTGATTGAAAGAATGACCTTTTGGTTTAATTGAAAGAATGAATTGAAAGAATGCGTTTTTTTATTGAAAGAATGACTTTTTGATTTAATTGAAAGAATGAATCAAAAGAATGACTTTTTGATTAAAAAAATTACCCTTTGGTGTAATTTAAAGAATGACATTTTGATCTAATTGAAAGAATGAATCAAAAGAATAACATTTTGGATTGAAAAAATGACCTTTTGGGTAAATTGAAAGAAATACCCTTTTGATTAAATAAAACAATGAATCAAAAGAATGCCTTTTTTTATTGAAAGAATGACCTTTTGATTTAATTGAAAGAACTAATTGAAAGAATGACTTTTTGATTGAAAGAATGACCTTTTCGTTTAATAAAAATAATGAATTGAAAGATTTTTTTTTTATTGAAAGAATGAACTTTTGATTTAGTTGAAAGAATGAATCAAAATAATGAATTTTTGATTGAAATAATGACTTTTTGATTGAAAGAATGACCTTTTGGTTTAATTCAAAGAATGACTATTTTTTATTGAAAAACAAACTTTTGATTTAATTGAAATAATGGTTTATGTTATTAAATGAAAGGCTTTTGTTTGGAAAGAATGGATGGGAGATCCATTCTTGAGGGAATTATGGGATTCCCTCTTTGTTTGATTGTTGAAACAATAAACTAATTAGGGAAGAATGGATGGGGAATCCATTCTTGAAGGAATTATGGGGTTCCTTCTTGAATTTGCTATGTGAAAAATGGATGTTAAGAAATTTAGTGCTTAAGGTTGTTTTGCAAGAATTGTTGTATAAGGGAAGAGTTATACTTTTGTAAGAAATGATTATTTGGGGAAGAATGGATGGGGAATCCATTCTTGGGGAAACAATGGGATTTCACTCTTTGATGTTAAAAAGTAACTTAGTGGATAATTTTAATGAAATTAAACTTATATTTAGTGATTAGTTTATATTCTCTTATGATGAGATTTGAATGCATAGAGTTTATATTTAAGTTTTGAATTTATGGCTAAGAATAGATAGGTTATCTATTCTTAGGAGAAGTATGGGCTTCTATGGTATGATGCTATGAAAAACTGAATAGAAGTAAATATTGGATTATTCTATGCTTTTGTTGAAGTTGAATGTGAAACGATAGACTATTTTGGAAAGAGAGAATTTCCTTACATTTAAAACTAGTGAGAAAATCTATTGAAAGAAGTATGGGCTTATTTATGTTATAGATTGCATTTGTTGCACTTAAAAAAGGGATCCTCTCTATTATTCTTGTTGTGTGCTATTTTATAGTAGATGGATACATTAGACCTTTAGAAAGAATTTATTCCTTTAAATGTTATTAGAAGGAAGAAATCATCTTTAGAAGAATGAATGTGGAATTCATTCGAGGGAAGGCAACAACTAGGTTTTGAGTCAATGAATCGTCTATCACCAAGAGTGATTGATGGAAAATTTAGCTCATATAACAACCCAAAAATCTAACTAATCTAAGGCAAAAAAAAAATTACAAACATATACTCGAGGGATTCACATATCCCTAACTAGAATATGCATTACTACGAAGATAACTAAATTAACCTAATATTTTAAGTTGACTAGCATTCCCCTTCCTTAACCTATTTAAAGGATACACCCATATCTATACCATACACAAGTTCATTTGTGTAGGTATACTATACATATTGCACATAAGCTATCAATCTCATCTCCACAATGAGCTAACTTATCTCCTTTTGTCAATCGAAGGAATACACCCATCTCTATACCATACACAAGTTTGTTGTGTAGGTATACTACCCATATTACAAATAAGCTATCAATATCATCTCCATGATGAGCTAACTTATTCCTTCCATAGATATCCAAGTTCGTTTCAAATTATTTTGTTTTGTAAGTGTATCTAATTTAGCTTCATTAGAAGAGATCTTTTAAAACTAGGGTTATTCAAAGTTTTTTCCTAAGGGATCCCATAATATCTTAGGTCCCTTTTCTCTACTTATTACATAAATAATAATCATTTTTGGATATCAAAACAACCATCTAACTATGTTAAAACATATGACCTTATAATATTTATTTCTTTACAAGGATAAGATTAATTCTACCTACTTAATTTAAACATGGAATAAAATCTACAAAAGCAACAAGAAGGTATTTAAATAAGAATCACCATTTAACTGAAGCATTTAATCAAAGGAATATCTATGAAACTACAACAACAATGATTCTTCATAAACAAGAAGTTAGAGATACATCCTTGATTCATTTGTTAAATCATTAGATAACCCTAGAATGGTAAAACTTCCATACTTAAAAAAATAACGTATTACATCATTTTCCATCTAGGGAATTACTTAACTAGAGTCTAATCTAATAAATAAATTTATCATTACAACCAATGTCAAGGTTAATGCTTTGGATCTAAGTGTTCTCCTTGGTTCTTCTTGTATTTCCATCTCTCAATTGATGGTAGTAAGGGATCAGGACAACTCATGAATCTTATGAAGCATGCATCTAAATACATCTACTAAATACCTTATGAAGCAAGTGCATTTATAAATTGGTTACCAAATTTCAACTATACAAACTACTTAATGCATCCATTCATGAATCATTTAGTCAAACATTATAAGGAATTCCATACATCCACTCTTATCCTTATCAATAAAATAAAAGAGTCATTTTATCAAATACAGAGTAATTCACAACTCTTCCTTTAATCAATCAAAGGCTTATGCTTTTCATCACACAAAGTCATTTCCTTAATTCATTAAAGTCACAAACCCTTAATCAATTAAATACTTGCAACAATCCATTTATTCAATCAACTAAGGTCCCATACCCTTAATCAATTAAATACTTATAGCAATCAATTTCTTTAATCAACTAAGGTCCCATACCCTTAATCAATTAAATACTTACATCAATCCATTTCTTTAATCAACTAAGGTCACATATCCTTAATCAATTAAATACTTACATCAATCCATTTCTTTAATCAACCAAGGTCCCATACCCTTAATCATTTAAATACTTACAACAATCCATTTCTTTAATCAACTAAGGTCATATACCCTTAATAAACTAAATACCTACAACAATCCATTTATTTAATCAACTAAGGTCCCATAGCTTTAATAAATTAAATACTTAAAACAATTCATTTATTTAATCAACTAAGGTCCCATACTCTTAATCAATTAAATACTTAAAACAATCCATTTCTTTAATATAACAAAAACCTATCTCTTTTAACAAAAATTATATCTTTTATAAATACAAAAGGTCTATCTTTTATTAACAAAAAGTCTATCTTTCATTAATACAAAAGGTCTATCTTTTATTAACAAAAATTCTATCTTTCATTAATACAAAAGGTCTATCTTTTATTAACAAAAAGTCTATATTTAATTAATATAAAAGGTCTATCTTTTATTAACAAAAGACTATCTTTATAAATACCCTTAATCCATTAAAAATCTATAACACAGAAAATGGGGTTTAAACCAGTCATAGACAAACACGGTGGGTCAAACAAAACCAGTCAATAGGCGGTTTGAGAACCAGGTCCAAAACATAGGCCCGTAGACATAGAGCCCACCATAGGCATGGTCATTGATGCCTAACAACTGGCACCACAGTGGTCAGCATGAAGGCTGGCATGACCACTACCAATGGTCAAACCACTAAGGAGGAATATTCCACAATAAGGCACGTTGCACCTTCCACATGCCTTATGTGGGATTACTAAATCCCTAGACCAAATAAAAGTGCTAAAAATAACTAAACCTCAACAAAATATGAAACCAACACACGGAAAGTGGTAATAGGGCAGGGAATTGATCACAACAAGCGCACAAAGAGAAGTTTCACCAGCTTTTGTCAATCCTTTGGGCTTGGCTATCAACAAAGGGGCATGTTGGCCCTTTCAAATAAGGCCCATACCCTCCCACCATGCATGTGGGATAAAGCAAAAGCCCTTCGGGGCTAAAGCTTTATCCCATACACATCATGTGGGGTCTTCATAGACCTTTAAGACCTATGGAACACCTAGTAACATCCAACCACCACTCGATGACCGAGTGGTGGTAGAAGGAGGGTTTTGCCCTAGATGAAGTGGTTTGAATAGCGGTGAAACTAGCTATCAATAGGATTTGGTGGTCGGTAATATTTTTTTACTTAAACTCGTTTAGAATCCCTAAATAAAATCCCACACGCATTGTGCGGTTACTAAAATTGTTGTAAAAAACAAAAAGGAGCCAAAGTTTATTCAACCACCAATTGGTGGTTGAGGAATCCTCACGCCTAGGCGGGTGGAGATAATGAAGCACCAAATGGTGGTGCTACTTGATGCGACAACCAGAGAAGGAAAAAGGGTGTCGGAGGTATTTGGAGGTAAAAGAAAACACCATTTTAATTATCTAAAAAAATGAGAAGGCTAAAATTTAAAGTTTAAAACCAACATGAGCTAAAGCTTGCTTGAAGAATAAATTTAGCTGCCTTCGTCCTCCTTCTTGCTAGCAATTCCCTCCTTCTTTGAATCCCCAAATATTTTCACTTTGGCCCTCTTAACAAGACCTCCCATCTAACCCAAGCCTAAAGTCCTTATTTTGACATGAATGCCATCTACTGAAAGTAAAGGCATGTCTATCCAAGGAGGTAAGAGGAAGGATATTTTGATTTAAAAATAATTCTTTCCCTCTTTCAAAATATCACGTCCCCAAATGCAAACCACTTACCTTTATTTAAACTAAAAAGGTTTAAAAACTTTATTTGATTTAAAATATAAAAAGTTATCCTCTTTTTATTTAATTTATACAAGATGGAGCTTCTTCTTTCTTTTGCATAATCAAAAGAATAAAAAGAGAATTAAATAAAAATTTCCAAGCATTATTACTTAGTATTAAATTTAATTCAAATCAAATAAATCATTAATCATTTTTAATTTTGATTAATTTAAATAAAATACCAATACTAATATTGAACATTAGTATGCACCTGGGGGTGCAGCGCATCAGTTTGGGCTTTGGCTCTTCTTCGGGAGGTCCAAGGTTCAAACCGTGGCATGGGTGAGTGTGTGAGGGGGTGGGTGTGTGTCTCCCTGGTGGAGTTGTTGTAACAGGTTGGGGGATTCTTGGTCAAAACCCCATTACTTAATATTACCAAACAAAAATATTGAACATTAGTATGGTATTCAAGTGGCCTACATTTAATATTACCAAAAAAAAAATATTGAACATTAGTATGGTATTCAAGTGGCCTACATTTAATAGGGCCTCTATGCCTATTAATCCCTTCCAAAGGGGGATCATACACCCAGTCCAATTACACATAAATATACATGCATACAAAAGTGAGTAATCAAATGCATCAGACAAGGTGGGTGGTTCTTTGCAAGTCCAATTGTCTATCCCAACTGAAGACTACTTCTAGGTTACCAACTTCAGGCCCTAGAAAATTGGATTGCTTATGTCCACCAAAATAAGAAGCATGCATCTATGTGAGGGTAGTTGTTCATGTTACCCAGAGCTATCATAAACATCATTTCCCTTTTTAAGTACCCCATTCTTGGTGGTCTATTCTACCTCTTCCACCCACAAGTGTACTTGGTCCTACATATTGACAATAAATCAACAATACCATATTCTTCAAAGACAAATCAATATAAACATTGCATAATCATTCAAATGCATCAAAAAATTAGTATCAAGTTATCATTGATCAACACATGGTCTTCCATGCAAAAACTCCTACCAAGGTGGGTCATGACATACTACCCTCCTTGGGCTAAACATAGTCTTGTGTGTTTCCTGGTTAAATAAAAAGTTATTATAATACACTTTCAAATAAGAAAGGGAAATATTTCTTCATATCCTCCAATTTATCCCAAGTGGCATTTCATTTAGAAAAAAATGTCCCATTATACCTTTGCATTGTTCTAGAGTCATTTTTGCATTGATTTGGAATGAAGCTCTAGAACCTTTATCGGCATCACTTTAATAACCTCAGGGTTTACCATTTGCAATTTAGAAACATCCCACACATGATCAAGGTTAGCAACATATTTCCTAAGTAAGGATATGTGGAAGGTGTTAGGGATCTGTGATAGGTTAGGCAGTAAGGCGATTTTGTATGCAATCAAACCAATCTTTTTAATGATCTCAAAGGGTCCAATAAATAAAGGATCCAACTCATGGGTTTTATGGTGCTCTTCATTGGCTTAACCCTTAATAAAACTTTGTCTTCCATAGAGTATTCTCTTGGCAATATTTTTGGATTGATATAGCTTTTCTGATGGTTAGCGACTTCCTTGAGCCTTCGCCTGATTATCTTTAGTTGTCCTTCCATTTCCTTGACCATGTCTAGTATGATCACAATCTGCTCTTCTAAATTATCTCCTGACAAAGGTGTTCTACACTTCTTGTCATACAAGGCATTGAATGGGGCCATACCCAAAGAAGAATGATGCCTATTATTGTAGGTAAAATTTACAAGATGTAGGTAGTCTTCCCATCAAGATTTTTGATCCAAATAGTACATGTGATGCATGTCTTCTAATACTTGGTTTACCCTCTCCTTTTGACCATCGATCTTAGGATGATATGAAGAGCTTATATTCAGTTTAAGGTTTACCAAGGATATACCAGATAAGATAATAGAGGTTTCATCACATTTTGAGTTCTTAGATGCTGCAGACATCCCTCGAGTGGATATGAGTGATCATTATCTTGTAGTTTATTGGGATTAACCTTATACACTATGCATATAGTTTAAAGGATACCTTCATGTGATCCCCCCATTTCCTAACATTATACATGAATGTAGGATAATTCAACCATAGCATAGGGATTAACCTTGTCTCCATTATTGGAGAAAATGGATGCCAATTCTATTACTAGGCTAAGTTTAAACTAATATTCAGGCGTAAAAACCTCTTAGTTTACTCACTACACCATGAGCCAACTATGGTGCTCAATAATTCCATCTTCACAATGGTTTGATTGAGGTGACTATCACTCTGTGTGACATCCCTCACGTGGAATCTCGATAATACTTTGACGTTTCCATCACCAATCTCTTTCTCTTGATAGTGGGATCCAACCTTTAAGGTTGAAAAAGAAGATTTAGGCCACATCCACTAAACCTCTCTCCAAAGAAATCGTTATCTTTGGGTACACTTCGAAAGTCATTCATTGAATTTCCTACTATAAACCCCTCAGATGTTGCCACATAACATATTCAGGTTTGGGTCCATCATTAGGTTTTACTGGTTTGGATATCTAGAGGATTATTATTACTTTTACTTTCTCCATTTCCAATTAATAAAAGTTTTTATTCTATTTTCTCTCATCTTTGCTCTTCCAAGGGGAGCAAAGTAAGAAGATCTATGCACCCCTTGCATGATCATTCTCCTTAATCATCTATTTTGGGTACAACTACTTTGTCCTCAAAGCATAAAAGGTCATCTTTGGTGTTGAAATCCTTATTCCTTTTAGGATTTCCTTCTAACTTGGTCCAAATTCCCTTGCAATACTCATCCTGATTGCATTTTCTTGACTTAGTTCATTATGTCAACGTGATTATGGATCAAAATAGCTATATACCTTCTTCAAGATTTTGAGCTTGGGCAGGTCTATCTTGTTCTTAATCTTGGGTTATGTTCTTGAGATAAACTTATGTACCCCTTTATGCTTACAAATCTCAAAATTCGATGCATTCTTTATCAATTTAGAGAGAGGATCCCATAATCCTCTCAACAATATATTCCTTGCCTATCCTTTCCAAACAATTATTTTATTTCTATTAGGTATATCCAAGTTTTTTAAAAAAATTTCTATATGTCATATCCATAGTCTAGGTTCACAAGGATTCATGGTTAAAATTCATAACAACACCCGGTGTGTCTATCATAGTTCAAGCTATGTTGTTTAAAAGCCCTTCAAAGCCTACCTACTTTTGGGGACCATCCTTTCTTTGGAACATTTTAAAAATCTCTTCTCAATTTATCCCTCAAGAATGACTTCTACCTTTTTAACAAGGAATATTCGTATAACAATAGAGAAGTCCATCTTGGTTACTCTTGCCTTACTACAAGGTCTCATTCTCTTGAATCATAAGGGAGTTGAATTAGGTTATAATTTCCTCCAAGGTTGTACTTCCAAATGGGGTTAGTTTCTTCATCCCCATGATCTATCAATATTATTATCATTCCTTGATAATGTCGATGGTTACACTTACTATATGTAAGGAACCATCCTTAAATTCTTGTAAAAATTGGGTATTCACTAAACAATTCTTCTTTCTATCAGTAGTAAAACCCATCTAAATTGGAAATTAATCAAGGTTCCATGAACCTTTAACCATTCAATTTCATAGACGATATCAAAGGCATGCAGTGGTTCTTCACATAAAAATTTCATAGAAGATATTAATTTTTTGTTAGGAAGACATTGATCCACTAAGTAGGTTTATCTAGAACCATACTCAACCTTCCACCCTTATGTAAAATATCCTTGTCTTTCTAGCATATCCCTGACTATAATAGAAGTAATAAAGATATTTATTACTCCACTATTAATTAAAATATGTACTTAGTAAAAAATTTACCCCTTAAGAGCAATGGGGTAGCTTGCCCTTCCAATTTCTGGTTTTTGGTTGCAACATCAATCCTGTGGGTAGGTTTCTTTCCATTTCACATTGGATGTACTTGGTCCTACTAGATGCGAACACTGATTAGCATAGTGTGGACCTCTGCACTTGTAGAATCTACCCTTGGGTCTTGGGTGTACTCCCTGTTTTTGCATCCCAGTTCATTTTTCTTGTGATGGTTTTAGTTGCCTATGATGTTGAGGATTATTGGTATTATTATTATTCCTTGATTGGAACCTTTCCTTGGGGTCCCTATGATTTCCTTTGTTATTTCCTTCGTACTTTGGGTTACCTCTACTTGTCTTGTTCTACTTATATTCCCATTTTATAAGGCCAACACTTTCTCTCCTTTTTAAGGAATATTGATCTTCCCTTAACAAGTTTACAAAATTAAAGTAGGTGTCATTCAACTGCTTGTGTTGTTTCATTTGTTCTATTTATTGATTTATTAGTTCCCCCTATTGTTCTATTTGTTCTCGCAACGAAGTGACAATAGTAGTGAGGTCCTTTACCTCTTTTTTGAAGTCCTTGAACTTTTATCTTGGGATTTACTTTCAAAATTTCCCCCACGAGTTTGTTATTCTGGAGAATAGACTTCCATTCTCTTGTCTTTGGTACCATTCTATCCTGGTCACACAAAAGAGAATATCATGTTAGGTTACAACGTTTTCCTTGAATTGTACTACTAACTCTAGCCAAACACATCATCCACATAAGCTAAACATAGAGTTTTCTTGCTAAGACCACCCTCACCTTATGTAGGGTGTTGCTCTAAAAACTTCTATCTAATTCCATTACCAATGGCCACACTTACTACACGTAAGGTACCATAAATAAGCTACCCTCCTTAAGATCAACTTTATGGAGTTCTAGCAATTAGGAATTCTAGGTCCTCCTGAATTTTAGCTTAAGAACTAAGGGCTTGAATAGGAAGATACTTGAATCCCTAGCACATTCTATGAAGCTTCTAGTCCTCATACCTAGACTTTGATACCAAATGTAACAACCCAAAAATCTAACTAATCTAAGGCATTTTTTACAAACATATACTCGAGAGGGATTTACATATTCCTAACTAGCATATGAATTACTACGAAGATAATTAAATTAATCTAATGTTTTAGGTTGCCTAACATTCTCCTTCCTTAACCTATTTGAAGGATATGCCCATCTTTATACCATAACAAGTTCATCTGTGTAGGTATACTACGCGTATTGCACATAAGCTATCAATCTCATCTTCGTGATGACCTAACTTATCTCCTTTTGTTAGTCAAAGGAATACGCCCATTTCTATACAATACACAAGTCCGTCTATGTAGATATACTACGTGTATTGTAAATAAGCTATCAATCTCATCTCCACGATGAGCTAACTTATTTCTTTCATAGATATTCAAGTTCGTTCCAAGCTATTTTGTTTTGCAAGTCTATCTAATTTAGCTTCATTAGAAGAGATCTTTTAAAACTAGGGTTATTCTAAGTTTTGTCCTAAGGGATCCCATAATCCCTTAGGTCCCTTTTCTCTACTTATCATATAAATAATAATCATTTTTGGATAACAAAACAACCATCTAACTATGTTAAAACATAAGATCTTCTAACCCTTATTTCTTTAGAAGGATAAGATTAAGTCTATCTACTTAAAGAATATACTTAAATAATACATCACCATTTAACTAAAGCATTAAAGCAAAGGAATAGCTATGAAACTACAACAACAACAAGTTAGAGATACATCCTTCATTCATTTATTAAATCATTACATAACCCAAGCATAGTAAAACTTCCATACTTAAAAGAATAAGGTATTACATCATTTTCCATCTAGGAGAGTACTCAAATAGAATCTAATCTAATAAATAAATTTATCATTAAAACCAATGTCAAGGTTAATGCTTTGTATCTAAGTGTCCTCCTTGGTTCTTCTTGCCTTTCCATCTTTAGCCTTTCCGGATTCGACTCCTTGGTTCTTCATTTTAATACGAAGATTAAATTTAGTTGCCTTCGTCCTCTTTCTTGCATTTGTCCTCCTTGCTAGCAATTCCCTCCTTCAAATCCCCAAACATTTTTCACTTTGGCCCTCTTAACAAGGCCTCTCATCTACCCCAAGCCTAAAGTCCTCATTTAGACATTAATGCCATCTACTGAAAGTAAAAGCATTTCTATCCAAGGAGACAAGAGGGGGATATTTTGATTTAAAAATAATTCTTTCCCTCTTTCAAAATATCATGCCCCCAAATGCAAACCACTTACCTTTATTTAAATTAAAAAGTTTTAAAAACTTTATTTGATTTGAAATATAAAAAAATTATCCTCTTTTTATTTAATTTATACAAGATGGAGCTTTTTTTTTTTTGCATAATCAAAAGAATAAAAAGAGAATTAAATAAAACTTTCCAAGCATTATTACTTAGCATTACATTTAATTCAAATCAAATAAATCATTAATAATTTTTAATTTTGATTAATTTAAATAAAATACCAATACTAATATTGAACATTAGTATGGTATTCAAGTGGCCTAGGTTTAATAGGGCCTCTATTCCTATTAATCCCTTATGAAGGGGATTATACACCCAATCCACTTACACATAAACATGCATGTATACAAAAGCAAGTAATCAAATGCATCAGACAAGGTGGGTGGTTCTTTGCAAGTCCAATTGCTTATCCCAACTAAAGACTTACGATAACTTCTAGGTTACTAAATTCAGGCCCTGGATAATTGGATTGCTTATGACCACCAAAACAAGAAGCATGCATCTAT
The DNA here is from genome assembly GCA_028583015.1 of Wollemia nobilis. Classification (NCBI taxonomy): domain Eukaryota; kingdom Viridiplantae; phylum Streptophyta; class Pinopsida; order Araucariales; family Araucariaceae; genus Wollemia; species Wollemia nobilis. The sequence goes on from JAQPPZ010002515.1 coordinate 4,289,416, forward strand.
ATGAGGGTAGTCATTCATGTTACCCTGAGCTGCCATAATCATCTTTCCCCTTTTCAAGTACTCTGTTCTCGATGATCAATTCTACCTCTTCCACCCACAAGTGTATCTGGTCCTACGTATTGGCAATACATTAGCAATACCATATTCTTCAAAGATAAATCAATATAAACATTGCATAATCACTCAAATACATCAAAAACTTAGTATCAAGTTATCATTGATCAACACATAGTCTTCCAATACGGATCATGAAAACTCATCATGGATATGAGATGGATAACTTATTTTTATTATGCTTAGTGCACCTACATAAATGGACTTACATATTGTGGAGGGATGGGCGTACCCTTTGGCAAATAAAAAGGGATAAGTTAGCTCATCATGGAGATGAAATAGATAGCTTATTGGTATTACACTTAGTGTACTTACATAGATGGGCTTGTGTATGGTGTAGAAATGTGCATACCCTTTGACAGAATAAAAGGGATAAGTTAGCTCATCATGGAGATGAGATAGATAGCTTATTTTCATTACACTTAATGCAACTACTTAGATGGACTTATGTATGGTGTAGAAATCGATGTACCATTTTGACAGATTAAAAGAGGATAAGTTGGCTCATTGCAGAGATGATACGAACAACTTAAACATAAGGCATTAAGTCAATAGACAACTTATCCTAACAAGTGTATTAAAAAATTTCTCTCGAGTTAGTTAGATTTTTGGGTCATTACAAGTACCAAGTGGAGAAAGGAAGGAAATATCTCAAGCGCTCACATGGCATGAAGGCTAGAAATAGAAATTCAAAAAAAAAGATAATCAGCCCAAGGAAAAATATTTTTATAATTGAAAGTTTTGAAATTACTAATGAAGTCAAAGAAATACAAGTTTCAAAAAGAAGATTGCTAAAGGATCTTAATGAAAGGACAAATGAATAGTTATTTATGAGTTTATCCAAATCAAATATTGATGCAATAGTGGAAGTTTTAAAGATCCTAGCAAGGGCTAGCTATAGGAAGTTATGACAAGGGGATAAAAGCACATAAGAACTTGAGAATGCCAAGAGTATGTCAAGATTTAGAGCTATGTATAGGAAGTCACTAAATCTAGGAAAAGTCAAATTAAGTTGTAAAAAAGGAGCAATGGTGCACGAGATCCTAGGGAGGGTAGGTGAGATGAATTAATATACCATTATTAGAAAGTAAGGTTCACCTACAACGTCATCTCAACTAAGCAATTCAAGAAGATGTTAAAAGTAGGAAAAGTGATTATAGTCCTGAATTTGACAACCATAATGATGAAACTTACCCCATTCAATTTTTAGAATCCTTAGAATAGGTAGCTAAGATTTTCAAGACAACCTGCAAATTTTGGAAGGAAGCTCTCCTTATTGTAATCTATATATAGAAGTTAGTTTAGCATTATAAAGAATCAACAATTTTGTATAAGCATTAGCAAAAATTGATTAGCGATACATGGATTTTTGAGTAGTATTATGGGTAACTCAAACCCCCACTCTAGGCATAATATTTTGTAATATTCTTGCATGCATACACACACATATTTATTGTGCTTATATATGTTGAGGAGATGAAGTGTTCACGTCGACACATTATGGTTAGAGTTGTGTTGTGGGATCTTATTTAATCTTTGGTAGATCCCCATCTTGTTATTTTAGGTTTTTTTTTTGTTATGTTTATTTTTATTTCTCTGCCATTTTCCCCCAAGCTATTAGAGTAGGAAGTGTGCACCCAAGATCACATATTGTAAAAGAGTCGGCCTTTGTAAAAATCCTAGAGGGCCCCCAACTAAGCCAAACACCATACTCTCAAGACTAGCCCCACTATGTCACTCTACATGAGGTATGATTTGCCATGTCCATCTGGTCCACACCACATTCGATGACTAGGATAATTGAAGAGGACAACAATTTAATGGCATAATTAATGGGAGTCCACTGATTTATCTTTGGTCCCACAATCTAGAATAAGTTAGGCTTAGATTCTCATGAGCATCTCTACCTATTCTATTTGTTAAAGCATCTCAAACTCACCTGACAACTCCGCTTAAAAATGCATGCCCAAAAGAAGTTGTATGAAGGATACAAAATTAAGATTTTGATGAAAACCTTAGTCTATATGCTTCCAAAGCACAAGCTGCATTCACCTGATGACTCCACTTCTAACCAAGGACCCATAGGTATGCAAACATAAACTCATTATCAAATATTTTGTTGCTATTAATGATATCCTCACTCCTTAAGAAGGAAGAGGACTGAGCTTGAGCAAAGCCACCTCACCAAACAAATTATCTATAGATTGGGATAGGGAAAGCCCATTGCAACCCCCAAATCCACTAGTCATGTGGGAAAAACTCCCAAAGTTAGTACTAGAAATACTACTAGAATACATTGGTGAAAGTCTGACAACCTCACTTGAGCACTTGTAGGAGATGGTATTCCTATACCAAGTGCATAATATCATGGAACAAAATGTGACCCTAAGTGGCATCTCTCAAGGGAAAAGCATGTTGAAAATATGAATATCTTCCCTAATAGTCAATTGGAGAATGGGATCACCTAGCCACTCTACTCATGGAAGGATTTGAAACAAAGAAAAAAGGAGAAAACTTTAAGATCAAAAGTGATTTGACCCAAGAAGAAATTTCCCCTTCTAAATTCTTTGATACTTAAACCTCAGATATCCAATCAATTCCAATTATCCAACCCACCTCTTTGCAACCAGATATGACCCAATAACTAATTGCTCACCCCAGTGAATCCCTACCATCATAGGATTGGTCCCTTCAACAAAACAAAATAGAAAAAATCCCTCTAGAGATAAACACCATAGTTTTCAATCAAAGCCAACCAATTTAGAGCAAGGAGGAGACAAGTGTAAAGGAACAAGAAACAAAAATAATTATGCATTCCGCACATGAGGTTTTCCCCTCCCCAATACCTTTGACATGAAATAATAAACTTACTTTTGAAGAATATTTAACAATTGCCAAGGTTGTACTAAAAGAAAAGGTAAACACCCTATACTTTTAAAATTCTAATGACATAATCTAAGAAGCAATAGAGTAGAGACCACTCGTATTTCATCACATAATATTCCTATCGATCTTAGAGCATGCATGTGTAAAATAGATTGATATGGTTAAAATTTTATATAACCAAGTGACTCCTTATCCCTAACAAAAATTAGAGCCAATGGGAAACTAAAATATGGGACCTTGGCCCTCATAAAATCCACAAAGTTGAATGAATCGGTTGAGTGCAAGGCAAGGCTATGTCTTTCCCCTTAAAAACAATATCTATTGAACAAATACAAAATAATAATGTCCAAGATAAAGGAATTGTCATAACTATCAAGGTGGTCCTAAATTATCAAACAAAGCATAAATGAATAAAAGAGATGGGAATATGATGATAGGTGGACACCACTGGGTAAAATATTTCAAAAGTTTTCCAATCATAAATCCTAGCACACAAGTCAAGTAGTTCCAACAGACAAGAAAAGATCATGAACGTCCATTTTAGCCAAATAAGAACATGATGCATTAATAAAAAAGGAAAAATACATTATTAAAACATCTATTCATAAATAAAATTGTTCCACTCTACATCCAAAATCCCTACAAGCCCTAAATTCTAAAATACTAAAAAAATCTTGAATAAAAAATCTGACAGCAACCATGGAGTCTAAGAGAAAGAACAAGGTCATAGTTGCACCATAAAAGCTTGTTGCAAAGAAAATAAAGTGTGCCTAGGCTACAAAGATGGAACCCCTGAGGCATAGATAATATGAAGCCTTATAGATTATGAATCCCAAATTATAAAAAAAAGAAGGATTCTTAGGGGTGAAACTTACAAAAAATACTTAGAGGCTAAAGAGGAATCATTTACAACAAAGGTTTGGACTAGTTATCTTGCCTAATACTTGTTCCTATATATCACTCCTTGTTACAAGCTAGTGCAAGCATGTGTAGGACACTATGACCCCCACCCAAGATGGTTGTAGCACCTCATGATGATACCTTCTAGGTAATTATATCTAGGGATTTTGTTCAACAAATGTTGCAATTACCAAAATATTTCAGGATGAATCCAAAACTTGTAAGGCATTGTTATTTAAGGCTTAAGGATAAACTAAGATGTTTGAACTAAGATATTAATGAAGCTAAAGAAACCATGCCAAAACTTCCATAGAGCAAGAAATATTTATGCAAGAAAATAAAGATGCTCTGAGTATGACAATTGTCATCTTCAATGCCGACAATGATGCAAAAGTAACAATAGAAGAGTTGGTTGTTATTCACATGTCAAGAAATAATGCCAAAATGCCCTTGATTTCAACAATTTCATAGGCCAACAAATTCATTAAGGGCTAATCAACTTTAGCGAAAGTCAAGAATTTAGGTATAACTCGTTCCTAATCCATCTCGGTTTGAATTTGAATAATTTGAAATTTGAGCATTTAAATTTAAGGATGGAAAATGAAAAGGGATAAGTAAACCCTATTTCTCTCTAGACGAAGGTCCTATATCAGGGCTTTCTCTACCATAATTTTTCAAATGAATTTTTGGTCCCAATAATAGCCACCATCAAGGGAGCAAAGGTTAAGTGAATATCGAGAGATACCATGGAAATATTAAGGGTAAAAATAAAAGGGGATTGGTATTTTTTGGAAGAAGGAACCATGATTTGTATTTTCGGCTTTAGCAAGTCTGTCTTTCTACTACCAACATTTGTAACTAAAAGAGTGGCATGTATTGAAATAATAAGGTAGGCAAACTTAATAGATGCAACTTATATAAGTGGGTAGAGAAAATTAGCATTTTATGAAATCGCATACCAGTTAGGTACTATAACACAAGATAAAAGAAAAGTGATTGAGGAACTAGAAATTAAACTAAGAGAATTGGGATTGGAACTATTGGAGGATACCTGGAGCTATGACCGAAACAAAAAAATTGTTGCATGGCTAAAAAGTGCCCATATCTCAAAAAGGTTTGTACAGAAGCCTAGGCTTGACCTTGAAAAATTCAAAAGCATATAGGAAGGGACTCTCCTGCTACTTAAAAGAGAGCAATTATTACAACTAAAGCCCCAAAAAGGCTATATAAGAGTTTTTATAAAAAGGTAAAAGAATTTGATCCTATGCTTCCAATCAACACCACTAGGTGAAAAGCATTGAAAAAATTGAAATGGAGCATTGACAAAATTAAGGCATGGTGGATATTATATTAAGAGATTATCCATACTAAAGCACCTTTTGGAAGCTTGGATATAGATGAGGATAAAACATTTTGCATGTGTTATGATGAGGAGCACTCAGAGGAAGTTCCAATAAAAAATATGAAGATGAAGTAGTACCTTCTACAAAATATTTTGTAATAGCAAAGCAAAAGGGGTCTACAATGGTTTTACCAGATCATTTGAATAAGGACATATCATAGAAAAAATCAAAATAAGAAGTGAAACCCCTCCAAGAAAACAAAAACTAATAATTCAGCTAGAATCAACAAAAGAAAGAGAGAAACTTGGAATCCCATTCAAAAAGTCCCTCCTCGAGCCTAAGAGCAAATAGTTGAACTTGGTAATTAGATGTAGGAAGGAGAGGTGCTAATGGAAGAAGATGCCACAATAGCCTTAGTAACAATTCTAGATCAAACAACCAGCCTAGTAGGAACATAGCAATTAAAAGAAAATGACCCTGTAGTATCTTCTTTATCCTCTCTTAACGAACCTCCAACTATTCTAAAAGAAGCAAAACCACCTATAGAGATCCCAACTATGATAACAGTGGCAGTTGATAGCCCCATGAATTCGCAAACTATTTTAATTTTCCAAGAAGAAGCAGCCCAATAGCCTTTAAATAACACAACCTTCTTCCCATCGAGGACCTCATTCATCAAATCTCAAACTACTTTCCTACATCATCCTCATTGATCGCAAGGTATACAACAAGAAGTAAAGAAACTCAACTAGTAGAAACAAGCCTTTTTTACAAAATTGTCATCCATGTCTCAAATAAACTTCCACTTTGCCTCACAAAAGAAAAATTTATCTCAAGAAAAGGCCCATTGGTAGCAAAGCTTAAGGACAATATGATAGAACAAGACTAGCATGTGGTGACATAAGGACTTGGCTTAAGAAATATGACTAGAGATAAGATATAGTTTAGGAAGGAAACAAAGAAAGTAGTTGCTTATAGTTGTGAAACTCTAAAAATGAAATTAAAGGAGAAGGAAAGGGAACTAGAAATGATAAAAAATACTTTAAATGACTCTCAAGCAAAAACCAAAGTACTATGGAAATAAGTAGAGGAATTATCAAATCGATTAAAAAGGTAGACCGCAAAATATCTTATAAAAAAACAATCGAGAGGCTCCCAAGAGAATTGATTGAACATGATGTTGGTTTCTATCAGGAGAAAATGGAAATTCAAAAGAAGATGACAAAGATCATATGAAGGAATAGAGTTGGGCAACGTTAAAAGGTTAAAGATATAATAAAAAAGGATCAATGACACCTATTGGGATGAGATTACCAACATGACTAACTCACTCTTCTATATATTCAAGTTTGTCAAGGTAGCCACCAGATTGAATGCACAAGTGAAGCAAGAAACTAAATCCATCTTAGTTGAAGCCTCTGCAAAGTTAACCAAAGCTAAAATTTATCAAGAGATATTAGCCTTAGTGACAGGTTCTAAGTTAGGAGCTATAGGAATTCATGAAAAAAGTATGACAATACAAAGAGTAATGGATTTCATCCACAAGGAGCGAGTCACCAATATGTGTGGGACTCAAATTATTGCCTTAAACAATGCTATTACATGTTTCAGACTTAAAATTAACATGTTGCTATAAAAAGGACTTCTCCTTGGGATGAAAATGACAAAATTATATAAGCACAATATTACATGCGACTACTAAGGAGCTACAAGGAAAATAGTTTGCCTTCCAAAAATTGGCCAAAATCCCTAGAACTAGAGAGCATCATGAGTTCAATCGAACCTATGCTAGAGCTAAAGGCTAAAGTATATCAGGTTGCTAGTAGTGCAAAGAGTCTCCCTAGAAGTGTACTTATTGATCTTGAGACAACCTAAAACCACTTCAATATGATCCAATACCCATTAGAAGAAGAGTGCGTAGAAGTCAAGCAAGCACTAGAAAGGCTGCCAACCTTGTGATTTTTGTTTTATATTTTCTTTTATTTTTTGTGTTTTTATTTTGCAATTTTTATAAAATTTTGACTCTACGACCAAGGATAAAAAAAATCAGTTTGGGTTCTCCTTCAAGCAAGCAAGAAGGCTCCTGTGAGCCACCAAAACTATAGTAACTTTTCAATACTATAATTTTCGTCTCATAAAAAAAAAACAAAGGCAAAATCATGGGAGGCATAAAAGTTTCAATCATAAGAAGTTGCTATTTTGCAAAAGTCCCAAGTGAAGAAAGGAAGAAAAAGTCTCAAGCACTCACATGACATTATGGCCAAAAGCAAGAATCTAAAAAAAAGGATAGTCCAAGTAAGGAAAATTATTCTAATAATCAAAAGTTTTAAAATTACCAACAAAGTTAAAGGGAGAAAAGTTCCAAAAAATGGATTGCTAAAGGAACTTGATGAAAGGACAAATGAAGAACTCTCTGAGTTTCTCCAAATTAGATGATTGATGCAATAGTGGAAGTTTTAAATATCGTGGCAAGTGCTAGTTGTAGGGAGTCCTGACAAGTGAATAAAAGCACATTAGGACCTAAGAAGGCCAAGAGTATACTAAGATTTAGAGCTATGTAAAAGAATTCATTGACTCTAGAAAAAGTTAGATTAAGTTGTAAAAAAGGAGTGATGGTACACATGATCCTAAGGAGGGTAGGTGAGATGAATTAGCATACCATCATTAGTAAAGTAAGGACCACCTACCAATGTCATCTCAAATGAGCAGTCTAAGAAGATGTTAAAAGTAGGCATGGTGATTGTAGTCTTGAGTTTGATAACTATAATGATGGAAGGTGCCCCATTCAATTTTAAAAATCCCTAAAAGAGGTAGTTGAGATTGTTAGGACAACCTATAAAATTGGAGGAAATATCTCCCTATTGTAATCTATATATAGTAGTTAGTATAGCATTGTAAAGGATTGGTAAGTTTGTATAAGCATTAACAAAGTTTGTTTAAGTTTTTCCTTCATTTTTCTTTGTATAAAAGTGCATGGATTTATGTGTGTGCTTGCATTTCTATTTTTATGCTCATATATGTTAAGGAGAGGAATTGTTTACATCAATACATTAAGGTCAAAGTTGTTGTTTAGTGGAATCTTATTTGATCTTTGGCACATCACCACCTTGTTAGCTTAGTTTTTTCCTTTTGTTATATTTGTTTTTCTTTCCATTACCCTTTCCCCCTAAGCTATTAGAGTAGGAAGTGTGCGCCCAAGATCACATATTACAAAGGAGTCGACATTTGTCAAAATCCCAGAGGCTCCCGATTGAGTCAAACCCCATGCTCTTAGATCCATTCCTATTGTGTCACTCCACACAAGGCACGTTTTACCTTATTCTCCTATTCCACACCATGTCTGATGGCCAAGACAATCAGAGAGGACAAAAATATGGTTTTTTGAGCTCCATGCATTAGTGACATTAGTTCAAGAGCTTGTTATAGTGTTGTAGGTATTTTTTAGTTGCAAGAGTAGGCTTTAGATGGTCAATGTAACATATGACTTATTCCTATGGGTCCCTTTTTAAACCATTGGGGATGATTATTCTAAGATCTACCTTTGCTTGATGATTCAACTAATTTTTTTAGTTTGAAGGTTAGATTATGGTTGTCATATTGTATATTGAGGATCTTCTTGCATGAAGCTCAACATCCTAGATCTAGAAGGTGGAGTTACAAATTCATATTCAAGAAAGGATTCATCTAGTTCTTGTACCTTTGGAAAGAGAAAATAGTAGGATTCTTCATGAAGATTCATTGGCTTATTTGAGGATTGATTATGGGGAGGAGATGTACCATCTCTAATGTCTTCTCTCCTTGGCCCCTTAGTTTAGATTATGGGGGGTGTTGAAATATATGTAATTTGATCTTATTAGGCCAAGGTCAATAGTGATGAAGTGTTGATGAAGTTCCTATGAGTAATCTTCATTTAGCATATGCTCAAGTGAAATGTAAGCCTACAAGCATCTTTATGTAAGCCTATGGGCAGTTTGATGTATTCACCCTTAGTGATATTATTTAAACCACCTTTATGTTAACCTTTATTATAGGGTTTAATGCATTTATTATATTGTAATTTAACCTTTAAGTTTGGTTATATCATCTTGAGGTTATCATTTAATTGAAGATTATGTATCACTATGAATACCCCCTAGTGATTGATCCATTGTATTAGTTTATGATATGGGAGTTCTTGGGGGTGCCTATAGGCACCCATACCTTATTCTTCTTACTTTGACTCTCCCTTTATTTTGCTTTAGTATTCTCTTGCATAATATTGTGATGGTGAAATGCTTCAAGATAATTTTATTGAAAAGTGGTATGAAATCCAACATCTACATGAAGAACTGAAAGAGATTATTGAGGCTTTTATAAGGGTTTTAAGTGGAGGGATTTTTGCCATCAAAGGTATTCTTGTTTCAAAGAAAAGTAAGGTTTTTTTGGAGCATGTTAAACTTTGGGGAAATGGATTTTGCTCTCTTCCTCATAAATCATAGGTTAAGCAATATTATTCCTCTTTTCTTGTTTGGTTTATTTCAAGGTATTTAAATTCTAATATTGATAATAGATAATGTAATTTGATTTCCTAGTGAATGTTTTTTATGTGTTTCTTCATTAGATGCAATAAAGAGATGTAGACACTAAAAGAATAAATTACCCTATGCATTTGTTTATCTCCCTTTTTACAATCGATGGCAACCTTGAAATAGATTTAATGAAATCTAGAACTTTTTTTATAAAAACAAATGAGGGCTTTTTCCTTACATTGACTATGTAACACTCTAGTGCTTAATTTAAAAAATACAAGGTATATTTGTAAATAATCCTTTTCATTGGGATTGTGTGACTTAGTATAGAATGATTCCTCATGGGTTTTGCATAATGGTATTCCTCTTGTCTAATATTATTATTTTATTTTAGCATGAGAATAAAGAAACATTGCATGCTAAGTCCTTGAGACCATTATCTACTACAAAAATCATTTCCTACTGGAAATCAATTTAACATTTTCAAAACTTTATATCATGTTGGTATTAATGCTTTTCACATTTGAACATCCCTATTGAAACCAAATAAGCATTTTCATCCTAGTCAAAGTAGAAATGACTATGATCACAGATTGTTTGACAAAAATCCTATGTGATGATGGTTGAAAAGTGTGTTACATACCCAACACTTATAACTCATAGGGGCATATGATATTGTATATAAAGTGGACTATATATCAAGTTAGAAATGTACCACTTGTTAAGTTAGGAGAGTGTGTATCATGGAATCATATTTATAACCACTTTGTCATAGAATTTTTTTATTGTCATAGAATTACAAATGTAGCAACTTGGTATTATGAATGTAACTAGCATAAATTAGGTGGTCAAGAATATTGTCATTGTCACGACCCACCTTGGCAAGATTCATTTATGAGATGGATTATGTATTGTTATGTGATGATTTAATGCTTATTTTCTAATGCATTTGGATGTTTATTTGTAATTGTTGTTTTATAAAAGGATATGGTACTATTGATATTATGCATGGTTGAAGGACCATATATTCTCGTAGGTGGACGAGGAAGTTGAGCATCAGGAATGAGATACTGAAAAAGGGAAATGATGGTCAATTTTATTGATAATAGCTTCTAGTAAAGTGCTACCCACATATTATTGCATTTTTCTATTGGTGTTTGAAGGTAATCATCATCAATTGAAGTCATTCATAGCAAGAAGTTGATAACCTGGAAGTTATCATAAAATATTTTGCTTGAGGAAATGGACAAATGGATTGGTGATGTATTACTTATTTTTAATTGTTTGTGTTTGAGTAATGTTTATCTTATGGGAATGATGCATGATTGGATAGGATAAATGTTTTTGTTATAATTATTGAAAAATTATATTAGGATCATATTTCAATATTAATGCTTGATATTAAATTTTGATCATTGATTAAATTGTTGAAAAGGAGATTTAATCAATCTTTGTTCTTGGAGGGTGATAAGGAATTTCCAAGAGAACACAAATGATGTGATATAATTGCTTTATCCAATTGTAGTTTTTATAATGTTCAAAGGGTAACGTTAATTAAAAAACCAAGAAATGCATTTACCATTATGATCGCTATTTTTAGGCTTCTTTTTAAATAAAAAAGAATGTGCGCAATAATGCCTTTATTATAATAAATTTAATGATAGAGGGAAGTTAAGAAGTTAGTTGGACGAAATTATTTTTCTTGTTCTTGGATTACAAGAAAGAAGAACAAAAAGAGGAACAATGGGCAGACTCATAAAGGAATAGGAGTACGAAGGCAGAGACGTGCAGAGGACCGCGCTTTGGGTTGAAGCAACTGGAGTACACCATCTATGTTCACAAATTTTAAATAAAGAACTAAAATTCAAAGGTATTTTATATATTGTTTTGCTAATATAGAAAACGTTGCTTTGCCTAAGAATTGGATTCACTGTTTTAAATCTAGCTATGCAATGTTTCTACATGGTGAAACCTTAGAAAAAAAATATATTAAATACTTAGAAGTTATGGTATTATTATTTTACCAAACCTTAGCTTCGAATAGACGTTTTTATGTTGTTCTTTGGTATAAGCTGCCACCATGGACGTATCTCCAATTTAGTTTTGGTTATTGTTCATCTGATTTAGATTGTTGGATAACCAAGTTGTTGGCATCTGGTCATAGAAGAAGAAATTGTGTTACCTCTTGCTTCGAAGTAAGCTATGTCTGCCATTGATGTGCTTTATTTTGCTTGAACTAAGTTACCTTGGATGTTTTTTTTTTGAAAAGTTCACTTTTGATTTAATATTATTTTAGAAGCATTGCTCTGTATTTTGTTTATCTTATTTCTTCCGGAGTAGAAATATTTTATTTATTTCTTTAGAAACCTTAATACTTATCTAGGTAAGCGAAGCTTTTATCCACTCTCTGTTGGAAGGTACGTAGTACCATTTTGTACTCAGACCTCTAGGTTTTAAACCTAGCCTAGACATGAGTTTTGAAAGGTTCTTCTAGTATTTAAAGAAACTTTTAATGTCTCCTTTCGGTTTATAAGGATTTTTGGCATATGGTTTTTGAATGATTTCTTTCTGTTGTACTTTTTTCAATGAGGTTGCCTTTAAACTATTTTGAAATTGGCATTATGTGATATTATGGAATGTTGAAAGATATTAAAGGTTTCAAGTTAAATTATTTGTTTTAGATAAGAGAATAATGGATATTCCTTTGCAAATGATAGTTGATATGTTCAAAATGAAATAATAGGAATCCTTTGGGTTTAGGTCTTTATTTTATGAATGATGATTGTGTTGAATTTCAGTAAGTTTAAAGAAAATATTTTTATAAGAATGAAATAAACAATAATAGGATTATCTTAATTTATTGTTTTTATTTAAGTGAATAAAAGAGGGCTTTGTTTTTAAGTGCTATAGTGAAATCAAAGTTACAAAAAAGTTTTTAAGTTATAAAGTGATCATTATCTTTATTGGGAATATGAGAGGGTAAAGGAGTTTGTTTTTGTTAGCTGAGCTATAAAGAAATAGAAAGAATCATGTATTATATTATTTAATAAAGAAAGGAAATATATGGTTTGATGAAATGTTTTATTTAATTCTATGGTTATGGAATGGTTGAATTATTTTAGAATATAAATGTGAATTTTATCTTTTAGAATTGAATATTAAAGAATGGGACATGGAGTCCAAGTTAGTGGGAATACTATGGGGTACTTTACATGCACTTTTAAATGAATGTGGAGTTTATTTAAAAGGAGCGAATTATGAGATTTCCTCACAAATTATTAATTTTTAAATATGAATATTAATTAAAAATATATGTGATCATTTTTATGTTCTTATTGGATGCATTATGATAACAAGCTTTTAGGAATGCATTATCATGCTAAAGTATCTTGATCCTTTACTCCAACCACCTCTCAATGGAGCTCATGGAATTTAGCGAACAAGCTATAGATAGGAAGGATTTTTTCAAGCTTTTATCAAGGTCTCGAATTGATTTTGATGTTTATGGAACTCAAAGAAAGAGATTTAATTTGGGATAAACTATAATGATTAGCTACAGTTTGTAAATATGTATTTTAAAATATACTGTTAAGTAGTCTTTGTAAGAGATTCTTTATTACAAAGAGATTTGATTATTTTATGTTTAAGTATTCATTGTGGTTATTTCCAATTCATTTTGAAAGAATTAAATGGTAGTTATTATTTGTGTGAACTCTTCAAAGGAGATTTATAAGTTGGAAAAATGAGTAGGAAGTAGATGTAAAGTTGGTTATAAATCATGTTTTGCTTATTGAAAGAGTAAACCTTTGTTAGATGTTTAATGTTTTTGATAATATGCTTTAGAAATGTTCAAGTCATTTATTTAAAATAGTAGAGTGAATATGCTTACTTTCAAATAAGAGTGAGAGAGTTAGTTAAGACTTTTGATGTTGTTCTCTTTGGGTTTGGGGGTTTGATAAGGACATACTCTAAGTAACCTTGTGTAGAATATATTTAAGATGAATCCAAACTTGAGGGAGTTACGGGGAGGCAACACCTAGGCCTTTTACAGTGGGCACATTTTTGAGTGGGAAACTTGAATGTGATCTAAAGACATATAGCTAAATTCTAAGTGGTATAGCTAAATCTCATTTCCAACCATGGAGGTTAGAAACCAATGTGAAATGGAGTTAGGTGATGACACCCCGAATGGGTAGTTTGTATTTCCATGTGATATTATCACATGGAATGATATTCACCTTAGTTAACCCATTGCAAAGATGGAATAATTGAGCACTATAGTATTAGACACTCCACTATGGAAGTGCAATGTCTAAACTTAAAGGCATTGTCTAAATACTTGCATAGACTGACTTATTTTGGTGAGAGAATTTATGCCCCCTTATCTAAATATTGAGAAGGGATAATCCCATTTCTATGGTCAAGATATCTTACATTCACAGAGAATATAAGAAATGTGGGGTGACCATTTGAAGTGTACTTTATGCCACAAAGGCATACAAGGTAAACCCCATAATCTATGAGAGTTTGACCACTCTTATCCACCCGAGAGATGTCTACAACACTATGGACTCAAAATGTGGTAATGCCTTGTCAACTATAATATATACGAAAACATCTTTAGTGAACCTTGATTGTTATATTTACCTATTTTATAAAAAAGTTACTCTCTCCTAGGTTGGTTAGATTTGGGTTGTTACAATCATAGAATACTATCATAGTAGTTTGTCATAGAATATTATCATAAAATATCAAGAAATATGCTTGTAAATATTATAAAATGTGAAGGATGTAACCCTCACAAGCTAGTGAAGAATTTGCATACTTTGTAAGGAGTTTGCCCCCTTGAAGAGGCCTACGATAGTAGTATTTCCTATCATGAATTCTTGTTGTTACTGCTATTTATGTTTTCATGTTTCCTTTAATGAATGCTTACGTTATTGGATATTTGGTATTAGTATTGCTTTTACCAATACTCTATGCAATCATAGTTAGTATTATCTTTGGTATTGAATTTCTTATCTTAGTATAGCTCTACAATAATAATTTTAAGGTGAAACATTCACATGAGAAGAAGAAGTTTATTGCAAGTGGTATTAGAGCCTTTTTCAGAGCATGGTAAGCTTCTGTTGTAAGCAATTTTTTTTTTTTTACCTTAGGCTCATAGGTTAGAAATGGTGTTATAGTCATTTTAAAACAAAATGAAAGAGTTGTCATTATTGGCTAAGCTAGATTACCCACAAAGCATCTAATTAAGTGAGGCGATCAAGATCCAATACCTAGTTCTTAGATAACACCCATATACATAATTGAGATCCCACATACCTTGCATATATTAGGAGACTTTTTTCAGGAACCCTAAGCCAAACCTTCATATATAGGAATATAGTCAGCCATGTAATATCTATAATACATAGTTTCGATGGGGACAACACAATTGTTTGGGGTTTGGATCTTCTTCAAGAGGTCCAAGATTCAAACCACGACATTTGGCTATGTTAATTCCCTATTGATAAGTATAGCTCTCGAATTTACAAGGGATCATGTCCAAGAGGAGACTACTTAGCCCTATGCGTCAGTCGTATTGGTTTATCACACTACCCATTTAATTTAGTCCAGGTGGGGACAACACAACGGTTTAGGGTTTGGCTCTTCTTTGAGAGGTTCAAGGTTCAAACCATAGCATTTGGTTGTGTTAATTCCCTATTGATAAGTGTAGCTCTTGACTTTACGAGGGGTCATGGTTGGGAGGATATTGCTCGATCCTATGCATTGATCGTAGGGGTTTATCACACTACCCGAATAAATTTTAGGAGAGTTTGGCTGAAGGAGCATGGAAGGTTGGGTTTGCTGAGGACAAAGGTTGAAGAAGCATAGAAGGTTGGGCTGGTTGAAGGAGCTGCAATGGAAGGCTCAGATGCTAGGTGGAAGGTTGGGATGGTTGAAGGAGCATGGAAGGCCGATAAGGCTAAAGGAGCATGGAAGGTTGGTCCAATTAAAGGAGTTGTAGCAACATGTTGAGACGTTGAGTGGAAGTCTAGGATGGTTGAAGGAGCATGGAAGGCTACTTAGGCTGAAGGAGCATGGAAGGTTGGCCTTTTTTGGGTGGAAGGTTTGTTTGAGGCTAGATCAATTGAAGGAACTGTAGTAGTAGGTTGGGTTGTTGGATGAAATCCAAAAATAGGTTGGGTTGCTAGGTGGAAGGTTGGAAAAATTGAATCCTCATTTTTTGTCTTTGGTGTGCCTGTTGGTTTAGAATCCATAGGGATTGGGGCGGTTTTTCTCCCTCTTTGTGTTGTGGGAGTGAGCCTCTTTGCATCTTGACCATATATTTCTTAGTTCCTCCCGTAGGATTGGTTTGTTGTGTTGGGTGTTGGTGGTTTGTGCTTCTAGTGTTTTGGACAAGAATTGAGTGGTTTGTTGCCTAGGTTCCTATTTTGGGTGAGTTTTTTTATTTTTTATTCATGATTGAGTGCCCTTGGTTCTAGATCTCTGCTTTCTGTATTGGGCGGGAAGGTTTTATTTTGGAATCCTTTTTGTAGGATGTGTTTTTTTGCAAAAGATCAATGTTTTTGGTTGCAGGGTTCCTGATAGACCGGATATTTTTTTTTTACATTTTGATTCATATTGGAGAACTCTACCCCCTCGATTTGTTGCAAGTTTTCAAATTTCAGGTGGGGGAGGGGGAAGATTTAAATTAGAATTTGATCCAAATTTAGGCAGGAACGTGATAGTTCTTTGTTCTATTCCTGCCTATTGGGGATTCATCATCAAGACGTTGTGGGGTATGGTTGTGACCTCTCTCCAACACTGGACAAAAGGCTATGTGGTGGGACTTTCCAGCAAGTTTTTTATTGGTTTGGGGTTTGACCCTGCATGCATGTTGTTGGAAGGTATATTCTAGCTTGGTTCCAGAAATAGGGTTTCTGGGTTGGGCGAGATTTTTGAATTTTGAATCAATGAAAAAGCAAGAGCCTATCTTTGGGTGGGATCTGCTTATTTGAATGGATTTTCCTATGTGGTAGTTGTAGGAGTTCTTGTTGTTGGTTGTTGGGTACCTACTGGTGGAGGCTAAAGTTACCAGAATCAGGATTCCTGTTATGGGCGAAATACTTAATTTTTATCTATGATTCAAATTCGAGTGCTCTTCATGTTTGAGAATTTTTTTTCAAAATTGAGCCCTTTTTATTTTTATTTTTAAATTCAAATTGACGTCGAATAACATTGTTGGTTGTAATGTTGGATCTATCAGTCATTTTACCTAATTCTTGAGGCAATTTGTTCTTTAGCTTGGATGGGAAGCTTCATTTCGATTTTGTTTTTAAATCCTCCAAGTTAAGGTGGGAATGTTGTTTGTTTTGGATTTGTAGGATCCAACTCAACTTGGTTTCTAGGTTCTCTAATAAAGGATCAATTTATATCAGATATAGGATCTAGCTCTCAAAATTTGGTTGCTTTCGGTTTAGGTTGGGTAGGAGCCACTTGAGCTTGGTTTAATTTATCTGAAGTTTGGTCTCCTTTTCCCTTGGGTGGGTCAAACCTTCTTGTGTTTTGCCTTGGTTTCTCTTTGGATGTTTTTATTGCTAGATCTTAGGTTTAGGGACCCTTTCAAAACCCCTTATGTAAAATATTTTGAGACCCTTTCAAAACCCCTTCTAAAAAAGGTTCGGGGACCCTTTCAAAACCCCTTCTTATACCTAATCAAAAAATATATCCATAATACACTAATAATAGCACTTAAGAAGATCACTCTTCTATGTTGATCAGAGAGGTAGGAAGTATGGTCAAGGTATGTGCAGAATCCTTCTTGAGGAGTGACCTAAAATATTGGTTCAAGCATTATTGATCCCTATTGTGGTATAATAGAGGGCTATGGAAAGTACACAAACCCTAACCTAGAACACATGCATTCCTTGCTTACATTTTCAAGAGCATAGCTCATGGGACAAAAAATTTGAAATTCTAAGAGTTTTTAAGTAGATACATTACCTAAAAATCCTTGTATAAAAAAAGGTTTGGGCTGACAAAAATTGTTATTTTAGGATATAGCCCATTGCAATTATCTCATAGAGCTAGTTGTTTTAGTATATAGCACCCATACACTTTTTTGGGAACCTTACTAAAAAAAGTAAGTACTAAAACTATTGTTTCTATTTTTGGTAAATGCCCCCTAAGACCCACTTTCAAGCAATAGAGGTCAGAATGCACAAGTAGGAGGAACAACTCTCCAAATTGGATGCCATAGTGGAACTCAAGGGTCAAATCCATGATAATAGACTGCCAACATAAGCAAGATTAGATGAATCAAGATCTTGAAGTGCTTAAAATTAAAACTTTGAATTTTGATGTGTATGCTAAAAATAGCCTAGATGCTCAAAGGGGGAAGAATGTTGAATGTCCAAAATTTTCTAGGATATTTAATGAGGAAAATAATCAGCAAACCAAAAATAACAGAGACATGACTCCAAGATTTACAAAAATAGGCTTTCCAAGCTTTGATAGAACATAGCCACAAAGTTGGTTGTTTAAGGCCAAGCAATGGTATGAGCTCTATGAAACCCCTTTTGATCAATAAATATTTATAGTCGCTTTCCATTTTGACCTTGAAGCACTACTTTAATACCAATGGTTGCAAAAACAAGTCCCAAATCTTAGATGGACACAATTCAAGAGAGAAA
Source organism: Wollemia nobilis (assembly GCA_028583015.1). Taxonomy (NCBI): domain Eukaryota; kingdom Viridiplantae; phylum Streptophyta; class Pinopsida; order Araucariales; family Araucariaceae; genus Wollemia; species Wollemia nobilis. The sequence continues at coordinate 4,307,845 of JAQPPZ010002515.1, forward strand.
TCCTTAGTCAATTTGGGCCATTAAAGTTTGAAGATTTTATTGTGCCCTCACTAAGCTTTGAAAAACAAGCATTTTGAATAAGTATATTATTGATTTTGAGAAGTTTGCCAATTGAACTGAGGCTCTTTTAGATGAATTATTCAATATTTTTTATTTGTATCCTAAAGGAAGAAATAATGACTAAGGTTCAAATGCTTAAGCTGACCACCTACATAATGGCCATGGAGCTAACTAAACTAGCAAAAAATAAATGGAATGTTCAACAAAAGGCTTCTAGATCCCCTACACTTCAAAATAAAACCTTTGCATCCACAGATAATAATGCTCTAAGAACTCCAATAGTTAGGAGGCTAACACTAGAGGAGACGACCAATCATAGAAATGTGGGCCATAGAACATAAGTGCAAAACCCAATGCATCTATCTTCTGGATATGAGCAATGTTTTAGCTTCTATAGAAACAAGGGATGGATTTATGGATTTAGTAGAAGAGCTACTAGAATAAGTGGATGTAGAACCACCAACCAATAATCACAAAGAAGAAATTCCCACCTTTTTTTAAATGCCATTGTAGGAATATTGACACCCCAATGCATGATAGTCCAAGGATTTCTCAAAGAGAACAAAGTTTTGATCCTATTAGACTTAGGTAGTACCAATAATTTTGTTGGTCCTAGTGTTGCTGAAAAGAGCAAATTATTTCATTTATGGTTGGGATCAAGTTTAAGTGAAAATTGCTAATGGAGATATCATGACTTGTAAGGGGAGATGTTGAAATGTTTGTCTATCTATAGGTGACTATCAGTATGACTCTATAGGTGAATTGGACATTGTATTGGGTTGCCCTTGGCTAAGAACATTAGGAATGGTGTCTTGGAACTGTTTAGAGGTTTGGATGTAGCTCATTAAAAATAATATAACCCACACCATTTAGGGAGTGAAAGCCAACAATACACAAATTATAACATCCCATCAAATGTAGAGACTAGTTAAGAGTCGTAGGGTAGTTGTGGATGGATTTTGCCAAATACAATTATGTGCTATCTAGGATGACAGGATGTCTTCAGACTTGTCATTCATCTTAATTAAGAATAAATAGGTCTTCATCAAGCTTAAATAGTTACTGCCCAGTCAGCTAGAAGATTGTAGAATCAACTTAGTGCCTTGGAATTAACCTCTAACATTCAGCCATATAGGTATCTCTATCAGTAGAAGAATGAGATTGAGTAGTTAGTAAAGGAACTACTAGACACAAGGTTTATCTATCTAAGCACAAGTCCTTTTTCAACCCTTGTCTTACTAGTCAGGAAGAAGGATGTACCATGGAGAATGTATGTAAATTTCCATGAACTCAATAACACAACCATCAAGGATAAGTTTACCATCCTCTTGATTGATGATTTGTTGGATGAATTGCATGGTGCTCAATGTCTTACTAAATTGGACCTCAAGTCAGGGTATCATCAGATTTGTGTTCACAAGGATGGCATCCCCAAAACAACTTTCAAGACCCTACAAGGTACTGTAGTGAATAGGGGAGGTTGATTACAAGTTGAAGTTATTGACACCGTCCAAATTTTCACCCAGTATTTCATGTATCTTGCTTAAATAAAGTGATGGACAAGCATACTCAAGTATAGAGTCCTTGAACTAGATGAAGAGGGATTCATTCTTTTGTAGCCTACAACCATTTTGAATAGTATGACTCAACATCTCTGCTCTCATGGTATCATTGAAGTTTTGGTGTAGTGGAAGGAGTTGAAACCAAAATATGCCACATGCGAGCTACTAAAGGACTTTTAGCAACAATTTCCTACCTTTCTACTTTGAGGAAAAAGCTTCTTTAAGGGGGGTGGTATGTTACATACCCAACACTTGTAACTCATTGGGGCATATGATATTATGTTAGGACCCCATCCTAACAATAATTTTGTAATTCTCATATTATTATGTAATGACCCGTCTCCAATGTGGGGATCTTTTTATGATGATATTTTGTAATGGTATGTGGCAAGTGTAGCACCTAAACAAGTGGGGTCATTTCATGTAACTATTATAAGGAATGTAACTAATATTTGGTAGAAGATTCTAGCTCAATTTGTACTTTGCATGTGAGCCAACTCTTGAGCATTAGATTAGGGTTGCATGAAGTGTATCTTTAAAATACAAGGGTCCATAAACAAATGTATCTTTTTGCATATTGAATGAAAGTATTGAAGAAGGTTGCCCCCTCGAAGAGGCCTATGATTCTGTGTTGTGATTTGTGATATTGTTATAATTCTACATTTACATTTTGTATTGCAATATTTAGTTCTTTCATGAAATTTTGCTTTTGTTAAAATATTTATGTGAATGAGTTAATTTTTATTAGAAGGTTCCTAAAAAGTGGAATTAGAGCACTTTTCAGGGTTGTGTTTTGCTGCAACTACGACAGTTCTTGCCCTGTCATTTCAACTACTAGGTATAAATTTTCCACGTTTTCATTTTTTTGCATGTTTTCTTACTAAAAATAATAATTGTTTTTTTGCATTAGTTTATTAGGTTAGAAACCCTGTGCCGGGGGTTTTAAAATATCATGGAGGAGTTGTCATTATTGGCTAAGCTAGATTTCCTATAAAGCGTCTAGTGAAATGAGGGGTGGTTAAGCTCCAATATATAGGCCTTAGACAACACCCATATATGGAATTGAGCTCCCATGCATCTTTGGGTATATCGGGAGACCCCCTAATATTAGGAGAAACCTTTATCCTTAAAAATATTTTTGGCCTTGTATTCTCCATAGAACATCGGACATAGCATCAAAAATATCACCCTCTTGTATTGTCAAAGAGATGAGTAGTGTGCTCAAGGTTATGCATGGAATCATCCTTGAGTAATGGCCTAAAATATTGGTCCGAACACTATTGTTTGCCACTATGATATAACAGAGGGCCTATGGGTAGTACATACACCCTAACTTAGAGTACACTTTGTATGTTAAATGTTAAACCTGCAACCAAAAATCCTACCTCAAAAATTGAGCATGTTGAGGAGACTTCTCTATCCTAGAATTATTGCATGAAACAAATGAAAGAATTTGGTGATGAACATAACAGTCAAGATAGGTTGTCAATAATAGTCAGTAACAGTTAAGACATTGTATGCCAGCATTAATAACAATTGTTTGTGATAGCCAAAAATCATAATAGATAGGGATTTTGTCAGTGACAGTCATCCTAGACAGTCATCACAATAGGTAGTTATAGTGTCAGTGATAGAACAATGTCTGACAAAACAATGTTAGTAATAGACAATGCAAAGTCTCGAGTGGTTGTCTAAAAAAAAAACCAAATTTGAGTGAACCAAGACTCTAGGAGAAAAACCAATAACACTTGAAGACAACACTCCCCTAGAAAAGTCTAGGGTGCCCCAATACAATGTTGTGATATATAGCTCTATGTGACCGCCTCATTGAGTTGATCAGTTTGGTATATAGCCTCCATGCACTTTTTTCGAGGTGCCAAAAAAATATCAATGTGGGACCTAAGTCCATTATGATCATTTTTTTGAGCTGATCATTTTGATATATAGTAACTCGTAGAACAATACTTCTAATTGTAGTAAGTGGAAGTGGTTCAAATTGTACCCCAACGTCTACAAAAATTAGAGGACACCAAAAGGAGATAGAACAAAACACAAACACCCTTATAGAGCAAATGCATACTACAATAAAGAGAAAGGAATCATAAGGATAAGGAAGGCTATCATTCTCTTTTTGACACTCCTTTTAAGATGCACAAATTAGACTTTCCTAAGGTCAATGGAAAAGACATTGATAGGTGGTTATGTTGAGAAAATTAGTTCTTCAAACTTCATAATGTCCCTAAATATTTGTGGGTCACTATGGCATCTTTCAACTTTGAATTTGAAGCTTTATAGTGGTATCAATGGTTACAAAACACAACTCTTGACCCTTCTTGGAAATATTTTGAGTCACAATTACTCACTTGTTTTGGTCCTAGTGACTATAAGGACTCTACAAGAGCATTAACCAAATTGAAACAAAGCTCTACGATTTGTGACTATTAAACCCAATTAAAATGGCTAATAGGACCAAGGGGTTTGTTGTGACTGTCACACAACATGCCCCAATTTTGGGGACCCACCTTAAATTTTGGGGGTTTATTGAAAGTTTTTGGTTGCATTGAGTAATCTTCTGACTTTACCATGGTCTTAGTAGTGGGTGGTTTGGTGTTTGATCTCATAGTTCCCATATAATGCCCTCACCAATAAGGCCATACCTTGCCATGTATTACCTTCCTAAGACCCACTTGGATTTGGATGTTAATGTTTGGTCGTTTGTCTTGAATGTTGGATTGATTGACCTTGTTGTATTCCCACTCAAATTGTGCACAAGTTTAGTCTCCATGGGGTTGTCCTAGAACTTTATTATTGGGCCTACTCAAGTGACATAAAATAAAAATAAAGCTAGACTCTTATCATTATTAAAATAAGAGACGTAGTAAAATAAAATAAAATAATAAGTAATTATTTTAATTTCATTATTGTTTTTATTACCTACATATTTATACAAACAAAAAAAGAAATAAAGAAAAAAATAATAAAAAATAAATAAAAAGTAAGCATTCATTATATGGTTACTCACCTTTTTTAATTAGGTTTATATGAAATAATTTTAAATCAATACTTTTCATCTTTATGCATTTTAAATTAATACTTTTTCTTTATGCATTCAGGTCATCAAAAGATGGGTACGACACTATGGAGCAGACCTGGACAACCGACGCAACTCCTGAGATTGATGCGAAATGGACAGACTCCACAACAGGTAGTGGACGGACAACTAAGAGACAACGGATGGACGTGGCGATGGCTCATACGTAATTAGACACAATTTACGATGCTAGACTAGGCAGAACGCGACGTGGACCTCGATGACATGGACCTAGACAGCGGATAGACCAAGACAAGGATGACGAATAACCCAATATGACATGAAGAGGCGTGGCAGGTGACACAAAAACTAGGCAAAGGTGGACGTGTGAGGGAAAGGAGATCACCAGGTGGTGATCGAAATATGATGTGTGTTTGCCATTTTGAAGCGTTCTAGAGCCCCCTGCACCCTATGTGTGGGATTGAAGATGATAACAAAACAAAATTCACTCCTAGAAAACGTGTATGATGTGATGAATTTACAAACAAGTGAAGAAGGGAGGAACGAACTTGAAAAGCTATTTGAATTCCCCTTTAAATAAAGGTTCTCGAATCCTTACTGGACCTAGATTGGTTGCATAGATTTTGTTGTTTTTAGAGCAATTTCCCTTTGCTAAAGCAGTTTTGGATTTGTATTGAAGCGAGGCCCATTATCTACTGGGTTCGATCGCTGGTCTGTGTGATTGGAGGAGGAAATCTGTTATAATCATAACTGCATCCATGGGGCTCTAGGAGGCTTTTCTCAACTGGCTTCGAAGCCTTCAAGCAAGAAATGGAATTGTCCTTAATAAAACTCCAGAATGTTGGAAAGATGTCGCTAGTAAATGTCATTGTAGTTGGTGGTTATAGCGAGGATATGATTCCAACCGTTGGATTCAACAGGTGTAAAGTTTCTAAAGGAAACATGACAATCAAGTTGTGGGATCTTGGGGGTGAGCCCATATTCGAAGTATGTGAGAGCCCATTTATTTAAATATTAAAACAATTTAATATTTAAATAATAAATTAATAATAACCTAGTATGAAATTTTAATTTTCATGAACATTGAACTAGGTTATTCAAACATAATTGAATATCAAATAAATAATCAAAAGTTCTATAAAGAAGAAATATTATTCTATCTCGGACAAATGCTACAGACAAGAATAATCACAGAGACTTAAACCAAATCATTGCCCACCAGTATTCACACAATAAAACAATGATATGATGCAATCTTCCATGGAAATTTTAATTATTGAAAACTATACCAAACATTTTAATTATAATTCAAATACCAAAATGATGTTTATTTAAATCTCTAAAATATTTTGATATAATCAAAAATCTTACAATAGAATTTGTTTCTTTGTAATTTCCATCTCTCTGTAGCTTCTTCAAAAGATGGCTTTGGCTCCTTCCAATTATTTTTCTCTCCTTCTCTGCACAAAATGTCCGACCTCCTCTTTGGTTTCTAATTCTTCATTTATAACTTGAGAAATTCATTCCGCTTGATTAGTTTACTCCGTTCCTTCAGTTTTTAAAAAACGAATTCTTGAAACCCTAATATCAATAAAGCCTTTTCAAAGGATTTATTATTTCTCCTCATTGGCATTCAAAAATTAAAATTAAGACATGTCCATGAAACCCTAATGTCACCAACGCATTTTCAACATACTTTAATAATCCTGCCAAAAAGACAAATATTAATTAGAATATAAAATATTTATAAAATAACCTTATTAAATATAATTAAGTTATAAAGTTATAAAACTTTATAATTTAATTAATTTAAAATATATTTATAATATAATCATTAAAAACTAGCCCTGATATAAGGTTATGAGCGTAAGTTGTATATTCACAAACCTAAAACTAGCCCTAATATAAGGCTATGGGCATAAGCTGTATATTCACAAACCTAAAACTAGCCCTAATATAAGGCTATGAGCGTAAGCATGTGCCGATAAATAATTTAATTAATTTAAAACAATAAACAATTTTAAATATATTAAATTATAAAGTTATAAAACTTTATAATTTAATTAATTTAAAACATAACATAACTAAACATAACATACGAACACCCAGGTGTTGTAGGTGAGTTGGAGAGGAGAGGACAATCCTCCAAGGGAGGTCCCGAGTTCAAATCTCCACCCTACCAAAAAGTTGAATTGGGTATCCAAAATCCAATTGATAATGTTGGTGCGGGCAGGGTCGGGTGCGACCCCCGGGTGACTTTGACAGTGTAGAACCCCTTGTTCGTGGTCTCTCAGACCAAGGCAACCTCGCAAGGGGTTTTTCACTTTAAAAAAAAAAACATAACATACGAACAAACATATACATAACAACACACACTAACAAAATAATCTAAAAAGAATTCAATCTACAAAACACATTAACTTCATGCCAAATTGATGGAACCACAATGTGCTAGAATTAAATCATAGATCCAAACTCTCACACCTTTTGGTGAATTAAACCTTGCTATACGACCTTCCTAAGGAACACCAATTTTGTGATATTTCAAATGGTAACAATGATAAACTAAGGCTTTAATCACTAAATTACAACACGACCTTGCAAACATAACTCAAAATCTTTTAGATCTCAACGTGAAATTTGACAATGCACTTGCTATAAGACAGAACACATAAAGATGAATATTCTTGACATTCCAATGGTGACAATATGAACTATAAACACAGACAATGCATTGGCATCAAATTCCAAATTTCAATTGCAGGCAATATTTTGGCATCAACTTTCAAATTTTAAGTGGGTCCCCAAATTTTGGGCTTGCAAAAACTCGATAGATATTGACATCGTTATTGATTGGCTTGTGAAGCATGCAAAGGCGTAGGGCATCCATTAGTTGTACAGTGTCACGGGGGGTTTATATCTGAAGCACTTAACAAATTTGATCTATTTCGTATTGGACTAGCCGAGTGTGGGTCGAACGGAGGTGTACATGTTGTCGGTTTCCAATTGACAGAACAACAAACACTATTGGGGTTGACGTGGTGGTATTATGCGGCGTCGGATGTGTCGTCCACCACATCTATGGAGTCATACAAAGGCCGATCCGCAGCTAGAGAGTGTTGCATCACTACTGGCACCACTGATGTGTTGATAGAGGGCAATGGTAGAGATGTTACGAAATTAAATTTTTTTAAAGGGCCAGACACTACTCTAACTAAAGGTTGCCAATGAAATGTCAATTAATAATCCACATGAATGACAATGATGAAAGACATTAAAATAAAAATAAAAAAGAATATTATGCAAACGCGCAATGGTTATAATTCCTCCAAGGTGGTTACAAATAGAAAACAAAGATGAAGGAAGAATGGATTATTGGAGGAAATGTTACAAGCCAAGTGAAGGAAAGGGAAACAATAGGTTTTGTGGAAAAATCTTAAAAACTCATGCAAGCGCAAGAGCAAAGGTTGGATTTTTTTTTGGAACAAGGAGGCATGAAGAGGGATTGGAAGGTTCTCAAGCTATTGAGAATCGGATTTCTTCTCACCTTGTATGCAACCAAAGAAGGTTTTGAATACATGTTTTATTGCAGATTTTTCCCCTACATGTATTGAGTTCATTTGATGATGTTTTATGCATGGATATGGTAGCATCATTTAATGTTTTTAATGCATGTTTTTATTCCTCATACTCTTGCACTTAACTAGATTTAGATTGTGTGGATGCAGGTCTAACCTGGTTTTGTTTTAATATTCACAATCTTCTATTTTCTGCAGAATAAGAAGGATTAATTTACAGTAGCTCTCTTTGATCGCTTTTCCACACTTTGTTTCATATTATTTCAGATTTTTTTTCTCTAACCCTAGCTTTTGTCTTTATTTATTTTTTTCATTTTATTTTCTTTAAGTTCCATCAAACACTCAAAGCCTTAAAAGGTTAGGTCATTTTGCACAAAAAAATCAATAATGGGGATTTTGAAGTAATTAGAGCATTCAAATAATTTTGTTGTTTAAGGCTAATTCGTTAATTTGGACATTTAATTAAGGTATTTTCGTTTAAAGGTTCCAAAACAAATTCTTGCACTCCACAAGTTTTAATATTTTAAAAAATTTGTTAACAAAGCAAGATAAAATTTGTTTCACAAAGTAAGATTAAATGAATTAAATCATCAGTCATTTTATTTCATGCTCAAGCAAAGCTTAACAAAAGAAGATCAAATTTGTTTAACAAAAAAAGATAAAATCTATTTAGAACATTTTGAAGATAAAATGAATTAAATCACCATTCCAGGATGGTCATAGAGGACCAATAATGTTACAATTTTTTTTAAAATTTCATGAACAATAAAAAGCATAGCAAATCAAAGTAATATTAAACCACATGCCTCTTGTTAATAGTTACTTGCACCTCTAAGGTATTTCAACACATTTTGCATATTTTCACAAGTATTCAAGCACCCATTAAGCAAATAAGAACCTTGGAAAAATTCTAAATTTCTTTGCAAGAGAGGGTTTTCTAACTATACCTTAATTGTGATGGTGGTTTTGCAATTGGACAAAATTATCACTCAACAGGGTTGAATGAAGTTTTTTTCAAAGTTGTTTTATTAATGGCTTGAATGATGATATTAAGGTTGAGGTCAAAGTATTCAAACCACAATGTATGATGCAAGCCATAGGATTGGCAAGATCGGTTGAAGAATTTTTTTGGCTTAAAGGAGGCCACCTAAATTTCCACAGGCCAACCCCACATTTCCTTCCAAGTTCACACCTAATACTGGCAATAAATCTACCCCTTACAAGTGCTTGACTACGAAAGAGATGGATGCCCAATGTGCACAAGGTTTATGTTATAATTGTGATGAGAAGTATTCACCAGGGCATAAATGCATGCAAAAGAAGTTATTTTTGTTGGATGTAGAGGAGTTAGTAAGCAGTGGACCAATTGATGAGGAAGTAGAACCATCAAAGGAACCATTTCAGGATGATGGTGAAAAATAAGAAGACCCACAACCAAAAAAATTGTCCATACTTTTGAAGGAATTACTACCCCTTAGACGATGAAGGTAGTAGGATTTTTCAAAGGACAATGTCTTACAATTCTCATTGATTCAAGAAGTACACACAACTTTATTGATCCCCAAGTCACCAAGCAAGCCAATTGTTACATACATGCTTGCAACTCCTTTGAGGTTATGGTGGTAAATGGTAGAACATTGCCTTGTAAAGGCAAATACCGCAATGTTAAGTTGAAGATAGGGGATTATGAACTCAAAACTAATATGTTTGCTCTTCAAGTGGGAGGATGTTATGTGGTGCTAGGAGCTCAATAGCTAGGTACTTTGGGAACCACTAGAACTTTGCAGAGTTATGGATGCAATTTTCATAAAATGGTAGGTCCTACACTCCGTGGTTCACTAGTAGGATCTCCCCATATTATTAGTTCAAACCGTATGGAGAATCCAAGGAAAAACAAGAAGCATTTATAGTAGGGGAACAAGTTGAAAAACCAATAAAAGAATCAAAAGTTGAATCTACAGAAACAATAATAGCCTTAGAAAAAACAAGGTTCTAAGAAACTATATCAAAGATCAAAGAAACTCTAAAACAAGTTGAAGAAGAAGCAAAAGAACCTGAAATAGAGGCAAAGGAGGAGGCAATAACAAAAATCAAAGAAGAAGCAAAAGTAGAGTTCGAGGACAAACCAAAATATGAGAGCATGACAGAGGAGCATAAAAGAAAAGAACAAAATATTGAACAATTAAAGATAACAAAACATCAGGTTAAGGTTGCAGCATATCGCCACCCACACCACCAGGAGTGACAACAATCTTGGAGGCATGGCTTTGGGAAACAATATTATGGTTCTAAATGGAATCATAAGGGCATCAACTATGGCAATGTTTGGAAAAGAAAGCATAGTGACTTTGGTTTTTAGAGTGGTGCAATAGCATCAAGGAACAAATGGACCCATCATTTGAGTTACCATAGTAGGGCAGCAAGCAAAAACATGAAGCCAACAAAGCAGTCTTGAATACTCAAGTGGCAAATGCAAACAAGTATGGATGAAAAAGAGTGATATTTATTGTCAACAGAAAGATGCTTCGAACACATAGAACCAAAGGATTACTTCTAAAAATTCAAATGGCCAAAGGGTATTTCAACATCAAAGACCACCACCAATCAAAGTTTCATTGGGATGGATGGATGATCAAGATCGGTACTAGTTCACAACAAAGCTCAAAAGATCATATTGTTTAGTCTCTTCTTATGTTTCAAGGACGAAACATTTTGTAATGGGGATGGAATGTTAAGTACCCAATATAAGTATTTAATATTATAATATTGTAATGTTAGGTACCCAAGATAAGTATTTAATATTATAATATTGTATAAATATTATAATATTATATTAGATGTAATTATCCCACATGCATTGATAAGTGGGAGTGGTGGGTAGTTAGGCATTATAAATAGAGGTAAAGAATCATGAAGAGGATATAAAGAGAAGAATATTGTAATTTATCTCAAGTTGAGATATTGTAAGGAGTGGCTTCCTTCCAATAAGGAGCATTGTATGGTATTACCCTGCCTCAAGGGTTTGAAATATAAATTGAAAATATCTGAGCAACTTGCATTGATTGTGTTGATTTATTATTCATTGTGGTTGTTTTTATAAATTGTTATAGTTTATATGGGTGAGCAAGGAGTTACATCTGAATGTTGTTGCTTCAGTTAATGTGAATAATGTTTCGGTAATAAAAAAGCAGGTTCTTAACATGAAATGTGTGGTTCTTTTGCTCAAACTAACATTGGCGTCAATTAATGGCATGTATGAGGGAACACCCTTGAATATAGAAGCAAATCCCCAAGGATCGAGGTCAATATCTGAGCAACTTGCATTGATTGTGTTGATTTATTATTCATTGTGGTTGTTTTTATAAATTGTTATAGTTTATATGGGTGAGCAAGGAGTTACATCTGAATGTTGTTGTTTCAGTTAATGTGAATAATGTTTCGGTAATAAAAAAGTAGGTTCTTAACATGAAATGTGTGGTTCTTTTGCTCAAACTAACATTGGCGTCAATTATTGGCATGTATGAGGGAACACCCTTGAATATAGAAGCAAATCCCCAAGGATCGAGGTCTCCTCTAATCGTGATCACATAATTTTTGTAAGGAAATTGGATCATTTGACATGTCAAAGAGGTGAAAGATCTCATTCTGTGTCCAAGGATGTCCTAGAAGGATGTTGTATGAAATTTCCCACTAGAATAACAAAATTTTGACATGAAGGCTCTTAGGACAATTTGTGATAAGCAACCAAATGCAACCAATAGGACAATATAATGATGAACTATAACCATGGTAACTATCTCTAGTAGGCTTTAGGCGCTTTTGACAATAACAAAGTTCTAAAATGAAAGAGAATGAGGCAACACATGAGACTGTCCCTTCTTCTACTAGGTATTTTTGACTCCATAATAAGTGACTTTTAACTCATGAAAGAGTGGAAGGTATCCCCTTAGATACAAGTCACAAGTAGGTATCGTGTATTTGATTAGAAAGGAAAGGATGATGTCTTAATTAGTATAGTAATCAATCTTAATTGCATGAATAGTGTAAGCCTTCTCTTATTCTTAAAGAGAAGCAAAAACCATTAAGACTTGTAACTCTTATGGTGGAGATGGGTAATCCATGTCAATCAAGATTTGAATCATGACTTCTTGATAAAAAGATGTCTTTGAGAGCTCTAAAGAGGGTATTCTTATGGGGGTGAAAGCTAATTCTTTGGTCATCTCCCATGGGTTGACTTTGAAGAGTGGTGGTAATTTGGGGTAAATAGAATTAACTATCATATACTCCTTATGCAGGTATTGATTGGAAGTGGTAGGTTTATAAAGCAAATCTCGGGAAGTAGATTGATAAGGTTGGGATCGAGTGGCATTGTTAGCTTGTGAAGATTAAGCTTGCGGAGCTTGGTTGAGTGAAAATTAGGCCTTTCATAAGTTGGCCAATATTTAGTTTCCATGGTGTCATAAGCTTCTTTATCTTATCATTGCATAACATTGAAATTGAAGTTAGGCCCAAACACTAGGTCATTGACAAATTTCTCAAGTTGATGACAAGAAGCAGTCATGTCCAATTATGTCATGCCAAAAGCAGAAGGTATCTTCTTTGTGCTATTTTGTTCTAAGGTTTGTCATCAACATCTATTGCTTTCATTCTTCTCTTAGGCATTTCTTATCAAATTTTATCCATATTAAGAGGGACAAACCCATCAATAAGATGTTGGTCAATCTTAGGTTGTCTTTGTTATCGGGCCTTTTTCATGAGATTCTTATTGTCTTGTAGAGTTGATAATGGTGGCATTTTGAAGCAAATAAATGTTAGATATTCCATCCCTCATTGCTTTGCTATTAGGATTCTTAGCTTTGGTTGATTGCTTTGATGTTTTCTCCTCTTATTTGAGGTGTCCAAAGAATCTAGCATGAGCCATGTTATCTTGCAAGGCATTCAAGTTGAACTGTCTTTTGATTATGTTTGGGATAGATGGTTGAAGAGCCTTAATAAACCTCTCTTTGAGGGTTATATCATCAATATTATATGTGGCTTGGTAGATATTTTGATCTTCCAATGAAGGCATTAATGCTTTCATCATGTCATTACTTGTTAGTAACAAATTATTGTAAGACATCATTGTGAATTTTGCTAACGCCAAACTATTTGGTAAGTAGATCCTCTAATTAGTGAAAAGACATGATAGAACCTATGAGTAGAGTAGTAAACCATTGTAGGAGAGGTCAATTAAAGGATCTTGCTAACTCTTTGGTCGTGGCATGGGGATTGGCATAAATCCCATGTTTATGGAAACATGGATGTGGCAAAAGGATACCATGTATTGTTAAGCATCTTGATTGTCGTCATATGTTATGAAAGGTGGATAAGTGTGATTTGGGCTATGTGTTGGGCGAGACACTCATTAAACCAATTTTTGGAGGGTTGGATTACTCATTTTCCCTTGGCATAGGAATTGTGATGGTGATGGAAGAGGTGGAAGTATTATGAAGGGTTGGCCAAAGCAATAGTTCATAGGTTTGATTTGAGTTTGAGCTAGTAAAGTCTTGAGACTTTGCATTTCCTAGGTCATGCTTTCCATCATCTTCTTATAAACTTCAACTTTTGGTGGGGAAGGAAGAGGAGGAGAAACTCGTTGAGATTAATGACTTAAATTGTTGCCCTTGGAATGTTAGAACCCTTCTTCTTGTTCTTCTTTTGAGAGGTTAGCAAGGGAAGGATTAATATTGATCTTTTCTTCAATTGAGCTAGAACCTAATTTCTTAGGTTGAGTTGCTTTCATGAGTGTTATTTGGTTTTCTCTAGGACACCTACTATAATTTGATTGATTCTTATAAATTTATCAAGCTAAAATTCATCAATCTCAAATGTATAATCTTAGTCTTTGTGCAAGTTCCATGAATGCTTATCTAAAGTAGACTTTTTCAAAGATTATTTGTTTGGGGATTTTTTATAGAGCTTCATCATTATAGTCAACTAAGTTAGGTTCTCTCCTCACAAGTTTGTCAGTGTCCCTTAGATGAGGATGAATATAAATCCTATGGAAATTGTTATGCCATTGTCGACTTCCAAAGATGATCATGTCAGGATTTTCTAAGGTCAACCTATGTGAATCTTATGTCTAGTTCATGTCTTTAAACTTGAATTTTGATACAAAATGACCTAAAGCATGCCCTTTTTATAGGGCTTAATTGTCTATTTTTTTCTCAACAAGGGCACCAACCAACATGAGGCGTCATCAACCACAACTCAAACAATGACAAATAATAGTGGGTTGAAAGTGTTGGTTTAAAAAAAGCCGACTATGAGGTCAATTTGGGGATTTGACATGTTTTTAGTGTGGTATTCACAATATTTTCTAGCAACAAATAAAATCAATTCATCCACTCAAATCTTATATAGAAAAGATGAAAGGACAAAAGAAAGGAAAACAAACATAAATATTTGGAGACATCATAAATAATCATTGTATTATATGTAGATATATAAATCAACAAGTGGAAAGGGAAAAGATTTGATATTAGGGTGTACTATATGATAATATGGAAAAAGGTGTCTAGAGCAATTTTGTTGGTAGGAGTGTGTTGGAATGTCTATTGTAGGAGTGCGTTGAAATATCTATAATAGGAGTGCAACGAAATACATATAGCATATCGCATCGGAATATTCACAATAGAGATGTGTCAGAGTATGTTGCAGTGTTTACGTGTCATAATAATCTAAAGATCTGATGTGCCAAAATGTTTTAAAGTTTTGGTGGTTTTGATGCAGCCAAATAAAAGGAATATTAGTTGTGGGTTGTTATTGTACAACTATATATGAATATTTCAGTATGTTTGGAGCTCGTTCAACCTGAAGATTGTACAACTATAAATGAAGAAAGGAAAACAGACAAAGATTTGGAGACACCATAAATAATCATTGTATTATACGTAGATATATAAATCAACAAGTGGAAAGGGAAAGATTAGATATTAGGGTGTACTATATGATAATATGGAAAAGGTGTCGAGCAATTTTGTTGGTAGGAGTGTGTTGGAATGTCTCTAGTAGGAGTGTGTCGAAATATCTATAACAGGAGTGCAACGAAATACATATAGCAGATCACATCGAAATATTCACAATAGAGATGTGTCAAAGTATGTTGCAATGTTTACGTGTCATAATAAACTAAAGATCTGATGTGCCAAAATGTTTTAAAGTTTTTGTGGTTTTGATGTAGCCAAAATAAAAGGAATATTATTTTGTGGGTTGTTATTGTACGACTATATATGAAGATTTTAGTATGTTTGGAGCTCGTTCAACCTAGTCCCTCCTAGGTTTTGTTGTGGGATTTTGTTGTAGAGCTCGTCTGATCTAGCCCCTCCTAGATTTAGTTGTGGATTTTTGTTGCAGAGCTCATTCAATCTAGACCCCCCTAGGTTATACTGTGGGATTTTTTTATAGAACTCATCTAATCTTATCTCTCCTAGGTTTTGTTGCAGATCCTGTTTGATTTGGTCCCTCCTCGATTTTGTTGTAGGATTATATTGTAGAGCTTGTCTGATCTAGAGTCTCCTAGGTTATGCTATGGGATTTTATTATAAAACTTGTTCGATCTAGACCCTCATGGATTATGCTATGGGATTTTATTACAAAACTTGTTTGATCTAGTCCCTCCTAGGTTTACTATGGGGTTTTGTTGCAAAGCTTGCCCAATCTGGTCCTCCTTGGGTTTTGTTATGGGAATTTATTGCAAATATCATTCGATTTGGTCCCTGGTGGGTTTAGCTATGGGATTTTTTGTAAATCTCATTCGATCTAGACCCTCCTAGGTTGTGTTGTGGGCTTTTATTATAGAGCTCGTCTAATCTAGTTCCTCAAGTTTTGTTGTGGGATTTTATTGCAAAGTTTGTTCAATCTAGTCCCTTTAGGGTTTTGATGTGGGACTTTGTTGCAGAGCTCATCTGATCTAGATCCTCCTCAGTTATGTTATGGGATTTTATTATAGAGCTTGTTTGATTTGATCCCTCCTAGGTTTTGCTATGGAATTTTATTACAAAGCTCATCTAATCTAGTCCCATCTAGCTCCTCGAGTTTTGTTGTGGGATTTTATTGCAAAGTTTGTTCGATCTAGTCCCTGTTGGGTTTTTATGTGGGATTTTGTTGCAGAGCTCATCTGATCTAGATCCTCCTTGGTTATGTTATGGGATTTTATTATAGAGCTTGTTTTATTTGATCCCTCCTAGGTTTTGCTATTGAATTTTATTACAAAGCTCATCTAATCTAGTCCCTCTTAGGTTTTGCTATGGTATTTTGTTGTAGAGCTCATCTGATCTAGTCCTGGATGGGTTTTACTATGGGATTTTGTTGTTGTACTAGAGTATGTTGTAGTGTTTATGCCCTAGAATAAACTAAAAATTTGATGCTATGGGATGTATTAAAGTTTTGGTAGTTTTGATGTATCCAAAATAAAAGAAATATTAGGTGTGGGTTGTTGTAAGAATGTTTATGAAGATTTTAGTATATATTGAATTTTTTTAGAAGAGGAAAATGGATTGTAAGACTAAATAGACTAGTATCGACTTGTAAAAGGAATTGGGCCCTTTCAAAAACCCTTTTTTACCAATATAAAAAAAAAAGATTCATAACACTTCAATAATAAAAAATATTCATAACACCAAAATCCAAATTGCATAAAAGAATTTAATGTAAGTCGATATAACAAGAGGGTTTAATGTTAATTACATGTTACAAAGTGGGTTTAACCATAACAAGGTTAATCGTGATCCATAGAGCTTATATAATAAAATATTACAATAAATTCAATACACTGCACAATGAATGCCCTTAGGACTATCACTATTACATTATACAACATTGGCCTTGGCCATGAATCAAACTATATTGTCAACACAAGGGCGTCCTCCTATCTCTGACTTACCCGACGAACATGCTCTTCTAGGGCACTTAGATCCGAATCAGTCTGTGATCGAGCTCCAACGTGGTGGGAGAACAGGGAACTTAGTCAAGAAAATTTGTGGTTGAAATACCTTCCCAAAGGTTCGATAGCTTTATTTTTCTGAAGGACAATCAACAATACTTTTCTCCTAGTGGGCAGTTGTCGCTCAAGTTGCCGAGTAGCACCCAACTACGTTCGTTAAAACAACTTTTGAGCAGATTCGACATTCTACCTATCCCTATGGTAGTGCCCACATTGAATAGGGTGAAGCGGCCCAGTGCTAAGGAAAAAATATAATCTGAAGCCTAGGGATATTAGGGCTCAACTTAACCAGCACGCTAATTTGTGCCCTACAGGTGGCTTCAATCATGGATTCAGGTGCGATGATAGAGGGAAGGGCAATATCAAAACAGGGCATCGAAACTCTATGGTATCGCTCAGATGTTGTTGGTAGTGGCTGTCAGACCAGAGCATAACAATTATATAGCCAAGTCCAAACCAATTTGCTCCACAGTTCTCCTTCCAGCAAGGATTGTGCATGCTCTGATACCAATTGATGGAAACAAGAGCTAAGAACAACAAATAGAATCCAATAGCACAAATAAAATATAGTTGAATTGGTCTGCACTTGAACAGATGTGAATTGCTCACAAAAGATAGATCTTACATGGAGACTAAGGTTATATAAATAGCCTTATGCATACATAAATAAACCTACCTTACAAGCCTGGTCGGCACCTACTTCATCTATGTTGGATGGGTGCCTCTAATACAGGCTTGACTTTGCATATATGCACATGGGAGTAAAATAGTCAACATAAATAGCTAACATGAAGTAAATATTAATCTAATATTCTAACTAGCCAATGAGATTTGATTCCTTCAGGTCTTTCAAGTTGCAATTGTTATAGAAAATGCACTGATATTTGTTGGTTAGCTTCCTCCTAAGGTTACTATGTCATACTTCCTAGAGTTGCCATAACTTGCACAATAAGCTTTGGTCATTGTTGTGCCACAACAGTATGCTCTGCCTAAGCATGTTGCACCATCTCTACCTCTCTTACTAGCTCCAAAATCTAGAAAAAATATCGAATTGTTAGAGCTAAGGGCAACATTAAAGAATCTAAACAATAAAGTCATTTTTCTAGAGGCAGAACACAAAGAAGAGAAATAAGGGCCATTCCCCTATATCACCAAAGAAAGGGGTCTAACAATAATATTGTTGAACAAACAAAGGTTGCATACAATGAACTGAAGGAGATGTCATCTACTTTCACTTATTATGAAAACTATTGATGCTTAGCCTGCAGTGATCCCCACAATGTAGACACGTGTATGATCTATCAGCACCAAGCTCAGTTAGCAACAAAAAAGAAAATGGAAAGGGCAGAAAAGACATAGAAGGAAATAGTCAATATTCTGATGGACCCAAAACAAGTAATGGTAGCTGAGCAATCTGAGGAAGAAAAATTTATTCAAGTCCTAACCAGATCTAGAAAGAAGACTCTGCAAGTGGAGCCATAAAAGTCATAGTCATTCAAAGTCCCTACTCAACCTTACAAAGAGCAAGTAAAATAGTAGCCAAGGCTGGAACCAGCAAAAGCAAAGGTTGCATAGGAGGATCCTAAGGAACAAGCACTAAGAACACTTAGGTATCCCTCTATAGCCTGATTGGAAGGAACACAAGATGTTGGGAGTGACTGGATATAGTATTGTTGAAGAATTCAAGAAGACTCCTTCCAAGGCCAACATGTATGATGCATTACTAATCCCTTATCAAATAGATTTGATCATAGTGATGTTAAAAGACATCAATCCTGAAGAACATAAACTACCAAACTTACATTTGGCTCAAGACCAACCAAGCCCTAGCATGGGTAAAATTCGACAACCCCCATTCTACATATCTTTGCAAATGGAAGAGTTGATAGTACACAACTATATGATTGACTCAAGATGTTAGGATCTGGGTGTATTCACACTTTCACTACTGCCTTGAGGTTTTGGTGTAACAGTTCGTTACATTTGGTATCAGAGCAACCACCCAAGTTCGAGTCGTGGAGCAAGCAAAAAGTCGGGTTTACCGTGCAAAGTTCCCACGTGGGAGTGTACGAAGAGTCAAGCACGTCGTCCAGAGTCCGATCTCGAAGTGGCTGGGAATGTTAGGATCCTGGTGTATTTGCACTTTTACTTCTACCTCGAGGTTTTGGTGTAGCGATTCGTTACACAAGAGCATCCACTATTATCATGCCAAAGGCACTGTGTGAAGCAATGGGAATGGAATACACTTGTTTAAACCCTGGAGTTCTGCAGTTGGATGGTACTCCTATATGGATGGACAATTGGGGTAGTCAAAGACATACCAATGGTGATTCAAAAGTTGTTGGAGGTTATGGTCATTCAAGAAGTGGTGGTGGTGGATCTTTTGGCCTACATTGGTCAACGCCTACCCAAAGAGTTCACTGCGAAGCTGGGAGGATATTTGTCCCTAGATTATTCTCATATGGGCATCCCTTATAAAGGTCGAAAGGTCAAGATCTATGTGGAAAAGCCATCTCCCTTCCACATCGAAAAAAATGAAGAAGAAAGGGTTAACCTACTAGACAATGATCTGGACTACGTAGAGGAGGTCAAATTGGTTGAAGATGACTAGGACTGCATTTAGAAAGTGGCTAGAGAATATAAATTGGAGGTTGATTACTGCCTTAAAGATGTGACTAGAGACTTTAAGATCAAAGCTAAATTTTCTTTGGAGGAGCTTAATGTTATCACTAAATATGGATGAGGTATTATGATGATGGAAGGTTAGGAGGTCAACACTTATTGGTCACTCCAAAGCAAGGGTTCCATGAGATGAGGTTAGTTGGATTCCTATTACAGGAGGAACCCAAAAAGAAGGTTTTTGATGGTCTACGATAAAAACATGACTCTACTAAACGCTACTCTTACATGGAGATTTGTTCACAAGAGTTCCTAAAGGGTAACCCATTGCATTGGAATGAGCAAGAAGCCAGGTCAAGGAGATACAAAAGGTTTGATCCGATAAATCCCGATCCCTAATGAAATAGCTAAAGGTGAAAGTGTAATGTGTGTGGGTGGGTAAAAAGACTAAGGAGAAAGCGTGATGGCCAAATGAGAACAAAAGCAAATAGAGGAGAAGAAAATTGGCAATATCACTAGCTAAAATTGAATATACAAGTAGAATAATGTTCCTCCTTTTTTGAAATTTCTCCCACATTCTCGAGTAGAGTTCCTTTGTTTTGGGGAAAAAATGACAAAACATAAGTTCAAACATCAAAGAATCAATGGTGGATATCCCTCATCCAAATAGAAGAAAGCATATAAAAGGGTGTAGACAATGGTGTGGGTGGTAGTGCAATAGGTGAAAGTTGAACTAAATGTAGCAATGCAACCACAACTAGGTGCTTATTTTGCATTGACACTTTTGAAACCTTATGCAAAGGGGCACTTTAAACCATTAGGATAGGGCAAGTAGGGCAAGGGGATTGCAACTTTTCAAAGGCAAATATACTAAAGGTTTGTGCTAACCTACTAAATATACCTAGAAAAGACTTGAGATGTTGAGAGAAAATCTCACTTGTTGAAAGCACTAAAATAACAATACTACACTAAGGTTTGGGTGTTGAAAACCCTTTTTAGACACAAAAAAAAAACCACTCAAATAGCATCATATACATGTCACTCCAGTGTCTCATATGTCACTCCAGTGTCTCTCTCCACCATGTTAGTGCTAATGATAGGAAAACGAGAAGAGGTTCATCATTTTTTAACTATGGGAGAGGAATCTTCTATTAGGGCTCAAAGGAAGGCCAATACAATTGTAAAAATATGCGATGCACAAACGGATCAGGAAGAAAATAATGTCTAAATTGTTCTTTACAATTTTTTCCCATTCAATGTTGTTCTTTTTTTCATAAGGAGGCATTCAAGAAAAGTCATTATAGTTGGTCCATCTTGTGCAACCCCCAAAACAAATATAGGAATTGACATAAATTACTTTAAAATTATATGTTAATGGAGTTAAGGGAGATATGGGTGAGGTTAGGTTGTAGCTTAATCATAAATGTATGGACTAGTGTCGCCCATAGGCCACTCATAAACATCATAGTTACATGTAAAGTAAGACCTTACCTTTTTAGTGTCATTGATTGTTTTGAAGAGTAAAAGGATGCAACTTTTTAGTTTCCGACTCTAAAGGATGTTATTTAGTAAATTAGGCCCACAAATGTGATCAAAATAGAAACAAATATAAAATGTAAATATTAGGTATATAGGGATTATGACCCAATATACCTGTGTCTTTTATTTTTGCACTCGCATGTTGTATTCCTGCGTTGAACATGTTGAAGACATTGGTAAGTTTGATTGAGTGATTCAGTTGATGGCTAATGCTAGATATGTGTAAATGTTTATTTGTAACCATCATACCTCTAGCACTTTTCATGTCTCTTTTTTAGAAAGGAATAGACCTCTAAAGATGAGATGTGCTAGCTACTTTATTTTGTTGGAAAGAACAATTGACATGCATGAGGCCCTACAACCAATGATAGTGTGCCAATTGGATTAGATAAGGAGAGCCCCAAACAAATAAGGGGAAGAGAGTAAAGCAAATGATACTAGAAGTTGATTGATAGAATAATACCATACATATAATCCATTGTGACACATACATAATTAAATATGCAAACATAGACACTCTCAATCTTAGAGATTAAGATAATTATATTATTGTTCACAAATGGCCAAAGGAGTCCAACAAGACTCGTTGAAAAGAGTAGTTACAAATTACAATGGACTATAGTAACCAAAAAGTACTATGAAAATAAGCTAAACTAGAGTAAAGAATCTAGTGTAAACTACTCTAAAGTAGAAGAATTGTACAACACAAAATTACAGCCTCAAGGGTTGCCCAAAATGGATAAACTATAACATGTTAAAGGTAATGATTAAGAGAGATAAAGTCAAGGAAAAAAAGAGCTAGGAGCTCCAGTTGATCCAAGCACCAACATTAATCCATAATGGATGTAAAGTAGAAGCACAATCATCATAATCACCAAATATCCCAAAAGGGCCAACACATGATCTAACGATGCTCCTAGGAGAATGGCTAGGACTAAGAGCTTGGTTGGCTAATCTTGGGAGGATGTGCAAAGGTTTATGAGCCATTTAGCAGCCTCTTAATCTTGGAGAGATTTTTGAGGCGTTTAACAACATGCTTGGTCACATGAGGGTAGCCATTCAACAAAGGGATATTTTTGTGAGCAACACATTGAACTTGTTATTCATTAAGGGGGGATATTGCACATGGCAACATGTGATTTCAATCCTAAGCAGTATGTGGCAAGGCCCAATAGAGGGCAATCGGATGAAGGGTTTTAGGAAGCCAATTAAATATATGTACTCGAGATGAAGCACAATCACTACAAGATCAATGGGTTCGATTTGTAGAGCTTAGATGTGAAGGCTTCAATACACGTGAGGCTAAAGAGGATAAGACCTTCCAGTGCATAAAACAACCCATTGGATGTTGGATGGAGCTCCATTAATGTGGGTGTCTATCATTCGCCTCCTTTCACAAGTTGTTAGCTGGTCAACTTGCAGCTTCATCCACTTTGGCAATAGGAAATAGGCTTGCCTCTAAAAAAGTGAAAAAGCTAGTTGCAATGTATAGTACCTTGCATCCCCGTGATAGACGTGCCTAAGTGTCATGAAAATCCAAAATCCAAATCCTCAATTAGTTGCTGACAAGAACGTGCAAGATAAATTGACAAGAATGAGGAGGAACTAATAGGATTGCTTTGGGTCCTATTTCATAAGCATTGCTGATGACATATTTGGCAATTGGCATTGCAGATGATTCCAAAGATGATTAATCTTGAGTCATGTTACAAGCTGCTTTAGAACCTAGACTTTCATATTCAAAATCCTATTTCATTTTGCTTTTGTACTAGACAATTGGAATTTGGATAATGGCTGAATTGTATTGTTTCAAACTTTAATACATCCGTGTAATTTTACATTTTCTTGATGTTTGCATACTTCAAGATAAAAGTTAATTACATATTGTGCTTTTACATTGGGTAGTGTTGCATACTCATGTTGATATATTGTAGAGACATCTTTTCATCTCGCCATTGTCCTTATCAGCCCATAAGCAAACCAACCTTAAATTGTTTTTAGCACTAAGCGGCCAAGATATTATGCCACCACTACTAATGCAAATAAACATCAAATAATTATTCAAAATGAATGGTGCATTGCTTTTGCATAAATATAAAACAATCAGGAACACTGACCAGTAAGAAAAATTTCATCATACAACTCCATAAATATTTTATTATCCCATTCAATACCACCAACTCCAAATAAGACTATATAAAAAATGCCCAACCCCCCTCCCCTAACCCATCTTTCCTTACATAGTTTACTGTCAATTGTGTCAATCACATCATATGGAAGTCATAAGCTCAGCCATACTTAGTTTTGATCTGGAAGTTGTCATCAGATTTATATAAGCTCTAGTTTAGATCAATCAGCAATAAAATTGACATAGATACAAAGAGGGATACATTGCACTACAAATTGCAGTTTTAGTTATGTTCAATCGTTTTTAAACTATCTTATTTTACAAATGTTCAAAAATTATAAATGGATCCTTTCTATGATAGAATTTTAGTCTATTTCAATGTTTTATTAGTGTCCACCAAAAAAGACCTGAAACAAGAAGAAA
This sequence comes from Wollemia nobilis, assembly GCA_028583015.1. NCBI lineage: Eukaryota > Viridiplantae > Streptophyta > Pinopsida > Araucariales > Araucariaceae > Wollemia > Wollemia nobilis. The sequence continues at coordinate 4,331,789 of JAQPPZ010002515.1, forward strand.
AAAATCCTTTTATCAATTCACCTATAAAAAAAAGGAGAAAACAAAGGAATTAATATAATTATTTCCTTTTGTGCATGCACACACATCTACATTTGGCAACAGCCAAATCCATTATACATTTTGAAGTATATTTCTGCATATAACTTTTACCGTGTTAAAAAGTTGCAAACTAGGGCAATAGTAGATTGCTACCTTAATCCAAAAATTTTAGGCAATGGTCCTTTCTGAACCTTAAGAGTCAAATTTAGTATACAATAGATCTTTACAGACATGTTTCATTGGAAGTTCACAGTTGAGACTGTCATCTATACATGGGACCTTTCAGAACCTACAGGTTAATCAACAATATAGAAACAATCAATTGCTGCAGTAAGTGCAGCTTAATAAGACAATGGATGAAAAAAAATCAATATAATACAAGCATCCCTCTTTACACAACAGGTTAAATAATGAATTGCAATGACTGGTAGAGGGCAAGAAGCTCTATTATGCAGGTGACATGGTACAGAACCTCTTTATGTTCATATTCCTCAGAAGTTTCCATCAATGGCTTGAATTTATAATATGCAAGTTTCTGGCCTTGAATATTTCCTCAAGAAAGACTTAAAGCAGTGTAGATAATTAAGTTGCGAAAAGTGGCAGTTGAAAACCTAAACCAAACATCAGCCTCTAATTTTGAATTTAAGGAACCTGTATTTATAGAATACAATAAGTTGAATCTCATAGGATGCATTTGGGAAAAAGTAAATTCCTAAATATATTCTAACAATCACACATACTTGAGACTCCAATTTGGATGTCTGGTTCAACCCATGGTGACAAGTAAATGTACAAATTATTTATGCTATTACTGAAACTCCAAGCACCCAAGCATCCAGACAGTTGATATAATAATAAAGTTCTATAATTTACCAAAATAACTTCAAATTCACCACAATGGCCAGTGCTGCACCTCTTAAGTTTCATCTGAATCCTTCACTTTTTGTGTGCTAGATGATCTTTCTCCCTTCGTCTGATTTAGAGCATTCACAGTCTCTTCAAAGGACTTCTGCATTAAGAAGACAAATACAAAACACACAAACATTCAGCTCATTTTGTCAAGAAAAGTAACTTCCATAAAAAGCAGGAAGACGACTCACATGTATTAGTCAATCATGTAAATAGATGCATGTGTATTAAGTATATACACAGGTATACTTCCATGCCTTGCAGAAATGCCCAGTGACCAACAATTCAGAATCAGTATGAAGTAGTGCCACTACTAGATGGACCATTTTCATCATAAAATAAATAAAACGCAGTGTATGCTGTGGTCACATGGAGGGGACTACTGTTCCAATTTTAAAGACCTAGATGGTCCATCAAATGTGGTTCATTTGGAAAATGAAAATTTGCAATCCTCCCTTAAAAAAAATGGACTGCCTATAGTTTAGAAGGAAACTTTCTAGTAGCTGATGGAGAGGGGCTTAAATGTTTGCAGCACCCACTGAACAGTTTTTAATGCTAGTGGCAGCAACGAACAAACTGTGGAGAAGAAAAAAAAATGAATGCAAGCCAATGCTTGTGAGAACATTTGAGCTAGCTAAAATATCATATCTATGGCTGCATTCCACTAACAACGATGCCTAAATTTACTCAGTATGATCTGATAAGAAAATTTAGAGAAGTCCCCTCCGTGGAACCATAAAGTGATTATACATAAATACAAAAATTTAACCCTACAAAAGTTATGATTCTATGAATAATCGAGTTTTTGATTTTGGACTATCTTTGTCAAATTTGACACTCAGACAAATTACATTTCAAACTAGCAACCTTGAAATAAGAGACAATAATGAAACATCTTTAAAATTCTGATATACATAATGCCCATGGACCTTAAAAAGGTACTTTAATAAGGTAAGATGCTGGACCTGTTGCCACATTTTGCACGGGGTGCAATGTTTTCAGTTTTGTAGCAGTGCTGCTCTTCCTTTTCCCTCTTCCTCTCTTTCCCTTTCTTCTTCTCTCCCTTTCTCTCTCTTCCCTACATTCTCTTTCTTCCCCCCTTTCTTGGAGCCCCTCAGTCAGATCTCAAATTTGACAGCAGTTGCCCTGAAAAATGGCTAAGTGTCGGTGCGAAGTCCGACTTCTCCCGTTGGGCGAGTCCGCTTCTCCCAGTTTTGGTGCGAAGTCCGACTTCGCCCTTCTTTCTGGGCGCACCTTGTAGCAGGCTGGCAGGCTGGCAGGAAAAATGACTAAGTGCTGGGGCGAAGTCCGACTTCGCAGCGAAGTCGGACTGCTCCCCCTTTCCGAGGCGAAGTCCGTTCGGCGGCAGAAATCAGCTTTCACCTGTGCGCAACCCGACTTCGCAGCGAAGTCGGAGTGCGCCCTTTGACAGGTGCGTGATAGGGAAACAAACTCAGAATTTGACCAAGGCATGAAGACCTTCCCGACTGCGTTGTTTTCTGCCTGCGCAACCCGATGGCGCTCATATCCTGGGAGAAGTTGGATAAGCTGCCTTTCAAGGCAAGCACGTGTCAAACAGCATCATCTGACAAGTGTCCAGCTTCGGGATCTGAGCCAAGACGTGCCGAGCAAAAGGACAAGCATGGGCTGCACTACTTATGCCAGCTGCCTCATTTAAAGCTGATTGGAGGTTCTACCTGCTCCAGCTGCCCGCATTCCGGCCGATGAGAAGTTCTACCCAACGCGCTGCCACGTAGCTGTCCGGTCTTCAGGGAAACCATGCTGCGGGTACGATCTGTCCGACAAAGGTCAGCATTAGCAGCTCCGTCGCCGCTTTTGTCAGCTAGTGTTTGACTGGGACTTTGTGCCCATTAATGTAACGGGAGGGACTCGGGCTATAAATACCCACCACATTTTCATTGTAAGGTGGTGGAAGGGGAATGTCTGTTAGGGAACCATTGTAGCTTATGCTTCTGCTTATAAATATAAAGTATATGCACGGCTCTGTTCTACTGCTTTTATTTTTTATCTTGCCTCTCCTTTACATTTCTGCTTTACGTTTTCCTGTGTCACGGCTCGTTGATTCGTTTCAGCATTTGGTGGTCAGGTATACCTGAGGCATTGCTTGTGTCATGGCTTGTTGATTCACTTCAGCATTTGGTGGCCAAGTACTCTTGAACTTAATTGATTAGAGGATACATAGAATAAATGTGGTAGCAGTTCCTTCAGTTTGTGTGTTATGTTTATGTTGCTGTCCGTAGTGGTGATTGATGCATTGTCGTGTTGTTAGTTCTCCTTGTAGGGAGAATGTTTGCTAGGGGACCATTGTAGCTGTGCGTACAAATTCTCTGCATAACACACATACTTGGATCTGACATTTCTTGGTTGCTTTTATGTTTATGTTGTTGTCCGTAGTGGTGATTGATGCATTGTCGTGTTGTTAGTTCTCCTTGTAGGGAGAATGTTTGCTAGGGGACCATTGTAGCTGTGCGTACACTGCTTTATACAGAAAGTATACTTAGGTTTTGCAGTTCCTGGTTATGCTTTGTATTCATGATGCAGTAAGTAGCGGTGATTGATGTGTTGTTGTACTGTTAGTTCCCCCCACCCAACTCCAATCACATTTGTAAATTCTTTCCGCATTTTTATCTCTTTCCTGCACTCTTAGCTTAAACCATAAAAACCCACAGGAGCCGGCCTTCTCAGGAGATTGGCACGGAAGGCATCCCTTCCTTCCGGCCTTTCAAGCCTGAGTGGGCGAATGCGGGCGCATTAACACAAAATCCTTTCCTCATGGCAGATTCGTAACCAACGGTTTCTGCGGCACGCCCGGTGGGACCGAGGTCCCACATTTGAAAAACTCGGATCGTGTCCCCACTGGCGCAACAGTTTCTGAGCACTCGGTGGGCCAAGGAAGTTTCCCACCCCCAAACAGAATCGAAGCATCGGTGTTCGCTTCATTGCTTGTTCAAAATCAGAACACCTGGCGACTCTGCACGAACAAATCCTCTGAGTCTGAAAGACCGGTCCCAGCACCTTCATGCAAACAAGAAGGTGGCGAGCAAGGGATCCGAGAAACCCGCCTGACTTTTACGAACTGGACATCAACGCTCGAGGCGAAATTGCCAAGCTGGCTGATCCGCAAGCTCGTGTCGACGAAGCCGAGGCTGAAATTCAAGAAGAAGCCGAAGCCGAGGTCGGAGGAGCTGAGTACGAAATAGAAGAGGCCGAGGAAGAAGAGGAATCTACATCCTCGGAAAGTACCGACACTGAGTATACAACCGACGGAGGAGAAGAAGAAGAAATGGCTGCCCTACAGCAGAATGACGATGATCTCTTCCCGGCGGTGGACTCTACAGGGCCCTTGGCCCTGGTCGGACGACAAGTTGTGCCCCCTGCTTGCTTTAAAGTCTATCCCTACGTACGACGGCTACGGCAAGACGGCGTACGAGCACATCCAGGACATCCTTGCCCTGGCCGCATTGCATTCCATTACTGACGAGAGTGTGAAGACCCGTCTGCTGGCCCTTTCCCTGAGGGGAAAGCTTCTCTATTGGTGGAGATCGGCGCCAGAGGGATCTATCACAGGGTGGCCCCAGCTTGCCAGAAGGCTCGTGAAAGGATGCAACGAGTCTGCGACCCTACTTCTTTCTTTGCATCGGTTCCAAAGTATCCGAGAGACACCCTCAAGAGGAGGTGTCTGACTTTAACATCGGGTTTGCGAGATCCTGGAAACGGGTACCTCGCGAACTTCGGCCTTCAGCTGGCATGGCTGCTCACTATTACCTGAGATCCTTCAACTCAGACATATGCCTGCTGCTGAAGATTGCCAGAATAGACGAGTTTCCTGCTCTGTACGAGGCTGCCCAGCAAGCTGAAGCTGATATCATTTCCATCGGCAGACTCCCGTCCAAGGTGCAGGAACCCATTCATCCCGACTTCCCCAGATCCCAGTATCCGCACGCTTCTGGTGGTGCGCCGTCCACATCAGGGCAGCAACCCCAGCAGCAATGGAATCCGGCGCCGGTCGTAACTCCTTATGGCCCGCCGCAAATGCATTATCCTCACCCGCCTCCTCCTGCTCCGCATTTTCCAGCACTTCCTGCTCCCCCGCAGTACGCACCTTATTCCAACCCTCCTCCATTAGCCGCATTGCCTCCACCGGCACAGTTGCCGCCTCCTGACAATAATATTCAGAATACAATCCTCCAGGAGGTACGGGCTTTGGCCTCGGGTTATCATGCCATGTCCAATGACATGACCGCTCTGAAGAATAAGCGGGCCCGGATGGACCTCGCTCCTAGGAGGCCATATCCGCCCCGGCGGCGACAAAAGACAAACCCCCGAGCACCGGTGCAGAGGCGTCCGCCTCGAGAAATCTTGCTATAGAAGACCAACCTGGTCCCTCTGACCAGGTTAACTGGTGCACTACGTGCAATGACCCGCATTCGGAGGAAGACTGCACTCTGCACCAGCACTACATCCAGACTTTGGCCGGCAGCGCCATAGAGGACGATGAACTCTACATGATCCTGGACGGCGAAGCCAACTTTGCCCTCCCAGAGGAGAATCTAGTGCCGCCCGCCAAGGAAGAAAAGAAAACTGCAGATGCTGCCAAGCCTTTGCAGGTATATGCCAGAAGAGAAAAGGCGCAGCCGGTGGGCTGCCACCATACAAGCGGCTGTGGCCCTACACAGCCCGGGAGAAGGCATCCAAAGACAAAGCTCCGGCCAAGCCTCCTCCGGCAAAGGCTGCCCCTGTTCCAGCCAAGCCTCCTATAGCGAAAGCTCCGGTTCCGGCTAAAGCTCCCGTACCTCAGCCTCCAGCTGAAACCAAAGAACAAGCACAGGAGAGGCTGAAGTACCCGTCTCTGACCAAGAGACAGAGAGTTGAGGCCACCCGGCGGTGCCGGACGAAGTATGAGCCGGCAAAAGAAGCGAGAGGAGCTAGCACCTCGGGCTACGACATAGTAGACGAGTTGAAAAGAACGCCCGCGAGAATCAGCATGTATGATGCTCTTCTGCTCCCAGGCCAGGTGGATCTGCTGCAAGAATCTACGAAAAACATGAAGAACGGCAAGCAGATACAACCCGCTGTCCTGGTTAAACCTCTGACAGTCTCAGCCATTGGGAAGAACAGACCGCCTCCCTTCTATCTGTCTTTACGGATGCAAGGGCACATAGTTCACAACTGCATGGTGGACTGTGGCGCTTCCACGACTGTTATGCCGAAAGCCGTACGCGACGAGATCGGGATGGAGTACACAAGGAGCAGCCAAGGCGTGCTGCAATTAGACGGCACCCTGTCAAGACAGTTGGTGTCATAAAGGACATCCCTATCCGGCTGCATAAGGCTCTCGACATCGTGGTCATCCAAGAGGTCGTGGTTGTTGACTTGGCTCCCTACTTCGGCATGTGTCTCTCCCGGGAGTTCACTGCGAAGTTGGGCGGGTACCTGTCTCTAGACTACTCACACATGGAAGTGCCCTTCAAAGGAAGGAGACTGAAAATCTTTAATGAGAAGCCTTCCACCTTCCTAGTAGAGAAGATACCCGGAGAAGAGTCGGACTGCATGGTCCAGCTGTCGGAGGAAGAACTGGTGACAGTGGAGCTGACGGAGCAAGCCCTCGAAGTGCTACAGCTTGAAGATGAGTTCTCTTTGCGGGATTTCAATGCCGTAATTGAGACAGAGCGGGAGCTGTTACACCATTGTACAGCCCGAGAGGCTTGACAAGTCAGCTGCAAAGGAAGTAGGACCTGCACCTGAGAAGCTGTGGAAGCTTTTCTTTGACGGCGCGCGATGCAAAAATGGCGCCGGTGCAGGGGTGCTTCTGGTTTCTCCGACCAGGGTCCAGAAGGACTATACCTACAGGTTGGCTTGGAGCTGCACTAACAACTCGGCGGAGTACGAAGCCCTGTGCTTGGGTTTGCGAAAGGCGGAGAGGCTGGGAATCAAACACCTGCAGATCTTTGGAGATTCGGAGCTGGTGTGCCACCAGGTTACGAACAAGTGCGCCTCCAAACAGCACTATCTCAAGGCGTACCGCAACCGGGTGTGGGACCTGATGGAGTCGTTTGACTCGTTGAATGTCAAGGCGATATCGCGTGAGAAAAACAAACACGCTGACATTCTGGCGTCTGTTGGAGCCAGGTACGTTCCGGCTGATGACGTTGTCCAGAAACCGAAGCCGGTTCGCACTATTTACAAGCCTTCTGTGCCTGATAAGGACACCAACTGGCAGGTGTTCGATTGTGACGAGGAGATCGTCACATTTTTGGTTAACGAAGTTGGTTCAATCGAAGGTAGAGACCCTGATGACGAGCAATATGAGGGGTTGATACAGTTAAAAAATAATCATGTCCCAAAAGGACTGATTACATTGGAGAGTCTATTTGATCAGAATGACAGAGCTATATCTCATAGGATCAAAGTAGACCCGAAGCAGTATGCCGACCTGGAACTTGAACCTGGTAAAACTATCAAGGTCGGGACAGACTGCACGTCGGAGGAACTTGAGCAGATCAGATCATCGTGCGAGAGTTCCCCGACATCGTGGCCTGGTGCTACGAGGATTTGAAGGGTATGACAGAAATGTAATCCAGCATACCATTGAGCTAGAGGATGGCGCCAAGCCATTCCGACAGAAGCAGAGGGCCGTAAATCCAAAAATTGAGGCCATGATGAAAGCCGAGCTCTTGAAGATGTTGGAGGCCAAAATCATCTACCCCATCAAACATTCATCCTGGGTCGCGAATTTGGTGCCCGTGAGGAAAAAGAATGGCGACATTCGTCTCTGTGTCGACTTCAAAAACCTGAATCAGGCTTCCCTCAAGGACCACTATCCGCTTCCCCAAATTGACCAGATTCTACACATCGTTCTTTGGAGCCCAGAGATTCTCACTTTTAGATGGATTTTCCGGCTACAACCAGATTTGGGTCAGGGATGAGGACCGGCATAAGACAGCGTTCACCACCAAATGGGGGACGTTCGCCTATCAGCGCATGCCTTTCGGCTTATCCAATGCTGGTGCCACATTCCAAAGGGCCATGGACCTGGCCTTACGAGAGCTGCTCAATAAGATCATTGTCATCTACCTTGATGACATGACTATTTTCTCTCACCAAAGAGGGGATCATGTTTCCCACCTGCGGCAAATATTTGAGAGGTGTCGAGAATTCGGCATTTCTATAAACCCGAAGAAGTACGTCTTCGCGGTAAAAGAAGGTAAGCTTGTTGGGACATGTCATCTCCGAGAAAGGCCTCGCCATTGACCCTGACAGAGCAGAAGCCCTCCTTCGCTTGCCGGCCCATGATCGATAAAAAAGGACTGCAGTCCTTCTTCGGTCAGATTAACTTCGTGCGGAAGTTCATCCCGGACTTCGCACAAGTGATCAAGCCTATGGCCGAACTGCTGAAAAAAGATACAACTTACGAATGGACTGATGAGAGAGAGCAAGCCTTCGAGGAAATCAAGGCTCGAATCGCGCAAGCTCCGGTGTTGATAAACCCGGACTACTCCAAGGACTTCATCCTCTATGCGGTGGGAGAACCGGAAAGTTACGCCGCAGTCCTAACTCAGAAGGGAGACGATGGCGAGGAGCGCCCCATAGCGTTCCTGAGCCAAGTGATTCAGCCGCATGAAGAAAAGTACAACTTTATAGAGCGGCAGGTTCACGCTGTCATGAAATCCCTCCGAAAGTTCAGGCATTTTGTCTCCCAGAGCAAAACAGCTGTCTTTGTGATTCACCGGACGTTCGGAGCTTCATCATACAAGGAGAGCCGGGTCACAAGAGAGCGGGGATGGATTGCAAAAATCCAGGAGTTCGACATCGAAGTGCGGCCCACCAAGCTTATCAGGGGCCGAGCCTTGTGTCAGGAATTGGCCCGAAGCGCTGTAGCCGGCATCTCCGCCTGTAAGTGGGAGGACACGGCGACAAGCATCTACCTAGCCAACTCCTTATCGGAGGAGAGTGATTGGACAAGATGAGCTGGTGAGATATTTCTGCACGGAAGATGTCCGAGATCACTGAACGCCTCACAACGAAGGAGATTTCGGCTAGGTGCACTCAAGTACACTCTTCGCCCAGAGGGCTTTACTTCAAAAATATTGACGGCATCCTGTTGCGGTGCGTCATGAAATCAGACCAGCCCAGGGTCCTCGGAGATTTTCATTCCGGGATGCCTGGGGGTCATCATTCTGCAAGGCCTACGGCCTTAAAAATAATTAGAGCTGGGTACTATTGGCCCACTCTATTTACAGACGCTTATGCGGTCTGTTCCAAGTGTGATCAATGCCAGAGGTTTGCTGGCAAAAACAGAAAAGCACCCCTGCCCCTTCAACCGATTCAGGCCGAGACTCCGTTCCAGCAATGGGGTCTAGACTTCATTGGGGTGATTTCGCCTAGTTCCTCTGCCGGACACAAGTTTATTCTTACAGCCACCGATTACTTCACACGGTGGGCAGAGGCGATCCCGACCAAAAATGCGGACCAAGAAACGGTCATCAAGTTCCTTGAGAGCCTGATTACCCGCTTCGGGGTTCCAGAGTCAATTGTGACGGACAATGGTCCGGGATTCGCGAGCGCTGTACTCACGGAGTACACTGGCAAACTTGGCATTTATCACAAAATGTCTTCTAATTACTACCCGCGGGGGAATGGCCTTGCCGAGTCTACTAACAAGAACCTCCTGAAGATCATCAGGAGGACCATTGACAGGAACAAGCGGACTTGGCATTTACTCCTGAACCGGGCGCTGTGGGCGGACAGAGTTTCATTCAAGAAATCCATCAGAACGTCCCCCTATGCGCTCGTCTATGGCAAAGAGGCTGTCATGCCATCCCACATTGAAATCCCTGCCCTATGGATGTTGGACGAAGACAGGAGCAGTGGAGACCCGGTGGATGACAGACTGTGCCAACTCCTGCGATTGGAAGAAGACAGAGAAAAAGCATACCAGGCCTTCACCAATCATATTGCAGCCACTCAAGGCTGGTTTGCAAAAGGCACCACTTGCCAGAGTTTTTAAAATCGGGGACCTGGTGCTGAAGTGGGACTCATTTAAGGCGAAGCCGGGCAACCACGGGAAGTTCGATGCCCTCTGGGAGGGCCCTTATCAGATTGCCGGGTGAACCAGTTCAATGCTTACGTACTTCGGGATATGGAGGGTCAGCTCCTACCTATCCCCGTTAACGGGTTCCACTTAAAAATCTACCGCTGCTGAAGGTGCCCGAGGGGCCCTTCTTTGTAAAAATTTCCCTTATGCATTTTTATTTTTCAGCATGTACAGTTTTCCAGCTTTCAGTTTTCCATTTGTTTGAGCCAAAACGGGACAAAGGGAGAGAGCACAGACTTCGCAGCGAAGTCTGTTGTCGCCCCTCAGAAGGGGCGAAGTTCGTAAAGGAGCTGCTTGAGAAAACAGAAAAACGGCTAAGTGGCGGTGCGCTGCCCGACTTCGCAGCGAAGTCGGGCTGCGCGCCGACCAAAGGGCACAATTTGAAAGAAGAGGCTGCAAAGGAGTGAGTGTTCGGACTGCGCTCAATTTTGAGCGAAGTCCGACTTCGCGCGCGAAGTCCGTATACACTCGGCTTTCGCGCGAAGTTCGAACTGCGCTCAGCTTGCGCGCGAAGTGCGAACTTCGCGCAAACTGCGCGCGAAGTGCGAACTTCGCCCGAACTTCGGGCGAAGTCTGAGCGCGCTCCATCAAAAGGCAACAAACGTTCGAAGCCTCATCCGAAGGTTGCAAAGGTCGGACTGCGCCCGATCCTCGGCGCAGTTGGAAAAGAAAGGCAAGTCTTAACGCAAGTGGCAGTTCGGACTGCGCCCGATTTTGGGCGAAGTCCGACTGCGGGCGAAGTCGGATCGCGCCCAACTTTGGGCGAAGTCCGATTGCGCCTTGTCTTCTGGGCCAGCTCGGACGGTTTAAAAAATAAATAAAAAATTCCAAGCATGGGCCCAGGGCGCATTGCGATAGTAAGAGGTGGGTTTCCGCACCAAAGGGGTTTTTTCTTGAGCAGTGTGCCCGGATTGCGGCAGTGACGTCAGCCATGGCGCAGCGTTCAAAGGCAAATTTAATGATTGCGCAATCTTCAAGGAAAGCGCAATCAAAGAAGCATGGCACGGCAGCCGGGGTACATCTTTCAAGACATTCTCCTGCGCGGCCACCCAGAAATCATAACGCCTTCACTTGCCAGCCGACCTACCCCCTCCTGCGCGACATTAATGACGTTGTCATTGTCTAGAAAAGGGGTTCTGATGCATCCAGACATGCCAAATTGTGCAGATTATTCCTGTGACTGCGAAATCTGGTGCAGACGTCCAGAATTCGTAATTATTGTTGTTTCGGAGGGATGGACAAGGGAAAGTTGCCAATGCCAGCGCAATCCAGCGAAGGGCGCGAACCCGGGGATTTACCGCAGTCAAGTGTTTTCAGGAGTGAGACACCGCCGGAGCAAAAGTCAAAATCCCGGCCAAAGAAAGTACAGCGTGGGCAAGCCCCACCACCACCGGTTAATTACCTGTCGGGATACAAGGACGGCTCGTTTTCCATGAGCCTGACTAAGCTGCGGATAAATGTGGAGAGTTGGGCTGACAAGGTTTCGCCCTCTCACCATTTCGGGGCGGCGTACAAGTCGAACCTTTTCCGGTTCTTGTGCCCTCCTGTCCATCAATGCCCGAAGCTGGTAGACCTGATTGTCAGACATTACAGACCAGCTACCTGGCAAATTTGCAGCTCCAGCGGTAAACCCTTGTTCGCGCTGCGCAAAGAGACTGTCCAGCCGGCTTTCGCCCCAGGGTTGGAGTATGACTCCAGCACGATTGTCAGAAAGATAAATCTGGGCGAGCAAGCGGGACGCTTCACGCATACAAAAAGGATGAGGGATTTCCTCAATTCAGAGCTGAACGCCCCGCTCGCAGCTGGACAATGGCCAACCGGCCCCATACCCTTGGAGAGGTTTCAGAGCAAATACATATACACCATTCTGGCGTGGGTCCTCGGCTGCGACTCTGACGAGCTGGTACAGCCGTACCAGCTAGCGCTGGCAGAATGTCTCCTGTGCGGAGAATCCTATGAACCAGCAGCGCAGAGAAGTGGAAAGCGCCCTATCTTTTTCGACTGGGCGGACTGGCTTGCATACGCCATTCACTCCAGCCTGGTGAAGCTCCAGAAAAAGCAGTCAACTGAATTTCGGTTCAGTTCCTTCTTGGCTTGGCTTTGTTTGTATCATTTGCACTCCCGGATGCAGATCCCTAACCTGAAGAAGGTGAATGAGAAGGGAGAGCCACAGCCCGTCTATGCCTGGACGGATGACCTATACCGGAAAGGGTCTTACTACAAGTTCAACTTCAACTTTACGGGATTGGTCATGTCGGTCTTCGGCGATGGTGAGATCCCTCGCCCCCGCAAGAAATGACGAACTATTTGCTTGAATCGGAAGCTCGGGGACGTTTTTAGGCGCGCGAGGGATTGTGGTCGAGAATCTACGGATTCAAGGGCAAACCTCATCTGCTGCCCCTGCGGGTGCACGGATCATCGGTTTGGGATGGAGGTTGCGCGGCAGATGGATTACGTTGAGGAGGAGTTCGGCCAGGGAAAGAGAAAGGGCCAGATCTTTCAATATCCTCTTTCCTGGGCGAACGTTGAGATTTCTGAGATAGGACAGCATGTCTATCTCGAGCGGGAGCTTTTCGACATTGGTCTGATTCTGCTGCCGCAGCGCTGGAAGTATGACCCACACGGGATAAGGGGAAAGTTTGTACATATCCTGCCCCGGGCGGATATAATCGAAGACGGATGCGATGTGGTCCATGTTGACCTCGACTGGGAGATTGACTCGATGGAAGCATGGCCTCCGTGGCTGGATTTTTATTGCGAGGAGGTAGCATATGACCCCGAGCGAAACCCGGACCACAAGTTCTCTTCTCCGGGATTTAAAAAATTCATCTCCAAGCTAGCAGGCCTTAACTGGCCAAAAGAAAAGGTTGTTGAATGTTGGAAGATGAGGTGCCGCACGCAGCACGATAAATCCATCAGGAGAAATCTGGCCGTTGATGACGACTTTTCAGCTCTATATGACCAGCACATTGCCAGCTGGCGGCCTTTCGCATTTCGAGATTACGTTCCCCGAGGTCCCTTTGAGGGTTATAAAGGGGGATCTTCCTCCCAACAGTTGTACACTTTTGCAACTGCCAGCGTGGGCCCAACGGACATCCAAGTGGACCCAATGCAGCCTGTGGCTTCCAAGGTGGCGCCTGAAAAGGCGAAAAAATCAGTCAAGTCAACGCCCGAGGTGATTCCTCAGGCACAAAAGACGCCAGCGCCACCAGCGAGCGGACCGGCCGTGGCAGACCTTCTGCAAGTCAAACCCCGGTACAAGTTTACCGTGGGAACATCAGCGCCCGCTGCACCTGCTTCATCTCCTTCTTCCGAACCAGCCATTGCTCCAGAAAAGAAAAAGAGGAAGAGAGTTGAGAAAGTCAGGCGACCCTAGTCTGACGGTGCAGCGATCCGATCGAGAGCCGCAGCCGCGTTCAGCCGCTCCGGAGATTGTTTCTCTGGATAGTCCTGAGCCAGCCGCCGGAACCAGAACCGCAGACATTCATCCAGCATCGGCTCAGGCGGAGCCCGCAGGTACGTTCGCTGCCCCGCTCCCTTTGATCTCATCTAGCCCTACTCCTACTCCATCTCCCGCTCAATCCGAGCAAGTCGTGGCCGCGTCTTCCTCCCCATCTCCACACCCTTCTAGCGGCCCCCACTCTTTCAACCAGTTTGCTCAGGACCCCAACGCCTCCCTATCCCTGAGTCAAACCCCAAACCCTTCACCTGTGGTTAGTATTGAGGCCGCGCGTTCACCGTTGCATCCATCGCCTCAGCCGCTTGAAACCCTTCCAGCATCAACCGCTCCGATCTCCACTTCCCGGTCGCCCTCAGAAGCGGCCGTTCCTTCCAAAGTCCGTCCGGTTCCTCCTACTTCCCTTGTCGCAGGAGAGACGTCTCAGCAGAACCCTAGGCTGGGGGAACCGGACTTCATGGACGACCTCCAGAACACGGACGATTTGCCTCTGGCAACGAGAGCTGTAGAATACCCTATCTCTTTCCTCCAAAACCTGAAGCGGAGGAGACCTGAAGAGATAGCCGCCCCGGTAAAGCGCACCAAGTTTGACTTCGAGAGGAGAGTGCTTACGACGGAGAAGATAATCCCGAAAGTGAAGAAGCCTCTCGGGGAAATGACCGGGGGCGGACTACGAGCTCCAGGAGAAAGGAGAAGAGCTTTGACGATATTCACCCGCAATACGAGATTCGGGGAATCCTCCGTAAAGCGGATAATCTCCTTGTCAAAAATGCGGAGGGAACAGGGAAGAGCTTTTCCGGTTGCGGGACAAGACAAGGCAGCTTGAAGAGGACTGTCCAGGTCCATCGAGCAGCTGGAAGCGGCGCGAGCGAGAAATAGATGAATTAAAAGCCCGGCTGGCCGCTTCTCGGCAAGAAGCCGCAACGGAAAAGAAAGCAGCCCTGGAGCAGATTTCTCGGCTCCAGGAGTCTTTGAAACGGGCGCAGTCGCAATCTGCAGAGAGAGCATCTCAAGCGACGGTCTTTTCAAAGAGCAAAGTTAAGGAGATGCGGGCTGATCTGCTGCGGGGATGCAAGCCCCACACGTATAAGGCTATGTCGGTTCTGGATTTCGCATCCAGAATTCAAGAAGTTTCTGCCCAGGGAAAGCTTGTGGTAGAGGAGGCCGAACGCCAGGCGAAGCAATGGCTGGACCTGGCAATAAATCTTCAGGAGCGCGAGCGCGATGGCCTCCAATTCTCCCCCATGTCCTCATTCGGCTGCGAGAATGGGCGGATGCAAGGGTAACCTTGCATAAATATTTTAAGAAAGTAGAAGAGGTGAGGGTTGCCAGACGAATGCTGGATGCATTTGAACATGAAAGAGACATTTGTATGGCTCCCTTTCACGCTCTCTCCGAACTAGGGTGCCGGGCTTTGTTGAGAATGGTGAGTTTCTCACCCATGAGCGGGTGAAAAAGAATTGGCGGTCCTTTGAGGCGGATACGGCTGAAATTGATAGCTGGACCGAGCCAATTCAAGAAAGTCGAGTCACCCGGATGGTGTCCAAGTCTTTGCAAGATCAGCTCCTACTTCCAGGAGCTGGGAAAAAGATACCTCACCATCGACCTGCACGCGGTCGCTGCTTTCCACGCAGCATTAGAAGAAGTTGCCGACCGCCGACCATTCGAAGCAGAAGCCTGGGGCCAAGCCCAGGCCGCATACAACCGCATCTGCGAGGCAGAAGCCAGAGCTGGAGAGCATTCGGAAGATGATTCTGAGGAGGCAACTGCCGGAAGTGAATCTGAAGAACAGTTGCCACGAGGAGAACGGCTAGAGCAGCAGAAAGCAGGGGAAGCAAGTTCCTCTGCACCCAATGGATGAAGGCATGGATTCTTTGCGCCGAGGCGAGCTCGACACCCCGCGAGCCGCCAGAAATGTTGCCACATTTTGCACGGGGTGCAATGTTTTCAGTTTTGTAGCGGTGTTGCTCTTCCTTTTCCCTCTTCCTCTCTTTCCCTTTCTTCTTCTCTCCCTTTCTCTCTCTTCCCTACATTCTCTTTCTTCCCCCCTTTCTTGGAGCCCCTCAGTCAGATCTCAAATTTGACAGCAGTTGCCCTGAAAAATGGCTAAGTGTCAGAGCGAAGTCCGACTTCTCCCAGTTTTGGTGCGAAGTCCGACTTCTCCCAATTTTGGTGCGAAGTCCGACTTCGCCCTTCTTTCTGGGCGCACCTTGTAGCGGTGGCGGGTGCAGGAAAAATGACTAAGTGTTGGGGCGAAGTCCGACTTCGCGCGAAGTCGGACTGCTCCCCCTTTCCCGGGCGAAGTCCGTTCGGCAGCAGAAATCAGCTTTCACCTGTGCGCAACCCGACTTCGCGGCGAAGTCGGAGTGCGCCCTTTGACGAGTGCGTGATGGGAAACAAACTCAGAATTTGACCAAGGCATGAAGACCTTCCCGACTGCATTGTTTTCTGCTTGCGCAACCCGATGGCGCTCATATCCTGGGAGAAGTTGGATAAACTGCCTTTCAAGGCAAGCACGTGTCAAACAGCATCATCCGACAAGTGTCCAGCTTCGGGATCTGAGCCAAGACGTGCCGAGCAAAAGGACAAGCATGGGCTGCACTACTTATGCCAGCTGCCTCATTTAAAGCTGATTGGAGGTTCTACCTGCTCCAGCTGCCCGCATTCCGGCCGATGAGAAGTTCTACCCAACGCGCTGCCACGTAGCTGTCCGGTCTTCAGGGAAACCATGTTGCGGGTACAGTCCTATCCGACAAAGGTCAGCATTAGCAACTCCGTCGCCGCTTTTGTCAGCTAGTGTTTGACTGGGACTTTGTGCCCATTAATGTAACGGGAGGGACTCGGGCTATAAATACCCACCACATTTTCATTGTAAGGTGGTGGAAGGGGAATGTCTGTTAGGGAACCATTGTAACTGTGCTTCTGCTTATAAATATAAAGTATATGCCTGGCTCTGTTCTACTGCTTTTATTTTTTATGCTGCCTCTCCTTTACATTTTTGCTTTACGTTTTCCTGTGTCATGGCTCGTTGATTCGTTTCAGCATTTGGTGGTCAGGTATACCTGAGGCATTGCTTGTGTCATGGCTTGTTGATTCACTTCAGCATTTGGTGGCCAAGTACTCTTGAACTTAATTGATTAGAGGATACATAGAATAAATGTGGTAGCAGTTCCTTCGGTTTGTGTGTTATGTTTATGTTGTACGTAGTGGTGATTGATGCATTGTCGTCTTTGTTAGTTCTCCTTGTAGGGAGAATGTTTGCTAGGGGACCATTGTAGCTGTGCGTACAAATTCTCTGCATAACACACATACTTGGATCTGACATCTCTTGGTTGCTTTTATGTTTATGTTGTTGTCCGTAGTGGTGATTGATGCATTGTCGTGTTGTTAGTTCTCCTTGTAGGGAGAATGTTTGCTAGGGGACCATTGTAGCTGTGCGTACTACTTGCTTTATACAGAAAGTATACTTAGGTTTTGCAGTTCCTGGTTATGCTTTGTATTTATGATGCAGTAAGTAGCGGTGATTGATGTGTTGTTGTACTGTTAGTTCCCCCCACCCAACTCCAATCACATTTGTAAATTCTTTCCGCATTTTTATCTCTTTCCTGCACTCTTAGCTTAAACCATAAAAACCCACAGGAGCCGGCCTTCTCCGGAGATTGGCACGGAAGGCATCCCTTCCTTCCGGCCTTTCAAGCTGGTGGGCGAATCTGGGCGCATTAACACAAAATCCTTTCCTCATGGCAGATTCGTAACCAACAGGACCAAAATATGAATAAGCATAACATGTACAGCATGATATGGATTCCAGAATAGAGGCAGCATACCTCAAGATATAACAGCTGTTTGCTCTTGACATGTTACTTTACCTCTCACTATGTCTATAATAAGTTCTCCTAGATATGAGACCATAGAACCTTTTAAATCTCCACAGCATACCCTATGGTTTCTTCAAAGTGAGTTTTGGGATAGAGGAACGGACAGGAATCAATAGAAGTCTAAATACTAGTTATGTTTTCAAGTGATCATTCAAATCAAGATGACTCCTATACCACATCAAGCAGGCATTAAATCATGCAGAAGAATGTTAGCTCAAAATGATGGGCACTCTTATTCAAAACTATAGTTTAATCCATAGTTACGAGGTTCTGCTGAACCAGTCCTAGGTGTGGTCAGATCTTAACTTTTTACAGAAGCCAAAGCGATCCAATTCCATCCAGTCTATTTTTCATTTTATATGAACAAAATAATTTTGGGGAAAAAAAATCTAAACAATAATTGCATTTCTCTAACATAATTTTATAAGTATATTTGTTATAATCTTATACATATTTAAGTTTTTACTTATTAGGATTATTCTGAACCGAATTGAACCTTTTTTAAACATCTGAAGCTTCGAACCTTTTCACCCTTCCATTCAGACTAAACTTTCTGAACATTGTAACTAAGGAAATATTTTAATTAATTCCTCTTGTTATTGTTAGGCAGACAGTCTGTGATGCATACGATATGATGAACCTGCAAACTTGTGGATTCATGGATTTCTCTATGCTTTGAGTTGTTCTCAATTTTGAACTTGACTCAAAAAATATATTGATAAAGACTTGGTCACTGTGCTGTAATACTAGAAGCTGGCTGAGAATGCATAATGGATGGCTCTTCTAAAACAAATTCAGAGAGAGAATTGTCCTCCTGCTAGAGTACTGGAGATGCTAGACCTGTACATTGTCCTCTTGCTAGAGTTCTATATTAATATTTGTAGACATACAAAATCGTAGAGCATTGTCCTCCTGCTAGAGTACTGGAGATGCTAGACCTGTACATTGTCCTCTTGCTAGAGTTCTATATTATTTTTTGTAGACATACAAAATCGTAGAGCATTGTCCTCCTGCTAGAGTACTGGAGATGCTAGACCTGTACATTTGCTAGAATAGTTACAGACTAGTTAGACCTGGATATGACTATTAACCCTATTTAGGAACACTATACTTAGCTGCCATAATAGCACACTGTATTCTTAGAAAAAATACTTTTTTAAAGTACCTGACTACCCATGCTTTGTCCAGCAGATTGCTTCTGATGCACAAAAACTTCAAACTATCTTTGAATACATGGTGCAAGATCTGATCAGTTTCCTCATAATACACTGTACAGCTTGGCAATTATGCTAGACGGCCTGGTAACTGCTGAACACCCCTGTACAGAAAAACTTGGAAAAGAATACAAATGACAAGATTGAATCTAATCTACTGCAGCAATCAATCAATAGCAATACATGCAGATCACACACAATAGCAATAGCAAATGATGAACAAGTATGAACAGATATTGCATTAATGATAGCTTGTTACGACATTCTCTTACATACACAGTATCTGATCCTATGCAGAATACCTCCAATGCACTCTACACTATCTCTCCTGGCATACACAATGCAACTACAATGGACTCTCTCCGGCATATACAATGTCTCCCATGTGTGTGTGTATGTATCTCTTCTCAAATGAATGAGGGGGGTCTTATTTAAACTATGGGGACGGTAGTTACAAACAACTACCACCCCGACACCTCACCTCCTAACTACAAGACAAACTGGGTGTTAACTACCTTTGCATGACTATGTTCGCACATATCTCCAACTTGAGTCATTATTACATGTATTATTACAACGTACATATTTTATTCAAAATTACAAAACTTAACATATGCATACTTGACATCCACGCATATTTTATTTCTAACTTGTTTATTTCCTTTGTTGAGGTGGCATGTCAGAACTAGTGCCTACATTTGCCCTCCCCTCTAGATTGGTTGACGTCCTCGTCGATGACTGTTGCTGCTCCTGGGGACTTTGGCTCTGTTGAGGTTGAGGTGATGGGATAGGTACTCCTCCAAGTTCCTGAATCTGCAGCTTCAAAGCTTCATTCTCTCCCTTGAGCCTCTTAGCATAGGCCTAGTAGCGAGCCCATTGGAAGCCATAGTGATGCGACTTCTGCTCGATCTTTGCCAGCCTAGCTCTCAACTCAGACTCCCACTTTGCTGCCTTTGCTTCCTTCCTTGCAGCTTCTGCCATTGCTCATTCTGTGATCAGTTGATCTTTATGGGCAAGCTCCTTCATCTTGCCTTCAAGAGTTTGTTCCCTAACTGTACATTCAGACTTCAATTGTCCTATCAACTGATCCTGCTGCTCATTCGTTTGCCTCATATCCTCAATCTCATTTCTCATCCCAGCTAGTTCTACTTCGGCATCCTGTTGCACTTGCCGAAGTTGACCTTCCACCATCCGTACTTGGTTAGTCAACTCCTCCTTCAACTTCAAGCTACAAGCCATCTGTTGAAACTTCTCCAATCCTGTTGCTAACCATTGAATCAAATATGCCAAAAAGTTCATCCTGGCATATGATTTCACCAGCTCAGGTGCTAGCTTCACATACTTAACACTTGGAATTTCAGGATAAGGTGCCAAATTCCCTTCATCAACATACACTCGTGGTGGATATCGATATAATACTTGGGTTTTTTCTGGCAAGTTTTTGATTTCCAACATCGAATCGACATTGTTACTGCCAACTCCTAGCTCCCATGGCTGCATCTGGTAAATTTCAGCAAACTTCTTCATACGCTCATCATCACGAGCCCAATGCACCAGTTTGCTCAACTCACATTCCATTCTCAACTGCCATAGTCGCCAGTCTCCAACACATCCAACTCTGAACTCACTGCGAACCCTATCAAACAATCCACTCACTTTTTCAAAAAATGTATCAACTTGCTCATTGATATTTGCTCCTAGAACTGGTGGTTTCCTCAAGTTTGGCACTTCTATAGTGGAATGCTCGCTTGTTTTCTCTTATTCCAGTTCTATATATATGTCATCTTCTATGGTAGTCTCCTCCACATCCTCCCCACCGTGACCTGTCAGGTTGATTTTCTGTTTGGCTGCCTTCCCTTCTTGAATCTCCTGAATCTTTTCTCCATCTGCATCAGTAGTCTTCTCCATTGTTTTCACCGTCTCCTTACCTTTCTCAGGTTCTTCCTTCGACGGTTGACTACTTTGGCCTTCCTGCCATAGTCTATACTTTGATGCAGGTTGTTTACCTTTCTCTCGACTCTCCTCCGGCATTGCTGAACTTGGTGCCGTAGTTTGCGTTGTTGTAGATGTAAACTCCATTGGTGGTCCCTCATCCAACGGAGGTGATCCACATCTATCCACAACATCTGCATATTGCCTAAGCAATGTGGTGTTGTAACTTTCTGGTGTATCAACATTGTTCACCTGTATCAAAACATCACCAACAAAGTCTCCTCCTCCTAGTGCTCCCTCCAATGGTGGTGATGCTTCCACCGCATCGACCGCAATCTGAACTTCCACATCTACATCTACAATCACCATTGTTTCCTGTATAGACTGTTGCGCAACTTTCTTATCCAACTGTTGCGTTGTTTTCTCCACACACTGCACATTTCACGCAATAGGTTCTTGCAACTTTGGCTGTTGTCTACTCGTGGCAGCCTCACTCGAAGTCACCTCGATACCTGCAATGGCACCTACAGTGCCTCCTCGCACAACCTGACTTCCTGGTTGTGTTGGAGTTCCCCTCTGCACTGCTTGTTGCAATGTTCCATGCTTTTCACTCTGTTGGCCCACCACTATCTTCTGTACACTACCACCTTCTTTCTTCTTTCTTGTGGCCTGTTGTGGGGGTTCTTGACTCACTGGTTGTTGTTGCTGCTGTTGAGGTTGTTGTTGCTGCAGTTGCGTTCCCATTTGTTGCCATTGCTGCTCCAACTTTCTTTGCTTCTTATCCTTTCTACCCAACTCCTCTGAATTTGGTAGCTGCTCTTCAGCCCCATCAGACTCCTCACTCCCTTCAGCTACAACATCCATCTCATCACTTGATGCTTCCTGTGCCTTTCTCTTCTTTGATGCACTTTTCTTTTTCTTCCCGGAGTATTGGCTTTCATCAATGGGACATGTACCCATCTGAAAATCGTTGGTGCATGCTTGGAATAGTATGAGGAGGATTTAGTCCTGGAAATTGAATCTTCTCCTGTGACACTGCATCCAAAATCAAGGCAATGGCGTGGAAAGCCATTGAAAAATTCTTGGTATACCACATCAAAAAATTCTGAATGCGGTCTGACAAAAATGTAGCCCAATCATACAATTCTCCGGCCATTATTCCTTCCATATAGGGTATGAGCCAAGTGGGCATCTCCGAGGCTCTCTGCTCGTCGGACAGTCTGGACATGATCACATTCATTGTACACCGCAGTTCATCAGACTTCAGATGTTGCATTTTCAATCCACGGCTCCCATGCTTTGTCAGCTTAGCCACTTCTTGCGGACTGAGATTGGCAACCTTATCAACAAAATTCCTTAACCGGTAAGGCTCCACTCCTTCCTTCTTCACCGGTCTTGTGGAATTTAGCAATCCGAAAATTCTTCGAAAATTGCTTGGAGAAAATGACACTCGAATCTCTTTGTTACCAATCATTATTCTGCTTTGATTCCGCTCAGCATCATAGGTCTGCAGTAATTCTAACAAGTATGGCTTAAAGAGATCTTTGTCAAAGCCTGGCACCTGCAAAATAAACTGCACTCTTGCACTTTGAAATGTCGTCTTCAGCGGGTGATCCATTGGATGCTCCAACCACCATGTTCTACAAAAGTCTCCCATTGGTGTTGTCCAGGTTATTTCTTCCAAGGGGATCTGCATCTTCTCCTTCCCCTTATTCTTCACCTTCGGTGAAGTTGCTTGCTCCTTGCCATGACATTCATCAGGAGTGTCGGTTCGTGACCTTGATCGCGACTCCATTCCATGTTGCCTTACTCTCCCTCACTTTGCATCCCTACTGCATTCTCTCTCTCTGCCACATAAGCAATCTACTTGGCTTCTCTCAAAGCCAAATACAACACCTCCCCCACAAGTGCGAGATCCTGCCTGCAACACAGCCTCAGGTGGAAACCTCCTCTACAATTCCACTCGTTCAATCCGCTCTAAAATTCATGGCCTTCTCTGCATCACTTTTGTAGTCAATCTTTTTAGCTCCAAATTTTGCCAACTTCAGCAATAGCAATCTGCAATTGTCTTCCCGATGATGTGTCTTTGTTGTGCAACTCCACTTGGCACGTGACTTCACTCCTCTCGTGCCTACATTCAACTTTCATTGTACGGCCTTGACTATCGACATAGAGTAACTACTGACACCCTGCCTCCAGACGACTCTGCCTTGGACGACCTCCTACAACCCAATCTTCAACTACCCAGCCTCAAACGACATTGCTACAAAGTGCCTAGTCTCTGATGGCTTTGTCCTTGACAATTGATTTTTGGACGACCTTCCTACATCTCTCCATATTCCATATGGTAGTGCCTACAAACCCTCAAATGGTCTATACATTTCTATTCAACGTCTTTGCTCCTACATCGGTTGTTTGTACAACTCATACAACTTTGAATACTTTTATTCTTCGCAACTGAACCTTTCTTCCTTTGCTCCTTTTGGTTGCAGTTATACGTTTCCTTCTAGCAATGCTAAACTCCAACCCTTGTACCTGCAAATAAAAATTGTTTTCTATTGGCACCGAGGAGGGATTTCCCGTAGAAACCCTTTTTGGCACTTGGCATTTTTTTCTTGCAATGTAGTGTCTTGCTTCAGGGTTTTCTTCTTGCGCGCTCCTGCTCCGGTCTACTACTTTCGTACAATATCTACTCTTGGAAACCTTCTCGTTCATATAGTCTGCATTGTAACTCCTTTGCGCTCTTGCTAATTTAGCTTTGACTAGTCCAACTCCTTTGGCTCCTTCTAACGCTAAGCATTTGAGTGTCTCATGGCCATCTCCCATTGTGTATTTATAATATGGAGGTGGTAGGGGGACAATTGTCTTACATGTGGCAATTGTTTCTCAACTACCACTTTGCCACCTTTAATTGCTTTAACTGGATGTGCTTTTTTCGTCTTATCCTCACCACCTCACGCATGTTTATTTCCCACTTTGTTCTTATCTCCTTGTGCATGTTTATTTTGCACTTTGTCCATCGTACGACCATAATTTAATTGCTTTTTGCCCTTATCCATATGGCCCAAGCATCCAGACGATTCGTCTAACTATTCTGATGACATCTCCCAATGGTTCCCCTACCCGAACGGCCTTGATTGTTGTCTCAGATGACCTTATCTAACCATCTGCTATCGTGGTTTCATTCTTTGCTCCATACGACCTGGTTGAGTTGGTTGTTGACTAGCTTTTCCAAACTACCTTCTCCATCACCAGTTTCTTCATAATGATCTTGTAGGTTCAGGTTCAACTCCATCATTCTATCTATAGGATAGCATTCCCATAGCTCTTTCTTCTGATGACCAGCCATTCCTTCCTTCTCATTCATTTCTATCAGTAAGCCTTAGTGGGTTGAACTTGTTCTCAATATCGTCTAGTTGCATTCAATCCCTCGTTTCTTCCTCCCAAACTACCTTTAGAAACCTTTATTAGCCTGGCCCTCAGTTCAGATGATCTAAGGGTCATCTGGGGTCTCCTATCTCCCACACAGCCAAGGGTTGGTCCAGACAGCCCACCCTATTGGTTGTACGTTGTAGGCACAGTCTAAGGGAAAAAATCTTCCCCTTAAATATAACATGCCTCCAAATCCGTCTACACTTCTTAGACTGGCTATAATTCATCCTGTTCAATCACAGGTTGCATGTTTTCTCCATCTCTACTTGTGTTCTCCCCTTCATACAACCAAAGCTAGCTGCTCCACAAGTTAATTGTCTGAGTCACTACTTTCTACTACATTATCTTCCTCCTTGGTCCGACTCAATTCCCCAATTTCTTGAATTGAGATTCCCTCAAGAGGTTCCAAAGATTGAGTTGGTGCCATTATCAGTCTTCCATACTCGTTCCTTCTCCAATTGGTTCAAAATTCACCATGTTCACTTGTGCTTTCATTTTATATGATTTCAACTTTGAACCATTAACCAATTTTTTTAATCTTACTACACCATTGCTCATCACTTCATCTACTTGGAAGGGTCCAAGCCATAAAGTTTTCAACTTTCTTGGCTTGATTTCTCTTTTGTTGAAAACCAAGTCACCTAACTTCAAATCCATCTTCTTTAGGTGCTTATCATGCCACAACCTACCACATTAGGTAATATTTGTGGCCCACTAAGCCATCACTCTCCTCTCGTTCAATCGGACGAGTGTCAACCTCTTCCAGGCTCTCCTGATCACCTTGATGGTTTTGTACCGCCACTCTCAAACTTTGTACCAAAAATTCTACCAACACAACTGCCTGTTGACCATAAATCAATTGGAATGGAGTGTGATTCATTGTTGGCTTCAACGTAGTCCTGTATGCCCATAGAACTGTTGGCAATCTCTCCTACCAATCAGCATCTTCAAATGCACATTTTATACATTATTGACACTAAGACCTTATTTGTTGCTTTTGCTTGCCCATTTGCTCTAGGCTTATATAAAACTAGACAACAAATGCAAGATCTTAAATTATGTGGTTAACTTCTAGATTATTTCGTTGACAAAATGTCCTCCGCAATCACTTGTCAATTGAAGAGGTATGCCGAATCTTGTTATCACCTATTCATACAAGAAATGTGAAGTACTTTTTGCAGAATTATCAGGCAACGCTCTTGCCTCGACCCACTTTGTGAAATATTTTGTTGCTACCGCAATGTATCTACATCATCTTTTACTTGTCTTCAATGGTCCAACAAAATCAAGACCCCATCTTTCAAACAATTCTTTTGACTGTGATGGGTGCAATGGCATGAAGTCCCTCCTCAGTGGCTTCCCAACTCTCTAGCACGTATAGCATGCGGTCACAAACTCCTTCACATCACGATAGAGGATGGGCCACCATAGCCCTACCAGAAGTACCTTCCTTATGGTCGTTTTTGGTTCCATATGCCCTCTTGCTAGCCCCTCATGAGCTTCCTATAGTGTTGTATTCACTTTCTAAATCATCACACATCTTTGCGACACTCATCAAGTCCGATCTTGTACAACAATCCAAATGTCAATTGAAAAGGTGTTGATTTGACAATTATCTTCTTGTCAGTTGTTGTCAACTAATGTGGTAGTTGTCCCGTAAAGTATTCTCCCACGTACTAGAACCATTATCGTAGCATAGTAATTGAAAACAAATCAGCATCCAAATATTCATCTAACACTCCTACAAGCTCTCCTGAATGAATCCTTAACAATTGATCTGATATCACGTGTTTCTTCCCTAGTCTTACTACCACTCAAAACACAAATTCCTACAACGTATCAAGCCACCTACTAACTTGTCCGTGAATAGTTGGCTTTTTTATTGAATACAACGCCTAATGGTCTACATAGAAGGCACAAGGATTGGTTAGTAAGTAATGTCTAAACTTCTCTAACGCATACATCATCCCCAAGGCTTCTTGCTCCGTAGTGTTGTAAATTTTTCTCTACACAAGACAACAACCGACTAGAAAAATATATGGGTTGATCCAACCCATACTACCCCTCTTGGGCCAACCCACATCCAATTGCAAAATTGGATGCGTCAACATGGACATGGAACTCATTTTCCCAATATGGAAATACTAGAATGGGTGCGCAAACCAACTTTGCCTTCAACTCCTCAAAGGCCTTCTAATGCTCCTTTGTCCATCAAAAAGGAACATTCTTGCATGTCAACACATCTAGAGGGTGCAATACTTGTGCAAAGTTTTTGATGAAGCATCGATAATACCCGTCATGTCCCAAGAAAGACTTCAACGAACTCACATCACATGGCTCCATGCTCATAACGACTCGTATTTTTCAGGATCGGTCTTCAAACCCTCCATACATACATGTCCACAATCCAAGTATATGGGACCAGTAGCTTATATTTCTATGGATTCAAGGACAATCGGGTGTTCATACATAGTGTCATGCATTCCTCCAATGCCTTCAAATGCTCGGCCTTCTTGTACAACAACCAATCGTCTAGGAATACTTTAAATTTTCCTATGAACATTTGTTCAAAAATATACCAAATTATCCTCTGAAATGTGGTAGAGGCATTGCATATACTGAAAGGCATTCGATTATATGCATAGATGCCATACTCTACTACGAAAGTACTCTTCAACCTATCTTCCTCGGCTATATAGATCTGGTTATAGCCCGAGAATCCATCCAAAAATGAATAGATCTCGTATCCAGTTACTTCTTTCAATATTGAATCAGAGCAGGGTATTGGAAAGGTATCCTTAATAGTTACTGCACTCAAACTTTTGAAATCAACACAGATGCGGATCTAATTACTCTCCTTCAAACTTATCACAATTGGTGACACCCACTCACTCATAGTCATCTTGAAAATGATTCCAGCATCCCATTTTCGGAATGCTCGGCCTTCTTCATATTGGTCGTGCACTTGAAAACAATGGAATCCAATGCACACAATTCAAGTGGAATCCCCTTCAAATCCTTGCAAAGACCTCCTTATACTACATGAATATTTTGAATGTTGTTGCTTTCAAGACTGGATCCTAGTCGTTCGAGCAATGAATCATCTTCTCTTCATCTCCTTCACCAAAGATCATAGTAGCAAAACTCGGACTTGGCTCGGACTCAGAAAAGTCAGCTCGGGAGTCGGACTCGGGACTCAGCAAAAGAACTCGACAAGACTCGGGAAAAAAATGAAAAAAAAAACAATTTTTTATTGAAAAATGTTAGAATATACTAATAAGTAATATGCATGAAAAAATAGGTTTTTTCATGCATATTACTTATTAGTATATTCTAACACACTTACTCAACATTCAACATTATACAAATAAGAAATTAACAAGAGGAAGGGGCATATTCTTTCTTGTATTCATCAAAATGTTTATAGTACAAAATGTGCTCATGAGCCATGACAAAATACAAAATCAAATAGCAGTAGCACTAAGCAAATACAATCTCTCAAGAGTCAAACTATTTATGAACTGATTTGCCCTTTGACCTAGAATAAGCTCTAAGTTCCTTTTGTCATGCGGATCCTTGTGCCTCCTCTCGTGCCCTTTGCTCTTCCTGTTCCCTCGCCACTAACTCCTCTGCTAGGTTTTCAAGTTCCTGCAAGGGGATGGTAGGATCTTCTAGAGGTTGCACCTCCTCCTCTACGATCCATTCAGAGGATGGATCAATCTGGTCTAGGTCAATGGCCTCATAATCAGAACCTGCTATTTTTTTGTGGTGGAGTAGATTGTAATGGACAAACACAAGATCATTCAATTTCTCTTGTGTTAATCTATTCCTCTTCTTGGAGTGTATGTGCTCAAAAACACTCCAGTTGCGCTCACAACCTGAAGCGTTGCATGGCTGAGATAAAATGCGGATTGCAAATTGCTGCAGGTTGGGCGTATATGTCCCAAAGTCCTCCCACCATAAATCTGAAAAAAGCCAAGAAAAAAGAGAATTAATACTTCACAAGTTCACATGTAAAATGTGAAATTGAGATTAAAAGATAAAATAACTTACGTGGCAACAAAGTTGAACGTTGTTTGGTGCATTCAAGGGATTTTAGAAGGACGCCCTCGCCTTTCTTATAAGATTGAAGCTCACCCTGTATCTTTGAACGCACTTCTGGATCAACCACTAAGCGGTCAATACATATCCTTAAGCCCGCCATCACCTCATAGTCAGTACAAACTATTTTCCCAAAAAAGAATTGGGGATTAAGGAAGTATGTTGTTGCATGAAGAGGGCTATGAAGTTGGGTTGTCCAATGCCGATCAATGATTTCCCAAATGGGTCTGTATTTGTGTGGCAGATGGTTATAAAAAGAGGCAATTGCTTCTTTGGCCCTTTCCATAGCCTCATACACATAACCCATTGGTGGTTTTTCTCCATCAACAAGATGAAGAACTCTCACCAAAGGCTCTGATACCTGAAAAAAAACATTATTAGCAAATGCCTCCTCTAATAAACATGTAAAATCATCCAATAAACAAAAAATAAAAATAAAAAGTTTAATCTTGTAAGTTGTACCTTGATGGCCTCCTCCATGGCCATCCAGAAGGGCTCCTCAAATATGATGTCATACACTCTCTTCCATTCAGCGGTGTGTTTGTACCTGGTTCCATGCTCTGTGCTCCACTCATCGCCAACAAACATTTTCTTCAATGCCCCTTGTGCATTGAAGAGACTCTGCAATGTAATAAAATTAGTGGCGAATCGTGTCACGCCAGGTCGTACTATCTCCCTCCCGCTAGTGTATTGCCTCATCACATTTAACACCCATGTATGATTGTAAATATACTTTGTCACTGTCCTCGCCTTTTGCACAACCTCCATCACCCAAGGCAATCTCCCAAGGTCTTCCAACAACAAATCGAGACAATGGGCTGCACATGGGGTCCAAATCAACGTGGGAAATCTCTCCTCCAATAGCTTCCCTGCTGCCACATAAGCTGAAGCATTGTCCGTGATGACCTGGACAACATTTTCAGCTCCCACCTCCTCCACTACATCACCCAACAACTGTGCAAGAAGAGTTGCATTCTTCACATGGGCTGATGCATCTATTGATTTAAGGAAAACGATGCCATCTGATGAAGCAACCAAAAAATTGAGCAACGTCCTGCTCCTCCCATCCGTCCACCCATCTGACATAATAGTGCAGCCCTTTAACCTCCAAATTTCACGTTGCTCCTCAAGCAAAGTCTGAATATCCTGCACAGACTCCTGAAGGAGAGGGCCCCTGAGGTCAGCATAGGTGGGCGGCCTAAATCCTGAGCCGCATGCTGCAATGGCATCTACCATGCCTCGCCAATATGGAGACCTTGCCACATTGAATGGCAAGTCCGAAAAATACCAAAAGGAGGCTATCGCCTTCCTAGCTGCCCTGTGTCTCTCCTCGTTCCATGTGGCCATACCCTGCAGCGTGGGTTGTGCCCCTGGCGTGGAACGTGCTACAAAAAAGGAGTCATTGGTGCCACTCCCAGGGTGTGCAACTGAGGGGCTGCCGCTAGAGACACTATGTTGTCTACTACTGCCAAATGGCGATGGCCCAAATGTGCTACCTTTGTCTGTTGCACAAGGGGTGGATGCCATGGCCTCACTCTGTTTCCTTTTCAGCCCCTTCTTCTCACTATAATCAGCAAGATTTGCATTGCATTCTCGCTGAACTTCAGCGGGCACCTTGTCACAAGCTCTAACATTGTTGTTCTTTACCTTAGCTAAGTGATACTTGAGGCGGTTTATGCCTCCATGCATCCTCTTATGACAAAAATTGCAAGTTACGTCCCCCTTTTTGGACCCTTCTGTTCCATATCTCCAAATAGGATCCGTTTTTCCTGTGCTTGCCATTATCCTACACATTGAATCATGGATACATAAATTATTAAATAGTAAATACTAAATACCTAAGTTTTTTTGAAACCAAAAGCTAATAGTTTTGTTTTATAAATAAATAATATAATTATAAAATAAAATTTAATATACAAAGTTTAAAAACAATATTAAAATTTTACATAACATTAAATATTAATAAACTCTACTAATTATTTATTAAAGATACTCTATTTATTAAAGATACTCTATTTATTAAAATTTCAGGGAAAAAAAAAAACTTAAAGGCAAACATTTAACAAGCTTTCATTATATTTTTATAATGAATAAAGCTGAAAAAGAATATTAAAAAATAAATTATATAAATACTCGATACAAGCTTAAAAGCTAAGAGAAGGAGATGTTATTATTAAAATGTCCGAAAATCCTAAAGTAGTGGTTTTGGAATTTATTTAAAAAATCCAAGTTTAAAGAGTTTAAATTATAACAGAATACATATCACTATATTAAATATATATAGTGATATTAAATATATATAATAATATATTATTATGTATCACAACAAAGTCAAAAGACGTTGAAAAATATCATAGTCATCATCATGAAACCTGTAATTTCATCACCCTTTGCTCGGTGAATTCGCTATTGTCTAACACATATACTCGCACTAGCAAAGCATTATTCCGGCCAATGATGTACTATAAATCAAAGTATGCTAATGCCATGTTTGGAATTACTGGCTGTAGATGCCGGATTGTACAAATAATTTGAATAAGTAAATTTTGATAATAATATATATTGTTAAAAAGCACGAACATGGATTTTAGAAAACCTTGTAAGCTGTCCACTTGAAGCTTACACGTTCAAAGATGAATGTACACACTTAGACAATGACTTCCATTCTCAAGATTATATATTCGAGGGGTACTTTTCTCACCTAATTGAACAATATTAAATATTTAAGTTTTTTAAGTTTAATTATAAAATCTTAGAATTTAATAAAGAGATGATGTTAAAATTTTACATAGTAATAAAGAAAAGAACAGGATGAGTCGAGTGGATGTAAAGAGTTTAAACAAAAAAAAAAAAAAAAAAAAAAGCCAAACCTCACACCTAACCTATATTCGATAGCTTACTCTTGCTTAAGATTATATATCTTCCTTTATTACTTTATAATTTGAATGCAAATAATTTGATGGATGAAACAGTGGGACACCCGATAATATATTTTTGTTAGGTACTTAACATTTAAAAAAGACTTGATGTTTAATGAAAAGTGCGTCACCTACTGTCCTTAACGCGGAGAATACTTCCAACCATTTAACAAGCAGCACATAATTCCAATCGGCACGGCCCGTGTGAGATTCCCGCGTCAGCTCCTCTTATGGTTTGTATTTTTATTAGTTATAATTCTATGTGCATAATATCCTTCACAATGATATATATATATTATAGACATTTTTTTATAATGAATATCATTTTAGGGATTTGGTTTTTTCTAGAAAAGTTAAAGGTTCAACTAATATAATATACGCATATGTCAAATGTTATGTGCCTAACGTTTTGGCTGAGTGTACGCATGGCGCCGAAGCATGTAATTAAGAAATTACAGACTAATATAATATACCGCCCTCATCAACTAATATAATATATGCATATGTCAAATGCTATGTGCCTACCATTTTGGTTGACTGTACACATGGCGCCGCAGCATATAATTAAGAAATTACAGACTAATATTATATACGCATATGTCAAATGTTATGTGCCTACCGTTTTGGCTGAGTGTACACATGGCGTCGTCCATAACGGAGGGCTATTGTTGAAGACAGCGGTGTGGGCGGGCGGTTCAAGCGAAAGCCAGGTTTTATCAGGGTTTAACATAAGCAGACAGCCATACTGGATACGTAGGAAAAAAAGATCGTACGCAATCTATATACAGACAACCACAGACAGGTTTTATCCAGGGTTTAACATACACAGACAGCCAGACTGGATACGTAGAAAAAAAATAGTACGCAATCTATACACAAACAGCCAGATTGGATACGTAGAAAAAAAAGATAGTACGCAATCTATACACAGACAGCCACAGACAAGTTTTATCCAGGGTTTAACAGACACAGACAGTCAGATACAGTCAGATTGGATACGTAGAAAAAAAAAGATAATACGCAACCTATACACAGACAGCCACAGACAGGTTTTACTCAAGGTTTAACATACACAGACAGCTAGATGGGTGTACTCATTTATATACGTAGAAAAAAAAAGATAGCACACAATCTATAATTCATTCCAGCGAATTTATAGGTGAGTAATATTTATTTTAAATTTTTAATAACATTTGTCTAATTCGCAGGCAGTTGAGTAATATTTATTTTAAATTTTTAATAATATCTATCTAATTTTGCAGGCAAGGGCTCGAGGAAAGATTCACAGCTAAAATGTAAAGGTTGCTACGGTAAAAACCTGGAATATAGACTGTGGAGTATTGACGTCCAGCCGTGCACGGTCACAATGCTCCCAAGCTTCTTCTGCAACCTCTCTGTAATCTCTTCTCTGTGATTTCTTCTGCAACAGCTACACTTATTTGACTCTTCGAAGAGACTGCAGCTTTATACAGTTATAAGGCGCGCCAAAATAAAATATAAGGCGCGAAACGTTGTGGGCCAAAGCCATAAAATGCGCCAAACCCCTCGCCGATGTACTGCTGTAATCTCCATGTGAACGTCAGCAGATACATTTCGAAGCCCCGCCTGAATTTTTTTTATTGAAAGTTAGCTGATTTTTTTTTTATTGAAAGTTAGCCAATATTTTTTTTTAATTTAAAGTTAGCCGAGTCCCGACGTTCGGACTCACGAGTCTGAGTGGGACTCGGCTGGACTCGGCCGAGTCCTGGGAAAAAAGGAGTCTGAGTGGGCTCGGCGCGGCTAAGCCCACTCGGACTCGGCCGAGTACTCGCGAGTCCGACCGAGTCCGACTACTATGTCAAAGATTACCTGCACCATCTTTGGTCCTTCATATTGTATGGTGTCAGGTACTTTTGCCACTTTCCCTACATTAAAAGGTTGTGCTAGCTTTTCGTCGATCAAGACATCGCCAACATTTGTATACCTCAAAATTTCGTGGAAAATACCACTTCTCTTTTTCAGCCTTGGTTGCAAACTTTGTATTCTAATTGCATTCGCCGATCTCATATACACTCCATACTGGTTCATCTTGGTCTTCTTCTCTGTTAATACAGATACAATTTGGCCAAAAGACTTCATAGTCTTCCATTTACTAATGGAGAAGTCCACTTGTAGCATGAGTGGTGATATTCCCAACAATGGGGTAGTGGGATAACAAATTCAAGAACCAATCAGGACTACATTCATAATATTGTCCTCACAGTCTTATGGCATCATTATCTTGAGACATTATGGTCTCAATTGTACAATGCAGCCTTGTACGACACAACTTTGTATGACACAAGACAAGACGGTCACCTGCAAATGACATTGCAACACCTGACAATCAACCTCCTTGTACGGCAGCAACTTGTGCAGTAATCACATGTACAATGCCACAGTCTTTGCCAAGCAACAAGATGATCCTTGAGGCTGCAACACAACTCGTAGAATTGTCATGGTACGATCAATCTGTCGTACGGCCTGATCTTTGTACAGTCTACAATCAACCTAACCGTAGCAATCTCCCTGCAGTCTCCCCTCTGCAACCTGCAATTAACCTAAAGCAACTACTGCAGTATGCTATCTACCATAACCTGCAACTATAACAGTACTCAGGCAAGACACATGCAATATCATCAATAGTCACATCATAAACAAACTGCAATAAATCTGCAAATGGCAGAACTTGTATTGGCATTAAAGAGGCTGCTGTAAACAGCAATATTGGACTGCATTTACAATGTGCAGGGTTGCATAACCAGCCTGCATAACATCATAGACAATGCTCTTACCAATATCTCTCCCTATCTCTCACATACACATCCGTGGGCAATCCTATGCAATGCTCTTCTCCTAGTAATCACAGGAATAACCATGCAAATGAAAGAGGGAGGTTCCTTTAATTGCTTGCCCTGACCGTTGCAAGCGGTTCCCACACCCCGAGTCAGACGTATTCAACTTATGGAATTATCAACTTTTATTTCCTAAAGTCCTATTTGCAATTTATCAAATTGCATTACATTCTAATTTCACTTACATTTCATGTTATTTCATTTCATTTCTTGTCATTTACATTTCATATGCATTTCATTACAAAAAAGTCTAATACAAAACTTTGACACATTTTTCACTTTTCTTTTTCTGGGAAGCTGTTTTGTTGCCTACATCTATCCTCCCCTTTAAACCAAAAGACGTCCTCGTCAGCACTTGTTGTTGCTCTTGAGAATCTTATTGTTTCTATTGCAAGTCGGCAATAGGTGCTTCACCCATCTTTTTATCTAGAGTCGTAGGGCTGCTTATCCATCCTTCAATCTCTATTTGTAATTACTATAACAAACAAACTCCAATTCATAGTGGTTGGATTTCTTCTCCATCTCCACCAACTGCTTTTCTTGCTCAGTAGCACTCTTGTATCTTCTATTTCAGCTCAACCTCAGTCCTAGCTGCAATAGCTAGTTGTTCATCACTTTCGACAATGAGCTGATCTTTGTGCTCTAGCTCTTTTTCTTGACCTTCATGCACCTATGCCCCTTCTCCATCTCCACCAACTCCTTTTCTTGCTCAGTAGCACTCTTGTATCTTCTATTTCAGCTCAACCTCAGTCCTATCTGCAATAGCCAGTTGTTCATCCCTTTCGACAATGAGCTGATCTTTGTGCTCTAGCTCCTTTTCTTGAGCTTCATGCACCTATGCCCTTACTGCCAACTCTGCTCTCAAGTGTACAATGATCTCATTGCACTTCTCCATATCCTTCTTTGTTGTAGCAAGTTCGTCATCCTTGGCTTTCATCTGCTCTTCGAAGCTTTGTCTAAGGCCAACAACTTTTGTGTCTACTTCCTTCTTCATTATCTCCATCTCTTTCCTTATACTGGTTAACATGTTCTTCTTTGGATTGGTGTCTTCTCCATAGTAGTCAAACTTGGCCGGATCCCGAGTACTCGATCGAGTCTGAGACCGAGTCCAAGTGGACCCAGCCGCGCTGAGCCCACTTGAACTCGTTTTTTTCCAGGACTCGGTCGAGTCCAACCGAGTCCGGGACCGATTCCAAGCCCGACTCGAGCTCGCGAGTCCGACATCGGGACTCGGCTAACTTTAAATAAAATAAAAAATCGGGCGGGGGCTTTGAAATGTAACAGCTGACATTCACATGTTTACGCGAGATTACAACAATACATCGACGTCGCGGGGCTTTCCTGACATGTAAAATAGTTTAATAAATATTTAATGGGTGCTTAATTTGGCGCGCTTTATGGCTTCGGCCCACAATATGTCGCACCTTATTTTTTATTTTGGCACGCCTTATAGCTGTATAAAGCTACAGTCTCTCTCAAAGAGTCAAATAAGTGTTAATAGTTGTTGTAGAAGAAGCTTTAGCTGTTGCAAAAGAGGTTACGAAGAGGTTGCAGAAGAAGCTTTAGCTGGGAGCATTGTGACCGTGCACGACTGGACGTCCATACTCCAGAGTCTATATTCCAGGTTTTTATCGTAGCAACCTTTACATTTTAGTCTGTCCTCAAGCCCTGCGTTGTCGCAGCAAGCCTTGCCTGCGAATTAGACAGACATTATTAAAAATTTAAAATAAATATTACTCAGTTGTACATTCGCCACAAGCAATGAATTATAGACTGCGTACGATCTTTTTATTTTTCTACGTATATAAATGAGTACACGTTTTTATACTTATGTTGCCAGTGCCACACAGCAATTTACTTCACAGTGTGTCGTCTGTATTTGTTGTTTGATTTCTTAAACGATGTTTATCTAGCAAGCTAGAAGTTAATAGAAAAACGAATCTTGTATAAGAAAAAAAAAGGTGTTTTCTTTTTTAGATAGTCCATGTTTGATTGGATGAAATAAGCCTAGAAAATAAGCCCTCGTCTTTTTATTTTCTCCAACCGATAAAACGACTATCAGGAACAGCTAGAATACCTAATCATGTCGATATTGTAGGGTGTGAGAGGTGGACAAATGGATTAAATGTCGAATAGGTAAAATAACCTCGGCCCGACTCTACATTACACCGATAAAGTAGTGGGGTGTCTTTGAGGTACCATCACCTTGGTGGTGCATTTTGCATGATGTGACGTTTTAACTTTGAAATCATTGGTGAAAGTTACCCAGCTCCTTTAACTTTTATTCTACGGCACACGTGGACTACTAAATAGGTTTGGTTAGAATGTATGTTATAATGGTTTGAATTTGAATGGATTTTTAAATAGATTTGATTAAAATATATTTTACTATGGTTTAAAATTAAAACTATAACCATTACTTTGTTTCACATAAACTTCGTGGGCGCTTCTTAGAATAGTCGAACCACATTAATGAAAACCGTGTTCACATCCGACAATATTTTTTGGTTTTGCAGTTATTTTAAAATACTCATAAAACAAGGGTATTAATTCATAGCACCCATAAACCTACGAAATATAGTGGTTTCCAAAGTAAAAATAAATGTTTTGTATCATAAAAAGTTAGCAATATTTTAAAATAATACCGTCTTAGCTCATAGATTCAAACCTGTAATTACCATCCATCCACGTGTGGACTCTTTTTCATAGAATTTTTATCCTTAAAGACTTTTATGCTGACTGAAATTTCACATGTTAAAAGCCCAACGCCAGACAGACTCTTTTTCAGTTGACTCAATTTTCGCATTTCAAATTTACTAGAATAGAGGGTTTTGGATCTTTAACGTCATCTGGACAAAAGCAGCCTATACCCTCTATCTTTATATTAAAATGTAAAATTTAATACTAATTTTATTTACCAAATGAAAGAAAAGTGTGTAAAGTTCTCAACCACTTGTATGTAAGCCTTGAGGAAGGACCCACATAAGCGTTTAGTTCTAAATATTTTATAAATAAGGATAATAAGTTTATTTAAGTTGGAAATAAAAATAAAAATAAAAGTTTTATTATTATTTTTTTATTTTAGGATAGATAAAAATGAAATTAGTAGAGTTTATTAATATTTAATGTTATGTAAAATTTTAATATTGTTTTTAAACTTTGTATATTAAATTTTATTTTATAATTATATTATTTATTTATTTATTTATAAAACAAAACTATTAGCTTTTGGTTTCCATATCCACAAAACTTAGGTATTTACTATTTAATAATTTATGTATCCATGATTCCATGTGTAGGATAATGGCAAGCACAGGAAAAACGGATCCTATTTGGAGATATGGAATAGAAGGGTCCACAAAGGGGGACGTAACTTGCAATTTTTGTCAGAAGAAGTTGCATGGAGGCATAAACCGCCTCAAGTATCACTTAGCTAAGGTAAAGAACAACAATGTTCGAGCTTGTGACAAGGTGCCCGCTGAAGTTCAGCGGGCATGCAATGCAAATCTTGCTGATTATAGTGAGAAGAAAGGGCTGAAAAGGAAAGCTCTCTGTATAGAGTGAGGCCATGGCATCCACCCCTTGTGCAACAGACAAAGGTAGCACATTTGGGCCATCGCCATTTGGCAGCATTAGACAACATAATGTCTCTAGCGGCAGCCCCTCAATTGCACACCCTAGGAGTGGCATCGATGACTCCTTTTTTGTAGCATGTTCCACGCCAAGGGCACAACCCACGCTGCAGGGTATGGCCACGTGGAACGAGGAGAGACACAAGGCAGCTAGGAAGGCGATAGCCTCCTTTTGGTATTTTTCAGACTTGCCATTCAATGTGGCAAGGTCTCCATATTGGCGAGGCATGCTAGATGTCGTTGCAACATGCGGCTCAAGATTTAGGTCGCCCACCTATGTTGACCTCAGGGGCCCTCTCCTTTAGGATTATGTGCAAGATATTCAGACTTCGCTTGAGAAGCAACGTGAAATTTGGAGGTTAAAGGGTTGCACTATTATGTCATATGGGTGGATGGATGGGAGAAGCAGGATGCTAGTCAAAATTTTGGTTGTTTCATCAGATGGTCTTGCACAATTGTTGGGTGACGTAGTGGAGGAGGTGGGAGCTGAAAATGTTGTCCAAGTCATCACGAACAATGCTTCAACTTATGTGGCAGCAGGGAAGCTATTGGAGGAAAGATTTCCCACGTTGATTTGGACCCCATGTGCAGCCCATTGTCTCGATTTGTTGTTGGAAGACCTTGGGAGATTGCCTTGGGTGATCGAGGTTGTGCGAAAGGTGAGGACAGTGACAAAGTATATTTACAATCATACATGGGTGTTACATGTGATGAGGCAGTACACTAACGGGAGGGAGATAGTGCGACCTGGCATGACACGATTCGCCAATAATTTTATTACATTGCAAAGTCTCTTCAATGCACAGGGGGCATTGAAGAAAATGTTTGTTGGCAATAAGTGGAGCACAAAGCATGGAACTAGGTACAAACACACCGTTGAATGGAAGAGAGTGTATGACATCATATTTGAGGAGCCCTTTTGGATGGCCATGGAGGAGACCATCAAGGAACAACTTACAAGATTAAACTTTTTATTTTTATTTTTTTGTTTATTGCATGATTTTACATGTTTATTAGACGAGGCATTTGCTAATAATGTTTTTTTTCAGGTATCAGAGCCTTTGGTGAGAGTTTTTCGTCTTGTTGATGGAGAAAACCCACCAATGGGTTATGTGTATGAGGCTATGGAAAGGGCCAAAGAGGCAATTGCCCCTTTTATAACCATCTGCCACACAAATACAGACCCATTTGCATTGGACAGCCTAGCTTCATAGCCCTCTTCATGCAAGAGCATACTTAATCCCCAATTCTTTTTTGGGAAAATAGTTTGTATTGACTATGAGGTGATGGCAGGTTTAAGGATATGTATTGACTGCTTAGTGGTTGATCTAGAAGTGCATTTAAATATACAGGGTGAGCTTCAATCTTATAAGAAAGGCGAGGGCGTCCTTCTGAAATCCCCTGAATGCACCAAACAACGTTCAACTTTGTTGCCATGTAAGTTATTTTATCTTTTAATCTCAATTTCACATTTTACATGTGAACTTGTGAAGTATTAATTCTCTTTTTCTTGGTTATTTTCAGATTTATGGTGGGAGGACTTTGGGAAATATATGCCCAACCTGCAGCAATTTGCAATTCGCATTTTATCTCAGCCATGCAACATTTTACGTTGTGAGCGCAACTGAAGTGTTTTTGAGCACATACACTCCAAGAAAAGGAATAGATTAACACAAGAAATTGAATGATCTTGTGTTTGTCCATTACAATCTACTCCACCACAAACAAATTGCAGGTTCTGATTATGAGGCCATTAACCTGGACCAGATTAATCCATCCTCTAAATGGATCGTAGAGGAGGTGCAACCTCTAGAAGATCCTACCATCCCCTTGCAAGAACTTGAAAACCTAGCAAAGGAGTTAGTGGCGAGGGAACAAGAAGAGCAAAGGGCACGAGAGGAGGCACAGGGATCTACACGGCAAAGGGAACTTAGAGCTTATTCTAGGTCAAGGGGTGAATCGGTTATTAAATAGTTTGACTCTTGAGAGATTGTATTTGCTTAGTTCTACTGCTATTTGATTTTGTATTTTGTCATGGCTCATAAGCACATTTTGTACTATAAACATTTTGATGAATACAAGAAAGAATATGCCCCTTCCTCCTGTTAATTTTTTATTTGTATAGTGTTGAATGTTGAGTAAGTGTGTTAGAATATACTAATAAGTAATATAAATGTAAAAACTTATTTTTTCAATTAAAAATTGTTTTTTTTTTCATTTTTTCTTTTTTTTCGAGTTTTTGCCGAGTCCCAACTCCCGAGTCGACCTTTCCAAGTCCGAGTTTTGCAACTATGGTCTTCTCCAACCCAACTATTAACCAATCAATCCAATGTTTCAAAAATTTAATCTTTATGTACAATGGTGCCAATTCTGATGGAATCTCCTTGTATTCCGCTTTTGTTGTATCTACTGGACAATGGTTCCAAGGTACTTGCATCTATGTACACCCTCTGTGGTACCCTACGATTGGTTTGCATACCCTATAGTAGCTCCTTTACTCAAATCATGCTTGCCCTTCCTCCAACCTGCATTTCCCATGGTTCTTTCTCACAAATTTCAGTGAGCTTCTTTGTCCTCATCATCTTGGGCCCACTATACTATTTTCTCCATTTCATTATAAAACATAAACCGCCACTGCCTCATCTGTCCTACACAGCCCACCCTAAACTGTAATTTTGCAAAATCAAACACCTGCATCATCTTCTCAAAGAATTCATCAACTTGATTATCTATTTAAATTCCTTCTTCATCTAACAGCTCGAAAATAGGCACTTCAATGATGAAATGTTTGCCCGGTACTCGAGGTGTCCCTTCCTCTTCCTGTTCTTGTTCTATACTTAACTCTTCCTTGTTTTCTTCCAACTGAAAAAGTTGTACTACAGTTTGTTCTCGTGGTTTTGGTTGATTTTCAACGTTGGATGGTTTTTGGCTACTACCACCTTTTCTGACAAATTTCTATTTCTCCTGTCTTTTTCTCAATTACAACCTCAACTTCCTTGCCCTTTACTAGGTCAACTTCTTTCGACATCTCTATATCTTCCAATAGGCCTTGGGCAGCCATCGACAACTTGAATTGCCTCACATTTAGCGTAGGTGGTGACGCACTAAGATCTGCTTGCTGCACCAAGTCAACACGGTCTAGGATTTCTTCCTCCACATTGCCTATTACATTCATCTCGTCCTCCTCAACCACCTTAGTTTCGTATATTGATTGTGCCAATTCTTCTTCCTGTTGCACAGTCTCCACTAAGGGTTGTTGTTCCTGCAACATCAATCTTTCTTGCTCTCTTTGCCCCCTTGTTCTTACAGGATTTCTTTGTTGCCCCTCTTCCTCCCTTCTTTCTTCTCTTCTCTCTTCTACCTATTGCTCCTGAGGCAACTCCATTTGTTGTTCTTGGGGTACTTCCTGATTTTCTTGCTGCAATTCAATTTCTAACCTTCTATGCCTCTTCTTCCATCGTGGTGCCAATTCCTCTGACTCCTCACTATCATCTTCTTTAATGACGTTCATTCTTTGCAAAATCTTTTTAGTACTCACTTTAACTGGACTAGACTTACCGGTACCGCATTTGTCCATCTCAATACCGTGGGTCCATCTTCTGACAACTTTCTTGGAGCAACCAGTCCTACTAATTCCATCTTGGCGAAAGAAACTGCATTCAACAGTATTTCAACGTGGAATGCCATCAAAAAATTCTTAGTTTGTTTCCTCAAGAAATTCCTAATACGATATGACAAATATGATGCCCAATCGTACTATACTCCTTTCGCAATACCCTATACATATTGAGCTAGCCATACAGGCATTTTTGATGACCTTGTTTCTCCTAACAACTTGAACATCATGATATTCATGGCACATCGCAGTTCGTCATTCTTTAACTAACTTTGCTTAATCCCATGACTTATGTGACCAAAATTCTTACCGACTTCCATAGGAGTAATAGTTGTGACCTCATGGATTGTCCTATTCCGCTCCTTTGCATGTAGATGTTCCTTTTGCACTAGTATTCCATGTTTTGACAATCCAAACGCCCACCAAAAATCATTTGCTGAAAATATGACCTAATTTCTCCATCTCCAATCTTCACTATGCTCACATTTTATTCTGAGTCATAGGAATCGAGCATTTGCAACAAGTAATCTTTGAAGTTCTTGCCAAACATTGGGACTTGTCCAATGCAACTCACTTCTGCTTCTGTCAATGCAGCTTTCAACTGATGATTTGGTGGGTTATCTTGCCACCATTTTCGGCAAAATTCCCTAGCTGGCTGAATCCACATTATCTCATTAAGAGGTATCCTCTTTTCCTTCCCTCTTTCAGGTGAATCTCCATGCCTCCTCTAAGACCGGATCTCTCCATTTCGTGATTGTCGTCCTCTTCTTGTATACTCTATCGATTCTTGTCTTGCACCAAGTCTGGTCTCCTCTTCTCGCCTTCGATATTCTTATCTATGAGTGGACCAAGTGAATGTTTGTTCTTGTCTGCTTGTATCTTTGCCCACCATTCTCAAAAACCAATTCACCCACTCATGCTCCATCCATCATACTTCTTGTTCTCTATCATACACTGACTGTGACTGTTCAATCAACCCGTCGTCTTTTGTACGACCAGTTACTTGCACTTGTACAACAGCTCCTTGCAGTCATATGGCACCCTTCTTGTGTTCATATGACAACTCCTACAGTAGTCTTTCTCGACTTTGTATGACAATTTCCCTTGCAGTTGTAGGCATCTCCTTTACAGTCTTTCCTTCTCTATGCCCTTGTATAGAAACTTCCTCATTGAGTTGTCTTTCTCCTCAACTTGTTCGTCTATACGGCAGCTTCCTCTGCCTTTGTTTTCACAAATCCTTGGACTACAATTTTGCCCGAATTCAAACAACCCTTCAGTGCTTAACTTAATACAGGGTTTTGAAAAATTCTAGTTCTCTCTCAAACTTTATACAACATTTCCTTTGTCCATCTAGGTCTTTAATTTCGCTTTCTTCGCACATGCTCCTCTGCCCTAGCTTCGTGTTTCCTCTGATTTTCATATCGATTGTACAATCATCTGTACATTTGCAATTTCTTCCTTATTCAGGAGTTAGGGTACTTTCCAATACCCTACTACAATTCCTCCTGCTTGGTAATTTGTTGTGGTTTCTTCTCTAATATTTGGCTGCAACTTCTACCTTTCTACGTTGTCTTTTCTTTCTCCAACGTCTTCTCCTTGAATGTCTCCCCTTTTTGCTCACCCTTTTGTTCAAATGTGCCCTCTTTGTTCTTATTTTTGGTTATCCCCCTCCCGCTCCTATTTATGATTTTAAGTTTTGGGCAGGAGTAGTTATAAGTGCCTTATGGACTGCCACATCACCCACTCTTGCATGTGCTTTTTGCTTTTTTTTAAGTCTATTTACATATTTACATTGCTTTTTCCTAACATCTTAAGGTCGTCGTACAAGGCGTATGGCCACGTTGACTTGCACTTGTATGACGTCCTTTGTTGACGTGTCATTTTGCTCTTCGTCCTACCTATCTTGCTGCTCTTTCCGTAGTACACTCTATACAATCAACATCAGATGGCTCAGTTGTACATTCACCTTGTTCTCGACTTGTATGATGCCTTGTCATACAGTCGTCTTCTTCTTGCACCTACTTGTAAGATGCCCTATTGTACGATCTTCTTCTTGGTCCTGACTTGTATGGCCATACTGTCATACAGTCTTCCTGAACTTGACATGTACGACCGTCTTCCATACCACTTCTCATCATGCCACAATTTCAACGTCTTCCGTACAATGGTCTGTCATATGTTCAACATTTGTACAGTCCTCATTTATACAAATTTTGGTTAAGTTCCTTTGAACTAAGTCCCCTTCCAGACTTAGTGACCGAGTTCACCTTATTGTTCCTCCTTGAACTTGTTGAACTCGTTCCTTCCTTATGTGGACTTGTTCTTCTGCATATCTTCATTGATATCTTCCTCTACCATGCAAGAATGCCATGGCCCTTCCTCTGATTATCGGGTGAACCTCCCTGTCTTGGGACTGCCTTCTCCCAACTCTAGGAAGTCTGAGATCTGTCTGATTCCTCGGGTTATTCTGACATCTTCGGTTTTTTCGTTGCCCTCGAGGTGGTCTTGATGGCCCAACCTGATGGTCACGTACAAGTCGATTGCTTTGCGTCAGATCAACGAATGGTCCTTGCGACCCACCATGTTGACCTTGCAACCTAAGGGTAGTAGGAGGGAAACTTATTCCCCTCAAGACACAGGGAGGGAACCAACCAAACTCCTCCCTTGGTTAGGTAGCCTTAGACCACTCAGAAGACTTGATTGCCTCCTCGCGTTGCTTAAGTTACCTCTATCCTGTTCTTGCAATACACTAGATTCTTCTTCTTGAATCCTTACAGGCACTTCCTCTAAGTGTCTCCTTTGTCTTCTGTTTACATCTCATTGTCTTCTCACTTGTCCGTCTTCCTCAAGATGCCTTCGTGATTCAAGATGGATCATTGGTTCTCTATATCTTCTCAAGAGGTTAGATTCAGAACTTGAACTATCTCTTTCAATATTGATTGGAGGAAGGCTATCACTACTTGTGTCCGTCACCCAATTCCTTCCTTCATCTTCCAAAGATGTTGGTGCTTCCATCACATCTCTCCATAATATCTTGGCAACTTCTTCCCTACTTAGTCAATATTACACAAGGTCCTCGGGTTCCTCTTGTTTCCTTTCCTCTTATCATGATCTTTCTTCCCTACTTGGTCAA
Organism: Wollemia nobilis; assembly: GCA_028583015.1. NCBI lineage: Eukaryota > Viridiplantae > Streptophyta > Pinopsida > Araucariales > Araucariaceae > Wollemia > Wollemia nobilis. The sequence goes on from JAQPPZ010002515.1 coordinate 4,376,038, forward strand.
TATTACACAAGGTCCTCAGGTTCCTCAGGTTCTTGCCCTTGTCGCCTACTAACTTCTCTTTCATTCAACCTTTGCATTGTATCATCCAACTCCTAGATGATCTGTGCCCTCATTCTTGCATTGTATCTACACAAAGTTTCATATTCTTCTTGCAACCTTTGCATTTCTTCTTGCATTCTTTGTTGTAAGAACCCAATTTGAGCCAATGGACTTAATTCCGCCAATCCCCATTATTCTTATATTTTTAGGGATCAACATATACTACTCATATTCTTCGATTCTATCTGGGAATTGTACATGCACCCTTATTCGTCTTTGTTCATTCAGGTAAGGTACTAATTCCTGCTACTTCATTATTGGTTGCACTTCTTGTTCCTCTGCAAATAGCCTTCTCAGTCCCATATCATCTTCCACATCCTAGCGTTCCTCATTAGTTTGGCTCAACTCCCCTTGTGCACGAGACACTCTTTGTTGTCTTTCTCCCCTTTCTACCTCGTCCATATGAATACACAAACATTGTTCTCTCACTCTGTAATGTTTCAATCTTGATCCATTTATTGTCTTAAGAGCCGCAGTTCTATCCAGTTTCTTCAATTTGATTGCACCATTCTCCGTCATTTCTTCCACTTGAAAGGGTCCAAGCCATAATGTCTTCAACTTTCCTGGCTTGATCTCTTGTTTGCCATTATATCTCAACACTAAGTCACCTGGCTTTAATTCCATCTTCCTCAGGTGCTTATCGTGCCACAACTTTCTTCTCTGTTGGGCCACTTCTATTGCCCACTACACCATAACTCGCTTCTCTTCTAGTTGAATTAGTGTCGCAAGCCTCTTCTCTAGGCTCTCTTGGTCTCCTAAACGGTTCTCTACCGCTACCCTCAAACTAGGTACCAAGAATTCCACTAGCACTACTGCCTCTTGCCCATACATTAACTAGAATGGCATGTGATTCGTTGTTGGCTTAAATGTCGTCCTGTATGCATGCCCACAAGACTGATGACAACTTCAACTTCTCCTTCCAATCTGCTTCGATTCCATACGTCTTATCATAGTTGAGAAAATCAGAATCAGCAAGGCAAAAGAATCGGAAAAAATCAGGAATCAACGAAAAAATCGAGGAAAAAAAACCGAAGAAAATCAGGATTCCTTCAAACTACAAAATATCCACTATAAAAATGAGCTTTACTGTTTTGTTTGGTGTGGTAGCAAGTAGGCAGACCCCTCTATCCAGTTTGGAACAAGCAAAATGAAAAAAACAAGCCATTTATGTCGTTTCCTCTACCCCTGTTACCGCAGCAGATTTTTTCGACAAAAGCTCGAGATTTTATCGACAAGGGAAAGAATTGGCAAAAATAAGGAAAAATCAGTATTTCTTGCAGATTTCCTCAATTGTGGGACTCACAACCTAAAGTGTTGCATGGTTGACATAAAAGGTTAATGGCAAAGCGTTGTAGATTAGAGGTAAATGCACTAATGTCCTCCCACCATAAATCTAGAAAAAGCCAAGAAAAGGGAAACTTAATAATTCACTAAGGGAAATCATAAATTGAGATTATTTTTTAAAACAAAATCAAAATACAATAAATAATAATTCGACAAGGGTTATCTGGCCTCACAGTTGACCTTGCTCGAATGCACCGCAAGGATGTGAAAAGGATGCCCTCACATCTCTTATAATCCTACAACTCATCCTATATCTTACTAAAGATTTGCTCATCATGCACCATGTGGTCAATGCATTGTCAAAGGCCTAACATCACCTCATAGTCGGCCTCAAATAAATCAGCATATAAAAATTTGGGGTTGAGGTAGTACCCCGCTGCATGAAGAGGGCTATGGAGATGAGATGTCCATCGCCGGTCAATTATTTCCCAAATGGGAATGTATCTAGGCTCAAAATAATTTGTGACCCTATCCATAGCCTCATATACATATCCCATTGATGATATTTCTCCATCAACAAGGAAAAAGAAAAATAATTCACAATAAAAAAAATTAACAATACAAAATTCACAAATGAAAAAATAATTTAAATAAAATAAATAAATAATAAAATAAAATGAAAAACTTGGTCTTGTACCTTGATGGCCTCATCCATGATTGTTCAAAAGGACTCCTCAAAGATATAGTCATACACCTTTTGCCCCTCACTAGAGAGTCGGTATCTAGCAACGTCTTTGGCATTCCACTCATCGCTCACAAACATCCTCTTCAATGCCCCATTTGCATCAAAGAGGCTCTGCAATGTCACGAAGTTCGTGGCGAAGCATGTAACTCCAGCCCGTACTAGCTCCCTCCCACTAGTAAATTGCTTCATGTGTTGGGGTACCATGTATGGTTGTAGATAAATTTTGTAATAAATCTGACCTTTTGTACAATATTCGACACCCAAGGTAATTTTCCAATGTCTTCGAGTAGCAACATGAGAAAATGGGCTGCACATGGGATCCAAAAAAGGGTGGAGAATCTCTCCTCCAACATCATACCAGCTGCTACATATGTCACTACATTGTACATGATGACTTGGACAACATTCTCCTCTCCCACCTCTAACACAACCTCCCCCAACAATTGTGCAAGCGTATCAGCACTTTCGTGCCGATGCATCCACTTGAGGAATACAATTCCTCTTGTAGAAGCAACCAAAAAATAAATTAACGTTTTTCCCCTCCCATTGGTCCACCCATTATATATGATAGTGCAACCCCTGCTCATCAAACAAAACCTGAATATCATCCACGAATTTACGAAGGAGAGAGCCTTAAGATCTTCATAAGTTGGCAACTCAAATCCTACGCCGCAAAATGATATGCCATCTACCATTCCTTGCTAGTATGAAGACCTTGCCACATTGAAGGGAAGGTCGGAAAAATACTAGAAACTTACAACAGCCTTCCTTGTTGCCTTGTGCTCTCCTCATTCCACATGGCCATACCCTCAAGCGTGGATTGTGACCCTAGCGCAGAACGTTCCACAAAATAGGACTCTTCTTTCCCACTCCTTGGGTATGCAACTAATGGACTAGGAACTCTGGTGGTAAAACTGGCTATAGGTGTTGTCAGTACCCTTTGTACGAGATCAAGAAGGGGAAGCTGCCATGGCCTTGGCTTATTCTTCGTTCGAGTTTTTCTTTTCTCAAAGTAGTCTGAGAGGATGGCATTGCATTCTCTCTAGATGTCATTCGGCACCTTTGGGCATTCCCTGACATCTTTCCCTTTTGCCTTGCCAAGTGATATTTGAGGCAATTTATGCCTCCAAAAATTTGAGACCCACAAAAATTGCAAAAAACCTCCCCTTTCTTATCCCCTTCCCTTGTCTACTTTAATGCTAGATCTCTTTTCACTGACATTTTCTTGTGGCTGCACATTGAAACGACAAACAATTACTTAGAAACTTTAAAAGAAAAAAGATTCCCTAGGGCTTAAACCCTAGTTTAAACATTGACGGCTGAAGAGAGTTTCTCTAGCTTAAATGCAAGAGTTGGGTGGTTGTTGCAATTAGTTTGAGACCTTCCAAAAAAAAAATCTACAACATAAAAAGAGAAAAAAAAATGACAGCTGAAAAAGAGAAAAAAAAATGACAGCTGAAAAAGTTTTTCTAGCTCAAATGCAACTGTGGCTGTTGCAGTTTGAATCTATAAAAAAGAAAAACATATATAATTGAAACTGAAAAAGAGGAAGAAAGAATGACAGTTGAAAAGAGTTTTTCTTACCTCAAATGAATCAGTTGGGCAGCTGTTGGTGCTGTTAGATTCCTTCAAACTGCAAAAAAACTAGTCTTAGGATGCACTTTTGTGTTTTCTTTGGTCTGGTAACAGGTAGGCACTACTCTCTCTCCAATTTACAACAGGAAAATTGAGGGGAAATAGAAAAGAAAAAAAAATTAATTTCATTCCTTGAACCCGTGCGACGTTGTCCGAGTTTTTGTTGGGACTCGGTGAGTTTTTCAAAAACTTGAGAGTCCAAGCCCCGACGACTCAGCAAGTTTTTCAAAAACTCAATTTTAATAGCATTCCTTGAACCCGTGCGACGTTGTCCGAGTTTTTGTTGGGACTCGGTGAGTTTTTCAAAAACTTGAGAGTTCAGGCCCCAACGACTCAGCGAGTTTTTCAAAAACTCGTCGAGTTTCCTTACTATGATCTAATCTACTGCAGCAATCAATCAATAGCAATACATGCAGATCACAAACAATAGCAATAGCAAATGATGAACAAGTATGAATAGATATTTAATGATAGTCTGTTACGGCATTCTCTTACATACACAGTATCTAATCCTATGCTATGTAGAATACCTCCAATGCACTCTACACTCTCTCCTAGAATACACAATGCAACTATAATGGACTCTCTCCGACATATACAATGTCTCCTGTGTATGTGTATGTATCTCTTCTAAATGAATGAGGTGGATCTTACTTAAAATTTTAAACTATGGGGATGGTAGTTACAAAAAATTTTAAACTATGGGGATGGTAGTTACAAACTACCACCCCCAACACCTTGCCTCCTAACTACAAGACAAATTGGGTCTTAACTACCTTTGCATGACAATGTTCGCACATATCTCCAACTTGAGTCATTTTTACATGTTTTATTACAACATATTCAAAATTACAAAACTTAACATATGCATAATTGACATCCATGCACATATTAATTCTAATTTGATTATTCCTTTGTTGAGGTGGCACATTAGAACTAGTGTCTATAGGCTTCACAAGTGTTGGGGGGTCATTATACAGCTTACGAAACCTCCTATTTAGCTCCACGGTCGATTCTCCATTTTTACAATTGAAATTTACATACTACTAAGTGTGATACCTGTAATCCTTTTTCTCTCCCCCATGATTTATGATCTCTGTAAAAATGCCCACGCTAGTGATGGACATAGCTGCCAGATTCGTATACCATTTTTAAGCATCACTTTCTAGTGATTGGATGAACATCCTCATTATTACATAATGATCATCAACCAAAAAATTATCTATAATGTCATGGAGGCCAAGTGCTCTTCTCTAGTGGTGGAATCGTCTCCTTTGAATCTAAGCCAACTCTTGAGGTAGTCAGTATGCAACTCGTTCATATCAGTTGGTATGGTTGATGGGTTAAATCGAGCATCCACATATTGGTGAACCTTGTGAAGAGCAACAACCATAGTAGCCTGTCAATATGAAGAACCTTTTAGAGGAGTTATAGGGTAGAATGAGGAGGATATGGAAGTGAGCCGTATAAACTTCATAGGAGACAAACTGATGTCAATGAGGAAAGGGAAATGGGATTCGGGATTTGGTGGTGAGAACTGGATCTAATATGGGGTAGTAGGAGACGAGAACAAAAGACTTTCAGGCAAAATCAAATTGGGCTTCTTCAAAAGTGGGACCTTGATTAGAAGAGGCTGAGACTAGCTTCTTCTTTTGTACTCTAATCATTTTTTTTTTTGGATCTAGCTTTTCTAGAACTAATCTTCTCTTTGAATCTAACCATGTGACTACATCTCAAGGTTCTTGCTTTCCATCAACAACCTGAAAAATATAACTTTTGGTCTTGTTCTTCAAGAGAGTCTCAACGAATTTTTCTTTTGCTAAATCGCCACTTGTTGATGTTTTGTGTCGTCCTTGACAACAACACCAAAAAGATGTCCCTCGAAATCACTTGAAGGGTGAGCGATGCACCTTTGAGGTTTTTCCATAGTTGAGAAAATCGGAATCGAGTAGTAAATCGACTGGTTTAAAAATCAGCAAAGAATTGAAATCAGCAAAAAATCGGGGAAAAAATTGGCAAAAAATCGACATTTTTTATTGAAAAAACCGAAGAAATGCAATTTTTCATTGAAAAAAGCTTTTTCATGCATATCAGAATTTTTCGGGAAAAAATCTGCAAGATCAGGAGAAAATCGACTAGCCTGTGAATCGAGAAAAATTTGGCAAAATCGGGATTTTTTTGCAGATTTTCTCAACTATGGGTTTTTCAACCCCCCACTTTAGGCTACTTAAAATTAAACACTTTGGAACAATTAGCTTTAGGGGTTGAACCTTGCAAAACAAATAATTCGACATTTAATAGATATAAAAATCGAACACAAAAAAATAGAGAAAACAAACTCTATTGGCAACCTTATCTATTGGGCATGCAACATCCACTTCAATCCACAAAAAAGAATTGTGAATGGAAACATGCACATGAAAAGTGTAAGTCAAAAAACAGAGTTACGAGTTTATCTATCAAAATATTTCCTTAAAATAAAATTATAAGAGAATTCTATTAATGTCCACAGATGGCCAAAGTAGGCCAATGGGACTCATTAAAATGAGCTATTACAAATTACAGTGTACTGTAGGCTAAGCTAGAGTAAAGAATCTACTATAAACTACTCTAACATAGAATAATTGTATGGCATAAAATTAAAGCCTTTGAGGGTTACTCAAAATGCATAAACCCTAACATGCTAAAAGTAATGATTAAGAGAGAGCTAGAAGTCTAGGTACAACAAATATAGAAAGGAGATCCAATGGATCCAAGCGCCAACATTAATTTATATTGGGTTGTAAAATACAAGCACAATCGTTGTCATCATCAACTATCCCAAAAGGGCCAACACAAGATCTAATGATGCTCCTAGGAGAATGGCCAGGACTAAGAGGGCCTAGTTGGATAATCCTAAAAGGACATGAAGTTTGACCCCTCAAGACTCTTCTAGCATCCATGGTGGTGGAACCAATAGAAGAGGACAAGAAATTGGTAAGTTGCATCTGTCTACAACTCCTAGGTAAGTGAGGGGTGGTCGAAATCTGATGCTAAAGAACTGCAGTCCTGTCCTGTTGCAAGCAAGAAGAAATAATTGAAGACCTAGTAGCCACTCTTGTATGCAGAGAAGGGTGCACAAATATGTTATTAACATTTTGAATTGTTGTAGCTTCAAATGAGCACTTATTACTCTTGACTACAGAGATATAGTGAAAGAATGAGGTGATTAGTAAAGTAGTAGTCTATCTCCCCTATAATAATTGACATCGAAGAATGATAGTTTCCCTAAACTAAAGAGCCAATCATTTTTTGTAAGAATAGCTGAAAAAGTGGCAAGTGATCCACCTAAGTCTCTATACAAGCAATAGTACCTCCCTAAAATCTCATAATAACAAGACACTTGAAAATAAAATGTTCTTCGATGTCTACCTCCTAAAAGAGCAAAGAAGGCATACCCTATCTTTTTGAGGAATATGGTGGTCCACTCCACCAGCAATTGATGTAAGCATACTTTGAACTGACCAAGAGGAATCCTCATGTTGTGTGTCCAGTGTCACTCAAGGCAATTAGGACAAGTAATAATGTCATTCTCAATCCTCATGAAATGTTTACTGTAGAAGGCCAACTTAGGACTAAGAGGTTGAAATGGAGCGACCTAAGTGATCTAAATATATTGTCGATAAACATCATGTTTGGGTGCTTGATTAATTACCCTCTTATCAAGAAGGCGGCAGAGAGAAGCATTTAAAGAGTATTTAAATGGAGGTAATTGATCACTAGAATAAGGTATTTGGGAATAAGTTTTACCTTTATCTCTTCTCTTAAGGAGATGTGGGAATGTGTTTCACAAGATTTTTAAGAAATTAAGTGGAATAGTAATTTTCATATATCCCACCAAAACACATCCCACCTCCCCGCCCCCCACACCGAGGCCATGTTTCTCCATACCCCATATTTTGGGGATAGGGAGGCACAGACAAAACATCCTAGAAAAATCGTTGAAACGAAGTCATAGATACCATGCCTCAAGCGCATCTGAGCATCTCCAAGATGTGATGATGTCTCCAAGACATGTAGTGTATGTCAAGAAGAGCCCCAACCATCCTCAAGACGACTAGGCATTTTCGATGTCCTTTAGCCCATACAAGCTTAGAAAAAAAGGACACGTATTTAAAACAAAAATAAAAATAAAAGGAAGAGAGTGGAGGAACCCAGGACATCTTTGAATTCTCTACTTTTTCATATTGTCGGTTTCTTTACTACTATAGGAACGCACAGATCAGCTCCTAAGACAGTAAATTGAAAAAGCAATCATCCTGATCGCAATGTTTGAACTTGTTAGAAAACAATTATAAACATTGGAGGTCTTCTAAAGCTTAAAGAAGCTTAAGACATGATTATAGAAACGTATCATATTTAAGCACATAATCTAGGAGATTTAAGATGTTCAAACACAATTTGGCTATGCTCATTCAAGCCAGCTTTACTAGGTTTTGTAAAGATGTTGGACCCTATCTGATGGTGCTTCAACATAGCCGCTTTATTTTCTTGCTTTCATTGGAATGGAATTTCCTTGTAATATTATTGTGTTGGAATAGCTTGAGGCTGAACAATTTGCTTCATTGATCTGAAAATATTTAAATACAATTGTCTTGCCCAGCATAGCATAACAAACTATAATAAGACAACAACTACCTACAAATACTTGTGAACTCATGGACTTTGCTTTGAGTGGTTGCAACCAGTCAACTTATTATGATACTAAACTATGATGGTAATAAATTTTCTAACATTCCCCCCCTTATTACATCATAGTTTAAAGTTTCTTGGAGAGAAAAATTCGAAATGTCTCAAACTTAACACATGCAAGTGACTTGGTGAAGATGTTTGCACGTTTGTTCCCTACTAGGGCAAAATTTGAGCTTTGGCTTTGGCTCTAGATCTTGACACTTGCTCTAGTACTTGGCTTTGGCTCTTGGCTCTAGCTCTAGCTCTTAGTTCTAGCCCTAGCTCTTGGCTCTAGCTCTAGCTCTTGGTTTTGGCTCTTGCACTTGGTTCTGGCTCTAGCTCTTGGCTCCTCAATTGGATGAACTCACTAAACACTTAACACCAAGGCTAGGTATAAGTTCATCTATCCATGGTCCCAACAATTATGATTGGGATAATCAATTGGAATGATCTTGACTGATTTTCCTCTTCTTGTGAATGGAGACAAACATAACCATTCACCTTGAGTGCGGCATGGGCCTTCACTTATCCATACAGATTCACAAATCTTTGCACTTTCAACTGTTGAATTTCTTTGCTTCTTCAACCATGAGTGTCCTTATGGTAACCTTCTCATCCTACCGGATTGCATGGATAACCACTCGCTGCAACTGCCAAGTGTATAGACTCATAGAGTAGATCACTACTCTATCCTACAAGGTTCACTCTATTGTTTCCACATCAAGCCTTCATTTTTCTCATGTGTGGGACCTTGCTTCTACCACACATAATCTTTATCGCTCTACAGTCGCTTTGTGCTTACCGAGTACTAAGTGCAATATTACAGAGCTTATGGGCACATTGAATATTGGGAATTTCTCCCCCTCCAATGCGAACTCTTTACTTGCACATTATTTAGGAGTGTTGGGTACCACCAATCATGCACTCCCAAAAAAACGTTCTTAGTGAAACCTGGAACTTACAAGACTTGTTATCTTGCATTTGCGTGACCCAAGTTGTAAACTAACATCACTTATGGCTTTGATGTCATTGGATGTGTGCACACGTCTTTTGCATGCAAGGATTGTTTCGTTGATGCTGAAAATGTTGTTGAGGTCTTGTACCTCTTTTTACTAGTTGCTTCCCCTTTTTATTTAAGAGGAGAACATGATCTTCATCTTGTGATGTATGAGAGGCCTCCACTTAATACATCAAACACAATTTCAATGGGAATTATGACCACACTAAACATTCCCTTGTGAATAAGGACACACACATCTATTCACAAGGATCAATCTTGAATCAATTCAATAAATATATTCCTCCTCACTATCCTTGTAGGGAGGGTCTTCGTATCGTGTTGCATGCAAATTTCTTGCTACGGTTGTTGTTGTTGTTGAGCCCTTGTCCTATAAAAAGTGCTATGCTTCCCATGCTACCATGCATCCTGTGTTGGAGGCTGTAATGAGCTGTCACCATTTTTGGTCTTGAACATCGCTCACTATAGTGAGGTCAATCACCTCCCACTTTATTTTTTGCATCTTGGCCTTGTTCATTTGAATAAGTCATTGCCTGTGATAAGCGATGTATTAGCACTTCATTTCTCTCACAATGCAGTGTGTTGTTGACAAAAGTGATCGAATGTTGAGTGCCTTTTGCAAGGACTCTTGGTCCTTCTTGCTAGCCTCTATTTCTAGCGCATTTATGGATAAAGAGGAATCACATTCAAAATGGACCTCCTCGACTTCAAGCTGCTCCATTTGAAGTCTCTCGTTCGTGAGCAAAGTCACTACAGTGCTATCGTCTTGGTTCTCCTGCTGGTTTTCCAACGGCTTGGGACGATTGACTAGTGCTGATTTGGTATTGTTATTGGTATTGTTCCAACTTCCAAGCCGCATCTACAAGAGCCAACCAAGCCTTGGCTCCAATACCTATGGTTGCCACCTATGCAGCCATTGTTTGAGCATTCAATATGCCATCGCGGGCAAAAATGGACTCTTCCATCATTACTGTTGCTCCTTCATTTGCCTGTCTTTTTCTCTAACGAATTATGTCAGGCGTGGCCATAGGCGTCATGCTATTTGTGAGTCCACTTTATATAGAGGAGATTTTCTCGACTTCGAGGCACAGTTCCTTCCATTTCATGTATTTGCCTTTTCTTCTCAAATATTGTCAAAAGTGGTAAGTTATCGCTCCTCATTTGTGCCTCTAGAGACATGTACTCCTCTATTGAGCTTCAAATTTGTCTCTATTTGTAATGATGCAAGGTACTCGTCATCTTGTTGTTCTCAAAGCAATTTGTGCTTCCAAGGTAGGAGATGGCGATCACGGAATCAATCTCTTGTAGGCTTCTGCAGTTCCAATATCGGGATATCCAAATTGATAGGCAGAATCATGTGGAATCCCACCAAAAAGTGCAGCTTCAAGCATAACTGCTTCATCATGTTCTTGAGAAGATATACCTCCCCACTTGTGAAAGGGATCACCATTAAGTTGAGGTGCACTCGCAATACTATGTTCTCTTGGGCTTGGTGGTGGAGCATTTATTGTCCTTCTATTCTCATGCAGGAGCATTAGAATCTCTTTCTTTACATCATCAATGCCACTGGGATTTATGACATCGAGTGGCATTGACATAATGTCATCAGGCTGATTCAAGGAAGTAGGATTCAATTTTGTTATTGTTGCAAAAGGCAATACAGAGTCACTTCTATCTTCAGCAGGCAACTGTATGGCCCTTTCTTCCTTTTTTTTAATATAAAATCTGATCTCTACTTCCTCTCTTTTTTTATAATATTTTATCTCCACTTCTTTTCTTTTTCCTTTTTTTTTTTTTTTTTTTTTTTTTTAATCTTAAAAGAAAATAATTAGAAGTGAAAAAAAGAAAAAATGTAGGGAATTGAACCTAGGACCTCTAATGTTATAAGCCTCTGCCTTTGCCTTTGCCTTGTTGCCAATTCAGCAATGCACCAATGAGTGAAAAAATTTCACTCCTAATAAATCATCAAGTTGTCTTCATGTTGCTTCTCCATTTCCTTCCATGTAACTTCAAATTGAGGGATAAGAAATATTTGTCTTGACCTCCACTAACTTGAATCTCCACGTGTTTGACTCTGACACGAGAAGAAGACCGAACTAAAACAAAAATTGCAAGCACGGTTTTGTGGATGGCATCCAAAGATGCAATTTGCTCCAACCATGGACCAACTACGTGTATGGGGTGCACCAAAAGCCCAACTGTGGGCATATATTTCACATGGATGGACAAAACAAATTCAATATGTTTCACTTCTTGCGACCAATGTCATGGATCACCACAAGCCCAACACCTTGATCTCAATCCCTTCAAAGCTACAACTTTGTGATATATCTATCAACCGATGAAAACTCAAAGTGAAAGGTTGTAATATTTGATAGGTGGCATAAACATGAACCAAAAGTCCATTTGATTTGCCATAGGAACGATGGTGCTTGTTGCGATATCTATTGTTGTCTTTGTGGTCTGTCATAAACGACGAGTGAATGGCTATAACTTAATAGTTATGGCTAAGAATGAATCTCTGGCATGGAGCCCTTAGGATATCGCTGAAAATCTTGGCAGTAGTCATATGTCATATAATTCTTCCGCACAAATTCAAGAGCAGTCATCTGCTGTTTGCTGAGATTGGGTGAAACCAAGCAACGATCAACCAACATCTGGGAACAGTATTCGTCTTTGGCCTCGCATCCTATCGTGACGAAGTTGGTGTAAGTGGAAAGGAACGGTTCGTACGTGTAATTTGCTTTGTATTTCCCTCCGTCGGTGGCCCAGGAAGAAGCATCCCATATGTTTGTGTACTACATCGGCTTCGACGGATGTCACTCCAAGGCTCTTCGTCTTTTAGAAACAAGATGTGATGAGGCATCCAGAGGATGGAGTAATTATGGAAATCTTCCATTGGGTCGGAGCAGATATGGAACTACTGCTCTCTGCCAATGAAATTGGGTCCATCTCCGACGTCGTTGCCATACACATTCGTCTGCATTTTGTAAGGCTCTCCCGGTATTGTTCCCAAGAACTCTATGTCTATCTCGTCATGCCATCCTTCATACACTTGGTTATTTGACAAATAGAATGAAGTGATAATTCCTGCAGTGTAGCCGCCCTGGAGTTTAACAGCAGCGTTGAAGAAACCGTACATGTATGCTTCCTTCGACTTGAACCCGCTCCCGGATGTTCTATCTATTTCAAAGGTCATGTATATGAATTTTCTTGTTTATAGTTCGCTAGGAAGAAGCTTGCATAAATCTCCACTAGAGATTTAAACCACCGCTTTCGTTAGATTACTACGGCAATGTCACGGCCTATGATAGATTTGAAGGAACCGAAGGGTCATCCACAAATTGATGATGGACTTTCCATTGATCCAAGAGTTGGCTTACTCGACGGCTCTGGTATGCCCTTGTATTTGAAACAACATCCTAGCAACAACACCATAAACGGGAAGAATCTTGCAACAACAGCCCACTTATCTTGAATGAAATGATAGTAAGCTTACTTGCTTTGGACTAGAAACAACTCACTCACTCTGCTTGGCCAAAGTTGATTCTAGTACAATTTTATCGTGCCCATGTTCCGCATAGACATTGGCAATAAGCCAATGGAGCAACATACACTAGGGAAAAAATGTTGTGGTTGTCGTGTGAAGCTATGGGTAATGGCAGCTTCTATGAGAAAAGAGGTGACACTCAATTACATTTATACGAAAGCGGAGGCAACACTCGATTACAGTCGTACAAAAGCCTAGGGCACACAGATTAAGTCTATAGCAAGTGCTAGGGTAGAGTGAGATGTCGATGCACAGGATATCAAAAGAGCATACAGAAGTCTGGCATGGCAGATTCACCCGGACACCGCTTCCCCTTACGCCAAAGAGGAAATCACGAGCATGTTTCCTACATACACAATGTGTATGCAGTTCTTTCAGAACCAAAGGCCTGTGCACAGTAATACTATCAATAGTGTTGCTCGATTCAGCTTTCCACTTACTGTATGGATTCTCTAGCATAAAAATCAGATCTGGACTTGATTTGTATCTCCTATACATCTCTGCATTGCTAAAGCCTAATGTATTGTACATTAGGGGCACCTCCACCGGATCAAATTTCTTCATGATTTTTCCACACAGAATCAAGTGGGAGGCTGTCCTCACCAACCCATCAGTTGCTCGATATAACCTTGCTTTCATACCACATGTTGGAACAGCCCAAGGCTGAACAATTTGCTTCATTGATCTGAGAATATTTAATTTAAATACAATTGTCTTGCCCAGTATAGCATAACAAACTATAATAAGACAGCAACTACCTGCAACTACTTGTGAACTCATGGACCTTGTGTTGAGTGGTTGCAAACAGTCAACTTATTATGACACTAAACTATGATGATAAGAATATATCTAACATTATACATCTGATGTAATTTCACTTTGCCTTTTTAATGAAATGCATGATCCAATCCCTCCCCCACAACGCACCCTGCAAAATAAATAAATAAATCTTCCTTACATATTATCATGTCTTCAACTATACTAAGAGATCACATCAAGAGTTGTTTACTACGTATATTAATATAAATTGGAGTTGAGAGGAAAAGATACACGTTCCTCCACAATACCTTCAGCAGCACACAATGCATAGTCTTTGGATACTGATTGGACAACTCAGGGTGTGTTCTCACCAACTCCAAATTGAGTCAGATCACCATCTTCCGATGAAGGAGCGGGTTTGTTTCTTTTGCTCCATGGGTGAAGTTGAAACCCTACATCACTTTATTTTTTGTTGTCCTATTTACTATGAGATCGAGGCAAATTCCATTGCCTTTTCAAGGACAACTCCCGATTTGTTTCTACCTTCTTCAGGTGCCCGGACCAGCGGTGTCTCGCACTCTTTCTTAGGGAGACAACTCAATTTCATCAACATAAAAGCTCTCCTCCAGATGGATCTCGCCCCCCTCATCATCGGCTCATCACAACCTACTTTACCAGCTCTAACGGACCAGGTGACACTAGATGGAAATGTCCCACACCATCCAGTTCGGACGGAAGCAAGATCACTATATAGTGCACCCACACTTTGTTAGGGTCCCATGTTAGAGTTGTCATTGATGTCAAAGGTCGACTTGGTTGTTGGCAAACGGTGGCGTGCTTGGGCAAATTATTCAAGGCAGATATATTTATTTTTTTAAGGGTTATTTAATTATAGGTTTGCTTATAAGTTTGGGCGATATCAAAGGGTTTACTTGTTTTTAAACATTTAAATATTTAAACCCACCAATGAAGAATCAAAGGGTTTACTTGATTTAAAAACATTTATATATTTAAACCCACCCATAAGGAATCAAAGGGTTTACTTGATTTTAAAACATTTAAATATTTAAACCCACCCATAAGGAATCAAAGGGTTTACTTGATTTTAAAACATTTAAATATTTAAACCCACCCATGAGGGGCGCACAACCAAAGTTTGACATATTTAAATTAAAGATTTAAATATTAATATTTAAATATTAAATTAAAACGTTGGAGTTTGAAACAAAAGGTCTCTTTGGAATTTAAAATTCAAAAAGGTGTCTCTTGAGTGGGCCGACCTCTTGGGTGCCAAAAGCAAGAAGGTGAAAGGTTTGCATTTGAAGAGTTGCATCCTCCTCTATAAATACAAGGCCAGAGTTCATTTCTATAGAACGAATTTTTATTGAATGTCTTCAATATACATGAACAGAAAAAAGCAAGGTACAGCACGGATTATAATATCTTGATGAGCAGAGATTAGAGTGCAGATCCAAGAAAACATTGTGACAGAATTATGTGCAGTCCTGTATGCCATTAAAGGCCGAAATTGTAAGCAGAAGTTGATGCCATTAATGATCAGATTTTGGAGCAGACCTGAGCGAAGTTTTTGATCAGATTTGTGAGCAGAAGATGATGCCATTAATGATCAGATTTTGGAGCAGACCTGAGCAAAGTTTTTGATCAGATTTGTGAGCAGAAGTTGATGCCTTTAATGATCAGATTTTTGGAGCAGACCTGAGCGAGGTTTTTGATCAGCAGACCTGTACAAGTTTTTGATCAGATCTGTGAGTAGTTTTGCAGCAGACCTGTGTAATTTTGTTGATCAGTTTTGTATGAAGTGTTTAAGCAGTTTTATACGGGATTTGTGGAGCAGTCTTGTGGAGTATTTCTCTAAGTTTTTGCATATCTTTATTCGAAGGTTGGTGCCTCAAGGAGATTGGTGTCTCCCGTAGGTTGGTGCCTACGTTTTTGTATAAGGGGATTGGTGTCTCCTATGGATTGGTGCCTACGAACTCTTTTAAAGTGATAAAAGCAATATTTTTCCGTGGTTTTTTCCCCGAAAGGGTTTTACCACGTAAAATCCTTGTCTCTTGTGTGTGTGGTGTTCAGTGCATTGATTCATTATTTGCATTCATATTATTGGAATTATTGTTTTGGAAGGAAAAGTTTTATCTTATACTGTTCACCCCCCTCTAAGTATAAGCGTGTGTTTCTTCATCCCGTACTAGTGATGGATAGAGACAGATCATGGACTTCTTCAGCACTGATACTTCAGCCTCGAATGTTAAGAGAGATTAGTTTCTGGGGGTTTTTGGAGCCTGCCCCTCCTGGGCTGCTCCCTTCCCCCCACCCTTCCGTCTCTCTCTCTCTTTGTTCTTCTTGGCATGCACTCCACTCTTTTGGACTGCAGCCCTCCCCCCCTCTTTTCTCCCCTCTTTTCCCTTTCTCTTTGGCCCGATTGCTAGGCTCCATCGTGTATTTATCTTAGTTTTTTTTTTCTTTTTGGGGCTTTTTGCCTGCTAGCTAGCAGTCACTATTGTCCTTCTTATAGTCCCTTGGGTTTATTTTGGCCCACCATGGACATTAATAATATTTTATTTCATTTCATTTCATTTCTATCACTACACATTTAAGCAGGTGTCTAAGGGTAAGAAAGTAAAATTTATGTTTGAATGAATGTTTCATCAAACTTCTATTTATGTTGTCTTTTCCTTGCGTGTTGGACAGTAGTGTAAATGTTTTTGGTGCAGTTAAAAAAAATAATGTCTTTATACAGATATAGGAACATGAGCATAAACAAGTAAAACAATCATAAAGAAACCATCTGAACATAAAGATGCTTATAGATAAATTCTATTAAATGATCAATGCTTGACAAAGGGATGAATATGATAGTGAAGGTCCATACTCCTATGTTTTGCCTCTGCCAGAGTGCTTTACCAGTTGCATCAGCCACAAAAAGACCCCCCAAAAAAAGTCTAAAAAAGCAAAATTCTACAGGTTATTTCATCCTAGGAACAATATTCATCCTTGTCTCACATCCTATCATGACGAAGTTGGTGTAAGTGGAAAGGAACGGTTCGTACGTGTAATTTGCTTTGTATTTCCCTCCGTCGGTGGCCCAGGAAGAAGCATCCCATATGATTGCGTACAACATCGGCTTCGACGGATGTCATTCCAAGGCTCTTCGTCTTTTAGAAACAAGATGTGATGAGGCATCCAGAGGATGGAGTAATTATGGAAATCTTGCATTGGGTCGAAGCAAAGATGGAATTATTGCGAATGCAAGCATTAGATCAATGTATTGATAATAGAAGGAAATATATAGTACATGTGATTAGCCCAACGAACTTATGGTTGGAGCGCATGGTTACCCCAACGGAATTGCCCTAACCAACTAACCATCTCCTCTAGAGTATGCGCTAATAAAGACTAATGAAATATAATGTAATAAAAATACACTATATGCTAACATCCCCCCTTATTACATTATTTGGAAATGTATCCAGAAGTGGATTTCCTATATGCCTCTGTAGATGATAAAGCAACCACCTGCTGCTTTATACTGTGCCAAGAGACGGTACCGAAGCCACGATGAAAAATATATCCATAAGTGGATTTCCTATCATCAAATGATCTGGCATAATCTGAGTCTGTGTAACCTTGCAAGAAGAAGTTGTCATTCTTCTTGTATTCTAGGCCATATTCTGAACTGCCACGGACATAATGAAGAACTCACTTTGCTGCTTTCCAATGACTAACCTTAGGTTCCTGCATGAACGTCGAAAGATAACTCACAGCAAAAAAGATGTTTGGCCTGGTGTTAGTCAGATATATGAGACTCCCAATCAACTAGCGATAGAGAGTACCATCTACCTGTGGAGATTGATCATATCGCGATAACTATAACCATGTTTCCATTGGAGTTGCTTTGGGCTTACAATCAGTCATGCGATATTTCTCAATTAATGTCTTGGCATATTTTTGTTGTGTCACTCTAATGTGATTCTTCTTTTGTGCCACTTCTAAACCAAGACAATAATGAAGAAGTCCCAGATCTGTCATCTCAAACGACTTTTTCAAGTCATCTTTCACTGTATCTATCAATTTCTCTGAACTGCCAGTGATAATCAGATCATCAACATAGAGTACTAAGATCACTATATCAGAACCATTTTTCTTGATATAGAGATTAGCATCCGAAGGACTTCTCTTGAATCCATGATGCAATAGGTGACTGTCCATTTTGATGTACCAAGCTCGTGGAGCTTGGTTTAACCCATACAAGGATTTAACCAACCCATAGAAGACGTGTGAGTCATGAGCACCTTGTGTGCTCTCTCAGAATCTGAGTTTGATTCCTCATAAGCAACATTTCCCTTGGGTTGCTTATTCTTCTTCTATGGTTTGTATTTGCCCTTGCCCTTGCCCTTGCCCTTTTGATATTGGTCATGGGGTTGTTTATTCTTAAACCAACACCTGTTGGTGTCATGGTTATCCATATCACAGATTTTGCAATACTTCTTTTCTTTTTGTTGAGGTTGTTTCCCTTTTGAACCTTTGGAAGAAGATCCTCCCTTCTAAAAGTTACCCTATCTTCTAGACCCCTGTTTTGAGTAAAGTGCATTATCTGTCACTTCATCTCTTTGAAGCTAATTTGCCTCCTCAATTTGAAGCTAATTTACCAACTCCACAAAAGTAACTTATCTCACGGACACTTGAAGGGATGTGATCAACATCTTGTAGGAATCTGGCAAAGATCTCAAAATGACCAAAGTCAAGAGTGTATCCTCTACTTTTTGTTGCGCTCGGGAGGGGATTTCTGTTGCGAGCGTTGCGCAAGAGGGGGATTTCTGTTGCGAGCGTTGCGCAAGAGGGGGATTTCTGTTGCGCGCGAGGGGGATTTCTGCTGCGGTCGGGAGGGGATTTCTGCTGCACGCGAGGGATTTCTACTGCGCACAATTTGTATCCTTCCTCTTTCTGCTGCGAGCAAGGGGGATTTTTGTTGCGAGTAAGGGGGATTTCTGTTGCGCGCGAGGGGGATTTCTGCTGCACGCGAGGGGGTTTTTTGCTGCACTTGGGAGGGGATTTCTGCTGCGAGCGTTGCGCGAGAGGGGGATTTCTGCTGCGCGCGAGGGGGATTTCTGCTGCGAGCGAGGGGGATTTCTGCTGCGCTCGGGAGGGGATTTCTGCTGCGAGCGAGGGGGATTTCTGCTGCGCTCGGGAGGGGATTTCTGCTGCGAGCGAGGGGGATTTCTCGCTGGGCTCGGGAGGGGATTTCTACTGCGCTCGAGGAGGATTTCTGTTGCGCTCAAGAGGGGATTTCTTGGTGTTCGTGTGTGATGGGGATACTTGATGAAGGAGTAATGGAGGAAACACCGGCTTCTCCTCTTAAATCTATCCAACGCTTTCACACAACAGTTTCATACCAACGTTTGTCTAAACAGATTAATTCTCTCTAGAAACAGCTAGACACACAAGCTAGTATTATACTCTCCTTGCAAGACCAAGTGAAAGACGGCAGCCGCATTATCGCAGATCTCCAAATTAAACTTCAAGATCAGCAAGCTATCATTACTCAATTGCAGACTGCACATACCGAACAGCCTCCTCAAAATTCCGCGAATTTACACTCTGAAATCTTAAAAATTCGAGATGAACAGGTTGTTCTTCTTGCTAAGCAGGAACGTCTCAAAGAAGCATCAACTGCACAAAGCCAAAAATTAGTTGACCAACAATCTTGGGTTCAAGTTGTAGTCTGAAAGAAGAACCTCCCTCCCATAGTTGAGTTGGTTGTCCAAGCTAAATTTGAAGAAGAAAGAATCCGTAATGCGAAAGCACTCAATCTTAGGGTTCGTGGGGTGCCCAAACCTATTGATTCGCTTCAAGCTGGAAATGCCTTCATTCACAACACTCTTGAGTTAAGAGATGTTACTCTCGAGAGGGCATGGTTCTCTCCTGACTCCACATTGGTCATACGCTTCAAAAATGCGGAAGAACGTATGAAGGCGTTGAGGGCCAAACGGAAATTATTTACTCTTCAAGACAAGATCTACCTTGATGAGGACCTTACGCGACTCCAGGTTGAAGAATTGAAGAAAGCTAGGGAACAAATAGCCACAGCCAGGAAAGCTAACAAATGGGCAGTTATTCGTAATTTGCGTGCAATGATTAGGGACTCTCCTCCACCTGGTTGGTCCAAACCCTTGCCTAACAAATGACTCCATCGGCACGGAAGGGGGGTGGCAGATAAGCTAGCTATAGCTTTTTGGAACTGCAATGGTATGATGTGGTCTGCCCCAGGGTCCCTTCTTGATGTGATTGGTAGACATGACATCATTCTTATCTGTGAGACGCACGAGAGTCCCGAGCGGGCCCTTCCAGTTATCTTTGGTTACTTTTGGTGGTCCAGTTGTCGGCAACTCACTCAACGCTCTGGAGGGGTTAGAGGGTCAGGAGGTGTTGCTGCTCTTATCAAGCATAAGCTCCAGGGTTCGGTTTCCTTGGTTTCGACTGACCCCCACTCCAGGTTTTTATGGATTAAAATCCTTCGTCACCCACCTCTTTGGGATATCTACATTGCATTCGTTACTTTCCCCCCACCACGTCCAATTTTGTTATTCACACGGACGGGGACCCTTTCCAGGATCTCTATGAGGACATTACTAGATACTCGGCTTCAGGGGAGATTTCAATGCTCGGACCGGACCTATGCAGGTTTCTCTTCATGACCTCACAACCGATGAGATGCAGACTCGGGAATTGGATCTTGAGGACCTTGGTTTTGCTCGAATCTCCAACGACACACAGGTGACTGCTTATGGTAAGCATCTTATTGAGTTGGGTGAATCAAACAGGCTAGTTCTTCTCAATGGTATATCTTGTTTTCCAGATTCTAGTGGGTTTACTTGATTTCCTCATAGTGGTGGAGCCAGTGTCGTCGACTATGCTATTTCCTCTACCACCCTCATTCCATTCATTTCCCGATTCAACGTCTCTGATCACCCTCCTCCCCTTACCGATCATTCAGTTCTTTCTCTTACGTTATCCACTGTTTCCCTTCCTGTTACTCCTCCCCCTCCTCCCTCCCCTTTAGTCCCTCGAGTCACTATAGACTTTGACTATTATTATTCCTTTACCTACATGGACCGGTTGCGTCAAGTTCTCCCCAAGGTGTCTTCTCTTTCCGATGTTGCCGATCGTTCTGCTTGCTTGGTCCAAACTATTTGGAAGGCTGCTTTGGAATCATACCCCCACACTATTCGTCCTCCCCCTCGTCCTCATCCCCCTGGTCATTGCCCCATGAGCATCTGGTATGATGAGGAATATAAGTCTGCCCACCGAAGGTTGATATATGCCATTCAAAATCCTTCCCAACCCCATGCCATTTCTCACAAAGACTATAGGATGCTTCTTCGAAAGAAGAAGCATCTCTTCCTCTCTCGGCATCGACTTGATCTTATCCACTCCCTTCAGTAATCTCTTAAATCCTTCTGGCGCCTTATCCTCCCCTGTGATCGGATTACTCATGGGATCGATCTTTCCTCTTGGACCATCATTGCTTCTTCCCTTTATACCATCCCAAATCAGCCTCGTATTTATGTTCCCTCCCCCCCCTCTTCGTGCCACCTCTTTTCTACTGGTCTTGTCAGGCAGGCTATCTGGAAACTCTGTACAAGCAAAGCAACAAATTTGGGTGGGTTACAGGCGAAATTTTTGAAGCATGGTATTGACCCTCTTGTTGGGCCCCTTGTTGATCTCTTTAATCTTGTTGTCTGTTCTGGGTTTCCTGAGTCGTGGACTCAGCATATCATTCACCCCATTCATAATGCAAGTGATCCCCATGAACCCAATAACTACAGGACTATCATGATTGGGCATATCTTTGCCAAGCTCTATGCCACAACATTGGATGTGCTTCTCTCTCGAAGGTTGGAGGAGGGGGGTTTCAGGGCTCTTGGCCAAGCTGGTTTTCGGCAAGATCATCAGACCATAGATCACATTCTAGTCCTCAGAGCTATTATTGAGGAGGCGCGTTCCAGGTCCTCAAAGGTTTATTGTTGCTTTGTAGACTTCAAGAAAGCTTTCGACACGGTGCCTCGACATTTACTTCTTGAGAGGCTTCGATCAATTGGCATCTCTCGGGCAACTTTTGACAGCGGTTACACGGTTATATGAGACTGTGAAAGGTCGGTTTCGCTCCCCTCAAGGGCTTTCAGCCAATATTCTTAGCACCATAGGAGTGAAACAGGGATGCCCCCTTTCGCCGACACTTTTTGGGATCTTTATCGACGAGCTTGAGACTTTTATTAGGGAGAACGCTCACCCAGAGGATGGTTGCCTTCTTCACCATGTGTTAATTTCTATTCTCATGTTTGCTGATGATGTTGTTCTTTTGGCCTCATCCCCTAAGGGGCTTCAGCGTCATCTGGACACACTTGCCGCTTTTTGTGACTCAAGACAGTTGACAGTGAATCTTTCTACGACCAAGGTTATGGTATTCAATACTACCAAAGAGGCTCTATCCCATCTCCACTTCCTTTTCCAGGGCCAGGAGGTCGAAATCACCACCTCTTATTTGTATTTGGGGGTTCTTTTCACTGGTCCCACTTTTGGTATGAAACCCGCCACCCAGGTCCAGGTGTGTAAGGAGTATGCAGCTCTGTATTTGCTAGAGAGGAATTGCTTCAAAGCACATTTTCAGGATATACCTGTGAAGATGAGGATCTTTGACGCTTTGGTCAAGCCAACTATTACTTATGGGTCAGTGGTTTGGGGCCCTAGTCTTGGCCGACTGAGTGGTCACGGGTTGAACGAGTGGAGACACTCTTTCTTCGACGATTCATTCGTTGCAAGGGAACAGTCCCTCGTTCTATTATTCTGGCAGAGTTTAGGGCTTCTCCTCTCCAGCTTGAGATTATCTTCTCGATTATCGGTTATCTTCACAAGATCCGTACTTTCGAAGATACCCTTGAGGGTTGCAAGCGGTACCCTTACCTCGCCCTTCGCTCCTCGATGGAACTCTCTCCGAGTTCTCGAGGAGGCTGGAGGAGCTGGTATTTTCAGGTTTCTACTCCCCTGGCCAGCAGTCAGATACAGATAGACAGGCTGCCCCCTTATTCTTTGGGGGTTCTCCCCCCTCTCAACTTACTAAGGAGAAGATGCTCCATGAGATTCGGAAGGATGTTAGTCTCCAGTACACCAGATGCACATGGACCTCTCCTATTGCCCCTCTTTCCCCCAAGCTGTCTTTCTACCATGAGCACTTCTTACAGATACGGGAGGGCAGAATAGTTCCTCCACAATACCTTCGGCAGCACACAATGCATAGTCTTCGGATCACTATTGGGCAACTCAATGTGTGTTCTCACCAACTCCGGATTAAGTCAGATCACCATCTTCCGATGGAGGAGCAGATTTGCTTGTTTTGCTCCTTGGGTGAAGTTGAGACCCTGGATCACTTCATTTTTTGTTGTCCCATTTATTATGAGATCCGGGGTAGGTTCCATTGCCTTTTCAGGGACAACTCTCGATGTGTTTCTACCTTCTTCAGATACCCGGACCAACGTTGTCTCGCACTCTTTCTTAGGGAGATAACTCAGCTTCGACGACATAAAATTTCTCCAAATGGATCTCACCCTCCTCAACATCGGCTCATCACAACATACTTCACCAACTCCGACGGACTAGGTGACTTTGATCGAAAACGCCCCACACCATCCAGTTTGAATAGAAGCAGGGTCACTAGATAGCGCACCAACAGTTTGTCAGGGTTCCGAACTAGCAATGGGCAGAGACATATCATGGACTTCTTCAGCTCCGGTACTTCGGCCTCGATTGTTAGGAGAGATTAGTTTTTGGGGGATTCTCGGAGCTTGCCCCTCCTGGTCTGCTCCCTCCCCCCTCCTCTCTCTTCGTTCTTCTTGGCATGCACTTCTCTCTGTTGGACTGCAACCCTCCCCCCCTCTGCTCTCCCTTTTCTTTTCTTTTCCCTTTCTCTTTGGCCTGTTTGTCGGGTTTGATCTTGTATTTTTCTTAGTTCTTTTCTTTGTTGGGCTTTTTAGCCTGCTAGCTGGCAATCATTATTGTACTTCTTATAGTCCCTTGGGTCTTCTTTTGGCCCACCGCAGACATTAATAATATTTCATTTCATTTCTCCCAAATAATTCAGCTTGGCTTTCAATTCTACCACTCGGCATAGGAACAGTTCTACTGATTCACCAGACTTCATACTGAGAGTATGAAGTTGATATTGAAGGTTAAGAATAGTGGACTGATTCTTCCCTTCATAGATGGTAACTAGTGCATCCCAAGCTTCTTTACCAGTTTTAGCATCACAAATGTGAGGTTGTATCTCATCAGTAGTAGCAAGTATGATAAACATGAGGGATATTTTATCCTTTTTATCATATTCATCCTGATTTGTACCTGGTGTTGTAGGACATTTTGTAGTGCCAGTCACTACATCCCACAAATCTTCGACCTGAAAAATGGTTCTCATCTTTGTTTTCCATGGTGCAAATTTGGAACCTTTGAGCAACTATGAATCTGAAAGATATTTGTGAACAGAGGCCATTGTGAAGGTTCCTTATCTCACCAAAATGGTCCCCCTTTCTTTATACTTACAAAGAGTACGTGAAAGGGAATTCACTCAAATTGATGGCACTTGCCTCAAAACCCTTCCGAAAAAGGATGATGAGTTGGAGGAGTTTAAGCCAAGCAATAAGAACGAGTTAGGGTATATAATGGAGTGAATATCAATATACAATTGGCTTTCCTTATTTCTCCTCGACGATTTATAGAGAACAATAGCTCAGACGTTGTTGTTGCTGCTATGTTAGGCGTTAGATAGCAATAGCCCTAAGCATGACAACTTTACCTGTGTGGGCCAGAGGTACCGTATATACCAAACACTGCGATGCAATAAATTGCACAAATAGGTGTAAAATTTGGGGTCTTCTTTGTTTTTTTTTTTTTTTTTTTTTTAACTTATGATTGAAATGCAAAAAATCAGGAAATTAAATGCAATAAACAATCACAAGTGCCCACAAATTTTAACTATAGGTGTCGGTTTCCACCGAAAATGCACCTTTTGTTACAATAATTTTTGCAAAATATTTGAGGTTTTTGTTTGCAAAAAATGATATTCAAGTCCACAATTTTCCCCCCTTTGTGTTAGAATTTTGCAAGAAAAAATAATGCTTTTATCCCCCCTTTTTGTTGCAAAATAAACAAGGTTTGAAAAATTTTGATGTACCCTTTCAATGTGCAAAAGAAACAATGTGCAAATTTGTTTTCTTATCCCTCCATGGAAAATGCACTAATGTTCTTAAAGTGTTGCAAAAAAAATGATGATGCTCCTTTTCTTGCTTGTTTGGTTTGGTTTGAGTTGCAAAAAAAAATGATTTGCAAAAAATAACCTAAGGTATTTAAAAAAATACCTTCTCCACTTTTTGAAGCAAAAAATTTGGACTTTGCGGGGTTGGAAACCACGACCACAGGCTTAGCTTCTTAGCACTCTGCCCCCCCGATCGTCTCAGCCACAGCCACCGACGAAACCATAACAGGAGCTTGACGTATTTGAATACGTCCTGGTGGTGACGACAGTGAAAAAACAAAACAAAATGTTGCTTTGTGTGTCGTTGGGCGGGGTTTAAACCCCTAACCTCCCAACGGCCCTATGGCTTCATACGGCACGGTCAACCAATTTGACTACAACTTCGGATGAGAACAAAGGCAAGCGGCCTTTGTATTAAATGCTTCTCCGTCAGAAAAGAAGAAACAAAAAAAAAAATCGGAGATATTTATCCCACATTCGCGTGGGATAAAAACAAAGCCTCACGCTTTGATATTCGATTGCATTCGGGCAATCACCGCCGAAGACCAAGGTTTTGCCAAAGGAAACAACAAATGACCAAATGCCACGTATGTGTGCTGCCACGTCACCCTACCGCAGAGATGGACCAACTAACGCCCGCCACGTCAGCACTTCAGCCAACAACGCACGTCAGCCACCAATCAGGAATCCACGTCAGGCTCGAGATCCGTGCTAGTCCACATCAGCTAAGTCTACCACGTGTCCGCCTCAGATTCATTATGTTGTCTCGATCCGCATGCAAAAATCATCCAGTTCAGGGGTCTTGTGCTCGGGAGTTGTGCCCTAACCTCGTCTCGGGAAACATGCAGTCAAACACGTCCTTCTCCCTTCTCCCTGCACCCAGTTCACGTGCGCTCTAATACCACATTGCGAATGCAAGCATTAGATCATGTATTGATAATAGAAGGAAATATATAGTACATGTTATTAGCCCAACGAACTTATGGTTGGAGCGCATGGTTACCGCAACGGAATTGCCCTAACCAACTAACCATCTCCTCTAGAGTATGCGCTAATAAAGACTAATGAAATATAATGTAATAAAAATACACTATATGCTAACAAGAACTACTGCTCTCTAGCAATGAGATTGGGTCCATCTCCGACGTCGTTGCCATACACATTCGTCTGCATTTTGAAAGGCTCTCCCAATATTGTTCCCAAGAAATCTATGTCTATCTTGTCATGCCATCCTTCATACACTTGGAATAACCAAATAGAATGAAGTGATAATTCTTGCAATGTAGCCACCCTAGAGTTTAACAACAGCATTTAAGAAATTAACAACAGCATTTAAGAAATTGTACATGTATGCTTCCTTTGAATTGAACCCACTCCTAGATGTTCTATCTATTTCAGAGGTCATGTATATTAATTTTCTTGTGCATAGTTCGCTAGGAAGAAGCTTGCGTAAATCTCCACTAGAGATTCAAACCACCACTCCGTTAGATTACTACGGCAATGTCACGGCCTATGATAGATTTGAAGGAACCGAACGGTCATACACAAATTGATGATGGACTTTCCATTGGTCCAAGAGTTGGCTTACTTGACGACTCTGGTATGCCCTTGTATTTGAAACATCCTAGGGACAACACCATAAACAGGAAGAATCTTGCAACAAGAGCCTACTTATCTTGAATGAAATGATAGTAAGCTTACTTGCTTTGGACTAGAAACAACGCACTCACTCCGCTTGGCCAAAGTTGATTCTAGTACAATTTTATCGTGCCCAAGTTCCGCGGAGACACTGGCAATAAGCCAATGGAGCAACATACACTAGGGAAAAAAATGTTGTGTGATTGTTGTGTGAAGCTATGGGTAATGGCAGCTTCTATGAGAAAGGAGGTGGCACTCAATTACATTTATACGAAAGCGGAGGCAACACTCGATTACAGTCGTAGAAAAGCCTAGGGCACACAGATTAAGTCTATTCCAAGTGCTAGGGTAGAGTGAGATGTCGATGCATAGGATATCAAAAGAGCATACAGAAGTCTGGCATGGCAGATTCACCTGGACACCGCTTCCCCTTACGCCAAAGAGGAAAGCACGGGCCTATGCACAGTAAGACTGTCAATAGTGTTGCCCGATTCAGCTTTCCACTTACTGTATGGATTCTCTAGCACAAAAATCAGATCTGGACTTGATTTGTATCTCCTATACATCTATGCATTGCTAAAGCCTAATATATTGTACATTAGGGGCACCTCCACCGGATCAAATTTCTTCATGATTTTTCCACACAGAATCAAGTGGGAGGCTGTCCTCACCAACCCATCAATTGCTCGATATAACCTTGCTTTCATACCACATGTTGGAACAGCCCGAGGCTGAACAATTTGCGTCATTGATCTAAGAATATTTAAATACAATTGTCTTGCCCAGTATAGCATAACAAACTATAATAAGACAGCAACTACCTGCAACTACTTGTGAACTCATGGACCTTGTGTTGAGTGGTTGCAACCACTCAACTTATTATGACGCTAAACTATGATGATAATAATATTTCTAACATATTATACATCTGATGTAATTCACTTTGCCCTTCTAATGAAATGCATGACCCAATCCCTCCCCACAACGCACCCTGCAAAATAAATAAATAAATCTTCCTTATATATTATCAACTATACTAAGAGATCACATATCAAGAGTTGTTTACTGCATATATTAATATAAATTGGAGTTGAGAGGAAAAGATAGACGTTCCTCCACAATACCTTCAACAGCACACAATGCATAGTCTTTGGATCCCGATTGGGCAACTCAGGGTGTGTTCTCACCAACTCTAGATTGAGTCAGATCACCATCTTCCGACAAAGGAGCGGGTTTGCTTGTTTTGCTCCTTGGGTGAAGTTGAAACCCTACATCACTTTATTTTTTGCTGTGCTATTTACTATGAGATCTGAGGCAAATTCCATTGCCTTTTCAAGGTTAACTCCCGATCTGTTTCTACCTTCTTCAGGTACCTGGACCATCAGTGTCTCGCACTCTTTCTTAGGGAGACAACTCAGTTTCATTGACATAAAAGCTCTCCTCCAAATGGATCTCGCCCCCCTCATCATCGGCTCATCACAACCTACTTTACCAGCTCTAACGGACCAGGTGACACTAGATGAAAATGCCCCACACCATCCAGTTCGTACGGAAGCAAGATCACTAGATAATGCACCCACACTTTGTTAGGGTCCCGTACTAGTGATGGACAGAGACAGATCATGGACTTCTTCAGCACTGATACTTCGGCCTCGAATGTTAGGAGAGATTAGTTTCTGGGGGTTTTTGGAACTTGCTGCTCCCTTCCCCCTCCCCCTCTCTCTGTTCTTCTTGGCATGCACTCCACTCTTTTGGAGTGGAGCCCTCCCCCTCCTTTCTCCCCTCTCTTTTCCCTTTCTCTTTGGCCCAATTGCTAGGTTGCGTCATGTATTTTTCTTAGTTTTTTTTTTTCTTTTTGGGGCTTTTTGCCTGGTAGCTGGTAGTCATTATTGTCCTTCTTATAGTCCCTTGGGTTTTTTTTGGCCCACCGTGGACATTAATAATATTTCATTTCATTTCTGTCACTACAGATTTAAGGGTAAAAAAGTAAAATTTATGTTTGAATGAATGTTTCATCAAACTTCTATTTATGTTGTCTTTTCTTTGCGTGTTGGAAAGTAGTGTAAATGTTTTTGGTGCAGTTAAAAAAAGAATGTCTTTATACAGATATAGGAACATGAGCATAAACCAGTAAAACAATCTATTCCACCTAAACATAAAGATACAATCCGAACATAAAGATGCTTATAGATAAATTCTATATATAATGATCAATGCTTGACAAAGGGATGAATATGATAGTGAAGGTGCATACTCCTGTGTTTTGCCTCTGCCAGAGTGCTTTACCAGTTGCATCAGCCACAAAAAGACCCCCGAAAAAAATTCTGAAAAAGCAAAAATCAACATGTTATTGGAAGTAACATAGTATTTTCTTTCCTAAACATAAATCTCACTGTAACATTTCATGGAAACGACAAAAAATTGATGTGTTCAACCAAAATGATAAACAAGAATTAATTTATCTCTAAATCCAATAAAAATATTATTGATAGAAAGATATATATCTTAAATGAATAACCTATGTTCCAGGAAATTCCAGGACAGGGACAGCAGGTCAGCTTGTTGGGATGGTGGGACATGTCTCCAAGATGACCCCCAAATCCCAGGACAAGTCCCCATGGAACATAGTGAATATAATAACTTGGCAAATTCATGTGAATTAAAAATATTATCATGTAAGGAAAACAAAGGTAAGATATTATTTCATCCAATCATAAACTCGTATATAGATTATAATTAATTATTAAATCTACGACAAAAACACAATTTCTTTTAACAATTATATGGGGTTGAAACAGGCCCCACTTGTATTACATCACGATGCATTATCGCAGTATTTGGGTGAATCATATTGACATGGTATTCAACAAGGACTTGTATCTTCACAGGCCAAATATCGCAGGAATGTCAATCACAATGTGGGGATTTCAACTCAAGTCATGCTCATTCGATTGCATCCTATTTACCATTGCTCCACTTGCCTTGGACTACAAAACATAGATTTTACAACCTGTTCTTTTAAAATTTTGTTTTGACACAAGCAAGACAGCCCCGTAACAAAGAATAAAGGGGTAAGGGGGAACAAAGCCCAATTGAACACAAAGTGAGGCAAACATGAACATCAATGGCATTTTAACCTAAATTAACAAATTCCCTTTTTAAAAACACGAATAATAAATATATTTGGTTCAAAATCAGAAACATCACTTTTAATCATTTTCTAATCTAAAATGTAGGAAGTTGGGATGCTTGGATTTATGACAAATAATCAAAGTAAACCCTTCTATTCCTTTCAGGATCATTTGCAGTATAAATAAGAGTTGTTAAATTTTAGAATATACATAACATATAGCAAAACTGACGACGTTAAAATAAAGTACAACAATAATGAATGTTACAATGAGTCAAAATGTAGACTATGGAGAAAAATGATATGACATGAAGTGTAAATGGAAAAAAAAAGACTAATTGCTAGTTAAGAAAACATAGATTCTCAGAATTGAAAATAATAACAAAACATATATATTATTTTTTAAATTAATAATAAGAGCTGGACATGGATCTAAAATCAATAGATATTAAACACGACATGAAAAAAAAAAGTTCACATTGATGGTAGAGCCATACACATCAGAAAGAGTTTTCAAGTAAAACTAGAAAGGACACTAAGAGTAAAGCCATGCATATCAGAAAACTAGGTATTAAAGGGTAACAAAATTCCATCATAGCAATATGCCACTAGAAATAATAACTTGTACACTTGAAGTGAGCACCCAAAGTCAGTATAGAAGATTACATGTCTCATGTTGCACGGTGGTGAGTATCCCAATGGTGAAGGAACAAAATGACAGATATAGAGGCCAAGCAAGACTGCAGTCAATCCAATTTCACAGTGGCTAATCTTCCATTTGCACCGATTTTGGACTCCCGTCCCTCTCTCCATCGGGCACATCCACTTGCAATTGCTCCAACACCATACATTCCTCATGACCAACAACTAACTTCTTTTCCACCTTGGGTGCAGATTTGTCTTTCTTGCTGGACACACCAGCCTCATACACACTATTTCTTCTTTCATCAAGGTTCTATTGTTTCTATTTCTTCTTTCATCATGGTTCTATTGTTTCTCTGCTTGATTGCAAAGATAATTTGGAAGAAAAACTTCATAACATGTTAGGAGATTTTATTAAATTATTATTAGATCATGCACTATTAGTTGAAAGGTTATTATTAGCTAGTAGATTATTTTAATATTTCTTGCATGTAAGATCTCTTAAATTGGGAGTATCGATCTTCCAATGTGTAACCCTAAGGCATGTATTAAATAGGCTCTTGCCTTAATGAATGAATTAAGGCTTTTTTCCATCATTGGTATCAGAGCAGGGAAATTTGAGTATGCTTTAAACCTGCGGTGTTACACTGATCTAGTTTATCAAAAAAAGATTCCTTGATTTGAGCCACCACCAAGTGTGTGAGGTCTAGTAAGGAACAATCGTCGCTATCGACGACAAGCCCTTCCAATTGTGTGATGTGCATAGGTTTTGAGTATTTGCAGGTTTGATTCATGGGAAAGATATCCATTGATAATCAAAGCTTATGCAACTACAGCCTTGGATTTGGTATCGCACATCATTTTGGTTGTGGGAGCTATATCTTCCTTTCTAGAAGTCAAATTCAGAATATTCTTGAACCATCGCGTAGATCATTTCAAGTACTACAAAAAACGAATGGTCACATGCCAAATTCTTAGCAGTATTGAAAAAGTTATAGCTGTTTGAAGTTGAGCTATCAATGCTGTTTTTTTTGCTGCGCATCGAGGAAGAAAAATTCATTTCTCCCAAATCTAAATCCAGATTCAAATACAAATACAACCCTAGGTTTGCAAGTTTTTCAATATTTCTTGATTAAAAAAAAAATACAAAAACTTTATTATTTTTTAAGGGTTTTACTATTTTTAGAAAAAAAGTTCTTTCTTTGAAAAAAAAGAACAGTTTTTTGAGCTTATTATTTTTAAAAGTGCTTTCTTTAAAAAAAAAAAGAGTTTATTATTTTTAAAAATGCTTTATTAAAAGTACTTTATTATTAATGTGTGTTATTTTGGAAGGGGACTTCTTTTATGCAATTGTGCAATTTGATTTAATCAATTGTGTAATTGTGATTGTAAATAAGGTGCAATATCGGTGGAGTCTGACACCTTTCCCATTCTTGTATTGTTAAAGGTGCATTATCAGTGGAGTCCGACACCTTCATTATTTTTCTTCCATGTTTTCCAACTTTTGCAGGTGATATTCTGCAACTTTGCAAAGATGACCTCTCCCAAAGTGTTTCTCCCAGATTCTTAGCTCTTGAAAGGACCCAACTTCAGAGCAAGGAAGACAAAGTTGCAGACTATCTTGCAAGTGGAGAAGCTATGGGACATTGTGATAGGCACCAAAACGCGACCTCAAGATGTGGACGAAGCCGAGAAGTATGATGA
Source organism: Wollemia nobilis (assembly GCA_028583015.1). Lineage (NCBI taxonomy): Eukaryota > Viridiplantae > Streptophyta > Pinopsida > Araucariales > Araucariaceae > Wollemia > Wollemia nobilis. Next base: position 4,408,272 of record JAQPPZ010002515.1, read on the forward strand.
AGCAGATAAACTAGCACTCTTGCTCATCGCCCTTGATACAGTTGATGAGATCCGGCCCCACATCTGTGATGCAAAAACTTCCAGTCAATCATGGAATGCTCTCATGACCATTTATGAAGGAAAAAATCGTTCCACTATTCTTCACCTTCAATCCCAACTTCACACCTTGCGAGTGGGAGATGGAGAGGCTATGGAGACAATTCTTTGTAGAGTTGTAGATATGAAACAAAAACTAAATGCTATGGGTGAAAAGGTGGAAGACAAGCTCTTAGTTCCCATCATACTTCAAGCTTTACCTGATTCTTTTCGGGTGCTTATTACCTCCTTACAGGTCTCCAACAGGGCAGTTTCCTTTGAGGAGTTGGTCAATATGTTTCAACAGGAAGAAGAAACCAACAAACTAAGGGACCAGTTGTGGAACAGTGCACTCATAAGTCAAAAACTTGCAAGTTAAAAATTTGAAAAACAGAGGAGACACAAACGTTCTTCAAACAAAGGTCCTTCCTCCTCATCATAAGAACAACCTCAGCACCAAAAGAGGTATTGTCATATCTATGAATGTGATGGCCATGATACTAAATATTGTTAGTACAATGTTGCCACATGAGGAGACCAGGTCCGCATACCTCAACAAAAGCAACATGAGTATAGGCCACGAACCAAACTGGAGCAGCAAAAAGGACATATTGCCATTGAAGTGTTAGATTCATATTATGAACATGAACATGAACACGAAGAGTTCAATTCAAATTCTGAACAAGCACACAGAGTACTCATGACTAAAGCTACCGCCAAAACCAAGGATGATTCTTGATATATTGATTCAGGTGCTAGCCAGCACATGATAGGGGACAAAGACTAGTTTGATACCTTCAAATCCAAAGAAGGGAAACCAATGACCATCGTCGATGATAAAACCTATGAGGTCAAAGGAGTAGGTGATGTTTTGGTTCAACTTCCATATGGGAAATGCACCATCAAAGAGGTCCTTTATGTCCCAAGACTAGCCAACAACTTGTTGTCTATGCCCCAACTACTAAAGAAAAATATGAAGGTTGATTTCAGAGTTGAGAATGGCCATAAGAGGTGTTTTATCACTAAGAATGGTAAGCATATAGCCACCGGTTCCTACAAAAGTGGCTTGTTTGCCCTAGATGTCCAATTTGCTCCTAATGCAACACTATTAGCATCCAAGACAATTGCAATCTCCCAAAACAAAGTCCAAAGGCAAGCCAAGAGGCAACAAACCTAGAGGGAGGCCCAAAGGCCATCCAGTGAAAGACCTAGAGGCAAACCCAATGGCAAACCCAATGGCAGACCCAAATATGGAGACAATGGCAAACCCAATGGCCAGCCCAATGGCAGACCCAGAGGCATACCCAGTGGCAGACTCAATGGCATACCCAAAAGCAAACTCAAAGAAAGAGCTAGTGGCCAACCTAGAGGCACAACCAATGGCAGACCCAGAGGTGGACCCAAAGGTGGTTACCCAAGAGCCATAACAACCAGAGCCAGAGCATCCAGAGCAGCCAAAGCCAAGAGCCAGAGCCAGTGATGGAGCTAGTTCCAGAGCTAGAGCCAAAGCCAGAGCCAAAAGCCAAAGCTAGAGCTAGGAGCCATAGCCAAGAGCAAGGGCCTAGACTTCTCTAAATTATGGGGGGGTCCTAATATTTCTTAACCCAATAATGTAATAAGGGAGGATGTTAGGATATATTATTACATTATTATTAGATCATATATTATTAGTTTTAAAGTTATTATTAGCTGGAAGATTATTGTAATATTTCTTGCATGTAATGATCTCCTAAATTGGGAGTATCAATCTTCCAGTGTGTAACCTTAAAGCATGTATTAAATAGGCTCTTGCTTTAATGAATGAATTAAGGCTTTTTGACATCATAATCCTCCATTTCCCAATGGAGAGGTCCACTATCTAAATATCCTTCATCTTCTGTGTATTCCTCCAACTGTAGGACAATTTCTTCATTTGGTTCATGTCCATTATCATCATCCAAAGATGAACTCCCCTACTCGTAGATTGTCACGAGATCCTCACTCATAGACTGGTTTTTCAAATTGATCATGTATTTGTGTTGCCCCTTCTTAAATGTCAATCAATCCTTCTCCTAGTTGTGATTAACTTTCGCCATGCACAACCATCATCCCAAAAAATGCATCATATGCCAATTTCTGCATGGTAATCACGACAAAGTCCATGATAAACTCTTGATCGGCTATCTTCAAGTTCTGAGTCATCAAAACTCCCTTCAGGTCAATTTCATACTAGTCTACACTATACAATGTGAAATTTTGAGACCATAAAAATGGTGCTCCAATGTCTCTCTCAGGCAATACATTTACACTTGACCCTCCATCTACAATCACTTGCGTCAACTTAATTTTTCAGCAACTCAATGTGTATTAATGTTCGCTTCTTGCCTACATCAATCATTAACATTGTTGAATCAATAAATTGATCGCTTCTCACCTTAGTTGCTTCCTATTGGCATTGCGGCTCCACTGCTCTTCTTGGTCACATCATCTCTCCTATTGTGTAAAGCTCTGATATGACACTAAGTAAACTTGACACCTTTACCTTCATCGTCGTATTTAATACTTGTGCCACCAACTGCTACGTTGACGACATCTCTTCTTCCTTAGTGATTGGCCTTTTCAACTTTTTCTCCTAGAGGAGTCGCTCTTGCCTGGCCTTCTTCATTTCTCCTTCTCCTGCATCGTGCGCTTCCTACCATCTGTCCTCTATGGCAAGATTTGGGTATTGCTCAGCCTTCTCTATCGTCTTCGGTTCACTTTTGGCACTCTTTTGGAGGAAATAGTTTTTCATCCTCCATTGTTACATTAAAAACATTTAACAGCATATATACTATTCTGCTACAGCATTTTGCTTTCTTTTGTTCCAGATTTATTGTATTTCTTAATGGTCGTTTTGTCGTTATTTTGCAACTTAAGATATATCATTCTGAAATTTTGACCGGTATCATGTATCACGTATAAGGGAAGTAGCATATAGCTGTTTACCATTCATTAGTTATTCCATCATCCTTCTGTAGTATTGTTTTTACAGTTTGCTTAAAAAGAAACATATGCTTCTGCTTATCTCGCAGATAAATAATGATACAAATATGGTTCTCTTAGGCATTTCAGTTCCTGCATATAAGCATCATTTCGTCATAAATTTGTCATAGATCTTGTCTTCATCCTGTTGCTGGCTTTCATATCAGAACACGCTATAATATGCATTCTGTATTAAGAAAATAAGGCAAATATATGGCCGTATTCTGGATAGAATAATTGTTTGCATTTAATTTGTTCTTTGTATGAGAAATTATTGCTGCTTCCTTGGAAAGAATAATTTGTTAGAGCATCTATTTTGTAAATAAAACTCATCTGTCCTTTTTTGAAACTATATTTTCCTGCATCCATTTTATCAATATTGGGCATATAAGGCTAGAGGAATCCAAGATACCCGAGAAATAGGTGCAAAACACAGCATAGTTTGGACTTATACATACAATTTGCCCATATTGAAGTAAGGTAGGCATTTTTGCCGCCTTACACTCACCATCACCATACCCATCTTTTTGTGGACCTGTAATTTTGTATAAATCTAGCATGCACATCAAGAACACGCCCACTTTCTCTATTTAGAAGGTTTAGTGTTTCTTTGATTACCTGTTTTGACCACCTGCTTGCATCCATTGTATGAAGACTGCTTATTTATACATGAGGACTATTGTTATGTACATAGTTTCTGGTTTGTTTAAATTCTAGTCTGCAATTCATCCATCAAAGGTTAGTTTCATAATAATGATCTCAAGTGCTGAACTGGTTGATATCTCACCACTGCATTGAAGCCATATTAACCTAATGTGCAAGGACTGGTTACAGAATTCAAAAAAATTTCAGCCACTGCTTGCACATTAAGCAACCCTGTAGGAAATACATGCTTTATGTTGTTCCTTGAACTGAATACCAACAAGATCAATGTAAACTAATTATTGAATACAAGGGGATTTCAAAGGATGAATACAGGATAAAATCTTTGTAGGAGGGAGGCCAAAGGGGGTTCAAATTCAGACCCAGGGTTCAAGCCATGTTTTTGCTGAAGATTAAGAAGACATAACTGTTGTCACATTTTGCACGGGGTGCAATGTCTTCAGTGTTGTAACAGTGCTGCTCTTCTTTTCCCTCTTCCTCCATTTTCCTTCCTTCTTCTCTCCCTTTCCTTTTCTTTCCCGCATTCTCTTTCTTTCCCCCCTTTCTTGGAGTCCCCCAGTTAATTTTTCAACTTCCAGCAAGTCACCTGAAAAATGGCTAAGTCTGGGTGCGAAGTACGCACTTCGCCCAGTTTTGGTGCGAAGTTCGCACTTCGCCCCTCTTCCGGCGCACCTTGTAGCCGACGGATGGCGGGTGACAAAAGAGAAATCAAGTCTTTGGAGCAAGTCCGTACGGCGGCGGACATCGATTTCGCTTGTGCGCATTCCGACTTCACACCGAAGTCGGAGTGCGCCCTGACAGTGCTGCGATGGGGAACAAACCCGGAATTTGACCAAGGCATGAAGGCCTTCCCGACTGCACTGCGTTCTGCCCGCGCATCCCGAGGTGCTCCGATCCCAAGCGAAGATGGACAGACTGCCCTCCAAGGCAGACACGTGTCAAACGGCATCATCCATCATCTGACAAGTGTCCAGCTTCGGGATTAGAGCCGAAACGTGCCAAGCAAAAGGACAAGCATGGGCTGCACTGCCTGTGCCAGTAGCCTCATTCAAAGCTGATCTGAGGTTCTACCTGCTCCAGCTACCCGCATCACTGCCAGATTGAAGTTCTGCCCAGCGCACCGCCATGTAGCTATCCAGCTTCCAGGAAGACCATGCTGCGGGTACAGTCCGGTCCGACAAAAGGTCAGCATTTGCAGCTCTTTCGCCGCTTTTGTCAGCTTATGTTTGACTGGGACCTTGTGCCCATTAATGTAACGGGAGGGACTCGGGCTATAAAAGCCCATCGTGAATTCATTGTAAAGGGTGGAAAGGGGAATGTCTGTTAGGGAACTACTGTGCTTATTGTAACCGTGCTTCTGCTTATGAATATAATCTGTATGCCTGGTTCCATTACTCTTGTCTTTATTCTTTTATCTTGTCTTTCATTATATGCCTTAGGCTAACTTTGTCACGGCTTGTTGATTCATTTCAGCATTTGGTGAGCGAGGTCCCTCTAGCATTGCTTGTTTAAAGCACCCTATGTATTTCATTAATTTAAAGCATATATAGAATAGATGCGGTAGCAGTTCCATCAGTTATGTGTTTTGTTGCTGGTCCGTATCTGGTGATTGATGCGATCCCGTCTTTGTTAGTTCCTTGTAGGGAATGTACGTTAGGGAGCCATTGGGCTGTGCGGTTAAATTCTCTACATAAACACATATACACGGATCTGATATCTCTAAGTCTGCTTTCTACTCATGTTAGTGTACGTATCTGGTAAACCGGTGCATTGCCATGCTGTTAGTTCCTTGTAGGGAATGTTTGCTAGGGGATCATTGGAGTTGTGCATACACTGCATGAGTATCGGAAGTACACATAGTTTTTGCGAGTTCTGGTCATGCTCTATGTTTATAATGCAGTAAGTAGCGGTAATTAGTGTGTTCCCGTACTGTTAGTTCCCCCCACCAACATCTGGACATATTTGTAATTTCTTTCTGTACATTTGTCCCTTTCTGTACATTTATCTCTTTCCTGTACTCTTAGCTTAAATCAGAAAACCCCCCCAAAGGAGCCGGCCTTCTCCGGAGATTGGCTCGGGAGGCATCTCTTCCTTCCGGCCTTTCATGCTGGTGGGCGAATCTGGGCGCATTAACCCAAAATCCTTTCCTCATGGCAGATTCGTAACCAACAGTTTCTCTGGCACGCCCGGTGGGACACTTGTCCCACGTTTTAAAGAAAGGGTACCCGTTTGGTCTTCACCTGGCGCAACAGTTTTCCTGCTACGCTCGGCGGGACACGGGTCCCACATTTGACGAGAGATTTTCTGATCAGTCTCCACCTGGCGCTGACAGTTCCTGAGCTCTCGGTGAGACAAGGAAGTTTCTCACCCCCGACAGAATTGAAGCACCGGTGTTCGCTTCATTGCTGTTCCAAATCTGAACACCTGGCGACTCTGCACGAACAAATCCTCTGAGTCTAGAAGACCGGTCCCGTCACCTTCATGCACACGAGAAGGTGGCAAGCAAGAAATCCGAGAAGCCCGCCTGAGTTCTACGAACTGGACATCAACGCTCGAGGCGAGATCCCCAGGCTGGCTGATCCGCGAGCTCGTTTCGACGAAGCCGAGGCTGAGATCCAAGAAGAAGCCGAAGGCGAAGTCGGAGGAGCCGAGTACGAAATAGAAGAAGCCGAGGAAGAAGAAGATCCTGCATCCTCGGAAAGTTCCGACACTGAGTACACAACCGACGGCGGAGAAGAAGAAGAAGAAGAAGAAATGGCTGCCCAACAGCCAAATGACGATGACCTCTTCCCGGCGGTGGACTCTACGGGGCCCTTGGCCCTGGTCGGACAGCAAGCTGTGCCCCCTGCTGCTTTAAAGTCTATTCCCACATACGACGGCTACGGTAAGACGGCGTACGAGCACATCCAGGACATCCTTGCCCTGGCCGCACTGCATACTATTACCGATGAAAGTGTGAAGACCCGTCTGCTGGCCCTTTCCCTGAGGGGAAAGCTTCTCTACTGGTGGAGATCGCTGCCAGAGGGATCCATCACAGGGTGGCCCCAGCTTGCCAGGAGACTCGTAAAAGGATGCAACGAGTCTGCTGACCCTACTTCTCTACTGCATCAGTTCCAAGCTATCCAGAGACATCCTCAAGAGGAGGTGTCTGATTTTAACATTAGGTTTGCGAGATCCTGGAAACGGGTACCTCGCGAACTTCGGCCTTCAGCCGGCATGGCCGCTCACTACTATCTGAGGTCTTTCAACTCAGACATATGCCTGCTGCTGAAGATCGCCCGGATTGATGAGTTCCCTGCGCTGTACGAAGCGGCCCAGCAAGCTGAAGCTGACATTATCTCCATCGGCAGGCTTCCGTCCAGAGTGCAGGAACCCATTCATCCCGACTTCCCCAGATCCCAGTATCCTTCTGCTTCTGGTGGTTTGCCGTCCACATCAGGGCAGCAACCCCAGCAGCAGTGGAATCCGGCGCCGGTCGTGACTCCTTACGGCCCGCCTCAGTTGCATTACCCTCATCCGCCACCTCCCGCTCCCCACTTTCCAGCACTTCCTGCTCCGCCACAATACGCGTCCTATTCTAATCCCCCTCCATTGGCCGCATTGCCTCCACCGGCGCAATTGCCGCCACCTGACAGCAGCATCCAAAACACGATTCTACAAGAAGTGCGGGCTTTGGCCTCCGGATACCATGCCATGTCCAATGACATGACCGCTATGAAGAAGAAGCAGGCCCAGATGGACCTTGCTCCTAGGAGGCCTTATGCGCCGCCCGCACTGACAAAAGACAAAGCCCGGAACATCGGCCCGCGAGGCGTCCGCCTCCAGAAATGCTTGCTATAGAAGATCCGCCTGGTCCACCCGACCAGGTTAACTGGTGCACTACGTGCAATGACCCGCATTCCGAGGAAGACTGCACTTTGCACCAGCACTACATCCAGACATTGGCCGGCAGCGCTATAGAAGATGACGAGCTGTACATGATCTTGGACGGCGAGGCCAACTTTGCCCTCCCGGAAGAGAATCTAGTGCCGCCCGCCAAGGAAGAAAAGAAGGCTGCGGATGCGGCCAAGCCTTTGCAAGTTTACGCAAGAAGAGAAAAACCGCAGCCGGGTGGGCTGCCACCGTACAAGCGGGCTGTGGCCTTTCACAGCCCAGGAGAAGGCATCCAAAGATAAAGCTCCCGCCAAGCCTTCTCCGGCAAAGGCTGCCCCTGTTCCAGCCAAACCTCCAGCAAAGGCCCCAACTCCGGCTAAAGCTCCCGTACCTCAGCCTCCAGCTGAAACCAAAGAACAAGCCCGGGGAGAGGCTGAAGTACCCGTCTCTGACCAAGAGGCGGCGAGTTGAGGCCACCCGGCGATGCGGACGAAGTATGAGCCGGCAAAACCAGCAGAAGGAGCTAGTACCTCGGGCTACAGCATTGTAGACGAGTTGAAGAGAACTCCCGCAAGAATCAGCATGTACGATGCTCTTCTGCTCCCAGGCCAGGTAGATCTGCTGCAAGAATCATTGAAGAATATGAAGAACGGCAGCCAGATGCAGCCTGCTGTCCTGGTTCAACCTTTGACAGTCTCAGCCACTGGGAAGAACAGGCCGCCACCCTTTTATCTGTCATTACGGATGCAAGGGCACATAGTTCACAACTGCATGGTGGATTCTGGTGCTTCCTCGACCGTGATGCCGAAGGCCGTCTGCGATGAGATCGGGATGGAATACACACGGAGCAGCCAAGGCGTGCTGCAATTAGACGGCACCCCTGTCAAGACAGTTGGTGTCATAAAGGACATCCCTATCCGGCTGCACAAGGCCCTCGACATCGTAGTCATCCAAGAGGTCGTGATTGTTGACATGGAGCCTTACTTCGGCATGTGTCTCTCTCGGGAGTTCACTGCGAAGTTGGGCGGGTACCTGTCTCTAGACTACTCGCATATGGAAGTGCCCTTCAAGGGAAGAAGGGCGAGAATTTTTAATGAGAAGCCTTCCACCTTCCTAGTAGAGAAGATACCCGGAGGAGAGATGGACTGCATGGTCCGGTTGTCGGAAGGAAGAAGCGGTGACAGTGGAGCTGACCGAGCAAGCCCTCGAAGTGTTACAACTCGAAGATGAGTTCTCGTTGCGGGACTTTAATGCCGTAATCGGGACAGAGCAGGGCTGCTACTCCATTAAACAGCCCGAGAAGCTTGACGTGTCAGTGGCAAAAGAAGTAGGACCTGCACCCGAGAGGCGTGGAAGCTTTTCTTTGACGGCGCGCGATGCAAGAATGGCGCCGGTGCAGGGGTACTCCTGGTTTCTCCAACCGGAATCCAGAAGGACTATGCCTACAGGCTGGCCTGGAGCTGCACTAATAACTCGGCGGAATACGAAGCCCTGTGCTTGGGTTTGCGAAAGGCGGAGAGGCTCGGAATCAAACATCTCCAAATTTTCGGAGATTCGGAGCTGGTGTGTCACCAAGTGATGGACAAGTGCGCATCCAGACAGCACTATCTCAGAGCGTACCGCAATCGGGTATGGGACCTGATGGAGTCGTTCGACTCATTGAGTATCAAAGCAATATCGCGTGAGAAAAACAAGCACGCTGATATTCTGGCGTCTGTTGGAGCCAGGTACGTTCCGGCTGAAGACGTTGTCCAGAAACCGAAGCCGGTTCAGTCTTGTCTACGAGCCTTACGTGCACGATAAGGACACCCATTGGCAGGTGTTCAGTTGTGACGAGGAGATCGTCACATTCCTGGTTAACGAAGTGTGTGTAATCGGAGGTAGAGACCCTGATGACGAGCAATATGAGGGGTTGATACAGTTACGGAATAATCACGTCCCAAAAGGACTGATTACATTAGAGAGTCTCTTTGATCAGAATGACAGAGCAATATCCCACAGGATCAAAGTAGACCCGAGGCAGTATGCTGACCTGGAACTTGAACCTGGTAAAACTATCAAGGTCGGAACAGACTGCACGTCGGCGGAGCTGGAGCAGATCAGATCACTGTGCCAGGAGTTCCCCGACATCGTGGCCTGGTGCTACGAGGATTTGAGGGGGTATGACAGAACTGTCATCCAGCATACTATTGAGCTAGAGGATGGCGCCAAGCCATTCCGACAGAAGCAAAGGGCCGTGAATCCCAAGATTGAGGCCATGATGAAGACCGAGCTCTTGAAGATGCTGGAGGCCAAGATCATCTACCCCATCAAACATTCATCCTGGGTCGCGAATTTGGTGCCCGTGAGGAAAAAGAATGGCGACATTCGTCTCTGTGTCGACTTCAGAAACCTTAACCAGGCTTCCCTCCGGGACCACTATCCGCTTCCCCAAATCGACCAGATCCTACATATCGTTGTTGGAGCCCAGAGATTTTCACTTTTAGATGGATTTTCCGGCTACAACCAGATTTGGGTCAAAGACGAAGACCAGCATAAGACGGCGTTTACCACGAAGTGGGGACGTTCGCCTATCAGCGCATGCCGTTTGGCTTATCCAATGCTGGTGCCACGTTCCAAAGGGCCATGGACTTGGCCTTCGAGAGCTGCTCAATAAAATCATTGTCATCTACCTTGATGACATGACTGTTTTCTCTCACCAACGAGAAGATCATGTTTCGCACCTACGGCAGATATTTGAGAGTTGTCGAGAATTCGGCATTTCTATCAACCCGAAGAAGTCTGTCTTCGCGGTAAAGGAAGGAAAGGCTGCTTGGGACATGTCATCTCCGAGGAAGGCCTCGCCATTGACCACGACGGAGCGGAAGCCCTCGTTCGCTTGCCGGCCCCATCGACAAAAAAGGGCTGCAGTCCTTCTTCGGTCAGATTAACTTTGTGCGGAAGTTCATCCCGGACTTCGCACAGGTGATCAAGCCTATGGCCGAACTGCTCAAGAAAGACACACCTTACGAATGGAGTGATGAGAGAGAGCAAGCCTTCGAGGAGATCAAGGCCCGAATTGCACAAGCTCCGGTGTTGACCAACCCGGACTACTCCAAGGACTTCATCCTTACGCGGTGGGAGAACCCGAAAGTTACCGCTGCGGTCCTGACTCGGGAAGGGAGACGACGGTGAGGAGCGCCCCATAGCGTTCTCGAGCCAAGTCATCTTGCCGCATGAAGAAAAGTACAATTTTATAGAGCGGCAAGTTCATGCTGTCATGAAGTCCCTTCGAAAGTTCAGGCACTTTGTCTCCCAGAGCAAGACCAATGTCTTTGTGATTCACCCGGATGTTCGAAGTTTCATTTTGCAAGGAGAACCGGGTCACAAGAGAGCGGGATGGATTGCCAAGATCCAGGAGTTCGACATCGAAGTGCGGCCCACCAAGCTTATCAGAGGCCGAGCCTTGTGTCAGGAATTGGCCCGAAGCGCTGTAGCCGGCATCTCCGCTTGTAAGTGGGAGGACACAGCGATACGCATCTACCTAGTCGACTCCTTATCGGAGGGGAGTGATTGGACGGATGAGCTGGTGAGATTCTTACGCACCGGAAGATGTCCCGATCACCTGAACGCCTCACAACGAAGGAGATTTCGGCTGGGTGCACTCAAGTACACTCTTCGCCCCGAGGGGCTTTACTTAGAAACATTGACGGCATCCTGTTGCGGTGCGTCAGAAAATCCGACCAGCCTAGGGTCCTCGGAGAATTTCATTCCGGGATGCCTGGGGGTCACCATTCTTCAAGGCCAACGGCCTTAAAAATAATAAGGGCTGGGTACTATTGGCCCACTCTGTTTGCAGACGCGCATGCGGTCTGCGCTAAATGTGATCAATGCCAAAGGTTTGCTGGCCGAAACAGAAAAGCACCCCTGCCCCTTCAACCGATTCAGGCCGAGACTCCGTTCCAGCAATGGGGTTTAGACTTTATTGGGGTGATTTCTCCTAACTCCTCTGCCGGCCATAAGTTTATTCTTACAGCTACCGACTATTTCACGCGGTGGACAGAGGCGATCCCGACCAAAAACGCTGACCAAGAAACGGTCATCAGGTTCATTGAGAGCTTGATTACTCGCTTCGGGGTTCCAGAGTCAATTGTGACAAACAACGGTCCGGGATTTGTAGGGGCTGTACTCACGGAGTACACCGGCAGACTTGGCATCTATCACAAGATGTCTTCTAATTACTACCCGCAAGGGAATGGCCTTGCCGAGTCTACTAACAAGAACCTCCTGAAGATCATCCGGAGGACCATTGACAGAAACAAGCGGACTTGGCACTTGCTCCTGAACCGGGCGCTATGGGCGGACAGAGTTGCGTTCAAGAAATCCCTCAGAACGTCCCCCTATGCGCTCGTCTATGGCAAAGAGGCTGTCATGCCATCACACATCGAGATCCCCGCCCTGTGGATGATTGACGAAGACAGGAGCAGCGGAGACCCGGTGGACGACAGACTGTGCCAACTCCTGCAGTTGGAAGAAGACAGAGAAAGTGCATACCAGGCCTTCGCGGATCACATTGCGGCCACTCAAGGCTGGTTTGCCAAAGGCACCATTGCCGAGTTTTCGAAATCGGGGACCCAGTGCTGAAGTGGGACTCATACAAAGCAAAGCCGGGTAATCACGGGAAGTTTGATGCTCTCTGGGAGGGCCCTTATCAGATTGCCCGGGTGAACCAGTTCAATGCCTACATACTGCGGGATATGGAGGGTCAGCTCCTGCCTATCCCTGTTAACGGGTTCCACTTGAAACTTTACCGCTGTTAAAGGCGCCCGAGTGGCCCTTCCTTGTAAAAAATTTTCCTTATGCTTTTTATTTCCCAGCATGTACAGTTTCCAGTTTTCAGCTTTTAAATTGTTTTTATTCTTATTTGAGCTTAACTGTGGCATGGGAGAGAGAGAGACAGACTTCGCAGCGAAGTCTGTCGTCGCCCCTCAGGAAGGGCGAAGTTCGGCTGTGCAAAGGAAGAAAATAAGCAAAGAATGCAGGGGAAAAGAAAAGAAAAAATTGACTAAGTGTTGGGCCGAAGCCCGACCGCGGCGAAGTCGGACTTCGGCCCGACCAAATTGCGAAGTCCGATCAAGGGAGAATGCTAAAGCACACAAAAGACAAGCTCCGCTCAGCCTTGAGCGAAGACTGACTTCGCGCGCGAAGTCCGACTTCGGCCGGCTTCCGTGCGAAGTACGCACTGCGCACTCTTTCCGTGCGAAGTACGCACTGCGCGCAACTTTTGCGCGAAGTGCGAAGTTCGCACTTCGCCCCAAATTCGGGCGAAGTCCGAACCCGCCTCAACGCACGCGCTGCGCAGCCCAGTTCAGTCTAAAGAGCAGAAAAGAGTTTAAGTGCTGGCCAAAGTCCAAAGGTGGCAAGGAAACCAGAACGCGCTCACCCCTTGAGCACAGCGAAGAAAAGGAGGAACAATGCAGCGCGAACTTCGCCCGAAATTCGGGCGAAGTCCGACTTCGCCGGCGAAGTCGGGACGCGCCCAACTTTGGGCGAAGTCCGACCCCGCCTTGTAATCCGTGCCAGCTTGCGTGAAGTTTAAAAAACGAATAAAATATTCAAAAAAGGTCCCAAGCTGGGCCCAAGGCGCGTTGCAACCATTCCAAAATAGGTTTCCGCACCAATGGTCCTTTCTTGAGCAGTGTGCCCGGTTGGTGGCAGCGACGTCAGCCATGGTGCAGCGCTCGAGACAGAATTAATGATTGCACGTTCCTCAACGAAGGTGCAACAAAAGAGGCTTGGCACGTCTGCCGGAGCGCACTTTTTCCAAACATTCTCCTGCGCAGCCATCTAAGAACCTTAACTCAGCCGACCTACCCCCTCCTACGCGACATTTATGGCGTTGTCTTTATCTAGAAAAGGGGGTCAGATGTTTTTAAACATTCCAGACTATGCAGATTATTCCTCGGACAGTGCAAATTATTCGTGTGACAGCGAAATCTGCTGCAGACGTCTTGAACTTGCAATTATTGCTGATTCGGAGAGATGGACAAAGGAAAGATGCCAGTGTCAGCGCAGTCCAGCGAAAGTGGCGAACCAAAGGAGTTACCGCGGCCGGGCGTTTTCAGGAGTGAAACCCCGCCAGAAAAAAGGTCAAAGTCCCGGACGAAGAAAGTACAGCGTGGGCAAGCCCCACCACCTCCGGTGAATTATTTGTCGGGATACAAGGACGGCTCCTTTTCGATGAGCCTGGCGAAGCTGCGGGCAAATGTGGAGAGCTGGGCAGACAAAGTTTCGCCCTCCCACCATTTCGGAGCGGCGTACAAATCCAATCTGTTCAAATTCTTGTGCCCTCCAGTCCACCAATGCCCAGAGCTGGTAGACCTAATTGTCAGACACTACAGACCAGCTACCCGGCAAATTTGCAGCTCCAGCGGTAAACCCTTGTTCGCACTGCGCAGGGAGACTGTCCAGCCGGCTTTCGCCCCAGGGTTGGAGTATGACTCCAACGCCATTCTCAGAAAGATAAATTTGGGCGAGCAGGCGGGACGTTTCATGCCAACCAAACGGATGAGGGATTTCCTCAATTCAGAGCTGAACGCCCCGCTTGCGGCTGGACAGTGGCCCACTGGCCCCATGCCCTTGACACAGTTTCAGAGCAAGTACTTGTACACTATTTTGGCATCTATTCTTGGCTGCGATTCTGATGAGCTGGTACAGCCGTACCAGCTAGCGCTGGCAGAATGTCTCCTATGTGGAGAATCCTACGAGCCAGCAGCACAGAGAAGTGGGAAGCGTCCCATCTCCTTCGACTGGGCGGACGGTCGGCATATGCCATTCATTCCAGCCTGTTCAAGATTCAGAAGAAGCAGTCCACCGACTTTCGTTTCAGTTCTGTTCTAGCCTGGCTTTGTTTGTACCATCTGCATCCCCAAATGCCGATCCTGAACCTGAAGAAGGTCAACGAGAGGGGAGAACCACAGCCCGTCTATAACTGGACGGATGACTTATACCGGAAAGGGTCCTACTACAAGTTCAACATCAACTTTCTGGGATTCGTCATGTCAGTCTTCACCGAAAGCGAGATCCCCCGTCCCCCGAGAGAAATGACGAGCGCTTTGATAAATCAGAAGCTCGGGGACGTTTTCAGACTGACGCAAGGGATTGTGGTCAGAATCTACGGATTCAAGGGCAAACCCCATTTGCTGCCCTATTGGTGCTCGGAGCACCTGTTCGGGATGGAGGTTGCCCGACAAATGGACTATGTTGAAGAGGAGTTCGGCCTAGGAAAGAAGAGAGGACAGATTTTTCAATACCCTCTTTCCTGGGCAAATGTTGAGATTTTTGAGGTAGGACAGCATGTCTACCTAGAGCAAGAGCTTTCCCGATTTGGCCTGGTTTTGTTGCCACAGCGCTGGAAGTATGACCCGTATGGAATAAGGGGAAAGTTTGCGCATCTCTGCCCCCGGGCAGATATAACCGAAGATAGATGCGATGTGGTTCATGTGGATCTTGACTGGGAAATAGAATTGATGGAAGCTTCTCCTCCCTGGCAGGATTTCTATTGCGAGGAGGTGACATATGACCCCAAGCGGAACCCGGACCACCATTTCTCATCTCCAGGATTCAAAAAATTTCTATCCAAGATAGCAGGCCTTAACTGGTCTAAAGAAAAGATTACTCCTTGGAAGATGAGATGCCGCACGCAGCACGACAAATCAACAAGGAGAAACCTGGCCGTAGATGACGACTTTTCGGTTCTCTATGACCAGCATCATGACAGCTGGCGGCCGTTCGCATATCAAGGTTACGTTCCCCGAGGTCCCTTTGAAGATTATAAAGGAGGGTCTCCTCCCAAACAGTTGTACACTTCGGCAACTACCAGCGTGGGCCCAGCAGACTTCCAGGCAAATCCAATGCAGCCCGTGGCTTCCAAGGCGGCGCCTCAGAAGGCGAAAGAGTTAGTCGAAGCAGCGCCCGAGGCAGTCCCTCAGGCACGAAAAGCGCCAGCGCCGCCACAGAGCAGACCGGTTGCGGCAGACCTTCTGCAAGTCAAACCCCGGTACAAGTTCACCGTGGGAGCCTCAACGCCTGCTGCACCTGCTTCATCTCCTTCCCCTGATCCAACCGTTATTCCAGAAGAAAAGAAGCGGAGGAGAGTTGAGAAAATCAGGCGACCCAGCCTGATAGTGCAGCAACCAGTTGCAGAGCCGCAGCCGCGTCCTGCCGCCGCAGAGGCAGTTCCTCTGGGCAGTCCCAAGCCAGCCGCCGAGACCAGAAGCGAAGACATCCATCCGGCATCGGCTCAGGCGGAGCCCGCAGGTACGTTTGCTGCCCCTGTCTCTTTAGTCTCATCCAAGTCCTACTCCCACTCCGTCTCCCGCTCAATCCGAGCAAGTCATGGCCGCATCCCCCTCCCCGTCTCCGCGTCCTTCTAGCGGCCCCCATTCTTTCGATCAGTTTGCTCAGAACCCTAACGTCTCTCTTTCTCTGAGCACAACTCCAAACCCTTCGCCTGAAGTCAGTGTTGAGACCGTCCGTTCACCGTCACATCCACCTTCTCAGCCGCTTCAAACCCTTGCAGTGTCAGCCATTCCCATCTCCATTTCCCGGTCGCCCCCACAAGCGGCCGATTCTTCCAAGGTCTGTCCGGTTCCTCCTGATCCCATTCCCGCAGGAGAGACGTCTCAGCAGAACCCTAGGCTGGGGGAACCAGATTTCATGGACGACCTCCAGAATACAGACGACTTGCCTCTGGCAACGAGGGCTGTAGAGTATTCTGTCTCTTTCCTCCAGGACCTGAAGCGGAGGAGACATGAAGAGATAGCCGCCCCGGCAAAACGCGCAAAGTATGATTTCGGGAGGAGAGTGATTACAACGAGAGAAAATAATCCCGAAAGTAAAGAAACCTCTCCGGGGAAATGACCGGGGGCGGACTATGAGCTCCAGGACAAAGGAGAAAAGCTTTGACGACATTAACAAGCGATATCGGATTCGATCGATAATGCGCAAAGGCGACGAGTCTCTTTGTCAAAAGTGCGGAGGAGCGGAGGAAGAGCTTTTCGGGTTGCGGGGATAAAGTAAGGCAGCTTGAAGAGGACTGTCTAGGTCCAGCGAGCAGGCTGAAGCGGCGCGGCAAGAAAGAGATGAACTCAAAGCCCGGCTGGCCGCTTCTCGGCAACAAGCCGCAACCGAAAAGCAAGCGGCCTCGGAGCGGATTTCTCGGCTCCGGGAGTCTTTGAAGCAAGCGCGATCGCAACTTGCGGAGAGAGCATCTCAAGCGACGGTCTTTTCAAAGACAAAGGTTAAGGAGATGCGGGCTGGTTTCCTGCGGGAATGCAAGCCCCACACCTTCAAGGCGATGGCGGTTCCGGATTTCGCATCCGAGAATTCAAGAAGTTTACGCCGGGAAAGCTTGTGGTAGAGGAGGCCGAGCGCCGGGCGAAGCAATGGCTGGACACGGCGGTAAATCTTCGGGAGCGCGGCGCAACGGCCTCCATTTTTCTCCCGTGTCCTCATTCGCTGCAGAATGGGCAGGTGCAAGGGTGACCTTGCACAAATATTTCAAAAAAGTTGAAGAGGTGAGAGTGGCCAGACGAATGCTAGACGCATTCACGCATGAAAGAGACATTTGTTTGGCCCCCTTTCACGCTCTTTCAGAACTTGGGTGCCCAGGTTTTGTTGAAAATGGCGAGCTTCTCACCCTAGATCGGGTAAAAAAGAATTGGCAGTCCTTCGAAGCAGATACAGCTGACATTGATAGCTGGACTGAGCCAATTCAAGACAGTCAGGTCACTCAGATGGTGGTCAAATATTCCAAGATCAGCTCCTACTTCCAGGAGTTAGAAAAAAGATACCTCACCATCGACCTGCACGCGGTCGCTGCTTTCCACGCAGCATTAGAAGATGCAGCTGACCGCCGGCCGTTTGAAGCAGAAGCTTGGCGCCCAGCCAAGGAGGCATACACTCGCATCTGCGAGGCAGAAGCACGAGATGGAGAGTTTTCGGAAGGCGACTCTGAGGAGGCAACTGACAAAGATGAATCTGAAGAACAGTTGCCACAAGGAGAACAGCTAGAGCAGCAAAAGGCAGGGGAGGCAAGTTCCTCTGCACCCAAAGGATGAAGGCATGGATTCTTTGCGCCGAGGCGAGCTCGACACCCCGCGAGCCGCCAGAAATGTTGTCACATTTTGCACGGGGTGCAATGTCTTCAGTGTTGTAACAATGCTGCTCTTCTTTTCCCTCTTCCTCCATTTTCCTTCCTTCTTCTCTCCCTTTCCTTTTCTTTCCCGCATTCTCTTTCTTTCCCCCCTTTCTTGGAGTCCCCCAGTTAATTTTTCAACTTCCAGCAAGTCACCTGAAAAATGGCTAAGTCTGGGTGCGAAGTTCGCACTTCGCCCAGTTTTGGTGCGAAGTTCGCACTTCGCCCCTCTTCTGGGCGCACCTTGTAACGACGATGGCGCGGTGACAAAAGAGAAATCAAGTGTTGGAGCAAGTCCGTACGGCGGCAGACATCAGTTTTCGCCTGTGCGCATTCCGACTTCACACCGAAGTCGGAGTGCGCCCTTGACAGGGGTGCGATGAGGGAACAAACCCGGAATTTGACCAAGGCATGAAGGCCTTCCCGACTGCACTGCGTTCTGCCCGCGCATCCCGAGGTGCTCCGATCCCAAGCGAAGATGGACAGACTGCCCTCCAAGGCAGACACGTGTCAAACAGCATCATCCATCATCGACAAGTGTCCGGCTCGGGATTAGAGCCGAAACGTGCCAAGCAAAAGGACAAGCATGGGCTGCATTGCCTGTGCCAGTAGCCTCATTCAAAGATGACCTGAGGTTCTACCTGCTCCAGCTACCCGCATCACTGCCAGATTGAAGTTCTGCCCAGCGCACCGCCATGTAGCTATCCAGCTTCCAGGAAGACCATCGCTGCGGGTGCGGTCCGGTCCGACAAAAGGTCGGCATTTGCGGCTCTTTCGCCGCTTTTGTCGGCTTATGTTTGGTCGGGACCTTGTGCCCATTAATGTAACGGGAGGGACTCGGGCTATAAAAGCCCAGCATGAATTCATTGTAAAGGGTGGAAAGGGGAATGTACGTTAGGGAACTACGTGCTTATTGTAACCGTGCTTACGCTTATGAATATAATACTGTATGCCCGGTTGCATTACTGCTTGTCTTTATTCTTTTATCTCTGTCTTTCATTATATGCCTTAGGCTAACTTGTCACGGCTTGTTGATTCATTTCAGCATTTGGTGAGCAGGTCCCTCTAGCATTGCTTGTTTAAAGCACCCTCTGTATTTCATTAATTTAAAGCATATATAGAATAGATGTGGTAGCAGTTCCATCAGTTATGTGTTTTGTTGCTGGTCCGTATCTGGTGACTGATGCGATCCCGTACTGTTAGTTCCTTGTAGGGAATGTCTGTTAGGGAGCCATTGGAGCTGTGCGGTTAAATTCTCTACATAAACACATATACCTGGATCTGATATCTCTAAGTCTGCTTTCTACTCATGTTAGTGTACGTATCTGGTAAACCGGTGCATTGCCATGCTGTTAGTTCCTTGTAGGGAATGTTTGCTAGGGGATCATTGGAGTTGTGCATACACTGCATGAGTATCGGAAGTACACATAGTTTTTGCAGTTCCTGTCATGCTCTATGTTTATAATGCAGTAAGTAGCGGTAATTAGTGTGTTCCCGTACTGTTAGTTCCCCCCACCAACATCTGGACATATTTGTAATTTCTTTCTGTACATTTGTCCCTTTCTGTACATTTATCTCTTTCCTGTACTCTTAGCTTAAATCAGAAAACCCCCCCCAAAGGAGCCGGCCTTCTCCGGAGATTGGCTCGGGAGGCATCTCTTCCTTCCGGCCTTTCATGCTGGTGGGCGAATCTGGGCGCATTAACCCAAAATCCTTTCCTCATGGCAGATTCGTAACCAACAATAACATTTGCTAGTTTATATGGCTTCAATGGGGAAAACTGCATCGAAGTCCTTGCTATATAGGAAGAGCGCCTAGAACACCACCATGATCATATGGCTTTAAGTGGTCTAATTCCTTCAACTTGGTGTAGCACAACGTTCTATACTCCACTTTCGGAGAACAATTTGATCTGACAGATTTAGCAATCAGCAATGACTGCAATCAACACTTCAGTATGCAACTTCTGACAACTTAATCCAGCAACTGGTTATACAGCAAAGCATTTGCACGGCAATGCACTTGTACAGCAAGCACTTGTACTGCAACACTTTAACAGCAAGTGACTTGTACGGCAATCCACTCAACCTTCATCAGGAAGACTTGTATGGCATTCCTCTATAGCACTCTTCAAACAACACTCTTCATACAGCACTTCTGAACTACAACTACTGCTTCAATCCTGCGAACAGAACTTGGAAAGAACACATACAGATCTACCTTGCTACAGAAATCACATCACACACAATACACAATCATATAGATGAAGGCTGAAATGGACAATATTGCATTCAATTCTGGCTGTACAGCACTTACATTACATCTCCATCTGTTATGAGCTATGATAGATACACTATCCCCGTTCAAATTAATGAGGGATCCTATTTATTCTTGAGGGCTGATAGTTAACAACAACCACCACCCAAGACACCTCATCACTAACTACCTTAAGTTCGCACATACTTAATAACATGTATTATGCCGTACATATTACAAACTTTGGATTATCAAAATTGCTTACATCATCGCTTGTGATGTATACAAACACTACAAAAATTTATTCCATTTGCATTTGCATTTACATTTACATTTACACTTGTGCATATTACACATATTCTACTTCTTCAATTAAGGCTCGTCAGAAATAGCTCCTACATATGCCCTCCCCTTTAAATTGGTCAACGTCCTCATCAACGACTGTCTCTACTCCTTGGGACTCAGGTTCTACTGACGTTGAGGCATGGGAATTGGTACACCTCCTAACTCTTAGATTTGCAGTTTCAAGGGCTCTGTCTCTCCTTTCAACCGCTTCGCGTAGGCCTGGTATCAAGCCCACTGTCAATAGTAATGATTCGACTTCTACTCGAACTCTGCCAGCCTAGCCTTCAATTCAACCTCCTTTTTTGTAGACACATAAGTAAAAGATAAGAAGAAGAGGATACCACAAATAAGTAGTCGATGAATTACAACAAAAGACCACACAAAAAAGGCTTTCAAGAGTCTAAAATAGCATTCTAAGTTGCAGAGGTGGATTCATTCACTAGAGAGTGAATTATAAGAATACCTTTGGCAGAGGTTGCACCTTTAGAAAGGAATTTATGGATTAAAACCCTCTAGAGTTGCCACTTAGTATTTTTTGTGCAAGAAGAATCAGCTAGCTTTCCTAGGAGGACCAAACTGAGATATAGAGCATTCACGCTCCCACACATCGTGATCTCCTCCACAAATACATGAGCGTCGGATCTATCTCTCAAGCACACTCTCATGTGGTTGCCTTTGTGCTTGATTTCCATCCTTTACACCTCTAGGCGCCCTCCCCTGCACTTGTGTTGGCATCACCAATTGCTTTGTATCATCTTGTGCACGCTCCACATTTGCACCTTCTTGACAACTGGCACAAACGTTCTCCTCGGCCTGAACCTCATTTGCTCATTGTGCCTCCACTTGCACTCTATCTTCTATTGTTAAAAACAACTTTTGACACCTTTCTTGTTCCTCGTCCAAACCATCCAACACTTGAGGATTCCAAACTCATTCAACTTCAGGTATTTGTATCTCTTCACTAACAAGTTTTATCAATATTCTTCTTTCATGCAATCTGTGACAACCCCGACAAACACACACTGGTTGTAACAATTTGATCTCACTTATGGGTTTGGCAACAAAGGAGATGGTTAGACAGGGGTAAAATTTTTCGTTTTTGATCTTTATTTTGCACCCATTAGTAATCAGTACATAGCATTAAATACTACTTTTGGGATTATGACCGCTGCAATCAGCCTCCCAAGTGGACGAGACTAGCCAAGTCTCGTAGGCGGAGCCTTTAGTGATCCTATCCTTCTCACCCTCTGTTCCGGTGAATCCAAGAACACAACTTGGGTTATCCTCTAGGGCCCATAACATCTAGAGGGTGAACACATAACTCCCATCCTTAACATGTTATGTGGAACCCTGAGTATATCTTAACTCATCTGTTACCCAACATGCAAGGTTTTTAGCGTAGATGTTATAGTGCTTAATCGGTGACCATGCATTAAGCACCATGGGCAATTAAGGTCATGCCATTCACTTGGCACTGATCATGATCTCCTTGTCAAAGTTGCAAATAATTCTATGGATGTCCCATACCATACCACCGTGGAAACTTATCTTAGAGCCTAATAATTCTCTCACCAAGATTGCTTATTTAACAACCTTGTGCAAGGGTCATGTTGGCATCTTTGCCACATTAGAAATTTTGACAAAATTTAGCCCAAGTGTGAAGTGCACTTCACCAGCAAAATCATCTGGAGCTTTAGATCAGCGAAATGCATGCAGAAGTGTTGGCATTTTCATGGGCCCTAAAAGAGGGTGATAAATTGGATGAAATGATTTTTGGATATTTTATTGTTGTAGATCTTTTCGTAAGCTTTCCGACGATATATTACAATAGGCGATCGGGTCAATGGATCAAAAGTTATGGCCCCGGGAAGCTGTAATACCAAAAATCATTTTTGGGCCAGTTTTCAACCATCTCAAGTGCTCCCGAGTCTGGCGCACCATCTCAAGTGCTCCCAAGTCTGGTGCACCATCTCAAGTGCGCTCGAGTCTTGCACACCTTTTCTTGCGCAAGGCTGTTGCGCACCCTCTCATTGCGCTCCGCCTGTTGACCTTTCAACTCTAGCGTCGGTCTTTCTCAACTGCGCTCCACATCAGCAAAGTTAAGGTGCATCCTTATCCATCCGAGCGCAGCCATTCTGAGAAGCTTCCAGACTAGACATTCCGGGATTTCAAGTCTATCTTCCACGGAAGCGGTCCCCACGAGTGAGGAGGCAACGCCAGCAAGCCAAGCCTGTCAGGGCATTGAAGGGGCTCAACTGCATTTTCAAGGAGTCATCAGTTCCAACCATACTTGATTAATATTTCATGACTGTACTCTCTTGTAACTCTTATTTTGGCTGCCACCGCCATATTTTGTAGTGTGCATTTAATATTTCAAGCGGCAGAATTTACTATATAAGCCTGCTCTTTTATTGTAAAAACGATGGATGTTTGCTAGAAGCTTGATGTAACCCAAATTCTGCTATCAATACAGCTGATGTTTGGCTCTAACTCTGGACTTCTATTTTATGCGTATGTCTTCTATTGCTTATCTTCTATTAAGTTCTCTGCTTTGTCTGTAGGCTTGAATTCTAATATCTAGATTTAGCTTTTGATAAAACGTGAACCTCTGGAGTAGCCCTGGAGATTATGCATGTTAGATGTTTAGTTTTAATTTCTGTTAGTTGTCTATATTTGAGGGCTATTTGGTTTGGTTTACAGTAGAGTTATCGTGTTGTTAGTCCATCACCCCTGTTCTATCTGGTCTGTGGCCATATTTCCCATCCCTTTCAGTTATTTTCCATTCCTTTCTAGTTCTTTAATCTTTAAACCCCCAGTTAGAATAGCAAGGGAACCAGCCCATCTCTGGAGATTGGCACGGGAGGCATTTCTTCCTCTCGGCCTTTCAATGTTGGTCGGGTCTAAGGCGCACTAATAACCAAATCCTTACCACCTAAGGTAGATCTCTGATCAACAGGTCACCATTGTACTGCTCGTACAATGAGCTAGATGGACATTCCATACCGCCCATCTTTAACGGCCATCCACGAATATCCGTTGATTGCATACATGCAATTCAACGATATTGGGCATCTTCCCGATGAATTTTGAGGTTTAAATTTGAGGCTAAGGTTTTATCTTTAAGAGTAAGATTTTATTTTAAAAGAACTATATACTTTATTTAATGGCCAACATTATACTTAAGTAACTTAACATTCCTTAAATAAATGATGTAAAGGTAAAACTTTTACTTAATAAATAAATCATCCATTATTCAAAACATAATATAATATATCTACTCGAAAAGACATTCTTCTCATTTAATTAAAATAAAGGGAGGCCCTAGCTTAATCTACAAAAATAAATGATGTGAAGGAAAAATCTACCCTTTATAATTTATCACTACATAATATAAAAAACTTTGAAACAAATCATTCATTGTTGAAAATATTAATTTAAATAATAAAGGGAGGCACTAGCTTAATCTACTAAAATAAATGATGTAAAGGAATTTATCACTACATATTATAAAGAACTGTTAAACAAATTATTCATTATTCAAAATATTAATTTAAACAATACCTTTACTGGAAAAGACGCTCTAGCTCATTTAATTAAAAGGATGAAAGGCACTAACTATCAATTTGTTCAAAAAACCTCGGTTTATATTGATTCTGACCTGATAAGGAATCATTCGCTCTATCTTTTTATCGCATCACTTATGTATTATTTGAATATCAATTCGGTCTTTTTACGGTGAAAGAAATGTAACCAGTAAAAAAGTATATAAGTACCATTTTCCTAGAAATAAGGTTAGCGAAAATCCAACTACCTTCTTTTTATTCGTAAAATTAAGTTCGGCATTCCTATATTCAACCTTCTGAGAGAAAAAACTTAATAATAGATGGTCCTCATATTACAGATTTGCTTACCGCAATTACCCAACATAAAAGATGGGCTTCTGTAGCAGATTCGCTCACCATATTTACTTAATCTCTTATATACAAAAGGGACATTGTTCAACACACTATAATAATCTCACGCCTTTATTACACAAATAAACAAAACTGTAACAATGTTGATTCAAACCTTGAACTAAGGTTTATACTATTCCCAAAAGAGCTGCGCTCGCTGCACGTATACGACACAGCGCTCCAAATGCTTCATCCAATGCTTCGAAGATCTCGACATCTTCTTTTCAGGGATCAGAATAGCCCTTCATTTTAATTAATGATGAGTGCATCTATTGCAATATAGTAACACTGCCATGTTTCTTTTTAATGAAGTTTCCCGAAAATTAAATCCAATTTAAATGTCTTTTAACACAGCAATACTGGGTAAACAAAATACGATTTCTTACTTACATTCATCACTCAGGAAAGTTTTTAGACAACGCTTATATACAGAAGAATGGGGGTCTTTAATTTAAAGCAAACGCAGTTAAAATACAAAAACCTACTTTGGCTAACTGCAGTTGTCGACATAAGGCAGCCCTAAGGAGTATTATACACAAACAAACCCAGATTAACCAACAAATGGAAGGAATTAAACTGGCGGATTATTGTCTAAATGAGTCTACCCAACGATTATTCTACTAAACGACGGGTGGTGGTTTTGACAAAGCATATATAACATTCTTCAGGCACGACTTCCATTACAGGTTTTGTTTTAAATAAAAATAAATAAATATGAACGCAGACAACTTATCTGGCTGCGGCTATGAGCACGATTAATTATATAGCTTTAATATTGGTGAAACCGGAAGTAAAATTCGTTTACACAACCTGAGAACACAGGCAGTCCTACAGAGCTATAACATATATAATTCCATATGTAATTCAAATGTACAGTCTGCGAGCAGAGGTAGCTTACCGGTTTGAGACTATTTTAAAAGACTAAATTTGAAATCAATTATAAAGAACAACAGTGTAGACATACACAAGTTACTCTCTGCCAATCTACTGTAACATACTGGTTTTAAGCCAAGTAATTCAAGTGAACAAGATTATGCCAAAAAGCAACACAGCAAATTCCTTACAAATAAATGTAACTATACAAAAATCATATTAACATAATTTAGAGAAGAGAGAATGGAACTGTAAACGTAGTTTACCGTTTCTTTTAACCACCCTTTTCTTCTATTTTCTTTTTCCCCCTCCATCTTCTCCTCTTAATCGTCTTCCTTTTAAAGATGGAGATCGGGGAGGATTACAAGTGTATACCACTGGCCAGCTCAACATTCCTTTCGCCGGCCAAGTGGAGTTTCATATTCTAATTAAAGAAATTAAAAATTCAAACATATTTCTCCGAACATATTTTATATATATATATATATATATTTATTTATTTATAGAAAGTCCCTTTTTAGTTTATTTATTTATATATATATATATATATATATATATATATATATATATAATATTATAACACATATATAATAATTTCCTTTTAAACAATCAATTAAACAATTAAGCAAACAAATAAACAATCAAATAAACCATCATACATATCTATACCTCCAATAATTTTCTCGTACAGACAATTTGACGATAATAATGCTATCATTGCCTAACGAGGGTAGCTCCCATGTTTGTGGCACTTTCCTTGCCATTGGAGGATTTTGAGATAAGCATTTATTTATTTTAATAATATAAAACATGCATCCATAATGCAGCTAAATGAATGCATCTACTTGGGCTTCCATGTACCCTTGAGCCATTGGTGAGTGTTTCGCTGCTAGGACTATTCCACCCCTGCCAAAGGGAATACCCCACCGCGATGAAATTAACCCCACCGCGATGAAATTAACATCGCCATCATTTCCCATTTCATTCTTCGAGGATCTATACCTGCAAAACAGAGGCCAGCACCATATCCAAGAATGATAAAGCATAAAACTTTAAAAAGAAATGCTCATTACATTTAAATAGCAACATCATAAAACACATTTTGGGAGGGTCATGACATAATCCTTCATCAGCACAAAACAAGTCTTCCTCAGCGCACCCATGTTCTTCTCATTCTTGTTGTGCAATCCTCAGACTTTTGCATATTGCCTGATCTCTCGCTTTTTCGTGTCCACGTCTCCCACGTCCTTGCGTGAAGTTATCTATCATCCACCACTCAAAGCTTCATGCAATGCTCATTCGAACTTAAACGACAATGATGTAGCACGATGGTGGTATTCCACCCTTGGAGGAACAATTTGAATTGACAGATTAACTATCTACAACTTGCAGTGATGCAATTGTACAACCTACATCATCTACTTGTCTCTAATGGCCTTGTTCACTACTCCAAATGGCCTGCACTTTTGCTAGATGGCTGGCACTAGCCAGACAGGTTGCCTTCAGTCTTAATGGCCTAGCAACTACACTATACGGCTTGGAAACTATGTTGGACAGCCTGGTAAATGCCAATTGGCCCTATATGGCAAAACTTGGAAAAGAAAACAAATGATAGGGTTGAATTTAATCTACTGCAGCACTCAATCAATAGCAATACATACAGATCACACACAATAGCAATGGCAACTGATAAACAAGTATGAACAGATATTGCATTAATGATAGCCTGTTACGGCATTCTCCTACATACACAGTATCTGATCCTATGCAGAATACCTCCAATATCTCTCCTAGCATACACAATTCAACTACGATGGACTCTCTCCAGCATATATAATATCTCGTGTTTGTGTGTGTGAATGTCTATACCTTCTCAAATGAATGAGGGGGGTCTTATTCAAACTACTGGGACGGTAGTTACAAACAACTACAACCCTCGACACCTCACCTCCTAACTACAAGACTAGGTGTTAACTACCTTTGCATATCTATGTTCACACATATCTCCAACTTGAGTTGTTAGGGAACCGATGAATAATCATATGCATTGAATCATTTAAATAATACAATGTAGGCCCATTTAGCCCATGAGAAGCGGATCTCACTAACCAATACGAGCTAACAATATGAAGCAATATAGATGCTAACAATATAATGCTAACATAGTAAACGCTATCATCTAGAGAATAATGTAATAACAACTAATATATGCTAACATCCCCCCTTATTACATTATTTGGGTAATAATATAACTACTAGCTACACTATCATCCCCCATACAACAATATTTGGGTAAAGTATATAACTGCCCCAATACAGTGAAGAAGAAGAAGAAGAGAAATGAAATAATGGTGGCTCGTGCTTTGTCTTCGGCTCTGGCTCTGGCTCATGGCTCTGGCTCTGGCTCTAAGCATACCTCTGGAATTGTACCTCTGGGTCTATCTCGGGATCTGCCTGTGAATCTGCCTCTGGATCTGCCTGTAGATCTGCCTCTGGAACTTTGTCTCTGGGTCTGTCTTTAGGTCTGTCTCTGGGTCATTATCTCTGGGACTGCCACTCGGTCTGTCATTGGATTTGCCTCGGGGTCTACCATAGGTTTTACCTTTTCGGTAGAAGCCATACAACATTTCTTTCATCATGGTCCATTGTGTGAGATCTGTCCATCCACAATCAATATGAACCTTGTTGGTCATTTTCACTTTGTACCAACATCTTGAAGAAGAGTGATTCATACATCCACAAGAATCACAAGGATGTAATCTCCAACACTTAGCTGCAACATGTCCTTCCTTTCCACAGTGACTACAACAATGCTTTTTAGGAGATGTAGGAGATTTAGGATTTACAAACACGGTATTACTGGTACTTGCTTGTCCAGTATAGCCAAGGCCTTCATTCTTTGCCCTGACATTTAGCATTATTGGAGTTTTAATGCCTTGTTCCTGTTTACCTAATCTCTCACCATTGAATCCCATTTTCTTCATCATTTTGGAACCAAATCCTTTGGTGTGTTTTTCAAAACACCCAATTTTATCATCTTCATCAATGCTTTTAACAATATTGCATTTGTCGCTATTGATGAGATTATGGAGCTCTTTTTGAGAAGGTTCAGTTTTTAAGTCACTAGTGTCACCAGCAAAATCTGCTACTGAAATGAGATCACCTGTGCTACAACTGATATCTACCATAGAAGATATGAGGTCGCCTGTATCACAACAAGCATGTGCCACAATGGGCTGAAGGTCACTCGTGTCACAACAAGCATCGACCATTTTTACCTCTGTTTCCTCACCAAAGTCCCTGTAGATTTTACGTTGGGCCATATCAAGAGTAATCAATGATATGTAGACTGCCCTTATGACTCCTATAGGGATTTGAACACCATTTTTCTGAAGGTCTTCAGAATCTTCAGAATCTCTGAGAATGGATTTTACACCACTGCATAGTGTAGAAAATTTTTCATCCTCATAAAAATCCATCCCTTCCATCTCTGGTGGAAAGTAAGGACCTTTAACTGATTCAACAACATCAGTTTGTTTAGGGGCTTGCTTTTTCTTTGATCTGCCCATTCTTAAGGTGTCGGTCTCTGCCGAAAATGCACCTTTTACAATGAATTTTGCAAAAATAATTTGACTAAGGTGTCGGTCACTACCGAAAATGCACCCTTATAAGTCTTCCCCCCTTGATTTTGCAAAATTATATCTCCCTTGTTTGCAAGATAGGAGATGGTGGAGAGAAAAAATTTTATCCCCCCTGAGTGCAAAAAAAATGCAACAATGAAGCCTCAAAAGGCTTTTACAAAGCTTGCCTCGTAGGCAGATTAGCACAATGTGTCACCAAAAAAATCCCCCCTGTGTGAAGTACTTCAAACAAAAAAAAATTGTTATTTATGAAGCCTACGAAACCGGTTTTGAGGTTTGATGATTGTATGCCTTTCTTAGTGCCTTTAAGGTGTATCTTCATAAAAGGTGTACCAAGAAAAATGGTCTCTTTATTTTCTATGTTTCTTTGCAATATAAAATTTAATCAATTGTATTTAATTAATAATAAAAAATTGCTTTTTAATCAAATAAAAAAAATTGAATAAGGTAAGCAATTATTAAATTATTAAAAAATATATTGAAAAAATTATATAAAAAAAATTGCAAAAGAAAAATAAAAAATTATACCTTGTGAAACCTTTGATGCATAAAAAAATGCACTTTAGCTGCCGATGGGGTTTGAACCCCGGGTGCCTTAGCACAAAGCGGGCTACCACCCCGGCTAACACTACCGATGGTGATAAAAGAGCAAGAAATACTCTTTATTCGAAGGGCACCACAATAAAAGCAAAAACGGTGCCTTGCGACGCCACGTGAGCGGCGAGTCCTTCCCGGTAGGCAGCACTACCTCCTTCTGAGAGGTGTGTTCTCCCTCGCTCCTCTCCGGTGGTGTCTCCTGCAGCGGCGGCGAAAAAAAATTTATATATTTTTTAATATGCTTCTCTTCCGCCTGTGAGATTGGGTTGTTCCCTGTGCGAAGCGGTGTCAAGCTCTGTGTTCTCACGCTGTGCAAAATGCACCTGATCAAGATAATCAAACCACCAATGCAATCATAGGTCTTTGGGCTTGCAAATCGAATGGCCACCCCCCACTTTTTGGTTTTGATGACGCTCTGTGAACTGTTGTAACCGAAGTCTCTCTCACTTGCAGATTGTGTGCAGATTCAACGCAGCGATCTGGATGTCTGCTATGGAGGTCTGCAAATTTTTGTCTGTACCATCTCGTCTTCTGGACTGCACGATCTCACCCACGGGACTGCGTGCTGCAATGGTTTTTGCAACTCAGATGAGAAAAAAAAATGGATCTGCTAAATGTCACCTCCCAGTGCTATTCGCAATTTCTCCATTGTGTCTCGATCGTTTGTGGGAAAGCTTTGACCGGTTATTGGCGTCCATCAATGCTTCGATGTGCCTGCAAACTGGAATAAAAAGTTTATTTGCCACAGCTGCAATGGTGGTATGTGATCTCCAAGCCTTCTCTCAACGGCGTTGTCGACTGCTGCGATCTTGGTCGGCTTTTACAAATTAATATTGTTGTTGTGGATCGCTGTCCACCAGCAATATGAGCCACGTACAACGTCAGGTGCAACTGCAACAACCTGCAATTTGATGGATTACTCCTCACAAAATTATGATCTACAAACGATGTGTCTCCACCGTGCTGACAGGGATCTGTGAACGATTGCTTTCTGCTGCCTGCAGAATCTTTCAGGCCAGATTAATCGTCTAAAAAACTCTGACTAGGAGAAAAACGTTTGCTTTTGCTATTGGACGCCTTACGGGTTGTCTCCTACGTATCCGAGGAGGGATGTCTGCAAAACAGAAAAGAACTTGGCCTTATCCTCTACGATGGCCGATGTATCACTTGTCTACGTTCTGCAAAGCTGTCTTTACACCGGAGAAAGCACGCTTAAACAATCCGCGTCTGCAATTTGTTTATTACAGAGCAATTTCAAAGTCTTCTCCTGGCGTAAATCCTGAACAACGATCATCACTCAGCGCAAAATATTGCCTTTATTATGCAACCGTAGGTAGCTGCAATAACACCATATTCTGTTTCAGGTCCGCTCCGACGTCTAAGCTGAGCATCTGTTCAATCGCATCTAAAAAAATATGAATATCATGCTTGCTATGGCGAATGCTTGCCTTCGGGATTCGAATCGCCACTAACTGCTCTCCGACTTCAAATGAGTTGCGAGCCACATAGGCTCTGATACCATGTTAGGGAACCGATCAATAATCATATGCATTGAATCATTTAAATAATACAATGTAGGCCCATTTAGCCCATGAGAAGCGGATCTCACTAACCAATACGAGCTAACAATATGAAGCAATATAGATGCTAACAACATGATGCTAACAATATAATGCTAACATAGTAAACGCTATCATCTAGAGAATAATGTAATAACAACTAATATATGCTAACATGAGTCACAACATACATATTTTATTCAAAATTACAAAACTTAACATATATGTACTTGACATCCACGCATATTTTATTTCTAACTTGTTTATTTCCTTTGTTGAGGTGGCACGTCAGAACTAGCACCTACATAGTGTTCAGTAGATTCCTTGCCCAACTTTTTCTTTATTAGTCCGACTGTTTTTGGGCGGGGACAGCAGGGCTCTAATAACCAGAAGCAGTGTTGCAGCTCTTTCCACAAATTCACTTTTCCCCTGAAATTGAAATTTCTTAATTTGGACAGCTTTTTTTTCTTGTTCACGAGTGAGAAAATGCCAGGCTTTTTAACTAGTGGTCATAAAAAATGTTTCAACATGCAGAAACGTGAGCAACAAAGAAGAGCAGTTACTAACAGCAGCATTTTCTATTTAAAAATCAAAGGTACCTATTATTTTATATAGAATGTTTTGTTCCTTTTGGGTCAAACAAAGTGTGTTTTCCTAAGGAATGCTGGATTCCTTGGCACAGGAAAGAGCAAAGGTGAGGGAGGCCAATTTTGTGACAGTGATATGGTAGCTCTCCTTTACAATCTATGTGGCTTGTATGTCCCTTGCTGTTTTCTGGATTTACAGGTAAGGAGATAACAGAAGTGTCTGTGTTATGCCCTTTAGCATGGTCTGCCACCATTATCAATGACTGAAGAGTCCTATTGACCTCTTTTGGATGATGTTTATGGTATATGTTAATTGCTAAATAATGGCAAGCCTTCCCAGAAGATATAGGACGTTTTTGTATATGTAAACAGCAGTTAAATTAGGTCTCTCTAAGCTAGTACAATTTGTTTCTTGAATGTTGTTATATGGAAGATATTTGCTTACGGTCCTTCAAAGTTGTTTTTTGCATGCAAGGGATTAATAGTTTAGCATATGGGTTAGTTTTATTAAAGTTAACCATGTATTTAACATTTTGTAGTGGCGTGAATGTTTTTATTTGATTCTCTGTGTTCTTCCAGGTGTGAATGCTTTCTTTGTAATTTCTAAGGTTCATGCCTTTCTTGAAGTTTTTCTCCTTAAAACAATTTCTAAGCATTTATGTTTCTTTTGTTTGTCACCTATAAAGCAGCATTGAAAAAAGGCACAGTTATGACGTTTTGTTAAGGGATGCTAATCAACTGTTATGCAATTTTACATCAGTTGGCTGAAAAGCATGTATATATAAACCTTCAAAGTCACACAAACTATGTAACCTAAGATAATAGATTTGATAATTAATCATGCATTGAACAAATAATGATTATAAATAAATCATTCATTAGTTTATAGCATAGGATAGCTAATGTCTTAAATAGGTTACAAAATAGGAATTTAACAATAGATGCTACTTCCAAGCTAACAACTACACGCTTGAGGAATAAGCGCTTAACCTACTAACCAACTAGGGAGTTAACGTAGTCAAGTTGACTACGACTACCTAGTTACCATAAGATATTCTATACAGTGAATATCTTCATGGTAGAAAGTAAAAACATGTGGTAAAAAGTAAGAAATTACTTTTTACCATGTGGTAAAATAAAATCTACCTAATGTAGGAAATAGGTAATTATCCCAAATGATGGAATATTACTCTAACATCCCTCCATATTACATTATTTGGGTAATACATACATATCCCTCTATACAACAATATTTGGGTAAAGTATATAACTGCCCCAATACAGTGAAAAATATGTCGATATGCTAGTTCTTGCTCTGTCACAGTACTCTGACTGCTCCTAAGAAAAAAATTGGGTCATTCCTCACTTTGTCTTCACACAAATGAATGTCCTTATTGTAATCATGTCATCCAACCGAATTGCATGGGTAACCAGTCATTGCAATCGCTAGGTGTAGTAGAGTAGATCACTTCATACGAGGTTCATTCAGTTACAATATGAGTTTGCAAAAGATAAGGTAGCTAAGGTGTCGGTCGCTGCCAAAAATGCACCCTTATAAGTTCCCCCTTGTTGCAAAAAATGTTGTAATTTTTGAAAGAAGTTTGACTAAGGGGTCGGTTGCTGCCGAAAATGCACCCATATAAGTCTGCTTCTCTTTTTACAAAACATTTGTGAAGAAAAGCAACGTATATCCTCCCTTAATTGCAAAATATGTACAACTCAAGAAGCTTTGTGAAGGATTTTACAAATATTGCCTCATAGGAAATTTTACACCAGAAAAATTCTCTCCTTTTGTTACAAGGACTTCAAACAATGAGAATTTGCTATTTATGAAGCCTAAAAGAGGTACAAACACCCCTTTATTACAAGTACTTCAAACAAAAACTTATGCCATTTATGAAGCCTAAAAAAAAGAGAGAGGAAATGGTGTTTGCTCAAGGTGACAAATGTGTTGTCCCTCTACAATACAGTTTTAGCAATAAGCACTTTGTGTGCTTTTTCTGAAACAGAATCAGAATTGAAACTAGACACTTCACTAGCAATATTGCCTTTGTTTTGCTTGTTTTTTTTTTCCTTACTTTCTTGTTTTGCTTGTTTTTGAACCAACTCCGATTGGTGTCATGGTTGTCCTTTTTACAATACGAGAAAAACCTCTTTTGAGATTTCTTTCCCTTACATTTTGAAGATGATCCCCCCTTTTTGAAATTTTTCTTTCTTCTTATCACCCTTATAGTTTGAATAAAGTGCATTGTTCGACACTTCATCATTTTGGAGTTGGTTTGCTTCCTCAGTTTGAAGCAAATTGACTAACTCCACAAAGGTGACAACTCTTTGTGAAACATTAAGGGATGTAATCAAGATTTTGTAGGATTCGAGAAGAGCTCTCAAAATTATTGAAGTCAAAATGGTGTCTTCTACTTTGGCCCCTAAAGCATTAAGCTTAGACTTCATATCTGCCACTCTGCAGAGGAATAGTTCTATTGATTCACCCGACTTCATATGGAGTGTATGAAGTTATGTTTGAAGGTTTAGAACAGTTGATTGATTCTTGCCTTCAAAAATGGTACTAAGTGCATCCCATGTAGCTTTACCAGTTTTAGCTTCAGCTTTACCGATTTTAGCTTCACTTATGTGAGGTTGGATCTCATCAGTAGTTGCAAGGAGTATCAACATGAGAAGACGATTGTTCTTTTTGTCCCATGATTTTTGATCTACTCCTGGTGATGCGGGTCTTGTTTTAGTGCCATCAACTAAATCCCACATGTCCTCTATAGTCAAGATGGCTTTCAGGAGAGTGGTTAGGGTTTTGATAGAGACTTTCTTCTTTCTATAGCAAACCCTCGGGGCTCTGCGGGGATGGCAGCAGTTTCTGGAGGAGGTATGAAAAACTGGAGGAATGTAGTGATGGCATCAGGTCCGTCACAGAGCGTGCATGCTAGTGCTGGTATTTCATTTAAAAATGATTGGAAGGAACAGGATTTCCCATTGCATGTCAGGAATCACTTGTTAAAGAACAATGGATGTTTGGAACGATGTGAAGCCAGGCCGGTTCTAGTGGTTCAACCAGACTCGGTGGCAGAAGATGTGGAGTATTTAACCAAACATGCGCTTATTGGTAAATTTATGGGCATCCGAATTTCTCTTCCCTTTGTGGAGGCTTGGGTTAGGAAGACTTGGAACCACGAAGGTGATGTGGAGGTGATGCTGAGTGCAAACAGCTATTTTATGGTGGTTTTTCTTGTCTTGCGGATCGTAACAAAGCATTTGAAGGAGGTCCCTATTTTTGTAACCAAGCGGGACTCTTTCTTAAACCCTGGCATGTGGGTTTCAACCCATCAGAGGAGCGGCCGTCACGGGTTCCGGTGTGGGTTCGGCTTCCGTGGCTCCCATTGGAATTTTGGAGAAATGACATCTTGCATATGATTGCCCTTCTACTTGGGAAGTCGGTTGGACCGTCACAACAGACGCTGGATAAAAAGGTAATCTCTATTGCCCATATCTGTGTTGAAATTGATTTAAACAATCCTATTCCAGATTCTATTGAAATATAGTTCGGATCAACCACATGGGTTCAAAAACTTGACTATGAAGCTCTTCCATTTCGTTGCCGGATTTGCCATGAATATGGCCACTTACAAAGAAAATGCCCTAAGTTTGTCTTGCCTGTGGCTTCAAATCCTGGGCCCTCTCAAGCTGTACAAAATATGGATAAAGGAAAAGCCCCGATAAAGGAGGGGGATCAGGATAAGGAAGGCTTTGTTACGGTAAAACCTCGAAACAAAGGAAGAAAGGCAAAAAGAGACATTAAGGATAACCAACAGATGCTCACTCAACCGTTTTGAAATTCTAGAGAACCTTGATCAGTGCGTGGAGATACCGAAACATCGCTACCGTTATAGATATAACGAGACCAAATCGGTTGTCTCTTCATGAGGTGGAACCAAGGGAATCAGATATAGGGGGTTTAAATGAAGAACAGAGGGCTTTGGTTCGAGTATAGGTGATATGGTTGGCCCTAGCCCTAGAAGTGAAGTTATCTTAGAAAATGGCACAAATTTAGATATGCCCTCTCCTACCCAGGCACTGATGCAGTCATCCATGGACTGTAAAACTCCTACGGTGTTGGGATTGCAAGCATAAAATAATTAAAAAAATGCTTAGATAAGAATATGAAGGTGGGTCGGAAGAAAGACCAGGATAAAATTAAGTTAATGGGGGAGACTTTGGTAGAGTCGGGTTTGGTGAGAAAATTGGACTCCCATTTTTATAACCCCCAAAAATGATTATACTTTCATGGAATGTAAGGGGGTTGAACAACATCCCCGGACAAAAAGTTGTTCGTGATTTGATTCGTGTTCATTCTCCGGATGTGGTTTCTATTCAGGAGACTAAATTAGCTATTGATAGTTTGTTCAATATTGCTCCCAAGTTGTGGAGAAAGGGGCAATGTCAGTGTATTGGTGCATGTGGACATGCTGGAATTGGTGGTGTTGGGAGAGATTCTGCTGGCGTGGTCAGTTTTTTCTTTTCCATTTATAAAGGTGTTCACTCCAACAATCTTATGGAAGCTCTGGCGATACTTGAGGCCTTGCAAAGGGGGTTTTCTCTTGGCTGGCGTAGGATTCTTTGCAAGTCTGACTCTCAAATTTTGGTTAATATTTTAAACAACAAAAGAGTGGAGGATGTTAATTGGCAGTTGGCCTCTGTGACCATTCAGATTCTCAGAATGAGTGAAGAGTTCGAATTTATATCCTTTGTGCACATTCCAAGGGAATGGAATGGGGTTGCTGATTACCTGGCCAAAAGGGCTTCTGAGCTATTGGATACTCAGAGTATTGATAACTGGGAGAGTCTCCCGTCTGGGGATTCTCAACACCTACGGGAGTTGATCCATAAGGATGTTCAGACTTAATGTGGTTTGTTTTTTTTGGTTTTCTTTGGGAGTTGACCTTGTCTGGTGATTTAGCCTGTCTTGTTGCTTATTTGAGTCCTGGTTGGGGGCTCAGATGTACTTTGTAATCTAGACTTTTTATCAATAAATTTTTACCCCTTTATTTAAAAAAAAAGATGGATTTCATCTTGGTTTTCCATGCTGAATAGTTAGGACCCTTTAGCAATTGTGTATCACTTAAGTATTTATTGATAGTTGCCATGATGAAGGTCCTACAATTTGAACTAAGATGATCTTTCTTTCACTCTTAAGTGATATTTCATGACACCTTCCCGAAAATTCTCTTGAAGAGAGATAATCAGTTGGAGGAAATTAATCCAAACAAATAAGAGATGAAAGATAATTCACTCAAAAATATATTTAATGGAACCTACCTAAAAATCCTCTTGAATAGGGATAATCATTTTGAGGAAATTAAGCCAAACAAATAGAGTGAATTAGGGGTTTTTTTTGTAGGAGAAAATATCAAGTGAATATTGGCTTTAAATCTGTGCAAGGATTTACACAAATTTGTGAAATTTTGAGGTATGGAGTGTTCTTTATTCTATGACTTATAGTTGCAAAAAGAAATGATGCAACAATCAAACAAGAATGACCTCAAAATTCTTATCACCTAGGTGTCAGATGCAACCGAAAATGAACCTAACTTGCCAATGAAGGTTTCAAGTAAAATAGAAAATGCACCTTTTAATTTTTGCAACAAAATGTGTATTTGTGTTGTGCAAAAAAAAATGATATATTTTGTCTCCTCCTTGTCTTACAATTTTGCAAATTATGTGGCAATAAACAATTGCCTATCTTTTTTTTTATTATTTTGCAAAATAAACAAGTTTTGATTTTTAAAGTGCTCCTAACTTTGTATTACAAATTTGCAAAATAAATACAATTTCTTGACTTCCCCCTTTTGTTTGGCAAATTTAATAAATAGCACTCCTTTCAAGACAAGTCGAGACACGACTCGCGTTTGAAAGGCTTCCAGAACCAGTCGCCAAACGATTTGGTTTTTATGGACCCAAGGACTCAAATTCTTCTCAATTTTGCAAAAATAATGTGCAATGTTATGTATTATATCCCCTCTTGGAGAAAACAAATGCACACTTTGTCTTTGAAATTCACAAAATTTTCAGATTCCTTGTTTTCCAAATTTGCAAGAAAGAATCAAAGTTTATTTTTGATTTTATCCCCCTTTAAGTGTGCAAATTTAACAAGGTTTTGAGAAGAATGTAGGGTCTCTAATATTGCAAGAAAAATATGCTCGTAAATGTCTTATATCCTCTTTAGAGAGAAAAACAAAAGCATTCTCTTATTAGACTTTGCAAAAAACAAATTGCCTCCAAATTTCAAATTTAATGTATAAATTTTTAAAGAATTTAGTAAAGTTTAATAATAAAAATATTCTTTCATAAGAAATCACTTTAACTATTAAATAAAATGATTTAATAAAAAAAATATTAAAATTATTAACAAAACTAAAAACAATAAAAAAAATACAAAAAAAATAAAAATTTTACCTTGGTAAATTTGTGCCTTGTTTTTAAATCTTTTGTTT
Organism: Wollemia nobilis; assembly: GCA_028583015.1. Taxonomy (NCBI): domain Eukaryota; kingdom Viridiplantae; phylum Streptophyta; class Pinopsida; order Araucariales; family Araucariaceae; genus Wollemia; species Wollemia nobilis. The sequence goes on from JAQPPZ010002515.1 coordinate 4,446,371, forward strand.
TTAGGCCAAAATACTATACTTTTAGGCCCACCAGGAGTTGAACCCGCAACTCCGTGGGTGTGAGGCCTTTGACTGGCACTCCTGCCAGTCGATCTAACCCGTCTGATGAGTAGTGAAGGCAAATTCCTTCTCTTTGAAGGCTTAGTCTTCTTCTAGGTGGTAAAAATTAAGGATGTGTGACTTTTAGTCCCACATCCATAAGGAGAATGGAGTTTCGGTGTTTAAAAACACCAACTCCCCCATATATAATCAATTTCCTATGGTAAATCAGGAACTATAAACATACCTTTTGCTACACACGTGAAACGAGACCATGCCACATCACGTGCCACCTCGTTCCCTTCGCCAACTATCTCACCATGTCACCAAGCCTTCCATGCGCCACGTGTGCGCTCGTAAGTGTCTAGCTCAGCTTTCTTGATCAATGACCACGTCAAAGCCTTTGAATCTACATATGATATGTCAATAGGTAGATCACCACATGTGACATGTTAGCAGGTCGCCATGTGTCCTCTAGTTGTCATCCTTGAGCTATAGACCCATCTAGGTTGATAAGAAAAAAAGGGATCCCCTCAAAAAAAACCCCCACATCGAGCCGCGGGCTCCATCCAGTGTCGGATCCGCTGTGTGGGGCCTAGGCTATCAATCGATGGTCAGGGGGGTGGGCGGGGGGTGGGGGGAGAAAAAAAAATAAAAATAAAAAAAGGTAGTCATATGGATTGCAAACTACTCCTGTTAGTCTACAAGATGATAGGCTATCAATGATTTTTGTGGATCTAGAGACAAAGTAGTCACCCCTTGATTCGGCCACATAATGATAGGAGATTCATCGAAACCAGCGATTCCGTGCAGCAGCAACCTTGGGATCCATGTCGAGACTCAAATGCCAAGCTACCTTTAGGGGTCCCATGTGTCAGGATTTGAGCCTTGTGGTCCGCTCCTCTAGAGTGAGATGTATCCCGCTCTAGGATCCATCCTCATAAGAACCAGGTGGAACGATCCTCGCTCGTATTATCCATCATGGCTCTGATGCCAATGTAACCTAAGATAATATATTTGATAATTAATCATGCATTGAACAAATAATGATTATAAATAAATCATTCATTAGTTTGTAGCATAGGATAGCTAATGTCTTAAATAGGTTACAAAATAGGAATTTAACAATAGATGCTACTTCCAAGCTAACAACTACATGCTTGAGGAATAAGCGCATAACCTACTAACCAACTAGGGAGTTAACGTAGTCAAGTTGACTACGACTACCTAGTTACCATAAGATATTCTATACAGTGAATATCTTCATGGTACAAAGTAAAAACATGTGGTAAAATAAAATCTACCTAATGTAGGAAATAGGTATTTAACCCAAATTATGGAATATTACTCTAACATAGTGTGCCTGTATGTATGTATCTTACCTTTCATTTGACTTAATCCAAGGTTCCAATATCTAAATAGGAAGGTTTCAGGCAACCAAAGCATAGAGTATAGGACTTTTAGGCAAGCACAAACGCCTCTTCTAACTTTCACATTTCAATGTTATTCTGGACTTGGCCTCCTTTCACTACTTATATGCAACACACAAGCATAAGCAAGCTATTAAATAGTTAGCCTTGCCATGTTTATAAACAACAAACCATTCTCCCCACTTCCATGATTGATGAATGTTATTCCTGTCCATGAATACTTCGACAATGCTCAAGCAAGGGTATTGTATCTGTTCACATTCAGAAACATCTAATATCATGTTTCAAAATACATTTTGCAAAAGTATATCCAACAAAAGTCAGGGCACTTTGTTGAAGCATATATTTAAGTACTTAAATGCTATAGAATAAAAATTGCCAGTGTTGAGGCTTTGCTGTCATTTTTTTGTCTAGTGTTGTGGCAACTCTTACTCTTCACCCTACCATTAATTTCAATGTTCCTAAGGACAACTTCGGATTCATGTTGACAGCTAAGAAGTGGTTGGCATGCATCCTGATGCTGGTGCATTAAAGGATTCCCACCAGCATTGCACAATTGATGCAAAGTTGAGAGTAACAAAGGTTACTTATCTATCCACAAATTGGTCTACTACGTAGTATATTTTGACTTCCTAAGATCGATCTTTCAATGCTATTTTATCAAAATTACCTCTGAACAACAAAATCGAAGTTTATTTGAACCCTAGAAGGGGTTACAGTATCAAACTGTGAATATGTTTTGTAAGGCTATTGCTTGAAGGGGAATGACCAGATAAATTCAAAACACATTATTTTTGCAAATTATGTGAAGAGATCTCTCTCTGCTTTTACATTGCTTGCTAAATCAAAATACACATTGTTTTTGTTAATCTTTTGCATTATTGAATGTTGGAAGAAGATGGTTGATTTCGAACTACATACAGACAGATTCGATCTACATAAGGATGAATCATAAATGTGAGGATGGATTCTGTTAGTAATTTGTCCCTCTGATACTGAAATTTTCAAGTCCAAACAGATTTGTGGACCACAGATAACCAAGACCAACGTACAAAGTTCAGTTGTCAATTAACTAGTAGGCCTAATGGCATGGTGCTTAAGTGTAGGGTCCAACAACTATTAAATCAAGCAAATGAAGGTAAAAGTACTAGTAAATCAAAAAAAACTTCAATAGATGCTCAATGACATTTGATTAGTTTCTATTACAAATGAATTGATATGAAACATTGCATCACTGTTCTGAGAATCAACCAAAAGAGAAAGAGATGATTAAAAAGTCATGTAGGGTGACACATAGGAAGTTGTATTGACTGCATCCTTAGGGAAGGATGTATAAAGTGCTAAGAGAGTGAAATGCTTTACAATGATAGATTAATGGAAATTCAATAAGTCAAAACAGTTCCAGAGAAAAAAGGGCAAAAATAAAAAGGAGAGATAAATGGGTGTTCTATTGTAGTGCAAAGATGGAGTGCTTGTTGTCAGATGTTGCCATAATTAATGTCAGGTCTCATCAATGACATCCTTAACATGCCAATTGATGTCAATAGAAAGGGGTAGGCAATGTGGTATATGTTGTTAACATTTCTACTGAATTATTCCATTTCATACCAAAATTAGTACAAAGGATTGAGTCCAATGCACTTCAAAGTATATTGTTGCCTAGTTACAGAACAGAAAAGGAAAATCATTCTACTACAAAAAAAGAAAAGAAACAAATAACCAACAAAGAGGAATAACATGTATGTAAACACATAATTGAAAGCCCAGAGGAAGGTTGAATATTATTCGCATCCAAAATAACAAATGCATACCATATAGGCCAATTTTGCCTAAGTGGCACACAACAATATTTGTGTTGTGATCTAACCAGCCAAAGAAATTGTGTATATAGTAATAATAAGTGAACCTTGAGGTCATCCTCAGATCTGTATGACCCAGTTCTAACCAGCCAAAGAAATTGTGTATATAGTAATAATAAGTGTCAAATTGTAATGTCAATGTAATGAAATGAAATGCAATTTTGGTGTGTGACATCATTGTTATTAATTGCAAACATAATGTAATGAGCGACAATGTATGAAATGTATGACCAAATGGGGAAGTCGTTATGGGTGAGGTGTCTTGGGTAGCAGTTGTTGGCAACTGCCGGGACCCAAAGTTAAATAGGACCCCCCATTCAAGTGTGCAGTACCATGTATCGAAGAGACTACACTGTATGCTAGAGAGAGTGTCCATTCTGGATAGTCTGTGTATCCATTGTTGCATTGTATTGCCAAAGCATATGTTTTGTACTATTGTTGTCGTACAGGCTGAGTAATACAATGATGATTCATCCTTCATCTATGTGATATTGTTGTTGCTGGTAGTCTAGTAGATTGTGTGCATATCAAGTTTTGCGTGCAAGTGTGGAAGAGTTGCAACCAGATTGTTGTATGTGGTAAAGTTGCAGTCCAGACTATACGAGTAAAAGTGGTGGGAAGTGCCGTACACGTGGATTGCAGGGTGTCATTCAAGTGATGAACTGTCGTACAAGTCACTTGCTGATCGTCATACATGTTGTGGAGTTGCCGTTCAAGTGCTGCCATACAAGTGTGTGATAGTTGATTTCCATACAAGTTCACAATGAGCTATTGTAATACATTGACTGCAGTCTTGTTTGGCCTCTAAATCTGTCATCTTGTTCCTCCACCGTAGGAATACTCACCACCATGCTATAGAATCAACCTATTATTTTAGGTTTCAAGGTACATCAACTAGTTACAACCACCACACTATAATTCTCCCTATGTATTTCAATAAATCATGCCAATTTTTTTCCTAATTTAAATCATTTATTTCACTGCTTTAACAATATTTAGAACAGAAAATATCTTTAACATACAATAAACAAATCCCTGTAGCATATAAGAACTAATAGTGTAAATAAAAAGATTTTGGCATGGTAGTTGGGACGTTATTGTACCATAGGGCTGATCCAGCCTCCCCAAGGGATCCTGCTGTACATCTTGTGGAACCAAAAACCTTAGTCCAGAAGTCACATCTCGCCATAAAAATCTGACACACCCATCCCAATCCAATATTTGGAAACCAAACACCATAGCACTTTAAACAGACTGGAAAATAATACATAATAAATCCCTCTCCCAAAACAAAAACCAAAAAAAAAATTCAGAACCACACACTGCAGCACCTAGGAAACTTCCCACATCAATTTTTAACCCATTCCTCCCAAGGCAATGCACTCGTTTAAGAACCATAAACCTTTTAAGTAAAACAACCTGCAATCTACCTGTAAATTTTCCGAACCCTAAATAACTGCTGTCCTATGTTATTTTAAAATAAATCAGATCTGAAAATAATTTATTCAAACATGCAACAGTCACACAGATGGCTGGAAAAATAAACAGCGTGAACAGCGGAAGTTAAATATATTTCTGAACCTGAAATATTACAAATAAAGGAGGCTACAGCTACAGCAGAACACCCTGCTCTCTTGCTGCCTTTTTTGGCCAGCAATTTCACTGTTCTTCTCCTCCTAAGCTTGTAGTTTTCCTTCAGCAATCTGTTCTCCTTCTCTTCTTTTTTGTGTGTAAAACACTCTTGACCTTCTCCTTTTATCCTTGAAAAAGGTAACCCTAATCTCTCTAACCCTAAGATTAGATCTCATCTCATCTTGAGATGTAAGGTTAAAAATAGAAAATCACTTAAGTGAATTTCAAAATAGAATCACTTAAGTGAATTACAAAATAGAATCACTTAAGTGAACTTAAAAATAGAAAATCACTTAAGTGAATTTCAAAATAGAATCACTTAAGTGAATTACAAAATAGAATCACTTAAGTGAACTTAAAAATAGAAAATCACTTAAGTGAATTTCAAAATAGAATTAGAAATATCTCGAACCACTTCTAGCACGTTCATACTAAAGCTTGTGCAAGAAGTTCCTATCCGAGCTACATTTCTCAACACTCCCTCTTAGCGAGGAAGGAATTCTGCACCAATCCAAGTTTGTCTCTGAATGCTTCAAACTTCCCTTTCACTAAGGGCTTGGTCAGAATATCAGCTACCTGCTGATCTGTGGGAATATATTGGAGCTTTACGGCTCCCTTCTGAATCCTGTCTCGTATGAAGTGATATTTGATGTCTATGTGTTTGGACTTGTCATGAAATACTTGATTCTCAGAGAGTTTGATACAACTCTGATTATCACAGTATATCACCGTGGGATCCAACTCCTGATCAATCAATACTGTAAGCAACTTGCGAAGCCAGATGGCCTCACAACTAGCAATATTGGCTGCCATGTATTCGGCCTCTATTGAGCTAAGTGCCACAGAAGTCTGCTTCCTGCTGAACCAGGATATCATGCATGATCCCAAGCTAAAGCAACACCCTGAGGTGCTCTTCATGTCTGCTACATTGCCTGCCCAATCTGAGTCTGTATACCCCTGCAACCTCACTTCACCATCTCCAAGATATCTTAGACCATACTCCACCGTGCCCCTCAAGTATCTGAGCACATGTTTTGTTGCTACCCAATGCTCCTGCCTTGGCTCCACCATGAACTGACTCAAGGTGTTCACTGCAAAACATATATTTGGTCGAGTGTTGACCAAATACATCAAGGATCCTATCAGTTGCCTGTACAACGTAGGGTCCACCAATTCTGAATCTGAAGTTGTCACCTTCTTCAGATTAGTGATCATGGGTGTGGCCATAGGTTTGCAGTCCTCCATCCGAAACCTCTTCAGGATCTCAACTGCATACTTACCCTGCCCAAGGAATATCTCCCCTGGTCTCTGCCAAACCTCCAAACCCAAGAAGTAATGCATCATGCCAATGTCCTTCATCTCAAACTCAATTGCCATATCTGCTTTGCACCCTGCAATGAGCTTCTCTGCACCTGTAAGAAACAAGTCATCTACATATAGCACCAAAATGAGTAGATCAGTCCCAACAAATATGTAATATAGATTAGGATCTGCATCACTTTTGGTGAAGCCCACACTCTGCAAGTATCCATCTATCCTGGAATACCATGCTCTCGGTGCCTGTTTGAGTCCATATAAGGCTTTCTTCAGCCTACAAACATGGGACTCCTTCCCATTTACCTCAAAGCCTTGAGGCTGCTCTATGTACACTTCTTCCTCAATGATCCCATTAAGGAAAGTTGTCTTCACATCCATTTGATGAATCCGCCATCCCATAGATGAAGCTAAAGACATAACTGCTCTAATGGAAGTGTATCTAGCGACTGGAGCAAAAGTCTCCTCATAGTCCACTCCCTCTTTCCGGGAGAACCCTCTCGCCACAAACCTTGCCTTGAACTTCTCGATGCTGCCATCTGCAGCATGCTTAATTTTGTAGAGCCACTTGGAACTCACAATTGACTTCCCCTCCGATCTTGGCACTATGTCCCAAACATCATTCTTCATGATGGAGGTGTACTCCTCCACCATGGCATCCCGCCAAACCTGTTGGTCTGTTGCCTCTTGAAAACTGGAAGGCTCTGAATTTATGATGTTACTCATCAATGCCATGTAGTTTGAAAACTTCCTTGGAGGTCTGCTCTCCCTAATCATGTTGCTAGGAGCCTCAACATACTCCTGAGCATCCCTCAATGTCTGTGTAAGCCATCGAGGTCTCCTGATAGAAGTGGAAGGGGCTAATGTCTCCACCTCCTCACATGAAGGTTGTTGTCCTGAACTGGAAACCACTGGTGTCTTTGGTGACCCTGGCTCAACCTTCGGAGCTTCCTGCTCCTCATTCTCTATCACTGGAATAGGCTCATGGGACTTCCTGGATGCAACGTCCTCCTCAAACTTTACATCCCTGCTCACTACTATCTTCCTCTTCTCTGGAATATAAACCCTGTAAGCTTTTGAAGTCTCATTGTATCCTACAAATAAACCCTTCCTACTGGAGGGCTCCAACTTGGTCCTCTTCTCTACCGGAACATGGATATAAATTGGACATCCAAAGATGCGGAAATGACTCACCTCTGGTTTCACACCAGTGAATGCCTCCTTTGGTGTCTTGTCCTCCAAGATCCTGTGAGGACACATGTTCTGGATGTAGACTGTTGTGTTGCATGCTTCTGCCCAAAGAAACATCGGCAAGCCCTGGTCATGAATCATGGCCCTAGCAGCCCCTATGATGGATCGATTCTTTCGCTCTGCAACCCCATTCTATTGTGGGTTGTATGGAACAATCAACTCCCTCTTGATTCTCTACTTGCAGAAACCATCGAACTCCTTGGAGGTATATTCACCCCCATTGTCTGATCTCAAGACCTTGATCTTCTTCTCTATTTGGTTCTCAACTAGAGCTTTGAACTCCTGAAACCTGCTAAAGACTTCATCCTTGGTCTTTAAGAAGTAGATCCATGTCTTGCGAGAGAAATCATCAATAAAGGAAACATAGTACATGCTACATGAAATTGATGCTACTAACATCGGTCCACAAACATCCGAATGTACTAGATCTAGTATCTCCTTAGACCTATGCTCGTTGTTTGGGAAAACAACCTTGGCATGCTTGCCAAGCGTGCACCCTCTACATACTCCCTGTTGCTCAATGTTGAACTCTGGAAGACCTGTGACTATCTCCCTCAGAATAGGCAACGCTCTATGATGCAGGTGCCCCATCCTCTTGTGCCACAACTCACACAAGTTGTTACTGCTATGAACTAGGGCTCGAACAGGTTCACCACGCAACTGTATAGACTGCCTTCTCTAACCCCTATCACTTGTGTTGTTTTCGGGCTAGATTCTTTTGGTCTAATAAGGACATGTTGGTTCTTGAACTCCATTGCATAACCCTTATCCTCCATAACCGAAACTGAAAGCAAGTTCTTCCTGAGACCTGGAACAAACAAAACATCATCAAAGTCTAAAGAGTTCCCTGATTGGAGTCGAAAAGGAATGGTACCAATTCCTGCAATTGGATATTTGGTATCATCACCAAGCTCAACCTGAACCCTTGAGTCCTGCTCTTGTAGACTGGTAAAACACTGTCGGGCTGATGTCATGTGCCGAGATGCCCCACTATCCACATACCAAGCATCTCTTGGAACCGTGTTGGTAGAAAGGCAAGAGACCAATGAGAAATCCTTCTCGAATTTGGCAGCAAACTCGCTCATCTGAGTTTTTGCAGAGGCTGCTACCTGCGTCTGTTGTTGCTTCCCTTTGCCCTTCTTGTCTGGACATTGTGATGCATAATGGTCGTGCTTATGACAAATGAAGCACTTGATCTTGCTCAAGTCCTTCTTCCTGACTGTGAGGTTGACTCCTCATTCTTTACCTTACCCTTGTTGGGTCCTTTACCTTTGCCCTTCTTGGTTTGCCCAAAGAGAGCTAGGTTATCGTCACCACCTTTCTTGTTGGCCTTTGACTCCATCCGAGTCTCCTCCTGGATGAAATCATCCCACAATTTCTCAAAGGTGGGAAGGTTCTCACGAGCACAGATGCCTTTGACAAATGGTTCCCATGAAGTTGAGAAACCATTAAGTGCCACGTTCACCAACTCTGTGTCTTCAACCTTCTCCCCAACTGCTGCCAGTTGATCACGAATCTGCGTGATCTTCATCAAGTAACTGGTAACGGTGTCAGATCTGGTCATCTCCATAGATCTGAGTTTGTTCCGCAATATCATCTTCCTATTTATGTTCTCGCTCTGGTAGAGGCTAACCAGGGCATCGAACATCTCCTTTGCCTTAGTCTTCTCGGATATGTGAGGAATCAGGTGATCCTTCATTGCATCCAAGATCATCCGCTTGGCCTTCACTTCCTTCTTTTTGTGAGCTGCCAATTGTTGCGGATCTGTAGGCAGAGTCACATCATCCTTGACAATATCCCAAAGATCATTCTCTTCCAATAAGAACATTACCCTAACTTTCCAGGGCAAGAAATTGGAGGCACCTTCCAATCTATCCTCAAATCTGAGGCTAGTTGCTGCCATCTCTGAGATCTACTGCACAAACTTTCAGATCTGATATGAATGACTCAAAAAACTGTCCTGCAAATAAGCTTAGTCCTTCAAGCAAAAAATATGAAACCCTCTAACTGCTTTTTTTTTTAATATCCAGCAGTGATCTACTGTTGTAAACCCTTGAGGATCTCAATCACAGAACCTAGCTCTGATACCATGTAAATTTTCCTAACCCTAGATAACTGTTGTCCTATGTTATTTTAAAATAAATCAGATCTGAAAATAATTTATTCAAACATGCAACAGTCACACAGATGGCTGGAAAAATAAACAGCGTGAACAGCGGAAGTTAAATATATTTCTGAACCTGAAATATTACAAATAAAGGAGGCTACAGCTACAGCAGGACACCCTGCTCTCTTGCTGCCTTTCTGGCCAGCAATTTCACTGTTCTTCTCCTCCTAAGCTTGTAGTTTTCCTTCAGCAATCTGTTCTCCTTCTCTTCTTTCTGTGTGTAAAACACTCTTGACCTTCTCCTTTTATCCTTGAAAAAGGTAACCCTAATCTCTCTAACCCTAAGATTAGATCTCATCTCATCTTGAGATGTAAGGTTAAAAATAGAAAATCACTTAAGTGAATTTCAAAATAGAATCACTTAAGTGAATTACAAAATAGAATCACTTAAGTGAACTTAAAAATAGAAAATCACTTAAGTGAATTTCAAAATAGAATCACTTAAGTGAATTACAAAATAGAATCACTTAAGTGAACTTAAAAATAGAAAATCACTTAAGTGAATTTCAAAATAGAATTAGAAATGTCTCGAACCACTTCTAGCACGTTCATACTTGAAGCCTGTGCAAGAAGTTCCTGTCCGAGCTACATTTCTCAACACTACCCTCATCTGCATTAAATTACCACTATGAGCACAACACATGTAACCACCATCTTAAATCGGCTAGTTTAACAAACTATTGAAGCAAAACATGTCACATTAAGCATAAAAATACCAAACCAAAAAAATCAAACATTAACACATGATAGATAGATAGATAGTTAGATAGATGGGTATTAACGTGGAACGAAATTCCAATCATGGAATATGCCACTAGACTTGCATCATCATATTAACCGGTTAGAAAGCAAGAGGGCCAGCCCCCCACACACATGCCCAAACTCGATGTTAATAGGGGTGAGATATCCCACAAAGTGGAACCAAGGACTTGCACCTTTAAGCCTGCTACCCCATTGGCAAAGAGTATGGCAAGTGTTGGAAACCACTCAAGTCCCACAACACAGTTAATGTGGGATTATTCACAAACACACACACACACACACAAACTACACTAACAAGATAGATGGGCATTAACATGGAACGAAATTCCAATCATGGAATATGCCACTAGACTTGCATCATCATATTAACCGGTTAGAAAGCAAGAGGGCCAGCCCCCACACACATGCCCAAACTCGATGTTAGTAGGGGTGAGAAATCCCACAAAGTGGAACCAAGGACTTGCACCTTTAAGCCTGCTACCCCATTGGCAAAGAGTATGGCAAGTGTTGGGGTTTATAAACCACTCAAATCCCACAACACAGTTAATGTGGGATTATTCACAAACACACACACAAACTACACTAACAAGATAGATGGGTATTAACGTGGAACGAAATTCCAATCATGGAATATGCCACTAGACTTGCATCATCATATTAATCGGTTAGAAAGCAAGAGGGCCAGCCCCCCACACACATGCCCAAACTCGATGTTAGTAGAGATGAGATATCCCACAAAGTGGAACCAAGGACTTGCACCTTTAAGCCTGCTACCCCATTGGCAAAGAGTATAAAATTAATATTAAAAGCAACTGTAATGACAATGACCTGAATTCAAGTCTCACTTTTCATAAGCCCTAGCTACGCATTCTCGCTATGTCAAAGTGGCTACATGAATGTAGTTGGATTGCTTACGCAAGGTCACCAGGTGGGCCATCCTGTCATAAGCGATGTTCCAGGGACTAGTGAACTAGGATGAGACATCCCCCAGCATACTTGTAATGTCCCTGGCTATTAGGGGTCATCCTTTAGAGAATTTCCCTTCAGGGATGCTATATTGGAGATAAGATACCCTAACAACGTCCGAGAGATACCTAGGCATCATAAGGATACCCAGTCATGCTTGTAACAAGAAAGCCATGCCAAGGTGCACACTTGTGCATCGCAACCCCCATAAAATTATAAATAATAAAAAATAAAACTTTAAAACAAATGACATTAGAAATCAAAACCGATAACAAAACAGAAACAACGAGAAAAAGATGGAGCCCTTTTCCTCTTAATCCCTAATCTTAAACATTTCATTTTCCTTTGCAAAGGAACAGTCTCAGATTACTCCCTATGTGTTATAAATTTTTAGACTTTTAATTTTTTTTTTCCATTGTAGATTTTATGTTTGTGCCTTCTTGTTTCAAACCCAAGAAAAACAAAAAAAAAGAAATTCCTCTTAATCCCTAATCTTAAACATTTCATTTTCCTTTGCAAAGGAAGAAAGAGTCTCAGATTACTCCCTATGTGTTCTAAATTTTTGAACTTTTAATTTTTTTCCCCTTGTATATTTTATGTTGTGCCTTTTTGTTTCAAACCCAAAAAAAACTGACCAGACCTTGTAGATTTTATGTTGTGCCTTCTTGTTTCAAACCCATATATAATAGAATGTTATCTACCTATCTCTTCAGATCAATAAAATCCATGAAACATACAAAAGGAATCACCCATTCAAAATCCACGTCTTTTCTAAATCATTATTCTTATCTTTGAACACTACAAGTGATAGGATTATTCATTTCTCTTGGCCCAGGATATTTATAACATTGAAAAAAATTTAATCCTAAAATTGATTTTTTCAAAAAGCATTCTTACATTAATCTATAGAAATGATGTCATTAAATGATAGAAGTTCAACTAATTAAATACATTGACTTTAAAGGCAGATTCTAGGTTTTAAATCTTGCCAAATAATATATGCGCAATTGCCAAGTTGTAATATCATGGTAATGCAATCATGATATGATAAAGGTGAGTCTGTTTTAATCCCATATAACCAATTTAATTTTAAAAACTAAAAATTTAAAAATCTATAGGGCTAATAGCTGAATGTTGAATGAGGGCAAAAAAGAATATAATTATGGACAGATACCAAGAAATGGCATGGATAACAAATTACCATCAAGGAAGAAAAGTGAATATATACCAAAAATGGCATAACTTCCAAGTCAAGAGTGAGTGCGAGCCGGAAGCATGCCTCACCTTTTCTTGTTTTAGAAAGCAAGCAAGTGTTGCCAGTACAAGCAAGAAGCAAGTGTTAGTAGGAAGCAAAGTGCAAGCAAGGAGTACTTTTTCTTGTTCTAGATCTTAAGGGAAATTCAAAAACTTAAGGATTGTTCAGAAGAAAATCTAGGTATCATGGCAGGATAGTCATTTTTGAAACTCCTAACTAGAAGAAAGGAGGCCCTAATTAGAAGTATGAATGCCCTAGTCAGGGACAAGAGGAAGAGTGAATCTATGACAAACCCTATCCATTTGGAAGATATTACACCATAAGTGATTATCAAGGATGAGATGATCAAGCATAATATAATGGTTCTTAAAAGCAGAGGGTTAAGTTGTAAGTTCTACGGATATTGGCCAGGTTTTTCAAAGATTCAAAGTTGGATCAAGTGGAAGTGGGGATTAAATTCAAATTACTTTATTTCTTTTTAAAGGATTTTTCTCGTAACAATCTCCAGTATGGAAATTAGGAACAAAATAATGGATGGTGACCCATCGTTTAGGGAGAGAGATGCATTACATTTAACAAAAGTGAGAAGACAAAGACTAGTAAAAGGCTTCCAATATGGATTAGACTTTCTAGACTTCCATATCAACTTATCAATAAAGAGGTTTTGAAGAATATTGGCAAATACTCTAAGGGAGATCATCAAGGAGGAACCAACTACTAAGAAGCAAAAGCATGTTGTCATGTGAATATGCGCTGCCATAGATATTTTAAAACCTTCACCACAGTCCATTAGGATTAAATCTGAATCAAAAGAATGGGATCAACAAGTGAATTATGTAAAAACTGCATTCTGATGTCCCAAATGTTATGAGATTAGACATTTTAGTTAGAAACTTGCATTACATTTAAGAAAGGTGAGAAGACAGAGACTAGTAAAAGGCTTCCAATATGGATTAGACTTTCTAGACTTCCATATCAACTTATCAATAAAGAGGTTTTGAAGAATATTGGCAAATACTCTAAGGGAGATCATCAAGGAGGAACCAACTACTAAGAAGCAAAAGCATGTTGTATACACGTGAATATGTGTTGCCATGGATATTTTAAAACCTTCACTGCAGTCCATTAGAATTAAATCTGAATTAAAAGAATGGGATCAACAAGTGGATTATGTAAAAATTGCATTCTGATGTCCCAAATGTTATAAGATTAGACATATGGCAAGAGCAAAGTGAAAACAATGGAAAAAGAGATGGAAAATTTTGAACACGAAACAAACTTCAATATTAAGCAAGGAAATCATATCATAGTAGAAGTTGGGTCAAACCAAGGACTTTCCACTCCCAAGAAAGTGGCAAAGCCCCTCTATATCATCAAACGGCGAAAGCCTTTACAATTTACTCAAATCAACTATTAGAAGAAAAAATGACAGAAGTAATAAGGAAGTATAGTGTGCAAGTTCAAATTCAAGAGGAGTTAACGGTGTCTTAAGAAGATGGGGAGGCAAATTTTAAAGCAAAGATAAGATAAGATGATTCTATTAATGTCCATAGATGGCCAAAGTAGGTCAATGGGACTCATTGAAAAGAGTTGTTACAAATTACAATTCATTGTAGTAACCACAAAGTACTATGAAAATAAGCTAAACTAGAGTAAAGAACTTAGTGTTAACAACTCTAAAGTGGAACAACTATATGGTATAAAAGTATAGCCTCGAGGGTTACCCAAAATGGATAAACCCTCATGCTAAAAATAATAACTAAGAGAGATCTAGAAGTCAAGGTACAACATAGATAAAAAGGAGCTCCAATGGATCCAAGCGCCAACATTAATCTATAGTGGGATGTAAAGTAGAAGCAAGGCCAACACAAGATCAAATGATGCTCTAAGGAGAATGGTCAGAAAAAGGAATGAGGTCATGGTTAAGCCAAGTAAATCATCTTAATTTTCCTTAGGCTCAAGTAGTATAAAATCCTCTTTGTGCAAGAAAAAAGAATGTAGTACAGTGTGTATGCCTTGCACTTGAGGTTTTAAAGAGAAACATAATAAAGAAATAGATATGTTGGATATCCATGGAAATTTAGGGTTTCTAGGGCAGCATATTACTATGGAAGATCATCCTTGTACTTTAAGCTTCTAGGGCAACATAAAGAAGAAAGTGTTTGTGAGGTTTTTCCTTGCATTTCAGATTCTCTAGGGCAGCATTAATCTTTAGAAGATAAGTCTCATTATATATAGTATAGAAAAATAGAAGAGATTGATGAAGATTGAAAGTGTTGATAAGAACGGAAAATGAAGAGTAGGGCCTTTAAAGCAAGAACAGAGAGAAAAGGAAACTCAAAAGAATATTGACTTGGGAAACTCAAATACATATAACAAGTGTTATCGAGAAATGAGGCTAAGCCCAGTAATAAAAATAATAAGTTATTATGAAAAGGGTATAATGGACTATTAGGAGTATGAATGAGACCCCTAAAAAAAGAGTTATTAAAAAATTAATAGGTTGTTATGGCCTTGAGTTTATTTTTATACAAGAAACAAACGTAAGTGGTAAGTTTTAAAGATGCATTCAAAAATATTTGGAAGATGAGGGATTGTCTAGCAACTTCTTTTATAGGAGCTTTTGGAAGTATTGAGACAATATGAGACAAACACAAATGGAATGGACAATTGTTAGAAATAAAAAGCAATTAGGTTGCAGGTCTATTTTGCAAGAAAGAGGAAAATATCAAAGTTGGGGTTACAAATGTATACTCTCTAAGTATAATTACTCCTCCTAAAAGAAGTTCAAAGGACCTTAGCATTTTTTTGTCAAATTCAATGATGATTCATAATAATGATCTATGGATTCTTGGTGGAGACTTCAACATAGTTCTATATCCTTCGGAAAAGAAGGGTGGTTCTCTTGGATGGTCTAAATCAATGCAGGGTTTTGCTGTCAATTCAAATGGCCTTTGGATGCTATTCCTTCAAGTTTTCAATATACATGGGATAATTGATGCATTGAGAAAACTCATATAATAGAAAGATTGTATAAATTTTTGTTATCCAACACATGGTTGGAAACAAAGTATACAATCTCTTCGGACATTTTATTGCAAGCAATATTAGATTATAAACCCAATCTCTTGAGATGTGACTTACTCAATAATGGTCATACAAAGTCATTTTGCTTTCAGTCTATGTGGCTCCAAAACCATTTGGGCAAAAATCAAGGAAAGAGTTAGGCAAAAATCAAGGTTCTCTTTGTGCAATGAATATATTCAGGAAAAAACACTACATAAATGATAGCCAGCATGGAACTTCATATGAGATAGTTTGCAATTGATCAAGAAACATATTAGAAAGACAATTAATGAGAGGGATTATGCAAATTTTTGGTCCAATGCTTGCTTGACGCCTTATCCTCTCATCTCTAATTCAAAATAGCAACCACTGGCTCAAGCATGTCTAGCTTATAAAGATAACAAAGGTTAAAGATATTATTAATGTGAGCAATTCCCTAATCTAGAAGCAGAGAGCCTTGATAGATGGAGTCAAGTCATCAAATGGAATTATGATGTTGGGTACAAGAAAAACAAAAAGAAGACAAAGAATATAAAGTGGAAACCACCAGATGTTGAGTTGGTCAAATTGAATTTTGATGGATCATCTAAAGAAAATCTAGGACCAACAGGAGGAGAAGGAATAATTAGAAAAAATATAGGAGAGATTTTGACTCATTATACTTTCAATAGTGGTTTTAAGACAAATAATGAAGCTAAATCTTGGGCGGCTTTGGAAAGGTTAAAAATATGCAAACAAATGAAATGGAACATAGTATGGATGGAAGGTGATTCACTAATAGTAATAAATGCAATTTTGAGAAAAGCAAAGGCTCCATGGAACATACAAGAGATAATTGTGGAAATACAAGACCTTTCTATAGAGTTTGAAGAAATCAGGTTTACACATACGTTAAGGGAAGGAAACAAATGTGCAGATAGGCTAGCCAATAGAGAGGTTTTAATTGAGGATTGTGCAGTTAAATTCTTTTTTCCAAGGTTAGAGGAAGTAGTAAGTTTAGCTGAAGCGGACAAGAAAATGTTGACTGCCTATATAAAATAATGATTAAGATTTACTTTAATGTTTTCTATTGGTAATATTTGTTTTATTTTATAACAATGTGTTTTCATATAAACTATTTATTACAATTTTTGTGGTTGCACTTATGTTACAGAAATGAAACTAGCAATCCAGATTTGGTAAAGCGAAGTATGATAGTGCGATGTTTCGGAAATATTACTCTACTAAGATGCAATGCATAGACAGTAGAGGTGGAGTTTTGGTTTTGTGAAGGCTGCTATAGGAAAATGTCAAGAAGAAGGATGCTAAATTCTAGAATATTTGTATTCACACAAAAAATTGAAGAAGATCTAGAAAATGAAAATTAAGAATTCAGACATTTTATGAAAAATGATGTAGGTATCTAGCTATAGCAACTCAATTGAGATAAGAATTGAATCTGTTTGTAAATTCTCAAGATTTAATGGACAGACACCCAGGTGTTGTAGGTGAGTTGGAGAGGAGAGAGCAATCCTCCAAGCGAGGTCCCAGGTTCGAATCTCCACCCTACCAAAAAGTTGAATTGGGTACCCAAAATCCAATTGATAATGTTGGTGCGGGCAGGGCCGGGCACGAATCTCGGGTGACTTTGATGGTGTAGAACCCCTGGTCGTGGTCTCTCAGACCAAGGCGGCCCCGTAAGGGTTTTTTCGCTTAAAAAAAAGATTTAATGGACAGAGTTGTGATTTGTCAAGGGGAGGGGGGGCGAGTACAACCCCTTGTTCTCCAGCAAAAAAAATATATATTAATGTGAGCAACAATGTCAAATCATGGATTTCTATTAATAACCTGGTCAAAGGAGAGGAACTCAAACAAATAGCAGATAAGATTCAAAAGATGCTTCTAGTGTTTTATTTGTCTATTTCTACATGAAAGGATGAGTTGGTTTAGAATCTATCAAAAGATAGTGGATACTTAGTCGAGTTGGGATATGAGGATTTAGAGCAATCAAAATTTCCCATTGCAAATAATTTCCCTTAGAAGAATGTTTAATTACTAGAGGCCCTCCCTAAGGCCTCAACATTTCTTTGGTTAGCAATCCAAAGCAAAATTCTTGAAGTAAAGAGTCTATAAAGAAGAGGATATCATGGACCTTTTAGGTGTGCCTTGTGTGAAAAGGATCTAGAAATATCAGATGATTTATTTCTTCATTGCCCTTTTGCTTACACCATTTGGTACTGTTTTTCAAAAATATAAGCTAGCTCCATAACATTAGAAGGTTGATGAAATGTTAGATAAATTATTTCAAAGCTAAAGCAATATGTATTCTTTGGAAAATTGGTCCCGCCATTATTTGTTGGAATTTATGGCTTCAAAGGATGACAAAATTTTTAAAAATAATTCTCGAAAGACGCTTTAAGAGTTTTATTTGCCTATTTCTATATGAAAGGACGAGTTGGTTTGAAATCTATCAAAATATGGTGGATACTCAATCAAGTTGGGATATGAGGCCCTCTCTTCGAAGATTTCCCTTCGAAGAATGTTTGGTCACTAGAGGCCCTCCCTACATTCCTTTGGTTAGCAGTCCAAAGCAAGATTTTTTACAGAAGAGAGTCTAAAAAGAAGAGGATATCATGTTCTTTTAGGTGTGCCTTGTGTGAGAAGTATCTAGTAACAACAGATTATTTATTTCTTCATTGTCTCTTGGCTTACACTGTTTGGGGATGTTTTTAGTTAAATATAAGGTAGCTCAATCACATTGAAAGAGTTGATAAATGTTGGATTAATTATTTCAAAAGTAAAGCATTATGTATTCTATGGAAGATTGATTCTGCCATTATCTGTTGGAACTTATGACTTGAAAGGAATAACAGATTTTTTGAAAATTAAAAACTCAATTTCATGCCTAAGTTTAGAACTGTATTGTTGTCTCTCTTACAAAATGTTTAGAGAGGGGAAACCTCAAGTGTAGAAAAGAGGAGCTAGCCTCTTGGTTATAGGATTTGAATATTAATGGAAGGATCATCTATGACAATAGAGTTAACACAAAGTATTTGCTTTGATCTATGGTAATATGGATATGTCAGGAAATTAGGTTTATCAAAATTAATTTTAATGGAACTTTGAAAGGAAATATAAGAAAATCTGGTGGAGGTGGTGTTTTCCAAAATAATGAAGGCAACATTCTCTTCACTTACTCAAAATCATATAAAAATTTAACTAACAACCATGCAAAAGCTAAGGCACTTCTTACAGGATCCAAAAGTGCAATTAAAAAAAGATGGAAAGGGGATTCACAATTATCATTAGTGCTATCATCAAAATTGGATGTGGGATTTGGATAAATTACATTATTGCTGATTTTCATCAAGAGGCAATCTTTTTGAAATATGAGAATATCTATAGAGGAAAATATTGGATAGAAGATAATTTAACCAATCTTGATATTTTATCTCCTAATGAAAACAATGTCAAAGAGCTCATTGCAAAAACATAGGGATATGAGGAAAACAAAGAATAAAACAAAGTGGGCCATTTGAATCATTTTAAACCCTTAAAAAATCCTTCCAGAATACAAGATGAATTACTTACCCAGCAATATTAAATAATATAAGCTCATCCGACTAAATACTTTCTTACTCTCAAGAAGGAGAAGCAATTCAAATATTATGAGAAGATACATTCATAATGCTCTAATACTATTGTATAGACCCATTTTAATTTTAAATTAAAAAATAAAATTACTCACCCAGCAAGAACTGCATGGAGCAGGAAATCCATGGTGGAGAAGTAAAGGAGAGACGACCCAAATCTAAATCCCCAATTCCTTGAAGCTGCCCTTCTCTGATAGGTGCTGTACCCTCCTCCCCTGTAGTACCCACTCCCACTGCAACTGCCACTGCCACTGCCCCTGGCACTGCCATTCCACCCAGAATGAAACCCAGTTGTGCCATAATTATAAGCAGTCCTCTTCTTATCATCGCTGAGAACATCATAGGCCTCAGAGACCTCCTTGAACCTCCGCATTGAATCGTCTTGCACGGCTGTGGATGACTTCGCATGCCGGTCCGGATGAAATTTAAGGGCAAGTTTTCTGAAAGCATCTTTGATCTCTTCCTTGCTGGCCTCTCGCCCCAGGCCCAGAACCTTGTAGTAGTCCATCATTAATGTTCAAGATGTCGTTTCAGGATTGAAGGATTCTGACGTATTGGATTAAAGGTGCATCCACATCAAAACATTGACGGGAATTTGATGGGATAGGGGAGTAGGATCCTGAAAGGCGAAATTTTGCAGTCAATTTTCGCAATTAAGGCGGTGGAAGCAAAGCTGGGAGTTATGTAATGAAGGGCATGAATGAATTGAGTAGTATGATCTTCTGGTCTGAAGCGGAATGATGTGGATGACTTCTCCGCCATGAAAGAATGAAGAGTAGACGTGGCACTGCCCGTGGGAAAAGTAACAAAAGAACGGTATCCGGTATTTCAACCCAACAGCTTGACCCT
Source organism: Wollemia nobilis (assembly GCA_028583015.1). NCBI lineage: Eukaryota > Viridiplantae > Streptophyta > Pinopsida > Araucariales > Araucariaceae > Wollemia > Wollemia nobilis. The sequence goes on from JAQPPZ010002515.1 coordinate 4,466,593, forward strand.
CAACGCTCTGCAAGGTAAACTTAAACGTTGTCTTCCCCATTTTCTTTCCTTTTTTTTCCATAATTAATAAGTGTAAGGTTTAAATTATAGGCGCTGCGCCATCAAACTTAATCCGTTTCATTATTGTTGACCCTAAACTATCAGTTGCTTGTGATTTCGTGCCAACATTGGTAAGCACTTAAGAATTCATATCAGACTACTATCCTGGCAAACAAACTGCCCTAAGATTTGACTTTCGGTGTCTTCTTGGTAAGTGTTTAATCAATCAAACAAACTGCCCTAAGGATTGAACGTTTTGAGTACTCCTTTGTCGCGATTTTGTAATTAAAGTTTTTATTTTTCATTTATTAGGAAAAAAATTATAAAGTTTTAATGTTGATTTTTTTTTTTTTTAATAATTTTTTAATCAATATTTTTATATGTATTTATCGTGGGATTGAATTTGGTCTCACAGGATAGTGTAAGTGGCATCTTTGTCAGAAGATCACATGCTTGCGGATTTTATGATTTATTTTTTATTAAATATATATTTAAATAAATAATGATGCTATAGATGTATAGGAAAGATATTGTCGAGTGTTGAGGAAATTTGAATCTTTAACTTTTTCACTTTTTTTTTAAATATATATTTAAACGGGTTGAATTTGGTCTCACACGATAATGTAAGTGGCATCTTTGTCAGAAGATCACATGCTTGCGGATTTTATGATTATTTTTTATTAAATATATATTTAAACAAATAATGATGTTATAGATGTATAGGAAAGATATTGTCAAATGGTGAGGAAATTTGAATCTTTAACTTTTTCACTTTTTTATTAAATATATATTTAAACAAATAATGATGTTATAGATGTATACGAAAGCTATTGTCAAGTGTTGAGGAAATTTGAATCTTTAATTTTTTCATAATAAGTGTTTCCATTAATCATATTATAAAATATAAAGTTATACTAGTATAAATATTGGATGCATATGCTAATAAAGTAAAATAAAAACAACTTTCCTATATACAAGCAAAGTAGATTAATTATAAAGTCTTCTAAGTGGAACCTTAATTCAATCACATTAGCCTAATTAAACTACTCATGTGCCAATATTTCCTTGCTAAGAAGCTTACTAGAAAATAAATTGTGTTAGCAACAAATACAAAATAGAGGGTATAGATCCATTTCTATGATTGACAATGTAACATGTAGTTACTTTAATTGTTTTTCATGTCTTGATTCCTTGTCGACTAGAGAGAAATTATCTAAAAAGGAGAGACACATGTAGGTGTACGCTAAAGTAAAGCAATGATATTCTTTAATTTAATTGAGTGCAAAACCCATTAAAGCATGCCTTACAATCAAAATAAATTTCAAAAGCAATTTTCAAAGAGTTAAAAAATCATATTGCCATTTTTGTAAAATCTGAAGAAGCATAAATTTACATGGCATTTAGACAAGAAACATAGCTAAAAACTTCACATGCACAAGACCCAAACTTCCCTAGCAACTTTACAAAGACAAAATAAATGTTAAAAGTTTTATGTTTGTTAAAGAAAGTGCAACATGGAGAGGACAAATCCAAGGTGATAAGTCAATAGTTGAGTTGACACTTTATCTTGGACTTCCATGTCTTAGAGCTAATTTTACATGCTTTCATCATAACTATAATTCCACTTGTCGTTTGGTCATGGGTGTTGTGGATTGGAGGAAGGAGAGCAATATAAACAACAATCATAGAGAATAAAAGAAGGATATGACCATCGAGCCAGAACTAATCTTTAAAAAGTAAGATGGATGATAGCTTGATCAAAATTTCATTGTCAACCAAAGAACAAATCTTAATGGCAATTGAACATAAGAAAGGAATTGATTGAACTAAATCCTCAAGACTGACTAAGGCTTCTACTTTTATAGGCATACATTCCAAAGATATAACATTCATCTCAACCTCTTTCTAAGGAGAAATTTAGCTTTAAACTCTATATTAAGGGCAAGGTGTTGGTTATTAAAAAGTATTGATCTATTCCACCAAATCAAAGATGATGAAAAACTCAAACCATGTTATAGGGAGAAGCCATTCTGGGAGAGAAGTCGTGCTACCTTTTTATTAGGATTTCCATATTCCCAAGGCACAAGGGAAGTATTTGACTATGAAGTAAGAAGTGTTAAGAAATTTATCTTCTAAGAGGATAATAGACCAATCATCATTATGAGTAGTCATATGCACTCACTTCCTAAAAAGAAGCTTATAAGGTTTAGAGCCTTGAATGGCCCTCACAACCCACTTTGTCATAAAGCTCTTGCTTTAGTGATTGAGATTAATAAGACCCAAACCTCTTATCTCGAGGTAAGGTACAACTAGCCTAAGAGAGACACTTCCTCAAAAGCTTATTAAAGTTACAATAGTCAATTTGAAAGGGAAACCAATATTATTTGTAGTAAATATTGGTGGTTGTAAGGACTCTATCAATTTCTTGAAGTTTTTTGACAATAGACAAGTACTTGTTGGACCAACTGTTCGACTTTCTCTAAAACTTGTCCATAAACCACTACCCCATCTCTTTAATACAGGATCTATACCCAAACAAAATCCCCAAATATTTAATAGCATCACCATATTTAATTTATCACCAATGGTTTAGAATATGTGGAGGTTTGGTTCCCTTAGAGGTTAAGAAACATTATGTTTTGTTCATCGATATCTTAGCACGAAAGATTGTGCAAAATAGGTCAAGGATATATGAGTCATTCTTAATTTCCTTTAGAGTGCTACGAAGGAACAAAGTTGAGTCATACAAAATGGAAGTTATAACAATACCACCTTGAATGGAGATAGCTTAAAGTACCCCATTATGTAGGGCCCTCTCAAATATTTAGCCAAGGGGCATCCACAATAAAAACATATAGGAAGGGGGCTAGAATGCATCCGTAAAAAATAGAAGGTTGAAGGGGGGTTCTTCAAAAAGTACCCCATTTATAGCCATGATTACATAATCCTATAAAAAATACAGAAGCTTTGATTAATTTTTTGGAATATATTACACTATTTGGTACATGCTAATGTATCATCTTGGGTACATCATTAGATTAGGAGAGTGTCTTAGATTAAGGCTTGAGTATTTACTTTATGTAATATAATAAATGTACAAGTATTATTAGAATGTGCATGGTGTTTACATACATGTGTCCTTAGAATAGGAAGATGTAGAGTCATTGGAAGGTGGAAGACCAAGAGTCATATCTCATTATATATATGGCTTTGGTAGATGATTTGAGAGATCAATGAATCAAGCAAGAGGAGTAGATTATTTAGTGAGTTGATAGACTAGAGTAGATACAATGTAGAACTTGTATGAAGTATGCAACATTGAGATCTCCACATATTGTAACAAGTTAAAATTTTTGTGAGTTGTTATTAATGGATATTTTATGAGTTATTTCAGAAGTTGCTCATGCTATTTACTTGCTATTTAGATTACCATTATCATAGATATAACATTGCATGCTTATTTTACTACTTGTGGTTGCATTTCCTTTAAGTTTATAACATCAAAAGCTAACAACTGGTATCAAAGCACTAGGTTGATTGATAGGAAATAGAGAGAACCACAAGAGAGATTAAGAGGAGATAGAAAATCTCATTTTCAAAATTTTTGAAATTGTATTTGGATAGAGTCTTTCCATAGAGTTGTAGAAAAACTTGTGAAGACTAGGACTCAACATTGATTCCACTAAATTGATAAATCAACTAGTGAAGTTTATTTTCTTTAGATTTAAAGAAATTACTTATCATTTTCTAATACATTGTTGTAGAAAATAGGAGATTCAAAGAAAGTTGAGAAGCTTCCTACAAGAGCTAGGAAGAATATTTTCTTTGGAATCAATCTAGTACTTAAAGAAACAAGTTGAAGATTGAATATTTGGAGGTCTAATAAAAATATCTCATTGCAGGATTTGTAGATTAAATATTCCAAGTAGAAGATTGAGAAGAGAGGAAGAGGCCAAAGAAACCACATTGAAGACTACAAATCAAGTAGGAAGTCCAAGAAAGAAGACCCCATTGCAGATTGAAGATTGAGGAGAATAGAAGACTTCAAAGTGAAGAAAGAAGAAAGCAACTCTAGGAGGAGGATACCCAAGAGAAAGGTCCCATTGAAGAACTTCCAATTTTAGAATATTGAAGATTGAAGATAGAGGACTAGAAAATTCCTATTGAAGAGAAGCTACAGAATTTGAAGATCCAAGAGGAGAGGTCTCAAGAAAAGGTAGAAGGAGAAAGAAGGAGAAGGCTAGGAAAGCCTCATTGAATAATTTGAAGAAGGCCATTGGAGAATATTTGAAGAGAACTCAAGGGAGAAGATTTATAGCAAGGAGAATTTCTTGATAGAGAATAATTTGGGACAATTATCGCCATCCGACAACAAGCCCAAAAGGAATAAATATTTGACAAGAAGTTTACCAAATTCTGGAAAGGATTTTCAAAGACCTAAAGGCATGTAGATTCTTGAGAAGAAGGCCAACAAAGAGGCCAAGATTGAAGTCAAAATTCGACAAGGAGATTGAAAGAGAAAGGAGCTAAAAGAGGCCACCAATATTGAAGAGTTTTAAGTACAAACACCAAGGAGTTGAAGGTTGATTTGGAAGGAGATTGGTGATGTTTACAGTAAAAAATTGAAGGGCTCTAGAAGGTAAGTTTCAGCTACAAATTGGAGGAGTTTCCAAGCATATTTGGGAGATTCAAGGACAACATATTGAAGGAGAAATGATTGTGTTAGAATCTGGAAATTTTAGAGTTTAGGATAGCAAGAGAGCAGCAAGATGGCAGCACTAATAGCTACAAATTTTAGGGTCTTAGAATAGCAAGTTGAAGGAGAAATAGGCAACATTGGAAGCTGCAAAATAGAGGAGTTATAAATTGGGTTGAAAGAGTTTAGAAGTTTATTTGGACAACAAGAAGAACTACAAAACAAACAAGTTTAGGGCAGCAAAGCATAAAGAATTAAAGTTGTAAATTTATCAAGCTTGGAGTAGCATTTAGGTGATTTAAATCACCAAGAAATCAAGCTACAAACAAAGACCAAAAAGATATGCAACATTGGTGCAAAAGGTTCATTATTTGAACATTCAGATTTATCTTATTATTAAGTTTTTAAAGCACCAAATTTAAGGGTTTAAAGTTGCAAGAGAAAGGTTTCTAGTTTATGTCTTCAAGAGTGTAGAAGATAGTTTTTACAAAGGATTAAAACTTGCACAAAAGAAAGATGAGTTAGATATATTTTAAAGGAAAATAAAAATATCAACTTCCTACTATCTATTGAAAGCAAAGAAGACATTATTCTAAAGCAAAGATTGGATATACTATATTGCAAAGCAAGGTTATCCAAAAGGCTAAGTATTTGCATAGTGAAGAAGCTTAGAATCACCATTGAAAAGTTAACCAAGCATTGAGCCAACAAGGAGACTTAGGAGAGAGCTGCCAAAGAGGATAAGGAAACAATGAATCCACCATTATCATGACTTGCAAAGAGAAGAGGCGCCACTACCACATTCAAAAGGAGAATCCACCATCCAATGAAATCAAGGTGAATATTTGAAGCACAAGGGGGCAAGTATATCTACATTCCTACATACAACAACAAGGTTTAATCACCATAGCACCCCAAGCAAGCAAAGGAAGTGCAAGAACCAAGCATTACTCCACCTTTGGAAATCTGAGAACACAACAAAGAAAGACCAGGTACAACACCATATGTTATTGAGCGTTCAAGATGCAAAGGAACATTGCATAGAAGAAGTAATCATTTGAATAGGCCACATGGAGAAGGCAAGAAAGAAGTTACAACGCCATGTGAAGAATATTATAGTAGAAAGAGCACTACGTTAAATAAAGTGCATGGAGGAGTTACACTTTACAAGTTCCATGTGGAAGAAGGTTTATGAGAATTTGCGCCATTTGGAGATAGGACAATACCATACCAAATGCAAGAAGTTTTTTATCACTTGAAAGGAGAACAATCCATTAGGAGAATAAGGAACGTTACAAGAAGTTGCAGTGCTTGGAAGGAGTTGAAGAGCCATTACGACCAAGTGTCAAAGTGTTAAAGAAAACTCCAAAGGAAGAGCAAACACTTGTCTTGCATGAGTGACAAGTCTCACACTTACCCATGCAATAAGAAGGCATTCTAGGAGTACGTAGAGGAGGATAGTGAAGTAAAAGTCCAAGAGAAAAGTGAAGTAAGACCAAGTGCACAATGAAGGAGAATGTAACCAACAAGTGCAATTGAAGAATATAATTTTGGAGGTGCCAAAATCAAGTGCAATTAATGTTGTCATAAGCATTGGAGAAGGAGAATTGAATAGCATCTCAAGACAAGTGCAACTTGCAGGGAAGTCAAAGGGAGGAAGACTTTAGATTCAGCACACACCAAAGTTAAAGAAGGTATTTAATTTATTTAAATCAAAGTGCATTTTTATAAATTTAAAGGAGGAATAAGGAACTTTATTACTAAGGTTAAACTAGTTAATCTTTAATGCTTGAGATTAATTAGATAGTTGGAGATATAAGGAATTGCTTTGATATAGTACAACCTTAAATGCTTTATTAAAATATTTGAAAGCATTTTTAAGTCAAGGAAGGTTAAATTAAAAGCATTTGACATTACTTTATTCAAGCACTAGGATTATTTGCAAAAACCTTATTTTGGAGAAAAAAGGAATTCTACATAAGAATTGAAATCATTAAATTTGTAAATAACCATAGTTTCTAAATTTCCAAATAAGGAGATATAAGGAGTCCTACACAAAAATTAAATTATTGAAATTTATAAACTATTGAGTTGAAAATTGAAATAATATTATTATAGAAAGTTGGAAATTGCATTTTGAATTTGTCTCTTGCTCTAATTTATGAGACATAAGGAATCCAACTTAAAGGTCTTGAAAACAAAGAACCTTATCAAAACTTGAAGGTGCATCATAAATTATCTTTAGCTTTCTATTTATTCATTAATAGGGAGAAATAAGGTGAAGAATATAAGTTGAACATTAGGGAGATAAAAGGGATTCAACTCTAGGAAAACTAAGAAAGCTAAGCATCCTATAAAGATCATAGCTGCATTCAAAACATTTGCAAGATGGAAAGTATTTTACAAAACTAGAAGAATTAAAAAGATCTTATCAAACTTGATCTTTTACTAAAATACTTGGAAGTCAAGAGGAATACTAGAAAATTTGAAGAATTGAAAGATAGTATTTAATCATATACTCAAAACTCTAGGGAGTCATAAGGAAGTCAACTTCAAATATTTTGAAAGACAAAAGATTCTATCAAAATTGTTCTCAATTCTAAAGAGCTAAAAGGAATTCTATTTTAGAAATTTGACTATTGATTGATCATATACTACAAGAATTAAAGGTTAGAATCTAGATTGGGAGACATAAGGAATACTACAATTTCTCAAGATAATGGATAAATTAGCAAGAGGAACACATCACCACAAGATACACCATGAGAGGATTCAAGATCAAAATCCACCCAATATACCATATCAAAGATGCAAAATTACTTCAAGCACAAACAATTTCATAGGTCAAAATAAAAAGGACATTTGGTATATTGATTCTAGTGCAAGTCATCACATGATAGAAATTTACAATGGTTTGATTGTCTTGAAGTCACTAACAATTTCAGGTTGAAAATTGCATATGGGAAAACCTATCTTATACATGGATATGGGTGTGTAACACCTAGTATAACATTTCCAAATTTCTTGCTACATGATGTAATGTATGTTCCTGGATTAACATCTAATCTTATTTCAGTAGCCAAGTTGATAGAGAGCAAAAGGATGGTTGATTTTAGATACTTAAATGGAGTCAATATGTGTCTCATCATAAATCAAAATGAGATAGAATCTATTGGATCAATCCACAAAGATATATATGCTCTATATTCAATTGAGATTTCACAAGATGTATTTCAAAACAACACTAATGCATTTTCTATCATAAAAGTTGACATAGAAATAGAATATTCATAATGAGAAATATGAGAGGACAACAAAACTATGGATTGCTTGGCCATCTACAAGAAGAAGAAGAACCTGATCAAGTTGAAGAACATTTGAAAGATGAAGATCCATATTGAAGACTAAAGTCTTCAATAACCAAATAATGTAATACAAGGGGTGTTGGAATATATTACATTATTTGGTACATGCTAATGTACCATCTTGGGTACATCATTAGATTAGGAGAGTGTCTTAGATTAAGGCTTGAGTATTTACTTTATGTAATGTAATAAATGCACAAGTATTATTAGGATGTGCAATGATGTAAATGTGCATTGTGTCCACATGTACATGAGTCCTTAGAATAGGAAGATGAAGAGTCATAGGAAGGTGGAAGGCCAAGAGTCATGTCTCATTATATATAGGCCTTTGGTAGATGAGTTGAGAGATAAATGAATCAAGCAAGAGTAGTATATTAGTTAGTGAGTTGATAGACTAGAGTAGATACAATGTAGAACTTGTATGAAGTATGGAGCATTGAGATCTCCACATATTGTAACAAGTTTAAATTTTGGTGAGCTTTCATTAATGGCTATTTCATGAGTTATTTCAAAAGTTTCTCATGTTATTTACTTGCTTATTATATTACCATTATCATATATATAACATTGCATTCTTATTTTACTACTTGTGGTTGCATTTCCTTTAAGTTTATAGCATCAAAAGCTAACATAAACAATGGTGCTCAAACCTAAGGCACCTCAACATCTTAAGAATAAACCATCAACTAATCCATTTATAGGCCTTCTAAAAGTTTAGATTGACAAATACTACATTATATATTGTGGATGCAACCCACTCAATTGTTTCCCAAGTCAAGACCAAGTTATCAAGAATAAAGTTCTAATGAAGAAAGATTGTTTGTTTGGCTTGAACTATCTTGAGTGTTTGGGCTGATTATAATGGCCAAATATTTTGCAATAATTTTATTAGTATTCAATAAGGTGATAAGTCTCCACCCATTTATAAATTCAAACTTGTTGCTCTTGGGAACCAAATTTATAAGTCTTTCATTGAAGATGGTCCCCAATGGGTCTTTGCATTTTGCTTCTTTAAATACATGGAAGAGATCAGTCTTTACATCTAGCCATAAATTTTAGAATAATTTGATAAGAATATCATTCGACCTATATGCCTTTTCATGTGCTATAGCAAACAAGTCTTTACTAAAATCTTCAAAGGCCAAGTCTCTTTATAGGGAATAATGTAATTATTGATCAATACTACTAGGAATGACGTCATCAAAGCTATCAATTGTAACATCTTAAAGGTAACTAAGTTCATATGGAAATAGCCTCCTTGGGTCTTACCCGAAAGTTACATCCCTTTTGGGATGTTTTCCACAAAAAAAAAAAAAAAGTTCATATGGAAATATATAATAAAAGTGATGTAACAATTCCTCTTTGATTGATGCATCATTGGTAAGGAGATTCCCTTGGTTGTCACACAGTTGCAAAATCCTCTCTTTATAGTGCCTTTGTCTTAAAAATTTAAAGAAAATTTTAGTCATCTTATCTTACTATAGGTCAATTCAATAAGACTATAGCATAGCAAGTGTATTCACAGAATACTAAAGAGTACCCTTAAATTTTATTTCTACTTCTCATCCCTATATTATTAATACCTCCTACTATAATTTTAAGATTAATAGACCCTTTATTTTCACCATGTATTATATGTACCTATTTCTTTTTCTTGGTATTTTTTATACCTCTTTTTATTTCTATCCTTTCTATGACAAGGGTAGTTTTAATTTTAGTGGCTTTCTTAACCCTTTCATTATGAATGAAATAGGTACAAGGTTGCTTTATTTTCATTGTGAACTTGAAAACCAATTCCATTGTAGTAAGAATGACATTAGAGATCATAACAACAATACTTTTACAAATAGATATCATGGTTCATTCATCAAAATAATTTAAAAGGAAAAATTTCCTAATGAGGATCAAAGAGTCTCTAGAGTCCAAGCAAGGGATAACCAAATAGTCTACCATATAGATAAACAAATTGACATGTCTATGTAATCAACGAATAAGTTTTGACTAGGTATTTGAGAATTGTATTGTAAGGAGAATGCCATACATGTTCCACCGTACAAGGTATTGTTAATGCAATATCGACTCATTTTTGTATTTTCTCTATTTTTATTGTGTTTTCTATATGTGTTGATATGGATTGTAGTAGTAGTAGATAGATCTATTTTTGTTCCTTCCAAGTTCTATATGCAAGGTTAAAGTTGTAGTATGAGAGTTGTCATACAACATAGTTGTTATACATGTGATTGGAGTATATGAGTGTCATACATGTGGGTGTAGTACATGTGAGTGTTGTACATGCGAGTATCGTACATGTGAGTGATGTATATGTGTGTTGTACATGTGATTGTTGTACATACAATTATTGTACATGGAGTTATTGTACAAGTGTATATATATAAGTTTGTATATTGAATGATAGCAATCTAGAATAATATAGACTTTCCTATTTGTAGAAATACTACTATAGTTTGTTTGAGTGCTACTGCAGTCTATTTGGGTGTTGTTCCAAGCAGTATAATATATGTTATGCATAATGTATGCAATTTAATTGTAAATTATGTATATTGTCTATTTTGTTTACTTAAGTGGAACTAGAATTATGTTGTAATATGTTGTATTCAAATTATATATTCTAGAGTCATTGCCTATACAAAGTTGGGTTAATCCTAGTAACATAGATTTGTGATGAGAAAATCATATGGGAAGGCGCATAATGATAGTGATTGAATGATTACAATGTAGCCAACAAAGTAGATAAAGATGTAAACTTGTTTTTTGACATTGATAAAGGGCCAATGTATAAAGTAGTGTGCAAGTGGATGTGCAACTAGATGTGTAAGTAGACACACATAGAGACATGTAAGGGTTTGTGAGCAAAGAGTTGCATGTTTATGGTGAAGAGTTGCATGTAGGTAATAAAGAGTTGTAGGTTGGAAATAGATAATTTCATATCGATAGTGGAAAATTATGTGATGACAACATTGTACAATAAGAGGTTGTACAATGATATGCCATATGGCATGAGGCTATACAATAATATTACCTATAGCAAGAGGTCGTACAATGGGAGATCATACAATAGGAGCCTATACAACACAAGTTTGTATAATAGGAATTGCATGATGATAAAGTATGTATAGTGTTGAAGCAATTGCAAGTTGATGTGTCCAATGATGAGTGGGATGGGTGTACAACAACAATACAAATAAAATATGGTATGTCTAACAGTATGTAAGATAAGAGGTCAACACTAGAACAACTATAGGTTGGTGTGTTTGATAGTGAGCAGGACAAGAGTCTAACATTGAAACAATTGTAAATTGGCATATTTCATGGTGTGTGAATGAGAGTTCAACATGAACAATTATGAGGTGGTGTGCCTGACGGTATGCATTGAGAGATATGCAAATAACCACTACGAATGTTAAGTCAACCTATCAAAACAAAGACTAATTTTGGCATATCATGTAAGTGTCCAATGTTTTATGGAGGGAAAGAAAAAGACCTAGTCAAGTAATGTAAAATTTGCCTCACAATGTAAAAAGCAAATGGGCAAAATAATAACATAGATGGGAGGAGGTTATTCCTTGTGATATTTCATGGGATTGCAATGGACTAGTACATGAGATTGCCAAAGGATGAGTACTAGACTTGGGATGAGTTGTGTGAAGCATTTATGAAGGAATTTTAATTATTCCACAATGATGATGAAGTCATTGCTAAAATATATAGAATGGAACAAAGTGTAAATAAGTCTATTCATTCATACAATTAGAGGTTGAGTGGGTTGTTTACCCATCTAGATAAATCCACCAAATACATTGAAGAAGAGGTGGTTCGTAGAGGTCCCTTTGACATCATATCAAGAGGCCTTGGATTGATCCTTTAACGTAGAAAGTGATGTAAAGATATATTTAAAGTGTTGGGATCATTTTAATATGGAAAAGAGTGACCCTAAATATGGAAGTGGGTCTAATGTTGAGAGTGAATTTTACAATGAGAGTGATGATTTTGAGAATGAGAATAGTTCATCATTCAAGTATTAGGATTGAGAAGTCAATAAAAGAAGTGACTCTAAAGAGAAGAATGATGAGTCCAAGGATGAGTGTGACTTGGAGAGTGCAAGGTCATTGCTACAAAAATATGTAGCATAAAGGGAGATTGCACTAAGGGGAGATGCCACCAATGATATAATCTATTACAACTACCAAAGAACTAGAAGATGAAAATTTGAATATGATATTAAGGGTAGACCCAATGTTCAATGTTGGTGATGTCGTTTGTGGGGAGTTTCACACTTGAATGTGAAAGTGTTGTAAGTTGAGATGAATTCGTGTTGCATATAGAGTTCAAATCACTCGAGATAACCCTAGTCGGGAAGTAGAGGAGTTGAATTTTATGAACTTGATTACAACTGAGAAATAAAACTTGATAAACCTAGTTGTAATTGAGGAGGTGAACTTGATGAACCTGATTACAATTGAGTAGGTGAACTTGATTTCCATCAAAGAGGTAAAAATCCCATAAATAGTTGTAGTTGTGTAGGAAGAAATTACAGAAGTGTTGATGCATATGGGGAAGTGAGTGATGTAGACAATGGAGTTAATGATACATAAAATGTAGAAAGATCGTTTAACATATGATCATCTAGAGTAGGGCCATATAAAAGTTGTAAGGCCAAACGATGACTTTCCAATATCATACAATGAGTTGCCAAGGCCATACAACTAGCTACCAAGGCCAAATGATGATTTAAAAAATAATCTAGTAAGAGGTTGTACGAAGTTAGATCATACAAAAGTAGATCATATCAAGCTATATCATTTGTCAATAGGTTGTCCAAAACCATCTGGAGGCAAGATGCCATACAATTCAAGGCAGTATGATAGGATGTCATACAATGCAATGTTGCATAGTAAGACATTATCTAGTGAAACATCGTATGAAAAGACACCATACAATGCAAGGTTGCACAATGGGAGGCCATATAATAACAAAGTGGACCATCAAAACTAAGAAGTTAGATATTTGAGATTAAGGGATGTATTCCAAAGGTTAAGGAACGATAATTAGAGGTCAAGAAGGAAATATTTAGAGCTAGAGAAAATTAATTTAGAGTTGAGAGGAAATTGTTTAAGTGGGTTGAGCAAAGGCTACCAAAGTGTAGATAAGGAGAAAAATTTAGTCTAGACAATGAAGGTTTTAATGGTTTCACCATTGAGGTTTTAGGGTGCTACCTTGAACCCCGTAGGGACACTACCCATCAACCCTGCCCTATACTGCAATAGGGTATGTCCAAAGGGAGTTGTCCCTTGACCCCCAACAAAGATGGAGATTATAATTTATCTTCATGATGGTCATGATCATGTTGGAAAAATTAATGATATGTATAATTATATAAAGTGGATTGAACAATTGAAGAACAATGTGTTGCAAGCAATAGTTTGAAGTGATGTTAGTTGAAGATGTGTAGAATAGAAGAAAGTGGAAGGAGCATGACAAGAGATTCCAGTATGGTGTTCAATGCTTCTATCCCTCATTTTAAACTCATGTGTCATTGAGGACACCAATAAGTCTAGAGTATGGTATAGATGTAGGTAAGCAAATTGACATGTCTTCATAATTAGTGAATAAGATTTGTCATTTTGTATTATTTTGTAGTTTGTACGCAAAGTGTTTAATGAAATGTGTGTATATATAATTAATAAAGTTATAAAGTGATGAGGTAATATTGTATGTAACAATTTTTAATGATTAGTTAGTACAACTAAGTCATTAGTTATGAAGTGAATCATGAAATAAAATATAAATGTAAGTCACATGCATGTCAAATGTAATCAAAGAAAATGATGAGGTGTCAGGTAGTTAATAGGTTGGAGGATGCAATTATCTCATTAATTGCATAAATAAGACCCTTCCCTCATTCGTTAGTGTAATTATTATGGCTAGACAAAGTGTGTTGTTGTTGGCATTGAATAGTTGTTCGTGTGGTTGGCATGGAAGGAAGGGTTGATTGGGTATCTTGAGAATTGTATGTAAGGAGAATGGTGTACATGTTCCACCATATAGGCCACTGTTAATGCAATATCTACTCATTTTCATCCTTCATCTATTGCTATTGTATGTTTCTTGTATGTGTTGATATGGCTTATTGCTACAATAGATTGATTTGTTGTTGATCCTTCCAGTTTATGTATACAAGATTGAAGTTGCAGTATAAGAATTGTATAGTGGATTTTTTATACATGTGAGTGATGTACATGTGATTGACATACATGGATTTGTACAAGCATAGAGATATAAATATATTTATTGAAATTAGCAGGCTAGAACATGATAGAATTTCCTATTCACAAATTGAGTTGCCTGAATGTTGCTACAATCTATTTGAGTTTTGTTGCAATATGTTTGAGTAATGTTGTCTATTTGGGTGTTGCTCTAGGCAGTCTGATATATATTGTGCACAGTGTATGCATTGTAATTTTAAATTATTTACATTATATATCTTGTTCATGTAAGTGGAAATTAAGTTATGTTGTTGTATATCGTATTCAATTTCTACTAGAAGATAAGTAAGATTTTTGTATGGATGTAATTATCAAGCAAAACTAGATCTAGAATTTGTCTTCTAATATAATTAGAAAAGGGACCTTAACCATTAATATTTTCATGTGAATCTTCTTTATCATCTATGAAATTGATTTTGAAAAATGCAACTAAGAAAAACTATATATTAGAGAATGAAAATGAAGGGGAATTTCTTTCTTTTATATTTTGCATGAACCAACCCTATGTCCCCCATACATATAGCTTAAATTTAATTTAATCATAACTTATAGCAAGTGATATATTTATTCTAATATGTTTCATTTTAATTACGCCAATATGAACCCACATGCTATGGTATTGGGTATATGATGGACACTAGTGCCTTATCTTCAAATTGCATTCAATAAAGTTCTAAATAAATTTGAGTCCTTTGTCTCGATATGGATCCAAATATTTTAATTTATTTTTAATTATGGTAGATTTCACTTGAAGAGAAAAAATCTAAGTATTTCTATCCAAGTCCCTTCTAAAAGAATGGCAAGCTTGATCTCAATGTATTTTCCCTCCTATAGCCATACATTTCCTTTCATAATCCCTTAAAAATGAGATAAACATAGCAAATGCATTTCTCCATAATTCAATAAATTCATCCCACCTGTAGGGCCACAAAGAGGAATTTCATATCTCCATAAGATTATTAACACAATTTGAATGGTCGAGTAAAGAAACACTAAGTTTGGAAGGGTGCTTTGTAAAATATTGTGCCTCTTATGAAAGCAAAGTCTAAAGAAAAATGGGGAAGCCATCTAAAGTATGAAAGAGCATCTATAATCACTTCCCTTTTTCAAAATGTGTTATTGAACGAGCAATGTAAAAATGGCCTAGGCAGCTATACTTTCTCTTATCACCTTTTTGTTAATTGCACCAAGTAAATAGCCTATAATTAGCTTCCTATGTTAGGTCAAAAAAGTGAGACCATTGGAGCACATAATCCATGCAATAAAATTCAAGGATAAAATTGGTAAATAATACTCCTAGCTATTATACTTACATGATTCTACTATATTAAATTATAATGTAGAACACGTTTCATCGAAGAGAGTCCATAGTCCATACAACCTTCAATATCATTTGAAGCAGAATAGATACTAAAAAATCATTGATGATAATTAATACATAATAAGACACAATGGTGTTCAAGTTTCTTCTTATTCTATATTATCATGGGTTGCATATAGGTTGGGAGACCCTAAATAACACCACCACTACCTTCTTCATGATGTATGAAAAACACCAACCCCTCATATCAAACTATTTGTAGAACTTGTTCAATCCTAAATCCTTGGCATTTAGCCTCCTATAATAAAATGACATTAGATTTTTCTTGAAAAATGGAGTCCTTCAAATTATAATTTATGGGTTGCAAAGGATAGATCCCTTACATTCTATGATATTAGAAATATCTTCATGTCACACTATCAACAATTACTTCAAACTAGTTGGTGTAGACCATGTCTCAATCCATTGAGACTCTTTTGGCTGATTAATGGGAGTGGTTTTGCAACAAAGTATTATGATCCAAAAATCATAATTTTAAATGTCCTAAAACTCATAATTTTGGGTTAAGGAAGACAAAAAAATATTGTAATTGAAAAATAACAAACCAAAACAAAAAAATATAAACAAAATAGCATAATAATTTTATTTCTTAGAAAATAGAGTACCATGCAAGAAAATATCTGAGAATAAATGTAAGGCTATAAGATTACATTCATTACTAATGATTTTTATAGTAATAGGAGCATTTATACAATAATTGATGTGTTGGAAATCCACCGTATTGAATATGGAAGGTTGCCCATAAGAAAATGTGGGAGTTCATCTTTCATAAGTTAGAAGAGCATTCATATGGAGATGTGGTGATTCACCTTCCATGAGTAACAAAAATAAAAATTACATACATGTGAATTCTTCTTTTTTCTTTTATCTTCTACTAATGTGTCAACATAGCCATGGATGCATTTTGGCTATGAAAAATTAAAAATAGAAAATTACAATTTTTAGTAAATATTATGTTTTGCATTTTTTAGGGCCTCTAGAGAATTTTACCACAAGTTGCTAGCAACTTATCTATCACAAATTCACCTACTAAAATTGTTGTTCCCCCTCTAACCTTTCCAACACTTTTTGAATGGGTCAAAATAGAATCCAAAGCACAAAGTTATATCCCTAATAGTATGGTTAGGATAAAAAAATAGATTTAGGGGTATAAATCCATGTCCTAAAAAGGTCACATGTATAAATAATTCATACTCCCTTGAAAAGCAATGGTCTCCATTACATCGAGTTTTTTCAATGAATTTACATTGGTTTTTATGAAGGGTCCTAGTCCCTTCATACTGAGTTGAGTTTTAATTTTGGATCTCTCAAAGAGAGGCCAAAGCCCTTACCAATACAGTAAACTTGTAGCTAACTTAACTTAATATACACTTGTTTTTATGAGGGGTCTTGGTCCCTCATACTGAGTGGGGTTTGAACCGTGGACCTCTCAAACAGAGGCCAAAGTCCTTACCCTCCATTACATCAAGTATATATATATATATTAACCATTCCCCTTGGTGATAATGTTGTCCTTCCTTGACCACTTTATACATCTGAATAGACTCCATTTTGGTGATCTTAGTTCATGTCAACAATATGATCTTCATTATTTGGTCCTAAATTATCTGATCAAGTTCTTCAATGTCTAACTATATTGGGACTATGGAAGTGTCCAAGGAAATGAATGATGGTATGAGAAGTTCAACATTGAAGATTGGATGCAAACCAAGATAAGATGGAAGGTTCATTTCAAAGGCTTTTTTTGCCACCTTCTTGGTATGGTGTTATGGTACATAGCAAATATGTTTGATCGTCATATGTGGTCCTACAAGCCTCTCTTTCTAAATACATAACCATAACTTATATCCAAACTTGAATTAAAGTGGGATCCAATGTTGATCATGGCATTATTTGTATTTTTAATTTATCTTTTCCAAAAAAATCATGGATCTATTTATGGATGTGCTAAATCAATTTCATAAAATATACTGCTTTTTTTGCTTCCTTCTGTCCATGAGTCAAGTACTCCATTGGTTATATAGGGAGAGCTACACCAATGGAAGCCAAGGATTGGAACCCAAAATAGACATGAAATGGGCTATGTTTGGTAGATTTATGCAAAGCTTGATTGTTTCCATGTTGAATGTAGAGGATGCTCTCATACCAAGTTTGTGGATGCTTGGAACTATACGTTTGAAGAAGATGTACATTCAATCTATTCACAACTTCTGTTTAGTCATAAGTCTAAGGATGTTAGTCTATAAACATGGTCAACTTGGTATCCATAATGATCCATAGGATGGGCATAGAAGATGCTTACAAATCTAATATCCTTGTCTAACATAATGGAATTTGGAAAGACAAAGTTGAGATACACATGAATAAAATAGAGCTTGGAAATATCCTTAGCTAAAATGGATTTCTTACAAAGAATCATGATTGTCATTTTTGAAAAATAATCAACAACTACAAAATGCAATCATTATCATGATTAGACATGATAAAACCCAAGAGGAAATCCATGGAGATAGATTCCCAATATAGTCCCTGCTTCTTGTTGGTTAGTTTAGAAACAACGCAAGGGGTACATGACTTAATGTACCTTTTGACATCATTCCTTATTTTGGAGAAATAGAAGTATTTTTTTAAAATTACCAATGTTTTCCAATCCAAAGTGCCTTACTACTTTGCTATAGTGTGCTTCCTAAATTATCTTTGAGTGGTGACTAGCTAGTGTACAAACATGTCCCATGTGACAGGGGAGGTTATCTTATAACTAAAAATTAGAAATATGCTCACCCACATGAAGATCTTGGTACACATATATAAAATAAAAATATACTTCATACAAGGTGGACCAATTGGAAGTATCATCCCCATAGAAATCAAGAATGGTAGTGAGTGCTATGATTGGAGGTTGTCTTAATTTATTGCTGAATTTAGCACTCCCTTATGCTTAATGATCAAATGAAACAATTGTAGTTGTGGCATACTTTTGATGTCTTTCATTCCTTATCTTACTTTGCGTCTGAAAGAATAATGATTTCCCTATCCAAGATGTAGTGCTTCAATTATTTACATGCTTGTACAAAGACACAAAGTTCTATGTCATATATGAGGTATGTTTGAACTGCTTCATTAAATATTTCATTGTGATAGACAATTGGATGCCCATGTTGTGCGAGGATAAATCCTAATGTATACTTTGATGCATCAATCATTACCTTAAAAGGTTGATGCACATCAGGTAAAGAAAGTGTAGGAGATAAATACAATTGGTCCTTCAACTTCTTAAATATCCTTTGTTGTCAATCTATTTAATGGAAGCTAGATTTGGCACATTGGTGAGGTCACTTAGTGTAGTGGCTAAGCAATGTGTAAGAACATCAATATAAAATTTTAATAAAAAGTATCAAGACCCATTGAGCTACAAAGATATATTACAATCTTAATATATAATTATCTAAATCTTCTCAAGACCAACATGGACTCCCTCTTTGTAAAAATTATACCTAAGGTACTAAATCTTTATCATGCCAAATTAACACTTATCCAAATTAGCATATAACTTGTGTTTTTAAAGAATCTAAGATACCTGTTGAACATGTTGTAGATGTTTCTCCCATGTCTTACTATAGATGATAATGTCATCTAAGTAGACTACCACAAATGAGTTGGTGTAGGGATGCATGATGTCATTTATCATCCTCATGAATGTGGAAGGTGTAGTGGTAAAGCCAAAAGGTATAACCAACCACTCAAATAAACCCTCCTTAGATTTGAATGCAATATTCCATATTTAAGTGGGGTTTATGGGTATTTGATGATAGAAAAATTTGAGATCAATTTTGGTAAAGAACTTTTTCCATGTAGCTAGTCCAACAAGTCATCTATCCAAGGGAATGGTTACCATTATTCATAGTGATTTTATTCAGAACATTGTATAAAATACAAAGTCTCCATGTTATATTTTTCTTTGAAGCCAAGACAATTGGACTACCACATGGTGAAACACTTGGTTTGATGTACCCCTTTTGAATCAATTCTTGGATCTACCTCTTGATTTCATTGTTTTCAAGGATTGAACTATGATAAATAGATACATTAAGCAAAGGAGCTCTAGGAATTATATCAATAGAGTGCTATACCTCACAATGAAATGGAATCCCAATTGGTGCCTTGAATAATTCATGTTATGCTACAATTTGGTCCATATGCTTTTGCTCATGTAGGGTCTATGATTTATGTAGCAACGATCTTCATTTTGCTTTACAACTTGATCATCAACTAAATGGATTTCTTTATTTTGGCTATCATATTTTTCATTGCTAAGAACTAATTAAGGAAATAAAAGTAGGATATACCTCTAGTATATTGAAGATATAACCTTTAACAGTGATGACACTTGGGGCCTCGACTCATAAACACCATGACTCTTCCACATAAATGGTTGGACCAAAATATTAATACAAACATCCAAGGCATAACATTGCACAAAACTTTATTTTTGAAGGGCTTGATGGCATAAAAGAGAAGATATTGTACAAAACAACATTGAGTGATATGAGTGATTCTCCCCTATTGTAAATGTAGTGAGTACTCACTACACTTGGAAGAAGAAAAATATTATCAAGATTTTATGAGATGGCCTTGGTAGAAATTGGGTAGCAGATAAGTGCAGACAAAAGCTTTAGCTAAAAGTTTTAAAATTTATAAGGAAAACAAAAGTGTGAAGAGAAAGTCTCCTTAAATAACAAAAACTTCAATTGAAAATTGGAGGTACTTTAAATAGCTCTAGTAGGAGGGAAAAAAAAAAAAACGATGGTATGAGACATCTAAACCCCAAAAACTAGAAGGCAGGAGAAAGTCCCAAAAGGTACAAGAAGAATTAAAATGTTTGAAAATTGAGAGTTTCAAAAGTTTTGACAAAAGAAAATATAGAAAAGTTTCAAAGAACAAACTAAGAAATCTTTAAGATGAAAAACTTTGATAGTCAAACTATCCAAAAGATCCAATGATGAAATATGGGAAGGACTGACCATTTTATAACGAAAGAAGGTGTGACATCAAATCATGTCTCCTAAAGGCAACCGTTGAGCTCATAAATAAAGAAGAGCCTCAAGCTCACCTACTTGCATATTTGAGGCCTAAAAATCCTAAAATAATGGTTGGTGCATTAAAAGGCGACAACATGGAAAGCTGCAATAGGAGAAACCCTGAATCTGGACCATTGATTACATAGATTTCCTACATGTAGACTTTAGGGATTTTCAAAAGGAGTAGATGGCAACAATGAGAGTAGCACCTCATAAAAAGGCTCAAAAACATCCAATATTAATGGGGTCCAATCTAGATATCATGAAGAAATAAGCATATTAAATAAATATATGACCCAACACTTAAAGGAGTAGCCATTTTGAGATCTCTACATAATTTTGGAGGGAAAATTTCCTCTTATGTAATCTATAAATAGTAGTTTTCTTAGCATTGTAAAGGTTCGACAAGTTATACTAGTCATATAGCTTTCCCTCCATTTTTCTCTATATAGCAGAATTCATATTCTTGAGTGGTCTTGCGGGCATGCCCTCGAACCCCCACCTATGGCATAATATTGTAATGGTTTTATATTCATATATACATACTAGATGCCTATGACTATTTGGTTCCAAGTGTTTGGTTCTCCCATGACCCTATCCCATTTCCTCTATGTTTGTGTGTCTCTTTGTGCTTAAATATGTTGAGAGAAGAACATGTTCACTATGTCGACGCATTGCACTCAGGGCTATTATATAGGGGGATCTTATCTTGATCTTGACACGTCGCCTCAATTAGCTTAGGTTTTCCTTTCTATTACCTTTTTTTTTATGCATTTCTTTAACCATTTTCTGTTGAAGTTGTTAGATTAGGCTAGAGTAGGAAAAGTGCACTCAAGGTCATATCTTAAAAGTAATTGGCCTTGTAAAAAATCTTAGAGGTCTTCGATAGAGTCAAATGTTGCACTCTTGTTACTAGCCCTACTATGTCACTCCACATGAGGCATGATAATCCCTACTATCTAGTCCCTCTTATCCGATATTGGATAATCAAAGAGGACAACAATGTAATGGCATACCTAGTGGGACTCCATTGACTCATCATTAGTCCCATGATCAAAGAGTAAATTAGAATGTGATTCTAGTGAGGATCTTTGCCTATCTACTTGTTGAAGCATCTCAAAACTCACATGGTAACTCCAATTTGAAGGACATCAGATTGAAGTTCCAATGAAGATCTCAGTTTATCCACTCTTAGAGCACATATTAAATGACTCCACTCTAGCCAAAGGACCCTGAAGTGTATGAATGAGACACCTGATACCAAGTCCTTCGTTGCCAAAGATACGTAGATTCGCTTCCTCTATTTGACACCATTCCATGAAGAAGAAGAGCTTGAAGCCAAACATTGTTGCTCTACCACTCAAGTTTTTCCATGTATGGAATGACAAAATCCTACACAACATATGGATCCATCAACTATATGGGTTAACCTACCAGAATCAACACTAGAGACCCTTTTAGATTACACCAGTGAAGGTCCAACAACCCTACTAGAACATCTATAGGAGATGGTCTTCTTATATCAAGTGCATAATATTACAAAACAAGATGTGGCTTGTAGACTATCAGTGGCTTCACTTAAAGGTAAGGCTTTCCAAGGGTATGACTTGCTTTCCTTGCACTCAATTGATGCCTAGGACCAACTTGCTACCCTACTTATGGAAGTATTTGAAGAAAATATGGATGAGACAAGGGTCCAAATCAATTGGGAAAATGGTCAAGCTCGAAGCCAAAACTAGTAGATGGTGCCAATGTCAACTCCTCTATAGAAAAATTCTATGAATACTACCAAGGAGGTTGCTCCCACTTGGGATAATGATATAGAGATGCCTGCTTCCTAGTATCGCCTATCTTTATATACATATACCACTTAGATCTATTTTGGAGAAAATTCTTGACATACTACACTCATGTCAAGCCAAGATCAAAGCTTTAGCACCTAGAATGAGGGAGATATGGACATAGTATATGATGTATTGGCCAACCCAATTTTTGGTAAGTCACAAGTATAGCTAGATGATGTGGTGAAGTCCAAGAGACAGACAATAAAAGAACAAAAGGTGCATGCGACTAAAGATGATCCCAAGTGGTCGTTAGCAATGAATGAACAATGATCATAGTTGGAAAAAATAATAGAAGAGATACATATAGAGGATGATTTTTCCATGCTTGGTTTTAATACAATACTCCACACTAGAACTCATCGTTTAAAAAAGGTAACTACCCACTGACTCATGAATGTGACTAGTCATATTTTCAAGCCGATAAACAAGCAGGAGCAATGAAAGTTTGGATGAATATGGTTTAGGCATTGTAGGTTCTAATGAATGGACCCTACAAGAAATATATGTCATTCAAAAAATTCCAAAATCATGTACTATATTGTAAATATGCAATGTTTAAGATAAGTAGGGTTATGCATAAGGGGTATGCCCAAAAATGTATATAGAAAAATAAGACGAATCAGTTTCAAACCAAGGCGAATATAGTGCAAAATCATATAGAGGCAATGGCGAATTAATTTTTTTTTCAAAAGAAAAATAAAAGTAGGTGAATTCATCAAAATTTTTGACAAACATACCTTAATATAAAAATAATCACTAAACATGCTCTGATTCCCATGCATAATGTCTACAGACTCACAGGGACGACCCAAGTGAGTCAGTAGGCTTCATTTGAGGGATGACCCAGGTGAGTCAAGGATGACCCAAGTGAATCCATAGGATTCATTTGAGGGATGAACCTATTAGTTTATTTTTATCAATTTAAATTGTAGATCTCATCGAGCTATGTGGTTTAAAAAAAATGAAAACGGAGCTCTAGATAAAAAGTTATGCCTCCTAGAAGGTTGTAGGGTAATCTATAGTGACGAGGGACAACCGATGAGGGACGACCGACATCATGTGAGGGATGACCAATGAGGGATGACCTATGTGAGTTAGTAGGAATCATATGAGGGATTACCAATGAGGGACGACCTATGTGAGTTGGTAGGCATCATGCATGATGACTACAGACTCACACACGTCATCCCTTGTTGGTCATCCCTCACATGATGCTTATAGACTCACATAGGGATAACCTATGTGAGTCAGTAGATATCATGCATGATGACTATAGAATCACACAGGTCATCTCTCACATGATGTTGATCGTCCCTCGTCGGTCATCCCTCATCACTATAGGCTACCCTACAACCTTCTAGGAGATATAACTTTTGATCCAGAGCTTCATTTTTAATTTTTTTTAAAACCACATAGCTCGATGAGATATACACTTTAAATTGATAATAATAAACTAATATAGAATATTTTTTATCATTTTCACCTTTGCAACTGATTGATAAAGTTGGATGACCTTGCAGCCTATAGGGACAACCGACAAGGGATGACCTATGTGAGTCGGTAGGCATCATGTGAGGGATGACCTATGTGAGTTGGTAGACATCATGCATGATGACTATAGACTACACATGGATGACCTATGTGATTCGGTAGGCATCATGTAAGGGACGACCGATGAGGGACCACCTGCATGAGTCCATGGACATCATGCGAGGGATGACCTACACGAGATGACCTGGGTGCAAGGGATGACCTGGGCAAGTCTATAGTCATCATGCAAGGGACAACCTAGGTGAGTCTGTAGACATCATACAAGGGATAACCTGCATGAGTTCTTAGGCATCATGTGAGGAACAAACTACATGATTTTGTAGACATCATGCCAGGGATGACCTAGGTAAGTCTGTAGTCATCATACGAGGGATGACCTGGGTAAGTCTATAGACATCATACAAGGGATGATCTGCATGAGTCTGTAGCCATCATGTGAGGGACGACCTTCAAGGGATGACCTGCATGAGCCCATAGACATCATGTGAGGGATGACCTGCATGAGTTTGTAGATATCATGTGAGGTATGACCTATAGGGGACAACTTGGGTGCAAGGGACGATATGGGTAAGTATGTAGTCATCATGCAAGGGATGACCTGCATGAGTCCGTAGATATCATGTGAGGGACGACCTACAAGGGAAGACCTGGGTGCAAGGGACGATATGGGCAAGTATGTAGTCATCATGCAAGGGATGACCTAGGTAAGTTTGTAGTCATCATGGGAGGGACGACTTGCATGGGATCGTAGACATCATGTGAGGTAAAGGGATGACCTGCAAGGGATGAATTGGGTGCAAGGGATGACCTAGGTAAGTCTATAGAAATCATGTGAGGGACGAACTACATGAGTTCGTAGACATCATGTGAGGGATGACTAGTGAGGGATGACCTACATGAGTTCATATATATCATGTGAGGGATGAACTCATGCAGGGGATGACCTAGGTGGGTTTGGTATGAGCAAGGAGTTTGTATGGATGGAAGCATTGACGATAAAAAGTAAAACAAAGCATTGAAAAAAAAATTGTACCTGGAGTCTTTTCTCTGTAGTCTTGTATTTTGTCTTTCGTCTTTTGGCAATCACTCTTTTTCTAGCTTCTTTGGTTCTGTTATTTTTTCGGATCGAATTTGAGTTTTTTTTTTGTTGAATGTATAACTATAACAAGTAATAGTATGTTTTGGTATATATAGTGGGCAAATTTATCTAGGTTAATAAAATTATATATAATTTTAAGGCGAGTCGGTCCAAAATCTAGGTGGGAGGGCGGGTGATTTAAATTTTAAAATTTAAAATATTATAATTTTTGGGCGACCCAACCCCAAAAAAAATATTTTTCCAAAAAAATTGGGTGAATGGGTCGACGGCCAGGGTCCCAAAATTCACAAATTTACATTTTGAAAAATGTCATTATTTGCTTATTAACGAATTTTGCCCCTATGCATAACCCTTAAGATAAGGTATATGAAGGCCAAATATTGTAAAAGCATTCACTAAGACAAGTAGTGGCATGTAAAAGAGACAGTAGGTCAAAGCACTTGCATGAAGTAAATTTTGGAAAATGAACTATATGATTCATAAGAATGTTTGAGGGAAGGTTGCACAAGTTTGGAGGGCCAATGCTGGGAATATCCTAATAATTTCAATGAGGTAGATACTACACTAATAGCTACTAGTAATTTTAAGGATCCCTACACCATGATGTGATGTGGACCACCCAAAAAAAACAAATGGAGAGCTATAGCCTTTCTAGTGGTAACTAAGCCAAGCCTCAACTTAGTTAGGAAATGTAAAGCCTTTTTGATGGTAACTAATAAGGCTCTATTATTGACATAAATTCTATCTACACAACAAACATGAACCCATCATATAACTAGAGGGATCAATTCAGGATAAGAGCCACCCTATTTTAGAAACTGGGTTTCAGAGTAGCCATTGCAAAATGGTACCAACAACATGCCCATGAAATGGAACCCAAGGGCCATAAAGGAAGAAAAGAGGGGGGACAATGTTTGTAGGATAAATATCAGTAAGCTTGTCAAGAGAGCTAGACTAGATCAAACAAAGAGAAAAACTCAAGGTTCCTTTGAAGGATTATGGTAAAATAACAACAAGGAGTAGACTAGATCAAACAAAGAGAAAAACTCAATTACACTCACCAAATGAAGAGCTCTAGATGATCCTTACATAAAGGAAGTTTTAAAGCATAAAAAAGAAAGTAAGAAAGAGGACAACAACGGTAGTGGCATTCAATGAACAAAAAGATAATCAAGAAAGTGGTAGCTAGATCTCCAAGCATTTTCCATGGCATCAAGGAATAAGACTCAATCATCAGGGAGTAATCCTAATTTTGTAGAGATTGCAAACTTTAAGAAAGATAGAGGCATATAGTTGTAGGCCAATGCTCAATATTTTTTTCTTGCTTCCACCATAATTGTAACTTTTAGCTCCATGTGTAATGGATAAACTAACAAATTTATTTTGGTTCTTCATCTTCATCAAGATAAAGATCCCCTATGAGTCACCAAAACTATAGTGAGCCCTCACTACACTTGGAAGGAGAAACCTTAGCAAGATTTTTTTGAGACAACCTTGGTAAAAAATAAGGTGGTCGATGAGTGCAGATGAAAGCTTTGACCAAAATTTCCAAAATTCAGAAGGTGAAAGAAGGTGCAAAGAGAAAGTCTCCTCAGATAAAAAAATTCTAATTAAAAATTAGTGGTGCTTTTGATAGCTCTAATAGGAGGGGAAGGACAAAAAAAAGTTTCGACGATGTGCGACATCTAAGCTCCAAAAATTGAAAGGTGGAGGAAAGTCCCAAAATGTGTAGAAAAAAATGTCAAAAAATGAGTTTCAAACGTTTTGATAAAATAAAATATAGAAAAGTTTTAAATAATATACTTCAAAGTCTTGATAGTTGGACTATCCAAAAGGTCAAATATCATAAGATAGGAAGGATTGGCCATTTGATCAAGAAAGAATTTATAGCATCAAGGCACATCTTCCAAAGGCAACAATTGAGCTCATAAATATAGAAGAGCCTTAAGCTCACCTACCTACACATATGAGGCATGACAGGCCTAGAAGACTGGTTGACGCATTAAAAAATGACAACATGAAAAGCTATAATAGGATGAACCCTTAATTTAGACCATTGATTATGGATATTTCCTACATGTAGACTTTAGGGATCCCCAAAAGGAGTAGATGGCAATAGTGAGAGTAGCAGCCTATCCAAAGAATTAGAACCATCCACCTTTAAAGGGATCCACTCCAAAGATAATGAAGTAACTAGCATATTAATTAAAAATATGACCTAATTAAAGAAGTAGCCATTTTTTAAAGCTCTACACAAATTTGGAGGGAAAATCTCCCCTTATGTAATATATAAATAGTAGTTTTCTTAGTATTGTAAAGGATCGATAAGTTATACTAGTCATATAGATTTTCCTTAATTTTCCTATGTATAGTAGTACTTGTATTCCTGAGTGGTCTGATAAGCATGCCCTCGAGCCCCTACCTCTGGCATAATCTTGAAATGATTTTATATTCATATACACACTAGAGGCCTATGACTATTTGGTTCCAGGTGCTTGGTTCTCCCTCTCCCGTTTCCTTTATGTATGTGTGTTTCTCTATGCTTATATATGTTGAGAGGAGGAAGTGTTCACTGTGTCAGCGCATTACACTCAAGGCTATTGTATAGAGGGATTTTATCTTGATCTTGGAACATCACCTTCGTTAGGTTTTAATTTTTGTTAGCTTTATTTTTTTACATTTCTCTAACCCTTTTACCTGAAGCTATTAGATTATGCTAGAGTAGGACAAGCACACCAATGGTCACATCTTAAAAGTTTTCAAGCTTCTAAAAAATCCTAGATCCCCCAATAGAGCCAAATCCATGCTTTAGGGATTGGTTCTACTATGTCGCTCTACACGGGGTGTGATAGTTGTAACAACCCTCCTTAGCAAGACTCATTATTTATAATGAATTATATATTGGTGTGGATATCTAATGCATAGCTTTATTTTATGATGTCGATATGTTTGAATTATTGTATTTTGTGCTTGGAATATGGTACTGTTGATGCATTTGTGGTTGCAAGACCAAGGGCTCTCATTGATGGGATCATAAGGGGGAACCACCTAAATTAAGATATATTTTGGGATATGATGGTGATGACTTTCTCATTGATAGCTCAAGGTAACAAAAATCCATCATGTAGATGCATCACATAGTGCTTATTTTATATTTACACCATTGGATCAGGAATTTGCTCATGTAATGACTCCTTAGTAGGTTGGCAATAGCACTAGACTATATTAAAGGAGACCACCTACTTAAGGATAAAATAATGGTGTGTAATATTATTGGTGTGAATATCATTTATGCTTGTATGTATTATGCTTAGATTTTGGTTGAGAACTATTCAAGCATTAAATATTGACAACACTAATAAGTGTAAATATTTGGATCAATGCTAATAATTGATATTAGCAATTGAAACTAATAAGTGGGTGACCAAAGTAATTCTTGAAAAATGCTTCAATTATTATTACTCTTCCTAATGTTAAAGCATTAAGAGATAGTGCTTTATGGGTGCAAAAACATTTAGGAGAATTAATTACAATAATAATCCATGCTTAAATAAGCCCACCTTAATATCTCATTTAATGATAACATCCTAAAGAAATGTTATGAGCTGATGTAGACAACTCAAATGTAACTCTTGAAGAATGTAAGGTTATTGAAATTAAATCATCTCTTAAGGATATATAGAGAGCGGGAGAGAATCAAAGAAGGGGAGGATAATGCTTTGGGAGGCAAAATGAGCAGAGAGCGAAAGGAAGGAGCATTCGTCTGAAGCAATACTCGATTTTAGCAAAGAATGATAAATCCCTTGTTATGGAAGAATTCGTTTGCTATTGTCTGGTGTTTTATTTATATATGTATGTTTTTGGCTATGTTTTAGCTCACCCTTCTTGTTATTTTTAAGTCTTTTAGTTTGTGCTTGCTATGGAGTTTTTGCTTGGTATCTTGCTTGGCTTACAACCGATTTGGGGTGATGTTAGTGTTATCTCTAGTATTGTTGGATATAACTTTTTGTTAACCTTAGAGTACCTCGGATGAAGAGGTGGTCATCTATTTTGTGTATCTTTGTCTTGTATTGTATAGTACCTCTTTTAAGTGCTTTAGAACTACATTGGGACGTATGTATATGTCTAGATTTTTCCTTAAGCCAGGTGTGGGCATGCTTCGGGTGGATATGATATCGATAGTCAAGCACTATTCTATTAAGATTCTAGTTTGCTATATCTCCCTTGCCTATGTGATGCAGGAGCATCCGAGGGCAGCAGAGCAATCTTGCATCAACCAAATTTTTCTAAGTGTTTTGCAAAGAAAAATATGTGTCACGATATCGTGACACAAAAAGTGTCGCAATATCGTGACCAAAACAGGAGATAGAGAAGCGACGGACAGAAGGTCGCGAAATCGTGACCAAAGCAGGGAAGCAAAGGCACGGAGGATAGAAGGTCATGAAATTGTGACCAAAGCAGGGAAGCAAAGGCGCGAAGAACCGAAGGTCGCGAAATCACGACCAGAGCAGGGAGCAAAGGCGTAGAGGACGGAAGGTCGCAAAATCATGACATGTCATGATTTTGTGACCTTCCATCCTCTGCGCCTTTGCTCCCTACTCTGGTCGTGATTTTGCAACCTTCTATCCTCTGTGCCTTTGCTCCCTGCTTTGGTTGCGATTTCGTGACCTTCGGTCCTCCGTGCCTTTGTTCCCTGCTTTGGTCACGATTTCATGACCTTCGATTCTCCGTGCCTTTGCCTCCCTGCTTTGGTCGCGATTTCGTGACCTTCTATCCTTCGCGCCTTTGCTTCCCTGCTTTGGTCGCGATTTCATGACATGTCGTGAAATCACGACATGTCGAGATTTCACGACCTTCTGTCCGTCACTTCTCTATCTCCTGTTTTGGTCGCGATATCACGACACTTTTTGTGTCGCGATATCGCGACACATATTTTTATTTGCAAAACACTTAGAAAAATTTGGTTGATGCAAGATTGCTTTGCTGCCCTCGGATGCTCCTGCATCAGACACCCGGGGTGGATTGAGAAGTGATCCTCACTTCTGATCTTTGAGAGGAAGACCCAGGTGGTCAACCTGTATCTTTAACAACCAAGTTGCATCTTCTACAGGTCTGCCCTTCCACTTGATCAAATATTCAGAATACTATTTGTTCCTGGTGCTTCTGCCTTCACGAGTATCTAATATTTCCTCGATCTCGTCGGTGGTTGGGTTAGACATTGGAATGCTCCATAACTCTGTACTTGGTGCCTCTGTACTGTCTCCCTCATGGTATTCCACTAAATTTGATATGTTAAAAATAGGTGAAATGTCAAGCCCATTTGGCAATTCCACTTCATATGCATTGCCTGAATCCCATTTTTCTAGTATTCTGCATGGCCCAAACTTCTTCATCTTCAACTTGTTATAAGTTTTGGCTGGAAATATTTCTTTTCTGAGATGGAACATGACTTCATCTCCCACTTCGAACTCTTTGAACCACTGCTTTTGGTCTGCTCTTTTCTTATACTGAGTATTCATTTTTGTAATTTGTTTCTTCACTTCTTCATGCAGGCTTTTCATCTGTTTTGCAAATTCCTCAGCCTCGGCACTGCACTTTTCCCCTTTCTGTAATTTCCTCAGCTCAGAAACATTTATTGGGATGTTTCCATATGTGACTTGGAATGGGGATTTGTTTGTACTCTTGTTGACAGAATTGTTGTATGCAAATTTTGCCTGCGACAAAACCAAATCCCATCCCTTGGGTTTATCTGCTATTAAGCATCTTAATAAATTACCCAGACTTCTATTTACCACCTCTGTCTGTCCATCAATCTATGGGTGGTATGCAGAACTGAACTTCAGATCTGTCTTCAACTTCTTCCACAATGTTCTCAGAAATAACCAACAAAATTTGTATCTCTATCAGAAACTATGCTTTTTGGTAGACCGTGAAGTCGTACCACTTCCTTGAAAAATAACCCTGCAATGTGAACCGCGTCACTTGTTTTCTGGCAAGGAATAAAATGTACCATCTTGGATAATCTGTCAACCACCACAAATACGGAGTCATTTCCCCTTTGTGTTCTCGGTAATCCAAGAATGAAATCCATGCTGATATCCTCCCATGGCCTCTCAGGTACAGGTAACGACTGATATAATCCTGTGTTCTACTTCACGCCTTTCACCATCTGGCATATTTTGCAACATTGCACAAACCTTTTCACATCTTGCTACAGTTGTGGCTAGTAGTAGTTCTCACTCACTAGGGCAATGGTCTTATCCCGACCAAAATGTCCAGCCAGTCCCCCGCTGTGCTTCTCCTTGACTAAGTTTTCCCACATGGAACTCCTTGGAATGCATAATTTACTTCCCCGAACAACATTCCATCTTGGATTAGAAAATCCAACCACTTTGTCCTGTCCACAGTAACAGGTGTCAAGCAAGCCATCCAGGCTTCTGCAAAATCAGGATCTTCAGGGTACAAACCTTTCATTTCTTCAAATCCTACCACTTCCACCGTCATTTTAATCAACAAATTTTGCCTTCTACTTAATGCGTCTGCAACTCTGTTTGAATTTCCACTTCTGTGCTTCAACACAAAGGTATAACTTTGGAGAAACTCAACCCACTTCAAGTGCCTCTAATTCAGTTTTGTTTGGCTGTTAATGTACTATAATGCCTGATGATCAGTAAATAGAACAAACTCTTTTGGCAACAAATAATGCCTCCACTTCTTTAGAGCCTAAACTATTGCATAAAACTCCTGATCATAAACTGAATACTTTTTTTGAGCATCATTGAGTTTCTCACTAAAGTAAGCAACAGGCATGCCTTCCTGACTCAGTACAGCTCCTATTGCACTACCACTGGCATCATAATCTACCTGAAATACCTTGTTAAAGTCTGGGAGTGCCAAAACAGGTTGTTCTGTGACCTTCTTCTTCAACATATCAAAGATCCTATCTGCTCCTAAGGTCCACTTAAATTCTTTCTTATCCCCTCTCATTGTTTCTGTGAGGGGTGCACAAATGCCGCTGAAATTTCTAATGATTTTTTTGTAAAAGCTGGCTAGACCATGAAATGATCTTACCTCTGTTGTGCTTCTTGGAGTAGGCCATTCGATGATAGCTCTCACCTTTTCTGGGTCCATTTTTAGACATTTTGCTAAGATTACAAATCCCAGGTATACTAACTCCTTCTTTACAAAAATACACTTTTTCATATTAATTAATAACTGCTCCTCCCACAGCTTCTCAAAAACCCTTCTGATATGCATCAGGTGCTCCTCCAGGGTTCTGCTAAATATTAATATATCATCTAAATAGACAATGACAAATTTTCCTAAAAAATCTTTCAGTACCTCATTCATCAGTCGCATGAAAGTACTTGGTGCATTGGACAACCCAAATGGCATGACCAACCACTCATACAAACCCTCTCTGGTCTTGAAGGTTGTCTTCCACTCATCTCCTTCTCTAACACGGATCTGATGGTAACCACTCTTGAGATCAATCTTGGTGAAGTACTTGGCTCCACTCAAACAGTCCATTATGTCATCCATTCTTGGCAATGGAAATCTGTATTTTATTGTGATCTTGTTGATGGCTCGAGAGTCTGTACACATTCTCCACTCTCCATATTTCTTTGGCGCTAGAACTGCAGGCACTGCGCATTGACTCAAGCTTTCCCGAATCGGTCCCTTCTCCAAGCAACTCCTAGACCTCGCTCGTTTAGCTCCTCGCTTCTACAGGCGTCATTCTATGTGCGACTTTATTGGGCAAGCTTGATCCTGGCACCAAATCGATATGGTGACTGATCTTCCTTACTGGGGGTAAACCCTCAGGCACATTATTAGATATAATATCTGGAGATTCCTCCAAAAGATCTAGGACTTCTGTCGGGGTATCTTTGCATTCTTTCTCCCTGACTCTAGGAATTAATGCATAACACATATGTTCATGCTTCAAATCATCTAAAAATTTTCTCCCGTCAACCAAGCAAATTCTGGCACTGCCACATACCTTTTCTTCCACCTCCTTCAGGGGTTTCAGCTTATGACGCATTCCATTCTTTGTCACGGAGTAGGTGTTAGCACGACCATCATGAACCGCACACCTATCAAATTGCCATGGCCTTCCCAACAGCAAATGGCATGCATCCATGGGCAGGATGTCGCACAGGACCTCATCACGGTAATTCCCAATACTGAATTTTACCAGGCATTGTTCACTGACCAACACCTTATGGTATTTTTGCAACCATGCGATCCGATATGGATGCGAGTGTCTCTTCCTCTCCAATTATAGCTTTGTAACCATTCCTTCTGAAACTAGGTTATCTGTGCTACCGTTGTCAATAATAATATTATAAATCTTACCCGCGCATTTACACCTTGTGTGGAATAAGATTTTCCTCTGATCTGCGACCCCCTCTTCATTCAACAGGACTCTCCTCATGATCATTACTTCTCTCTCTGCTTCTTTAGAATGCTCAGATCCAGCATCTTCATCAGCGACTGTGGCTCTGACATTTCCTTTCGGCCTCCTATTATTCCTTTCTCGTTGTTGTGGAAACTCGTATTGGTGATGTTCCTCTTCTCCACACTGGAAACAAGTTCCATAGAATCTTCCTCTTCCCTGGCCACATCTAGCTCTGCCCCTTCCCCCTCGATAATCATTATTCTGATTACGGGGGTGGTAGGTATTTTCTCTCCTTTGTTCCTGATTACTGCTACCTTCTCCATTCTTCTGAGGATCTTCATTTCTTCTTCCACTGGTCCTACCATCGGTTCTTCTATCATGACCTCTTCCTCTTTGCTTGTTCTCAAACCTCCTATTGAGCTTTTCTTCAACCTTTAGGGCAAATTGGTAAGTGTCCTCTATGGTGGTCATCCGGACCAGACTTAATTCTTCTTGAATACTTGCTCGTAACCCATTAATGTAACGAGCTACCTTCTCCTTGTTAGCCTCTGAGTGGCTTGTTCTGATCATAATTTTATGAAACTCTTCTGTGTATTCTTTTACAAACTTACTTGATTGCCTCAACCCTTACATTTTCTTTAGCAGGTCTAACTCATAATCACCAGGGATGAACTGCCTCTTCAACTTTTCTGCCATCCGTTCCCGTTTTGTTATTCTCTCTTTTCCTCTTTTATTTTGCTCCAGCTGCACTCCCTTCCACCAAATGTTGGCATGGCCTTTCAGTTTGGTCTTAGCGAATCTGACCCTATCAGGATCCTCAACCTCCTCGTACTCAAAGTACTCTTCCAAATCGTTGATCCAGTCGATCAATTCCTCCGGATCAAGGTTCCTGGAATACGTGGAAACCTCCATCTTCGGCCTCTTCCCAATCTGGGATATGTCTTTGTATAGTCTGGCTTGAGAAGGATCTACTGCTTCTTCTTCTTCCTCAGGCTGGCCTTCTTCTTCGTCATCTTCCTCTTCACTACCTTCATCTCTTCTTGGCTCCAATCTTCTATGCATCTCTTCTTGTAGGGCTTGCATTTGTTGCTGCAAATCTCGGACATCTTTCGCTGTCGCCATGCCTCTCCCACCAACAAGGTTTCTTCTTGGAGGCATTCTGCTCACTCAATCACAAGCCCTCCCATAGATCCTGGTGTAATTGCCTCACATTTGGCGATCTGTTACACACTCAGGAACTTTTGGCTCTGATACCACTTGGAGGACCGAAGGTCGCGAAATCGTGACATGTTGCAAAATCACGACCAAAGCAGGGAGCAAAGGCGCGAAGGACAGAAGGTCACAAAATCACGACCAGAGCAAGGAGCAAAGGTGCGAAGGATAGAAGGTCACGAAATCCCGACATGTCGCGATTTCGCGATCGAAACTGAAGAACGAAGGCACAATAGAAAATCGTCGCAATATCGTGACCAAAGCGAAAGCGAGAAGGCATGAAGGAAGAAATGTCGCAATATCACGACATGTCACGATATCACGACTGGACTAGGAGAAAGAAAGCACATAAAGGAAATTGTCGCGATATTGTGACATGTCGCGATATCGCGACCAAACAAAAAAACACGCACTCCAAGCTTTCATAAATGCGTCCCTTCGTGCACGACAAGCTAGCGGTAGTGAAGCAGCAGTTTCAAAGGAAGATTCCAACAAGCATGTTGGCCACTCACGCATGATATCTAGAGACGCATTTATAGCAACTAGCAATGAAGCAGCAGTTCCAGAAGAAGATCCCGATGGTTATGGCAGCCAGTCATGCACCTCACCCAAAGTTTCATCAATGCAACGTTCCAGTATTATTCCAGGTGGCAATTGCAGATCGTGGGAAGTTTGAAAACATAGAGGGTCGGGACCTCGATAAAAACCCAAGAATTGTAAGGAGAAGGGGTTGGAAAAACGACAAATTGTTGTATATTCTCTGTAAATCTTTTTGAAGCTACTGAATAAGGAATTTGGCTCTTGTTATTCTTGTTTCCTGTCTTGTGCTAGATCTGTACTCCACCACTATGTTGGTAAGGCAAGTACTTAGTTATCTTCATTATACTATAGTGTTGGTAAGCTGATTCCTTGGTTATCTCCTTATGTTGTCTTGGATGTTGTGCTTAAGGTTGATGGAGGTCTGTATGAATTTGGCTATTCACTAGAGCCACAAATTTGGACAATATCTCATAGGTTGAGTGTTGAGTTTTGTTACATTTACTTGGATTTTCATTTGCTTTGTAATATTTAACTTTTACGTTGGATTCACATGTCATGAATGTATATGAAAAAGAAATGCGTAGGCATAGATGTTTTTAATGAAAATGTTAAAGCACAAGACAATGTAGAAGGTTTTAGGAAATAAACTTGCTCTTATTTTATCTTAGAATAGTAAAGCATGCCCTTTTTGATATCGAGATTTAAGAAATTAAAAGTTAGGCTTTACAAAAGAATAGTTGAGAAAATACTTTAAGTTCCTTCTAAAGTTGATGATTGCTTGAAGAAATAGTTATTTAAATTGATGATTGTTTCATGTTGTAGAGAAAGTTAACTAAGTTGTTCTTTCTTTAAAATGGATGTTTACTTTATATTATGTTAGTAGAAAATCATGTCCTATGGTTTGATTTGTAGTTAATTGTATTTCTTGGATAGATCTTTGGGAAG
The DNA here is from genome assembly GCA_028583015.1 of Wollemia nobilis. Classification (NCBI taxonomy): domain Eukaryota; kingdom Viridiplantae; phylum Streptophyta; class Pinopsida; order Araucariales; family Araucariaceae; genus Wollemia; species Wollemia nobilis. The sequence continues at coordinate 4,503,028 of JAQPPZ010002515.1, forward strand.
ATGTTTATAATGGTTTCCTGAGACTTGAGTAGGTAGGGAAACCATTGTAGATAGAAGTATGGGATTATCTCATTTATTGATTTATGTCATTATTTGTATTGTGCATGGATGTTTGCAAATACATTTAGTATATTAGAATGCATTGCATAATGAGCTATCATGATCCCTAAATGTACCTCAAGTTGGTGGTAAGCCCTTGCATAAATAAGGACGTCAGAGGAAGTGGTACAAAGGCCATTTAGGCATAATGACATTGTCATATTTTGGATCATGGTTATGTATTATATGATTTACATTGTAATTGATAGTGGGTAAAACTAAAATAGTATTTCAAGATTAGTAGTATTGTATTATAGAAATAGGTTGCTTTGAGCAACAACAAAGGAAAGAGAAAAGAAGACTTGGAATATTTTTACTCTTTTGCTTAAATATTTACTTGTTGGTAAAGATATGTGATATATTGAAATGTTTCTTTATGTAATTACTTTAATGAATAGCATTATGATTATGTGTTTTGGATAGTCTATGGAAATGTTTATTTATATACTTGCTTTAATGAATAGCAATATGATTATGTGTAATTTTTTTAAATGCTTCGATATGCATTTACTTTGGTAGCCCAAAATGAGCATGTGGATTATTGTAAATGTGTTAGCTTTAGATGAAGCTTATGTTACTTTGAGATGCTTATGATATAATTCTCAATTAATATAGTATGACTAAGAAAATTGTACCATAACATATAAATAAAGAGATGAAATATGATATTATAAGATGTGCCCTTTTGGTTACAATAAGACCCTCTTGGGTTTTTTACAATGCTACCTCCAAAAAGGAGGGTTTTCTTTTTACAATTGAGTTCAATGGTGTAACATAGTATTTCCTTTTTTACTCATGAGCCTCAAATGAGTTTTGATTGCTTGACTGTGTGCTCACCCTAAGCTTCTTGATGTCCTTGATTCCTACACACAAGCTCACTACAAAATGTTAGTAGTATTTGTGGGAAAAAGCATATGCATAATAAAAATGAGATTTGAAAATATATTAAAGCATACACTCACAAATGCATAAATCCTAAGTCCTTAGTAATCTTAGTAGTGCTTTGGTATTATTTTTTGGGATTACCAAAATGAAAAAAAAAAGAAATATTTATAAAAATTTTAGAGGGAGAGGGGAAGGTACCCAAGATCTGGAGTGCCTATTTTTACCCATTGTGAAAGAGGTTTATGCATTTAATGCATATGTTTTGACTTGGGTGGGTAGTGGGAGCTATTTAATGCATGTGGACTTTGGGCCACCCATGGAAATTTTAAATTCAAATAAATTTGAATTTAAACCCCATGGAGTGTGAAAGGAGATTTTGCATTTAATATAGGTGTCCGATGGGAGATTAGAGGGGTTTAATTAGTGGATAAGTGAGATTATGAAGAATTTGAGGAAGATTACTGGAAAATGATGGATTAAGTGGGATTTAGAGGGAAATTGGAGGATTATAGAGGCTAAGAATGGATTAGCGAGGGTTTTAATGAGTTGGTAGGGATTTGAAGGGTATTTTGAGGGTTTGGTTGTGCAAATGACTAAGATTTAGCGTCTATAAATCCCACTTTTTGTATCGCATTGTGTAAAAACACAATGCGGTCAAAAAATAAGAGACATATAATCTGTTGGATTGATGATGCATTACCATAAATAGATGATGATGAGTTGCAAGCAAATGATAAAAGTGGATTTTTACTTGAAGAGAGTGATATCAGATTACCCCAAATCATGGAAGAGAAAAATATCTTTGGATATAGGATGTCCGAATCATGGAAGAGAAAAATATCTTTGAATCTTTACCTTTAACAAATTGATGAGATCACTTGATGTGGTAAACAAGCCAACCATATGGTAGGTATTCTCACGATGCTACAATTGAATATAAATGGTCGATCAGTGTTGGCACCTAGATTGTAGCATAAGTCATGCAGACCCATACATAGGTGTGGTGTGTTGTGAATACAATTTGATTAGAGCTTTATTGAGAGGAGAAATTCTACATTTTGACCCAACAGAGTAGGGTTCATGATAGCCTTAGGCAAATATTCTTGAACACATGTGACTCCAAGATTGGGTGTTTGGTTATTGAGCTTGTTTGAGATTGAATTTTTGTGGATATTGTCTACCCCCTCAAGTGACAAGTGGATGGAAGACATGATGGATGACAATGATGAACTGCTTGACAAAATTTGGAATAGGCAATGGAAGAATGAGACTGAAAAATATTAAAGTTTGACATAAAAGGAAAGGAGACATTGTGGTTTTTTTTATTTTGATAGAAGGGGTTTTTAAAGGGTCCCCTAACCTTTTACAAGAGAGGTTTTGAAAGGATCCTCAAAACTAAGATCCAACAATAAAACAACTAAAAAGAAACCAAAGTTAAGCACCAGATCCAAAATCTATGAATCTAAAAACTAGGTGGATCCCATGAATGCAGCAGAAACAACAAACCCGACTTAACAAGGATTTAAAATCTGCCCCAAATTAAACAACCATGAGCATCAGGGGCCATCCTACGACAAATTCCAAAATATTTCAACTAAAAAATAAGCACCCAAATTTGAATTCAAAATTTAAAATTTAGATGATCCTGCCTAAAGCTGGAACCCTAAAACTAGCAACTCAAGCCACTAGGATTTGACACAATAAACTTGAAGAGGTCTCATGCAAGCAAACAAGAGAAAAACTACCCCAAATTAAAACATCCAACGAGCATCAAGGACCATCCAAAGAGAAATTTCAAAATATTTTGACCTAAAATGAGCACCCAATTTGAATTCAAAATTCAAAATTTAGAAGATCCTACCTAAAGCTGAAACCCTAAAACTTTGGGATCCCACACAACAATATTGTAACAAAATTTTTTGCAACAAATAACCTACAGCTAGAACCCTACAGGAAAGAGAAATCAAACTTGATTGACAAGGCATAATGAAAAGTTTCCTGTCCCTTAGGAACCCTACAACCGAGTCTTCAACTTAAAACTTTATTACTCATAGAGGAAAATAGATATCCAAAACCCAGGGTGCACATTAAATTTGAATACTTGCAGTAGGAACCAAGAAAGATCGACATAGGTGAAAATAAACTTGCTCCCATAGAACAAAAGGGGGGATAAACCACCCCGATCCCTGTGGGTTCAAAACCCACATGCACTTCCAAAAATAAAAATAAGGGCAGACCTAACCTTACACCCAAAAATATAGCTAGCAACTATGGTTTCTTTAGCTAACCCAACCTTCCACCCAACAATCTAGCTAGTTGTTGTGGGTCCTTCAGTTGACCCAACCTTCCACCCAGCAACCCAACTTGCTACTACTATTCCTTCAGTTGGCCAAGCCTTCCACCTAGTAATCTAGCTTACTGTTGTAGTTCCTAAAATTGGCCAAGCCTTCCACCCAATAATCCAACATGTTATTGTAGTTCCTTTAGATGATCCAACCTTCCACCCAACAATATAGCTAGCTATTGCGGTTCCTTCAGTTGATCCAACATTCCACCCAAAAATCCAACTAGCTATTGTGGTTCCTTTAGTTGACCCAACCTTCTACCCTGCAACCCAACTTGTTGTTGCTACATTGTAGGGGTTGTTGTGGTGTGTTTTTTTTTGGAAACAAGTGTCCTTATGGTAATCTACTCATCTGATCGGATTGCATGGATAACTAGTCACTGCAACTGCTAGGTGACTAGAGTAGATCACTAGATACGAGGTTCACTTGAGTATCTAGACTAGTGGATTAATGACTAAAAATTAAATCTAATCTATGAAAGTATTAAAGGACATGAAAGTAAATCTAATCTATGAAATAATAAAATAAAACTAATTCTACAAACAAGAAAGTAAATATATTCCTAGGAAATAAGAAAGTAAATCTAATGTACGAAATAGGAAAGTAAATCTAATTTTTGAAATAGAAAAGTAAATTGCTTGTGAAATGAAAATCCAACCTAAAGATAATGCGCAGGGCATGAAAGTGAATTGCTTTTGAAATGAAAATCTATCCTAAAGACAATGCTTAGGGCATGAAAAGTAAATTTATTTGAAATAAAAATCTATCCTAAAGACAATGCTCAAGGTGTGAAATGAAATGGTATGCTAAGAATAATGCTTGGGACGTGAAAAGTAAATTGCTTTGGAAATAAAAATGCTATGCTAAGAACAATGCTCAGGGTATGAAAAGGAAATCTATTCTAATGCAAGAAAGAAAATCTAATCTGAGATAAATAAATTAAATCTAATTGATGAAAATAGAAAATGGCAAGAAAGGAAAACTATTCTATTGTTACCATGATGAGTGTCCTTATGGTAATCTACTCATCCTACCAAATTGCATGGATAACTAGTCATTGCAACCGTCAGGTATCTAGATTAGAATACGGGATACAAGGCTCACTTTAATATAGTTGATGTAGGTCTAGAAACTAAACCCTAAAATAAGGTTAATCTAGGACAAAAAAGTAAATTCTAAGCTAGAGCTAATCTAATACAGGAAAGCAAATCCTAAGCTATTTCTAATCTAAGATAGGAAAGTAAATTCTAAGCTATGGAAGGAAAGAAAAAACTATTCTAGATGTTGACCGAAGGGTTTTGGTTCCTTTGGAGCCTTTGAACTAAAACGTAAAATATTGACCAAAGGGGTTTAGTGCCTTTGGATATTTTGAATTGGAATTTGATTTTGGAGATGACAAGGCAAAGGGTACAACCTTTGACAAAAGAACACAACCTTTTGAACCTAGTAATTGATGTGTGTTGAGAGGTGAATGTGAGGCAAAGGGCACAACCTTTTGACAAAAGTATACAACCTTTTGAAAAAAGGATGCAACCTTTTGAATGTGGTAGTTGATGTGTGTTGAGATGTGAATGTGAGGCAAAGGACACAATATTTGACAAAAGAATGCAACTTTTTAAACTTGGAAGTTGATGTTATGAGATGTGAATGCAAGGTAAAGAGCAAAAATCATAAAAATATGGAAGTATGTTTGGTTATTGTTAGAAAAAAACTTAGACACAAATCAAAAGGTATGATATTAATTGCTTAATCATGGGTGTCAACACAATGGTAATGATAAGACTGTAGGATGGATGGTAGGAAGTGGGATATAAAATACGAATGGGGTGAATAGGATGATGAAGCAAAGGTGACACAACTTGTCAGTTTACATGTCTTAGGAAGAAAGAAGTGTAAAGTGATTTTAGGAAGCTCAAATAGCCTAGGGACATTGATCAAACTCATCTACTAGTCAAGCAGGTGCTCAAAGATACTAAGACCAGTATAACGAGTCAAGGGTCTTAGGGACCAAAGTGTATGTAGTGATGTTCAATTCCCGATTTTGAGCGATATAGGACTAACCGTTGCAATTCAAGACAATATAAGCTATCTCTTCCAGGAGCGATCATAGGTTTGTACAAAAGAAGATCACTAATGTGATAGACATGTCGCCATGCAAAGGGTATACCCCACTGCTAGTCAAGGTCTGTAGCCCCGATGAAGATAGCCCCACAATCCTTCGATATTGCTCCACTACCAACTAAGTGTTTATAGCCCCAATGGATATGTCTAAAATACCTAAGGATCCATGACAATATCATGTCATTATTGATTTGATTTTGATGTTTTTTATTCGTGATTTTATGATATTTTTTTGTATTATTTTTTTGGTGATGTATATGCCATTTGGATCCTCAGATTCAGATTATGTGTATGATAGGAGGAGCAGAGGAAACCATTCAATTTATGGCTAGAGCAACATAGGCATTGTCTTTCCGAAACTCAAAATTTTATTAACATGTGATATGTGCATGGTCCATGAGAACACTCGAGGAAACCATAAAAGGTCTATAGTATGCAAAGACCAAAAGAAATTCAATGGATGTTTGATTTAGAAATTAGGCATGGTTGAGTGATCGAAAGAACCTTTGATATTCTTCCTCCCTAGGCCACATGCGTTGACAAGTTATGTCACCTTCACTTCTTCATTTTGCTCACCCCATGCATATTTGTATCCCACTTCCTACCACCTATTCTACAGTTTGGTCAGTACCATAGTATCGATACCCTTAATTAAGAAATCAAAGTTGTACATAGCAATCTGTGTCTCAATAAAATAATAACCCAATACACATACATGCATTTATTCTATTATGTCTATCACATTTGACACAATCAGGTCTTTGACAAAAGGATGCACCATTTTGAACCTAGCAATTGATTTGTTGATTGAAAGTGTGTTGAAACTAATAAAACCACTCCAAAGTCTTGATGGCAAGGCAAAGTGCTTGATTGATTGATTGATGTGAGGCTATGTTTACCCAAGGCAGATGATGATTGAATTATTGTTCTTTTTATCCAACAAAAAAGGAGCAAAAATGATATTTTTGCTTGAGGCTTGAAAGGCCTCCATTTTGTAGGTATTTGCATCTATGTTTTATCATTTTTTTGGTTATTTGATATGAGGATGAGGCGTGTAGATGGATATATGATGAACCGTTGTTATTCATTGATATGGAGGGATATGATGTATGGATGGTGTGATGTATGTGTTTTAGGTGTAGGTGCTTGATGATGGAATGGGACTGGGTAGATATGACATGTGATATGACATGGACTAGATAGGTTGAAGTGCATGGATGATGATGGGTAAGGACTCTTTTTTGTTTTTGATTGGTTGGGATTTGATTTGAGGTTTTTTTGTGATATTTTTTATTTGAGTGGATTTATTTATTTATAATGCATAGGTGATGGAGGATGATGAGGATTTGTTGAATTATGCATGGTAGATGTTCTAGATGATAGAAGTAGAACAAATAAGAACTAACTATGGTGAATGTGATGGTTAGAATAGAATAAAAGCATGCAATTATGTTTGGTTATTATTAGAAAAATACTTAGACACAAATAATAAGGCATGATATTAATTGCTTAATCAAGGGTGTCAACACAATGGTAATGAAAAGATTATAGGATGGATGGTAGGAAGTGGGATACAAAATATGAATAGGGTGAATAGGACGATGAAGCGAAGGTGACACAACTTGTAAGTTTACATGTCCTAGGGAGAAAGAAGTGTAAAGTGCTTTCAGGAAGCTCAAAAAACCTAGAGACATTGATCAAACTCATCTACTAGTCAAGCAAGTTCTCAAAGATACTAAGACCAGTCTAATGAGTCAAGGGTCTTAGGGACCAAAGTGTATGCAGTGATGTTTAGTTCCTGATTTTAAGCGATGTAGGACTAACCAGTTGCAATTCAAGCCAATATAAGCTAGCTCTTCCATGAGAAGTCATAGGTCTATACAAAAGAAGGTCACTAATGTGATAGATATATCGCCATGCAGAGAGTATACTCCACTGCTAGTCAAGGTCTATAGCCGCAATGGAGATAGCCGCACAATCCTTCGATATTGCTCCACTACCAACTAGGTGTCTTTAGCCCCAATGTATATGTCTAAAATACCTAAGGATCCATGACAATATCATGTCATTATTGATTTGATTTTGATGTTTTTTGTTCGTGATTTAATGATTTTTTTTTTTGCATTATTTTTTTTGGTGATGTATATGTCATTTGGATACTCAAGTTCAGATTATGTGTATTATAGGAGGAGCAGAGGAAACCATTCACTTTATGGCTAGAGAAACATATGGCATTGTCTTTCCTAAACTTAAAATTTTATTAACATGTGATATGTGCATGGTCCATGAGAACACTCGAGGAAACCAAAAAAGGCCTATAGCATGCAAATACCAGAAGGCATTCAATGGATGTTTGATTTAGACATTAGGCATGGTTGATTGATCGAAAGAACCTTTGAGATTCTTCCTCCCTAGGCCACATGCACTTACAAGTTATGTCACCTTCACTTCTCCATTTTGCTCACCCCATGCATATTTGTATCCCACTTCCTACCACATATTCTGCAGTTTGGTTAGTACCATCATATCGATACCCTTAATTAAGCAATCAAAGTTGTACATAGCAATTTACATCTCAGTATAATGATAACCCAATAGACATGCATGCATTTATTCTATTATGTCTATTACATTCGATATATTCAGTTCTTATCTATTCTATTTATATCATCTAGAACATCTACCATGCATAATTTAACACATCATCATCATCTATCACATCCACATCATAATTTATATCATCTAACACATCATGATTATCTAACTACATATGTCTATCCACCATCACAAACAAAATAAAAAACAATATACAACATAAATAAAAAACATTAAAAATCCACTCAAATAAAAAACATCAAAAACTGAAATCAAATCTAAACCATCAAAAAAACCAAAAAGAGTCCTTACACATCATCATACACACACTTCAACCTATCTAGTCCATGTCATATCTCTCTAGCCGCATGCCTACATCATCCAACACCTAAATCTAAAACACATACATAATACCATCCATACATCACATCATATCATGACACCCAATCATGAATCAATCAAGCCAACCCTTTACATCTCCATGCCTATACCTCATCCTCATCTCCAAAAAAAAAATTAAACGACTGCAAAATGATGACCTTTTAGGCCTCAACCAAAAAGATCATTTTTTTTGTTATCTCGAATCAACCCCACAAACAAGCTCTCATTCACCTTTTCTGTTGGGGCACAAACAACATCACATAAATTAGACACAATGCAAAGTGAGGATGTTCAAGATCTCACACCTTCCTCATTAGTCACATCAATCATCCAACAACTTGAGGATGTTTCAAGTATCACACCTTCCCCACCAATCAATCAAAAAGCTCAATCAATCAATCCATCAAGCATCTAGACCTCTCATTAGTCACATAAATAATCAAATAACTTTGGTATATTTTAGGTATCACACCTTCCCCACCAATTAAGCAAAAATCTCAATCAATTAATCAATCAATCACTTTTCCTCACTATCTATATTTTGGAGTGGTTTTATCGATACACTAAAACATTCAATCCATAAATCAGTTGCTAAGTTCCAAAGATTGCATCAATTTGTCAAAGGTTGTACCCTTTACCTCACATTCACATCTCAACACCAATCAACTACTAGGTTTAAAAGGTCACGTCCTTTTGTCAAAGGTTGCACTCTTTGCCTCACCATCTCAAAAATCAAATTTTAGTTCAAAGGCCTGAAAGGCACTAAACCACTTTGGTCAACATTTTATATTTCACTTCAAAATGAGATTTATAGAAGAGGATTTCATCTTCAGGGGTATTGACAGTGGATTTCATGTAGGATCAATTGAGAAAGGCCTGCAAAGGGGTTGTTGGTTGTGAGCAGTGGGATGGTCATGCGAGGGTTAGAGCAAAAATTTGGGGGACAACGACTGAGGCCATCGTGGGAAGGGCTTGAGGGAAACACAAGAACTGTAGGGCTTGGTTTTTTATTTTTTTTGTTTATTTTTTATTTTTGATTTATTATTTTTCTATGCTTTGAAGGTGGGAGGGTACATCCCTATGTGTACTGCACAAGGGTACCTCGGCCTTGCGTGCTCTTTGTAGAGGTGTCTTGGCCCCATGCACAAGAGCACACATTTTATTTTTTAATTAACAAAAATAAATAAAAGAAAATAATGTTTTTATAAACAAAAAATAAAATAAAAACAGAAAGAAAACTTTTTTTTTGTTAAACGAAAGATAAAACAAAGATAGAAAGAAATTTTTTTTTTTGGTTAAACGAAAAAAAATATAAAAAAACAAAAAGAAAACCATTTTTTTGTTTGAACGAAAAATAAAATGAAATAAAGGAAATAAAACTAAAATTAGAAAAAAAGGAGTGTTGCATTTTTTTTATAAACCAAATACAAAGGGTTGTAAAAGCACTTACTTAGACCAACTTTGAAAAACACCTGCAATCAGTTGAACAGGCTTGGAACAATACCTACAACCATAAAAAAAGAAAGGATGAGTTGTGCATAAAACACTAATAGTTTAAACAAAGAGCTATTTTTTTTACTGTGATCGCCATTTCGTATGACTAAGAAAATTGCACCATAACATATAAATGAAGATATGAAATATTATATTAATAAGATGTGCCTCTTTGGTTACAATAAGACCTTCGTGGGGTTTTTACAATGCTTCCTCCAAAAAGGAGGGTTTTCCTTTGTCAACTGTGTTTAATGGTGCATCATAGTATTTCCTTTGTCACACTCGTGAGCCTTAGGTAGGTTTTAATTGCTTGACTGCGCAATCATCCTAAGCTTCCTGATGTCCTTGATTCCTGCACACAAGCCCACTATAAAACATTAGTAGCACTTATAAGAAAAAATATTTTCATAATAGAAAAACAATATTTTAAAATATATTAAAAAATACACTCACAAATGTATAAATCCTAAGTCCTCAGTAATCTCAGGAGTGCTTCACTATTATTTTTCGGTATTTGATTTGAGTTTTTTTGTGATATTTTTTATTTGAGTGGATTAATTTATTTATAATGTAGAGGTGATGGAGGATGATGAAGATGTTCTAAATTATGTGTGGTAGATGTTCTAGATGATAGAATTAGAATAGATAAGAACTGACTATGGTGAATGTGATGGTTGGAATAGAACAAAAGCATGCAAGTATGTTTGGTTATTGTTCAAAAAGCACTTAGACACGAATCACAAGGAATGATATTAATTGCTTAATTAGGGGTGTCAAAACAATGGTAATGACATGACTATAGGATGGATGGCAAGAAGTAGGACATAGAATATGGATGGGGTGAATAGGACGATGAAGCGAAGGTGACACAACTTGTCAGTTTACATATCCTAGGAAGAAAGAAGTGTAAAGTGCTTTTAGGAAGCTCAAACAGCCTAGGGACATCAATCAAACTCATCTACTAGTCAAGAAGGTGCTCAAAGATACTAAGACCAGTCTAACGAGTCAAGGATCTTAGGGACCAAAGTGTATGCAATGATGTTCAGTTCCTGGTTTTGAGCGATGTAGGACTAACCAATTGTAATTCAAGCTAATATAAGCTAGTTCTTCCATGAGCGGTCATAGGTCTGTACAAAAGAAGTTCACTAATGTGATAGACATATCTCCATGTAGATGGCATACTCCACTGCTAGCTAAGTATCTATAGCCCCATAATTCTTTGATAGTGATCCACTGCCAGCTAGGTGTCTATAGCCTTAGTGGATATGTCTAAAACACCTAAGGATCCATGACAATATATCATGTCATTATTGATTTGATTTTGATGTTTTTTTATTCATGAATTTATGATATTTTTTTGGTGACATATATGTCATTTGGATCCTCAGGTTTAGATTAAGAGTATGATAGGAGCAGAGAAAATCGTTCACTTTATGGCTAGAGCGACATATGGCATTGTCTTTCCTAAACTCAAAATTTTATTAATATGTGATATGTGCATGGTCCAAGAGAACACTCGAGGACACCAGAAAAGGTCTATAGCATGCAAAGACCATAAGACATTCAACGGTGGTTTGATTTAGACATTAGGTATGGTTGAGTGACAGAAAGAACCTTTGAGATTCTTTCTCCCTACGCCACATGCGTTGATAAGTTATGTCACCTTCACTTCTTTATTTTTCTCACCCTATGCGTATTTGCATCCCACTTCCTACCATCTATTATTCAGTTTGGTTAGTACCATTGTATCGATGTCCTTAATTAAGAAATCAAAGTTGTACATAGTGATCTATGTGTGAGTGATTTTCGAATGATAACCCAATACACATGCATGCATTTATTCTATTGTCTATCACATTCGATACAATAAGTTCTTATCTATTTTACTTGTATCATCTAGATCATCTACCATGCATAATTCAACACATCATCATCATCCATCACATCCACAATCATACCATCTAACACATCATGATTATCTAACCACATCAGTCTATACACCATCACAAATAAAATAAAAAATAATATACAATATAAATAAAAAGCATCAAAAAATCCACTCAAATAAAAAACATCAAAAAAATAAAATCAAATCCAAACCATCAAAAAAACCAAAGAGAGTCCTTACACATCATCATCCACACACTTCAACCTATCCATTCCATGTCATCTCACATGTCATATCTCTCCAGCCACATACCTACATCATCCAACACTTGAACCTAAAACACATACATAACACCATCCATACATCACATCATATCATGGCATCCATTTGCTCATCATCGTATTTCTATCATGAATCAATCAAGCCAACCCTTCACATATCCATGCCCATACCTCATCCTCATCTCAAAAAAAAATTAAAAAAAATGCAAAATGGTGACCTTTCAGGCCTCAATCAAAAAGATTTGTCGTTGTCCCGCATTAACCCCACAAACAAATTCTCATTCACCTTTTTTGTTGGGGCACAAGCAACATCACATCAATTAGACACAATATAAAGTGAGTATGTACAAGATCTCACACCTTCCTCATTAGTAATATCAATCATCCAACAACTTGGGGATGTTTCAGGTATCACACCTTCCCCACCAATCAATCAAAAAGCTCAATCAATCAATCCATCAAGCACCTAGACCTCTCATTAGTCACATCAATCATAAAAAAACTTGGGGATGTTTCAGGTATCACCTTCCCCACCAATCAAGAAGAAAGCTCAATTAATAAATCAAGCACTTTTCCTCGCTATCTATATTTTGGAGTGGTTTTATCGATACCATCAAACATTCAATCAATAAATTAGTTGCTAATTTCCAAAGGTTGTTTTATTTCAAAGGTTGTACCCTTTATCTCACATTCAGATCTCAACACCAATCAATTGCTAGGTTTAAAAGGTCATGTCATTTTTTCAAAGGTTGCACTCTTTGCCTCGCCATCTAAAAAATCCTCTTCTATAAATTTCATTTTGAAGTGAAATAGAAAATGTTGACCAAAGGCACTAAACCCCTTTGGTAAAAAAAATTTATTTCACTTCAAAATGAGATTTACATAAGAGGATTTTGTCTATAGGGATATTGACAGTAGATTTCATGTAGGATCTGTTGAGAAAGACTTACAAAGGGGCCACTGGTTGTGAGCAGTGGGGATGGTCGTGCGAGGGTTAGAGGGGAAATTTGGGGGATGACGGTTGAGGCCATCATGGGAAGGGCTTGAGGAAAACACAAGGTCCATAGGGCTTGGTTAATTATTTTTTATTTATTATTTTTTCTATGCTTTGAAGGTGGAGGGGTGTAGCCCTGTGTGTGCTGCACAAGGGTGCCTTGGCCCTGTGCACAAGAGCACACATTTTATTTTTTAATTAACAAAAAATAAATAAAAGAAAATAATGTTTTAAAAAAAAATAAAAAATAAAAACAGAAAGAAAACTCTCTTTTTTGTTAAAAAAATAAAAAATAAAATAAAATAATGTTTTGTTAAACAAAAAATAAAATAAAAATAGAAAGAAAACTTTTTTTTTTTGTTAAACAGAAAATAAAATAAAAATAGAAAGAATTTTTTTTGTTAAATGGAAAATAAAATAAAAACACAAAGAAAACCATTTTTTTGTTTGAATGAAAAATAAAATAAAATGGGTGGTGACCTCTTGCTCTGGGTGGGAGGTGACTCTTTTGCATCCTCGCTCCCTCCTCGACTCCTCCTAGAGCTCTCAGGTGGATCTCCTACTGCGCGGGGGTCTCCTAGGGTTTCTGGCCCTTCCTACCACTTCTTGATGCCTAGAGGGTTTCCTTGGCCGGTTTTGCTTCTTCCTATGGTGTTCCAGGAAAGAGGAGGCATATATCATTTTATTCTAGTGGATCCGTAGCGTACTCAAGAGATGCCCCAATGCGAGAGCAAGAGACCTCCCGTTATGGGTGGGAGGTCACCTCTTCATCTTCTTGCTCCCTCTCGAGCTCTTCCTTGGGCTCCCTAGCGGATTTCTTGCTTTACTATGCATTTCTAGGTAGATCTCCTAGTTCTCCTAGGGTTTTTGGCCCTTCCTACTACTGCTTGGTGCCTAGAGGGTTTCCAAGCCCTTTTCTGCTTCTTCCTAAGGTGTTCAAAGTTTGAGGAGGCATATCTTCTTTTATTCTAGAGGATCCAGAGCGCGCTTAGGAGATGCCCTAGTGTAGTAGCAAGAGACCTCCTGTTATGGGTGGGAGGTCACCTCTTCATCTTATCGCTCCCTCCTTGGCTCTTCCTAAGATTATTTTATAGATTTATTGTTGTGTTATGATTTCCAGATATATATCCTAGTTTTCATAAGGTTTCTTGCCTTTCCTACCACTGCTTGGTGCATGGAGGGTCTCCAAGGCCTTCTCTGCTTCTTCTTGAGGTGTTCCAGGAAGTCTTCTTGGATGGTGTTGCATGATCGGACAAACCTGGTTGGTGGTATCGGTGTGGGGGTTGGCTTTGCTTCAGAGTGGGATCTAGTTTCTTTTGTTTTGCTTCCCAAAAGGGTCATTCACTAGCTTCTAGGCTTGGGGGAGGCCTTGATTGTTCTCAATTGAGTGTTTTACATGGTTTGTATTTCATGGTTGGTGGTTTAAGGTTTATTGTGGCTTAGTTTTGCTTGTCCTACTTGTTGATATGGTCTTTCACTGATTTCTAGGTTTGGAGGAGGTCCCTTTTATTCCAATTGAGAGCTTCCCATCATTCACAATTTGTGGCTGGCATTTTGGGGTTTTCGACGAATGCGTTTCTCTATTCTGCTTGCCAGGGTGGTCATTAACTACCTTCTTTAGGCTTGGGAAGGCCTCATATTCATAGTTGAGTGCTTCCCATTTTTGGCATTTTGGGGATCGTGTCCAGGGGTTTTTGATGGATTCCTTCTCATATTTGTTTGGTCTTGGGGGGGACCATGTATGGCAAAAGGATTTCGTGGTTTCTTCGCTAGTGGTAGGGTTAGGATTTCTTGCTAATCTGGGCATACTGCTTCCATGGGTTGTCTTCGACTGTGCTTCATCTTATTTTTTGGGAGTTTGCATGGGGGCTTTTGCGGATGGTCTGGTTTATTTTATGGATGGATCTGGGCTGCTTTGTGGATGGTCCTATGTTGGTTCCTAGATGGTCACTGTTTCATTGTAGAGGGTCCTGTTTCATTTATAGATGATCCTGTGTGGTTTTTGGTTGCTCCTGGTTCCTTTGTGTATGGTCCTATTTTGGTTGGTAGATGGTCCTATTTTGTCTCTGCGAGTGGTCCTATTTCATTTGTGGATAGTCCTGATTTAGTGGCAACTAGCCTTCTAAGTATGAGGTTTTCTCATGTGTGGAAAAACCCTTTTATTTTGGGTGTGAGATTTTTTCCTTTACGAAAAACCCTTTTTCATTTTTACCTTTGAGGTTTTTCCTACTGCCCCTGCGAGGGATTATCTTCTCAGCTAGTGTGGCTTTCTCTCTTGCTCTTGCGTGAGCTTCTCTTTCTCAATTTTAGTTGTTTTTCTCCAATAGCCCATAGAGAGTCTATTTCTTCAACTATTTTATGGTTGGGATCTCTTCTCCCAACCTTCTCCTTTTGTAAAATGCTATGAGATCCTTTCAAAACCCCTCTTTACCAATAAAAAAAATAAAGAAAATAAAACTAAAATTAGAAAAATAGAAGTTTTGCATTTTTTTATAAACCAAATACAAAGGGTTTTAACATCACCTACTTAGACCAACTTTGAACAACACTTGCAATCAGTCGAACAAAATTGGAATAATACCTACAACCATAAAAACAGAAAGGATGAGTTGTGCATAAAACTTTAATAATCTAAACAAAGAGCTATTTTTTTATTGTGATCGCCAATTTGTATGACTAAGAAAATTGCACCATAACATATAAATAAAGAGATAAAATATGATATTATAAGATGTGCCCTTTTGGTTACAATAAGACCCTCTTGGGGTTTTTACAATGCTACCTCCAAAAAGGAGCATTTTTCTTTTTCAACTATGTTCAATGGTGCTATAGACACCAAAATCTAGCCATTCATCCTTCATCTAGGCATTTTTGCCATTTCCACCACCAAAGCATAGCCAATTTGTCCACTATCCCTATTTTCCCACCATTTTCGATCATTATTCATATTTATTTATATATATCTATTATATATATATTTAAATATTATATTTTATATTATATTTAATGAATATGTATTTATTTAAGTGAATTAATCCCAACCATCCAATTTTATTTAATCCCGACCACCCATTTACATCAATCCGTGCCACACCCTATATTTATTGTCAACCCTTGGATGTGCTTTAATCTCAGACACACGATTAGTGCCGTTAAAACCCTAGCATGCCTTAGGTTATATTATAAATAGGAGTCATTTTGATGGCTCAACCCATGATTCCTGAGTGCTTAAGTTTTGGAATCTGTTGATTTCTTGATTGTCCTAAGTTTGTGAGTTCCTTGAGTGCTTAGAACCCTTAAGTGCCCTAGGTCACCTCGCACGACATCTACGGTCATTCTCACTCACCGTAATCTCCCAATATCTCTTCCATCCTTTCTCCCTTGTCAGATTTGCTTCTGCAGAATCCTTCCCCTCAACCCCAGGCACCCATGAGCATTTCTTGTAGCAAACAGGTTCCCACGGGCATTTTACACTATCATTATTGAAGATCCCCTAGCCTCCAGGTGATGCTAGGGCATCGCCGCACTAGTCACCTGCATCAAACGTTTCACATCAAAAAGTAAAAAGTAAGTAAAACAGATCAACCCATTTATTTATTTCATGCATGTGCTTCTATTTTTGTTCACTTTATTTACAACACTTAGTTAGGGTTTATTATTGCTTATAGAGGGCCTCACGCTATGGAGCCCATGTATATACTACTAACTATTTTTTGTGTTTTTGTGTGCAGATTTGGAACATTACATCAGAATCTAGAGTGGCCTAGCATTGGATACCGAAAAGCTCACTCAACCTTGTTGGAATCAAGATGCACTTGAAGACACCATGACCTTGCTTCTTAGGGTTTCAGAGAACCCTAAATTGTTATAATTATTAGAATTAAAGTGCACTATGCCTTTGTTTTGACACTTGTCAGTTTATATTGACACTTGTCAGTTTATCATACAGGCCTTCTGCCTATATATGTAACTCATTTGTATCAATAAAATAATTCCATCAGTTTCAGTCCCAACATTTGGTATCAGAGCTCCAGGCTTTCTTTGGCCTTGTGAGCTTGAGGGGGATTTCCCTCAAGGAAATCCTCCCTCCCCCCATCTTTTTCCCCCTTCATAATTGTCCCCCATTTTCCATTTTTTTTCATTTCCCCATTGTTTTTCAAAATAGGGAGTATGCTCTTCATCCTTGATGGATGAATCAGAAACCAGACCTTTGGAAAAACCATGGATGATGGGAAAAGTTTTTTAGTTTTTTAGGACTCTAATTACTGCTGGTTCTATGTTCGGGCCCAATGCTGTTGTGCAGTCTATGGGATAAGTATTGTTGGTTGTTCTAACAATAACTACTGTATTTTTTTCAAAAATGTTATAACAGCTAATAACGGATGTGTATGGAGACGTATACGCAATTTTTTGAGAATTGGTGGTGTTGTTCCTACTTGGTTGCGTGCTTGATGACAGTGCTGCGGGTCCAAGCTCGTCTACAATATGGAGCAGCTGATAATGGATGTGTATGGAGACGTATACATAGTTTTATGAGAATTGGTGGTGTTGTTCCTGCTTGGTTGCGTGCTTGATGACAGCGTTGCGGGTCCGAGCTCATCTACAATATGGAGAAATTGTGCGAGAGGGAAGCGAGGATGAGAAAATATGTGGTTGTTATGCTCACCTTCAATCCGGTCTCGATTTTTTACGAATTAGGAGGCCAATTGCATCGATTTTGCCATTATCGGATTCAAACCCCACACCTGTTCTTCAATTTTTGATTCAGGCTCCTGCAGTGTCGCCGCCCTCTCCAGAGAATGATGACACCATCACCATCACGTTCTCCATCTCCTGTCACATTCAACAAACTACGAGAAGGGGAGTATTCAGAAATGCCCTGGAATCATCTGTTTTGGCCTTGAAACTACAATTCCTGTGCCTGCAGAAAGAGCATTGTATCTGTGTGAACGGGCGGGGCCCTGCTTCGATGCTGATGCCGGGAATCGAACACGTAACCTGTTTGTTGTAGGGTGTTTATGAGTTTTGGGATTTCTTTTTATGATGCGGTAAAAGAGGAATGGTGGAGCCGATGTGAGGGGGAGGACGATGAGGTCCGTGGTAGGCATTGGGGCTTGTTCATTGATCAGTGTGTAGAATTAAGGCTAATCTGGCTTCTAGCCGTTGCCACTTGTTTACTTTGCCAGTGCATGCCTATTTTTTGAATGCCAGTAAAGCTATCGTTGAGTAGCTTTCACGTTAGTTTGCAGTTCGACCGAATTTTGCTCACAACCAAGGAGAAGTAATGAAGGCCAAATAGACCCGTGAAGGTTGTGGGCATTAATCACTGCATTGATGATGGAGGAAAGACCTGTCATTGCCTATGTTCAATGTGGCATAGATGGGCGCATCACCCTACAAGTTCTCAATCAAAGTAATAATGAAGGCTAAATTAGCTTTTTATTTAAAGTTGGTGGGCATTTATTTTAATGAGGATAGTCACAAAATGTTTTACAATAACGTATTTTTTTCTTAAATGTTGTTATCCACATAGAGAGTGGAAATGTAATTCCCCTACGAGGGAAATTTTAAGACTATTTTTATGCCGCCATTGAACGATGTTGTTTATTTTGCTGCCTTAGATAGGCATGATAGTTTTTCCACATGATGAAGGCCCCTTTGATGGTGGAATATAGGGGTATTTATAGTTGTTGGAAACGTTTTTCCACGACGGACACAATGGTGGTGTCATATTGTAATTTTGAGGCTATTTTAATTAAGGTTTTTTAGCCTCAAAATTTTTTTACCTTGGAGTGCACTTTCGGTTGTACCCGACACTCCCAAGGTACTTGTAAGTGAACCTAGTATTTAGTAGTACCCTCTTTCTACTTGGCGGATGCAGCGGCTGGTTACCCATGCATTCCGGTAAGATGAGGTAACTACCATAAGGACACTTATTCTAGGGACTACAGACATAGACACCCTAGACTCTATTCAAGGTTTTTCTGGATCTACTTCTGAAGACTACAGATGAAGACACTTTAGAAGATT
This sequence comes from Wollemia nobilis, assembly GCA_028583015.1. NCBI lineage: Eukaryota > Viridiplantae > Streptophyta > Pinopsida > Araucariales > Araucariaceae > Wollemia > Wollemia nobilis. The sequence goes on from JAQPPZ010002515.1 coordinate 4,522,141, forward strand.
CTCTTCTATTCTTCTTTCTTCTCCTCCACACTTGGATTCTAAGGCTCAATTTTATTGTATTTCATGGCTCGTATTTCTTTTGTATTAAGGTGCATTTTCGGTAGAGACCGACACCTTCTAGATTGAGTTCACCATAAGGAGAGATTTGATATTTATGGTGGGACTAGTCAGTGATCTACGAGAGGCAACATCCTCTGAGGATGACTTGCAGAGGCAACAGACCCAGAAGTGGCTGACCCTGAGGCACCCATGATGACCCTGAGGCACTTAGACGGCTGACCCAGTGGCAACAGACCCATGGAAGTGGATGACCCTGAGGCAACAGACCGAGATGTATACACAATGAATCTATCATTATTCACAGTTGGAGAGCCAAGCGCATAGAGCACGAGTCTAGACCAAATCAGCAATAAGAGAGGATGATAGGTTGTTTTAGAGAAGTCAACATTAAGGGGGAATGTTACCTAATGTTGACTTGTTTTGTTTCTTCTTTAGTTAGGATAGTGCACTTTAAGGGGGAATGTTAGAATTAAAGTGCACTATGCCTCTGTTTTGACACTTGTTAGTTTATATTGACACTTGTCAGTTTATCATATAGGCCTTCTGCCTATATATGTAACTCATTTGTATCAATAAAATAATTCCATCAGTTTCAGTCCCAACAATAATATTGTATCAAAAGGATTCAAGGATCCAAGCTTGTAAACAATGGAGTTTCTAGGCTCCCCTCATCAATAAAGAATTTATTCTATTGTGCAATCTTGTGTTACCTTGCATTTTATTTTGTTCAAAGCATTGTCTGTGTGTTGCGTTTTGCATCTTTCAAATGGCGATCATGGTGGGACCCCCTAAGGGTTTCTATTTATGATCTATTTTACTAATTCATTTTCTATTTTTTGTCATCTTGCAGGTTTTTTAGAAGCACAAATTTCATAGATTTTGTTGGATCTAGGGTTTCTGAAGTCTGCAAAAGTTTGTAGAAGGTGCACAAAGTGCCCGACGACATTCGAAGGTAACCCAAAAGCACCCATGGGTGTCTCAGCAGTATTCAGAAGTACCCAAAGGCATTTACGGAGAGTTAGGAGCAAAAACGTAGGCTTTTCAGTAAGTCGACTATTTAAAACCCTAGTTTTTTGTCTTACATATTTTGGGTATCTTCTATATTTTTAGATTTTAAACAATAAAATGAATCATCATTAAGAAATATAGAAATGAATGCATATTAGTTTGCATTTTTAGATCTACATTCATTCACATATTTGGATTAGGGTTTTTGTTTTTTGGGTGTAAACTATTGCATTTTGTCTGCATTTGAACTGAAACTTGCATAATCTAGTGTTGCATCTTAGGGTTAAAGACATTTTATTTTGTATATCTAAGTTGGAACAATATTAGATTGCCAAAAGTATCCCTTCCAGTTGGGTGATTCCAGGTAGAGGGGTGGACGAACCCTCCGGTTGTTATTTAGATAAGGGGTCTTAAGCGGTGTACTTCACACCCTTTGGAGAACTTGGCAATATTTTGTTGGCTTCTGATTTAGGTTTATGAAATTAATTATTTTTAACATTGTTTGTATACTATAGAAAACATAAACCTTAAAAATAATTCACACACATCATGATTCATGCAAAATAGTAGTGGTTGGATTTCATCACCAACCATTGCTTGAGATTTGGTGATGGTGGCATTCATCTCCATCCACCAATATCTGCCCTTAGACACCTTAGGAATACCCCTGAGCAAACTTGTTGGATTTCATCACCAACAAGAATCTCATTGCCCTACCTTAGCCATAGTTTTTCACCTTTTGTTTCATTAAGAAATATTAGAAAATCAAAACACACAAAACTGGCACATAAAATGAATACACATTAAAAGGAGATAATTAATGAATGAGGTAAGCCACATTGGTTGAGACTTAGCATTGTTTGTTTATTTCCTTAAGCATTCCAATTTTTGTGTTACATTTGGTATTTTAATTTGCATCTTGATTTACTTTGCTTATGGTATTAACTCGAAATCAAAAGAAAGCAATAAGTCAAGAAAAATTAATGGAACCTTCATCCACCTTCCCCACCACTTCAGTGGTAGATACCTTGAATGTGAAAAAAGAAGATTTATATCTAAGGTCCCTCACATTCCTTGCCATCCACATCCTATCACATGGCCATGCCCCAAGAGGAGTCAAACTCCCCTACCATCAACCACCACATCACCCATATAGACATGGCAAAAGTAGAAGCCTTCATGAAGTCTTCTAATTATGTCTTAGAGTCTATCCCCAACTCGCCTAGATAGGATTCTGCTTTACAGCAAGAGCCTATCTATTCCCAACCTCCATCCACCTTTACCCAGGTGTATACTAACCCTCTTTTTGAGGCATCAGTTGCACCTTCATCCCATACATCCATCCCTCAACCTTCAGGTGCTCCTAGCACCTCATATACCTCCACCTACACCAATCCCTTGTATGAAGCACAAGTCAATGCTGCTTCACAAGTCCTAGCCTCACAAGTTGCCATACCTAGTGTAACTTGTATCCCAACCACATCTTCCATACCATCTACCTCCATACCCCTAGCCTCTGATAGAGATATTAGTGAAGCATGGGAACACCTAAACAAATTGCTTAGACAATATCAAAATGCTCAACAACAAGTACAGGTTAACCCTACGCCTTTACATAACTCTACTCAGACTACCCTTGTCAACCAGGGTCCATCATGGGCACCTCAGTATTCGATGGTCTCTATCCCAATTCCCCCATCAACCCATACCATTACCCATCCTATTCCCATTGGCCAACCTAGCCATAACCTTCATCCATCAACATCATTCCATAATTCCCCATACTTTCATCAACAATCCCCCATTCATCATATTCCATCCAATTCACCTAACCATCAATACCAATCTCCTCATCATTTAATCACTCCACAACATCTCTCCACACCACCACAAACCCATCAGGTAATTCAAGGATTTCACATTCCTAAGGAAGACCCTCGAATTAAGGCCATGCAGAAACAAATAGATCAATTGATGCAATTCACTCCTAGATTTTCAAATCAGAAACCAACTTTACGCCAATTGATCAAACAACCAATTCATCCTTCGATACCAACCCCGCCATATCCGAAAGAATTTACGATACCCAAGTTTGACAAATTTAAGGGAACTGAGGATCCCAAAGAACATGTGAGCACCTTTGTTCATGCATGCTTCAGAATTCAAGATGATAATGCTCTCATGCTTCAAAATTTTCCTCAAACATTAGGAGGGGATGCCATAGAATGGTACAATCAATTGCCAAGCCATAGTATCTATACTTTTGACCAATTGATTGAGCAATTCTTTGATCGCTTCATCCTAAATGTTAAAAAGAAGATCTCATTATCTGACGTCTATACCTTAAGACAACAGGATGATGAATCTATCTATGATTTCGGAAACCATTGGAGGGTTATCATCACAAAATTGCCATTCACCCTACCAATGGATGAGCTAATTAAGCTATTCACCAAGAGTTGCTTAAAACCCATCTCTTGGATGCTCCAACTAAGAACTTATCAAACCTTTGAAGAAGGTTTAGCTCAGGCTAGTGTCATTGAGGATATCAAAATCCAAGAAGGCATCATTAAGCCCAAGAAGAAAGAATGGCAAAACAAGGGCCAATACAAAAGTAATTATTTAGGCCAACAAAAATCAACACAGGCTACCCCAACCACCCAATCCAATCAAGTCAATCAAGTGGTCATGAGCCAGCCGGTAATGGCTCAACAACAACAACCTGTGCAACAAGTACCGCAACAAATTTCCTATCATGCGGTCCCCTCAACAACACAAGCTCCAATAGTTCAAAACACAGTGCCACCTATGGAAAACCATCCCCGATGATAGTCTATCTAACAGAATCACCAATATACCCCACTAGATGAGTCATATGCCTCTCTGTTTAGAAGGTTGTATGAGACAAACAAACTTGCTTTGCCCGACATTAGACCAGATGATCCCACCAAGCATGGTAAAAATTATCGAGAATACTTATTTTACCCCTATCATAGGCAAAATGGGCATGACATCAACAATTGCCATATGTTTAAAAATGTAGTCCAAGACCTCATTGACTTGGGGGCGATCAAAGTTAATAATCCCCTTGCTCAACAAAACCAAGACCTTGGTATATTTCAGACACCACTTCCTCATCACGAGGAGGTGCAACCAAACATAGAGGGAGCTAACACTAAAACTCCCCCTAACCAAGTCAACCATATTCAACAATACCAAGGGTTTGTAGGGGCCATTCATGTGGTCACTAGAGGTCAACAGAATAATCAACAAAGGCAACAACCTCAAGCAAGTGTCTCACAACCTTCTACATTGCCACCCATCCAAGTGTCCCCTAATCCATCATCACCCATTCATATACCTAGTCAATCGAATCCATCAAATCCACCCATCAATCATCCACCCCGACCAGTCATCTCATTGAGTAGCCGATTAACTACAAGTTTGAAAATGGCATCCACCAAATTGTCAATATATGAGCTAATCCAACAATCTCCCCCACATCGAGAGGCATTAATGGAAATTCTGAAATCCATCGAATTGCAATCACAAGATCCTAATGCCTTCAATAACTTTGTGGGGAGCATTCAAACATGCATGGAGCCTTCCATAACATTTTATGACTTTGAGATTAAGCCAATCTCATCGGGATCAGTAGACCCTCCATTGCATATCATGGCTCTAATTGACAAGAAACCTTTCAAGAGAGTCCTCATTGATACCGGTTCCTCTATCAACATTATCACCACATCTGCTCTCCATCATTTGAACCTTCCTCCATCTCACATCACCAAATCATCCTTCACCCTCAAAGCATTCAATGATGCTTTGTGTTCCACAATTGGCACTATTGTTTTGCCCATCGAAGTAGGGGCTAAAATATTGCACATAATGTTCCACATCTTGGAAGGATCCATGGCGTACAATGTACTCCTTGGAAGACCTTGGATGAGGGAAATGAGATGTGTCCCCTCCATTTTACATCAATGCTTGAAATATGTCCATGAGGGATAGGTACATTGCATACCAATGGACGTCGAGCCATTTAAGTATTGCAATCTCATCTCAAATCCTTATGAGTCCATGCTCCCTTCCACTCATCTTTTCCTATCACCATCATCCAATCCATCCACCACTCCACCAACCTCTTCATCAAAGGATCCCATTCCTGAAGAGCTCCCCATCACCAAGCCTCAACCAACCACCATACCCTCATCATCGTCATCAATGACTACATGCACATGTGGTCATAGTCAATCCACATCATCAACATCATTGTCATCCACGTCATCATCAACCATTTCGTAACCTTCCCAATCCAATCCATCTCCTTCACCTAATGTCTCACAAGTCGAATTGATAGATTGTGAGATACCTCCATTTCCACCCTTTCTCGATCCATCGCCTGACCATGATCCTCCCATATCATCCCAAGTCAAAGTCCATCTCACCAATCCTGGTATTGGTGAATACATGGTCGATGACATCACCATCACACCCCTCACCATCCCTAGTGCTAAGGATTTTGGTCACCCACGTGACCAACCTTTAGCAATAGGAGCAGTTTACAATATGGGTTCAGCTCCAAATAGCATTAATTTTGTATATGGGGGCATTGAATCTTCATCAAGCCCAACACCCATAGAAGAGCCCAAAGAACCAAAACTTGCCAATATTTCAAACATGTCGAGATTTCCATCTCGATATTTCCACATTGTCAATTGGCAAGGCCATGGCCTAGGATTGCATGAACAAGGCGTGCATCAACCTATCGATGTTCCATATCAAGAGGTGCATGACTGTTCAGGTCTAGGTTTCCACCCACTTCCTACCATATCTTCTTTTGAACAAGCCTTCCAAAGGCTTAACCTCAATTCAGGAGAAGAAGCCCTCCATCCCGATAATTCTGATGAGGAAATCTATGAAGAATTCAAACTTATGTCGATAATTTTAGATGAATCTGAAGAAGAATCGGAGCCCATCATTCCCCATACCGAACAAGATGAGTTTTATCTCAACATGTTCCCCATCCATGAACCCATATTTCACTTGCTTCTTCCACAAGAGCGAGCCGCCCCTATCGGTGAACCACCACCTCCATTCCATTAAGCCATTCCATAAGCCAACTTGTAACATATGTACATAATTCAAAATAGTGGTTATCACCACTACAAAAAAAAATCAATCAAAAATCAAAAACATGTTTGCTTTCTTTGCATTACATATGTAAATATACCATTTAATAAAATATGTTTTGTGTTGCTTGTTGTTGTTCAGGTTAACCAAGCTCCTAGCACCGATTCCTAGGTTCCATCCATTCCATCCAACCTTGTCCACCTTGCCCATAAGTCAACATGAATCCTATTGATTTATTCACCCCGCTCCACAATCCATACGATCCAGCTAAACCAATTCCAATTGACATAAGCCTTATTGATATGGACCAGATTTCCTTACCTCCAACCTTTGTCGAATTTGTCTTATCCGAGGAATTATTAAGGGCTTCCACCAACTACATTCCTCCATCCCCTCCACCTTCACCTTCACCTTCACCTTCGAATCCTAAGGTTTTCTAGGCAGATATAGATGAGGATAAGCCAGAAGAGTTAGATGACATCATAGACTATCCCGACTGGCTCTCAAGCATAGTACCCATTCACAAGCTTAATGGGGCGATACACATTTGTATTGATTTTCGAGACCGGTCTTAGCTCTTCCTTGTCTAGGGGTCCTCTTCTATGCATGATTTGATTATTATATATACATGGCTAATACACAAAAACATTTGCATACACTTCATTCTAAAACATTGCATTTATCCATATTTCACATTACATTTCACAAAATTGCATGTCATACATTGCATTCACATCCACATTTTACATTTCATATTAGGGATCATTTATTAAGTTCAAGGTCTTAATTGGTCCAACAAAAGTCATGTTGCCTTAATCAGGGGCACCTTCACAATGTCATCCACAAAATTCCACAAAGTCAAATTGTCATAAGCACAAGCCACATTCACAAACTCCTAGGTATTTTCGGTCACTCAGCCACTCCTAGTATTTTAAGAAACCTCCAAAAATCATGTCGAGTTCTTCTTAGGACCATTGCACATATACACTAAGAAAAATCTAGAGTTTGGGAACTGATTCCAAAAATATTCTTGAACCAAGCACAACTTTCACATCTTAAAAACATCTTGTGTCAAAGAGGGATAACACCATACTTGGTATAAACCTTGAAGTGAAAAGGGTCATCCTTGCTAGTCCCATCATGCAACATAGTCCATAAAAATAGTGGTTCTCACCACTATCACAATTCCAAAAATAAAAGAAAGAGTAGGGACAAATCCCTAACAAAAACTCTAAATATTTTTATCACAAACATGCCACTGATCAATTGAGTTGTAAGGATCATACTACATTTCTAATCAGACGGTTAGGTAGTCATCCCCAAAACTTAAGAGATCAAAAACAAAAGTCATGGACTATGGAGTTAGCCTCCACCGGAGCTATAGATGCTTGAATAGTAGTGGAGTACGCTCATGCATGGTGACATGTCTCTTTTAAAAGAGACCTCTGACCACTCATACGGACAAGCTAGCTTCTTGGTTTCATCCATAATAGGTTTACCCAATTTACTCAAGATGAGTTAATGAACTCACTTGCACACACTAGTTCTTGATTGTCTAGGGTCATTACCTTGCTCTTGATTTGGTAAATGAATTCACTGCACACACATTTGGTCCTAGAAGGATTAGGTAGTTTTAGTGAGTTTGTTTGATGCCACTAGGATGTTTGAGTCTCTACAAAATAGGCAATATTCCATATCAACATCCATATCTTCTTCCATATCAACATCCATATCTTCTTCCATATCAACATCCATATCTTCTTCCATGTCAACATCCATGTCACTTCATAAGTCATTCATCCCATATGCCACCAAGTTTGGTGCCCCTGATTAAACAACAATGCTAACAAAATGGCCAAAACAAATATCTAAACCATAAATGATCATTAGCATTAATCATCCATACATTCCATCTTGCATTAATCATCCATAACATATCATATGCATCAATCATAAACATAAACATGCATTCCACAAAAGCATTCACACAAAAATATAACACAAAAGGTAAAAGCCATGTATATATATATATATATATATATAAAAGCTACATACAATGGAGCACCAAGGCTCATATACAAAAAGTGCATCTAAGCACTAGCTACATCCTCCAAGAAGACCCCTGTGACCTAGCAGGAGCCTCAAACCTAGTAGGAGCCCTAGACCTAGAGCTATGCCTAGCACCCTCGACAGAAGAGGTTGGAGGATCTAGAAGTGGAATATGATGTTCCATCAACCTATCCTCCAATACCTCAATATATCTATGTCGAGAGTGAAGGCATCGTATGTTGACCTCATGTTAATGCTCCCTCTCCACTAGCTCTACCTAGAGAGCCATAATCCTCGCATCTCACTCTACCACCTACTACTCTAGCTATACCCACTCCTCCTCACTCTAGCCTGGGGGTACATCTGGAACCTCCTCCATCTCCTCCCCATCTCCACCATCTCCCCCAACCTCGGGTGCCTGCTAAGTTGCACCCTTCACATTCCACCTCTAACTATCAAATCGAAGGCACCACTACCTCTTACAAGCATCCTGGGTCCCCTCACCCTAAGTCTCTAGGGCACCCTCATCCTGAGTCTCCTGGGTAGCCTCATCCCTAGCCTCTCGACCACCACCCACATCAACCACTCCTCGAGGTGGTACCCATGGTGGCTGCACCACAAACCATGCATCATACTCTATGGTTATCCTCACATCCTCCACATTTGAGATGTCCACCTCCTCATCATCCTCCAAGGCTACCCTCCATGGCTCCATGCATGGTAGCCCCATCTCCTCTCGATACCTCCTATACCACACTGGCTCATCAAGAACATCCTACCTCAACCCAAATTGGTAGAGTACTCACAAGAACTGGAAGTACTCCACCTCACTCCTATGCCTCCCAATCACCCACCTACCCTACCACACCCACCATAGATGCTCTCCATCCCCAATCCACTAGGCACCCAACCATGGCCTCCATACCACTTGGACAGATGTCAATCCAACCCATAAATCCCTATACCACTAACTCATCCTCACTGGATGACTCGACTGCACCTCCTCCACCAATGCCCATCACCTAGCATAGGGCTACTCCCTACCAAAATCCTCCACAAGTAACCCCTCCGATCGAGCAACTCTAAAGTGCTCCCATCCCTAACATTGCAGTAGTAAGCTGCACCCCAATCCCTTCTACCCCCACCTCATAACATCATAAAGCTCCCAATACACTTGCACCAATAAGGTAGGAGCCCATGCATACACCTACCTCATCGTGAGCATATCGCTCACCACCCCTATCAGGTTCCAAGGGAACCTACACCCGATACTATTTGAGGCCACAATGTTGGCCAACATGAACATCACCAAAGCCCAGAGAGGATCTAACTCCTTGTCCACATACATGGAAAAATAAGGTATACCTCCACTCTCCACCTTCACCCCCTCCCAGGCATCCCCAAACATCCTCCTCATATCTATATTTCGATTGAGGCCAACCTCAACCAAGAACCCTCCATCGACACCTTGAGGATGTGATACACATCCTCCAAGGTCACAATCACCTCACCCATAGGGAGCTAAAACATCCCCCTATCTGCATCCCACCTCTCTACCAAGGCAGAGAGGTACCCCTCATCCACCCTCACCACATCCAGCCAGGCTACCTCCACTAGCCCCACCTCCCTAAGCAACTCCCACTCATCCCCCATAATCACCTTCCTCATCCCAGGGATGTAAGGCAAAAATGATGTCGAGCCTCCAAAACTCTAAGCTACAACACAACACAAAATATTTGTTAATAATTCAAAAAAAAACTTTACACAATACATAATAATAACGTCTTACCTCAACAATCCATGCCCCAACAATAGCCCCGACCTCCACACCAGCTCCCTCCACCACCATAGCTTCCACACTCCAAATACCTCACCTCACCCTTCACTCCTCAAATGCAACTTCTCAAACTCCGCAGATGCACAAATGAGCTTCAATCTCACCCAACAAGCTATTTATAGCTACTTCAAGTGCTTTGAAGTGCCCATGGGTATTTCCTAGCATGCTGAAGCACCTACAAGTATTTTTGTAGACCGCAAGCGCCTATGAGCATTTTGCGTCAGCATTGACAAAAGCCAAATCAACACAAAATAGTAGCTGCCCCCAACCAAATCACTCCAAATTTCACTCACCAATGCATTCCATCATTTTATCAGGTTTTGTGAAGATTATAACTGATTTGGATGCATAAATCTCATTTGCGACCACATTGACCACAATTCACCAAACAAATTCCAAAAGTGCCTAAAATGGCCCAAATCTTCACAAAATGACCATCATCAATCTTTTTCATCATTCATACATCATCTCCACATCATTTCACATCATCATTTCCATATTTTCCAAGTTCACATAACATGCAAGTGAATCTTGTATCTAGTGGGTTATTCTACACACTTGGCGATTGCAGTGATTTGGGTCCATGCAATTTGGTAAGATGAATAGCTTACAATAAGGACACTTGACCATGATCATCATCACTTATCTCCTTGCTCGAAATCATAATCATATTTGGTATTTCCTCATATTTAGAGTGAAACATTACCAAGAACAATTTGCACAACCGTTGTCATTGATGGCCTAGTTCGTGGGGCTTAAAACATGGACAAAACTCAAATTTCATCATTCAAAATCTCCTTAACACCTTAGAGATAGGCACTAGCTAGGATGATTGGTTCCAATTGTGGGAATTATCCAAATAGTCACTAGCAGGCCATCCAAGGTTGATTCTTTTTCCTTTGCATCATCATTTTGCATATCAATGATGCCAAAAAGGCAAAGTGTTTCAACAACATCGAATCACCCCAAATTTGGGGACAACCATTTTTGGTTATGACTTTCCCACAATGGGATACATCTTACATGATCATGGCATCTACACTTGGCAAAAATCCCTTCTTATATTGGGGCAAAAATAGACACAATCATATCACCAGATTACAAAACTCCCCTTCCCACCATTGGGGAAAAAATGGTATCAAATTTTACATCATTCATATCATCCTCATCACCTCACATTTTGCACAAAACCCTTCATATATTGGGGCAAAAATAGACACATCATATCACATTTTCCACCAACCCCCTTCCCACCATTGGGGCAAAAATGGTATCACATTATCCATCATTCATTTGCACAAATTTTTCAATTGGCTCATGAGATTCATCCATAACCTCATTCGCCAATTGAGGGGGTAAGCTACGCAAAACTCCAAATTCTTTTATTCTTTTATCTTCAAGCTTGTATTCCAACAAGAGAGAGAAGTTGCTTCTACACCTAGCCAAAATAGGTGTCTCATGTTTTTGCACTGCATTGTGTTTCACGCAATACAGTACAAAAAGGGGCATCTGTAGACACCAAAATCTAGCCATTCATCCTCCATCTAGGCTTTCCCACCATTTCCACCACCAAATCATAGCCAATTTGCCCACTATTCCTATTTTCCTACCATTTTCGATCATTATTCACATTTATTTATATATATTTATTTTATATATATTTAAATATAATATTTTATATTATATTTTAATATATATTTAATAAATATGTATTTATTTAAGTGAATTAATCCTAACCATCCAATTTCATTTAATCTCGACCATCCATTTACATCAATCCATGCCACACCCTAGATTTATTATCTACCCTTGGATGTGCTTTAATCTCAACCACACGATTAGTGTCATTGAAACCCTAGCATGCCCTAGGTTAGATTATAAATAAGAGTCATTTTGATGGCTCAACCCCGATTCTTGAATGCTTAAGTTTTTGAATCTGTTGATTTTCTAATTGTCATAGTTTGTGAGTTCCTTGAGTTCTTAGAACCCTTAAGTGCCCTAGGTCACCTCATATGACTTCTGTTGTCATTCTTGCTTGCTGTAATCCCCCAATGCCATCGCCATCCTTTCTCCCTCATCGGATCTACTTCTATAGAATCCTTCCCCTCAACCCCAGATGCCCACGGGTATTTCCTGCAGTAGCTAGGCACCCATGGGTGTTTTACGCTATCATTCCTGAAGACCCCTAGCCTCTGAGTGATGCTAGGGCATCATTGCACTAGTCACCTGCATCAGACATTTCACATCAGAACACAAAATAAGTAAAATAGATCAACCCTATATTTATTTATTTTATGCATGTGCTTTTGTTTCTATTCACTTTATTTATAACATTTAGTTAGGGTTTATTATTGCTTATAGAGGGCCTCACACTATGGAGCCCTCGCATATACTACTAACTATTTTTTGTGTCATTGTGTGTAGATCTGGAGCATTACATCAGCATCTAGAGTGGCCCAACCTTGGATATCCAAAAAGCCCACTCAACCTTGTTGGGATCAAGACATGCTTGAAGACACCATGACCTTGCTTCTTAGGGTTTTGGAGAACCCTAAATTGTTGTAATATTGTATCAAAAGGATTCAAGGATCCAAGCTTGTAAACAATGGAGTTTCTAGGCTCCCCCTATCAATAAAGAATTTATTCTATTGTGCAAACTTGTGTTACCTTGCATTTTATTTTGTTCAAAGCATTGTTTGTGTGTTGCATTTTGCATCTTTCAAGTGCATCAAAGTATTTTCTTTATCACACTCATGATCCTTAGACGAGTTTTGATTGCTTGACTGCACGATCACCCTAAGCTTCTTGTTGTCCTTGATTCCTACACACAAGCCCACTACAAAATGTTAGTAGCACTCGCAAGAAAAATCATATGCATAATAAAAAACAAGATTTAAAAATATATTTAAACATGCACTCACAAATGTATAAACCCTAAGTCCTCAGTAATCTCAGCAACGCTTCACTATTATTTTTCGAGATTGCCAAAATAAAGAAAAAGAGGGAATATTTATAGATTTTTTAGAGGGAGAGGGGAGGGTACCCAAGATCTAGAGTGCCTATTTTTACCTAGTGTGAAAGGGGTTTAGGCATTTAATGCATATGTTTTGACTTGGGCAGGTAGTGGGAGCTATTTAATGCATGTGAACTTTGGGCCACCCATGGGAATTTTAAATTCAAATAAATTTAAATTTAAACCGCATGGAATATCAAAGGGGTTTTTGCATTTAATATAGGTGTTCGATGGGATATTAGAGGGTTTAATTAGTGGATAAGTGAGATTATAAAGAATTTGAGGAAGATTAGGGGAAAATGATGGATTAAGTGGGATTTAGAGGGAAATTGGAGGATTAGGGAGGCTAAGAGGGGATTAGAAAGGGTTTAGTGAGTTGGTAGGGATTTGAAGGGTATTTTGAGGGTTTGGTTGTGCAAATGACTAATATTTGGTGTTTACAAATATGATGTTATAGCTTAAATATTTTTGAGATGCAAATCTTTGGGTTACTTAGAGAGAATTGCTATTATGCTTTATGGGGTAGGAAGAAGTTCTTGGGTGAAATCTAGACCTTCTATTAGTACCTAATTTTAAGAATTTATAACAATCTTGGAAGGAGTTATGAGCATGCAATATCTAGGTAAAGATGAGCTATAGAAGAAGTTGCAAAAATGCAATATCTAGGTAATAAAAAATCTGGAAAGAGTTACGAGAATGCAAAGCCAAATACTTGTGGAATGATACACCTTGAACATGAGGATTGGGTTTTTCCATGTCTAAAAGATAAAAGGATTCATTCCCAAGACAACAATGGTGGTACCTCGAATGTGTAGGTTGTGGTGACCATGTTCATTACCGATTGGGTGGTAATGACCTTAGTTAGCCCGTGGAGGTAAGGTAACTAAGCACCAAGGCTTACACCTTATAAACATACCTAGATGGACTTAAGTTAAGGTTAGGGAATATATGCCCCTCTTTAAATGATATGGTCCTTAAAGGATAATCCCTTTGTTGTGGTCAAATTATCCTATGCTGTGGAGGGCATAGAAAAGGTGGGGGGACCATTTTGGCATCCTTCTAAATGAGAAGGTTTAGTAAGGTGAACCCCAAACACTATAGGAGGTTGGTCACTCCTATCCATTGAGCATTGTCTACAACAATATTAAACTCAATGTGGTAAAGCCTTGATTGCTGAAAATAAATTATTGGGTTTTGTAGAACCTTATTAGATAACTTTTAAAAAAATTAGGTTGAGTTATTGGGGTGTTACAATTTGTGTACACACCAAAATATAGCCACTTGTCATCCATTCATGCTTCCCAATCTCCACCATCCATTTATATATATATATATATATATATATATATATATATATATATATATATTTGTTAATATAAATTTAGATATTAATATTTTATATATTATATTTATATATTTAATAAATATATGTGTTTATGCGAATTAATCCTAGCCCTCCACCATATTTTAATCTCAACCATCCATCCACATCAATCCATGCCACTTACCCAGATTTAATCTCCACCCTTCCTCATGTTTTAATCTCGATCACTCAAATTGTATTGTCAAAACCCTAACATGTCCAAGAAAATATTATAAAAGAGGAGTCATTTTGATGACTCAGACCCCTAAGTTGTCCTAAGTACTCTTTGAATCCTAAAAACCCCTAACAGTCCAGAAACCTTAAGCATCCTTAAGATATTTTTGAAGTCCAAGCCCTAGCCCATTTGTTTCCATCCTTGTCCCCATCGTCATCATTCACAACCCTCCAATTCTACCATCGTCCATCCCATGCGAACCATATCTAGTTTTGTGCCACTTCCATCAACTCTCGAACACCCACTAGAGCCAACCAATCACCACCTAGATCCAGTCGAGTGTTCACTAGAGCTATTTGAGCACCCACCAGAGCCAGTCGAGCACCCTCCTAAGCCAGTAGAACACCCTCCAAAGCTAGTCGAGTGCCTTTGGGTGTTTCTGGTTGTCCTTGAACCCTCGCAGGTGTTTCCCACACCAAATATGCAACCCTGCAACCCTCACGCATAGTTAGGGAATCTTCGCAACCATCACTAGTATCATCAAAGTAAACTAAAAATAGGATGTTAGCATTGTTGACAAGATAATAATTTTGTGTATTTATTTTCATATTCTTATGCTTAGTTTTTAGTTTTACTGCAACATTTAGGGTTAGTGATTTTATTGTAAGGGTCTCACGTAGTGGAGCCCTCACAAGTATTACTAATCTTAGTTACTATTTTTTGTGTGCAGGTATAGGAATCATATATTTGGTAGTTGTTGAAGCTAGGATGGACCTATCTAGGATACACAAGCACACCCACAACCTCGTTGGGACAGAAGACAAGCGTGAAGACACTAACCATTCTTTTCAACTAGGGTTTCATAGAACCCTAGTAATCTATAATTGTGTATCAACATAAGCATTGTAAAACCCCATATTTGGGGCATATTGATTGTAACATTTGAGATCCACCCACAACAATAAAGAGTTTATCTATTTTTGTGCAATCATTGTGTCTTATGGTGCTTACTATTATTTTAATACTTTATATTGGTGTTGCTTGATTTTTGATTCACAAATGGTGATCACGATGGGACCCACAAAGGGTTATCTATGCTAATTTATTTTATCACTAACTTTCTATTTTTGTTTATGTTCTGTGGGTTTTCATAAATTCGATCGCATGATTTTCATAGAGCTAGGATTTCTGGAAAGTTGTAGAAGTTGATCAAAAGTTGTGCGAATTCCGTGTAGCACTTGAGGGATGCCCTACAGTGTTCAGGGAATGCCTTGTTGCGTTCCAGTGGCTCTAGGCTACATTTCATAGAGTGGAGAAGAGATACGTAGGCTTCCTTGTAAGTCTACTTCAAACCCTAACCCACTTTTGTTGTCGTTTCCCTACTTTTTACAGTAACATTGATAAAAATAAAATCATTAATTTATATTAAAAAAATCATATTTCATTTGCATTTTAGGCATTTAGAGTAGCCTTGCATCCACACATTCACCATAGGTCACATTTCATATTTAAATTTTTATTGCTTTTTGGTGTGTTTTATTCAATATTTTGCATACTATTTTCATGTGAAGTGACAACTACATAAAATAGTTTGCATAATAGGGTTAATAATTCCTCTTTTACTTGTCTAAGTAGGAACAATATTAGGATACATAAGTATACTCCCACATTTGGTGATTCAAGGTGGAATATTAGGTGAACCCTCCACTATTTAGAGTGGGTCTTAAGCGGTGTACCCTACATTCTTTTGAGGAACTTAGTATTTTTTTTTGGCTTCTGATTTAGACCTATAAAATAGGTTATTTTTGACATTGTATGTACACATTAGAAAACATGAAACTTTAAAATGAATCACACAATGCATGTTTCACAATAAATAATAATGAGTTGGATTTCATCACCAACCATTGCTTGAGATTTGGCGACGGTGGGCTTCATATCCATTTGTCAATCTCTGTCTTTAGCCAATATAGATACCCATGAGCAAACTTTCTAGATTTCATCACTAGGAAGAATCTCATTTGCCAAGCTAACCATAGTTTTTACCCAGCATAATTCAGATTAGAACATCCAAAACACACAAAACTCACAAAAAAATAAAAAAAATTAAAAGCGAGATAAAAAAAGAGGTAAGACAAATATATTGCAAAAACATAGGATTGAGTTGTTTACTTGATTTTGTGAAGTTTTCATTTGCATTACTTTCTTGCACATTTCATATATTTAATTCATTAGCTTATGGTGTTAACTAGAAATCAAACAAAAGTATTGAGTCAAATTTCCATCCACCAAGCCACTTCATCCATGGATTATTCAACATCCTTCCCTACCACTTTTGTGGTCAACCCCACTAGTGTGATATAGATAAGTTTTTCAAATTTGTTTGTGGGTCCCTCACACGGTATGCAAACTTCAAATATTGATGTTTTGCATAGAGACATCCATACACCTATTCCACAAAATAGAACCATCTTCACCTACCAACCACAACATAACCTATATAGACATGGCCAAAGTGGAACCTTTTCAAATATTCTCTACCTATGTTCTAGAACTGATTCACAGTTCACCTAGGCATGATACTTCATTTCAATAGGAACCTAGCCTTTACCAACATTCTAGCCTTACCTAGGTGTATAACAACCCTCGTTTTGAGGCATCAACTGCACCTTCCTAGCATTGTTCCATACCACAACAATAAAGTGCTCCAAGGACCTCCATCCCATATTCATACACCACCACCTATGGAAATCCTTTGCATGAAGTACATGTCAATGATGCTTTATAAATGCCAGCCTCCATCTCATCCAATATCATCCATCCAATTGTAATCCCTATTGCAACTTACCCTCCACCTACCTCATCCATTCCATCCATATCCACACCATCTACCTTAGAGGTGGCCATATAGAAAGCATGGCAACATCTCAATTAATTGCTTATGGCTCAACAAGGTGCTCAATCTTATTTCCAACAACAAGTACATGTGACAGATTTTAAGTCTTAGCCTGTTTCCACCCAACCCACCTTTTTCACCCAAAATCCATCATGGGTACCACAATATTCTATGGTTTCCATCCCCATACCACCATTAACTCATACTCATGCCATTCCCATGAATAATCATATTCACAGCCCTCACATATAATCTCCTTTTCATTATTCACAATTATTTCTTGATCAACCTCCACATCATCAATTTCAATCCACTCCACCAAATCATCACCATATCATCACACCCCAACATCTCAACACTCCACCTTCACAAAATCATCAAGTAATTTAGGGCTTCCACATACCTGGGGAAGACCCTAGAATTCAAGTCATGCAACAACAAATTGACAACCTGATGCAACATACTCTTGGTATGATGAACCAACATCAACTCTTAGACAATTGATCAATCAGCCAATTCACTTTTTGATACCATCACAACCATATCTAGTAAACTTTACAATACCAAAAATTAACAAATTGAAAGGGACTAAGGACCCTAGAGAGCATGTGAGTACATTCATTCACTCATGTTTCAAAATCCAACACCATGATGCTCTAATGCTTTGAACATTTCCTTAAACATTGGGAGAGATGTCGTAGACTGGTATGACCATTTGCCTCACCATAGTATTTATACTTTTGAGCAATTGGTTGATCAATTTGTCGAAAGGTTTTCTCTTAATGTTACAAAGAAAGTCTCATTAACTGATTTATATGGTTTAAAGCAATATTATGATATTCCAGTATATGATTTTGGTAATCCTTGGAGGGTCATTATTACCAAACTAACATTCTCCCTCCCAATGGAAGAGCTTACTAGATTTTTTACCAAGAGTTTCCTAAAAACCATCTCTTGGTTGTTACAATTACAACAATACAAGTATTTTGAGGAAGCTCTTGCCCAGGCTAGCATAATTTAAGAGATCAAAATCCAAGAGGGTGTGCTTAAGCCTAAAAATAAAGAATAGCAGAATAAGGGCCAGTACAAAGGTAACTATTTTGGCCAATATAAACCAAACCAAACTAGCCAATCCAACCAATCCAATCAAATCGATCAAGTGGTCATGAGCCAACCTATAATGGCTCAACAACAACCCATGCAACAAAAACCATAACACATTGCATATCATGTGGTTCCCTCACCATCAAAATCAACCCAAAATACAATGCCAACTATGGAAAACCACCCACGTCGACAATCTATCTGAAAAACTATTGATACACCCCCTTAGTCTAATCATATACCTTCATATTTCATAGGTTGTATGACATCAACCAACTTGCCTTACCCGAGGTTAAACCATATCACCTACCAAGCATGGTAAACACTATAGAGAATATTTGTTTTACCCTTATCATAGGCAGAATGGGCATGACATAAATCATTGCTATAACTTTAAAGACATAGTGCAAGGTCTCATTGAATTAGGGGCCATCAAGCTTGATATTCCCTTAGCCCAATAGAACAAAAACCTTGGTATTTATCAAATACCACTTCCTCATCATGAGGAGGTGCAACCAAAAATGGGAGGGTCTAAAACCAAGACTCCTCCTAATCAAGTCAAACATGTGCAACAATATCAAGGTTGTGTGGGTGCTATCCATGTAGTCACTCGATGTCAAAAATGCACTAATCAACAAAGTGCACAATAGGAACTTGTTCAATCTCCCATAACACCACAGGTAAGTGTGTATTCTCAACCTGCCATATAATCACTCCAATTTTCCACCAATCCATACCAACCAATTCATATTCCAAGATATTCAACTCCAAACATTCATCCTATCAATCGCCCCCAAAGGCTAATCATATATTTGAGTAGCTGGTTAACCACTAGCCTTAAAATGGCTTTAGCTAAACTGTCTATCTATAAGCTTATTCAAAAATATCCCCTACATTGTGAGCCATTAATGGATACTTTAAAATCCATTAAAATTCAATCTCAAGATGCTAATGCCTTGAGCAATTTTGTGGGAAGTATTCAAATATGTATGGAGCCTTCCATCACATTCTATGATTTTGAAATCAAACCAATATCGTCAGAATCGGTGGATCCTCCATTACATATCATGGCTAAAATCGATAGGAAGCCATTTAAACAAGTTTTAATTGATATTGCCTCCTCCATCAACATCATTACCACATACGCTCTTCATCACTTCAATATTCCACCATCCATATCACCAAATCCACTTTTACCTTGAAAGCATTTAATGATGCTCTCTGCTCCATAGTTGTCACTATCATTTTACCCATTTAAGTGGGGGTCAAAATATTGCACACAATGATTCACATCTTTGAAGGATCCATGGCGTATAATGTACTCCTTGGATGACGTTGTATGAGGGAAATGAGACATGTTCCTTCTATACTTTATCAATGCCTCAAATATGTACATGAGGGATAAGTTCATTGTATACCGGTGGATGTTGAACTGTTTAAGTATTACAATTTCATTTCAAACCCCTATGAATCCATGTTTCCTTCCACTCATATTTTTATCACATCATCGACTACTTCATCAACCACACTATTTGCCTCTTCATCAAAAGCTCCTATTTCTGAGGAGCTCCCCATCACCACATCACATCAAGCTTCCACTTCCATGCCCCCATATTCATCACCATTGACTACATGCACATGTGGTAAACTCAATCCACATCATCAATATTATAATCCTCCATCATCATTCCTTCCACACCATCCCCCATTCAACAACCACCTCAACCAAATCCACCTCTATCCACATCAACCGATATTTCACAAGTTTCCTTAGCATTTTGTGAGATGCCATCCTAGTCCATACCTCTCCTATTATCGAAGTTCCAAGCCAACCTCAAGCCATTCACATCCACTTCCACATCCGCATCCACATCATCCCAAGTCAAGCTCCACCTCACTAATCCTGGCATTGGTGAATATGTGGTCCAAGACATCATAGTCACATCGCTCAACATTTAAACTACTAAGGATTACAATCACCCATGTGACCCACACTTATCTATAGGAGCAATGTACAATATGGGTTGAGTGCATAATAACATAAATTTTGTGTAAGGGGGATTTGATTCATCATCTAATCCAATTACCCCAGATGAACCCAAACAACCAACACCTACCAATATACAATATATGTCGGGTTTTCCATACTGATATTTTCACATAGTTAATTGGTAAGGAAATGGATTACGATGACAGGAACAAAGAATGCATGAAATTATCGATGTTTTATATCAAGAAGTGCATGACCGTTCAGGTTTAAGCTATCATCCACTTTCATCTACTTCTTCTCTTGAACAAGCTTTTCAAAGTTTACATTTAAATTTAGAAGAAGATATCCATCACACTGATGAATCTGAAGATGAAATCTATGAATAATTTGAAGTTATGTTTATTGCTTCTAATGAATCTTAAGAGGAATCAATGCCCATCATTCCACACACTAAACATGATGAGTTTTACCTCATAATGTTTCCCATCCATCAACCCATCCATTGCTTGCCTCTTCCACAAGAGCAAGTCGAACAAACCGGTGAACTACCACCTCCACTTCATTGATCCACATTATCGGCCAAATTTGTAAATATGTACATAGTTAAAAAATTCAAAAACAAAAATTAAAAAAAACACAAAAATTCAAAAACATAAAAAAAAATCAAATTTTGAATTGCATGTACATGGCTCTGTGCCTATTGCATTCATTTGTGTTGCTCACTGTTGTTTAGGTTCCCAAAATTATAGCATCAGTTATAGTAGACAAGATCCACCCATCCATTCACCTTGTCAACCATTTTCCCCCTCTAAGTCAACATGAATCCTACTGACTTATTCACCCCACTCTGCAATCCATACGATTTGGAAAAGCCAATTCTAATTAACAGAAGTCTTATTGATATGGATTAGATTTCCTCACCACCATCCTTTGTCGAATTTATCCTTTTCAATGAGTTTTTAAGGGCTTCAGCTAACTACATTCCTTTGTCGCCCCCACCTTCACCTTCGCCTTCACGTTCACCTTTATATCTTGAGGTTTTCCAGGCAAACATAGACAAGGTTAAGTCATAAGAGTTTGATGACATCATAGATGACATTCATTTGATCCCAACACCCCATCAACTTGAGGAAGGTTCTCACATGTCCATTAAAGATACTGTCGATGTGAACTTTAGTTCAGATGCAAACAATCCCCAAATTGTCAAACTTGGTAAAATTTTATCCATAGATGAATAAGAGAAATTAATTGCTCTCCTCAAGAAGAAGGATATTTTTGCATGGTCTTACAAAGACATGCATGGACTTTACCCTAACTTTATTGTCCACAATATCACATTGCATTATGATACTAAGTCGATCAAACATAAACTAAGAAGGATGCATCCTATTGTGGCCTTCATAGTCAAAGAAAAGCTTCAAAAAATCTTAGATGTGGGTTTCATTATCCTCATTGACTATCCTGATGGCTCTAAAACATGGCACCCTTTCATAATCCTAATGGGACGATACACATTTGCATTGATTTTCGAGACCTAAACAAAGCATGTCCAAAGGATGATTTTTCTCTTCCAAACATTGATACTCTTGTCGACACCTACGTTGGCCATGAAATGCTTTCTCTCATGGATGGTTTTTCAAGATACAACCAAATTTGAATAAATATTTATGACCAACACAAAACAACATTCACTACACCTTGGAGAACTTTTTGTTACAAGGTGATGCCCTTTGGCCTCAAAAATGCAGGTGCTACTTATCAACATGCCATGACATACATCTTCCATGATTACATGCATAAGATCATCAAAGATTATGTAGATGATCTCTTGGCAAAATCTAAAACTTGACAAGAGCACATTGGTGTATTGGAAAAAGTCTTTGATCGACTTCTAGAGCATAATGTAAGGTTGAATTCCAAAAAGTGTATCTTTGGTGTTACCTCTAGAAAATTACTAGGATTCATTGTCTCCAAAAGAGGCATTGAGGTGGATCCAAACAAATTCAAGGCCATAATGGAGATGCCTCCCCCAATAAAATTTTAAGAATTATGTAGCTTACAAGGAAAGATTCAATCTATCCATTGTTTCATTGCACAACTTTCTGACAAATGCAACCCATTCAATCGCTTGCTACAAAAAGGAGTGACATTTTTATGGATAGATGAATACCAAAAGGGTTTTGATGATACTAAGAAATACATGGCTTCTCCACCAATATTAAATCCTCCTCGTCTAGGGTCCCCTTCCATATTTATGTTTTAGCAACAGACTTAGCATTAGAGACAATGCTTGCACAAAAGAATGAAAATAATCGAGAGAAAGTTGTATATTATATTAGTAGAACATTGGTAAGCTATGAAACTATATACTCTTATGTGGAAAAATTATGCTTAGAAATGGTTTTTTCCACTAAGAAACTCATATATTACATGCTTAGTCACACCACATATGTCATAGCTCATGAAAATCCTCTGCATTATATGATGTCTTACACTTAAAATAATACCCACACCCCTAAATGGATAATGCTTCTCATTGAATTTGATCTTGATTCCATCAGTCAAAAATCCATTAAAGTTTAGGCCATAGCTGATTAGCTTGTGGAAGCTCCAATTTTTAGTGATTAACCCTTGATTATTGATCTCCCAGATGATTCAATATTCATTGTCACTGAACAAGAAGAAAATATCATTCCAAAGGAATATGTCGATATCACACTATTATTTGATGGTTCTAAGTGCAAAAAGTTCAAGGTGCTGGAGTTGTGTTTCATACACCCCAAGGGGTGCCTATCCCCTTATCATTCAAACTAAAATTCCAATGCACAAAAAATAATGCTGAGTATGAAGCCTTAATCTTAGGTCTTCAAGAAAATATAGCTATGAGCATAAAGTATATTAGGATATTTGGTGATTCTCAACTTGTTGTTAGATAAATCAATGGAGAATACCAATGCAAGGAACCTACCATAAAACTTTACCATGAAGTAGCAATGTCATTGCTCTCTAAGTTTGATTGGTATGAAATTGATAGTTTGCCATGTTCAACTAATAGATTTGTAGATGCAGTGGCCTCTCTTGGATCATTAATTCCAAAGGACTCCTTAGGAGAGGGACAACCACTCATTTATCATAACAATCTCTAAATATGCAATTATCCATTTAAATATAAGAATGAAAAGGATGTTTGCTTTGTCCATTCAAAACCATATGAGCCTTGGTCAAACCAAATAATAGCCTTTCTCAAGTTTGGAACACTCCCATTAGATACGTCACAGACTATGAAACACACTTTCAAGCAAAAGGTATCTCATTTTACTCTTTTGGAGGATGTGTTGTATAGACATGATTATGATGGAATCCTCCTTCATTGTCTTGAGTCTGTAGAGGCACAAAAAGCCATAGCTAAAGCTCATGATGGTACTTGTGGTGGTCATTTTAGTGGAATGGCCATTGCAAAGCGTATTTTACACATGGGTTACTATTGGCCCACCATGGAATGAGACTGTTGCACTTATGTCAAGCATTGTAAACTATGTCAAGAGCATGCTAATTTAACTCATGTGCCATCACAATCATTACAACCTATTCAAAGCCTTTGACCCTTTTCACAATGGGATCTTGAATTGATTGACAAAATCTCACCGTCTTCCTTTAGAATACATACATTCATCATCATAGCCACTGAATACTTCATAAAGTGGGTTGAGGTAATTCCTCTAACCAGTACGAAAGGACCAAGAATTGTGGAGTTTATACTTCATCATATCATTTTTTTTTTGGTATTTCCTCGAAAATCATCTCTGATAATGGAAAGTATTTCAAAAACAAGGATGTTCAAGCACTTTACGAGAAATATAATATCCAACATAGTTTCTCGACTCCTTACTACCTACAAGCAAATGGATAAGTTGAGGCTATCAACAAGAATTTAATTACTAATCTCAAGAAACTAGTTAATGAAAATCATAGATATTGGCATATTCAAATTCCCTTGGAATTATGGGCTTATCGAACAAGCATCTGCATGCCTGGGCAATTCCATTTTCATTGGTCTATGGAGCCAAAGAAATAATACCTCTTGATCTTGAGATCTCCTCCTTACAAATTTCTTTGCAGTATTTAATAGAGGATGACACTGCTAGACAAGCACGTCTTGACCAACTCACACTTATTGATGAAAGGAGAGTCAATGCTTTAGAGCATTTACGAGTTTATCAGGATCGCCTAAAGCGTGCTTACAATAGCAAAGTTCATCTACATGAATTACAAGTAGGAGATATTGTTCTTAAAGAAAATCAACAAAACACTAGTGCATTACCACATCTTCGTGATAATTGGTTAGGTCCATACATTGTTACTCAAAAAGTGGGTAAAGGAACTTATAGGCTTGCCAGTCTAAAGGGAGTTGAAGAGCCCGAACCACTTAATGTTATACACTTGAGCATTATATTTCTAATGTGATTTATATATGTATATATACATGGCTATCACACAAAAATAAATTGTATTTCATATATTTCATTAAACATGTTGCATTGAATACATTTCATTTACACACATTTCATTTCACAAATTCCATTTCACAAAATTGTATTTCACACATTGTATTTCACATATTACATTCACATCATTATTTTCACACATTACATTTCATATTAGGGATCATTTATTTAGTTCAGATATTAATTGGTCCAATAAAATCATGTTGCCTTAATTAGGGGAACCTTCAAAACATCATTCATTTCATTGCATCATTCCATCATCATTCGTAAAAACCACATGTCCATAATCCCTAGGTGTTTTTGGTCACTCAACCACTCCGAGTTTTTTAAGCAAAATCGAAATACATGTCGAGTTTTCTTTAGGACCAAGACACATTTTCACTAAGAAAATCTTGAGTTTTAGGAATTGAATCTAAACATTATTGAACCAAACACAATCACACATATTAAAAATATCTTGTGTCAAAGAGGAATACCACCATACTTGGGTTGTAACTTGAAGTGAAAAGAGTATTCCTTGCTTGTCCCATTATGCACATAGTCCAAAAAATAGTGGTTTTCACTACTATCACAATTTCAAAATAAAAGAAAGAGTAGGATAAAATCCCTTAAAAACTCTAAATATTTTACACATCACACCACAAATCCTCAAGTTGTAAGGATAGAACTACATTTCCAGTCATACGGTTAGGTAGTCCAAATTTCCAATTCTTAGAAATAAAATTCTTGGACTATGGATCTAATCTCCACCGAGGCTATAGATGCTTGATTGGCAGTGGAGTGCACTCACGCGTGATGACACATCTTTTTTTAAGAGATATCTGATTGCATATAAGGACAAACTAGCTTCTTGGTCTTCTCCATAATAGGTTTCATCCCAATTTACTCAAGATGGATTAATGAACTCACTTGCACACACATTGGTTATTGATTGCCTCGAGTCATTACCATGCTCATGATTTGGTAAATGAATTCACTGCACACACATTTGGTCTTAGAGAAATTAGGCATTATTTAGGGAGTTTGTTTGAAATCACTAATATGTCTGAGTCTCTATAAAATAATCAATTTTCCATATCAACATCCATATCTTCTTCTATATCAACTTCCATGCCTTCTTCCATGTAAACATCCATGTCTTATTTCATGTCAACATCCATATCATTACATGAGTCTTCCATTTCACATACCACCAGCTTGGTGCCCCTGATTAAACAATAATACTATATGGTCAAGCAAACATCTAAACTATAAATTATCATTAGTACATTTAGTCATTTGCATTCATAAATATTTATCGTTGCATTAATCATCCATATACACATGCATTCACACAAAAGCATAACACAAAAGTAAAATCCATGTATATATATATATAAATATCACATGTACAATGAATACCCAAAGGCTATATACAATGAAGCACCAAGGCTCATACACAAAAAAATGCATCTTAGCACTAGCTAATGCCTATAAGAGGACCCTTGTGATCCCGAAGGAGCCCTAGACCTAGATCTATACCTAGAATCACTATGCCTAATAGACTCGGATATGGATGAGAAGGGTGGATCTGGAAGCCCAATATGATGCTCCATCAATTGATCCTCCAACAACTGGATATATCCATCCTAAGCCTAAAAGCATAGTACATTATATCTTTGACGACAATCCCTCTCAAATAGCTCTACTTGGAGCCTCGTGATCCTATCCTCACCTCCACCTGTAACCTCCCGTGTCCCTAGCTCCGCTCGTAACTGAGCTATCTTTGCATCTCGAGCATCTATAATTACATCCTACTCTGCAAGCAACTCATCCAATCCACCTCTCTTTGACTTGGAGATCTGTAGACACCAAATTCCAGCCACTTGTAAGTCATCTATACCTTCCTGTCAGCCACATGTCAATCATTCATCCTTCCCGCCATTATTTGGCCCAAATCCACACTTTCCTGTCATTATTTGGCCCAATTTCACCTTTCCCGCCATTTTTCATCCCCAAATTTATTTAAATTAATATTTATATTTTAATATATTTTAATATATATATATATATATATATAGTTTAAGTGATTTAATCTAAGCCGTCCATCCTTCATTTAATCTCATCCGTCCATCCATATTAATCCGTTTCACAACCCAAATTTATTCTCTACCCTTGGATCCACTTTAATCTTAGTCACACGTTCAAAGTGTCGTTAAAACCCTAAAGTGTGCCCTAAGAGTAGATTATAAATAGAGTCACTTTGATGGCTCAAACCCTATCTTTTTCCTATGTCTTTTACTACTTCTATCTTGGCTATCTTTGTTATCTTTGCTATCTTTTGGACCTATCTCTTCTATTTCATCTATCTCTTCAGCCATCCATCGCCGCCCCTTTTTTCCGCATCCATCGCCTCATCCATCACCAAATTCGCTGCCATCCCTTCGGCAGCATTCTGCAGAATCCCCCATTCTTGTCGCAAGTGCCCGCGGGCGTTTACCAAGTGCCCGCGGGCGTTTACCAAGTGCCCACAGGCATTTACCCGTAGCCACAGACTCAGACCGGTGTCTGAAACCTTGATCCAGAAGCACGCGGGTGTTCAGCGAGTGCACCAGGGTGCCTTCTACAGCCGATTTGACAGCCACATTACTTCCAGATGCCGCCTGGTCTAGCCGCGTTAACAGAGGACAGGTATAAATCAATTTAAAGCAAGTAACTTCTTTTCTTTTATTAATCTGTTGTTGAACTCCTGCATTCTATTTTCCTAGGGTTTTAAATTGTTTCTGAGGGCTCACACAGTGGAGCCCTCTTATTAATTTCTAACTCCTTGATAGTGTTAATGTGTGCAGGATTTTAATGGCAGATCTGGTGTGTTGATAGCAGCTGTTTAAGCTGGAGTGGTCCGAGCCAAAGGATACAACAAAACCCACTCACTTTGTTGGGATTAAGGATACGTCTTCGGAAATGCCACCACTTTATGCTAGCTAGGGTTTCGGAGAACCCTAGCACAAATTGTAATCTTGTATCACGGAAAGGGTTACAGGCCCTGTTGTACTCAAAAGGAGTTTCTAAACTCCATTGATTAATAAAAATCGTTTGTTTTGTACAACTGTGTTCTGCATTACTTTTTATCGTGATTTCTTTATCTTTTGTTTGGCGATGTATCTTTAATATACAAATGGCGATCACAGTGGGACCCCCTAGGGTTTCATGTTTTTAATACTTGCTTTACTAATCTATTCCTGTTTTCTGTTTTATTTTGCAGGTTCCAGAAATCATGAAATTCACTGTTCCAGCGAACTAGGGTTTTTGAGTTTGCAGAAAACGCAGCAGATGCAGAGCGGCGTCTGGAAGTCCAATCGGAAACGTAGAGGTGCGTTTCAGCCTGTGCAGACTCCCTTGGGCATTCGTCGAAACGCAGAGGTGCGTTTCAGCCTGTGCAGACTCCCGTGGGCATTTGAAGTCAGTTTTACAGAAAAGCGTAGGCTTTCGAGTAAGTGTGTTTTTTTTTCTTTGTTAAACTGTACTTTTTACGTTTTTGGTTTTTCTGCTGTATTCTGTTTCTTTTTCAGATCATTACTTTAAAATGAACAAAAACTAAGTAATCTGGAAAAGAATAGTTATTTTTAGTTACATTTTTCTACATTGCATTATTGGTTGTTGCTTGCATAATTTTTTTTTTTTTTTGCATACCTAGCTGCATATTAGAATAGCTACGAATTATCTGTTTTAGTCATCTAAGTAGGACTATTGATTGGATGTCAATAGTACTCCTACCATTGGGTGATTCCAGGCAGAGAAGTGGACGAACCTTCCGGTTTCTCCTTTGATATCTGATATCATTGGTAGGCAGGGGGTTTTAAACGATGTACTCCACTTCTTCAGAGGAAATGGCATGTTTTCGGTAGCCTCTTGCTTAGATCATTAGAACTTTTGATTTATAGCTTTGTATGTATACATTAGACAACTAAAAAACTTAAAATAAAATTCATTGCATTTCATATTGCATTTAAAACAGTAATATCTAGATTTCATCACCAGGTATTGCTTGAAGTTTAGTGACGGTGGAATTCATCTCCATCCATTAAAATTCTGCCTTAGACACCATAGGTCACCCCGAGCAAACTTGCTTGGATTTCATCACCAAGTAAGAATCTCGTTGTCCGTTCCTAGCCATAGTTTTTACTTTTTTTGTGAATAATTTAAGATTAGATCACATGCAAAACTCATAAACCGGACACTTAAAATTTACTACAGATTAAGATCAGAAAATAATTAATTAACCGCAAGGTAAGACACATTGGTTGAAACTTAAGTTGTGACTGTTTTTTGATAATTTCTTTAGTGTAAATTTATCATTCCAGTTTTGCATTCTTCTTTTCTGAATTTGTTTAGATTTATTGCTTCATGGTATTAACAAGGAATCAATCTAAAATGTTAAATCTAAATAATCAAATGAATAATTCACAGAATATCCCCATCACCAACATAGCCACTTATCCTAGTGAATTTCAGGCAGGTTCGCCTGCAGGTCTTTCACGTCCTTCTACCGTCTATCACATGGCCATGCCCATGGAGGAAGACAACTCCTGTCATATTACCCACATTGATATGGCCCAAGTGCAAACTCACTTAAGAGATGGCACTGGTTATGTCCTTGAGCCAATCCAAGATTCCCCTATGCAAGATTCTATTTTTCAGCAGGATATTGCATCAACCATACCCGTTGGTTTCACTCAGGTCTACACTAACCCTTTTTTTGAGGCTAATGTGGTATCTGTTCAGCCGGCTTCATCTCCAACATCTTCCCGGATGCTCAATTGTCCTCCTTTGGAGACAAATGTAGTGTCTTCCCGACCACTTTCTCCTCCATTTACCGGGTGTACACCAATTCTCTCTATGAGGCTGGTGGAACCTCCTCTAGCCATGACCAATTTCAACCCTCTTCTTCCCAAACCATTTATGGTTTCACCCTACCTGGGGCATAGTCTACTGTTTCTTCCCAGGTACCGCCTACTTCAGCCACCTTCATTGCCCCTGCTATGCAGTCTCCTGTGACTACCATGGCAGCTTGCCCTCCACCTTCATCCAATCATCCCACCTCCCTTGGGTTAGAGATTAATCAGGTTAGGGAGTACCTCGACAAGTTGCTTCTGCAACAACAGCAACAAAATGCTCAACCACCTATCGTAGTAAATCCTACACCTCAACCAATTTCTACCCAGCCAGATTTTCTTAGCTCAGGCCCCACCTGGGTACCCCAATCTTCGGTGGTGTCCATTCCTACCCCACCTTTCTCCCAACCCAGTCCAGTTCATCATCCAAACCAGAGGTGCGTTTCAGCCTGCGTAGACTCCCTTGGGCATTTGAAGGCAGTTTTATAGAAAAAGCGTAGGCTTCCAAGTAAGTGTTGTACTTTTTACGTTTTTGGTTTTTATGTCGTATTATGTTTCTCTTTTTCAGATCATTGCTTTAAAATGAACAAAAACTAAGTAATCTGGAAAAGAACAGTTAAGCTGTATATACATTTTTTTTTGTTACATTTTTAGTTACATTTTTCTGCATTGCATTATTGGTTGTTGCTTGCATAATTTTTTTTTTTTGCATACCTAGCTGCATATTAGAATAGCTACGAATTATCTGTTTTAGTTATCTAAGTAGGACTATTGATTGGATGTCAATAGTACTCCTGCCATTGGGTGATTCTAGGCAGAGAAGTGGACGAACCTTCCGATTGCTCCTTTGATATCTGATATCATTGGTAGGCGAGGGGTTTTAAATGGTGTACTCCACTTCTTCAGAGGAAATGGCATGTTTTCGGTAGCCTCTTGCTTAGATCATTAGAACTTTTGATTTATAGCTTTGTATGTATACATTAGACAACTAAAACACTTAAAATAAAATTCATTGCATTTCATATTGCATTTAAAACGGTAATATCTGGATTTCATCACCAGATATTGCTTGAAGTTTAGTGACGATGGAATTCATCTCCATCCATTAAACTTCTGCCTTAGACACCATAGGTCACCCCAGAGCAAACTTGCTGGATTTCATCACCAGTAAGAATCTCGTTGTCCTTTCCTAGCCATAGTTTTTACTTTTTTTGTGAATAATTCAAGATTAGATCACATGCAAAACTCATAAACCGGACACTTAAAATTTACTACAGATTAAGATCAAAAAATAAGTAATTAACCGCAGGTAAGACATATTGGTTGAAACCTAGGTTGTGACTATTTTTTGATAATTTCTTTAGTGTAAATTTATCATTCCAGTTTTGCATTCTTCTTTTCTGAATTTGTTTAGATTTATTGCTTCATGGTCTTAACAAGGAATCAATATAAAATGTTAAATCTAAATAATCAAATGAATAATTCACAGAATATCCCCATCACCAACATAGCCACTTATCCTAGTGAATTTCAGGCAGGTTCGCCTGCAGGTCTTTCACGTCCTTCTACCGTCTACCACATGGCCATGCCCATAGAGGAAGACAATTCCTCTCATATTATCCACATTGATATGGCCCAAGTGCAAAATCACTTAAGATATGGCACTGGTTATGTCCTTGAGCCAATCCAAGATTCCCCTATGCAAGATTCTATTTTTCAGCAGGATATTGCATCAACCATACCTATTTGGTTTCACTCAGGTCTACACTAACCCTTTTTTTGAGGCTAATGTGGTATCTGTTCAGCCGGCTTCATCTCCAACATCTTCCCAGATGCTCAATTGTCCTCCTTTGGAGACAAATGTAGTGTCTTCTCGACCACTTTCTCCTCCATTTACCCGGGTGTACACCAATTCTCTCTATGAGGCTGGTGGAACCTCCTCTAGCCATGACCAATTTCAACCCTCTTCTTCCCAAACCATTTATGGTTTCACCCTACCTGGGGCACAGTCTACTGTTTCTTCCCAGGTACCGCCTACTTCAGCCACCTTCATTGCCCCTGCTACGCAGTCTCCTATGACTACCATGGCAGCCTGCCCTCCACCTTCATCCAATCATCCCACCTCCCTTGGGTTAGAGATTAATAAGGTTAGGGAGTACCTCAAAAAGTTGCTTCTGCAACAACAACAAAAAAATGCTCAACCACCTGTCGTAGTAAATCCTACACCTCAACCAATTTCTACCCAGCCAACTTTTATTAGCTCAGGCCCCACCTGGGTACCCCAATCTTCGGTGGTGTCCATTCCTACCCCACCTTTCTCCCAACCTAGTTCAATTCATCATCCACCAGCCACCAATGGTGGCCCCCAATCATCTTCTTTCCGGTATCATCCATACCAACAACCTGTCCATTCTACACCGCCTAATCCAGGCAATTTCATCCCATCTCATCAATTTTCCACTCCTCCATTGCATCATCATAATCATCAAACGAATCAAAATTTTCATGAAGATTCTCGATTCCATGCTATGCAACAACAGATTGACAACCTTATGCTCAACATGCTTGGCTCATCTAGTCAGAAACCTACGCTAAGGTCGTTGATCAATCAACCAATTCATCCTTCGGTACCTTCACCGCCATATCCGATCGATTTCACATTACCGAAGTTTGACAAATTTCGAGAGCCGAGGATCCTCATGAACATGTGAGCTCATTCATGCATGCCTACTTTAAAA
This sequence comes from Wollemia nobilis, assembly GCA_028583015.1. Taxonomy (NCBI): domain Eukaryota; kingdom Viridiplantae; phylum Streptophyta; class Pinopsida; order Araucariales; family Araucariaceae; genus Wollemia; species Wollemia nobilis. The sequence continues at coordinate 4,554,889 of JAQPPZ010002515.1, forward strand.
TCCAAAATAATGACGCTCTTATGCTCAGAACTTTTCCTCAGACATTAGGGGGAGATGTTGTACAATGGTACAATCATTTAGCTCACCATAGAATTTATGCTTACGAACAATTGATTAATCTGTTTTTAGAACGATTCTCCCTAAATGTACAAAGGAAAGTTTCATTGTCCGACTTATACAAGCTCAAGCAACATGACGATGAGACTGTTTATGACTTTGGAAACCGTTGGAGGGCTATCATTAATAAATCTGCAATTCTCCCTACCAATGGAGGAGTTAACCAAAATGTTCACCCAGAGTTGTCTAAAACCTATCTCTTGGTTACTCCAATTACAACAATACAGGACTTTTGAAGAGGCTTTGGCCCAAGCAAGTATCATAGAAGACATTAAAGTCCATGAGGGTGTTTTAAAACCTCGTAGAAAAGAATGGCAACAAAAGGGCCAACAATGAAATAATAATTATGGCCAAAACAAACAAGCACAGGCTAGTACAGCCTCAAATGTTAACCAAGTTAATCAAGTGGTGGCGAGCCAGCCCGTAATGGCTCAACAACAACAAGTAATGCAAAGTCAACCTCAACCAATTGCTTATCATGCGGTACCCGCCCCTCCTCAACTAGCTCACAATACTGGGCCAACCATGGAAACTCGACCTTGGCAAAAAAATCGTCCCAAGCGACAGTTCACACCTTTAGATGAACCATATGCGGTCATATTCAACAAGTTATATAGCACAAATCAGTTAACTTTACCTAAGTTTAAACCTTTAGAACCATCTAGAAGGGGGAAGTATTACAAAGAGTACTTATTTTGTCCTTATCATAGGCAAAATGGGCACGATATCAATAATTGTATAGCTTTCAAACATGTGATCCAAGATCTTATTGAGATTGGAGCCATTAAATTGGATAGCCCCTTAGCCCAACAAAATCAAAATCTTGGTATATTTCAAACACCCCTTCCACATCGGGAGGAAGCTCCAAAAACTTCAGGGGGAGTAACTCAGGTAACTCCTCCTAATCAAGTCAACCATGTACAACCATACCAAGGTTTTGTGGGTACTATTAACGTAGTAACCCGGGGTCAAAGGGCGAACCAACCAAATCAGAGATGAACCACAGCCACCTGTACAAACCCCCAGTCCACCTCAGGTAACAGTGACCCAACAACGTGCTAGTACTTCTCAACAATCGCTAAATCATTCTACTCAACGCCAATGACCCATCATGTCATTAAGTAGCCGGTTAACTACCAGTTTAAAAATGGCTTCTGCCAAGTTATCGATCTATGACCTCATTCAACAATCTCCCCCACATAGAGAGGCATTAATGGAAATATTAAAGTCAATCAAGCTTCAAACTCAAGATACTAATGCCTTCAACAACTTTGTGGAGAGTATTCAAACATGCATGGAGCCCTCCATCACTTTCTATGATTTTGAAATCAAACCTATGTCAACAGAAAGTATAGATCCTCCACTACATATCATGGCCAAGATCGATAACAAGCCATTCAAGAGAGTCTTAATTGACACCGGTTCCTCAATCAATATCATTACAACATCGACGTTGAGTCATCTAAAGCTGTCGCCATCCCTTATCACAAAGTTGAATTTTACTCTTAAAGCATTCAATGATGCTTTATCTTCCACGGTTGGCACGGTTATCTTGCCCATTGAGGTAGGGGCCCGAACTTTGCATACCTTGTTTCACATCTTGGAAGGGTCCATGGCATACAATGTATTGCTTGGACGGTCTTGGCTTAGGGAGATGAGATGTGTCCCTTATATACTACATCAATGTCTGAAGTATGTATATGAGGGACAGGTTCATTGTGTACCTGCTGACATTGAACCCCTCAAACATTGCAACTATGTCTCAAATCCTTATGAGATTGTTTTGCCATCCACTCATCTTTTCTTGACCCCATCTACTTCTTCTATACCATCTTCTTCTAAAGCTCCCATTCCTGAAGAGCTACCCATCATATCACAACCATCTTCCTCTTCCGTTATTCCATCTCATTCACCACTTTCTTCATCTCCTAATCTTCCTTCTTCTTCATCAGTGACCACATGCACATGTGGCCATGACCAATCATCTCTTTCCACGTCATTACCCCATTCTTCTACACCTTCTTCAACATCACCTATTATTCCTCCATCTTCCCAACCATCACCGGCTGATGTTTCACAAGTTAGTGAAGCATCAACCCAACCAAATCCTTCCAATTCTTCTATCCCACATTCTTCTATTCCATCATCTAGTCTTTCTCCCTCCCAAGTCAAGGTACATCTCACTGATGCAGGTATTGGTGAGTATGCCATTCAATATGTCCACATCACAACGTTCAATGTGCAAATAGTTAAAGATTTTGGTCATCCACATGACCAACATTTATCCATTGGATCGGTTTATAACATGGGTTCTATGCCAAATTCCATTAATTTTGTATATGGGGGAACAGAGTCATCTTCTAGTCCTACCACCATACTAGAACCTAAGCATCCAATCCCTGCCAATATCGAAAGGATGGAGGGTTTTCCATCTCGCTATTTCCATAGACATAATTGGCAGCAATTTGGCCTAGGTCGATACGAGTAAGGGGTAACTGAACGCATCGATATGCCATATCAGAGACCCACTGAGCGTTTTGGTCCGGGCTACCAACCACTTCCATCCCTTTCTTCTTTTGAGCAGAGCTTTTCAAAGCATTAATCTTAATTCAGAAGAAGAAATCCTCCACCCCGACGAATCCGAATATGAAGCCTATGAAGAATTTGACGTCATGTCAAATGGTGATGAATCTGAAGAAGAGTCGGCACCCATTGTTTCCCTCACTGAACAAGACGAGTTTTATCTCCAATTGTTCCCTCTCCAAGAAGCCATCTTTCGCTTGTTTCTTCCACAAGAATGAGGTGAACCACCCCCTCCGCCACATCCATAAGCCATAATCCAAACTTGTATTATATGTATATACTAAAATAGTGGTTTTCACCACTACAAAAAAAAAAAAAAAACTGAAAAACTATGTTGTTTTGCATCTCAGGTCTTCCGAGGTCTTCACCGGTTTTCCCTTCCATTCCGCCCATCCTTTCTTCCATAAGTCGACAATGAATTTCAAAGACTTATTCACCCCGCTCCATAATCCATATGATCCGGATAAGCCAATCCCAATCAACCCAAACCTGATTGACATGGATCAGATTTCATCTCTTCCATATATTTCAGAGTTCATTCTTTTCGAGGAATTGTTAAGGGCTTCCGCCAACTACATTCCTCCTTCACCTCCATATTCACCTTCATCTTCTAAGCCAGAGGTCTTCCAGGCAGACATAGACGAGAGCAAGACACAAAAACTTGATGACATTTTAGATGACATAAATCTGATCCCTACTCCCCATCAGCTTGAGGAAGGTTCCCACATGTCTATTGAAGAAACTATCGATGTAGACCTTAGTCCAGACCAAGATGGCACCCAAATTGTGAAGCTGGCTAAAAGTCTATCATCAGAGGAACAAGAGCAAATGATTGATTTACTTAAGCGGAAGAAGGAGATATTTGCATGGTCTTACAAAGACATGCCAGGCCTAGACCCTAATTTGGTTGTCCATAACCTCACCTTACAAAAAGATGCTAAACCTGTCAAACAAAAACTTAGGAAAATGCATCCTACCGTGGCCCTCATAGTTAAATCGAAGATTCAAAAACTTCTGGATGTTAAATTTGTCGTCCCGATTGATTATCCTGAGTGGCTTTCTAACATGGTACCCATTCGCAAGCCTAACGGGGGGATACGTGTTTGCATCGATTTTCGAGATCTAAATAAAGCGTGTCCTAAGGATGACTTTCCTCTTCCAAACATTGATACTCTTGTCGACACCTGCGCTGGTCATGAAATGCTTTCGTTCATGGATGGATTTTCGGGATACAACCAGATTCGAATAAACCATGAAGATCAACACAAAACAACATTTACCATACCTTGGGGAACTTTTTGTTACGGGGGTGATGCCCTTTGGCCTTAAGAACGCAGGTGCAACCTATCAACGAGCCATGACTTATATTTTCCACGATTATATGCATAAGATTATCGAAGATTATGTCGATGATTTATTGGAAAAATCTAAAACTCGACAAGAGCATTTTGATGTATTGGAAAAAGTTTTTGATAGGCTTCTAGAGCATAAAGTAAGGTTGAACCCTAAGAAATGTGTCTTTGGTGTTACCTCAGGCAAACTCCTAGGTTTTATTATCTCTAAACAAGGTATTGAGGTGGACCCAAACAAGGTCAAAGCCATTATGGAAATGTGTCCCCCAACTAATTTGAAGGAGTTGCGTAGTTTACAAGGAAAGATTAATTCAATCCGTCGCTTTATTGCACAACTTTTTGATAAATGTAGGCCATTTTGCCACCTACTACAAAATGGGGTACAATTTTCATGGACAGATGAGTGTCAGAAATCCTTTGATGACATCAAGCAGTACTTAGCATCTCCGCCAGTCTTAGCTCCACCTCGTCCAGGGGTCCCTTTCAATATTTATATCTTAGCAACGGACTTTTCCTTAGGGACAATGCTTGCACAAAAGAATGAACAAAATCGTGAGAAAGTTGTCTATTATATTAGTCAAACATTGGTAAGCTATGAAACCCGATATGTTTATGTGGAAAAGTTGTGCTTAGCAGTGGTTTTTGCCACTAAGAAACTTCGTCATTATATGCTTAGCCATACAACATATGTCATAGCTAGAGAAAACCCTCTGCGTTATATGATGTCTCGCACTTATAATAACACTCGTACCACTAAATGGATAATGTTGCTTACCGAATTTGATCTTGAATTCATTAGCCAAAAATCCGTTAAAGGTCAAGTTATAGCCGATCAACTTGCGGAAGCTCCACTACCTAGTGATCATCCTTTGATTATTGAGCTCCCAGATGATTCGGTATTTGCTATCATTGAACAAGAAGAGGACATCATTTCGGAGGAAGATGTTGACATCACGCTATTCTTTGATGGCTCTAAGTGCGTGAAAGGTCAGGGCATTGGAGTTGTGTTTCATACACCTAAAGGGATTCCCATCCCTTTATCATTCAAATTAGACTTCCAATGCACCAATAATACGGCGAGTATGAAGCCTTAATCTTAGGTCTTCAATCAACCATAGCTATGAGCATTAAGCGTATTCGGATATTTGGGGATTCTCAACTCGTGGTTAAACAAATTACGGGAGAATACCAAGCCAAAGAACCTACCATTAAGCTTTATCATGATGTAGCAATGAAGTTGCTCTCTAAGTTTGATTGGTATGAGATCACTAGTTTGCCTTGTTTGACTAATAGATTTGCGGATGCCATGGCCTCTCTTGGATCATTGATTCCAAAGGACTCCCTTGGAGAGGTACAGCCCCTAATCATTTCCACAATCTCTAAGTCTGCAATTGTTCGTGTTGATTCTAAGGATGAAAAAGATGTTTGCTTTATCCATTCGGATCCATATGAGCCTTGGTCTAGTGAGATAGTAGCCTTCCTCAAGTTTGGAACACTCCCATCTGATTTGTCTCGAACTGCCCATCGTTGTTTTAAGCAAAAGGCGGCTAATTTTGTTCTTTTGGGGGATGTGTTGTATAAACGTGGATATGATGGAGTACTCCTCCATTGTCTAGAAGCAGGTGAAACACATAGAGCTATTGCTGAAGCCCATGATGGTACTTATGGTGGTCATTTTAGTGGAATGGCCATTGTGAAGCGTATTTTACGTATGGGGTATTATTGGCCCACTATGGAACAAGATTGTTGCAAATATGTTAAACAATGTAAAAAGTGTCAAGAACACGCTAATTTAACCCATATACCATCACAAGCTTTACAGCTCATCCAAAGCCTTTGGCCCTTCTCACAATGGGATCTCGACTTAATTGGCAATATTTCACCTGCCTCTTCAGGACAGGTGATCCATATAGAAACTCCTCCATATCATCCCCATAACCCCCATACCCTACAATCTGTAGAGCCTACCCTACTATATCCCTCACCCATATCCTTTGACTACTAGATCAAAGGTATATATGATATTTGAGAACCTCATTTGCCTCCTCCATATTGACCTCTAATTCATTTTCATCCCCATCCCCCTCATCCACTACTAGACTCGGTACCCATGGTGGTTGTGCTACAAAACATACATCGTACTCTGTAGTAGTCCCTGCATCATCCACATCAGGGAGATCCATTTCCTCATAATCCTCATATGTCGCCCTCCATGCCTTAGCATAAGGTAGACCCATATCATCTCGATGATGCCTGAATAGCACTGGCAACTCAGGAACACCCTACCACAACCCAAACTACCTTAGCACCCGTGAGAACTGGATGTGCTCCATCTCACTCCTATGCCTCCCAACTACCCACCTAGCCTACCAAATCCTTCGTAGATGCTCCCCATAACCATTCCAAGTGGCACCTCACCATGGCCTCCAAATCACCTAAGCTCATGTCTATCTTACCCATAGATCCCTATACTCCTGGCTAGTCCAAATAGGATGACTAGGTTGTACCTCCTCTACCACCAACCATCTCCTAGCATAGGGTTGCTCCCTATCCCATGCCTTAGTAGGTGTTGGACATTTTGAGTCAAAGTTGTCATTGATGTAAAGGTATGAAGTTGTCACTAATAAGCTACCAATGATGTCAAAAGGTCAAGAGGAACAATGCAGAGGTTAAAGGCAAAAAGGCTTCATAATATTTTTAATATTATGTGGAAGCATAAGTTAGAAGGTTTAAAATAAAAGGTTTTTTATAAAAACCTAAGGAAGCCTCTTACAAAGATAAATGAAGGTTTAATATTTATTTTATAAAATATTTAAATTCAAATTGAATTTAAATTTTATAAATAAATATTATTTATACAAAGTTGTGCAATGAGAGAAGGCCTTAATAAAACCAAAGGGTTTTAAAGAATTAATTTATAAAATTTAAATTCAAAAGAATTTAAATAATTTATAAATTAATAAGTTCAAAGGAAAATCATAGTGTCGACGTCTAAAGTTTGAAGGGAATTTGAAGCACCGACGTGTATGTGTGAAGGAGGAAATTGATATAAAAACCCATGCCTTAGAGGCATTAAAATTATCCTTTTGCTCGAACGTTTATGCGTGCAATTGTGTTGAAAGACCCGTGCGAAAAAAGAGAAGTGAATTTTTGTTTTATGTGCTAGCGAATAGAGACAAATCAAAAAGCATCGAAATTCGAAAGCCATCTGGGCAGCGTGGCCTAGTGGCAAGAGGGTAGCGGTTAGAGTGTTTGGGCACTAGGTGACCTGCGTACGAAACATGGCGGCATCACATTTTGCTGGTTGTATTTATGTTGGAAGTGCCAAAGGAAAAGGTGCACATTTTTCTAGGCAAATAGGGGAGCTTCATAGAGCACATGGTGCTCTTTACTCCCCAAGCAAGCACCTAGCTCGTGCGACGGTTGGAGCCACGGCTTGGGCACTGGTTGAGGCTGTGTCGTGAGTTCAAAACCCACCAAGGAAAAGGTAAAAAAAATTTATTATTATTTTGTGTTGCCTAAAGTTTGACATGAGGTCTTAGGGAGTTAAAAGGGTTGCTTAAAAAAAAAATTATTTGATTATTATTTTTTGGTAAATTGGAGGAATAAAATGCTAGATTTATAAAGTGTTTGTGTCACATTGATTGATTAGTTGAGTAGAGTTGGTTAAGCCTAGTCAAGTGGATGTGTGAAGTGATTGTTCAAGTTCCATAAAACAAACTATTCCATATTTTGAATTGATTTGAGAAAGTGATTGAGTATTGACTTGAAGCATATTGAGTCTCTAACAATTCTCTATATGTTTATGAAAGAGTGATTGAGCTTTGTGATGAGTATAGAACATATTGAGTCTCTAACAATTATCTTTATGTTTCCATGAGATTGGACAAGTTTGGGAGATTATAAGGTGTAAGTGGTGAATTATTTTTGTAAATGTTGATGAATGTTTTCTTAAATATGGAGTGATAAGGTGTATGTGTGTCTTGATATATACATTGTATTTTTTAGGGAGTTTATCATCTTATAATTTCTTTGAGATTGGAAAAGAAGTGTTTGTGGTTTTGGTAGATTTATGAGATTACTTCATCATCAAGAAAAAGGTATGAGCACATTCTTCCATAGTTAAGTTGATTGGTTGGTTTTCTGGAAAATAAGTTTGGAGTGAAAAGGACTTGATTAGGGTTTCCTTATTGAGTGTGTTTGAGTTAATGCTTCAAGGTTTTCTAAAATAAAGAGTTGTGTTTAAAACCTTGTTTTGTAAGCATTGTTGTTGAAGTGAGTTGTTGAGTCAAGAACTTGAACTAAGGTTTGAAAAGAACATGAGTATCATTGTTATGTGAGATTGGTTGTTGGACATTGTTGGAAACATTTTGAGTTGGTGTTTATATACTTGGACTAGGGTTTGTAAGGAAGGTTTTTTCCATTGAGTGATTAGTTGAGTAGAGTTGGTTGAGCCTAGTCAAGTGGATGTGTGAAGTGATTGTTCAAGTTCCATAAAAGAAACTATTCCATATTTTGAATTAATTTGAGAAAGTGATTGAGTATTGAGTTAAAGCATATTGAGTCTCTAACAATTCTCTGTATGTTTCTGAAAGAGTGATTAAAAGTGATTGAGCTTTGTGATGAGTATATAACATATTGAGTCTCTAACAATTCTCTTTATGTTTCTATGAGATTGGACAAGTTCTAGTGTGGACTTGTTGAGTAGATTTGAGGCAAGTCTTTGAGAAGACTTGTGGATAGATTTGAGTAAGATTTTGTGGAAGCTTACAATACAGATCAAGACAAATTTTGGTTAAGTTCTTAAGAGGACTTATTGAGAGAAGATTTTGTTAAGTTCTATAGAGGACTTATTGAGTAGATTTGGTTAAGTTCTTGATAGGAATTATTGAGCAGATTGGACAAGTTCTAGAGAGGACTTTTAGACTGATTGGTGTGAGATTTTGTGAAATATTACAAGGCATATTTGAGATAAGTATTTGAGAAGGATTGAGAATAGATTTGATTGATTGATTTGTTCAAACCTTGAGTTAAGGTTTGGGGTAGATCCAGCAGATTTGATTTGATATTGAGTCAAGCTTTGAGTTAAGGATTGAGGATAGAGATTAAGGACTGATTTGTGCTAGACCGAAGGACTGTATTTAGTACATATTCAAGGACAAAGTTTTGTGTAGATTTGAGGATAGATTTATGCTAGACCAGAGATAGATATTGAGGATATTTTTGTGCTACATCGACAAACTGTGTTTAGTATAGATTTGAGACAAAGCTGAGTGCAATATTTGGAGGTGACAGAGTATAGAGGACGATAGTCTCCTATGGATAGATATCCATTAGCCAAGACAGTGAGGGTAGGTCTTCTAAGTGAGGATAAGAGTCGTTAGTGGATAGAGATCCATTAGCCAGTGCAATGGAGGCAGTAGTTATTATAGAATATCACCAACCAAAGCAAGAGGAGAAAGGAGTTCTCCTATAGATAGAGATACACAAACTTGATTAAGGATATTGGTATCTCATTTAGACAAAGTTCCATAAACATTGTAATAGGGAAAGGATTCCCAAGATATTTATTGAGAAAATTTTAGTGAAAGATTTTCTCCGTGGAGTAGCCCACCTTGGGTGAACCACATAAATTATGGTGTCTCTATTGTGTGTGATGATTTGTGCATTACTTTGAATATTGCTATTGATATTACTATCTTTACATTGCATAATATTGATTGGAAAAGAAAGGTAAAAAGTGGTCTTATACTGTTCACCCCCATCTTAGTATAAGCTTGTGTTCTTCAGTAGGTAGACCCACTAGACATGCCACACTAAAATGCTCCCAGTCCTAGAACTACAATATAAAATTGCAACCCAACCCCTTTCACCCTTGCCTATTAACCTCATATAGCTCTTGGTATAGCTACACTAATAAAGTAGGAGCCTATGCATACACCTGAGGTGTATCGATCTTATCATACACCAACCTAATCATGTTCTAGGGGAACCGACAACTAGTGTTGTTTAGGGTCACTATGTTGGCCAACACGAACATGAATAAGGTGGGTAGAGCATCCAACTTCTCATCCACATACATCATCAAGTACCTTATCCCTCCACCCTTCACACTCTTCACCTACCATCGATCTCCAAAGATTCGACTGATATTGTACTCCTTATTGTGTCCAACCTCGACATGTAACCCCTCCACTGGTAACTTGAGGATGTGATATACATCCTCAAGTGTCACTGTCATCTCTCTAGTAGGGAGCTAAAAGGTCCCCCTATCTGGATCCCATATCTTTGCCAAGGTAGAGAGATACCATTCATCAACTCTAATCACATCAATCTTAGCTACTCCAGCTAGCCCCACACCCTCAAGCCACTTCCATTGGTCATCCTACAACACCCATATTATCCCTAGGATGAGATGTGAGAACCGATGCTGAGCATCCAAGATATTCATCTACAACACAACACATACACATTCAAAGTATATTAATATCACATTCATTGCATAATTTTAATTTTTTTTTTGCACAAATTCAAAACAACGAATGCCAAGGGTAATTACCTTAGCAACATGCACTTCTACTCTGACTATCGCATCGACACCCTCCATCGCCATAGATTTTGCACCACAACACTCCACTCCACTTCACCTTACTCACTCCCTCAAACACAACTTATAGAATTTATGAACGCAAGAATAAATCTGATTTCACCTCTGCAAGCCATTTATAGTTGTTTTTGGTGCACTGGAATACCCATGGGTGTTCATAGGCGCATTGAGACACAACCTTGCATTTATAGAATGGCAAACTCTGGATGACATCTATGCATGTTGTGGATGCCCATCGGTGTTTAGTGCTAAATTTTACCAAAAGACAAAAATGATCCAAAAAGGTAGCTTACCTCCACAAAAGCACTCCAAATTGTATCTATTAATTCATTTCATAATCATATCATGTTTTTTGAAAACCAAAATCAATTGGATGCATAAATTTTTCTTGCGACCAAAAGTCACAAAATCATCTTTCAAATTTCAAAACACATCAAAATGATCCAAATTTTCACAAAATTATCATAATCATCTTTCACATAATCAAATATTCATTTTAAAATCATCTTCATCCACCAATCATTACATTTGCACATGTGCCAAGTTCACATACAATTTCAAGTGAACCTCGTATCTAGTGATCTATTCTCTCTCCTTGGTGATTGTAGCGATTAGTTATCCATGCAATTCAATAAGATGGGTAAATAACCATAAGGAAACTTAACCATTTTCATCATCAAATATATCTTTGTTTGAAAATAAAATTAATTTTGGGTACCTCACCTTTAGAGTGAGCCTATGCCAAGACCAATTTGCTCAAAAGATGTCATTGATGCCCTTTTCCATGGGGTTCCCAACATGGATAACTTTCATCATTTCATTTACAATTACACCAGTATCCAAGGATACAAGCTGAGTAAAGTGATTGAGCAACCGTTTAGGAATTCTATGTGGGAATTAGCTACAATCATGAGTGGCCCCAAGGGCAAGACTATTTTCCTTTTTCTACATTTTCATCACTTTGCATTTCAATGATGCCAAAAGGGCACTTTCTTCAACAACATAGAATCACCCCAAACTTGGGGTAAACACATTTGACTTTGATTTTCCCACAATGGGATACATATTACATTATCATGGCATTTACACTTGGAAAATACCCTTTTTCTATTGGGGCAAAAACATAATCATTCACTGGTATTTTACAACCGCTTCCTCTGTTGGGGTAAAAATAGAATCATTTTACATCAGTCATATCATCCACATTTACATCATTCATATAATTATTTTACATCATTCATATCATCCATATTTACATCATACATTTACACTTACACCATTCAATTACATTTTCATTGCACAAATTTATTAATTGGCTTGTGAGATTCATTCTTCACTCATTCACCAATTGAGGGGGTAAGCTACACATGCAAATTATTTTATCTTCAAGATATTTTTTGTATTCCAAGGAAATAAAGTTTCTTCTACATCAAGCCAAACCAAGTTTCTTGTATTTTTGCACCGCATTGTGTTTCATGCAATGCGGTACAAAAAGGGGCATCTGTAGATACCAAAATCTAGCCACTTGTAGTCCATCCATGCTTCCAATCTCCATCATCTATTATATATATGTATGTATTTGTTAATATATATTTAAATATTAATATTTTATATATTATATTTATATATATTTAATAAATATATGTATTTATATGAATTAATCCTAGCCCTCTACCACATTTTAATCTCAGCCATCCATCCACATCAATCCATGCCACTTACCCAAATTTAATCTCCACCCTTCCTCATGTTTTAATCTTGGCCACTCAAATTGTGTCATCAAAACCCTAACATGTCCAAGGAAATATTATAAAAGAGGACTCATTTTGATGGCTTAGACCCTAATTTCTCCTAAGTACTCTTTGAATCTTAAAAACCCCTAGTAGTCCAAAAACCTCAAGCATACTTAGAAATTTCTAAATTCTAAGCTTAGCCCTTTCATTTCCATCCTCACCCCCATCACCATCATTCACAATCCTCTGATTCTATTGCCATACTTCTCATGTGAAGAAGATTTGGTTCTACACCACTTCCATCAACTCCTGAATGGCCACTAGAGCCAGTCAAGCACCACCTAGAGACAGCTGAGCACCCACCAGAGCCAACTGAGCACCCTCTTGAGCCAATTGAATGCCCTTTAGAGAAATTCAAGTGCCTTTGGGTATTTTTGATTGTCCTTAAATGCTCATAGGTGTTTATCGCACTAGATCTGCAACCCTGCGATCCTTGAGTGTAGTTAGGTCATCTTCATAACCATCACTGGCATCATCAACATAAATAAAAAATAGGAAGTTAACATTGTTGACAAGGTAATAATTTTGTGTATTTTTTTTATATTCTTATGCTTTTTTTACAATTTTATTACAACATCTAGGGTTAGTGATTTTATTCTGAGGGTCTCACGTAGTGGAGCCCTCATAGGTATTACTAATATTTATTATTATTTGTTGTGTGCAGGTATAGAAATCATACATTTGGCAGTTGTTGAAGCTAGGGTGGCCCTATCTAGGATACACAAGCCCACCCGCAACCTCGTTGGGATCAAAGACAAGCATGAAGACACCAACCATTATTTTCAACTAGGGTTTCAGATAACCCTAGTAATATGTAATTTTGTATCAACATAAACATTGTAAAACCCCACACTTGGGGCATATTGATTGTAACATTTGAGATCCACCACAATAAAAAAATTATCTATTTTCATGCAATCATTATGTCTTATGGTGCTTATTGTTATTTTAATACTTTATATTGGTGGAGCTTGATTTTTTATTCACAAATGCTACACATGCAAATTCTTTTGTCTTTAAGATTATTTTCACATTCTAAGGAAAGAAAGTTGCTTCTGCATCAAGCCAAACCAGGTGTCTCATATTTTTACATCGCATTGTGTTTCACGCAATGCGGTACAAAAAGGGATATATGTAGACACCAAAATATAGCCACTTGTCATCCATCCATGCTTCCCAATATCCACCGTCCATTATATATATGTTTGTTAATATATATTTAAATATTATTTTTTATGTATTATATTTATATATATTTAATAAATATATATGTATCTATGTGAGTTAATCCTAGCCCTTCGCCATGTTTTAATCTCAGCCATCCATCCGCCTTAATCCATGCCACTTGCCTAGATTTAATCTCCACCCTTCCTCATGTTTCAATCTCGACCACTCAAATTATGTCGTCAAAACCCTAACATGTCTAAGGGAATATTATAAAAGAGAAGTCATTTTGATGACTCAGCCCCCTAAAATCCTAAGCATCATGAGTTCTAAGTTCTCCTAATTACTCTATGAATCTTAAGATATCTTTGAAGTCCAAGCCCTAACTCCTTTGTTTTCATCCTTACCCCCATCATTGTCATTTGTAATCCTCCACTTCTACCACATTTCTTCCCATGTGAACAAGATTTGGTTCTGCACCACTTCCATTAACCCCCAAACATCCACCAAAGCTAGTCGAGCACCCACCAGAGCTAGCCGAGCGCCTACCAGAGCCAACCGAGCACTTCTGGGCTTTTTGGGTTGTCCCCAAACACTCACGGGTGTCTCCTTTACAATTGGTATCAGAGATCTAGGTCATAGGGCTTAAGGCTTCAATTGAGTGTGCTTATGGCAAGCCTTGATTTGATGTGCTACTTTGGGAAAGGCACCTTGTAAGAAGGCAAGCGTGACCTTGATTAGTATTGATTGAGTGATAATGGTCTATGTTAGTTCATTAGGAATTTAAACTAACTAGATGTAAGTATAATTGAGAGAAAATTGTAACTTACCTAAATCCTTTTTATGGATAGGATATGGCACATGTATTGATATATTCCAAGAAGATGGGACATGTGTTGCAAAGAGATGTTGCAATGTAGTCACGGAGGAATTAAAAAAAAACTAAGAATTCTAGTAAAGTATTTGAGAGGGAAGGGAGCATAGCGGATACTAACCTCTTATTTGAGAAGATACAAGAGGATTTGAGGTAGCTCACCTCCTTTCTTAGATCACTACAAGATCATATGGAGCATCATCAACAAATTATGGAAGGGTTAGCTGAGTAGGGAAACAAAAATGTAAAAGAAAATCCAAGTAAATAACCCAGGGTAAAAAAAGTCAATATCCCAACCACCTAGGGTAGGTTGCTATATTTGTGGGGGTTCTCATTATGCCAATAAGTGTCCCCAAAGATCATAATAAAGTTACCAAGAAAATGAGTAGTCACATCAAATATATACCGCTACTAGAAAAAAAAATCTGGATGATAAAGTAATATCAATGTAACCAAATTGTAAGTTGTTTGATAAAGATGTCAAAGTTTTAATAGATAGTTGAGCTACAAATAGCTTTATTTCCACTAGTTTTACTAAGTATATGCTAGAAAGACTATGATTTTTAGCACAAGGATGAAAGGTGGAGTATGGTTCTGGATAAACCTACTCAATGAATCAATGTTTGCCTACAATTGAGGTAACTCTAAACAATAGGTCCACTATATGGTACTTATATGTGGCACCCCTCCATACTTTTGATATTATATTAGGAATGGATTGGTTGAAGGCTCATGGATCCCTAATCAATTTTTAAGATAGGTGGATGGATTACACTGATAAGGATAAGAGGAGAGTGGGAGTACAAAGTAGGCAAGGTTCATTTCAACCCCATTTTTTATTAGCCATGCAGTTAAAGAAAGCCATATAAATGGGTGGTATTTGTATGTAGTAAATATTAATGGAAAGAGTGGAGAACAAAAAAGGGATGAAGTATTCAAGAAACATCCAATTCTTTATGAATTTCAGGATGTATTACTTGAATATCTTCTAGGTCTACCTCCTCTAAAAGAATTTAAATATTTCTATTGAGATGATGCCAGGGGCTTAGTCATTGCAAGGACTCCTTACAGGATGACTCCAATTGAGTTGTAAAAACTAAAAGTACAACCTCAAGATTTGTTAAAAAAGGTCTGATTAAATTTAGTGTGTTGCCTTGGGGTGCTTCAATATTATTTATGAAAAAGAAGGATGGTTCCTTGAGGTTATGCATAGACTATAGAATGTTGAATAAGGTAACCATTAAGAATAAGTATCCTTGCCTAGAATCGATGATATTTTTGATCAGTTAAAGGATGCTACCATATTTTTAAAAATAGATATGAGATTAGGTTATCATCAGTTAAGGATTCAAGAAGAGGATATTCATAAGACAACCTTTAAAACTTGATATGGGCATTATGGGTTCACAATATTACCATTTAGATTAACAAATGCATTGACAAATTTTATGAATTTGATGAATAGTATGTTCAGGAAATATCTAGATTGGTTTGTCTTAGTATTCCTAGATTATATCTTGATATATTATTGTACTAAGGAATAACTTGACCATCACCTCAGGTTGGTATTAGCAATACTACGAAAGAATCAACTATATGGGAAGTTTTCCAAGTGTGAATTTTATACCCCATAGGTGCAATATTTGGGATACATCATCTTGATAGAGAGAATTGTTGTAGACCCAAAGAAAATTCAAATGTGATAGAAGTCAGGAGTTTCATGGGACTCATTGGCTATTATAGGTATTTTTTTGAGAGATTAAGGTTACCTATTCTATCACCAATATTTAGAAAAAGGAAAAAGAGTTCAAATGGACGGATAAGTGTGAGGCCACATTTGAGGCTCTAAAAAATAAGTTAACAATGACACCAATTCTAAAAATACCAGATCCTATTAGGAATTTTACCATGTCTACAGATACTTCCATAGAAGGTTTAGGTGGGGTATTATCTCAAGAAAATATTACAATAGCTTATAAGTCTATAAAACTTAAGAAATATGATATAAACTATGCTATGCATGATCTAGAATTGGCAACAATTGTGCATGCCCTAAAATTTAGACCATTTGAGCTAAGAACAAACCATCAAATTTTGAGGTATATTTTTACCCAACCTATGTTGAATGCAATATAGAGAAGATGGATAGAATTCTTAGCTGAATATGAATTTGGTATTGAGTATATCAAAAGAAAAGAGAATAAGGTTGAACATGCCTTGAGTAGGAGAAGGCACATAGTCGCATTGACCTGGAGCCATATAGAATTGACGGATAGGGTTAAGGGAATGCAACTACAAGACCTGTATTGCATAGAAATCTAAGATAAAACTAAGAGAAATATTGAAGAGAACAAGGGTTCCAACATAAAATATGAACTTTTATATTTTAAAGATAGGGTAGTTATACCCAAAATTGGTGACCTAAGGAGATTGATTATGCAAGAGGCACATAATTCTCCCTATTCTGCTCATTTGAGAGGGTCAAAAATAAGGGAAAACATGAAAAGGACCTTCTATTGGGCCAAAATGAAGCAAGACATCAATATATTCATTGCAATATTTTTAGAATGCCAGAAGGTGAAGGCAAAATATTAACACCCAATAGGGAAATTGCACCCATGTGTTATACCTATGTATAAATGGCAAGTAATTTCCATGTATTTTATCGTAGGTTTACCTAAGACTAGGTATCAATATTATGCAATCTTGGTAGTGTTTGATAAGTTGACCAAGGTTGCACACTTCATACCAAATAATACCAAGGATGATCATATCAGACAAGGATTCTATATTCACATTTGAATTTTTGTAGGCTCTACATCGTGTAATAGGCACTAAGCTGAATATCAATTCTACATATCATCCTAAAATAGATGGTCTAATCAAGAGGGTAAACCAGGTTTTAGAAGATATGCTACACATGTATTGCATGGACCAAAAGTCTAGATGGGAGGACTTTTTGTACCTTGTTAAATTTGAATATTATAATGGATACCATGCATCATTGGGGATGTTCTATTTGAAGCCTTTTATGGCTGAAGATGTTGAATATTATGGGATAATCCAAAGGATTAGGTGATGATCAGATTGAACAATGTCTGAGAGATGGAATAACAACCCAGAGCAATATGACTTTGGCTCAAGAAAGCGGTTGATCTCCAGAAGAGCTATGCTAATCTAATAAGATCACCAAGAGAATTCTCTATGGGAGATAGATTATTATTGAGATTTTAACCCATGAAAAGTGCCATCAAGTCAACTAAGCTGGATTCTCGCTTTGTTGAGCCCTTTGAGATTATTGATAAGATTAGTCCAGTAGCCTATAGGATTGCTTTATTTCTCAACCTGTCAAAGATCCATGATACTTTCCACATATCTCTATTTAGGAAATATGTTGCTAATCCTACTTAAGTATGGAATGTTTCTAAATTGCAGATGGTAGATCCCTCAACCATTGATGTGAGACCAGTGAAGATTGTAAGGTTTTGTTCCAAGATGTCGAGGAAATAAATCCTAGATAAATGTAAGGTCTAGTGGGACCAATATTTCAAGAATTGTGCCATATGGAAAAATGTTTAAGAAATGAGACAACAATTTTCATACTTATTTGAATGAAAACAATTATTACTCTTGCAGGAAGTACACAGGATCCTGTTTAGTCCAAGGGGGGAGTGCGTAACAATCCTCCTTGGCAGAACTTATTGTTGATAATGAATTATGTATTGGTGTGGATATCTAATGCATAGATTTATTTTATGATGTCAATATGTTTGAGTAATTGCATTTTATGCTTGGTATAGGTTGTAGGACTAGGGGCTCTCATTGGTGGGTTCATAAGGGTGAACCACCTAAATTGAGAGGTATTTTATGATATGATGGTTATGACTTACTTATTGATAGCTTAGGGTAATAAAATACCCATAATGTAGATGTATTGCATTGTGCTTATTTCATATTCACACCATTAGGATGGGAATTTTCTTGTGTAATGAGTCTAATTAGTAGGTTTGAGATAACACTAGACTATCTTAAAGGAGACCACCTACTTAAGGATAAAAATGATGTGTAATATTGTTGGTGTGAATTTTATTTATGCTTGTATGTATTATGATTAGATTTTGGTTGAGAACTATTCAAGCATTAATTATTTTTTGATAAGTTAAAATTTCATTAAAAATAGGTTTTAAAAGGGTCCGAAAACCTTTTTATAGCATATAACCAAACCAAATAAAAAGCCATAGGAAATGTCAAAGCATTGACCAAAGGATAGCCCAAAGGAAAGGCCAAAGGATAGGCCAAAGGATAGCCTAAAGGAAAAGCACGTTAAAAACATGACTGAAGCAGGAAAAAAGAGAGTCCTGCTCAAGCAGGAAAAAAGAACCAAGAAAAAATTAAAAATCACGCCCTACATGAAATTTGAAAATCTCATCCAACAGGAAATTTGAAAATTCTCGCCAAAGTAGGAATAATACAATTTTGAAAAACTCGCGCAGGGAAAAAATCAAAAATCGGTATTCCATCAAGGAAGCACTAGAAAAACAAATCTTCCATGTACAAAACCACCTCGAACAGCTGGATTGAGCAGAGGAACCACCAAGAAGGATCATCTTGTCTAGGGAGGGTTGGGATACACATAGGGATGCAAGAAAAAAAATCAAAACAACATCCTGTACAGGCTTGGAAAATGGAACAACAATCTGAGGATATCCACAGGCCACAAAATACCTTTGCAATGAGGTTGATCTACATAGAGAGCAGAGGAAGCAAAGGAATTAGCAGAGGTAGAACCAAAAGCCATGATAAAGGGGCAAGAAGTTCCCAGGGAACCCAAACTGAAGGAGCCATAGGGTTAACAAGCTGTAGGTGATAAGCATAGGTCCCCCCAAGGCCAAAAAGTGTAACAAGAAACCCTAGAAAACCTTGAATACCACCAACAAACAACTTTAGGGATCCAAAAAAGAAAGACTAGCAGGATATCAACAACAAGCAAAGTAGAGGCCCCTCACAAGCCAAGAAAGAAACATTGAGAACCCACCAAGAAGACCAAAACCAAGAACCTAAAGAGTAGATCCACAAAAAAGAAGCATGTGGTCCGCCCATACCAAAAATATGATGTGAAAATCTTCTCAAGAAGAAACTCTCCCAAAGCCGCGATGCACCACATATAGAGAACCTCTAAAACTTGGCTCCAAGTAGAAACCTGTAAAAAACCCGAGATAGATCTAAGAGCACTAGGGAAAAAGGATCCCTGAAGCACCATAGAAAACACTAATTATTGACAACACTAATGAGTATGAATATTGGGATCAATGCTAATAATTAAAATTAGCAATTGAAACTAATAAGTGGGTGACCAAAGTAATTATTGGAAAATGCTTCAATTATTATTATCTTCCTAATGTTAAAGCATTAAGGGATAGTGCTTTATGGGCATAAAAACATTTGGAAGAATTAATTACAGTAATAATCCATGCTTAAATAATCCCATCTTAATAACTCATTTAATGAAAATATCCTAATTAAATGTTATGAGTTGATGTGGATAACTCAAATATAACTCTTGAAGAACGTAAGGTTCTTGAAATTAAATCGTCTCTTAAGGATATATAGAGAGCATGAGAGAATCAAAGGGGAGGATAATGCTTTGGGAGGTAGAATAAGGAGCAAAGAGTTGAAGGAAGGAGTATTTATCTTAAGTAATGCTCAATTTTAGCAAAGAATGGTATATTGTTGGTTGTGCTTTAGCTCGCTCTTCTTGTTGTTTTGAAGTCTTTTAGTTTGGGCTTGTTGTAGAGTTTTTTCTTGGTATCTTGCTTGGATTGCAATTGATTTGGGGTGATGTTAGTGTCATCTCTGGTATTGTTGGATATCACTTCTACTTAATCTTAGAATACCTCAAATGAAGAGAAGGTCATCTATTTTGTGTTGCTTTCTCTTGTACCATCCAGTATCTCATTTTAGCACTTAAGGCCTGCATTGGGGCGTATGTATCTATTTAGATTTTTTTTGAAGCCAAGTGTGGAGGTGCTTCAAGTGGATATGACATCAGTTTTTGAGTGCTATTCTATTTAGATTTTGGTTTCCTATATCTCCTTCACCTGTGTTGGTAAACCGAGTCTTTGGTTATCTTCCTTGTGCTATTGTGTTGGTAAGCCAAGTCCTTGGTTATATCCTTGTGTTGCTATGTTGGATTTCATTCTTAAGGATGATGGAGGTCTATATGGATTTTACTATTTGCTAGAGCTATGAATTGGACCAATATCTCATAGGTCAAGTGTTGAGTTTTGTTACGTTTGCTTGGCTTTTCATCTGCTTTGTAATATTTAACTTTTATATTGGATTCACATGTCATGAATTCTTTATGGAAAATAAATGTGTAGGCATATATTTTTTTAATGCAAATGTTAAAGCGCAAGACAATGTAGAAGGTTTTAGGAAATAAACTTGCTCTTATTTTATCTTAGCCCTTTTTGATATCAATATTTAAGAAATTGAAAGTTAGGCTTTACAAAAGAATGGTCAAGAAAATACTTTAAGTTCCTTTTAAATATGATGATTGCTTGAAGAAATAGTTATTTAAGATAAATTATTGTTTTGTGTTTTAGAGAAAGTTAACTAAGTTGTTCTTTCTTTAAAATGGATGTTTACTTTATATTATGTTAGTAGTGTTAGAAATAGAGCATATTACATTATTTGGGTCATGTAAATGTACCTTCCTTAGTACATACTTAGGACATTAGGTTACTTTAGGGGGAAGTTATCTAGTTACTTCATGCAATGTAATAAATGCACAAGTGTCAATGTGCAAGTTGTAATATGCAAGGTGTCCACTTGTACAACTAGATAGAGTTTTGTCCAAGGAACTTATCTTCCTATATAATGGCCATAAATATAGCATCATAGAGCATAATCATAGTTAGTGTGTGGTAGATAGGAAGTAGGGTAGTGTGTGTGAGCTATAAGCTCAGAGCTCCCTCATGGAGCAGTAACATATATTATGGAGTACCCATTTCCTCCATTGCTACTATTGTAATATTTTTACCATTTTTAATTATAGCATATTTTAGTCATTTGTAGATCTATTTTATTTCTTTTTGCATCTTGTGATTGGTATGTTCCAATGTATATGGCATCAAAATATAATAGTGGTATCAAAGCTATGGTAGATCAAGACATAATAGGTTTATAGGAAAACCATCATTATTATTTTATCCTAAGTTTTTGAGAACCTGATGCGCCATTGGACCAATCACTGTCAAAATTTCTTAGGAGAGTCTAGATGGTATAATTAGGGAGAGTTACAAACTAAAATATTAGTTTTAGAAGTATTGAGATTGCATAGGGCTAGAGTCTTTCCACAAAGTTGAAGGAAAACTCATGAAGACTAGGACTCAACATTTGATCCACTAGGTTGATGAATCAACTAGTGAAGCTAAGAGATTTGGAAATACTTACCTGAAAGTTTATTTTATTGTAGGGAATTAATACTTAGATGATTGGGATACCTCCTACAATAGAAATCTAGGAGACCTCAATTTTGTTGCCCTAAGGTCGGAGTGCCTTCATAGTACAGAGATTAGTTGTTGTAGAAAGGAGAATACTTTAGAAGAATCTTCTAGAAAAGAATCATGGTGAAGTCTGGAGATAGAATATATCAATTGATATATTGAAGAACTTCACAAGAAGAAAAGGCCATAATAGCCTTGATATAGAAGAAAAGGCCATTGAAGACTTGATCTAGAAGAAAAGACCATTGAATCCTTGATCCGAAAGAAAAGGCCATTGAAGCCTTGATCCAAAAGAAAAGGCCATAGAAGCTTTGATCCAGAAGAAAATGCCATAGAAGACTTGATATTGAAGAACATGCCATATAAGGCTTGATAGAAGAACACAAGCTTATACTGAGTGGGGGTTTAAACAATATAGGACCACTTTTTACTCTTCTTTCCCAATCAATATTATGCAATGTATAGATAGAAATATCAACAGTAGTAATCAAAGAAATGCACAAATCACCACACACAATAGAGATGCAAATTTAATGTGGTTCACCCAATGTGGGCTACTCCACAGAGAAAATATCTCACTATAATTTTCTTAATAAATATCTTGGGAATCCTTTCCCTATTACAATTTTTATGGACCTCTGTCCAAATGAGACACCAATTTCCTAATCAATTTTGTGGATCTCTATCCATAAGAGAACTCTTTCTCCTTAGCTCTGACTGGTGATCTTCTAGAAGAACTACTACCCCATTGCTCTGGCTAATGGATATTTATTTACTAAAGACACCTGTCCTCACTGCCCTGGCTAATGGATATATATCCACTAGATATTATCATCCTTTATACTTTATCACCTTCAAAGCTCTGTCTCAAATCTGCACTAAATACAGTCCTTCAGTCTAACATAAATCTTCTCAATATTTGTCTTTGGTATGGCACAAACCTGTTCTTAAATTTGCACCAAAATCTATCCTCAAATATACACTAAACATAGTCATTTAGTCTAGCACAAATATATCCTCAATCTCTATTCTATGATCTACACTAAACACAGTCCTTCGATCTAGCACAAATTTATCCTCAATCTCTGTCCTCAAGTCTTAACACAAAGCTTGACTTAATATTAAATCGACTCTTCTAGATCTGCCCCAAACCTTAACTCAAGGTTTGACCAAATAAATCAATCAAATATGCTCTCAAGTCTTCTCAAAGACTTGTCTCAAATATACCTTATAATCTTCCACAAAAGCTCACACTAATATGTCTACAAGTCCTCTCTAGAACTTGTCTAAATTTTCTCAACAAGTCCTCACTAGAACTTTTCCAAATCTGCTCGACAAGTCCTCACTAGAACTTGTCCAAATATGCTCTCAATCTCTATTCTCAAAATGTACTGTAAGTGTCCACAAAAAATCACACAAATCTGTCCATAAGTCTTCTCTAAGACTTACCTCAAATCTACTCAACAAGTCCACACTAGAACTTATCCAATCTCATAGAAACATAAAGAGAATTGTTAGAGACTCAATATGCTTCACATTCACCACAATTCTTAATCACTTTTAATCACTCGTTTTACCATAGAAACCTATAGATAATTTTTAGAGACTCAATATGCTTCACACTCACAAATACTCAACCTCTTTCTCAAATCAATTTAGAATATAGAACAATTTATTTCACAAAACTTGAACTATTACTTCAACACATCCACTTGACTAGGCTCAACCAACTCTACTCAACCAATCACTCAATGAATTAATCTTGGCTTACAAACCCTAGCCCAAGCATATGAACACTCACTCAAATATTTCCAACAATGCTTATCAATAAATCTCACATAACAATGATACTCATGATCTTTGCAAACCCTAGTTCAAGTTCTTCACTCAACTAATCACTTCAATAACAATGCTTATGAAACAAGGTTTTATCAACAACTCTTTATTCCAGAAAACCTTGAAGCATTAATTCAAAACACACTCAACAATGCTTACCAAAAAATCATTTTCACTCCAAATTTGCATTCACAACATTCATCAATCACTCACTAGGAATATGTGCCCATACCTTTCATTTGATGTAGAAGTGCCCTTAGAAAATATGTTTCAATCATAATTTCCTTCTTTCCAATTTCAATGGTTGGATGACAAAATATCACTTCAACACTTTCTCAAAATATTCCTTAGACAAAAATAATCAAATCTCAAATATACCTTATTGCTCCTTCTTGAAATTTGCATCCATCAAATCATACATGAAAAATAATTACTTGGATACACCTTATAATCTCCAACTTAAAATAATATCCAACACCACAAAACCTCAAACAATCTTCCTAAAACACCTTATTATCCTTTTTAAACACTCAAGCAAATAACACCAAAAATTAATTTTGCATCAACCTTATAACTCCCCTTAAAACCTTTCAAGCCAAATAAAATATGCAAAAATTAATTTTTAATACCTCAAATAATTCCTTCAAAAATTTTGGTGCTCAAATAATGCATACCTTTGTTTTCTCCCTAAAAGGGTTTCAGCGTGATTCGAACCGTTGTCTCCCCAAGCGCCAAGTGCCTTAGCGCTTTGGTGCCCATCGCGTGGGCTATAGGCACCCATGTGAAGGAAGGAAGACTTCCTTCCTTTTCAACCTTCTTTTGCCATTGATTCAACACACAACAAAAAAATTAATCCTTCTTGGAATAAAACCTACGCCAATCGCTGCCCTCACGTCTTTGCTTCTATTACGGTTTCCAACTGTGCTACCAGCGCTTGGTGACCATGGTGAGTCAAAAACCTTTTGCCTCCTCTAAGCACTTTAAAAAAAAATTAAAATCCTCTTTTGCACAGCACGATTCACATAAGCTCGCATAGCATTAAAATTCATTCGAAAGCATGAGAGACTTTGGCTAAGGTGGGGTAGTCCCCCTTTTATACACACTTGGTTAATTTACTCCCCACATTGACGCTAGAAATTTAAATTCGAAATTCAAATTTTGATTTAATAACCCACCTTAGGGTTATTTAAAATTAACATAAATTAACTTATAATTAATATTAAAATTAATTAATAATTAATTTAAATAACTTATAAGTTAAGTAAAATAATAAATTAATTTATAATAAAAATTATATTAATTAATTTTTAATTAATTTAAAATTCTCTAATAATATTATAAAGAAATATTATAATATTATTCACTTGGGATTTTTCTTTGCACTTTGGACCACATCTGACTTCGTGGAACCAGGTCTTGATCAACTGAAACTGGAGAACCTGAAATTGATGTTGCCCACTAAAATTACCACTGACTGGTGCTAAAATATTGACATCAATGACAACTTATCTACTCAAAATGTCCAACAATCTCCCCCTTTGTCATTGATGGCAACCCAAATTCTTTTTACCAAAACTTGACCTTTTTCCAGTTTTGCTCCCCTTGGGAAATTGCTCCCCCTGAATTAATGCTCTCTCCTTAAACCAAATCTCTCCCCCTTACTCAAATCTCTCCCCCTTTGACATCAATGACAAAGGGTCACATTTGGGGCTTGGGGCTAAGAATGAGTCTCTTAGCTTAGCCCCTCCCCCACATCCTCTTGAGGTGGTTAATTCTAGGGTGGGATTATTTCTACTCCTAGCAAGCATTGTTCTTTACCTTTGTCCTCTTTTCTTATCATCTGATACTTCTGATTCCTTTGACTATTCTCGTTCATGTCCATGTTCCTATTCCTGTCCATGTCCATATTCTTGTTCCTATTCCTGTTCCTATTCATGCTTGATTCTGGAATGTCTCCTCTACACCACTTTGTTGTATGTCTATCATTATTGCACTTATAACACTTAATATTATTATTACTTAGAGGTGCAAATATCTTGGGATTTCTCTTGATGAAGCCATATTTGTTCCTATCATGAACCCTGCAATTCATTGCGTTGTGACCAAACTGATTACATGAGTAGCAATACCCATGGAAAAACTACCTATTCCTAAAGTTCCCATATTCCTGTCTTTCATGTGTCCTACACTGTAAAGCCATGTGCCCAAATATTTGACATGAGAAACATCGTCCATTGAAGTTTTCTTGCCTTGACCTCATTGGTCTCTTAGTATCTCTTACCCTATGCTGGTTTTTGTTTCATTTGTTTCTTCTTTGTGCATTGTTCCTTTTCTTACTGAACTTTATGTTGTCCAACTCATCCTCAGAAGTCTCACTTTCTCTTAAACTGTCTTCTTCTAAAGTTTCTTCTTCTTCAAAACTCGAGGTTGGCTCTTCTTGTTTCTTTTGAGCCTGTTCAAAACCAGGACTTGTCTTGCTTGATGTAGGCTTTTGTTCCTTGATGATCTTATCCAAATTATTTGACCTTCTTCCAAATTTATGTAGCTTATCTTTAGACTTCTCTACTTATTCCCTTAGTAGGGCTACTTCTTGTTCTAACTTTTCACATTCTAAGACCTTTGCTTCTAACTTATCCTTGAACTTTTTTGTCTTAGCCATTGACTTGTTTAGATCCTCTAAAGCTTTCCTCTCTCTTCATAACATTATTGAAATTGAATCTCAAGTTGGGAGTTTTACTTTCTTACCTTATTTAAAGTTTTAAGAGTATAAATAAACTCTCCCTCAAGATCAACTCCTCCTTTTTCTGATTCTTCCTCTATTTGTTTGCCTTTGAGAACATATTCATTCTTTTTTGACTTGTCTTCTATAGGATCACTTCCTTCTTCTTCTAGTGCCATTATAATATTCTCTTCTAGTCCTTCAAGTGCATCCTCATATTCATCATCACTAAAATTGAAACCATTTCTTATACAACTATCTTCAAGATGCCCAAAATTACCACATCTAAAACACTTGAGAATTATTGGTGACCTTTTATTAACTTCTTTTTCTTCTATCAAAAATATGACTTCATATTTATCATTGTATGAGAAATTATTATCACTATCACTTGAGTACTTACTTGCCTTATCTGCATAGTAATTCCTCTTTTGTCTTTGAAATAACTTCTTTCCTTGTCTGCTTTGTCCATCTTTGCCTTTCTTTTAGTACCTGTATTTTTTTAATTCCCTATTCTTGTGATCCTATTTTTCTTCATCATTTCTATTTCTGGATTCTTTACAATCAGTTGCATAGTGAGCATAATTTCTACAATTGAAACATCTAATAAATTTTGCATCTTTGAATCTTCTTGAATCCTTATTCCTTCTGCCATAATTTGCTTCTTCATCACTGGATGACTCATTGCTTGAATATGAATTTTTACCCTTTATCTTCTTAGTAGATTTGAATGTTGTTTCCTTCCAGATATTATGTTCCTATTTTTTTCTTAACTCAAAATTTGTAATAATACCAAGTAACATATCTCTTGTAAAAGAATCACCATCTTTTGATTCTTCTATAGCAAAAATCTTTTCACTAAATCATTTTGGAAGAGATATTAAGACCTTATCACAAACATCTGATTCTTCAATCTTAAGTCCAAGTTCTTGCATGTCATTAACAAACTCATCTATCTGAAGTAGACAAGTACTAATGTTTTCCTCATTCTTCATTCTTAATTCTTCAAATTATCCTTTGATATTCTGTATCTTTGCTTTTTTGACACTTTTATCTCCTTCATATATGTTTTGCAACTTATCCCAAATTTCTTTTGCATATTTACAATGCATAACTTTTATGAATTTTGTTCTATGCAAACTTCTCAAAATTGCATTCATTGCTTTTGAATTGTAATGTTGTAGAAGCTTACCTTCCTTATCTGTAGGTGGATCAACAGGTGGTATGTATCCATTTTCAACTGCTTCCAAAATTTCATTGCCAAGTGCCTTTAGGTGAATATTCATTCTCATACTCCAAAATATGTAATCGCTTCCATAAAACACTACTATTGAATTATCTGAAGACCCATTCTTAGAATCCATTGTGTTCTTGAAAGCTTTTCCTTCAAGTTGTTAAACTCTTCTGAAGGAACCCGACCTAATACCAATTGAAGAACACAACCTTATACTGAGAGGGGGGTGAACAATATAAGACCACTTTTTACTTTTCTTTACCAATCAATATTATGCAATGTATAGATAGCAATATCAACAACAGTAATCAAAGTAATGCACAAATCACCACACACAATAGAGACACCAATTTAACGTGGTTCACCCAATGTGGGCTACTCCACAGAGAATATTTCAATAAAATTTTCTCAATCAATCTCTTGGGAATCCTTTCCCTATTACAATGTTTATGGACCTCTATCCAAAGGAGACACCAATAACCTAATCAATTTCATGGGTATCTATCCATAGGAGAACTCTTTCTCCTTAGCTCTGATTGGTGATATTCTAGAAGAACTACTACCCCCACTGCTATGGCTAATGTATCTCTATCCACTAAAGACACATGTCTTCACTGCCCTGGCTAATGGATCTCTATCCACTAGAGACTGTCATCCTCTATACTCTGCCATCTTCAAAGCTCTATATTAAATATGTACTAAACACAATCCTTCGATCTAGCACAAATATGCTCAATCTCTATCTCTGGTCTGGCACAAACCTATCCTCAAATCTGCACCAAACTCTGTTCTCAAATCTGTACTAAACATAGTCCTTCGGTCTAGCACAAATTTGTTCTCAATCTCTGCTCTCTGATCTGCACTAAACATAGTCCTTCGATCTAGCACAAATTTATCCTCAATATCTATCCTCAAGCCTTAACATAAAGCTTGAATTAATATCAAATCAACTCTACTAGATCTACCCCAAACCTTAACTCAAGGTTTGAACAAATAAATCAATTAAATTTTCTCTCAAGTCTTATCAAAGACTTATCTTAAATCTACTTTGTAATCTTCCATAAAATCTCACACTAATCTATCTACAAGTCCTCTCTAGAACTTGTCCAAATATCCTCAACAAGTCTTCACTAGAACTTGTCCAAATATCCTCGACAAGTCTTCACTAGAACTTGTCCAAATCTGCTCAACAAGTCCTCACTAGAACTTGTCCAAATCTACTCAACAAGTCCTCACTAGAACTTTTCCAAATCTGCTCTCAATATCTATTCTCAAACTATATTGTAAGCTTCCATAAAAGCTCACACAAATCTTTCCACAAGTCTTCTCTAAGACTTATCTCAAATCTACTCAACAAGTCCACACTAGAACTTATCCAATCTTATAGAAATATAAAGATAATTGTTAGAGACTCAATATGCTTCACATTCACCACAATGCTAAATCATTTTCAATCACTCTTTTTACGACAAAAACATATAGAGAATTGTTAGAGACTCAATATTCTTCACAGTCACAAATACTCAACCTCTTTTTCAAATCAATTTAGAATATAGAACAATTTTTTTCACAGTATTTGAACTATTACTTCAACACATCCACTTGACTAGGCTCAACCAACTCTACTAAACCAATCACTCAATAAATTAATCTTGGCTTACAAAGCCTAGCCCAAGCATATGAACACTCACTAAAATATTTCCAATAATTCCTATCAATCAATCTCACATAACAATGATAATCATGATCTTTGCAAACCCTAGTTCAAGTTCTTCACTCAACTAATCACTTCAACAACAATGCTTATGAAACAAAGTTTTATCAACAACTCTTTATTCTAAATTACCTTGAAGCATTAATTCAAAGCATACTCAACAATGCTTACCAAATAATAATTTTCACTCCAACTTTGCATTCACAACATTCATCAATCACTCACTAGGAAGATGTGCCCATACCTTTCATTTGTTGTAGAAGTGCCCTTAGAAAATTTGTTTCAATCACAATTTCCTTCTTTCCAATTTCAATGGTTAGATAAAAAAATATCACTTTAACACTTTCTAAAATTATTCCTTAGACAAAAATAATCAAAGCTCAAATATACGTTATTGCTCCTTCTTGAAATTTGCATCCATAAAATCATACATGAAAAATAATTACTTGGATACACCTTATAATCTCCAACTTAAAATAATATCCAACACCACAAAACCTCAAACAATCTTCCTAAAACACCTTATTATCCTTTTTAAACACTCAAGCAAATAACACCAAAAATTAATTTTGCATCAACCTTATAACTCCCCTTAAAACCTTTCAAGCCAAATAAAATATGCAAAAATTAATTTTTAATACCTCAAATAATTCCTCCAAAAATTTTGGCGCTCAACTAATGCATACCTTTGTTTTCTCTCCAAAAGGTTTTCGACATGATTCGAACCTTTGTCTCCCCAATTGCCAAGTACGTTAGCACTTTGGTGCCCACCGTGTGGTCTATAGGCGCCCATGTGAAGGAAGGAGGACTTCCTTCCTTTTAAACCTTCTTCCGCCGTCGATTCAACACACAACAAAAAAAATGTAATCCTTCCATGGAATCAAACCTGCACCAATCGCTGCCCTCACATATTTGCTTCCATTGTGGTTGCCAACTGTGCTACCAGCGCTTGGTGACCAAGGCTTCCTCCTTGGTGGGTCAAAAACCTTTTGCCTCCTCTAAGCACTTAAAAAAAATTTAAAATCCTCTTTTGCACAACACGATTCGCATAAGCTCGCATAACATTAAAATTCATTAGAAAGCATGAGAGATTTTGGCTAAGGTGGGGTAGTCCCCCTTTTATACACATTTGGTTAATTTGCTCCCCATGTCGGCGCTAGAAATTCGAATTTGAAATTCGAATATTGATTTAGTAACCCACCTTAGGGTTATTTTAAATTAACTTATAATTAATATTAAAATTAATTAATAATTAATCTAAATAACTTATAAGTTAAGTAAATTAATTAATAAATTAATTTATTTAAAAAAATTATATTAATTAATTTATAATTAGTTTAAACTTCCCTAATAATATTATAAACAAATATTATAATATTATTCACCTGGGTTTTTTCTTTGCACTT
The DNA here is from genome assembly GCA_028583015.1 of Wollemia nobilis. Lineage (NCBI taxonomy): Eukaryota > Viridiplantae > Streptophyta > Pinopsida > Araucariales > Araucariaceae > Wollemia > Wollemia nobilis. Next base: position 4,585,796 of record JAQPPZ010002515.1, read on the forward strand.
TGGACCACATCAGAATTCTTGGAACCGGGTCTTGATCAACTGAAATTGGAGAACCTGAAATTGATGTTGCCCATTGAAGCTACCACTAACTGGTGCTGAAAGCTTGAAATCAATGACCACTCACTCTTGACATCAATGACAACTTATCTACTCAAAATGTCCAACATTGATATTGAAGAATAGGCCATAGAAGCCTTGATATTGAAGAACATGCTATAGAAGCCTTGATATTGAAGAATAGGCTAAAATAGCCTTGATATTGAAACGAGCCTTAGATGCCTTTTATCCCGGAGAAGATTCTAGAGGAAAGGACCTAATTCAGAAGAAAATTTTAGTACTAATATTTTTGTTGCAGGTACAGGTAATCCAGTAAGTTGGGAAAGCTTCCTACACGAAATTTAAGAAGAAAAGCCTCTTCAGAATCAATCTAATACTTGAAGTAGAAGAGATCATAAGGAGATCCCATTGAATAAATTCTAGGCTAGGAAGAAGAAGAAGGACTAGGAGAGTGTTGCTTGTATATAGAAGTAGCAGAATAAGATATCCAGGAGAAGATATCAACACCAACACTTCCAAAAGTATAAGGTTGAAGATAAGGTCTCTAGGAAGACCAGAAGAAGCTACAAGATCAAATACCTTGACTAGATCTTGAAGAGCATCTAATAAAAGTCTAGGAGAGCCTTGCTAAAGAAATCCTCAAAGGAGAACTCACTAGAGAAATCCACTACCAAGGAGAAGCCCTTGATAGTGAAGGACTTGAGATAATTATCACCATCCGACAACAATCCCAAGAGGAGGAGAATTTGGCAAGGAGTGCCAAATCCGAGTAGAATAAGAATCTAGTAAAGACCTCAAGATATTCAAAATATTGAGGAGAAGATCCTACTTGAAGTCAGAGTTTGACAAGAATACTTCAAAGCAAAATATGATTATCAATTCTAGGAGATTTGAATATTTCCTCCTATAGAAAGAGGTCACTACTTCAGAGATACAAACTTCTCCAAATCTATAGCAAAAGGAGGAGATTACAAGAGGATATCAAAGTCACCAAATCCTAGGCTCATGAAAGAAAGTTTGAGATCATCAAATTGGTGAAGAAGGAACTGTTCAAAACAATCTACAAAGAGCTGCAAGATCCTATTCAATGCAACAACTTGGTGTTCTTAGGCACCAAGATCTACATCCTCTACAAAAGCAGAAAAAGAGCTACAAAAGCATTCAAAAAATCCAAGCAACTATCGGTGCAAGTAGATTCATTAGGTGAATTACTTATCAGATTTATTAAAGCACCTTCATCCTGATTAAAGTTGCAAAAAGGAGATTTGTATTACAATATTCAAGTATGCAAAATGAAATATTCCTTTTAAGGTTCATTTGCACATTTGGAGTTAATTAGATTTTAGAATTTTAATAATATATCAACTAGCCTATTATCTACTTTGGAAAGCAAAAGAAGACTATCTCCTAATATCTTGCTTGTAAGAAATTTACAAAATAAATATTGAAGGTTCATTTGAGATTATTCTTGATTAGTTGCAGTGAATTGATTAAGTGCATTTTCTTGAGAGTAGATTGGAGTGATAAGGTGTAATTTTTTAGTGCATTAAAAGTAGAATTTGTTAGATTTATTTGCACTATTATTACTATCAAAATAAATTAGTTTTGTGCTTTGAAATAAAGGCTACAAAATCTAGTTTGGATCAAGTGTCTAAAGATACTTTTAAAGCATAGAAACCTGCAACTCATAGTGGCCAATAAAATCCACCAAAATTTGTTAGTACAAGCAAAGAAAAAAGAAAAAAACTAACCAAAAAGAGAAGCTTCTAAGATTGATACTTGGTGAGTCTCAAATCCAAAACACTTACGGTTAGTGCAACTAAAACAAGATTCTTTTCTACATCATTTACAAGGCTTGGATTCACCATCAATCATACAAGAAAAAGGGTAAGGAGTCTAGCCAAAGATACATCCTTAAAACCCTCATTTTGTACTCATCAATCTGCTACAAAAATATGAATTTTAGACCTACAAAAGAGTGCAAGGAAAAGGTGTAATAAAAGGGTTCTATATATATGTAAAGGTTACATGGTGTTGCACTTACACAATACATCAAACATAGAGAAAGGAGCAAATTTAAAGGTGCCACAATAGGCACAATAGGTACAAGGAAAAAGCATCCAAAGGAAGGGCCAAACGAAAGGCTAAAGGTCAAGAATTCTCCAACACCGAAAGAGCATTCTCTCCAAGATCGAACTTGCAGATAAAGGAATTTTTACATAAATGACAACAAGCCTTTCAAAGGCTATTTAACTAAGCTAAATGACCCAAAGGAAATCTATCATGAATATTTACATAAATCATAGCAAGGTAGAAGAAGCTATCTACGTAAAATAAAAGATAGAGCACATTTCAGCATTCAAAAGCATCAAGCTTCACCTCTATCATCATGAAAAGGGAGCACAATGTAGGGATAAGTGTACAAAAGGAAAAAAGATGCTACATTAGGAGTAGCATCAACAAAGGATAGCAAGAGATCTACCTTATCCTCATCCAAAACTCCAAGGTGGCTCACGGATCACCTACAGAAGAAAATACATTGCTTGCTATTCAAGAAATTGATGCAAGCTAAGGAGAAATACATTCGAAGGAGTTAGATGTATTACATAGGAAACTCCATGCAAAAGGGTTGAGTTCCACTTAGCACATTATTCCCTCATGTCTATCATTTTTCTAACTCTCAAAAGACCAACATTGAAGAGTGCTCAAGCAAGAAGGATAGATTACGTAGGAGTAACGATTGTTGAAGCAACATTACAAGAAGAGGAGGTAATGTTACTACGCTACTTGAGTGCCACTTATCTACCAAATACTGCCCATATATGTAGCATAGAGAGTGAAGGGATATCATTCATATCCAACATTTGTAGAGTGTGTGAAGAGCAAGTACATTCTAGTCAATCCGTAACATGGAAGAAGGAGAGCATATGAGCATTAAAGACTTCATTTAAAGGACCAACTTCTACTCTCCAAGCATAAAAGAAGCCTTATAGCCATACCACACTTGTTTACTCAGCCTCATCAAGTCAAGCACCGTAGAAAGGGTACGTAGAGGATTGTCATATTTCAGTCAAAATCAGCACCATCCAAGTGTGAAGTCAAGAGGGCTAAGGTAAGAAAAATATCTCATTAATATTGCTTTCAAACATTGGAGATATAAGGTTATATTTTTATGGATTATTTTTAAGGTTGAGAAAGCAAAAGACATAGGAGATAACTTACCTAAAAATAAAAATACTATTTGTAAATTAACCTAGGATATATAAGGCCTTCTACTTGGGTTGAATCATTTAAATATTTTACAAATATTATTACTTTTTCTAATATTCCAAAGTTGGGAATCATAAGGTCTACTACTAAAAATTGATTTATTGAAAATTAGAAAAATTGAAATCAAATCTCAAAGGGCCATTATAAGAGGTTTATCAATATCATAAAAAGGTTAGAAATCATAATATTTACTTGTCTCAAACCTTCTCAAATAGAGACAAAAGATCCAACATTAAAACCTCTTGAAATCTAGAAAAAGTGCTTAGTTCAATAGGAGCAATAAGGATAATAGAAGTTGATTTTAGCTTTTTTATAACTTTAAAAAATCAACCAAGATTGAACTATATCTCACAAAATCACTTCATATCTTGTCCAAAACATACTAGGGAGTCATAAGGCATTCTATGAATTCTAAGAATTGATATTAGGGAATTAAAATGGCTTCAAATAAATTCTTCTTAGTAGAATATCAGCTACTTAAGGGTCCTAATTATTTCTCTTGGAAGAATAAAGTGAAAGCTATTTTGGTATATGAAAATTTTTGGGACATTATCAAAGGGAAAACACTAATACCTACTATAAATGATTTTGAGATCCTAAAGTTTATAGAAAATGATTCAAAGGCTTTAATAATAATAAAATTTGCTATCACTAATGAAATACAACCCTATATCAGTTCAGAAAAATCATCCTCAGATGCATGGTCAAGTCTAGAGAAATTTTTTGAAGGAAAGAACAAGGCAACTATTCTCCATATTCAAAGACAACTTCATTCATTATAAATGAACAATGGAGAAAGCATCAAACTGTTCCTAAGAAAGGTAGAAAATATTAAAGGGAAATTATTTACCTTAGAAGAAAAAGTTAAGGATGAACTTCTTACTCAAGTAACCATGAGAGCACTTCCAGACAACTATAAAAATTTGGTAACATCTTTACAAGTTCTAAGTAAAGATACTTCTTTTGATGACTTAGTCAATATTCTACAGGAATATGAAGTGGAAAATACAATCAAAGATGAGATATCTAACACTGCATTGACAACTATAGATAATCCACAGGGAAACATTACCTCTTCATAAAAAGGACGAAGACCATGGTACAAAAGGTATTGTTAGATGTGCAAGAGAAAAGGCCATAGTACCAGATACTATAGGTTCAACCCCAAGAATCAGAATCAAGGAAATCAGATGAACAATGGGAGCCAATTTTAGTCGAGACAATATCAAAATCCTCATCAGTAGAAATTTCAACATTCATCCAATCATCCCCAATTGGAGTATTATAAAAGAAATAAAAAAGGACATCTAGCTCAAAGGATAGAAGAAGTTGAAGAACTAGAAGAACCTACTGATGATTATGAGATAAAAGCTCTTTCCATAAGAATGATAGCTTTTGAAGATACTAACATTTTTCTTGAACAGGTTACAAAAATCAAAGAAGAATCATAATTCCATTTTGAATATGAAGATCCAATTCAAAGCCATCAGATGGAATAAGATCCACATTGAAGACTAAAGTCTTCAATATCCAAATATTGTAATACAAGGGGATGTTAGAAATAGAGCATATTACATTATTTGGGTAATTTAAATGTACCCTCCTTAGTACATACTTGGGACATTAGGTTACTTTAGGGGGAATTTATCTAGTTACTTCATGCAATGTAATAAACACACAAGTGTCAATGTGCAAGCTGTAATGTGTAAGGTGTCCACTTGTACAACTAGATAGAGTGTCGACCAAGGAACTAAATACCAAGATAGTTGGCCAAACATCAAGAAAATAAATGGATTCAACCTTCAAGAACATCATCCCTAGGACCATGGTCGAACAAATTTACCTAGCCTAGGATAGTGCCAAACCCCTTAATCTCCTTGATCTTTATCTTATTCCTTTGGTCACATTCAAGATTTTTCCCTCTTATGATGGTAATGGGAAGACTACCTATGAACATTGCCAAGATGTAATTGCCCTGGTTACTATTTATAATATCTCCTATGAGGATATAATCATAAAAATTCTTGCACTCTTGCTCAAAGGTAAAGTGTTGATACAATTTCAGTCATTAGAAGACAACAATATTAGGACTTGCATGACTTGGATGAACATATCATCTTAAATTTTGACAATGTAAGGGACTATTTTATGTTGCTTACTCAATTCTCATATATTCACAGGCACCCCCAAGAGAATGTATTTAACTTTAATATCCAGTTTAGGAGGATCTAGAAAAGAATCCCTCAATAGATAAGGCCATCACATGCCCAAGCCTACATCTACTGCCTTCATGAATTGGCATTGTATTTAAGCCTCCAAATCAAAAAATCTAGTGAGAAAAGGCTTTTTTAGATATTTTAGATAGCCATATAGCAAAAAATATGCTCATATCAGTCGATAAGCTCCCTCCTAGAATCACCATGCTAAATATTCCTTGAATCCATCAAGAAAATACAAAATATTCATTTCCAACTTTATCTCTTCCTTCACTAGATATAATATTTTGACAACATCCCTTATATATCTCTTTGACAAAAATTGTACCCGTTATACCCATACTAGAATCTTAGAAGATACAAGAACTAGGAGCTACGATCGAGTACTTGAAAAATTATCTCAATGTTGTAAAAAGAAAAAATGTTGAGGTAGAAATTGGAATATGCCTTCAAAATGGAATATGCCTTCAAAATGGAATATGCCCTTAGTCAACAAGGTTGATAAAAATATTTTCTCATCACTATAAATTAAGAATAGAAAGCATTCCTCAGTTTGGATAAACATAAGTGTTTGACATTTGACAGTCACTACAAAGGTAATGCATATCAAAGATACTAGCCTCACATCCATCCAATTGTAGCTCAAGAATCAAGAGAATTTGTGGCTCTTGTCATGGATATAGAACAATACTTTATAGTTAAAGAGTTTACCACATCTATCCCAACCAACCTAGCTACAATATTATAGCACATTTCTGAGCGATCATACACTTAGAGGACCAAAAATACCCAAAAATTAGAGCAATAAATGGAACAAGCTGAAAAGGAAAAGCCAAAAGTACCAATATGTTCCCAAGAAAGTGGGCAAGAGGAGTAGAATCCAGAGTTATTTGTGAAGCAAGCTAGCTTGGAAGCATTACAAATACATCAACAAAGAAAATGGGCTTACCAAAAGTTATACTACCCAACCATAATGAGAAAGTAAAGGGAAGAAACAATCAAATTGTATCAAGCATTGTTGAAGTAATCAATTCAAGAGGAAATTAAGCTACCAAATATTTTCGAAGATAAAATTGTGAAAGAAGTGAAGAAATTAAAGATATTCTACTAGTTCCTATAAAGATAGACTTGGTTGAAAAAGCTCTAAAATGCATAATGGTTGATAAAATTGCTTCTCCAAATTTCAAGATAACACATAAATGACCATCTCTTGATATGAGTAAGTCTAATGTTTTGCCCTTTTACTTATCCTTATGCATGGGAGGTTGGGTGTTACACAATTGCATAATAGACTTGGAAGCTCATATAACAATAATGCCTCAGGTAGTCTACGATGCTATGAAATTAAAATATGATAAGGCTAATTTTGGATACTACTTGTCAAATGGATGTTGGTTTAGATAGTGGGGGTTGTAAAAAATATTCCAATATTGTTGTGCAATTTGCCATACATTACAATGATTCAAGATATGGTAGTTGTTGACATACCATCTCTATTTGGGATGTGCCTCCCAAAGAAATTCCTTTAATAGTTTGGGGGACACCTGGCATAGGATCATACTCACATGATCATCCCCTATATACAAAATATGGTCCACATTTATGGTGAGAAGATACAGCATTATCATATTGAAATATATGAAGAACATAAGATAAATGTAGACGATGAAGTCAGGGAGCATTCCCAAGTGGAAATAGAAGACCGACCAGAAGGTAAGACCAAGCTGATGTGGAATAAGTTCTACATGATTAGTCTCAATGTGGTAATTTTTGAAAACATAGAGAATTGACAAATTCAAGAGGTTAGCTATAAGTGGTCATGAAGCTTGACGAGTCACATGTTCCAATAAGAACACCTAAAAATCATGGGGTAATTGGTAGAAAAATCACACATAGATGAGGAATATTTTATGCTCAATCCCAAGGTAATAATGATCATGTGCCTTGAAACTCTTCTAACATCAAATGCTAATTTGGCACATAGTCTTAAGTATGTGGGAAAGATGGTAATTCAATCACATGCTCAAGTAAAATTACCTATGCTATGTCCCAATATCATATTCTAGACAGACCTTGAAACTCATTCTTGCTTAGAGCCAACTCAATAAAAATATTTTGTCAAAACCAACCACATATTATGAGATGTCAATCAGTGATAAAAGCACAAGTTCGACACTATATGGTAGAGTCATTGTAGAAAGCACACCATAATTTTATGTACATATGTGGAATGTAAATAAAAACTAAGTATAGGCAATTACAAAAAAAATAATAAGGTCATTGGCTAGGTAGAAAATTGAATAATGTTCTCATGAAGCAGATTTCTAAGACAATTGATCATGTTAATTACCAATGTATTTGCAATAAAAATTCCATGAGAATGAGCTAAAGAAAAGAGGGGTGGATTTAAAAACTAGTTAATTTTGCATGAGGAAAGGGCCTATATAAATATATTTTACCCTCAACATTGCATAACATTCCAAGTGTAAACTATTCATAAGTGCTAGAGTGTTGTGCAAGGAGAAAACAAAGAATTAAAAATATAAAGAAATCATGCTTCTACATCCCTATTGTAGTTGATGTAGCAGAGAAGTGTACAAGGGATAGCCTTAAGTAAAAATTGTAGATGGGCCTAAAATTCCTTTGCCATGAGGATCTGTTGACTTACCGAAAACAAACAATGACTTGCTTTAGCCTTCTCAGTGTTAACAAAAGTAGAAATTATAATTGATGGTAGCCCAATAACAATATCGATGTTAGCAAAACCATATTGGTGTTTGCTAAATTTACTCCTCCATTAACAATGTTATAGCAACCACACTCTTTTGGTGGTTGGATTTCACTAAATATCAAAGGCATTAAAATTATGCCAAAAGAGTGAATCCCAAGTACATAAGAGAAAGAGAAGAATAATTTGAGAGGTTAGTAGGCTTGCCAAGCTTAAAAATTTTGAGCACTCGGTAAGCTTCTCAAGTAAGCTTGACCAAATAGAGATTTATCTTATATCTATGGAGACTATGAATGGAAAATGCAAAATTAAATTCTCTACGATACATAATTTCACTTAGAGCAAAGATAGAGCATGAACAAGAAAAATTGAAGAACCAAGCTTCATAGGTACTCCCTTAGTCAAAGGGGAAGACTTCACCTTATTGATATTTAAAGTTTAAAATTGACAAACAATAATAAGGTAGAACGATTAAGCTTGCTAGGCTTGAAAATATTGAGCACTTAATAAGCTTATCAATCAAGCTTGACCAAATAGACATTTCTCTTCTATCCATGGAGACTACAAATGGAAAATGTAAAATTAAATGCTCCATAATACACAATCCCCTAACTATTTCACTTGGAGCAAAGATAGAGCATGGACAAGAAAAACTGAAGAGCCAAGCTTCAAAGGTACTCTCTTAGTCAAATGAGGAGGCTTCACCTTATTCCTATTTAAAATTTCAAATTGACAAACAATAATAAGGTAGAAAGTTTAAGCTAATGGAAGATGCCATACATCATCAAAAATCTAAAAGACATCGTCATTTAGGTACAAATATTTTCCACTCCCCTTCCATCACCTTTTCCTTTCCTTATCTAACTATTTCTCATTTTCCATTTATTTCCTCCTCCTACTTATTTCCTTTTTATAATTACTTTGTATACACTCCAAGTCATTTTCGTTCACTTTTTTTCAAAAAACTACCTAAGTACCTCCCTGCCTTCAACTTCTCCCTTACCTCTTTAAAATTCATAGCCATGGTTAGTCTAGCTAGGTTCTCCTTTGTGCAAGCAAAAATACTTGAGAGGCACCAATAATATGGGTCAAAGTCATTGCCCACCTACTTAACCCTTGCAAGAAATACTAAACCAAATGTTTTGTTGAAATATTATAAAGGAAAAAATCTAAGTGCAAATTTGGGCTTGATATTTCTACAAGAACGAGTTGCTGAAGGTAAGGATACATCGATCTAGGACTAAATTTCAAAAGGCCATGTGTTTTTAGAGAGGCTACAAATGTAGAAGAGGTTAGAGAGAAAAAGGTATTCGACCAAGTTGCAAAATTGACTAAATTTAAAAAGACTCTAGAAGGGCGAAAGTCCAAGACTAAGTGTTCTCAAAATTTTAAAAGGCTTATGTCAACCAAAAGCCTTAAAATTTTTGAGAACATACAAGGTCGAAACCGCATAATCCTAAAATATACTAGGAGCTTACGTCATCCAATAGCCTCTAAAAGTCCAAAATCATGATGACACAAACCAAATAGCTATAAGTGGTAACATCCTGCTAAACCTCAAACAATCCCATAAGAAAGCAAGCTTAAAAAATAAAGTAGAACACACAAAGCCAAAATCGAACAATCATAGGATTTTCCAACTATGATGTCAATAGGACTTCAAGAAATCCCTGGGTTCATCCCCAAAATGTCAAAGATAACCAAAAGAGCCCAAAAACACTTTTGAGTCTAAAAAATGAGCAACAAAATCCCATACATGTCTCTTTTAGATAGATCCACAAGTATTAGTCGACCACCTAAATCAAAATAACCAGGTTGAGCTGGCACCTTTGACAAAATATTGTTACTACTAAAAAGGCCTAGGCTCCTGAATATGCATGAAGACCAAGTTCCAAGGAGAAATTAGGACTAAACACATCTTCATTAGAATCAAGATTGTTGAACCAATCAAAGGGAGAAAACAACAACCACATTCTTCCAACATACTGGCAAAGTCGTATCGGTTTGCATCATGCCTGAGAAAGACTCTCACTATAATGGTTGAGCATAATAAAAATTATTGTAAAATTTTTATAAATAGCTAGGATCCCCTCGGCATAAGGGTCGACTCTATAGCATCTGCTTATCATATATTTTATGATGACTATTATCTATCAATATAATCAAGTGTTGTTTAACCTCTGTCAATAGAGTTTTTGCAAAACTTATGTGAATGTGAGTCATTCTTCTAATTGTATTTATGTTTATGCTTTATGAATAGTAAATTTTATTAGGCTAATTTTTCTATTTAGATAGTTATTTGGATTATTATTCATTTAGTACTTGGAATGCTGAGAGGCATACAAATTGATTTAAATGATGTTTTGCAAGACTGTTAGCTAGCTAGTTTGTTAGGACTTAAATTAGATTGAATGTGTAAGAGTCTTATGCAATGAACTTTATTGTTGTTACACTATATTCCACTTATCTTTCAAGTGTTTTCTCAACCCTTTCCTCTATTCTAACCCTAATATCTCTTTCTTTAGTCTTAAACCCTATTTTAATTTTACAAGTATTACAAGAAGTTAGCCTTCTTTAGAGGTTGAGTATAGGAGAAATATTAGCTTTTTATGGAACAATATTATAGGAAGAATAACCACAAGATGCAAGATAACTAATCTGAGATAACTATAAACTAATGGCACAATAATATGTAGGAAAATAATGAGATGAACATCTACAAATAACTCAAAAATATGCCATTAATAAAAGTGATGAAAATAGTACAATGCTATATAATGGAGGACATGAACACTCCATGAACATATATGAAAAGACTACATTGTACCATACTACTAAACTATACCACACACTCTTTATATTTACTATCCTCTCTATAATAACTCACTATGAGGCCTTTATATAGGAAGATAGATTCCTTGGCCCTTACTCTACCTAAGACTCATGTACATGTGGACTACATGCACATTAACACTTGTGCATTTATTACAATACTTGAAGTAACCAACTAACTTTACTCTAAAGTAAACTCCTACTCTAGTTATGTACCAAAGGTGGTACATTTACATAACCCAAATGATGTAATATACTCTAACAAGAAATCCTTCTCATCCCATCTTGGTTGGGATCTAGGGTGTATCTCATACACCTAGGCAGATTTTGGACCAAGAGTGTCAGACACACTCAGCGGGATGAATTATTCCATATTTATCTCATTTTGTAACAACCCATATCTACCAACCCATTTTTTTAAAGAATGATTACAAGGAAAGGTTCACAAGAGAAAACCCTTCTTTTAATTTTTTAGCATACAAGGCTTCACCATATTTGAGTTCTAGTCATTGTAGAAGACACTCATTGGATAGGAGTAGCCAACTCCCATAATTTTTTGGGGTTCACCTTACTAAAACTACACGTTTAGGATACCAAAAGTGGTCCTCCTACATTTCCCATACCTTCATCGACATAGGACAACATGACCATAATGTAGGGATTGTCCTTTAAGGTCCATAACACTTAAAGGGGACTACCTATTCCCTAAACTTACTCTACGTCCATATAGGTAGGTTAATCTGATGTAGAGCCTTGGTACTTATTTACCACATATTTCTCTGCTAACTAAGGTCATTACCAATTCACTGGTAATGAACATGATCCTACTCTTAATTACCACACCTTCATGGGCTAATTAAGGGATCACCACTACTGTCTTGTGAATGGTTCCACAAATTCTAGTTGGAGTAGATCCAAGCCTTCTTGTTCAAGGTGTAAAGATTCACAAGATACCTAGCTATTGTATTCACACAACTGTTTCTAGGTTTATGAGTTCTTAGCTATCACATCCTTGTGATTCCTTATAAGACTCATATTTACCTGGTTATTGCATCCATGCAACTCCTAGGATTGGACTTTAGTTTTGATTTGCAAGAGTATTTATAACCACCCCCTTCCCAAGGTAACAAATCTTGCATTGAAACATAATTCTATAATAAATCATTACATATTACATAATATGAAAGCATTTATAAAAAAACTTCATAATCCAACATGCTATAATTGATAATAAATATTCATCTTGAAACAAAACCAAATTGCACATAATACAAATGCTTATCATAAAACTTCAAGGATCCTTTTTGCTAACATACATACTTTAACATGAGATCCAATTATCATAATGATGCATTCTAGCAATTGAAAGAACTCATTACTATCTATCCATGGAAAAACAATGCTGAACACACCTTAAAGTACAAAAACCATACCATCATTAAAACAACATAATCTTTCAATTTGTACAATAATCAAGTTTACAAATTGTTTTTGAACAAAGCATTCCTTTACATAGCCTTTGATTCTTTTTCAATAGCTAAACATTTCTAGAGCTTATGAAGCCATCCCCAAGGATATCCAAGCCTTCTAAATATTTGCAACATCTTCTTGATAGGGACTCCACCCACGACTTATGAGAGATACTTAGGGATCAGGACAACTTTAAATGTAATACAACTTAAATCATGCCTTTTCTACTATGCAAACAACTATGCATAAAATATAATAAGAACAATCCAACATGAAGATAATCCCATACTTCTCTTTATAATGATCCTTTAACTCACACAAGTCTCAAGAATCATTATAATAGCTTCTCTTTCAAAACCAACATACAAATCTCCATCTAACCAAAGAGAATCCCATACTTCTCTTTATAATGATCCTTTAACTCACACAAGTCTCAAGAATCATTATAATAGCTTCTCTTTCAAAACCAACATACAAATCTCTATCTAACCAAAGAGAATCACATACTTCTTTATAATGACCACCTGACCCACGAGAGTCTTGGGAATAATCATAACTTCTCTTTAAAACCAACATACAAATACCCATCTAACCAAAGAGAATCTCATACTTCTCTTTATAATGATCCTTTAACTCACACGAGTCTCAAGGATCATTATTTTAGTTTCTCTTTCAAAACCAACATGCAAGTATCCATTTAACAAAGAGAAACCCATACTTCTCTTATAATGATCACCTAACCCACAAGAGTCTCAGGAATCATCATAACTTCTCTTTCAAAACCACATTCAACAATTCATTTTATGACTACTATATTAATAAGGTAAAGAACATACACCCCCTTTTTATTTTTTCCAAAACAATTCTACAAAAGATAAAGTAAACTTAAGCATCTATTAATAAATAAATTTTCCAAAAACTAAACCTGCTTCTTTCTTAATGATCCATAAATCAATGATATATCTCTCATCAAGCCAACATTTATAAAGAAACAACATTCATAATAGAAGAGTCTTTCATAACCCAAGATTATTTATTTTAAAAGTAAAATCAACCATATATAATCAGAATGTTCTCCTACTTTAACCTAATAATACAAAACAAGTGGAGAATAAATAAGCTCCCACCACCAACATAAATACAAAGGAGCCACAATCAACACTTAACCCAAGGAAAAATATATGCAAGCTATAGATCCAAGTGTAGGGAGGTAACTCACACAGGTGGTCAAATGACTCAAAATAATCGAGATGCAATACAATTGTATCCTAGAAAAGACAACTCTTATCGGGTTACAAGTTTACAAGCATGGTGATGGATTAATATAACAGAGCATGTAGGTTGGATGATAACTTGGATCTATGTATTAAAGGAGAACAAAGACATGGAAAGAGTACTCAGACCTTACCAAGCATCAACAAGAAAATATGCCAAAATAAACCATCCAACCAAATCATAGAGAAAGGATTGATGTCAAAAGAAAAGGATGATCACTTGAACGTCTATGAAAAAACGTAGGCTCAGATGAACTAAGGAAGCAAAAGGGAAGTTAAACCAAAGTCAAAGAGACCATTATCAAATAACCAAAGCATACTATACAAAAAAATAAATAATGAAATCACCTGGTTTGCTAGCTTTCCCTATGTCTAAAAATGGACATCGTTGCTCTAAAAACAATTCCTTCTCCTCACACCTTAGTATCCCTTCTTTTTCTTCCAAAAACTAATAACCTCCATTTCCCACTCGTACTGCACAAGATTTAAGTAAAAATATATAATCTTGCATGGAGGTGAACATGAAGGAAACACCCAAGAAAGCATTTTCCAAGACTCGAGCCACCTTAAAGAGAAGCATTCCATAACACAAGTTACCCTAAAAATTATTGAAACCAAAGATTCCTTAACCAAAACAAAAGGGGCAGCATTAATTAATATCCCCTTTTAATATTCAACCCAAAGAATTGCTTGATCAAATTCAAAACCCACATTAGCTTTATTTTTTGTATTTGATATTGATTTTTTTTAAAGCTCAAATGTCAACAATCTATTAAATACTTTACTTATCTAAAGTATTAAAGCCACATTTAATTAACTTAATAATTTAGAAGTATTAATTTTATCCACTAATTAATACTTAATGAATCTAAAGTATTAATGTTACCATTCAACAACAATCTATGCATACCATGAACAAACATAGATTCACACCAACAATGTTTCATACCATTATTTTATCCCTAAGTAGGCGGTCTCCTTTAATATAGTCTAATGCTATTGCCAACCTATTAAAGAGAATCATTACACAAGCAACTTCCTGGCCCAATGGTGTGAACATGAAAACAAGCAAAAATACAATGCATATACATGAAAGGTATTTTGTTACATTAAAGGATGACTCTTCCATGTATATGCAAGTCTTGTAATTAAGAGGCTAGTACCTTTTTTTTTTTATGCCTAAAACTTCCCGTGATGAGAACCATGTTTGTGAATATTATGCAAGAGAGGCAATAATATGGTTCCAAACATGGGCATTGTTTTGATATTTATTTTAAAAAATGGTTATTCCTTTCAAGCCATAAAGTTCAAAAATAATGGCAAGACCAATCCTTTACATAATGAATAATGCTTTAGCTTTGAAAATTTAATCAAACATTTCATCAACTCTTTCAATCTTGATGGAGCTACCGAATAAATTCTTATATTTTTGGAAAAGCAACCCCAAATAATGTATGAAAAGTGACAATACATAAATAAATTATATGATGTTTATAGATCCTTCTCACATATGGCACACCTAAAATATGCATGATATCATGTTCTTTGTAGAATCTCCCTTATAAGAATCTTGCTTTGGATTTCTAACCAAAGGAATGTTGAGGACTTAAGGAGGGCCTCTAGTGACAAACATTCTTCCAAGGGAAATTATTGGGAATAGGAATTTTTGTTATTGTTCTAAAATAATTAGTATCCACCATATTTTGATATATTCCAAACCAATTCACCCTTTTACATAAAATAGGAAAAAATAACTCTTGAATCATCTTTTGAAGCTAATCCAATATTTGTTTGAGTTCATCTCTTTCAACTAGGTTACTAATAAAAATCCATGATCTAGAGTAGCTATTTAATTCAATAGAATCTTTGACATTTGGATCTTTACAATTTGGACATGATGAAGCCAATTGTTGTGATTTTGGATTATAAATAAGAGGGTAAGGATTCAACCAAGAATCAAACCAAAAATTTGTAGAATACCCCTCATTTACTGACCATCTAATATATTTCTTGATAAATTGTAAAATATTCAATATGAAGTTCAATGTTAACAATCCTCTAGGTAGAATTTATTTTTGAACAATTTTATTACACCAAGAGAACCTATATAGTTTTTAAATCCTAATTTTTACCAACTTTTTCCTTGATATTTGAATAATATCTAGCCAAGTTTTGCTCCAAATACCAAAATTTCGAACCTACAAATTTTTTTAGGGGGAATTATTATTATTATTATTCAAAATCTAAAAAAATATATTCCACAAGGATTTCCAAGTGATCCAAGCCAAAACATCATACGAAATACAATAAATCCACCAAGGAAATCCATGGATCATTCTGATAATAACTTTGACAGGACACAACAACCCATGACAGTCGGGTTCCTCCACCTTGGAGGATTTTAGATTTATCATGATAAAGATCATTCCAATTATCAGCTTTCCATTAAGGGAATCCTTCAGAATCCCACTTTGCCAAATAATCAACCACTCTATTCCATTCTATTGGGATATGAACAAAATAAATTTCAATAAAATTCCTAGCCAAGCTCAAAATATTCTAGCCATAAACCAGGAAGCATCCTGAAAATGCTTGTTGTTCAGAAGAGACACCACTATCATGGAATCATATTCATAAATAACCCTTCTCCATCCCAAATAAAAAAATTTTTCCAACACATGGAGAATTTCCAACACTTCCATATGATTATTCGAATGAATTCCCTTGCACACAAAGAAAAAGAGGTGGGCCACACCCTCACTATCACGGCCAATTTCTCCTATACCATTATTACCTGGGTTACCCCTAGAATAACCATCTATGTTTATTTTGATAACACCCCTAGGGGGGACTCCACATACCAAATCTATTGACCTTCAACGAACCAATCCCCTTAACAGGGTCTCGTTTGCAACTGGTGATGATAAAAAAATCTCCAATCTATTGATAATCTACCAGTCAAAGAAAGTAAGAGGATAACTCAGAACACACTTGGCCTCAATAGTATCCTTAACCATCCTTTTGACTCTAAGCCATACTTGTAAGGCTCCAAGTTGACATCCTTGAAAAATTCTTCAATTGCATTCCAACCAAATCTCCCAAAAGATGAAGGAAGGACAAATATCCCAGGAAATTTGAAGAAATGAAGCAGAGATAGGGGGCCTACCCAAGATTTACCAAAACTCAAAAATAGAAGTAGCATGGATGATGGACCTTTTCCATATATGCCACCACAAGTTCCATACCTCCAGGGAATATGAGCATTGGAATAAAATATGGGGAATGTTTTCCTCATTCTTTCCACAAATAAAACATAGTGAAGGACCTTGAAAACCTCTTTCCTGAATATTATCCCAAGTTGAACATTTATTCTAGCATAGAAGCCAAAGAAAAAAATTACATTTGGGCCAACCAAACTTATTCTAAATCTTCTTCCACCAGGGGGACACAATCTCCTATCTTCTTTAGATAATAAGGGTTTGATAACCCAGAGCAACAGTGTATTTCCCTTTTGAATTATAGCTCCAAGAAATAATATCATAGTCTTCAATAGAACAACACAATCTCTCAATCAAAATAGAATCCAGAGTGTCACGATCCTTAAGACAACCACCCTCTGGCCAGCCCTGGGAATTCCACTAGTAGTGAGTAAAAGAACTGCCAAGAGGACTTTGTCACTTGAAGTCAGCCACCTTAGACCAACCCGCATCAGAAAAAATATCCCAAAGAAGACGAAGGTGGGGGAAATAAGAAAGGATAGGAGGATGATTATCCCAATAATATTCCCAAAAAAGGTATTGTTTCCCTTATTAACAATCCAAAAGATACCCTGCTTAATAAGAATGACATATTTTTTGATAGTGTCCCAAATAATGGAACCTTTCCCCCTCAAATCCAATATCGAAATCTCATCAGCTGGAGCACCACAAAAATATTTGAGGCTAATAATTTTAGCGCAAAGCTGATCAGGATTACTGCACCATATCCAATAAATTTTAGTAGCCAAAGTGAGACTATTCAAATTGGATTACCTCAAACCAAAATCCCTCATCTCTTTAGGGCAACACATAGTATCCCAACTAACCAAGCTCCATTTATTACAGTCCAGGTTTCCTTCCCATAAAGTTTTCTAGAAAGAGAATTAAATTCTTTGAGAAAGCACTTAGGAGTAGCCAAGATAGAAAACCTATAAAATTATAAAGCATGAAGGACAAACTTCAAAAGCGTTAATCTACTAGCAAATGATAGCCATAGAAAAGTCCAATGATTAACCCTTGATATAAATCTATACAAAATACTTTTCCAGTAATCCCTTCCAACATTTTTAGAAGAAATAGGAATCTCCAGATACTCCACTAGCAAACAACCCACCTAAAAACGTAGAATATTAGCAATCCTACGTTGAATCTGACCATCCATATTGAAAAATAAGATCTTTGATTTCTATTCATTAATCATTTGACCGTATTCATATAAGTAAATATCTAAAGCCTTCCCAAAATTCATGACTTCCTCAAATTTTTCCCTCTATATCAGAGCAGTATCATTGAAAAACTGAAGATGAGGCTGGGATAAAGAATTCTTCGTCCAAGACCATCCTTGGATAGCACCACAATTCTGAAAACTCTTGAGAAGTCTACCTAAACCTTCAGCTATAAGGATGAAAATATAGGGGGACAAGGGATCTCCTTGAGGAATCCCCCTAGAGGCTGAAAAAAAAGCGGACGATAAACCATTGATTAAAACTGCAAATGTTGATTAAAACTGCAAATGAGGCTGAAGTCACACAAATCATGATCCATTCAATCCAATTATATGAGAACCCAAAAGCTTGAAGGATGTTCTACAAAAAAGGTTAGCTAACCTTGTCATAAGCCTTGGACATATCAAGCTTAATGAACATGGCCTTTTCCTTAGAGATATACATAGAGTGAATAGCTTCAGCAACAACCACCACACCATATAAAATATGATGACCCTTAATCAACCCACCTTGCTCAGGAGAAATAAGAAAACCAAGAACTTTCTTCAATCGATCCGCAATAATCTTGGTAATAATTTTGTAAGTAACATTGCATAGAGAAATAGGGTAGAAAGACCCCAATGAGATAGCATTTTCAGATTTGGGAATAAGAGTAAGAAAGGTTGAATTAATAGCTTTAAGAATTTGCTTATTAACTTGGGATTCTTGAACAACTTTTAGCAGATCAAAAGATAACACTTCCAAAAATTCTTGGAAAAACTCTATAGGGAAACCATAAGGTCCGGGTGTTTTACCTTTTTTCATTTGAAAAACCACCACTTTAAGTTCCTCCAACGAGATGGGGTCCATTAGCATCTTATTCATATCATTAGAGAATAGCCTAGGAATACAATCCATTAATGAGGTATCCTTCTTAAGATTCTCACTTCCATTTCCAACAGCTCCTTTTTCAATACTTCATCTTTAGTTTGAAAAGTGATCTCCTTCAGGCTATCTTGTAGTTGCTTTTTCTTCTGAAAAAATTTTCCAAAAGAAAATTTGTTCCATTTCTTGAGTTTGAATTTGACAAACTAGAGGCTTTTAAAAAAAGTAAACATAGCAATGCCAAATTTGGGTTTCCCGGTCTCAACACATTCATACAAATCCTTATCCCTAAGCCACATAAGTTAAAATTTGAAAGACAGATTCCTTGGCAATGAGAATATCGATGATTGAAAGAGAATGAGCCAGTGATCAAAGCCCCTCCAGCCTAGAATATATGAGAACGAAGTCTAGATATCATCAAACCAACTATCTAAAGTAAGGAACTAATCCAATATTTTAGAAATAAAATTTGTTCCACATCTTCTATTAGTCCAGGTAAAGAGCCCATTTTGAGGCTTCACATCAACAAGATTAAGAAAAGAAATATTGTCCTACATCAAATTAGGACCCAAACACTCCACACCACCATTATTCTCCTCTAGGGATATTATAGAATTAAAATCCCCAGCCATAATCCAAGGATAATTGGGATTAAGAGATTGAATGAATCTAATATGATTCCATAAGAGGATTTTACCTGATAAATCACTGGGGGCATACACATTAGATAGAAGAATAGAAGATCCAGATGAAAATAAGGTAGCAACCACAGAGAGAAAGTTCCTGCTACTCACCCACCAAGAGGGAGTTAAGCTTATTAGATCCCACAAACACACAACACCACCCACCGAACCCTGGGCTCCAATAGCAAGACAATGACTACCTTTCCATATATTAGAAGCAATTCTAACCATATCTTCACAAGATAATTTTATTTTTTGGATGAAAAAAATATCAGGTCTATGATCTCTGATCAAATTTTGAGTAGCTTTTTGTCTAGGGCTGCTACCCAAATCCCTAAATTCCAAAATATCACTTTCATTTTGGGAGAATAGAGAAGTGCGAATATAATGTCTTAACAACACCAAACTCAACTAAGGATTATCATAAATAAATCTAAAACATTTTAAAACTATAGTAAATGAGGTATAATTGTATGAACATTGCTTATTCAATTTTATGTTTGTATAATAATTGAAATTTGGATGCAAATGTATGAACTATGTCTACTGACTTAAATTAAAATTTTGACATTGTGATAGACATTCTCGCAATAAGTAAATTCATGTTTCAACCTTAAAATTTTATTTAATAAAATATTACAATAATATAATTTATTGCATATAACCATTTCAATATATATTAAAATTGTCTTACCATGATATTTGAATTAATCACATAGTGTTATTGGCACTTATTTCACTTGGTGAGATTTGAACCCTTCATTTTTAACAACCTATGTAACTCACACACTTATCAAGATATGATGTTTCTTCAATCAACTCCTTGATATCATTTTTATTAAGAAGTAAAATATCACTTGTCCAATTGCCTTCTAAAATTTAAATTTTGACCAAACAAAGATGATAATTGTATTTGTCTAAATTCTCAGCTACCTAGTTTCCTTTTTATATGTTGATATTTCTCACTTTACATCATAATATATGTTAGTTTTATTCAATTCTCACGTCCATTGTTCTTGATAGCATTAACAAATAATTTATGGACCTCCCTTAATTCAAATATATTCCATCCATTTTCAACGACAACTTTGATCCCTATCAAAAGTGATTTAGCCTCTACATAGTTATAAGTTGAAATTCCATATTATTCTAAGTGAGGAGAAATTTGGATTCATTATTTCAAAAACCACCACCTCAACATTTTTTTTTTATTTCCTTTTAAAGCACTATCAAAATTAATATTTTTTTTATTGGTAAAGGGGTTTTGAAAGGATCCTGTCAAAATTAATATTAATAAATCTAACTTCTTGACATTTCTAATTTACCACAAATCAAAGTAGATCATTTGTGCTAACTCCATTTTCATAGATTACTCTTCCATGTATATTCAAATATTATAACCAAGAAGCTAACACCTCTTTATTTCATACTTAAGACGTCCTATGATAAGTACTCGGTATATAGGCTTTCTCAAGAGGCAATAATACAATTCTAAACTTGGTCATGATAATGATATTTATTTGTTGAAATTTTATGTTCCTTTAAATCCATTAGTTTCAAGAAATAATAGTAGGACCAATCCTCCACAAAATGTATAATGCTTTAGCTTTGAAAGAAATAATCTAGTATTTCATCAACTCTTTCAATGTTAATCAGCGTTATGCATAAGCATGAAACATCGTAAATTTGATCTATTTAGGATTTTCAAAATTTTAAATTTTCTAATTTTGGATCCTTTCACTAGGGCCCATTCACCCTAAATTTATGAGGTGGAATTTTTTTGAGGTAAATTCACCCATCGTTGATAATAATTATCCTATTTTCATTTTAATTCGTCGATCACTTTCGCCCAATTCCACGGACTACTCGCCTTCAAATTATAAGTAATTTTGTTTTTCTCACCCAATTCACCTCATATACTACCCATATAAATACTGTAGGGGGTACCGATAAACATTTATCTAAAACACTCTAACTCGAAAATAGCTTTGAAGCAACAAAAAATTTGACAAGATTGTAGAGGAGTGTTTATTGGTATAAGTCAATCAATTGCAGAGGAGTGGCAATTGGCATATGTCGATCGATTGTAGAGGAGTGTCAATCAACATAAGCTGATCGGTTATAGAGGAGTGTCAATTGATATAAGATAATCAGTTTTAGAGAAGTTTCAATCAACATAAGCTGATAGGTTGTAGAGGAGTTTCAATTAACATAAGCCGATCAGTTGCAGAAGAGTGTCAATCGGCAAAAGTCGATCGATTGTTGAGAAGTGTCACTTGACATAAGATGATCGGTTGCTAAGAAGTGTCAATCGACATAAGCTGATTGGTTGTAAAGAAGTATATGTTGGTATAAGTCGATCATTTGTAGAGGATTGTCAATTGGCATATGCCAATCGATGGTAAATGAGTGTCAATCAATATAAGTCGATCGATTGTAGAGAAGTTTCTATTGATATAAGATGATCAATTGTAGAGAAGAATCTATCGAAATAAGCTGATCGATTGTAGAGGAGAGTCAATCGACATAAGTTGATCGGTTGTCAAGTAGTGTTAATAGGCATAGACCAATTGATTGTAAAGAAGTGTTTGTTGATATAAGTCGATCAGTTGTAGAGGAGTGAAAATCGGTATAAATCGATTGGTTGTAGAGGAGTGATAATCGACATAAGCCTATCCATTTTAGAGGAGTGTCAATTGGCATAATCCGATCGATTGCATAGGCATGTCTATCAGCATAAGTTGATCGATTGCAGAGGCATGTCTATTATCTTAAGCTAATTGATTGCATAGGAGTGTCAATCAACTAGGTTGATCGGTTGCAGAGGATTGTCAATCAATTGTGATCAAGCAATTGTAGAGTAGTGTCAATCAGTCATGATCAAGAAATTATAGTAACATTAAAGTGACTATCGATGATAGAAAGTTGTGACGACTGTGATAATAGGTAGAGTATTCTTCTTCCACATTTTTGTTGTTCAAAGCTCTTTTTTTTTAGTTTCATAGGCAATGTAGATGCACTATCTGCAACTGTAGTAGACAAGTTTCCATGTCATGTTGTTGTGTGTTAGGAGTTTTTTTCTTGTCAGAGATTGCTTCTTGTTTGTTAGAGTATGTTTCATCAACAATGTAGATGCACTATTTGCAACTGTGGTAGACAAGTATCCATGTCATGTTGTTGTGTGTTAGGAGCATTTCTCTTGTTAGAGACTTTTTGTCTGTTGGAGTATGTTTCTAGGTAGTGTAGATGCACTATCTATAACTGTGGTAGACAAGTATCCATGTGTTAGGAGTATTTTTCTTGTCAGAGATTACTTCTTGTCTATAAAATTTCATCCTATAGGGCAATGTACATTTATCTATAGATTCATATATTCTTTATGGAATTATAGTTTAACTTTGGTTACTTAGAAACATAAATTATTATTGAGAGAAGTATGCGATTTTACTTCAATTTCATATTCATTTCCTAACATCTAAATATTTTTTTTACAAATACAATGTCACCTACTGAAGAGGAAAAGAACAGAGGCCAATCTTATGGTAAAAAGATAATTCTAAAATATTTTACACAAATATCAAAATGCAGTGATGCATACACATCTACACAACATGCAGGTACAAACACCTTTTACCATCAAATCATTACTTTTTATTTATTATTCTTAAATATAAAGTCTTTCTTTATTAATATATAAATGGTTGTCTGCTTATCTACCTCTTTTTAAATACTTTGTAAAACTGTATTCTGTTAATTCTTTAAAATAGTACCTTTTTACATCCAAAAATGATACAGAACACCAAACATTGAATGCAATAAACACTATCGATCCTGATATGCATCCACTCAAAGATATTCCATCGGATGATATGAGACCACATGATAATTTTTCTAATAATGAAATTCAACAACCACTTCATGATATGCCTAATGTAGACACATCAATTGAAAAAGGAAATGATAGTACAATTAACATGTAGACCTTTAGGGAATTTTGTAGTCAAAAATATAAACATCAAAAGATAAGCAAATGGACTATTCGAAGGGATTTCAAAAGTGAATGGGCATGGTTATACCCCTTTATTGAGCGAGATGAGACAAAGAAAGTGTGTGGATGTGTTATTTGTACTTGGAAGCTGGGAAAGGATCATTTGTTGCAAAATAAGAAAGATACAAAGAAAAACACTATGGGAAAGTTTACATCAAAGAAATACAAAGTGATGGAACAATTAAGAGATCTTATAGGTGGAAGAATGCATCGAAATGTGTGCATGTGAGATATGCACTTGAATATGAAAAAGCAATGAAACACCAATAAACTCTCATTGAGAAGGGTGGAACAATACAAGCCCAATTTAAAAAATTAGCAAGACTATATTAGCCTCAAAATATTTGTAGTTTGTTGTTGTATACAAAATTCTAAAAAAGGGTCAACCCATGTCTGATTTTACTGATTTTAAGCAAATATTTCAACTAGCCAATGTACAAAACCTTACTAGTTTCCATTGGTCAAATCAAAGTGGTGAGGAAATGATAAAATTTATATCACTGGTTGAGGAGGACCTGAGAGAAAATTTAAAACAAGTCAAATTTATTGCACTTTCCATTGATGAGGTAACAACTATTGACAACACATCTTGGATTTCCATACATGTTTATACATTCCAAAATCATTTGAGACAACTCATTTACTAGCACTACATAAGATGATGGAAAATTGTAATACGAAAAATATTTATAATATTGGTGTAACCAATTTAAAGCATATTTTTGAAATGGATGAAAAATAAATTGCCACAAAGTTAATTTGTGTTGGAGCTGATGGTGCGACTACAATGCAAGGACAAAGGAACGGTCTTTGTGTTAGGCTTCAAACATGAATTTCCCCATATTTGATTCTCATTCATTGCATGGCTCATCGAATGAATCTTGCATACAAAATTCTGAGCATATTTGATAATGTAGCCAGAGTAGAAGATCTCATCCATGAAATACACTCTTCTCATGCAGTCCAAAAATGTTTGCAGAGTTTCAATTGTTTTCTCTAGGTGTAATTGAAGGCATAAAATTGTTAAAAGATGTGGACACCAGGTGGATTTCACAGTTTCTTCCTGCAAAAAGGATTTTTTCATAATATCAATCATTGGTGGGGTTTATGTATGCACATCGTAGGGATGTTGACAAGACAAAATATTTGCTATTTTATATGACTAACTTGGAAAATATTCTCATATTATGTGGTATTCTTCCATTGTTGCAAGAAATGAATTCTTTGATTAAACTTGCATAGGAAAGAGCAATTTATCTTGTTGATTTCATCAAGATGAGAAAACAACTATGTATTCTTATTGATAAGATTTACTTATCCAAACAAAATTTTAAGGATCCTTTGATTGATAGTTGGAAGACGTTAGTTCAAGTCAATGATCCTAACAACTTTTTAAAGTTCAACATCAACGATAATATTTGTATTGTTATACATGAAAATATGATTATTTTATATCGTTATGAAAATTATTTAGACACACTTACAGATGATGTTGAACAAGTGCACGTAACACATTGCAAATTCGATGAGGTTTTGTATAGTACTAAGAATAAATTGAAAAGAATTGCAAAAATATTAACAAGTGAAATAAGAGATCGTTTTCACAAATATGAGACACTTGAGGCCATGGTTGTTAATCCCATATTCTAGAATCCTTGTCTTGACCATAGAAGTAAAAATGAGTTGTTTGTAAAATATATGGGTACTCTTATGACACATTTATCTAAATGCGTGGAAGTAAATGGCATTGAAATCAATGGTATTATAAACAAAGAACTTCTGAGACAACAATCAACCAATTTTGGAATGACAATGGATAATCAATTTGCACATTTCAAAAATCCACATGATACTGGTTCCATCATGCATTTATGGAAAAAATTGTATCGAAGTAGTGTCTAAAAAGAAACTATGAGTGAATACTTTATTTTATATAAATTATGTCAGATAATGATTTTGAGATCTATTGAAGACAAAAGGGTTTTCAGTGAACTATCTTTTGTTAAATTGAAATTTCGCAATAGGTTGGACAAAAATTTGGAAAATTGTTTGAGAATGTATGTTTCATCATATGAGTTGGGTAAGTTTCCCTATGACAAAGCTTTGACATATTGTAAGTCCCTAGCAGACAGGAGATGTCTCACTAATACTTTTGATAATTACGATAAGCAGTCATCTTGCAATGATGATGAGATTATGGAAACACAAAATTCACAAATGATTCATTGTTCTTTTGGAGAAGTTGACAAGACTTTGTATGAGCTTCCAACAATGTAAAATTTCAATGCGTTAAACAAATTCATATAATCAATAATTTTCTAGATTTGAAATCATTTGTAAAATTTCAATGATTTGAAAAAATTCATATTATCAATGATTTTTCGTATTTGATATCATTTGTAAAATTTCAATGATTTGAAAAATTCATATTATCAATGATTTTTAGTATTTGATATCATTTGTAAAATTTCAATGATTTGAAAAAAATTATATAATCATTCTATTATCAATGATTTCACATATTTGCTTTTTAATGTTATTGATTGTCTATGTTGTCAAAATTTTATGATTTATGCTTTAGCGTTGAGTAGACTTGAAATTTGAAAACCATGCATACATACATAATTAGTATATATTTCTTTTACAAAGTGTTGTATGTAGTATATAATAGTAGAAAACACAATGCATTTAGCATAAATCTCAAGTTACGAAAACAACAATACAATAGAATAATGCTTTGTTATTGAATTAACTGTCTATATTGACAAAATATAATGCTTTATTCTTTGACTTTGAATGTATGTATGTGTGTATAATTAGTATCATTAGTATGTATGCTTTGACTCTAGAAGTGTTATTGACTATCTATGTTGACAAAATTTTATGATTTATGCTTTAGCTTTGAGTAAACTGGAAATTTGAAAACCATGCATGCATACATAATTAGTAAATATTTCTTTTACAAAGTTTTGTATGTAGTCTAGAGTAGTAGAAAGCACAATGCATTTAGCATAAATCTCAAGTTACGAAAACAACAATACAATACAATAAAACTTTGTTATTAAATTTAACTATATATGTCGACAAAATATAATGATTTATGCTTTGAATTTGAATGTATGTATGTATGTGTATCATTAGTATGTATGCTTTGACTCTAGAAGGCAAAATGCAAATAGCATATTACTCTAGATATGGAAATATAAAAACAATATATCATAATACACATAACAATACTCACTTTTAAATCATAACAAGATTGACTTTGAATAAAATGAAAATTTAAATCCATGCATAGATATATCCTTCATAAACTCAATTGAAATATAAAAACAATATAACATAATACACAAGACAATACTCATGTTTATATCACAACAAGAATGAATTTGAATAAAGTGAAAATTTAAACCCATGCATACATATATTCTTCGTAAACTCAAGCATATTTGAAACCCCATAATACTGTAGCATAATACACAAGACAATACTTATTTTTATATCACAACAAGAATGACTTTGAATAAAATGAAAATTTAAACCCATGCATACATATATTCTTTGTAAACTCAAACATATTTGAAACCCCATAATACTGAAGTGATGAAAATAACACACAAATATAAATGTAAATAGTATAATAGTAAAGTAATAAAAGCAAATTTCTTGTTTTCAAACGAAAACATATAATAAAATCATCTTTTTGAAAAATTAAATTTTAAAAAGCAATAAAAAAACAATTGTCTTTTTAATGTAGTTTCAGCATCTTTTTCTTTTCCACTCCTTCCTTTTCCTTTTCAACTAATTCACATTCTACATTTCAAAGGCTCCTCCCTCGGGCTGGTTAACAGTACTCTCAATTGCTCCAGAACTGACAAGGATGTTCTCTACACTTATCAAGCCTTCGAGTAGGGTGTTTTCCTCTTTTCTAGCATCTTCAAATATTGATGCAAGAATTTCTTTACCCTTCTTCTTAAGCAGAACATCAGGATCCAATACATTTCAGATAATGATTTTCTAAAAAATATTGTTTTGTCAAACTACTTCTTGAGCTCTTTTATTCATTACCATAGAAGAATTTAAGAAATCCTTTGCCATATGGAGATAGTCTTGCAAGTTTTGAACCTGCTTTAGATTATGGAACTTTACCTGCAAAAGGAAAAATAAGTAATTAGCAGATATTTACAGTTTAAAAAAGAGAACAATTTTTTTTAGAACACATTAGTTAAACCTCGGAAACATTCTTTACAGTTACAACAACATTGACCATTTCTTATCACACGTCCATTCACTATAATAAGCTTGGGCCTCAGCATTTAAGTTCTCAAATCTGTTCAACATAACCCTTAAATTTTCATCATTGTAAGAAGAAGTAATCTACACAATGCCAAAATTAGCTTAATGTAGTAGAACCTCAAGCTTTTCCGGTTCATTTTCAACTAAATAAAATAGTTTTATATTTTTAAAATTTTTTGAATAGGGCATTTATTTCCTTCATCAAAACGTTGGCCCGATACTCCTATTTTTCATTTATGTTATATCTAGAACTAAATAATCTTTAATGGTTGCTTCAACTTTGTCATAAACTAATTATTTTTCAAAAATTTTACTTTTTCATCCTCTAGTAGAGGATAAGCCTGAGGGGTGCTAGTTTCTTGAGGAGGAGATTTGCTTGAACATTCTACTCCTTTATTTTGAGGATCTCAAAGCAATTTTGTTACTTGAAAAATAGTGGGCATGTTGCCTTGTAAAAAGAAATCCTGATCAAGTGGAACATTTTCCAACCCAACACCAAAAGCTTTCGGTACACCTGTAAAATTACCAAAAGACATAGGTCCAAATCCTAAAAATTGCTTTGTTGCTTCTCTTTGTGGCCTAGATGGAAGATTGTGTTTTTCACTCGAGAAACATTGACCTCGCATCTAAGGTTGGCATGATGGAGGAGGGGGTAACATCGATGGTTGATTTTGATGACGTAATTATTGTATAGGAACTTAAAACATAAAAATAAAAATTGGTTACAAAATTTGTGAAGGTAGATTATAAAACTTGGTTATAAAATTGGTTATAACATTTAACGACAGAAGAAGAGACCTCTTGCGTAGCCACATATGCAAATGGAATGTGGGTGCATTGTACATCTAAAAACACAATATAAAATTTAATAAAAAATAGTAAAATTTGGTAACAAATTTTGTGAAGGCAGACTGTAAAACTTACTTCCCGAATATGAGACCTCTTGCGTAACTATTCCTATTGGTAGTGGACGTGAAGGTGGAGGTTGTCGAGGATTAGGAGATCTAGATCTTACACATTTCCTTGTTGATATTTTTCTTAGTGGTGGCGTTGTTTCCTCTATAGGTGTTTCGAAGTATCCTGATTCCTCTAGGTTATAACCTCTGAAAGCAACATCCCATTTTGAAGAGGAAGAGGATGCCCTTTTCTGTATTTTGTATAAAATGTTAAAACTATAAAAATGACAAACATATGAAAAATAAAAAAATATTACTTTAATATTAACTAAAAATTACCTGAACTTGTTTTTCTGTCATGGCTGCATTGGCTAGGGCTAAGTGCCAAGAATTCGGTACTGGAGTGTTTTGTAAATTATAATAAGATTCATAAAAAAAAACCAAGAATGTAGTTGCATGTGCTTATCATTGGTGAAGGTGAAGCATGAGTTATCACATTTTAAATATCCATTCTGATTCGATGTGAGACATAGGTGGACCAGTCAAATTATTGGTGTGCAATACAATGAATAAAATAAGCCAATGCCCACATTGGAATTTTTGTCGATCTTCCTTGCAAAATGATTATGGCTAGGAAGAATTTACAACATGCCCAAAGAAAGTTATCGTGAATAGCTGGTACATTCAAACCCCTTCTGTACTTGGTAGCTGTAACTGCGAAAAAATAAATCAGTAATTGTAGACCCTTGAAATTTAAATTCAATTAAATAAAAAATTATGCAGTTATACCTTGAAAATATTTTGGATGCACATTGAAGATGGTCTCCAGGTAGATTTTATCATCATCGGTTAATGTGAATTTTGATGTGATTGGATTACAATTGGTGTGAGGTAATGCTATGAATATGGTGACGTTAGAGGCTGTGAAAGAAAATAAGATGTTTTTGGTGTCAATGACAACATTTACCTTACCTGGATCATTGTTGTAACCTGCAATTATCTTACCCAACAGTTTAATGTCTGTGTCTAATTGTTGCATCGAAACTAGACCCCGAAGACCAAAGTCTTGGACCCATGCCATGTCGTAACCCGGTGTTGATAATATTTCAAAAATTAGGGGGCAAACAAGGTTTTTGAAATTAATTTTTAAAATTCTAGGGGTGATAGGGGATGCCATTGGATTATTTCATTGTGTATGATACTACGAGGGAATACAGATTAGGAGGTAGGGTGGAAGGTATTGGATACTTGGCAACATTAAAACTTGAAGGGACCAGGGTAAAAACTACGTTACAAAAAGGTGAAAAATGATTGTTTATGCCTGTATATAGACTTTTTTGCATGCAACCATCAAATAAATAATCAACATGTGGCATCTGCATGCAATAATTTAATGGATGGTTGACAGATGGATCAGATGCAATGCATCATCAACGCAATCGATCGGGTGTGCTATAACCGATCAGGTATGCTGCAGTTGATCGACTTTGTTGCAACCGATCAACTCTATTGCATTTGATCGGTATTGTGCAACTGATCGACTTGGATGCATTCGATCGAATTTTCTACAATCGATCGACTTTGATACAATCAATAAGTATTGCTATAAGTGATCGATATTGTTGAAAATGATCAACATTATTGCATTTGATCAGTATTAATGTAATGCATCGATATTATTACAACCGATCGTCATAGCTGCAACACATCAACATTATTGCAATTGATTGGCATTGCTACAATCGATCAACATTGCTACTTCCAATAATATTTTTTGTAACTGATCATCATAACTACAACACATTGGCATTACTAGAATCGATTGATATTACTGTAATCGATTGATATTACTGCGATCGATCGATTTTGCTGCAACCAATCGACTTTACTACAGCCGATCAATATTGTTGTAACTCATCGACATATCTACAATCAATCATCATTTTTCGATTGTCATGTCTATAACAATAGATATTTCTACAACTGATCGATATTCCTATAACTCATTGGCATATCTGCAACTGATCATCATTTTAGATCATCATGTATGTAGTCGATCGACATTGCTACAATCAATCGACATTGCTACAACTGATCGACATTTCTACAACCAATCGACATTGCTACAACACATCGACATATCTGCAACCGATTGTCATTTTTTGACCACCATGTCTACAATTGATCGGTATTTTTTTGACTGTCATATCTGCAATCGATCATCTTAGATCGATCAATATAGCTATTTTCTAACAACACTATTCTATAGGCATAATTTGATCGACATAGCTTTTCCTGTTGGTATAAAGCCTTTAATTTTTTTGTTTAGTGCTAGAATTTGGCAACCGATATTCATAGCCTCCAACATTAAAAAATTCACCACAGTTTGAAATTTTTTGGTGAAAAATAAATGTAATTCGCCATGTCTCCTTGGACATGATTCACCGAGATTTTGAGATAATTTGCCTTGATTTTATAAATAAATTTTGGGACCGACCCCTTATGCATAACCCTGATGTTAATGGAGCTACCCAATATATTCAAATATTTTTGAAAAATTATCCCCAAATGGTGTAAGCAAAGGGACAATGAAGAAGTAAATGGTATGATATTTCTAAATACAAAAATTTAAAAATCTAATGTCCATGATATTCTCTTCTTTGTAGAGCCATGTCGTGGACTACTAAATAAAGTAATATTGAGGCCTTAGAGGGGGTACTCAAGTAAACAATCATTCTTCCAAGGGAAATATTTTAATGTAGGAAATTATATTTACTCTAAATCCTTATATCCTAATATGATCGACTAACTTCCATCTTTTGATAGATTCCAAACCAACTCATTCTTGCATAGAACAATAGGCAAATAAAACTTGAAATCATACTTTGAAGTTTATCCACTATTTGTTTGAGCTCCTCTTCATCAACCAAGTTGCTAATACAAATCCATGATCTAAAAATGTTACTCACATTAATATATTTTTTCAACTTTGAACCTTTAAAAGATAAGCATACCCAAACCAAAGGTTAGAATTTTCTATCAAAATAAGAGGAAAAGGCTTCAACCAAGCATCAAATCAAAACTTGTAGAATCCCCTTCAGTGACTAACCATTGATTTAATATATTTCTTTATTAATAACAACTATCTAATATGAATTTTAATGTTGTTGATACTTTAGGTAGGGTTCATTTCCTAAATAGTTTAATTGAATCAATCGAACCTTTGTATTTTTGAAGTATCATTTATGTTTAACTCTTTCATTGATCTTTCATTATCATCCAACCAAGTTTTGCCTCTAATGCCAAAATAATAAGTCTAAAATTTTGGAATCATAACCCTTCAATATTCTTTCCTTTGCAAACCCTATCCCACTTACATAGAGGAAACCAAAATTTTCCTCACATCATTTCCAATTAAAATATCTTTAAATTTTATCAAATTTGGATGTTATGCTTGCTAACAATGTTGAAATTGATATAATATATATAAGGATAGATTGTAGCCTTTCATCCATGGTTAAGAACTTACCTTTCTGAAAAATATCATGCAATATTTTTATTCTATATAAAATTGAGTCCCAAAGCTTCATTTTCTTTCATTTATTAGACATAGGACACCTAAATATGTTGATGGCAATTTTCCAAATTTAAACTCTAAAATCTCCATGATGATCTGTTATAAACCTAGGGTAGTGTTAATGAAAAAGATCTTAGATTTTATAGCTTTAACCAATTTTCCAACAATCATTTCATAATATACAATATTTATTTTAACTCAATGGTCTCTTTGACTATGGAATGACCCAAAAGAAAACTATCATCAATAAATTGGAGATTATATTTGAAGGCACCGTGCAATTTGAATACCTTTGGTTTTACCTTTTATTTTTTGCATTTGAGAAAGCTCTCCTAGTGCCTCAACAAGAATGATAAATAGATAGTGGGTTACTCTAGTGGAGACCATAGGATGATTTGAAGTATCTAGTGAGGATCCATTGATTAAAATAGAGTATTTTAGGGTTTTATATCAATATTTTATCCATTCACACCAACTATGATCAAAACTAAATTTTTTTAAGAATATCATGTAGAAAACTCTAGCTAACTATATCATATCCTTTGTCCATATATAATTTAACAAGCATATATAGTTTTTTCTTGGAATGAAGATAATTTATGGCCTTTTATGCAATGAGTATATCCTTTGTCCATATATAATTTGACAAGCATATATAGTTTTTCTTGGAATGAAGATAATTTATGGCCTTCTATGCAATGAGTAAATCATTATAAATTTGTTTAACATGAACAAAAATACTTGTTCCTATAAGCTAACACAATTTAAAATGCTTTTCAATCTATTTGGTATGATTTTTGAAATTATCTTATAAATCATATTATAAATAATTAAATGAAAATTATTATACTATTGTGTCTTTTCTTTCTTGTTTAAAGTGCAATCTAACTTATGGCCAAGGCCAACATTGTATGATGCAATTTTGCATTGGCCTATAGATAATAATTGTACAAATATATTTAATTTATTGTATATTATTTAATTATATAATCCATATGGGTTGGGGTTAACCTTCTTATGGTTAAATCCACCTAATAATTTATAGCTAACCTAGAATGCCTTCTTATAATAGTGTCTTAAGTTAACTTGTTTATGTAAAAGGGATTTTAACATTGGTATAGATACCTTCACCACTCCATCCATTATGCCAGAGTGTTGCAATATTTATCTATGGATAATATAGCGATTATATATGGTGCTCAAGGGCACCCACCAATTTTGTGTATTTTTATTTCCTTTTTGTCCTTTTATGCTTTCTATATAAGATTTGAGTGGATGGATTTATTATATTTGTTTCTAGAAATAGGTGTGAAATCTAATATGGTATTAGAGTATGGATGGATTGGCATCATTTGGTCACATAGAAAGTTCATTTGGATCCTCTAATCCTTCTAATTTTAGGGGTGAATTGCTTATCAAAGATTCATAAGTGTATTTGGTATAAGAGGTTGAGAGGATATCTCAATCCACTATTTTATATTCATTCTTCTAATTATATTGGAGCTTTTTGTTGACTCTAGCTTCTACTTCATTGTCATTGAGGTATTCTTAATATTTTGCATGAAATTTTAAATGTATTATGCTATAATAGTTTTTTTTTTTCTTCCTCATGGAGGAGCTACAACACGTTAAACAAAGGAAAGAAATAGGAATTTTAGACTTCAAATTTTAAATCTAAATTTTGACATGTTTCCTCTTCATGCAAAATATCAACACTTTCAAAAGGTAGGTTGCAAATATTGTCCTTCAAGGAGAAAGGGTGCATTGATGTTAGCATCAAACTGGTGTTTAGGCATCCAATTAGAAGCAAGTGGGGGTGTTCCATGTAGACGAATGAGGGATTAAACCCCATTGTATTTTTCTTATATGACATAAAGAATTGGAGGATTCTATATTTGTAAAAAGAGTCGGCATAATAATTGACTTTATAGATGATGAAGAGTATTATCCTCCTATATATGGGATAGGGGTGGACTAAATTTGTTATTCCTTGGATAGGATGACGACAAACCAGTTGGCTAAAGGTTATGATTCCTTTTTAAAGGCTTTGTTTATCACTTTCCACCATCTTCTTCTAGCCATTTGCCTTCCATGGATTTTTTTCCTCTTTCCCATGATGTCATGTATCACTTTTTTCCATTTTATGTTAAAATCCTTTAAATATTTTAAATAAATATTTAAATAATATTTAAAAACTTTAAATAGAAGGGGTATTTATTAAACTTTGACTATTGACTTCAAAAGGGAAATTTATTCTTTTCATCCACTATAAATACCTATTTCATTTTCTCATTTAACCATCATTCATTCATTTGCTCCTCATTATTGCTAACATTGCTCTCATTTCTTCACCTTTGTTGTTACTGTGACACATAACCCCATTTCACTTTCTATAGCTCTTTTCCTTGTAGGTATAACCAATGCATTGACTGTTGGTTTATTTCCTTACACAAAGAAGTTCGAGATGATCTACTAGGATTCGCAACCAAAGATCAAGAATTTCCACTCAAGGACCAATTTCCAAGGCATGTCATACCCCTTTGCATATAGTATAGGTGTGATATTTTATTCTTACTATGGTGACATTGCAAGCAGGGTAGAGTAGAAGTGAGTATCTCATTATGATTATTTTATGAATGGAATGATCCTTGATGCCCTAGGTGTCAAGTAATTTATTTTTGTTGCATTAGGATTAGCCCTAGCTTTCACTTTTATGGATAATCTTAGTGTAGTATAACTCTTTAATGCTCTAATTTAATTTAGGCTTGGATTAGGGTGATTTCAGCTTTGATTATGAAATTATTGCTTTATTGTCTTGATTTGAGCATTTTGGCATCTCTTGGATTAATTTGTGTAATGGTATGCGATATCCTATTTTTCCTATAAATAGATTCATCAGGTGTAATCTACACTTTGGCTTTAGCACAAGTACATGAAATACTGTTAATAAGGCTCATTATTAAGCCCAAGCAGTGGAAAGATTCAAGTTTGAATGATGAAAGCATATAATTTTTGTGTTCTATTTTGTTCATCATGGGTAGCTAAAACGATGTTCTTCATAGAGATATTGAAGGCTTAGTCATTTTTATGGCTCTTTCTTAGTTAGTTATATTGTACTAGCTAAGTTTTAGATGATGGATTCAATGTAAGTTTGAGTCTCCCAAAGCTCCAGTTTCCCTTTTGTTTTTATACCAATGAGTGTTATTGTTATTATTTTAGCTGAAAGGAATGTCTCTTCATTTGGAAGATGGATTTTCATCCTCAATATCAATGTCAATATTATGTTCAGTGTAAGGCATCTTACCCATGAGAGACATAGGTTCAAATCCTTCTTTTGGATGAAACTTCATTGGTTGTCAACATTTAATAGAAAATAGGTGGTGTATTATCAGTAATAGTCACTAATTAATTAATGGATGCCAAATGATGAATTGTGGTTATAAACAACAATTCTAAGAATTGTGAGGCTAATTTTTTATTTTTTGAGGATTATTAGGGCAAATATTCCAATGGCCATAAATTTTGCATACAAAAGCATTTTGAGCCCTTTTTTCAAACTATGTACTTTTTTGAGCCCCTCACATTGATGATATTAGTTCAAGGACTTGTTATAATGTTGGGGATCAAATTGTGAGTGATATTCCTCAAATTCTACTGCCTTATTTTGAAAGTTCAAAAAACTAGTATGCTAGACTTCTAGAATATCTGGTCCATATTAATGGAAGAGATGGTTGGATTTGTGATACAATTGAAATAATTGTTGTCTTTTATAGGCATTTAGAAAAAGGGTTTATAATATACTTTAGTCAATCCTTTTTTGGTGATGGAAATTATGTGGTCCAAGGGCAAGTCAAAGATTCCAAATAAGGTGAAGTATGTTGTAAAGGGAAAGTTATGTGACTATAGAAGATTGGAGTAGCTTTTAAGAGGCAATATTCTTGGCTTGTATTCTCCATATGGATTCATAGATGAGGTGTATTTTATATACATGTGGGAGTATCCAATATTGGTGGTGGTCTCTATAGTCTAGCCTAAGGAGATTCTTATGTAGACGCATCTTTGCATAAGTAGATTTCTAGATTATGATGGGAATTGGTTGAGACTTCTCAAGTATGAAGATCTAATAGACCATCCATTATGGGAGAGAAGATTTTATTGTCATCAATGTCTTATTTTCTTGGCCCCTCAATTCATATTATGAGTGTATGTTGAAAGTGCAATCTAACTTATGGGTAAAGTCAATATTATTTGATGTGATTTTGTATAGATCTATGGGCAGTCATTATACAATGAATTTAATTTATTGTATATTATTTAATTATATAATCCCTATGGGCCATGGTTAACCTTGTTATGTTTAAACCTACCTTATAACTTATAATTAACCTATAAGGTATTCTTGTTATGTCAACTTAGATTAACTTGTTTATATAATAAGGGTTTTGTTATTGGTATAAAGAACCCCCACCACTCCATCCATTGTATAAGAGTGTTGTGATCCTTATCTATGGATAGTAAAGTTATTATTTATGATGATCAAGGGCACTCACCAATTTTGTGTATCTTTCTTTCCTTTTCATCATTTTATGCTTTTTGTATAAGATTTAGTGGATGGATCACACATGTTCATTTCTGGAAATAGATGCAAAATCCAATATTTCTAAGGAAGTAATGCATTAAATATGATATTGGCCTAGCTTATTGTATCATTTTTTCCCTATCCTCGTCAACCATATCCAAAATGCACTATTCAATTAATCCCAAAATATTTGAAAGAAAATTGCAAGAAATCCATTTGGGCCAAGTGCCTTATTAAGGTGGAAGAGAAAAGTTCCTCCTACAACTTCGTAGAAATATTCCTCATCAAGATTTTCATCTATCCTTATATAATAGTTGATAGAATATTTTTTTTAAATATTACCTTGAAGCTCCTAATCTAACCCAACTTTTGACAAAATATCTTTGACATGATTAATTGTTTACTTCATAATATCTTCTTCCTCCACAATATTTATTCCATCTGAAGTTGAAATATTTTTTTATTCAATGAAAAGATAAATATGTTCTATTGCAGCATGAAAAAATGGTTATTTCAGTCCCCTTCCTTAATATATCTCTGTTGATATTTCCAAGACCAATACAATTTTTTTTTAATGCATTATGCCAATCATAAAATCATTGTTTCTCTCACACATAAGTATCTTGGTCCATGCCATTGATTTGGTCTATCTCTTATAAATTGTTTAGCTTGAGTTTAATTTTATCTTTTGTTTAAAATATGTTATCAAAAATTGAGCATTCTAATCTTCATTTGTCTTTTTAAATATTTCATCTTTTAAACACACTTAACATGCATGATCCTTCAAAACTTGCTTTATCCCACCATAGAGTAACCATGTAGAAGAAATTAAGTACTTGCAACCATATAAACTGAAATCAAAATGGATTTGGATGATCGTTATTAAGTAGATCACATCTCAAAAGAATGGGTTTGTGATCTAAACTTTCTAATTATAAAATATCTAAAGAGGTTGTATTTTTTATTTGTAACCATATATTACATAAAAAAAAAAATTGTCTAAACTTTCTACTATATGAGTTTGTCCTATGTGTTTGTTAAACCTTTATAAGGCTTTGAATGTGGATAAGGCTTTTTGGAATTCTATATTAGCTTCAATAAGAAGGTTTTGAAGAATATTGGTAATACTTTAGGGGAATTTATCTAGAAGGGACTAACTAGTAAGGAGCAAAATCATATTATATATACTTAGATAATTATTGTTGCAAATATTTCAAAACCTTCATCATAATTCATTAAGATTAAATTTAAAGCAAGAGAATAATACTGACAAATGGCCTATTTTAACACTACAATATGATGTTATGCTAACTTTAAATTTATTTTAATAAGCTCTTTACAATCTGTAGTGGGAATCTCAAAACTATTTTTATCTTTAGAAATGGGAGGAAAGACTCTCACATTGGTCCTTTCCACGTGTAATAACCCTAATTCCAAGACCAAACAACCTAAGAAAAAAAATTTTTGACTAGACGTTTTTACGGTTACTAGCTCAAGTGTGCATTGAAAGTATCTTTATGTGGTTCTCTTATAGATAAGTATCCAAGTAAGTTCAAGGCTGCACTTCACAGGAATCCGACATGGTTAGTGTCTATTCTATGGGTAGGAGTGGCCAACCCCTACTATAACCTGCAGGTAAGGTTTATTTACCTTGCATTTGGGAATTCTCCTATCCTGGATAGGAACACCCTTTTTCCTACTAGTTTAAATCAAACATTAAACTAGCTTCTATGTCCGGTCTCTTTCAACCATACATTAGGCGTATACCTTGAGTATTTGTTGGTCCTTCCTTAAGGATAGAACCACAACTATTGCAATGCTTAGCTTTCCTATATCAACCATAGGGGCTAAGGGGGTTATCTCACAAACCCGCATAGACTTGTGAATGTCTACCATTTTCCTTACTTTTTTTAACCAACTATAATCTCCATGAGATAGATAAATTTCGAGCTTTTTCCCTTTACAAATACTTCCCAATTAATCTCTAAGTGTTATGCATGAAGCAATATTCCTTTTAGTTTTAAGGTTACACTATATCAAATAGATACAATCCTTGAGTCACTTTTTAGAGATTTAATCCTTAACATAAGGTAATGTTAATTCATCATGTATTTCTACATTCTCACTTATGACCACTTGAAGTCAAGTGTTACATTGTATTCACATCCTCTCAAGGAGTGATATATTCAAATTACAATTGATCTCAATAAATACATTTTTACAATAATAGAGGCCCTTTATTAAAGAGGTATTGTTTTACAACATGTATATATGATCAATAGAGCTCAACTAGTGTCGATCCTTGCTTGACTCCATCTGAGCCACTGGTACTAGATAGTAGGAGTTTTCAGGATCAGGAAAACCCATTACATGTATATGAAATGCAATTCTAGACAAACAATAGCATGTAATAACTTCTTAATGAATGCAACTAAACACAATACATTCTCCATAATGTACTTGTCTAAAACATTCCATTATTCAAAGGAAGGAAATCCCATACTTTCCTAAGACTGAAAATCACACTTTCATCCCATATCCTTCTCCACAAGGATATGCCTTTGAATCAAGTATATTTATTACAATCAACTATTGCTAGAATGCTATAAATTCATTCATCAATGAGGTCCTTTTTATGCATGAAGCATATCATACTCACATAAGTACCTTATATTCCTTCAAACAAATCATGCTTGAACAAGTTTCTCATATTTCTCAAACAGAAATATTAAACAACTCATTCTTTCACAAGTATCTCATCATATTTCTTCAATACATAAATAACATTAAAACACATCATACTTTCACAAGTATTTCATATTTCTTCAAACAGAAATAGCATTAAAACACATCATACTTTTACAAGTATCTCATCATATTTCTTCAACCAAAAATAGCATTAAAACATAACATACTTTTACAAGTATCACATCATATTTCTTTACCCATAAATAACATTAAAAACACAACATACTTTCACAAGTATCACATCATATTTCTTTAACCAGAAATAGCATAAAAAACACAACATACTTTCACAAGTATCACATCATATTTCTTTAACCAAAAATAGCATAAAAAACACAACATACTTTCACAAGTATCACATCATATTTCTTTAACCAGAAATAGCATAAAAAACACAACATACTTTCACAAGTATCACATCATATTTGTATTCTATAATCCTTCCACAAATTTGGCTACCAAGTTGTCTTAAGACCTATCACAAGATCATACTATAGTTCCGTGAGTTTGGCTTATAATCTCTCTTGCAATCTTCCACCCAGATTACTCAAATTTATTCCACAACTCCATTTGTAATCTATCACAAGATTACACTATAGAATTATTCTCTTGGCCCTTAATTTGTTTCAGGAAGGTATTATAGGTACTCATCTTTACCAATGTGTTTTTACATAGTTCTTCTATGATTCATGTTTAAGATGTCACATAGTCCATCAATGGGATTATTACAAATCCTTTGAAAGTTTATCCTAAACTCCTTAAACAAGGATTCATGGTTTCTATAAACTTTCCATAATAATATCTTTGTTTCTCTATGAGATTCACACAAATTGTACAAGTTTACTCATATAAAATTTCCACAATAATATCTATGTTTCTCTATGAGATTCACACAAATTGTACAAGTTTACTCACATAAAATTTCCACAATAATATCTATGTTTCTCTATGAGATTCACACAAATTGTACAAGTTTACTCATATAAACTTTCCATAATAATATTTTTGTTTCTCTATGAGATTCACACAAATTGTACAAGTTTATTCACATAAAATTTCCACAATAATATCTATGTTTCTTTATGAGATTCACACAAATTGTACAAGTTTACTCATATAAACTTTCCACAATAATATCTATGTTTCTCTATGAGATTCACACAAATTGTACAAGTTCACTCTGTCAACGTTTAACAAGATGCACAATTTTTTTTTCAAGGTGTACAAATTTTAATCCTAAAATTTGTTCCATAGCCAACAACATATTTAATGTTTTTCTTTTGTTATACAGGGTGCTTGACAAGTTTTATTATGAGAGGGTACCAATTTTACCAATCGGTATTTCACCACCAACCCAAGTGGTTTCCATACACTTGACAAGCTACCTCACATAGTCTAACACTGATCATAAAGCATATGATTGACAAGGAATTCATTTAACCCGATACCGATTCTTGGGTAATGTGTATTATGTATGGGTGCAAGGAACTTGGTTTGTTCTATGAGTGGAATCGATTACCATCCCAACTTCGTCATGATGTTGTCATTCGACCATCATCGGGTTTGATTCAACGTGTCCCTTTTTCCAGTGTACCTACGCTAGTTTTAGGGTACCCAAAGTAGAGCATTACGTCATTCAGTGGCTTTCATACTCACCAGGTGGAAATGAGGGTAGGAGCAGTATCTTCTACTCATAGACCTACGTGTTTTAGGTGTGAAATATGCTATCCCTAAACCATGCAAATCCTCAGAATAGAGGGTATTCATCACATCCATGGGTTTAGCCAGAGACCACTTCTCGGAGATGCCTATCGTCCCTCGATAGATCAGTTTGACTACGGACGTAATTTTCCAACCACTTATAATTTTTCTACAACCCTCCTATGGAATCACTGCACCATTATGTCTATGGAGCTCGTCTCTTTGGTCTACGCGCTTCACAGCGGTATTCAAAACTGGGTCTGTCATCAGCACAACTCATCATCTGGTAGTGTGCTTTGGTTGGTATTATGGCTCAATAGGGTGAAACAGGAGATGAGACTCCATAGGTCCCTAATCAACAGACGAATGCAACCAAAGGTCTATGCACTAAAGGAGACATAACCAGACCTCAAGACTTATTCCAAAGTGACTACACAGTGGGGTTCTATTTACTTGACAAGCGGGTACGCCATTTACAGATTCATCGATTTGGGTTCATTTTTCTACTGGCAAGAGCGTCTTGGACTGATCACGCTCGAAGGAGCATAGTTTGGGCGGAAATCCCCCATTGCGGGTGAAAATCCCTTCATCGAATCCTCTGTGCCGAGGTAGGGATTCTCCTTTATTTTAAAGAAAAGACTCAAAGTGTAATATCCCACACCCAAAGTGGTGTGAGTGATGGTCTTCTTTAAAAGTGCTTGCACACCATTTACTTGGTAACCACCAAGTGGTGGTTCCACTAGTGGTGTTGTTTCAACTACGTAGAGACCCTTAGCTTGCTAGGAGTATGGTTAGGTTTAGTATGGTCGAGAGGTTTCTCCGACCAGGTTTAGCAACCATTTTAGAAAACATGGCTTTAATAGTCGTTATCCAATTAGCAAAGGTCCAAACAAATTAATTAAAAGGATGCCCATTGTTTAGTTAATAGGGGTCCAGATTACTTAATTAAATGAATGTAGACATGGACCATAAACCATTCGACCACGATCAATAACAATGGTCCAAACAAATTAATTAAAGGAATACCCACTTGTCCAATTAACAAGGGCCCCAAACATAATTAATTAAATGTATGCAATCATGGACCAAATCTTCAATTAAATCATACACAGCATACTAGCATCAATAAACAGATGTGTATTCAATCACATTAATAATCAAATGCAAATAGCATGGCTATGAGGTATGATATGACCTGGGTATTTCTAGCTCCTTGAAGATTATCTCTGTCCAATCCTCCCTCCTTGCTTTCCCTTCTATGGATGACTTGACCAAAGGTCTCTAAACTTAGGGTTGTTTGGTTTCTGATTCACCCAAGGGGTGAAGAGCATAATCCCTAAGCCCAAGCTTACCTATCAACCAAGTTTGACCAAATGTCTCTAAGGCTTAAGGTTGTTTGGTTTTTGATTCACCAAAAGGTGAAGAGCATAATCCCTAAGCCAAAGCTCTCCTATAACTTCTTCAAATTCCTTCTTCA
Source organism: Wollemia nobilis (assembly GCA_028583015.1). NCBI lineage: Eukaryota > Viridiplantae > Streptophyta > Pinopsida > Araucariales > Araucariaceae > Wollemia > Wollemia nobilis. The sequence goes on from JAQPPZ010002515.1 coordinate 4,628,995, forward strand.
ACATCCTTCTTCCTTCCCATTGTTAATCCCATGGTGGCTATTTATAGAATTTAGGGGGTGCCTTCCCAAAGGGTGAAGGGTAGCCTAGGTGATGACTTGTTGGAGAGGTCATGAGGATGATGATGTAGGCATTTTGGTGGCATAGTATTTTCTTCTGCATCTTGGAGGACATGATGCACATCAAAGGCAACCAATAGTGTTTTAGAGGACCTTTGAATGACTAATACTATTTTTAAATTCTGCCTAGAATATTGGGGTACAGATTCCTTTTTCTCATGGCCCTTAATGGCATTTTAGGACCCAAATACCTTTCTCAAAGTATTTTATTAACATATTAGTTTGCAATCATACTAATAGTTAAGTTCACATGAGAATCCCCCATTTTCTATTTAAAATACATGTTTTTCTTTTCTTGTGGTGTTATTTTAAAAATAAATGAATTACCACTATTTCCAATGCTTAGACAATTTCAAAGTATTTTCTATGTCTACATTGATTTTTATTTCTCTTTGCCATGCCCAAGGGTTCGGGTTGAGGTGGGATGTGACACCACATCTTTCTTTTTATCACTATCATAGATGTCTTCTTGATTGAGCATACTCTCAAAATATTCCTTTTCATTAATTTCTTTGTTCTTAGGCTTGTTAAGTGTAGCAAGCATCCAAACCAAATATTTGTAGAATCTCCCTCATTGATTAATCATCTAATATATTTCTTGGTTAATTAATAACTATTTAATATAAAGTTTTATATTGTTGATGTTAGTTTTTGATGCTATATATTTAAGGAAATGCAACCACAAGATCTAAAATGAGTATGCAATGTTAAGTATATGATAATGACAATATCCTAAGCATGTAAAAAGCATGAGAAACTTCTATAACTACTCATAAAACAACCATTAATGAAAGCTCATAAAAATATTACATTGATAAAAATGGAGGTCATAGACTCTCCATATTGCATACATACTCTACATTGTAACTACTACTATTCTACTCATTGCTATCTATCTTCTCTCTATAACACTCTTTTTATTCTTTCTACAAGAAGACCTATATATAATAAGACATGACTCTTGGTCTTCCATATTCCTATGACACTTCATATTCCTATTCTTAAGGACTCATGTACATGTGGACACCATGCACATTTACATCATTGCACATTCTAATAAAACTTGTGCATTTATTATATTGCATAAATTAAATGCTTAAACCCTAATCTAAGACAAACTCCTAATCTAGAGATGTATCCATGGTGGTACATTGGCATGTACTAAAAAATGTAATATATTTCAACATCCCCTTGTATTACATTATTTGGGTATTGAAGACTTTAGTCTTCAATATGGATCTTCATCTTTCAAATATTCTTTAGCTTGATCAGGTTCTTCTTCTTCTTCTTTAATTTGTAGATGGCCAAGTAATCCATATTTTTGTTGTCCTCTCATTTTTCTCAGTTTGAATATTCTATCTCTCCATCAAATTTTATGATATATAGATTTTTCATTTTCTGCAATTTGTTCCTTAAAAAATTCATTAGTGTTGTTTTGAAATACAACAATATCTTGTGAAATCTTAATTGAATCTAGAGCATATATATTTTTTTGGATTGATCATGTATCTTCTATCTCATTTTGATTTATGATGAGATACATGTCAACTCCATTTAAGTATCTAAAATCAACCATCCTTTTGCTCTCTACCAACTTGGCAACTGAAATTAGATTTGATGTTAATCCAGGAACATACATTACATCATGTAAAAAAAAAATTGGAAATGATGTACTAGGTGTTACACACCCATATCCATGTATGAGATAGGTTTTACCATCTGCAATTTTTAACCTAAAATTATTAGTGACTTCAAGGCAATCAAACCATTGTAAATTTCCTATCATGTGATGACTTGCATCGAAATTAATATACCAAATATCCTTTTTATTTTGACCTGTAGAATTGTTTGAGCTAGAAGTAATTTTTCATCTTTGATATGGAATATTCGATGGATTTTGATCTTGAACCCTTTCATAGTGTATCTTGCAATGATATGTTCCTCTTGCTATCTTATCCATTATTTTAAGAAATTGTAGTATTCCTTATGTCTCCCAATATTTTCAACTTCTAGATTCTAACCTTCAATTATTGTAGTATATGATCAATCAATGGCCAAATTTCTAAATAGAATTCTTTTTAGCTCTTTTAGTATTTATCTTTCAAAGCCTTTGAAGTTGTCTACCTTATGACTCCCTAGTTTAGAGATCAAATTTGATAATATATTTTCAATTTGTAGAATACCTTGTGTCTACCAAATATTTTGAGTATGGCTTTGATAGTATACTTAGCTTTCTAAATTTTTCCTTTGAGTTGAATTCCTTTTGTCTCCCTAATGTTCAACTTCTATTCTTCACCTTATTTCTCCCTATTAATGAATAGAAAGCTAAAGATAGTTTTGATGCAATTTTCAATTGATAAGTTTTCTATCTTCAATATTTTAAAGTTGGATTCCTTATGTCCCTTCAATTTGTATAAGAGACTAATATCAAGAATAATTTTTTCAACTTTCTAGCAATTCTATGTTTTGCTTCTTTCAAGTTTCAATAATATAATTTCTAAATTTCAATAACTTAAATTTTATGTTGAACTCCTTATAACTCCCTAGTTAGAAATTTAGAAATAATAATATTTGCAAATAATATTTCAATTTTTGGTGTAGAAGTCCTTATTTCTCCAAGTTAATATTTTTGCAAATATTTCAATGCAATATTAATTTCAAGAATGAATAGAGTAATAAAACTTTTCAAAAAGCTTCTTACTTCAAATATCTTCTAAGGAACTTAAGTTATCACCTTATTTCTCCTATTATTCAAATAACCTTAAATATAATTAATTAATCTTTACTTCAAATATATTATGCCTTATTCCTCCTTAGACTTTGCAAAGGCTTAATTTAAATATTTCTTACCTTTTGAATGTGGTGCCTAAAGCTTCAACTTGCTGCTCTTTGACTTTGTGACCTGCATTCTAAATATGCTCTCCTTGCATTTAATGCTCCTTTGGTGCTCAATATTTTGACTCTTCAATATGTCTCCTTCTCCTTTATTTTGCAGTGCTTGTGCTCTATCCTTTCATGCCTCGCTCGATCATTCTTCCTTTCCTGCATTGATTTCTAACTTGTACCTTTAATGTATGCACAAAAGCATTATGAATATGGTGGTTGGTGCTTCTTTTATGTGGATATTTGGCACTCAGCTTGATACTTCTTCTAGGACGCTTCAACGTAACTCTCGCTCTTCTCCAATGTAACTTTTCGATCTTATTTTTTAACGCCTCTTTGTTCTTCAATTTAACTCTCGCTCTTGCAGGTGGGCTTGAGGTACTAAAGAAACCTCCATGTATGGGCTTCAACTTGCTCTTAATTCTTCCATGTATGCACATTTACTTGCGAACTATGTTGTCTCTTTGATTAGCATTTTATATTTCTCTTCGTTGTACTCCTCTACAGTGGTGGTTGGACTTCCCTTGCGCTCAAATTATACTCTAGTTATTTACCCTTTGTCATACCAAGTGATAGGTAACTACTTTACTCCATTGATTTACCAACCAAATAGGTGCATTGATCAACGATCTTCCTTGTAATGCTCAATGATGAGTGTTTTTACTATAATCGATTCTCCTTCTGTGAAATGACAAGTGGTAAATAGCTTCTTCACTTTCTCAGAATGATGTTACCTAGTGATATTGTGAGATGACAAGTGACAAACAACTTCTTGACTTGCTCAAGATTAGTGGTGCTCATTCAAATTGCAATTCATATGTTGCCTTAATACTTCAACATCTATTACACCCTTTATGTGCTTTTGACTGTTACGTGCTTTAGTAACTCCTAGGTGCAACTTGTTTTCTTTAGTCTCTTGCTTTCAACTAATGCATATCTTTGGCTTCTCTTCAATGGTGCTCAAACCTAACGCTCTTTCTTGCATCCAGTGGCTTCATTGGCTTGGTGGTTTTAATGGTGGTTTTGTATATACGTATGTCTAAATGCGGTGGTTTTTCTATGATTGGCTATCGATTCATTCACCTTCCAATGCTAGGGTTCTTGGCTTCACTTTTTATTTCCTTCAAGTGACTCTTTGATGGTGCAAATGCAAGCACTGTTTGGATCCTCCAAATGATGTACATTATCTAAAACACTACTTTGTAGTGATGCTTCCACTTAAACTTTGTGGGTTCTCCTTGAACTCGGTGGTTCTTCCTTGAGCAACACTCCTCTTGGTAGCTTCAACCTTTTCTTAAACAATATTTAAGATCCCCTTGTTGTGGTTGGTTTGCTTTCACTTTACTGCACTTTCTTTCAAAAAAATTTTGGCTCTATGCTTAGTGGTATCTTCTTTGGTGACACCAAGCTTTTAATTTATGCCAAAATTTTTACCTTTTGGATAGTTTATTGTATCTAATCTTTGCTATATAGCATTGGATTGTTTGTTTTCCAATAGATAGTAAGAAGTTGATATTTTATTTTCTTTGTATTATATCTAACTTCTCCTTTCTTTTGTGCAGGTTTTAATCCCTTGCAATGTTATCTTCTTCAACATTTGAAGACATAAACTTGAGACCTTTCCTTTTGCAACTTTAAAACCTTGAATGTGGTGCTTTTAAAGACTTAATAATAAGCTAATATGAACTTTTATTGCACCAATATTGCATACCTTTTTGGTCTTCTTTTGTAGCTATATTTCTTGGTGATTCGACTCACCTATTTGCTGCCCCAATTTTGTAAAATTTGCAGCTCTCCTTTCTACTCAAATGCTACCTTAAATTTATCAATTTTGTAGCTCTACTTGTTTTCCAAGTAAACTTATAAAATCCTTTAACTTTGTTGTCCAAGAGTGTGTATTTTTGTAGCTATAATGTTGTATTTAAATTTTGAAATTTGTAGCACCTTTCCTTGACCAAATGTTGTCCAATCCTTCTTGAAAATTTACTCTGAGTTTCTCCAAATCACAACTATATGTTCTTCTTCTAATGTTGCCTAGTATTCTAATCCAAATTTCTTGATTTGTTACCTTTAATTGGCTATTTAAGGACTCTTCAATTACTGTTGTAAAATCAATAATCTTATCTTTCACAAATTATCCTACAAATCCTTTGTGTTTGTCCTCAAAACTCTCAAATTTGGTGGCTTCTTCTAGCTTCTTTCTCCTCCGATCTCCTTGTCAATTCTAACTTCAAATTCGGCCTATTTTTTGGCCTTCTTATCAAGAATCTGAATTTCTTGAGATCTTCAAGAATCCTTTCCAAAATTTGATAAACTTATTGTCAAAAACTTTTTTCTTTTGGGCTTGTTGTCAGATGGCAACAATTATCCCAAATCCTTTTTATCAGGAACTTCTCCTTGCTTGCAATCTTCTCCTAATGGCCACTTCTTTAATATCTCAATAGGCTTCTCTAGCCTTATCCTTCTTGTTATCTTTTGAGGATATATGTAGTGGGAGAGATCTAACATAGGTCCTAATAAGATACATTAAATATGAGAGAAAGTGATTCTACAATATGACTAAAATATACTATAAATAGAAATGACGAAAATACAATGCAGTATGAAGGTAATGGTCACTCCATTAATATCAGCTAAAGAACTACAGTGTACTTCATATAGGAGTTCTTCTCCTATATACTATAATGGACTTGACATGAGCTTGTTATGATCTATCACTATGAGGCCCTTTATATAGGATGATAGATTCCTTGTCCAACATTCTGAAGTACACAAGATTATACTGAGAGGGGGGTGAACAGTATAAGACCACTTTTTACCTTTCTTTCCCAAATAGTATTATCCAATATAATCAATGGTGGTATCAATAGCAATAACAAAAGCAATGCACAAATCATCACACACAATAGAGACACCAATTTAACATGGTTCACCCAATGTGGGCTACTCCATGAAGAAAATATTTCACTAATATTTTCTCAATAAATATTTTAGGAATCCTTTCCCTATTACAATGTTTATGGACCTCTATCCAAAGGAGACATCAATCCCCTTATCAAATTCTAGAATAACTATTGCCCCCACTGCTTTGGCTAATGTATCTCTATCAACTGAAGACTCCTGTCCTCACTAACCTAGCTAATGGATCTCTATCCACTGGAGACTATCGTCCTCTATACTCTGTCACCTTCAAATATCTATCTCAAATCTGTACTAAACATAGTCCTTCAATCTAGCACAAATATGTCCTCAATATTTGTCCTCTGATATGCACTAAACACAGTCCTTTGGTCTAGCACAAATCTATCCTCAATATTTGTCCTTTGATCTACTCTAAACATAGTCCTTCGATCTAGCACAAATCTATCCTCAATATTTGTCATCAAGCCTTAACACAAAGCTTGAATCAATCTCAAATCAACTCTGCTAGATCTGCCCCAAACCTTAACTCAAGGTTTGAATAAATCAATCAATCAAATCTGCTCTCAAGTCTTCTCAAAGACTTGTCTCAAATATGCCTTGTAAGATTCCACAAAATCTCACACCAATCTATCCACAATTCCTCTCTAGAAATTGTCCAATCTGCTCAATAAGTCCTCACTAGAACTTATCCAAATCTACTCAATAAGTCCTCACTAGAACTTATCCAAATTTGCCCTCAATCTATATTGTAAGCTTTCACAAAAGCTCATACAAATTTGTCCACAAGTCTTCTTAAAGACTTACCTCAAATATTCTCAACAAGTCCTCACTAGAACTTGTCCAATCTCATAGAAACATAAATAGAATTTTTAGAGACTCAATATGCTCTACATTCATCATAATGCTCAATAACTTTCAATCACTCTCTTAGAAACATATAAAAAATTGTTAAAGACTCAATATGCTTCACATTCACCTCAATACTCAATTACTTTCAATCACTCTCTTAGAAACATATAGAGAATTGTTAGAGACTCAATATGCTTCACATTCACCTCAATACTCAATCACTTTCAATCACTCTCTTAGAAACATATAGAGAATTGTTAGAGACTCAATATGCTTCACATTCACCTCAATACTCAATCACATTCTCAACTTAATTTAGAATATAGAATAATTTTTTTCATAGAACTTGAAAAATGACTTCAAAATATTCACTTGACTAGGCTCAACCAACTCTACTCAACCAATCGCTCAATGAAATAATACTTTCTTACAAACCCTAGTCCAATCACATGAACACTCACTCAAATGTTTTCAACAATGCTTATCAATCAGTCTCACATAACAATGATACTCATGTTCTTTGCAAACCCTAGTTCAAATTTCCTCTCAATCAATCACTTCAACAACAATGCTAATCAAACAAGGTTCATAGCATTTAACTTCATTTCAAAAAACTCATCAACTCATAAAATCAAAAAGGAAACTTAACCAAGTCCTTTTCACTCCAATATTGTTTTCATAAATACACAATCAATCAAAAATTTCACTTATGGAAGAATGTGCCCATACCTTTTTCTTTATGTAGAGGTGCCCTTCAAAACCTATCTCAATCACACTTTCCCTTTGACTGTTCAACCATACATTTTTCAACTCTCCTTGCATTTTCAACCTTATCTTTAAAGTCAGAGAGATCTTGTAGAAGCTTTGTCTTACATTTCTCATCCTCTTGTTTTTGAGCCTTTAATTCTAAGTTCTCCCTTTTCAATTCAACAAGTTCTTTAAGAGTGACTTACTCCTTTTCTCTTGCTAAATTTTTCTCTTTTCTTTGGTCTTCAATTTTTTCTATTATCCAAAGTAGAGTTTATTTTTCATGCCTATTTTGATTATCCCTGTTATCCTTTTCAGAACCATCCTTTAGGACTTCAATTCTGAAAGTATCATCTTCATATTCATCGCTACTAAACCCATTACAATAACCTGCATCATGACCAAGTTGACCACAAACAAAACATTCTTCACCTTCTTGTGAACAATAAGCTGCAAGGTGACCTATCTTCCTACATCTAGTACAAAAATTTATTAATCTGGCCTTTTCTCCATTGCTTGATTCATCTCTTGAATCTATTTCTATTCTTCCTCCCAAAACAACAACATTGAATTCATCTTCCTTTTCTTTCATGACCATGTGTGTTCTTTTCTTCTTGTGTCTCATGGTTCTACTTTTAACTTTCTTTGCCATTTGTGTTCTTGTCAGATCTTCCTTCAAGCTGTTAAACCTTTTCCAAAGGAACCAGATTTGATACCAATTGAAGAACACAAGCTTATGCTGAGTGGGGGGTGAACAATATAAGACCACTTTTTATTTTTCTTTCCCAAATAGTATTATCCAATATAATCAATGTTAATATCAATAGCAATAACCAAAGCAATGCACAAATCATCACACACAATATAGACACCAATTTAACATGGTTCACCCAATGTGGGCTACTCCATGAAGAAAATATTTCACTAATACTTTCTCAATAAATATTTTAGGAATAATTTCCCTATTACAATGTTTATGGACCTTTGTCCAAAGGAGACACTAATCCCCTTATCAAATTTGTGGATCTCTATTCACAGGAGAACTTCGTTCTCCTTAGCTCTGATTGGTGATCTTCTAGAATAATTGTTGCCCCCACTGCTTTGGCTAATGAATCTCTATTCACTGAAGATTACTATCCTCACTACCCTGGCTAATGGATCTCTATCCACTGGATATTGTCATCCTCTATACTCTGTCACCTTCAAAGCTCTGTCTCAAATTTGCACTAAACATAGTCCTTTGGTCTAGCACAAATCTATCCTCAATCTTTGCCCTCTGATATTCACTAAACATAATCCTTCAATCTAGCATAAATTTATCCTCAATCTCTATCCTCTAATTTGCACTAAACATAGTCCTTCGGTCTAGCACAAATCTATCTTCATTCTCTGTCCTCAAGCCTTAACACAAAGCTTGACTCAATCTCAAATCAACTCTGCTAGATTTGCCCCAAACCTTAACTCAAGGTTTGAACAAATAAATCAATCAACTCTGCTCTCAATTCTTCTCAAAGACTTGTCTTAAATATGCCTTGTAAGCTTCCACAAAAGCTCACACCAATATGTCCACAAGTCCTCTCTAGAACTTGTCCAATCTGCTCAATAAGTCCTCACTAGAACTTATCCAAATCTGCTCAATAAGTCCTCACTAGAACTTATCCAAATCTACTCAATAAGTCCTCACTATAACTTATCCAAATCTTCTCTCAATCTATATTGTAAGCTTTCACAAAAGGTCACACAAATCTTTCCACAAGTCTTCTCAAAGACTCACCTCAAATCTGCTCAACAAGTCCTCACTAGAACTTGTTCAATCTCATAGAAACATAAAGAGAATTGTTAGAGACTCAATATGCTCTACATTCATCACAATGCTCAATCACTTTCAATCACTCTCTTAGAAACATATAGAGAATTTTTGGAGACACAATATGCTTTACATTCACCTCAATACTCAATCACTTTCATTCACTCTCTTAGAAACATATAGAGAATTGTTAGAGACTCAATATGCTTCACATTCACCTCGATACTCAATCACTTTCAATAACTCTCTTAGAAACATATAGAGAATTGTTAGAGACTCAATATGCTTTACATTAACCTCAATACTCAATCACTTTCTCAACTCAATTCAAAATATAGAATAATTTGTTTCACAAAACTTGAACAATCACTTCAACACATTCACTTGACTAGGCTCAACCAACTCTACTCAACCAATCACTCAATGAAATAATCCTTGCTTACAAACCCTAGTCCAATCACATGAACACTCACTCAAATGTTTCCAACAATGCTTATCAATCAATCTCACATAACAATGATACTCATGTTCTTTGCAAACCCTAGTTCATGTTTCCTCTCAATAAATCACTTCAACAACAATGCTAATCAAACAAGGTTCATAGCATTTAACTTCATTTCAGAAAACTCATCAACTCATAAAATCAAAAAGGAGACTTAACCAAGTCATTTTCACTCCAATATTGTTTTCATAAATACACAATAAATAAAAAATTTCACTCATGAAAGAATGTGCCCATACCTTTTTATTTATGTATAGGTGCCCTTCAAAACCTGTCTCAATCACACTTTCCCTTTTTACCAATCTTCAAGGTTAAATAACATTATTTTTCCTCAAGACACCCTATGCAAATATTTTCTTAATACTTATTTTTCACGCCAAATAACAAATTCTTTTGTACACCTTATAGTCTCCAAACTTAACCAAATAATTTTCAAACCAACAATTTAAAACAAATACATATAACCCTTATGACTCCTCTTTTAATTTCTATTAAATCATAACCTTATATATATATTCTCAATTCCAAAATAAAACCCTTATAACTCCCTAGTCCTTAGAATAAGCAACCACCTAAATAATAAACCACCTCCACAAAGAAAATACGCCCCTTATAACTCCCAATAACACTTAACCCTTACTTTCAATATAATAAAAAACTTCATAACAACCCTTATTACTCCACTGTTCTATCTCTTTAACGCATACCCAATATAAAGTAATTTAAAGCTTATAACTTCAAAAATATTGTTACCTTTAAGCGATGTCGCGACCTTTTAATACCATTGATATAGCATTCCAAAAACCTTATAATCACGCGTGCCGCCCACAAGATTTGAACCGCTTATCTCTGCTAAGGGTAGCGCTACTCACCGGTGCCTTTCAACCAACTGTGCTATCTCAGGTTGCCCCAAACAACAACGTTGACTAGATTTTATCCCTTAACTCTACCTGCTACAATCTTTCATCATTTGCAATTCTGTTTCGATTTTTGTGTACTACTACGTCACTTATACATCACTCTTCATTCGTAGATGAATTTCCTTTTCCTTAACGCCTCATATTTATTAATTATTGAACCTTATTAAACTTTGGCTTCGAGCGCTCAAGAGGTTTTATCGAGTCCTCGAAACAATTTTCTCAAAATCCAAATCTTCTTTCGTTGAACAAGTAAAAAACCTTTTATTCACTCAAGCGAGATATCTATTATGACCGCCTTCGACCTTCTTTATATAGCTTATGTTTCATTTTATACCAACTTTGGTGGCGGGATGTTACCTGCTATCATCACCTTTTCATTCACGTCGACCTCCTTTAAGTAAGGTTTAAACCTTTATTGAACCTCGTCGGCCCAATACATATATGATCGTTGACCCTTTCGCATGAGGATAAACAGTGGGTTGCATAAGGACGAATAGTGGCTGGCCCACTTAGACTAAATAATCATTGATATCGTTAATAAACATTGTGCCCAACCTTTAGACCTTTAAAAGGAAAACTTAATATTTAAATATTTAAATTTAAATTATTTAAATCTTTAATTTAAATAATTTAAATATTAAGCAATTTAAATTTCTTTTAATTATTTTGAACCATGGTCATCAGGCCTTTATCCATTAACTTAAGATCCATGGTCCTTTCTTGTTGTAATAGAATATTAATAACCATGTACCTTTAATCTCAATATATTTTTACCTTGCACCTTTGACATCAATGACAACTCAATAGCTCAAATTTCCAACAATCTTCCCCTTTGTCATTGATGGTAACCCAATAACTTTTTACCAATTCCTTGACCTTTTCATTTTGCTCCCCCTAGGAAACTACTCCCCCAGACTAAATGATTTCCTTCAAACATAGTTCACTCCCCCTTACTCTAATCTCTCCCCATTTGACATCAATGGCAAAGGGTAACCTTTCGGGCTCGGGGCTAAGAATGAGTCTCTTATCTTAGCCCCTCCCCCACATCCTCTTGAGGTGGTTAATTTTGGGGTGGGAGTATTTCTACTCCCACCAAGAACTGATCTTTACCTTTATCCTTTCCTTCTCATCTAATCCTTTTGATTTCTTCGACTGTTCCTATTCTTGTTTATGTCCATGTCCACATTCATGTTCTTGTTCATATCCATGTCCATATTCCTGTTCATGCTTGATTCTAAAATGTCTGCTCTACACCACTTTGTTGTATGTCCATCATTATTGCACTTATAACACTTAATGTTATTATTCCTTAGAGGTGCAAATATCTTAGGAAGCCATATCCTTTTCTGTCATGAACCCTGCAATTCATTGCTTTGTGACCAAACTGATTACATGAGTACCAATACCCATGGAAAAGCTACATGTTTCTAAAATTTCCATATTCTTGTATTTTATGTGTCCTGCATTTGGAAGCCATGTGCCCAAATCTGTGACATGAGAAAAATCATCCATTGAATTTTCCTTCCCTTGACCTCATTGGTCTCTTAGTTTCTCTTAACCTATTCTGATTGTTGTTCCATATGTTCCTTACTTTTGCATTATTCCTTTCCTTGTTGAACATTTTATTGTCCAACTTATCCTCAGAAGTCTCACTCTTTCTTTCACTTTCTTCTTTTGACACTTCTTCTTCTTTGGTGCTTGAGCTTGACTCTCCTTTTTTTGCTTCATGTTTCTCTTGTTCTTCTTCAAAACTAAGTCATGTTTTGGTGACTGATGATTTTTGTGCATTGATAATATTATTCAAAGTCTTTGAATTTTTCTCAAACTTATGTACCTTGTACTTTGAGTCTTTCACTTCCATCCTTAGTGATACTATCTCATGTTCTAGCCTTTCTTGTCTTTAATTCTTCAGTCATGTCTTCTTCCATTTTTTTTGCCTCTTCAACTTTAATTTTGAAGTTAGTGAGCTCTTGTAGTAGCTTTGATTTGCTTTCTCATATTCTTGAGCTTGAACCCTTAATCCTGATTTCTCCCTTTTTAATTCTTCGATATCAACAATAAGTCTTTCATATTCTAGCTCTTTTACCTTTGACTGTTCAACCATACATTTTTCAACTCTCCTTGCCTTTTCAACCTTATCTTTCAAGTCAGAGAGATCTTGTAGAAGCTTTGTCTTACATTTCTCATCCTCTTGTATTTGAGCCTTTAATTCTAAGTTCTCACTTTTCAACTCAACAAGTTCTTTAAGATTGACTTACTCCTTTTCTCTTGCTAAATTTTTCTCTTTTCTTTGGTCTTCAATTTCTTCTATTATCCAAAGTAGAGTTTCTTATTCATACCTGTTTTGATTGTCCTTGTTATCCTTTTCAGAACCATCCTCTAGGACTTCAATTTTGAAAGTATCATCTTCATCTTCACCGCTACTAAACCCATTGTAATAACCTGGGTCATGACTGAGTTGACCACAAACAAAACATTCTTCACATTTTTGTGAACAATAAGCTGCAAGGTGACCTGTCTTCCTACATTTGGTACAAAACTTTATTAAAATGGCCTTTTATCCACTGCTTGATTCATCTCTTGAATCTATTTCTATTCTTCCTCCCAAAAAACAACATTGAATTCATCTTCCTTTTATTTTATGACCATGTGTGTTATTTTCTTCTTGTGTCTCATGGTTCTACTTTTACCTTTCTTTGCCATTTGTGTTCTTGTAAGATCTTCATTCAAGTTGTTAAACCTTTTTCGAAGGAATCAGATCTGATACCAATTGAAGAACACAAGCTTATACTGAGTGGGGGGTGAACAATATAAGACCACTTTTTACTTTTCTTTCTCAAACAATATTATCCAATATAATCAATGGCAATATCAATAGAAATAACCAAATCAATGCATAAATCATCACACACAATAGAGACACCAATTTAATGTGGTTCACCCAATGTGGGCTACTCCACGAAGAAAATTTTTCACTAATATTTTCTCAATAAATCTTTTAGGAATCATTTCCCTATTACAATGTTTATGGATCTTTGTCCAAAGTAGACACCAATACCCTTATCAAATTTGTGGATCTCTATTCACAAGAGGACTCCTTTCTCCTTAGCTCTGATTGGTGATATTCTAGAAGAACTATTGCCCCCACTGCTCTGGCTAATGGATCTCTATTCACTGAAGACTCTTGTCCTCACTGCCTTGGCTAATGGATCTCTATCCACTAGATACTATCGTCCTCTATACTCTATCACCTTCAAAGCTCTATCTCAAATTTGCTAAACATAGTCCTTTGGTCTAGCACAAATCTATCCTCAATCTCTGTCCTTTGATATTCATTAAACATAGTCCTTCGGTCTAGCATAAATTTATCCTCAATCTCTATCCTTTAATCTGCACTAAACACAGTCCTTCGGTCTAGCACAAATCTATCCTCAATATTTGTCCTCAAGCCTTAACACAAAGCTTGACTCAATCTCAAATCAACTCTGCTAGATCTGCCCCAAACCTTAACTCAAGGTTTGAACAAATCAATCAATTAACTCTGCTCTCAAGTCTTCTCAAAGACTTGTCTTAAATCTGCCTTGTAAGCTTTCACAAAAGCTCACACCAATCTGTCCATAAGTCCTCTTTAGAACTTGTCAAATCTGCTCAATAAGTCCTCACTAGAACTTATCCAAATCTGCTCAATAAGTCCTCACTATAACTTATCCAAATCTGCTCTCAATCTATATTGTAAGCTTTCACAAAAGCTCACATAAATCTGTCCACAAGTCTTCTCAAAGACTTACCTCAAATCTGCTCAACAAGTCCTCATTAGAACTTGTCCAATCTCATAGAAACATAAATATAATTGTTAGAGACTCAATATGCTCTATATTCATCACAATGCTCAATAACTTTCAATCACTCTCTTAGAAACATATAGAGAATTGTTAAAGACTCAATATGCTTCACATTCACCTCAATACTCAATCACTTTCAATCACTCTCTTAGAAACATATAGAGAATTGTTAGAGACTCAATATGCTTCAAATTCACCTTAATACTCAATCACTTTCAATCACTCTCTTAGAAACATATAGAGAATTGTTAGAGACTCAATATGCTTCACATTCACCTCAATACTCAATCACTTTCTCAACTCAATTCAGAATATAAAATAATTTGTTTCATAAAACTTGAACAATCACTTCAACACATTCACTTGATTAGGATCAACCAACTCTACTCAACCAATCACTCAATGAAATAATCCTTGCTTACAAACCCTAGTCCAATCACATGAACACTCATGTTCCAACAATGCTTATCAATCAATCTCACATAACAATGATACTCATGTTCTTTGCAAACCCTAGTTCAAGTTTGAGACTCAATGATACTCAATGAGTATCCTACGCTCTATCATACTCACAAACAACTTTGCAAAGAGATGGTTGATCATGATAGTTCGATAGTTTGAGGGATTATTTACATCTCCACTTTTAAACAAATGAATGGTCAAGCTAGTTGTCCACTCGGTAGGGAAGCCATTTTGTATGACCTCATTGAAAATTTCTTTGATTTGCGGTGCCAAGATATCTACCCCCCATTTTATATGCTCTGCTTGAAGATTGTCTATGTCACGGGCTTTACCAGTTTCCAACTTTTTTATCCCTTGAATAATGTCTTCAATTGTGAAAAGTTCTTTCTTGACAATGATAGTAAGGGGTGTCTCATGCTGGTTACTACGCTGATATAGTTGTTTTGAATACTACAACCACTGATTAACTGTTATGTTATTTTTAGTTTGCATCCTTTTCACGCTTAGTTCCTTCCAAAATTTATTTGGTTCATGTTTTCCTAAGTAAATCAATTATTTCCTCCTTGTTCTAGTGTATTCTTCTTTTTTTGCCCTTACTAGTTTCTCATATGCTTTTTTGTTTGCTCTTGTTTTACCCGTTGGTTCCTTTAGTAATCTTTGTATTTTTTTGCAATCTTCATCGAACCATGGGTTGGTTGGGAAGCTATTCATTTCTTTCTTTTTAGGTTTAGCTCTCTTGTATTTGTTTAGAGCTTCTTGAATAATGTGCATTAACCATTCACTCTTACTGTAGTCTCTACTACTGTGATGTAGTTCTTCCCTTTGCTATAACTTGTTATTTAATACTGCTCTAAAATTCTACCGATTTTCATCTGTTAAGAGAATGTTTCCCTTGTGAGGATATTTATTTTGATTGCCTTGCAAGTGTTTTTCCCTTGGTTTGTCTCCATGCATTTGAAGTTTCATAACAATTGGGTTGTGATCTGACTTAAGTTCCACTAGAGAATCTTCCACTTCTAGCTCCTCTATT
This sequence comes from Wollemia nobilis, assembly GCA_028583015.1. NCBI lineage: Eukaryota > Viridiplantae > Streptophyta > Pinopsida > Araucariales > Araucariaceae > Wollemia > Wollemia nobilis. The sequence continues at coordinate 4,645,076 of JAQPPZ010002515.1, forward strand.
TTTGGTATGTAATTATGTGAGCATATTACATAGTCTATTACACTTTGTCCCTTATATGTTTTGCATGTATACTTTCCTGAATTTTTCCATTTGTTCATCCCATTGCAAATAATCAAATTGTATATGCTGCAAAGACCTAACAACTCTTCTCCATATTGCGTGATAGCCCCATGCTCATCTTATGAAGTCTTGGTCCACTGTTGATTTTCCTCTTCTAGCATCCAAAGAGGATTAATCTCAATATCTTCGTTACCTTCTAGAATGTTAGCTTGCTTATTTGTTGTCCTTGCATTGAAATCTCCAATTAATATAAACTCCGCCAACGTACTGTATATTGAAATGTCTCTTTTTAGGGAGGAGTATGGGTCTTCTATGTTAAGGTTATGTTTCTTATAGAATTGAGAATTCTTGGGAGCAAAATAACATGCTGCTATGCTAATAACTGACTTATTTTCTAGGATCTTTATCCATATGTACTTGTTTGTTTTCATCTTGTTTTTCAATTTTAATGACCCTATCTCATTCCTCTTTTATTAAAACCATAATACCCCCATGCCCTTTGCCATTTTTTGTTGCTTTATTCCATATTGCTATTTTTTTGTATCCCACAAATTATGGAGTCCTACATCCATCGTGTTCATGTGTTTCTGTCAATATGATTATATCTTTGTCTCTAGCAATGGGCCCTAACCCGGGTCCTCTTCTCCAAGGGAAACCTCTATAGTTCCAACTTACCATTGTAAGATGTTCTCAGGCGGGCCATACTCCCTATTTGTTTTGGATTTGTTTAGATGTGATGTATGCCTTTCCATTTCTTAAATATGCATGTTTCCCTTCATTCATTGTTGCCCTCACCTTTTCCCATTCCTTGTTTCTTTCTTCCTGTTGTAAAAATGTTAGGTCATCATCTAAATAAAATTATGACCCTCTTAGCATGCCTCTGTTTTTAAGTAACCTTATTTTATCCTCGTAGCTCATCAATGTGACCCGAATATGTCTATCTCTGCCTCCTTCTCTCAGTATGCCAATTCTGCTTGCTTTTTTTATCTGACCCTTCCATTGTAATCGATCTGACATGAAGTCCTTGGTTAAACGATTTGTGTCTTCCTTGTCCCCATAATCTTTCAACCCTTTGATGATTATATTTGATAACTTCTCATGTCTTTCTTTCTCTTCTGTTATTTGAATTTTTACTTGCTTCTCTATCAACTCTTTTTGTTGATTGACTGGTTCTTTTGTTGGCAATTTTGGGTACCTTGGGTACATTGCTCTTGCTCAAGTGAATAAGTTATCATTGATGTCAAGAAGCTTTTGAAGGAATTTGATTTGATGTAAAATAAATTTGTTTTGATGAAGGTTCGGCTTGACAAGTTCGAAAGAAAGTAAGTTTGAAAAATGTCGTGATATCGCGACATGTCGCATTTTCGCGACTTAAGCAGGAGAGAGAAAGCTTTCTAGAAAAATGTCGCGATATCGCAACATGTCGCATTTTCGTGACTTAAGAAGGCGAGAGAAAGCTTTCTAGAAAAGTGTCGCAATACCGCGACATGTCGCAGTTTCGCAACTCAAAGAGGAGAGAGAATGTTCGAATCAGAAATGTCGCGATTTCGCGACATATTGCAAAGTAGGTTGGATGAACGAAAAAGTGTCGCGATTTCGCGACATAATGCAGGAGAGAGAGTCCGGGAGAAAAAGTGTCGCGATATTGCGACATGTCGGGTTTTCGCGACCCGAAGAAAAGAAAAGCGCTAAGGAGAAAAAGTGTCGCGATTTCGCAACAAGTCAGAAGACAAAGTGGAAGCAAGATAAAATGTCGTGATTTTGCGACATGCTGTAGGTGAAAATGTTCCAAGTGAGAACTGTTGCGATTTTGCGACATGTAGCAAAGGGAAGATTCTGAAATGAGAATTGTCTTGATTTCGCGACAGGTTGCAAAGAAGATGTACGGAAGCTAAAAGTGTCACGATTTCGCGACAGGCTGAAAAGAAGTCGTACGAATGCAGAAAGTGTCACGATTTCGCGACAGGTTGAAGAGAAATCTTATGGATGCGGAAAGTGTCACGATTTCATGATAGAGACAGTAAGCAAGTCTTCAATAGAAGAAGCGTCACGATTTTGCGACGAATTCAAGAAGGAAGAGCTCAAAGGTGAAAGCATCGCAATTTCGCAACATGTTCCAGTTTCACGGGCGTAAGGCAGAGTTCGGTTGGAGAAAGTGTCGTGATTTCGTGACAGAAACACAAAGCAGGTCTTCAACAGGAGAAGTGTTGCAATTTCGCGACAAAAGCCAAGTTGTGAACTATGAAGACAGAAGTGTCACGATTTCGCGACAAAAGTGAAGTCGGAGTCTGCAGAGGCAGAAGTGTCGCGATTTTGCGACAAAAGCAAAGTTGATGCTGACAAAGACAAAAGTGTCGTGATATCACGACAAGAGCTTAGATGAAGTCGTTAAAAGCTAAAGTGTCGCGTTTTCACGATAAAAGGCAAAATAAAGTGTACGGTTGCAAAGGTGTCACGATATCGTGACATGTTGTAGTTTTACGACAGAAGCTACAAAAGAGTTGTAGAGGCAGTGAGGTCGACAAAGTTAATTTTGGGCCGACAAAGATTAGGGTTTGCAGCCGACGTAGTTTAAGGTTGTGTAGCCGACTAAGATCAAGGTTTTGATCTTGAAAGTATTAGTATAAAAGGAGGGCTATTCGAAGAGTTAAAAGTATCGATTTGGTGTGTGCGTTTGAAGTGCGATGTTCGCAGATAGAGTGCGAGGGAGGAGTTCGATCGTCGAGAATAGAGTGCATTTTGTCGAATCATCTAAGTGAGAGAGATTGCAAGGAATCAGAGTGTGCGAAGACGGTGCTGTTGTGTTTGCGCAAAGGAGCAGAAGCGGTCGTTGGATGTGTCGTTGAATGAGCATCGAAGTGTGCGAGATATAGCCAAAAGAGTGCAGTTAGCGCAGAAGTGGGGAGTTGATGCTCAGAGTGTGCGAAGACAGTGCATAGTGTGTGTGTAGAGAGACGCCTGAGAGAAGGTAAAGTGCAGTTGTAAAAGCATAGAAGTTGTGTATGTATTGGAGCAATCTGGGCAGGTTCTAGTAAGAACTTGCAGAGCAGATCTAAGACAAGTCTTGGTGAAGATCAAGCAAGCTTTAGTGAAAGCTTGTGAACCACTTTTGTGAACCAAATTCGAGGACCAGCTTTGGAGGTGATAAGAGTTGAGAACAGATGTCTCCAGCCAGAGCAAGGAAGACATGTGTCTTTTGTGGATAGAGTTCCATTTGCTAAGGGCAACGGAGGCAGAGGATTTCTAGAGGATCACTAGTCAGAGCAGAGCTAGGGGATTGGTGTCTCCTGTGGGTTGGTGCCCACGAACTCAAGATTGGGGGAAGGTATCTCCTTTGAGCCGAGGCTCATAAACTTTGTAATTGGGAAGGATTCCCAAAGAACTTTGATATAATTTTTAGAGAAAAGTTTTGTGGACGTAACTCAGACTTTTTGGGTAAACGACGTTAAATTTGGTGTCACTTTGTGGATGATATTGTGCATTGCTTTGATATTGCTTTGGGTTTATTGCTTTACTGTTTAGAAGTGTAAAGAAAAAGTAAAAAGAGGTCTTATACTGTTCACCCCCCCTCTCAGTATAAGCTTGTGTTCTTCATCTTTTACTACTTGAGACCATGTCTTTGCCTTTGCTAATTCATTTCGTAGCTCATTTTCTCTTGTTTCCATGTTTTGGAGTGTTTTTTGTACCTCTTTTATTTGATTTGCATTTGTTTTTTCCACCTCTATTGCATCATTGATTGGGGGGTGGATGGTTTGTTTGAGGACATGCCATTCATGTTGACCCATGTTTGCAAGGTTTTGTAGCTTTGACACTTGCTCCTTGAGTTGGTTGTTTTCCTTTTCCAGCCTCCAAATGGTGTTTATAACCTCATCTGATTTAGTTTCTCTCAATTTCTCCCTCCTTTCCATGCTTTCAAGTTTCTCTTTCATCTTCATTAGCTCTTGCACATAAAGTCTTGGTGCCCACGAGTGGTGCAGTTGTGGGACTGTAAGTTTCTTCCTCTTCTGAAAACTCATTTTGGTGATTTACCTTTGATTGTTCCTTATTCTCCACATGTTTATGTGGTAGAATATTTATTATTTTTATTTTTCGATATGCCCTCTTCATTGTTGTTGCCCTTGTTCGAGCTTGTCGACACCTTAATATCCTCCAGTACTATTTCTCATTGACATATATTGGTTCTTGCAATTGTTGCTTCCCTTCTTCCATTTTCAAACCCTTTATAGTCGAACCCTTTGTACTATTGATCCGATGAAATAAATGTGTAATAAAACCCTCCTTGCTTTGCAAACCCTCCGCTGCAAACCCTTGCTGATAATAAAACCTTCTGTCGCAAACCCCTATAACGAATGTATTTCTCCTACCTACTTAAATTGTTTTATAAATCGAAAGAGGACGAAAAATGTGCTTACCCAATGAAATAGATGTTTAATACAATACTCCACCGCAAACCCTCCTTGCTCTGCAAAAACCCTTTGCCGTAAACCCTTTAATTTTTTTGTGTTGATATTTCTTGTCTGGTTTAGTGTACAGTTCAAATCTTCTCCGTTCTATTGGCTCTGCTTCAGTATCCCCGCGCTCTGCTTCAGTCCTGTTTATCTTGTCATAATAAAATGTCATTGATCAGACTTTTAAGGATTACAAATGTCATAAACTTTTTGAAAGGTGATGCTACTATCATTGTTCAGATTTTTTATGTTAATAGGTGATGCTACTATCATTGTTCAGATTTTTTATGTTAATAGGTGATGCTACTATCATTGTTTAGATTTTTGATGTTAATATGAGAGGGAATGCTAATTCAATTTGATTTTATGATTAATTGTTAAAAAAATATAGCTACCAATTCCTTTATTTATAAAATTAAAAAAAAAACTTTTTAAAAGTAATAAAATTAATAAAAAAAAATATTGTAACCTTACAAAGAGATATGAACCAATTTTTATTAACCCTAATATTTAATAATAATGATAATAATTTTTTAATGATATTATAAAATTAGTATTAATTATTAAAAAAATTATTTAATATTTTAATATTTTTATTAAAAGGATTTAAGTTTAAATATGTTTAAATCATGAGGAGGGTGGTTTTGTTGCTCTTTGTTGTATTTTGTTTCTACTTTCAAAAAAATATTAATATCACATAATTATTGATAATTATGTGTATTGTTTAGTAAGATTCAAATTTGAGTTTTTTTATAAAGTAAAATAAAAATAAAGTAGTTTGTAAAGGTTCACAAGTTTATAGGTCATATCAGTTGACAAAATCATAAATCATATAAAGTAAAATATTTATACCAAGAAGAGACCCAAGTTCAAAACCTTGAAGGCTAGCCTTGTCTTGGGGTAGAGGCAGTAGACTTACCTAACTTTACTAAGTGCCTGCCAGCCCAAGGATGACAATTCTAATTCCAAACCACCAACCACCAAGAAGCTCTGCAATAAATAAATAAATAAATAAATAAATAAATAAATAAATATATATATATATATATATATATATATATATATATATATATATATATATACATATATCAAGTTAACAAAATTATAAATCATATAAAACAAGAAATTACACCAAGAAGAAACCCAGGTTCAAAACCTTTAAGGTTAACTTGTCTTGGGGCACAGGTAATAGAATTACCTAACTTTGCTAAGTGTCTACCAGTCCAACAATGACAGTTCTAATTCCAAACCACCAAGAAGCTCTGCAATTTAAAAAAAAAAAATCTATAAATTTTATGAGATAGTTCACATGATCATAAAATTTTCACTAAAACATATTATTTATTTAATATATATATTTATCAACTAAAACAGAGGACAGTGCAACGAGCTTTGGCTCTTCTTCAGGAGGTCCAAGGTTCAAACCGTGGCCTGGGTGAGTGTGTGAGGTAGTGGGTGTGTTAAATTCCCTATTAATAAGCATAACTCTCGACTTTACGAGGGGGAGGAGACTGCTCAACCTAGACTGTCGAGCCTTGTGGTTGATCGCAGGAATTAGAACTAACACTAACCACCAAATCAAATATATATATATATATATATATATCAACCAAACTTGATTATTAAAATAAGTTATATAAAAACATAAATAAAATTGTACTTACTTCTATAAAGTATTATAATCTTACTTTCAACCACTCAAGCTATAAAAGTCTAAAATCTTATATTTAAACCACTTAAGTTATGAAAGTTGGAAAAGTTTCTCACACTAACCAAATAAAAAATATATATATTTATCAACCAACCTTAACTATTAAAATAAATTATATAAAAAAAACATAAATAAAATTGTTACTTCTATAAAATATTATAATCTTAATTTCAACACTCAAGCTATAAAAGTCTACAATCTTATATTTAAACCACTCAAGTTGTGAAAGTCTAAAAGCTGAATTTATGCCATTTGATTATAACTTTGGCTTTAAATTCCTGACCTAAAATAAAAAAAATGTCCACCGCTGACAAATTCAGCCTTTACCTGAATATTCAAGATAACTGCTAAGATGCAGACAGGTCGGGCAAAAAACGTTAGGTCCGTTAATGCACTCAGAAAGACCTTATTTAGCGTTCAAGAGAAGCCTCCCTTCGGCGGCTGCTTCCGCCATTAAACAAAAATTTAATCCTTCAAAACATGTCCAGGTAAACCTGCCATGACCCTGTCAAGGACGTTGATGTACCAACTTCGCCCTTGACACCTTAGAAAGAGGTACCAACTTCGCCCTTAGCACCTGAAAACTTTTATGATGGATGTTTTAATTATTATTTTTATAAAATAAAAAATTCAAACTTATCAATAAAAATTAAAAATGAAAATGTTGGGTAGTACATACGACTACCTTAGCCCAGATTATAGTTGAAGAAGATAGAGAAGTCCCATCGCAGGTTGCACCAAATTCGTGGCACAACCCTCAAACAAGCATTTTGTTGTTGCCGACTTGGCCCCCGTGCAGGAAGATTAGTTGTGTCGTACTCGCGGTCATGCTACGAATCGGCATTGAATTCTTAACTGTGAATTTGGCGTCATTCGGAATCCACGAAAAAGAGTCGTCACCGAGGCGCCGCCACACCGAAAGTAAAGCAATCGAGTCGGCATAAGAACTCTCACCGCAAATAACACTTTTCCGACCGTAAAGATAAAGTAAGCCTGCCCGTCTTTTTTTGCGAATTTCCTTTTCACCGTCGAGGTCAGAATTACGTGGAGAATACGTGGACTGCGATTGAATTTCTGGGGCCCTAGAAACCAGGTCCAACGCGGCAGGCTCCGATCCAAAAGTTGAGCGGACAACCTCGTCTCCTAACGCGGTGCCGACTGGAAATTGACGACGGCACCGTAGACGAGATCAACGCGTAAGGACCGCCGATGGAACGTATCGCCCAGATATGCTTTGCCGGATGAGAGCTGTCACGGCGAGTTGCCACGGAACGCCCAAAGATGGCGGAGGTGTCGCCAATCTGGAGGGGACGGCGCTGGCTTTTCAGCGTCGATAATCGATATGTTTGGCAAGCGTGAATGTCGAGGGCCAGGATGCTACGAATGCTTGAAAGCGGGGCCACGCGTGATAAAGATTGCTCCAGCATTCAGATCTCGGTGGATTTGGAAATAGAAATCTTGTACCGTCAGGGAACCGTTGCAGCATTACCCTTACATTTGGTCTTAATTACGGTACCGGCTTCGATTGGCGTGGCAGCAAATGAGTCGGGCTCGCCTTTTCAGGCACGTCCTTTCGGTGAAAGGAGCTCCAAGTTTCAACGTCTTGGTCGTGTTTGCTGGGAGCGTCTTCGTGTTTTTTACTGGTTTAAATTTTTTTGAAAATTTAATCGCAGGCGCCACGGTTTTGTGAAAAAGACGTGTCGAAGAGGACAAAATTGACCGAGACTGCACTGATTTTATGAGGTGTGAGCCAACGGATCTCGGAGAAAACAAATAAATTGAAGGATTTCTGGACAGGTTAATGTATTTTTTAGAGGAAATAGGCCCAGGGAACGAGATAAGCATAGGATGAGGAGTCGTCGTTGATGTCGCGGAAAGGCCGGCAGCAGACGAGCGGATTTTTTGAACACGGAGGCGATATTTGCAGAGATGGCGTATACGAGCAAAGATCGAAGGTGTTAAGCCGTGTTTTGGCTTATTGAGCGTTTTTGTGCGAGGGGAAGGTCCACGTGAAAGAATGGTGAGGGAAACGGGCAGCTTTTTGGATCATTGATTCTGGTTTTCCAGAGATAGTAGTGTTCGGTAATCGGACAAAGATGCCTGGGTTGAATTTCTTTTAAGAAAGAGATAGTAATCGGCGGAGCAGGTCCGGAGATAATCGAAGATTCTCGGGGCGTTTGTTGAAATCATCGACAAACTTTGTACTGTGAGACCTCTAGAGCACTTGCAACGGCAATTAGCGTGGCTAAAGCTTAAGGAAGACAGCGGCTGGAGTTTATTTCGAAGTTTTCTTTCCAGAGAGCAAGCGCTTCTGAAGATTCCAGTGCAGAGGTAGGTCTTTCTTGTACAGAGATACAAAAAAGAGAAGATTCATTGAAAGATTTATTGGATTCCTCCAAGAAAAGAAAAGGAAGATTTGCCCTGAAAAAGGTAAATAAAGGAGAAAGATTTATTGGTTCCGTAGAAAAAGCAAGGGCCGGTCTGATCTCCCTCGTAAATTCTGCAAAAGGGAGCCGAATCCTGCATAAGGAGTTCAGAATTTGCGCTTTCAAGAAGAAGTAGGTACATCGCGGCTTTGTGGACCTTTAAATTTTCGGCCGTTGACAACATCGTCCTCGGTGTCGAGTCTCCAGGCATTGAAGAGAGGTTTTCTTTCGGGAGCGATGCATCTAGAACTGGCTCACGATCGCGTACGGCATCCACAGCAGTTCCAGTCGAGAACCGCGCGCAGAGCCGCCGCGGCTTCGGCTTCTAGTTCGTCGTCTTCTTCCCAAATTCCGTCCATAGATCACCTTGACCGGCTTCCGGAATCGCTGCTTCTGCTAATCTTCAACAAAATCGGCGATGTAAAAGCCCTGGGCCGGTGCTGCGCCGTCTCGAAGCGCTTCAACTCTATTTGTATGCAGGTGGAGAACGTCGTCGTGAAAGTCGACTGCGTGATCTCTAGCAACGAGACCGGCCTCGGCTGCAAGGGCAAGGGAATCTTCGGCCACATCGTCCGGCTCATGATCGGAAGCATCGTCAAGCCGCTGCAGGCCTTACAACACCTGATCGGGCCCAGGAAGGATCTTCTAGGTCAAGTTTCTCCCCATTCCCCAGGAGAGGTACTGAAAAACTTCAAAGAAATCCAGCACCTGCGGATCGAGCTTCCCGGCGGGGAGCTCGGCGTTGAGGACGGTGTCCTCCTCAAATGGAAGGCCGAATTCGGAAGCACTCTCGAGAGGTGCGTGATTCTGGGGGCGTCTTCGCTCTCGAACAAGGGTTTAAAAGCCGATTCCAGAAAATTCCCAGATCCAAACCCTAACTCGACCCCTCAGGTACGCTTCAACGAAGAGAATGATGATGATGATGATCCGGACGACGACGGCTGTATACCGGAGTCGTTTTACACGAACGGGGGCCTAAAATTGAGAGTCGTGTGGACGATCAGCTCCCTTATTGCTGCCTCAGCACGGCATTATTTGCTGCAGCAGATAATCTGTGATCATCCGACGCTTCAGAGCCTGGTGCTGACGGACGCAGACGGACAGGGGACTCTCTGCATGGGACGGGAGCAGCTCCGTGAGTTTCGTCTGAAGCCCCTGGCAACCTCGGCGTCGTCGAATCGAACACAGATTCCGGCGCTGAATATGAAACTGCGGTATGCGCAGAGTCTGGCTCTTCCGGGCGGCCTCGTGATGCAGGGGGGCACGCTGATCAACATTAGGCCCAGCGATCCGCAGGGCGCTGCGAAGAAGGAAAGCGAGGATTCCATTCCTGCGGCTTTTGACCAAGAGCCCTACATGACGGCCGTCAGAGCACTCTTGAAACGGAGGACATATCTTCTCGAGATGAACTCGTTCTGAGACTCTGGTTCGAAGCATTTTCTTTGCTTCTTGTGTAAAATCAAACGTAAAATTGACTTGGCCCTCTGAACGGTTGGAAAACATCATGCTAAAAGTATGGCAGAGGTCATTGAGCCTGGACGCTTTATTAGCTTTTGTTTTTTTTTTCCCTCAGGATCGCCATTACGAAAAATTTGGGGCATCTGTGGATGAGTATGACTCGTAAGGATACACTGTAAATGTTGCAAAATGATAATGTCAATGTGCAGCGGTTTTTATTTTTAGATTGAATTTTGTTAAAATCCGAGGGTCTATCAGAACGTGGGATGTGTTGCGCCATGCACGGCGCGGTAATCTTTGAATTTGTATATTAATTAAAGCTAATATAAAGCTTAGAACATCGTTAAAAAGAGTAAATATATTTCATTTTAGTTTTACTTCGGAGGGGTTTCCGATTACTCTGCGTTAAAATTCGAGGATATGCGAGGATATGCACACATGAGGGACTCGAGGATATGCGAGGATGAGGGGCTCCACGTTCAACGATAGGGGTGGGGTGTTAATATATATATATATATATATATTAAAGTTATGTATAGTTTTTATAGGTTTTTTTAATCAAAATATTATATTTATTTATTTTTATTTGGTTAGTATAAGAAACTTTCACGATCAATGCATAGGGTTGAACAGTCTCCTCTTAATTATGACTTTTCGTAAAACCAAGAGCTATGCTTATCAATAGAGAATTTAACACACATCCACCACACACCCACCCCTTCACACACTCATCCACGCCATGGTTTGAACCGACCAACGCTTAGGGTTGAACAGTCTCCTCCTAATCATGATTCGTCTCCTCCCAACGATGACTCTTCGTAAAACCAAGAGCTATGCTTATCAATAGAGAATTTAACACACATCCACCATACACCCACCCTCGCACACACTCATCCACGCCATGGTTTGAACCTTGGACCTCCCGAAGAAGAGCCAAAACCCGGCCCACGTCATGGTTTGAACCTTGGGCCTTTCGAAGAAGAGCCAAGACCCGTCCCACACCATAGTTTGAACCTTGGGTCTTTCGAAAAAGAACCAAAACCCGAAACGTTGCTATGTCCCTTGGAACATATTTATATGTTAATTAAATTAAATATTTTTTAGTAACTATATTCTTCAATTTCGTTAACTCAGATGAGTGAGTTTGTTGCCAAATTCGAGAAGGATTTCTCATTGGTCTCTTGCCTTTCTACTAGCACGATTCCAAGGAATGCTTGGTATGTGGATAGTGGGGCATCTCGACACATGACATCAACTCGACAATGTTTTACCAGTCTACAAGAGTAGGACTCGGGGGTTCAGGTTGAGCTTGGTGATGATACCAAATATCTAGTTGTAGGAATTGGTACCATTCCTTTTCGACTCCAGTAAGGGAAATCTTTAGACTTTGATGATGTTTTGTTTGTTCCAGGTCTCAGAAAGAACTTGCTTTCAATTTCAGTTATGGAGGATAAGGGTTATGCAGTGGAGTTCAAGAACCAACATGTCCTTATTAGACCAAAAGATTCTAGCCCATAAACAATACAAGTAATAGAGGTTAGAGAAGGAAGTCTATACAGGTTGCAGGGTGAACCTGTTCGAGACCTAGTTCACAGCAGTAACAACTTGTGTGATTTGTAGCACAAGAGGATAGGGCACTTGCATCATAGAGCGTTGCCTATTCTGAGGGAGATAGTCACAAGTCTTCCAGAGTTCAGCATTGAGCAACAAGGAGTATGCAGAGGGTGCACGCTTGGCAAGCATGCCAAGGCTGTTTTTCCAAACAACGAGCATAGGTCTAAGAAGATACTAGATCTAGTACATTCGGATGTTTGTGGATCGATGTTAGTAGCATCAATTTCAAGTAGCATGTACTATGTTTCCTTTATTGATGATTTCTCTCGTAATACATGGATCTACTTTTTAAAGACCAAGGATGAAGTCTTTAGCAGGTTTCAGGAGTTCAAAGCTTTAGTTGAGAACCAGACAGAGAAGAAGATCAAGGTCTTGAGATCAGACAATGGGGTGAATATACCTCCAAGGAGTTAAATGGTTTCTGCAAGCAGGCAGGAATCAAGAGGGAGATGATTGTTCCATACAACCCACATTAGAATGGGGTTGCAGAGCGAAAGAATTGATCCATCATAGGGGTTGCTAGGGCCATGATTCATGATCAGGGCTTGCCGATGTTTCTTTGGGCATAAGCATACAACACAACAGTCTACATCCAAAACATGTGTTCTCACAGGATCTTGGAGGACAAGACACCAGAGGAGGCATTCACTGGTGTGAAACCAGAGGTGAGTCATTTCCGCATCTTTGGATGTCCAATTTATATCCATGTTCTAGTAGATAAAAGGACCAAGTTGGAGCCCTCTAGTAGGAAGGGTTTATTTGTAGGATATAGTGAGACTTCAAAAGCTTACAAGGTTTATATTCCAGAGAAGAGGAAGACAATAGTGAGCAGGGATGTAAAGTTTGAGGACGTTGCATCCAGGAAGTCCCATGAGCCTATTCTAGTGATAGAGAATAAGGAGCAAGAAGCTCCGAAGGTTGAGCCAGGGTCACCAAAGACACCAGTGGTTTCCAGTTCAAAACAACCTTTAGGTAAGGAGGTGGAGACATTAGCCCCTTCCAGTTCTGTCAGGAGACCTCAATGGCTTACATAGACATTGAGGGATGCTGAGGAGTATGTTGAGGCTCCTAGCAGCATGATTCGGGAGAGAAGACTCCAAGGAAGTTTTCAAGCTACATGGCATTGATGAGTAACATCATAAATTTAGAACCTACCAGTTTTCAGGAGGCAACATACCAACAGGTTTGGCGGGATGCCATGGTGGAGGAGTACACCTCCATCATGAAGAATGATATTTGGGACATAGTGCCAAGACTGGAGGGGAAGTCAGTTGTGAGTTCCAAGTGGCTCTACAAAATTAAGCATGTTGTAGATGGCAGCATCGAGAAGTTCAAGGCAAGGTTTGTGGCGAGAGGGTTCTCCAAAAAAGAGGGAGTGGACTATGAGGAGACTTTTGCTCCAGTCGCCAGATACACTTCCATTAGAGTAGTTATGTCTTTAGCTTGATCTATGGAATGGCCGATTCAGAAGGGAGCCGTAAAGATCCAGTATATTCCCACAGATCAGCATGTAGTTGATATTATGACCAAGTCCTTAGTGAAAGGGAAGTTTGAAGCATTCAGAGACAAACTTGGATTGGTGCATAATTCCTTCCTCGCTAAGAGGGAGTGTTGAGAAATGTAGCTTGGACAGGAACTTCTTGCACAGGCTTCCATATGAACGTGTTAGAAGTGGTTTGAGAAATTTCTAATTCTATTTTGAATTTCACTTAAGTGATTTTCTATTTTAAGTTCACTTAAGTGATTCTATTTTGTAACTCACTTAAGTGATTCTATTTAGAAATTCACTTAAGTGATTTTCTATTTTTAAGTTCACTTAAGTGATTCTATTTTGTACTTCACTTAAGTGATTCTATTTTGATATTCACTTAAGTGATTTTCTATTTTTAACCTTACATCTCAAGATGAGATGAGATCTAATCTTAGTGTTAGAGAGATTAGGGTTACCTTTTTCAAGGATAAAAGGAGAAAATCAAATGTTTTAGATACACAGACAAAGACACATAAAAGAATGGGAGGAGAACAGATTGCAGAAGGAAAACTACAAGCTTAGGAGGAGAAGAACAGTGATTGTTGGCTAGAAAAGCAGCAAGAGAGCATAAGTGTTTTGTTGTAGCTGTAGCCTCTTTTATTTGTAATATTTCAGGTTTAAAAATATATTTAACTTCTGATGTTCACGTTGTTTATTTTTCCAGTCATCTATGTGACTGCTGCATGTTTGAATAAATTATTCTCAGATCTGATTTATTTTAAAATAACATAGGACAACAATTATCTAGGGTTTGGAAAATTTACAGTTAGGTGGATTGGTAAGTTGGGGCACTTACCGAGAGGAGACCTAAGCTCCAATCCTCACGGGCATGCCCATGCATAGGCAGTAGTTTGATCTGAATCCTCTGTGTGTTGCGTCTGATTGACGACGGTGGTTCGTTCCCTGCATGTCCGACGGTTCCCATATTCTGTTGTGTGTTGAACCAGATTGACGACAACGACACAAACCCTATGCGTCCGACGGTCCCCATATCACGCTAGGTTACCATCAACGAGACATGGGTTTGTTGGATGCAGTCGTTGATGGTTGGAACTCTGCCTTGGCAGTTACTACAAATTGTGATTGTAACCAATTCACCTATGTACAAAAAAAAATGGATGATGAACATCAGCAATAATATTATTTTTTCTTAACCCAGGTGTTGTAGGTGAGTTGGAGAGGAGAGGGAAATCCTCCAAGCGAGGTCCCAGGTTCAAATCTCCACCCTACCAAAAAGTTGAATTGGGTATCCAAAATCCAATCGATAATGTTGGTGCGGGCAGGGTCGGGTGCGACTTCCGGGTGACTTTGACGGTGTAGAACCCTCTGTTCGTGGTCTCTCAGACCAAGGTGGCCCCACAAGGGGTTTTTTGCTTTAAAATATATATATATATATATATATATATATTATTTTTTCTTAGTTTCTACATCTATTTTTATTAATATCATTAATGATAATTTGTGAATCCCCTCAATTGAAATATATTTCTATCTATTTTCTATTGTAATTTTAATCCCCGTAAGAAGTGCCCTAGTCTCTACATAGTTCTTATATATATATATATATATATATATATATATATATATATATATTATTTTTTCTTAGTTTCTACATCTATTTTTATTAATATCATTGATGATAATTTGTGAATCCCCTCAATTGAAATATATTTCTATCTATTTTCTATTGTAATTTTAATCCCCGTAAGAAGTGCCCTAGTCTCTTCATAGTTCTTAGTTGAAGTTCCATGTGATTTTTGTAAGCGAAGAGAATTTTGCCTTCCACCTCCACCAACTTTTTTTGAATTTCCTTTAGGAGCACCATCAAAATTAATTTTGATAAATCCAATTTTTGAATATTTTTATTTTACCCTAGATTGAAGTAGATCTTTTGTTTTAATTCCATTATATATATATTCAAATCATATAGCTAAGTTATTAACACTTTTTTTTATGCACTTGTGACTTTCCATGATGAGCACCATATTTGTAGATATTTTGCAAGGGAGGTAATAATATGGTTCCAAACTTAAGCATTTATTTCTTTCAAGCCATAGATTCCAACAAATAATGGCAAGGCCAATCCTTCCTAGAATACATAATGCTTTAGCTTTGAAATTATTAATTCAACATTTCATTAACTCTTTCAATGTTGATGGAACTACCTAATATAATTTCATATTTTTTAAAAAATAACCCCAAATGGTGTGAGCAAAGGGACAATGAAGAAGTAAATGGCCTCAATATTTCATTAACTCTTTCAATGTTGATGGAACTACCTAATATAATTTCATATTTTCTTAAAAGCAATCTCAAATGGTGTGAGCAAAGGGACAATGAAGAAGTAAATGGCCTGATGTTTCTAAATTGATCTCACACAAGGCATATGTAAAAAGTCCATAATATCCTCCTTTTTGTAGACTCTCTTATGAGAATCTTACTTTGAACTGCTAACCAAAGGAAGGTTGAGACCTTAGGGAGAGGCTCTTTCAATGTTGATGGAGCTACCTAATATAATTTCATATTTTAAAAAAGTAACCCCAAATGGTGTGAGCAAAGAGATAATGAAGAAGTAAATGGTCTGATGTTTCTAAATCCTTCTCACACAAGGCATATCTAAAAGGTCCATAATATTCTCTTTATATTGATGGAGATATTTAATATAATTTCATATATTAGAAAAGTAAACACCAAATGGTGTGAGCAAAGGGACAATGAAGAAAAATAACTCCAAATCGTGTGAGCAAAGGGACAATGAAAAAAAGTAACCTCAAATGGTGTGAGCAAAGGGGCAATGAAGAAGTAAATGGTCTAATGTTTCTAAATCCTTTTCACACAAGGCATATCTAAAAGGTACATAATATCATTTTTTTGTAGATTCTCTTTCGTAAGAATCTTACTTTGAACTGCTAACCAAAGGAATGTTGAGGCCTTAAGGAGAGCCTCTCATGATCAAACATTATTATAAGGAAAATCTTTGGAAGAAGGAAATTTTGATTGCTCTAAATCCTCATATCTCAACTTGATCGAGTATCCACCATCCTGTGATAAATTTCAAACCAACTTATCATTTAATGTAAAAATGGACACAAAAAATTCTTGAAGCATCTTTTGAAGTTTATCTACAATTTTTTAAAAAGTAATCCGAAATGGTGTGAGCAAAGGGACAATGAAGAAGTAAATGGACTGATGTTTCTAAATCCTTCTCACACAAGGTATATCTAAAAGGTCTATAATATCATCTTTATGTTGATGGAGCCACCTAATATACTTTCAGATTTTAAAAAAAGTAACCCTAAATGGTGTGAGCAAAGTGACAATGAAGAAAAGTAACCCCAAATGGTGTGAGCAAAGAGGCAATAAAGAAGTAAATGGTCTGAGCAAAGGGACAATGAAGAAAAGTAACCCCAAATGATGTGAGCAAAGGGGCAATAAAGAAGTAAATGGTCCGATGTTTCTAAATCCTTCTCACAAAAGGCATATCTAAAAGGTCCATAATACCATTTTTTTTTGTAGATTCTCTTCTGTAAGAATCTTACTTTGAACTGCTAACTAAAGGAATGTTGAGACCTTAGGGAGAGCCTCTCGTGACCCCACATTCTTCGAAAGAAAATCTTTGGAAGAAGGAAATTTTGATTGCTCTAAATCGAGTATCCACCATCATGTGATAAATTTCAAACCAACTCATCATTTCATGTAAAAATGAAAAAATAAAATTCTTGAAGCATCTCTTGAAGTTCATCTACAATTTTATTAATAAATGTATATCGAATAAGTAATTTATTTGATATATTTTTATTTAAAGGTAAAAAGTAAAGTAATTTTTTTAAATTGGTTATATGAGATTGAAAAGTTTTGCCCATGTTACATCATCATCACACATTGATATTACAACAAAGCTTGGATATCATTCGTGTATCACTTGACAAGATTTGAACTTGAACAAGATTTGAACTTGGATCTCCTCCTTTAATATTGAAGAATTTAACCTATTAAGCTAATACTATTTGATATTTAATAATTATTAGATTTTTGAATTTTTTATTTGGAGTTTGAAATTCTTTTTTTAAAATTCATTCAAACCAATGAAATAAAGTTAATAAAACATTCGAAGTCCAAACCATTGGAGGTGTAGAGTTAATAGAAGCTTCTAAGGCTGAATCCAATAAAGTTGTATGTAATTGGTTGGAGAAACTTTTATTGGGTGTAACCTTCTCTAAGAAAATCTTCTTTGATCTTGTGAAAGATAATTATTATTATTATTTTTAATTGAAAGAATAATAGTTTAATTAAATTTGCTCTGTTTTTTTAATACTCTGTCTCTGTGCTCTGTTTTGTTAATTGATTTTTTCTAAAAATCAACATTTGGTATATTCTGTGCTTGGCAGCCATGGTCCTTGTTGTGCAGCAGATCCGCAAATAGGACTATCCGTTAGAGATGCAAGTTCGAGGGGAATTCACACTGGTGATTGGCTGTCCTGGATTCGCTCGTCGCCTTTTGTTCCACTGCATTGTCCTTGAGCAATTCATGCACGCCCTAAACACCGCATCGCAAGATACCCTGTATTGTTTCCCTATTTCCACATCGCCAATCCCCATTGCGGCAGCTGGTCGAGGTTCTCCCTGTTCTTTTTTGGAGCTTTTGTAATCGCAGCCAATTTTAATATTTGAAGGGATAATTACTTGTCTCATTTGATCTCCCTGTCTCATATTTGATGGTATCATTAGCAAAAACAAAAACAAAAAAAAAACTTTAGTTTGAGAAACTATCTTAAAATCACTTAGAAGTAGCGTCGGGTTTCGAATCAAAACCTCCTTTAAAAGTTTACCCTGCCTCCCAACTTAGCTAGTAATACCCAATAAAAATAAAGTTTTCTCTGTCAGTTGAATTTTGTTTAACTAGGGTGTGGGTATTTACGGGTTCGAGTGCCGGCTTTTGTCCTATGAAGGAAAGGTTTGTGGGTCAAAGTTTTTGACTTTGGTTTGAAAAATTTATGCAATGCATGTCGAAGATTTATTAGGGATAATATAATGTTAATGTTGAGATGTTAAGGTGTTAAGTTGTGGAGGAGAGATTTGATTATAATTGTGAATGATTAGAAAAATAAAAAATGTTGTTTTTGGGGGGTATATAATCGGTGTTACATGATATTCCTTGTTATTGTGTTGAGGAGGTCGAAGTTTAAAAGTCTAAATAAATAAAAAAATATTTATATCATGGGAAAGACAAGGATAAAATAAGATAATAAACAAGTTGGAGATTAAAAGAAATTGATGCGAGTTAAAGTTTTTTATTTTCCAACAATAAGCGGAGATGGAGATTTATTAGTACTTAAGTGCAGGTTACAAATGATTCTCAAAGAAGCAAATGTTTCTAAAGATTGCTTTAAGAATGGTATTACATTCCCTGTTGATGTTGTGAAGACCATATACAAGGCATTAATCACTCTTGATGTGCTTAAAGAGGAGTGTAAAAGGTTAAAAGACACAAATGAAAGGTTGAAGGTAAAGCCTATGGTGGCAAACACTGCTTGTGACACAAGTGACCTAATATTTGAAGAAGAGAAAGAGAAACAAGCCCGTAAGGTTGAAGCACAAGAGGAAAAAGAAGTTGAAAATGCAGCTTACAAGAAGAAAGATTTTGAGACTTTCATTCAACATTATATAAGAGCAATGAAGCTAGATGATGAGGATATATCTTACCTCACAAATAGAGCAGTTGTTTACTTGGAAATGGAAAAATATGATGAATGTGTCAACAACTGTAACAAAGTTGTTGAAAGAGAAAGAGAACTTCGATCATATTATAAATTGGTTGCTCAGGCATTGACTAGAAAAGGAATTGCATATGTTAAGATGGCCAAGTGCTCTAAAGACTTTGAGCCAACAATTGAGGCATTCTAGAAAGCCATGATAGAACACCGCAACCCAGATACATTGAAAAAGCTTAATGATGTTGAAAAGGCAAAGAAGGAATTGGAACAACAAGAGTATGTTGACCCTAAGTTAGTAGGTGAAGAGATAGATGAAGAGATTGGGTGCTTTGAAAAGCACACCAAAGGTATAGACTCCAAAGTAATGAAAAATGGGATACAATGACAAAGGTTTAGGAAGGAATGGGCAATGCATAAGAAAGTCCATAGAGCCACCATAAGGCCATAGAATGAAGGCCTTGGTTATATTGGTCAATGGTTCAGGCTTTGGATCTTCTTCAAGAGGTCCAAGATTCAAATTGTGGCGTGGGCAAGTGTGTGAGGGGATGGGTGTATATATGGCTGTGTGTTTGGCCCCTATTGATAAGCTCAACTCTCACTTATTAGAGGTTATGGTTGGGATGGAGATGCCTAACCCTGAATGTTGGTCGTAGGGGTTTCTTACACTAACCTCGATAGGAAAAAATGATCTTTTAAGTAACTCATAATATTTAATTTTAAGTTAATTCTAAAATTGTTTTAATTAAAATATTTAGAAATTTAAATTTAAATAATAATTGAAATGTTGACAAAACACATTTAATATCACATAATTCAAAATTATGATAAAAATACAAATATGATAAATTATAAAATAAATGTAGAATTGATGAATAACTAAGCGAACTAAAAATTTCAAAATGGTAATGGTTCAACCCTTTACATTGATAATTGCATAGTTGTTGTAATATTGCTATGTGATCATGTGCTCATCATGTGACTTATTTCAACCCATATAATTAGGAAAAATGAATTTAAAATAATAAATTTTAAAAATTAAATTGTTAAAAATAGGAAAAAATAAATTAAAAAAGAAGTTAAATGACAAGAATATTTGGCTCATAAAGAGTTGGTTTGGGTTCAATTCTTATGGGTGTTGAAACATTATGATATCTAGATATTATGATTAGTACAAGGTGGAATAGGTTCAATCCTATGCAAATAATTGAAATAAACAAATATATATAGTTTTGAAACTAAGAGAGTTCTATTCTGGGTTTGGCCTTTTTGCTGCACTAGGATTTTAATTTTTCGCTCTTCTTCCCTTCTCCTCATTCGCTACCCTTCTTCCCATGGTGAAGTCATGGATTCATCACAACCAACTTGCAGTTCAGACACAATAACGTCGAGGATGGACTGTTAACTGAACACTCACAAAGTTGGGAGACAGACACTTTAGCCCTTCCTGGGCTTTTGTGGTTGGTTTGATATAGCAAAAAATATATCATAATTTAATCTTGAGCCATGCTTGTATCAAGCTTCTAGTCTAGCAAATATTTCTATATCCAAAAAGTTGAGTGAGCAGGAAACATGCATGAGGAAGAATTCGTTGATTGAAAAATTTGTTGGGGTGTGTCCCAATATTGACTTAATTCATAGATGAGCTTGTGAAAAATGGAGAATAAACGATCAATTGGAGATCATCACACTTACAAAAAATTTCTTGCTCTTTAATTTCACTCATGAATATGATGCATAGAAGGTTTTGCAGTCAAGACCATGATTTTTTTGGTAGGAAAGGTTTGTTATTGAAAAAATGGTACAAAGGCTTCAAGTTGAAGACAAAAAATATTCATATTGGGAGATGGTATTGGTTTGGTGAGCTCTGCTAGGGTTTGATGAGGAAAGCTGCTTTGCTGGAATTTTTTTGAGACCTATCTGGTGGGCTTTGCGGGGATGGCAGCAGTTTCTAGAGGAGGTATGAACAACTGGAGGAATGTAGTGATGGCATCAGGTCCATCACAGAGTGTGCATGCTAGGGCTGGTATTTCTTTTAAAAATGATTGGAAGGAACAGGATTTCCCATTGCATGCCAGGAATCGCTTGTTAAAGAACAATGGATGTTTGGAACGATGTGAAGCCAAGCCGGTTCTAGTGGTTCAACCAGACTCGATGGCAGAAGATGTGGAGTATTTAACCAAACATGCGCTTATTGGTAAATTTATGGGCATCCGAATTTCTCTTCCCTTTATGGAGGCTTGGGTTAGGAAGACTTGGAACCCTGAAGGTGATGTGGAGGTGATGCTGAGTGCAAACAACTATTTTATGGTGGTTTTTTCTTGTCTTGCGGATCGTAACAAAGCATTTGAAGGAGGTCCCTATTTTTGTAACCAAGCGGGACTCTTTCTTAAACCTTGGCATGTGGGTTTCAACCCATCAGAGGAGCGGCCGTCACGGGTTTCGATGTGGGTTCGGCTTCCGTGGCTCCCATTGGAATTTTGGAGAAATGACATCTTGCATATGATTGCCCTTCTACTTGGGAAGCCGGTTGGGCCGTCATGACAAACGCTGGATAAAAAGGTAATCTCTGTTGCCCGTATCTGTGTTGAAATTGATTTAAACAATCCTATTCTAGATTCTATTGAAATACAGTTTGGATCAACCAAATGGGTTCAAAAACTTGACTATGAAGCTCTCCCATTTTGTTGTCGGATTTGCCATGAATATGGCCACTTACAAAGAAAATGCCCTAAGTTTGTCCTAGCTCGTGGCTTCAAATCCTGGGCCCTCTCGAGTTGTACAAAATATGGATAAAGGAAAAGCCCCGATAAAGGAGGGGGATCAGGATAAGGAAGGCTTTGTTACGGTAAAACCTCGAAACAAAGGAAGAAAGGCAAAAAGAGACATTAAGGATAACCAGCCAGATGCTCAGCTCAACCGTTTTGAAATTCTAGAGAATCTTGATCAGTGCATGGAGATACCTGAAACATCACTACCTGTTATAGATATAACAGGACCAAATCAGTTGTCTCTTCATGAGGTGGAACCAAGGGAACTAGATATAGGGGGTTTAAATGAAGAACATAGGGCTTTGGTTTCGAGTATAGGTGATATGGTTGGCCCTAGCCCTGGAAGTGAAGTTATCTTAGAAAATGGCACAGATTTAGACATGCCCTCTCCTACCCAGGCACTGATGCAGTCATCCATGGACTGTAAAACTCCTACGGTGCTGGGATTGCAACATAAAATAATTAAAAAAAATGCTTCAGATAAGAATATGAAGGTGGGTCGAAAGAAAGACCAGGATAAAATTAAGTTAATGGGGGAGACTTTGGTAGAGTCGAGTTTGGTGAGAACATTGGACTCCCATTTTTTTAACCCCCAAAAATGATTGTACTTTCATGGAATGTAAGGGGGTTGAACAACATCCCCAAACAAAAAGCTGTTCGTGATTTGATTCGTGTTCATTCTTCGGATGTGGTTTTTATTCAGGAGCAATTAGCTATTGATAGTTTGTTCAATATTGCTCCCAAGTTGTGGAGAAAGGGGCAATGTCAATGTATTGGTGCATGTGGATATGCTGGTGGCCTTGCTTGTTTATGGGATCCAGTTAAGATCTCTCCTCTTACCTGGATTTCTAGCAGGTGGTCTATTTCGATGATCGGGCATGATAATGAATCTGGTGAGACCATCCTACTTACAAACGTGTATGCTCCTATTGATTACAATGGTAAAGTGAATTTATGGGAGCACATTGGCTTTGTGAGAAGTCTGGCTCCCCCGTACCCATGGATTTTGGCTGGAGACTTCAATTCTATCACTTGTCTGGAGGAAAAACGTGGTGGGATTGATCATATTGAGCCTTTTTATTCTGTCTTAAATGCTCATATTTGGGCCTTGAACTTGGTTGACATCAAGCCGGATAATGGGATATTTACCTAGCATAATAGAATATGTGGGGAATATTCCATTTCAGAGAGACTAGATAGGTTTCTGATCTCTAGTTTTTGGATTGGCAATAATAGAAGCACTAGTTCTGTGATTCTGGAGGGTAGAGGATCTGATCATTGGCCTATCAAACTCTCTGATCTGGAGTTAGGGCTAAAAAAGAATCCCTCATTTAAGTTTCAACTTATGTGGTCGCGAGATCCTAAGCTTCATGATTTCATGCGAGGCTGGTGGACTAATGGCAAACCTCCTCATGGCACTGCTATGTACTCCTTTATGAAGCGACTTCAATTTTTTAAGCATAAATTGAAGAGATGGAATAGACTAAATTTTTGGAACCTTTCCTTGGCTAAGCTGGCAGCTCTTAGGAGGGTGGAAGAAGCCTCAAGGAAGATTAGAGATCAGGGACTCACAGAGGAGCTTCTTGTTGAGGAATCTGAAGCTGTAAAAGACCTTGCTGAATGGGAACTGAGGGAAGAAATTTTTTGGAAACAAAAAGCTCGAGTATATTGGCTTCAAGAAGGGGATAGGAACACAACCTTATTTTATAACTCTGTTAAGGCTCGTCGTAATGGTAACCTGATTACCTCTCTTGTTAATTCTTAGGGTGCCCTGCTTTCTTCTTTCAGGGATATTTCAAAAGAGACTAAGAGGTATTTTTCCTCTCTCTTCAAGGAGGATGCCCTCTCAGATGATGAGGAAGAAAAACTTATTCTAAACTGTATTCCCTCGATTGTTTCTAGAGAGATGAATGAGCACTTGATGGATCCAATTTACCTTGAGGAGCTGAAAAGTGTTGTATTCAAGATGAAAAAGGGGAAAGCCCCGGGTCCGGATGGATTCCCGATTGAGTTTTATCAAGAGTTTTGGGAGTTAATCAAATCTGACCTTTTGGAAGTGGTTCGTGAGTCCCAAAAGAACAAACGGATGCTAAGGGCCCTAAATGCTACCTTTGTGGTGCTTATTCCCAAGAAAGAGGGAGCAAATTCCTTGGATATGTTCAAGCCTATTGCTCTCTCGTAATGTTGTATATAAGATCATCACAAAAATTATTGCTCGAGAGGTCGAAGATATGGTTGAGCAAAATCATCTCTGAGGAGCAAGGTGAGTTTGTTGCTGGCCGACAAATCATGGATGGGGTTGTTATTGCTACAGAAGCTATTCACTCAATGGAAACTTCTAAGAAGAAAACTATGTTCATTAAGTTGGACATGGCAAAAGCCTATGACAGAGTTAGATGGTCCTTTCTTCAAAAAGTTCTTGCTGCTTTTGGCTTTGAGGATGAATGGATTAGATGGGTGATGAGCCGTATTTCTTCTTCCTCATTCTCTGTTCTTGTTAATAACGAGACTACGGAGCTGTTTGAGGCCTCAAGGGGATTGAGGCAAGGAGATCCTCTATCTCCTTATTTGTTTATCATTATGGCAGAAGGGTTGGGCAGATTACTCAAGTCTCAGGTTAGGCATGGTCTCATTCAGGGGTGGAAGTGGGATAACAGTTTGCCACCTCTTTCCCACCTTCAATTTGTTGATGATATCGCTTTGTTGGGAGTTGCCACTATCAAGGAAGTCTGGAAACATTAGACAGTCTCTTGACATATATCTTGGTGCTTCTGGACAGGTGATTAATGAGGACAAGTCCTTTATTTTCTTCTTCAATACCCCCCCTCTTATTCAAGCCAGGATTGTTGGCATTCTAAGATTCCAGGTCGGGACTCCCCCCTTCATTTATCTTGGGATCCCGATTTCATCTCATCCTCTCCCTAGATCTTCTTGGCAGTCTATACTTGATAAGTTTAGAAGGAAGGTAAATCATTGGACTGTCAGATGGCTATCCTCTGCAGGTAGAGTATTGCTTTTAAAATCTGTTATTCAAGATTTACCTATTTATAGATGTTTTGTGCAAACTAATCCTTCTCGTTTCATCAAGGACATGAATGCTTTGTCAAGACAGTTTTTGTGGTCTGGCAAACTTGATAAATCTAAATGGAGTTTGGTTAGATGGGATTCCATTTGTAGGCCAGTTCAAGAGGGAGGCCTTGGGTTGCGACAGGCAACTCTTTCTCAGGGTAGGCTTTGGCTACGAAACTTTATTGGAGATGGTGTACCTCTCAAGATCAGATTTGGGCTAAAATATTATCTTATAAATACTTGAGAGGTATTTTTGAGGCAGATATCCCTAGAGCCGGTTTGGTTGGGAAAGGTTCTGTTATCTGGGACACTCTGAAAAGAGGAGCTAATCTAATTAAGCAGGGTTTGTTCTGGATTTGCAATCGAGGATCAAATGTTATTTTCTGGGAGGATTCTTGGGATGGCCACCCTCCTATCTTGAATCAATATCCCAGGTTACATTCCCTAAGCATTTTTTTCTTGGAAGCAGGTTGGTCTCATGTGGAGGACTTTAAAAAAATCTAGTATTTTGGAAATATGGAGATGTATAAATGGAAAGATCCGCAGGAATGGCCCCATGGGGGATTTGCCGAGGATAGAGAGGTGCTTGCTCTTATTCTTGCAGGGAGGTACTGTTATTCATTGAGGGATAAAGAAATTCTGGCTTGGAACCCTAATCCCAAGGGAACCTACTCTGTAGCCTATGGTTATCAAGTTCTTGATAAGCAAAAGTTTGGGAGTCTCCCTGTCACATGGTGGAAAAGGTGTGGAATAGATTTGCTTGGCCGAAATGTAACTTTTTTCTCTTGCTGGTGGCTCGTAATAAATGCCTCACTTGGGATAACTTGAGGAAGAGGAGATTTCAGGGTCCCTCTTTATGTGTCCTTTGTGGTAAGAATGAGGACGACTCTTCTCATTTATTTTTCCAATGCTCCCTTGCCAGAGACATTTGGCACTGTTGGTGGAGTGCCCGGAACCATCCTTGTTTTCATGTGCTCTCTCTTGTGGAGTTTTGGAGTAGTCTAGGAAGACCTCCACCCAAGGTCCCCTTCCTCCAAGTGGCTTGGAATTTGGGCCCTTCTTGCATCATCTCGGCGATTTGGCTCGAACGATACCAACGCATTTTTGAGGGAAGTCATTTGGCTGTTCAACAGATCTGGCAAAGGATCCTGTGTATGGTTCAAGAAACTGTCCATAGTAAATGTGATGTGGACCCTCATTTGGACTCTAAGGAGGAGAAGGTACGATAGGCCCTTGGTTTGTTTGGGGTTGGTGTGAATTCTTCTAGCCCTAGTAGGATTCCTCACCTTAGCAAGAAGGTTAGGAGAGAGGGTAGATGGAGACTGCCCCCTAGAGGAGTTTTAAAAATTAATATCGATGGGTCGTCCAGGGGCAATCCTGGACATGCTGGAATTGGTGGTGTTGGGAGAGATTCTGCTGGCATGGTCAGTTTTTTATTTTCCATTTATAAAGGTGTTCACTCCAACAATCTTATGGAAGCTCTGGCAATACTTGAGGCCTTGCATAGGGGGTTTTCTCTTGGCTAGCGCAGGATTCTTTGTGAGTTTGAATCTCAAATTTTGGTTAATATTTTAAACAGCAAAAGAGTGGAGGATGTTAATTGGCAGTTGACCTCTGTGACCATTCAGATTCTCAGAATGAGTGAAGAGTTTGAATTTATATCCTTTGTGCACATTCCAAGGGAATGGAATGGGGTTGCTAATTACCTGGTCAAAAGGTCTTCTGAGCTATTGGATACTCAGAGTATTGATAACTGGGAGAGTCTCTCGTCTAGGGATTCTCAACACCTACGGGAGTTGATCCATAAGGATGTTCAGTCTTAATGTGGTTTGTTTTTTTTGGTTTTCTTTGGGAGTTGATCTTGTCTGGTGATTTAGCCTGTCTTGTTGCTTATTTGAGTCCTGGGTGGGGGCTCAGCTGTACTTTATAATCTAGTATTTTTATCAATAAATTTTTACCCCTTTATTTAAAAAAAAAAGACAAAAAATATTCATATTGCTCCCAGATGGGTCTTATTGCCTGACCTCTCCATCGAGTTCTGGAATTTGAATGTGATAGCTGGGATCACCAAGGCAATCGGTTCACTTGTTGCTATAAACTCGATCACAAGAGCAAAAAATAGGATAATAGCAACGAGGTTTTGCATAAATGGAGATCTCTCCAAAATTCTTCCATGAATAATCTTACTTTGATGGGGGTGCGTTGGAACAAAGGATTGAGTATGAGAACCTGCCGACAAGGTGTAATGTTTGCAAGGTAGTTGGGCATGCAACAAGAGAATGCCCGAAAAGGAGGCCCAACCCTCTACCAAAAAAAATGAATGATAAGAAAGACTAGAGAAGGAAAGCTAACACCTCTAAAGATGACACTAATAATAGAAACAAAAACTCCTTTGGTGCATTAGATACAATGGTTGACAATGAACTTGAAGAAGGTAAGTTTAGAAAATATGAAGTTTATGATGAGACAATTGCAACAGAGTCCCAACCAATAGAAAAAGCACTAAAAAGTGCCAATCTAGAATCAATAGTATTAGTAGACATATCGTCCAAGATAAAAATGAAGGAACTAGAGAAAAGTATTACCATTGTCTCACAAGAGCAGACCAAGCTTCCCCTCAAGACAATTAGGAACTCGAAGAAAATGGTAAACCTTGGAAATGATCCCATTGCAAGGCCTATTGACTCTACAGTTAGAATTGGGGAAACAAAAAAGGATATTACGAATGACACACAATGCACTCTAGAGCAGATTGGGGGTGTTATCACCCCAAGAACAGGTAAATGAAAATTCTAAGTTGGAACATTATGGGGTGCAACTCCCTCATTAAGCAAATAATTCTCAATAACCTTTGCTTAGACAACAAACGAGATATGATCTTTGTGCAAGAAAATAAAACCAATAAGTAAAAAGCTCAAACCATAAAAAGAAGTGTGTGGAGACAAGTTGAGATGGAGGCAAAATAAGTAGAGGACACAACAGGGGATTGTGGATCATCTGGTACCCAACAATTCTTAAGGCCCAAGTATTGTTCATATGTTGTCTAGATTAGTTGCACTCCTTTTGATTTTTCTATGTCCTTGCTTTTTATGTGCTATGACTTTGTTGTAACTTGGTTGTAACTATGCATATGTCAAGCTATATGTAGCTACACCTACATTTTACAATATCTTTCCAAAAAAATTGTAAGAACTTTTGTAAATACAGGTTTTGGGACCTTGTTTCAAAAACCCCTTATATTTAACCTTATTAAAAAAATTATATAGTTTTGAAACTCAAGCTATTTTATTATAGAAATATCTATTATAATGTCAAATTTAAGCTCTAGTCAAGTTCATATAGTAACATCCATTTATTGTCATTACACAATCCCAAAGTTAACAATGTATGTACAATTGTATCCCATTTATCATTCTTATATAATGCTTAGAACTTATATAATTTAAATATTATTTTTAATAAAAAATTAAGAATTAGTAAGTCCTTCACCTATAAATTTCTTTAAAATATTTGAAGAAAAGATATTATGAGGGAAAGTACCAACAAAGGAAGTTACTAATAGAAGTAAGTAATCTATGGACACCTTAATTATAAGCAAGGATACCTAGGTTGAAAGTAAGGGTACCTATCCTAGTTAGATATAAAAATATGAACAAATTTATAGCAATCATCATCTAGGAGGGAGAAGATACACCAAAAGTGATTATGAAGAAGATATAATGGCTATTAAAAGCATAAATAGATTAAATAGAAGTGGTGTTGAGTTTAAATTATCAAATGATTTTTCTTCTAAGAGATTGTTTTTTCTCATCATGTTTTTCAGGTCTAAAATCAAGGATAAAATAATAGGTAGTGGCCCATGGTTCACAGGAAAGATGGATCACTTTTAAGACCATAGAGTGAGGATTTTTATATGGACATGAATATTTTTAAAATATAACTTTGATTAGGTATTTTGAACTTCTATATCAACTTATCAACAAGGAGGTTTTGAAAAATATTGGTAATAATTTAAGGGAGCTCATATTGTTGGATGTATTACATTATTTGGTCTCATTGTAAATATTTAGATTAGGGTGTATAAAGTAGGTGTCAAGTTATTAGGAATGTCCATGTGTCATGTAATTAAGTGTTTGAGATGTCTAGTTATGAAGTGAAGTCTTTGAGTGATGTGTCTAGTTTAGAAGTAGGGAGTTATATGTAACCATGAGATACTTTGTCTTTATGTAATATGTGAGACTTATTATGTAAGAGAAAAATTTTAAGAGTCAAGTTGTCTCATGAGTTTGAGTAGAGCAAAAGCCAAGAGTCAGGTAATGTGAAAGGTCTCATGTATCTTTATATTGGAGACAAAGCTTTGTAAAATGTAACTCAAATAAGCTTTGCTCTATGCATTGCTTGAGTTTTATCAATAAAGCATTCGGTGTGATTTATTTGATATTGATGATCATTTGATGGATGAATAATATTGATAATATTTATGTAAATTGATATTCATATATGTGATTTATTGATACCATAATTTGATTAAACTGTGAAGAATAACATCAAATTGTTAACACATCCATGAGGGGCCCACTATTTAGGAGCAAAGGCATTATGTATATACCTACATATGTGTTGCCATGGATATTTATTTATTTTTGTTAAAATCTGTTAAGATCAAACTTGAATCAAGAGAATGTAATAAAAAAGTGGACTGTGAAATCATTGCCCTCAAATGTCACAAATGTTATGACATTGAACACATGGCAAAATATTGCAAAGTAAAAATGATTAAAAAAGATATGAAAAATATTGGTCGTGAGACAAATTTCAAGATGTAATAAGGAGATCATATTATAGTAGAAGCTAGTATAGATTAAATATTTTCAACTTCTTAAGGTGGTAAAGAATTCCCTTGTTCTTCATCAAAGAATGAAGACCTTCATGGTTTATTTAGAGCAAACAATAGAAGAAAATAAGAAGGATAGAAGGGATGAGGAATTATCATATGCATTTAAAAGGAATTAAAGGTACAGGAAGATATGGAGGCAAATTTTAAAATGAAGGTGGAAGAGTCCAAGTTTAATCCAAGTTCTCCAAGGTAACATAAATCTATAGATGATAAGCCACATTATGAATACAATACAAAAAGGAAGAGATTGATGAGGAAGAAAGCAATGGTGGGAAAAGAAGAGGAATAATATCAAAGTAGGGAAAAAGGGGAAAATAAACTTAGAGGAAAATGGATTTGAAAAACTAGAAACAACTATCATAATGTTAATAAAAAATGAGGTTAATACCATAAATAAGAATAAAAATTATGATGAAGATGGTATCTTGAAATATTGTGGATATGAATAAGGTGCAAAAAATATTTATTAAGTAATTAATAGGTTGTTATAATGTTGAATTTATTTAAATACAAAAAGCATAAAATAAGTAGTGAGGAATATAAGAATGCATTTAAAAAGATTTGGAAGATAAGGGATTGTTTAACAGTTTCTACTATGGGAGCTTCAAGAGTTACAACAACAATATGAAACAATCGCAAATTGGACAAACAATTGGTATAAGTAAAAAATAATTGGGTTATTGGTCCTTTTTGCAAGAAATAGGAGATATCAAAGATGGAGTTATAAATGTATATACTTTGTACTACATTTCTTATGTGTGATAGATGTAGAAAGGACCTTAGTTTATTTATGTCAATTTCAATGATAATTTATAATAATTATTTATGAATTCTTGAGGAGGAATTCAACACAATTATATCTTCTTTTAAAAAGGATGATTCTCCTAGATGGTCTAAATGGAGGATTTTTTTTTGTTTGTTAATTCAAATAACTTTTGGGTTGCTATTACTTCAAGCTTTCAATATGCATCGAATAAGAGACATATTGGGCAAACTCATATAACAAAATGATTGGACAAGTTTTTGTTATCTAATACATAGTTGGAAACAAAATGTACAAATCTCTTCAAATATTTTATTACAATCAAAATCGTATCACAAACCCATTCTTTTGAGATGTGATCTACTCAATCATGGTCATCTAAAGTTGTTTCAATTTTAGTCTATGTGGCTACAAGACCCTAATTTCTTCTGAGGGGTCATGTTATGGTGCGATGAAGCAAGGTTTGAAGGAACATGTATGTGTAGGTTTGTTCAAAATATAAAATACCTAAAGAGAAAATTAAATATTTGAAATATCAAATATTTTGGTAAAATATATAAAATATAACAGGAAATTAAATCCAAGCTCAACAATTTATAAGAGATTCTAGAAACCAACAAAATGGACAAAGATACTTATGTGCAAGAAAAAAAAATCATTATCATAAATATCATAAAAGGAATCTAAGTAATATTGGGCCAAAATTTTGATGGAAATATGGCTTAAGAAATGGGTTAGAAATATCAAATGTTTTCATGCTACTACAAAAAATATTTCTCTTTTCCATGAATAAAAATATTTAGACTCTAAATGAAAGAAGTAATAAGGAAAAATATAGTAAGAG
Source organism: Wollemia nobilis (assembly GCA_028583015.1). Classification (NCBI taxonomy): domain Eukaryota; kingdom Viridiplantae; phylum Streptophyta; class Pinopsida; order Araucariales; family Araucariaceae; genus Wollemia; species Wollemia nobilis. The sequence goes on from JAQPPZ010002515.1 coordinate 4,676,379, forward strand.
GAAGCAATTAATTATTTTAAAGATATTCTATCATAATTTGGGAAAGATAAGGAGGCTTAGTGTAGGGTTTTTCAAAATATCCTAGCAATTACCACACAAAGACATGATAAAAAAAATGTTATATTTCACAATACTTTCTAGAAACGTTCATAAGAATGCATTCACCATAGATTATATGAAAAAGAATAAAATATGAAATAAAGAGAGCAAATAAACAAGAGAACACAATAGGATATGAATAACCATGGATATTCAAAGATATATCATGTTGATCTCACACACTAATGCAATAGATTAGTGGTTGGGAGTATTTATAGCATATACCTAATCCCCACTAATAATTACATGTTATATTAACCCAAAATGATATAACATAATGGATTAAAGGTTAATTTTAATTTTAATTATAATTTATAGGTTTAAATATACTAGTGGTTTAACCAATGTTATTTTTACTAAATACATATAATCGTGCCCATAGATTTACATAAAATATACATTACACCAGCTTGTAGAATTACATCAAGAGTGTTTATAGGTTTACATCACCGTTGTTGACCTTGGCCAATAAGGCCAAATTACCAATATTTTAACTCCCCATAATTTGAGTTGGGAGCTAAGGAGAGAAGACATTAGAGATAGTAACATCTTCCCTATAATAGATGCTTGAATAGGAAAAAAGAATGGATCATGGAATATGTTACCTACTTTAGCTAAAGGTACAAAAAGTGGATCAATCCTCTCATCGACATGTGTAACAACCCTAAAATCTACCCAGTTTGTTTTTTCCTTTTAAAGGTTAAAAACAATTTCAGATATTTCGGATAAATTTCTTAGAAGCTTATTCTTCCACTTCTAGGTTTCAGATGTTGCAAAATCCCCCACATGGATAGGAGAGACCAATCTCCCATTAATTATGGGGTTTATCTTATACACTGTCCATACAACTTAAAGGACACCTTTGTGTGATTACCTCAAATTTTCTTTTTTTCTTTTGAAGGACTTCTTGACCATGGCACAAGGATTAACCCTATCTTGTTTTTTGAGAAAAAAGATGCCAAAATCCTTGACTACTATATATCATTCTATACTAGTAATTAGGCACAAGATTCTTGTAGTTTTATATATTTCATTTCAAATAGAACTACTATGATCCATTAACCTAATTTCTAGATAGTTTAATGGAGGTGACTGCCACTTTATGTGGTAGCTCCTTTCTAGTCATCCATCAATAAATCATGGTTTCAATTACTACCACACAAAATGATATCTCCCATAGAAATTCTCACACAGTCTCTTGGATCCCTATGACTATCATTTTTATGACATCTCTGCCTCACATGGGTATCTCTCATTCTCTTGGAGAATCCATCACAAGGATTTAGCTACAATGGAATTCTAAGCTCATTTTCTCTCAGAGCACACTTTAGTGATCCACTACTAAAGTGCCCACTATAACCCTAAGGGATTGTCCCATCATGTCTCCCTTAGTTCTAGTCTTAACCTTAGGGATCTAGTATTTTATTATTATTTATTATTCTTTTATTAATATCTCTCTAAGAAGCTTTCCCAAAACCCAAGGTGAAGCTATGAAATAACATTATCCTTTAACGTATTATAAATACCATCATTGTCTATTCCATATCCTATTGCAAGAAATAAAGAAATACTCAATAATCTTCAAAAAATTCTTTATTATGTACTTCTCATCAAAGCAAAATAAATAGATCCATTTCTTCTTCATTCATACTAATAACATCAATGCAATAAATGTAAATAACAATTTCCATAACAAGCACCACAAAATAGACACATCATGTATCCTAGGAACCCTATCCAGGGAGAAAACCCAATCTTAAAATATCCATCTTTATTTTCATAGCAAGTCTTTATGCCAAACTTACCAAAGGATTCCATCATTTCTTTTGTTACAATTTCACCCTATTACATAAGGGCCTTCATAACTCTTATGTACTCATATTACAAATATGTTGTTCATTCTTTCTACTTTACAAAAGCGAGGGAACCCATAATTCCCTCACATCAAAATCCTTTTCTTTCACTATTCCACTATTTCTCAAGAGTATTTTCATTGAGTTCATTATTTACAATGAGAAATTGTTGAATCCCTATAAGTTCTCTTCCAACTATTAGGCCCCATGCCCATTCCTACTCTTATTTACATACATTTTTCTTTTTCATTGCAAAAGGTTACATTCCACAACATAAGTAGTTAATTACTAGTTCTCAAACGATTCAAGATTCTTCCAATGGTTCAAATATTGCTTTACATAACTAAGTAGAGAATTAGAGTTTTAGCAAAGGTTAAAAAAATATTATCAAGTCTTTTCCAAACCATATCATTCTAATTTTAGAAAGAGAGAAACATCATTGAACCATCTAAGTCTAAATTGAAAAAAAAGGTTCATTTGGTTTTCTCAATTGACTTCATGTGGAATTCTTCTATTCAATTCTTTAGTAAGAGAGTAACATGAACCAAAATCATTCAATAAATTAATATCTCCAACTACTTAGTCAAAGGTGATGCAAAAACTATAGGTTATTCTTTTCCCTATTTATAACCACACAAAACCATGATTTAGAGATCTATGTCATGTCTTTTTTGATGAAAGGTCATTTTAATTATAAAAATAAAAGTCCTTTACAACAAAAAAAAGAGTGTGGGTGGAGAAAAAATCACACCCCAGATGACACTAACTTATCCTAATAGCGGATAAAGAAAAACAAACTGCACAAAACGAGCACCACGACCATCAACACCAAACTAAAAATAGTCTATAGCCAGTGCTCCTCACCCCAACCTGAAGCATGAGTAATGGGAGAAGAAGGACGAGACCAGCCAGAAAAATGCTTGTGGATTCCTGAGGCCCCCCATCCATCATTAGGTATAGACATAAAATGTAGAGATATATACGGATCCGATTACTGCAACATGCCCCCATAGTCACGGGATCTGCTCTCAAGAGGCTAACACCATGCATGATCTGGGTGCCAGCGTGAACAAGATCGATCTAGGTGAGGAGGTGAATGATCAGGGGCCTCCCTACTGATGGCACATGGGACATCACCCTAATATTTTAGCAAAGCTTGCAAATGGTCCAACTCCATAACCACATTTTTATCCTGATCACAAATCTAAAACCATACATCATGAAAAACTTCGAGCTTGTTAGCAAACCAAAAATCCTAAGACAGATCAACCTAATCGAAAATAATTTTGTTTCTAGATTTCCAAATGTGAAATATAAGGCTGACTCTGAATATTTTCCACACCTCCCTTAGTGGGAAAGAAAAATGAATGAGATCACCCATAAGGACATGATGCCATAAAAGTTGTAGGGGCATAAATGGAGCAAAGAAAGAACCCAACCAACTCCAAGCAAGACTGGCACATCTACAAGCCCAAAAAAGATGCATACAAGACTTTGGTTCTTGATAAAATGGGCATCGAGGCTTAGGCACCCCCATATAAGAAAGTATGTTGCCAAGGGGTAAACCCTGACATAGTAAGCTCTAGGAAAAATAAGCTTTCTTTGGCTCCAGATAAGATGCCCAAGCTAAGTGAAATCTAGTTTTTCACCTAGAGGGTGTTGAGATAAGGTACCATTTGACATTGAGATTTGGCATCATGGGGGCATTTTGCGTAAGCCACTTGCAACCCTGCCTGGATTTGTAGCTAAGCAAGGAAGTGCTCTTATACCAGGCCCAATATTTCCACCAGGGTTTTTGGGATATGCCACCTAATTTTTGCCATAAGGAGAAGGGTGTATGATCAATAACAACATCATACATAGTCTTGTCAACACTGGTCAAAGAGAATATTCTTTTAAAATCATTCCAAGAAATCCAATATCTATTTTCATTAGAGTAGAAATCTGCAACGATGACAATTCCTCGCTTAAAACATTTCTAGGCATGTACCCAGGGAACTTGAGCCAATGACTTACCCTAAAGCTTGAATATAGGGGATCACCAAACGTAGATAATATTGATGGAGAGGCCTTTATGTGAATAGACCTCCTTATAAAAAATCCAAGGGTTTAATTATTGCTAAGCCTTCCATATGATTTTTATGACAAAGGAGCCAGGGATTTTAATAAAAATTGGGGCCAGCACTAGAGAGGGCAAATCCATTCCTGCATAGGCTTGACGATTGAGGGGAAGCCCAACTGAGATGTAATTTTTGAGAAGGTTTTTCATGCTTTAGGTTCTTTGAGATCCCACACAATCCATTTAGCACATAGGGCTAACCCTTGATGCTTATAGTCTAGCAAACCCATACCCCCTGCTTGCCATGGGAGACAAAAAATATCCCAAGCCACTCTGTGAAAGCCATTTCACTTAGACCCATTAGACCACAGAAAATCCTGTAGTAATTTTTCAAGTTATTTGTAACAAGCCTGGGAAGGGACCCAACAAGACGAATAATAAACATGCGTGGAAGCCAACACTTTCGAACAAATTTAGAATTTTCTAGCAAGAGAAAACTTCTTAGAATTCCAATATTCCAAATTGCTTTCCACTTTGTTGATGACATAAGACCATAATTAGGATGTAGATCCTTGAAAGGCAAAAGGAATTCCCAAGAATTTGAAGATTTCTCCAGGCTGAATCCAACTCCACTACACATGCTGAAGCCATTGGGGAAGAGGCTACAAGGATTGTCTGTAATAGGAGGTTTTTCTCCATTGAATATTAAACCCAAAGGCTTTACAAAAAATATCAAGACAAGATAGAGCTTTAGAAAGAGATTGCTCATCCTCATTTAGAGTGAGGAAGAAATCATCAGCAAAGTGGCCATTAATGAGTTCATCAACATTCCCAAGAAGGGAAATACCCCGAAGTAGCCCATGAGAGGCACGGTTGGCCAAAATATAACCAAAGGCTTCTGCTGCTAAAATAAATAGAGAGGGGGCAAAAGGAAATCCCTGCCTTACTGACCTATGCAGACTAATAGCATTAGTTTAAAATTTTTTGAGAGAAAGCACAGTCGTCGCATCATAAAAAAGTATTTTAAGAAGAAATAAATTGAGGACCAAAGCCAAGAGCTTCCAGCATGGAAAGAATGAAAACCCACTCAATTTGATCATAAGCCTTTTCAAATTCAAGCTTGAGGAAGAGGACCTATTGACTAGACTTGCGAGCCCACTCCATCCCTTCCCAAATGGCGAGAACGTTGTCCAAAATATAATGATTTTGAATAAATCTAGTTTGCTCAACCCTCACAATAGAGGGAAAGCAAGGGCCTAATATGCAAAGCAAGTGCTTTGGCAATGATCTTGTAGCTAACATTAAGCAAAGTTATTGACCTCTAATTTGTGATGATTTTTGGATCCCATCACTTTGGGATAAACTTGATATTGCCCTTATTAATAATAGCACCTAAGGAAGCAGTTTGTAGGGCTTCCAAATACACTTTATGCAAGTCAGGACCAACAAACTCCCAACAAGTTTTGTAAAATTTTTATGGGAAGTCATCAAGCCCTAGGGCCTTAGCATCTACCATTTGAAATACAACATCCGCAAGATCTTGAATTGATAAGGGGTGTTCACAATAATTCTGTTGCACTTGGGAAAGGTAAGTTGGTATAACTTCTTTGCAACATTGGAGGGCTAGTTCTCTTTCAGGGGTTTACAGATGACCAACAAAAACATGAGTATAATGTCGAGTAAATTCAACTACTATCTCAAGAAAAGAGGTGGTGTGAAACCCATTAACCAATAAAGCTTTGAATTGAGTGGAGTATCAAGGAGGTTGGAGCCTTTGAAAAAATTCTTTAGAAACACAGTCACCCACTTTGAGCCAATGCAGCATGGCTTTAATCTAAGCCCCTTTGGCCTCATACACTTTAGCCACTTTGAGCTCATGCTAGATCTGAGTGACATGGGCTTGAATGGAGGAGTCAAATGGGGAAGCCTCAAGATGAAAGGAGGCCTACGCAAGCTCGTTATGCAAAGCAATATTACAACAATGATGTAGCTACACCACCTTATTTACCAAGCTTCTAAGTAGAGCAATGGTTCAAAAAAAGGTATCATGCCACCACTCATTTCATCCTAAATCTCCATTAGATATGGGCACAAGGTTCCAGATCCTATGGATGTGATAAATAGTGGTATCATGTTGTAAGAAAGAAGTGTTAAGAAAAAAATAAGCATGAATAGGCTATTGATGGGTGGAGGAAGCATGAACAGAGAACATTATGGGGGAATGAATGGATGAGACCATACCAGGAATGGTTTCAACAAAAGGTACTGAAGGGAGATGATAAGAAAAAGAAAACTCGCACGGGTCTAACAACATAGCCCTGTCTAACATTTTTAAAACTCTTGCAGGGCCTGATTGAAAATTAGACCACGTGAACCACAAATGCTCAGGAAACTAACCCGTAGAGAAAAAACATTGGGATCAAAGACCCCTAACTTATTTTTCATAAATTACCATGCCTGTCGCTATCTTGAGGCCCACCTATTAGGAATCTGGCCCACTTTATCATAGGCTTTCTCGATCATATTAAAATCACCACACATCAGCCATATCATGGTAGATAAGGATAAAACGTACCATATCCATAGGGCACATCTATCTTGGACCTCATTAGAGGCGTAGATATTAATAATCTTGAAGGAAAGACCTCCAACTTTGAGCAGAATTCAAATCACGTGATGAGAAGGATTAGAACCCCATGTGATAAAATTGCTCGCCCAACTATTATTAAGCAAAATTATAGCACCTTCGCTACTATGATTGTGGTTGGTGGCATACATCTAACTTCCATGTTATAACATAGAATAAGCAGATTACAAATTGAAACCTACCACTTTGACTTCTTGTAAACACACAAAATTTGGACGATCATAGAGACTAGAACATGTAGTAAGTTCATCCCAAACCATGTAATGTCAAACTAGATCCGTCAACGCACACACTTTCCAAGATAGAACAACATTAAAAAGAGTTGAGTTGCATACCCCCACTGGTCTCAGTTGCATTATTCAACAATAGGTGGTAGGAGTTATTTTTGAAGATTTCCATGGTGGTGGAAGAGAAAGAAGTTTGTCACCACTTATCCAAATGAGCAAGCCGCTCACCTCACTGGGGCTTACGAGACTACCATCCTAAGCTCTAAGAGAAAATTCCTTCAATCACTACCTCATTCGGAGAACCCAAGGGCATAGTGGATCAAAGCCCTTCATCATGGTCTACAGACTCTACGATCGATGGAGGAGAGTGGACAGGGGCCGAATCCATAACCGACTGCTGCATGGGAGGCTTAGGCGCTAGGGCCTGAGCATACGTTACCACTGTGTGCCCCACCTAAGTGGGCTTGCCACCTTTCCATTTCTTGCATAAAACCTCAGTCAACTCACCATATTTTGGAGGGTGCGAGGTGGTGGGAGATAAAATAACACCAGCTATCAGGGTAGATTCCTTGGCCTTGAATTTTTCAGCCATCAAGGGGTAATCCTTAATGCGGTGAGAGGATTACTGACAATGGTAGCATGTGTTAGGGAGGTTGATATACACCACCCGCTTATGAATATGGGTAGAACCAACCTGGATGTTAATATACTCCTTTAGGGTTTTAACTAGGTCAACCTTGACACACATTCTCCTACTAGGACGGATCGACATGAACCAAAAGCGTTCATCATAGACAAATTCATCGAGGGTGGACACCAAATTTTTTAGAAAGGGCTAGCATGTAGTGGGAGGTCCGATAATTCTACCCAAACAACCACGACCAAGGAAATAGAATTAGAAATCATGAAATCCCAGCCCCACAACTGAAAAATGAGCAGTGAACTATTAATGTAACTAGGACCCTTATTGAGGACCTTCTAGGCTTGGTTGGGACTACCAAAATGAAAATGAAAAACCCTTGGAGATATTTTGGACATGGTCGACTTGAATCCCATATAGATGCCAATAATGCTCAATCCAGTTCTTAAGAACATGCTCAAGGGGAATCCGACCCAAAAAATACTTGATAAGAGTATTATTTTCAAACCAAGAACACACCTGATTAAATTCATGCATAGGAATCACAAAATTAGGTTCAAAATTATCTCATGGTACACCTTGGGAATGAATTTCCTGGGTCGTTTGTTCACCTTTAGAGCCATTCCTCTCGTTTCCAGCTTCAAATGAAGCCGGGGGAGGAGAAACCAACATAATAACACCCATAAAGCAAGCACAACATGGAGACCAGCACAAGCTCCCAGAGAATGAATGAAAACTTGCAGAAACCCTAGGACAACACGCAAACCAACATGCAGGGGGTCCAAGAAAATTGCCATCTATGTCATGTATTATTTGAAAGGTTTACCTTTTGATATCAAATACATAACAAATCACTGCCCATGTTAGTTCATATTTAAAAACTTATTTAAATCCCAAATAATATTCTCTTAATTATTTTTTCAAAAATAAAGGTTAAAAATTCTCTTACACCCTTCCCACTCGATTTTGAATGGCGTTAGCCATGTGGTGTGTTTATCCACCTCAAAAATTCTCTTACACCCTTCCCACTCTATTTTGAATGGCATTAGCCATGTGGTGTGTTTATCCGCCTCTTTTTTTTATTTGTAAAAATGTATTTTGTTAATTTTTTAATATAATATTTTTTACATTAAAAAAATTCTCTTACAAATCATCTAAAAGATGGTTTATCTCTATCTTCACAATTCACTTCATTCTTTCCAATAATACATTGACTAGTAAACATAAAATAAGGGTTTTCTATTTTCCAAATAAAATTCCTTCCTTAGTATTAATACCATATAACATATGTCAAATAACCAAAGGGTTTTACATTTCCCAAGGTGATATTAAACATAAGATAAAGCCTTTCTAAAATTTTCATGAATCTTTTCCTCAGTTTCAATGTCTGCCACATGGCTAAGGTGAAGCTAAGATAGACCCCAAGGAACTCATGACTACTACCATGAGTAGCCAACCATTACATAGGGGGTAGTTTAATCAAGATGCTCAACGCCATCCTACATTAAATTTGGGTCTATTAAATGACAATCCAAATGTCTTCTCTTAGGGTTTGATATAAGTCTTCTTTATGCACCTCGTTGGCATACCAGAAGGCTTCTAAGCTGGCACCCATTTGATGGCTACTAATACACGTAGGTAAGTTCAAAATACCATTCTCTACAAACATTAAGGATTTCATTGAAAATATATTCTTTTCCCTCTACGTGGAAAAAGGTAGATATCATACAACAAACGTTGTAATTGGCTTTCATAGGTGACAAACTAGTCCGTGCTTCCTGAAAAAACTTACAAACTTCTTGAGGTAGGGGTCCATTGAAGGTCTAGGGTCCCAATCAGACAAAAATTAGACTCGTATCCTAGCAATTGTAGTCATGCATAGGTCTCAGTGCTACTCGAACATCAATCTATAGTTGAATACAATAAGTCTCATTGTAGCGCACAATATTTCCTATGTTTTCGAACAACGCTCCAACTAGTGTGAAGAAAAGTCAAAATTGTACAAAGGTGTAGAACTATAGCCTGGAAATGGATCCTCTAAGGTTTTAAATAAAATCAAGTACCATGCTTGTTGAGGCGCTCACACCAACAAAGCCATGATTGCTATGATGATACAAGTGTTCTAAGAGGAGGAAGCATCTCATCGTTCTATAGAAGCTTAATAGTTTACCATATTACATAAGTAAAACTATAAACCATAAGTTTATTCCATATCATAGAATTGAAGAAGATATTTCATAGAGGAGTAACTTATTGATTTAATAGATTCTTGCTCTTGGTGATGACACAAATGATCATCGAATGATGGATCCTTTGCTTCTCTTGCTTTCCTTCAAACTTTCTCAAAAGCTTCCTCTATACTCTATGTTCTTTGTTTGAGGCTCTAAAAAACATAAACACAAAATCCCTCCCTTCTTTATTTTTCCAAAATATTTTAAAGAGGATTTAAAAAGAAGTCACTCAAAATAACAAACTCCCCAACCGTCTGTATTTGCACTATACTAAGTTGGACTCATTTTTCAAATCAAAGCTAAGGAGATGTCTTTAATTCATCTATTCTAACTTAATAAATTTGTTTTTCCTTTCTTCATTTTTCTTTTAATGAAGTATTATAAAACAATATTTAACAAGGCTCCTTCATCAAGCATGATAGAAATGATACTTTGACAATAATTAACTTGTAAGTGTAGCAATGACATATCCAAAATAACAAGGAAATAAGTTAGATCTAAAACAAATATCACAAGTCAGGTCATTTTGACTATATAAACCATTTGCTTGCCGACCATTTGCGAAGGTGTTTATTCCTGCAAGAAGACAAGTATTATTAGTAATATACCATTAATCATCAAAGTCTCATGAATAAATATACTCAGTCATTAATGTTTACATATAATTTCATAAATCCTTTTATATGAAAAAAATTGTCCAGGGGAGGGTCATGACAACATGATCATTCCATAAATTGGAACAAAGGTATTGATATTCCTATGAGAAGATAATCAATTGACCTATTTTCCAATCTCAAAAGCACATAACTATCATAGTTGAAAATTTATCATCAACGTATGTAGCTATTCCATTATTTGGTAAAGGTATGCAAAAGGATCTTTGGAACTCAATTTTAAATAGAAATAAATTTTGTTTAGAAATATGGAAAGGTAGTTTCTTACCCATGGGTGGAAGGACACAAATTATAAAGACTACATTACAATATATATCCACATCTAAGATGCTACTTTCAAGATTGTTAATAGATATAACATATGAATTTAAGAAAAAAATCAAAGAGTTTTTCATTGGAAAGGATGTGAGAAAAAGTTTAGGTTTCTTATTTGTAAGTAAGATAGGGTTTTTAAAGGAAATAATATTGGAGAGGTAAGCTTGCAAAGTTGTAAAATTACGAGTTTGGTATTAAGGACAAAAAATGGTTGGATATTATTTAAATAATAAGGGAAGAGTTGGGCAAAAATGTTACTTCAAACATATATAGGTTTTGTGGATGCAAAAAAATTGTTAAGGAAAGAAACCTTGCTTAAGGGTTTGGAAACATGGAACTTCATACTATATAGTTTACAATTGATTAAAAAACATATTATATGGTTATTCAATGAAGGAGAATCTATGGTGTCACCCCTGGTGCATTTCTAGGACCTTTACGAGATCCTCCTAGGGCCTTCCAAGTTGGGTTTTCTTGTCCCTACTAGTTTACTGGTGTTGGGCTAGATCGTACTTGTGTTATTTCCATGGTGGAATCTAGTGGTGGTTGGTTTTTGGATGGCCCAAATGGGAGTTGGAGTTTCGGATACTGTCTCGATGGATATTTTTAGATTTGGGAGGGGCCTATGCGTTCTTGTCGTCAATTTGTTTTTGTTGCTCCTTCCTTGGGTTCAACATCTGAAATGGGGTTCCCCCTTTGTTTGCTCGTGCTATCTCAACTTGGGGTCTACTCTCTACATTTTCTTGGTCTTGGGTAAGGGCCACAATTTTATTGTTTGTAGGTGAGTAGCTCTTGGTTGGGGCTGGTGTGGGTCTTCTGAAATGGAGATTCGTATCTATCATGGGATTTATATGGTTGCTTTCACTACAACATATTTTTGACCTCTAGGGAGAGTCTTGGGTTTCTCGTGTTGCTATGAGTGTTGGAGTTCATAGATCTTTGGATGGACTTCTGGTGGGGCTAGTTGGTGTCTTTGCTTGGTGGACTATCTGATGGATTTCCTCTTGGTATTTTTTTGGTTTAGGGGGCCATGTGCATGCATGGTAATTGTTATTGATGATATCTTATTGACAATCCTCAGTGTGCTGATCCCTTCCAATCATGGAGTGTCATAGTGGTTTAATTTTTCAAGATTTTTTACCTTCATCAGTGAACTATCTCCTTTGCAAGAAGATATGATGGACTATTGATATCTCACGTTCCTACTAATCCACTTTCCAGGTCATGTTTCTCTTTTGGTTTTAGCCTGAGTTCTTACCATGCCTTTTGGGATGAGACTCTCTTTGTTGGGCCAATCTGTGATCTCCCTATGCCTTCCTAGGTGGGGTTCTATTTGTTGGTCTAGTTTGTGGTTTTCTTGTGCCTTCTTGGATAGGATTATATTTATAGGGCCAGCGTGGGGGTTTCCCAAGCCTTCCTGGATGGTTTTTTTCCTTTGTTGCAGCTATTTCCAAATTTACCCATTGGTATAATCTCCAACAGGTTTCTTTGTTCTTTGCTACATTTTTTTAGGCTACCATTAGACGGGTTTTTCATGTTGTGATAGTTTCCAAGATTCTTGGGTTCTAGTTTCCTAGATTTTTTATTTGCAGGCTGGTTTTGATTTCCAGTTTCTCTTGAGTGGGAAACATCATTTCAAATTTACAGACTGATTTTGGACCGGATGCCCTGTTTCAAATTTGGGTAGGATTTTCTTCTGTTGTCTTCAGCTTTTGTACCCATCCCAATCAGGTCTATCCCTTTTTATTATCCCAAGATCCCGTAATCCAGGTTTTCAGTTTAGTTTTACTCTATGCTTTTTTTGGCTCTCTCATTTTCGATTTGGGTGAGATTTCTTTGCTATCCATTTTTTCCTAGGCTCTCACAAGCTGGGTTTCCCGTTTCATGGTTATGTAGTGTGGGATGATACCTGTGCATTTTTTTGTGTGGAGATCTTCTCCTTGTGGAGATTTTCTCCCTATCCCAATTGTAAAAGGTTTGGGGTCCCTTTCAAAACCCCATTACCCTAATAAAAAAAAATAAAGGAGAATCTAAAAAGTTTTGGTATGATGCTTGGATTATGTTTTATCATATTATTTTAAATCCAAAATGTCATCCAATTCCTTTGGATTATTTAGCTCATATAAATTCAAAGTAAAAAAATTCTAATGGTGCATGCAACAATTTTAGTTCATAGTGGATGAGCTTAGAAATATGCTTGAAGAGTTTTATTTGCCCATTTATATGTGAAAGGATGAATTGAATTGAAATCTATCAAAATATGGTGGATACTTCTTTAGCTACGGATGTAAGGCTTTAGAGTAATCATAATTCCCTACTTCTAACATTTTTCCTTGATATAATGTTTGGTCACTTAGAACCTTCTTAAGGTGTCAACATTCTCTTGGTTAGCAATTTGTTATGAACCTTTGCTTCTCATAAATATAAAGCATCCATAATATGCTAAATATTAAATAAATCAACCATAGTAATTAGTCCACACCAGATAATATATGATAATACCCTTTAGATAGGGTAATGCCAATGATATTCATTCAGGAAGGAACCACTCTATAGTATCTCTCAAAATGAGATCTATGCCATGAGCCATGATAATTAAAAGAGAATACTCAATATGATTGATGACCATTACAATGACAATATCCCTTCTTTATATACCTATCTTCTAATGCTACTTTGGGGAGCCAACTCCTCAACCCTTATCCCACTTATTATTATAATATAATAATATAATATAATTAGCCTTAGGTTATGTGTCACCTACACCAACTATCCATAATATCCATACATAAAATAATAACATATTTCCATATTCATATCCCTAGAAATGATAACATTCCACCCTTCTTACAAGTGTTTCATCCTCAAAATATGAGAAGAAACTAGATAATATAACTTTCTAAGCAATGTTGACAAATGGTATCAATCTTGATCATGTCTCCATCCAAGTGGAACCTTGATTGGTGGTGGTCTAGATGCCAATATGCCATTGTGCCACTTGAATATCCATAAATTCTCTATGCCATTATGCCACTTGAATATCCATAATTGCTCTATTGACTACATGCTTTTGATGCTCTAATGTGATAGTCTGAATTATTGGTCTTATTATTCCCTAATGTTATTGCACCACTCTAAAATATAGAATTACAATTATTTTTCTACCAAACACTACCATACTTGATTCCTTTATGGATCCATGTAGATCCATAATAATATTGATGCCCTAAGCCCTACCTCTAATATTGTTGTTGCTCATGGTGGTGTGGGTGGTGATATGTTGTAACCTTAACTTGATGTTCTATTTTCTTTGATTCTTTAACATTTTGTTTTGCTATTTTAAATTCTTTCTCAGGTTTTTCTCTTATGTGTCCTTCTTTTGGTGCATCTATATGCTCTTCACATAGATCTTCTTTGGATTTTGCTAGTACTTCTTATGACTCTACTTTAGTCTTTGTTGTAGACTTAGCTTTTGATTCCTTTATTGGTTTCTTAACTTGTTCCCCTACCATAACACTTTTTGTTTCTCCTTGATTCCTTGCTATTTAAGCTAAGAAATATCCTATAATGTTATATTATTTTTTGCTATACCATAACTTTGTGAACTTATTTTGCACATCCATATTAATAATACCCAAAGAATCCAACCAAGGATAGCCCAAAATGACAACCACATCATCCATATCAATAGAATACAAATCTGAATGTAAACATATTTATCCATGGCGATCTTTAGATCTTCAAAAAATATGAACATTCACACCCTCAATTTGTATATCTATAATTTGTTGCTTGAACCTACAAACTCTTATCCAAGCCAATATTAATGAAATTATACCTATTACTAGGATTTATGGAAATAATAACTTTTTTTCTCTATATGTAGCCATGAACCTACAAAATAAATTTTTTAGATTCAAACAAATCCTTTTGATCACTATTTGGACTATCTGACACCAAAGATGCAGTTCCCTTAGCTTGCACATTACCATCCTTATATTTTTCTTCTACCACTTTCTTAAAATATTCAAACTTTCTTTTTAACTTCTTTTGTTCATCTTGGACCTTAGCTATCTTTTTATATGGGTTCTATTCAATCAAGAATGCTTGATATATTTTGTCCTTAGTCAAATTGATAATTATAGGTCATAAAAGAACTTTAAAACCAAGAAAGAGCTTCTCCTCCAAAATAAAAAATAATCCTAATGCTCCAACTAATCAATAGAATACAAACATTTAAATTGTTTCCACTATTCTCTAACATCAATATAATCTTCTCCAAAAGCTTTTTGTAGCTCCATAAGTTCATACCTCAAAAAAAAGATAATGCAAATTAAGGTTTAATTAAAATATATCTCGCTACTTTTTTGAATCTAAACTTCCAAAAAAATATCCTTCAAACACAACAATAGATGATTTTCTTATCTAAACTAAAATATATATAAAATTTTGTCTTTTTGAAAAAACATCATTACCCTATTCTAGACAATTGACTTCATAGGGTGGTATCTCTATCAATATTGCTTGGATTTATTTGAAGCTCTTCAAATTTTGAATAAAATGGTGCAAGAAGAGCCTAAACTAGACAAATTTATACACAAATATGGCTCTCAAAAAATGAGATATTTTCTAGAAAAAAATTGCCAAAAAGCTATAATCCATAGAAAAATTCACTTTGCTAGAATTGTTTCTTTGATGCCACTTGTTATGAACTTTTTCTTCTTATAAATATAAAATCATTCATAATATCCTAAATATTAAGTATATTTACCATAGTAATTAATTTACACAAGACAAGATCTGATAGTACCCTTAAGGTAGGGCATCTCCAATATTATTCCTTAAGGAACCACTCCACAATATCTCCCAAAATGAGATTTTCTCCATGAGCCAAGACTGTTACAAGAGAATACTCAATATGATTAATATGTTAGCAAATAAAAAGGATGATCTCATAGGATTCACTTCCCAAGATTATATATCACTAAAAAATAATATCAATATTCAATCATCTATCAAAATATAAATGCTTGTATCAATCTCACATGAATCAAATTAAAAGCTTTATTGATAATAAAAACTCAAGCAATGCATAAAGCAAAGGTTATTTGAGTTACAAGTTACATTGCACTGTATCAATATAAAGATACACGAGAATTTTTCAAATTATATGACTCTTGGATTTTCCTCAAACTCATGAGAGAACTTGACTCTTCATATTCTCTTACATAATAAGTCCCATATATTACATAAATATAAAGTATCTCATGATTTCATATAACTCCTACTTCTAAACTAGACACATCACTTAAAGACTCTTCACTTCCTAACTAGACACCTTACACACTTAATTACATGACACTTGCACACTCCTACTAACTTGATACATACTTTATACATAAAATCAAACTCACACCATAAACTAAATATTTACAATGGGACCAAATAATGTAATACTTTCAACAATCCCCCTATTACATAATTTGGTATGAAGGTGTTCAGTCTTCAATTTCTAATTCTTCTTCCTCTTGTATTTATTCTTTGGCTTTGGCTTTAGTATTGTTGTTGGTACTAATTTTCATTTGAATCAATTTTTGAAGTTCATACCTTTTCTCTGGCCATATTTCTTCCAAAATTTATATTTCCTTTGTACCAAAAATATTTTCGAGAATGATTTTTACCTCCATAAATTTCACAACAATAAATATTCTAACATATTTCTATTTTGTATCCATGCCTGCCACAATATCCACATTTGTTATCTAATTATTTGAGATCTTCATTATTTTGCTTTACAATTATTTTTTACCAAACTTTTTTAGAACTATATGCTGTCAAAAAATCCATGTCAATCTCTCTATCACCATTTTCAAAATTATTACAATGTCTATTGTCACATATACTTTGTGCTAACTCTTTATCTTCATGAACAATATACTCAAATCTCCTGTGTCACATGCAAACTCTATTATAGGAACAAGTTCATATGTATTTGTCGTGGGTCCCAAATCACAACTATCACAACCTGCATCATAATTCTCAATTTTATTATGATGGAGATCACTAGTGTCACAACATGCATTAGCTATAATAGGCCTTCAATCATTTTTGTCACAACAGATATCTTTCATCTTAGGCTTGTTATTTAATTCTTCAAAATTTTCTTATTTTTTTGCCTTAAGAATATTTAGAGATTATTCCCTTGTATGTTATTTTCTATAGAATGATAGGTAGTATAATGATTTTTTCATAACAATCATTAGAATTGTTTCAGAACACCTTGCATGCATTGTTCAAGTATTAAAATTCTCCATTTTTAGATTCTTCATGAATGGATTATAAATATCCCATCAATTTGTTTAACACAAATTTTTCATCTTTAGTAGCTCCTTGAGAGATGAATTGTAAGATATTTTTGACCATATTTCTTTGTTTTTCTTTAATTTCCATGTTGTAATAATTTACTTTGTAGTTGAAAATCTTATAACTCCAAAAAATTTCTTCTATTTTTTTGTTACTCAGTTCAATTTCAGTTTTTCATTTAATAATTCACTTTCAATTTCTTTAATTTTTTAATTTTAATTTAATCAATTTATCAAGTTTAATAAATTTTAATATTCTCCTTAATTATCAAGTCAACAGTTGACTTCTTAAAATCATCAAATAATTTCTTCAATTTTTATTCAATCCATCCATTGATTAATTCATCAAATTAATTAATTCTCCAATTAATTAATCCATTCCTTATAACTCCTAATCACTTAAAATAAATTTAATATTCTTATCAGTCCAATAATTCAATCAAATTAAATCAAATTTAATCCTCCAATTGTGTGCCCAAATATCGATTAATGTAAAGGTTAACATTTATTTGGTACTCAATATCTCATCCACATAGTGCATATCCAGGAATATTTCTACTAGGGTGTAACTATGATATCAATTATATAGTAAGACTTCCTATAGCAAGCTCAAATGTACTAGAGAATAACATAAATCTCTCCTTAATGTCCATAGGATTTAGTCTCTAATGCTTATGCTCACAGGTCTCAATGCTTCGTATATCTTTTGCATTTACTCACCTCATGTTCTACGTCTCTACATTCTCAAGCTTCTCCAACGTCTCTTCTCTAGGCTACTCTCCAATATCCAATGCCTACTCTTCTATCCAACATCTACTCTCCAATTCAATATTTACTCTCCAATATTGAACGTGTCTACTCAATATCTGATCTTCAATGTCCAATGTTTGCTCTCCAATATTTCTCTAGGACATATATTCTCCAATGCATCCCTTCTAGACAGCTCTCCAATGATTCTTCAATAAATCTCCAAGCTTCTATTTTTTAATAGAGTATCTTCCTTCAATTTTAGATGCAAGAATAATGTCTGGTAACCATCAAGTCTCTTCTTCTTTATCCACAACATAGTGGCTTTGATACCACTATTAACAAATATATTGGATTATCTCACAGGTTTCAGTTCCTAGGATTATATATCACTCAAAAATAATAACATCAGTATTCAATCATATATAAAAATATCAATGCATATATCAATATTACATGATCAAACTAAAATTTTGATTGATAATAGAACTCAAGAAATGCATAAAAAAAGCTTATTCGAGTTATAAATTACATTGCTTTGTCTCAATATGAAGACACATGAGACTTTTCACGGTATGACTCTTGGATTTTTCTTCTCAAACTCATGGGAGAACATGACTCTTTACATTCATTTCTTACATAATAAGTTCCATATACTACGTAAAGATAAAGTATCTCATGACCTAATTCTAAACTAGACACATCACTCAAAGACTCTTCAATTCCTAACTAGACATCTCACACACTTAATTACATGACACTTGCACACTCCTACTAACTTGACATATACTTTATACATAAAATCAAATTCACACCCTAAAATAAATATTTACAATGGGATAAAATAATGTAATACCTCCAACATAATTATGATGACAATGACAATATACCTTCTTTATATATCCATATTCCAATGCTATTTTAGAGATCTGACTCATTAACCCTTATCCCAATCATTATTATAATATAATCAACCATATGTTATGTGTGGCCCATGCCAACTATCTATAATACCCATACACAATATAATATTGTATCCACAAATTCCTATCCCTAGGTATCATAACACAATCTAAAGAAAAATTCTTACAAGAGTTGCAAAGAATAGTATATCATGGACCTTTTAGGTGTTCCTTATGTAAGAAAGATCTAGAAAAATTAATTAATTTACTTATTTATTATCCCTTTGGTTACACCATTAGGGTATACTTTTTCAAGTAAATGAAAATTTATTAGGTAGCTCTATCAACATTGAAAGAGTTGATGATATATTGGATTAATTACTTAAAAGCTAAAGCATTATATATTCTATGGAGGATTGGTCCTACCCTGACTTGTTAGAAACTATGGACTGAAAGGAATAACAATGTTTTTTGACAAATCTTAGAATCATGTCCAAGTTTGAAATCATGTTAAATATTTATAGGTATGGTAATCATCATGGAAAGTATCAAGTGTTAGAAAATAGTTACCAGCCTCTTAGTTATAGGATTTGAATATACATGCAGGTGCCATATGCAAAAATAGACTTAATACAAAGGATTCACATTGATCCATGGTGAAATGAAAATGTCTAGAAGTTGGGTACTCCAAAATTAATTTTGATGAAGATTCAAAATAAAATCTAAAGAATGTTGGCAAAGGTGATGGTTTCCAAAATAATAAAGGCAAAATTCTTCTTACTTGCTTATAATCGTATAAAAATTCAACTAATAACTATGCAGAGGCTAGATCACTTCTTATAGGGAATAAGATTGTCATTGAGAAAGGATGGATAAATATATCATTTGAGGAGGATTTAAAAATTAAATTATTAATGCTATAAATAAATTAGATGTGGATATTGGATAAAGAATAGGATTATTTTTTATGCCAATAAACTTGGAGGTAGTATCCTAGAAATGTCAGCATATATATAAACAATGAAACATGCTAATACATAATTTAACCAATCATGGTATTGAAATTTATCTTAGTAAATTCAAATTTTAGACAACAATTGGACAAGGAATATTTTATCTCTTAGTGAAAAATAATATCAAAGAATTAATTGTAGAAGCATAAAAATTTGAAGAAGATGAAGAATAGCTATGATACAAAGACATCAACTTTTATTTAATTGACCTAACAACAAATATAATATTTTGTTTACTCATGGTGTTGATCTTTGTCTTGGTGAAATCCGAATTTTAGAAGGTAATTGAATGAGTGATATTTTATCTCTTAATGAAAGTGATGTTAATGAGATGATTGTGTAAACATAGCATTTTTAGTAATATAAAAAATATATTTGATAAAAAATGAATAGAAAATATCTTTCATAAAAAAGCAAGCTAGATATGGTTTAATTGACCTAGTAACAAATGTAATAATTTAGTATTTCAATGGGAGTGATCCCAAATAGAATCCACATATAGCTTATTTATAAAAATATATCATTTTATTATTTAATGGAATTGATCCCAATAGAATCCACATATAGATTATTAAAAAAGAGAAAAATAGAGAAAAGAAATTCCATACTTTAAAAGGAGAGTTACAAAATTATTTTTGGAATTTATATGATAGTTCTATTTTATTTTAATTTTTTCGAAGACTTGTGCATGGCCATGTCCCATTGAGGTATGTTACACCTAGTCTTCAATATGGTAATTTACCTAATTCTATCACTTGAAAGATTTGGCAATTATGCATAATTGCATGATAAGATTTGAACCTCTATCACTGCTTTGGAAATTTAAGCTAATTCTTAACAAAGATCAAGCAATTTCATAAAAATAATACCGTTGTTAATTCAATTCCCACATCCATTTTTTTTAACATTAATTATCTATGAATTCCCTTTGGTTGAAATGTATCCCCATTCTCTTTTAATGATAATATTGATCCCTTAAGAAGGTCCTTGACCTCTACATAATTATTAATTGAAGTTCCATATGATTATGAGTAGATGAGCACAAGTATGCCTTCATTATTCTATAAAACATCTCCTCCACCAACTTTTCTCATTTTCTTTTAGAAGCACCATCAAAATTTATTTTAATCAACCCAAATTTTGGATAATTTTTATTTTATGTTAACGCCATTGTTGTAGATGACATTGTATGTGTCTTTAGATCTTGTAACCAAGAAGATAACACCTTTATTTCTAAACTTGAGAATGTGTACCATGCTTGCAAACATTCAGTATGAGAGGTAACAATACTATTCCAATAAATCTATTATTCCTCTTAAGCCATAAAATCAAGCAACTAATGACAAGACAAATCCTCCATAGAATGCATCATATTTTATAGCCTTAAAACAAGTAATAAAGTATTTTATCAATATTTTCCATGTTATTGGAATTATCCAATATAATCTCTCTTTTTACAATAGTAACCCTAAATGGTGTAAACAATGGAATAATAAATAAGCAAATGATCTAATATCTCTATATTCTCCTTAATAAATGATAACCTAAAAAGGTCCATGATATCCTCTCTTTTAAAAGCTCTTACCTATAAGAATTATACTTTGGATTGCTAGCCAAAAAGAATATTGAGGCTTAGAGAGTGTCTCAAGTAACCAAACATTTTGCCAAGCAAAATATTTTGAAGAGGAAACTTTGGATTGACTCAAATATTTACATGTTAACTTGATTGAGTATCCACTATCTTTTGAGACACAAACCAATTCATCTTTTACAAATTTATGTTATATATACTATTGTATTTAATTTTACATAATTATTAATTCTTATTTTATTTATATATAAAATACACAAAAACACATCATGGCATCTCATAACTTTTATTTTAAATATATTTCTAATTCTTTGTAAGTCATTTTGATTCCTACTAACTTTTATTTTTTACACAATAGGAATAAATTGCCTATAAAGTTACATCATAAGTAAAAGTAATTGTTGATTTAAAGTAGTAGTAACTCCACAAGGAAATTGTTACCATGTGGATGCTTTCTTTTCAATTGTGTTTAAGTATAAAACTACTTATTTATAAAAATCTAAACTCTATTGAATGGGGTTATTCTTATGTGCAAGAGAGAAAACATCTTATTTTTGATAATGAAATGATTCTAATTACATCCATGAGATAAAAATAGTCTATAGAAGGAGAATATTTAGAAATGTCCAACAAAAAAAAGTAACAAGATATCTATTTACAAATACAAAAATGTTGAGCAAAGCCAAAAAGCACAACATCCTCCTATCATATTTTGAAGTGTGTTTCTTCTATGGTTGATTTTGATGAGAAGTTGCTTTCTAAAGTTCTATCAATGAGTCCATTTTGAAAGTGTCTTCTCCTAGTGTCTACAAAATGGAGGTATGATGATAAATTTATGGATATTATCAATTCTAATCAATTAGATTATTATATTTTTAAAATGATTGTATGCATTTTAATATTTTCATGTTTGGATTGTTGTTTACTTGTTGATGGTTTTTTTTTCAATTATAAATAATTGTAACACATACATTAGATTTAATCAAATCTAACATTCATTATGTTCAAGTTATTTTAATCTTTTTTTAAACTTAATTTTGGCAACATGCCTCTAGGCTTATTGAAAATATCAAACTCAGACTAGCAAGATATAAAAAATGCCTTATATGGGTGCTTCTTCCATATCATTTAATGTTATTTATAAATACTCTATTTTATTAGGATTGTTAGACTTGTAGTTGTTTCACCCCCTTTTTGGAAAATAAATCAAATTTTACTATTTATTGATCGTATTAAAAAAAATTATAGTTACAGTTTGAAAGGATCATTATTGGACTATTATCCACCAAAAAAAATAGAAGCAAAACTAGGTAAAGATAACACCAACATCTAGATAAAAAGGTACAATGCATAAACCAACAAAAACATAGCCAAAACTACCAACCAAATCAAAATATTGAACTTGATTATAAATTACTTTTCTTAATTGGTTTGATAGTTGGCTATCTAGTAAAAATTTTGAATGCTACTAAAACTGAGGCATTCCTTCATTATATGGTTTCCAAGTATAACTTGTTCTTAGATATTGATTTTGAGAGTTTTGCCACATTGTTTGTAAGTTGTGAAGTATCCACACTCTATTCATGCAAATGGTGATGGAATTGATGATGTAGAACTCTATTCATGCAATTGGTGATGGGAATGATGATGTAAATAATTGATATTCTCCATTACCAACTCCACATTTCTATCCATATATGTACATGAGAGTGAACACTAGATACTTAGAAAAATAAATTAGATAGTAAGCTTGACATAAAAACCCCTAAGGAGGAGTCAAACTAGTAAACATGCTCAGGCATCTCTGCTTCTAGATATGTTTAAAACTAATGAGTCTATAGGATTTTCATGTTGGGCTATTATAATCCTATTTAAAATTACCAAGTAAAGCTACTTTATAGGGCATTTTAAGAGAAGAAAATATTATATCTAGCAAGGATTAGACATATTTGTTGATGGTTTATTTTCAATTAAAAATAATGATATTTTAACAAATTGTTCAATAACACATACATTAGATTCAATAAAATCTAACATTCATTATGTTCAAGTTATTTTAAATTTATAATCTTGTATTTTACCAATATTCCTCTAAGCTTATTGAAAATATCGATCTCAGACTAACAATATATAAAAAATACCTTATAGGAGTGCTTCTTCCATATAATTATTGTTCCTTATAAATACCTTTTTTTATTAGGATTGTTAGACATGTAGTTGTTCTACCCCCTTTTTGGAAAAGAAATCAAATTTTACCATTTATTGCTCATATATTTTTTTTATAGCTACAGCTTGAAAGGATCATCATTGGACTATTATCCACCAACAAAAATAGAAGTAGAACTAGGTGAAGAACCCACCAACGTCTAGCTAAAAAGATACAATGCATAAACCAAAAAAACTATAGCCAAAATTGACAACCAAAATAAATTCTTAAACTTGATTATAAATTACTTTTCTCAACTTGTTTGATATATGGCTCTCTAGTAGAATATTTGAATGTTGTTGAAGTTGAGGCATTCCTACATTCTATGATTTCCACGTATAACTTGTTCTCAAACATTGCTTTTGAGAATTGTACCATCTTATTTGTAAGTTGTAGAGTGTCCACACTCTATTCATGCAATTGGTGATGTAAACAATTGATATTATTCATTGCCAACTCCATATTGTTATCCATATAATGCATATGAGAGTTAATACTAGATACCTACAAAAATAAATTAGATAGTAATTTTGACATAAAGGCCCCTAAGGTGTCGAAATAGTAAACATGCTTAGGCATATTTGCTTCTAGATATGTTTAAGAACATAAAATCTATAGGGTTTCCATGGTGGGCTATTAGAATTCTATTTTGAATTACCAAGTAAAGTTTCTTTCTAGAGCATTTGAAGAGAAGAAAAGGCTCTATCTAGCAAGGACTAGATATTTGAGCAAAAAATAAAATACCAAAAAAAATGAGGAATGGTTTCATCTGATACGAACCTACCAATAAATTGAGAATACAACCACACAAAATGCAAGAATAATAGAAATAAGATTGAAATTATAATATTGCAATGGAACAAAGAATAAATTGTATTGAAAGAATGAAGTTACAGTCTTGAATCACGAGCCTCTTCGAGGGGGCAACCTCCTTTAGAAGTAGAGCTCCAATACAATGATATTCC
The DNA here is from genome assembly GCA_028583015.1 of Wollemia nobilis. Classification (NCBI taxonomy): domain Eukaryota; kingdom Viridiplantae; phylum Streptophyta; class Pinopsida; order Araucariales; family Araucariaceae; genus Wollemia; species Wollemia nobilis. The sequence goes on from JAQPPZ010002515.1 coordinate 4,700,910, forward strand.
AAATATGTCATCCTTTGTTACATTGATATTTTTATAGATTCAAACTAACCCTAACCCTAATGCTGAAGGGGTCCCATCCACATGCAAGTGGGGGTTCCCATTTAGGAAAATTAACTAACCCTAACCCTAATGCTCAAGGGGTACCATCCACATGTAAGTGGAGGTTCCCATTTAGGAAAGAAGGGGTTTATTACATAGTAACATTAGGATAGGTTCCTAACATGTCCAACCCCTTAAAAAATCTTTATCCTCAAATTTGTAGATGAGGAAACTGGTGCTAGAGCTGGTGGAGAGACTCCCATGTAGTATATTCCAATTGTAGACCCCTTCACTAAATAAGAACCTTAGTAATGAATCTATTGTGAAGTGTGCATGTCCTATGATCCAACAATTATTCTGGCTCGAGCAAGATAGAACCTTCATCCAATTTTGGAAGGACGGATTGAACCTGTACCTGATTTTCTATAACCTTCTTAAGAGAGGATACATGAAAAATATGGTAAAGCTTAGATGTTTATGGTAGGGCCAATTTGAAGGTCGTGGCACCAATCCGTTGTAAAACCTGATAGGGACCATAGTACTTGGCCGTAATTTTTTGGCATCTACAAACTTGGAGGGATGATTGTTTGTATTGTTGTAAGTGAAGGAAGACCATATCACCAACATCAAAGCTACGCTTAGAATGATGTTGATCAACTTGTTTATGCATCCAATTATGGGCCACTTCCAAATTCATATTCAACTAACGAAGGGCTTTAGTAGGTCAGTTGAGAGTAGTGTCAACGATATGGACATTAGAGCTACCTAGAATGTAGGAAGAGGGCATGAATAGAGGATGACCTTGGTCACCGTGTGATAAGAAATATTATACCACCAGTCAGCCAAAGGAAGCCACTTCACCCATTGAGTAGGGTTATCAAATGCAAAGCAATGAAGTTAGGTCTCCAAACATTTGTTAACAATCTCCATCTGACCATTTATTTACGGATGATATGCTAAACTTATTTTGAGCTGAGTTCTTGCAACTTAGACAATTTTTGCTAGAAATGACTAGTAAAGGTTGGGTCACGGTCGAACATGGTGAAGGTAGGCATGCCATGAAGGTGGAAAAAAAAATCAAGAAAAATTTGGGTAATGGTGGAGGCTATGTAAGGATGGGAGAGGGAAAAAAAGTGAGCATACTTCAAAATATGATCCACTACCACGAAGATAAAAAATTTGTCTTCGAAATTAAGTAATCCTTCAATAAAATACATGGAAATATCCATCCAAACCTGGTTAGGAATGGACAAGGGTTGATGAGTAACTAGAGAATGCACTATTTCACATTTCATCCATTGGCAGGTATCACAAGCTACCACAAAATATTGAATTTTCTTTTTCATAACCTTCCATAAAAAAGTGTGCTTAAGTTTTTCATAGGTTTTAAAAAATCTAAAGTGGCCTGCAGATAGGGCAGCATGCAGTTATTTCATGGGAAGTTCTTGAAGTGGAGATGTGTGGGGAACAACAAGGTGTTGGTGGTAACACAAATCATGGACATCCCAAGTATATCCCTAGCATGAAGTAGGTTCATTAAGGAGGGAGGCAACTAAAGTTTACAAATAAAAATCCTAAAGTACCTCTTGGTGTAAGGAATAGATCCATTGAGGAACATGTGATGAAATGTCATAGAACATACTAAGAGTCTCAAATTGGCGAGAGAGCATCAACCAAAATATTCTCATTGCCATTAATATAGGTGATATCATAATCATAGCCCATGAGTTTGGATACCCATTTTTGTTGTTCATGGGTGGCAACCCGTTGCTCTAGAAAATATTTGAGACTTTGATGGTCTATTTTAATAGATAAATGATGCCCAATAAGATACGGTCGCCAATGGATTACCGCATACATAATGACCATCATATCCTTGGCATAAGTGGATTTTCCCAAATTATGGTTGGAGAGGGCTTTACTAGTAAAATTCAAGGACCATTCTTCTTGCATTAGCACAACACCAATACCATGACTCGAAGCATCGCTTTCAATAACAAAAGGTTTAGAAAAATCTGGCATGGCTAAGACTAGAGTGGTGGTCATAACATGCTTCAAGTCTAGGAAGGCATGTTCAATGGGTCCCATCCAAGTAAAAGAGTCATTTTTTAACATGAAAGTGAGGGGAGCTACAATTTTACCATAGTTACAAATAAATTTATGGTAGTAACTTGTGAGACCTAAAAATCCTTGAAGATCTTTGAGAGTGCACGGTTTCGGCCATTCCTAAATTACCTAGATCTTATTGGGGTCAACATTGATGTCATCCTTGGTGATAATGTGTCCCAAATAATCCACTTTTATCAACCCAAAATAACACTTGGACCGCTTAACAATGAGTTGATGTTGTGCCAACAACTGTAGAGTTTGATCCACATGAACAAGATGCTCTTCCCATGAGCGGTTTTACACTAGAATATCATCAAAGAAAAATAGGATGAATTTACAAAGAAATGGGTAAAAAATACTATTTATGAGGCTTTAAAAAATGAAAGGAGCATTAGTCAATCCAAATGGCATCACCAAAAACTCATAGTGACCATCATGAGTATAAAATGAAGTTTTGGGTATATCCTCATCCTAAATATTGATTTTATGATACCCAGAGCGAAGGTCTAATTTGAAAAAGTATATAGTCCCACATAGTTCATCCAGTAACTCATCCACCATCGAAATAGGGAACTTATCCTTGATGGTGAGTTTATTGAGTTCATGATAATTGATACATAACCACTAGGATCCATCTTTCTTGTGCACCAATAAAACTGGAGAATAGTAAGGACTATGGCTTGGTTGAATGATGCTGAATTTAAACAACTCATGTACTAACTTTTCGATTTCAAACTTAAGAGTATGAGAACACCGATATGGTCTAATTTTGGGTGGTGCATGGCAAGGTAATAAAGGAATAACATGGTCATGAGAGCGACGAGGCGGTAATTCTGATGGTTAAAAAAAAATAGAATTGTGCTTAGTCAATACAAGTTGCAAATCAATAGGAGTGGAAGCCTCCTCGAAAGGGTGAGGCTGGATCATAAATATATGAGATATGACACCTTGAGATGATTTTGTTAACAACTTCTCCATTCGATTGGAATTGATAATTTGTGGAGGCCTTGCTTTTGAGCCATGGAGAGTGTGAGACTGACCATCTTGTGAAAATCGCATCCAGAGCTTCGAAAATTTCTATAATATGATTTCCAATGTGCCCAACCATTGATCTCCCAACACGATATCACATCCCCTTGGTTGAAGTGCAAAAATATTTTGTGTGATCTCATATTTCCCAATTTTTACTTTGACATTACGATATTTACCCTTGTAAGGTAAGGTCCCACCATTGGTGACCATAACCTCAAAGGAATTACATGTATGTACATAACATGCTTGGCAATGCGAGGGTCAATAAAGTTGTGTGTACTACTAGAATAAATCAAGATGGTAAGACGTAGGCCTTTGAAAAATCCATAACTTTCATCATTTGGGAAGTGGTAATACTAGCAAGAGCATGAACAAAATTTTTAGCTTGTGGTTCATCTTGGTTTTCTTCCTCTAGTTTGGGTGGTTCTGCTATTGAGTATATATCATCATCACTATGATCGCTGGTGTCAAGCTTATCAATATATATGAAGAATAACTTCTTTTGGGTGCACCTATGCCCATGTGAAAACTTTTCATCACAATTATAACACAACCCTTGGGCGCATTGTGTATCTATTTCGATAGTGGTTAGACATTTGGGTGTAGTAGTGGGTACAACAATTTTTTGTTTAGTCTGATTCTAGGATCTAGGAGGAAAAGAGGGTCTAGCCTATGGAAATTTAGATATCCACCTTTGAGCTGGAAATTTAGATTCGGCCAAACAAGCCAACTTGATAGCCTGCATCATGGATTGTGGTTTAAACATCGTGATCTTAGCTTGGATGTCTTTCCTCAACCTGCTAACAAAACAAATCATAAATAACCCTTCATTTATTCCCATAGTTTTGTTGGCCAATTTCTTAAATTGTACTTGGTAATCTTAAATTATTGAAGTTTGTCTCAACTTTGTCAATTGTCTTGTAAAATCATCATACTCACTAGGACCAGAGTGAGCGAGTAATTGAGACTCAAAGTATTTCCAAGAAGTATCATAGAGAGTTTTTTGCAATTATTGGTACCACTATTAGGCTTTAGATTCCAAGTTGAAAGAAGCCATTTGAACTCAGTGATATATAGGGACATCATGGAGTTGAAATAATTAAGCAACACAACATAACCGCCCATCCACATCCTTCCCATTAAAATTAGGAAAGTTTAATTTGGGTATCTTATAGGGGGATCACAATCATAGTGAGAATGAGAGTCATTTGTTGTCCTTCCTTTACCTTTATCAAAATGTGAGTGTTCAATACGATACTCAGTCTTGCTTGGACCACCTTGCAATTTGGACTCAACTTCTACAAGTTGTTCTTCTATGCAGTTTTTGGAGGTAGCATGATCCATTCTAATATTTTGAAGCTTTGTCATCATGTTTTGATTTGAAATTTACATGTTTTCAATGGTGCTTTGTAGTTTTTCCAACAATGATGTGATCGAATCTAGCTCTTTTTATTGTCCACGAGTGCCACCAACCATTTTGGATAGTCTTGAACATATTTTATTGAATTACTAAAAATAAAAGTGTTGGACATTTTGAGCTCATTCAGTTGTCATTGATGTCAAGGTGAGAAGTTGTCATTTATGCCAAAGTAAACACATGAATCCATCATTAATACCATGGAGCACACCATTAATAACACCAGGAACAATGTGAAGAGTTGAAGAAAAGTTGGCAAAATAATGTTTTATGAGGGTTTATGGTAAACTCATGGTGGAAGGTTAAATGGTTTTATTAAAATCATTATGAGGATATAAAAGTCTCGTCACACATTGAGATGGTAGCGAAGATTTTAAAAGATCCACGATGGCAGAATAATTTACAAATTAAAGGTTTAAGTTTAAACCCAAGGAAGGCTTTAATCTCCTTAAAGCTAAAGTTATAAACATAATTTATAAAATTTAAATTCCTTAGAATTTATTATAAATTATAAAGGTTGGAAAGAACCGACGTCATCAAAAAGGTGGGAGTGCCGACGTCTAAGAAACAAAGGGAATTCATGTATAAATTAATGCCAAGGAGGCATTCAAAACTTACCCCTCAACATATTTATTTCATGCAAAAAAAACTGGAAACATTTTCGTGCATTATCGTTGAGGAAGAAGACAAGGGATTCACTTTTCTTTAGCGCCAAGTGGAATATGTAAAGGGAAAAGCTTTCTGGTTGAGTCAAAAGGGACACAGTGGTCCATTGGCAGTGCACGTTTTGCAAAGGCATTGGGAGTTGAGGAGCCTGCGATCGATTCGCGTGGAGTGGTGTGTGTTTTGAGCCCCAAGGGAAGTTTCTTTTGCACATGCACATTTTGAGCGCCAGCCAAGGAAAAAGGGGACAAAGAGGTCCAAGCTTTCAAACGTAGATCTAGCACACACGGAGGTCAAAATAATAGCTAGAGCGCTTGTGGAGGCAGAGATTGAGGGTTCGAAACCCACCAGTGGCAAAGGTAATTTTTTGATAATTAAATCCTTATTTGCCTAAGGTTTCATAAAGGGTTTTGTGGAGTTATAAGGGTTTGTGAAAAGTTGTTTAGTTTGATTTAAATTATTTTGGAGTTATAAGGGTTTGTGAAAGGTTGTTTATTTGACAATTGATTTCTATTATTGTGGAGTAATAAGGGTTAATGAGAGGTTGTTTTATTGATGAGTGATTTATATCATTGGAATTATAAAGAAAGTAGATTTGATTTTTATCAAAGTTTCTCTTGCCATTAAATTAATTTAAAGAGGTTTGAGTTATTTTTGGTGGATGTTAAGTTTATTTTAGTTGGGAGTTTATAAGGTGTTATTGGATAAATATTTTATGTATGTTGATGGTTGTTTTTGAAATATGGAGTGATAAGGTGTAATTGAGTATTTACATTATATTGTGAGAAATATTTATCTTCTAACCTCTTTGAGTTTGGCATAGAAGTTTTTGTGGTTGTGACAGATTTATGAGATCCCTTCATCTTCAATAAAAAGGTATGAGCACATTCTTCCATAGTTGAGTTGATTGATTGGTTTTTTGGAAAATAATTTTGGAGTGAAAAGGACTTGATTAGGGTTTCCTATTGAGTGTGTTGAGTTAATGCTTCAAGGTTTTCTAGAATAAAGAGTTGTTAAAACCTTGTTTGATAAGCATTGTTGTTGAAGCCATTGGTTGTGTGAAGAACTTGAGTTAGGGTTTTTCAAAGATCATGAGTATCATTGTTATGTGAAGATTGTTTTATAAGCATTGTTGTTGAAGTGAGTTGTTGTGCAAAGAACTTGAACTAGGGTTTGAAAAGAACATGAGTATCATTGTTATATGAGATTGGTTATTGAGCATTGTTGGAAATATTTTGAGTTGTTGGTTACTTGCTTGCACTAGGGTTTGTGAGCAAGGGATGTTTCATTGAGTGATTGGTTGAGTAGAGTTGGTTGAGACTAGTCAAGTGGATGTGTGAAGTGATTGTTCAAGTTCCATAAAATAAAATATTATATATTCTGATTTGAGTTGATAAAGTGATTGAGCATTGAGTTGAAACATATTGGGTCTCTAACAATTCTCTTTATGTTTCTAGTAGATTTGGACAAGTTCTGTGTGGACTTGTTGAGCAGATTGGACAAGTTTTGTGTGAATTTGTTGAGTAGATTTCAACAATTTTTGTGTGGACTTATTGAGCATATTTGGACAAGTTTGTGTGGACTTGTTGAGCAGATTGTACAAGTTCTAACTGGACTTGTTGAGCAGATTTGAGCAAGTTATGAGTGAACTTATTGAGCAGATTTGAGCAAGTTTTGAGTGGACTTGTTGAGAAGATTTGAGATAGAGCTTTGGAGGTGATAGATCAGAGAGGACAGTAGTCTCCAGTGGATAGATATCCATCATCCAGGGTAGTGAGGATAGGTATTATGAGTGGGGATAAGAGTCTTAAGTGGAGAGAGATCCACAAGCTAGTGCAGTGGAGGCAATAGTATTTTAGAGGATCACCATCCAGAGTAGAGGAGAAGAAGTTCTCCTATGGATAGAGATCCACAAACTTGATTTAGGGAATCCACATCTCCTTTGGACAGAGGTCCATAAAAATTATAGGGAAAGGATTCCCAAGAGATTTTTTTTGAGAAAATTTATAAGAAATATTTTCTCCATGGAGGTAGCCATATTTGGGTGAACCACGTTAAATTGGTGTCTCTATTGTGTGTGATGATTTATGCATTGATTTTATTACTACTATTGATATTGCTATCTATACATTGCAAATATTGATATGGAAAGAAAAGTAAAAATTGGTCTTATACTGTTCACCCCTCCTCTTAGTATAAGCTTGTGTTCTTCAAGAAGTGTGGTTTTAGGAGTTACTATTTTTAGTAAGGAGTCCAAAAAGTGCTTGGGTGTTATATATCAAAATGATTAGTGCTACGAGTTGATCATAATGGTATAGGACTCAAAAAAGTGTTTTCGGGATCAAATTTTGTATTTGTAGAATATTTGGCCAAAAAGGGCTAGTGGAAAATGATAAATTTGAGGAATTTCAAGAAAATAAGGAGTTAGAACTCAAAATTTTTATGAGAGGTGTAGAAGGGGCTAACTAAGATAACAAAACAAATTTTAGGATTTTTGGGGTAATATAGGGCTTTTTATGACTTTTTTAGTGCTATTTTCCTCTATTTTTGGTTTAAAAATTACTCAAAATAGAGTAATGATAAAACCATTACAACTTCATTATAGCTTTGATTTGCACAATTTTGATTTTTTAGTGCAGGATCAAAAAGTAGCAAATTACTTTTTTATTTGATAAGTCTACTGGTGTAGTCAATTTTCCATTTGAATCTATGATTCAAAAGTTGGGTATTGGATCAACTATCTTTGATCTGTGCATTTTGTTGACTAACCACCTTGTCACTAACCTATCACCTGTACTATAGTTACTAACACTGTTTACATCATTGACCTATGGCTTCTCTATATTGTGTAGTTACTGACACTGATAGTTCTATTTTTTATCCTAACCACTTATAGTGTCTGATTGTTACAGTTGATTGTTATTGTTACTGTTACTATTACTAACCTGACTGTTACTGTTACTGGCCTGACTGGTAATATCACTAACCCGATTGTTACTAACAGTGACTTGAACGATACTAAAATATTTTAAACTGTTATGGACACTTGCAGACTTTATCTTGACTGTTGGTCCACGCAAAGTGTGTTCTTCTATGATAGGGAAGTCCTTCGTATGCTCATTGTTTGGGATCGTGAATGCAGGTTCAGTGAAATAAGGAGATGTTATTTTTAGGTTGAAGTTTTTAATAGAACTAGGGTATGCTAGGTAGAGGAGTATGTAACACCCATAGGTCCTCTATTATATCAAAGTGATGAAATATAGTGCTCGGACCAATATTTCAGACCACTACCCAAGGATGATTCCACAGATACCCTTGAGCACACTATTTACATCTCTGATAGTATGCAAGGGTAATAATATGGTATGCTATATCCTGTGGACTATGGATGATACAAGGTTGAAAATATTCCTATTGGATAAAATTTTGTTTAACCTAGAATGGTCTCCTGATACACTCGAAGATGCGTGGGAGCTTGATTCCATGTGCGAGTGTTGTCTAAGACCTGGGTATTAGAGCCTGATCACCCCTTATTGCACTAGATGCTTTATGGGCTATCTAGCTTAGCCAATAACAATAATTCCCTCATGATATTTTAAAACCCCCAGCACAGGGTTTCTAGCCTACTCAACTACTATAAAAAAAAGGACTGAATTTTTTCCTTTTTTTGGTTTTGGCTTTTAAAAAAAAAAAAAAAAAATGAAAAATACAAGAAAATTATACCTAATACGAAGAAATAGATGGGTAAGAATTATTGCAGTCACAGTAGAACTCAACCTTGGAAAGTGCTCTGATACCACTTGATAGGAACCTACCAATAAACTAAGAATACAACCACACAAAATGCAATAATAACATAAATAAGACTAAAATTACAATATTGCAATGGAACAAACAATAGATTGTATTGAAAGAATGAAGTTACAATCCTGAATCGTGGGCCTCTTCAAGGGGGCAACCTCCTTTATAAGTAGAGCTCCAATACAATGATATTCCAAAGATGTCATCCTTTGTTACATTGATATTTTTATAGATTCGAACTAACCCTAACCCTAATGCTCAAGGGGTCCCATCCACATGCAAGTGGGGGTTCCCATTTAGGAAAATCAACTAACCCTAACCCTAATGCTTAAGGGATCCCATCCACATGCAAGTGGGGGTTCCCATTTAGGAAAATCAACTAACCCTAACCCTAATGCTCAAGGGGTCCCATCCACATGCAAGTGGGGGTTCCCATTTAGGAAAGAAGGGATTTATTACATAGTAACGTTAGGATAGGTTCCTAACATCATCATTGAAGCATATGCAATAATAGGGGGATATCCTAGTATGAGTGTAATTATAATAAAGGTGGCTATTTTTATAATGGAAGAACCTCCAACCTGAAGCTTAAAATTTTTAATGAACTTCAAAATTTGTGAATCAAGATGAGCCCATTCAAACTTAGTAAATAAAATATGTAATATGGAATTGCATTTTGAAGCGTTGGAAAAGGGTGTAAGCAATCAAAGATAGTGTTGGAAATTTGAGCATGTTTTGTTGTCATTGATGTCAAGAGGTTTGTTGATGAAATTAATGTCAAAAGGTTTTGATGTCCTATAATTAATGTGCTATGAAAGCAAGGCAAGGTTATCTTCAAAGCACTTAGGACCATGGGTTCTAAGGTAATAATTGAGAGGTTTGAAGGAGACTTGAAGACTCAAGTTTAAGGCTATGTGCAAGAAGGCAAGTGAAAAAGGATAATATTATAATATTTTTATATTATAATATATTGGCCATCAGGGCCTCTCAAAGGAGATTGGATAATGCATTGGAAAAAGGGTTTATCAAAGTGTTAAGTATATTATTTAATTAATTAAATTTAACCATAAGGTTAAATAAATAATTAATTAATATTTAACCTAAAGTTAAATATTAATAAAATAATATTAATTTTGAAGTGCCAAAGGTTAAATGCATAAGCGTCGACGTCAAAAATAAAGGAAGGGCATATATAAATAAGGCTAAATTTTAGCCTAAGGTGGTGTGAATTAATTCGAAGAGCCTCTGAAGAAATAATAGCTCGTGCGACACAACGGAAGGTAGAAGACAACACGTGGTACTTTGTGCGAAGAAGACGATGGTCAAAGGGAAGAGGGGGAGTGTCCCCACTCATCCGAAGTGGTAGTAGAGATGGCAGGTGGGGCCTTGCGCAACGCGTAGCAAGGGAGAGGTCTTGCGTTCGATTCGCGTGGAGGAGATTTTTGAAGGCAGCATGTGGTTTTCGTTTTATCGTCGATGGCAGACATTAAGAGGGAGATCATGTGCTTTATAGTCATGTGGCTTGGCTAGCCCATGTGGTAGCCTTACCAAGGCTAAGGCATGGGGCCAATAGGCATCGCGGGTTTGACTCCCGGTGGTAGGCGGTAGGCGGTAGGCAACAAGGGGATTAATTTTTGATTAAAAATTAATTTTGCCCTAAGGTTCTATGGTGGCCAAGGTATGTGCTAGGGAGTTATAAGGTGTTAAATTAATTTTATTTTTGCATTAAAAGGAGGTATAAGGTGATTTCTTTTGAAATAGAAATTAAGGTGGTTTGTTTTGTTAATGCATTAAGATAAAAATTAAAGTGGAGTTTTTATTTTTGGAAATGCATTAATACAAAGTTAGGAGATATAAGGTGTATATGATTTATTTTGAATGAAAAGGATATAATGTATGTGATATATTTTGCTTATGTAATTGGTCAACTTTGTTGATGGAATTTGGCTTGCAAAGTTAGGAGAAATAAGGTGTAAAAGTGATTTGATATTTTATTATTTTGTATGGTAAAATATCTTTTGAGAAGAGAGTTTCATTTTTTTGAGAAAGCATTTTGATAACTAACCTTGGAAAGTGGAAAGAAAGGTGGTTGGTTATAAGACAGGTTTTGAGGATAATTCTTCATCAAGAAAAAAGGTATGGGCACATCATCTTTTGTTTAAAGTGATTGGAATGAGTGTGTGAAACATAAGGTGGAGTGAAAAGGATTGTTTGATAAGCATTGTTGGAAATGTATGAGCAAGTTTTGTGTACCTCATTGTTGAATGGTTTTGGAAATCTTTGAGATAGATTTTGAGAACAATCTAGGCTATTATTGCTGAATGAGTTTTGGGAAGTTTTGAGATAAAGAGTGAGAACCATTTGTGCTAGGATTGCAAAACAAATTAAGTATCTTTGTGAGAAATTTTGAGTGATTGATTTTGAGAAGAAGATTGGCAAGTAGAATTTTTTTGAAGAGAGTTTTTCTGAAAGAGAATTGAGTGGTGTTTTGTATGCAATTATTTTATCAGATTTGAAAAAGTTCTTGAGGGGACTTGAGGACATATTTGAGAAAGCTTTTGTGAAAGCTTGAGGACAGAGTTGAGCAAGCTTTTGTGAAAGCTTGAGGACAAAGTTAAGTAAGATTTTATGAAATATTGAGGATAAAATTGAGCAAGTTCTTGAGAGGGCTTGAAGACAGAGTTGAGCAAGATTTTATGAAAGATTGAGGACAAAGTTGAGCAAAAGTTTGTAAAAGCTTGAGGATAGAATTGAGCAAGTTCTTGAGAGGGCTTGAAGGTAGAGTTGAGCAAGTATTTGAGAAGGCTTGAGGATATATTTGAATAATTATTTGAAAAGGCTTAAGGATAGATTTGAGCAAGTCTTTGAGAAGGCTTGAAGGTATATTTGAGCAAGTCTTGTGAAGACTTGGAACAACATTGAGAGCAAGTTTGATTACTGATTTTTTCAAGCTTTGTGTTAAGGCTTGAGGTAGATTTGAGATAGAGGTTAGTGCAGATTTATGAGCAGATTTGTGCTAGACCTGAGATAGAGTTGAAGAGAATTTGTGCTAGATAGAGGATAAAGTTTAGTGTAGATTTGAGATAGAGTTAAGAGCAAGCTTTGGAGGTGATAGAGCAGAGGACAATAGTCTCTAGTGGATAGAGATCCATTAGCCAAGGTAGTGAGGACAGAGGTCTTATATGGAGAGAGATCCACAAGCTAGTGCAGTGGGGGCATAAGTCTTCTAGAAGATCACCAGCCAGAGCAGAGGAGAAAGAGTTCTCCTATGGATAGAGTTCCACAAACCAGAGCAAGGGGAAAGAGTTCTCCTATGGAGTGTGATCCACAAAATAGCTAGGAAGATAGAGTTCTTCTATGGAGAGAGATCCATGAACCAGTTGAGGAGAAAGAGTTCTCCTAGATCAAGTTCCACGAACCAGAGAAAAGGGGAAAGAGTTCTCCTATGGAGAGAGATCCACAAAGTAGAGCTTAGGGGATTGGTGTCTCCTTTGGACAGAGGTCCATAAACATTGTAATAGGGAAGTTATTCCCAAGAGATTTGTTGAGAAAATTTTAGTGGAAATATTTTCTCCGTGGAGTAGCCCACATTGGGTGAACCACATTAAATTGGTGTCTCTATTGTGTGTGATGATTTGTGCATTGCTTTGATTACTGCTGTTGATATTGCCATTGATAATATTGGATAATATTATTTGGAAAGAAAAGTAAAAGTTGGTCTTATATTGTTCACCCCTCCCTCTTAGTATAAGCTTGTGTTCTTCAATTGGTATCAGAGTGGGTTCCTTCAAAAGAGTTTAACAACTTGAAGGAAGAGTGTACAAGAACACAGATGGCATCTCAAAGTGGATCTTCAACAAATAAGGCACCATTGTTCGATGGGAATAATTATACCTTCTAGAGCGTAAGAATGAAGACTTACCTGATGGCACAAGGATATGAGACATGGCAAGTAGTTGAGGATGGGTACACACCTCCAGCTAGTCCTCCCATAGATAAATATGGTAAGCTCCTACACCTATATAATGCAAAGGCAATGAATGCAATCTTGGGTGGATTACGTGAAGCAAAATTTGTAAAAGTTATGCATTGCACATCAACAAAAGAGATATGGGAAAATTTGAAGAAAGCATATGAGGGAGATAAAAAGGTCAAGATGGAAAAATTGCAAAATCACAAGAAAACATTTGAAGACTTGAAGATGAAAGATGAGGAAGATATTGCTACATACTTACTTCATGTGGATGAGGTTGTTAACTCCATGTGAGGACTTGGTTTTAAAGTTGAAGAATATGATGTTGTTCAAAAGGTTTTAAGGTCACTTCCTATGAGGTATGATGGAAAGGTTTCAGCCATAGAAGAAACAAGAGATCTTGAAAATATGACTTTGGATGAGTTACATGGAACACTCACAGCTTATGAGATGAGATTAGTAAAGGATCCTATCCTGAAGAAAGAGGCAACTTTCAAAGCAACAAAGAAAGCAAAGGATAAGAAACCTGATTCAAGTGATGAGTCAACCAATGATGAGGAAGCTAACTATGGTAGAAGGAACAAGAAGGACTCAAGAAAGCACAAAGGTATGAAAATAGTAAAGTGTTTCAATTGTGGTAAATATGGTCACTATGCATCTAACTGTACAAAAGCTGAAAGCAACAGTGGTGAAGAGAAACAAGATCATAAGAAAAAGGAAGTAGGAAAATCCAGGTATGAGAAGAAAAATAGGGATAGACAAAGCAAGCATGGAAAGAAGTTTTTCCAAAGGCATAAGAAGAGTTTCTATGTAGACAAGATAGGCAAGGGTTCAAGTGATAGTGATGGAAGATCCTCAGATAGTGAAGAAGAAGAAATTCTCTTCTTGGCAATAGAGGAAGAAGGAAGTGCTCCTATTGAAGATAAATCTGAAAAGTATGAAGATGCTCTTGAAGACAAAGAAGTAGAGAAAGAATCAAAAAATGAAGAGGAAGGAGTAGTAGATCTAGAAGCTGAGCTTATTTTTGCTCTTAAGGAATTAAGAAAGGTTAGAAAGCAGAATTCGAGACTCAAGGCTCAATTTCAAGAATGTGATGAAGAAAAAGGAAATCTTATACAAGATCTGACAAACTCAATAGCCAAGACAAGGAGATTTAAAGAAAATTTAGAGGTAAAAATCTTAGAATGTGAAATACTAGAGCATGAGGTTGGTTCACTAAGAAAGGAAGTGAAAGAGTCTAAAGACAAGCTACACAGGTTTGGGAGAAGCTCAAAGACCTTGGATAAGATTATCAATGCACAAAGACCTTCATCAAACAGAACAAGACTTGGTTTTGAAGAAGGACAAGGAAAGCAAGAAGAGGAGTCAAGCTCAAGCTCCAAAGAAGAAGAAGCTTCAGAAGAAGAAAGTGAAGGAGAAATTGAAACTTATGAGAATAAGTTGAAAAATAGAAGTTTCACCAAGAGAGGAAACAATGCACAAATAAGGAACAGGGAACATCACAGGGAAGAAAGGACTAAGAGACCAATGGGTCCAAGGCAATATTTCTTCAAAGGATGTTGCTTCTCATGTAACAAGTTTGGTCATAAGGCCATGCAGTGCAGGACACATGGAAAGAAGGAATATGGTTTCACTAAGAGAAATTTTAGAAATGGGCATCTCTTTCAAGGGTATTGTTACTCTTGTAATCATTTTGGTCATAAAGCAATTCATTGCAGGGTTCATGACAGGAATGGGTATGGCTTCACCAGGAGGAACTTCAAGATATTTGCACCTTCTAGGAACCACAACATTAAGTGTTATAAGTGCAATAATGTTGGGCATATGGCCAAGTGGTGTAGAACAAAATTTCCAGGGATAAGCAAGAACATGGATATTCAAAAGAATCAGAAGGATCAGTTGAGAAAGAAGGTGGAAAAAGAAAAAGAGCATTGTATGCTGGGAGTAGAGATACTCCCACCCCAAAATTAATCACCTCAAGGAGAGGAGGTGGGGAGGGGGCTGAGCTAAGAGTCTTATCTTTAGCCCCAAAGGAGTCCCTTTGCCATTGATGTCAAAGGGGGAGAGATTTGAGTTAGGGGGAGAGAATTCAGTTAGGGGGAGCAGTTTCTCAGGGGGAGCAGATTTGGAAAAAGGAAAAAGGATTGGTTAAAAAAAAGGGGTGTTGCCATCAATGACAAAGGGGGAGATTGTTGGAAATTTGAGCATGTTTTGTTGTCATTGATGTCAAGAGGTTTGTTGATGAAATTAATGTCAAAAGGTTTTGATGTCCTATAATTAATGTGCTATGAAAGCAAGGCAAGGTTATCTCCGAAGCACTTAGGACCATGGGTTCTAAGGTAATAAATAAGAGGTTTGAAGGAGACTTGAAGACTCAAGTTTAAGGCTATGTGCAAGAAGGCAAGTGAAAAAGGATAATATTATAATATTTTTATATTATAATATATTGGCCATCAGGGCCTCTCAAAGGAGATTGGATAATGCATTGGCAAAAGGGTTTATCAAAGTGTTAAGTATATTATTTAATTAATTAAATTTAACCATAAGGTTAAATAATTAATTAATTAATATTTAACCTAAAGTTAAATATTAATAAAAATAATATTTAATTTTGAAGTGCCAAAGGTTAAATTGCATAAGCACCAACATCTAAAATAAAGGAAGGAAATATATAAATAAGGCTAAAGTTTTAGCCTAAGTTGGTGTGAATTAATTCGAAGAGCCTCCGAAGAAATAAAAGCTTGTGCGATGCAGTGGAAGGTAGAAGACACCACATGGTAATTTGCGTAGATAAGACCATTGTCAAAGGAAAGAGGGGGAGTGTCCCCACTCATCCAAAGTGGCAGTAAATGTTGAGCAAGGTGCAACGACAATATTGTCATTGTTGTCAACACACTCAGATGGACAGTTGTTCGGAGGTTGTTTGGAGTATGTAAAGTGGTGTTCAATGCTTATGATAATGTTTGTGATGTTCAGGTGAAGTTGTTACAGGTTGTTCGTGCAAATTTGCAAAAGTTGCAAAAATCGTCAGGAAGTTGTCAAAGTAGCAAAAAGGGAAGTTGTCAAAGTGGCAAAACGTCAATGGAATGTGTTGGACAGCCCAAGATACTATTTGGAGGTTTTTTATCATTAGCAAGTGTGGTTGCAGTGTTGGAACGGCCGGTTGCTTCGTCGGTGCATTGTTGGTCATGAAACTGCAGCTGTAAAATCTGCGTCGGAGGTCACTTTGCGGGAGGAATATTAAGCAATCCATGAGGAATTGGACCTCAAATTTTTTACTGGAGGTATATGGATATACTGAGAGCTTAATTTTTAAATTTCAGCCCAAACGGAGTCCGGAGGAAGAAACGGTGAGCACTGCAAAATGGCTCTGGAGCACTTTTTCAATTTATGTGACAGGTGTAAAATCAGCGTTAGAGGCCACTTTGTCGGAGGTATATTAAGCAATATGTGAGGAATAAAACTTCAAAATTTTACTAGAGGTATTCTGATATACAGAGAGCTTATTTTTTAAATTTCAGCCCGAACGGAGACCCGAGGAAGAAACGACAGCAGTTGCAAAATGCCTCCGTAGCACTTTTTCCAGTTTTGGGCAGCCAAGTGCTTTTGCGCTCGAATACTCAAATTCATATTTTCTTGTTGTCGAATGTGTCGTTTAAGTGTTGTTTCATGTATAGCTCATCGAATTGAACATCTTTGCTTTTTGGTCGGAGTAATTTCGAGGCCTCCAAGTGTGAGAACGAGTAATGTGCACAACACTTTGTCCGTGAACTGTTTGACAAAATGCCTCTCCAAAATAAAAGTGAAATTTAAAAAGGTCATAACTTTTGATCCGTAACTCCTTTTGAGTCCGTTATTTTTCCAGCGCGTGCAGAATTTTAAAATCTAGAAGAACGTTATGTCTCCCAAGGGAGACGTTATTGAATGCTGAAATGGTCATCTTGCAACTCAAAATTTGTTAGGAAGTTGAAGTGTTGGAAGTTAAAGGTATTGCAAAAAGGTTTTTAAAAGGAGTCAGTGTGAGTACAGAGAAGGGTGTGAGATAGAGATTCAGATCAGATGAGATTAGTCAGAGTGGATGTGTAGAGAGAAGCAATGAGCTAGACCACTCAGGGTCTTTTGGAACGGAGATCAGATTTTCTACTACAATTTTTGTTTTTGTCGAGTGGGTGCTTGGCGATCGGGGTCGGTGCTCCTTGCAGTTGGTGCTGCTAAAGTCTAGGTTGGTTGGTGCCATTCCCTGTAGTTGGTGCTACAAAAATATTGTAAAGACCAAACATTTTCGAGGCTGGATTTGGATGGGAGTCCAAACAGTCCATTGGCACAATGGTTTTCCCACATCGGGTTTCCACTATAAATCTGGTGTTATGTGATGCATGTTTGTGTGATTGCTTGTTTTGATTTGATTTCATAGTTGGATTAAATTTTTAATACACACTGATTCACCCCCCTCTCAGTGTCACGCTTAGTTCTACAATTGGTATCAGAGCGAGGTTCCTGAACAGGCTTAACCGGCTAGGGTGATCTTGGAAGTGACACAATGGCAGGTGGTGAAGGGTTCTCATCAAACAAAGCACCATTGTTTGATGGAACTAATTACGCATTTTGGAGACTCAAGATGCAGACATATCTTTGTGCTTTGGGATACGACATTTGGGATTCAGTAGACAGTGGATACACAATACCCACCACTTCTCCAACCGATGTTGTTGGTAAGAAACTGTTTGAGAATGACTCAAAAGCAAAGAATGCTATCATGTGTGGATTAGTGGATAGCGAACTGGTAAATATTATGGGTTGTAAAATGACAAAGGAAATATGGGACAAACTGAAGAGCATTCATGAAGGAGACGATAAGATCAAGGAGGCCAAGTTACAAACACATCGAGCTCAGTTCGAAGGATTGAAGATGAATGAGGATGAGAATATAGAGGCATATATGCTGAGAGTTAATGAAGTCATCAATGCTATCAGAGGACTTGGAGAGGAAATCAAAGACCCGATAATCATCAAAAAGGTATTAAGATCTCTTCCTCAAAGGTTTGATTCTAAAGTTTCAGCTATAGAAGAAGCTAAAGATCTGAATTCTTTTAGTATGGATGAGATGCATGGCTCTTTGACTGCATATGAGATGAGAATAGGAAAATCTAAACCCACCGATAGAGAAGTTACTTTTAAAGCCCAGAAAAATATGAAAGCAAAACAAGAATCCGAGGAAGAAGAGACATCAGATGAAATGGAAGCAAACTTTGTTCGAAAACTAAAAAGGGGAAAAGGAAAATACAGAGGAAAGTTACCATTTAAATGTTTCAACTATGGAGGCGTTGGGCATTTCGTAGCTAAATGTCCACTTAATGAGAAGAACAGAAGTGATGAAGGATCGCACAGAGAAAGAAGTGACTGGAAGAAAAAATCAAATTTCAGAAAAGGTAACTTCAAGAAGAAAAGTTTCATCTCCAAGAATGTCAGTTCATCAGAAGACAACTCCAGTGAGGATTCTGAAAAAGAAATAGGTGAAGCTCTTTTCATGGCATTCGAAGAAGAAAAACCAGAAAAAGAACAGGAATGTGATGAAGAAGAAATTGATGCAGAAGTGAATTTGGAAGAGGAACTAATTGCAGCTTTGGATGAATTGAAGACAGAAAGAAAAAGGAATAAGAAAATTTCAAGAAAGCTTGAGGATGCAAATGAAATAATAACAAGTTTGAAAGTGCAGATAGAAGAATCCAAGAAGATCTCCGAAGATCTCGAAGTGCAAATAACCATGAAAATAGATTATTGCAGCAAGTTAGAAGAAGAGGTTGTTGGTTTAAGGATGCAGCTAGAAGAGATGAATAAGAAAATTAGCTCTTATCACAAACGTGAAGAGAGTTCTATGAAGTTGGATAAGATTATAAAGAACCAGAAGACTACAGGCATCAAATTTGGTTTGGGTTTTGATGAAGGAGAATCATCAAATGGATCAAAGGCCACAAATGAAGAATCCACAAAGAATGAAGAAAAGAAATAGGTTAATCAAGCAAAAATGAATCATGCAAAGGAAAGCAATAATGCAAGGCAAGAAAGGAGAATTGACAATGATGGTTTCACCAATGTCACACATCAAAGAAGAAGAAGATTTATGGCTCCTACAACAACATGGCAAAGACCACCACCCAGGTTCAATCATCCCTTTTCTGGTTACTGTTTTAAATGCAATGGTTATGGACATAAGATTTCAGATTGTAAGTATAATGTAGGACCAAGGAATTTTGCCAGTAGAAATGCTTTTTCACCTTTGATGGATTATGCAGTAGAATGTTATAACTGTCATAACTTTGGGCATATTGCAAGAAATTGTAGAAGTACATTTGCATCAAATCAATTTCAGGGAAGAAAATTTCAGCCAAATGGAATAAGACAAAATAGAAAATTTCCTGAAAAACATGCACAAGCTACTGAAAAAGAAAAGCCAAAACAAGAGCCCAAAACTGTAATCAAACCGGAGTGGAAAGAAAAAGAGCAACCTAAGGAAGAAAAGGAATCCTTAATCGTACAGATGACATTTAAAGCGCAGAATAAATCCGCACCATGGATACTTGATAGTGGATGCTCCAGTCATATGACAGGTGACAAACAAAAATTTGAGAAGTTGCAGCAATATGAAGGTGGTTCAGTGAAATTCAGAAACAATGATGGAGCTAAGATAGTTGGCAGAGGTTCAGTTAAGATCAGTGATGGAAAAATCAGGTCAGAAGAAGTCTTGTTTGTGGTTGGTCTAAAGCATAACTTGTTGAGCGTAAGTCAGATTTGTGATAGAGGTCATGATGTGATCTTTAAGAAGCAGGGTTGTGAAATCAGAAAGGCAAATAGTGGGAAGTTGATAGCAGTTGGATCAAGGACATCTGGCAACCTATACACTCTCTCGAAGACTTCAGAAGGAGCTTGCTTGATTGGACAGGAAGAAGAGAATTGGTTGTGGCACAAGAGGCTTGGTCATATCAGTTTTGACAATCTAGTAAAAATCAGTTCAAAGAAAGCAGTGAGAGATATTCCCACCATTGGCAAACCATCAAATAGCATTTGTGCTTCATGTCAAAAAGGGAAGCAAACTAGAGTCTCATTTAAAACAAAAGAGTACTACACGAGCAAACCTTTGGAACTAGTACATACTGATTTATGTGGACCCATGAGAACGCAAAGCATAAACGGTGACAAATATTTCATGTTGTGTATAGATGACTATTCCAGGATGACATGGGTATTGTTTTTGAAGCATAAATCAGAAGCTTTTGAGATGTTCAAGGTTTTCAAAAACCAAGTTGAGAATCAAACAAGAAAAAGGATTAAATGTTTAAGGTCAGACAGAGGAGGAGAGTTCATTTCAGAGGATTTCACAGAGTATTGTGAAAAATATGGCATCAGGAGACAATTTTCAGCAACCAGGACACCTCAGCAGAATGGTGTGGTAGAAAGAAAGAACAGGACAGTGCAGGAAATGGCACGGACTATGTTGACTGAGAGCAAAGTAGCAGATATATTTTGGAAAGAGGTAGTCCATACTACGGTATACATCCAAAATAGGTGCATGTTGAGGATGCATGAAAGCAAAACTCCTTATGAGTTGTGGTTCGGTAAAAAGGCAACAACAAGATATTTTAAAGTTTTTGGCAGCAAGTGTTACATCAAAAGAACTGAAGAAAACCTTGGTAAGTTTGAAGATAGAGTGGATGAAGGCATTTTTCTTGGCTATTCATCAAAAAGCAAAGCTTATAAATGTTACAACAAGAGGCTAAGAAAAATTGTGGAAAGTGTCGATGTTAAAGTTGATGAAGGAAGGGAACGAGTAATTAGCTATGAAGAGAACTACCCAATTTATGAAGAGGTCATTGAAGGAGATGAGGAAGAGGAAATGAAAAAGAAATCAAGAATTGACTCAGAGGATTCGAAAAGTGATTCAAAATTGGAAGAAAACAAGAAATTCAAAATAGGTAGTTGGTAGAAAGATCATCCTAGAGAGCAAATAATTGGAGACCCCATAGTTGGTGTTCAGACAAGAAGAAGATTAGTAAGTAACTACTCTTTACTATCCAGCATTGAGCCCAAAAATGTTGTTGAAGCAAGCAAAGATGAAAGTTGGGTAAAGGCAATAAATGAAGAATTAGATCAGATCGAGAAAAACAAGACTTGGGAGTTAGTACCAAGACCCGCAAATAAAAATGTAATCGGTACTAAATGGGTCTTTCGAAACAAATTGAATGAAGATGGATAGGTAGTCAGGAACAAAGCAATATTGGTATGCAAAGGGTATGCGCAAGTTGAAGGTATTGACTTCGAGGAAACCTTTGCACTTGTGGCCAGACTAGAGGCAATTAGAATGTTTCTTGCTTTAGCAGTTTACAAGAATTTCAAAGTTTATCAAATGGATGTGAAATCAGCATTTTTGAATGGGAAACTTGAAGAAGAGGTTTATATTGAGCAGCCAGATGGTTTTCAGCTTGGTGATGATCCCAACTTGGTTTGCAAGTTGAAGAAAGTGTTATATGGCTTAAAACAGGCACCTCGGGCATGGTATGCAAGGCTAGACAATTATCTTACTCAACAAGGGTTCAAGAAAGGTATGGTGGACAGTAATTTGTATGTCAAAATAGAAAATGGTCATCATATTGTTGTTGTTATATACGTAGATGATATCATATTTGGCAGCAACAAAGATGAGTTGTGTAAAGATTTTGCAAATAAGATGCAGAAAGAGTTTGAAATGTCAATGATTGGTGAACTTTCATATTTTCTCGGATTGCAAGTTAATCAAAAGGAGAAGGGCATATTTATTTCTCAAATCAAATATGTGAAAGAGATGCTAAAAAAGTTCACAATGGAGGATTGCAAGCCAGTTAGCACTCCCATGATGACAGGTTGCAAGTTGAGCAAGGATGACAAATCTCCACCTGTTGATCAAACTATGTACAGATCCATGATTGGGAGCTTACTGTACTTGATAGCTACTAGACCGGATATTTTGTAGGCAGTATGCATGGTAGCACGATTTCAGGCTAGTCCCAAGGAGACTCATGTGACAGCAGTAAAGAGGATTTTTGGTACCTCAAGGGTACTATGGAGTATGGGTTATGGTATCCGAAAGGTAAGGACTTCACCCTTATTGCGTATTCAGATGCAGATTGGGCAGGATGTGTAGATGACAGGAAGAGTACCAGTGGAGGTGCATTCTATCTTGGTGATAATCTTGTTGCGTGGCATAGCAAAAAGTAGGAGTCAGTCTCATTATCCACAGTAGAGGTAGAGTATATTGCAGCGACATCATGTTGTACACAGGTACTTTGGATGAAATAAACTTTGAAGGATCTTGGAATAAATTTTAGTGAGCCCATATCGATCATGTGTGACAATACAAGTGCAATCAATATCTCAAAGAATCCGGTTATGCATTCTCGCACAAAACATATTGCTATCCAGTACCATTTTTTGAAGGAGAAAGTTGCGGAAGGTGAGGTTAAGTTGGATTTTGTTCCAACAACAGAGCAAGTAGCGGACATCTTCACCAAACCATTGCCCAAGGAAGTCTTTGAGTACCTTCACAAGAAATTGGGAGTGGTCACACTTCCCAAGCATTGACTAGCTATCGGGGTCACATTCTCAAGGGGAGCATTTGTGTCTTTGTTTATCTTTTTGCTCATGTTTGTGATTTTTGCTAAGTGTAATAATTTTTGCCTGAGAATGTTGTGCATGGACTCAGGGGGAGTTTGCAGTAACCCTTTGGTCTTGTTGTCCAAAGGGGAGAAGAGTTACAAGAAATTGTGCGTGTGTTGCCAACAATTCCAAAGGGGGAGATTGTTGAGCAAGGTGCAACGACAATATTGTCATTGTTGTCAACACACTCAGATGGACAAGTTGATGCAGTGGATAGGTTGTTCAGAGTATGTAAAGTGGTGTTCAATGCTTATGAGAATGTTTGTGATGTTCAGGTGAAGTTGTTACAGGTTGTTCGTGCAAATTTGCAAAAGTTGCAAAAATCGTCAAGAAGTTGTCAAAGTAGCAAAAAAGGAAGTTGTCAAAGTGGCAAAACGTCAATGGAATGTGTTGGACAGCCCAAGATACTATTTGGAGGTTTTTTTATCATTAGAAAGTGTGGTTGCAGTGTTGGAACGATCGGTTGCTTCGTCGGTGCATTGTTGGTCATGAAACTGCAGCTGTAAAATCTGCGTCGGAGGTCACTTTACGGGAGGAATATTAAGCAATCCATGAGGAATTGGACCTCAAATGTTTTACTGGAGGTAGCTGGATATACTGAGAGCTTAATTTTTAAATTTCAGCCCAAACGGAGTTCGGAGGAAGAAACGGTGAGCGCTGCAAAATGGCTCTGGAGCACTTTTTGCAGTTTATGTGACAGGTGTAAAATCAGCGTTAGAGGCCACTTTGTCGGAGGTATATTAAGAAATATGTGAGGAATAAAACTTCAAAATTTTATTGGAGGTAGTATGATATACAGAGAGCTTATGTTTTAAATTTCAGCCCGAACGGAGACCCGAGGAAGAAACGAAAGCAGTTGCAAAATGCCTCCGTAGCACTTTTTCCAGTTTTGGGCAGCCAAGTGCTTTTGCGCTCGAATACTCAAATTCATATTTTCTTGTTGTCGAATGTGCCGTTTAAGTGTTGTTTCATGTATAGCTCATCGAATTGAACATATTTGCTTTTTGGTCGGAGTAATTTCGAGGCCTCCAAGTGTGAGAACGAGTAATGTGCACAACACTTTGTCCGTGAACTGTTTGACAAAATGCCTCTCCAAAATAAAAGTGAAATTTAAAAAGGTCATAACTTTTGATCCGTAACTCCTTTTGAGTCCGTTATTTTTCCAGCGCGTGCAGAATTTTAAAATCTAGAAGAACGTTATGTCTCCCAAGGGAGACGTTATTGAATGCTGAAACGGTCATCTTGCAGCTCGAAATTTGTTAGGAAGTTGAAGTGTTGGAAGTTAAAGGTATTGCAAAAAGGTTTTTAAAAGGAGTCAGTGTGAGTACAGAGAAGGGTGTGAGATAGAGATTCAGATCAGATGAGATTAGTCAGAGTGGATGTGTAGAGAGAAGCAATGAGCTAGACCACTCAGGGTCTTTTGGAACGGAGATCAGATTTTCTACTATAGTTTTTGTTTTTGCCGAGTGGGTGCTTGGCGATCGGGGTCGGTGCTCCTTGCAGTTGGTGTTGCTAAAGTCCGGGTTGGTTGGTGCCATTCCCTGTAGTTGGTGCTGCAAAAATATTGTAAAGACCAAATATTTTTGAGGCTGGATTTGGATGGGAGTCCAAACAGTCCATTGGCACAGTGGTTTTCCCACATCGGGTTTCCACTATAAATCTGGTGTTATGTGATGCATGTTTGTGTGATTGCTTGTTTTGATTTGATTTCATAGTTGGATTAAATTTTTAATACACACTGATTCACCCCCCCTCTCAGTGTCACGCTTAGTTCTATAGTAAAGTTGGCAAAGGAGGCCTTGTGCAACACGTAGCAAGGGAAAGGTCTTGTGTTCGATTCACGTCGAGGAGGTTTTTTAAGGAGCCACAGTTTTCATTTTATTGTTGATGGCAGACATTAAAAAGGAGATCGTGCACTTTATAATTGTGTGGTTAGGCTAGCCCATGCGGTAGCCTTGCCAGGGCTAAGGTGTGGGGCCAACGAGCATCGCGAGTTCAAATCCCGGTGGTAGGCAACAAGGAAATTAATTTTTGATTAAAAAAATATTTTCCCTAAGGTTCTATGGTGGCCAAGGTATGTGCTAGGGAGGTATAAGGTGTTGTTAAATTAATTTTATTTTTGCATTAAAAGGAGGTATAAGGAGATTTATTTTGAAATAGAAATTAAGGTGTTTGTTTTTTTAATGCATTAAGACAAAAATTAAAGTGGAGTATTTAATTTTGGAAATGCATTAATACAAAGTTAGGAGTTATAAGGTGTATGTGATTTATTTTTCTTATGTAATTGGTTAACCTTGTTGAGGGAATTTCTCTTGTAAAGTTAGGAGTTATAAGGTGTATGTGATGTATTTTGCTTATGTAATTGGTCAATCTTGTTGAGGGAATTTGGCTTGCAAAGTTAGGAGAAATAAGATGTAAAATTGGATTAGCATTTTATTAGTCTTTGTATGGTGAAAGATTTGTTGAGGTGAAATATTCATTTTGAGGTTTTGAGATAGACTATTGTTATCTAACCTTGGAGTGGAACAAAAGGAATTGGTTGTGAGTGAAACATATTTTGAAGACATATCTCCATCAAGGAAAAAGGTATGGGAACATCATATTTTGTTTAGAGTGATTGGAATGAGTGTGTAAAATATAAGGTGGAGTGAAAAGGATTATTTGATAATCATTGTTGGAAATGTATGAGCAAGTTTTGTGCATCTCATTGTTGAATGGTTTTGAAAACCTTTGAGATAGATTTTTGAGAACAATCTAGGTTGTTATTGCTAAATGAGTTTTGGGAAGTTTTGAGATAAAGAGTGAGAACCATTTGTGCTAGCATTGCAAAACAAATTAGATATCTTTGTGAAAGTTTGACTGATTGATTTTGAGTAGAATATTGGCTAGTAGAATTTGTTTGGAGAGAGAGTTTCTCTGAAATAAATTTTTGAGTGGTGTTTTGTATGCAATTAGTTTATCAAATTTGAGCAAGTGCTTAAGGGGACTTGTTGACATTTTTGAGAAATATTTTGTGAAAGCTTCAGGACAGATTTGAGTAAGCTTTTGTAAAATATTAAGGACAGAGTTGAGCAAGATTTTGTGAAGGCTTAAGGATAGAGTTAAGTAAGCTTTTGTTAAATCTTGAGGATATAATTGAGAAAATTATTGAGAGGGCTTGAAAATATAGTTGAGCAAGCTTTTGTGAAAGCTTGAGGATAGAGTTGAGCAAGCTTTTACCAAAGCTTGAGGATAGAATTGAGCAAGTTCTTGAGAGGACTTGAAGGTAGAGTTGAGCAAGTCTTTGAGAATGCTTGAGGATAGATTTGAGAAATTATTTGAGAAGGCTTAAGGATATATTTGAGCAAGTATTTGAGAAGGCTTGAAGGTATATTTGAGAAAGTCTTGTGAAGACTTGAAACAAAATTGAGAGTAGGTTTGATTACTGATTTGTTCAATATTTATGTTAAGGCTTGAGGTAGATTTGAAGATAGAGGTTGGTTCATATTTGTGAGAAAATTTGTGCTAGATCTGAGATAGAGTTGGAGCTAATTTATGCTAGATAGAGGACAAAGTTTAGTGCAAATTTGAGTAGAATTGAGAGTAAAATTTGAAGGTGATAGAATAGAGGACAATAGTCTCTAGTGGATAGATGTCCATTAGCCAGGGTAGTGAGAACAAATGTATCTATGGAGAGAGATCCACAAGCCAGTGTAGTGGGGGTATAAGTCTTTTAGAATATCACTAGCCAGAGCAGAGGAGAAAGAGTTATCCTATGGATAGAGTTCCAAAAACTAGAGCAAGGGAAAAAAATTCTCCTATGGAGTGTGATCCATGAACCAATTGGGAATATAGAGTTCTTCTGTGGAGAGAGATCCATGAATTAGTTGAGGAGAAAAAGTTCTCTTAGATCAAGTTCCATGAACCAAAGAAAAGGGGAAAGGTTTCTCCTGTGGAGAGATATCCACAAAGCAGAGCTTAGGGGATTGGTGTCTCCTTTGGATAGAGGTCCATAAACACTATAATAGGGAAGTGATTCCCAAGAGATTTGTTGAGAAAATTTTAGTGGAAAGGTTTTCTCCATGGAGTAGCCCACATTGGGTGAACCACGTTAAATTGGTGTCTCTATTGTGTATGATGATTTTTGCTTTGCATTAATTACTGCTATTGATATTGCCATCGATAATATTGGATAATATTGTTTGGGAAGAAAAGTAAAATTTGGTCTTATACTGTTCACCCCCCCTCTCAGTATAAGCCTGTGTTCTTCAGATAGATCATTTGTAATGTGTAATTTTAAGTATGTATATTATTAGGTCAATGTTGTCCTCTTAAAATATCTACAAATGAAGCACCAAATTTTATAATGACAAAATATAAAATCAAAGAACAAACTTGATTGAATGCTGAAAATAGACAATCTAGAAGGTTGTGAACTGCTTTGGCCAACTTCTAAGAAAACAAAGAACAAGCAGAGAGATATCAAAATACTTTTTAAGAATGGCCAAGCCTTTAAATTTGGGGGAAAGAGTTAAATGTTTTTTTTATTATAGAGCATAAATTTATTCCACCATAAAATTGACCTTCTAATACTAAGGCCATGGCACAATAAATCATGCTTCCATTCAAAAATAGGAACAAATTCTCTCCACGTTGCCTAGGTTTTCCTAAAAGAAAAGTTACTTTAACCTAAAAGTGTTTTACATTTAGTAATTTGTCTTCCATGGGGTTATATTCCATTTACCATTATGAGAAGCACCATTTTTTGAATGGGTTATATAGGATTGAAATGGGCCCTACCCATATTACAACACAACCACATAATAGTATTAGAATAGTGTGGTAATTATGCATGTATCGATTGGAAATATTTGAGCTTAGGTATTCTCTTTGAAGCTTGAGAAATATAACTAATTGAGCTAATGATATTTGATTAAAATGTTAAGGTTTACCCATGAGATCGAAACCTTGGTTAATGGAATACAAATTTTCACTTCAAACCAATTATCCTAGACCCTATAACCTTATGAGAAGCAAAATTGATTATAAGAAAACAAATATTTTTAAAATTCTAAACCATTCAATGTCTTAGCCACCCATTTAGTAACAAGTAACTTACTTTGAGTAAAGAGGATCTAATATGCCAAGTCCTAATTTGATCCTATGAATGACATAGATTCCAAGAGATTCACATCATACAATTTGGTCCACAAGTAATAGTGAATTATTTAATTGAATAATTTATATACTACTTGGGATGCCAACTAAGCAGAAAATAATATGCATTGAGACAATCAATAACTTCCTGACCACTAGGGCTTTACTAGCTAAAGATAGGAATTTTGTGGGCCAAACTTCAAAATTTCTTTGGAACTTGGACATCACCCAATACCACTTATATTTGGATGTGTAGTCACCTAAAACGCATCATGTCGAGGGTGACTACTCATATGGACATGCTATAAGACCATATGGAGGATCTTGGACAGACTCCAAGATAGAGTAGTGGTTTTAACCACTCAATTTGGGCTTCCTAGCCTAATCAGGTTGAACCACAGTTGAGACCTGCGGTCTACAGTCTGAATCGTGAATGACACCCATGGTCTTCAGTCTGAACCGTAGCTGTAACCTGTGGTCTTAACTGAAGTTCAATTGGCCTTCATCCAAGCCAAATTGGTTTGAACGACCATTTCTTCTAGAAGAAGGCGGTTAATGAATGAAAGATTCTAGAGGCTTCCATTCCAACTATCCTAACCATCTCTTCTTGATCTTGGATTCTCCATGAAGCCATCCCTAGCCCTAGGGCATCCTATAAATACCCCCTCCAAATGGGGAGAGAAGATAGAGATTTGATTTATCAAGCGAGCAGCAAAGCTCTATTGAATTGCATACTGAATTCATGCATTGGAGAAGGCCACTTTGCTATTCACCCAAAGGTCAATTTACCATGGAGGTCCTAGGAGCCTAGAAGAGCCAAGAAATGTAAATCCAAGAAAACGAAGGCCCCTCACAGTGAATCAACCACCAAACTTGTCAGAAAGACACTAAAGGTGACCCTTGAACATCAATTGGACAAGGAGGTCAAGTCCACTGCCCTTGATTTTGAGGGTAAACTTACTTGAGTACTCACCGTGGCTTCCAACCATGGTCTATAGTGCAAACCGCCCATCAGAGCTGTGGTTTGCAACAAAGGTGACTTTTCCTTACTGTTTCATTTCTAGTATGCTTAATTAGATTGCATTTAGCATTTTAATGGTTTAGTTAGGATTTTAGAGACTTATGACCAACATAATTAGTGTTTTTACTAACTTGTTCTCATCATAGTAGTTTAGACATTAATGGCTTCTTTTCATGTTATAGTGCTTCATTTCAAGTAATTGATTCCATAGATTGATAGTTGTACTCTTCATTTACATATTTCCATCAATCTTGATAGGATTTGCATATGTTTAGCATAGTTTACACATTTTCTTGATTTTATGTCATTATGCTATTCTCATGCTATTTGTCTTTAAAGGGCCTCATCATGAGAGGCTTCCTATGCTTTTGATATTCTTGTGTTGTTTCTTGATTGTAGGAAACATGTTTTTAAGGAGCTACAACCATTCATTTCCTTCCTCAACGCCAAGAAGGGGGTCTACTCCACCCTAGAGCAGTTCATGTCACCTTAAGGGCTTGATAGTGCATTTCATCCATGAGGGGAATCAAAATAATTGTAATTGCATATCAAATAGAGTATCCCTAAGAGGGACTTGTAATCAGACACTTATTGATTTTAATGGAATAATAGAGACATTTCTTGTAATTTCCATTTGTTTTATCCATTTATGTGTTTGAATATCAATTTTACTTTGTTTATGCAATTACAACATTTCAAGTGCATGCCTTTTTGGTCATACAAAATGTGATCACGGTGGGACTCTACATAAACAACATCTGACTGTGTGTTTTTGTTTTTTTTTACTTGCAGGTACAGATCACAGCTATCAGCTATGGGCCAACAATTGAACTGCAGGTTCAATGTGCAGGCAATAGTCAGAACCGCAGACAAAACCTGTGATTTCCAACTGACAACATAGTAAAAATTAGAGAGTCAATCATTGCAGGACCTGAGGTAGGCCCTATTTTCAACCCTATGTCATTTTTTTCCCTCTATATTTTTACAGCATGTATGATTTTGAATGCAAATTAGGAAAAACCACTAAAAATGGTAATCAATTATCATAGTTTGCTTTCGCATTTACTTCCATAGAAAGGCGCTGTTAGGAACAAAAAACCTATGATTGCAGTCCACCTAGGCTACAACATGCTTGATAGAGTGTCTTGTTTGGTTTGCATGTGTGAGGCCCAATTAGTGGCCAATTATCATCGTAATGTGCATTGTTTAAAAGAGCATCTAGATTAGTTTGCATTTTTTGAATGTAAAACGTTCTTCATTTTGCATAACATATAGAAAATGAGCATGAGTGCTATATGATGCATTTCTTTTATGTAAAATAAAACGAACCTCACACACCACTTACCACTTAAATGCTAGTGATTTGGGCTTCATATCCAACCACTAGTAGGTTTCAACTACGGTGGGCGTAATTTCCATCCATTGGCCCAAATCCTACGAAACTTTGGATACTAGACCAATATCGGATCCAAGAACTTTTTGTACCCTAGAAAATTTGCATGTATTCTCTTTGGAGGGTATAACACTAATTGAGGGAAAACGAGTGAGGATCTGGGAGGACTTGTGCTCCCTGACCGTGTGTGGGCTTCATTACCATACATTATAGGTTGGATTATGTGACTTGGAGTTCATAGCCAAGTTGTCGAGCTATGAGTGTATAGGTGAAAGCTAATTTAAACTAAGAATATCATTCAACACTTTTCAAAACATGATAAGGAGTTCTATACTGATACACCAAATTATTGAATCACATCAAACCGTTTAGGGCTCAACTTTTAAAATGTAAAGGAGATAATCACATTATTTACTTTGTATGCTTATTTATTGCTTAATTAATCAAGATAAGGCCCTCCTTGAGGCCATAATTTGTAGTAAGAGAGGAAACCTCTCGAGTCTTGTTTAGTCAGTTCATCATGATGACTAGGTATGATAGAGCTCAATCACAAGCTAATGAGTCAGAGAATTCCTGGAGAGGTTCTGAACACTTTTGATGCTCTTCTGAGGAGCTTTCAAACCTTACATACCTCCTTTCTAGGCATCACAATCATCATGTATCCTCCTAGCGTGACACTCTAATAGTCGTCATGAGCTCCCTTTGTCACACAGGGGGTTCACCCACATAGATCATGGGGTTTCATCACATATGGTTAGAATCCACATCATTAGGTCTCCACCTAGTGAGAGAGAGTTGTGGATCATACTCCATGAGTCATTCCTATAGGGAATCTGAGTCTTATGCAGCCCATGAGAAGCGACTACTCCAAGACCAATTAGAGGAGGTATGCTGTGAGCGTAAGCGCCTAGAGCATGAGTGTGTAGAGATAAGGAGAGCACATAAACAGAGGTTGGCTGAGCTACAACGACATGAAGAGAGTATTTACAAACATAAAGCACATGAAGAGCAATCATGTGAAGTAATTCTCAAAAATAAGCTCATACCTAGAGTGCTTAGGCACCAAGTCAATGTGATGCATCCAGTGCATCGTCAAGAGTTACCACTTAAGCAAGTAGCTAGCCATTCCTAGGCATGTATAAATGGATAGACATGCCTAGGGTTATCAAAGAGCAAAAAAAAGAGATGTTTGAGGATCCCATGCGTAAGCAAGAGGTCAAGAGTAGTCAAGTCCGACAGGTGAGCAATGTCAATGCTCGAAAGTCATCATAATCCTTGGGGCATATATAGTCTATTCCACCATATAAGGAACCTATGATTACTTTCCATAAACAAGAAGTCAAACATGTTCCTGTCAGGGAGTTTAAACCTCCATTGTATATCATAGCGAGGATAAAGCATATTGCGTATAATCGGGTGTTGGTGGATACATAATCATCGATTAATATCATCACCACCTCAGCAATCAAACATCTCAAAATTCCACCGTCCCACATTAAGGAAACAACTTTTATGTTGTAATACTTTAACGATGTGGAATCCCCTATAGTAGGCACTGATGCATTGTCATTATACACATCATTAATTCTCAATGAATTTGTCAATCCAGGGCAGTGTACAAGGCTATTTGCGAAAGAAGGGGTGAACAGGGTTATAACTTAGGTCAATTTGGAACAAGTCTTATTGGTGAAACCGATTGTGTGGGGGATTTAGGACATTTCTATCTCTAAATTGCATAAATTAAACCTTAATCTAGTTGCAAAAATGGAAACTAATTAGTAACTGCAGAAATGAAATCCTAATTACAATTGCAGAATGAGACCTAATTATGTTGCAGAAATAACAGTTGCAGAATTAGAAATATGATTATAATTGCAGAAAGGAAATCTATTTACTTTTGCAGCAATGGAAACCTAATTATAGAATGGAAATTAAGCCCTATCAATGCTCTATAACATAAGGTTGTCAATATTCTATGCAGGGTTTGACAACAAAACACAAAATGTAGTAAATTGTAGAAAACAATAAATTTTGGAAATGATAATCTGTAGTATTTTGAAAGCTTGCTAAAAGTGGATATTACAACCAAACCATTAATCACAAAATCATCCTAATCATAAAATAAGCTAAGATTACAAATACTATTAGCTGTTTACAAGGAAATGAAAGGACAAGTTTTACAACTTATTCTACTATAGCAAAATCAGAATAAAAACTCGCTGTTAGTCCTCCTCCTAGGTCTGGAAGTGGCCATCCTCCTTGTCCAGAAGAAGGTATGAGTCTTTCTCTCTCTCTATATCTTACTCACACTCATTCACAACAACATGAATAAAAATAGTGCACTTTTATTGATTCAAAACATGATTATCAGTATATCGCTTAAAAACTCGTTACAAGACTATAACAGTCACTTTTCTTACTATTACACTACTTGCCTATTTTCTCATATTATCCTCTCTCTCCATATCCCTCTAGCTCAACATGGATGGGAGCCATATTTATATATGTCCTAGGATCTACTTACAAACTGAGAATATCTCATTCCTATCCTAAATATCTAATCCTATTATGCTGCAACTTTTCTTGGTTTTATCTAAGAAGAGGATCAAACTTGATCTTTCCATAAATGGTGGCTTTGTGATGTGGTATTAGCCAAGCTGTAATATTATTTTATTTATAGGCTTAAATATCCAAGTAAAAAAAATAAATTCGGCAGAAGAAGATAAGAATCTGCCAACAAATAAAAACAAGTAATGTCGGCAACTGCCGACATTACAAAGCTGCCGACAATAAAATGTCGGCAATACAAGACTTTAGGAAAAATAAATAAATTAATATTAAACCTAAAGTCTATTAAACCTCATCACTCATCCCATCAACAAAAGCATTGGACTCCAATGCTTGGTACAAAGCGGGAAAATCTCGAGACATGAGGTGAGCAGAAATCTAGCGAGCTTGGTGTGGAAACTGGCCACGACGAGCCACCAGATATGAAGTTGAAGTACCCTGCAAAGTTTGCCGAGTCTTCGTATCAAAAAGTGTATCTTAAAAAAGCGAAAGCTGTGCATCAGGAACCACATCAATCGGATGACTGATAGCTGGATCAGATTCCAAGGTGGAATCATAGTACGGCTTAAGAAGATCAACATTGATGACATCATGAATGCCTAGATGAGCTGGAAGATCCAGGCGAAAGGCATTCTCTAAATTTTTTTGAACAATGGTATAAGGACCATAACATAAAGGTTTGATTTTTCTATGGGTCTTATCCACAAATCGTTGCCTGTCGAGGTAAAACCATACTTTATCACCCACTTGAAAGTGATGAGGAATACGATGTCAATCCATCTGTTGCCGTTGTTTCTACTGAGTCTTCTGAAGAATCTAAACTACTTTGGACTGAAGGCTCTGCAGATGCTAGATGAAAGAGTTCACCTTGTCTTGATCCTTCTGAATATGCATAGTAGCTGGTGAGGGCAAGGACATAGGCAACTCATAAGGAGCCAACGGTTGAAAACCGAAACAAACCTCAAAAGGAGAGTGCCCTGTCGAACTATGAACAGCTCTGTTGTACGCGTGCTCAATGTGAGTGAGGCTTAAATCCCACTTTGTTGGAGTGGAATGATGATAAATCCTTAAAATCTGTACAAGCGTACAATTAACTACCTCAGTTTGCCCATCTGATTGTGGATGATAGGCAGTAGAGAAGTTAAGTGAAACACCTAAGATCTTCCAAAGGGATCGCCAAAAGTGACCCACAAATCGGGAGTCGCGATCAGAAACAATGCTGGTAGGAAGACCAAAGGAGCACCACACTGTCTCAAAGAAGAGCTGAGCTAAGTCCTGTGCAGTACTCGTCTTACGACATGGAATGAATTTGGCCATCTTGCTGAATCTATCCACAATGACGAAGACACAATCATGTTGTCGGACTGTCATTGGGAAACCGCTCAACAAGTCCATGGAAATGCTCTCCCAAGGACGAGAAGGAATGGGCAAAGGCATGCTCATACCCAATTTCCTGTTGGTGTATTTAGAGCAGTTGCAAATGGCACATTATCGCAAGAAGTGAAGGACATATCTTTGCATATGGGGCCAAAAGAAGAACCTCTAAAGATGATGAAGAGTTTTCTGCTTGCCAAAGTGTCCTCCATAAAGTGTAGAATGAGCTTTCTTCAAAAGAGACTCTCTATGCTCATGAGGAACACAAAGTTTATCTAACTTATACAACATTCCATCCTGCATTTGAAGACCCCTCAAGTTGGAAGAAGAAGGATGAGAAATTTGTTGAATAACTTTGGCAAAATCAGGATCTGATGCATACTGAGAAGGCCAAGTCTGAAAACCAACATGAGACATAGTCACTACAGTCAAGGCACGAGCTAATGGAGGTTGACTCAAACAATCTGCCACTGCATTATTTTGTCCTTTCCTGTATTTGATCACCAAATGGAACTACTGCAAATAGGATGCCCACTTCATGTGTCGAGCTTCTTCAATTTTGGACTATGATTGAAGAAACTTAAGGGGCATGTGATCAGTATGAACTACAGTCTCTTTACCCAGAAGGTAATGTCTCCAGTATTTTATGGCCTGCACCAATGCATACAACTCCTTATCATAAGTGGAATAATTCCTCTTTGCTTTTGAAAATGTCTCAGAATGATAGGCCATTGGATGGCCATTCTGTTTAAGCACGACACCAAGTGCATATTGTGAAGCATCTGTCTCAATATCAAAAGGTTGTGCAAGATCTAGCAACATAAGGACAGGTGCATTACATAATTTTTGTTTCAAAGTGTCAAAGGCCTTCTGCTAATCCTGTGTCCACTGAAACTGAATATTGATCTTGGTTACAAAATGAAGAGGAGCAGCGATAGTGGAGTATCCTGCAATGAACTTGCGATAGAAATTAGCAAGTCCAAGAAAACTCCTCAACTCTATGATAGAAGTAGGAGTTGGCCATTTGAAAATGACTTCAATTTTGGCAGGATCCACTTGAACGCCTTTTTCATTGATTACAAATCCCAAATAGGCAATGGAAGTTTGCCCAAAAGAACATTTGGAAAGATTGGCATACAATTGATTCTTCTGAAGAGTGTGAAGAACATATTCCAAATGCTCAAGATGACTTTTCCAAGAGGAAGAGAATACAAGAATGTCATCCAAATAAATAATTACAAATTTGTCCAAACAATCATGAAACACTTCATTCATTAGCCGCATGAATGTGGTCGGAGCATTCGTAAGACCAAAGGGCATGACAAGCCACTCAAAGAGTCCCATCTTAGTCTTGAATGTTGTCTTCCAAGTGTCCTCTGCCTCAATCCTGACTTGATGGTATCCACTTTTGAGGTTGATCTTGGAAAAGAACTTAGCTCCTTGGAGCTGATCCAAGAGATCATCAATTCGTGGAAGTGGATAATGATTTTTGATGGTGATCTTGTTTAATGCTCGAAAATCAATGCATAGTCTCCAAGTGCCATCTTTCTTCAATACAAGAAAAATAGGTGAAGCACAAGGAGAAGTGCTAGGTTTAATGAAACCTTTAGACAATAAGTCTTGAATTTGTCTTTTAATTTCCTCCATTTGCACGATTGATTGTCTATACATTGGAGCATTAGGAAGTGAAGCAGTAGGTACAATTTCAATAGAATGATTAATTATTATTTGAGGTGGAAGACTTGTGGGTTCTTGAAACACACTTGAATATGATTGCAAAAAAGAATTCACTGAAGCATGCTTGTCTTGTATTGGCTTGGATGCTTGCTTATTTTTATTATGTGGTCTGATGAAGATGAGTGCCAATTCCCTTGATAGATTTACAGCCTTACGTGCTTGTCTACAACTTAGCATTAGATTTTGAGGAGTTTTCTGAGTGCTTCTGATTATGTAGGCTTTGTCATATTTGTGCAAGGTGTATGTGTTTTTAAACCCATCATGAATAGACCTCCTATCATATTGATAGGGTCTTCCAAGCAATAATCCGCAACAATCCATTGGAGTAACATCACACACAACTGTGTCCACAAAAGAGGGACTAAAAGCAAAATTCACAGTGCAAGTGTGTGTGATGTCCGATGAAATCCCATTATCCTTCCACCCTAAAGGATATGGATGAGGATGGGGTTTCATGGGCAACTTCAGTTTGTCGACAACAGACCTTGCAATTAGATTCTTCTACGAGCCGCTATCGATGATACAATCAACTACAAAGGATTCATCAAGGTGGACCGTGGTCACAAACAAGTTCTCTCGATCCCCTAATGAAGTTTTCATGAGGGTCAATTTGTTCAACCCAGCCAACTCTTTGTAAGTCTTTCGTTCCCCTGTAGCCTCAATGGGACCTTCTTGAGGTTCCTCATTAGAAGGCTTTACAACTAGGGACTTATTTTTCAAAATTTTCAACTTAAAACATTGATGTTTTTGATGACCCTTCTTCTTACAATATGTACATTCCACAAAAGATTTGAAATATTTTGGAGAAGAAGTAGAAGTAGGAGATGGAGAAGAGGAAGAAGAAGAAGACTTAGCCGCCTTGGATTGCTGATTTAAAGCCTTTGGATTTCCTCCCGATGACGAAGAGTGAGCCCCGCGCGATGAATCTCGTAATTCCTCCTCCGCAAGAATGGCTTGATTGAAAGCCATATCAATGCTCAAGATGGTTTTATATTTCAACTTGCGATAAAGTGGTTCCTACAGTCCACTTTTAAACTTGGTAACAAGTTGAATTGTAGTATCTTGCACAGAATTTAGAATTCTCAATTTGTTAAATTGCAACACATAATCATGAACACTCATGTGAGCTGTTTGGCGAAGATGTAACCACTTAATTTGAAGGTCTTCAGCATAATTTGAAGGGTAAAACTACTCTTCAAAACGCATTGCAATTCTTCCCATGTATCAATGGGATTCTGAGTTTGGTGGCGATCTGTGACAAGGATTTTAGCAAGGCCCATCAACTTGAGTTTGGCAAAAGCAAATCGTTGGACCTTCTCCAATTTGGTATACTCGAACCAACTTTCCATGTCGAGAATCCAACTGTTAAGAACCTCCGGATCCCATGAACCGTCATAGTTGGCAACATCACAATGGGGTTGAATGTCTTGAGTGGTGACTTTATTGGCCAACATACTCACCAGTTGTGTGAGTTGGGCCATTTTTTCGGCCAAGTCAGCAGCCATTTGAGCTCGAGTTTGTGCCAGAATGAAATTACAAGTTTACAAGAAGGAAAATGCTTAATAATGGCAAATTGCAAGACAATAGCAATACAGTTCTTAATAAAAGCCTATGGAATGACTTTTAAAAAAATACAAGAAACCACCCTCCAAAAATAAAAACTTCCTTGTTGGTGTACAATTCCTTTATATAAAAGAATAAAAGAAATTCCCTTTATATAAAGAATAAAGGAAATTAATAGGCTTTAATAGGAAATTCCCTTTAATAGAAAATTAACGATTAAAAAGTGGCTTTCCCCCTTGTTCATAGGAAACGCATCAGGCGGCGATGGAATGTGCAATCTTCAATGAATGATGCGGCAATGTAACAACTACCGCGTTAGGCGGAAATCAGTCTATGGACCCGAAGGTGGTAGCTGTATGAACTTGGCACGTGGCATGATGCACATCATCCACGTCGTGGGGACCTATGCCTTTGGAAACAGCGTCAACCGGTGCGTCATTAGAACTGAAACAACAGTCCATCGTCTCCTTCACATCTCTAAATAGCTGGCCCATCAAGTGCAGAAGAGGAACAGGGCAGCAGAGAGACAACTGTAGCTGCATTGCCGTACGCGTCTTGCTGCTGCGTGCTGGAAAAACTAGGCTATGGAGGATGCTGCTGCGTGCTAGAAAAACTAGGCTGTGGAGGATGATACAGTCATCAGATTGCGACGATGACAACTTTCATGATGCAACAATGTCAGATCTGAGAAAATGGTCTTCAGATCGTGATTTATTCCTTCTGAAAACCTCTATGGAATAAAAGGTGGGTTTATGCTTCGATTCGTAGTGCAGGTGCTCAGATTCAGGTGCAGAACGCACGCACAGGAGGAAAAATAATTATTAAATTTCTTGGAGAATTTGTTTGATGAATTGAACACCCAATTGCTTTCGGCAGCAAGGAACCAGTCCGTAATCGCGTTCGACAGTAGATCGTCCAAAGCAAAAAATAGGTCAGAAGAACCGGTTGAAAATTCCTTTCAATGGCGATCAATACCGATTATTATGTAGACAAGCCAATCAAACGTGGCTGTTGTAAAATTGATGATTGTGGCTAAAAGGTTGCACGATATGCAGGAAGTCGGCATTGATTGCGAACAGGGTTTCCTTCGACTGAGCAACATCGGTGAGTCCACATAGCATGAGCTAGTACATATTCTTGTCGCGGAATCCTCCATGAGAGTGGTACCCTGCTCCTAAATCAGAGATCGTAAGCAGTCTGTAAACATCAGGCAGTCGGATATGAAATTGAAATTTTAGGCCAAAATCTGGCAAAAACGCGGCTAAAATGTGTCAGTAGAGGGCAATCGCAAGAAAGTAGAATTCTCCAGATCCACTCATGCACAGTTATCACCAGCCAAAATAGTAACTAATTTCACGGGCACGAAGGCCAAAAATCATGGTCCAACAGACAAAAATTGTTGACGAAAACAAGACAACAAAGTGCAATAATTTACTACAAATTTGCTGATTAGAACAACAACTACGCAACAATTTTGCAACAGGAGAATAGAGCTTCAACCAAAAAAAATGATGGGGTCGAAAATAACCCAAAACCACCACCAATTCCACTGCTCTGATACCAATCTGATGTGGTATTAGCCAAGCTGCAATATTATTTTATTTACAGGCTTAAATAGCCAAGTAAAACAAATAAAGTCGACAGAAGAAGATAAGAATCTGTCGACAAATAAAAACAAGGAATGTCGAAAACTACCGACATTACAAAGCTGTCGACAATAAAATGTCGACAATACAAGACTTTAGGAAAAATAAATAAATAAATATTAAACCTAAAGTCTATTAAACCTCATCACTTTGGTCAACAAGGACGAAAAATTTAGATGGGAGATATTTTCCCTTACCCTTTTCAATATTTCTTTCCCTTTTTCCAGCGTCAAAAATCGGTCAACAAGTCAAAAAGCACATTTTGTTTTCATTTCGAAGATAAGTGGCTCATTCCGAAGAGACTGCAATTCTCATTTCGAAGATCCGCTCATTTCGAAGAGACTATGTTTTCTCATTTCAAAGATGTCTGTTCATTCCGAAGAGACTTTGGAATGAACAAATGTGTGCTCTTTAAATGATTTCCTCTACATTTCTTAGGTGGGTTATCTCTTAGGATTAGATTTCAATGGTCTTCATCTCTTTCCATATGTGAATTCCATGCCTTGCCATTCATTGGCAGCTGGCTGGAATTTACATTGGAAAACCAATTTTTGCTGCATAGTAACAGTTTGCTTGCACTGTTTGCTAAAATTAGGTAAAATAAATGCTTGAGACATATCAAAACATAATTAGTGAAATGTTGCTATCAACCTAAGCATATTTCTCATTTAGCAAGTCATAACAAAATAACATAAAACTATGCAAAAAGCTATAAAAATCAGAATATAGTATTTCAAATACATTGATCATGCAAATAGTTAATACAAAACATATTGAATCAACTTAACTAGCATATCAGATTAAACATAAGATTTTTTAGGCAATTTTAATTTTCAAAACATGCTATGATTGAGGCATTTCTAGGCCTCATCATTTCCCCCCAACTTATATTAATGCATGTCCTCATGCATTCTGTTGGGCTATGGAATCACATATGTCCATATTCAAATTCCATGACCTGTAGAACAGTTTGGTGCCTATATAATATCCCTTGTTCTCTTGAAGATTTTTGAGCCATTCTTCAAACTGATCATCAGGTTGAGCATCTTCTTCAAAGTAGAAGGAAACTGGAGTAATGATGGTTGGAGGCCTAAATCTGAGACCTATCCAATGATGTTGCATGATTTCAATCAGCTGTATCACTCCTTCTACCCTTCTTCTAGACCATTCTAAGTTAATGGGGGAGATGGGTTCTCTTTTCTATAAAGACATGGAAAGTTCAACCCATATGTTTCTGCAGATTGATAATGCTGGAACAAAATTGTCATTACAAAAATTCTAAAATCTGGTCACACAGTCCCTCAAATTGTTCAAGTACATCCTCTTTACATCATCCCCTGTTCATCATGGTGAAGTGTTGTTTGGTGATAATTGGGTGATTTGGCTGAAATGCTCTGACTAATAATTCAACTCTTGATTCAATTTCTTTCTTCTGCCTTTTCTCCTGGTCCCAATAAAAGTGATTTTTCAAAGTGGACATGAATGCCCTCAATTGAACATCTCCTATGTAAATTTGAGGGTGAAATTCTACTTCTTCTGGAATAAAGAAGCTATGTAAAAATAGTTCACATAGGAGATTTTTCTACTCTATAGGGCTGTCAAAATATGCTTCTAGGAAATCTATAGTTGTGTCCAATTTATATGGGAGACCTGAGATAATCCTCATGACCTGCCATCTGAGATATTTCTCTTTCAGAATAAGACTATAAAATCTAGTTGGTCGTCTGAATTGGACCAAAAACTCAGCAATCTGACATAAATCAGTCACTTTTTCTTTTAATGCCTTGATCTCTGTTTCCTTTGCCTCTAACTATTTTCCTTCCAATTTGAATTTTTCAATCTTAGTGGCAAGCTTCTCATATCTAATCACCCAACTGGCTATGTCTGCATTATATTGTTCTAGGGATACAATATTAGGTGGTCTAACTACAAGTGGAACTCTAGGTAGCAGATCTACCTGAACCCCTTTTTTTGCCACTTCTACTGGTTGATCATCTATCAACAATTCTACCTGTACCCCATTTTATGCTATTTCTACTGGTTTGTCATCAGACAGTAATTCCACTTGTACCCCCTTATCTGCTATTTCTACTAAAGGTGTAATAGTTTGAAATATAGAGACCTCAATTGAAGGAGTACTTACTTGAACAATTTCATGCTACTGCTTGGACTATTCCTGTGTTGGTGTTTCTTGTCGTGACTCATCTCCAGTATATTTTTCTATGCTCTTTACCAATTTTGGAGCATCTTTAGAATGAGAAGGCAATGCTTCAGAATGAGAAGGCACTTCTTTAGAATGAAAGGGTGCTACTTCAGAATGAGCACCTATGTCTGTCTCAATAGAGTCATCTGCCCTAGATAAATCCATAAGTAATTGAGCCAAATCATCCTCATCAATGGATACAATTGGCTATTTTTTAGACTGTGACAACCTTTTCCTCAATTCTACCACTTCCTGCTATAATTCTGCAATCTTCCTTTCTTGCATTTCAATGATATTTTCTCTCTCTTCAATCCATTTGGTTTGTGTTTTGACAACACTTCTTGCTGCTCTCAGCTATTCTATGATGTCTACCTCCTCTGTTTCTAGTTTAGAATATGATGCAAATAAATCAGCTATAGTTGGTTGCTCAACAACTATCTCTTCTTCTACTTCAAATGTTTGCTCTTATTCAGGAGGCTCCATGAAACTATCTATGATTGCATCTACAATTTTTGTGGCCTGTTGAACTATAGCCACTTCAAAACTATCCTGCCCAGTCTCTTCCTCAATTATCTATTCAGGGAATTCTAGAAAGTCTTTAGGGGCTGGTTGTATTTTTGTGACATCTAGACTACTTTGTCCACCTTCTTCTTCTATCACCTATTCTACCATTTCCCTCAAGTGGAGTCTTGTAGACCTCCTAGTTCCTGATGCAAATTTCTTCTTTTTGCTTTGTTTTCTGGTGACAGCAGGGGTTGTGGGGACAGTTTCATATGCTTCTATTTCCTTTGTTGTTCCTTCCCATTTTTGGCTAGGTACTTCACTCCCCTATTCTGACAGATCAGTAACAACTTCAGAAAAATGGACCTTCTTCTATTTTTCTATTCTACTGCCAGTTCCAAACCCTCTCTTCTTTTGTTTCTTAGTTCGTGAGGTTGAAGGTTCTGGAGCAAGGTGCTCTATTGGGTGTGTTTCTTTCTCGCAATAACCTTGTGGTAGTATCTTCTTCCTTCTCTGCAATAGCATCTACCACAATATCTATTTCTTCTTCTGCAACAACATTTGTAATAGCATCTATTTCTTCTTCCTCCTCATCCTCATCTCCAAAAATTACATCATTTAGGGTAGAGTAAAACCTATCAAAGCTCCTAGGGTTTCCTCTAAAATGGTGTCTGGCAGACTAATTTAATAAGACCATGGTGGTGAGGGCTCCATTTTCCTTCCTAATATCTTTTTGCCATATTTTTCAACTCCTGGTGTAGATATAAGGGAATATTTACCCTAATTTTTGGCCGTTGCCTCCCATGTCTTAGATGGTTTAAAATTTTGAGATGATGCCCCGATAATAGTACATATTGCCCTTCACAGGTTAGAAATTTGATTACCCATGTGGCTACTTCATCCTGGGGTTCCTATAGGCTGGTCCCTTTTTACCCCCTTGCATGTGTTGTTATGTGTTAAATATTTTGGCTCCCTATCATTTTCTTCTAGAAATTGATTAACTATATTCACCAATGTATTTTTGCCAGATCTAGAAATTGGAAGACCTTCTAATGGAAGCTCAGTAATTTGACTTAAAACTTTAGGGGTTACCTCAATTGTCATGCCGTTAATGTGTGCCCGGTTATTTTTGAATGTGTGGGCGAACATGCCAACCAAATCTTTAGAGGACCCATTAAATTTGTCCAAGAATGGCATAAGCCCTCCATCTTCAAAAATATGTAGCACTTTTGGATTTTCTCGGAGGTGGGTGGTATCTGCTGGTTCCATTTTTGTCTTTCGCCCCATTTTCCTATTTTGGTACGTTAAAAACCACTCACTTCTACTACTATTCCTTTGTTGGATCACTGGTTTCTGGTGTTTGCAGACTTGCAAGGTTTGTTTCCAGGTTTTCAATTGCCCTGTTTTTCTTCTTCGAAATGAACTGTAATCTCTGCACTGTACCTCGTAATCATTTTGTGTTAGCAAATATGTCTTTGAAAGGAAGGGTGGCACACGTTTCTATTTTTTCTTCGAACACATGTCTGTTAATGGTTGCGTAGATGTCCTTGCCATCAGATCCACCTTACTTATTTTTAGTTCTTCTATTTCGCTCGCAAATTTTCACATGCATGATTATTAGCATCAAAAAATGGTGGCATATTGTTGGTCACGTCCCCGTGATTCTGGCACTTTATTAATGGGTGCAAGATAAAACAAACCACATCTCAACTGACACGTGTTTATTTATCATATGCAGTCAAAGAATTTTTACTTGATCGTATATTTTCCCTTCCTTGGATGCCACGTGGAAATGTTATATTGAATGCTCATTCCGATTATGATTTATTGCAAAAACAATACCTCATTACGAAGATTATGATTTCATTCCGAAGACAAGTCTTCATTCCGAAGATCATGCTTCATTGCGAAGGCAAATCCTTATTTCGAAGATAAATCCTCATTCCGAAGACAAATCCTCATTTCGAAGACAAAGCTTCATTCCAAAGACAAATCCTCTTTCCGAAGGTCATGCTTCATTCTGAAGACAAATCCTCATTTCGAAGATCATGCTTCATTGCGAAGGCAAATCGTCATTTCAAAGACAAAGCTTCATTCTGAAGACAAATCGTCATTCCAAAGACAAAGCTTCATTTCGAAGACAAAGTGCAACATTCATTCTACTATCATTTCGAAGACAATTTCAATTCGAAGACAATACAACAATTAATCTAAAGAAGATAGCAGACACTGTTTTTGGCATTCTTGTTTCGAAGATTAGGCAGAAACCAATATTCTCATTCTCAAAACATGTTTTAAGTATGCCAACTCTTATGGATACCTTTTATGCTAATGGTTAATTGTTATATACTATATACCAATCATTTACAATGAAGAAATGTAAGAAATATATACCTGATTAAAACAAGTTAATGCAAGTTTTGAAGAATGACTACTTTTGTTGATGTTCTGCTGAGATTTTCTGCAATATTTCAAAACAAGTGCAGTTGGTGAATTTGTACAATGATGATTCAAAATTTTTCAAGGTTATGCATGCCGAAAAACCGGTTTTCATGCATACCAACCTAGTAGTGCCTTAGGAAAGGTTTTCACTGCTGAGCTATTCATTTTCTCTCTTTTTTTCTTGGTTTCTATTTTTTTTTACCTCTCCTTTTCTCTCTTTTTTCTTGATTTTGATTATGCCCATGAAGGAATTCA
This sequence comes from Wollemia nobilis, assembly GCA_028583015.1. Lineage (NCBI taxonomy): Eukaryota > Viridiplantae > Streptophyta > Pinopsida > Araucariales > Araucariaceae > Wollemia > Wollemia nobilis. The sequence continues at coordinate 4,745,470 of JAQPPZ010002515.1, forward strand.
TGATTTCCCTGAAATCATACCCATGAAGGAATTCACAATCAGAATTTATTCATCTTTTTGTTTTTTGCTTTTTTTGATTTTTGATTTTTTTGCTTTTTCTTGAAATCCATGATCATGCTGATTGTTTTGAAGTGGAAGAGAAAATTTCTTCCACCTGTTGTGTATCCAAACTGTCAAGCTACTACAAGAATTCCTCTTTAGTTAGAGGTGTATGATACACCCTGAGGCGATGTCCATTCACTACCAACTTTCTCCATGACCCATCAATAGGAGATAGATGAGTTGCTCCATTGTCAAATACCTCTTCAATCTGGTAAGGTCCAAGCCATCTAGTTCTCAACTTTCCAGGGAAGTCCTCATAGCGAGAATCAAACAACAAAGCCCAATATCCTTGTTGAAGTTTCCTCTACTGAATGTGATTGTCATGCCACAACTTCCTCTGCTCCTGAATTACTTTAGTTTGGTGCAGAGCATCCAACCTAAGTTCATCCAATGCATTCAGCTACAAAATCATGTCTATTTGTGCCTGTGACAATTCAATTCCAATTTCCAATGCTGTGCATAATGTTAGTAGCTCAAATTCAATAGGTAGGAGGGGCTTTTTACCAAAGACTAGTTCATAAGGTGTGAATCCAGTAGTGGATTTCCAAGTAGTATTGTAAGCCCAAATTGCTTCAAGTAATTTATCTAGCCAGTTTTTCCTATGAAAAGTTATTGTTTTTGTCAAGATTCATTTTAGTTCTCTGTTTGTTACCTCAACCTGGCCATTTGCTTGTGGGTGGTAAGGTGATGATTTCCTATGTTTGATTTCATATAATTCTGTAAATGCCTCAATGACTTTAGATGCAAATTGGGGTCCTTGGTCTGTGGTGATAGACCATGGAGCTCCAAATCTCTAAAAAATCTGAGTATACAAGAAATTGGTGATCTTCTCTTCATGAGCATGTTTTAAAGCACACACCTCTACCCATTTTGTCAGGTAATCAATGCATACTAGAATATGCACCTTTCCTTGAGAAGGTGGATCAATAGGTCCTACAAAATCAAGCCCCCACCTCTCAAATGGCTCTAAAACCAATTGAGGCTGTAGTGGCATTTCATTTGTATGAGTGGGTTTCCCCATTCTTTGGCATGCATCACAATGCCTGATGTAATTTTTCACATCCTTGTGAAGAGATGGCCAATAATATCCTATCCCTAAAATTTTTCTAATTGTGCTTTTTACAGAATAGTGTCCACCTGAGGGTTCATCATGACAATCCCTAAGGATATCATATACCTCATCCTTTCGGATACACCTGCGTAACACATGGTCAGGACTACACTTAAAAAGTATACCCTTAATCCACTCAAAGGAAGAACTTTGTTTGATCAATTGTTTTTTCTATTTTGAAGTGAAATGTGGAGGAACCTTTCCTATGACCAAATAATTGGCTATATCTACAAACCAAGGTGATTGGACTGATATAGAAAATAAATTTTCATTAGGAAAAGTGTCCTCAACTAATTCCCATTTATTTGTGTTCTGCAACCTGGACAAGAAATCTGCTACAACATTAGCTTTTCCTAGTTTGTTGATTATTGTGATATCAAATTCTTGCAACAACAATAACCAATGAATAATTCTTGCACTTACCATAGGCTTATTCATCAAATACTTAATGGTTGTGTGATCTGTGTGAATAAATATTTGATAACCTGTGATGTAATGCCTGAATTTGTTGATGGCATAAATTATTGCCAAGAACTCTTTCTTAGTTGTGGTATAATTTTTCTCAACTCCTATCAAATTCTTGCTAATGTAGTAGATGGCATAGTGTTCACCATTGTCAATTTGTCCTAATGTTGCTCCAATTGCAGTATTGGAAGCATCAACCTGTATGTGAAATGGTAATGTCCAATTAGGTCCTCTTAACATAGGTGGAGTTACTAATTTCTCTTTCAGAGCTTCAAATGATTCTTGACACCTTGTAGTCCAGGAGAATTTAGAATCTTTAGTCAACAAGGCAAACATGGGATTGGCTATTGTGCTAAAGTTGGGAATAAACTTGTGGTAAAAACCAATGTGTCCTAGGAAGCTTCTGACATTAGTCTGAGTTTTAGGAGGAAGAAGATTCTTGATAATTTCCACCTTCTTTGGATCAACCTGGATTCCTTGAGGAGATATGTGATGACCAAGAACTATTCCTTCCTCCATCATCATAAAATATTTGTCTGGATTCAAAGATAACTGGTATGTTTCACAACGAGTTAAAACTCTATCAAGGTTTTCTAATGTAAAGTCAAAAGTCTGTCCACATACTATGAAATCATCCATGTATATCTCAACACTGTTGGTAGTCAAATCAGAAAAAATTGCTAAGACCGCTCGCTAAAATGTTGTTGGGGCATTACACAAACCAAAAGGTAAAACCCTATAGGCAAATGTTCCCCATGGACAGGTAAAGGTTGTTTTCTCTTGATCTTTAGGTGCAACCTGAATTTGATTATACCCACTAAATCCATCAAGAAAACAAAAGTATTTCTTTCCTAGCAAGGGTATCTAACACCTGATCTATGAAAGGTAATGGAAAATGGTCTTTGTATGTCACTTTGTTCAGCTCTCTATAGTCTACACATACTCTCATTTTTCCATTTTTCTTAGGAACTATAACCAATGGAGAGACCCACTGGCTATCAAAAATTGGGTAAATGAATCCTACCTCCAAAAGTTTTTCAATTTCTTCCTTTACAATATCCCTCAAGGCAGGATTCAGTCTTCTCTCAGGTTGTCTTACTGGCTTGACTTCTTCAGTATAAATCCTGTGGGTGCATATATCAAGGTGAATTCTTGACATATCCTTGTAGTCCCACGCAAAAGCATGAACATGCTTCTGCAAAATTGTTATCAACTTTTCTTCCTCTTCCCTAGTGAGCCAGCTGTTAATGTTTAGTAATTTTCCTGGTTGGACTTCTATTTGTTTTGTATTTGGAAGGACTGAACTCACTTCTTCATACCTGGTGATTAGGGAGTTAAGAGGGCAATAAGAAGTTTTTGTTTCATTGATTTCTAATGGAAGCATATCCTGTATGGAACAGTGAGAAGGGAAAATCAAGTGATGATGCCACCCATGTGGTAGTGAAACTGATGTTTCCTATGATAGTGCAGATGGCTCACCTTCAGAATTTTGGTTCTCCTCATTCCCTAACAACTGATGGATATTTAATGCTTCCTCTTCTAACCCTTGTTCATGCAAAACATTTATTAGGATAGTTTCATTCTCTAAAGTTTCTATGTCATGGAGGTCTTCTGTGTGTTCCCTTACTACCAAGGTGGCTAGTGTGGAAATAACCTCTTCTGGTTCTTCATATGAATCAAGAAACCATAACTGACCTAAAAAATTGTTGGAGGGTCTTGCAGGAGGATACATAGAGATCTGTTTTAGATCAATACCATTTGAAATAGTCATTTTTCTAGATCTGTAGTCTATGAAGGTTGCTACAATTGCAAGCCAAGGTCTTCCCAAAATGATGGGATATCCATGTGCTGAATTTATTGGCTGTAAAACCAAAAAATCTATAGGGAATTCCCAAGAAGAGACTTCTATAGGGACATATTCAATGATACCTTCAAGTTTTGCAACTGACCTATCAGCCATTTCTAAAATTGTAAATGTGGGACATAATCCATCATGGAATCAAAATAAACCACCCTGGGTTATTTTGATTCCATGATGGATTATTCTGATTTTGATTCCAGGTTGGATTACTCCTGGGTTATTTTGATTCCATGATGGATTATTCTGATTTTGATTCCAAGTTGGATTACTCCAACTTGTTTGTGGCCATTATTGGGAATTTGTCCATTGAGAATAATTCTAAGGATGTTGGGGTGGTTCTGATTGTCCCTAAGGCATAGTCCAGGGATTATAACCCCAATTTATAGGAAAACAAGGAGGATTTTGGTTCTGAGAGAAATTTCCCCCTTGTTTTGGTCCAACATAGTTGATTTCCTCAGTCTGACTCTATAACATAGTTTTGAGTTATGGTAGCAGGTGGTATTTATGAGTTGAATGCTTCTTTTAACAGATACTACAAATGGCTGAGATAGATGTTTTATTCAAAGGACACTCCTGCAAAGCATGTTTATTTCTACATCTTGGGCAATAAATTGCTAAAGGTTCTATGGTTTTTGCTTTGTAGACATTTCTCCTAAAGTTGTGTTCAATTGCACTAGAATATCAGTTTTAAAATTTGCAAGTTCATCTATTAGGTCCTTCACATCAGTGCCATTTGTACTTTTTTTTCTTCTTCCCTTCTTAGTGCGAGAGTAATTCCTACAGAGACCCATAATTTCCTCATTACTGAGAGTATTTACATCCCCTTTTCCCATCAAATCCAATACCTCTCTAGATTCATCTTGTAATCCTCTTAAAAATATGGTTTTGCATAACTATGGTTCTACAAGTCCACATCTCCTTTGAACAAAGGAGAACCTATCAAGATAGTCTTCTAATGTTTCATCATCTTCTTGTTTAATCCTGAATAACTCATCTTTCCTATTCCTTACACGACAATACTCCTGATATTTGTCTAAAAACATAGTTTCCATTTGATCCCAAGTTCGGATGGAATTTGGCTCTAAGCTCATGAACCAGTGTAATGTCGAGTCCTTGAGTGTTGAGGGAAAAACCTTAAGTTTATGATTGTCATTTACATAGTCATAGGTTTGACACACTACTTTGAATTCAAACAAAAATTGATCAGGATCTTCAGATACAACACCTTGAAAGGTTGGAAGTACTGAAGGTGAAATGGTTTTCATGGGAGAGTTTTGTGTTGGATTCAAACGGATAGGATATTCAAATGTTCTGGAAGGTTGGGGCATATCCTGATCATCTCCTTCATTATGGACATAGCCATGTTGGCCATCCCTATCTAGATTGCCTCCCTCTACCATAGTTTCTTGTTCCTTGGGAACAGTTAAACCTATCCAAATTTCACTCTCAAGAGGTCCAAGATCCTCTGTTGATGATGAGTCTGATGATTTTTCTTTCTCATAATGTTCTAATGATGATGAGACTGGTGATTTTTCTTTCAATATTTCTGGTAGTTCAAACACAGGTGATTCACCCCTTAGGCATGAAGATCTTCTTAATGGAACAAGCTAGGGATCCTTTTGGGTAATTCTACCTTTTTCATCCCTAGGCTTACTCATTCATGTTTACTCTTGAATGACATAAATTATAGGTCAATAGTTGTTACTTTAACCAGCTGTTATATTCAAATTTTATCCTAAATTTCATAGCTCAGTCTAATTAACAACTATTGGACTGTTGTCACCTTCCAACAACACTATTCCCCAACAACGATGCCAAAATGATGCATTGTCATTATACACATCATTAATTCTCAATGAATTTGTCAATCCAGGGTAGTGTACAAGGCTATTTGTGAAAGAAGGGGTGAACATGGTTATAACTTAGGTCAATTTGAAGCAACAGGTCTTATTGGTGAAACCGATTGTGTGGGGGATTTAGGACATTTCTATCTCTAAATTGCATAAATTAAACCTTAATCTAGTTGCAAAAATGGAAACTAATCATTAATTATAGAAATGAAATCCTAATTACAATTGCAGAATGAGACCTAATTATGTTGTAGAAATAACAGTTGCAGAATTAGAAATCTGATTATAATTGCAGAAAGGAAATCTATTTACTTTTGTAGCAATGGAAACATAATTATAGCATGGAAATTAAGCCCTGTCAATGCTCTGTAATAGAAGGTTGTCAATCTTCTATGCAGGGGTTGACAACAAAACACAAAATGCAGTAAATTGTAGAAAATAGTAAATTTTGGAAATGATAATCTACAGTATTTTGAAAGCTTGCTGAAAGTGGAGATTACAACCAAACCATTAATCACAAGATCATCCCAATCATAAAATAAGCTAAGATTACAAATACTATTAGTTGTTTACAAGGAAATGAAATGACAAGTTCTACAACTCATTCTGCTGCAACAAAATCAGAATAAAAACCTGTTGTTAGTCCTCCTCCTAGGTCTGGAAGTGGCCAACCTCCTTGTCAGAAGAAGGTATGAGTCTTTCTTTCTCTAGATATTACTCACACTCATTCACAACAACATGAATAAAAATAGTGCACTTTTATTGATTCAAAACATGATTACAGTATTGTTGCTAAAAACCTGTTACAGGACTATAACAATCACTTTTCTTACTATTACACTACTTGCCTATTTTCTCCTATTCTCCTCTCTCTCCATATCCCTCTAGCTCAACCTGGATGGGAGCCATATTTATAGATGTCCTAAGATCTACTTACAAACTGAGAATATCTCATTTCTATCCTAAAGATCTAATCCTATTATGCTGCAACTTTTCCTGGTTTTATCCTAGAAGAGGATCAAACTTGATCTTTCCATAAATGGTGGCTTTGGTCGGCAAGGACGACAAAGTCAGATGGGAGATATTTTCCCTTACCCTTTTCAATATTTCTTTCCCTTTTTCCAGCATCAAAAATTGGTCAACAAGTCAAAAAGCACATTCTATTTTCATTCCGAAGATAAGTGGCTCATTTCGAAGAGACTGCAATTCTCATTCCGAAGATCCGCTCATTTTGAAGAGACTGTGTTTTCTCATTTCAAAGATGTCTGTTCATTCCGAAGAGACTTCGGAATGAACAAATGTGTGCTCTTTAAATGATTTCCTCTACATTTCTTAGGTGGGTTATCTCTCAGGATCAAATTTCAATGGTCTTCATCTCTTTCCATGTGTGAATTCCATGCCTTGCCATTCATTGGCAGCTGGCTGGAATTTACATTGGAAAACCAGTTTTTGTTGCACAGTAATAGTTTGCTTGCACTGTTTGCTAAACTTAGGTAAAATAAATGCTTGAGACATATCAAAACATAATTAGTGAAATGCTACTATCAACCTAAGCATATTTCTCATTTAGCAAGTCATAACAAAATAACATAAAACTATGCAAAAAGCTGTAAAAATTAGAATATAGTATTTCAAATACATTGATCATGCAAATAGTTAATACACAACATATTGAATCAACTTAACTAGCATATCAGATTAAACATAAGAGTTTTTAGGAAATTTTAATGTTCAAAACATGCTATGATTGAGGCATTTCTAGGCCTCATCAGGCACAATAGTCCTCCTCATAGAGATGGGACAAAAGATTATTCCTACATTGTGCTACATTTTAGAGGGATCAAGACAGTATAATATGCTACTTGGAAGACTGTGGATAAGAGCCATGGAGTACGAGCTATCAATAGTGCATCAATGCATTAAGTACACCCATGGAGGTTAAGTTCATGTAGTTGAGGTGGACCTAGATCCCTTCAAGTATTATAAGCTTGAGGATCATTCGCAGGAACCTGGTGAGGCACCTATGCATCTGTAAGTTAAACTGGATGAGTCTATCCAAAGTGTGGATGAAACCTTGTAGATGTTGCTGGAGTTACCATCCCCATCGCCATCACCTGTGGAGTCACCTACGACCCCTGCACTCTTGACACCGCTTAGCAGGGAAGGATTGATGAATTCCCTTATGGAGTTGCTCACAACCACTTCAGAGGTATCATTAGAGGATCTTCATACTCCTATCAAGGAGGAAGAACCTAACATGGTCATGGATTCACCTGAGTGTATCACACCCTCTTCATCCACCATGTCACCAGATAGTCCTCATGAGGACGATGGTGAATTTGAAGAGCTTATAGAGGCCATCATTACGACGCTACCCACCATAGAATCCAATGAGGATTTAGGCAAAATTTTCATCAAGTCTCTACTTGTGGATCCTATCCTAGAGACATCGTATGAGTATGATGAAGGTTCAGTAATCATGACTAAAATAAGACAACCTCAGTATGTTGATGAATCACCTACGACGCATGTAGTTATGGAGTCTTCTCATGAGTTTATGGGAATGGTTGACATTAGACCAGAATATCAAGTGATTCCTAATCATATAGGGCCGAAGATGGGGCAATCCAGTGGTGTTTCCACATTGCTAGGGCCATAACCTCTAAAATTAGTCACTCCTAACTCATTTCTCATGGCACCATCTCAAGAGCATGAATAGGTAGGTTACTCACATCAGATTGAGGATACTACAATTGACACAGTTCAACACAATGAAGTAAAACAACAGCTTCAGCTGAGTCATAGGCATGAGCATGTGGATAGCACTGATGAAGTGTGTCATCAAGAAGCTTCCACATCAACTCAAATGAAGGAAATAGGGGATTTGCAATTGCCTAATGGATCCATAGCATCCACTTTTATGTTTCCTTCAAATGACAAAGGTATTTCAAATTAGTCATTGGAAATACAAATAAATTCTTTGTTAGTCTTACGATCTATTCTAAGCCATTTGGCATGGATGGAGCATCGAATGGATGAGTAAGATAAGGCATTGCATTTTATCAAGAATTGGCTTGAAAACCTGGAATTAAAAAAGCAACCCTTGCCTGAGATCAAATCGTTTCCTGTGCAAGTACAAAAAAATCCTCAACAAAATAAAAAGCCCATGCGACCAACCCAACCATTGGATTCTTAAAGTAAACCAATGCGGGGCAAGATCCCAAAATAGTCACAACATAGTTGGAATCCATTAAAAGAATCTATGTCTGACATATTTTAGAAGCTACAAGAGGCTAAGGTCATCACCTTGCCTAATGTCATCCCTTTAAACCCAAGCAGAGTTAAACCTATGGGTTATAGGGAGCATCACTACTGTCTCTATCACCGAATAGAGTGTCATGGTATCTGAGATTATCATGAATTTAAGAGTGTGGTGTAAAATTTGATAGATAAGGGGATTTATCTTGTAGATGGTTCTCTCAGAGTGCCCTAATATGTTGAAGTGGTCACACCTCCTCAAGAGCGATCCCAGAGTCGTCAGTCACCTCGTAAGACCAATATGCCAGTGCAACGAGTATTTTCATTTCAGATGACTACTCTAAATTTGTTCCAAAATTTACACGAGGTATAGGCATTCATATTACCTAAATTCAAGTATAGGGTATCTGAGACAGGGTCGCCTGATGGGGGTCCCTTCTATGTGTATCATCGAGTGCATGGACATGACATCCTGAGTCGCCAGTCATTTAAGAGGGTCATCGCTAGTAGAACGGGATGAGATCTGCGAGGATGGTTCTGTTGTTCACCCGTATCGAAGCATAGGCACCCTAGTGAGGTCCGATCTTCACCTGGAAGAGTTGATTTTTGTCACTCTTCCTAAACAAGCTGATTAGTTTTTAGTGAATAGCATGCACGCTGGGGGTTTTCAAGGTAGCATACCTTTTCCACCAGCCACACCAAATTTGATAAGAAAAAATGAGGAATCTATAGGTATTGCACCTCCATCATCGTCGTCGAATGGCACACACACTGGGGGTATATAGGGCATCATGCCCTTCCCAAAAATGCTCCAAGGGTTCTTGAAACCGCTTAGTTGTGTAAGTCAAAAGCTCTAAGGTTTTTTTGAAAATTGCTCAGTCATCCCAAAAGGCTCCAAGGGTTCCTAAAATCTCTTGGTCATGTCAGCAAAAAGGCTCTGAGGGTTTGCTTATAATCACTCGGTCATCCTAAAAGGCTCCAAGCTCATTTGTGAGTAGTTTGGTCAATCAAAAGGTACCAAGAGTTTTTGAAAAATTGCTTGGTCAACCCAAAAGCTCCAAGGATTCTTAAAATATTGCTTGGTCATCCCAAAAATTCCCAAAGGTGCTCATAAACCCTTTGGTCAAACCCAAAAGGCTCCGAGGGTTTGCTTAAAATTGGTCGGTCATCCTAAAAAGCTCCAAGGATTTTGTCAAAAAATTGCTTGGTAAATCTAAAGGCTCCAAAGGCATGTACTCCCCGTTTGGTTAGATATGAGGCTCAAAACTCAAAAATTATAAAATCAATAAAATCCAAAAAAAATGGTAAAGCATGAAATCAAAAAACATTTGAATTTGCATTTGAATTTTGCATTTTCTTTTTTTTCATTCACTCATGCATCCACTGCATTATTGCATTGTATATAGGCATGCGTTATCCGTTGCATTCTATAGTAGGAGGGATTATATTTGTTAGTATTACAAAGGACACCACGTTTGTGTCTAAATCATGCATCTTTGCATTTATCATGATCCATCATTCATGTGAGTAATTATGTTTTTCAACACAACCTATTTTGTTGCTATGAAGATATACTAGGGTTTTCTGGTCATTCAACCATACCTAGAGGCCTTATCAAGAGTTGGTAGAAAGCTTGCTTTGATTTTGTAGCTGAGGTTCAGTTAGTATAGACCTTAGCATATCAGAAGCCTATCACTAATCAACAAATTAAACAATCCTAACAAGGACTAGGGGAAGATGAAAGTCGTGAAGCAGGACCGGGTATCCTGAGGCAAAAAGAGTTATTCTTGCTTATCCCTCTATGTGGACGGTATGGAAAATGTTGGCAGTTGGAAAAAGGACAGGTTAGTTCCCTATTCAGAATCCCTTTCTTACGATAAAATGAGCAATATCCCAGAGTGATATCCCACATCAATCCTCAATATTGATACCCTATATCAATATCATAGATCGACTTCCCAAATTGATATCCCATACTGATATCATAAGATCGATATCCTCAATCGGTATGCCAGAAACAATTTTTCGAAGTAAATCCACCAAAATAAGGTTTTTGAAGAAGATTATCAAGTATAAATGCCAAAAAGTGAAGATCAAATGAAGATAAGAAAACAGGCTCAAATCAAGTTCAAAGTGAAGATCAAATGAAGATCATAAATCAAAGTTCGAGTGGAGATCAAACGAAGATCCAAAAATCCAGTTCGAAGAGAGAACAAATGAATATCTAGAGACAATTCAAAATGAATATGGAATCGACTCCCTTGCTTCACTACATATGAGCAAGTATCCCAAAAATTGAAGAATAGAAAGAAATGAGCCTGAATCCCTGGAATTATCAGCACTACTATACCTTACGCATGATGATATGTCTAATACACTTGCATCTCGCTTGTGGGCAGACCAATGTTTGAATGTGGAGGAGCTAGCTTCAGGTGTCCTACATTGCCTAGTGGCTTAGTCCAACTAAAATCTAAAATTGGGATTGGATAAGACATTTTTGGAACCCCTATCTTAGCAATGGGCTGAAATAATCTTGCCTAACATCGAGGAACACTCGTGTCTTATATTAAAATAATCATGTGCACACACAAGGATAATGAACAGTTAGGGCCTATCCTAGCAAAATCCTTTTATCTCAGAAGTCTAGTGTGGTTAGTATGCAACTGTTGATAAGTCTATTAGGGTGTTTGAGTCTCATGGAAAACCTCAAATCTCTCTCTCATAGTAACAAAATATCAAATATCATAAACCATATAAAAAATTAAATTGCAAAGTATCGAGTCCATGATACATCATCATATAGAGCACAATCAAGATATAGGATAGATACTGTATGGATATTAGATATAATATTTAGACGACCATTGACTATATCGTACATATTTTTCAAATTTGCAAAGGAAAATAGAATGAGACATTATATCATTCACATCATACAACTACATCCATTGCATTTCATATATGGGTGATTAATTGATTAAATTATTATCTTAAGGATTTTCAATTACATTCATGATTTTTATACATTTTGTGGTGTCATCCATTAGATTGATAAACATATTTGCATTCATTCCTTATGTTTTAAGTGATTAAAGCATACAGGTTCATTTACATTAGATTACCATCATGTAAATAATGCATTACATACATCGCACATCTTAGGAGGGACCACCATGTGGGGGGTCCTAGGTGTGTCGTCCCTAGACTCTTGGAAATCATCAGCCTCATCTCCCAGAGCTACAGGTTGAATCCATGGTATAAGTGTCTCTAGCATGAGATACCTATACACAAAAGGAATCTCTGGGATGTCCTACACCAAGCCAAACTACCGCAAGACATGAGAGAATAATTGATACTATCTAATCTCAACCTTACGATCGAGTAGCCACCTGTCCCGGTGAGCTTGCCATAGCCACTTGCCTGTCTTAGTCCAATCTGAACACTCCCTGTAGGGATGCCACTCAATGTCATCTAGCCCAAGAGCTACAAGTTGTCTAATATAATAACTTGTGTCTCCAGCATGGGTTCTTCTCCAAAACCCCTCCTTCTCTCATGGCCAGCATGCGGCGTAGCACTGATGTGTGTCATAAATGGTCATGATGTGGAGAGGTAGGTCCACGGGACGCTCGATCCAGATATGTTGCCAACCCTAGATCTATAACAACAGGTTGCAGCTAATCCCTTGGTGGCTTCGATTGGTTAAATGATATAGCTCTCGATAGAGGTAACATAGCAACGTGTTCCACCAATCTAGGTGTAGTGGCTAATTAGTGGAGCTATGAATAACTCTCCAAACATTGGCTAGGAGGTTACAAGGAATCCTTGCAACTGAGGAGTCTGGAAGCACTATCTGCATCACTAGGGTCATGAAGATCACCGCACGGATTGAGAAAATGTGCTCGCCCTGCCAGTATCCAATGTGGACACCTCCATGATCGATCTTCTCTTGAGCCTCCTTGCTATGGTCATCAAAGATAACATCAAAGACAGGCCCCTTTATCTAAGAATAGGAAGAGGTGATGGCCTTACCATCGATAGGGATCCTAAAGATCCGATAAACATCCTCTAAGGTCACAGTCATTTCACCTATAGGCAGTTGAAAGGTGTTGGTCCGTGCATTCCAGTTCTGGGCCAATGCAGTAAAGTAGGTCTGATCTATCCTAATAGTGGGTAGATCTAGTACATAGTCAAATCCGATGGCTATAAACCATGCACGCTCACCATCAGTGAGCTGTCTATGGAGAATATTAAGTAGATCGAGCTTGCGAGCCCTAGAGGTCAACCTTTGAAATAAAAACAGTATATAAGCTAAAATTTTAAAGAAAAACATCAAAAATATCTAAACACTAATAAAAAGATAAAAACATGTCGCAAGTCATTCATAAAAATCAAAAATATCAATTAGGCAAGTTCGAATTGCATTAAATGACATCAAATGCCTTTTAAACTTTAGAAAATGCAAAAAATTGACAAAATTTTTCTAAGGTTAGTGAACCGTGGGTCAACCCTGCGGTCTACATGCAGTCAAATATGACCATTGTAGTTTGAATGTGAACCCCAACTAATAGCTACGTTCCCTAATCTGACAATTGGTAACCACAACTGCCAACTATGGTCTAGGAAGAATACCCATTTCAGGTACCTTCCTAGCCTTTCTCACTATAAAAAAATTAAACCTAACTAAATCTAATCTAGTGAGGTTCATTACCAATTGTTTAATGAGGTTAATTTTTTGTATTTCTTAATGTGGTTCATTTTATTGGTATTGAATGCGAGGACTCAATTTCGAATTACCTTGCCCGCTTCGTGGCCTCTGCTAGTCGATGGCTGATCAACATTCACCATTAGGGTATCAAGTGCGGTATACGGATAAGTTTTGGGTAGCATTCCGGATTAGTGAATGTCTCCTATATCTCAGAGTTCTCTTAATGCAGCTGATTTTAAGAAAAATAATAAAAAATTCAAATGGGAATGACTATTTAAAGGTCCTCATAATTTCGGCGGACCGCAGCTGACACTTGTGGTCCCAAAAATAGGGTTTTTCGATCGCAGGCCCTAACTGCGGTTCCCAAAAGTTAAAAAATACAATCGCAAACCATACTCGCGATTCGCAACTAACATTAAATGCACTGAAACCCCATCGTGGGAAGGTCTAAAATGGCAAATTAATGACTCCTAACGGATCAAATTTCAAAAAGAGCAATCAATATTGCAAATTTGGTGATGTTCAAAGCACCAGGATTGATCAATAAATCAAAATTAACAACAAAAAAATCAAATAATTAAAAAAACCAAATGCGCCTCATATTCAGTAATTTACCCTATACACTTGGCGGTTGCAGCGACTTGCGATCCATGCAATTCGACAAGATGAGTAAATTATCATAAGGACATTTGGGGTAAAATTGTCATCGTTGATCTGTTATGCTTATTTTCAATCTCTAAGATGGCCTTTGTGGCTAGACTACTCCACGGGAACAAGGCATTTCATGTCATGTATCCTATGACATCTTTTTAGAAAATCATCGATAACTTGATTCAACACAAATATAATTGGATTTGCCTCATTTCGATTCCCTAAAATGACTATTATCACTCGACTGCTCCATGGGATAGGAATGTGCAATTACTATTAATAGTTGGAATCAGAAGTTGAACTAGGCCTAGCCAAGGTATTAATATGCTCAAAACTACATTTGTTCTAATCATCCATGGTGGTCAAGCGACATCGTCGCTTTAATCCTTTTCATTACCCTCATCGACTCGTTACTTGAGGGGGTAGTCATAATATCAAATCATAATAAAAATTAGTAGAAGATACTTGAGATCGTAGATCCCTTGATCTTATCAAAATTGCGTTCATCCTTGCGAATCATTGTCAAAAGCTATCATAAGCTTACCCATTTGCTTGGGGAAAATAGCAAATATGACTTTGCTTGTTGTTCTCCACATTTCGGATCTATGGGTCAGAAGATACCTATGGAATGCACAACTGCACCGAATGAGATGAGAAGGGCACAAGATTTTCAAATGTAAGCCTTTCACCCAGTTAGAAGCAATGATTCCAGGATGTGCGTCCTTTTGTTGGACAAGAGGCATCTAATATTGATCTGACTAATGCTCATCATAGAACCTTCGACATAATTTTAGGTCTATTTTTGCTCAACGTTGTTCGATCTCACAATGCATCTCAAAAGGGGCATCTGTAGACACCTAAAACATGTCATGTCGAGGGCGACTACTCATATGGACATGCTATAAGACCATATGGAGGATCTTGGATAGACTCCAAGATAGAGCAATGGTTTTAACCACTCAATTTGGGCTTCCTAGCCTAATTAGGTTGAACCGCAGCTGAGACCTGCGGTCTACAGTCTGAACCATGAATGACACCCACGGTCTTTACTTTGAACCACAATTGTAACCTACAGTCTTAATTGAAGTTTAGTTGGCCTTCATCCGAGCCAAATTGGTTTGAACGACCATTTGTTCTAGAATAAGGCAGTTAATGGATGGAAGATTCCAGAGGCTTCCATTCCAACTGTCCTAACCACCTCTTCTTGATCTTGGCTTCTCCATGAAGCCACCCCTAGCCCTAGGGCATCTTATAAATACCCCCTCCAAATGGGGAGAGAAGATAGAGAGTTGATTGATCAAGCGAGCAACAAAGCCCTGTCGAATTGCATATTGAATTCATACATTGGAGAAGGCCACTTTGCTATTCACACAAAGGTCAGTTTGCCATGGAGGTCCTAGGAGCCTAGAAGAGCCAAGAAATGTAAATATGGGTAAATGAAGGCCCCTCACAGTGAATCAACCACCAAACTTGCCATAAGGACACCAAAGGCAACCCTTGAACATCAATTGGACAAGGAGGTAAAGCCCACTACCATTGATTTTGAGGGTAAACTTACTTGAGTGCTCACCGCGACTTCTAGCTACGGTTTACAGTGTAGACCACCCATCAGAGCTGTGGTTTGCAATAGAGGTGAATTTTACTTACTGTTTTATTTTTTAGTATTCTTAATTAGATCATATTTAGCGTTTTAATGGTTTAGTTAGGATTTTAGAGACTTCTGACCAACATAATTAGTGTTTTTACTAACTTGTTCTCATCATAGTAGTTTAGACATTAATGGCTTCTTTTCATGTTATAGTGCTTCATTTCAAGTAATTGATTCCATAGATTGATACTTGTACTCTTCATTTACATATTTCCATCAATCTTGATAGGATTTGCATATGTTTAGCATAGTTTACGCATTTTCTTGATTTTATGTCATTATGCTATTCTCATGCTATTTGTCTTTAAAGGGCCTCATCATGAGAGGCTTCCTATGCTTTTGATATTCTTGTGTTGTTTCTTGATCGTAGGAAATAGGTTTTTAAGGAGATAAAACCATTCATTTTCTTCCTCAACGCGAAGAAGAGGGTCTACTCCACCATAGAACAGTTCGTGTCACCTTAAGGGCTTGATAGTGCATTTCATCCCTAAGGGAAATTGAAATAATTGTAATTGTGTATAAAATAGAGTATCCCTAATAGGGACTTACTTGTAATCAGACACTTATTTATTTTAATAGAATAATAGAGGCATTTCTTGTAATTTCCATTTGTTTTGTCCATTTATGTGTTTGAATATCAATTTTACTTTGTTTATGCAATTACAACATTTTGGGTGCACACATTTTTGGTCGTATAGGATGAACTATTAATACCAACAATAATTCCAAAATAATTTATAATTTAACCATGAAGAATAACCTTCCAGTATAGGGGAACTTTACCCAACATAGAATTTGAGGAATAATATAGAATTTCAAATTTTAGATGATTAATTTAGGAGCTAGATACATCATAATAAAGTCACATAATTTCTTTATTTGAGTCAATTTCTTGTTTATAGTTCTTTAAAAATAGCATGGAGTCATCTACACATTGAGAATTGATAGTATAAGACCTTTTTGATAGTTTGATGCTAATAGAATTTCAAACTATATTTTTTAGTAGATGGCCTAGAGCATCAATAATTTTACATAGAGAATAGGGAAATATAATATCCTTATTTTATGGACCTTTATAATTAAAATTTGACTAACGAAATTCCATTGACCTGCACTCAAGCTAACACATATTAGAAGAGAAGTACTATATGTTGGCATAAATTTTTACCCAAACCCATCCTTATAAATATTTTAAGTATAAAATCCCAAAATATTCTATCATAGGGTTTGTCAATGTCTATCTTCACTAGGACATCATCTTGACAAGAATTTTTATCCCAATGGGATGTTTACCAAGCCAACATAAGGTTCTTTAGAATGTAATACCCTTTAATGAAATCATTTTGCTCCATACTAACAATATTCTATGCTATAGGTCTAAGATGTATTGCAAGGGATTTTGTAATAATTTTGTAATAAATAAGGAGGTAAATAAACCTCTAATTGGTAGTGTTGTACTTATTAATATTTTTGGGGATCAGTCTAATTAATCCTTTATTAATGAATGATCCAAGGGATAATTTCCTAAATACTTCCATATACATCATATATAGATCATTGCCAACTATTGGTCAAATTTTTGATAGAATTCCATGGGTAGACCATCCAAGTCATGTAATTTTTTTAGGTACCAAGGGATATGAATATGGGGATAAAATATAATACTATATTATGATATGGGTCACACAAAAGTATAATATTATATAACATAGTGCCATTTTATAATATTATGCACTTTTTGACTCATGGAAGATGAATCGCCATATAAGTGACCTTCTAAAGATATACATCTAGTTGTAAAAAAAATTGTGTCAAACATTCTTTGTAAGAGTCTTGGTTCATGGATCTAGAGATATTGTAGAGTGATTCCTTCCTTACGAAGTATTATTGGTGTTACCCTATATCAAGGGTATTATCTATATCTATTTTATTATGTGGATTGTTATTGTGAAGTTTATTTGTGGATGAATACTTGATATTTCTACATATTGGTGATGAGTTAATGTTCATGTGAATGATTTAATTTTTGATATTTCTACATGAATCATGTTGGGACAGTGCTCAATTGGTAACTATAGAGCCTAGGAAAGGCCACTAACAATGAAACTAAAGCTTTAGCTATTAAATCTACTCCTATTTGGGTAGTAAGATAGGGTTATAGGAAGATAATAATAAAATCAAATTCTCAAACCTTGGTAGGATGTCTAGATTACATGCGGAAATTTACTTTGGAGATGTGGAGGTTGAGGATTCATGTTACCCCAATTAAGGATGTGATATCAATTTATGTGGATAGAGCTCAAAATACAATGGTAGAATTCCTAGCTAAGATAGGTATCAAGGAGGTATGGGTTCAGTGGCATAATGAAATGGCCATTGAGGATGAGAGGATTGGGCAAGTTGGTGAAAAATCCCAATATTTAGCTAATTCGGACAGCCATTATAGACATGGTTTAGAATATTTGGCTCAGTTGTTGATTTTATTTTAGTTTTGTAATAAAAAATGGTTAGTTCTTAAGATCTTGGGTTTTAGATTATGGAAGTTTGTTAGAGAGTTAAAAGGAAGAAACGAGTGCTCTTGCTGGCTAAGGCTAGGAGGAGTCTTGTCCCAACTTGTAAATAATCATGTTCTAATATAATTTTTTCAAATTCTTTTTCAAGAAAAACAATTAGTATCAAAGCTACGATTTTGGCAAAGTGGGATTGTTTTTGTAGAGCTAGGGTACATTTTTTCAAAAATATCCCATATTGCAAGGGTCATATCCTTTTTTTAGTAGTTATTTAAAAAATATTTTTGCTCCAACATGTAGATAGTTCTGTTAGAGTATATCCTAAGTTGTTACTAGGATATTAGGATAGATTGTGTGGCTGAGATCAACTCAGTTAATTATGATCCAATGGATCATATTGTATGCACTTGCTATTTAAGCAAGATCCATTTCATAGAATAATTAGTTTTCATTTTCTCAACATGGTATCAGAGAGGGCTTTCCCAACCCTGTGAATTTGAGTATGAGGTTCACGGGGGTTTCCCTCATGGAAATACCCCCCTCATTTTTTTCCTCCCTATTTTTTTTTATTTTTATTTTTTAAACTGAGGGAGTATGCTCTCAATATTTGATGGATCAGAAACCAGATGTTTGACTACCAAATTTAGATTTTTAGGGTCATGTTTTTTAATATTGGGAGGTCTTTTTTTTTTTTTCTCTTAGAAGATCATAAGCTGTTTCATTTGTAATCTAAAGAAGACAAACATTTTATTCTTCTTGCTATTTGAGCTCTCTGTGATGAGCGTGGATCGAACATGCCACCAATTTTACTTAGTTCGTCTTTGTAGTCGATGGACCACATTGAATGTGGTGTGGGGAAGCTACAATTTGTTTGTTAATATTGCTATATATGCAGCCATTTTATTGTGCAACATAGACTTGTAGTTAAGGGAGAGAGCCCTAGACTAGATTCGGGCTATTTTTACCCCCCACTCTCGTTGCGGGAATTGTTTTTCTCATCTATGTAACATTGTGCCTTTAGAAAAAATTGGACAAAATGGAGGATGATTACAATTTAAAATTTTGGATTGTGAAACTATGGATGGCTCATTAACTCAGTTGTTTGTTGTCTTCTTTGTTGTTGTTGCTACCATGACTATTCATTGGGTAAACCTATGCTTGCTATGATCACAACGAGAAGATATTGTGCACCACGGAGGAAGATGTGTCCGTGCTCTCTGTGATGTTTGTGGTGAAGCTCATGTAGAGAGCCAGAGAAATGTTGATCAATACCTACATAAGGTCCATCATTGACATTATGGAGGATTCAAGGTGCTAAACTAATCTCACAGTAAGCCAAGTGATTTTGTAGTGCAACTTCGATGTCTGTTATCATTTTGTTGAGGAGTGACTTGAGTGGAGAGCATTGTTAAAAATAGTGTGAGCAAAGAGCTCTAGTTGCACCATCAAGGCCAATGTCATCATATTTTGGAGATATCACCATGTTTAAAAAGAGAACATGTTGAAAGTTGATTGTACATGTGTTACACTTGAAGATGAAAGATAGTGAAAGATCTAAAAACTGACGACCATTGATTTTTCTTTGAAATTTAGTCGACTAGAGCTCCGAGAAACCCAGATCGCAAGCAGTGAACCAAACTCAAGTAGGAAAAATCAATGAAGTTCTATTATTATTGTTATTATTTCCTTCCAAATAGCCCAGATATTGAGTATTTAAATTTCCAATGATTTACAAGAGTGGATGTTCATGGATTGAATGATCATTGATCATCACATGGCTATCTGAAACATCTTTTATGTGATGCTATGTGTGATGTAGTGACTTTACAGAGCCTAAAATAGTTTACACTATGGAGTGCATCATTGTGTTGCGCTTCAACATTTGTTGTGATATGTCCAAAAAGTTACGATTTAGAAGTATCACAAAATGCCATCAAAAACCATGTCTTCTGCTCATGATAAGAAGATTTACAGTGGCTCGAGGGAATAGCATAAAAAAACCACAGTTTGTGATCCCACCTCTCTTCAATACCAAAATAAGTTATTACCCACCAGGCAAACTTAAGGAAATCAACATTGTATTTAAGTCTACAAATTTTGGGGTTGTTGGTTGCAATGGCGAGGTTATCACTATATTGAAGGTACGATAATGAGTAGATCAATCATCAGTTGATAATGAGTGAGTCACATTATCAATCATTTTGTACGAGGATGAAAAAATCCATTGGAAGATGGTGACATCGAGCTGGAGCGGTGTTGGATGACGTAGCAATATCCAAATCATCTATGAGCCCTCAGATCATGGCTGTTTGATCCTTCTGGTCTGAGCTGACCATTTTTTTCAAAAATTCAATTTTTTTTCTTCTGCGCTCTCAGATCATGGTTGTTTGATCCTTGTGCTCTAAGCTGACCATTTTTTTCAAAAATTCAAATTTTTTTCTTCTGCACTCACTGTTGACTGTCAACTTCTGCGCACCGAGAATCCAAGACATGGTTGCATAAGCACATAGACCTCTCACAGCTATACATGATCAGGGATAGTGTAGATTAGGGGAGGTATAATATTGTAGCCATTCTTTGGGGGTGAGGAGCGCAAGCCTTCGAAAATAGAGGCTTTGAGGGATATGTTTCTTAATTTAAATCTCAATGACGATTATTGGTGGCTTTCGCTTCCCATGGAGTGTGACCGAGATCACCTCAGAGATCGCAGATTCGAGCACTGCCAGGTCTTGAAGAAGCTAGAAAGTTCAAGAAGAACTCCTAGAAGATATGTTAGTGAAGAAGGCCTTTTTTATTGTGTTGGAAAGGCATCCAGATTTAAGGCAACATGGGCTTTCACAGAAAGTTTTGTCAGTAGTACTTTTGTAGGTTGGTTGTACTTTTGTAGGATTAGAAAGAGTTTCTTGAAGGTGGCCATGGCTTTATGGTGCAAGGCTATTATCCTATTTTATAGGCTCTTGCTGAAGGCCTTGATATATGTCTCAATCATAGGTTTATAAAATATCTCGACATTATAATGGTGTAAAAGTTATTGTGGAGAATGTAACAATCTTTGTAGCAGATGTAGCCATGATCACAATACCTCTCTTCAATGGAGCAACACAAATGCAACCACATGAAGGTTTCATTGGTCTTCAATGGAGCAGTACAAATGCAATCGCATGAAGGTTTTCTTGTGATAATATTTTTTGGTGTGCATGGTCTTTGTTGACGAAATCTATGGAATCTACAAAATCTGTAGATCATTGAAGTAATTACTACTCCTAATTGACATGTCAACATTACCCACAATTTGGTTCCCTCCATTGCTGACCGATATCATCTGTCAGTTATTGCTGTGCAGGGAATTATTTTGGTTAGCAAACATATTTTTTTTGTTGGCCACAAAGGACATCAATGATGGCCCATTGGATGACTCGACGACCTCTTGATTTCAACATAGCCCAATGAGTCATCTACTTAAAACTGCTACTGCTACAAATTTTTATAATAGCCTAAACATTGCCTTGATGTACACCATTGACGATTTCACCAAGGGGCCAGCCATGTAACTGTTGATGCAGAGATCATTGAGTCAAAATAAAGATAATGCACATGGCTTTGATTTTTTGCAGTAGTTCATTTTTTTGATTTTGCAGTATTATTGTAGCAGTAAAGAATGAGGTGGCATCGGCTATCCGTGTCATTGATGTGAAAAATGTCGTCTACAAATCACTCGTTAGAGAATCCGAATCATGCAACGGATCAATTTTTCTAACAAGTTTGTTTCCAGCAACATACAACCAATTCACCATGTGGGCGATGATGAGATGCCTTCCATAGTGGAGCTATAGAAGCATAATAGTACCCGCTAGGAGACCATTATCGATGCGTGCAATTTGGAATCCAACATTTAACGGTGTGTTTATAGCATCATTGACGACCTTCATTTTAAAAATAAAATTTTCTTGAGGAGATTAAGTTGTATTTTTATAATGCACTTTAAAATTGTATGGGGTTTGATATGATTGAAAGGTTGTGACTTGCTTATGGGCACACCAATGGTGATAAAGAGAAGTCTTAAGGTGTCTCTCCGGGGTGATTTTTAATTGCATATGCAGGAAAATATTATGGTTCATTGGTATCAAGTTTTTTTTAAAAGGGGAATTTGTTCATATCTAATTTCAAGATTAAAAGTTTTTGTTTTAGAATACAACTTGGATGAGTGCCTACTTGGGAAGTCTCGGAGATGCACCCATGTAGAGAAACATATTTTTTTTGCATTTTTGAGCACCTTTGTTTTCAGAATATACCTTATATATACTCGTTGGAATTTTTTTTTTGAGCCAGACACAATGGTGGTGTCCATTTTAAGTTTTGAAACTATATTCTATACTTTTTTATGTCTCGAATATTGTTGTATTTTGGAGTGCTCTCTCAATTGAAAGGTTTTGTGTGACTGCTATGGACTAATTATAAAGTTCCTTTGAACCTTGTTTGGCTTCTTTGGTGACTTTTTTGTTTGATAGCTATCATGGTGCTATTTCTTTTAGATCCCCTTGTTTTGTTGTTTGTCCACAAGATTTGGACCTTGTTATCAATCGATTGTGTTCATATAGGTGGACCCCACATAATTATGCTTGTGGAGTCATTTTGGACTACCCTTGAGATTGTGGTGATTCTTTCTCCATCCTATCTTCTCAATCTCCTTCTGTGAGACACTATTTTAAAGGGATTTTATTCCCTTGTTTGGTTGTTTGTCCACACAATTTTGGATCTTGTTATCAACCCATTGTGTTTGTATAGATGGACACCAAATATTTGTGCTTGTGGAGTCATTTTGGACTACCCTTGTAATTGTGACGCTTCTTTCTCCATTTTATCTTCTCACTCTCTATTTTTTGCAAGATACTTTGGATTAAGGGGGTTTCCTTTGGTGACTTTTTCATGGTTTGCAGTCTTGTTCAAAGTCACAAGCACTAGATTTCATGTTGTTCTTCATATCTTCTTGGGGTGGGAAGACATTCAGTTTGGCAATGAGGCATCTCTACTTTTTGGGACATCACATGGATCCTTTGCAGGCCCTTCTTGATGGAAGTTGTCCTAGGGGGATTGGAGAGGACATCTTCCTATCCATCCTCTTTGCACATCTTATTTCTTCTTCTTACCTTATGGATACATGGTGGTTTTTCATCATCTCTCTAGCGGAGTTTCTTATGGATATATTGTACATGAGTACCTTATTAGGCCTTGTTGCTGAGACTCATATCTATGGATATGCCACTTGTTTGGTTTTATTATTTTCACTACCTCCTAGTACCACTTAAGGGGGGGTGTTAGAGTATATCCTAAGTTGTTACTAGGATATTAGGATAGATTGTGTGGTTGACATCAACTCTGTTAGTTATGATCCAATAGATCATATTGTATGCACTTGCTATTTAAGAAAGGTCAATTTCATAGAATAACAAGAAGTTTTAATTTTCTCAACAAGTTCCAACTACTATAAAAATGAATGCTAATTTTGTAAAATCCTGATAAGTAATGAGGAAGTTATGGCTATTTGAAGTTGAGTTATGTTGTTTTTTGGTTGCACAACTTTTTTTTCAAAAGAAAAAAATTCATACTAATTTTTTAATGGTCATTTTTAGAAAATTTTTGCATCATTATGTACATATTTTTGAGTACAACAAAATTGATCGCTCATTTGTTAAATTATGTTAAGTATTTAAAAAGTTATGGCTATGTGAAGTTGGAGTATTTATGTTGATTTTTCGCTGCAATAATGTTTTTGAAAAGAAAAAATTCATATCAATTTTATAGTAGTCATTTTGATGCGTGTCATTAATATCATCATTTAATATTTATGATTTTTCAATCCAGGATGGTGTCCAAGGCTATATACGAGAGAAGAGTAAAGTAAGTTTGTAGTTCATCTCATTTAGATAATAGGTTTTATTGGTGGAATAGGTTTTGTTAGGGTTTCAGGTCACCTCTAATCATAATTTACATAAAATGGACTAATTACTTGTATGAATTAAAAGTTGACTCTAAATTGTAGAAGTTGAAACCTAGTTACAATTGCAAGAATCGAAACTACAGGAAAGTAAATGTTGTATAATTGAAATCTAGTCTACTTTTACAAAATTGAAAGAAAAAAATTGAAATTGCTCAAGTTAAAACACACATGTTGAACACCTATCAGTATCCTATGACAGAAGGTTGTTAGGCTTCTGTTAAATTAGTTGACAACAAAGTAAAGATGCTAGAAACTTGAGAGAACTACTTCAAGAAAGAAAAATAGGGGATAACATAATTGCTGCAACTTATACTAATTGCTCAATCACAAAAACATGAAAAATAGAGTAAATACAAATCTAGCTACTTTATCAATTGATACACATTTGAAACATGAAAGCATCACATGAATTCAAAACAAAGGTTAGTATGCAACAAAGAATGGAAATGGACAAGTACCCTACTAAAATCTATTGCAACAAAGTTTAGAAGAAACGTATGACTGGTTAGTCCTTCTAGGTCTAGAAGTGGCCCTTGATTTCTATTTTGAAAGAAGGTAGATAAGCTCTTTTAACTAATTAATAATAACACACTCATGAAAAATAGATGATTGAAGAAACTGCACTTTATTATCTGATACAAAATATTATAATTCTGCAAGGAAATCCTGCTTCACTTTGTTCACTTATTAGCTACTGCTTGCTACTATCTGCTTTTAATTATCTACTAGCTCAACCAATGAGGGAGATATATTATTTATAATATCCTATTGCATATCCTCCATGCTCAGATTAGCCTATTTGTTATTTTACAATGATTTTCCAAATAATATTCAAATTCACCTAGTCTAATTTAGGATAGTGTAAGCTGCAATAGTGGTTATTGGTTCATGAGATGCATCTTCGGTGATGGGGGTGATTTGGAAGTGGTGAGAAATAGTCTTGAATATCTGTATCTACCTTGAAATATTTATTTCCTATCATTTTGGGTGCTTGATCACTCGTTTGTCTAAAATTGACATCTTCATCTTTTATTCCAGAGTATCTTCAAAATATTTGGTTGTGTATCTGCTTTATGCCATGATGCACTTAACACGACCAATCAAGTAGGTGTAACCAGGTAGGATGTCTAACCTACATCTTAGAAGATGCTTCCAATTAATTGTACACATATTGGCTGATTAATTCCAGGCCCTGCCATTCATTGGTAGCTGGCTAGAATTTATATGAGAATTTCCTATGTTTTTCAATTTTGCTACATAGTTGCAAACTATTTGTGCTTATTGCAAATTAAAACTAATTATCACATGGGAAAAACATTTAAATATCAAAATAAAGGTTTATATAAAATTGCTACTAAAATTATGCATTTCATTCATCAAGAAATCATGATGAAACATTGCAAAAATATGCAAAAAAACTATAAAATAGGGTAATATGTTCATAAACATTTTAACCATGCAAATACTTAATATATAATGTATTTAAATCAACTATATTAACATAAGTAACATAGAATAATTTTTTTAAGGTAGTTTATAATGATCCAAAATATGTCATGATTGAGGTAATTCACAGCGTCATCATTCTCCTCCCAACCTATTATAATGCATGCCCTCATGCATTCTAGAGGGCTAGTGAAGCACATAAGTCCACTTATTTATTATAGCTTTTGTAAAATAGTTGTTCCCCTACATAATGTCCTCTACTCTCTTGCATCTATTTTAGCCAATTCTAGAACTAGCCTTCTCGTTGAGGATCACTATCAAAGTAGTAAGGAACATGAGTGATGATAGTAGGAGGCCTATACCTCAGACCTATCCACTGGTGTTTCAATGTGAGGATAGTATGCATAACACCCTATGCTCTTCTCATCGACCATATCAGGTTTATTTGTGATATGGATTCTCTGTTTTGCAATTTCGTAGACAACTCTACCCACCTGATCTTACAAGTTGATAAAGCATCTGCAAAATTCTCTGCATAGAAATTTTAGAAACTAGTCAAACAATCCTTAAGATTGTGTAGATACATCAAATTAATTTTTGCCTTGTTCATCATGGTGAAGTGTTTATTAGTAGGAACCTTATGATTGTGCTGAATGGGTCTTATTAGTAATTCAGCCTGTATTTCAATTTCTTTGCTCTTTGTTAGCGTACTATTACATTATTGTTAGTTGTTAATATAATTTAGCAACTGGTTATTATTGTTGCAGCGGCATCCTGTTGAGATGCGCCCATTCCGGGCTAATCCAGGAATGCTACAGTGTATTTAATCTCCCCTTCAATAATACAATGTTAGTTCGCATTTTCTAACATGGCATCAGAGCCAGTGGCATGAAGGGAGAAGCGCAGCGGAAGCAGAGAAGCTCGGGCAGCAGGCGGAGAATTTTTTTTAATTGCCAGGCGGAGAATTTTTTTCTCTCTCTGGAATTGCCAGCCGGAGAATTTTTTTTCTCTGGGTTTGCTGGGCAGAGAATTCCTTTGGCGAAATTAAAAAAAAAAAAAAAAAGATTCCGCCCCACGTCCCCGCACGCAGAGCATTGTCCGCAGACGCGTCCAGGAGGGACGCGCGCAGACGTCTGTCCGCGTCCGCGCTCAGAGGCATCCACGAGGGACGACGTCCGCGCCTGCGCACAGAGGCATCCAGGAGGGACGTTGTCTGCGTACGCGCGCAGAGGCGTCTAGGAGGGACGTTGTCCGCGTACACGCGCAGACGCGTCCAGGAGGAGGGACGTTGTCCGCATCCGTGCGCAGACCGTGTCCAGGTCTGTCCGCGACCGGGCGCAGTGGATGCAGGACATGGGGTCCGCTCCACACCCCCCCCGTTGAAGGCGGGGTAAATAAAAAAAAAAATCCCCCCCCCCCCCGCCCAGCGCTGACGCACGTTTTTTAATTTAAAAAAAAAAATAGAGACGTGCGGGGACAGAGGGCAGAGGCAGCCACAGTGGGCTCGGGAAGCAGGAAGCAGCTCAAATACGAGGGGCCTCTTGATCCTTTCGGATCAGCCCGCTGGCTCACGTGGTCGTGAGCCGTGCGGTAAGGCTTTGGGAGCCTGCAGGTCAGTAGTTCAAATCCCGCCGTCTCCCCCCAAAGGTATAATTTTCTTTTTTTTCAAAGGTTTTATTTAATTATTAATTTTTAGTTAAAATTTTTTAATTTTAATTTATTTTTTTATAGTTTTTAAAACTTTATAAATTAAAATTTAATTTTTAATTTATTTTTTCATAAGTTTTAAAACTATATAAATTAAAATTATTTATTTTAACTTTAAATATATAATAATTATTAAAATGCTTTGTTAAAAATATTTTTTTTAATGGGGGATATTTTTTTCAAAAAATCAAAGGGGGAATGTGAGTAATTTTCTGAAAAATAGCAATTTGGCGAATTGTAAAAGGTGCATTTTCGGCTGTGACCGACACCTTGTGGGTTATTCTTGTGGGCATTTTTTTTGTTGTATGTTGCATATTTCAGTTTTGCACTATAACATTAAAAATTAAAATCAAAACACTCCCTAAGTCCCCAGAATAATTAAAACCCATCCGTGTAATTTATTGCACTACAGCGTTCAGTATTTGTGATACCTCTGGCCAGCACTTACAGGTAAAGCTATCGTGATTGGGCTACTGTATCCGCCGCCTAATATAGCTGCTACAACGACGTTTGATCTTGTTCTCTATAAATCGTCGGGGAGAGATAAGTTTGCCATTTTTTGCATTTTTTTACTCCATCCACTACCCTTTATCGCTCTTGTGTTTAGGCGTAAATCCTGACGAAGTATTCTTCATAGTGTTTAGGGGAAGTTATGCCCCACGCATGAGAAGAATCTTCTATGGTAGGTGCCATCAACAAGGCGATTCTCTTTCAGTACCGCTTATGTTCCACGTATCGTATGATCTCTAAAACTCACCTATAGTCTCCCTCACGTAAGGGCGGGTGATTTTTTTGTTGATCTTTCTAAATACCTATAGTTTCCCTCACGTAAGGGCAGGTATTTTGTATGGTATAACGGCCTAGCAAAGGGTATATCGAAAGGGGGACCAATTGGTGATATAAGGAACCTTCACTATGGCCACTGTTGCAAAGTTGATGACTGATCCGCATCAGTTATTGAAAGGTCCAAATTATACACCATGGAAACATAAGATGAAGGCAATTCTCCAAATAGAAGATTTGTGGGATATTGTTACTGGAGCAACAACTAGGCCTTCACCAACAGCAGGATCCACAGGTCCTTCCGCAGATCAGATAGCTTTTGACAAGAAAGACAGTCGAGCAAAGGTGCTCATTTTGTTTGTTGTTTTAGATGAAGTGCAACCTCATATAGCTAACAAAGCAAGTGGTAAAGAGGCATGGGATGCCCTTAGAACCATCTATGAGGGAAAGAATGATTCAACCATTCTTCATCTTCAACAACAACTTCATAACCTGAGTTTGAGATAGGGTGAAACAGTTGAACTCTTTCTGTGCAGAGTGTCTAAATTGAAAGAGAAATTGAATTCTTTGGGAGATACTGTGGACAAAAAGCTTCTCATTTCACTTGTGATGAGATCTTTACCTTCTTCATTTGATATGTTGATAACCTCCATCCAGGTTTCTCAATGACAAATTACCTACATCGAGTTGGTCAATCTGCTTCAACAACAGGAGGCACGCCAACTTCACAAGGATGATTCTTCCAATACAGCCCTATACACCAACAAGCAGGGTTCTAGGAAGAAAGGTAATGGGCAAAAAGGAGGCAACTTTCGGAAAGGAGGAAATTCTCAACAAGATACAAAAGGAAAAGGCAAACAACCTCAACGAAGAAGAGGTGGTGCAAGATCTGTGAGAAAGACAACCATGAAACCAACAGGTGTTGGCATAAGAACAAGCAGAAAGGCCAAAACAAACCACAAAATAAAAACAAGCAACTCCGGGTGAATGTTGCAGTTGAAGAATCTGACTCCGATTCTGAATGGGCACACAAGGTACTCATGACTACCACAGATTCCACACAGAGGGATCCTGTTTGGTATGTCGATTTTGGAGCTAGCAAACATATGACTGGCGACAGAACGTGGTTTGAATCATTTGTGGCCAAAGAGGGCAAACCTATCACCATTGCTGATGATAAAACCTACAGGGTTCAGGGAGAGGGTACAGTTTCAGTCACTCTTCCTGATGGCAAGTGTCAGATTGATAAAGTCCTCTATGTTCCAGGATTGGCTAACAATTTGTTGTCAGTCACACAAATCCTGGATAGAAATATGGTTGTCAAATTTTGTGTTGAGAATGGCAAGAAGTGTTGTACTATTACCAGGAAGGGTAAGCAGATTGCAACAGATTCATATAAGCATGACTTATTTGCCCTAGATGCTATCTCTACTCCACATGTTGCCATGACTGTCTCTACCAAGGAGGCAACTTCCCTATGGCACAAGAGATATGGGCATCTTAGTTCTGGCTACTTACTTGAGCTCAGTAAGTATGATATGGTAAAGGGTATTCCTTCCCTTTCTGCCACATTGCCAGTGTGCTCTGACTGTTTGGTAGGAAAGCAACATAGAGTACCATTTGAGAAGAGCTCAACAAGAGCATGAAAACCTCTGGAGTTAATTCACACCGATCTATGCGGTCCTTTCACACCCAACAGTTGTGGAGGGAAGAGGTACTTTCAGTTATTCGTAGATGACTAATCATGAAAGATGTGGGTTTTCTTTCTCCAATTGAAATCTGAAGCTTTCGCATTCTTCCAGCAGTTCAAGAAATCCGTTGAGGAGTCAGGAGCTTCTATTAAAACCCTCTGCTCAGATCGAGGGGGGGAGTTTACCTCTAATGAATTTTCTACATTCTTAGATAAGCATGGAATCAAGAGACAGTTAACAACTGCCTATACTCCTCAAAGAAATGGAGTTGCTCGAGAGAAGGAATCGTTCTATCATGGAAATGGTTCATTGTATGCTCATAGGAGCTACTCTTGGGCAACAATATTGGGCAGAAGCTGTCACCACTACAGTATATCTGTTGAATAGGGCACCCACAAAGGCACTAAAAGGAATGACTCCACAGGAAGCATGGAGTGGTCAAAAACCCTCCATATATCATCTATGTATTTTCGGATGTCACGCTTTCATGCACATACCAAAAGAGAAAAGGAAGAAGCTATATGAGAAAACACTGAGATGTATTTTTCTTGGGTATGATGAGCACTCTAAAGGATATCGTTTGATAGATCCTTTGACCAAGAAAATTCATGTCAGCAGAGATGTTGTCTTTGATGAAGCTTTCACATCACAAAGCACATCTAAAGTACACCTAGATCTTGTGGAATCTAAGGATGAGAAGATTCCTTCGTCAACACGCATGAGGAGGTCCTTCTACATCTTCTTCACCACCACCGAAGAAGAACCCAAAATGGTGTACAAATACAATTAGAGACGCAAATTTATCCACTCCTCCCAATTTGAACTTGGATAGACCTCGTACACGCAAGATGGCTCAAAAGGAAAAAGAAGCCAAAGAAACTGGTGAGGTTGATGATCTTTGTCAATATTTTGAGGAACTTTCCGTAACTCCAAGTACGTAAGTAGAGGATATGGATATTGATGATGACAGGGCGTTCATGTCTACCATAGATGATCTTGAACCTACATTAGTGCAAGATGCTCTCAGTGAGCCTCAGTGGAAGGCCGCTATGGATACATAGTATGAGTCTTTGATGAAAAATAAAACTTGGAAGCTTGTTGATCTGCCGCATGGAAAGAAACCCATTGGCTGCAAATGGGTATATAAAGTCAAGTACAAGGCAGATGGAACAATTGATAAGCATAAGGCCTGTCTTGTTGCAAAGGGCTATGCTCAAAAGGAAGGCATTGACTACGAGGAAAATTTTGCACCTACTGCTCGGATGACCACAATTCGGGTTATGTGTGCTATGGCAGCACAATATGGGTGGAAAGTTCACCAAATGGATGTCAAAAGTGCCTTTCTAAATGGTGATCTCCAAGAAGAAGTCTACATGACTCATCCTAAAGGATTTGAAGTGGAAGGCCAAGAGCAGTAAGGTTTGCAAATTGGTCAAATCCTTATGTGGTCTGAAACAAGCTCCTCGAGCTTGGTATATAAAAATGGACAATCACCTTATGCAGCATGGATTTAAGAGATGTCCGTCAGATGCAAACCTCTATTTCAAGAAACAGGGTTCTGAGATAGTGTTGCTTGTACTCTATGTGGATGATTTGCTCATTACAGGGAGTTCAGAAACTATGATCTCTACTGTCAAAAGAAACTTGTGCAAATATTTTGAGATGACAGATCTCGGACTTCTCCATTATTGTCTTGGTCTGGAATTCAGCCAGAGGAGCACTCCATCAAAGTGTCTCGTAAAAAATATGCCAAGACATTGCTTGGAAAAATATCGCATGACCGATTGCAAGCCAATGGCAACT
The DNA here is from genome assembly GCA_028583015.1 of Wollemia nobilis. Lineage (NCBI taxonomy): Eukaryota > Viridiplantae > Streptophyta > Pinopsida > Araucariales > Araucariaceae > Wollemia > Wollemia nobilis. Next base: position 4,777,059 of record JAQPPZ010002515.1, read on the forward strand.
CCGATGGAGAATGGACTTCAGCTTATCACGATATGATGATTCACCTCGGGTAGATGGTACTCTATATCGACAGTTGATTGGGAGTCTCATATATCTAACCAATACTAGGCCAGATCTCGTATTTGCCGTCAACTATCTTTCGAGGTTCATGCAGGAGCCTAAGACCACTCATTGGAAAGCAACAAAACGTGTTCTTCACTATGTTCGTGGTACTATGGAATATGGCCTAGAATACAAGAGGAACAACAAATTATTCTTGCAAGGATACACGGACTCTGACTATGTCGGATCATTTGATGATCACAAGTCAACTTCTGGATACATTTTTCATCTGGGATCCGGTCCTGTCTCTTGGCACAGCAAGAAGCAACAGGTGGTTGCTATTTCATCAACAGATGCAGAGTATCGCACCGCACGTGAAGCTGTGTGTGAAGTGATATGGTTGCGTCACATTCTGACAAGTATGGGCCATCCATCAAAATCTCCAATACACTTGTTTTGCAACAATCAAGGTGTTCTGAACCTCGTCAAGAATCCAATCCATCATGAAAGAACAAAGCACATTGACACACAATGTCATTTCATTCGAGATGAAGTTCCAAAGCACCGAATTCAGCTTCAACACATTCCCACCGATGCTCAAGTTGCAGACATTTTCACTCAGGCACTTGGACGTGTCAAATTTGAGTTGTTTCGCAGCTCACTTTGTATTGCAAAATGATGTAAGGGGATGTTAGTATAGCTATTAGTTATTACATTACCCAAATAATGTAATAAAGGGGGATGTTAGCATACTATTACATTATTGTTAGTTGTTAATATAATTTAGCAACTGGTTATTATTGTTGCAGCGGCATCCTGTTGAGATGCGCCCATTTCGGGCTAATCCAGGAATGCTACAGTGTATTTAATCTCCCCTTCAATAATACAATGTTAGTTCGCATTTTCTAACACTCCTCTTCTTTTCCTATTCCCAATATACCTGATTCTGCAGAGTTGACATAAAGGCTCTCAACTGTACATCACCTGTAAAAATATGGGGAAGGAATGTTACATTTTTTGGCATGAGGAATTTGTGTAGGAATAGCTCACACATTAAATTCTTCTGCTCCTCCGGACTATTCAGGTAAGCCTCCAGAAATTCCTCATCAGTGTCCAATTTGTAGGAGAGTTGGGAATGAATCCTCATAATCTGTCAACGAAGGTACTTTTCCTTCAAGATTAAACTATAAAACCTAGTTGGCTTCCTAAATTGGACTAAGTACTCTATAGCCTAGTAGAGATATTGTACCTATTCCTGCAACTTGTTGATTTCTGCATTTTTAGCTTCCATCTGTTGTTCCAAAGATTTTAAATTTGCAATTTGGGTTTCTAGTTTTTGACATCTCAACACCCATCGTGCAATATCTTCATTATATATTTCTAATGGAATAGTATTTGGAGGCCTCACTACTAGTTGGTACCTGGGCAATAAATCTACTTGTATCCCAATTTCCTTTGTTTCAACTTGTGGTACAATCGATGGAAAATTTGGCACAATAGGCTGGTGTGAATGCATACCTTCTTGATGTCCAACCTCCTGATCATCTAAGGCCTCCTCTTCTGGTAATGTTTGCATTTCTTGCTACTGTGACCCATCATATGGATGTGCAACCAGACTCCTTGGTCATTTTGAAGCATCTTCGAAATGAGAGTGTGAACTTCAAAATATCCAAAAACTTCTGAAGATGGTTCTGGAGCTGCATTTTTAGGTTCAGTGGCACTCTCAACTCCCAAATTACCTTGAAAACTTTGTTGGTCATCCATCCTGACAATGTCTTCACCCTATTGAGGGATCTAAATATCATCCATGTTGTCTATTCCTACCCTCATAGCTAATGACTCAATAGTTTCTGTAGGGTTTACCAAAATAAAACCTGTTACAGGTGTACTTACTTGCTGCTCAGGTGTTGGCTCTTCCATTTGAGGAGGATATTGTATATTATCCCCTAGTGTTATCTTTTCCTTGTCCTGCTTTGATAGTCTTAATAGAATTTCAGTAATATCTTCACTAGTATCATATTCGTAGACTGTGGCTCAAAATATGCTATCCTATTTTTCAATCTCTCCACCTCCTACTGTAAATCAACAATCTACTCATTTTTCTCCTTTATTTTAGCTTCCCTTTGTTCAATCCATTTCATCTATGTCTTGACAACACTCCTGGCAGCCCTTAACTATTCTTCTATGTCTTCTTCTTCCTCTTCCTCAGATTTTGAGGAATAGGTAGGTAAGTCATCCATGGGTGGTGAACTAGGTACTCTTGTATCCATAGATATCTCCTCCATTTTATCTATTGGTTCTTGCTCCATAGCATCTTTTGTAACCTCCTCTGCTACTTCTTTTGAAGATATTATTTCTTGTTGTTTTTCTCTAACAGGATTTGTAGGGCTTGTCTCTTCTGCTGCAATGGTCTACTGTTGTATTTTTCTAGGGCTTCACCATAGAGGTGGGGTGGAAAATATCTCAACCTCCATTGTTTCTTCTTCAATCATCTCCTCTACCTCTTCATTTCTATGGAGTCTTGGAGACCTCCTTAGCCCTGATGTAGACCCTTTCTTGTTGCCCTATTTTTCTGTAGATTTTGGTAATTTAGAAGTAGATCCTTCTTCTAGTGAGGATGTTACTTCTTCACTTTGTATTGCCTCCTCTGCAGCACCTAAAACTTCTATCCATTCAGAGGGTTGAATAGGGAATACAGTGACATTCTCAGAAAAAAGCCACTTCTTTGGCCTTCTTCCTTTTTGTAGGGCTATCCTCAACCCTTTTCCTTTTCTATCTCCTTGTTCTGGTGGATGGGGGTTCTTGAGAAGAAGAAGGGATTTCTTCTTTCTCCAAATTATCTTCAGGGGCCTCTCTCTCTTCAACATGTGATTCCCCTACAATTTCCTCTTCTGCATTCTCCTCTTCTTCCCCAGAAACTACTTCACTCTAGGAAGAGAAAAATCTATCAAAACTCCTAGGATTACCCCTAAAATGGTGCTTGTAGATTAATTTGATTAGTCCATGATGTCTAGGGGTTCCTTTTCCTTCCTAGTAACATTTGGCCATGCTCTGTAATTCTTAGTGTAGATACAAAGGGAAATTAACTCTAACCTCAGGTTGCTGGCCACCGTGCCTTAAATGATTTAGAATTCTAATGTGGTGGCTAGATAAAATAACATACTATCCCTCACAAGTTAAAAATCTTATTACCTAGATAACTACTTCATCCCATGGTTCCTGCAAACTTGCCCTTTTTACCCCCTTGCATACATTGTTATTCATTTAAAACTCAGGTTCATTATATCCTTCCCATTTGAACTGATTAACTACTTCTGATAATGCATTTCTACTAGTTCTTAAAATAGGTGAACCTTGTAAGGATAATTCAATAATTTGGATTAAAATTTTAGGTGTTATCTCGATAATCATCCTACTGATGTAGACCCAATTGTTTCTGAAGGTTCAAGCAAATTATGTAGCCAAGCCTTTGAAACTTCCATCGAACTTGTTTAGGAATGGCATCAACCCTCCTTCCTCAAAAATCTATAATATCTCAGGATATGCTTGAAGGGACCTAGCATTATCTGGTTCTGCTTTGATTTTCTACCCCATATTCTAGCTTCAGCTATGGTTGACTACACCAATGCATCTGCACCCACTATTTTGCAAATTCCTCCATAATTCATTGTCAGCTACACCACTGATACTTGTTCTCTACAATTTTTTTGAGGTTCAAAACTTAGACTTGTGATTCTCGTTATGATGGCAGTTCAATTTTTTTCAAGTATGTAGTGATTACTAGACAGGGTATTCAATTTCAGAATGCATGGGATATCTTCGAAAGGTGGTACAGACTATGGAAGATCTATGCTATGTGCCAATTTTTTTGTGTGGTAGATGATGAATGGTTGCTTTTCTATGATGCCATAACCGAATGTGCTTCTTGAATGATGGATCATATCGGGCGTTGATTAACTGCTGACTTGTCACAATCTTGTTAAATTGGAAAGTTGTTATTGGGTATGATTTGGCTTTATCCATGCAAATTGCATTGATTGTCATATTTTCATTTATCAAGGCATCCTGATCGAATGGTGTGAATATTGTGCATGAAAATGAGGTACACACTTTCCATTAAAACCTTGATTCTCATTACTTGGGACAATGCACCATGTGATCCTAGATATTTGTGCTTTTGACTTTGATGCCTATTCAGATGATGTGGCAAAGATAAACAAATTTCCTTACCCCCTTTTTATGCATGTGCCATGTGGAACTTCAAGTTTTCAAATTTTTGCCATACAATTTTGAATTTCAAATTTACCCATTTCTTGTTTCGAAGCTTAGAAACTCATTTCGAAGCCTTTGTATTTCCCTATCATTTTGACAAACAGTTTTTATTTTAGAGCTCTGCTCATTTCGAAGATATACAATTTTTTCATTATAAAACAAACAAAACAGTGTTTGTGTTCTGGAGCTTGGCATCATTCTGAAGCTCAATGAAACCTCTGTATAGGTATGCAATCATATTTTTATGCCCAATTCATGGGACTACCACTTTCATCCATTTTATTTTTTTGCCCATGAAAAACCTATAATTTGCAAAATAGCAAGGATTTTTCTTGTTTCTTCTGGCCAGGTTGGATGTCTTTGGATTTGCCAAACCTTATGAATGCTTCTATGCTAACTAGTGACTTTTACACACTACATACTAGATGCCTACAATGATTAAGAATTCTAGAAACACATACCTGATTTGAACAATTATCATACACTCTATAGATGGTTGCTTCAACTGATTTCTTATTGATATTTTCTACAATTACACAAATAGGTGCAGTCTGGTGAGATTTCTACAATGGTGGGATGGGAAAGGATGGATCATTTCAAGGCCATGCATGTCAAAAAACTAGTTTTCATACATGCCAACTCAGTAGTGCCCCCAAGGAGGTTTTCACTACTAAATTATTCATTTTTCTCTTTTTTTTTTCATTTTTCTTTTTCACCTTTTTTTTTTTTTTTATTTTATATATATCTTTTTAAATTCTATTGATCTTGGTTGTGCCCATGAAGGAATTTCATAATTTCCCTGAAATTATGCCCATGAAGGAAGTTCACAACCAAGATTTATTCTCTTTTTGGTTTTCTTGTTTTTCTGATTTTTTTTCTATTTTTCTTGAAACTCTTTCATTGTTATGTTGAATCTGTTGAATCTGTGATGGAAGAGGGAACCTCTTCTATCATGCACACATCCAATTTTTTGATCTGCTACAAGAACTCTTCTTTAGTTAGTGGTGCATGGTATACCCGAAGGTGATGCCCATTTACTACCAACTTTCTCCATGAGTCATCGATGGGAGAGAGATGAACTGCTCCATTTTTGAACACTTCTTCAATCTGATAAGGTCCAAGCCATCTAGTCTACAATTTCCTAAGGAAATCCTCATAGCGAGAGTCGAACAACAAGGCCCAATATCCTTGCTAAAATTTCCTCTACTAAATGTGGTTGTCATGCCAAAGCCTCCGTTGCTCTTGAATCACCTTAGTTTGATGCAATGCATCCAACCAGAGTTCATCCAATGCATTCAACTATAGAATCCTATCTATCTGTGCCTATGAAAAATCAATTCCAATTTCCAAAGTTATTCGAAGTGTTAGTAGCTCAAACTCAATAGGTAAAAGAGGCTTTTTACCATAAACTAGTTCATAAGGTGTGAAACCCATGGTGGATTTCCATGTAGTATTATAAGCCCAAACTACTTCAGGTAATTTATCTAGCCAATTCCTCCTATGGGAAGCTATTGTTTTAGTCAAGATCCTTTCCAACTCCCTATTTGTTACTTCAACCTGATCATTTGCCTATGGGTGGTATGGTGATGATTTCCTATGTTTAATCTCATACAATTTAGTAAAATCTTCAATAACTTTAGATGCAAATTGGGGTCCATGATCCATGGTAATAGATCGTGGAGCTCCAAACATTTGAAAAATATATGTGTACAAGAAATCAGCAACCTTCTCTTCATGAGCATGTTTGAAAGCATGCACCTCTGCCCACTTGGTCATGTAATCAGTGCATACCAAGATATGCACCTTTCCTTGAGAAGGTGGGTCAATAGGTCCCACAAAATCTAGCCCCCACCTCTCAAATGGTTCTAAAACCACTTGAGGTTGTAGTGGAATTTCATTTGTGTGGGTGGGTTTCCCCATCCTTTGGCATGCATCACAATGCCTAATGTACTTTTTCACATCCTTGTGAAGAGATGGCCAGTAATAACCTACACCTAAAATTTTCCTAATTGTGCTTTTTACTGAATAGTGTCCACCTGATGGTTCATCATGACAAGCTCTTAGGACATCATATACTTCATCCTTTTGGATGCACCTATGTAACACATGGTCAGGACTGCATTTAAAAAGTAAACCCTTAATCCATTGAAAAGAAGAACTCTATTTTATTAACTATTTTCTCTATTTTGGAGTGAAGTGTGGAGGAATTTTCCCTATTACCAAATAATTAGCTATGTCTGCAAACCAAGGTGATTGGGTAGATATGGCAAACAATTGTTCATCAGGAAAAGTGTCCTCAACTAGTTCTTCCTCCCCTATGTTTTGTAGTCTAGACAAGAAATCTGCTACGACATTGGCCTTTCCTGGTTTGTTGATTATAGTGATGTCAAATTCCTACAACAACAATAACCAATGGATAATTCTTGCACTCACCATAGGTTTATTCATCAAGTATTTGATGGTTGCATGGTCTGTATGGATGAATATTTGATACCCTATGATGTAATACCTGAATTTATTGATGGTATACACTACTACCAAGAATTCCTTCTCAATAGTGGTATAATTATTTTTTACCCCTATCAGATTCTTGCTAATGTAGTAGATGGCATAGTGCTCTCCATTGTCAATCTATCCTAATGCTGCTCCAATTGCAGTATTGGAAGCATCAATCTGGATATGAAATGGTAATGCCCAATTAGGTCCTCTCAACATAGGTGGAGTTGTTAGTTTTTCTTTTAAAGCCTCAAAATATTCTTGACACTCTATAGTCCAGGAAAATTCAGAATCCTTAGTCAATAGGGCAAACATGGGATTGGCTATTGTACTAAAGTTGGGAATAAACCTATGGTAGAAACCAATGTGTCCAAGAAAACTCCTAACATCAGTTTGAGTCTTTGGAGGGGGAAGATTCTTGATGATCTCAACCTTCTTGGGGTCAACTTTGATCCCATGAGAAGAGATGTGGTGACCAAGAACAATTCCTTCCTCCATCATCATAAAATATTTCTCAAGATTTAGGGACAAATGGTATGTTTCACAGCATGTCAAAACTTTGTCAAGATGTTCTAATGTAAAGTCAAAAGTCTCTCCACATACTATGAAATCATCCATGTAAATTTCAATATTTTTAGTAGTTAGATAAAAAAAATTGCTAAAACAACCCGTTGAAAAGTTGTTGGGGCATTACATAAGCCAAAGGGTAAGACCCTATAAGCAAATGTTCCCCAAGGACATGTGAAGGTTGTTTTCTCTTGGTCTTCAGGTGCAACCTGAATCTGGTTGTACCCACTGAATCCATCAAGAAAATAGAAAAATTTCTTTCCAGCAAGAGTGTCTAACACTTGATCTATGAATGGTAATGGGAAATGGTCCCTATGTGTAACCTTATTCAGCTCTCTGTAGTCTACACACACTCACATTTTCCCATTTTTATTTGGAACTATAACCAATGGGGAGACCCATCGACTGTCAAAAATTGGATAGATGAACCCTACCTCTAGGAGTTTTTCAATCTCTTCTTTGAAAATATCCCTCAAGGCAGGATTCAATCTTCTTTGGGGCTGCCTCACAGGTTTGACATCTTCTGTATAAATTCTGTGAGTGCATACATCAGGGTGGATTCCTGACATATCCTTGTAATCCCAAGCAAAGGCATGAACATGCTTCTTCAGTACAACAACCAATTTTGCTTCTTCTTCTTTAGTAAGCCAACTATTAATATTCAAAAACTTCCCTGGTTGTACTTCAATTTGCTTGGTCCCTGGGAGGATAAAATTGACTCCTTCATACCTGGTTATCAAGGATTTTAGTGGACAATGGTGTGGTTTGAGGGAATGGAAGACCCTTGTCTCATTATTAGTAGTGATACCTACTAGAATCATGTCTTGCATGGGACAGTGGAAAGAGGAGAGAAGGTGATGATGCCACCCATGTGGAAGTGAAAAAGATCTTTCCTGTAGTGGAGTAGATGACATATTTTCAAAAATTTTGCCCTCATCATTCCATAGAAGTCGATGAACAACTACTGGTTCATCTTCCATTCCTTGCTCATGCAGAGCATTCACTAAGATGGTCTCATCCTCAAAAACTTCTCTTTCCTAGGAATCTATCTCCTCAATGTGTTCCTTCACTACTAAGGTAGCTAGTGTGGAAATGGTCTCTTCTTGCTCTTCATCTGAATCAAGAAACCATAATTGACCTGAGAATTTGGTTGAAGGTTTTGCAGGTGGGTAAAGAGAAATCTGCTTTAGGTCAATACCATTAGAAATTATCATTTCTCTTGACCTACAGTCTATAAATGTAGTTGTAGTTGCAAGCCAAGGTCTTCCCAAGATGATGGGGTAGCCATTTGCTGAGTTCCTAGGTTGTAAAACTAGAAAGTCTATAGGGTATTCCCATGAAGAAAATTCTATGGGGATATCTTCTATGATCCCTTTAGGTTTTGCAACTGATCTTTCTACCATCTCTAATACTGTAGAGGTGGGATTTAAATGTTTGAGCTGCAATTTTTCCATTGTTTCCTTAGTCATTACATTTATTGCAGCTCCCAAATCAATCAAGACATTTGAAATTGGTATTGATCCTATGGTGACTATAATAACTGGGCTCCCTGGGTCACTATACTTTGGGGGTACTAGTTTCCCTGATAGGAGATCAGCTAGCTTCCCTTCAACTTGAACAGTTTTAGGGAATGACTTCCTTTTTCTCCCTGGTCTCTTAATACACAAATCCTAGATAGTTTTGTTGATCAAAGGCACATCCTTAATTGCTTGCAATAAGGGAAGTGATATGGTTAACCATTTAAGTTCTTTAACCAGGTCTGATTCAGGGATTTCTATAGAGTTTTTGAATCTTTCAGGGTATGGAACTATCCCTGAGGAAGGTAAATTCTCTGTTTGGACTTTCTCTATGTTTTCTTCTTCTTTCTCCAAGGTTGGTTTTAGTTGGTCTGGATGAGAAGGTTCTTGTGTTCCATCAATTTCTTCAATGGTAGGTGGAACAAGTTCAGGTAGGATATTTCCTGAATGTAATTGAATATTACTATAGTCAAGAACATGAACTGCAATATTTTCTTCAGATTCAGCCACATAGACAAGGGCTGCCTATCTTGTGTTATTTGGGTTAGTCACAGGTTGGGTTGGAAGTGGAGGTTGCTTCACCTATTGTGATGGTTGTTGTTGTGGTTGGTTGGATCTTCCTTGAAAATTTTGATTAGGAGTAGGCAGCAAGTTCTGAGTTTGACCTTGATATCTTTGTTACCTTGGATAAGATGGATACTATTATCCCCAACTTGGTCCAAAGGACTGGTTCTGCATCCAAGGTGGGTTGGCCTGGTTCCATGATGAATTACTCCATCCAGATTGTTGCCAATCTTGAGGAGGTGTCCAAGAAGGGTAATTCAAAAATGGTTGAGGTGGTTCTGATGGATTCCATGGAACATTCCAAGAGTGTTGTCCCCAATTTATGGGAAAACGAGGGGTATTTTGATATTGATTGAAGTTTCCCCTAGTTTTTGTCCAACAAAATTAAGTTCTTCAGTTTGAGTTTCCAAAACACTTCTGAGTTGGGGCAGCAGATGGCATTTATCAGTAAGGTGCTCTTTTGAACAAATTTTGCAGATGGCTAAAATTGAGGTCTTGTTCAAAGGGTAGTCTTGTAAAGCATGCTTAGTCCTGCATCTTGGGCAATAAATGGCTAGGGGTTCCATAGATTTTGATTTTGCATTCATTTCCCCTAGAGTTGTATTTAATTGCACAAGAATATCAGTTTTCATATTTTCCAATTCTTCCATTAGATCTTTCACATCATTACCATTAGTACTCCATTTTCATCTTCTTTGCCTAGTGTAGGAGTAATTTTTGCATAAGTCCAAAATTTCATTAATGTCAAGGGTATTTACATCCCCTTTACCCATTAAGTCTAATACCTCCCTAGAATCATCTTGTAACCCCCTCAAAAATATAGCCTTACACATTTCTGGCTCTATAGGTCCACATATTTTTTGAATAAAGGTAAACCTATCAAGATAATCCTCTAAGGTCTCATCCTCTTCTTGTTTAATTTGGAATAATTCATATTTTATGTTTCTTACCCTACAATAATCTTGGTATTTATCCAAGAATACACTCTCCATTTGTTCCCAAGTTCGAATAGATTCTAGTTCTAGACTCATAAACTAGCGTAGAGCTGCATATTTAAGTGTGGAAGGGAATACTTTAAGCTTCTAGTTGTCATTCACATAGTCATAAGTCTGACATACAACCTTGAATTCAAATAAAAATTGATCAAGATCTTCAGATACAACCCCTTGGAAGGTTGGAAGTACTGAAGGTGAGATTGTTTTCATAGGAGAATTTTGCATAGGATTTAATCGAATGGGATATTCGAAAGTCCTAGAAGAATGAGGATTATATGTTCTATTATGGATATTACTATCTCCATCTTGGTTTTTTGGTATTTCTGCCATAATATTGTTCCAAAATTTGGTGTAGGTATGTCCAAATTGCCCTGGTTGTATGGATTCAATAGGAGTAGATGGAGGAGTACTAGTAGATAATTCCTCTAAAATTTCTTGTTCAAGAGATCCTTCAGTTCTTGATGATGAAGGTAATGGTTCTTGTTTAAGTCTATCAAGAATTTCAAACATAGGCAATTCACCTCCTGAGCATGAAGATCGCCTTCCTATGGTAGGTAAAGGGGTGGTCTTGATAAATCTACATTTTTCATCCCTTAACCTACTCATTCATGCTTGTCTCTAAATGGGCTGAAATATAACTTACCAAAAAACTGTTACTTGTACCAATCATTCATCCAGATTTCATTCTGAAGTTCACAACTTAGCACACTTAACAATTATCGGGCTGCTTTCAACTTCTAACAACACCTTGTCCCTGAAACGATGCCAAAAATGATGCATGTCATTAATAGCATCATTTAATCTTTATGATTTGTCAATCTAGGGTGGTGTCCAAGGCTATATACGAGAGAAGAGTAAAGTAGGTTTGTAGTTCAACTCATTTAGACAGTAGGTTTTATTGGTGGAACAGGTTTTGTTGGGGTTTCAGGTCACCTCTAATCCTAGTTTACATGAAATGAACTAATTACTTGCAGGAATTAAAAGTTGACTCTAAATTGCAGAAGTTGAAACCTAATTACAATTGCAAGAATTGAAACTACAGGAAAGTAAATGTTGTAGAATTGAAATCTGGTCTACTTTTGTAGAATGGAAAGAACATAATTGAAATTGCTCAAATTGAAACACACATGTTGAACACCTATCAGTATCCTATGGTAGAAGGTTGTCAGGCTTCTACTACAACAGTTGACAATAAAGTAAAGATGTTGGAAACTTGAAAGAACTACTTAAAGCAAGAAAAATAGGGGATAATAGAATTGCTGCAACTTATACTAATTGCTCAATCATAAAAACATGAAAAATAGAGTAAATACAAATCTAGATACTTTATCAATTGATACACACTTGAAACATGAAAGCATCACACAAATTCAAAACAAAGGTTAGTATGCAACAAAGAATGGAAATGGACAAGTGCCCTGCTAAAATCTGTTGCAACAAAGTTTAGGAGAAACCTATCACCAGTTAGTCCTTCTTCTAGGCCTGGAAGTGGCCCTTGCTTCCTATTCCAGAAGAAGGTAGAGAAGATCTATTAACTACTTAATACTAACACACTCATGAACAACAAATAATTGAAGAAACTACACTTTATTATCTGATGCAAAACATTACAATTCTACAAGGAAATCTTGCTTCACTTTATTCACTTATTAGCTACTACTCACTACTATCTACTTTCAATTATCTACTAGATCAACCAATGAGGGATATGTATTATTTATAATGTCCTATTGCATATCCTACATGCTCATATTAGCCTATTTGTTATTTTACAATGATTTACCAAATAATCTTCAAACTGACCTAGTCTAATTTAGGATAGTGTAAGCTACAATAGTGGTTATTGGTTCATGAGATGCATCTTCGATGATGGGGGTGAGTTGGAAGTGGTGAGAAATAGTCTTGAACACCTGTATCTACCTTGCAATACTGATTTCCTATCATTTTGGGTGCTTGATTATCCATTTGTCTAAAACTAGTGTCTTCCCCTTTTATTTTGGAGCATCTTTGGAATATCTGGTTGTGTATCTGCTTTATGCCTAGATGTACTTAAAATGGCCAACCAAGTAGGTGTAACCAGGTAGGATGTCTACCCTATCTCTCAGGAGATGCTCCCAATTAATTGCACATACCTTGGTTGATTAATTCCAGGCCTTGCCATTCATTGGTAGCTAGCTGGAATTTATATGGGAATTTCTTGTGTTTTTTGATTTTGCTGCATAGTTGCAAACTATTGGTGCTTCTTACAAATTCAAACCAATTAGCACATGGGAAAAATATTTAAATATCAACATGAATGTATATATCAAATTTCTACTGAAATTATGCATTTCATTCATCAAGAAATCATGTTGAAACATTGCAAAAATATGCAAAAAACTATAAAATAGGGTAATATGTTCCTAAACACTTTAACCATGCAAACACTTAATATATAATGTATTTAAATCAACTATATTAGCATAAATAACATAGCATAAATTTTGTAAGGTAGTTTATAATGATCCAAAACATGTCATGATTGAGGTAATTCCCAACCTCATCACATTTTCAAAATAGTTTTGTGCCATTATCTAGATTTCTTTGAATACTGCAAAAAAAAATGGCTAGTTGTTAAATTTTGATGCGTATTGAGGGACTTAAAAATATTTGAATTTGGGCTTTTGATTTTTCTTTTTGGGCTTTATGAAACATTTGTGCAAAGAAAAAATTATATCTCCCAATTCGGGTAAAAAGTTAGTTGTTGTTTATTTTGTTTTGAATAAAATTTGTATATTTAATTATAGAAGGAAAGGAATAGATGAAATTTGAGAAATTTTATTTTTGAGAAAGTCCAATTATATAAAACCCTAATTTCTTTGAAAAAAGTTTAATTTTTTGGGTTGAGGTCAAAGAGTTGCCAAAATTTATTGGAGAGGATGATATTGATACTAAGGAATGGTGGAAAATTTTCAAATATTTATTTTTAATGAATGGTTATAGAGAAGTAAGCTTTCTTTTCATTTACAAGGGGAAGCTTTCTCTTGGTATACCAAATTTTCTCATGCCCTTAATCGATCACACACATGGGAAAATTTTGAAGTTATATTTTTAAGCAAATGGAAATTGGAGGAAAAGAATAATAATATGCAGGCTAACTAAACCACATATTTTGTATCAAACAATGGTTAGAAGGAATTGTTTAAATCTAAAAATTCTATTTTATAAGTTCATGGTTGCATTCAAAATAAAAAGTTATTGTTTCCATTAACCCTAGTCACAAATCTAATTTCATTAATATTGCTTTGGCTAAGGGATTGCAAGTTTAGACAAAGAAAATAAAATAAATACAACTTGAGGGTGAGAATGTTCGATTTTTTTAATATTTGAAGGTCACCATAGATAAATATGTTTTACATTCAGATTTTTATGCTATTGAGATGAATGATGTAGATTAATCTTCGTTATCGTTGGTTGTATTCTTTGAGCACTATTGACATAAATGTGCAATTTATTTTTATGAAATTATAGTATAGAAAAAAAGAAGATAACTTTGCAAGATATTTCTCAACTTCGAGAGCAAGGATTAAGGGAAACCCAAGAAATAATTGTAGGAGAACAAATTGAAGAAAAACTGAGGAGTCATGGTAGATATCAAAGAAGAAACTAAAGCAAATTTCAAGAATAAACCAAAAGATGGGAAAAATAAAGAAGATCATAAAATAGAGACACAAAATATTGGAACATATCACCATCCAAACCACCATGAGAGGCAATAATAATGGAAATAAGGTTCAAGACAAAAACAATATGAGGAGTATACATGGAAATAGAAGAAAAAAACTATGGGTATCAAAATGGCACAAGGGAAGCTTGGCATCCTCACAAATTACCATCGATAAAAATTTTATTTGGATGACATAATCAAGATTGGTACCAGTTGACAACATGGCTTGGAAGATCATATTATTTAATTTCTTTCTATATTTTTGGGATGAAGTATTTTTGTAATAGTCATGGAATACCTAGGGATATGAATGTGGGGATATAATATAATACTGTATTATGGCATGGGTTACACATAATATTATTATAATATATAACATAGTACCATATTATACTATTATGCACTTTTTAACTCATGGAAGATGAATCACATGGGTGACCTTCTAACTCATGGAAGGTGAACCGACACATTCTTGTATAAAGAAAGACATACCTCCGATTGTAAAAAGAAATTCATATGAAGTATTATTTGTAGTAGTATTGGATTGAGGAGCTAGATATAGGGTTATGCATAAGGGGTTGGAGCCAAAGTATACTTGTAACTACCTTAATTTTCACCAAAATTTGTAAAAAATTGATGAATTTAATAGTTTTGGTCAGACCTGGTGCAAAATAGGGATCGACCACAAATAAGGTTAGGTAATGGACCGATCAAATCATGGTTTGATTGTGGATGGGTTGTAAAGCATAGTCCAATCATAGACTAGTTGCAAAATACAGTTCGACCGTGAATCGGTTGCAAAACAAGGTCCAAAAACAAATCAGTTGTAAAATAATGTTCGACCTCGATCCAGTTGCAAAACCATGTCCAATCGTGAATTGGGTGGATAACATGGTTGGACTGAAATTCAGGTACAAAACAAAGTCCAACCGTGAATTGGGTGCATAAATAGATTCAGTTACAGGTCAAGTGAAAATCTCTTACTGGATTCAGGATGGGTATACTAGTTTTTACCCTACCGCATGTCACACCATGATCAACCTCATTGCATATTGAATGATATGCTACCATGTATCCACATGTAGTCATTTATATCTATAAATAGACATTGTCAATCATTTTTTCAATTTTACTTCTACAACTCTACTCAAGCAGAGTGAATCCTCCCTGATCAATCATTACCCCACATCCTTTCATATCAAATTTCTCTTGTTTTAACAAAAAATAATGGCCACCACTCCACCACTATGGCTCACTGATGCAAGTTTGTAAACCTTGGTTTCAATGCCCCACTTCAAGATAGACAAGCATATTCTACAAAATTTTATTAATGGTTATGACCATAACCATGCAACAGTGAATATAACAATATAGAATAGGCAACTATATTTCACAATCACACCTAGTGACATCAAGATATTGACAAATATTTCGCACAAAGGTTTTCCTATCGTGAATTCAAAGTTCATGTTGTATCAGGGTTATAAATATTACCTAGAGGGAACCTATGATCTTCAATCCAAATTGTTTTTAGGTATAATTCTCGTAAATTGATTTTATTATTGTTCAAAATTTAAAATTTTTATTTGCCATCTATTTTTTTATGCAACTTTTGTCGCTAAGCCAAAAAGAGGGTTAACAAACAACTCTATACAAAATCCAGTTTTGAAGGCCATAATTGAGTTCTTTCAAGCAAGATTATTTTTTCCTGGAAGAACAAAACTTCAGTTCTAAGCATTAGCCTATATCATTCATTGCCTTTACAAGGAGAAGTTCGAATGGTGCACGTACATTTTTAGATCACATTAGATTTGAGTTGCACAACATCCAAATGAAATTTTCCACCATGGTGGTAAATGTTAATTTTATATTAGCTCTTTATTTTAAATGTTTTCATAATTTGAAATTTTTTGATGTACCAACTGTAGTGCACCAACACTACTAAGCCTTTGAAGAACGTGTGCTTATAGTGAGAGGGGGGTGAATAGTATAAGATAAAACTTTTTTCTTTTGAATACAAATGATAACATCAGAAATATTAAATCAAGAAACATCACACAAAGCATCACACACATGAGAGACATGATTTAACGTGGTTCACCCAATGTGGGCTACTCCACGGAGAAAATATTCCTTCTAATTTTTTCTCAAATAAATTCTCTTGGGAATACTTTCCCTACAATGTTTATGTACCTCTATCCAAAGGAGACACAAATCCCCTAATCAAGTTTGTGGATCTCTATCCAGAGGATAACTCCTTTCTCCTTAGCTCTAACTAGTGATCTTCTTGAAGAATAGTTTCCTCCACTGCTCTGGATGATGGATCTCTATCCACTGAAGACACCTGTAATCACTGCCTTAGCTAATGGATCTTTATCCACTCGAGACTATCATCCTATATACTTAGTCACCTTCAAATCTCTATCTCAAACATGTACTAAACATAGTCCTTCTCATAGACTATCCTCAATCTACTCAATCTTTGTCTTTGGTTTGGCACAAACATGTCCTTAAATCTGCACCAAACTCTGTCCTCAATATCTATTCTCAAATCTATCCTCAATATTTGTCCTCAAATCTATCCTCAATCTCTATCCTCAAATTTGTCCTCAAATCTGTATTGTAAGCTTCCACAAAATCTCACACAAATTTATCCACAAGTCTTCTCAAAGACTTGCCTCAAATCTACTCAAAAAGTTCATACTAGAACTTGTCCAGTCTCATAGAAACACAAAGAGAATTGTTAGAGACTCAATATGATTCTCATTCATCACAATGCTCAATCACTTTAAATCACTCTCTTTACTACATAAACATATAGAGAATTGTTAGAGACTTAATATGCTTCACACTCAAATGTTTCCAACAATCCCTATCAATCAATCTCACACAACAATGATACTCATGATCTTTGACAAATTTATATAACAATGATACTCATGATCTTTGCAAATCCTAGTTCACGTTCACTCAACTAATCACTTCAACAACAATGCTTATAAAACAAGGTTTTATCAACAACTCTTTATTCCAAAAAATATTAACTCAAAAATTCTCATCAAACAAGGTATTATCAACAACTCAATATTATAGAAAACCTCAACTCAACAATGCTCATCAAATAAGGTTTTATCAACAACTCTTATTCCAAAAACATACTCAAGTATTAATTCAAAACATACTCAATAAGGAAAACTTAACAAAGTCCTTTTCACTCCAATATTATTTAAAAAAAACCTCAATTAGTCAATCACTAGGAAGATGTGCCCATACCTTTTGTTGGATGTAAGAGTGCCTTTAGAAAAACCTGTCTCAATCACAATTTCCTTCTTTCCAATTCCAATGGTTAGATCATAAAAATATCACTTCAATACTTTCTCAGAATATTTCTTAAACACAAAAATAACCAAAGTTCAACTATGCCTTATTGATCCAATTTAAAATTAACATTCATCAAATCGTACATGAAAAATAATTACTTGGATACACCTTATCAAATCCAACTTAAAATAATATCCAACATCAAACAACTTCCTAAAACACCTTATAAAATCCAACTTAAACTAATATCCAACACCACACAACTTCCTAAAATACCTTACTACCCTTTTCAAACACCAAAGCAAATAACATCAAAAATTTAAATTTGCATAAACCTTATGACTCCCTTTAAAACCTTACAAAACAAATAAAATATGCAAAAATTAATTTTTAATTCCTCAACTAAATCCTCTGAAATTTTCAGCGCTCAAAATTTAATGCATACCTTTGTTATCATCCAAAATGGTTTTGGTGTGATTTGAACCGCCATCTCCCCAAGCGCCAAGCACCTTAGTGCTTTGGAGCCCACTGCGTGGGCTAGAGGTGCCCACATGAAGGAAGGTGAACTTCCTTCCCTTTCAACCTTACTCCGTCATGTTTTTCAACTCAAAACAAAAATGATCCTTCTTGGGGATTTGAACCTGCGCCTGTTGCTGCCCTCATGTCTTGCTATCACCATGATTGCCAAATGTGCTACTAGCTTTTGGTGACCAAGGCTCCCTCCTTTATGGGTAAAATAATCTCGCCTCCTCTAAGAACCTTATAAAAAATTAAACGCTCTTCTTTGCACACCACGATTCACATGAACTTGGGTGGCATAGGATTTAATTCGAAAGCATTGGTAGTTTGGCTAAGGTGGGGTAATCCCCCTTTTATACACACATGATAATTTTGCTTCCCACATCGGTGTTAGAAATTTGAATTCAAAATTCAAATTAATAATTTAATAACCCACCTTAGGGTTATTTAAAATTAACATAATCTAATTTGTAATTAATATTAAAATTAATTTAAATAACCTAAGTTAAGTAAATTAAATTATAATAAAAATTATATTAATTAATTTATAATTAATTTAAAAATTCCCTTTATAATATTATAAAAAAATATTATAATATTATTCACTTGGGCTTCTTCTTTGCACTTTGGACCACATCGGACTTCTTGAAACCGATTCTTGATCAACTGAAACTGGAGAACCTAAAACTGATGCTGCCCATTGAAACTGCCACTATCTGGTGCTGAAATATTGACATTAATGATCACTCAATATTGAAATCAATGACAAATTATCTACTCAAAATTTCCAACAATCTCCCCCTTTGTCATTGATTATAATCCAAATTATTTTTACCAAAAACTTAACATTTTTCTTGTTCTGCTCCCATTGGGACATTGCTCCCCCTAACTCAATACTCTTTCCTTAAACCAAATATCTCCCCCTTACTCAAATATCTCCCCCTTTGACATCAATGTCAAAGAGTCACATTTGGGGCTCGGGGCTAAGAATGAGTCTCTTAGCTTAGCCCCTCCCCCACATCCTCTTGAGGTGGTTAATTTTGGGGTGCAGGTATTGCTCCCAGATTTCCTCGAAGATACTCAAAGGTCTCCTTCGAAAGTGGTTTAGTGAAAATATCTGCTATCTGTTGCTTTGTAGTAACATATTCCAACCTGACCTATTTATCGGTTACTTGTTCTCTCAAAAAATGATACTTGATCGAAATGTGCTTTGTCCTGGAATGCATCATTGGATTCTTTGAGATACTTGTAACACTTGTATTATCACATAATATGGGAATAGGATGATCATATTTTATATTGAAGTCTTCTAGAATTCACTTCATCCATAATACCTGTGTACAACTGGCTACTACTATAATATATTCTACTTCTACTATAGATAAGGATACTGAAACCTACTTCTTACTTAGCCAAGAGACTAAACAGTCTCCAAGAAATATGCTCCTCCACTTGTGCTTTTTCTATCACCAATACTACCAGCCCAATCTGCATATGTATATGTTGTGAGTGTGAAACTATCTCTTTTGGGATACCAAATCCTAAAATCCATAGTCCCTTTTAGATACCTAAGAATTCTCTTTATTGCTACCACATGTGTCTCCTTAGGTGTTGCCTAAAATCCTTCCACTAATCCCACTGACTGTACTATGTCTAGTATTGTAGCTATAACATACAACAAGATGCCAATCATAGATATGTATAATCTCTAATCTGCCTCTAGAGATTCATCATCCTTACTTAACTTGCATCCTGTGACCATGGGAGTACTTACTGGTTTGCAATATTCTAACCTGAATTTCTTTAGCATCTCTTTTATATACTGGGTTTGTGAGAGAAATACTCCTTTCTATTATTGTGAAATCTGAAGTCCAAGGAAAAAGGACAACTCACCAAGCATGGACATATCAAATTAATTTTACATGTTCTTAGCAAATTATTTACACATCTTATCATTGTTTCCCCCAAAAATGATGTCATCAACATAAATAACCATAATTAGTAGATTATTCCCTTAATTTTTGATGTATAAGTTGTATACTATTCCTTTTCTGAATCCCTGTTCCTAAAGATACTTATCCAATATTGAGTACCATGCTCTAGGAGCCTGCTTTAATCCATACGAAGTCTTTTTCAATCTGCATACATGATTTGGTCTATCTGTTAATATGAATCCCTCTGGCTATTCAATGTAGACTTCTTATTCTAGAACACTATTTACAAATGTTGACTTAACATCAATCTGATATACCTTGAAAATTTTAAAACTTGAGAAGGCTAAAAATATTCTTATGGATTCAAGTCATGCAACTGGAGAAAATGTCTCATCAAAGTCAATTCCCTCTACCTGTGCATAACCTTTGCACACTAACCTTGCTTTATTCCTTACTACTTGTCCATATTCATTTAGATTATTTCTAAATACCCATTTTGTGTCAATCACATTCTTGTCCTTTGGTCATGGAACAAGTTCCCAAGTCTTGCTTTTATCTATCTGATCTAATTCCTCATCTATTTTCTTAATCTATAACTCATCTCCACTTGCCTAATTGAAGTCCTTTGGCTCAATCTTAGATAACAAATATTTTTTTTTTTGTTGAGATGGTATTATTATCTTTCTCCTTGTCTATCTTTCATCTAGATTTTCAATGATTAAATATTTTGGATGATGCTTTTGTACATATCTGGATGGTTTTTTAGAAAGAAGTTTTTGTGTTTCTTCTTCTTCTTCATCCTATTCCTCACGAAACTCTTCTTGATATCTTTCATCTTCCTGATACACAGTTTGTTGAACTGGTTCTCTTAAATCTATCTTCTCATCAATTGTTACATTTATACTTTCTACAATAGTACGTGTTCTCTTGTTGAAGCGTCTATAGGATTTAATCTTAGAGGAATAACCAAGGAAAATTCCTTCATCACATCTTGGGTCAAAATTGCCTAAGTTTTTATCTTATCATCTTATGTAGCACTTGCTTCCAAAAATATTGAAGTGTTTTATAGTGGTCGATATTCCTTTCCAAAGCTCATATGGAGTCTTGTGATGGTTTACCCTCATTTGAGCCCTAGTTATTATGTATACCACTGTATTGACTACTTCTCTCCAAAATACATCTGAGAGTTTAGACTCATTTAACATTAGCTCTAGCCATATTCTCAATAGTCCTATTTTTCCTTTCAACTACTCCATTTGTTTGAGTTCTTATTGTTGAGTATTCTCTCTTGATCCAATGTTGTTCACAAAACTCTACAAATTCATTTAAGGTAAATTATTCTCTTATGTAAAATCTCAAACACTTAATTCTCTTGTCAATTTCATTTTCAACCAGTTTCTTAAATTTTTTAAATTTTTCAAAAGCATCTGAATTTTCTTTAAGGAAATATACCCAAACAATTATGGAGTAATCATATATAAAAAATATAAAGTAACTCTCACCCTTAATACTCTGTGTTTTGGTAGGACCACATAGACCAGTATGTATTAGAATCAATGGCTCATATGACATATATCCTTTTGACTTAAAGCTTGTTCGAGTTTGTTTTCCATGTTGACAAGGTACACAAATTAGGTTTTGTGGCCCTTTTATTTTGGGTAAATATCTAACAACATGCTTATTGCTTATGTTGACTATGTTATAAAAATTCAAGTGACCCAATATTCTATGCCATAACCAACTCTTATCTTATTATGATAGAAAGCATGTTTTCCCTTTGATCTCACTAAGCATATATAGATTTTTTGAAGTTCTTGCATTGGCAATGAGTTTTACAATTTTTGATTTTCTTATCTCACATCTATCTGGTTGAAATGTAACCATATGCTCTTGATCATAAAGTTGAATTATACTTAGTAGATTATGTTTTAACCCCTTAACATACAACATTTTTTCTATTCTTTTTTCCCATTATATAAACTTAGAGTTCCTCTTCCACCAATCCTTGCTGATCCATTATCACCAAAACTTACTGATCCTCTATTGGTTTATTTTAGTATAATAAATTTGTATTTGTATCCTATCATATGACTAGAGCAACCACTATAAAGATACCATTGTTCTTATTTATCCTGAGCATGAAGGGCTATTTGAACTAACATAGATCTAGTTCTCTTTCATATTTCCTAGTTGTTGAAATTTTGTTCTTTTACTATACTTAGGAAGTATCATTTTACACCATCTAGCCTTGTGCCCAAAATTATTGCATTTGTAACATATAATATCTTATCCATAAGAGGTGCAAAGAATTGAAATTTTTATTGACTTTATTTCTTTCATGACCAATACAGTGTACAACTCTATGACCATATTTGTTACAAGAAAGGCAATGACCATGGAAGAAATTATGTAACCTATTTGGATGCATTTGAGATTGTGGTGGAGTGCTTCTCCTCTTATGATTAACTCTCATCCAAGGTTCTTATTTACTTTCTTACTTTCTGATATCCTTTGCTTTCCTATATTTGTTTGAAGTTTTTGATTCTTGAAGACTTGACTCCTTTTTTTGTTTCTCATACTCTACATATTGTAGTACCTTGGTCCTTTCAACTTCAATCCTTAGATAAATATTTTTTGCTTCCAATTTTTCACATCCTGTTTCTCTTTCTTTTAACAGATCTGTCATATCCTACTCAATTTTATTTCCTTATTCTACCTTTATCTCGATTTCTATGAGATTCTATAGAACTTCTATCCTTGCTTCTTCATCCTCTTGATTTTGTTCCTTCAAGATTAAGTTCTTCTCTCTAATTCTTTCCAATTTTTTGAGAGAAGCAAAGAATTCCTCTTTTATATAAAACATGGTCTCTTCTTATTTTTTTGAAGTCATGTGTGTTTCTAATGGATCCTCCTCCAAGTTAGTCTTTTCACGGAGAGACCCGCTTTGATACCAATTGAAGAACATGTGCTTATACTGAGAGGGGGGTGAATAATATAAGATAAAACTTTTTGCTTTTTAATCCAAATGATAACATCAACAATATTAAAATAGTAAACATCACATAAAGCTTCACACACATGAGAGACATGATTTAACATAGTTCACCCAATGTGTGCTACTCCACGGATAAAATATTCCTTATAATTTTTTTTCAAATAAATTCTCTTGGGAATCCTTTCCCTACAATGTTTATGGACCTCTATCCAAAGGAGAAACCAATCCCCTAATCAAGTTCATGTATCTCTATCTATAGGAGAACTCCTTTCTCCTTAGCTATGACTGTTGATATTTTAGAAGAGCTACTGCACCCACTTCTCTAGCTGATGGATATCTATCCATTGAAGACACCTATCCTCACTGACCTAGCTAATGGATCTCTATCCACTGGAGACTATCATCCTCTATACTATGTCACCTTCAAATATCTATCTTAAATATATACTAAACACAATACTTTGGTCTAGCACAAGTCTTCTCAATCTCTGTCTCTAGTCTGGCACAAACCTGTCCTAAAATTCGCACTAAACTTTGTCCTCAATATTTGTTCTCAAATATATCCTCAATATTTTTTCTCAAATATGTCCTCAATCTCTGTCCTCAAATCTATTCTCAAATATGTCCTCAAATTTATCCTCAATATTTGTCCTCAAATCTATATTATAAGCTTTCACAAAAGCTCACACAAATTTGTCCACAAGTCTTCTCAAAGACTTACCTCAAATCTACTCAACGATTTCATACTAGAACTTGTCCAATATCATAAATACAAAGAGAAATGTTAGAGAATCAATATGCTTCTCATTCATCACAATGCTCAATCACTTTCAATCACTCTCTTTACTACAAAAACAAATAGAGAATTGTTAGAGACTCAATATTCTTCACACTCAAATGTTTCCAACAATGCCTATCAATCAATCTCACATAACAATGATACTCATGATATTTGATAATTTCATATAACAATGATACTCATGATCTTTGCAAATCCTAGTTCAAGTTCACTCAACTAATCACTTCAACAACAATGCTTGTAAAACAAGGTTTTATCAATAACTCTTTATTCCAGAAAAACTCAACTCAACAATGCTCATCAAACAAGGTATTATCAAAAACTCTTTATTCCAAAAATCCTCAACTCAAAAATGCTCATCAAACAAAATTTTATCAACAAATCTTATTCGAGAAAACCTTTAAGCATTAATTCAAAACATACTCAATAAGAAAAACTTAACAAAATCCTTTTCACTCTAATCTTGTATTCAGAAAACCTTAATCAATCACTCACTAGGAAGATGTGCCCATACCTTTTGTTGGATGTAAGAGTGCCTTTAGAAAAACTTGTCTCAATCACAATTTTCTTCTTTCCAATTCAAATGATTAGATCACAAAAATATCACTCCAATACTTTATGAAAATATTCCTTAGACACAAAAATAACCAAAATTCAATTATGCATTATTGCTCCCTTTTAAAATTAACATTTATCAAATCATGCATTAAAAATAATTACTTGGATACACCTTATAAACTCCAACTTAAAAAATATCCAACATCACACAACTTCCTAAAATGCCTTATAAACTCCAACTTAAAATAATATCCAACACCACACAACTTCCTAAAACACCTTACTACCCTTTTAAAACACCAATGCAAATAACACCAAAAATTTAAATTTGCATAAACCTTATCACTCCCTTTACAACCTTACAAATCAAATAAAATATGCAAAAATTAATTTTTTATTCATCAACTAACTCCTTCGAAAATTTTGACGCTAAAACTTTAATGCATACCTTTGTTATCACCCAAAAGGGTTTTGACGTGATTCGAATCTGCTGTCTCCCCAAGCACCAAGTGCCTTAGTGCTTTGGAGCCCACCGCGTGGGCTAGAGGTGACCACATGAAGGAAGGTGAACTTCCTTCCCTTTCAACCTTACTTTGATGCATTTTTCAACTCAAAACAAAAATGATCCTCTGTGGGGATTTGAACTTGCGCCTGTCACTACCCTCATGTCTTTCTACCACCGCGATTGCCAACTACGCTACTAGCTATTGGTGACCAAGGCTTCATCCTTGGTGGGTAAAATAATCTTACCTCCTCTAAGGAAATTTAAAAAAAATAAATGCTCTTCTTTGCACACCAAAATTCGCATGAACTCGCATAGCATAGGATTTAATTAGAAAGCATTGGGAGTTTGGCTAAGGTGGGATAATCCCCCTTTTATACACACATGACAATTTTAATTCCCACGTCGATGCTAAAAATTTGAATTCAAAATTTGAATTATAATTTAATAACCCACCTTAGGGTTATTTAAAATTAACATAAACTAATTTATAATTAATATTAAAATTAATTAATAATTAATTTAAATAACTTAAGTTAAGTAAATTAAATTATAAATTAATTTATAATAAAAATTATATTAATTAATTTATAATTAATTTAAAATTTCCTTTTATAATATTATAAAAAATTATTATAATATTATTCACTTGGGCTTCTTCTTTGCACTTTGGACCACATCAGACTTCCTGAAACCGATTCTTGATCAACTGAAACTCGAGAACCTGAAACTGATGCTACCCACTGAAATTACCATTTTCTAGTGCTGAAAGCTTGACGTCAATGATAACTCAATATTGACATCACTGACAACATATATACTCAAAATGTCCAACAACCTTGGTATGACATCCTAGGAGTTGAAGGTAAGTGCATATTTCACCATCAAATTTTTAAATATTTTAGCATGTTTTTCATTTTTTAATTTTTATTTGCACCTAAATGTAGAGTAAGGCAACCACAACAAAGATAAAATAGGATGCTACCTTAAGGAGTCACATGCCAAAGATATGTGGTGATTCTAAAGATAACGCATCAGAATCAACACCATTGTAGAGGCTACAAAAACGTACACAATAGGCTCCTTATCTTGGGGCTTCTTTTCTTCCACCTCTATTTGAACAAAATGTGCAATGTGAATTGAGTCGAGCCATCCCTGCTACACGTAATTTCTCTTTCAAGCTTTTATCTATATATTTATTTACATAAAATTATTATAATTTTAATAAAATATTTTCAAATGTTTTCAGAATTAAGTCCCACCCCATCCACACTAATATACAACATATGTCATCGTTTTTAGGTAAATCATTGTATATTTACTTGCAATTAACATATAATTATGTTTTTCTCTTTTTAAAATATTTTTTTGTGATTTGTATTTAAATTTTTTCAAGCGGCTCTCAACAACAAATAGGGAGAAGCCAAAACCAACAAATCATGCCACCACTACATCCATGAATGAGAGGGGCAATGGTATTTGGAAGGGGAACAATACTTCTTGCACCACGATTGCAGGGGAATCTATCTGTGTTTCCCTCTTTTTTATTTAACATAAGTATAGAGGCACTAGAAGTTTCAACCATGGGATTAGATAATATTTTTCTTGATGATGATTATTTGTTGTACGACAATATTTTTGGGTTTAAGGTGATAGATGTTCTTCAAGATCCATACATAGAAGCACAAAAAACAATAATACTTGCAGCTAAGGAAACATTATCATATTCTACTAGGACAACCAACGCTCATCCTCAAATTGAGGATGATAAAGTGAATTTTTATATCAAATCTTCAAAGGGTGATAGTATTGAAGCAACCATCCAAGACATGGTGCTTCAAGATTTAAAAGTGATAGAGTGGGAAATTCAGGCGAAAGTCCTTATAAAGGAAATAAATGCCTGTTATAATTTTTTTCTAAAAGAGAATCAATTTTTCTCTAGTTGAGAATGAACCAGAAAAGCTTAGTTGTCTGCTTGATCAGGCTACATCAGGATTAGTGAAGTCTACAGTTTTCTTTGATGATAAATTTTTAACCATTATGTTGAGTAGAATTGAGAACATTAATGTTGAAGCCCAAGCGTACTATAACCAATGGGCTTCTAATAAGAAAAAAAGTTATTTTTGCCGAGGTTGTAAGGGATGTGGTCGAGGTGAGAATTTAGCTGCATATGTTTTCTTTAAATTTTGTCATATAACTTTACTAAATTATGTTTTATTTTTATTTTGTAGTCAAATTTTGATAATTTGAAATTACAAGTTCAGGGCATGCATGTTTTTTTTTTTTTTTTTTTTGAAAAAATGAAAAACTTGTATTAAAACAAGAACCAGATACAAGCGGGAGAGAACACATCCCGAGCCAGAGCCACAAGCAAAACAACAAGGAAGGCGCACCAAGGCAAGGCAAAGAACCGCAAGGCACAGAGAACGGAAGGCACGAAACAGCAACAGGTCGCGAAACCGCGACATGTCGCGAAATCGCGACAGGAAAACCCAACACGGCCACGAAGGCACCAACAGGCGCAAAAACGTGACATGTCGCGAAATCGCGACATGTCACGAAATCGCGACAGGAAAGGCCCCCGACAGCCACCCGCAGAAAGCGTCGCGACATCGCGACAGAAAAAGAAAGCAGCTAACAAGCCTCAACAAGGTCGCAAAATCGCGACGGAAAACCACCCAGTCGCAAAGGAGCCAAACATGCCGCGAAATCGCGCAAGAAAAACGCCAGAGACCAGGAGGGCACAACCTGTCGCGAAATCGCGACAAAAACCAAGCACAAAGAAGCAAGATCACAACAGGTCGTGAAATCGTGACAGATAACCACCCAGACGCCAGGAAGGCAGGACCTGTCGCGATATCGCAACATGTCGAGGAATCGCGAGGCGCGAAAACGAGACATGTCGCGATATCGCGACATGTCGCGATATCGCAACAAGACGCGGGATCGCGTCACGCGATAACGCGACATGTCGCGATAGCGCAACATGTCGCGGAATCGTGACCCGCGATAACGCGACATGTCGCGGAAGCGCAACATGTCGCGGAATCGCGACCCGCGATAACGCGACATGTCGCGATATCACGACAGAAACCAGCCGGAGACTACAAAGACTCAACCTGTCGCGATATCGCGACAGAAACCAACCAACAGCCGCGTAGGGGCAACAAGTCGCGAAATCGCGACAGAAAGGACCCTTAGCAAAAAAACTTTTGCACATTATTTCAAGAATTGATCAAGGCCTTGTCTGATCTCGACATTCTCCACAGGCAAATTGCTATGCAGATGAATCCCAACCTCTCTCTCAGCACCCAACTTAGCAAGGAAATCGACCGCTTTATTAAGAGATCTACTAGCATAAACAGGAATCACATCCTCAATTTCTTTCCAAAGCTCTAAAATTTGGGCAACCAAAATCTGGAGCCTCCAAGCTTTTAAGGCAAAGTTCCGCATGCAATCAAGAGCACCAACCAAGATTTGAGAATCAGACTCAATGATTATCTTTCTATGGCCATGCTTGACGGCCCAGATGGAAGCATATTTAATAGCAAAGGCCTCGCCTTCATTGTTAGTGGCATATCCCGGACCTTGCAATTCCCAATATAGCACGGTCCCAAAGATGATCATGGCAAATAACACCACTGCCAGCATTGCCCGGATTACCTTTAGCAGCTCCATCAGTATTGATTTTGACCCAACCTTCTGGGGGAGGTTTCCAACCACTTCTTACCTGTCTCTCCAGATCAGCACCTCTCCCACTCAAAGACCTAGAAGCAGTCTGGTTTTCCTTCTCAAGATAGATAGCAACGGTTTCCACAACTTTGCTCCAAATGATCTGCCAAATCCCCTCCACCGAAGAGAAGGTTTCACGAAAAATACGAGCATTTCTTTCCAACCAAACCTGCCACCAAATAAAAAGGAAACCGATCTCCCGACCAAGTACCAAGAGCTTTAGAAATAAATCTACCTCTCTTCCAGACTTTCCCATAAATTGGTCCGGGACAGATCTCCAAGCACCTGAAGTTTAAAGTGGGAGAACCAACGTTGCCAAATCTGCTGTGTGAAAGAGCAATCAAACAGAAGATGGTTCACAGTTTCCTCATTCCTATAACATAAGACGCACTGGGAAGGACCAATGATGCCTCTAATTCTAAGGTTGTCAAAGGTCAAAATACCATTATGCATCAGTTGCCAAGCAAAGAAGTTCACTTTCGGCCAGCTCTTGGGATGCCAAATCTTCCTCCATTCATGAACAGGAAAAGAGTGTGGGGGGGCTCAGGTAGGATCGAAGCATAGCCCTCCTTCATAGAATAAACCCCAAGGTTCCCAAAGCCCCAAGCAAGCTCATCCTCCTCATCACTCCCAGATAGAAACCTTTCAGCCAAAAGTTTTTCCAGAGTTGGGGCCTGCTCCGGGGGGATTGGAATAGGCCATTCACCCAGCCGCTTAAATTTTTTAACCTTATATTCCCCCAGAGGGCTGGTAGTAAAGTAGGACTGAATATGAATCCAGCCTTTGTCTTCAAGAGCTATTTTTAGCGGAAGCAGATCGGGAAACACTGCAAGAATAGGAGGATGCTGATCCCAAGAGTCAGTCCAGAACCGGACCTTCTCCCCTCTCCCAACTTTCCGGAACAATTGATCTTTGATAATGCAAGAACCAAGCTTGAGCGCCTGCCACACAAGAGAACCATTACCTTCCAGAGGATAGTGGCCCAAGTCATTGGGAGGAACAGTACCCAAGTATTTACTAGAAAGGATTCTGCTGCAGAGAGACGAAGGCTGAGAAATCCACCTCCAGTACAATTTCCCAGCCAGGGCCCGATTGTTAAACTTGGAGCTTCTCAAGCCCAACCCACCTTTTTCCTTGGGCTGGGTGACCTTATCCCAACCAACCAAGGCCCATTTCCTCTCTCCATTGGCACCTTCCCAAAGAAAACTTCTAGCCGCTTTGTCCAACTCTTTCCAGATTGAGGGAGGGGCGGCCAGAATTGAAAATTTGTAAATAGGCATAGCCTGAATAACAGACTTCAAAAAAGTTAATCGGCCCCCATAGCTTAACCATCTATGGGACCAATGATTCATTCTCTCTTTGATGCCATCAAGCAGGTCCTTCCAGAAATCAGCTGTCAGTTTTTAAAGTGCGAGAGGAACCCCCAAATAAACAACGAGAAGGGAGGTCCGAGTGAAGCCCAGAATCTCCATAACTCTCTCTTGCGACCTTTGATCAAGGTTGAATAAGACCACTTTTGATTTTGAATCATTGATGGCTTGATTAGAAGCCCGAAGGTAGACGTTAAGAGTATCTTTGATTCCTCTTGCTTCTCTGAGACTGGCAACTCCCACCAAGCCCGTATCATCCACAAACTGTAAATGAGTCAAAACTTCGGCTCCGATTTTAATTCCTGTAATCTGTCCTTGACGTCTTCTTCTCAGGAAGAGTCTGCCAAGACCTTCAGCCAAGATAAGAAAGAGATAAGGAGAGCAGGGATCTCCTTGACGGAGACCCCGAGAGGCTCCAAAAGGTGGCGAGGGAAGCCCCTTAATTAAAACAGAGTATGAAGGCGTAGAGATACAGCTCATGACCCAGGCAATCCAGTCCTGAGAAAAACCAAAGGCTGCCAACATCTTGACCAAGAAACCCCACTCTACTCTGTCATAAGCCTTAGACATATCCAATTTGATGAACATTCCTTTGTTACCTAAATTATGCATAGAATGGATAGCCTCTTGAGCCAAGATCACTCCATCCAAGATCTGTCTTCCTTCAACAAAACCCCCTTGCTCAGGGGAAATTAACTTTTGAAGGAGGGGTTTTAGTCTTTCAGCCATAAGTTTAGAAATAATTTTGTAGATCACATTACATAGAGCAATAGGTCTGAAATCAGAAATGAGAGCCCCCCCCTCTCCTTTCGGAATTAAAGAGATAAAGGTATGATTTAGAGCCTTGAGCATTCTTTTGTTAATTCGGGATTCCTCAATGACAACCAACACGTCCTCCTCCAGGATGTCCCAGAAGGCCTGAAAGAACTCAATAGGGAAACCGTCCGGGCCAGGCGACTTTCCTGTGCACATCCCGAAGACTACCTTCTTGAGTTCATCACGATCTATGGGCTTAAGAAGGGACTGATTCTCTTCATGAGAAATAATAGAGGGAATTCCATCAATGACTTCATTTTGTGCTTCCACATCATGCTGCAGACTTTCCTTGAAGAGGTTTGAGAAGTACTCCATAGAAATGGAGTGCATGTCAGGAAGAGTGTCAAAAGAATTTCCAAACTCATCTTGGAGGAGCTCCATGTTATTCAATTGCCTTCTAGCACAGGCAGAACGATGAAAAAATTTAGTATTTCTGTCTCCTTCTAATAGCCAAGTATTTCTGGCTCTCTGTCTCCAGTAGATCTCTTCTTGATTATCAATGTCCTCAACTGCTTTGCGTAAGGCGTCATCCTCAAATTTAATATGCTCAGAAATAATTCCTTCTCTGAATTGTTTTTGCACCTCATTCCATCTATCCAGCAAGGGGGCCCGTTGGAGCTGGAAATCAGATTTGTTAGTTTGCTTCCACTGTTTCAGTTTACTCTTAACATAGAGAAGCTGTTTGTGAATTTTGAACATAGCTGTTCCAAAAGGGGGACGGCCTTCTTTCCACCACTGTGGAATTTTCCTTCGTAGGTCCTCTTTTTGCAACCAAAAATTTTCAAATTTAAAAGGTTTGTAATACTTTCCTGACATGGTCCCTCCCTCCAGCAAAATGGGAGAGTGATCAGAAACTGGGCCCTCCAAGATCTGGAATTTGATATTCCATCTAACATAAGCTTCCTCCGAGACCAAAAACCCGTCAAGCTTAACCCTCCTATTGTATGGCTCTCTTCTCTTATTAGTCCATGTAAAGTTTGTACCAGGACCTTTGATGTCAACAAGGTTAAAGGCCTGAACGTGGGCAATAAACGGCCTATCCCCTGTATCCAGAACAGGGATGCCACCTTCCTGATCTCTAGCGGATAATTTAGCATTGAAATCCCCGGCTAAAATCCAATCAAGATCTTCCGGGAGGACCTCATGTTTTGAACAGACTTTCCATTGAGACCGCCGACCTTCGGTATTTCGTACTCCATAAAAATTTGTAATTAAGACTTGTTCAGCTGTAACTATATTCTTGAAAAGAGATGTTAGGACCCCTCTCCAGGCTATATGATCTACTGCTATCCATGCCAAAGGATTCCAAAGAGTAGCAATCCCTCTTGAGGCACAAAGAGCAGCCACTGCCATATGGCCAGCACCCCTCCAGATTCGGCCAACAGTTTTACTCATGAGGTCTAATGACATTTTTGTTTCCTGAATGAGCAGGAAGTCTGTTTTACTTCTTTCTAAAAGTCTTTGAACAGCAGATTGATGGGTTCTACTGTTTAAACCCCTCACATTCCAAGATTGTATAATCATTGGAAACCTTGGGAGCAATACGAATCAATTGTTCTTGCCAGTCCTCCATTGATTAGCTTATCCCCTTGCACTGCGATTAGATCCTTATTGGATTTCCTTCCCACCCCTTGGGAATTACTATTTTTCGATCTCTTCTCCACCTGTGAAATTCCAAGAGCTGGTCTTTCTCTGAGCTTTTCTGCAATTCCCATAGAAACGTCTTTGATAACGGGCTGGGCTGGGGCGTGGGTAACCAGAGTCCCAAGGTTTTCATGATGCAAAGACTCTGAGGAATCAAAAGCCTATTCAAGGACAGGGGTTGAGGAAGGAGGAGCATGAGTTGGGATAATATTGTCCTCAAGGATCCCATCTGCTCCATCCATAGGTTGGTCTTCTTGATCCACAAGAGATTTGAAGATTTCATACCGATTTGTTGGCTTGGGGAGAGCTTGCTCCTTACCATTTCTCTTTTTGTTTCTTCTCCTCTTCTGCTGTTCAAAGCCATCATTCTGGCCCTCAGACCCAGTGGGAATGACAGATGGTTCCTTGGCCGAAGTGGACTTACCTCCTCGGGAGCGATTTGACATTCCCTGTGTAGCATCCGCATTGGTGCTCAAGATATTTGGACAGAACCTTGCCAAATGGCCATGCAAATGGCAGACTCTACAACGGAAAGGTAGGGCTTCATAGTCTATCTGTTGTACCCAAGAATGTCCTGCTAGCTCCAATTCCATCTCAGCTGGTAGCGATTGACTAATATCCAATTCTACACAAATTCTTGCATAAACGGCAGTATTTCCTTCAATGGTATCCTTAGAAACTCCCAAAAATCTACCTAGAGAGTTGCCTATCAATTCAAGAATCCGCTCACCCCAAAACTCCATCGGGAGCGCGTACAGCCGGATCCAAACCGGGACAGCCGTGGGTTCAATGCGAGGATCAAAACCCGCTCTCCATGGCTGGACAAATAACCCTGCCGGGCCATGGCTCCTCTTCTCTGATTCAAATGCTCTGTTTCTATCCATTAGGGAAGAAAAACTAATAATGAAATACCCATTGCTAATGGGCCATAATGAGTACTCACCGATTGGCTCCCAGTTTTGTCTCACCCAGGAATGCAAAAAGTGCGGGGTGGGTCGAATGCCCATGAACTTGCAAATCAGATCATGCGTGATCCGGTAGTTTATCGTGTCTTCAACCAGCTCTGGTTCGATGACAATTTTCGGTCTTAATGTAGATTACGGGAGACAACCATTTATTCTGTGCCCAGGAGAGCCCTTGCCCGCATTCTTGGCTAGCATATGGGAGGCACTGCGTTGAGCTTCAGCAGAGGAAGACGCAGGAGTCTCTCGAAGAATCTCCGCATAAGAGGTATTTTTTCCTTCGCGAGAACCAGGAAGAGACCCCATTGGGCCCTCCCAGGAAACCGAAAGATCCTTGTCCAGAGGCCTGCAACAGACCCCAAACACGCTGAAGGAGGTTTCCGAACTGAAACCCTGGAGCCACGGCCGTCGACAGTGCAGAGGAATTCCCGCCAAAACGCCCGGCAGCATGCATGAAAAAATTAACTCGCTAAAAACTATCTCCAATAGTGACCAACTTGTTACTTCTCAGGGCATGCATGTTAATATAGAGGCTACGAGGAAATATTTGAAAAATGCCATAGTAATAAAAAAGACAACATAGGTCAAAGTTAGGTATAATAATATTTTAAGAAGATATATTAGGGAAAAACTTAACGTGGATGTGGATCTCGTGCTGAAGGAGCAAAAGGAGAGATTCTCTTTTAACAGTGCTAGAAGATCTAATCCAAGAAGAAACCACATTGCTAGCGATTTTTGAGAAAGTAGAAGAAATTCTAATTAGATCTAGAGCACTACCTGCACAGGGTGTACATGAAGAAGAAAAGGCAAAGGAAAAAACAACTCTAGGAGAATATTCGATAACAAACCTTCTATCTGAGGATTAGGATGAAATGTTTACTAGTTGACTGCATATTTTTTTGTCTTGTAATCAACAATTTTATACTATGTAATATATTTTGAATCAAATTTATGAAAAATGCATACTAATTGTGTGTCCTCTATCATTTAATGGTTATTTATATTTATAATTTTTTGTTGCTTTTTTAGTTTATGATGATCCAATTATATATACTATATTAATCTCAAACAACAAAGAAATATTACTGTATTTAACAATATAAGAACTCAATTATGACAATACATTAACAATAAATGTTCAAGATTTAATTGATGTAGAATGCCTTGGTATAGAAGAATCTCATCCATCAAAGAATCAATCTTCTACCCAAAAATGATCCACGATTAATCAAAATTTACCTAATCATGGACAATAGGCAGTTATTCATGTATCCTATAAGAATGTAACACCTCCCTATGATAATATGGTTGGTATGATAGTAGCAATTTTAGAGCTATAAGCACAAAATCAACAGATCCAACATTCTCAATAGAAAATGGGTTCTTTAGCTAAGATTTCTCTCTTAGAGATTTTGTGAACTTATCCTATTCACGAGGAAGTCATGCTAAAACTTTTGAAACAACAATCTATCCTTATAAACATTTCCCCTAGTACAGTGGCCAATGTTGTAAGCTCTCTTGGGATACATCATATCACATTCTCAAATGATGATATTTAATCCTCATACCTAAATAGGGATTCTTATATCTACATCATTGCATTTATTTGAGAAACCTTTATTAAGAGGATTTTGATTGATAATGGTTCTTCCCTTAATTTATGCACCTATCAATTTTTCCAAAAGTCTTGACTAAAAGAGGAAGATCTAACTAGATTTGATGACATCATCAAAATATTCAACAACGAGTCCCAAGAATCTTGTGGTATTGTATCCCTTCCCCTTAGGGTTGGACCCAAGATTTTAGATACTTTGTTCTATGTGGTATCTTGTCCTGCATATTTTAATCTACTTTTTAGATGTCCTTGGATTCATGCAATAGAGGTCATCCCTTCCACTTTTCAACATTGTTTAAAATTTAAATTTAAAAATCAAACTGTCACTATTCTGGGTGATCTTCATCCATTCAAATATTGTTCATCGGGTGAACAAGCTCAAATTAATTCATCATATTCCTCATCTCATATAACTAAATCACTTGAATATTTTAATGTGAAATATGACTCATTAATCAAATTCACACCATAGGATCAAGTAAATCCTTCTCATTAGGAGCCTCTTCTAGATGAATCTCATCAAGGTTTGGAGTGGAGTGTTGAGGATGAGGGCCACCTTCTCCTTATTTGTTGGTCATAATCCTAGAGAAGTATGCTAAAAATGAGGATGCACCTCAAAATGACATCTACTTTGATGGGTCTATCCCTTATGCAGGTTGAGTCTTCTAGTTCTTAAGAGGACTTTAGTTATATGTCTCTTGAGGATCTTGAGAAATTAAGAGTGATTCCTACCATACCTTCTCTTGAGGATGATTTATCCATTATCATTGAGGAGACCATAGATGTGAATATGGGTTCTGAGAAAACCCCTAGAATCCTTAAGCTAAGTAAAGCCTTGTCCATGGATAAGCAGGATCAGTTAACCAATTTTTTATAAGAGTTTCAAGATATTTTTGCTTGATCATATGTCAACATGCTAGGGATTAATCCCTCCCTTGTTATGCATCATTTCGTAGTTAAACCTAATGCCAAGCTTGTTACACAAAAACTTATGAAGATGCATCCTAAGGTCACCCATTTAGTTGAGGAGCTCCAAAAAATCCTTGACGTCGATTTTATAAAAGCTATCAACTATTCTGATTGGATCTCTAATATTATTCCTATGGATAAGAAGGAAGGAACAATCAGAGTATGTACTAACTTTTGGGACCTACACTTAGCATATCCCAAGGATAATTTTCTCTTGCCCAACATAGATCAAATTGTACATTTCACTACCAAATATGGCATGTTGTCACTCATGGATGTTTTTTCAAGATACAATTAGATTATGATTACCCCTAAAGATCAGGCCAAGATAGCATTCACCACTCCATGGGTCACCTTCTATTAGAAGGTCATACCTTTTGGCTTGAAAAACACTAGTGCCACCTATCAATAGGCCATGAATTATATTTTCCATGACATGATGCATGATATTCTCTAGGATTATGTGGATGATATTTTAGGTCACTTCATACAACAAAAGGATCATATCCATGATTTAAGGAAATTTTTTGAAAGACTTCAGTATTTTTAGGGTGCATCTTAAGCCTGCTAAGTGTGTGTTTAGAGTCACATCTATCAAGTTGTTAGGCTTCATAGTTTCTAGATGAGGTATTGAAGTGGATCCCACTAATAAAGTGGCTATCACTAACATGCCTCCTCCCTACACTCTGATCAAACTATGTAGCCTGTAAGGTAATATTTAAGCTATTCATTGGTTCATTACCCAATTAGTTGATAAGTGTTAGCCCTTTCTCAAGATTCTTAAGAAAGATGTCATATTCCAATGGGATTTTGAGTGTCAGAAATCTTTTGATGACCTTAAGCAGTATCTCACTTCCCTGCCTATTCTAGTTCCTCGTGTGTCTGGTAAGCATTTTATGCTTTACATAAAAACCATATATCATGCTTTGGGAGCCATGTTGTCTCAACATGATCAAAATAAATAGTAAGCTATCTACTATATCAGTAGAAATTTGGTTAGCTATGAAACTAGGTACACTCCCTTAGAGAAGGTTTGCCTTAGTGTTCACTTCCTAGAATCTAAGACACTACATGATCAACCATAAGATATTAGTGGTTGCAAAGTTTTATCTTTTGTGTTATTTAATGTCTAAGCCCCACCTTTCAGGTTGAGCTACTAAATGGGTGTTGGACCTTAGTGAGTTTGACTCCCCTAGAAGCTACCCATACTTTGGTTGTTAGACATATTGAGTTGTCATTGATGTCAAAGGAATATATTGTGAGTTGTCAATATTATCAAAAGGTGTTTGAGAAAATAAAATGGTGATGTTGATGTATACTTTAATATTTAAATTAATATTTAAATATTAGAGTAATGTTTTAAAAGTGGGATGTATTTAAATCAAAGGATTTAAATATATGTTTAAAAAGGTGGGATGTATTTAAATCAAAGGATTTAAATTAATATTTTAAGAGTGGGATGTATTTAAATCAAAGGATTTAAATATATTGAAATATTGAAAGGGCTGACCCTAATATTGAGATTAAATATTGTGCTTCATATATATATGGTTCTAACATTATGGTTGAGATGATTTTTGTAGTGCCTTCATGTTGCTTCAGAGAAAGTGTGAGAACAAATGTTTGCATTCGAAAAGTGTGCCTTCATTTGAAAGGGAGAGGATTGGTTTGTATGTCATCATTTGTGTTCGAAGAGAGAATTTAGAGAATGTGCCTTCGCTTGAGAGAGATTTCATTTGTATTCATATATGTTTGGAGAATAAGAGAATTCAGAGAATGTGCCTTCACTTGAGAAAGCTTTCATTCGTCTTCATCTGCATTTGGAGAATAAGAAAGTTCAAAGAAGTGTGATTTCATTTGAGAGAGAGAACTTTTATTCATAGTGAGCACCTTCACTTTCATTTGAGAGAGAGAACTTTCATTCATAGTGAGTGCCTTTGCTTTCATTTGAGAGAGAAAATTTATTCACAGTGAGCATCTTCACTTACATTGAAAGGATAAGAGTATTCATTTACGTTTGAAGGAGAAACCATGTCCAACAGAGGTGATTGAAGATCTACCAAATTAAATTAAATAAGAAACCATGTCCAACAGAGGTGATTGAAGATCTACCAAATTAAATTAAATAAGAGCATCATAATACATGATATTGAAGTGGTAGTGTACATTTTTCATGGTAGAGTGCTATCATCAGAATCAAAAAGATGAGTTCAACTGGTACTATGTGACTAAGGTAGGAAGACATCAAGCTTGAGAATAAAGAACCACAACAATGTTTTGATCGTAGAAAGGAGGGAGAGCCACCTAGGAAGTAAAGAATTGAAATGTTTCATGTAGTGTGATTGAGCTTCCCTACGAATGACATAAGAGTGCAGTGTGCTAGGGTTTTCTCATGAACAAAGTAAGAGTACAATGTGTTTGGTCTACCACATGAAAAGCGTAAGAGTATAGTGTGCTAGGGTTTCCACACAGATAGTGCAAATAGCGTAGTGTATTTGGGCTTCCACACAAAAAGCATAAGAGTGCAGTGTGTTAGGGTTTTCACATAAATGATGCAAAGAGTGCAGTGTGCTCGATATTGCATGTGAACAACATAAGAGAGTAGTGTGTTCTCCTCACAAAAATCGTAGAAGTGGACTCAAATGTTTTTCTTGTGTGCTACCCCAACAAGATAGGAGTACATGTGGCAAAGAGTTAGTTCCAGAGCAGCAAGTGAGTGATCTATAGTTGTGTGGAGTTAGAAAGCCTTCAACTTCAATAGGAAGACAATCAAACAAAGAGCAAACGAATAAAAATGTAAGAAATCATTTTTGCCTTCATAAGTATTATTATGTTTGTCTCAAAAGGAGAAATAAGGGTTTGAAATGTTTTGATTTAATATTTAAATAAAAAAGGAAAATATAGAGTTGAGATGCATTATCTTTTTTGAGATAAATTTGAAATGCATTATCTTGTTTGAGATAGATTGGGAATACATTGAGGCACATCATTATCATTGAAGATAGATTTTGAGATGCATTATTATTGAAGATAGATTTTGAGATGCATGAATATTATTGAAGATAGAGATGCATCATCATTATTGAAAATATATTTGAAGTGCATTATATTGAGGCATATTTGGAAGTTTTATTTCATAAATAAATTAATGCATGCAAAATAGAAAGGGGGAAATTGCATTGGATAGTAAAATAATAGCAAGGTATTAATGTCTCAAATTCTATATGCAAGTGAGTGCTAGACCTGGGCTACCTTTAAAATGTAATAAGTGTGATATATGTGGAAGGAACCAATGTATTGAATGTAAAAGGTAGCATGTTTATTTGAAGTTTTCAACACAAATATATCATCATCTAGATGTGCAAGAGTTGAATGAATTCTAGGTAGAATATGTCTGAATTGTTTTAGTTGAAGAAAGCACATTGAAAAATTGGTAAAGAATTTGATGACATCATTATGCAAGATTTGGGAAATATATGAGCATTGGTTGTATGTGATATTTAGGCAATATTGAGCAATGTTTGAGTAGGATTGTGAGCAGACTTGAGCAAGATTATGAGCAGGATTGTGAGTAATATTAGTGAGAATATTTGAGCATGATTGAGCAAGTTATGTGAGTAGGATTGATCAGGTATTGTGATAAAATTTGAGCAAGTTTTGTGGGCAAATTTGTGCAAGAGTTATGAGAAATTTTGGAGAATATTTGAGCAAATTTGTGAATAGATTGTGGAGCAGCTTTGAGCAGAGTAGTGAGAAGGTTTGTGAGCAGGTTTTATGAGAAGCTTTAAGTATAGTAGTGAGAAAATCTGTAAGCAGATTTGAGTAGATTCTATGAGCATA
Organism: Wollemia nobilis; assembly: GCA_028583015.1. Lineage (NCBI taxonomy): Eukaryota > Viridiplantae > Streptophyta > Pinopsida > Araucariales > Araucariaceae > Wollemia > Wollemia nobilis. The sequence goes on from JAQPPZ010002515.1 coordinate 4,816,794, forward strand.
TTTGAGTAAGTTTTGTGAGATGATTTGAGTAGGCTTTGGAGTGAACTAGAGTAGAGGGGATTGGTGTTTCCTATGGATAGAGGTACATGAACCAGAGTAGAGAGGATTGGTGTCTCGAATGGATAGAGGTCCTCAAACTAGAGTAGAGGGTATTAGTTTCTCCTGTGGATAGAGGTCCATAAACCAGAACATAGGGTATTGTTATCTCCTACGGATAGAGGTCCACAAACTAGAGAAGAGGAGATTGATATATCTTGTGGATAGAGTTCCATGAACATTGTAATAGGGAATAGGTTTCCAAGAATTTGTTGAGAAAATTTATAAGAAATATTTCTCCATGGATGTAGTCCACATTGGATGAACCATATTAAATCTGTGTCTCTTATGTGTGTGCTGATTTGTGCATTGTTTTATTATTGCAATTGAGATATTGGATGTTATTGCTTTGTAAAGAAAGAGTTCCTTTGTGAAATCCATATTACAAGAACACACATGGCACATCAGGAAGGGTTTTCATAAAATAAGGTATCATTATAGGACTAACTATGCTTCCTTGAGCATGGATGAGCTTCAGAGGATGCTCATAGTCTATAATATGAGGATAGAAAAAGATCTAACATAAAAAAGAGATAAATTTTAAAGCTTCAAAGGAGGTAAAGAATAAATAACCAGAATCAAGTAAAGAATCAAGCAGTGGAGAAGAGACTAACTTTGTGAGAAGAAATAAGAAGGATCTAAGAAAAACAAATATTTTAGCTATGGTAACATTGGTTATTATGCAGCTAATTTTCTAGAAGATGGGAATAGTAGTAGTGAAGAAGAAAAATAATACAAGAAGAAGAAAGAAAGAAAATTTTATCATGAAAAGAAAACATGCAAAGTCAAAGGAAGCAAGAGAATGAAGATGCTCCTATTTTCAAAAACCAAGAAGAAGAGAATAAATATGCTCCTATTGTCAAATACCAAGAAGAAGAGAAAGAAGATGCTCTTGTGATTAAAGACCTAGAAAATAGATATATTCAAAAAAGGAAAAGGAAGCCACAACTGATATGGAAAAGGATTTTTTTGTTGATATTGAAAATTTGAAAACAATGAACTTAAAATTGAAGGCTCAAGTACAAGAGGATGAGAAAACAAAGGCAAAGCTTCTACAAGATCTCACTGAATTAAAAGTTAAAGTTTAAGAGGCAAGGAAAATTAAAGAAGGTATGGCTGAGCAGTTAAAGGCAAAAGAGTTGGAATGTGAAAGACTGAAAAATGAGGTTGTTTCTCTAAAGAAATAAGTTGAAAAGCTATAGCAAAATATCAGGTTTGAGAAAAGCACAAAAATCTTGAATGATATTATCAAAGCATAGAGATCTCTATTTATAAAAATAGGACTTGGTTTTGAAGAAGGTAAATAGAAATAAAAAGAGGATTCAATCTCAAAAGGAATAAAGGAATTGAAAAAGAGCCTAAGACCTATGCTGATGTGTTGAGAGGTGATAGTATCAAAGAGGAAGCAAACAAAGAATCATCAACGAACATGGACCATCACAAGAAAAGTAAAGAAATAACCATGAGATCAAGGTAAGATGATTATTTCTTCCAAGGTTATTGTTTCTCATGTAATCATTTTGGTCATAAAACTATACATTGCAGGGTTCATGATAAGAATGATTATGGATTCACCAAGAGGAACTTTAATTCATTTGCACATTTCAAGAACTACATAATTTGTTACAATTACAACAATTTTGGTCATAAAGTTGTACATTGCAGGGTTCATGATAAGAATTATTATGACTTCACCAAGAGAAATTTCAAGTAATTTGTATCTTTCAAGGACTACAACATCATGTGCTTCAATCACAATAGTTTTGGGTATAAAGCTAAATATTGTAGAACAGAGTTTTTGAAACTTCCAAAGACAGACAAGAAAAAGGATGCTCAAAATATTTAAAGAGGTGTAACTACAAAAGTTTGGAGAAAGAAAATAAAACAAGAAGAGGAGCATAGTAATTTAGGAGTTTCACTCCCATCCCATAATTAATTACCTCAAGAAAAGGAGGTGGTAAGGGGGCTATGCTAAGTGTATTATATTTAGCCACAAGGAGCCCTTTGCCATTTATGTCAAAGGGGGAGAATTTAGTGAGGGGGAGCAGCTTGTAAGGGGCAACATATTAAAAATTGAGCTGCAGTAAAAGAATTTTTAATAGTAGGATTGCCATCAATGACAAAGGAGGAGATTGTTAGACATATTGAGTTGTCATTGATGTCAAAGGAAGATATTGTGAGTTGTCAATATTATCAAAAGGTGTTTGAGCAAATAAAATGGTGATGATGATGTTGAGCAAATAAAATGGTGATGTTGATGTATACTTTAATATTTAAATTAATATTTAAATATTAGAGTAATGTTTTAAAAGTGGGATGTATTTAAATCAAAGGATTTAAATTAATATTTTAAGAGTGGGATGTATTTAAATCAAAGGATTTAAATATATTGAAATATTGAAAGGGCTGACCCTAATGTTGAGATTAAATATTATGCTTCATATATATATGGTTCTAACATTATGGTTGAGATGATTTTTGTAGTGCCTTTGTGTTTCTTCAAAGAAAGTGTGAAAATAGATGTTCACATTCGAAAAGTGTGCCTTCATTTGAAAGGGAGAGGATTGGTTCACATGTCATCATTTGCATTCAAAGAGAGAATTCAAATAATGTGCCTTCTCTTGAGAGAGCTTTCCTTCATCTTCATCTATGTTTAGAGAATGAAAGAATTTAGAGAATATGTCTTCACTTGAGAGAGATTTCATTCATCTTCATCTACATTTGGAGAATAAGAGAGTTCAAAGAAGTATGATTTCATTTGAGAGAGATAATATTCATTCATAGTGAGCACCCTCACTTTCTTTTGAGAGAACTTTCATTTACAGTGAGTGCCTTTGCTTTCGTTTGAGAGAGAGTTTTTGTTCATAGTGAGTTTCTTCACTTACGTTGAAAGGATAAGAGTATTCATTTACGTTCAAAGGAGAAACCATGTCCAATAGAGGTGATTGAAGATCTACCAAATTAAATCAAACAAGAGCATCATAATACATGGTATTGAAGTGGCAGTGTACATTTTTCATGGTAGAGTGCTATCATCAAAATAAAAAATATGAGTTTAGCTGGTACTATGTGACTAAGGTAGGAAGACATCAAGCTTGAGAATAAATAACCACAATAATATTTTGATCACAAAAAGGAGGGAGAGCCACCCAGGAAGTAAAGAATTAAAATATTTCATGCAGTGTGATTGAGCTTCCCTATGAATGGTGTAAGAGTGCAGTGTGGTAGGATTTTCTCATGAACAGAGTAAGAGTATAATGTGTTTGGGCTACCACACAGAAAGTGTAAGAGTGTAGTGTGCTAGGATTTCCACACAGATGGTGCAAAGAGTGTAGTGTGTTTAGGCTTCCACATACAAAGCAAGAGTGCAGTGTGTTAGGGTTTTCACACAGGTGGTGCAAAGAGTGCAGTGTGCTCAAGATTGCACGTAGACAACATAAGAGAGCAGTGTGGTCTCCTCACAAAAAGCACAAAAGTGGACTCATACATTTTCATGTGTGCTACCCCAGCAAGATAGGAGTACATGTGGCAAAGAGTTAGCGCCAGGGCAACAAGCGAGTGATCTATAGCTATGTGGAGTTGGAAAGCCTTCAACTTCAATAGGAAGACAATCAAACAAAGAGAAAACAAATAAAAACATAAGAAATCATTTTTGCCTTCATAAGTATTATTACGTTTGTCTCAAAAGGAGAAATAAGGGTTTGAAATATTTTGATTTAATATTTAAATAAAAAAGGAAAATATAGAGTTGAGATGCATTATTTTTGTTGAGATAAATTTGAAATGCATTATCTTGTTTGATATAGATTGGGAATACATTGAGGCACATCATTATCATTGAAGATAGATTTTGAGATGCATTATTATTGAAGATAGATTTTGAGATGCATGAATATTGTTGAAGATAGAGATGCATCATCATTGTTGAAAATAGATTTGGAGTGCATTATATTGAGGCAGATTTGGAAGTTTTATTTAATAAAGGGATTAATGCACGTAAAATAAAAAGGGGGAAAAGTGCATTGGATAGTAAAATAATAGCAAGGTATTAATGTCTCAAATTCTATATGCAAGTGAGTGCTAGACCTGGGCTACCTTTAAAATGTAATAAGTGTGATATATGTGGAAGGAACCAATGTATTGAATATAAAAGGTAGCATGTTTATTTGATGTTTTCAACATAAATATATCATCATCTAGATGTGCAAGAGTTGAATGAATTATGGGTAGAATATGTCTGAATTGTTTTAGTTGAAGAAAGCACATTGAAAAATTGGTAAATAATTTGATGATATCATTATGCAAGATTTGGAAAAGATATGAGCATTGTTTGTATGCAATATTTGGGCAATATTGGGCAATGTTTGAGTAGGATTATGAGCAGATTTGAGCAATATTATGAGCAGGATTGTGAGAAGGTTTGAGCAGTGTCAGTGAGCAAATATGAGCAGGATTGAAAAGATTATATGAGTAGGATTGAGCAGGTATTGTGAGCAGATTTGAGTAAGTTTTGTGAGTAGATTTGTGCAAGAGTTATGAGCAGATTTGGACAATATTTGAGAAAATTTATGAACAGATTGTGAAGTATATTTGAGCAGAGTAGTGAGCAGGTTTGTTAGTAGATTTGAGTAGGTTTTGTGAGCAGCTTTGAGTAAAGTAGTAAGAAGGTTTGTAAGCAGATTTGAGCAAGTTCTATGAGAAAATTTGAGTAGGTTTTGTATGAGTATTTGAGTAGGATTTGGAGTGAACTAGAGTAGAGGGTATTGGTGTCTCCTATGGATAGAGGTCCATGAACTAGAGCAGAGGGGATTGGTGTCTCCAGTGGATAGAGGTCCATGAACTAGAGTAGAGGGGATTGGTATTTCTTGTAGATAGAGGTCCATGAACCAAAGTAGAGGAGATTTGTGTATCCTATAGATTGAGGTCCATGAACCAGAGAAGAGGGGATTGGTATCTCCTATGGATAGAGGTCCATGAATATTATAATAGTGAATTAGTTCCAAAGAATTTTTTGATGAAATTTATAAGAAATATTTCTTTGTGGATGTAGACTAGATTTGGTGAACCACGTTAAATCTGTGTCGCTTATGTGTGTGGTGATTTGTGCATTGTTTCATTATTGCAATTGATTATATTAGATGATATTACTTTTTAAAGAAAAGTAAAAGTTTTATCTTATACTATTTAACCCCCTCTCAGTATAAGCTTGTGTTCTTTAGTTGTGTTTCCTAATGAGTGCTTCAATTTTGAAGTTGAAGAGTCTAAGTCTTGAAATTTGTTTTTATATGGAGCTCGATGCATGAAGGGCATTGGTGCTTGAGTCTTTCTAGCTACCCCATAAAAATAGATCATCTATTTTTCCTTCAAACTTCATTTTTCTTGCACGAACAATATTGTAGAATACAAAACTTTGATCATTATTCTTAGAGCAACCTTATGGTTAATCATATTAAAAACGTATTCGTTGACTCTTGGTGACTCTCAAATTATGGTCAATCAAATTAACAACATTTATAAAACTCGATATGATAAAATAAATCCTTATAAGGAGATTGTCACCAAGTTTATATCCTTGTTTGATCGGGTAACCATGGAATCTATCCCTAGATCCTCCAAATACCATGCAAATGCCATGGTTATTGTTGCATCCTTGTTCCCTTTGGAGTTGGAATATGATAAAGCATCGATTATAATTCAAAAAACTTGTAATATTGCATCTCTTGGTTCTTGTCTTGTCCTGTTAAATGTTTTGACCATTGGAGCTTCCCCATCTGAACCATGGTATACCAACATCTTTAATTTTATTAAGTATGGTTTGATACTTGATGGTTTAGATCATAATCATCATAAGATTTTATGCAAAAGAGCGTAATGATTAATCACAATTGACAATACTTTGTATTAGTGTTATTTTTAATTTATACTCTTGCGATGCCTTAACTTCGATGAAGCTTGGCTTGCTCGTAGTGAGACTCATGAAGGTTCATGTGGCGGTCATTTTAGTGATAATGCTATTGCCAAGAATCTCCTTTGAATGGGGTATTATTGGACTTCCATGGAGGAAGATGCATGTGATCATGTTCGATGTTGTGACAAGTGTTAGCACTATGATTACCTTGTCCATGCACCTTATCAAAACATTCAGGTTATTTCTTCCTCTTGGCCATTCTCCATGTGGAGATTGGACATTATAGGGAATATTAAACCAATATCATATAATGGTAATAAGTTTATTATTATAGAAACTGAGGACTTCATTAAATGGGTCAAAGACATACCCTTGGCCATGGTGATGGTGACTCAAGTTTCTAAGTTCATCTTCAACTAGATTCTTTGTAGGTTCAATATTCCTTTGGTGATTGATTTTAAAAATAACACTCCTTTTAAGAACAAGGATATCTATAAAATTTGTGCTAAGTACAAGATTCAAAATATATGGTCAACTCTATATTACCCTTAGGGTAATGGGCAAGTTGAAGCATCCAATAAGTTTTTGATCAATATCTTGAATAAGTTGGTTAGTAAGATCGGTTGCGACTGGTATGTCCAACCTTATCCTACTTTGTGGGTCTATCACACTAGTGTGCATACTACCATAGGTGCATCACTATATGTATTGGTATATGGGTTGGAGGTGGTGTTTCATTTCAAACTTTAGGTTCCCTTATTATGCATTTTATTGAAATATACCTCAATCGGTGATGAGTATCATGCAAATAATTTGCACCAATTGGAGATGTTGGATGAAAAACATATTCATACCTTAGAGAATTTGTGATCCTATCAAGATAGGCTCAAGTAATATTTACTCTAAGAAAGTTTGCAATCATTCTTTTTAGATTAGGTACCTTGTCCTCAAGGAGAACCAAAAGAACACTAATATTTTTTTTGATCTTAAGGGTAAGTTTTAGCCTAATTGGTTAGGTTCCTTTATCATAATAGCTATGTTTGGTTCATATGCTTATTGTTTAGCTCCTTTGGATGGTAAATATCTTAAAGAACCAATGAACATAATTCATATCAAAATATATTGTGTGATACTTCATCTGCAATGCATATTGAATTTAGTAATGATCATATTGTATTTGGTTTGCTTGTTTATACTGCATAATTGCCTATCATTCCTTGTATGGTTGCTTGACATTCTATTATGCTTGCACTTCTGCTTATCATATTTGCATTACTTCTTGCTCATGACTGATGGTTTTTTCACTATTCTATCATATCAAGATAAAGGAGACTTACATAACATCTTATTATAAGAATAGAGTGATACAATATGAATGGAACTATGAGGCCCTTTATATAGGAATATGGATTCCTTGGCTAACACTCTACCTAGTTGTAAACCTTGCACATTTACCACTTGCACATTGACACTTGTGCATTTATTGCAATACTTGAAGTAACTAACTTACTTCACTCTAAAGTAATTTCCTACTCTAGCTATGTACCAAAGGTAATACATTTACATGACCAAATAATGTAATATACTCTAACACTCCCTTGTATTACATTATTTGGTATGAAGTTACCTTGAATTGCATAAATGATCTCTGAATGTTTGAAACTTGGTTTTCCCAAGTGCTTTTGTGAAAATATCTACCAATTGATATTCTATAGGAACATGTTTGAGGATGATATGATGGTTCTAAAAGTGATATCTAATGAAGTGACATTGTGCTTCAATATGTTTAGTTCTTTCATGTACAATTGGAGTTTTGATCAGGTTGAGTACTCCTTGATTGTCGTAAAATATCATAGTTGGAGTTCATTTGATGCCTATGTCTAATAATATATATTGTAGCCACAATGCTTCATACATTGTATATCTTACTTCTTGATATTATTCTTTAGTCGATGATCATGTCATTGCATGTTGTTTCTTACTATGCCAAGATATGGGTCCTAACCCAAGATAGATGTATTCTAAAGTAGATTTTTTTCATCAATAGATCCAACATAATCTGAATTCGAGTAACCCTATAGGAAAAAATATTTGACATTCTTCATATAAGTTAGTCCATAATCAGTAGTCTTTTTAATATATTACAATATTATTTTTATAGCTTTCCAATGACTTTCTCATAGTTCTTGCTTGAACTATGAAAGATAATTTCCTACAAAATCTATGTTAAGTCGGCTATTTGTTAAGTACATAATACTTAAAATTAATTGAAAGTACATGGTTGCTGAAACCAATGGTGTTTCATCATTTTTGGACAATTGGATCCCTTGTTCCATTGGTGTATCTTTAGACTTACACTCTGTCATTCTATATTTTTCAAGTAGGGCTTTTACATATTTTGATTGAGTGATAGTTATCTTGTCTTTTCCTTGATAAATCTCTAGACCAAGGCAATAGTTCATTAAACCTAGGTCTGTCATTTCAAATACCTTTTCTAGATCTCTTTTAATACCACTTATTAATGTTTCAAAATTCCCAATAATTACTATATCATCAACATATACTATGATGATCAATATATCACTTCCAATTTTCTTGGTATACAAACTTGAATCCAATGTGTTTATTTTGAAGTTATGTTGTCATACGTGATTATTGATCTTTATATTCCATGCTTTGGGATCTTGTTTTAGTCCATACAAATATTTTTTCAATTTACACATTTTATTTTCCTATCCCTTAATGTTAAATCCTTCTGTTTGTGACATATACACTTCCTCCTCTAAGTCACCATTAAGGAAGGTGCTCTTCACATCCATCTGATGAAGCTTCCAACCTTGATGAGCTATTAGTGCACAAACTATTATGATAGTAGTAATTCTAGATATTGGTGCAAATATCTCTTTATAGTCAATTCCCTCAGTTTGAGTATATCCTTTGGCTACTAGTCGAGTTTTGTACTTGTAAAGTGTTCCATCTACTTTGTACTTGATCTTGTAAACCCATTTGTGACCTACTATTTTATTTTCTATAGGTAATTCTACTAGATCCCATGTCTCATTCTTTTGAATTGATGCAAATTCAAATTTTATAGCTACCTTCCAGTGTGAGTCATTTAGTGCTTTAAGTGTTGATGCTGGTTCTATTGTATTACTCAATAATCCTCTATTTATTCTAGTTTTACTACAAGTTTAAGGTCTAGTTGTGGTAATATCTGGTATTATTTCTAGATTTGATTCCTTGAGAGTATATTTGAGCCATATTGGTTCTTTTCTAAGAGGAATTGTAGATGTTTCTATGTCATGTACTTGAGATTTTGATTTTTATTCTTCACTTGTTGTGTCTTCTTCAGAGAAGTTTAGAAGAATTTCTTTGTCATTATTGGATTTTTCTATGTCAATTTTGACCTTTTCATCAAAGATTAAATCTTTACTAATGTAGAATTTCTTTGTATGTAGATCTAGTATTTTGTTTCCTGTAGATTCATTGTCATAACCAAAAAAATTTCTTGCCATAATTTTATCATCTAATTTTGTCTTGTTTTGTTTTGGAATATGAATGTAATATTTGCATCCAACAATATTTAATTTTTCTATATTTGGTTTTTGTCCTGACCTTGCTTCTTCTAGTGTAATATGTTTGAATACTCTTGTTGGTAATCTATTCTGTATGTAGACCACTATTTGTACTTATTATTTCCAATATTCATGATCAATATGAGCCTCTTTTAACATACACCTCGCCATTTCCATTATTGATCTATTTCCTCCTTCTGCAATTTCATTCTTTTGTGATGAATATGTTGTAGTAAGTTGTATTTTACTTATATTTTCTTATACGAATGAGTCAAATTCTTTAGAGATAAATTCACCTCCTCTATATGAATGAAGTGCTTTTATAGTCTTTCCTAATTATTTTTCTACTTGAAGTTTGAATTGTTTGAAATGACTAAATGCCTCTTATTTATATTTCATGAAGTATACCCATATTTTTCTAGTGTGATCACCGAAAAATAATTAGAAATACTTATGTCCTTCAATACTATTGATCTTCATTGGTCTACACAAATATGTATATATTATCTCTAAAGGTTGTTGGGTTCTATTTTGATGAAGTTCAAAAGGAAATCTATGTTGTTTTCTTGCTAAGCATTTTGGACAAACCGTAGATTCTAGACATAATTTAGGTATTCCTTTAGCCATTTGATATTTGGATAATTATTTCATTGAGGATTCACTAGTATGTCCTAGACACTTGTGTCATAGATATAAAGCTTTTATTGAAAGACCTGAGTGACTGTCAATATATAGAACAAATAGACCACTTTTATAAGACCCTGATGCTATCCTTTTTTATTTTTAAGAATATGACATTATTTTCTTCCAATGAGGATTTTAAACTCAACAGTTATGTTTTGATCCATGAGTTGGGAAATGGAAAGAATATTAGTAGTTAATCCTAGGATATACAATACATTTTTTATCATCCCTTTCCCAATTTTTAGGTTTACTAGAATATTTTCGATTCCCTTCACCTCATATGTTTTACTATCTGCTACAACAATTGGCTTCTCATTTACATTTTTTAGAGAATTGAACTAATGTATGTTTCTAGTCATATGCTTGTTTGCCCTTGAGTCTATATACCAATAATCCATGACTTATGACACCAAAAGTAATTCAAATTTGGATCTTGTTGAACCCCTTATGTCTCCCTAGTGGTTAGAACATGGTATGTGTAATAAATTGCTTTTGGAAGTAGTAGTTCAATTTTTAGTTGATTTTGTAATGTTTTGTAAGTAACAATAATCAACTTCTATTTTACCTTATTTCTCCTATTGAACTAAGCACTTATTAATTTGATGAAGTTCTCAAAGTTGGATTTCTTTTATCCCTTTAATGTGAGTATGAGATAATTGTTCCAATTAATTCCAACTCTTAATAATGCTTAATGAACTTCTTTCAATAATTTAATTTTCTAAATTCCAATATGCTAAGGTTTGATGTAGTATACCTTATGCCTCCCTAATTTTAGAATATTATAAAATAATAATTATATTTGCGAATATGAGATTATTCTTCAATTTTAACATCTTGAAATAAGCTTGTTTGATAATTATCAATGTTTGGTTAATTTGGGTTATTCCAATTCAATAGATTATATCACCTTATAACTCCAATGTTACTTTAATTAAAGCAAGTAAATTTAATATTTACCTTAGTAAGGCTTGTTTCTCAATGTATTCTTGAGTAGCTTTGAGTCTTCCACGTACTTTGATGGCTGGGTGAAAATCCTCTTCAAATATTCATTCAATGCTACTTTGACCTTGCTATCCAAAGAGGGGCTTGCATGCTCTTCCTTTGAATTCTGCGCTTCCAAAATGCTATTCTTGCTTGGTTTTCTTCTCAAAGGGCACTTATGACCTTGATCATTTAATGATCTTCTCAAATGCAAATTTTATGTTAGTTTGACTCTAAAGCTTACCTCTTCTCCCTCATACTTCTCCATAATATTCAAACTTCATTATATGCTTATCTTAGAATTTAGGTTCTTAAATAGCTATGAGATCTTCTTGAAGACTTCCACATGGCATGTGCACCTTGAGTAATGTTTGAGGCTAGTTTAAATCTTATTTTAGTGGTGTCCAAAAATATTTTTGAGCTCCAACGTGCATGGGACTTCTTGAGTAACACTTGAGGCTGCTTTAATGCTTTATCCAAATGGCTTATGAGCTCCAATCATAGGTGGAGATGTTGTAATGCTCCTTCTTATCAAATATGCTTTGTAACCCCCATATCATAACTCTAAAATTTACGTGTTTTCTTGCTTATTGAATGAGTGCTTCTTGTTAGTGGTGACAAGTGGTAAATTACATGTAATTTTACCTCTAATATCTTTCTTATCCTATATACTCCTCTTGCCAATGTAAATGCGATTGTTTCTTGCTCTCAATGCTTCTTCCAAGCAAATGAAGTTTGGATCTTAGTTTGATGGAGGTCCTAGGAGCTTGGATATGGTTCTATGGTGGTCCAAGGGTGAATTTAAACACTCCTTCTCTGTAGATGTCTTCTCCAAGATAGATCTTGGGTATTGCACCTTTACTTGACCTTATGCTCTATCATTTTATGCTTTGAATATGCTAGTTTGAATGTTCCTTTTGCATTGTAAAGTAGATGATAGCTAACATAGATGGATAATGGTTTCTTTGTGATACCCTGTACTTTAGGTTACTTGTTGAGAACACTCGATGTTTTTGCTGATAAGGCTATATTTAGACATCATAATGAGAGCCTTTTACTAGCTCTTCTCTCTTGCTCAAATAGAGCCCTTCTTTTGGCCACTTTGTGATAGGTTTTACTGGTGTTGATATGTCCTTGGGATAATCAAACCTTGTCCTCTTTTGCTACGTAGAATAGAAGATGATGGTGTAAGATACTAATGTAAATATTTTTACAATACTTAGAATGAGATATTTTGATTTTGCACCTTTACCTGAGATCTCTTTTATAAGTTTTATTTCTGCTAGTTCTGATGATGGATTCTTTGTACTATTTCTTTTAGGCAAGGGATGATTTGATTTTTTCTTCTTTAATGGACAACTCTCTCCTTCGTTTGGTTAATCTAGCAATGAATCCAAAATAATAATCATACAAGTAATATGCTTTTAAAAGAGTAATGTTTGCACTAAATTTCACCTTTAATGAAACCTTTAGTGCACCTTAAATCTGAGATTCACCAAGTCTCAATTTGCAACTTCTTTCAATTATTTTAATGGTGGATTTCTTCTCCACTTCTTGGAGGAATATGAATATATTTGGTGGCTTCTCTAGGCCAAAATAGATTGTAGATTTTGTACACTAAATAGTATCTCTAGACACTTTGATAATAGTAGATTTTGTGCTCTTTGGATTTTACTTTAAGTTAACAACCAATGCACACACTAATTTTTAGAAGTAATAAGATGAAAAATATGGAATAGTGCAATAGTAGTCTCACCTTATTGCTCCTTTAATGCACTAATAGAAACTCTTAAAGAAATATCAAATGCACTAATAATATTTGCAAATTTTTAAATCCAAATATGGTGCTTAATGGAACTTGATAATGGATAAAATAAAGTACATATATTGTATCCAGTTTGCTTACCTTAAAGATTTATGTAGATGAAGATCTGCAAAGTGATTTACAATAATTAGATTGCTACCTTGTAATGGGTAGAATTTGGTGTTCTTGTTGGCTATTATAAACATCTCCTTACTACACCTAATCGTAGCTTTAAAAATATTTGTGGTGGTGTTTGCAATGATGGACAATGGTGGGTCCGGTTTGCAAATACGTAGTTCAACAATAGCCATAGTGGTCCCTTGTGGCTCTGATACCAATGATGGTTTTTGTACTATTCCACAATATCAAGAGAAAGGATAGCTACATAACATCTTATTATAATATTAGAGTGATACAATCCAAATGGAACTATAAGGCCCTTTATATAGGAATATGTATTCCTTAGCCAACACTCTACCTAGTTGTAAAAGGGGACACCTCATACATTTACAAATTGTATATTGAAACTTGTGCATTTATTATAAAACTTGAAGTAACTAACTTACTACAATCTAAAGTAATCTCCTACTCTAGCTATGCACCAAAGGTGGTACATTTGCATGATCAAATAATGTAATATACTCTAATAATGAATGCTTGATCATATAGATTTCTAGGGATTCACAACAATGACAAGTGATAATACCTAGTTAGGTCGTATCTCATATGCATTGTATTCTCACTAGGGCTTTGATTCCTAGCGATTCCCCAACCTAGGGCCCATCCATGTGCATCTTCATCCCTTCCTTTCTTCTTATTCTCTTATTTTCTCTTTTTCTTCTTGTATTCCTTGACTTTGAAAGTTTTTTACAATGACCATCAATTCTCTCCAAAGTCAAGGAATACAATTATGTTTTGGTATATCCTTGTCCTTTGCATATTTTTCTCCTTCTTATTTTCATCAAGACAAGGATATACATTCCTCATTCGTTTGTTCTTCTTTGATTTTACACTTCTTCTTTCTTGACATTTCAATAGTTAAATAATTCTCGTGAGATAGGTTAGACACTTCACGAATGCCATTTTGATATTTCTATGGCCACTGACTATCTTGTGCACAATTCTTAAACATAAAAATTTCAAGATGGAGGTACACACACATTTCCTCCTTTCTTTATTCCTCTCTCTTCTTTTAATATATGCACACACTCACATTGTGTGATGCTCAAATCACTTGGTCCATTCACATTTTTTATACACCACACCCCTATCGGGTAGTACTTGCTGATACATAATGCATACATAGCACACCCCATATGGGATAGCTTCATGGCCACATGTAAGGGGTAGCCTCCATCTCAATAATTTACAAACATACATCCTAGCGGGTATCTTTTATCCATATGTCCATTTTAGTAAGCATTGCACTCATAGTAGGTCATCCTCCACATTTGTCCATTTATCCATATTAGCAAGTACTACACCCATGGTGGGTTTCACTCTACATCCGACCATATTTTTGAGCATAACACCCTAAATCCAAGGTTTCTACCATTTTTCTCTTGATTTTTGTCGCTTTTATATCTTTTGGAACTTTATCTTCTTCTTCTTCTCCCCTCTTCCCATATTTTATCTTTTCTTATTTCATTCATGTATTTCATATTAGGTAGCTCACATTAGTTAGATTCATGTTGTACCCAGTCATCTTTATCATGCTTTTTCTATTTTCTTCATCTTCTATTATTTTTTTGTTTTGTTTTTTTTTTCCTTTTGCCTTCTTTCAAGTTTCTTAAGAATTTCTCACTAAAACCCATTTCCTAGTCGCACCCTAGTCAGCCCAATCTGAGTTTGGTCTTGCCTAAAGTGAAATTTTAATTTCTCACCCATTTTACCCTCCAAAAATCTTATAAATAAGGTTTTGTATCCACTTAGTTTCCCCAAAAAGTTCTTTGAAGATTCTAACTTTTGACTTACTCATTTGCTCATGCTCTTAAGTGGATTTCTACTACAAGTTATTTTCACTATTTTAGTGCTTGGTGATTGTTGCCCTTAGGGATTGAGTGGAGAAGAATAGATTGAAAAACCTTATTAGAGTGCTTCATCCATATCTTAATTGCTTCTTGACATATCTAATCAGATCATCAAGTTTGATATTCATATTAGCTACATCTTAGATCAAATTTCACTATTTTATGCTCAATTTTTTTACTGTTTCAAGGCCCGAAAATGACATCTAAACTAAATTCATGCCCCTTCAATATAGGGCATGAATTTGATTGACCAAATTCTTGCTCCTTAATTATAGGACATGAATTTGGTAAAGTTAGGGTTTTGGGGATAATTTCTCACCTTAAAACCCTAATTTTGCATCTACATATTTGCATTTTGTTGTCTACATATTGTTTATATTTTTCTTAACTATTACATATATGTTTTACTAATTTATGCATATTCTAGAGGTCAAAGAAAATTTTACTTTTGAAAGGTAAATTAAAAGAACCAAGGGGGCTTGACTGTTGTGCCTTCAAGCTTAGCTATATAGTAGCCCAAGTAGAACCCCAAGCGTTGATCAAGTTTTCTAGTGTTTTGTGAAGCTATAAGCTATTGGAAATTTTGGACACAAGATAAATATTGGACCATCCGTCGGATAAGATAAGTTCCCTAATAGATTTTTAAGTTGTTTTTTGTTTTCTTTTTTCTCATTTTGCGAAAAATATAGATCATAAACAAAGGTAATTATTTATTTGAAGTTCTTAGGCATTTGAAAGAACAAAAGCATATAGTGTGCATCTAGGGTTTTAATATTGTTTGTGCATTCCATTGGATCCTTGCTCAAAATTTTAATTTTTGCAATCTAGGGTTAGATATCATTGAATCAAAGAATTATTATAGGTTAGTTCTTATCTTGTTACATCTTGTGAGTCTTGCATTGTTCTTTTATTTTTATATCTTAGGTCTGGAAAGGCCAAACATAGATGATTATCTTAAATTTAACACATCAAACACATTCCACCTTGAACTTGGAGTGAGTCCTAAAATCATTCCTAGTGAACCCTCCCCCCCTTTGCACTGAGTGTAGAGTTATAATGGCCACCACAGTTGCCTTTGGGCTCCCTGCAGATCTAACCATAAGAATCATACACAATGTGTGGTTGTCCCCCTCTATTGCATGATTTTATCCATTTCCTTCCAACCTTAATTACCCATTTTACCCATTCTATCACATAGTAGTAATGACATTTTCACCTAGTATTATGATGAATGTAAACTCCATATGAATGAAATGGTATAAATGGTGAGAACAATGGTGAACTATAACAACATGGAAAAGAAGCAGTGACAACCAAAAATAATTTGAAATAATAGAATCGGTAGCAAAAGAGGATCCCTTTTCTTATAAAATATTAGTCCCTTGACAATACATTGGAAATACCAATAATAATTTGTAAAACAACATGGTGAATATCAATTTATGGGTCAATACATTGGAGTAATTTCCTTGTAATGCTAGGTATAACCCTAAAGAATATACTATAGATACTACACATTATCAAAGCAATCAATATGATCAATAATGCCAATATCAATAGGCTTCCTCTATGGGGTAGATAGTACCAATAGTTAACCAACCACCTACGATAAATCAATCAATCTGTCAAGCTTTAGCTCTAGTTCAAAAAAAGTTTTGACATTACTAAGTCCAAAAACTATTGGTTTTGTAAAATTTAATACTACCAAATAAGAAGATTTATCTTTTGAAGTTAACATTACGTATGTAAGTCAATAAGAGGTTGTAAATAGAAGTAAGAGAAAGGTTGCAAAAAAATAAGAACCACCTAAGAAGAAAGTTAAAGCTAGTTCAAATTTTTAGATATCAATATGAGGAAGACCACTATTGCACATCAAGGATAAGGGATCGATAGTAGCTGGGTGAAAAATAATATAGGAAGAAAATGCTATAAAGGAACTAGTTGTGGGACCATATAATATAACTCAATTCATAAGATAAAATAGTTATAAAATAGGAAAAAGCTTGAGAAAAAGTAAGAAGTTTAGGAGGGAACAAAACTAGATAAACAAAGAGAAAAATAAAAGTGAAAAGGAAAGGGTTAAGCTACAAAGAAGCCCAAATATTGTCTAAAATATATATATACTCCTAACTAGTGAAAAACATGCAATTGCTAAAAGGTAATAGAATAAATTCACATAATGTAGTGAAAGAAACATCATTAAATTTAGGTTCAATATTATTAAGAAGATGAAGAAAACAATTAATACCAAGCTAAAGGGATTTACTTCAAGAGGCCCTCAAAGAGCAAGAGAGAAGTTACACTAAGAATGAGAAACCAAAATAGATACAACCTAGTTTGTTGGAACAATAGAATTTGATTGTAGAAGATCCATTAGACATTCAAGTAAATGTGACAAGCATTTTGAATGCTCCAAAGTTGAAAATATTGAAACTACCACTATTTTATGTAACATTGAAGGGTAAAAATCATTTATTGATTATTTACATAGGGGATTCAGGGATCATGGTAATGAGGATGCATAAAAGCTATACACGAGGAAATATGATTTCCATACACCAAAACTATTAGTAATCCAATTGAAATGGATGGTACTAGTGTGAACACCATAGGGGTTTTGAAGTATTTAATCATAGCTATGTCAAAACATACCAAAATAGTACTTTTTCAAGAATTCATAGTTGTTGATCTTTCTTATCTTATAATACTTCTTTCAAGATAATGAATCCATAAAATATCTAGGTGTGGATACTAAGCAAATAATTACACACATATGAAGGTATCTTAGGATGCAAAACTAATCAAATAGACCATTTAACTATCTGTTACAAAAAATTGATGATGATGGTTTAGTGAATTGGAATGAGTTACTTGAACTTGTGCATCATGAGACTATTGAGGGTGACCATATGAAGAAAACTAACATTATCATAGGTATTGTCCAAGATAATGAAAAACCAAACATATATTTTGAGGAAATTGAGCTTGGTAATTACCAAATATGATGCAGGAGCATCCGGCGGCACCAGCAACCGAGGTGTCAAGTGTCGGGAAAAATAGTGCTGAAGAGTCGGCACAGGAAGAAAAAGCGGCAAAGACAGAAAACCGTCGCGATTTCGCGACGTGTCGCGAAATCGCGACAGAAATTGGCAAGGAGGAAGTGCAGCAGAAGGGGCCGCGATTTCGTGACATGTCACGAAATCACGACAGTTTTCCGGAGAGGGACGAAGGCGCAGAAGGGGGCGCGATTTCACGACATGTCACGAAATTGCGACCCGTGATTTTGCTACATGTCATGAAATCGTGATAGGTTTCGGAGCAGAGGAGAGAGCGACAAAATGGTCGCGATATCGAGATGTCGCAAAATCGCGACGCAAATTGGACAAGCGAGTGCGGAGGAAAAATGGTCGCGATATCGCGAACAAAATGAGAAGCAAGTGCAGAGAGCCAGAAATGTCGCGATATCGCGACGTCGCGAAATTGCGACGAGTTTCTCAACGGAGGGGCAGGAGGCAAAATGGTCGCGATATCGCGACCAAAATGAGAAGCAAGTGCAGAGAGCCAGAAATGTCGTGATATCGCGACATGTCACGATATCGCGATGGAGAGAGAAAATGGCACGGGAAGAGAAAAAGATGGCGGGAACGGTTATTTCGAGGACTGTTCAAATTTGACACGTGGCAGAAGCTGAAGATAAAGCGGGGAATTCCAGGAGCACGAAAGACGAGAAGCAAGGGGCGCGCAGGGTTTACTGACCAAGTCAGCAGTGGCAGGGACCGTGTGGAGTGCGGGAATTTAATCGGGTTGGTGTCTCGATTTACGTGAAGAATGTATTGGAGGGAAATTTAATTTGGGTTGGTGAACCCATTTTCGAAAGTTGTTTGAGAGGGTCGGGGCCTCTATAAAAACCCATTTTATTGTATTTGTCGGACGGTGGATCGGGAAATAGATGCAGAGTGTGGAAGTGAGACGACCAAGCCGAGCGCTGGTCATTTGTAAGCCTGCGGGCCGTTTGTAATGTGATTTTCCAGATTAATGCAAAGAGAAAAATTTGGAAATCGGGAGTGTGAGTCTGTGTCTGTAATTTTTGGTGCCCCGTCAGTGGTATCAGAGCCAGTGGTTCCTGAGTGTGCAGCAGATCCGTCGAAGGTGAGGCAGTTGCACCAGGACCTGCGGGAGAGTTCTGAGAGAGAGTGAGTTCGGTCTTTAAGTGCGTAAGCAGATTCATCGAGCGGGAGGCAGTTTACGCCAAGACCCGATAAAAAAAAAAAAAAAAGAGAAGAGAGAAGAATGCATCCCCGAAGAAGACGGGACAGCATGGAGGATATGGTTTCGGAGGAAGAAGTAAAAGCATTGCAACGACAATTAAAAGCATTGCAAAAAGAATGGCTCAGGATAAAGTTACGGGAGCAAGAGGAAAGGCAAAGAAGACGGGAAGAAAGAAAGAGGAAGAAAGAAGAAAAATTAAAGAAAACCGCATGTGAGGAAGAGTACAGCGGTACCGGGACCTGCCCGAAAGAAGGCACAAATTTTTCTATGCAAAAGGAGGAAATACAGCAGGCTGCAGAAGAAGTTTGTAGCAGTGGAGAAATATGTCCGATAGAAGACAGAAGTATGGACCCGAAGCCGGGGTTAGAGCAGACTGTAAAGGTAGAGATGAGTCCGGAAGTGTTGCGGGAGGCAACAATCGGACCCAGCAGAAGTGAAGATCACTTCTTCACTTACCCCGGGTGTCTGATGCAGGAGCATCCGGTGGCACCAGCAACCGAGGTGTCAAGTGTCGGGAAAAATAGTGCTGAAGAGTCGACACAGGAAGAAAAAGCGGCAAAGACAGAAAATCGTCACGATTTCGCGATGTGTCACGAAATCGCGACAGAAATTGGCAAGGAGGAAGTGCAGCAGAAGGGGCCATGATTTCGTGACGTGTCACAAAATCGCGACCCATGATTTCATGACATGTCGCAAAATCGTGATAGTTTGTCGGAGAGGGACGAAGGCGCAGAAGGGGGCACGATTTCACGACATGTCGTGAAATCGTGACCCGCGATTTTGCTACATGTCACGAAATTGCGACAGGTTTCGAAGCAGAGGAGAGAACGACAAAACGGTCGTGATATCGTGACGTCGCGATATTGCGACGTCGTGAAATCGCAACGCAAATTGGACAAGTGGGTGCGGAGGAAAAATGGTCGCGATATCACGACCAAAATGAGAAGCAAGTGTAGAGAGCCAGAAACGTCGCGATATCGCGACGTCACGAAATCGCGACGAGTTTCTCAGTAGAGGGGCAGGAGGCAAAATGGTCGCGATATCACGACATGTCGCGATATCGCGACCAAAATGAGAAGCAAGTGCAGAGAGCCAGAAACGTCACGATATCGCGATGGAGAGAGAAAATGGCGCGGGAAGAGAAAAAGATGGCGGGAACGGTTATTTCGAGGACTGTTCAAATTTGACACGTGGCAGAAGCTGAAGATAAAGCGGGGAATTCCAGGAGCGTGAAAGACGAGAAGCAAGGGGCACGCAGGGTTTACTGACCAAGTCAGCAGTGGCAGGGACCGTGCGGAGTGCGGGAATTTAATCGGGTTGGTGTCCCGATTTACGTGAAGAATGTATTGGAGGGAAATTTAATTTGGGTTGGTGAACCCATTTTCGAAAGTTGTTTGAGAGGGTCGGGGCCTCTATAAAAACCCATTTTTATTGTATTTGTCGGACGGTGGATCGGGAAATAGATGCAAAGTGTGGAAGTGAGACGACCAAGCCGAGCGCTGGTCATTTGTAAGCCTGCGGGCCATTTGTAATGTGATTTTCCAGATTAATGCAAAGAGAAAAATTTGAAAATCGGGAGTGTGAGTCTGTGTCTGTAATTTTCGGTGCCTCGTCAAAATATTAAAGGAATTCACCAATATTCCATCACTATTTGGATAACAAGAACACAAATCTAATGGAACATGGATTATGCATTTTGATAATACAAGAACTAGAAATTGAGCTAGTATTGGTATTCAATTATTTGATCCTCAAGGTAATCAAATGAATTATACTTGAATATTACTATTTAATTGCACTAATGTTGTTGTAACAATTCTGAAAACATGAAACAAGAAACACACAAAAAAGAAAATAATTTTCTTTTGACTAAGGAGAGGGATTCATAAATCCTTAATTGACCTTAGATTAACTTAATGTTTAGCAAAATTCCCTAAGTTCCTCAAAGAGCTACATCTCATGAGATTTCCTCATGTAAGTTCGTTTGCATAGGAATATCGCATGTCATGCAAATAAGTCCATCCATATCATCATTCTCTATGAGCTATAATTATCACCTTAAACCATTAGAAGGTGTACATACATATCCATACTCTACTTAAGCCATTATGCATAGGTATGCTACGTATACTACGAGTTAAGCTATCAATATCGTCTTTCAACATGCTATCTTAACTTAGATGTAGCCTTTTCACAACCTAGTTATCATTTTCCCTAAGGGGTATTAATCCCTTAGGTCCACTATGTTCACCCTAAGGGGGTCTCAAGCCCTTAGGTTATCCTCTAAGTTCACCCTAGAACTTGTTACTTATTATTTTTTAATATCATTAAGCAAGGAAAACAAGATAGATCTAGATACTAAATCTAACAAAACATAACTCATAAAGCATGCAAGATATTAAAAGGAAGCAATACTCAAAGATAAGCATTAACTAGAAGAATTTAAATGCAAAACATAGATACATCAAATAGTAATTTTAAAAGTACATCCTTCAAATAATTAAGCAATTATTACATAGACACAAGTATGGCAAATGCTCCATACTCTTAAAGATAATATATTACATCAATTTCACCAGGGAAATCTCCCCACAAATCTAGTCTATTTGAGCATAAGAAGATTTACTACAAGTAGAGAACAACTGGTGCATTAGTCCCATATGCTTATTTGGTCCTCCCTTCCTTTCCATCGATCATTGAGGATAGTAGGGGATCAGGACACTCATGGTTTAGGATAGGCATACCTCTAAATGCATTTAACATAAACTTTACCAAATTGCAACTATACAAATCTAGTCAAATTTCCAACCATCTAATGCATAGTTGACATCATAAAAGAATCATTTCTTTTATTTTCACCTCTCAAATACCCTGAAGAACACAAGCTTATACTAAGAGAGGGGTGAATAGTATAAGATAAAACTTTTATATTTTCTTTCCAAAGCAATAACTTCAAGTAATAACAATGCAATAATGAAACAATGCACAAATCACCACACACATGAGAGACAAATATTTTTACATGGAAATGCCCTCTCACAAGAAAACCACAGCAAAATATTTCTTATATTTCTCTTTAATCGATTTTATGGGCACCAAACCACAGGAGACACCAATCCCCTATACTCGTGGATACCAATTCACAAGAGAGACCAATCCCCTATACTCATG
Organism: Wollemia nobilis; assembly: GCA_028583015.1. Lineage (NCBI taxonomy): Eukaryota > Viridiplantae > Streptophyta > Pinopsida > Araucariales > Araucariaceae > Wollemia > Wollemia nobilis. Next base: position 4,839,312 of record JAQPPZ010002515.1, read on the forward strand.
GATACCAATTCACAGGAGACACCAATCCCCTATACAAGTTCATGGACACCAATCCATAGGAGACACCAATACCTTTGCTTAAGTTCATTGATACCAATCCACAGGATACACCAATTCCCTATAAAAATTCATGGAAACCAATCCATAGGAGACACCAATCCCCTTGATCAAGTTTGTGGACACCAATCCCCTTGCTCAAGTTCATGGACACCAATCCACAAGAGACACCAATCCCCTTGCTCAAGTTTTTGGATACCAATCCACTAGAGACACCGATCCTCTTTCTCAAGTTCATGGACACCAATCCACAGGAGACACCAATTCCCTTGCTCAATTTTGTGGACACCAATCCATAGAAGACACCAATCCCCTTGCTCAATTTTATGGACACAAATCCATAGGAGACACCAATCCTCTTGCTGAAGTCTACTCCAAAACCTGCTCAAATCTGCTCATAAAACCTGATCAAATTTTTTTCAAAACCTGATCAAATTTGGTCCAAAACCTACTCACAAATACTACTCAAATCTGCTCCAAAATATGATAAATAATGGTATCAAGTTCTTCACCTTTTCTTAAGTTTACTTTCTTCAAATAACAACAATACACACATATTCTATCCAAAAATTTCAAAAACATATAGAAGATGATATGTGCTAATGTAGTAAGATTCAAATGGCCAATATGTGTTGGAAATTTGAGCAAGATTTGTTGTCATTGATGTCAATAGGTTGATGTCCATGTTTTGTCGTCATTAATGTCATTAGATGGTTTTTCCAAAAGGCAAGGAAGAGGTTAAAAGAAATAGGATATAATATTTATTTTAAATATTATATGCCTAAAGCGGCCTAAAATATTGAAGACCCAAGGAAGGAGAAGTAGGTTTAAAAGGAAATAATAATATTATAATATTTCGAGCAAAAGGTTGAGGTGAAGAAAAACGAGGTCCAAGGAGTCATTAAAAATAAACCCTTAAAAAGACCCATTTGGCAAATTTTAAAAGCTATTATTTAATTTATTTACATTAAAATATTTTAACCATAGGTTAAAATTTTAATTTAAATAAATATTAAAGGCGCCAAAATTCTAAGTTTAAAATTCGAATTAATATTTGAAAGGCGACGTGTTGGAGTGCATAGCAAAAGGTATAAAAGGGGGCAATATTTTTGTTTTAATTTATCCATGCAATTCATATGCCCAAAGCAAAAATAAATTTGAGCACTGCTTAAGAGAAGAGAAAGGAATTCACATGTGCTATTTAAGAGGGCAGACTTTGTGATAAACCCAAGTGGAACACCAAATATTTAAAGAACTTGGTATCGTAAGTGGCGATCGATGACTAGTTAAGGCGTTCGTACAAGATAGGTTAGGGGTTCGATTCGTGCCCCCTTTGTTTTGAATGGAATAAGAATTTTTATTAATTTAAAATCATTGAAAAGCAAAGGATAAAGTGCAGATCTTATGCTTGAGGTTTTTTTTGGCCGCGTAGCCCAACGGTAGTCTAGCCTTGGGCTAGGGCACTATGATGGCGGTAGGTTACGGGTTTGAGTTTGGGTGCATTAATTTTGGGCATACATTTTTTGATGTGGGCCATCGCATAAGGTAAGCACTCGATTTATTTTTTCCAAGGTGTGAATAGTGCTAGGGGGCCACGTCATAGTTGTGAAGGTGCTTAAGGCCAAGTAATTTTTATTTTTGCTAAGGTAAAAGATAGAGAGTCATAAGGTTGTTTAATATTTTATTTTTAATTAGCATTATAAATAAATATTGGAGATATAAGATGTTAGAAAGGAAATTAATTGTGTTGAATGTTATTGGGTGAAGATTGGAGTTAAAAGTGTTAAATAGTGGAATTAATTTTTATTTTTGCTAAGTGTGAAGACTGGGTTTATAAAGTGTTATCAAAGGAAGTTTGATTGCTTATAACTTGAATATTGTTTTTGTGAATTTTGGAGATGTACCTATCTAAAAAGCAGACGCTTAACTAATACATCAATTTAAATCAACATTAAAGCATGAAATAGGAGATAAGATTGCATATGAAAAGAAAATGGATGTTTCTTTTATTAATTTTGAAATGAATCTCGGTTACAATCATGCCCCTCTTAGGGTCACCCAAATTTTGATACAATTAATACAATTTGAAAGCCCCAACGGGGTAGGCGCAATACGTAGGCTCTCTAAATGGACACAAAATGCTCCAAGGTGTCGATGACCTTCTTCTCCATGATTAGAGGCATTTATTACCTTGCATCTCAAAACCCTGTTAGTCCTGCATGCAATAAACAACAAGAAACATTAGAAACAAAGGAGGCCTCTCTTGATGAGGCTTTTAAGGGGTATTTGCACAAAAAGATGTCATGATTAGCAATAATCAAGAAAATGCAAGAAAGATACTAAAGCTATGTAAAACATGTAAAGATTGCTACAAAACATGTAAAATAAAGCAAATCTATCTATCTAGTGGCTTAATTACAAAATTGAAAGCATATAAGCATGAAAAGAACCATTAATGCCATAATTGCAAAGTGAAGGAAAATGATTACAAACTCCTAATTGCACCCGTCAAAATATCTATAAAGTCTAGTTAACATGAAATATGGATAATATAGTACATATAAGATAAATCCTATTGCTAAAATCAAGGTAATAAAATATGACAACCTAACTATAGATGCTTCGAGCGGTGAGCACTGTTAACCATGGCTGACAACTACGACTGAGCCTGAGATGTTCTTGCCCTCCCAATTTGGTGTCTAATCTTCAATTATCCTTGAGGAATTGATGATCAAGGGTCACCACTATGTCCTCTAATATATTTCATGGTTGAATTGATTGGTTGGTGCATGGATTGCATGAATTTGCATTTCTTGATTCTCCTAGCCTCCTAGGATATCCATGGCAATATGATTTCCAATTGGGTAGCAAAAGTGCTCCTCTCAATGCATGTGAATGAGTATGCAATTTGATAGGGCTTCACTGCTCAATTTATTATGTTTGTATCTCTCTTTTTCCCAATTCAAAGGGGTACTTATAGCATTTGCCAAGGGCTAGGGGTGGCTTCCTCATGAATCCAATATCAAGATTGGATGGTTGAACTTATTGGGCAAAAGAATCCAAAACCTTCATCGCTCAAACTGCTCTAATATGCAACCAATTGGCTGTTGTAACCAATTTTGGGTTAGATGAAGGCCAACTAATTCATAGGATTGACCGTGGGTGAAATTTGTGGGCAGATCTGCTAACCGCAGGTGTCAGAAGTAGCTAGAATTGACTAGGCAAAGGTGCCCAAAATGAGTGGTAAAACCAGTGCTATACCTTGTATTTGTCCAAAAGTATTCCATATGGTCTTCTATCATGTCCCATATGATTAGTTGCCTTGGCATGACGCATTTTAGGTGTCTACAAATATCCCTTTTGATATGTGTTGTGAGATCAAACAATGCTAAAAAAAAATAGACGACCTAAAATGATGTCGTAGATTAGATGATGATCATTAGTCCGATCAACATTAGATGCCCCAAGTCCAACAAAAGGACGTGTATCCTGGAATTATTGCTTCCAACTAGATGGAAGGCTTAAATTTGAATGGTTTGCACTAGTCATCAGACATTCGAATAACATCAATGCCAAGTAGGCTTTCGTACCTATCAATCCAAAAGAAAGAGAGTTACAAACAAACTATCATACTTGTTATTTACCCCAAGGAAAGGGGTAAGCTTATGATAGTTGTTGGCAATGATTCGCAAGGACAAGCACAATTTTGACAAGATCTAGGGATCTTCTGTTGACTTTGATTATGACTTGATAATATGACTAGCCCCTCAAGCGACGAGTCAATGAAGGTAATGACAATTGAATGAAGTGACGAGGTTAGTTGACCACAATGAATGATATTTGAACAAATTAAGATTTATAATTTGAATAGTTAGCAAGGCCTAATAAACTATGATTACACTGATTAGAGTAATTGCATATTCCTATCCCATGGAGCGGTCTAGCCATGAAGGCCTTCTTAGGGAATCAAAATGATAACAATGTCGATTATGCTTGTAGTGAATCATAATGTCGATGATCTGTTGAAAGTGTCACAGAAGAATTGCAATGAATACCTCGTTCCCTTGGAGCAGTCCGACTGTGTGGCCTTCTTAGGGATTGAAATGAAGCATATCAATTCTACGATTATGAATTTTCCCCAAATGTCCTTATGGTAATTTACTCATCTTGCAGGTGTGCATGGATCGCAAGTCATTGTAATTGCCAAGTGTGTAGGGTAAATTACTAAATACAAGGTGCATTTGGCTTTTGAATTATTTGATTTTTTTGTTAAATTTTGACTTATTTGAATTATCTGGTCTGATTAACATTTTTTATTTGAACTTTGAAAGCTCTCCATGGATCCACAATAGGCCCCATAGTAGGCCCCACAACAAGCTCTAGAGCAGGCTCCTAGAGATGGGGTTGAGGGAGGCAAAGAGGGCTCTAGTTCTAGTTGATCAGGGATTGCAGGCCAGAGTTATCTCACTGTTGTGGCACAAATTTTGATTTTTGTACCATTCATGAGTGTAAGGTCAAGGACCTACATAGTTGTAGCCTACGGGCATTTTTATGTACCTTGATGCTATGTACTCTTGACACACACACACATATATATATATATATATGATATGACATTTCATCTCATTACATGCGTACTTTATTTTTGGTATTTTATGTTTATGTTATGCACATAGATGCAATGTATGTATTTTATTTACTGCTATATGATGTGATGTATGGATGACATGCACTAGTTATATTATGTATGTATGATTTAAATGTGTAGATGGACTACTTTATGATGTTATGTATACGAATGCAATATTTTATGTTAAATGCATGTATAATTTTCTTTCTTGTATGCATTTTATTTATGTTGCTGGTGACATAGTTTATACCATGTATCTATTGCATATATTTTTATCGATGAATGCTATGCAAATGGATATGTATGCTTTAATAACTTAAAACATAATGTATGAATGTGGTTTGAATTTGAACAATCTAATGGATGACACCACAAAATGTATAACAATCATGAATTGTAAATGCTATATACTTGTAAAATTTTGATGACTTGTACACCCTTATGTGAGATGCAATGATGTATTGTTTTAGTTTATAAGTTTTTGTAAACTAAAAGGAATATAAGTAACATAATCAGTGGCCATGTAAATATCATTTCTGACATCCATCCGATATCTAATATATGTGACAACTCATTTTAATAAACAAACTCTCATAAAATAAAATTGATTTTTAATGATTGCATGAAATTTGATTGTTGCTTTTGGGAATTTTTTAGGCTTTCCATAAGACTCTAACACCCTAGTTGACTTAGCAAAAACTACATACTAACTAATTAGGCTTTTGAAAAATAAAGCTTTTGCTCCAAGTGACCAAACTATTCAATACCCCTATGTGTGCAAATGAATATATTATATAAGGCATAAGCTTAACCCAGTGCCAGGCGGGATTAATTCAGCCCATTACTGTATTGGGGATCCTCAAATGTCTATCCGATCCTAGGTTCGAACTCATTCAAACTAGACCACTAATCAATCCAAGCCACCCTAAGCTAGCCCACTTGCAAATTACATAGAACTACCCCTTCAATGATAGGCGGTATTCTTTTAGCCCATTGCTATCATTGAGGATCACCCTATGGCTTTCAAGCATTGATCATTCCAGGGATTTGAGCTCCCCCCCTTATTTTATTTATTTTATTGGGATACTTGCTCTCATATATAGTGATAAAAATCACTGTTTATTTTATCTTTTTACTGACAATAATCACTGTTTATTTTGAGTTTCTATTTTCTCTTTTTTATTTCCTTTATTTTTCTCTTGAGCAAGGGATTTGAATTTTGATTTGATTTTGAATATGGGGTTTTGACTTTGAGGTGTCAATTTGGGATATCGATCTTAGGATATCGATTTAGGGTATCAATATTTAATATTTATCTGGGATGTTACTCTGGGATATTGCTCCTTCATTTGCAAGTAAGGGATTTATTTGGGTAGGGGAGTATGCTCGTCCTTTTACCAATGATCACTACCTTAGACCATTGCCCCTCAAAATATAAGAAAGTAATAAAACCTTTCACTCAAGGTGACCTAGATCACTTTGTGTATTTCACCCTTCTGTGCCCTAAATAGGATTTCTTTAGTGTATTTAATTAGTGATAGGATCCTGATATGCCCAGTGCTATCAAAAATAGACTTTACCTAAAAAAAAAAAAGCAATATTTCCACTAATATCTTGATAAGTCCACGAGGTATGGTTGAATGACCAAAAAAATATAACTTATTCCTCTTAGCAACAAGATGGATTGTGTTGAAAAAAACATTTACTCACAAGGGTTATTACTGATGAAAATGCAAAGATTCATGATTGAAACACAAACGTGGCATCGTTTGTAAGATTGCAAACACAATCTGTCCTAATGCAATGTGTGATGGATGGAAATACCTAATGCAATGCAATGCAATAGAATGCAAATGATATACAAATTATGCAACTAAAATGAAATATGTAAATGAAAATGCAATGCAAAATAGTTTTGAGTTTTCTATTTTGCAATGTTTTTGTATTTTTCTTATATTTTGACCAAGGGATTTTAAAAATTGTTGGAGCCTTTTATACTTTTACCAAAGGGCTTACAGATGCCTTTGGAGCCTTTTTGAACTTGACCAAAGGGCCTACAAATGCATTTGGGGCATTTTTGAACTTGACCAAAGATCTTGCATATGCCTTTTGCGCCTTTTTGAGATTGACCAAAGGGCTTACAGGTGCCTTTGGGTCCTTTGATTGGTCTTAGGCATAAAACGCTTTAATATAAGGATATTGAGAGTTTCAGGCTCTTCAAATCCTTCTATCGATGTCAAGAGATATGCCCTGGGTTCGATCTTCTCAGAGATCATATAGGGACCCAACCAATTAGCCATGAATTTGTCTCACATTTTTGGCAGTAAATTTGAATTCTGTTGGTTTGTTTCAACACAAGATCACCAACCTCAAAGTCTCTTAGATGGAATTTATTATTGTAAACTCATTCTAAGCACTCTTGGTAAATGCAGAGGTTCTCGAGGGTATTCACGTGATGTTCATCAAATAGCTTCAATTTATCTAGGTGAGCTTGTTGCACAATGTTGTCATCAATGAATTATTTTAATGCGATGCGTAGCGTTGGAATTTCCAACTCTAGGGGCATAATGGCATCAATGCCATATACTAGTGAAAACAGAGTTGCCCTAGTGGGTGTCTAAATGCTAGTCCTATAAGCCCATAATGCAAGGGGTAGTTGAATGTGTCAATCTTTGTGGTATTCTTAAACCGTATTTTTTAATATGAAAACCATTGTCTTTTTTGAAGCTTCAGCTTGTCCGTTTTCTTGCAGATAGTATGGAGTCACAAAACTGTGTTTTATTATATAATTAGACATCAAAGCTCTCATAGTTTTGTTATTAAATGATGTTCCATTATCCAAAACTATCTTGTATGGTATTCCAAAATGATTGATAATATTGGTGAGTATAAACTCAACAATACGTGCTTCAGTTGTCGTTGTTAAGGGAATGGCTTCCACCCACTTAATAAAATACTCAGTAGTCGTAATAATAAAGGTAAGCCAACCTGAGGACAGAGGAGATATCTTGTCAATAAGATAAAATCCCAACTGATAAATTGGCCAAGTTGCTTGGATGGACTGTAAGGCCTATGATGGCAAGTGTGTAAGATTAACGTGATGCTGACATTTAACGTATTTCCTAAAATACACATTGCAATCCTTCTCAATAGTGGGACAATAATAACCCATACAAAGGATGTGCTTGATGATAGCCATACCGTTGAAATGACCACCACACGTACCATCATGAGCTTTTGAAATTGCCCAATATGACTCTTGGGGCTCAAGACAATGAAGGAGAACCCCATCGTAGCTTCTACAGTATAGGATATCTGCTAACAAGACATAATTTGTCACTTTGTATTTAAATTTGCATCTTGCAGCATGAAACAACCCTTAAGGGATTAAACCAAGTCTAAGGAAGTCATGTATATGTGACATCCAATTATGATAAGCTTTAGACTCGACTGATAAGACAACATGTTCCCCATCCATTTCTATATTTGCAAATGTAGACCATGAAATAACCTTATGGTGAATGGTAGTACCACTCCCCATCAGATCCTACGAGATGAAAGATCCCCAAGATGCTCTCTTAAAAAATTCTCTGGTTCTATAGAACCACTCATGGTTTGGTTCTACATGAATCATGTTGATTTAATATTTATTATTTAATGCTTCATGCTGCACAACGGCGTGTGACAATGTCTTTATGTGGATGGTAGTAAATTTGACAGATATATTTTGAGGGATTAAGGATCCCAAAGATGCCATAGTATCTGAAAATATATTGGAAAAATGAGGGATTGCTTCAATGTCGTACCACTCCAGTCGATCTAGATATGTGTTAACAAGATCCTTGTAAGCTTTCAATACCATACATCGACATTGAAATAGCCCCTTAACTTGATTAAAAATGAGAAGGGAATCACCAAATATATTTAGCCTTTTGATCTTCATGGCAACATCTATTTGGAGACCCAAAATTAGGGCTTCGTATTCAACATTATTGTTGGTGCAAGAAAAGTCCAACTTGAATAAAAAGGGCATTGGAGTGCCTTGCAGCATGAACAACACTATTCCTACACCACCCCCTTGTTCACACTTTGAATCATCGAAGAACAAGGGCATATCGACTTTGTTATTTGGTTATTCGGGTCTGATAACTTCTGATAAAGTAAAGACTGCATCATCAAGAAGCTCTATGGTGAGAGGTCTAATATTCTCTAGAGGTGCCTCAGCCAATTTATCAACTATTACTTGTCCCTTAATGGACTTTTGGCTTATAAATTCCAAATCAAATTCTGTCAGTAGCATGATCCACTTCACAGTACAAGTATTATGATATGTCTTGCTCATCATATACTACAAAGGATTTTGTTTTGATATGACATATGTCGTATGACTCAATATATAGTGCTACAATTTCTTTGTAATGAACACTACTACTAAACATAGCTTTTCTATGTATGCATATCCTAGCTCATAACTGACCAAGGTTTGGCTAATATAATATATGGCTTGCTCTTTACCTTGCATATTCTTTTGGGCTAACATGGTCCCTAATGCAAAGTTGGTTGTCGATATATAGCAAAAATAGCACATCTGGCCTTGGTGGAGCTAGTACTGGCGACGTTGCCAGGTATTGCTTAATATTAGCAAAGGCTACTCGACAATCCTCGTCCTAGTTAAATGGGACCCCATTGTGTAGTAGTCAATTCATGGGTTGATATTTATTTGATAATTGTGTGATAAATCACTTTATAGATGCTACTTTGCCCTACAAGCTTCTTAATTCCTTGATGTTTGTAGGACACATCTCTAAGATTGCCTTGACCTTTGATGGGTCAACTTCGATGCCTCACTTTGGAATGATGAATCCCAAGAGCTTTCCAAAAGTTATGCCAAATACACACTTCTTAGGATTAAACCTAACATTATGCTCTATCAGGTGGTCGAAGACTTTCTTTAGGACCTCAACATGCTTTGAATGCAACAATGACTTTGCCAACAAGTCATCAATATAATCCTCTAAGATCTTATGCATGTAGTCATGGAAAATATATGTCATAGCCCATTGATATGTGGCACCAACATTGTTAAGACTGAATGGCATAAATTTATAGTAAAATGTCCCCCATGGCATTATGAACGTGGTTTTATACTGGTCTTCAGGCTTAATCCAAATTTGATTGTAACCAAAAAAACCGTCCATTAAAGAGAGCATCTCATGACTCGTAGTTGTATCTACAAGAGCATCGATTTTCATAAATTGAAATGAATCCTTGGATGTTTCCTTATTGAGATCTCTAAAATCCGTACAAATATGAATCCTTCCATCATGTTTTCCTACAGGAACCATATTGGATACCCATTCAGGATAGTCGATGGAAATGACAAAATCTACATCCAACAACTTTTGCAATTTGTCTTTAACCATTAAGGCTACTGTTGGATGCATCTTCCTGAGTTTCTACCTGAATGGATTCTTTGATAGATATAGCAAAATTTTATGGGTAACCAATTTTGGATCTAGACCCGACATATCCTTGTAAGTCCAGGTAAAGAGATCAAGTCTCTCTCTCAGTAGAGGGATGAGGTCGACACACTCATCAATAGTAAGACTTTATCCAAATTTAACCTACCTTGGATTGGTGGGATCATTAATGATATCCACTTTGAAGGTTTCCTCTACTAACATATGGGATCCCTCCTCAAGCTGATGAGGCATAGGGATCAGGTGGATGTCATCTGTTGGGTTTATAGGTTCCAAATTGGAAGCATCCTCAGAATTATAAACATCATGTGCACAACCTGGTGCAAAATGAAAAGGTTGTAGTATTTCTTCATTGGGAAAGAAATATTTAGGCTCTAGTGGTGAATCAGTGTGATACCAATCAATAAAATCAACATTTAGATGCAATTTTTTGTATGGATCGGTTGGATTGTGGAGTGGAGTGGTCAAATCGATGGAGATCATATTGATGGAATGGATCATGTCTCTAGGACCATGTGCAAGTGACTCAACATATATGAAACTTCCATCCTTGAGATGTGGTTCTGGGGATATGGGAATCTCTCGATCTGGTCTGTGGATAGATGGTTGGATGGGATCATTGGGCTCAAGGAGCTCCATGTACATAGGTGGATTGGGAAACACAATGTGATAGATCACATTAAAATTTGGTGGTCTTCCCCTGAGGCGAGGATGGAGATTGATCTCTCTATACATATTCTCAACAATATAAGATGCATTACACTGATATAAGTGGGAAGGTCCTAAATAGGCTCTCTCTATTTTTTCTTCATCATCACTTTTGTAATACAGAACTTTGCCCCTACCTATTGGAATCAGTAGATGTTCCAAATGAGGTCCCATGTAGGCTATCTCTTGATAACCATCATCATCATTGAGGGGCTCTTTGCTCATATTCATTGATTCCATAGGTAATAAATGATGCAAGTTGAGAGGACCTAGATAGGCCAACTCAATTCCATCATCATGATTGCTATTGTACATGGATCTCTCTACCCTACCCACATGAATTGGGAGATCAGCAAGATGATGCCGAAGATAGGCCCACTTAGTTTCATCCTCATAGTCACTCTCAACTATGAAGTGCTCTTTGATCTCGTCCACTTGTTCCATGGTAGCAGATGACATAAGAGTGTAGGGCCTAAGTAGACCAACTTAGTTTCATCCTCATATTGCTCATTTTTTGAGGATATCTCACTGTCATCTATTCTAGAATTGTAGTTTGATCCATCACTTTCGATGATGGATACTGCATGCATGTCCTCAAAAGAAACCTCTGATTCAGTGTCCATAGCTGTATCTAGACTCTAAAAATGCATACCAATATCTTTGATAGCTTCATGACTTTGATTATCCAAGTTGGCTCTTGGATATTATTTGGGATTGGCCCCCACCCAGATGTCTTCATGGTATATTTCAAGTGGTTCAATAGTGACGTAGGACACTAGCTGGTTATCCCTCCATAATATAAAAGGATTAGGGTGATACAGATTGAAGTCAACTTCACCCCCAAAGGAGATCAACCTATTATTTGTTATAAAACCCTACACTGAACCTATCAGTAGGTAACTGATATCATGGTTTGATAGGTCTATTGTGCCCCTGCTCAAATAGTCTGAGGCTATAACCATGCTAATGGTAACGCTCGAAATATCACATGGCATACTCAGGGTTGGAAAGATAATGAAAATTTACAACAAAAGTTTCATCATCATATTCATCCATGGACATGGGAGATGAAATCTGGTCTAGCCCTCCATATATGAAGATTGTTTAGTTAGGTGACACCCTTAATGGTTCTACCATACATACATGGAGGCGATGGGCTCAAGGTCAGCCCATGTCTTGTGTAGTCTCAATAATAGGTGTGAACATCATGTTCTGCACAATGTACTCCCCCAATCCAGTATTAACCAAATGTATGGTCACCTGCGGTGCAGATGACCCTTTTGAAGATGCAGGTGAAGTAGATTGAGGTGCCTCTTCGACTTCTACTTGAGCTTTCTCTATTTACATGGGAGTAGGGGTATCAATGATGACTAGCTTGGGCACTGATTTGATCTCATCTTTTCTCATCTTAGATTTAAGCTTCCTATCATACCAAAACATCATAGATGTATACGGTATAGTAGAAGTAGCAATCATGTGCTCTGATCTCTGAGATACAAACATTGTAGGCTTAACACACAATTTTTTGATCTTACCTCCTAGTTCTTTGATTGGTGACACTGGTTACTGTTGGTCATCAAATCCACACAGGAAAAGACTTTCGATGGGTTTGTGCGCCCTAGACCTGTGACCAACATTGAAAGGCCGAGGGGAAGAGATGCCCCTCGTGTCGTTCTCCAGAGAAAGGCCGGATCCTATACTAATCTACTTTTGGGGTTTAAGACAAGAGTGCAGGAAAGAAATAAATAGAGTAAGGGTTAGGAAAAGAAATAAAAAGGGGTAAGGGTTAGAGAAAGAAATAAAAAGAGTAAGGGTTAGGAGATGATGATTTGAGGTGGGAGAACAAGAAGCACGATCAATCGCTAATAATTTGAATAGCAGCAAAGAACACCAAGAATAGACGAAATAAACATGATACTCGCTTTCCTATGTATCCTTTGGACGAGTTCACAGGGTTCTCCTTCCTCTCTCGCTGGAATTCAGGGTTCAGAGTAACAGCGATTAAGACAAGGGAATAACAAAAACCACGACCCACCAAGCAGCATAAAAGAAATCTTATACGACATTTTTCCTCTCCTATGTATCCTTCAAGGTGAATTTCAGGATACAGTCCCCAGTCGCACACTGAATTCAGGATTCAGAGTCTCAGTATACGAGTGCAGACAGACAAAAGAATTAAGCATAGAAGGCAACATAAAAGAGAGAAATAGAGCATAAAAATCTTTAGTATTAGACGCAAGACATCAAGTTACAACAAATTTCTAGTAGAAAGTTCCCCCCCTTTTACATTGCAAAGCCTAGGTTTTTATAGAGGACCCGGCCCTCTAAATCATTATTACAAAAACGACGGAGTACACCCTCGAGCCCTGAGAAATCAGCTCCTCGCTACTACCAAAATTGGTAATGGTGACCGAGTCAACCGAAGAAATTCGCATTAAATGAGCCACTTGGGTGTGCTTGGATTTCAGGTGTGGTGCTCGAGTGGTAGCCATGCTTGTCGGGTTCTTCTTCACAGAATGATACCTCGCATCCAATTGCCAAAAATGAGCAACGGGCTTACCGGGCAAGAAAATATGCATTTATGAGGATTTCTGATCGCCTTGGGAAAATGCCCAACTTGGGAAGCGTTCCTGGGAAGAGCCTCACTGATTTTTGCTTTGTAAAACTACTTCAAGGGCATGGAGTGCCGAAGCCGATCTTCCTTTATCCTTCGCTGCTTCGCTGGAAAAACTGCTTCGCTAATGGGTCGGGAAAAATGCTTCGGGCCGATCTTCTTTTGAAATGGTGGTTCGGGGGAGTTTTGGCCAAAGCACTTTCTCGACCTCTACTGCTTCGGGTGAAAATTGGCCGAAGTGGATTTTAGAAATACTTCGGGCCCGAAGTAATTTCTTTGCCTTAGCTTATTCGGGCTATCTTTCCTTCTTCGACGAAGTTGCTTGGATGCCGCATCGCAAAACTCTTCACCCGAAGTAGCCGTTGGGAATGCTTCGGGTGTGAAGCGTTTCCTTCGCTTTCTTGGCAAAGTTCTCGCCTGAAGTGATGATTTGAAGTGCTTAGGGCCCGAAGCTCTTTTCTTTTCATTTTGTCCACTAGGGGGTGATAGGGAAAACCAGAATTGCTATAACTTATAAACAAAAGGAAACTTTCAAAAAAACAAATATTATACAAAGTTTCAATTTTTTTGCCCCTTGGTGGAATGTGACAATATTGTCAACAGTTACACATCCAGGTGCATTGAGGGGAGCATGAATTCCCTCGATAAATCAGCTAGGTTCACGTATTTGAAGGGCTCTTCATCTGAAGGCACCATGTGGACCTGTCCCTCATGAATGTCCTTAATACATTGATGTAAGATAGAAGGGACACAATGCATTTATCTAATACAAGGCCTACCCAAAAGTATATTGTATTGCATAGCACCTTCGATGACATGACACATCATGGGGATGGTCTTCAGTCCTACCTGAATACATAGAACTATAGTACCTACAGTCGAGCATAATGCATCGTTGAATGCTATCAACATGAAGGTCGAAGGTATAATATGCATATTAGGTAACTTTAAGTGAGTTAACACCTTGGTTGTGATAATATTTATCGATGATATTGTTTCAATAAAAACCTGCTTGAAAAATTTATGATTTACGCATGTAATGATATGCAGTGGTGGGTCTACCATAACAATAGAAACCATCTTGACTTCATGGTCATGAAATTGAATGACCGGATCCTTACACTGCTGCACATGTCCCACAAAGTGTGTGAACACTTTAGGATCCTAGGACTAAACTTTAATGGACATTAGAATGTCCATAATCGTCTCCATGTGCTTAGGAGACTACTGAATAAGCTCATATATCAACAACTTAGCTAGAGTCATTTGTAGGTTTTGAACCAACCTTCTTTTGATGGTCACCACCGGTCTAGTTGGTGGGCCTGGCATATTCTAGGTTGGCCTTGGAAGAGGCACAATAAGCACTCTAATAGGTACCAAAGGTTGAGTGGGTCGTTCATACCTCGTATTTCTCATGATAATGTTGATCATGCCAACAAAACCATGAGTAGGTGGTTCAATATGCACTTGGTTGACCTGATCAACGTTGTTTCTCAATACCTCATTATTAGATAGAGGATTCTTATAAATCCTCATATTTTGATTATCAGGTGCTTGTGGATTATCAATGAGAATCGTACCTCTCTCAATCATGTTTTGCACCAAGTTTTTGAAAGAACAACATACTTTGATGTCGTAGTATTTCATTCTATGAAATATGTAATATTAATCATATTTATAGCCTTTTGGCTTAGGCTGATTAGGGTCCACTAACAGGACCTCAAGTAAGCGTATGGTCTTTGCCTTACAGAGTTGATGAAAAATTGAAGCCAAAGACTCTGATAATGGCATGAATATGTGAGGAGGGCACTGCTCCCTATATTTACCTCTTTTATTCTTATTGCGCTACTCATATTGTGCAGGTGGAGGTTGGGCCTGATAATTTTGCTTTTGCTACCCCTTACCCCCTTTATGGAGGTTTAATACTACCTGATTGACATGGCCCAGCTTGGCCTGTTGTTGCTTAGTACCTTTCTTGTTCCACTCCATTTTGTTCCTGAGCTTCAAGTTACCCTCTTGTAACTTGATGTCCTTGATTACCTTGGCCTACGCCAAAGCCTCCTTGAATGTTTGATATTGTTGTAGCTACAACAACAACAAAATGTTCTTTTCAAAAATATTCATAAACATCCAGTTCAATTCTAAGTATGGGATGGGGAATGCCAACTTTGCCATTATCTTCCTCCATCGCTTTTCATAATCCATCACCAGCTCATCGTCATGTTGAGTTAGAGTGGCAAGGTCTAATATATTAGCCTTTTTCTTAATGCCAAAGGAGAAGTGTTCAATAAATGCACCCACTAGTTGATTAAAACTAGTGATTTTGTGCCTATGTAATTTTTTTAACCACTCTCGGGCTAGGCTTGAGAGGGTTGTGATGAAGGTGAACAAAATCAAGGCACCATTGCTTCTGATCTAAAAGCACATATCTAAGAATCTAGTCATATGCTCTTGTGCATCCTCCTCTCTTTGAAATATCTCTAGCCTAGGCATCTTGAAATGCTCAGGGTATGCTAGAGTAGGCACTGACGTGCATAGAGGTTCATTGTGAATTTTGTTCAAGGTTGGCTTTTGATAAGTTGTCCCTTGCTTATCTATGGCTTGGACCTTTTATGCTAAGACCTTGAAAGCTTGTGAAGAAAGGATCTACTATTCTTGATATCACCTCGAAGGTGGCTTTGGAGGTAGATTCTTTCTCTGTTGAGGTAGGGGACTAGGCTTGCCCTCCTCAAATAGGGAGATTTTTGGATACTCTTTATCTACTCTTTATCCCACTTGTTCCTACCTATGCTCATGGTACTTGGATGTTGGGAATCAAATTCGTTATGGTGGCACATGGTGAGTAGGCAGAATCACATACTTAGGGTGTAGTTTAGACAATGAAACCTATCATCTCTAAACATGCTCCCTGGTCTCCTTGTGAGGATACAAACCGGTTCTAGCTAGTCATTCCTCTCTCTCAATGCACTCCTTTTGGTCAAGGATACGTTTTTCATGCACACGCTGCTCATATAAGCGTTGTCTCAAGAGCCTTTGTACTTGAGTGTTCTCGTGATCGAGATATTCTCATTATGTGTGAACATCCTTAAATAGATCTAGGAGGATCTTACATATTTGCTCTAATGCCAGTCTCTGTGCTATGTTAGCATGATTGGCCATGTGAGGCCTTTGATGCATATGCTCTGTGTGAGCGACTTTGTGTGTATGTTCCACAATAGATTGGTATGCCACGCTTCTGCCCTTGTGTATGAATATGACATTCACGTCAGGTTGTATAACATACTCTATTCCTACATGGGATGTAGGATCATGCACATCATGAGAATGCTTGGAGCACTCTCCAAGTTCTCGTATGGTCCTAACAGTGCTTCCACTACACACACTAGCAGGGCTAGAGGATGCAGGTGTAGGCTTGTATCCTAGATGACCTAGTAATCTCTCTAAACTATCTAGCTGACTACTATGCCAAGGCTCATGAGGTGGCATACCTCTAGCTCCCACTTTTGATATATCTATAGTGAACTTACAAGGTTCACTCCTATGGGGAGTCTGCTTGGGTATACGCTCAAAAGCGGTCCCATATATTTACCCCTAAATAGGTAGATATCGAACTTGCCTAGGCTTCGATGATGGAGGTCATGAAACTCCTCCAACTATAGGTTTAAGGGGTACCAGTTTGAATCCTTTAATGATATACTCTTCTATAGACCATGTGGATGCACAAGAAATATGGTCATGATATATGCTACCATGTCGGAAACCCCTATTTTGGGAAGCCCCAATATCTGATCTGTGCCTAGAAGAGTGTTTGGTACTCCCTCTAATTCAGATATTCTCGATGGAATCCCCTCATGTAGAGTTATCTCCTCTAATGCTCACCAAACAATGTTTGGGAGGATTATGTGATTGAGGACGCTCTACAGTGTGTTGTGCACTAGTTGGAGCTTGGACCTCGATCTCAGATCTATGACTGGATCGACCCCTCTGTGTTAGCACCATTGAATTATATTTTAAGTAAATTCTATATTCTAGAGTAAGCAAAGTAAAAAATAGTGATTATAATTTTTAAGTTTTGCTTTATGAATCCTAAACTATTTGATGTGTTTTCAATTTTTTGTATTAGTAAAGAACTCTAGGTGCGTTTTGCAAAACGTTGATAAATTTCTCAAATTTGTAACGGCTTTCACCTATATACTAATAGCTCAAAAACCTGGCAATGAACTCCAAGCCATGTAATCCAACCTATAATATGTGGTAATGAATCCCACACATGGTCAGGGAGCATAGGTCCTCCCAGATCCTCACCCATTTTCACCCAATCAGTGTCATACCCTCCAAAGAGAAGTATATGCAAATTTTCTAGGCTACGAAAGGTTCTTGGATACGATATTGGTCTAGAACATAGGGTATGAGGGGTTTGGTCCAACAGGTGGAAATCACCTCCACCATCATTGAAACCCTACTAGTGGTTGGATGTGAATTCCAACTCACTAGCATTTACTTTGGAACATGGTGTATGTGGTTATTTTTAAATTGCATAAAAGGAAAGATGCATAATACAACACTCGCATGATCATTTTCTACATGATATACATAAAAAGAACATTTGATATTCAAAAACTATGCATGCTATCGCCTACAATGATATTTCAAAAATGCACTTTATGATGAGAATGGCCTTTAAGATGGCCTTTAGCATGCAAAAAAAATACAAGGACACCTTAACACGATAAATTCTAGGGCAGACTGCACTCAGAGGTCCGTTGTTCCTAGCAATGCCTAATGAAACCCTAGAATGAAATACCTAATGGACCTAATTCATTTCACCCTTTTTCAGTGTTGTCCTATTTAGGTTACCATTTTATACTTATTGGAAAACATAGACAGAGAGAAAAAAGTATAGAGAGTGAAAATGTGGCCTACCTCAGGTCCTCATTCGATATAGCTTTGGCTCCCTACTATCTGCTATATCTGTTGCTAACCGTAGGTCTAATGTGTGGCTACCACTGTAAACTGTGACTGTCAATCGTGGGCTAAATTTTTGATCATGGCTATCAACTGTGGTGAGCACTTGCCATAAAAAATGAAAACATAGTCAATAAATCATGGTAAAAAATGTGAAGTTCCATCGTGATCACCTTCTATACCTATCTAGAAAGCATGCACCTAACTAATACATCAATTGAAATCAACATTAAAGCATGAAATAGGAGACAAGATTGCATATGACAAGAAAATGAATATTTATTTTATTAATTTTGAAATAAATCTCAGTTACAATCGTGCCCCTCTTAGGGTCACCCAAATGTTGATACAATTAATACAATTTGAAAGCCCCAACGGGGTAGGCGCAATACGCAGGCTCTCTAAATGGACACGAACTACTCCAAGATGTTGATGACCTCCTTATCCATGATTAGAGGCATTTGTTGTCTTGCATCTCAAAACCCTGTTAGTCCTGCATGCAATAAAAAACAAGAAACATTAGAAACAAATGAGGCCTCTCTTGATGAGGCTTTTAAGGGGTATTTGCACAAAAATGTGTCATGATTAACAATAATCAAGAAAATGCAAGAAAGATACTAATGCTATAAAAAATGTGTAAATATTTTTGCAAAACATGTAAACTAAAGCAAATCTATCTATCTAGTGGCTTAATTACAAAATTGAAAGCATATAAGCATGAAAATAGCCTTCAATGCCATAATTGCAAAGTGAAGGAAAATGATTACAAACTCCTAATTTCATCGGTCAAAATCTCTATAAAATCTAGTTAACATGAAATATGGCTAATCTAATGCATTTAAGATAAATCCTACTACTAAAATCAAGGGAATCAAAGATGACAACTTTACCGTGGATGCTTCGAGTGGTGAGCACTGTTAACCATAGCTAACAACCATGGTTGAGCCTGATATATTCTTGCCCTACCAATTCGGTGTCTAATCTTCAATTCTCCTTGAGGAATTGATGATCAAGGTTTGCCACTATGTCCTCTGATAGATTTGGTGGTTGAATTGCTTGGTTGGTGCACGAATTGCATATATTTACATTTCTCGATTCTCCTAGCCTCCTAGGATCTCCATGGCAATATGATTTCCAATTGGGTAGTAAAAATGCTCCTCTCAATGCATGTGAATGAGTATGCAATTCGATAGGGGTTCGCTGCTCAATTTATTATGCTTGTCTCTCTATTTTTCCAAATTCAAAGGGGGTACTTATAGCATTTGTCAAGGGCTAGGGGTGGCTTCCTCATGAATCCAAGATCAAGATTGGGTGGTTGAGCTTGTTGGGTGGAAGAATCTAGAACCTTCCTCACTCAAACCACTCCAATATGCAACCAATTGGTCATTGCAACTAATTTTGGGTCAAATTAAGGCCAACCGATTTAGATTCTTGATAGCAAGTGACATTCTTAGGCAGATCTTCTAACGATGGGTGTCAGCAGCGGCTAGCACTGACTAGGCAAAGGTGCCCAATTGAATGGTAAAAACCACTGCTATACCTTGGATTTGTCCAAAGGTCTTCCATATGGTCTTCTAGCATGTCCCATATGGTCTTCTATAGGAGATTATAAGGTGTACTTGAGACTTGATATTTTTGTATGGTGAAATAATCATTGAGGGAAATTTGAGTGGAGATTTTGAAATAGATTGTTGCTATATAACCTTGAGATTGAAAAAGAGGATTTGATTATGATTGAGATAGGTTTTGAAGACATATCTCCATCAAAACAAAAGGTATGGGCACATATTCCTTATGAGTGAAATATTGTTGGATTGAATATTATGAAATGCAAAGTTGGAAGGAAAAATATTAATGAGTATTGTTGGAAATGTTGAGTGAGTTTTCATATGCATGGTTTGTGTTTGTTGAAAGATCATGAGTATCATTGTTATCTGAGATTGGAAATTATTTGAGTCAAGGTTTGAAGTGAATGTTTGAGTGGAGTTGGTTGAGTATTATTGACTAAAAGTATTGAAGTAATAGTTCAAGTTTGTGAAACAAATTATACTTTATTTTGAATTTATTTGAAAGAAATTTTAAAATTGAAAGAGTGCTTTGTTGAGTACAACTATTGTTAGTGTGAATCATATTGAGTCTTTAACTATTCTCTATATGTTATTATGGCTAAACAAGATCCTGAGTATGTGTTGAAGAGGTTTTCTAAAAGAGATTTAAGTTGTGTTTTCTGAAAGTGTTTTAATGAGTTCTTGTGAAATTTTAAGGATAAATTAGAGGCAATTCTTAGAGAAGACTTGAGAGCAGATTTGATTTACTTTGTTCAAGTCTTGTGTTAAGAATTTGGGTAAAACAGAGCAGAGTTGATAAAGCTTTGTGTTAAGGCTTGAGGATAGATTTGAGTATAGATTTTGGTAAATATTTGTGAGAAATTTTGTGCCAGAGCAGAGATATATTTTGATTTATATTTGAGAGTATATTTATGTCATAGTAGAGACAAATTTATGAGCATATTTGACAGAGAAGAGGACAATGTTCAATTGAGATATGAGATAGATATTGAATAGAGTTTCGATCAAGATTTGTAGGTGATAGATTAGATGACAACCATCTATAGTGGATAGAGATCCATTAGCCAGGGCAGTGAGGACATAGGTCTTTTGATGGAGGATAAAGGTATTCTATGGAGAGAGATCCACAAGCCAGTGTAGTGGAGGCAATAGTCTTCTAGAATATCATCATCCAGAGTAGAGGAGAAAGAGTTCTCTTGTGGATTGGTGTCCACAAACTTTATTAGGGGATTGGTATCTCCTTTGGAAATAGGTCCATAAACATTGTAATAGGGAAGATTCCAAAAATATTTGTTGAGGAAATTTTAGTGAAATACTTTTTCCATGGAGTAGCCCACATTGGGTGAACCACGTTAAATAATGTCTCTCATGTGTGTGATGCTTTGTGTAATGTTTACTACTTTAATATTGTTGATGTTATCATATGGATTGAAAAGTAAAAAAAATTATCTTATACTGTTCACCCCCATCTTAGTATAAGCTTATGTTCTACAATTGGTATCAGAGCGGGTCTCTCCGTGAAAATACTAACAACTTGGAGAAACATCCATCAGGAACACACATAACTTCAGATAATGAAGAAGAGACCATGTTTGATATAAAAGAGGAATTATTTGCTACTCTTAGGAACTTGTAAAAGGTTAGAAAGAAGAACTGAAGTTTGAAGGATCAAATTCAAGAGGACAAAGAAGAAAATATGGAACTTCTACAGAGTCTCATGGAACTCAAGATAAAAGTAGAAGGAAATAAAATTGATCATGATATGACAGATCTATTAAGAGCAAGGGAAACAAAGTGTGAAATATTAAAAGTAGAAATTATTTCTCTAAGGAATGAAGTTGAAAAGACCGATTTATGACAAGATATAAAGTTAGGAAGAACAAAAAGAGGAGTCAAGCCTTCAAGAAACAAAGACATCAAACAAATATAAGTTCATGACTCATACTCTGGAAGGAAAAGACATCGATAAATAAGAAGGCAAAGAAGAACCATTGACGAGAGTTAGCCACAATAACAACAAAAGGAGAAGCATTTGACCATATTTTCCAAGGCATTTAAACATGTTACATAATCTCTTCCATGGCTATTGCTTTTCATATAATAAATATGGTCATAGAGCTGCAAATTACACTGGTTATGTGCAAACTGATGTCAATAGAAATTTCAATTATTTTGCATCTCTTATGAATGATGATATCATATGTTATAAATACAATAATTTTGGACACAAGGCTAGATGGTACAAAATAGTATATCCTGAGTCAAGTAAAAAGAATACAACTTCAACAATTAGGAAAGATAGAAAAGGGTATGAGAAAGTTAGATAAATGTTAGTACAAACAACCCTTCATGTACAAGATAAGGGAAAATAATGGTTTCTTGATAGTGGATTTTCTAGTCACATGACATGAGACAAAAGTAAATTTATTATACTTGAAGAAACTGATGGAGGATTAGTAATATTTGGTGATAATGGTTCAACAAAAATTTGTGGAAAAGGAGCCTTGAGTTTAGATAATGGGGAAAAAAAAAAGAATGTATTGTACATCAAGGAATTGAGGCACAATATACTAAGTGTGAGCCAACTTTGTGATAAAGATCACATGGTTATATTTCATCCAAATATATGTGAAATAAGAAAATCTAAAATTGGAAAACTCATTGCAAATGCAAGTAGAACTACAAACAACCTCTACATGCTAAGTGAGATTAAAGGATAAAAGTGTTTTATATCACAAGAAGATGAGAGTTGGTTGTGGCATAGAAGAATGGGTCATTTGAATTTTGACAGCATAGTGAATATAAGAAATAAACAGACTGTCAAATATTTACCCAAGGTAAAAGGCCACAAAACACAATTTGTGCACCATGTCAACATGGAAAGCAAACTATAACAAGTTTCAAATCAAAGGGATTTATGTCATCTTAGCTATTGAAACTAATACATACTAATATATGTGGTCCTACTAGGACAAAGAGTATTCTAGGTGAAAGTCACTTCATATTATTTATAGATGATTACCCTAGAATGATTTGGGTAGCCTTCTTGAAAGAAAAGTCAAAAGCACTTGATAATTTCAAGGCATTTAAAGAATTAGTTGAAAATAAAACGGGTAAGAGGATTAAGTGTTTGAGATTAGAAAGACAAGGAGAATTTATCTCAAATGAATTTGTAGACTTTTGTGAACAACATGGGATCAAAAGAGAATAATTAGCTACAAAAACTCCTCAACAAAATGGAGTAGTTGAAAGGAAGAATAGGAATGTTAAAAATATGACTAGAGCTATGCTAAATGAATCCAAGGTTTCAGATGGCTTTTGTAGGGATGTAGTCAATACAACATTATATATCATCAATAAGGATCAAATCAAGTTAAATCATCACAAAAATCCATATGATATTTGGAAAGGAAGACCAACCACTGTGAAATATTTTAAAATTTTTGAAAGCAAATGTTACATAAGATGAGAAGAGAAAAACTTGGCAAGTTTGACCCAAGATGTGATGAGGGTATTTTTCTTGGTTATTACACTAAGAGAAAAGCCTATAGATGCTATAACAAAAGGACATGTACTATTATAGAATTTATAAATGTAACAGTTGATGAGAAGATAGGGTCAAGAGAACTAGTTCAAGAAATTATGTATTAGGAAGAAGAAAGTTTTCAAGAAGAGTGACGTGAAGAATCAGAAGAATAAGAAGAAGAAACACAAATATTTTTTCTAAGAATCCATCTAGGTATGTACATAAAAATCATCCAAGGGATCTAATCATTTGGAATCCAGATGAGATACATACAAGGAGAAGGGTAATAGCATAAAATCAACAAGCAAATTTCTCTTTGTTATCTAGGGGCGCTTCCATAGCTTGTCCTTCCTCTTCCTCTTCTTCTGCTACTGCTTCTTCTCCTATCATCATTGCTTCTACTACGTCTTCAACTATTGGCAGTGGGGCCAGGCAGACGCGGATATCTCTTAAGGTTCGGCGAACCTGAGACCAGACACTTTTCGTGAACAGCTCCTGATCCTCTAAGGATTTGACCATAGCACATAACCTATCGATCTTCCCAATTTCTGCATGCTGGGACCTTGTATGCAGATCATTTAGGGAAGTAGAGATTCTACAGTATTTCAATATGTAATTAGCAACTTGCTTCTCTATTATTGGTTCGGCCCACTCGTCTATCTTCGAAACATTGCCTTCAAACTGCTGCCACTTCGGCATGATTTATTCCTTGGCTAAGGGCTTCCCATAATTATCCGTGAAGCTCGGGAAGCATAAGGAGAAGAGGTCTTCAAAGTAGCCCATTGATGTGCACCTCTCACTTTTGAATGCGTCCAGTAGGATTTTTGGCTTTTGAGCTTTCTTGGCTATGGAGAAAAAGGCACGAACTGTGGCCTAGGCGGTTGACCAATCCCTCGCTGTCCGACTCATCACTGCGAGCTTCAAATCTTGATACCTTGCATCTTGGACCTTGAGGGCCAGCTTGAGTCAGGCTCTGACATTCTGAATGACCTCTTCGATGATTGGCCCTCCTTCAGCGGCGGTAATCTGGGCTTCTATGGTGTAAACTAAAACTAAAAGGGCACTGATAGCTCGAGACCTGAAACTCCTGATCAGATGTGAGAAAATCTCCTTGATTTTGTTTCTGTCAAATAGCCCTAGGCTTTCCTTCTTGTGGAGTTGTATCTGAGCTTGCAAGATCTTACTTTCAAGCTCCTTAGCCCTCAAATCATTTTTTTCCTGCCTTTGTGCTTGATTCTCAGCTGTGCACTCCAACTGTGCTATCCGCAGCTTTAAGGTGTGTGCTTCTTTCTGCATTAGCTTGCACTGCTCCTTAGCCTCTGCCAATTTGGAGTGAGCCCTTGCTAGCTCCTCCTCCAGTTTGATGTTAGCATTCTCGACTTCGAACTTGCGCTTGTTGGCAATGTTGGCATGCACCTTGAAGGTCTCTATTCCAATGTGCATAGAGGCGGACTCCTTGTCCATTTTCAAATGTTCCAAGTCCTTTTCTTTATATTTATATTCATAGTTCGCTGGAGTCATTTCATCCAGGGGCTTCTGGACTTTGGGTATCTTCTTTACTTTGTGCAACTTTCCCATCTTGAAATCGAAGACGGTGCATCTCTCAACTTGAGCGAGTGAGCGCCCTTTCTTATTTCTTGCCTCTTTCAACATTCTCTCTGTTTTCTATCAGGCTTGGAGGAGATTTTTGGCCAAGGGGGATTCCCGTATCGAGGACAGCTCAGAGTCGAATGCAGCTGGGTCTACAGCCGAGGGATCGAACAAATATAAGGGGTTGAAGGGGATAGCCTCACCCGAAGGTTCGGCAATAGGGGTGATGGGGGCTTCGACGAGTGGGAGCACGTTATGTACAATGGAGGAATGAGCCTCGGGGTTCGACACTGGACTATTAGCTTCACCCTGGTTGATGACTGGAGGATTGGCGGTGTGGTTGGGTGAAGTAACTTCAATAGGTTTGTCCTGGTTGGAAGACTCGGGGGGAGTAGTTAGGGACATCACGTAAGAAGGTGACTGACCTTGTGGAGGCAGGGTGGATAGGTGAGAGCTTTCAGCCAAGGCCAGGGTAGACTTATGAGCAACCAGAGCATAAGGTGAAGAAAACGTACCTGCATGCCCTCCTGGCAGAGCGGCCATGGTGATCTCCTGGGTGATTGGTCCTTGTTCCTCCTGGGCCTCGGTACTCTCAGCTTCCATGACTTCCATGATTTCTTCCACGTTGATGACATATATGTTTGGGATTGTTTCGGTGCTTGGTGGAGTTCCTCCATTGTTTGCTTCGATCGAGCCTGATACCGATCTTTCGATAGGGGCGCTCAGAGTGCTTGTATGCGGTCGCTTTGGGAAGTTTGGGGGTGCCTGTGTAGGTTCTTGCTCCTTTCTTTTCTTCCTCTTGAGGGGCTGCTCTGATTCCTCTATTGCTGTCTCTAGATCTTCGAATGGACTCCATAGTAAAGCTTTCAGCGTGGCCCTGGCTACTTTTTCCTTGGGGACATTATCAGTCCTTCCGGGGCTTTTGTCTAAACTTGGGGTGGCTAGTGGCACAAAGTCGGCGAAGGACAAGGGTTCCCAAGACCCAATATTGGTCTAATACACAATTACGAATTCCCTGTCCATTGTTAGAAGCCCATAAGAATTCATCTTTTGGCGATGGACTCTCATAATCCACCATTCTCTTAACTACTCCTCGTCCCAGTATTTCAACTCCTCTTTTAAATCGTCCTTCGCTTTTCTCCAGAAAGTGGAGTCGGGAGTTGGGAATGGGTACTGGTCTGGGTCGAATTTGACCTCCATGGGATAGAAGTCATGCCAAGGAGGCAACGTCCTCATCTCCTCTAAGTGCCACTCTAGGTCCGTGCCATTGGGGTTATTCCTCTACTCTAGAATTTTGGGGCAAGGATAGACGTGGAAGTTTTTGCTTTTCAAATGATCTCTCATCACCCCCAACGGGTCGTAGAGCCACCTCTGTGGTATTTGAAGCAGACCAAAATTGGTGAGCTTCTCTTCCAGGTATATGTTCTACTTCAAGGCAAAAACTTTGATCACTCCCATATTGAAGGGGAAATCGTAGGTGTGTGCCCACTTTCGCCCGTGGCCGTAGGCTTCGTCGGTCGCGTCACTTTGTCGAGAAACTTCCAGGGCAAATTGGTACTTCGAAGGGAAAAAGGGCAGCAGGAAGGGCTTCCCTGTGAAGCCAAAAATGAGGATCACAAGCCCTTGTGGCAATTGGAACACATCCCCCCTTTTCTCCAGTACCACCTTGTCTCTAAGGCCGAGAGGCACCCGAGGGCTAGACTTTGTCAGAACGTGCATCGTAGGTCCCAAAAAATGTTGATTGAAAGGGTAATAGGACTCCGACCTCAGCAAGAGACGGGTCCACTAATATACAGGAAAAGGGATCCCATCCTTATCGACTGGTGAAACATCACAATGGTGAAGGTCTTTATGTACATGAAATAAGAAGAGCCAAACCAAGAAGGAACAAGGCTGGAAGTGCAACTCCTTGCTAGCATCCTTCATGGATGACAATCGCATATGCAAATTTTAGGCCACCCATTCTACCCAATCGAAGAAAACTGGGTTGGTGTTCGGCTACGAAGCATCTGGAGCGTAGAACTCTCCTCTAGAAATGCATTCGGCTAGCGACACCTGCCATGGGTATACCGAAGTATCTCTTGACAAGCCTCCCACCCATGCGATGATGGAGAATATATATGTGTTCTTGAAGGCCTCCAAGGGCAGGGGCATCTGGGGTTGCTTACCGGAAGGAAGTCCGCTTTTGAGATTTTCACACAAAAATCTCAGAATGAATGGATTAGAGGTGAAATTATCTGTTTGTTCGCTCAGGCTGACATTGCAAATGGTATAGCCTTTTGGTGGCCTTTCTTTGTGGTGCGAACGCTGCCTGCACATCCTCCTTGGGAATGGAAAACAACTTTCGACCCGAGGCATCCAACACCTGTCTGGTTTGTGGTTGGTAGTTCTGAGCAATGGCGTATATGAGCTCGGGGTAGTGATGTGTAGGAGGAACTAGATACCAGTATATGTGGGAATAATATGCCATGGTCCTCTTGTTTTTTTCCAAGAGCCTGCTTCGCATGAAGTCTATGGTATGTCGAAGCTCGAACATGGTTCTTGAGAGCTCTGGGTCTCTGATTTTCACCCACTTATCGACCGGTGTTTCTATGCTGGGCTCGTCATCGGACTCTTCCCTTCCTTCCATCACTTATTTTCCTGGGTGTGGGGGAGGATTGACCCTCCTAGGTCTCTGTTTCTTTTTTTCTGTGGCTCTCACTTTCTCTGGAACCGTCGTCTCTAGCCCTTTTCCTTTCTGAGTGGGGGTCTTCTTTCCCATTGTGAATGATCACAGCAGGATAACTTGTGAGGTAGAAAAGTTTAGTACCTCAAAACAAGGGATGGGATAATCATGACGAACAGCGGAAACTTTGATGCAAAGCTCTTCGAGGTGACAAAATGTAGACTCGACTCTCACACTTGCAAATGGTTTGGTCTTAACAAACATCTGCATTTTATAGCTTTGGAGGGCAACTTTCAGCATTCATGGCAATCACCGTAATTACTCTGTGGGCCTAGCCCAAAAGTATCACTGTGGCATATGATTGGCCATATGGCGGCATCGTACACAGGGTCATGCAATTCGGGGATTTGATTTTGTATCGAGAACGCAAATCGCTGCCACCTGGTACCCTTGCATGACTTTTTGGTTAACGAACTGCCTTGGGATGAGTGTCGTTTCTTTCGTATTGAGTTCATCTGCTTTGACCCCCTTTTGAGGCTATTTTCAACATGTTTCTCGAGGCATATCTTAAATGTGCCTGCCTTGAAATTGAGGTTCGGCAACATGGAGTTGGCGAAGAAAATACTTTGCCGTGAAGTTCTTTTTCGGGCGGATTTTCTTCATTTTGGGCACGAAGTTCCCCTTTGCCACACTGTTACTACGGTTCATCGATTGAAACCTGTTTCATCAAGGAGGGCCTCACCAAGAATTACTTTGGACAATGCCTTTGGCACATTTCTTTAGCGAAGCATTTTCCACGTCCTTGATCTGCATGTGGTTCGGTTCTACGAGGATGAACTGCTTCACGACAAACTTCCCTTCGTTGGCTACTTTGGACCGAAACCCCTCGAAGGCGATTCCGATCGTGCTTTGTGAAGCCAAAGCCAGGAATCTAGCTCCTGTGGTTGAAGTGGCGCTTGTTCTCTGTGATATTTTGAACAGAGTATAGACAAAGCACTAAAATCCTATATACAAAAATATGTGCAAGATTTTTTTTTTTTTTTAGTATTAAGTACACATACCTCAGCGATTGAAGGTCTTCAGGTGGAGACCGTTGACGGAGATTGGTAAAACTTGGCCATTCACATCTTTGAGGATGAAGGAATTAGCCGAATTCACTTTTACTATTTCAAACGGTCCGTCCCAGAATGCATCCATTTTGTCATGATTCCTAGGCTTGGTCTTCAATGAATCCCACCTCCATACCAGGTCTCTTGCTTTGAATGTGTGATTGGATGATTTCCTTTTGAACCATTCTCGGGTGACCTCGGCATGCTGTGTGAAGTTCTGGTAGGCCTTTTCACGTTCCTCTTCTAGTTGTAGTAGCTAGACCAGGCGTTCCTCCATCGGGTTAGCTTCGTCTGCTTCCAGCAACTGTAATGCGGGGATCTCGATGTGAGTGGGCAAGATGGCCTCCTTGTCGTATACCAGAGCATAAGGCGAAGTATTGATCGACCTTTTGATAGAAACCTAATCGGCCCACAAGGCCTGATCCAGAAGGAGGTGCCAAGTTATTTTGTTTTGATCAATCAGCTTTCTCAGTATCCTCAACAAGGTTTTGTTGGTGGATTCTACCAATCCATTGCCCTGGGGGTAATAGTTGGAAGACACCTTGTGATATATCCCATACTTGTATAGGAACTCGTTGATCTTTACACTTGTGAAACCAGGACCGTTATTTGTAATAATTGCTTCGGGGATACCGAAGTGGGTAATCAATCCTTCCAGGAAGGTGACGACGGTATCTTGATCGACATGTTTTGTGGGGACTGCCTCGGCCCACCTGGTGAAGTAATCAATCACAGTCAGAATGAATTTGTGTCCAGCAGAGGAGTTTGGCAATATGGCCCCTATGAAATCTAGTCCCCATTGTTGAAAGTGTGTTTCCACCTGTATCGGTCAGAGGGGCATCAGAGCATTTATTCTTCAGCTAGCGAATTTTTGGCATTGCTCACATCTACGGCAAACGGAGAAGGAATCGACAAAGAGTGTGGGCCAATAGTAACCCACCTTGATTATCTTCAGTGCTATCGCTCTTCCAACAAAGTGTCCTCCAGATAGTCCTAAATGAAATTCGTCAAGGATTCTCCTCTTATCATCATATTTTATGCATCTGAGGAGGATGTCATCGATGTTCTTGAAAAACAGGCCTTCTGGGCGCATAGTGTATCGGGCGGACCGCATCCTGAAATGTCTTCACTACAAAGCATTCAAATGCGAGGGGCATCTGCTGGTGCTAAAATATTCCACTATTTCACTGACCCAATCTTTCTTGGCCTCTTCCTGATTAGCAAGGCATTCTCCCGTTGGCAAGTCATCTGACTGAAAGTCTGTTATTTCGACCGTTGTGCTCTTCGCCAACTCTTGACATAATGCACGACCGCAAACTAGTTTGGTAGGTTTGATCTCAATATCAAACTCTTGGATTTTGCTTACCCAACCAGCTCTCTTGCTTCCCAGTTCCCCCTGAATAATGAAACTACGCACATCGGGGTGAATGACGAAGACTGTGGTTCGACTTTGAGAAATGAACTGTTTGAATTTCCTGAGAGACTTCATTCTCGCATGCACTTGACGCTCGATGAAATTGTACTTTTTCTCATGGGGATTGATTATCTGGCTGAGGAATGCAATGGGACGTTCCTCTCCATCTTCCCCCTTTTGCGTCAAGACTACGACGTAGCTTTCAGGTTCTCCTATTGCATACAGGATAAAATCTCGACTGTAGTCGGGGTTGATCAAGACCGGTGCTTGAACAATTCGGGCCTTGATTTCTTTGAATGCTTTTCTCCTCTCTTCTGTCTAGACAAATTCTGTGCCCTTTTTTAAAAGCTCAGACATTGGCTTAATAACCTAGGCAAAATCTAGGATAAACTTCCTTACGAAGTTAATCTGATCGAAGAAAGATTGAAGGCCCTTTTTATCCGCTGGGATAGGAGCTTCATCAGAGCCTCGGCTCTATCAGGATCCACGACGAGACCCTTTTCCAAAATTGTGTGTCCTAGCAGCTTTCCTTCGCTGACTACAAAGATAGACTTTTTTGGATTGATTGAAATGCCAAATTCTTGACATTTTTCAAAAATTTGTTGAAGATGTTCTGGGTGGTTTTCTCTCCTTTGGGAGAAGACGGTCATGTCATCCAAATAGATAACGATAACCTTGTTTAGAAGCTCGCCAAAAGCTAGGTCCATCGCTCTCTGGAAAAGTAGCTCCCACGTTTGAGAGGCCAAAAGGCATTCGCTGGTAGGCGAATGTGCCCCACTTGGTTGTGAACGCGGTCTTATGCTGGTCTTCATCCCTGACCCGGATTTGATTATATCCAGAAAAACCATAAAGCAGGGAGAATCGTTGAGCTCCAGCCACCGAATGCAATATCTGATCAATCTACGGGAGAGGATAGTGGTCCTTAAGGGAAGCATGATTCAGGTTGTGGAAGTCCACGCATAACTGGATGTCTCTGTTCTTTTTTCTGATAGGGACCAAGTTCGCTACCCAAGAAAAATGCTTGATGGGATAAATTATCTTTGCTTCAAGCATTTTTAGCAGTTCGACCTTCATCAGGACCTCGATCTTTGGATTAACTGACCTTTGCTTATGTCAGAAAGTTTTGGCCCCTTCTTGTATTTCGATTGTATGTTGGATCAGCTGCCGATCATATCCCTTGAGGTCATGATAAGACCAAGCCACGATATCTGGGTACCTCTTACACAAACATCGAATTCGCTCTATTTCTTTCGAAGTACAATCCGTCCTGACCTTTATTACTTTCCTAGGTTCCAATTCTAAATCTTGATATTGCTGCGTGCTAATCTGGATCCTGTGGGAGAGCGATCGATCATTTTGATCAAAAATTCTCTCAAGCGTGATCAACCCCTTGGGAACGTGGTTGTTCTTCAACTGGATCAATCCTTCATATTCCTCCTCATTAGGGTTTCGGTCTTCGATCGTAGCGACTTCTTGGATCATGAAATTGACAATCTGCTCGTCATTGTCAAAAACTTGCCAGTGTAAATCTCTGTCCGAAACAGAGGGTCTATAGATCATCCTTACAGCCTTCGGCTTATGCACCATATCATCCATTGGAGAATTTCAGGTTGTAATGGATGCTAAGACATTTGCATGTCGATTCTTTTCTCATGGAATAGACTATAGATTGAGGGATTCAAACTGGTCGAATAGGTACCATAACCTATTGTAGTATGATTTAAGATAGTGTTTCTTTGAGGAGCATCTGTTGGTGACCTGGTTGCAAACTAGTTTAGAATATCTAAAGATTTGAAGATGTCTTATGACTGACTTGTCAGATTTCTTGAGTCCCAAGCACAAGGCTTCATACTCTCTTTGCATTGTTGGTGCAACTCCATGTCAATCGGTAGCAATACTCCTTTTGCTCACCGGATGGCGAAATCAGAAGGATTCCTGCCCTGGCACCGTTTTTGCATCGGGCACCGTCGAAGAACAATTTCCATAGTCCTTCTTGAGCAAAAACCTTTCCCTCCATTTTGGCTAGTTTCTCAGACTTTGCGATGGTGTAGCACCCCAACTCAGTATCTATCATGGCATTGAAATCTGCCAATGAAAATTCATCTTCACAACACAACTGTGTGAGGGATTCCTGGACCAGATCCACTTGCTCTAGCTCCTTCGTGATCGTATGCACAGGGTTACTACTTTCTTCCTCGAACATCTTTTGAACCAGGAACGTAGAAGGCTTTTCATTATAGATTTTCACCTTCTTCCCTTTGAAAGGGATCTCCAGATGAGTGTAGTCCATGGACAGATATCCGCCCATCTTTGCCATGAACTCCCTTGACAGGCACATGCTGAAGTAGGGCTCAAGGTCCATGACTACCACCTCTTTTATGACTATGATTTGAGGTGTCTTATGTAGCCGAATAGGAATGTCTTTGATGAAACCTACAGTCTTCACTGGGGTACCATCCAACTGGAGGACTCCGTGACTGCTTCGTGTGTACTCCATGCCTATTTCCTTGCATACTACCTTTGGCATTACTGTTGTCGCAGCTCCAGAATCTATCATACAGTTATGCACGATATACCCTTCCATTTGTAAGGATAAGTAGAACGGTGGTCATCTATTTTTTCCCATGATGGACACGGACAAGGTCTGCACCAGAGTGAGCGGCTCTACCTTATTTGTATTGATCCTCTTCAATGATTCTTGCAGCAGGTCCACTTGTCTAGGAAGTTGCAGAGCATCATACAAACTGATTTTGGTTGGAATTCTCTTCAATTCTTCTACAATGTTGTAGGCTGGGGAGCTATGCACCTCAGGTTCCTTTCTCACTTCGTACTTGGTACGATATTGCTTTGTCGCTTTGACCCTTTGTTGCTTGGTGAGCAAGGGAAATTTGAGCTTCTCCTTAGCCTGTTCTTTGGTCTCCACCTGAGGTGGTTTGGCAGTGGCATTTTGGGCCTTTTCTTTGATGGAAGCTAGTGGAGGAGCTTCGCTCAGGACTGAAGAGGATGGTTGTCCCTTCTAAAAATGAGTGTGTACCTTCAAAGGAGCCATCTGAGTAGCATCTACCTCTATCGACCTTTTACCTCCCCTGGTAAGGACCGCGACTAGCTCTTCCTCGTCGATGGACAAGTTCTGATCCAATTGTCTGATGAAATTAACTTGGCCACCTTGACTGCTGCTTGTTAGTGTCTGCATGTAGTGTTGATGCAACATGCATGTATTTTCCTCGTGAGGATCATTACATGTAGAGCACCAGTATACATGATCGGAAGTGCTTGGGACTTCTTCTATCGCAACATTTCTTGCCGAAGCTTTTCCTTGATGGACCGCTTGATCTTTGGTAAGTGCAGGCATGGGATAAGACCTTCTTGGTAGAAACTCTTGTTGCGCTTGCTTCTTCTTGAAAATGGTCATGTCGTTGGACAAGGTCTGCACTTGTGGCATTTAATGATTGCATTTCTTGCAGTATCTTGGCTTGCATATCATCGACCTTGGGAACGATGGTAAAGAAGCCATAGTCGGTATCGAAGGCAGGGCAGGATGTTGGAGGGGTGCTGGCAACATTAGAAATGTTGGAGTGATAGTGGGCGACGTAGTTGAAAGTGTGGGGAAATGTATCTATGGAGCGATGATCTGTGACACAATGGGATTCGGGTTCTAGGATGAGATCGGATATGCAGGGATTGCAAAAATTTATGGAGCTACTACGCTCGCGTACTAGGCTTGAAGGAACTTGGGGAGTATGGGAATTGGCATTCTTTGAGGGAGTTTACCCACGGCTATGAGGTCTGATTCTACTTTCTTGGCTAACCCATACAACTCTGGAAAAGTATTGACATTTGAGTACCTTATCATAAGATCGATATTAGGGTTGAATGCCCAAAGGAAGTAGTATGTCGTGGATTCGTCAGTTGGGCGAAGTCCAACTGGGACTCTTTGCCAGGTTCGAGCAAACCTAACATTGAAGTCTGCAATATCTTCTTGTGGATGTATTTGGATTGAAGTGAATTGTTGCAGAAGAGAATTTGGATCGGTGGACTCGTTGAAGCCTTGCACCAACTGCCTGGGTAACTGGTCGCATCCCGTAATAGTGCCAGATGGCAGAGATCTATACCAATAGAGGAGTTTTCCTCTAAGGGAGAGAACCAAGAGCTTCACCATCACTCGCTCTTCTATGATATCGTGGATCACCGCCAGGGAAATGATGTCCTAGATATGCTCTAGAGCAGTATTTTTGGTTTCGTCGAACATTGAGAGCTTTTTGATTGCAGTAGGTGGAACTTGCCCTTGGCCTACGAGATTCAACGGTGACGAAGAATTCCATGTTGGAAATAATCTGGGTGGCAGTTGCTGTTGTTGTTGTTGTTGCTGTTGCTGAGCCATATTTGTGCCTGGGTTCTGTGGAACAGAAGTCCCTGAAGTCCTTCTTGGGTTGCTTGTCGGAAGGCCAATGGGAACAGAGGCACTAGGATGCTTTGGTGAGTTGGGAGGATTCAAAGGAAAACTAGCTGTTGTGCTATCAAAAGTTATGCCTTGCTCGTCAACAGCAGCCTCTTGCGAGGACGTCCCATGTAAGAGATATTCGGGGGTAACTAACCTAGATCGTTCCCTAAAGGTGTCAATATCAAGCTCAAAGAACTCGGTTTCCTCTCCTCTATTCCTAACTCTCCATCTTGTTTGCATGAAGGCACAAGCTTTAGTACTGGTATTTTACGACTTGAATATTATCGGGTAAAACAGAGTCACCAGATGCTAAGAGTCTTTTAGTAATGAGAGCATCGATTCTCACTACTACTCAGGGGATGAGACTGACCGGATCTCACCGGGAATTTGTCAGAACTACTGGCTTCGGTGAAGACGGGTTAGAAATTTTCTCAAATATGGGACCTTGAGTCCCACCGGGCGTGCCAGAAACTTTTGGTCATCAAATCCGCACAGGAAAGGACTTTCGGTGGGTTTGCGCGCCCTGAACCTGCGACCAACATTGAAAGGCCGAGGGAAAGAGATGCCCCTTGTGTCGATCTCTAGAGAAATTCTGGCTCCTATACTAATCTACTTTTGGGGTTTAATACAAGAGTGTAGGAAAGAAATAAACAGAGTAAGGGTTAGGAAAAGAAATAAAAAGGGGTAAGAGTTAGAGAAAGAAATATAAAGAGTAAGGGTTAGGAGATGATGATTTTAGGTGGGAGATAACAGGAAGCATGATCACTCGCTAATAACTTGAATAGCAGCAAAGAACACCAAGAATAGATGAAAGAAACATGATACTCGCTTTCCTATGTATCCTCTAGACGAGTTCACAAGGTTCTCCTTCCTCTCTCACTGGAATTCAGGGTTCAGAGTAACAGCGATTAAGACAAGGGAATAACAGAAACCACGACCCACCGGGCGAGCATAAAAGAAAGCTTATACGACGTTTTTCCTCTCCTATGTATCCTTCAAGGCGAATTTTAGGGTATAGTCCCCAATCGCACATCGGATTCAGGATTCAGAGTCTCAGTATACGAGTGCAGACAAACAAAAGAATTAAGCATAGAAGGCAGCATAAAAGAGAGAAATAGAGCACAAAAGTCTTTAGTATTAGAC
This sequence comes from Wollemia nobilis, assembly GCA_028583015.1. Taxonomy (NCBI): domain Eukaryota; kingdom Viridiplantae; phylum Streptophyta; class Pinopsida; order Araucariales; family Araucariaceae; genus Wollemia; species Wollemia nobilis. The sequence continues at coordinate 4,875,222 of JAQPPZ010002515.1, forward strand.
GCAGGACATCAAGTTATAGCAGCTTTCTAGCAGAAAGTTCCCCCCCATTTTACATTACAAATCCTGGGTTTTTATAGAGGACCCGACCCTCTGAATCATTATTACAAAAATGGTGGAGTACACCCTCGAGCCCTAGGAAATCAGCTCCTCGCTACTGCTGCGGATGATCTCTCAAATCGGCTACCAAAACTGGTAATGGTGACCGATTCAGTCGAAGAAAGTCACATTAAATGAGCCACTTGGGTGTCCTTGGATTGCAGGTGCGGTGCTTGAGTGGCGGCCATACTTGCTGGGTTCTTCTTCATGGACTGATACCTTGCATCCAATTGCCAAAAATGAGCAATGGGCTTACCGGGCAAGAAAATATGCATTTATGAGGCTCTTTGATCGCCTCGAGAAAATGCCCAACTTGGGAAGCGTTCCTGGAAAGCACCTTGCTAATTTTTGCTTCGCAAAACTACTTCGGGGGCATGGAGTGCTGAAGCCAATCTTACTTTATCCTTCGCTGTTTCGTTGGCAAAACTGCTTCGCTAATGGGTCGGGAAAAATGCTTCGGGCCGATCTTCTTTTGAAATGGTGGTTCAGGGGAGTTTTGGTCGAAGCACTTTCTCGACCTCTACTGCTTCAGGTGAAAATTGGCCGAAGTGGATTTTAGAAATACTTTGGGCCCAAAGTAATTTCTTTGCCTTAGCTGATTCGGGCTATCTTTCCTTCTTCGGCGAAGTTGCTTGGATGTCGCTTCGCAAAACTCTTCACCCGAAGTAGCCATTGGGAATGCTTCGGGTGTGAAGCATTTCCTTCGCTTTCTTGGCAAAGTTCTCGCCTGAAGTGATGATTTGAAGTGCTTCGGGCCCGAAGCTCTTTTCTTTTCATTTTGTCCACCAAGGGGCGATAGGGAAAACCAGAATTGCTATAACTTATAAACAAAAGGAAACTTTCAACAAAACAAATATTATACAAAGTTTCAATTTTTCTACCCCTTGGTGGAATGTGACAATATTGTCAACAATTACACAACTAGGTGCATTGAGGGGAGCATGAATTCCCTCAATAAATCAGCTAGGTTCACGTATTTGAAGGGCTCTTCATCTGAAGGCACCATGTGGACTTGTCCCTCATGAATGTCCTTAATACATTGATGTACGATAGAAGGGACACAATTCATTTATCTAATACAAGGCCTACCCAAAAGTATATTGTATTGCATAGCACCTTCGATGACATGACACATCACGGGGATGGTCTTCAGTCCTACCTGAATACATAGAACTATAGTACCTACAATCGAGCATAATGCATCATTGAATGCTATCAACATGAAGGTCGAAGGTATAATATGCATATTAGGTAACTTTAAGTGAGTTAACACCTTGGTTGTGATAATATTTATCGATGATATTGTTTCAATAAAAACCTGCTTGAACAGTTTATGATTTACGCATGTAATGATATGCAGTGGTGGGTCTACCATAACAGTAGAAACCATCTTGACTTCATGGTCATGAAATTGAATGACCGACTCCTTACACTGCTGCACATGTCCCACAAAGTGTGTGAACACTTTAGGATCCTAGGACTAAACTTTAATGGACCTTAGAATGTCCATAATCGTCTCCATGTGCTTAGGAGACTATTGAATAAGCTCATATATCAACAACTTAGCTGGAGTCATTTGTAGGTTTTGAACCAACCTTCTTTTGATGGTCACCACCGGTCTAGTTGGTGGGCCTGGCATATTCTAGGTTGGCCTTGGAGGAGGCACAACAAGCACTCTGATAGGTACCAAAGGTTGAGTGGGTCGTTCATACCTCGTATTTCTAGTGATAATGTTGATCATGCCAACGAACCCATGAGTAGGTGGTTCGATATGCACTTGGTTGACCTGATCAACGTTGTTTCTCAATACCTCATTATTAGATAGAGGATTCTTATAAATCCCCATATTTTGGTTATTAGGTGCTTGTGGATTATCAATGTGAATCGTACCTCTCTCAATCATGTTTTGCACCAAGTTTTTGAAAGAACAACATACTTCAATGTCGTAGCCTTTCATTCTATGGAATATGTAATATTAATCATATTTATAGCCTTTTGGCTTAGGCTGATTAGGGTCCACTAACAGGACCTCAAGTAAGCGTATGGTCTTTGCCTTACAGAGTTGATGAAAAATTGAATCCAAAGACTCTGATAATGGCGTGAATAAACGAGGAGGGCACTGCTCCCTATATTTACCTCTTTTATTCTTATTGCTCTACTTATATTATGCAGGTGGAGGTTGGGCCTGATAATTTTGCTTTTGCTACCCCTTACCCCCTTTCTGGAGGTTTAATACTACCTGATTCACATGGCCCAACTTGGCTTGTTGTTGCTCAGTACCTTTTTTGTTCCACTCCATTTTGTTCCTGAGCTTCAAGTTACCCTCTTGTAACTTGATGTCCTTGATTACCTTGGCCTACGCCAAAGCCTCATTGAATGTTTGATATTGTTGTAGCTACAACAACAACAAAATGTTCTTTGCACAAATATTCATAAACATCCAGTTCAATTCTGAGTATGGGATGGGGAACGACAGCTTTGCCATTATCTTCCTCCATCGCTTTTCATAATCCATCACCAGCTCATCGTCATGTTGAGTTAGAGTGGCAAGGTCTGCTATATTAGCCTTTTTCTTAATGCCAAAGGAGAAGTGTTCAAGAAATGCACCCACTAGTTGATTAAAACTAGTGATTTTGTGCCTATGTAATTTTTTTAACCACTCTCGGGCTAGGCTTGAGAGGGTTGTGATGAAGGTGAACAAAATCAAGGCACCATTGCTTCTGATCTAAAAGCACATATCTAAGAATCTAGTCATATGCTCTTGTGCATCCTCCTCTCTTTGAAATCTCTCTAGCCTAGGCATCTTAAAATGCTCAGGGCATGCTAGAGTAGGCACTGACGTGCATAGAGGTTCATTGTGAATTTTGTTCAAGGTTGGCTTTTGATAAGTTGTCTCTTGCTTATCTATGGCTTGGACATTTTATGCTAAGACCTTGAAAGCTTGTGAAGAAAGGATCTACTCTTCTTGATATCACCTCGAAGGTGGCTTTGGAGGTAGATTCTTTCTTTGTTGAGGTGGGGGACTAGGCTTGCCCTCCTCAACTAGGGATATTTTTGGATACTCTTTATCTACTCTTTATCCCACTTGTTCCTACCTATGCTCATGGTACTTGGATGTTGGGCATCAAATTCGTTGTGGTGGCGCATGGTGAGTAGGTAGAATCACATACTTAGGGTGTAGTTTAGACAATGAAACATATCATCTCTAAACATGCTCCCTAGTCTCCTTGTGAGGGTACAAACTGGTTCTAGCTAGTCATTCCTCTCTCTCAATGCACTCCTTTTGGTCAAGGATATGTTTTTCATGCACACGCTGCTCATATAAGCATTGTCTCAAGAGCCTTTGTACTTGAGTGTTCTCGTGCTCGAGATATTATCATTATGTGTGAACATCCTCAAACAGATCTAGGAGGATCTTACATATTTTCTCTGATGCCAGTCTCTGTGCTATGTTAGCATGATTTGCCATGTGAGGCCTTTGATGCATATGCTCTGTGTAAGCGACTTTGTGTGTGTGTTCCACAAAAGATTGGTATGCCATGCTTCTGCCCTTGTGTATTTATATGACATTCACATCATGTTGTATAACATACTCTATTCCTACATGGGATGTAGGATCACACACATCACGAGAATTCTTGGAGCACTCTCCAAGTTCTCGTATGGTCCTAACAGTGCTTCCACTACACACACTAGCAGGACTAGAGGATGCAGGTGTAGGCTTGTATCCTAGATGACCTAGTAATATCTCTAAACTATCTAGCTGACTACTATGCCAAGGCTCATGAGGTGGCATACCTCTAGCTCCCACTTTTGATATATCTATAGTGAACTTACAAGGTTCACTCCTATGGGGAGTCTGCTTGGGTATACGCTCAAAAGCAGTCCCATCTATTTACCCCTAAATAGGTAGATCTCGAACCTGCCTAGGCTTAGATGATGGAGGTCATGAAACTCCCCAAACTATAGGTTTAAGGGGTACCAGTTTGAATCCTTTAATGATATACTCTTCGATAGACCCTGTGGATGCATAAGAAATATGGTCATGATATATGCTACCATGTCGAGAACCCCTATGTTGGGAAGCCCCAATATCTGATCTGTGCCTAGAAGAGTGTTTGGTACTCCCTCTAATTGGTATATTCTCGATGGAATCCCCTCATGTAGAGTTATCTCCTCTAATGCTCGCCAAACAATGTTTGGGAGGATTATGTGATTGAGGACGCTCTACAGTGTGTTGTGCACTAGTTGGAGCTTGGACCTCGATCTCAGATCTATGACCGGATCGACCCCTCTGTGTTAGCACCATTGAATTATATTTTAAGTAAATTCTATATTCTAGAGTAAGCAAAATAAAAAATAGTGATTATAATTTTTAAGTTTTGCTTTATGAATCCTAAACTATTTGATGTGTTTTCAATTTTTTGTATCAATAAAGAACTCTAGGTGTGTTTTGCAAAACGTTGATAAATTTCTCAAATTTGTAACGACTTTCATATATATACTAACAGCTCGAAAACCTTGCGATGAACTCCAAGTCGTGTAATCCAACCTATAATATGTGGTAATGAAGCCCACACACGGTCAGGGAGCATAGGTCCTCCCAGATCTTCACCCATTTTCACCCAATCAGTGTCATACCCTCCGAAGAGAAGTATATGCAAATTTTCTAGGCTACAAAAGGTTCTTGGATACGGTATTGGTCTACAACATAGGGTATGAGGGGTTTGGTCCAACAGGTGGAAATCACCTCCACCATCATTGAAACCCTACTAGTGGTTGGATGTGAATTCCAACTCACTAGCGTTTACTTTGGAACATGGTTTATGTGGTTATTTTTAAATTGCATAAAAGGAAATATGCATAATACAACACTCGCATGATCATTTTCTACATGATATACATAAAAAGAACATTTGATATTCAAAAACTATGCATGCTATCGCCTACAATGATATTTCAAAAATGCACTTTATGATGAGAATGGCCTTTAAGATGGCCTTAAGCATGCAAAAAAAATACAAGGACACCTTAGCATGCTAAATTCTAGGGCGGACTGCATTCAGAGGTCCGCTGTTCCTAGTAATGCCTAATGAAACCCTAGAATGAAATACCTAATGGACCTAATTCATTTCACCCTTTTTCAGTGTTGTCCTATTTAGGTTACCATTTTATACTTATTGGAAAACATAGACAGAGAGAAAAAAGTATAGAGAGTGAAAATGTGGCCTACCTCAGGTCCTCATTCGATATAGCTTTGGCTCCATACTATATGCTGTATCTGTTGCTAACCGTAGGTTTGATGTGTGGCTACCACTGTAAACTGCGACTGTCAATCGTGGGCTAACTTTTTGATCATGGCTATCAACTATGGTGAGCACTTGCCATAAAAAATAAAAACACAGTCAATAAATCATGGTAAAAAATGTGAAGTTCCATCGTGATCACCTTCTATACCTATCTAAAAAGCATGCACCGAACTAATACATCAATTGAAATCAAAATTAAAGCATGAAATAGGAGATAAGATTGCATATGACAAGAAAATGAACATTTATTTTATTAATTTTGAAATAAATCTCAGTTACAATCGTGCCCCTCTTAGGGTCACCCAAATGTTGATACAATTAATACAATTTGAAAGCCCCAACGGGGTAGGCGCAATACGCAGGGTCTCTAAATGGACACGAACTACTCCAAGATGTTGATGACCTCCTTATCCATGATTAGAGGCATTTGTTGTCTTGCATATCAAAACCCTGTTAGTCCTGCATGCAATAAAAAACAAGAAACATTAGAAACAAATGAGGCCTCTCTTGATGAGGCTTTTAAGGGGTATTTGCACAAAAATATGTCATGATTAACAATAATCAATAAAATGCAAGAAAGATACTAAAGCTATACAAAATGTGTAAATATTTTTGCAAAACATGTAAACTAAAGCAAATCTATCTATCTAGTGGCTTAATTACAAAATTGAAAGCATATAAGCATGAAAAGAGCCTTCAATGCCATAATTGCAAAGTGAAGGAAAATGATTACAAACTCCTAATTTCATCGGTCGAAATCTCTATAAAATCTAGTTAACATGAAATATGGCTAATCTAATGCATTTAAGATAAATCCTACTACTAAAATCAAGGGAATCAAAGATGACAACTTTACCGTGGATGCTTCGAGTGGTGAGTACTGTTAACCATAGCTGACAACCATGGTTGAGCCTGATATATTCTTGCCCTACCAATTCGGTGTCTAATATTCAATTCTCCTTGAGGAATTGATGATCAAGGGTCACCACTATGTCCTCTGATATATTTGGTGGTTGAATTGCGTGTTTGGTGCACTAATTGCATATATTTACATTTCTTGATTCTCCTAGCCTCCTAGGATCTCCATGGCAATATGATTTCCAATTGGGTAGTAAAAGTGCTCCTCTCAATGCATGTGAATGAGTATGCAATTCGATAGGGGTTCGCTGCTCAATTTATTATGCTTGTCTCTCTATTTTTCCCAATTCAAAGGGGGTACTTATAGCATTTGTCAAGGGCTAGGGGTGGCTTCCTCATGAATCCAAGATCAAGATTAGGTGGTTGAGCTTGTTGGGTGGAAGAATCTAGAACCTTCCTCACTCAAACCACTCCAATATGCAACCAATTGGTCGTTGCAACTGATTTTGGGTGGAATTAAGGCCAACTGATTTAGATTCTTGACTGCAAGTGACATTCGTAGGCAGATATTCTAACGATGGGTGTCAGCAGCGGCTAGCACTGGCTAGGCAAAGGTGCCCAATTGAATGGTAAAAACCATTGCTATACCTTGGATTTGTCCAAAGGTCTTCCATATGGTCTTCTAGCATGTCCCATATGGTCTTCTATAGGAGATTATAAGGTGTACTTGAGACTTGATATTTTTGTATGGTGAAATAATCATTGAGGGAAATTTGAGTGGAGATTTTGAGATAGATTGTTGCTATATAACCTTGAGATTGAAAAAGAGGATTTGATTGTGATTGAGATAGGTTTTGAAGACATATCTCCATCAAAACAAAAGGTATGGGCACATATTCCTTATGAGTGAAATATTGTTGGATTGAATATTATGAAATGCAAAGTTGGAAGGAAAAATATTAATAAGTATTGTTGGAAATGTTGAGTGAGTTTTCATATGCATGGTTTGTGTTTGTTGAAAGATCATGAGTATCATTGTTATCTGAGATTGGAAATTATTTGAGTCAAGGTTTGAAGTGAATGTTTGAGTGGAGTTGGTTGAGTATTATTTACTGAAAGTATTGAAGTAATAGTTCAAGTTTGTGAAACAAATTATACTTTATTTTGAATTGATTTGAAAGAAATTTTAAAATTGAAAGATTGCTTTGTTGAGTACAACTATTGTGAGTGTGAATCATATTGAGTCTTTAACTATTCTCTATATGTTATTATGGCTAAACAAGATCCTGAGTATGTGTTGAAGAGGTTTTCTAAAAGAGATTTAAGTTGTGTTTTCTGAAAGTGTTTTAATGAGTTCTTGTGAAAGTTTAAGGATAAATTAGAGGCAATTCTTAGAGAAGACTTGAGAGCGGATTTGATTTACTTTGTTAAAGTCTTGTGTTAAGAATTTGGGTAAAACAGAGCAGAGTTGATAAAGCTTTGTGTTAAGGCTTGAGGATAGATTTGAGTATAGATTTTGGTAAATATTTATGAGCAATTTTGTGCCAGAGCAGAGATATATTTTGATGTATATTTGAGAGTATATTTATGTCATAGTAGAGACAAATTTATGAGCATATTTGACAGAGAAGAGGATAGTGTTCAATTGAAATATGAGATATATATTGAATAGAGTTTCGATCAAGATTTGTAGGTGATAGAGTAGATGACAACCATCTATAGTGGATAGAGATCCATTAGCCAGGGCAGTGAGGACATATGTCTTTTGATTGAGGATAAAGGTATTCTATGGAGAGAGATCCACAAGCTAGTGTAGTGGAGGCAATAGTCTTCTAGAATATCATCATCCAGAGTAGAGGAGAAAGAGTTCTCTTGTGGATTGGTGTCCACAAACTTTATTAGGGGATTGGTATCTCCTTTGGAAATAGGTCCATAAACATTGTAATAGGGAAGATTCCCAAAATATTTGTTGAGGAAATTTTAGTGAAATACTTTTTCCATGGAGTAGCCCACATTGGGTGAACCACGTTAAATAATGTCTCTCATGTGTGTGATGCTTTGTGTAATGTTTACTACTTTAATATTTTCAATGTTATCATATGGATTGAAAAGTAAAAAAAATTATCTTATACTGTTCACCCCCATCTTAGTATAAGATTATGTTCTACAATTGGTATCAGAGCGGGTCTCTCCGTGAAAATACTAACAACTTGGAGAAACATCCATCAGGAACACACATAACTTCAGATAATGAAGAAGAGACCATGTTTGATATAAAAGAGGAATTATTTGCTACTCTTAGGAACTTGTAAAAGGTTAGAAAGAAGAACTGAAGTTTGAAGGATCAAATTCAAGAGGACAAAGAAGAAAATATGGAACTTCTACAGAGTCTCATGGAACTCAAGATAAAAGTAGAAGGAAATAAAATTGATCATGATATGACAGATCTATTAAGAGCAAGGGAAACAAAGTGTGAAATATTAAAAGTAGAAATTATTTCTCTAAGGAATGAAGTTGAAAAGACCGATTTATGACAAGATATAAAGTTAGGAAGAAAAAAAAGAGGAGTCAAGCCTTCAAGAAACAAAGACATCAAACAAATATAAGTTCATGACTCATACTCTGGAAGGAAAAGACATCGATAAATTAGAAGGCAAAGAAGAACCATTGACGAGAGTTAGCCACAAGAACAACAAAAGGAGAAGCATTTGACCATATTTTCCAAGGCATTTAAACATGTTACATAATCTCTTCCATGGCTATTGCTTTTCATATAACAAATATGGTCATAGAGCTGCAAATTACACTGGTTATGTGCAAACTGATGTCAATAGAAATTTCAATTATTTTGCATCTCTTATGAATGATGATATCATATGTTATAAATACAATAATTTTGGACACAAGGCTAGATGGTACAAAATGGTATATCCTGAGTCAAGTAAAAAGAATACAACTTCAACAATTAGAAAAGATAGAAAAGGGTATGAGAAATTTAGATAAATGTTAGTACAAACAACCCTTCATGTACAAGATAAGGGAAAATAATGGTTTCTTGATAGTGGATTTTCTAGTCACATGACATGAGACAAAAGTAAATTTATTATACTCGAAGAAACTGATGGAGGATTAGTAATATTTGGTGATAATGGTTCAACAAAAATTTGTGGAAAAGGAGCCTTGAGTTTAGATAATGGGGAAAAAAAAAGAATGTATTGTACATCAAGGAATTGAGGCACAATATACTAAGTGTGAGCCAACTTTGTGATAAAGATCACATGGTTATATTTCATCCAAATATATGTGAAATAAGAAAATCTAAAACTGGAAAACTCATTGCAAATGCAAGTAGAACTACAAACAACCTCTACATGCTAAGTGATATTAAAGGATAAAAGTGTTTTATATCACAAGAAGATGAGAGTTGGTTGTGGCATAGAAGAATGGGTCATTTGAATTTTGACAACATAGTGAATATAAGAAATAAACAGACTGTCAAATATTTACCCAAGGTAAAAGGCCACAAAACACAATTTGTGCACCATGTCAACATGGAAAGCAAACTATAACAAGTTTCAAATCAAAGGGATTTATGTCATCTTAGCTATTGAAACTAATACATACTAATATATGTGGTCCTACTAGGACAAAGAGTATTCTAGGTGAAAGTAACTTCATATTATTTATAGATGATTACCCTAGAATGATTTGGGTAGCCTTCTTGAAAGAAAAGTCAAAAGCACTTGATAATTTCAAGGCATTTAAAGAATTAGTTGAAAATAAAACGGGTAAGAAGATTAAGTGTTTGAGATTAGAAAGACGAGGAGAATTTATCTCAAATGAATTTGTAGAATTTTGTGAACAACATGGGATAAAAAGAGAATAATTAGCTACAAAAACTCCTCAACAAAATGGAGTAGTTGAAAGGAAGAATAGGATTGTTAAAAATATGACCAGAGCTATGCTAAATGAATCCAAGGTTTCAGATGGCTTTTGTAGGGATGTAGTCAATACAACATTATATATCATCAATAAGGATCAAATCAAAGTAAATCATCACAAAAATCCATATGATATTTGGAAAGGAAGACCAACCACTGTGAAATAGTTTAAAATTTTTGAAAGCAAATGTTACATAAGATGAGAAGAGAAAAACTTGGCAAGTTTGACCCAAGATGTGATGAGGGTATTTTTATTGGTTATTACACTAAGAGAAAAGCCTATAGATGCTATAACAAAAGGAAATGTACTATTATAGAATTTATAAATGTAACAGTTAATGAGAAGATAGGGTCAAGAGAACCAGTTCAAGAAATTGTGTATTAGGAAGAAGAAAGTTTTCAAGAAGAGTGACGTGAAGAATCAGAAGAATAAGAAGAAGAAACACAAATATTTTTTCTAAGAATCCATCTACGTATGTACAAAAAAATCATCCAAGGGATCTAATCATTTGGAATCCAGATGAGATACATACAAGGAGAAGGGTAATAGCATAAAATCAACAAGCAAATTTCTCTTTGTTATCTAAAATTGAGCTAAAAGACTTCAATGAGGCAAGTGAAGATGATTTTAGGATTAAGGTGATGAATGAGGAACTAGATCAGATAGAGAAGAGCAAGACTTAAGAAATTGTCCCATGACCAAAAGTTAAGAATGTGATTGGCACTAAATGGGTATTCAAAAACAAGTTAAATGAATATGGTCAGGTAGTTCGGAACAAAGCAAGATTAGTATGCAAAGGCTATGCACAGGTTGAGGGAATTGATTTTGATAAGACATTTGCTCTAGTTGCATGGCTTTAAGCTATAAGAATATTCTTAGTCTTCTCAAGTTTCAAAAACTTCAAAGTATATCATATGGGCGTTAAATCAACCTTTATAAATGGTATCTTGGAAGAAGAGGTTTATATTGAGCAACCAGAGGAATTCAACTTAACTGATAAACTAGACTATGCATGCAGATTGAAGAAGGCACTTTATGGACTAAAACAAGCTTCTAGGGCTTGGTAATCAAGATTGGATAAGTACCTTTAGAAATAGGGTTTCAAGAAAGGAATAGTGGACAGTAACTTATACATCAAAAATGAAGGGAATGACTTACTAATTGTGGTTGTTTATGTGGATGATATCATTTTTGGAGGTAAAAATGATAAGATGTATCAAAAATTTACAAAAAGCATGCAAAATGAATTTGAGATGTCAATGCTTGGTGAGTTTTCCTTCTTTCTTGGACTTTAGATTTCACAATAAGAGAAGGGTGTATTTCTTTCACAAACAAAGTAATTCAAAGAGGTTCTAAATAAATTCAAGTTATAATATTAAAAACCAATAAGTACACCCATGGTTATAGGATGTAAGTTAAGTAAATATGATGAATCTCCTGAGGCAAATAAAAAATTGTACAGATCTATGATTGGCAGCTTACTGTATGTCACAACTACAAGACCAAATATAATGCAAGTAGTGGGACTAGTGGTAAGGTTTCAAGCAGCACCCAAGGAGACACATGTAGTAGTAGTAAAGAGTATTCTTAGGTATTTAAAAGAGACTATGGATTTTAGGCTCTGGTATCCCAAAAGTGACAATTTCACTCCCACAAAATATACATATGCAGATTGGGTTGGCAGTATTGATGACAGGAAAAACACAAGTAGAGGAGCATTCTTTCTTGGATATTGTTTAGTCTCTTGGCTAAGTAAGAAATAGGTATCAATATTCTTATCCACATTAGAGGTAGAGTATATTGTAGCAATTGATTGTTGTACATAGGTATCATGGATGAAGTAAACTCTAGAGGAATTCAATATAAAGCATGATACCCTATTCCCATATTGTGTGATAATACAAGTGCTATAAATATCTCAAAGAATTCGGTGATGCACTCTAGAATAAAGCACATTTTGATCAAATTTCATTTTTTAAGAGAGCAGGTAACAAATAAAAAATTCAGGTTGGAATATGTTACCACAAAGGAGCAGATTGCAGACATCTTCACTAAGCCACTTCTGAAAGAGACTTTTGAGTGTCTTCGAGGAAAGTTGGGAGTAGTTCTACTCCCACCCCAAAATTAATCACCTCAAAGAGAGGAGGTGGGGGAGGGGCTGAGGTAAGAGTCTTATATTTAGCCCTAAGCCCCAAATGTGACCCTTTACCATTTACATCAAAGGGGGAGAGATTTGAGATAGAGGGGGAGAAGTTTCTCAAGAGGAGCAGAACTGAAAAAGGTAAAAGAAATGGTTAAAGGAAAAAGGGTTGCCATCAATGACAAAGAGGGAGATTGTTACAAATTTGAAGAAGGTTTGTTGTCATTGATATCAATAGGTTGATGTCCAAGTTTTGTCATCATTAATGTCATCAGGTGGTTTTTCCAAAAGGTAAGGAAGAGGTTAAAATAAATAGGATATAATATTTATTTTAAATATTATATGCCTAAAGCGGCCTAAAATATTGAAGACCCAAGGAAGAAGAAGGAGGTTTAAAAGGAAATAATAATATTATAATATTTAATATTATAATATTTTGAGCAAAAGGTTGAGGTGAAGAAAAATGAGGTCCAAGGAGTCATTAAAAAATAAATCCTTAACAAGACCCATTTGGCAGATTTTAAAGGTTATTATTTAATTTATTTAAATTAAAATATTTTAAACATAGGTTAAAATTTTAATTTAAATAAATATTAAAGGTGCCAAAATTCTAAGTTTAAAATTTGAATTAATATTCGAAAGCTGATGTGTTGGATTGCATAGAAAAAGGTATAAAAGGAGGCAATATTTTTGTTTAAATTTATCCATGCAATTAATATGCCCAAAGCAAAAATAAATTTGTGTGCTACTTAAGAGAAGAGAAAGGAATTCACATGTGCTATTTAAGAGGGTAGACTTTGTGATAAACCCAAGTGGAGCACCAAATATTTTCCAAAGCACTTGGTAGTGCAAGTGGTGGTCGACGACTAGTAAGGCATTCGTACAAGACAAGTTAGGGGTTCGATTCGTGTCCCCTTCATTTTGTATCTAGAAAGGATTTTGATTAATTTTGAATCACCAAAAAGCAAGGGATAAAGCGTAGATCGTGTGCTTAAGGTTTTATGTTGGGCACGTAGCCCAACGATAGCCTAGCCTTGGGCTAGGGCACTGCGGCGGTGGCAGATTATGGGTTCAATTTTGGGCATGTTCATTCTAGGGACAAATTTTTTGACGTGGGCCATCACATAAGGTAAGCGCTCGATTTATTTTTGCCAAGGTATGAATAGTGCTAGGGGTCCACATGATAGTTGTGAAGGTGTTTAAGGCCAACTAATTTTTATTTTTGCTAAGGTAAAATATAGGGAGTCATAAGTCTATTTAATATTTTATTTTTGATTAGCATTATAAATAAATATTGGATATATAAGGTGTTAGAAAGGAAATTGTTGGTCAAATATCTGCCTAATCAGCAAAACTGCATTTTTGCACCCTAGATACGACCAAAATTGAAAGGCCAGAGGAAAGAAATGTCCTCCGTGCCAATCTCCAGAGAGGGTTGGCTCCCAAACTAAATCCTACACTGGTTGAAGACTAGAGTTGCAGGAAAGAAATTAGAAAATACAAAAAGAAATAGGAAATATAGCCACAGGTCGAAAGCATAGGATTTGGGGTAGACTAGTAGCAAGAATTCCACTAAGTTTTATAACAACATCTAATAGAAAAAATGCAAAAAAAATTCACTCACACCTTTATAGACACAACCTCCAGATTGCATTCCAAAACTCACTCACTCACCAACAATGTTCTAAATCTAGAAATAGAATTTTAAAATTAATAGTTGAAACATGAACATTAAAAAAATGCTAGAAACAAAAGGAAATCACACACACAAGAATTATTACAAATTTTAGAATTCGAGTCTCTTCTATTAATGCAGAGAACTTAAGAAGTTTTCTCGTAGAATGTCCAACGTCTTTTACAATGGAAATTTGATTAGTATTTATAGAGGATTTTGCCTCTTTCATTAAATGTACATGAGGAAAAAATGATTGTGGATCAGAAACAAAAGTGAGGAAATTACTCCTTGGAAATATTGAAAATCTATCCTTCTGGAACATCGATCCATATTTCAAGGAAAAATTCCTAGAAAATTAGTATTTTGAGTGTCGGTGCACATAAAATTAATAGACCTTTAATGCCTTGAAAACACACTCCTACCTTAGAAATCATGAAATATTCCCTTGTGCTTCTAATACAACTTTCTTATTCACTTAGGATTCACAATTTGAGTTACTCGCTACCACCATTATGTAATACTTGTAAAAACCTGCTCTAGGTGATTCAAAAATCTTGATTATATTCCCTATGGCAAAACTTCATAATTGGACAACTTCACTTTCATAACTGCATTCGCCCTTTAGCCCAAAAACTATGTTCGAACTTTAGCAATAATCATGTTCACCCCAACTCCTATTGCTTAGCGCGCTTGCATAATTTACCTTTGGAAATGTGTTTACCCATGGTAGGGGTGAACATGATTGCATTTAGATCATGAGACACGTTCATCCATGGGAGGGACGAATGAGATGTTCACCCCTCAACTAGGGTAAATGCGATCACTCTTTGTCTTCAGGGTACGTTCACCCATGAGAGGGGCTAACACAATCATGTTTCAATGTTGGGGCGCATTTGCCCATGGGATGGAAAAATGGGATGTTCACCCCTTGATCGGGGCAAACACGATTTCAATTTATCGTGCCCCTTTTATATTATCAAAAATTTCTTCTGTTGCCTTTTGTTATTATGTTCACC
Organism: Wollemia nobilis; assembly: GCA_028583015.1. Lineage (NCBI taxonomy): Eukaryota > Viridiplantae > Streptophyta > Pinopsida > Araucariales > Araucariaceae > Wollemia > Wollemia nobilis. The sequence continues at coordinate 4,890,258 of JAQPPZ010002515.1, forward strand.
CCAACATGAGGTGAACGGAGCATTCATCCCATCCTTGGGGTGAACATTCTTTCACATTCCAACTCTTTTTGGTGCTTTCAAAATTTTAGTCCCTTAAGTTTTTCACCTTGATCTTTCTTCTTTCGTTTTTACAAGCCCAAAAAAAAATGCCTTCATTTCATAATGCACTTTAAGTATAGCAAACTTGAATCCTAAATGGATTTTTACATTTTTTTATTAAAACATTTATAATGTCGATGCTAAAAGAATACATATGTAAAATAATAGTAACATATGAAATTGATTCAAAATAAATACTGCCACATTACAATAAAAAATATTCCAACAAAATTGCCATTGTGGCAAAGTGTAAAATTGCCAACATTTTTGGTGACTCACGAGGTATCCAGCTTGCATGGATGCAAGTGATCCTAGGATTTTATTCATTGGGCTGTCATGGGGTCTTCCTTCTAGCTGCCTTGGTTGGCACATTTGCTACGTATACCTTTCAACGTGGCTCCTCTTCAGCTCGCTCCTTTTCCTCAGCTTTGATTGCTACTTTGAGCACTTCGACTCGCTTCGCTTCCTTTATCGCCTTCACTTTCACCTCACGCTCTGCTGCTGCCTGCTACTTCTACTCTTTGAGGCTTTCATACATGACCTCATAAATAGTAACTACCTCTTTCCAAGCATGAGTTGTGAATAAGTATGAAATACTTAGTGACTCATGAACAAAGCACAAATTTTGAACATCATCCATACTAAGGCGCTTTACTCGTTGAGCCAGTTCATACAATGACAGCTCTAGACATGTGTATTTTTCCATCCAAGGAAATACATGTGCTTTTGTGAGGGGCTTCTCCCATGCATCAATTTTAGAGGTATCTTCCACAAATTTCCTCCAGATCACATCCAACTGTTATTGTGATAAGGGTTCACCCCACTCATCTGTAAAGTCTGGAAATCCCAACTTGGTGAGAGTATGGTATGCTCTCACTTGATAGTGTTAAGGATTGTTTGACCTTCTCTGACCAAGTCCATACTTTGAAAATAACTATGCAATGTGACTTTAACATTCAACCAGGCATGATCCATTTCGCTTAGATGGTGAATACGAATATTAGAATTAGCAAGGCCTAAATTTTCATAGCCATTTTCATGTACAGCTACAACATCTATTTTGTAGTGTCAACTAGCTATTGCCATAGATGAATCTATATTTGCACTACCCACAAATAGTGCAACACCTAAACTGCTTGCATGACCAACTTCTCACAGTTTTGGGCAGAGCAAAGACGAGTTTCCTTGATTCTGTTCGGAGAGAAACCAGTAGCCTGCGCAATTTTATTTGCTAACTTATTCTTCACATCCTCAAGCTACTATTGAAGCTTATGCATTTTGATCCTAAAAAAATATCATTCATTCAAGTGTACTTTAACCTATCGATGCAAGTGTTCATTTTTTGTGGCATTTTTTCCTCTTGCACTCTGCTTTTGGCCAGGGCATTTTCAAGCTCAATGATTTTATTTTCATTTTCAAAATATTTTTCCTTAAAATTCTCACCATGCACGTACACTGAGCTCATATCATCCTAAATATTGCCCATATTTTCTATCAAATTTATCCTGGATAGGTCCTCTATTAAAGTCTCACAAACATAATCACTTGGTAGCATTTCTCCTTGCGGATTTTGAACCAAGGGAGTGAGCTTTGTTGTGTGACCCTCTATAGCAATAGGATCAAAAGTGAATTTCTTAATTGGATGAGCTGGATCCAAGGCTTCCTTGCACCTCATGCTCTTCAACCACTACGAAGAGCTCAAGTATGCCCGATTAATATTCTCCACATCGGGTTGCTTTTGGGCCATCTAAACATAGAGCAATGTTTGTAACTCCAAAAATGGGGTGAATGGAACCAAAAAATTTGAGCAGCTAGGATCGATGGGGATGTATGAGATAGTGAGAAGAGGGGGAACTAAAATAGTGGTTTGAATAGATAAACCAGGTTTGGATGTCATTACGCTTACTTGGGGAGGAGCTTGTATACTTACAACCTCAATGATGGTGGTGGAAATAAAAGGGGAAGGGCACAAAAAGGGATTCGGCCCTGACACATACGAACTAAAAGAAATGGAGGACAAAGGAATGGGAATAGAAGAAGGAGCATCAGTGAATTTGGGAATGGAAGAAGATGAAAGTAAAATAGATGTGGAAGGCATACTGAACGATGAGGAAATGGAGACCGAATATGGTGGAAGTGAAATAGAAGTCACTACATGCTCCAAGAAAGAATAAGAGGGAAGAGAAGATGTACCTTTGAGTGCAGGCAGTGTGTGACGTGGTGATGGGGGCAGCTATGAAATTACTTCTTGCTACGCTTCTACTATCTCTTATACTCTCTCCTTACCCAGCTCTATACACATCATTTACATAATCTAATTGACACACTACTTCAATGGCAAACACATGCTTTATAGAAAAATACAAAAACAAAAATAGCTTACCTGTGAAATAAAAAATTCTCACAACTACGCCCTAAGTAAGCAAAAAAATATCTCAATTTTCTTGTGCAACGACTGCATCTCTCAAATCCCGTGACACCCTCTCACATGTGCCACAAGGTAACTCTAATTCTGGTCCCAAAAACCAACTATTAAAGCTATAAAATTACTCTCTTCTTGACAAAATGAGAGTCCACATATAGACTGGCAGGCATTCATTCTTCTCACCCACTTGCGTTACTGTGATAAAAGGAAATCATCGCTGAAGCTGAAATAAGAAAAACCATACCAAAAATGAAGTATGCTTGAATGATATTGACTTCCCAATTTGCATCTTCTCTAGTTGAAAGTTCAACCTCCAGGAAATAAAGTCAGTCCAATCAAAGAAAATTGGGTTGTTGCCTTGTCTCATAGTTGCAAGCAAATAAAACTCCACCCAACAAATACATTGTGCTAAGGTCGCCTGCCATTTATGCATAGTTTTGTTTGAAGGTAAACCAGTGACCCTAGACAACATTGAATATATGTCTAAGCTCTTGAAATTTGACAGCGACTTTGACAAATTGGGAAGTTTCCCCATTGATGACTCTTTAATCAATTGAATCTTCATAAATTGGTGTATCGTTACCGTGGAGACATATTTGTCTTCTTGTTCATCAGTATGCAATTTTTTATTAACCGCATAAGAAGGTGGTTTCAATACATAAGCAAATACTTCTCGAACCTCATCTGGGGTGATGGTGAAGATAATTTCCCTTATGGCATTTTTGACAACTCTAGTAAATAGATCATAGAACTCCATAATGAGCCATACCAGCTCAGGGTAAGGATCAAATGGCAGACATAAGTAACATAACAAATACGAATAATATGGCACTGTCAACCAACTATGTGACGTTACTCCTTGGCTTACTACTGATTCAACATCCTACCTTAACCTCTCCACACCTTTGTGGGTAATGAAGCAGTTGCCAATTTTTACCATTGTGTCTTCATACGGGTCCAAGTCAACATAGTCATTTTTTTGAGCCCTTTTTCATCTAGAGCTTCCTTCCTTCTTTTTTGACTTCTTGGGCTCTATAGCCTCTATAAAATCCTTGGGATCCTTGCTCCACTTTGCCATTAATTTTGATTTCTAAAAAATACTCTGAACACTCTCTGCACACTTTTGTAGCTACAGTTCGAAATATACAATAGTAAAATTTTTTAAAAAAGAAAAATAAACTATGAGCTTTTACCTCATCCTTTATATAGAGCACTTCTACAACTACAACAATAAATATTGAATTAATCTTGAGTGCTTTCAAGAGAGTATGGGTATTAATCTACTCACCTGACACCATTCCCTATGCCATAATGGTATTGCTTTTGATTCGCTACCAAATCATTTTGGGAAAGCATGCCCTCTTTGCCACATATATTTCTCATAAGTCGTGCCTTGGCGACTCAAGCTTACTTGGAAAAATAAATCTACCACTTAAAAACCAATGTTGGATGTTCTCTTGCTCCTTGGGAACATAAATATTTGACACGACACATGTTTTTTATTAAATGCTTTTGAAACACCCTTTAACCGACATTCCTACTCTCCAATAGTTGCCACGTATCCAAGGGCATGATTATTATTGCAACATGCTTCTAAAAAGAAACACTATTATTTCCTTCTTCATCGGTGAAAATACTTTATGGGTGTACACCAATCTTCCCTTTTCTCGACGTTTCCAAAAATCAGAGCAACATGTCTCCCTTTTCCTCATTCCAGGGTGTCTTCAATTTGCTTGGTGCTTTCATGGTGAATGGCTTCCTTTAATAACCCTTTCTCCTTTTGCTATTTCACATATATTTAGAAAATTAGGTTTTCTAAAAACAACTTACTCCCCTTTTAAAACAAATTTTCTTTTTTTTTTTTGCTTTTCCTTTTCTCTAAATTTAGAAAAATCATTTTAAAAGCAGTTTTTTTTTTTCTTTTTTTTTTAAATAATAAAAATAAACCCTTATCGCTCCTTCATTTTAAACAAACGCGTTTGCTTGGACCAAGGGCAAACGACCCTTTCACCCATTATCGGGGGTGAACGCGATACCGATCACATGCTCATCTTCGCCGAACATGACATTAAAGTTGTTAATGGGTTTGCCCTAACCAAAGGGTGAATAGTCACATTGCCCCTCCTTGGGGCAAATGCGATTTCAAATATCCCCTTTTATTTGTGTTCTTTTACTCTGAATGGGATGTCAACGTTACCAATGAATTCGCCTCTACCTTAAGTTGAAATGTCTCATTACCTCTTCCTTGGGGCGAATGAACCTGGGAGTGCCTTAAGTGTTCCTTATTTTATTTCCCCTTATATATATATAGATATATAATAACATTCGTAATTAAAAAAAAATAACACATTAAAGGGAATATTTACATATGTACAAGTGGGTGCTTCATCAGAACTTATTTATTGAATATAGGCCTTCAAATGAAGACCATTCATCGAGATAGGAAGATCATAACCCTCCAGTTCATGAAGGTGATAGGCATTTTTCAAGTTTATTGTTGAAATATGAAAAGTACCTTTCTATATTGCATCAAACTTATGGTGTTTTTCCAGCTTAGCCTTATTCTTGTTCTATTTTAAAACTAAGTCTCCTACCTAAAATTTACGCTCAGTTGTTCTCTTCCTGAACCACTTCTGCATTTCTTTTGTATGCTCAGTAAATTCTTGATAAGATTACTCTCTATCCTCCTCTAACTGTAACAACTGTGCTAACCTTGCACTCATAGGACCATATTCTTCATTTTCATCTTGAAATAAATGCAATGTTTGGAGTATTAGAAGTTTAATATGGGTGGGGAGAATGGCTTCCTTCCCATAAAGTAGGGCATATGGAGAAGTTTTACTAGATTTCTTCACGGAGATACGATCTGCCCAAAGTTCCTGGTTCAACAAGTACCAACTACTTTTATTATTGCCCATCATCCTTTTTAAAATTTACAACAAATTTGTATTGGTAGATTCGGCCAACCCATTCCCTTGTGGATAATAGTTGGATGATATCTTCATATAAGTGTCATATTTGCTAGCTAACTCTATGATTTTGGTCCCAATGAATGGAGTTCCATTATCAGTTACAATTGAATATAGGATGACAAAATGGGTAATTATCCCTTCCAAGAAAGAGATAATAGTTGCTTGATTAGCCTTCTTGGTAGGAATGGACTCCGCCCATCTAGTGAAATAGATAGTCATTGTCAAGATGTACTTGTGCTCTATGGAATAATATGGATCAATAACTCCGATGAAGTCAAGACCCCATTTCTGAAAAGGTGCTTTCACTTGAATTGGGAATAGAGGCAAAGCTTCTTTTTTGATTCTACTAATGTATCACTGAAAGCTATCACAATGTTGACTTACTTTATGATCATCAACGAATAGAGTGGGCCAAAAATAGCTCGCTCGAATAATTTTTAAATCCGTAGGCCTACCTACATAATGACCACCAAATAGTCCAGAATGAAATTCCTCTAATATTTTTTCCTTCTTGGACTCCTTCACACATCTGAGAAGAAATCCATCAATGTTCTTGTGAAACAGTTCATTTGGTAATAGGATGTACTTGAGTGCCTGCAACCTGAAACTTCAACACTATGAAGCATCAAGGTGATTTAGACATCTCCCAAAAGTAAAATAATCAACCAACTCTTTTGTCCAGTCCCAACTTCTCAAAGTGTGGTTTACGCAGATGCTTTCACCAATGTCTCCTTTATGCTCTGCATCCAATGAATCAAAGGCAAAACTTTTAGCTAACTCCTGGCATAAAGCTTGCCCATGAACTAGTTTTGTTGGTCAAATATCCACGTCATATTCTTGAATATTCAAGACCCAACCTACCATTTTATCACCTAGTTCTCCTTGAAGTATGAAATTTCAAACGTTCAGATGTATAAAATAAATGACAATATTACTCTGAGAGACAAAGTGTCAAAATTTTTTCAATGATTTCATTACTGCATATACCTGTTTCTCAATAAAGTTATACTTCTCTTGATGTGGCACAATAACTTGGCTCAAGAAGGCAATTGGCTTCTCTTCTCCATCCTTTTGCTTCTGTGTCAACATTGTAGCGTAGCTTTCTTGCTCACCCACTGCATAGAGAATGAAATATTTTGAATAGTCAGGATTAATTATAACTGGAGATTGTGTAATTATTTCTTTGATTTCTTGAAAAGCTCTTCTCTTGGCTTCAGTCCACTTTAACTCAGTATTGTTCTTTAAGAGCTTTGTCATAGGTTTCACAACCTGATCAAATTTGACAATAAACATGCAGATGAAATTTATTTGATCAAAGAAATATTGTAGGTCCTTCTTGTTAGCAAGCAATGGTAACTTCAAAAGTGCTTCAGCTTTGGTAGGATCAATTGCTAATCCTTATTATGAGATCACATGACCCAAAAATTTCCCTTCTTTAACAACAAAGATCGATTTATTTGGATTAATAGAAATCCTAAATTCATGACACTTCTCGAACACCTACCTCAAATGGAAAATGTGGTCTTCTCTGCAATGCAAAAAAATAGTCATACCATCAAGATATATCATAATAATTCTATTTAATAACTCATAAAAATTGATGTTCATAGCCCTCTAAAAATTTGTGTCATAATTTGAGAGACCAAATGGCATCCGTTGGTAGGAAAATGTGCCCCACTTGGTGGTGAACACTGTTTTATATTTGTCCTCATATTTCACCCAGATTTTATTATACCCAGAGAAACCATCCAACAATGAGAACCTCTATGCACCAGCAACCACATGAAGAATTTGATCAATCTATGGAAGAGGATAGTGGTCTTTTAGTGATGCCAGGTTCAGATTGTGAAAATCAACACAACCGAATGTCTTCATTATTATTCCATACTGGAACCATATTTGCCACCCATGTTGAGTGCTTGATTGGATAAATTATCTTTTATTCTAACATCTTCAACAATTCTACCTTTATGAGTAATTCTATCTTTGGATTAATAGGCCGTTGCTTTTGCCAAAAAGGTTTTACCCCCTCATATTCATTTGCATTATTTGTGCAACTCCAAGTTAACCTATAAGAATAGGTATTTTACAACCCTTCAAGATAGATTAACACAATGCCAGCTCCTACATCATTCTTACATCTGGCACCATAAAAGTACAACTTCCATAATTGGTCTATGCCAAGGACTGAGGAATCAGCGACCTCCTTGTAAACCTACTTCAGATTAGTTCTAGTATAGCATCCAATGTCTATTCCAACCATTGCATTAAAATCCATGAGCAAAAACACATCTTTGAGGTGAAGTTCACCCAGTGCTTCTTCCATAAATTCAACCTCTTCTACCTCTTTAGTCATCATGTTAACTGTACCTGGGATATTTTCTTCCTCCTCCAACTTCTCAATGTGAAAATTCGATGGCTTTTCATTATAAATACGAATCTCATTTCCTTTGAATGGTATTTCCAAATGTGAGTAATCTAAGGAAAGATACCCTCTCAACTTAGTTGTGAACTCTCTCGAGAGGCATATGCTAAATTATGGCTCAAGGTCAACAACTACCATTTCTTGGATAATTATGATTTGTGGCATGCTGTGAAGTATAATGGGAATATCTTTGATTACTCCCACCATTTTGATTGGGGTTATGTCCAACTGCAATACCCCCAAGCTACTCCTTGTATATTCCATCCCCATCACTTCACATACAACCTTAGGGATGATAGTAGTCGCAGCTCCTGATTTGATCATACAATAGTGTACAATCCACCCTTCCATTCTGAGTGACAAATAAAATGGGGGTGGCATATTCTTCCCTGTTGCCAAAGTTGGTAGTGCTTGTACCAAGACTGCTTGAGAAGGATTTTTATTTTGATATTTAGCAGTATTCAAGGATTCTTGCAACAGGTCAACTTTTTCGGGCAACTGAAGAGCATCATACAAGCTTACTTTTGTAAGAATACTTTTTATTTCTTCAACAATGTTATAATTTGAGAGGGTTGAAGCCTTCTCTTCTATGGATCGTTCTTAATTATCTCGATACTGCTGAGTAGCTCCTACTCTTTGTCTCTTTGTCAACGACGGGTACTTGAGTCACTCCTTGACCTGATATTTCATTTCCTGTTGCGTTTGGGCAGTTGTTGCAAATTATGAAGTTGGTACCTTAGTTTGTACCTTTTCTTGGGGTTGCCTAGGCAACAAATATTTTAACTTAACAAAATCTTGTTCCTTAGCTTTTACACCTAGTGCTTTCACTATAGGTTGTCCTTTTTCATCCTACACCTTTGGTTCTATAGGTACATTTAGAGGCTCAAGCTCAACTGGGTTTATAGTTATTGGCTTTTTCTCGGATTTCGAAAGAACTAAAATTTGCTCCAAATATGGCATCATAAAATTATGATCAACTTCCCTGATCATATTGACTTGTCTTCCAGACGATCTCTCCGCAAGTGTTTGCACATAATTCATATGCACCATGCAAGTTTCTTCTCCATGAGGATCATTGCATGTTGAACACCAGTACATCTTTTCTATTGCACTAGTCTCCTCATTTACTAGCATAGTTGTGCTCTTCTTGGGGCCTCTGCTAGTATATGCTTGCTCCCGATTAATCGATTGAGTTTAAAATCTCCTTGACCAAAATTTAGCCTCGACTTACTTCTTCCTCATTATCGTAAGCTCATTTGATATTGTCCTTAAGACCAAATTATTAAATTTCACCTCTTGCAATAATTCGATGAGAGGATCAAGATATTATGACATAGGGGTCACTAGAAGAGGTAAAGGCACTGGCAGTGCGAGTAATGGTAACGGGGTAAGAGGCGCTGGTAATGTTGGAAAGGGAAAAAATGAAGGTAGTTGGGGCACTATTTGAGAAGGCAACTATGGAAAGCTTGGAGCCGAATGTTGTGAGATAGGGATCAAAGCGATAAGAGGTAGGTTTGAAATCCATGAGGGAACTGGGTACATGGAAGGCATGAGTTGCAAAAATGCACTAGAATACAAATACTATGGGAGGTCAGGGACAATGGTCATAGTCATCTTTGGGGGAAGCCTACCTATAGAAATAAAGATAGATTCGACCTTCTATGCCTATGTGTATAGGTCTGGAAATATAGTCATGTTGGCCTATCGCACGACCATACCAATTTTAGTGCTAAATGATGTAAGATAGTAGAACGTAGCTTGTTTATGCATGGGTCGCAAACCATTAGGAACCCTTTTCCAGCTCCATGCAAACCTGATATTGAAATCAACTATCTCCTCCTACGGGTGTCTTTGGATTGTTGTAAACTGGTGCAACAAATAGTATGGATCAACTTGTTCATGAAAATTCTTAATTAATAACTCCACCAATTGATCCCATGATGTAATAGTACCAGGTTGCAATGATTGGTACCAATACAACAATTTTTCTCTCAGTGATAATACTAGTAACTTTACCATCATGTCTTTATATGTTATTCTATAGATCGAAGCCAAAGACGCTACATCTTGAATGTGCTCATAGGCTATTTTACCAGTACCATCATAGGGCAGAAAAGCCTTCAAAGCAGCTTGGGGCACTGGATTTTGTACTTGTAAGTTCAAAGCCCTCAAGCTATTCCATGATGGGAATTTCCTTGGTGGCGGTGGCTACTGTGGTGGAGGATTATGATCCATGTGGACTGATATATAAGGTGGAACATGAGGAGCACTAGCGACTGCGTGATGTGGAGGTTGAGGAAGGCTTGTGGCAATACTAATTGGGCTTACGAGAGCGAAGAATACACCAACTAGTCGTGAGGATGTGATAGCTGGTATAAGGGATATGGGGGGTAATGAGGATGTACATCGAAAAGTGGTTAATTGAGGATGTTCCCCTAGCCTTTGAATATCAAGTTCGTAGAACTCAATTTGATGATCTAGATTTTTGACCTTTGATATTGTATTCAAGAGACATAGATTTTTTTGTACTCACATTTTTAGGTGTAATCGAGTTGCCAGATGTTCAATTTATATAGCACGAAGATGAACATCAAACCTTAATACTGTCAGAAGTGGAACCTTTGGGGTCCCATTGGGCATGCCAAAAACTATTGGTCAAATATCTTCCTAGTCAACAAAACTGTGTTTGTGTGCCCTAGATACGACCAACATTGAAAGGCCATAGGAAAGGAATGTCCTCCATGCCAATATCTAGAGAGGGTTGGCTCCCAAACTAAATCCTACACTGGTTGAAGAATAGAGTTGCATGAAAGAAATTAGAAAATACTAAAAGAAATAGGAAATATGGTCATAATTCAAAAGCATAGGATTTGGGATAGACTAGCAGCAAGAATTCCACCATGTTTTATAATAACATGTAATAGAAAAAAGGTAGCAAAATTTCATTCACACCTTTGCAGAGACAACCTCCAGATTGCATTCCAAAACTCATTCACTCACCAGCAATGTTCAAAATCCAAAAATAGAATTTTAAACTAAATAGTTGGAACATGAGCATAAACAGAAATGCTAGAAAAAGAAGAAAATCACACACACAAGAATGCTTGAAAATTTAAGAAGTTGAGTCTCTTCTATTGATGCAGAGAACTTAAGGAGTTTTCTTGCAGAATGTCCAACCTCTTTTACAATGGAAATTTGATTAGTATTTATAGAGGATTTTGCCTCTTTCATTAAATGTACATGAGGAAAACATGATTGCAGTTCAGAAACAAAGGTGAGGAAATCATTCCTTGGAAATATTAAAAATCCATCCTTCTGGAACAACGATCCATATTTCAAGAAAACATTCCCAAAAAATCAGCATTTTGAGCATTGGTGCACAAGAAATTAATAGATCTTTAATGCCTTGAAAACGCACTCCTGCCTTAGAAATCATGAAATATTCCCCTGTGATTCTAATACGACTTCCTTCTTCACTTGGGATTCATAGTTTGAGTTACTCATTGCCACCGTTATTTAATACTTGCAAAAACCTGATCTAGGTATTTCTAAAATCTCAATTATATTCCCTATAAACTTCACAATTGGACAACTTCACTTTCATAACTGCGTTCACCCTTTAGCCCAAAAAATGTGTTCAGCCTTCAGCAAGAATCATGTTCACCCCAACTCCTATTGCTTAGCACGCTCATGTTATTTTTCTTTGGAAACGCGTTTGCCCATGGGAGAGGCAAACACGATTGCATTTAGATTATGAGACGTTTCATGAGAGGGGCAAACGAGACATTCACCCCTCAACTAGGGCAAACACGATCGCTCTTTATCTTCAGGGTATGTTGACCCATGAGAGGGGCAAATGTGATCGTGTTTCAATGTTGGGGCGTGTTCGCCCATGGGAGGGACAAACAGGATGTTCGTCCCTCGACTAGGGCGAACACAATTTCGATTTATCGTGCCCCTTTTATATTATCAAAAATTTCTTCTATCACCTTTTGTTATTATGTTTTCTCCAATATGAGGCGAACGGAGCGTTCGCCCCATCCTTGGGGTGAACGTTCTTTCACATTCCAACTCTTTTCGGCACTTTGGAAATTTTAGTCCCTTAAGTTTTTCACCTTGATATTTCTTCTTTAGTTTTTACAAGCCCAAAGACGCCTTCATTTCACAGTGCACTTTAAGTATAGCAAACTTGAATCCCAAATGGAATTTTACATTTGGTTTATAAACATTTATAATGTCGATGCTAAAATAATAAATATGTAAACTAACAATAACATATGAAATTGATTCAAAATAAATACTACCGCATTACAATAAAAAATATTCCAACAAAATTCCCAATGTGGCAAAGTGCAAAATTGTCAACAAAAATTAATTGTGTTGAATGTTATTGGGTGAATATTGGAGTTAAAAGTGTTAAATAGTGGAATTAATTTTTATTTTTGCTAAGTGTAAAGAGTGAGTTTATAAAGTGTGTTGTGACTGGGGCACAACTAGCCCCAAAACTTGGGGACCCACCTTCAATGATTTTGATTTGTTTCGGATTGTGTTTTCATTTGAGTGATAACCTCCACAAATATCTACTTGCGAGCTTGCATTCCAAGGTTCATTTTGGGTGGTGCATCTTTTCATTTGTGTTTTGATTTATGATTGGATTTAGAGTTTTAAATGTCGGTTTTAATATGGCTTTATCATTTCATTTGAAATTACAATGATTAATTTCTTTGAAAGGGATTGATTCAATTAATAAAACATGTATATATATATATATATATATATATATATATATATATATATATATATATATATAAATAAATAAAAAATAAACAAAATGGTTCATTCATATTTTACACTTTAAGTTTCTTTTATTAAGAATAAAATAAGAAATGAATTCAAACGAAAATTATAAACTCTTATTTTATTTATTGAATATAATTGTTTTTTTTGCAATATTAAGTAATAGGGGTTTTGATCGGGAATCCCCCAACCTACAACAACTCCACCAGGAAGACACACACCCACCCCCTCACACACTCACTCACTCACCCACGCCACGATTTGAACCTTGGACCTCCCGAAGAAGAGCCAAAGCCCAAACCGTTGCGTTGCACCCATTGTACTTATTGAATATAATTATTGGTTCCAATAAATTAATTAATTAAAAAATAAAAGAAAATAATATATATATATATATATATATATATATATATATATATATATATATATTATACTAAACCCAAAAAATTAAAATTTAATATATATATATATATATATGGAAAATTCTAAAAATGAAATAATAAAATAATAATATATACTTATATATATATAAGTAAGTAAAGAGAAACACAGTTTATGTATATTCTTTTACTTATATAAAGTATAATACAAAGTGAAACAAAGCTTATGCCTATGTTCTTATATATATGCATGTATTTGATTGAGATGTTGTTTATTGGACATTCTGACATGGTGACATGATATTCGAAACAAAAATGAACGTAGTACGCGGATTGACGATGTAAGTCAATCAGAGGTTTTGGCTTCGGTTAAAGAGATCGACGTAGACAAACCAGACACCCGGGATGAACATGACGATGTGGCTTTGTAAGGATACAACACCTGCAGAGGAGTTGTTGACGTGGGATTTGTGGACCATTAGATTTTGACCCTACAAACGCTAATAGGGCAGATTTTGCACCAAAGGAAGCCATAGTGCACAAGAAGCAGTGATACACAGTGGCCGACGTGGGCAATCTAGGTGACAATGAATAGTTTTCAAATGATAGATGTCATCGCTGGTAGATGACACGCACCGCAACACATCAACAATTCTTTGACCTGACAACAATCAGTGGATGGCCCATTCGAATGAGGAACAACAGTGTATGGATGGGTACACAGTAAATAGAATAGCAGGCCACGAGCGATGACCTGGACTGCATGAAACAAGGTGAGATATTGGTGACGATTAGATAGTGGGAAGAATAAATGGCTAGAACATTATAGCCCAACGTGCAGATGTGGTTCGAAAGCGTAAAAATGCAATTTCAATGGGTTATAGCGGCAGCAAGAAGTAGACATCCGGGGAATTTACAGATTTGACGATGGGCTCGCATGGTGACTACAAATATACATAATCCTATGAATTGGATGACAAATCTTGTTGAGGATGGGGATTGCTGATGCGAATACTGACTCAAACAGGACAGGATGATGTGGAGCATTTTACCATCATGGAGTTAAAGCTAAATTGCCATATAAACATGGATGGTAATGTGGTGTCGACCAATTTCAACAGCGACAAGCATGCATATGAGGGTTGGATGAATTTAATGTTATATAGTGGACATTTGAAACAACATCAACATGAAGCGGCAGGCGGCATGTTTCGAATGGGAAAATGTAGAACCAAGTGGAGTCGAATTCGAATGGCAAAGACTGGAAGCAGCTATCAAACACGATAATCAGCAGGCCGATTGGAATAGCTAGAGATATGGTGATGATTAGGGCGGTTGTTTTGTTGTTCCATGATGATGGTTTTCAGGTCTTCAAAGGTTAATTACTATGGCCTTGCGATGGCGTGTATCAATTGATGTTCAGTTTTAATGACGAGAATCGAAGCCAGATGGTGATGCAGACGTCCACGCGAATGCAACAATGGTGGTAAGCAGGGAGAAATATTGGTTGGCAAATGCAGTGAAGTAGCAAGGTGGGCCATGAGAAGTGGATATTCAGTAACGGGCTAGCGCTAATGAATGTTATAGATAAAATTAAAAGGTGATTTCATGGAAAATAGGAGGCCCGTGGGATTTGTTAAGTGTAGTCCACAAATGAAGGGTACATTCGGTAATGTCCGTTAGGGTATATTCAAAGTGCACATTGTAGTCCTACGCATAATGGAAGGTATACGTTGATACCTATTCCGTTCATGGTGTAGTAATAAAATTATTGAGGGGTATTATTAATTGCATGTCCACTGAAATTGGGTAACGAGACCACTAGCCTTAGAGGTGGTAGGTGGGGAGCATTGTTAACGCTCGAGAAGAATCCCTTGTGCACGGCATTAACAAAAGGGAAAATACGCATTCAAGCCCTGCGTTGAGGACGTTACCAACGAGAGTTATGCTATCTCCTTCATAAGTGGATAGCAGGGCCGTTAGAAGTTAAGCCAAAGGGAGTTAGAAGTTAAGCCAAAGGGAGATTGAGGGAAATATCTTATTTAAAAATAGAAAATACTCACTCAAACAAATGAAACAACCACGTGAGTAAGTTGTTGGAAAACCAGTAGAGAAGAATTGACAAAATGAATAGCCAAAAGGAAAACTAAGGGTCTTTCGAAGGATTTGAAATATGACCTAAAAATGTAGAGAAACTGAAATGAAGAGACGCCCGTTGGAGGCAGAGGATTTTGAGGCCTATTGGAAGAAGAAAATGAAAATTTTATGAGAAACATTAAATACAACAGAAAATGGGAGAACAAGACTGGATCTTTTGGGGATTTTTTGGGAGAGGAGAGCCACACTGTTGGACTGATTTTCACCATTTTATGCAAATTTTGGACATGGTTTCTCCATTGTAGTTGAACATTGAATATTTTTATGCAATTTATTGGAAATATTTCAAGTTTTAATGCATTTCTATGGGTTACAAATGTGGATTGTGATCTCGTAAGCTTGAATACAAAGAGTAGCCCACTTTTGGAAATAATTGGTAAAGGTGAAGGTGAATTTGATGAGAAACACATTGATGAATTGGAAGATGTTGAAGAAGTAGTTGAGCGTCACCACATGATTTTAGAATATGATTACTATGATTCTTGGAAGAAGTGGGAATTGTATGTTCACTCCAAACCTTCTAATGAATTTTTTGTGTCAATTGATATGCAGGATAACACTATTGCTTTCTCACATGAGGATATTACAAGTCCTATACAATGTGAGAATGTTACGAAAGAAAGGTTGGAATCTCATCAAGTGTTGAAAAATGACAATGACCCTATTACCATGGATAAAAATGAGAAAGAAATGATAGATGAAGATGAATATCATGCCAAAGATACAATAGAGTTTCATTCCATGGACTTATATGGTGATTTTTATAATGTTTGAGGTAGATATGAAGAATCATGGATTGTTCACACCCCTATTGATGAAATTTTTAATGATATGCAGGATGCCAAAAATGTTATCTCAAACAAAGATCTTGTAATTCCTGTACAATCAGAAAGTAACATGCCACTTACAAAAATGGAAAAGATTCATAAATTTGATCATGTTGAATATGAGTGTGCTGAACACCTTTTTGAAATATAAGAGGAAGAAAGGATAAACGTTACCTATGATTCAATTATTTGGGATCACGAAGAATTAAAGCCTCCTCTTTCATATTGGAATTCTGAAACTTGGGTGCAAATTCAAATGATTGTCTTGAAGATTTTGAGGAAGAAATACCATGGATGGTTAACAAGGAATTGGAATTTTCTACTCATCCAAAAGAATACATTGCTCTTTTTGATCAACAAAAATTGTGTTTTGAAAATGATAGACATGTTTTTTATTGGGTTTCTAATTTTGACATTTTTGATGAATAGGTAATCAATGAAGATGAAAGACTACCAGGGGATGATGAAGGTAAATACCAACAGAAAATCACAAAGGTTCATCAAGTCTTGGTAAATGAAAGTGCACAAAAGGTAGAATCTCACCTTTTATGTTCAACCATGTTTCACACTAGTGAAAGCTTACCTAATCATTCATTGGATTCAAATGTTATATGATGAAATGCCATTAGAGGTGAATGAAGAACTAGAGTTGATTTCTACCCATACCTATAATAAGATTGCTTTGTTAAATGAAAGAGAATTTGATATGCTTGAATTGTTGAATCAAATTCATTAAAAATTAATAATTGAATCTAGGATAAAAACTTATAATGATGCTCATTTAATAAATATCCTAGATTATTGCAAAGTGTTGCATAAGTTTGATTGACCTAAAAATATGCAAAATGATATGACTTCAAAGTTTTTAGAAATAGTCTCTTATTTGCAAGAAATCATATCTGAAAAGGAAGGCCTAATTCTAAATAATGAATTGAATTACGAAATTGACATTTTAAAGAATAGACAAGAAAGAATGGAAAATCAGTTATTGTCTAATCAATTTAATGATTTGAAACTTCACTAAGGGATTAATAATGGAACTAAGTTAAATTTGTGGGGTGAGAGAGGCAAGATCAAAATTGTTACATTGTATGGCCTAATCTTACTATCACTGGATTCTTCCAAAACTTGGCATGCATATCATGTTGTATGTCTCTTGAAATGTGCTAATCATGTTTGGGATCCAGGGAAGTGATGGCTCAAAATTTTACATCCTTTTGTACCATATGTATATTTTTGTACATAGTTTTGGTTTTTGTGCTTTTGGTTTGACAAGTTGTGTGTTTGCTTTCTTGTTAGTTTGCATTAGATTAGAGTTTGGTTTGAGTTTTTGGTTTTGTTTTTTGGGTTGTTCCCTTGTTTTGAGGTGATGTTTCGTGGTTGCTACTAATGACCTCTTGATCATTTTTGTGTTCCTTTGTTGTGTAGGGGAATGCCTAATCTAAAATTTTATGAACCTGAGAAAAAGAAGATGAATTATTTTATGATTATGCTCATATTTTGGGACCAAAGTGGTGGAAGGTAGAGCAATGAAACATTTTTCCAAAGCTCCACATGTAACACACATAATTAAAAGGCACTTCTTGGTATTTTGAAGGATGAAATCATTTTGGTGAACTGATTAAGGCTAAATTATATCAGGCTCAAATTTAAGGGTTACACAAAGGTTTGCAAAAGGTTCTCTATAAAAAAAAGAGAATACAAGCTATGCAAATATTGATCAAATCTGTCACCAAGTTTAGATAAACTCCACCGGGGCTATGGACGTCTGAATGGTAGTGGGGCTTTGTCTAGACAAAGCTTGATAATAATAATAATAATAATTATTATTATTATTGAAAAGCTTGATCAAATAAGCCACCTAGTTTAAAATATCTCCATCGGGGCTATGGACGTCTGACTGGCAATGGGGCTTTGTCTAAACAAATTATGCTCAAAAGAGATTATGCAAAAATATTATTCAAAAATGAAATATTATGAGCAAAATTTCATAGAATAAAGGTAAACCAGGTGATGGAATCTGGATGGTCTCCAAGGATGCAAAACGAATCACTTTTGCACACACAGAGCGAAGGCGAATGGATTAGTTGTTGTCTATTCGAAGCTGTGAACCCTACCGTCTTGAGACATCATGAAATAATTTGTATTATGCTGATCTTTTATGTTTCTATTTCAGATTGGGTTCTTCTCCCGAAATTCTTAGGAGCATTTCCCAGCAGAGTCGCCATTTGTTGTGACTGGCGCACAACTAGTCCCAAATCTTGGGGATCCACCTTCAATGATTTTGATTTGTTTTAGATTGTGTTTTCATTTGAGTGATAACCTCCACAGATCTCTACTTGCGAGCTTGCATTCCAAGGTTCATTTTGGGTGGTGCATATTTTCATTTGTGTTTTGATTTATGATTGGATTTAGAGTTTTAAATGTCAATTTTAATGTCTTTATCACTTCATTTGAAATCAAAATTATTTATTTATTTGAAAATGATTGATTCAATTAATAAAACATGAAATATATATAGAATGGTTCATTGGTATTTTACACTTTAAGTTTCTTTTATTAAGAATAAAAAAAGAAATGAATTCAAAAATTATACTCTTATTTTATTTATTGAATATAATTGTTGGTTTCAATAAATAAATAAATTAAAAAAATATAATATAATATAATATATATATTATAATAATAAAGCACATAAATTTAAAATTTAATATATATATGGAAAATTCTAAAAATGAAATAATAAAATAATAATATATACTTATATATAAGTAAGTAAAGAGAAACACAGTTTATGTATATTCTTTTACTTATATATAAAGTATAATATAAAGTGAAACAAATCTTATGCGTATGTTCTTATATATGCATGTATTTGATTGAGATGTTTATTCGTGCAGGTGGACATTCTGACATGGCGATGTGACCTTCAAAGCAGAAACAAACATAGTACACAAATTGATGATGGAAGGCAATCGGGGGGTTTGGCTTCGGTTAAAGAGATTGGCGTAGACAAACCAGACACCCGGGATGAACATGAGGATGTGGCACTGCAAGGATATAACACCCATAGAGGAGCTGGTGACGTGGTATTTGTGGCCCATAGTGGAAGAGTGGGGACCATTAAATTTTAACCCTACAAATGTCGATAGGGCATATTTCAAGGCAAAGGAAGCCACAGTGCACATCAACAGTGATACATGGTGGCCAACATGGGCAATGTGGGCAACAATGAACAATTTCAACATAATGTCAACATGAAGCAATAGGTGACATGTTTTGAATGGAAAAACATAGTACCATGTCGAGTTGAATTCGAACGATAGAGACCAGGAGGAGCTATCATACACAACAATCAGTAGGTAGATTGACACAGCTAGAGATATGGCTATGATCAGGGTGATTGTTTTGTCGTTCCACGATGATGATGTTTAGGTCTTCAAAGGTTAATTACTATGGCCTTGCGATGGTGTGTATCAATTGATGAGAGCCCCTTCACATATATCATGGCATAATTATGTTCAATTTTAATGACGAGAACTAGAGCTAGATGGTGATGCAGACATCCATGCGGATGCAACAGTGGTGGTAAGCAGGGGGTGGTGTTGGTTGGGAAATACAGTAAAGTAGCGACATAGAAATGAGATGGGTCATAAGAAGTGGACATTCAGTAACGGGCCAGCGCTGATGAATGTTACAAACCAAATTAAAAGGCGATTTCTTGACAAATAGGAGGCCTACAGGATTTTTTCAACATAGTCCATAGATGAAGGGTACATTCGATAATGTCCATCAGGTACATTTGAAGTGCATATTATAGTCCTACGTATAATGGAAGGTATACTTTGACACCTATTTCATTCATGGTGTAATAATAAAATGATTAAGGGGTGATAATTATTGTATGTCCAATGACATTGAGCAACGAGACCACTAGCCTTAGAGGTAGTAGGTGGGGAGCATTGTTAACGCTCAAGAAGAATCTCTGGCATGTAGTATTAGCAAAAGGGAAATATGCATTCAAGCCCCACGTTAAGGACTTTAACAATGAGAGTTATGCTATCTCCTTAATGACTGGACATCAGGGGAGTTATGCTATCTCCTTAATGAGTGGACATCAGGGCCATTAGAAGTTAAGCTAAAGGGAGATTGAGGGAAAGATCTTATTTGAAAATAGAAAACATTCACTCAAAAAAGTTAAATAGCCACGTGAGTAAGTTGTTGGAAAACCAGTAGAGAAGAATTGACAAAACAAATAGCCAAAAAGAAAACTAAGGGTATTTCGAAGGATTTGAAATATGACCTAAAAATATAGAGAAATGGAAATGAAGAGACACCCGTTGGAGGCAGAGGGTTTCGAGGCCCATTGGAAGAAGAAAATGAAAAGTTTATGAGAAACATTAAATACAATAGAAAATGGTAGAACAGGGGCTATATCTTTTGGGAATTTTTTTGGGAGAGGAGAGCCACACCACTGGACTGATTTTCACCACTTGATGTCAATTTTGGGCATGGTTTTTGCATTGTAGTTGAACATTGAATATTTTTCTACAATTTATTGGAAATATTTCAAGTTTTAATGCATTTCTATGGTTGACTTGATTTTTTTTTAGTATTTTGCACTCATTTCCTTAGAAGATTGCACCGTGTTAGCTATTTGGATGCGTTAAGTTGTATCACACTAACATTGGTTTTTGTGTAGAAAACTAATGCTTGCAGGGTCTATGGTGAACTTCAGGGTTGCAACACTTATTTTATTTTTATTTTTTAAATTTTCTTCTAACCCTTTCTTTTGCAGATTTTTTTTAATTTTCAACGATTAAAATAAAAATCGAAAAAAAATCAAAATCCAAAAATAAACGGATGGTTGTGAAGAGTGAACTTCAATATTTCATCTAAACCAATTTCAAACTCATTCTGAAGCCATTTTGATTTTATAAAAATTATTAAAAATTGTTGTTTTGTCAGGGTTTTTAAATTTCGAAAATTTTATATTTTGCAGTTTTGAAGTCAAATTAATTTTTTCAGCTATGCATATTTATTCACAGGCAATAAATGAACTTCCCTTTGTGAAAAATCCAATTTCATTAAAGGGAGGGTAATTTTTATGACACTTCATTGGCTATCATTTTAGAGCAATTAATTGTCTTTTCTTTATGAAAATTCTAATTTCATTAAAGAGAAGTAATTTATTATTATATCAAAGGCTATTGTTTCCAAGACATTAAATTATTTCTTCTTTATGAAAATTATTTCATTGAAGAGGGATAATTATGATGACATTTTAAGGCCCTTACATTTCATGATTATTTGTGCATATTTATTTCCTTTTATTTTATTCATCAAGATAAATTAAAAGGAATCCAATCTTCATTTCACATTCATATTCAGAGAAATTTTAATCTTCTATTTTAATATTCAAAGTAGTTTTTAAAGATGCTAAAAACTTGTTTAAAATCTACTTAATCAAAAGAAGATAAAATCTACCTAAAATCCTCCAAGATAAAATGAACTAAAGCTTACATCATGGTCATATGAGGGCCAATTCACATTTTTATTTCTTTTAAGTTTCATGAACAATTATTAACATAGCATAATAAAATAAACCAAAAAAGTTTCCTTGTTAAAAGTTACTTGCAATCACTAAGGTATTCCTAGAACTCACTTGATATATCTTCACAAGATTACAAGCACACAAGTAAAGGAACCTTGGAGAAGTTGTTTTTTGTTTTAACTTCTTTGCAAGAGAGGATTTTGTGATCAAAACCCTAAATGTGGTGGTTGTTTTGCAATTGGGTAAAATTACCACTCAACAAAGTGTTATCAAAGGAGTATTGATTGCTTATGAATTGAATATTGTTTTTGTGAAGTTTGGAGATTATAAGGTGTACTTGAGACTTGATATTTTTGTATGGTGAAATAATCATTGAGGGAAATATTTGAGTGGAGATTTTGAGATAGATTGTTGCTATCTAACCTTGATATTGGCAAAGAGGATTTGATTGTGATTGAGACAAATATTGAAGACATATCTCCATAAAAATAAAAGGTATGGGCACATCTTGCTTATGAGTGAAATATTGTTGGATTCAATGTTGTGAAATGCAAAGTTGGAATGAAAAAGATTGATGAGTATTGTTGGAAATGTTGAGTGAGTTTTCATATGCATGGTTTGTGTTTGTTGAAATATCGTGAGTATCATTGTTATGTGAGATTAGAAATTTTTTGAGTCAAGGTTTGAAGTGAATGTTTGAGTGGAGTTGGCTGATCATTATTGATTGAAAGCATTGAAGTAATAGTTCAAGCTTGTGAAACAAATTATACTTTATTTTTGAATTTATTTGAAAGAAATTTTGAAAGTAAAAGAGTGATTTTTTGAGTACAACTATTGTGAGTATGAAACATATTGAGTCTTAAAATTTTCTCTATATGTTTCTATGTCTAAACAAGATTCTGAGTATGTGTTGAAGAGGTTTTCTGAAAGATATTTATGTTGTATTTTTTGAAAGTTTTTTAATGAGTTCTTATGAAATTTTAAGGACATATTAGAGGTAAGTCTTAGAGAATACTTGAGAGTAGAGTTGATTTATTTTGTTCAAGTCTTGTGTTAATACTTTGGGCAAAACAGAGTAGAGTTTATCAAGATTTGTGTTAAGGCTTGAGGTATTTGAGGATAGAGTTTGGTATATATTTATGAGCCATTTCGTGCCAGATACAAGACAAAGTTTTATGCAAATTTGAGAGCATGTTTGTGCCAAAGAAGAGATAGATTTGTGAGCAGATTTGATAGAGTAGAGGACAATATTTAGTACAGATCTGAGATAGATATTGAACAGAGTTTAGAGCAAGCTTTGGAGGTAACAAAGCAGATGATAGTAGTCTCTAGTGGATAGATATCCATTAGCCAGGGTAGTGAGGACAAAGATCTTTTGTGGAAAGAGATCCACAAGTCAGTGTAGTGGAGGTAGTAGTCTTCTAAAAGATCATCAGCTAGAGCAAAGGAGAAACAGTTCTCCTATGGATTGGTGTCCATGAACTTGATTAGGGGATTGGTGTCTCCTTTGGATAGAGGTCCATAAATATTGTAATAGGGAAGGATTCCCAAAATATTTTTTGAGAAAAAATTATTGAAATATTTTCTTCGTGGAGTAGCCCACATTGGGTGAACCACATTAAATCATATCTCTCATGTGTGTGATACTTTGTGTAATGCTTACTGCTTTAATATTATTGATTTTATTATATGGATTGAAAAGTTAAAAGTTTTATCTTATACTTTTCAACCCCTCTCTTAGTATAAGCTTATGTTCTACAATATGTTCTTCACATTCATTTAGTTCGTCGCTTCATCAAATATCACATTTATTACATTTTAAAGGTAGCTCGAGTATAGCATTGGATAAATTACTTGTGTGTTGACTTGGAGATGCTAATACCTTGCTCTTCTTCCATTATCATGTGCACCTTTTATTCTTCTTGAAATGGCTGAATTATTCTTCCTTGTCAATTGAATGCTTGGGTGAATATGTGCACTTGATCCTCTTACTCTATTCTTTAAAGCCTTGACTTGTTTCAAATTTGTGTTCTCCAAATCTGCCTCAATAATGATGATCTTCATTTTGCATGTGCTTTACAAATCTACCTTGACAAAATAATTTTCCTTTTGTATGTGCCTTCCAAATCTACCTTAATAATAATGATCTTTTTTTGAAAAATAAAATAAAACTTTATAACAACAACATGACTCCTTATATCTCCCTTTTAAAACTTACAAAATAAAACTTTATACTAACAACATGACCCTTATATCTCCCTTTTATAATTTGTAAAAATAGAACTTTAAAAACACAACATGACACCTTATATCTCCCTTTTATCAAATTTGTAAAATAAAACTTTACCCTTACCTCACAATAAAACTTAGCAAGTCATGGATGAGTTTCAACCTTTTGCCCTCTAGTAGCATAGTGCCCTAACGCAGCTCGTGACCAACTGAAATAACCAAAAAAATGAAACCAAAAGGTACAATTAAATACTTAACTCCTTTGTTGTGTTGTCTTGAAGACCAAATACTTCAAAAAAATAGGCATCGAAGAGATTCGACCCTCTAAGATTTTGTACCGTAGCACCCTAACACAAGCTAGAAAATCAACTGGGCTACCTCAATAGATGAAACCAAAGGGACATAATAAAATACTTGACTCCATTGTTTTGCTATCTCACACAACAAAACCATAGCAAAATAGGCATCGAGGGAATTAAACCCTTGAACCTTCTGCACCATAGTGCTCTAA
Source organism: Wollemia nobilis (assembly GCA_028583015.1). NCBI lineage: Eukaryota > Viridiplantae > Streptophyta > Pinopsida > Araucariales > Araucariaceae > Wollemia > Wollemia nobilis. Next base: position 4,914,634 of record JAQPPZ010002515.1, read on the forward strand.
CATGAGCTAGGCAATCGTCTCAGCTAACCACCTGATCGAGATCAAAATGGCATAACCAAATATTTAAATTCTCCTCTGGATTGCTACTGTGATGTTAAACTTGCGCCCCTCTCCTCTCGAAGGATCAATCAAATTTCTTGCCTTGTCCAAAGTGAATTAACAACTCATATTAATATACTTTTTTCTTTTTCATTCACGCCCAAGGAGGTCAGCCCATAATTTGAACATTTGAATTTAATTTCACTTTTGATGGTGCACTCAAGGAGGTCGGTCCATGCATATTTAATTTTTGAATTTCAAACTCACTTCAAGTCGGCCCACTCTTTTTGCCTTTATATTATAATATTAAATCTATGATTTAAATATTATAATATTTGAATATCTATTTAAATCTTTTGATTTAAATATAAACCTTCCAATTTAATATTTAAATATTTCATTTAAATATTAAAGCATATAAAGTCATATTTGAAGATATCTGCCTTGAACATCAATGAGAACTCAACATTTCATCCTTGGAGATATTTTTTCCTTTATCATCAATGACAACTTAACATTTCATCCTTGAAGATATTTCTACCTTTTACATCAATGACAACTCAATATTTCTAACATATCCTTGGACAGTCATTCAACATACACAACTTAGATCACAATTTTACTTTAATTAAACTTGTCTTGTTCTAATAAATTAAAGTCCCATACCTTCAATCTATAAAAACAATCTTCTCATTCATTTACTAAATTAAAGCTTTACTAATTTAATTTAAAAATAAACCTTTGCCATTCATTCTATAAACCAAAGTCCCATACCCTTGATTTACAAATAAACTATTGCTATTTATTCAATGAATTAAAGTCACCTACCTTAATTCATAAATAAACCCTTTCCTTTTTATTTTATAAACCAAGGTCCCATACCCTTAATCTACAAAATAACCATCCCTTTAGTTTAAACATTTAAAGTCCCATTCCCTTAAAACAATTAAACTAAATTATTTTCTTTAATTTAAATAATCAAAACTTTACTACTCTAATCATTTAAATCAACCCATTTCTTTTAATTTAAACAATCAAAGATTCACTGCTCTAATCATTTAAATCAAACCATTTATTTTAATTTAAACAATCAAAGCTTCACTACTCTAATCATTTAAATCAAACCATTTTATTTTAATTTAAACAATCAAAGCATCACTACTCTAATCATTTAAATCAAACCATTTTCTTTTAATTTAAACAATCAAAGCTTCACTACTCTAATCATTTAAAATAAACCATTTCTTTTTTAACAACTACCCTAAGGATTTCATCTTTTGATTTAATCAAAAATATTATTAATTAACTAAAGAACAAAACTCCAACTATTAAAAGAAAGTGACATTCCACATCACTCGGCTCACCTAGGTTTTGGAATAAAAAAAGCTAGGTCAACATAGTCTACAACAACCAACAAAACCAAAGGAGAAAAGGTGTCGTGATATCGCGACATGTTGCTTTTTCACGGCCAAGAGAGAAAAGGTGTTGCGATATCGCGACATGTTGCATTTTCGCGGCCAAAGGAGAAAAGGTGTCGTGATTTCGTGACATGTTGCTTTTTGTGACCAAAGGAGAAATGGTGTCGCGATATCGCGACTTGTTGAATTTTTGCGACCAAAGGAGGAAAATTTCATGATATCGTGACATGTTGCTTTTTCACGGCCAAAGGGGAAAGGTGTCACGATATCGCGACATGTTGCATGTTTGCGGCCTAAGGAGAAGAATAGTGTCGCGATTTTGTGACAAGCTGCATCAATTGTCCATGCCAACCCCCTGCTAGCTAGTTAATGGTTTAGGAGATTTGGCTCCATTGCAGATCTTCTTCTACTATTGTAAGCTTGTGTTTTCTCTGAATTCGGCTGGGGAGAGTCTCTTCCCTTATTGTAATTGATCTTTGTTTTAATACAAGTTTTTTTTAAAAAACAACCAACAACACAAGTCAGGATTTTGGGTAATGATACTTGCTCTCTGAGAAAGGTCCAAGAAATGGAACTAGGTTAACTACACCACCAGACCTTGGTTGTTAAAATCAAGATTTTCCAATGGAGGATGAAAGGAAACCACAACAATGTGGTCAACGACACTTCCTAGAATATCGATATATGTGCCAATGTAGTGCCATCCAAGTCGGGTAGAGGCCAATGTAGTGCTAAACATAGCCACCTCCTATGTAGTGCTAAACAAAGCCCCCTCCTACGTAGTGCTAAACACAACCACCTCCTACACACCACTAAACACAACCACCTCCTATGAAGCACTAAACACAACCACCTCCTATGCAAAACTAAACACAACCACATCCTATGAATCCTAAGAGTATGCTACCACTAAATGAATAGTGATAGACAAGATTTTGAGCTAAGAGTTATAGCCAATAGCTCACCAATAATGATAGAGATTCCAAATTCCAAACAAGGAGTGCTAGCCAGAGTCATTAAGGGAAACACATGGATGAAGGGATAACATGGGTGTTTACTAACTATAAAAAGTAACATTAAATGAAAACATTTCTTTAGCTTAACCAACCAACATGACACACATCAGATTACCAACCTAACTCTCATTCACAACGTGTTGTATCCTCCTGGAATGCTATTCTCTCTTAGGTGTCTGGTTCTCTAACTTTGATTCACCTTCACCCTCTCACTCATATCCTCCAAAACCCAATAACAACAACAACAACAAAAACCCTCCTTTCTTCCAAGGTGGAGCCCTTTCTAGCCAAATTCGATTCCATTTTCTCTTTCCAAACCTTATCTCCTCTAAACCATGATCGAATTCATCATCGAGTCTTCCAACCGTCCATAGTGCCCATGTTGTCATTACTCTCCCAACTACTCAATGACAAAAATATGATTTTGCTTTAACTTCCCCAAATAAAATACAATTTCACTTCTTGAAATATTGCCAGAAAAGTTTAATGACGAGAAGCTTCTCCATAACGTAACTTATTACATATAATATGAAGTAGATTCAGATTTTATTAAGATTATAATAGATTCAAATCCTCTATTATTTCTATAAGGAACTTTATAATAATACACATTATTTTCAAGTGAAATATTACTTTGAGAAATAAACATCTCCCTTTTGAAATGGAACTTTATTATCATTTCAAAGTAAAACCTTTCTATTTATTTAAAATGAACTTCCATTATCATTTCAAAATAAAACTTTTTTTTTATTTATCTAAAATGAACTTCCATTATCATTTCAAAATAAAACCTTTTTATTTATTTAAAAAGTAGAGAGTAGGAGGTTTTAATTGAAACAAGAAGCTCTCAATGGTATCTTATTCATGCATGCTTTTATTTTCTAAACCACTAATGCAAATAGTGATGAAGTAAAAGATAATCAAACATATGCAACAGATAAAGAGGGAGTATTTCCGTCAAATTAGTCACCTGTCTTAGTCCAAGAATTTATGATAGCTACTAGGATATCATCTGAGGCTCAAGGTGGCTAGTTATTGATGATTATCCCTAACCGATAATGCATACCTATATGAAGGTATCTATCCATGTTACCCTCGATATGCCTTATCATCACTTCCCCAACCTCAAGTACCCTCGCTTCTAGTGGATGACTCAACTTCTTCCACCTATGAGCATACCTGATCCTACACATTGGCAATTTGTTAGCAGTATCATATTCTTCAATATCAACTAACATCACACAGCAGCTTAATTGCACAAAACCAAGTATTAAAGCACCATCAAATTAATACATTATTTTTCCAAGTCACAAAGTCCATCAAGGAGGGTCATGACATCCTACCCCACTAGGACTAAACACCATCCCATGTGTTTCCAGTTTTACAACAACAAACAAAAGCAAATTACTACATTTAAAGATTTTCAAAAAAGAAGGAAAAATATTTTTGCATATCCTCCACTTTCTCCCAAGTGGCATTCCTTTCAAGAAATGATCCCATTGGACCTTACATTGCTCAAGAGTCCAATTCCGCATAGTATTAGAATGAAACTCAAGAATATTTACTAGCATCACTTCAATTACCTTTGGATTTTCCATCTATAAATTAGAAACATCCCACACATGTTCAAGATCAACAATATATTTCCTAAGCAAATATATGTGGAAGGTGTCATGGATTTTTGATAGATTAGGAGGTAAAGCAAGTCGGTATGCAACCAAAATGATCTTTTTAGTGATCTCAAAGGGTCCTACAAACCGTGGATCCAACTTCATGGAATTAATCACACTTTTCATTGGTTTAACCCTTAGGAATAATTTGTCTCCCAATGAGTACTCTCTCAGATTTCTCTTCAAATCAACATAACTCTTCTGCCTATCAACAACTTCTTTGAGTCGTTTTCTTGATTACCTTCAATTGATCTTCCATTTCTCTAGATATTTTTGTCCCAATCACAACTCTATATTCTAGGTTATCCCAAGATAATGGCATCCTAAACTTTCGTCCATACAAGGCATCAAAAGGTGCCATTCCTAGAGATGAGTGATGTCCATTATTATAGGAAAATTCTACCAAATGTAGGTAGTCTTCCCAATGAGACTTGTGATCCATGCAATACATGTGGAGCATGTCCTCTAGTACTTGGTTTACCTATTCTATTTGACCGTATGTCTTAGGGTGGTATGCCAAACTCATATTCAGTTTCGTGCCTATTGCATGATGAAGGGCTTTCCAAAATTTGAAAGTGAACTTGGAATCCCTATCTAAGATGATTACCTCTGGAAATCCATGCAATTAGAATACTTCTTTAGCAAATCTATTAGCCACCACCCGAGCATCGTCCTTGGTGCTCCCAGGTATAAAATGTTCCACCTTAGTCAAAATTTTAGCTACTATAAGGATTGCATCATGTTGGTACCTGGTCTTAGGTAAACCTACTATAAAATCCATAGATATGACCTACCATTTCTGCATAGGTACACTATGTGGATACAACTATCCTATGGGATGCTTACATTCTACCTTAACCTTTTGATATTCGAGGCATCAAGCGATAAAATCAATGATATCCTTCTTCATTCCTACCCAAAAGAAGGTTCTTTTCATGTTTTACCTCATTTTGTCCCCTCTAGGGTGAGAAGAATAAGGATATCTATGGGATTCTTGCATTAATAGCTTTCTTAAATCACCCACTTTTTATATGATGATTCTACCTTTGTAGCACAAAATATCATCTATCATTCCAAACTCCTTATTACCCTTAGAATATTTGTCATCTATCATTCCAAACTCCTTATTACCCTTAGGATCTCTGTCCATTCTAGCTTGAATTTTCAATCATACTCATCTCGAGATTGCTCTTGCCTCACTTGGTCCATCAACTTCATGTGACTTCTAGTTATGGATGCTATATGTCTCCTCTTGCTCAAGGCATCAAAAACCTTATTATATTTCCTCTTTATGTACTCAATTTCAATGCCATACTTAGCGAGAAACTTGATCCATATTCTTTGTCTCGCATTGAGTATTGGTTGGGTAAATATGTACCTTAGAATTTGGTGGTTAGATTTCAATTTAAAAGGTCTCCCCACCAAATAGTGGTGCCAGACCTTTAGAGCATGCACCACAATAACTAGCTCTAAATTATGAGTAGCATAATTAACTTCATGCTTTTTAAGCTTTCTTGAAGTATAAGCTATGATTGAATCTTCTTGCATGAGTACTCCTCCTAACCCTTCTAGCGATGCATCAGTGCATACTAAAAATCTCCTTGTGGATCTAGAATTTTTAATATTGGTGCGGTAGTGAGTTTCTACTTTAGTAATGCGAAGGTAGATTCACATTTTTTTGTCCACATTAATTCCTTCCTTTTCTTCTAAATATTAGTTATTGTCGCAACAATATTTGAAAAATATTTTATATAACATCTATAGTATCTCGTTAACCCGATGAATCTTCTTACTTTAGTAATATGAGTAAGGGGTGGCCAGTTTAATATGGCTTCAATCTTCTTTGGATCCACAAAAATTCCTTTTTTTGATATGATATGTCCTAGATATCATACCTTTGAAACATAGAAATCGCTCTTGGCTAGATTTCCATAGAGTTTATTTTCCCTTAACAAATCTAACATGATCTTGAGATATTTATCGTGTTCTTCCTTGTTTTGAGAGTATATTAGGATATCATCTAGAAATATAAGGAAAAACTAGTCCAGGTGCCTTCTAAACACATTGTTCATTAAATTCATGAAGGCAATTGGGGTGTTAGTTAGTCCAAAGGGTAGGACTATAAACTCATAGTGCCCATACCTAGTCTTGAATGTCATTTTGTGAGTATCCTCCTCATGTATTCTTAATTGGTGATACCCTGACCTCAAATCTATCTTAGTAAACACCATGGCATATCTTAGTTGATCAAATAAATATTTGATTCTAGGTAGGGGATACCGATTCTTGATTGTAACTTTATTCAACATCTTGTAATCAATACACAATCTTAAAGAGTCGTCTTTCTTTTTCACAAATAAAATCGATGCACCCCAAGGTGACACACTTGGTTTTATCAACCCCTTTTCTAATAACCCTTACAATTATACCTTTAATTCTTGCATCTCGATAGGAGTCATCCTATATGGAGATCTATGAATTGGTTTCACTTTTGGTATAAGATCAATAGTGAAATCAAATTCAGGAGGGATTCCAGGTAAATCCTACAAAATTGGGTGTATTTTTGACACCTCTTTCTTTTGGTCTTCTCCAACTTCATTTAGCTTAATCACATAGACTATCCCTCCTTTCCTAAGGGCTTTATTTAGCTACATAGTTGACAACATCTGGGGTTTGAATGCCCCCTTCTCACTATGAATTCTTAGTCTTTTCTTACCTCCTTTAGAATACTCGATCCATCTATCTTGAAAATTGATTATGGCTTTGTGGGCTTGTAACCAATCCATCCCTAGGATCACATTTAAGGCATGAAGTGGAGCTACATATAAGCAACCTTCCGTGGTTCCACTAGCTAAATCAATTTATTTCATAGGAAAACACTGGTTTACAAAGTAGGTTTATCCAGAACCATACTCGACCTTCCATCCATGAACCAAATATTTTGGCCTTTCCAGCATATCCTTTTCTAAATTACAATAAATGAAGCTATCAATGGCCCCACTATCAATTAAAATATTTACTTGCTTATCAAAAATCTTACCTTTTATAATCAATGGGGTAGTTTACCCCTCAAGATTCTAACTCCCAATTGCAGCATAGATCTGATGTGCATGTTCTTTTCCTTTAACACTAGATGTGCTCGACCCTTATCAATGTGGACACTTATTAAAAAAATGTGGGCCTCTGCAATGGTAACATCCATCCTTGGGCCCTTACCACTTTTTTGAATTTTGCTCCTCTCCTTTGATTACTGGAACTAAAGTTTACAATTTTTACAATTAAGGCTTAGCATTATTGGGGTTGTTACCTTTCTTATAAAAGTTATTCTTGAACTTCTGATTTCCATTAGATTTCTTCTCAGGATTTTAGGGGTTTTTAGCCTTCTATTTGTTCACCCTCCCATTTTACAAACCCATCGCTATTCCTCTTCTTTAGTTCCTGTTGATCTTATTCGGATAAGGTGTCATATTTATAATGGAAGTGTGACTCTGCTTTCTTCGCTAGGTCATACGACTTTTGTAATGACTTAGGCTCATGCATGTCTACATCATGCTTTATCCTAGATTCCAACCCATGAGTAAACTTATGAATCCACAATTTCTCATTATAAGTAGGTACATACTTCAGAAATCTTACTAGATTTTTGTAGTATATTTCCACTATGTTGGTTCCTTCCCTTAAACTGGACTTTCAGAGTATAGAAATTCTTTATAAGGAAACTCTTTTTGAAGATGATTATAAATTCCTTCCATGGAATGTCTACTTGTTCAATCTTAGTTTTCTCATAATAAGTTTCCCACCAATATAGTGTAGCCTCTTCAAGGTAAATTGTAGCCCTAATGATCCAGGTTCCTAGAGAATACCCCTTTACCATGAAGTAAACTTCCAATTACCTTAACCAAGCCTCAATTATATATCCTTCTCTTTCTCCATCAAATTTGAAGATACAAACATTCTTTAGGTCTCTTGTCGTTTCCTCTACTAGGAGGGCTCTAGCTTGTAATTGTTTTGTAGTTAGTCTCTCATATTGGTTAACCTCTGAATCTCTAGCTTGTGAAATTTGGTTTGCAATGGTTTCTAACACTTGTCTCATATGATATTGCATGGCAAAAAATTTAGTAGTGAGATATTCCATTCCCTTTTTGGAATTTTTTGTATCTTCATTATAAACCCTTTCTTCGATATTACTTTGTTGAGTCTGTCTAAGTGGAGGTGTAGGCCTCCCATTTTTGGCCTTAGGTGGCATATTGACCTGGTTTCAACTAAGAAAAGGATTAGGTTACAACTTCACCTTAAATTGTACCACTAATTCAAGCCACAATACAGAGTTATTCTTGCCAAAGCATCAACAATATAACTAGGATAACATTCCAATATTATGATGTATCATTAATACCAAAGCCTATACTGAGGTATCATAACATTCATCCACTCTTGGGATTAATTCCCATTAGATTCTAGCAAGTAGAGATTCTAGGTCATCCTAGCTTTAGCTTAAACCTTTAAGCAAGCCTTCATTGGAGATATCCAAATCTCTTTAGCACATAAGAAGCTCTATACCCTCGTATCTAGAGCTATGATACCAAATGTAACAACCCTAAAAACAAGAAACACATAGAAAATAAAATAATTTTTTTGGCTAAGGAGAGTGATTCACAAACCCCTAACCGGCCTTAGGTTAACTTAATATTTGTCAAAATCCCCTAAGTTATTCAAATAGCTACATCCTCATGATATTTCCTTACATAATTTCGTCTATGTAGGCATATTGTATATCATGCAAATAATTCCATCCATATCATCATTCTCGATGAGCTAGACTTATCATCTTCAACCATTAGAATATGTACACATATCTCCATATTCTACGTAATCGATTATGTGTAGGTATGCTATGATAACTGCGAGTTAAGCTATCAATATCATATTTTGACAAGCTAAATTAACTCAAATGTAGTCTTTCCATAACCTAGTTATCATTCTCCCTAAGGGGTCTTAATCCCTTATGTCTACTATGAAGAACATAAACTTATACTAAGAGGGGGTGAACAGTATAAGACCACTATTTAATTTTCTTTTCAAATCAATTTTATGCAGTGTATAGATAGCATTATCAATAAAAGTAATAAAATCAATGCACAAAACACCATACACAATAGAGACACAAATTTTAACGTGATTCATCCAATGTGTGCTACCTCCATAGAGAAAATATTTCTTATAAATATTTATCAAATAATCTCTTGAGAATCCTTCCCAATTACAATATTTATGGACCTTTGTCCAAAGGATATGTTGATCCCCTAAATCTGGTTTGTGGATATGGAGAACTCCTTATCCTCTACTCTGGCTGGTGATCCTCTAGAAGACACTGCCTCCACTACACTGACTATGGATCTCTCTCCACTTGAAGACTCTTTTCCTCACTCAAAATACCTATCCTCAATGTCCTGGCTATAGACTCTGTCCTCTCTGCTCTATCACCTCCAAAGCTCTATTTCAATACTGTACTAAACACAGTCTAGTTGGTCTAGTACAACTCTGCCCAATATCTTACACTAAACATAGTACATTCGGTCTAGCACAAATATTCTCAACTCTTGCACCAAACATAATCCAGTCAGTCTAGCACAAGTCCACTCAAATATTAACTAAACACAGTTCATTATGTCTAGTACAAATTTGTTCAATAGGTTCACTCAAAACCTTCTCAAATCTACTCAATAGTTCCACATAGAACTTGCTCAAATATGCTCAATAGGTACACACATAACTTGCTCAAATTTGCTCAACAAGTCCATACAAAACCTGCTCAAATCTGCTCAACAGGTTCACTCAGAACTTGCTCAAATATGCTCAACAGGTCCACACAAAACCTACTCAAATATTCTCAACAGGTCCACTCAGAACCTACTCAAATCTACTCAACAAGCTCACACAGAACTTGTCCAAATTTGCTCAACAAGCTCACTCAGAACTTATTCAATTCTACTCAAAAATCTCACATAGAACTTGTCCAAATATTCTCAGTAAGTCCTCTCTATGACTTGCTCAAATATGCATTGCAAGCTTCCATAAAAGCTCACACAAAATCAGTCCACAAGCCTTCTCAAAGCCTTGCCTCAAATCAGCTTAACAAGTCCACTCAAAACTTGTCCAATATCATAGAAGCATAAAGAGGATTGTTAGAGACTTAATATGTTCTATACTCAATGCTCAATCACTTTCTCAACTCAATATCATAGAAGCATAAAGAGAATTTTTAGAGACTCAATATGTTCTATTCTCAAAATTCAATCTCAACTCAAATCAGAATATAGAATAGTTTGTTTCATGGAACTTGAACAACCACTTCATACATCCACTTGACTAGACTTAATCAACTCTACTCAACCAATCACTTCAAAGAACAACCTTTTCTCACAAACCCTAGTCCAAGCATGTATTAACCAACTCAAAATGTTTCCAACAATGTTCACCAACAACTCTCACATAACAATGATACTCATGTTCTTTTCAAACCCTAGTTCAAGTTCTTTGCATAACATATCACTTCAACAACAATGCTAATAAAGCATTCTTTATCTAACAATGATACTCATGTTCTTCTCAAACCCTAACTCAGGTTTTTCACACACCCAATGGATTCAAAAATAATGCTAATAAAACAAGGTTTAATCACAACTCTCAATTCGTAAAACCTTGAAGCATCAACTCACAACACTTCACTCAACTAATGGTTTTTAACAACAATGCTTATCAAGCAAGGTACAAATCTCAATCCAAAAAACCTTGAAGCATTAACTCAACCACTTTCGAAAAGGAAACCCTAATCAATTCCTTTTCACTCCAAACTTAATTTTCAATCAAGCCAATCAACCAACTCAATCAAAGAAGAATTTTACCCATACCTTTTCTTGAAGAGTAGTAGTCCTCACAAATCTGCCACACTCATAATTACTTCTTTGTATATCTCAATAAGGGTTAGAGGATATTTTTCTTCAACAAAATATGTCACAAAAATAATATCAAAATTACACCTTATCACTCCAACTTAAATAATAATCAATATCCTCACAATAGTCACAAAACCCTTAATTCAAAATAACATAACATCCACAAAGTCTTAACCTTTCAATATTCCACAATAAAAATTTAAGAATTTAAAAATAAAACCAGAATTCTCCTTATAACTCCTAATGGTAATTATCAAATACCACACTTTAATATAAAGCAACCTTTTCAAACTTCAACCATAAAGCAATCTTATACCTCCAACTTAGGCAATAAAACAAAATTAAAATAAAAATGTTACCTTTGCCTTCGGAGAGTTTCGAACTCTCAATGCAGCCTTCACAAAGTCTTTGCCCATCGTGCAAACCACCATACAAGCTATATGCTTGTTGGGAAGGAAGAAGCACCACGTGCTTCAAAACACTATCCTCCCTTGCCTTGCAAAAAATGCACCTATCGATTGGCGCTAACACACCCACCAAAGCGCTTTCGCTAAGATTCGAACGTTGTCCTCTTGCACACAAAACATAAGCCTTGCAGCTCACTTGCCACTAGGCCAACGTGCCTAGTTGGATCTAGACCTTCCAACGATTTCTCTTTTGTTACTTTTTGGTGATAGGATAAACATGAATTTTGTTGCTTTATTCTTACGAGCTCCTTTGATTAAATCGCATGCAATATCGAATTCGAGCAAGGATAACTTTATGCCTTTTGGGAATAGGTATAAATATTTAATTTTCTCCTTTGCATTTAAAATGTCGGTGCTTCAAAACGTAATGACATCGGTGAGGATTATAACCCTTTGCAACATGCTTCAAATTTCCTTTGGTCTTAAACCCAACCTTTGGGTTTATTAATATATCTTTGGACTTTATAAAACCCATTTTTGCCTTATAAAACATTATAATAAAAATTATAAATATTTTTTTTTGGTTTTTCACCATGGCACATTTAATATTATAATAACCAATATTATAATATTAATCCTTTGATAAAGTACCTTTAATATTTTTTATAAAATTTAAACTCATGTTGAATTTAAATAATTTATAAAATAAATATTACAACCCCTTTTTAACTTTTGTCTTTTGCACTGTTTCCCTCGATATTTTGCCTTATTACTTGATACCAAATAACCATCTTTGTCCCATTTATTTTTGACTGAAATTACTGATGACTTAATTTGGTGACATCAATGACAACTTTGACCTAGGGACTCAAAATATCCAACAATATCCTCCTTTATCATTGATGGCAACCCATATCCATTTTACTGAAACCTAACCTTTCTTTTTCTTCTGCTCCCCTTGGGACATTGCTGCCCCTGGCTAAATGCTCTCTCAAATATCAAATCTCTCCCCATATCAAATCTCTCCCCAATACACAAATCACACAAATATCTCCCCCTTTGATATTAATGGCAAAGGGTCACCTTTGGGGCTCGAGGCTAAGAATGAGCCTCTTAGCTTAGCCCCTCCCCCAACTCCACATGAGGTGGTTAATTTTGGGGTAGGAGTATTTCTACTCCCCGAAAGCACTATTCTTTACCTTTATCCTTTTCCCTTATTTTTTGATTTTTATGAATCCTCTGACTTTTTCTATCTAAGTCATCATCCCTATTCCTGTCATCATTCATGTTCCTATTCCTGTTCCTATTCCTATTTATATTCTCATCCATGTTCTTGTTCCTATTCTCATCCATGTTTCTATTCTTGTTCATGTTCCTGTTCCTTTTCATATTCATGTTCTTGTTCATGTTCCTGTTTCTGTTCACATTCCTATTCTTGTTCATGCCTATTTTTGGAATATTTTCTCTACACCATCTTGTTGTGTGACCATCATTATTGAACTTACAACACTTAATGTTATTATTCCTTGGAGGTGCAAATATCTTAGGATTTCTCCTAGTGAAGCCATATCCTCTTCTGTCATGAATTTTGTAATTTATTGCCTTGTGACCAATCTCATTACATGAGTAGCAATACCCTTGTTAAAGTTGTCCTTTTGCATATTCTTGTTTTCATGTATCCTTCACTATGAAGCCATGTGCCCAAACCTATGATATGAAAAACATCTTCCATTGAAGCTTCCTTGTATTGACCTCATTGGTCTCCTGTTCTGATTATTGTTCCATCTGTACCTTCTCTGTGTATTGTTCATGTCTCTGTTGAACCCTTTATTGTCTAAATCATTCTTTGATGTCTCACTCCCACTTATATTGTCTTCTTCTAATGCATCTTCTTCTAAATTTTCTTCTTCTTCAAGACTTGAAGTAGACTTTTCTTCCCATTTATTTTGAACCTGTTTGGAACCAAAGACCTGACTTGTTTGTTGCCCCTCTTTGTATCTTGACTATTTTATCCACATTATTTGCACTGGTTACATACTTGTATAACTTATTCTTGGAATCCTCTAAATCTTCTTTTAGTAATGTCACTTCTTGTGCTAACTTCTCACATTCCAAAATGGTTATCTTTGAACTTGCTTGCCTTAGCCTTTGATTTTTCTAAATCCTCTATGAGCAATAATCTTTCTTCATCACATTCTTGAAATTCAATTTCAAGCTTAGAGTGTTGCTTTCTTACCTTCTTTACCTTGTCAAGGGCATATATAAGTTATCCCTTGAGATCATAACCATTCTCTATTGAATAATCCTCTATTTGTTTGCCTTTGTCCATATCATTACTTTCTTTTGGCTTGTCTTCTATAGGATCACTCACTTCTTCTAATGTTATTAGAAGATTTTCATTTGGTATTTCAAGTGCATATTCAAAATCATCATCACTGAAACTATAACTATCCCTTGTGCAATCATCTTCAAGATGTCCAAATTTACCACATCTAAAACACTTGATAATAACTAGAGTCCTTTTATTAATTGGTTTTTTTCTTCAATCATAAATAGGACTTCATCTCTATCATTGTCTAAAAAACTAGCATCACTATCATTTGAGTACTTACTTGCTTTATCCGCATAGTAGCTTCTCTTTTGTCTTTGGAAAAACTTATTTCCTTGTATGTTTTGTCCATCCTTGCTTTTCTTCTTGTACCTGTATCTTTCAAATTCCTTGTACCTCTGATCCTATTTTTCTTCATCATTGTTATTCTTTGGCTCTTTACAATCTGTTGCAAAATATTCATACTTTCCATAATTGAAACGCTTAACATATCTTAGATCTATGGGTCTTCTGGAAACTTTATCTCTTTTACCATAGTTAGCTTCTTCATCACTAGATGACTCACTGCTTGATTCTGTCTTCTTACCCTTTTTCTTTTTGTTCACTTTGAATGCAGCTTCTTTCGAAGGAATAGGATCTTTTGTTCTTATCTCAAAAGTCATAAGCATGTCAAGCAAAGAATTTATTTTTAGAGAATCACTATCAATTGATGTTTCTATAGCAGAAACCTTTTCACTATACCTTTTTGGAAGAGTTCTCAAGATTTTATCACAAGCATTAGATTCATCAACCTTCATTCCAAGACCTCTCATCTCATGTACAAGTTCATCAATATTACTGATATAGTCATGAATATTTTTATCATATCTCTTTCTTAAGTTCTCAAATTCTCCTTTGAGATTTCTGATATTAGCTTTCCTGACACCTTTATCTCCTTCATATATGTCATGCAGTAGTTGCCACATATCTTTTGTTGTTTTACAATCCATAACATTCATAGATTTTTATCTACCCAATCTTTTTATAATTGCATTCATAGCTCTTGAATTTGCATGCATTAGAAGCTTACCTTCCTTTTCTATAGGAGTATTGATTGTTGAATCATATCCAAATTCCACTGCATCCCAAACTTCATTGCCAAGTGCCATTAGGTAAAATATCATTAGCATACACCAATACAAGAAGTCACTTCCATCAAATACTGGTACTACATTATTGATGGACCCGTCTCTTTGATCCTTTTGATCCATTGTGTTCTTAGACCATTTTCCTTCAAGTTGTCAAACTCTTCTGAATGAACCCGCTCTGATACTAATTGAAGAACACAAGCTTATACTGAGAGGGGGGTGAACAATATAAGACCACTTGTTACTTTTCTTTTCAAATCAATATTATGTAGTGTATAAATAGCAATATCAATAGCAGTAATCAAAGCAATACACAAAACACCATACATAATAGAGATATAGATTTTAACGTGGTTCATCCAATGTGGGCTACCTCCACAGAAAATATTTCTCAAATAATCTCTTAGGAATCCTTCCCAATTACAATGTTTATGGACCTCTATCCAAAGGAGATGTTGATCCCCTAAATATTATTTATGGATCTCTATCCATAGGAGAAATCCTTCTCCTCTACTCTGGCTGGTGATCCTCTAGAAGACATTGCATCCACTACACTGACTATGGATCTCTCTCCACTTGAAGACTCTTGTCCTCACTCAGAAGACCTGTCCTCAATGTCCTGGCTGATGGATCTCTATCCACTGGAGACTCTGTCCTCTCTACTCTATCACCTACAAAGCTTTGTCAAAATACTATACTAAACATAGTCCAGTCGGTCTAGCACAAGTCCACTCAAATCTGCACAAAACATAATTTATTCGGTCTAGTACAAATATGCTCAATAGGTTCACTTAGAACCTTCTCAAATTTGCTCAACAGTTTTACATAGAATTTGCTCAAATCTGCTCAATAGCTCCACACAAAAATTTCTCAAATCTACTCAATAGGTCCACACAGAACTTGCTCAAATATACTCAACAAGTTCACTCAAAAACTACTCAAATTTTCTCAATAGGTCCACACATAACCTACTCAAATCTGCTCAATAGGTCCACACAAAACATGCTCAAATATGCTCAATAGGTCCACTCAGAACCTAGTCGAATCTGCTCAACAAGCTCACATAGAACTTGTCCAAATATGCTCAACAAGCTCACTCAGAACTTGTTCAATTCTGCTCAACAAGCTCACATATAACTTGTCAAAATATGCTCAATAAGTCCTCTCTAGGACTTGCTCAAATCTACATTGCAAGCTTCCACAAAAGCTCACACAAAATCAGTCTACCTTAAATTAGCTTAACAAGTCCACTCAGAACTTGTCTAATATAATAGAAGCATAAAGAGAATTGTTAGAGACTCAATATGTTCTATACTCAATGCTCAATCACTTTCTCAACTCAATATCATAGAAGCATAAAGAGAATTTTTAGAGACTCAATATGTTCTATTCTCAAAACTCAATCTCAACTCAAATCAGAATATAGAATAGTTTATTTCATGGAACTTGAACAACCACTTCATACATCCACTTGACTAGACTTAATCAAATCTACTCAACCAATAACTTCAAAGAACAACCCTTTGTCACAAAACCTAGTCCAAGCATGTATCAACCAACTCAAAATGTTTCCAACAATGTTCACCAACAACTCTCACATAACAATGATACTCATGTTCTTTTCAAATCCTAGTTCAAGTTCTTTGTATAACATCTCACTTCAACAACAATGCTAATAAGGCATTCTTTATCTAACAATGATACTCATTTTCTTCTCAAACCCTAACTTAGGTTTTTCACACAACCAATGGCTTCAACAACAATGCTAATAAAACAAGGTCTCATCACAACTCTCAATTGAGAAAACCTTTAAGTATCAACTCACAACACTTCACTCAACCAATAGTTTTTAACAACAATGCTTATCAAGCAAGGTACAACTCTCAATCCAAAAAAACTTGAAGCATTAACTCAACCACTTTCGAAAAGGAAACCCTAATCAATTCCTTTTCACTCCAAACTTAATTTTCAATCAAGCCAATCAACCAACTCAATTCAAGAAAATTTTTTCCCATACCTTTTCTTGAAGAGTAGTAGTCCTCACAAATCTGCCACACTCACAATTACTTATTTGCATATCTCAATAAGGGTTAGATGATATTTTTCTTC
This sequence comes from Wollemia nobilis, assembly GCA_028583015.1. Taxonomy (NCBI): domain Eukaryota; kingdom Viridiplantae; phylum Streptophyta; class Pinopsida; order Araucariales; family Araucariaceae; genus Wollemia; species Wollemia nobilis. Next base: position 4,931,705 of record JAQPPZ010002515.1, read on the forward strand.
AACAAAATATGTCACAAAAATAATATCAAAATTACACCTTATCACTCCAACTTAAATAATAATCAATATCCTCACAATAGTCACAAAACCCTTAATTCAAAATAACAATAGCACAATAGCAATTTAAGACTTTAAAAATAAAACTCTTAAGTCTTAACCTTTCAATATTCTACAATAGCAATTTAAGACTTTAAATATAAAACCAGAGTTCTTATAACTCCTAATGGTAATTATCAAATACCACACTTTAATATAAAGCAACCTTTTCAAACTTCAACCATAAAGCAACCTTATACCTCCAACTTAGGCAATAAAACAAAATTAAAATAAAAATGTTACCTTTGCCTTTTGAGAGTTTCAAACTCTCAATGCAGCCTTCACAACATCTTTTCCCATGGTGCAAACCACCACATGAGCTATATGTTCATTGGGAAGGAAGAAGCACCACGTGCTTCAAAACACTATCTTCCCTTGCCTTGCAAAAAATGTGCCTATAGATTGGCGCTAACACACCCACCAAAGCATTTTCGTCGAGATTCGAACGTTGTCCTCTTGCACACAAAACATAAGCCTTGCAGCCCACTTGCCACTAGGCCAACATGCCTAGTTGGCTATAGACCTTCCAACACTTTCTATTTTGTTACTTTTCGATGGCAGGATAAACACAAATTTTGCTACTTTATTCTCATGAGCTCCTTTGATTAAATCACATGCAATACCAAATTCGAGCAAGGATAACTTTATACCCTTTGGGCATAGGTTTAAATATTTAATTACCTCCTTTTGCATTTAAAATGTCGACGCTTCAAAACATAATGACATCAGCAAAGATTATAACCCTTTGCAATATGCTTCGAATTTTATTTGGTATTAAACCCAACCTTTGGGTTTATTAATATATCTTTGGACTTTATAAAACCCATTTTTGCCTTATAAAACATTATAATAAAAATTATAAATGTTTTTATTTGGGTTTTCACCATGGCACATTTAATATTATAATATTAATCCTTCGATAAAGTACCTTTAATATTTATTTATAAAATTTAAATTCATGCTGAATTTAAATAATTTATAAAATAAATATTACAACTCCTTTATAACTTTTGTATTTTGTACTATTTCACTCAATCTTTTGCCTTCTTCCTTGATATCAAATAACCATCTCTATCACCTTTATTTTCGGCTGAAATTATTGATGACTTCATCTGGTGACATCAATGACAACTTTGACCTAGGGACTCAAAATGTCCAACACACTATGCTCACCCTAAGAGGGTCTCAAGCCCTTAGGTTTTCCTCTAAGTTCACCCTAGAACTTGTTACTTATTATTTTTTAATAACATTAATCAAGGAAAAGAAGATATATCTAGATACTAAATCTAAAAAACATAACTCATAAAGCATGCAACATATTAAAATGAAGCAATACTCAAAGATAAGCATTAACTAGAAGTATTAAATTCACAACATAGATACAAAGTATTTAAATTCAAAGCATAGATACAAAGTATTTAAATTCAAAGCATAGATAGATAGATAATATATTACATAAATTTCACTAGGGAAATATTCCCACAATTCTAGTCTATTTGAGCATAAGAATATTTACTGCAAGTAGAGAACAACTTGTGCATTAGTCCCATTTGCTTCTTTGATCCTCCTTTCCTTTTCATTGATCATTGAGGATAGTAGGGGATCAAGACACTCATGGTTTAGGATAGGCATGCTTCTAAATTCATTTAATATAAACTTTACCAAATTGTAACTATAAAGATCTAGTCAAATTTCCAACTATCTAATGCATAGTTGACATCATAAATTAATCATTTCTTTTATTTTCACCTCTCAATAACCTTAGAGAGTCATTCAACATGCACAACTTAGATCAGGGTTTTACTTTAACTAAACTTATCTTGTTCTAATAAATTAAAGTCCCATACCTTCAATCTATAAAACCAATCTTCTCATTCATTTACTAAATTAAAGCTTTACTACTTTAATTTAAAAATAAACCTTTGCCATTCATTTTATAAACCAAAGTCCCATACCCTTGATTTAAAAATAAACTATTGCTATTTATTCAATCAATTAAAGTCACCTACCTTAATTCATAAATAAATCTTTTTTTTTATTTTATAAACCAAGGTCTCTTACCCTTAATCTAAAAAATAACCATCTCTTCAGTTTAAACATTTAAAGTCCCATTCCCTTAAAACATTTAAACCAAATTATTTTCTTTAATTTAAATAATCAAAGTCTCACTACTCTAATCATTTAAATCAAACCATTTTATTTTAATTTAAACAATCAAAGCTTCACTACTCTAATCATTTAAATCAAACCATTTTATTTTAATTTAAACAATCAAAGCTTCACTACTCTAATCATTTAAATCAAATCATTTATTTTAATTTAAACAATCAAAGCTTCACTACTCTAATAATTTAAATCAAACCATTTCTTTTAATTTAAACAATTGAAAATTCACTACTCTAATAATTTAAAATAAACCATTTCATTTTAAACAACTGACCTAAGGTTTTCATCCCTTGAATTAATCAAAAATATTATTAATTAACCAAAGTTCAATTATTAAAAGCAAGTGGTAATCCACATAACTCAACTCACCATAGTTCTCAAATAAGAAAACCAGGTAAACATAGTCTACGATATCTAACAACACAAGGCAGAATTCTGGGTAATGACGCTAACTCTCTAAGAAAGGTCCAAGCAAGAGAATTGGGTTAACTACACCACCAAACCTTGGCCATTAAAGTCAATACCTACCAATGGAGGATGAAAGGAAACCATAACAACATGATCAATGAAACTTCCTGGAAGGCCAAGATACGTGCCAACGTGGTGCCATCAAAATCAAGTAGAGGCTAATTTGGTACCATCCAAGCTGAGTAGAGGTCAACGTAGTGCTAAACATAGCCATATCCTACATAGCGCTAAACACAACCACCTCCTACACAATGTAAAACACAACCACATCCTACGCATGCTAAGAGGATGCTAACACTAAAGAAATAGTGATATATGAGGTTTTGAGCTTACATTTGGAGCCAATGAATCACCAATCATGACAGGGATTTTAAACTCCAAATAAGGAGTTCTAGCCAAATTCGTTAAGGGAAACACATGGATGAAGGGATGACACAGACATTTACTAGCTATACAGAAATAACATTAAATGAAAGCATTCCTTTAGCTTAACCATCCAACATGAGACACATCATATTACCAACCTGACTCTTGTTCACAAGGTGTCGTATCCTCTTGGAATGCTATTCTCTCTTAGGTGTCTGGTTCTATGACTTCAATTCACCTTCTTCCTCTCAATCATCTCCTCCAAAACCCAATAACAACAACAACAACAACCTCTATTTCTTCCAAGGAAAAGTCCTTTTTGGATAAATTTAATTTAATTTTCTCTTTCCAAACCTTATCTCCTTGAAACCACATCCTATCTCATCATCGAGTCTTCCAACCACCCATACTGCCCATGTTGTCATTACTCTCCCATCTACTTAGTGCTAAAAGTCCAATTTTGCTTTAACTTCCCCAGATAAAATACAATTTCACTTCTTGAAATATCACCAATAAAGTTTGACAGTGATAAGCTTCTCCATAATATAACATATTACATATAATATGAAGTAGATTCAAATTTTATTAAAGATTATAATAGATTCAAATCCTCTATTATTTCTATAAGGAACTTGTGAAGAACATGTGCTTATATTGAGAGGGGGGGTGAATAGTATAAGATAAAAAAAAATTACCTTTTAATCCATATGATAACATTAGCAATATTAAAGTAGTAAACATCATACAAAGCATCACACACATGAGAGACATGATTTAATGTGGTTCACCCAATATGGGCTACTCCACAGAGAAAATATTTCTTATAAACTTTTCTCTTGGGAAACCTTTCCCTTTTACAAAGTTTGTGGACACCTATCCAAAGGAGACACCAATCCTCTAATCTGGTTTGTGGATCTCTATCCATAGGAGAACTCCTTCTCCTCTGCTTTGGCTGGTGATATTCTAGAAGAGTTGCTACCTCCACTACTTTGGCTTATGGATATCTATCCACTGAAGATTCCTATCCTCACTCAGAAGACCTATCCTAATTGCTTTAGCTAATGGACCTCTATCCACTAAATACTATCATACTCTATACTCTATCACCTTCAAAATATTTGCTCAAAATTTTTCATAAATTTTCACTAAACACAGTCCTTTGGTCTAGCACAAATCTGCTCAACCTCTATCATGTTCTGTACTAAACTCAGTCCTTTGATCTAGCACAAAACTGCTCAAAATCTGTCTCTAGTTGGGTACAAAAATATCCTTAGACCTGCACCAAATTCTATTCTCAAAACTATCCAATAAGTCCTCACCAAAACTTGTCAAATATGTATTATAAGCTTCCACAAAAGCTCTCACAAATATGTTCACAAGTCTTCTCAAATTGATGCAGGAGCATCCGAGGGTAGCAGAGCAATCTAGCATCAACCAAAAATTTTCTAAGTATTTTGCAAAGAAAAATATGTGTCGTGATATCACGACACAAAAAGTGTCACGATATCACGACCAAAATAGAAGATAGGGAAGCGACGGACAGAATGTCGCGATTTCACGACATGTCGCAAAATCATGACCAAAATAGGGAAGCAAAGGCACGGAGGACCGAAGGTCACGAAATCATGACATGTCGTGATTTTGTGACCAAAGCAGGGAAGCAAAGGTGCGGAGGACCAAAGGTCATGAAATCGTGACATGTCACGATTTCGTGACCAACGTAGGGAAGCAAAGGTGCGGAGGACCGAAGGTCGCGAAATCGTGACATGTCACGATTTCGCGACCAAAGCAGGGAAGCAAAGGCGCGGAGGACCGAAGGTCACGAAATCGTGACATGTCATGATTTCATGACCAACATAGGGAAGCAAAGGCACAAAGGACCGAAGGTCGCGAAATCGTGACATGTCACGATTTCATGACCAACGCAGGGAGCAAAGGCGTGAAGGACCGAAGGTCATGAAATCATGACACGTCGCGATTTCGTGACCAACACAGGGAGCAAAGACGCGAAGGATGAAAGGTCACGAAATCGTGACATGTCATGATTTTGCGATCGAAACTGAAGAACGGAGGCATGATTGAAAAACGGTGCGATATCGCGACAGGTCACGATATCACGGCCAAACGAAAGCTAGAAGGCATGGAGGAAGGAACGTCGCGATATCACGACATGTCGTGATATCACGACATGTCACGATATCATGACATGTCGCGATATCACAACCAAAACATGGGAGAGAAGGCACTGAGAGGAATTGTCATGAAATCGTGACATGTCGCGATATCATGACCAAAAGAAAAACACGCACTCCAAGCTTTCATAAAAGCGTCCCTTCGTGCACGACAAGTTAGCGGTAGTGAAGCAGCAGTTTCAGGGGAAGATTCCAACAGGCATGTTGGCCACTCATGCAGGATATCTAGAGACACATTTATAGCAACTAACAACAAGTAGCAGATTGAGAAGAAGTTTTCGTTGGGGTATGGCAGCCAGTCACGCACCTCACCTAGAGTCTCATCAATGCAACTTTCTAGTATTGTTCCAAGTGGCAATTGTAGATCATGGGAAGTTTGAAAACACAAAGGATCGGGACCTCGATAAAAACCCAAGGATTGTAATGAGAAGGGGTTGGAAAAATGGTAGATGGCTATATATTCTTTGTAAAATTCTTCCAAAGCTATTGGATAAGAAATTTGGCTCTTGTTACTTTGTTTCCTGTCTTGTTTTTAGATTTGTTCTCCACCAAGTGGTATCAGAGCCAGGTTTTTCTTGAGTGTGTAATATATCGTCGAACGTGAGGTAGTTACACTAGGATCTATGGGAGGGCTTGTGATTGAGTGAGCAGAATGCCTCCAAGAAGAAACCCTGTTGGTGGGAGAGGCATGGCGGTAGTGGAAGATGTCCGAGCTTTGCAGCGGCAAATGCAAGCCCTGCAAGAAGAAATGCATAGAAGATTGGAGCCAAGAAGAGATGAAGGTAGTGAAGAGGAAGATGACGAAGAAGAAGGCCAACCTGAGGAAGAAGAAGTAGTAGATCCTTCTCAAGCCAGACTATACAAAGCCATATCCCAGATTGGGAAGAGGCCGAAGATGGAGGTTTCCACGTATTCCGAGAACCTTGATCCAGAGGAATTGATCGACTAGATCAATGATCTGGAAGAGTACTTTGAGTACGAGGAGGTTGAGGATCCTGATAGGGTCAGATTCGCTAAGACCAAACTGAAAGGTCATGCCAGCATTTGGTGGAAGGGAGTGCAGCTGGAGCGAAATAAAAGAGGAAAAGAGAGAATAACAAAATGGGAACGGATGGCAGAAAATCTGAAGAGGCAGTTCATCCCTGGTGATTATGAGTTAGACCTGCTAAAGAAAATGCAAGGGTTGAGGCAATCAAGTAAGTCTGTAAAAGAATACACAGAAGAGTTCCATAAAATTATGATCAGAACAGGTCACTCGAGAGGCCAACAAGGAGAAGGTAGCCCATTACATTAATGGGTTACGAGCAAGTATTCAGGAAGAATTAAGTCTGGTCCGGATGACCACCATAGAGGACGCTTACCAATTTGCCCTAAAGGTTGAAGAAAATCTCAATAGGAGGTTTGAGAACAAGCAAAGAGGAAGAGGTCATGGCGAAAGAACCAACGAAAGGACCAGTGGAAGAAGGAATGAAGATTCTCAGAAGAATGGAGAAGGTAGCAGCAATCAGGAACAAAGGAGAGAAAATACCTACCGCCCCGTAATCAGAATAATGATTACCGAGGGGGAAGGGGCAGAGCTAGACATGGCCAGGGAAGAGGAAGATTTCGTGGAACTTGTTTCCAGTGTGGAGAAGAGGGACATCACCAATACAAGTGTCCACAACAACGAGAAAGGAATAATAGGAGGCCGGAAGGAAATGCCAGAGCCACGACCGCTGATGAAGATGCTGGATCTGAGCATTCTGAAGAAGCTAAGAGAGGAGAAGTAATGATTGCGAGGAGAGTCCTGCTAAATGAAGAAGGGGCCGCAGATCAGAGGAAAAGCTTATTTCGCACAAGGTGTAAATGCACGGGTAAGATTTGCAATATTATTATTGACAATGGTAGCACGGATAACCTAGTTTTAGAGGGAATGGTTACAAAGCTACAACTGGAGAGGAAGAGACACCCGCATCCATATCGGATCACGTGGTTGTAGAAATACCATAAAGTTTTGGTTAGTGAACAATGCCTAGTAAAATTCAGTATTGGGAATTATCGTGATGAGGTCCTGTGCGACATTCTGCCCATGGATGCATGCCATTTGCTATTGGGAAGGCCATGGCAGTTTGATAGGAGCGTGGTTCATGATGGCCATGCCAACACCTATTCCATGACAAAGAATGGAATGCATCATAAGCTGAAACCCCTAAAGGAGGTGGAAGAAAAGGTATGTGGCAGTGCCAAAATTTGCTTGGTTGACGAAAGAAAATTTTTAGATGATTTAAAACATGAACATATGTGTTATGCATTAATTCCTAGAGTCAGGGATACAGAATGCAAAGATACCCCAACAGAAGTCCTAGATCTATTGGAGGAATTTCTAGATATTATATCTGATAATGTGCCTGAGGGTTTACCCCTTGTAAGGAATATCAGTCACCATATCGATTTGGTGCCAGGATCAAGCTTGCCCAATAAAGCTGCACATAGAATGACGCCTGTAGAAACTGAAGAGCTAAATAGGAAGGTCTAGGAGTTGTTGGAGAAGGGACTGATTCGGGAAAGCTTGAGTCCATGCGTAGTGCCTACAGTGCTAGCGCCAAAGAAATATGGAGAGTGGAGAATGTGTACAGACTCTCGAGCCATCAACAAGATCACAATAAAATACAGATTTCCATTGCCAAGAATGGATGACATAATGGACTGTCTGAGTGGAGCCAATTACTTCACCAAGATTGATCTCAAGAGTGGGTACCATCAGATCCATGTCAGAGAAGGAGATGAGTGGAAGACAACCTTCAAGACCAGGGAGGGTTTGTATGAGTGGTTGGTCATGCCATTTGGGTTGTCCAATGCACCAAGTACCTTCATGCGGTTGATGAATGAGGTACTCAAAGAGTTTTTAGGCAAATTTGTCATTGTCTATTTAGATGATATATTAATATTTAGCAAAACCCTGGAGGAGCACCTGATGCATATCAGAAGAGTTTTTGAGAAGCTATGAGAGGAGCAATTATTAATCAATCTAAAAAAGTGTAATTTTGTAAAGGAGTTAGTGTACCTGGGATTTGTCATCTCAACAGAAGGTCTGAAAATGGACCCAAAAAAGGTGAGAGCTATCATCGAATGGCCTACCCCGAGAAGCACAACGGAGGTAAGATCATTTCATGGTCTAGCCAGCTTCTACAGAAAATTCATTAGAAATTTCAATAGCATTTGTGCACCCCTCATAGAAACAATGAGAGGAGATAAGAAAGAGTTCAAGTGGACCTTAGGAGTAGATAGAAGCTTTGATCTGTTGAAGAGGAAGGTCATAGAACAACCTGTTTTGGCACTCCCAGACTTTAACAAGGTATTTCAGGTAGATTGTGATGCCAGTGGTAGTGCAATAGGAGCTGTACTGAGTCAGGAAGGCAGGCCTGTTGCCTACTTTAGTGAGAAACTCAATGATGCTTGGAAAAAGTATTCAGTTTATGATCAAGAATTTTATGCAATAATTCAGGCTCTAAAGAAGTGGAGGCATTATTTTTTGCCAAAAGAGTTTGTTCTATTCACTGATCATCAGGCCTTACAATACATCAACAACAAAAAAAACTGAATCAAAGGCACTTGAAGTGGGTTGAGTTTCTCCAAAGCTATACCTTTGTGTTAAAGCACAGAAGCGGGAAATCAAACAGAGTTGCAGATGCCTTAAGTAGAAGGCAGAATTTGCTGATTGAAATGACAGTGGAAGTGGTAGGATTCGAAGAACTAAAGGGTCTGTACCCTAATGATCCTGATTTTGCAGAGGCCTGGATGGCTTGCTTGGCACCTATTACTGTGGATAGGACAAAGTGGTTGGATTTTCTAATCCAAGATGGAATGTTGTTCAGGGGAAGTAAATTATGCATTCCAAGGAGTTCCATGTGGGAGAACTTAATCAAGGAGAAGCATAGTGGGGGACTGGCTGGACATTTTGGTCGGGATAAGACCATTGCCCTGGTGAGTGAGAACTACTACTGGCCGCAACTACAGCAAGATGTGAAAAATTTTGTGCAAAGTTGTAGAATATGCCATATGGCAAAAGGCGTGAGGCAGAACACAGGATTATACCAACCGTTACCTGTACCTAAAAGGCCATGGGAGGACATCAACATGGATTTCATTCTTGGGTTGCCGAGAACACAGAGGGGAAATGACTCCGTATTTGTGGTGGTTGACAGATTCTCCAAGATGGCACATTTTATTCCCTGCCAGAAAACAAGTGACGCGGTTCACATTGTAGGGTTATTTTTCAAGGAAGTGGTATGACTTCACGGTCTACCAAAAAGCATAGTTTCTGACAGAGATACAAAGTTTGTTGGTTATTTTTGGAGAACATTATGGAAGAAGTTGAAGACAGATCTGAATTTCAGTTCAGCATACCACCCACAAACTGATGGATAGATAGAGGTGGTAAATAGAAGTCTGGGTAATTTATTAAGATGCTTGATAGCAGATAAACCCAAGGGATGGGATTTGGTTTTTACTTAGGAGGAATTTGCATACAACAATTCTGTCAACAAGAGTACAAACAAATCTCCATTCCAAGTCATATATGGAAACAACCCAAGAAATGTTTTTGAACTGAGGAAATTAGATAAAGGAGAAAAGTGCAGTGCCGAAGCTGAGGAATTTGCGAAACAGATGAAAAGCCTGCATGAAGAAGTGAAGAAACAAATTACAAAAATGAATACTCAGTATAAGACAAGAGCAGACCAAAAGTGGTGGTTCAAAGAGTTCAAAGTGGGAGATGAAGTCATGGTCCATCTCAAAAAGGAAAGATTCCTAGCCAAAACTTATAACAAGTTGAAGATGAAGAAGTTTGGGCCATGCAGAATACTGGAAAAATGGGATTCAGGCAATGCATATGAAGTGGAATTGCCAAGTGGGCTTGACATTTCACCTGTTTTTAACATATCAAATTTAGTGCAATACCATGAAGGAAACAGTACAGAGGCACCAAGTACAAAATTGTGGAGCATTCTAGCGTCTAACCCAACCACAGATGAGATCGAGGAAATATTAGATACTCGTGAAGGCAGAAGCACAAGGAACAAACAGTATTCTGAATATTTGATCAAGTGGAAGGGCAGACCTGTAGAAGATGCAACTTGGCTGTCAAAAATAGAGGTTGACCACCTGGGTCTTCCTTTCAAAGATCAGAAGTGAGGATCACTTCTCAATCCACCCGGGTGTCTGATGCAGGAGCATCCGAGGGCAGCAGAGCAATCTAGCATCAACCAAAAATTTTCTAAGTATTTTGCAAAGAAAAATATGTGTCGCGATATCGCGACACAAAAAGTGTCGTGATATCATGACCAAAATAGAAGATAGGGAAGCGACGGACAGAATGTCACGATTTCATGACATGTTCGTGATTTTGTGACATGTCGCGAAATCGCAACAAAAATAGGGAAGCAAAGGCATGGAGGACCGAAGGTCGTGAAATCGTGACATGTCGTGATTTCGCGACCAAAGCAGGGAAGCAAAGGCGTGGAGGACCGAAGGTCACGAAATCGTGACATGTCATGATTTCATGACCAAAGCAGGGAAGCAAAGGCACGGAGGACCGAAGGTCGTGAAATCGTGACATGTCACGATTTTGTGACCAACGCAGGGAAGCAAAGGCATGGAGGACCGAAGGTCGCAAAATCGCGACATGTCACGATTTTGCAACCAACGTAGGGAGCAAAGGCACGAAGGACTGAAGGTCACGAAATCACGACACGTCACAATTTCACGACCAACACAGGGAGAAAAGACGCAGAGGACGAAAGGTCACGAAATCGTGACATGTCATGATTTCACGACCAAAACTGAAGAACGGAGGCACGATTGAAAAATGATGCCGGCCAAACGAAAGCGAGAAGGTATGGAGGAAGGAACGTCGCGATATCGCGACATGTCACGATATCGTGACCAAAATAAGGGAGAGAAGGCACCAAGAGGAATTGTCGTGATATCGCGACATGTCGCGATATCGTGACCAAAAGAAAAACATGCACTCCAGGTTTTCATAAAAGTGTCCCTTCGTGCATGGCAAGTTAGCGATAGTGAAGCAGTAATTTTAGGGTAAGATTCCAACAGGCATGTTGGCCACTCACGCAGGATATCTAGAGACGCATTTATAGCAACTAACAACAAGCAGCAGATCGAGAAGAAGTTTTCATTGGGGTATGGCAGCCAGTTGTGCACCTCACCCAGAGTCTCATCAATGCAACTTTCCAATATTGTTCCAGGTGGCAATTGCAGATCGTGGGAAGTTTGAAAACATAGAGGATCGGGACCTCGATAAAAACCCAAGGATTGTAATGAGAAGGGGTTGGCAAAATGGCCGATGGCTGTATATTCTTTGTAAAATTCTTTCGAAGCTATTGGATAAGAAATTTGGCTCTTGTTACTTTGTTTCCTGTCTTGTTTTTAGATCTGTTCTCCACCACAAATACTTACCTCAAATATGCTTAACAAGTCCTCACTAGAACTTGTCCAATCTCATAGAGACATATAGAGAATTGTTAGAGACTCAATATGCTATACATTGACAACAATGCTCCATTACCATAGAAACATATATAAAATTGTTAAAGTCTCAATATGCTTCACAACCACAAGTTCTCAATCACTTTCTCAAACACTCTCTCAAACCCTAGTCCAAGCACATGAACACTCACTAAAATGTTTTCAACAATTGCTTATCAACCAAGGTTTATAGCATTCACTTCTATTTCAAAAAACTCGTCAACTCACCAAACCAATAATTTTTTTTTAACCAAGTCCTTTTCTCTCCAATCTTGTTTTCAAAAATTCACAACCAATCAACTATTTCATCCAAGGAAGAATATGCCCATACCTTTTATTTTATGAAGAATAGACTTCAAAACCAATCTCAAGTATAACCACTTTCCTTTCCAAGAACAAACAGTTAGATGACAATAATTATCACTCTAACACTTCTTCAAAATATTCCTTAGTCACAAAGATAATCAAAGCTTGATTACACCTTATTGCTCCATCTTGAAATAATATCAACACCACAAAACATAATCAAAACACTTCTTCCAAAACTTTAACTCATCAATATAATATTTTAACAATTCAGTTTCATCATAATCCTTTTCACAAAATATATCTCAAAAATAATCTAAACTCTACTTATGACTCCCTACTTAATATTGCATTAATTAAATAAATCACTTTATAAAATAATGCAATAAATCAATTTTCCACTTTTATAAGGTAAAACAAAATCACCCTAGCTTTTACTTTAGCAAAAATAACCCTTCAACTCTTAAGTTAAATTTACAACTTAATTTCCACCTTATCCCTCCTAAACCTTAGCAAAACACATTTATAATAATTTCCAAAATTTTAATTACCACTTTTTGCAATCTGCGGGGCTCAAACTTTGCACAATACTTCCACAGTGTCTTGGTCACAACTTCCACGTTGTGTGAGCCATGTGCTCCACTTGGAGCATCAAAGCGCAACATGCACTTTGACTTCTTCAACCCTTAATAGCCCTTGGCTCTTCCTTCGACGCCTGGCGGAACCACACACTACGCACGCGATCAAAATTCACATGAGCTTTTTTTTAAGGTGGATGCACTTATTTCATATTCCAAACCTTAGGAATGGCTATGGTATTTATACCGTATGCCTTCCTTTATCACACACACATCGGTGGAGGAAAAATATGTTGGGGAGTCGATGCTAAACATTTGCCTTCGAATATATTGATTTATAATTATTTAAATTCAAAAGAATTTAAATATTATAAATTAAATATTTTAAATCTTCTTTAGGCTTTTTAAAATAAAAGCCTCCTTAGGTTTTAGAAAACCTTTTTGATTTGCCCAACTATGGTTTTAATAAAAACATTTTATTTTTCCCAACCATGGTTTTAATAAAAACCTTTTATTTTTTCCAACCATGGTTTTAATAAAAACATTTTATTTTTCCCAACCATGGTTTTAATAAAAACCTTTTATTTTGCCCAACCATGGTTTTATTAAAAACCTTTTACTTTGCCAATCCATGGTTTTAATAAAAACCTTTTATTCTAGGTTTCACATAATATTTAAAACTAATCATTATGAAGCTCTTTTGCCACCAACCTCTTGCATTACTCCTTTTGACATTTTGACATCAATGACAATTCATATTTGACATCAATGACAACTTCATGGACTCAAAATGTCCAACAATCTTCCCCTTTGTCATTGATGGTAATCCAATTACTTTTTACCATTTCCTTGACCTTTTTATTTTTTGCTCCCCTTGGGAAACTGCTCCCCCTGACTGAATGCTTTCCTTCTAACTCAAATATCTCTCCCCTTTACTCAAATCTCTCCTCCTTTGACATCAATGAAAAAGGGTCACCTTTGGGGCTTAGGGCTAAGAATTAAACTCTTATATTAGCCCCTCTCCCACCTCCTCTTGAGGTGGTTAATTCTGGGGTGGGAGTATCACTCCCAATTTTCCTCGAAGATACTCAAATGTTTCTTTCAAGAGTGGCTTAGTGAAGATATCTACTATATGCTCCTTTGTAGTAACATATTCCAATCTGACCTATTTATCTGTCACATATTCTCTCAAAAAATGATACTTGATCGAAATGTGCTTTGTCTTGGAGTGCATCACTAGATTTTTTGAGATACTTATAGCACTTGTCTTATCACATAATATGGAAATAGGATGATCATATTCTATTTTGATGTCTTCTAGAGTTCACTTCATCCATAATACCTGTGTACAACTAGCTACTACTGCAATATACTTTGCTTCTATTGTAGACAAGGATATCGATGCCTATTTCTTACTTAGCCAAGAGACTAAATAGTCTCCAAGAAAGAATGCTCCTCCACTTGTGATTTTTTTGTCATCAATGCTTCCAGCCCAATCTGCATCTGTGTATGTTGTGAGTGTAAAAATACCACTTTTGGGATACCAGAGCCTAAAATCCATAGTCCCTTTTAGATATCTAAGAATCCTCTTTACTATTGCTACGTGTGTTTCCTTAGGTGCTACCTGAAATATTACTACTAATCCCACTGCTTGCACTATATCTGGTCTTGTAGTTGTGACATACAACAAACTACCAATCATAGATCTGTATAATCTCTGATCTACCTCTGGAGACTCATCATTCTTGCTTAAATTACATCCTATGACCATGGGGGTACTTACTGGTTTGCAATCTTCTAATTTGAATTTCTTTAGCATCACTTTTATATACTTAGTTTGTGAAATAAATACTCCTTTCTCATATTGAGAGAAAAAGAAAGAAAACTCTCCAAACATAGACATCTCAAACTCATTTTGCATGTTTTATACAAATTCTTTACACATCTTATCATTATTTCCCCCAAAAATGATGTCATCAACATAGAAAACCATAATTAGTAGATTATTTCCTTCATTCTTCATGTACAATTTGTTGTCTTCTATTCCTTTTTTGAATCCCTATTCCTAAAGATACTTATCCAATCTTGAATACCATGCTCTAGGAGCCTATTTTAGACCATATAGTGCATTTTTCAATCTGCATACATAATTTGGTTCATCTATTAATATGAATCCCTCTAGTTGTTCAATATAAACTTCTTCTTCTAGAACACCATTTAGAAATGCTAACTTAACATCCATATGATATACCTTGAAGTTTTTAAAACTTGAGAAGGCTAAGAAAATTCTTATGGCTTCAAGTCGGACCATTGGAGCAAATATCTCATCGAAATCAATTCCCTCTACTTGTGCATATCCCTTGCACACCAATATTGATTTGTTCTTCATTACCTATCCATATTCATTTAGCTTATTTCTTAATATCCATTTTGTGCCTATCACATTTTTTCCCTTTGGTCATGGGACGAGTTCCCAAGTTTTGCTTTTCTCTATCTGATATAATTCCTCATCCATTGCCTTGATCTAGAACTTATCTTCACTTGCTTGTTTGAAGTCTTTTGGCTCAATCTTAGATAAAAAATAAAAATATGGTTGTTAATATGGTGTTACTATCCTTCTTCTTGTCTGTCTTTCATCTAGATTTCCAATGATTAGATCTTTAGGATGATGTTTCTGCACATATCTAGATGGAGTTTTTGGAAGTATTTTTTTATTTTTTGCTTCACCTTCTGATTCCTCACAAAACTCTCTTTGACAATCTTCATCTTCTTGATATACTATTTCTTGAACTGGCTCATTCAATCTTATCATCTCATCAACTGTTACATTTATACTTTCTACAATAGTGCATGTCCTTTTGTTGTAGCATCTGTAGGCTTTACTCTTTTTGGAGTAACCGAGAAAAATACCCTCATCACATCTTGGATCAAACTTTCCCAAGTCTTGCTCCTCCCGTCTTATGTAACACTTGCTTCCAAAGACTTTGAAGTGTTTTACAGTGGTTGGTCTTCCTTTCCAAAGCTCATATGGAGTCTTGTGATGATTTACTCTTATTTGGGCCCTAGTGATAATATACACTATTGTGTTGACTGCTTCCCTCCAAAACCCATCTGAAAGTTTGGACTCATTAAGCATTGCTCTAGCCATATTCTCAATCGTTCTATTTTTTCTTTTGAATACTCCATTTTATTAAGGAGTTCTTGCATATGAGTATTCTCTCTTGATTCCATGCAACTCACAGAATTCTACAAATTCATTTGAGGTGAATTCTCCTCCTCTATCTGATCTTAAGCATTTAATTCTTTTGTTAGTTTTATTCTCAACCAACTCTTTAAAGGCTTTGAATTTTTTAAATGCTTTTGATTTTTCTTTCAGGAATGCTACCCAAACCATTATGGAATAATCATCTATGAACAATATGAAGTAATTTTCTCCTTGAATACTTTGTGTTCTAGTAGGACCACATAGATCAATATGTATTAAAATTAATGGTTTATATGACATGTATCCTTTTGACTTAAAGCTTGTTCTGGTTTGCTTTCCATGTTGACAAGGTGCACATATTGTGTTTTGTGGTCTTTTTAACTTGGGTAAATCTCTTACTGCATGCTTATTGCTTATGTTGACTAAGTTGTCAAAATTCAAATGACCCATTCTTCTATGCCACAACCAAATCTCATTCTCTTGTGATAGAAAACATCTTTCTCCTTTGATCTCATCAAGTACATAAAGATTTCTTTCCCTTCTTGCATTTGCAATGATTTTTCCAGATTCAGATTTTCTTATCTCACATCTATCTGGGTGAAAGGTGACTATATGACCTTGATCACAAAGTTGAATTATACTTAGTAGGTTGTGTTTCAAGCCTTTCACATATAGAACATTTTTAGCTTTTGTTTTTCCATTATTCAGACTCAAAGTTCCTTTTCCACAAATTTTTGCTGATCCATTATCTCCAAAACTTACTGACCCTCTATTAGTTTCTTTTAGAACTATAAATTTGTCTTTATCCCCTATCATGTGTCTAGAGCATCCACTATCAAGAAACCATTTTTCTTCTTTATCTTGAGCATGAAGAGTTGTTTGAACCAACATAGATTTTGCCTTTTCATTTCCCTTTTTCTCTTTCCTAGTTGTTGGAGTTGTGTTATTTCTACTAGACTCAGGAATTATCAGTTTACACCATCTAGATTTGTGCCCAAAATTATTGCATTTGTAACACATAATATCATTGTCCATAAGAGGTGCAAAAGAATTGAAATTTATATTGACATTGTTTCTTGCATGACAAATACAATATACAACTCTATGACCATATTTGTTACAAGAAAAACAATAGCCATTGAATGAATTATGTAACATGTTTGGATGCCCTTGAGAGGGTGTTCGAGTGCTTCTCCTTTTGTTATTAGCTTTCCTCCATGGTTCTTATTCTCCTTTCCTGATGTATTTTCCTTTCAAGATATTATTTATGACCTCTTTTCTATTTGAAATTTCTACTTCTTGAGGACTAGATTCCTCTTTCTATTTTCCTAATGTTATTTCTTGTAGTATCTTGGCCCTTTCAGCTTCATGCCTTAGTGAAATGATTTTTTCTTCCAACTTTTCACATTTTGTTTCTCTTTCCCTTAGTAGATCTATCATGTCATGTTCAATTTTCTTTCCTTATTCTACTTTTATCTTGAGTTCTATAAGACTTTGTAGAAGCTCCATATTTGCCACCTCATCCTCTTGAATATGTTCCTTTAGTCTTGAGTTCTTCTCTCTAATCCTTTCCAAATTTCTAAGAGCAGTGAAGAATTCCTCTTTTATATCAAACATTGTCTCATATTTACTTTCTAAATTCATGTGTGCTTTTGATGGATCCTCCTCAAATATTAGTCTTTTTATGGAGAGACCCGCTTTGATACCAATTGAAGAACATACACTTATACTGAGATGGGGGGTGAACAGTATAAGATAAAAATTTTCACCTTTTAATCCATATGATAACATTAGCAATATTAAAGCAGTGAACATCATACAAAGCATCACACACATGAGATATATGATTTAACGTGGTTCACCCAATGTGGGCTACTCCACAAAGAAAATATTTCTTATAAAAATTTCTCAAATAAGTTCTCTTGGGAAACCTTTCCCTTTTAAAAAGTTTATGGACACCTTTCCAAAGGAGATACCAATCCCCTAATCTAGTTTTTGGATCTCTATCCATAGGATAACTCCTTCTCTTTTGCTCTGGTTGGTGATCTTCTAGAAGAGTTGTTACCTCCACTACCCTAGCTTATGGATCTCTATCCATTGAATATTCATGTCCGCACTTAGAAGACTTATCCTCACTGCCTTGGCTAATGTACCTCTATCCACTAGAGACTATCATCCTCTATACTCTATCATCTTACAAAGCTTTGCTCAAAAAATTTCATAAATCTGCACTAAACATAGTCCTTTGATCTAGCACAAATTTGCTCAACCTCTATCCTATTATGTACTAAACTCAGTACTTCAGTCTAGCATAAAACTAATCAAACTCTGTCTTTGGTTTGGTACAAAGTTGTCCTCATATCTACACCAAATTCTATCCTCAATAATGTCCAACAAGTCCTCACCAGAACTTGTCCAATCTATCCTCAAACTCTATATTATAAGCTTCCACAAAAGCTCACACAAATCTGCTCACAAGTCTTCTCAAAGACTTACCTCAAATCTGCTCAACAAGTCCTCACTAGAACTTATCCAATCTCATAGAAACATATAGAGAACTGTTAGAGACTCAATATGCTTCACATTCAAAAAAATGCTCCATTACTTTCAATTTCTCTTTTTACCATAGGAACATATAGAGAATTGTTAGAGACTCAATATGCTTCACAACCACAAGTTCTCAAACACTCTCTCAAACCCTAGTCCAAGTACAAAAACACTCACTCATCCGTTTCCAAAAATTGCTTATCAACCAAGGTTTATAGCATTCACTTCCATTTCAGAAAACTCATCAACTCATCAAACCAATAAAGGAAACTTAACCAAGTCCTTTTCACTCCAATCTTATTTTTAAAAAATTCACAACCAATCAACTATTTCACCCAAGGAAGAATATGCCCATACCTTTTATTTGATGAATAATAGACCTCAAAACCCGTCTCAATTATAACCACTTTCCTTGCCAAGCACAAAGAGTTAGATGACAAGAATTATCACTCTAACACTTCTTCAAAATATTCCTTAGTCACAAAGATAATCAAAGCTCAATTACACCTTATTGCTTCATCTTGAAACAATATCATCACCACAAAACTTTAATCAAAACACTTCTTCCAAAAATTTAACTCATCAATAAAATATTTTAACAATTCAGTTTCATCATAATCCTTTTCACAAAATATATCTCAAAAATAATTCAAACTCTACTTATGACTCCCTACTTAATATTGCATTAATTAAGTAAATCACTTTATAAAATAATGCAATAAATCAATCTTCCACTTTTATAAGGTAAAAAAAAACTACCCGAGCTTTTACTTTAGCAAAAATAACCCTTCAACACTTAGGTTAAATTTACAACTTAATTTCCACCTTATCCCACCTAAACCTTAGCAAAACACATTTATAATAATTTCCAAAATTTTAATTACCATTTTTTGTAATCCGTGGGGCTCGAAATTTGCACAATACTCCCATAGTGTCTTGGTCACAGCTTCCATGCCATATGAGCCATGTGCTCCACTTGAAGCATCAAAGTGCAACATGCGCTTTGACTTCTTCAACCCTTAAGAGCCCTTGGCTCTTCCTTCAACGCCTGGCAAAACCACACACTGTGCACATGATCAAAATTTGCATGAGCTTTTTTTTTATAGTGGATGCACTTATTTCAGATGCCAAACCTTAGGAATGGCTATGGTATTTATACCATATGCCTTCCTTTATCACACACACATCGATGGAGGAAAAATACGTCGGGGAGTCGGCACTAAACATTTGCCTTTGAATATATTGATTTATAATTATTTAAATTCAAAAGAATTTAAATATTATAAATTAAAAATGTTAAATCTTCTTTGGGGTTTTTAAAATAAAAGCCTCTTGGGTTTTAGAAAAACCTTTTTCATTTGCCCAACTATGGTTTTAATAAAAACCTTTTATTTTTCCCAACCATGGTTTTAATAAAAACCTTTTATTTTGTCCAACCATGGTTTTAATAAAAACCTTTTATTTTGCCCAACCATGGTTTTAATAAAAACCTTTTATTTTGCCCAACCATGGTTTTAATAAAAACCTTTTACTTTGCCAATCCATGGTTTTAATAAAAACCTTTTATTTTATGCTTCACATAATATTTAAAAATAAACATTATGAAGCTCTTTTGCCACCAACCTCTTGCATTACTCCTTTTGACCTTTTGACATCAATGAAAAATCATCCTTGATATCAATGACAACTTCATTGACTCAAAATGTCCAACAACTTTATAATAATACACATTATTTTCAAGCGAAATATTACTTTAAGAAATAAACATCTCCCTTTTGAAATGGAACTTTACTATCATTTCAAAGTAAAACATTTCTATTTATTTAAAATGAACTTTCATTATCCTTTCAAAATAAAATCTTGTTTCTATTTATCTAAAATCTTGTTTTTATTTATCTAAAATGAACTTCCATTATCATTTCAAAATAAAACCTTTTTATTTATTTAAAAAGTAGAGAGTAGGAGGTTTTAATTGAAACAAGAAGCTCTCAATGGTATCTTATTCATGCATGCTTTTATTTCCTAAACCACTAATGCAGATAGTGATGAAGTAAAATATAATCAAACATATGCAACAGATAAAGAGCGATTTTTTTTGTCAAATTAGTCACCTATCTTAGCCTAAAAAATTACGATAGTTACTAGGCTATCAACTAAGGCTCAAGGTGGCTAGTTATTGATGATTATCCCTAACTGATAATGTATACCTTTATGAAGGTATCTATCCATGTTACCCTTGATATACCTTATCATTACTTCCCCAACCTCAAGTACCCCTGCTTCTAGTGGATGATTCAACTTCTTCCACCTACGAGCGTACCTAATCCTACACATTGTTAATTTATTAACAATATTATATTCTTCAATATCAACTAACATCACAATAGCTTAATTGCACAAAGCCAAGTATTAAAGCACCATCTAATTAATACATTGTTTTTCCAAGTCACAAAATTCATCAAGGAGGGTCATGACAATTATGTCTTAGTATGAAGATCTTTGTAGGGTCTAAGAAAAACCAAAAATATGGTGTATCAATAATATTGAAGTATTTGCAAATCCTAATCTAGTAAAAAACCAAGTTAATTTAGAGTATGCAACAAAAAAATCACCAAAATTCTTATAAACATCAAGTTTGGTATTTCTAGAGAGCTTCAACAAATATGATGTGAATGCAATACCTTAAGAGCTAAATGGAAAATCTAATGAGCTAGATTATATGAAATAAAATTTAACCTTAATTTATGTATATGGGTGGAGCCAGAGATAATCTTTAGACCTACTATTCCTAATAACTTCAATCATTGGAAGGTATTAAATAAAAATGATCATATTAAAGAGTTTCTTATTAAGGAATCTCAATATGCTGAAGATAAGAATGTGTATGAGATGACATAAAAGTATAGAGTGATGAAATTGAATACTAACCAATTGGTAAAGGGATTCATCATATTATAAATCTTATTCAATCTTGGCAATAGTCCTAGAATACTGAATATTAAGGGAACAACACCTTTTTACCATCCAATTAAAATTACTAAAGGAAATAATCTATTATTATGTAAGGAAAGTAATTAAGAGGAGAAAAGGATATTCAAGGAATTTTATGAAAAGTATTATGTCGCTATTGCTTGGTCTTATGAATATCTAAAGGTTTATAAGAGAAACATCATTGAACTCCATAGAGCTAGGACTTGGTGCAAAGCCCTTTTGATAAAAGCAAAGGCCTACCAGTTCTAGATCATATTTCCCATTAAGCATTCTTCATGAATGACCAATATGGTGCTAATTTGAAATAAAAATGGTGATATCGGGTTGCGTTAGTTTAAAAAACTTGAGTATAGTATCATTAAAGCATCTCTACTCACTTCTATCAATAGATCATATATTACAAAATGTGGTTGGATATTAATTGTCATCCCTATTAGATGGATTCTCAAGGTACAACTATATGTATATTAAGTATAATTACCAACATAAAACAATTTTATGACCAAAAGGGAAAATTTTGTATACCAAAGGATGCCTCTCACTTATGAAATACTAGGGCTACATCCCAAAGATCCATGGATATTAGTTTTGTAGTTTTGATAGATGAAATTATACACACATACCTAGATGATTAAAATACATTTTCAAGAGAAAGGAACAAAAATATTGAACATCTAGAGTCCATTTTAAAAATATGTGGGGAAAATAAAATTTTACTAAATCCAAAAAGTCTATCTTTATAGTACAAGAACTAAATATCTTAGGACATGTGTTGTCTAAAAATGGCCTTGCAATAGACCCTAATAGGATAAAAAAATCCATTAATTATGCTTACCAACACCCATCAATGGGATTAGATCCTTTCTTAAGCAAATCTATTTTATAGCCTAGTTCATAATAGATTTCATACAACTAATCAAACAAATAACCAACATGTTAAAGAAGGATGATACTTTTGTATGGAATGAAAAAGAAAAAATAGATTTCCAAGATATAAAGGATGTAATCACAAAATCTGTAATCCTCATCAACCCAAAATTTTCTAAAGATTTTAGGATGAATGTGTTTGGAACTGATGAAAGTATCATGACCATTTTAACTCAAAAACATGATAAAGAAAAAAATATTTGATCTCCTTCATTAGTAAAATGCTCCATAATTATGAAGAAATGTATTCCTCCATAAAAAATAAGTGTTTGCCATTATGAAAGCCCTAAGAAAATTTAGGTATTACCTATCCCAAAGTAAGGCCATTGGTTTTATTATACATTCTCATGTTAGATCCATAGTGTTATATAGTTATTTGGGAGAAAATAAAACAAGTTGAATAAATAAAAATTAGAAAAATGTTCATAGAGTTAAAACTAATCAAGAGTAGATATTTATATGAAAATCTTACTTGTTAGCTCCCAAGGACCAGGTAGCATTGATAGAAGATATTTAACTTGAGGATCAACATGGATGGATAGGAGATATTAGCATATACATTATATTATAATAGATTCTCGAAGGCTTAAAACCTAAGAAAAGAGTTAGAATTAGATAAAAATTAATGCATTACACTAGGCTAGACGATTTACTTTTTTGACAAGGATACGATGGGGTTTTGTTGTGATATATAGAGGAAGAAAGGACAAAGCCATGATCAAATAATATCATGATGAGGGAGGATATTTTTCTATCTAAAACACAACTCATAAAATCGTTAGGGTGGGATATTAATGGTCTACTATCTTCACTAACTACCTTCATTGGATTAAAGAATGCAAAGCTTGCTATATGTTTATGGGTAAAATAAGAACAATTCCATTGAATCCCGTTATCATTATCAAACCTTTTCAATAGTGGGTCCTAGATTTTATTAGAAAGATAAATACTCTATAAAGCATCAAATATGGATGGATTCTGATTGCCACCAACGTTTTTACTAAATAGACTGAGACAACACTAATCGACAAATCAAGAAGTTAGTCAAATTTTGAAAAATATCATCACCAAACTTGTGGCTTCTTCCATGGTGATTATTGATGATGTTACTATTTTTATATGGTTTAAGTTGATGAATTTTATCCTTGAATATGACTTTACGTTAAAAATGAATCTAATTACATGGTAATCAACATTTTCAAAACTAATCCGTCACAAAGGCAACCTGAAAACCCAGTGGTAAAAGGTGGTTGTACTAATTTAACAATGTATAAAAACTATCAAATACTAGAAATGTAATTCATTTTAATTAAATTATTATGATATTGATTCATATCTATCAAAAATAAACGTGATCTAGATCATGAAGTATTTAATTTGCTAGATCATCTTCCAGTTGTAACAACATAGAACAAACAACATATCAAAGCCATCAAAGCTTGGTTTATTATTCACATAAACAAGCAAATAGAAGGGATCCAACTTGGTTACTCTTCTTCGAATCACTTCAAATCATTCTATTTGCAAAAAGAACCTCTGACACAATCTGATCAACCCTACATACTCAAATATCCATTTCCTTTTTATATATAGCATGAAATAAGGTTCAAGAAACAACTATACATCTCATGCAAACGTTCAAACCAATTACTACCAAGTAGTGGCTAAAACTTTAGGCTAAGTGTTAATCCAATGTAATTAATCAAATACCATTTAGAAAACATTTGTTGTTTGATCTAAAATAAATGTAGCCTTACCTTTTTTTATTTTTTGATGATTTTATTATTATTATTATTATTTTATTATTTTTAATTAATTTTTTATTGATAATATTGAAAATATAATAGATATATGATATTTAAAAGCATAGATATATGATATGTAACCCATAAAACAAAACACACATACAAATAAAATCAAACATGCATCTATATAGATGCAACTACATGAATGTTTATATGTAAACTTCCATGTACTCACAGTTTGTGGTGTTTTTCACACCTCCATCATATCCCTCCTTACCTATCGTAGAAAACTCTTCTCTATTGTTGGAATGAGGGTACATGTTTCTTGTAGTCACAAATACCATCAACAGTACCTCGTTCTAGAAGCAAAAACAATTATTAAAAATAATAGCAGTTCTAGTAGGGCTATTACAAGTGGATTAATACTCATGAGGTAGAAATATGAACCAGTTGTTATGAATAGCCCTATATGAATTTTGATACTAAGCATGTACTTGGTTCACTCAATAGTCCCTCCTTTGAGAGTTCATTTCTTCAAAACTTCAATAGTGACCTAAACCTTGGGTCACTTATACATCATAACTAGTTATCTCCAACATACTAAGTTTTATCCATAGGAATCTTTTCTACATTATTAGTCAATATCATTTAAAACCCTAATTTTTGGGTTTTTAAAATTTTTATTTAAATGACCTTGTTAAGAAATATATGAACATGCAAAACTAGAAATTAATATTTCATCTTACTAACATAGTTATTTTAATATGAAGTATAAAATCTGGATCTATATGTTTTGACTAGAGTGGATTAATTCCCATCAAGTAGAAATGTGAACCAACTATTGTGAATAGCCCTTTTTGAATTCCTATACTAAGAATGTACCTAGTTCAATCATCATCCCCTCCATTGAGAGTTCATCTACTTCCCTATTTAGTATGGCTACATTTAAATCTTCACTTCAGTTCACAATTTTTATTTGAGAGAATATGGGTTGTAAAGCTATGTTTTCCATCCTAAAAGTACCAAGCATCCAATTTATCACCACATATGAATCTTTGTAAATTTAAAATATTTGTATTTCTTTTATTATGCCAACTAAACCAACAACTTAAGTTTCATTATTTTAGCATAATTATTAGGACATTCTCCCAGTCCAAACTTGAATTTGAATTAATGAGATTCAATAACGTATAGTAATCCTCCTACCTCAAAAACTCTAGGTACCCTCTAGCTAGCCCTATAAAAAAATCCCAAGTACTCAATTTATCAAATTTCATAGGAATGATTTACCTCATTACCTTTGTTTCTACCAAAATTCTATAGTTATATATTATTCCAATGATTTGGGAGTAGACCTACTAGGTAGGATTCTCTAGATATTAAAATATTATTACATTCCTTGATATCCATACTCTTAATGACACAAATAGTGGGAGAGCTATAAAACCTTTGTATGACCTATTTCTAATCCAACATTCCAAACACTCTCCTAAGAAGTCTTGTTATCATCCTACAAGAATATTTAACTACACAATAACCTTCCTCTAAATTTATCTAGTAAAAGAGCAAGCTACTACCAAATGATCAATTATTTTGTTGTCTAACTTACATAAATGACACCTAATTGGATCATTTCAAATCCTTTTTTAATACCTCCTATGTCAAAACCTTATTTTTCATGGCAAGTCATAAGAATACTCTTATATTCAATTGGAATTTTTGATTCTAGAGTGACTTCTACCACCATGTTGAATCTTCATTTTTGTCTTCGAATAGAGTCTTACACCCCAATTTTGGAGTGTATCCCCTATAAACTATTATTTGTCCATACCAATGGATAAAATTCATCTCACAACTTTATATATTTAGCTTTAAGACTCCCCAAATGTTCTTCTCATGGGATTATATCTTGGCTTTAAAGCCCTAACTCTATTGCTTCCTTCCATCCTTGTCTCCACTTTGTAGATTATTTTGGGTGAGTTGCTTGGAAAAGAGTTGCAATACCTTTAGCTCTTAAGATCTATATTTCATTATTCTATAGTTTGCACATACCTCCACAACCAATACAAGGGCCTTAGCCTAGTCTTGCCCTTGATCCATCCCCTATTTTCTATGCAAGCCACTCTCTTATAAGATAAAAATCCTAGATCATTGCCTTCCAATATTGAAACATTATGAGTTTTCTTCATTAGGGTCCTTATCCACTCCTCAAATATGATTTTTTGGAGATTGAGCACAATATTTTGGCTCCTCTTTTCAAGAAACAACCATTCCCCTATTTCAACAGAATGCATTTTGTAGTTATTTGGTAGTTTTCTAATTATTGGGTGTGCAGTTTGCTAGTTTTTTCTATTATTAACATATAGTTTATATTGTAACAGTGTTTAGTTGATTGTATTTGTATTTTAGCTTGTTTTGGAGATTCTTCTATTGATACTCCAAAGCTATATAAATATTTTTAATAATTCTTGAAAACAACAATGAGCATTTTCTCATTGTGGTATCAAAGCAGTGTTTGGTTGAAGGGTTTGAGTAAGTCAGTGGTCTTCTTTGTAGTAATTTATCAAATTATTATTTGAAACTGGTTTCTTGTTGTTTAAGCTATAATGGCCAGCAACACAAACTCTCTTCCAATTCTAGAGTTTGATGGAGCATACTATGAATACTACAACATCAAAATGAAGACTTTGCTAATGGAAAAATATTTGTGGGGCATTGTTGTGGATGGATACATCGAACCAAATGATTGGAGTACTCTTTCATATGTTGATACAAAAGCAAGGAAGGATGCTCAGGAAAATAATGGTTTAGCTCTCTATCATCTTCAATATACACTTGAGAAGAGCATCTTTCCAAGGATTGTTGGCTGTACAACAACTGCACAAGCATGGAAGGCTTTGAAAGATGGGTATCAAGGAAATGACTAGGTCAAGCAAGTTAAATTACAAACTCTTAGAAGGGAGTTAGACAATTTGAAGATGCAAGAAAGTGAAGGTGCTAGATATTATTATGTAAGAGTGAAGGCTATTGTCAACAAGATGGCAACTCTTGGAGAAGTGCTATACAAGGAAGTTGTTATCAAGAAGGTGTTAAGAACACTTACCCCCAAATAGAACCATATTGCTATCATTATTGAAGAAAGAAAAAATATGTCCACTCTTGAATTTGACCAGTTGATTGGATCTCTCATGTCTCATGTGGAGAGGTTGAAAGAAACTATTGTTGGTGGTGTTGAGGAGAAATCATTTTCTTCCAAGGAGACTGATGCAAATTCTAGTGGATAAAAGCATGGAAATAGCCAAGGGACAAATCAAAATTCTTTTAGAGGAAGAGAAATAGGTAGAGGAAGAAGAGGTGGATTCCAAGGAAGAGGAGGTGCTCAAGGAAGAGGAAAACCAAATAACCAAGATGCAAGCTAAATGCTCTACCAGTGGTTATTTCTGAAGTTTTTTTGTAAGATTGATAGAGCACTTATATAGACTAGTGGTTGATTTAACCTTTTTTTCCTCTTTCCAATGATATCAAAGATTCATGTTCCTACAAGATCACTTATGAAACACTGAAAAATGGAATTAGTATTAGGGGGCCTGCATAAGTTGTTGTATGACAAATATAGTAGTAGTCAAGCCCCCTAGGTCCTTTTAGATGACCTCTCAATACAAAAGTGAAAATTAACCTTTGGATAATTAATCATAAATAAAAAATACAACAATATAGAATAGAAAGAAAAGTACATCAGTATGATCTAGAGATATAATGGAATGCAACATCGAACGTAGAATCTAAAAATTGCCCTCGGTGTGCCCTAGGGCAAAATCACACCTCACTTGGAGTGGATGTGATATTGCAACAAAAAATTCATGCCCTATATGGATGGGGTG
This sequence comes from Wollemia nobilis, assembly GCA_028583015.1. Taxonomy (NCBI): domain Eukaryota; kingdom Viridiplantae; phylum Streptophyta; class Pinopsida; order Araucariales; family Araucariaceae; genus Wollemia; species Wollemia nobilis. The sequence continues at coordinate 4,959,695 of JAQPPZ010002515.1, forward strand.
TGATTTCTCTTATGCGAATAACTTTACCCTAATTAGGTCAAGTAAAGTCGTGCCTCACTAATGCCAAGCATGATTTCATTGTAGACTAAAGAAAATTAAAAGTGGATGTAGAGAATGAAAAAAATGCTGAAATAAAGTAAGCAAACCCTTGATGAACATCATAGAAGTAGATATAAGAGAGCCAAGTATCCATACAGGAACTCTATCTGTCTTATCTACACCACATATCTACAAAGCCATACAACAAATCAATCCAATCCATGCAATAGAAGATCAATCCAAAATTTGCACTTTAGGGTTAGCTTGCAGCAGAGAGAAAACAAGAGAAGAAGAAGAAAGAAAAATTTGGATTTTAATCAATTTAATAGTTCACACTATTCACATATATCAAAATCATTGCATTCATTGCATCTTGTTAAATTGGCAAAAACACTCTTCCTTTTATAGATAAAATTAGAGGAAGAAAGCGGTCATAAATAAACTCATATCCAGTGCCAAAACACGTGAGAGGGTTTACAACTGGGTCTAAGCAGGCTTAAAAAATAATAAAATAAAATTAATTAAAAAACTAGGTTAAACAATGAAGTCACGCCCCATCCTGACGGGGCATGATATCCCTAGCGTGAAGTCGTGTCTCGTAAATGCGGGATGTGATTTCGCTAAAAAGCAAACAAATTAAAAAAAGGGAGGTAGAGAGGCCTTCCCTTGCTCTTGGAAAGGGGTGAGGGCTTCTTAGGGGTACTAAGGAAGATTTCCCACTCGAAGTGGGTCAATTTTTCATGCCTACATTTTACCCCCTCTTTGATGCATTTATGGCCTAGTAAATACGATAAAGAAATGATGTAGGCTCCTATGGGTAAGCATACATCAAACACACAACAAGCACAAGGGGTAGCCAGGTTTGGGGAAATGGTGAGGCATTTCTACCATTAATGCCTCTATGGATAAGGTGTCCCCTCAAGTTTTTGAAGGAAAGAACATTATTTAAGAAACTCGAAAAATGTAAAGAAAGAAAAAAAGCAAAACACAAAAATATAGAGAACAAAGCAAGAAAACAAACAACAAAGCAATGATCACTGGGTACAACATGAATCTAATATAGATAGCATGAAATGCATGGATGAATAGAAGAAAGGGAAAGAAAGAATATGGGAAGAGGAGAGAAGAAGAAACATAAAGTTGTTGTTGGGACTGAATAATAAGGCACATATTATTTACAAGTTATCTTACAATATATAAGCATCAAGCTTAGGAGGGAGATATGACAAGTGTCATAAGCTCCACTCCAAGTGTCTTTCAGAAGATACCACTCCAACTCAAACTGAAGACAGGGACAAGTGGCGGAAGACAAATGTCAACTCTGTCAATTATAGGCATAGTGCACATTATAACAATAATAATATTCTAACATTCCCCCTTAATGTGCACTATCCTAAAAAATAAGTCAACATTAGATAACATTCCCCCTTAATGTTGACTTCTTTTACATATATATAGCAAATTGCTAAACTGAGAAAACATGTCTTTCCCAAGTGACTTGGTGAAGATGTCTGCTACTTGATATTGAGTTGGTACATACTTCATGTGTATAATATCTTCTTGGACCATTTCTCTAATGAAGTGATGATGGATCTCAATGTGCTTTGTTCTAACATGGAAAACTGGATTCTTGGTCATCTTGATGGTACTTTGATTGTCACAATATATATATGTTGGACCATGTATGAATAGCCCAATATCCTAAATTAATTTCCTCAACCATATTGCCTCCTTAGTTGCCTCAACTACTGCTCTATATTCTGCTTCTGCTGAAGATAGTGAAATTGTGTGCTGCTTCTTTGTGCTCCATGAAATAGAGCCTTGGCCTAATTGAAAGCAATAACTTGATGTAGATCTTTTGGTTTCAGGACAAGCTGGCCCAATCTGAATCTGTGTATCCAATCAAATAGAAATTATCACTTGATTTATACATAAGGCCATGATGAGGTGTGGCCTTTAGGAATCTCACAATCCTCTTAGTTGCTATACAATGGCTCTTCTTAGGATCCTGCATGAATCCGGAAATAAGGCCAACTGAATAGCAAATATCCGGTCTAGTTGAAGTTAAGTAGATCAAACTTCCAACTAGTTGCTTGTAAAGTGTACCATCAACCCTTTCTTCTTCATAATTATTTAGCAATTTCAATCTAGTTTCCATGGGAGTTAGAGAGGGCTTACACTCCTCCATGAGAAACCTCTCCAAAATAGATTGAATGTACTTAGCCTATGAGATAAAAATCTTACCAAGTGTTGCCATACCTCTATTCCTAAGCAATAGTGGAGGAGGCCTAAATTTGTCATCTCAAAGTTCTTGCATAAGTCCTCCTTGAGCAACCTTATTCCTTCTATATCATCACCTGTAATGAGAAGATCATCCACATACAATGTAACCAAAATGATGCGGTTCCTCCAATGTTTCACATAGAGAGTAGATTCTGCTACGGATCTAGTGAAACCAAGGTTGAGAAAATAGGAGTCAATCTTTGCATACCAAGCTCGGGGTGCTTGCTTCAACCCATATAGATCTTTCTTTAATCTGAGGACTTTGTTGTTTTGGCCTTCAACTGTGTATCCTGGTGGTTGTTTCACATACACTTCCTCCTTCAAATGACCATTTAGAAATGCACTTTTGACATCCATTTGATATATTGGCCAATGTTTTTGAGCTGCCATAGCAATAACTGTCCTGATTGTAGTCATCTTAGCCACAGGAGCAAAGGTCTCCTCATAATCAATTCCCTCTTGTTGCTTATAGGCTTGAGCTACTAGGTGAGCCTTGTAGCGATCTAATGAGCCATATGCTATATATTTTTCTTTGTATACCCATTTTGTGCCTATGGTATATTTTCCTTTGGGTAAATCAACTAACTCCCAAGTGTGATTCCTTTCAATGGAATCCAATTCTTGATCCATGGCATGAACCCATTTAGGATCACCAAGTGCTTCTTTGACATTTTAAGGTTCAGGTTGGCTAAGGACTTTGGCCATTAGGGCATAATTCACTTAGTGTCTTAGGGTTGAAGGCCTTTTACCTGTATAGGTGGGCAAATGATTTTGGGCTTCATCAATTGTGGCTTGAACCCACTTGGGTAAAGGATTGGATGATGTTACTTGATCATTAAGAGGAGGATATGAAGGACATGGATAATTTGTAGGAAGTTCTTCTTGTGGATGAGTTTCTTGATTTATGAGTGAAGGGGAAGAACTAGATGATATTGTATGCATGAATGGAACAAATATTTCATCAGTTATTTCTAAGGTGGGGGTTTTAGGAGGATTATATGGAGGATACTCATGAAATGTAACATCCCTAGATAAAATGATTTTCTTGGAAATAGGCTCATATAATTTATATGCATTGGCACTATCGCTATAGAAAACAAAGATGCATTTTTGGCTCTTATCATCAAAATTCTTCCTTTTCTTATGAAGAATATGAGCATAGGCATCACATACAAATATTCTCAAATGGCCCACATAGGGTGTTCTTCCACTCCATGCTTCTTCAGGTGTTCTTTCATGTAAGGCCTTTGTGTATGACCTATTAGTCAAGTATGCAGCAGTAAGAATAGCTTCTCCCCAAAATGAGTTAGGTAATATAGCAGCATGTAACATTGATTTTGTCCTATTTGTGATTGTTTGATTCATCCTCTCAAGCAACTCCATTTTGTTGCGGGGTATAAGGGGTTGTGAATTGCCTCCTTATCCCATGATACTTTAAAAAATTAAAGAATTCATTGGAGACATATTCTCCACCATTATCAGATCTTAAGGTGGAGATTTGATAGCCACTTTCTCTTTCAATAAGTGCGATGAATTCTTTGAACTTATCAAGGGCTTGCCACTTATATTGAATTAGGTATATCCATACCTTTCTGCTGTAATCATCAATAAAAGTGTTGTAGTATTTTTCCCCAGAAAAATATTGAACAGACATTGGCCCACAAATGTCTGAATGAATCAATTGCAAAGGTCTATTAGCTCTCCATGCCTTTCCTATTTCAAATGGTTGCCTATGGTGTTTGGCTATTACACATGGCTCACAAAAACATTTTGACTCCTTAAGATGTGGGAGTCCTTTAACTAATCCTTTTGTAGCCATCATTTGAAGAATATTAAAATTTAAATGTCCCAATATTTCATGCCACATGTACTCCAAAGAGAAAGTAGTTGTTGTATGCAAAGATGTTTGTGTTACAGATTTTGTAAGGAGGTAGTAAACACCATCCTTTTTCACTCCCATGGCCCTGAAATTGCCATTGGGTTCCTTAATGTAGCATTTTTCTTTTTCAAAATAGACATTATAGCCCTTATCTGTAAGTTGTCCAATAGAAAGAAGACTCCTTTTAAGACCAGGCACATACAAAACATTTGTTGCAGGAACATTATTACCATCATGCAAAGTAAGTGGTGCCTCCCAAACACCTTCAATGGGTAGAGCACTTTCATCACCAAAAGTAATGAATTGATTTGATGTGGTCTTAACCTTGGTCAACCAATCTTGCCTTCCTGTCATGTGCTTTGCTTGCTCCGGAATCAATATACCAACATTCTTTATCTTCAACATTAACTTGGTTGGTTGCATACAATGTGTTCATATTATTATTTTGTGGTTCTCCCTATTCTCTTTGCCTTTGATAGCAATTAGCAATATTATGATTCCATTTTCCACAATATTCACACCCTTGTTGATTTTTTTTTTGACCCCCTTGAGGTCTTGTTGTCCATCTTTGCTACTGCTAGTAGTGTTGTTGTTGTGGCTACTGCTGGTACTATTGCTGACATGGTTGCTGATGGTACTATTGATTTGGCTGCTGCTGGTACTGTGTGTATCTATGGTGTTGTCTACCCCTTTGATTTTGATTATGCTGATTTTGACCCTTGTTTTGTTTAATCTGTAAAGTTGCCTTTGTTTAGTCTATAAAGTTGCCTTGGTGGCAAAAGCTACTGATGTAGCTTCAATTTCTTCATCTTTGATTAGGGCTTGCTCATGCTTCTTAAGTAGGATCTCAATATCCTCAAGTGTTGAATTTAGTTTTTTACCACTCAAGTCTAACATGGTAGCATAGGAGTGAAACTTTGAAGGAAGACCATGCAACATTATTGGAATTAATTCATTATCATCTAGGGTTTTACCAGCAGCTAAGAAATCATTTTTAATAGACTTCACTTCCATAATATAATCGGTAAGTGAGCCTTTCATACATATATTGTGCAATTTTTGTTTGAGATACAAAATATTATCTTGACTTGGCCTATCAAACAATCTATTGAGAGCATCCCATGCTTGTTTAGGTGTTTTTTAGCTCTTACAGTTTCTCTGCATTGAATTCTTGTAGCTAGCTTGATTAAACTTAAAGCTATGTTGGAATTCTTCTCAAATTGTGCTTTTTCTTTAGGGTCTGTAGGTGCAGTAAGTGGGTCTTCATTAGTCTGTCTATCTCTCACAAAGTCCCACATGTCATTCATCATCAATATTGACTCCATATCATACTTCCAATTTGCAAAAGTCTGTGCTCCTTCAAGTTTCTTTGTAAGTCCACTTAATAGATTTGTAGTAGCCATGATTTAGAAAAGGATCAAAAGAAAAGGGAGCTCAACAAAGGATGAAGTAAGTATGACAAATGCCAAATTAGAGCCCTCAAAAAATCTAGGGTACACCATTGAAGATCCAGAGGAGGGTTCGCCTAGTTTTTCCACTCTGAATCTTCAAGAGATTCCAACAATGGGAGGGTTAAGTTGAACATAAGTGCCTTTTTCTATCCAAAGAGAGTAAGAATTAGAAATTTTCTAGACCTGTATACCAAACTTCTCAATATACCCGCCCTTACGTGAGGGAGATTGTAAGTATTTGAGCAGTTGATATGTGGAACATAGGTGATTTTGAAAGGGAATAACCTGCTAGACCTTTATACCAAACTACTCAATATACCCACCCTTACGTGAGGGAGACTATAAGTATTTTGAGAAGTTGATACGTGGAACATAGGCGGTTATAAAAGTGTGATGCTTGCTTTTTGTAGAATTATTACAATCAATGTACCAATGTATTATTGCTGAAAATGCCTGTATGTGTTTGCTTGCTTGTATATGGCTTAGTGTCAAGTGTGTATGAATTGGAACTACACTTGATTACAATTATAAAACCCAAAGTCATGCAAGGGTGATATCAAGCATAAAATGTATACAAAGCCCAAATAGAAAATGCAAGCAACAAACACCTAGTGGCCAAGAGAGTGCCACAAAATGAATCCACTGACAAGGGACAAGGGGTCCTAAATCACCCCTTAAGTTGATGATTTGTATTGAAAACTTGGCTAAGAACAAATTAGCCCCAAATGTGCCTAAAAAATGATACAAGTTCAATGCCTTCAAGGATAAAATTACCCCTAATCTTGCCAAAGTGAATGAATAACTTGGCCTAAAGTCCCCCTATAGACTTAAAATTTGAGCCCCTCACAATTTTGCAATTTTCACCCAAGAGTGTTGGATGCTACCGAAAATGCACTCTGTTTTACAATCTCAACTTCAAGTCAACATTCAACTGAATAAATGATCTCAAAACTAAAAACTAATTTCACCAATGGATTCCCCTCAAAATTCTCTTTCCAACGACTATATATAAGCCTATAGTCGAATACAAATTACTACTTAAAAATGATAAAAAAATGACCTTCTCAAGGTGTGCAGCTCCGGGACATTCCAAAATGGTCACCCATCCGAGTTGTGCTCTAGCACAAAATGCTTAATTTAGGAGTTTTATAATATTTTGCTTCCAGTATGACCGCCTTAAAATATCCCTTTTTCAAATAGGATGCCCCTTCCTTTTCAACTATTCATGATATGCCGAAATTTTAGGTTTAATAAAGTCAAACAAATACTTCTTTAAAAATTAAAAATTTCTTTAACATGAATTTTTTAAAGAAATACTTCCCTCCTTTTTAAACATAGTGCATATTTCAAATTAAAAATTCTCTCTTACAGTCAAGTAGGACACTTGGCATGGACATGAATTGTGGAAGCCTCCAACACCAGGCTGTGCGGCGCTGTCATAGCGACGAAAATGTGAACGAGGACGGAGGAACAAATTCTTTTTACGGTCTCCGTATGTATGTAGATCTATCTGTCACCGCCTCAATTTTCTCCTCGCTTAAATTCTCCATGAAGCGTGGAGGATGCTCTGCTCTTGGCTTTCAAGGCTAATCACATATATCTACCCTTTGTTTCCACTCCAAGAATAAGCTCCCCGTCTGCCCTAAAGCTTTAAAGGATTTTGTTGAAGAATCGCCCATGGCGAGGGCGATGAACGCTCTGTGCGAGATGCTGCCGGCCAAGAAAATGTGGAGCACGCTGGGAGAGAAGCAGTGGGCTCTGCCCGTGAGCTCTCGGGATCAGAGCGAGGGGGGGCTCAGAAAGAGGATTGGATCTTACGCCAGATCCGAGAGAAAAATTGATTCTGGATCTCCCTGGTCTTCTTTCAGGAGTAGTGGGGAGGATGGATGCCTGAGGAAATGGTGGCAGTGGGGTTGGGGTTGGGTGACCTCCAAGAAGAAGACGCTCTGCAGAAAAATGTCGATCTTTGAAGACGAAGATCTGATTTTAGGGCACGGGGGATCGGCATGGAGGCAGACTTTCCGCAGTCTGAGAGCGAATTTGAGGAAACTGGTGAAGGGGCAGCCGACGAGACACGAGGGTTTGAATTACAATTCCTTCAACTACAATGAGTGAGTCCACTGTCTTCTCTTGAATATTGATCTACTATTAGATTTCCTTGATGATTTATGGCTCAACAGACTCAATCCTCGATGATGAAGAGCAAACTACGACCAATAGCTCTCCACACAGTATCGTGATCAAAAAAATCTAAAAAAATAGTTATAGGGCTGCGATCAAGGTCTTCGTCGCTCGTAACAGTGCAATCATTTGTGACTATTTTAGCATAGTTGTCTACGTACCAAATATGCTATGCCTCCTTTCTCAAAAATACCAAAGCTTGTATATGCTGTAAAAATGCAGCTGACCACGGGAAGACCAAACCCTACCTGCAAAATTTGTTTCAAAGCTCATAAAAAAATCTATTTCCCCCCTTTAACTTATAATTTTCCTAAAAAAATTGCTCGCACATGGATCGCAAGAGGGGAAACTAAACCCAAAAAAAATAGGGAGCTTTTGGTTTCTGATCCACTCAATGAGTGGAGAGCATACTCCCTAACTCCATACTCAAACCCCACAGGCGGATCTCATCACTCTGATACCAGATGTTGGGACTGAATAATAAGGCACATATTATTTACAAGTTATCTTACAATATATAAGCATCAAGCTTAGGAAGGAGATATGACAAGTGTCATAAGCTCTACTCCAAGTGTCTTTCAGAAGATACCACTCCAACTCAAACTGAAGACAGGGACAAGTGGCAGAAGACAAATGTCAACCTATCAATTATAGGCATAGTGCACATTATAACAATAATAATATTCTAACAAGTTGTGAAGTGAAAGAAGAAGAAGAAGATAATGATAAAACTCCAAAGATCAATCATCTAAAAATCGAGAAGAAAGCTAGATCAGAACCTTGACTAGAGGGTTTTATGCTCAAAATATGGTCCATGTACGAATTGAAGAACCCACTATGGGTTTATTACTTGCTAGATATGGACCAATAAGTGAAGTGTATAGTGTAACCCACTATGGGTGATTGCTCACTAGTGACTGTTGTGGGACAGTTACCCATTAGGATGTATGTTGAGGCTTGCTGAAATGGCCAAGGAGTTGATATTGTAATGGGGTGTTGGGTCCGCTGATTCAAAGATAGACATAACCCGATAGGGGTGTTATAGTGTATGCTGATGTAAAATGATGTATGTAATGTATATGCCAATACTACTTGATAAGGTGTATGCGCATGTATGTATGGACCGATCAATATGAGCATAACATGATGAGTGTGTGCATGTGCTAGAAGAAATAAGAAAAAGAAAATGAGGAACAAATAATTGTGCATGTGTACCCCCAGCTTGAAGTTTCAATTGTTGAAAAATCAAGAGGGATAAAATGTGTAAATAAAAGAGAGAAGAATGTATATCCTTAACTGATCAAAGAAGACAAAGAAGAAATAAGAATCATGTAAAAGGACAAGGACATACCAAAAGAGGATTGCATTCCTTGACTTTGGAGAGAAAATATGATCATTATAAAACTTTCAAAGTCAATAAATACAAGAAGATACAATATAAGAAAGAGAAGAAGGGTTGAAAATGCATGGGCCCCAGGTTGGGGCTTCGCTAAGCATCAAAACCCTAGTGAATAGTGCAATGCATGTGAGCTATGACATAACTAGGTATCATCACCTACTATTATCATGAATCTCCAGAAACTATATAATCAGGCAGTCATGAGAAAGCAATGATGCAAATATGACAAGCAATATACAAGAATATAATGAAAGGAAATCATTCATAATATAACAAGCAGATGTGGATAATATGCCAAGCAAACATGCAACATGATATAACTGAATTCACATGCAAAATGAAACAAAAAATTAAGCATAATATATTTTTAAATGCATTATATTCATATGTTATTTAAGCTCTTTACCATCCAAGGAAGCTAAATTATAAGCATTAGAACCAAATTTAATTGTTACAACAAAATGCCCTAACCAGTTGGGCTAAAATTTACCTCGATGATCAACACGAGCATTAATATTCCATTGGTTTTCTTTGAGGACAAGGTCCCTAACCTCAAAAGAATGACTACAAACCTTTTTAGAATAAGATCATTGAAGCCTATCCTGATAGGCTCACAAATTCATTAAGGCATGGATGTGCTTTTCATCCAGTAGCTCCAATTGGTGCAAACACTCTGCATGAAACTCATCACCAACCTCAACATCTTGTAACAAGATGCACAAATAAGGGATCTCTATCTCGAAAGGGAACACTGTCTCAGACCCATAAACCAAAACATATGGAGAGGCTCCTATGGTAGTACGTACGCTAGTATGATAAGCCTACAAGGTAGGATAAAGTTGAGTATGTCAGTCACAATCAGTCTTATTAACTAACTTCTTTAAAATCCTGATCAAGGTCTTGTTATATGCCTTTACTTTTCCATTACCCTAGGGGTAATAAGGAGTTGATCATCTGTGCTAAATTTTATACTTAGCACATAGATTACAAATATCCTTTTTCTTGAAAGGAGTGTAGTTTTCAAAAAAAATCATCGAAGGAATCCCAAACCTACAAAGGATCTAATTGAAGATGAACTTAGAAACTTGAGTTCCAGTCACAGTAACCAGAGGCATAGCTTCAACCCACTTAGTGAAGTACTCAGTCGCACTGATGATAAAATTGTGACCATTAGACGATACTGGGTTAACCTTCCCAATAATTTCCAATACTCACATGGAAAAAGGCCAAGGAGAAGATATCATATGAAGGTTTTGAGAAGGAGAATGAATAAGATGATCATGGTGTTGACACTTGTCGCAGAACCAAACAAAATCATATGTATCTTTCTTAATGGAATGCCAATAATATCCCATTCGAAGGAGCATTTTGGCAATAGCATTGTTGCTAAAATGACCTCCACATAAACCTTCATGAGAATCACTAAGAGTAAGCTAGGCTTTATCATAGTTAAGGCATCATAGAAGGATACCTTTAAAAGAATGTTGAGTGCAATCTAGACCATCAGGCATCGAGCTATCTTTAAGAAAATTAAATATGTCATTATACCATGGTTCAGATGAGGAATATTCGATTGCAAAACACTCTAGGGGATCCAACCAAGAACTCAAAGATGCGGGTTCCTAGAGTTTTTGGATGATAATTGAAGCTTGATCATATTTTAACTTCAAAGGAAACAAAGATGTAGCAAAAACCATGGTATCTGCATGGGGGTTTGAGAATCTAGCGATAGAATCTATGGTCACCTACTCAAAATAAGATAACAACCTGGTAAAAATTTCCTTATAGGGTTTAATATTATCATCTCGAGCCTGATAAACATTGTTAATATGATTAACCACAAGTTGAGAGTCATCAAAGACCGAAAGGACTCTAACTTGCAAAGCTAAGGCTGCTCTAAGGTCAAGGACCAAAGCTTCATATTTTGCATTATTATTTATGCAAGAAAAATGAAGCTTAAAGGACAAAGGGATGATCTATTTTTACGGTGTAACTAGAACAACTCTAGCTCTAGTGCCCTTCATACACCGAGCTCCAACGAAAAATAAATTCCAAGACTCAGACTATTTAATTTCAACATTGAAGCACTCATAGAAAAACTCAACTATAGAATGGGCATCTTCTAGGGGGGTGGAGGCTAACTGATTAGCAATCACCTGATCCTTGATAGCCTTATAACCTATAAAAGTCAAATCAAACTCACTAAGGGCCAACACCCATTTAGCGGCTTGACCAGATAGGTGGGGCTTAGATATCAAGTAACATAAGGAAATTTGTGATTACTAATGTCTTATGGCTGAGCATGTAGTGTCTTAACTTATGAGAAGTGAACACTATAACAAGGCAAAGCTTCTCTAAGGGAGTGTACCTGGTCTCATAGCTAACCAAAGTTCTACTAATGTAGTAGATAGCTCTCTCTTTATTTTTGTCATCATGTTGAGCCAATATGGTACCTAAAGCATGAGCGGTGGCTGCTATGTAAAGTAATAGATTCCTACTAGGTACTAGGGGAACTAAAAAAGGTGGAGAGGTAAGATACCTCTTGATAACATCAAAATATTTTTGACACTCATAATCCCATCGAAAAACTACATCCTTCTTAAGAAGCCTAAGGAAAGGCTGACATTTATTGGCTAACTGGGCAATGAACTGGCAAATAGACTGCAAATTTTCTTGCATACTACGAAGCTTGGTCAGGGTGCAAGGAGGAGGTATATCAATGATAGTTGCTACCATGGCAGGGTCCACTTCAATGCCTTGCCTAGATATTATAAAACCTAACAACTTGCTATAAGTGACTCCAAACACACACTTAGCAGGTTTAAAATGAACTTTATACTGCCGAAGCCTTTCAAATATTCGTCCTAAATCATGGACATGATCCTTTCATTCTAAGGAATGATCCAAAAGGTCATCCACATAGTCCTGGATAATATTATGCATCATGTCATGGAAAATATAAGTCATGGCCTTCTTATTGGTAGCTCCTACATTCTTAAGGCCAAAAGGCATGATCTTCAAGCAGGAGGTTCCCCAAGGGGTGGTGAATGCTATCTTGGCCTAGTCCTCAAGAGCAATCATGATTTGATTATAATCCAAAAAACCATCCATGATTGAAAGCATTTCATATTTGGTAGTGAAATATACAATCTGATCTATGTTCGGCAAAGGAAAATCATCCTTGGGACATGCTAAATTAATGTCCCAAAAGTCAATACATACTTTGATTGTCCCTTCCTTCTTAACTACAGTAACGATATTTGGAATCCAATTAGAATAGTTGATGGCTTTGATAAAATTGAGATCAAGGAGTTTTTGGAGCTCCTCCTTGATTGAAATGGCAACCTTCGAATGCATCTTTCAAATTTTTAGCTTAATAGGCTTAGCACTAGGCTTAACTACTAAATGATGCATTGCAAGGCTTTACCTAGCTTGAGGATTCTAGGGGTTTCCTTATATTCTATGTTCACATCTATGGTCTCCTCAATAAGGATGGACAACTCATCCTCAAGAGGAGGTGGGGCAGGAATCACTCCTAATTACTTAAGGTCCTCGGGAGACATAGAACCAAAGTCCACTTGAGAACTAGAAGACTTAACCTGTGTTGTGCAAGGGACATACCCATAAAATCCAATGTTATTCTAAGACAAATCCTCATCTATAATACATGACTCTAGGGTTAAGACCTTAGGAGAGGGTGGACCTTCATACTTAACACTCCACTCTAAATCTTGATGAGATTTCTTAAAGAGAAGATCTAAACAAGCAGAGTCATCTTAATGTTGTTATGAAATATTTTTAGAAGAATTTTTAGAATAAGATGAATTAATTTGAGCGAGATATTTTGGTGAACAAAATTTGAAGGGATGAGTATCACCTATAATAGGAACAACTTGGTTTTTAAATTCAAATTTTATGCATTGATGAAAAGTAGAAGGGATGACCTCCATCACATGAATCCAAGGTCGTACAATAAGAATATTAAAATATGTAGGACAAGACACCACATAAAACATTGTGTTTAAAATTTTTGGTCCAACTCTAAGAGGGAGAGATATAGTACCACAAACTTCTTGAGAATCATTGCTAAAATTTTTAATGATGTCACTGGATGTAATTAAATCTTCTTTCTTCAATCCAAACTTTTGAAAGAAACAATGTGTACAAACATTATGTGAAGAATCATTATCAATCATTACCCTCTTAATAAGGGTGTTACCAATATAAGTAGTGATATATAGTAAAGAATCTTCTTGTACTTCTAAAGAAGTCATATCATCATCTGAAAGTGTTAAACAAGACTTTCAAATAGAGTCTATAACTTTTGTCATGTCACCCAGGTAGATTTTTGGGGGTACTGGCTACTATTCCAAAACATTTATCATAGCTGCTTTATGGGCTTGAGAATTCTATAAAAGTTCTACGAGTGGTATTTTTGTTGACTCATCGATCTTCTGTACTGATTTTTATGAAGTAGCTATTATCATGTCAACCATGTTGGTATTATATTGGTGTGGTACATTGTTATAAGAATCTTTATTAGCTTGTCTCATTCTATTCTGATTTGATTGGCTATTAGAATACTTAAAACTACTTGTGTCAATGTGACCGACATCAATTAAGTCTTGAACCACATGTTTTAATATTTTAAAAAGTTTTAGTCCAATGTCCTTCTACTCTATGATAAGTGCAATATTGCCATGCTTTATACCAATGAATTGTAGTGTCTGGCTATCTTACAGGACGTAATTCTATTTCCTTAGAATCTAGCAGTTGCTTTAAAATATATTCCATGGGGATACTAAGTCTCGTAAAATTCCTTTGAGGAGTTTTTGGAGCACATTCATTTATAGGCTATTATTGACATTATTAACAGACCTACTATCACTATTACCTCCTAAATGTTTATTCTTAGATTGAGACTTAGTTGGCTTATCTTCTTTAACCTTGATTTGACCTCTCCTGATGAGAGCTTGTTCTACTTTCCTGGCTAACTCAATTGCTTGGTCTAAGAATGTGACAATAGTAGTTTCTAAAGCATAATATATTTGTTCTTGTAAATTCCTCATAAATATATCAAGTATATCTTTCTGAGACATAGGCTATCTTAATCGGTAAACTAAAATTCTCCTATGAGCCAAAAATTTTGAAAAAATTTCCTCTTTGTTTTACATTAAATCATATAAATATCTCATAATCACTTCCTTTTCAATATAAGCACTAAATTGATGAACAAACATATTTGTAGTTTTCTCAAAAAAATTCAAAGAATAGTTGGGTAACTGATAGTACCATTCTAATGCCACTCCATCAAGACTCTTTGAAATATTTTCAATAAAAGCATATCATCATAAAATATATCATGGCAAGCTATTCTAAATCCTATCAAATGCTCTATCAGATATTTAGTCCCTTTATAGATTGGCAACATAGGCATGGAAAAGTGCTTAGGATAAGGTCTAGTAGCAACAATAGGATCCAGTGGCTGACTACACATATCCCTATATCTATATGTAAACCTTGATGGTTGAATCATATCCATTCTTTGTTGCAGTCCAAACATAGTTGACGCTTCCAAGAGTTTAACATTTAATATATATATTGATTCAATAGTTTATTTGGATCTATCATCTTTTATTTTTCTAAGTTTCATTGGCGTTTATCGCAACTGCCTATAAGGCGAGGGTGTGCCCACCTTGAGTGGCATTGATTTATTTAAATTCACTCACTGCATTTTCCTATTCGATATATTCGTTCGTCATTCTGCTCGTCTTTATAATTATCTGTAAATTATTTTAAACAGAAGGATAGAAATATCCTTCCAAGTGGTATCAGAGCTAGCGATTCAGGGGTCTTTTTTTTTTTGGGCTCACAATGCTCCAATTTGGCTGCAGCAATAATCGGTTACCAGCGTATACCAGAACGTACAGGCGGAGATTACAGGCAAATTTTTTTCATTTTTCGTCACGGTTGTTCCGATTCTTCTCCCAAGACTACCGCAAGGGCATCTAGGGGCTCTGGCATTCCTTCGCGGTCCTATATTCGAACGCTAGGACATCAGACGCAGCATAGTCCCTCACACACAACGACGTCCAATAAGAATTCATGAAATTGTTTTAATTAAGTAGTTTGACTAAGGTTTTTAATTAAAATCACAGACTGATGTCAGCGAAAAAAATTGTTGCGGGTGTTGGGCTACACAGTTTATCCCACATTTGGCGTAGTAAGGGAGTTTAATAGTTTATAAGGCCTGAGTTGCACATTCTCAAGTGTGACTACGGTCACACGTTGCGCTCCTCCGGTGCTGTCATCGTTTGGTCACTCGCTTATGGTCGTTGCCTCTCCTTCGTGTCTTACGTCGATTTGTCATTCGGTCGTGTGTCGCTCTGTCACTGGGTCATGCTTCGTTTGTCATTGGGTGTTGCGTCGTGTCTTTTGTCGATCTTCCGTTCCATTCAAGTCTTCTATCGGTTGTTCGTTCCGTTCGCTCTAGGTCTAACGTCTGTCTCGGGGGTCATGCATCACTTTGTCATTAGTGCGTCGCGTCTTCTGTCAGTTTGTCTCGGTCTCACATGTAAATTTTGGGTGTCATGTCATTGCATGAGTCTAGTGTGTCGTGTGTCAAAATTGTCCCGTTGTGTATTGCTAAAAGTCGTCAAAAGTTGCTCGTGTCGCGTCGTGTATTGCTAAAAGTCGTCAAAAGTTGCTAAAAGTTGTCAATAGTCGCTGAAAGCCATCAAAGTTGTTGAAAGTCATCAAAAGTTATGGTTCAGGAGTTGAAGCAGAATCCTGAGCAGGTTATGTTAACAAGTGCATGAGCAAACAGTGGACAAAAGGTGCTGTCGGTCGATTATCAAGCTCAAAAACAACCAATAACAACACAAGAAGACCTAATCGCAGCCCATGTACAAAAAATTCTCTTTCTCCTTTTAAAATTGGTAGTTATAATCCACATCATCCACTAGTAGATCCTATGGCTACTAATCCTCCCCCAACTCACGAAAACATCACACAAGGAAACTCAAGTAACTCAGCCATTTCCGACAATGATTCCCTTCGACTCTTACTAGAGGGTATGAACGAAATTGGTCTCCTCCTAAAAGACCTAGTGAAAGCACAAAACCAGCCTAATCCCAATACTAATCCCCAAAATCACTCCCATGCCCAAAGGAATGAAGAAAATGTCGATCCTAATGATGATTGGGAACAACAACGAGGTGATTCGGATAATTACAAGGATCGCTATCAAAGACAACGGTATAACCAAAATCAAGAAAGGGACACGGGTTATCACCAACCGAGAGGTCCTAATAATAATTTTCCACGAATTGATATGCCCACTTTTGAAGGTCATGATCCTCGTGGTTGGATAGCCAAAATGGAAGGCATTCTTGACTTATATCAAATTAAGGAAATTGATAAAGTCCCTTTCGCTGCATCAAAACTAGGCACTGAGGCCTACCAATGGTTTGTATGGCTTAAACGAGAGAAAGGAGCTACTATTAATTGGAGAAAATTCACTACCTCTTTTTTAGAAAGATTTGATGAAGGAGCTACATCATCATACACAGTAAGACTGTTATCTCTTAAACAAGAAGGGTCAGTTAGCGAATTCGTTTCGAAGTTTACCAGTTTACTACCATACACTTTAGACCTTAGTCCCGACACAGTGGTAGGAGCCTTTCGCAATGGTTTGAAAGAAAGTATTCGAGTGGAGGTAGACATGCACAATCCAACCTTGCTGAACGATTGTATAAGAATAGCCAAGTTGGCCGAGAAGAGACATCAGTTGTCTGCATGGCGTGAAACTTATAGTCGTCCTTCATATCGCAATAATTCCTTTCGTAGAAATGATCAACCATCAAGATATTTTTGCTATAAATGTCGCACTCATCACCCCAGGGAACAAGCATGTGCCCAAAAACAAAACTTTCATATTGAAGGTGATCAATGTGAAGGAGAAGAGGAAGAACCTTACCAACCAGAAGAACCTATGCCAGAAGACCTACCATGTACTATAGAAGAAAAAGAAGAGGATACAATGGCGATTTCCGTGCATGCTCTCATGGGTTTAACCGCCCACCATACCATCAAGGTACCAGGATTTCTCCGTCGAAAAAGGTGAATGTGCTAATTGATTCTGGTAGTACTCACAATTTTATCGACATCAAAACCGCAAAAGCTTTGAATTTATTCATTAACTCTTCCAACAAAGACAAATTCCAGGTTCTAGTGGCCAACGGGGTGAACGCACAATGTGTTGGTCGCACATCTCAAGTTTCCATAAAAATGGGAACTTATACCTGGTTTGGATCCCTTTTTGTCATGAATTTGGGGAACTCTGATGTCATTTTGGGAGTTGAATGGTTGGAAACATTAGACACGGTTAGCTTCAACTTCAAAAAATTATTTGTGGAATGGAAGGAAAACGGATGAGTCATTCGCTTACAAGGCATTACTACTCCTCCATCACAAATGGTGAGCTCTCATAGTATGGAGAAGATGTTAAAAAAGGGTGGATATGGGTTTATAGCTCAAATTAATTGTTTGGAAAAACAATCTCCAGCAACTTCGGATATTATTGCTCCGGAGTTACAAGACATCATAACACATTACGAAGAGGTTTTCCAAGAACCTCAAGGATTACCACCTAAACGATCTCATGACCATGCCATCCATTTGATTCCAGGGAGTGTCCCTCCTAACAATCGTCCTTACCGCTATCCTCAACCACAAAAGACAGAAATCGAACAGATCGTTCAGGATTTGTTGGATCATGGAGTCATTCGTCACAGCACTAGTCCTTATTCCTCACCTCGTAGTCCCGGCTAGACGAAAAGATAACTCTTGGCGTATGTGTCCCGACTTTCGTTCTCTCAATAAACTCACTATCAAGGACAAATTTCCTATCCCTGTCATAGATGACCTATTAGATGAGTTGCATGGTGCAAAATTTTTTACAAAATTAGACCTTCGCTCTGGCTTTCACCAAATCCGTGTTAGAGAAGAAGATATTCCCAAAACCGCCTTTCGTACTCATGAAGGTCATTACGAATTTTTGGTCATGCCTTTTGGTCTCACTAATGCACCATCCACATTCCAAAGTCTCATGAACCAAGTGTTTCGTCCACTCCTCCGTAAGTTTGTGTTAGTCTTTTTTGATGATATTCTCATATACAACAAAACATGGACGGACCATTTACATCATGTGGATAAAGCCCTTCACATTTTACACAAAGAAAAGTTATTTGTCAAACGTTCCAAATGTTCATTTGGTGTTCAAGAAGTCGAGTATCTTGGTCATATAGTTTCACATGAGGGCGTCAAAGTGGATCCCAATAAGATTAAGGCAATTCAAGAGTGGCCTTTACCTAAAACCATCAAGAAACTTCGTGGTTTTTTGGGTCTCACGAGCTACTATCGCAAGTTTGTACAAAATTATGGTAATATTGCAGCACCTCTCACCGCACTCACAAAGAAGGATGCTTTTCGTTGGTCAACAGAGGCCTCTCAAGCCTTCGAAGCTCTTAAGAAGGCCATGTGTACAACTCCAGTATTAGCAACTCCCAATTTTCACAAACCATTTATTATCGAATGTGATGCATCAGGAATAGGAATTGGGGCCATACTCATGCAAGAAGGTCATCCATTGGCATTTGAAAGTAAACAACTGTCAGGGAAAAATTTGGGAAGATCAACATACGAAAAAGAAATGTTGGCTATCCTTCACGCAGTAGAAAAATGGAGACACTACCTAATCAGTAGCCGCTTCATTATAAAAACAGATCATAGTAGCCTCAAACATTTTCTTGAGCAAAGGTTTTCATATCCGAAACAAAATAAGTGGTTAACCAAACTGTTGGGCTATGATTTTGTTATCGAATACAAGAAAGGGAAGGAAAATATAGCCGTCGATGCACTGTCCAAGAAATATGAAGATGAAGTAGTCATTAACGCTATTTCAGGTCCTTGCTCCCAATGGGTGAATCAATTACAAGATGAATGGTTGTCCAATAGCGAAACTGCTCAGATAATTCAAGAATTATCTATAGGGTCCTCTAAACACCCTTTGTTCTCTTATGAAGATAAAATCCTCCGGAAGAAGAACCGCATTTACATTCCACACAATTCAGAACTCAAATCAAAGATCCTAGACGAATCACACGCCTCTCCATCAGCAGGACATTCAGGATTTTTGAAGACATATTTAAGAGTCAAACAATCATTTTGTTGGAAAGGATTAAAAGCAGAAGTCAAACAATGGGTAGCATAATGTGAAGTTTGCCAGCACAATAAAGGAGAAACAATCAAATCACCAGGATTGTTACAACCATTACCCATCCCTGAACGACAGTGGGAACATATATCCATGGATTTTATTGAAGGTCTTCCAAAGTCAGAAGGCAAGACAGTAATCTTCGTTGTCGTAGACCGGTTATCCAAATACGCTCACTTTCAGGCTTTACAACATCCATTTTCCGCAAGCAAGGTGGCAAAGGTATTTATGGATTCAATTTTCAAATTACATGGTATGCCAAAAAATATTGTAAGTGATAGAGATCCCATCTTCACTAGTAACTTTTGGCGGGAATTATTTCGACTTAGTGGTACCAAATTGAACATGTCTTCAGCCTACCATCCACAAACAGATGGTCAAACAGAAGTAGTTAACAAATGTTTGGGTACGTACTTAAGATGTTTTGCTCAAGATAAACAATACCAATGGAGCCATTGGTTAGCATTGGCGGAATGGTGGTACAACACTTCTTACCATTACTCAATTAAGATGTCTCCATTTGAAGCATTGTATGGCACCAAACCTCCAAAAGTCGCAGATTACGTACAGGGATCATCCAAAGTAGCCAAAGTGGATGATTGGTTCCAACAAAGGCAGTCTACACTCACCATCCTCAAAGAGAATTTAGTCCAAGCACAAAATCGTATGAAACAACAACAAGACTTGCACCGATCAGAGAGAACTTTTAATATAGGTGATTGGGTGTTCCTAAAGTTGCAACCTTACAAACAATCCTCGTTAAAGATAAAGTCCAGCCAAAAGTTGGCCCCACGATTCTATGGTCCCTACAAAATTGTGCGCCGCATTGGAGAAGTAGCCTATCAATTAGAGCTACCTACATCTTCACGAATACACCCGGTATTTCATGTTTCATGTCTCAAAAAAGTAATTGGTCAGAAAGTACAAAGTCAATCAGAATTACCAGTGCTCGATGAGGAAGGACGCATACATCTCCAACCGGAAGATATACTACAACATAGAATCCGAAAACTGAGATCACGTCAGATTCACGAATTTCTCATTAAATGGCAAGATTTATCGGGAGGAGGATGCCACATGGGAACCTGAAAGTATCTTCCAGACATTTCCAGCTTTGAGGACAAAGCTTTCCGAGGAGGGGAGTCATGTTGCAGTCCAAACATAGCCGACGCTTCCAAGAGTTTAACATTTAATATATATATTGATTCAATAGTTTATTTGGATCTATCATCTTTTATTTTTCTAAGTTTCATTGGCGTTTATCGCAACTGCCTATAAGGCGAGGGTGTGCCCACCTTGAGTGGCATTGATTTATTTAAATTCACTCACTGCATTTTCCTATTCGATATATTCGTTCGTCATTCTGCTCGTCTTTATAATTATCTGTAAATTCTTTTAAACAGAAGGATAGAAATATCCTTCCATTCTTGAAACCAATTGATTCACAACATTTTCCAAATTCTGCATCTTTGAATTATGTGCATTCCCAATATTCTCTTGACTTATATTGGACATGTGAAGGTTGTTGTTATAGGTGGTGCCTTGGGAGAATGAAATATTTACTTGTGATGGAATAGATAAAATATTGTTGATATTAGAGGATGTAAGAGGAAATTGAGAACCAATTTGAATGCTACTACTAGTTGGATAAATTGTTGAATTCATTCCAACATTGGGGGTCATAGTAGTGGCATAAGTAGGTTGGTAAGTTTGATAACCATGATTCAAATATTCACTCAAAGGATTCGAAGGTGGGACGTCCTTTTCAAACAATACTTCTTCTTCTAAGGTCATATCCAAAGCATTTTTTATGATATTTATAAAAGGTCCATATATGATCAAAAGATTTAAAAATGACATTCCCATTAGGATCTTGGATAGGATCAAGATGATTATTATTCTCTTATTCTAAGTTATGATTTTCTCTATTAATTTGATCATTATCCTAAAAAATCTCATCAAACCTAAGGAGTCTTCGTCCTCCCTCAAGGTCGGCAGCCATTGAGGAAAACAAAGAAAGACAAGAAGAACTAAGACCAAATGAAACCTCCACACTTATACACAAAAGAATTATATTTTTAATATTTGGCACACAATTTTAATGATATTGATTAGTTTTTAAAAGGAAAGGAGGTGTTCACATAGGGTTCACCAAAGATGTAGAGAGGGAAAACTGCCCTACCATGTACAATTCCCAAAAAGGCTAGATTTTTAAAGGTAGAAAGCCTTATGGGATGAACCACGGGGGTATGTTGTACTCTATACTCGGTTCTAGGTGGAAGGGTTCACTAGGAATGGTTTAAGGACTCGTTCCAAGTCCTCGAGATATTCATGATTGTTTGATGTATTTAGTTTGATAAAACACCTAAATTTGGCCTTTCTAGATCTAAGCTAGGAAATATAAAGAACTAATGCAGAAAATATAATAATACAACTAAAAATAGAATGCAGATATACAATAGCTATCCTAGAATGATTCTTTCTTTTGAATACTAACCTAGGGTTTATTTCAGAAAACCCTTTTAAAGCAAAAATATATACAAGATAAATACACAAAAAATATCCCTAGATGCAAGCTAAATGCTTTTCACTTTTAGATGCCTAAGAACCAATAATAAGATCATATTATCAACCAATAAGTTTGATAGAGCACTTATCTAGACCAATGGTTAATTTAACCTTTTCTACCTATTGTCCAATGATATCAAAGATTCTTGTTCCTATAATATCACTTATGAAACATTGAAAAATAGAATTAGTATTAGAGGGCCTGCATAAGCTGTTGTATGAAAAATCTAGCAGTAGTCAAGCCCCCTAGGTCCTTTTAGATGACACATCAATAAAAAGCAAAAATTAACCTTTGGATAATTAATCATGAATAAAAAATACAACATCAGAGAATAGAAATAAAAGTATAGTAGTATAATCTACAGACAGAATTGAATGCAACAATGAAAGCACAACCTAAAAATTACCCTCGATGTGCCCTAGGGAAAAATTGGGCCTCACCTGGAGTGAGCACAATATCGCAGCAGTAAAGTCATGCCTTGTCTAGACGTGGTGCGATTTCTCTTCTACAAATAACTTTACACTAATTAGGGTAAGCGAAGTTGCGCCTTGCTAATGCTAGGCACGATTTCATTATAGACTAAATAAAATTAAAAGCGGATGCAAAGAATGAAATAAATACTGAAACAAAGTGAGCAAACCCTTGATGAACACTATAGAAGTAGGCAGAAGAGAACCAAGTATCCAGATGGGCACTCTATCTCTCCGATCTACACCACATATCCACTAAGCCACCCAACAAATCAATCCAATCCACGTGACAGAAGATCAATCCAAAATTTACACTTCAATATTAGCTTGCAATAGAGAGAAAGCAAGAGAAGAAGAAGAAAGAACAATTTGGAGCTTAATCACTTTAATAGTTTGTAATATTTGCATATATCAAAATCATTGCATTCATCGCATCTTGTTAAATTGGCAAAAATACTCTTCCTTTTATAGATAAAATTAGAGGAAGAAAGTGAGCACAAATAAACTCATAGCCGACGCCAAAACACGTGAGAGAGTTTAAAACTAGGTCTAAGCGGTCTTAGAAAATAATAAAATAGAAAAAATTAAAAATCTAAATTAAACATCGAAGTCATACCCTATCCTGACGGAGCGTGATATTGCTGGTACGAAGTCGTGCCTCGTAAAGAAGGGGCACGATTTTGCTAAAAAGCAAATAAATTTAAAAAATGGAGGTAAAGAGGACTTCCTTTGCTCTTGGCAAGGGGTGAGGGCCTCTTAGGGTACTAAGGAAGATTACCCACTCATAGTGGATCAATTTTTCATGTCTACAAATGTGAAAAGAGTGACAAGCATTGTTTCTATTGTAACAAATTTGGACACTTTGAAAAAGAGTGTAGATTGAAGGAATTGCATGAAGGAAGGAACAGTGCACACTATAGAGAAGAGGAAGACTCCCCAATTTTGTTTTTGTCATATGGCAAATCAAATCAAAATTTGAATGAGACATGGCTTCTAGATATTGGTTGTTTCAACCACATGACCGACAAGGGGGAGTTGTTTTCCACAATGGACAATTCCTACAATTCCAAGATAAATCTTGAAGATGATTGTAGCACCCTAAAATTGGCGCAGTAAAATTATAAAATTTACATTCACCTTAGTAAATAATTTTAAAATCAAATTTAACCTCCCAAACCGCCCGTTAACCGTCGGGTATTCCGTTTCCCCCTTTTTCGTGCCAATTTTAGAGGTTGTTTTGACCGTTTGACGATATCGTCGCCGATCAGACGATATCGCCCAGATTTGACGATTTCGTCTGGACTAGGACGTCCAGACGATCTTGTCGCAAAACTGAATTTGCATAGTTGGAATCTGTTCCAACGGGTCTCCAATCTGGGCAGAAGCGTGTCTGCGTCGTTGGGACCCTCCCCGTTGGAGATCTCCCAAATTGGGATGATCTCCAACCTCCTACCTACTCCCTCTAAGCCTATTTAATCTCTAAGATTTTCCCTCCCCAACCCCTGGCTGAAATTTTCTGCAAAGTGATTCCCTCTACATTAGAACATCCTAATCTTGCATTTGCACTAGTTCCACATCGATTTTATTGTAGGTACATCATTGTTTTTCAATCGGAGCCAGCATCCATCGTCGTCGACGAACCTGTTCAGATCGGAGGCGATCCTGTCGAATGCGAGACGATTTCGTATTGATGCGAGACGATCTCGACTGCAGCCCACATCGAGGCAATCAGTGCCTAGAGTTTGCTTTTCTCAACTCTGTTTCTATCATTTTATTCTGTAAATTAGATTATTTATTCAGTTTTTATGTTATTTTGCATTTGGAGTTCACCCATTTAGCTTAGATTGCATGCTAAGTTCATGATCTGCTATTAAAGTACAATAATTGGCTTTAAATTCTATTCTTAAATATTGTTCGATATTCATATTGCTATTTGGTGTAATTTGCCTCTGTTAGCACAATAGAATTTCTTGTATTTTGCATCTATTTTCTATCTTGCAGGTCTCTGGCAAATTCGTCTGACGAATTCGTCAGATCTCGGATGAATCTGTCAGTCTCAGACGATTCTGTCAGATTACAGATGATTCGTCAGATTACAGGCGATCCAGACTGCTTCAAACGTCAGAATCTTCTGCAGACATCCGGATCAGGTATTTTTCATTGTCATTCTGTAAAATTCTCTATTTTTTGCTTTCAAATCTGTTTGCTGTATTCATGAAAGTTGCATTTTCATGTAGTTTTAATTTAGATTCATTCGGCCAAACCTAGGATATGAATGCTTAAGGTTAAAACGAACTCATCAAACACATTCCAAAACCTAGGCGTGGAAACTGCCGCTAAATGTTTCCTGGTGAACCCACCATCCATCGAAAAATCACCAAAATACACCTCCCTTGAGAGGCGGGACCTTCGCAAAGTCCTCTCAGTCCGAGGTATCGCGACATCCTTTTCCCATCCTCCTTTCGGGCGCGGATCCTATAGCCTGAAGGTAGGGATGCGAAAAATTTGGAGCGATACATTTTGGTGAACCCGACGTGAATGCATTGTAAACCTTTTGAAAACAAAAACAAAAATATATATATGTATACAAGAAAAACAAAAACAAAATCATCATTTCAAGTTTGTATGTTTTAGATTCAATTCTAAATAGTAGATGCTAAATATTACTTTTAGAAGTACTAAAGAAACCATGAGTTTTTACTCAAATCAATATGAGCCCATCAGTAATGTTGGAAGAATTCAGCCAAATACATTTGTTGATTATGACCAACCTCATCCCTATTCAACATCACCTCCATCACACTCTTCTCATTTTTCATCCATAACCCAACAAGACAATCCCTTTTCCAATCCTCTTCATAATGATATTATCTATTCTCCCATATATCCATATTATGTCTATCAATCCACATATAATCCTCCTCCACCTTTTCAATACTCTTCTTTCAATACAACACATCCATTTCAACAAGAAAATACTTATTCTTCCAATTCTACCATGCACTCACCTCATACTTCGCAATCTTCCTGTCATCATTCTACCCATAATAAAGAAAGTAGAGGTGAGAAACCATTAGGTCCTTTTATGACGAAATTCCTAAGGCATTTATCAAAAACCTCTCAAAAACCTTCATCACGTAAATTTACTAAGCTCAATCAACCAATGGATATAATTCTCAAGTATTTACTTGACACAAATAAGATTGAACTTCCTTCCATAAGACAACTCTGATACCACATCAGATTGGTTTAAACCTGAGCTACATTGTGAATATCATAGAGTAGATGGACATATGACACAAAATTGTAAAGATTTAAGATGTGCAATTCAAGATTTGATTGATAAGGGTCTTTTTAATATAAAGGAATTACAATCTACAACTGATTATAAATCTCCATTAAACAATCAAACTCCTACACAACAAATACCAATAATCAATCAAGACATGGGGATCTCCCAAGAACCCCTATTCAATTATCAACAACAAGAAACCAATCAAATATTGCATGTTAATGTGTCCCATCATGATGATATTATTAATATTGTAACAAAAACTACAAATGAGCAACCTCAAGTTCAATCAACTCAATCCGATATTCAAGATATGGATTCCTCATTTGACCAACCTTCAAAACTATCTTTGGCTCTAGAGAATGATCCAAAATGGAATGTAAGCATAGAAAGCTCATCTTTAGAATCAAAATCTCAATCTGAAATCCACTTTGATAACCAACAACAAGTGATTAATCCTCAAGCAAAGATATCCCTTTTAGAAGTATTACAAATTTATCACAAGGAAATTTTGTTCAAAATACCTAGCCAACAATTTGTTCCTCATCATATTTTCTCTAAGAACATAATTAATGGTGTAAACCCTCTTGAGGTTAACCATATTTCATTCTATGATGAGGATATTCCTTCCTCTACTCCACAAGAAGACTCCTATCTTTACATTATCGGATCTAGTAAAGAAACACTTGTTAGAACTATCATGGTAGATAATGACTCCTCTCTTAATTTATGCACTTATCAATTATTCCAAAAACTCAAATCAAAGGAAGAAGATCTTAATGAATCAAATGTTATTATAAAATCTTTTAACAATGAAATTCAAGAAGCTCAAGGTACTATAATTTTTCCCCTTAATATTGGATCCAAGATCCTGGATATTTTATTCTATGTAGGATATTGTCCTTCACCTTACAACCTACTTCTCCAGAGTCCTTGGATTCATACGATGAGGGTTTTCCCTTCCACTCTTCACCAATGTTTGAAGTTTGAACTTGCAAATAAAATTGTTACCATACATGGTGACCCAACACCATTTGAAGAATATTTAACGGTTGAAACATCAAGTTCTATACATTCTCTATTATCACAATTCTCTTCTATCCATCACTTTTCTTCATCCATATATGATCATCCTTGTTTACCAAATAACATCCATGCATATCTTTCACATATACTTTCTCCATCTTATCAAGACTTGGAATATAGTGATAAGAATGAAGAACTTTCTTATCCTTCTTACATTTTATTTTGTAACATGATCAATTTTCCACATATAAAAGTCAAATCTTTTGCTACATTATTCTACATTATAACAAAGCTTTTGTTATCACTACCTTTTATTCATCACCTTCTATTCTTACCTTCACCTCAACCAGATTATCCTTCAAAACCTCCTTTGATTTTGAAGCAACCTTAGACATGCTATACTCAAATAACCTTGTATAGTGTATATAGATCATCTTGTATATACCACCAATTTCAATTCATAAATTAAAATCAAAATACAAAAAAAAATCAAAATCCTCAAAATCTTCAAAAAAATACAAATGCAACTAAGGACCTTAAAGGTAAATTTGAGCCCAATTGGCTTGGACCATACATTATTACTGCTAAATTTGAATCAGGAGCATATAAATTATCTACCTTAGATGGTAAAGAACTTAAAGAACCCATGAATATTTTGCATCTTAAACGTTACTATGCATAAATTTGGTCATTTCATCCATGTATATATTTGTTCAAAATTATTATCTTGTATTTCTTTCAATTTATAAAAATCCAAAAACACCAAAAACATTCATAAATCTCCAAAAATCTTCAAAAACTATCTATTGCATTTATTTAAAGCACTAGTTAAGTTCCTTTTGCTCAAAAAAAAAAATCTAAATAAAAATCTAAAAACAACTATATGCTTGACTCTTTCGAAACCAAAACAATATACAGAAGAAAGAGAGAGTCAACATTCTCAAAACTTCTCAAAAGTGTTTATATATATATTTTCTTACAATTATTGCAGTTATATGTTTCAACTTATTTTGGATAAATTAGCATTTATTTTGAATCCCTCACTTGCACACTCACAAAAAAATAAATATCTTGCTTTTATCCGGCATGATTACTAATCTCTCTTATATCAAAGTTCACAAATTTCAATTAAATAAAGTTTGAGCATAGAGAATTGATCTTGTTATTTACCTAAACCAAGCACATCTTTTCACAATAAAATGATTATATTTGTAATTTCCATGTTTTGCTACATAGTAGAACTGATTTCTTGAGTGAAAAGTTTCCCCTGCTATCCTATCATGCACATGGTCTAGAATCTTTGAGAATTGGCAAAAGGACAAGCTCACCCCTACCCAGAATAAAAATCCCTTGCTCTACAGCTAATCTGAGCAAGTATCCCTAGCACAAAAAAAGAGAAGAAAAATTCAAGAAAGAAGAGAAAAGAAAAATGTTATTTCAGCAATGTTCCAAGTATTATCAAGCAAAAGAAATACAAAAAGAAAAATAAGCAAAGTTCAAAAGAAAGCAAGAAAGCAATAAAATCCCTTTCCCTACCCTTTGAAAAGAAAAGAAGGGTTGATGAGCTTGAATCCCGGAATTCTCAATTATTCGAAAAGCGTGAGGTAAGCCCCATAACAGGTGGTTTGTGCCCAACTTGCTTGGCCTTGGGTAACTCCTAGCGTGGCGATATGTCTGTCACATTAGCGACCTTCTTTTGTACAGACCTATGTCTGCTTATGGATTAGCTAGCTCTTGATAATCCGACCTACATAGTAGTCTAATATGGTTATATGCATCTACATCATGGTTAATGAACATTTATTTGGTTTCCTCAAATCACTTGTATCATAGTATCTTGCTCAAAACTGGTAAATGAACAATGCAATTGCACACACATTTGTATTTGAGAGATTTTGTTTATCATTAGGATAAATCAAGATCGGAAATGAATGCACATATGCACATGGGATTCCTTATAAATCTAACTTTTGTCTTCAAAATACTTTGAAATATTATTTTTGCAACTTGTTTGGAATAATCAAGTACAATTATTTTTCACAAAGACAACTATAGAATTAGAAAAATCAAAAATTTCTTCCAAATTACACAAATCAAATCATATATATCTGGTTGACTTTCGCGACGATGGTATAGTTTCAAAACCAAAATTGGAATTTTATGCCTAGCGCAAGTCCTCATTTTCATCTTTTCTGTTCATCAAAAAATCAACCATGCAATAAAACTATTTTTTTGGATTTTCGCGATGATGGTATAAGTCTATACCTACATATTCTATGCCTAGCGCAAACCATTGTAACAATTTTTATTCCCCATTTTATCAAAAATCATAAAAACCATATGACTTCATTTTACACAAATTATGCTTTTCAAAAGCAAACCCATTTTTTCACTATTTTTATGTCATTATGTCAACCTTCAACTTTGCAATGATGGTATAATTCCTAAGGAATTATTCACAAATTTTATCACACTTAGGAATTTATGCCTAGCAAAAATCATTTTAAAAATATTTCATGCATAATATTTTTCATGAAAGTCTGAAAACAAACCAACCATCATCATCATCATTTGCACTATCACAACAAAGTCTTAAGGCAGTCTCTTAAGCACTCTTTTACTTTTTGCAATA
Source organism: Wollemia nobilis (assembly GCA_028583015.1). Lineage (NCBI taxonomy): Eukaryota > Viridiplantae > Streptophyta > Pinopsida > Araucariales > Araucariaceae > Wollemia > Wollemia nobilis. The sequence continues at coordinate 4,989,192 of JAQPPZ010002515.1, forward strand.
TTTCTATACGGGGATTAGCTTGACGACCGAGTGAGCGGCGACTCCATGAAATGGTCTATAATAGCGACAATGTCCTTTGAAATTATTGTTAAAAGTCCCCTTTTATTTTTATCAAAATTATTGCATCACATACAACCACTTTGTTACATCGGATTATTTCATTTAAAATTTTATAGCATGACATTCAAATTATAATATTTCCAACGACATAATTACATGAATTTTCAAATCAATCAATCAAAACATAAAATCATCATAAACATACTCAAGACACAAGTCATATGATCAAAAATATATCATCATATATATCTCAAAAATATATGTACATCATATCAGCTAGATTGGTATGCCACAATCCATATCTTGGCATACTCAATCAAATGTCCTCCGAGCAGTGTCTCGAGAGCCCCTAGAGCTCTCAGCCTCATCTCCTCCCCCGCCCTACGGAGGACGAGGTGGCCCCATCGCAGTATGTGTGGTACTGCGAGTCCTCGTCGTCGATCGGGATGAGCTCCTCGATGACCCTGTCCTGATCGGATCTGCAATAGCAACCGACAGCTGTACCCTCTGGCCCTCGGGCACCATCTAAAAATAGATCCCCTGGTAGAATGCGGTCTGAGCAACCGACCGCATCAGCTCCTGAGTGCTCGCCCCTCCACCCCGTGCCCTGAGGCATGCAATCTCATCTCTGAGCTGTGTCACCTCAGCTCGATGTCGTGCAGCCTCGTCCTGCAGAGTCTGCACCTGTGCCTGGAGACGGATATTCTTCGTCCGGAGAGTCGTCGTCTCGCTGCTCTCTCCTGTGTCAATGCCCTTGCCCTTATCGGGCGATGGTGGCCTCTCTCTCTATGGAGATGGGGGTCTCTCCTCCCTCCTCTCCCACTGCCGCGGCCTCTCCTGTGCCTGTGGCCTCCTCTGCTCTCTCCCGTCGTGACCCTGGGCCGCCTCTATCGCTGCCTGGCACCGCCTCCCTATCCGACGCACAACTACGTGGATCGGACCCTGTGCCCTCGTCATCCGAGGAGGGCGGATGCCTGCGTACCAGGCATCGTAGCCATCGGCTACCCCCACGTCGTCCCCATCCACTGGCTGGATGGGGGCATCATCTGCGTCCTGGCTCCAGAAGCGCTGCATGTCAGGAGCCCCGCTAACCGTGGTGTTATCCCGGACAGTTCGGGAAAACTCGTAGTCCCTGAGAGATGGGATCCCCTGCTGCAGACCGAACTGTCTCAAAACTCGGTCATAGCGGTGGAGCTCCACCTCTCCTCTCTCCATCCACAACCAGCAGACTCGCCTGATGCGAGCCAGCTCCTGTCCATCCTCGGCCCACCCTGGGTGCCCTCTCCATGGCCTCCAGGTGATCTGATCCGGGACCAAGTCATCCAGTAGCCTCCGGGACATCGGTAGGTCGATCCGCCGCTGTGACCCTCTCCGGAGCCACCAGTAGAAGACTCGGGGCCTCTCCCCGTCCACCCCTGTCAGTGGAAGCCCTACCGGCCTCCGCACTGCAATGTGCTCCCAGCACCAAACTCGTAGGAGCGATGTCATCACCAGACATCGCCCGCCCTTGTACACGACCCCATACAGGATCTGTACAACTAACATAGAACAAAGTTGCCCCAACAAAACCTGTACCCATGGTCTCTCATATCGCAGATCACATCTACGAGCATCCATGGTACCCTGCATCCGCTCTGGTGGCACAGTAGAAGTCCACCAACCACTCCAGCTAGAACTCGTGTGAGTCTGGATGCCCCAGGCATCTGGCGTAGTGCCTCGATATTCACTTCGCCCTTCTCCAGGGCGAAGCTCGGGTCACCACACAGTCGTCCCATAGCGTGGCCCTGATTGGCCGTAGGAGTGATCATCCGTCCTTGTATGGGGATTCTCAGAATCCTCCATACATCCTCTAGTGTGGGAGCCATCTCCCCTGTCGGTAACCGAAAATAGGAAGAACCCGGATACCATCTCTCTGCTAGGGTTGTTAGAAGCCCCATGTCCGTGGATACTTGTGGCATCTCCGCCACATGCTGTAAGCCGGCCTGTGCCAGCAGATCTCGCTCTGCCTGTGTCAGAGCGGCCAAGTCATCTCTCAAACCTCCATATTTCCACTCCCTGCTCTTTAGTAATCCTCTCTGCAACATAAACAACAAAACAACAAACAATCATTAATAACAATTCCAGGTAATTAATAATGCAACTTAAAGATCAATTTCATGTAATTGATGATATCGCCCACTATTGGACGATATCGTCCCAAATTTGAGCATAATCGTCTCCGATCTCGCTTGTCGAAATCGTCTCTAGATTGACGAAATCGTCCCCCTTTCGTCGATTTCGCCCTTGGGCGAAATTGACGAAATTGAGACGATTTCGTCGAAATCGGGACGATTTCGTCCCGACGACGTCGACGGCCAAAAACGGCCGCGATGCTCCAAATTCACCTAAAAATCACTTAAAAAGCATGTAAAAATTAAATTAAATCAGTTCTAGCTAAGTCTAGGCTCTTACCCGTAGACCGCGCCGGACCTCTGCAGATCTGTGCGTCGTCTCCACCATTTTTGCTTTAGAGCTCTAAAAACCAGAAAATGAACAGTAAAAATGAATTAGGGTTTTACCCTATTTTTCTTAATTTTATTCAACAATAATTTTTTGCTTTTCCGCGTTTTTACCTCAAACGTTCGATTTGGGTAAAAACACGGAGGGGGCACCATAGTAAGCTGTCGTACGATTCGACCAAGAATCGTCGCCTAAAAATGGGTATAATTTTTTGCTTTCTCGTAGATCGAGAAGAACTCATCTTTAACGCATTTTCTTCGGAAAATTCGCTAAAGAGGGGGCAAAATGTAGCACCCTAAAATTGGCGCGATAAAATTATAAAATTTACATTCACCTTAGTAAATAATTTTAAAATCAAATTTAACCTCCCAAACCGCCCGTTAACCGTCGGGTATTCCGTTTCCCCCTTTTCCGCGCCAATTTTAGAGGTTGTTTTGACCGTTTGACGATATCGTCGCCGATCAGACGATATCGCCCCAAATTTGACGATTTCGTCTGGACTAGGACGTCCAGACGATCTTGTCGCAAAACTGAATTTGCATAGTTGGAATCTGTTCCAACGGGTCTCCAATCTGGGCAGAAGCGTGTCTACGCCGTTGGGACCCTCCCCCGTTGGAGATCTCCCAAATTGGGATGATCTCCAACCTCCTACCTACTCCCTCTAAGCCTATTTAATCTCTAAGATTTTCCCTCCCCAACCCCTGGCTGAAATTTTCTGCAAAGTGATTCCCTCTACATTAGAACATCCTAATCTTGCATTTGCACTAGTTCCACATCGATTTTATTGCGGGTACATCATTGTTTTTCAGCCGGAGCCAGCATCCATCGTCGTCGACGAACCTGTTCAGATCGGAGGCGATCTCGTCGAATGCGAGACGATTTCGTGCGATGCGAGACGATCTCGATCTGCAGCCCACATCGAGGCAATCGAGTGCACTGGAGTTTGCTTTTCTCAACTCTGTTTCTGTCATTTTATTCTGTAAATTAGATTATTTATTCAGTTTTTATGTTATTTTGCATTTGGAGTTCACCCATTTAGCTTAGATTGCATGCTAAGTTCATGATCTGCTATTAAAGTACATTAATTGGCTTTAAATTCTATTCTTAAATAGTGTTCTGTATTCATATTGCTATTTGGTGTAATTTGCCTCTGTTAGCACAATAGAATTTCTTGTATTTTGCATCTATTTTCTGTCTTGCAGGTCTCTGGCAAATTCGTCTGACGAATTCGTCAGATCTCGGACGAATCTGTCGAGTCTCGGACGATTACGTCAGATTACAGATGATTCTGTCAGATTACAGGCGATCCAGACTGCTTCAAACGTCAGAATCTTCTGTAGACATCCGGATCAGGTATTTTTCATTGTCATTCTATAAAATTCTCTGTTTTTTGCTTTCAAATCTGTTTGCTGTATTCATGAAAGTTGCATTTTCATGTAGTTTTAATTTAGATTCATTCGGCCAAACCTAGGATATGAATGCTTAAGGTTAAAACGAACTCATCAAACACATTCCAAAACCTAGGCGTGGAAGCTGCCGCTAAATGTTTCCTGGTGAACCCACCATCCATCGAAAAATCACCAAAATACACCTCCCTTGAGAGGCGGGACCTTCGCAAAGTCCTCTCAGTCCGAGGTATCGCGACATCCTTTTCCCATCCTCCTTCGGGCGCGGATCCTATAGCCTGAAGGTAGGGATGCGAAAAATTTGGAGCGATACAATGATAATGCATTACAAGTTGAAGGTAAAGGAGCTATGGAGGTGCACACCAATGAAGGTAAAAATAAGGTGAATGATATATAATACACTCCAAATTTGAAACATAATTTTTTGAGTGTTGGTCAAGTCATGGAAAAGAATTATAAGCTTGTTTTTGAAGATAAAAAATGTGTCATCTATGATAAGAATCATGGGCATAGGCTTGTCACCACTATTCCTATGACCAAGAATAGATTATTTCCTCTAAATTTTGGAGAACAAGGAGCTAATTTTACAAATGTTACCATTGATAACAAGAGCTGGTTGTGGCACTTAAGATTTGGGTATTTGAATTTCCCAAGTTTGAGATTAATGGTATCTCAAGAAATGGTGTATGGGCTGCCCAAGGTTGAAGATCACAAAGGTGTGTATGAAGGATGTTTTTTAGGAAAGTACTCAAGAATGAGTTTTCCAAGGGTAAAAGCATGGAGAGCCTCCTATCCTCTTCAATTGGTGCACTCTGATATTGGTGGCCCAATGCAAACTCAAAGTATTGGTAATAATTCATACTTCCTCAATTTCATACTTGATTTTTCAAGAATGTGTTGGGTCTATTTCTTGACAGCAAAATATAAGACATTTGCTTGTTTTAAATATTTTAAGAATCATGTTGAAAAGTAAAGTGGACATTATATAAAGTGCTTAAGAACTGATAGAGGAGGAGAATTTTGTTCAAATTAATTCTTGAAATTTTGTAAATATTGTGGTTTTAAAAGTCAACTCACTACTGCCTATACTCCACAATAAAATGGTGTGGCTGAATGTAAAAATAGAACAGTTGTAAACATGGCAAGGAGCATGCTACAAAAAAAGAAATTAAGTAATATGTATTGGGCTGAAGCTGTCAAGAGAACCATATATATTTTGAATAGAAGCCCAACTTCTAGCTTGGATGGTATCACTCCATATGAAGCATGGTATGCAAAGAAACCAAATGTAACTCATTTCAAAAATTTTGGTTTTTTGGCTTATGCACACATTCCAAAAGAACATAGAAGGCAACTTGATAAAAAAAAGTGAAGCATGCATTTTTATTGGGTATTGTAAAAATACCAAATCCTATAGGCTCTATAATCCAAAAACTCATAAGAGTATTGTATCAAGAGATGTGATTTTTGATGAAGGGGAAGTTTATGGTCATCAAAAAGGTCATATTGAGAAGTCAAAATATGTTTTGAATGGTGGTATTATTGATGATACTGATGATGAGTAGCCCTCTAATGTTTTAGTTCCTAGTGCTACTACTCCACCAAGCAGCCCCTCATCTAGTTCTTTAGTTTCAAGTGCAAGTCCAAGTCCACCAAGGAAGGTAAGATGATTAAGTGATATTTATCAAAGTACAATTCAAACACATGAATAGAACCCAAGAGGTGAGACAGTCAATTTTGCTTTATTTTCACAAGCTAATTTTGAACCATCAAGCTTTGAATAAACATGTGCTAATGAAGTGTGAATTAAAGCAATGCAAGATGAAATGAACTCCATCAAGAAGAAAGATACTTGAGAGCTAGTCAAGCTTCCAAAATGCAAGAAGATTGTGGACTCTAAATGGGTCTACAAAACAAAATATAATAGTGATGTAAGTATTGAGAGGCATAAAGCAAGTCTTGTGGCCAAGGGGTTCACACAAAGGTATGACATTGATTATGAGGAGATGTTTGATCCCGTTGGAAGACAAGAAACAGTTAGGATGGTTCTTTTTATTGCTGCCCATAAAGGATGGAAGGTACATAATTTAGATGTAAAGAGTGCATTTTTGAATGGCTATCTTGATGAAGAGGTTTATGTGCAACTACCTCAAGGATTTAAAGTGCAAGATAAGGAGAATATTTTTTATAGGTTGAAGAATACCATGTATGGTCTTAAGCAAGCTCCAAGATCTTGGTATTCAAGGATTGATGGTTACTTTCATCAATATGGTTTCATGAGAAACCTTCCATGTGCGCTCTTTGGCTAAGGCTTGGAGAAGTCTCAACCCAACTTGTAAATGATATTTGTTTTAATATAATTTTTTTAAATTATTTTTCAAAAAAAAAAATATTTTTTTTTGGCATAGGGAACCTCTATAATCCCTAGCCCATTGGGTAAATATGAAGTCAATAAGACTCCCAACCCTTCAAGAAATCAAACCAAGGTAACCTATCGATAAGCACTCAGTCACTACCAATCGACCTATCCCTTTCTATGTAAAATATTAGGGTAAAGCATGGGTTTTTTTGAAAAGGGTCCCAATCCCCTTGTACTAAGGTTTGAACTTGGATCTCTTGGATGAAAACCCAAAGACATACCACTACAATATCCCTTATAAGAAACAAATGTTGAGTTAAACTAATAACTATTATCCATTTATTCATATATAATAAGTTTTTTTGGCATAGGTAACCTCTATAACTCCTAGCCCATTAGGTAAAAAATAAATTCAACAGGACCCCAATCCTCTAGGGAATCAAACCATGGTAGTCCACCAACAAGCACCTGGCCACTATCAATCTACCTACCCCCTTCTAGGCAAATTATTAGGGTAAAACACTAATATTTTTGAAAGGGCTCCTAGTCCCTTGTATTAGGGTTTGAACTTAGATCTCATAGATGAGAATCCAAAGATATACCACTATAGTACCCCTCATGAGATAAAATATTGAGTTAAAAATATGGGTTTTTATCAAGGGTCTCGGTCCCCTCATTCCAAGGTTTCAACTTGAACCTCCTGAATAAAAGCCCAAAGACATACCAACTATTTTAAAGCTTAATGTAGTTTATTTTTCAAAAGTGAATCCCAACTATAAACTAATGAGAAACAAGATTGAGCCAACCTTATACTACAATAAGGAAGGTAATGACATTCTCCGTGTTTATCTCTATGTGGATGATTTGATTTGCTTGTGTAGTAACTCAAAGATGAATGATGATTTTAAATATGCAATGATGCAAGAGTTTGAAATGAAAGATTTAGTCTTGATGCATTATTTTCTTGGTATGGATGTGTATCAACAAAATGATAAAATATTCATTTTTCAAACTAAATATGCCAATGATATGTTGAAAAATTTGGCATGGAGAATTGTAAACCTGTTGCAACAACAATAGCTCATGGTGAGTTATTGAGTAAATATGATGGAACTCAAAAGTTGATGTGACCACATATAGAAGCATTATTGGGAGTTTGATGTTTCTCACCAACACTAGACTAGACATTGCATGTGTTGTCTCACTTGTATCAAGGTATATGAGTGACCCTTCTAAATTACATATGAAAGCAACAAAAAGAATACTGAGGTATGTAAAAGGTACAACTGATTTTGACATTCATTATTGTAAAAATGATGATATAAAATTTGTTGGATTTAGTGATTCAGATTGGAGAAGTAATATAGATGATAGAAAATCTACATCAGGTAACTGTTTCAGTCTTGGGTCTGGTTTTATTACATGGTCTTCAAAGAAACAAAGTATTTTTGCTCTTTCTTCTATAGAGGCTTAATACATTGCAATCACAAGTGCTAGTGCACAAGCATTGTGGTTGAGAAAATTCCTCGAAGAAATTGGATAAAAACAATATGGTCTTACTACTTTTTACTGTGATAACATGAGTGCTATACATTTAGCAAAGAACCCAGTTCATCACAACAGGTCAAAACATTTTGACATAAAGTATCATTTCATCCGAGACATGGTTGATCCTACTAAAAATACATAGCTATTGAAAGTGGTTGTCAATGCTAGATCAAAATAGTTGGTAGTAAAAAGACAAGAAAGTGACAACCACTTTTCCCTAGCATGTTGATTAAGCACAAGCACTGACTGGGCTAGGTTGCACCTATTTTTATTAGGCTTATGATGAGCCATCCTTATAATAATTAGATAGGCTAGTATAGTGAATTATAAATAGTGAAATTTACCTTAGTATGAGGTTCTACAATTTGAGTGTTTGCTTATTGTATACTATGCAATTTCATTTTGCTTCTTAACGAACCAACTTTCTATTTGACCTCTGCTAGTGTTATGTTAAACAATTCTATCATGTATGTATGGTTTGTAATATATAAATATTTTTATAAAATATTTATGAGTGGTTTATTCTATGAGGACATAGTTATTGTTTGGATTATCACTCTAGGCTATTGGAATATTAAGCATGCATAACATTGAATCATTGTGGTTTGCTTTCTTCTATAAAATTTTATCAATGGTCTATTATATTAGGTCATAGTTGTTGTTTGGAATATCACTAACGACTATTGGAATAGTAGAGGGTATGACCTAAGTTTAATTTACATTTTGCAATGCTTTGTTTGGTGGCTAGTCCATTAGGCCCTATATGTAGTCAAGTTGTAGTGTGCTTTCAATAGAATGTGATAGTATTGTTAGATAAATTTCATCCTCTTTTAAATCTATGTTTTTCTCTCTTCTCGCTTTCTATAAACCTCTATTTATGTTCTTTAGTCTTCTTCTATTTCTTTTATTTTTGCTTTACAACAAGGAATCAACCTCCTCTAGAGGTTGGATTATGGATTGATCCTTGATAATCTAATCTTGGTTATGGTCTAAGGCACACATAAATCCACTAGGATGATCATCCATCAAGATTTTTTGATATACTTAGTGGGATAAATTATTTAATATTTGTATCACATCCCTAGAGGATAAATATTTTTGTTAATATCTTGACCTTACAAGTGAATAATACATCTACTTGGCAATTCCAATTATTTAAGAACCTGAGATTGGTGACTCCACTAAATTAATGAGATCTAGAATTGTATGATAACCAAATTGGAGGCTAAAATTCTAAAAGAACCTATATATTTTGTTGAACTACCTACTCATAAAGTTTGTAGAATATTAGGTAATTCTCACTGTCTAGTCAAAGTTCCTTCTATTCAATGTATTGTCCCTCTACAATCCTTTTCCAAAGAGTCTCTTAATAGTCCTTATCCATAAAACATGGTCAAAAAAATTTACCCAAGGTGGAATAGAAATGGACCCCTTGATCTTGTAGATATCCATGGAATTCCCTAGTCTCCTATTAAAACTTTAACAACCTATGATGACTCTAAGAAGATTGCCTATGAGGATTTCCAAGATGTAGTCACTCTAGTTTTTTTTTTTTTAAGCGAAAAACCCCTTGCGGGGCTGCCTTGGTCTAAGAGACCACGAACAGGGGGTTCTACATTGTCAAAGTCACCCGGGGGTCGCACCCAACCCTGCCCGCACCAACATTATCAATTGGATTTTGGGTACCCAATTCAGCTTTTTGGTAGGGTGGAGATTCGAACCTGAGACCTCCCTTGGAGGATTTCCCTCTCCTCTCCAACTCACCTACAACACCTGGGTATGTAGTCACTCTAGTTGTTATTCATAATATCCAACCTAAATATGTTGGTGTGATTACTAGTTATATTCTTAAGATGAAAAGTGTCAACCTAGTGTAGATCCCTAGATGACAACAATATCATTTCATGAGCTCAATTAGCCAAACCATTCATTTTATAGTTTAATGAGGTAGAAGATCCATTTTTATTGCTCATTGAGTTCACCTCCATTTAAAAGCATCCACAAGAAAATATTATTGATTTTAATATTAGATTCAAAAGATGTGAAAGTAGATCCTTCAAGATATTAGACCTTATCAGCTACAAGCTTATATTTATTATATTTGAGTCTTTGTCCTAGATCTATGCCTAGCTAGACAAGCAACTACCAATCCACCTAACCCTTGGAGGCTTGTAAATCAAAATTTTAGAAGCTTTTATATAAAATTATATATAAAATAAAATGTAATGCAAACTTGGTTTTGTTTTTTCTATTATATCAATAACTAATTCAAATATATATATATATATATATATATATATATATATATATATATATATATATATATATATATTCTTTAAAATTTTATTTTTTATTAATAAATTTATTATCATTATTGATTTTATATAACTAAATCAATATCATGATTAGAATTTTGTGTTGCAGGTTAATACTTATCTATCTATTCATATCTATAAGTCTATATATATAACTAAATCTAAAAACTATGAACTAATCAATTACATATTTAATAAAACATAGTTATATATGAAAATAAAAAGATGTTATTATTCTCAATGACATATAAATCAATTTATAATTTAATTGTTAGAAATTTAGCCAATGCTAGCATTTAAAAAATTATGAAGGAAAAGAATATCCAAGATATGCATTTAAAAGGTTAAATGATTTAAGGTTATGTGACAAATGTTTTAAAAGTTCAATAGTTAAAGTAATTTTTTTTTTTTATTTGATTAGTGGCAGGGTTGAGTAATCTCCTCCTAAGGGAATTTAACACACAACCACTATACACCCACCCCCTCATACACTCGCCCATGCCACGGTTTGAACCTTGAACCTCCCGAAGAAGAGCCAAAACCTGAACCGTTATACTCAGACTTTAAATAATTTTACAACACATTTTTATTATTTAATCTCTTTTATTTTTAAAATGTTTATTTTTTCTTTGTTTATGATGTATTTTTTCTTTGTTTATTTTTTCTTTGTTTATTTTTTCTTTGTTTTTGTTTATTTAATCTCTTTGTTGTTTATGATGTATAGGGACTGTGTCTTGATCCATATTAAAATCTACTTTCTTTTTTCTATAGGGTGCAATCTTCCCTGACCACCATCCTTTTGAGGGAATGATAATGATATTGCGTAGAGCATATACTATAAAATGGAAATGGTGAATTCTATCCTATCCGCTTTTTTTTTTATAATTAAACATCATTTTATTAATATAATGAATTTTTCATTAAAAAAAAAATGATGTACCACTCCATGTAATAGCGAAATCCCATAACTACAAGATAGCAATATTTTATTTCTATTTTAAATAAGATTCTTAACTCATTATAAACAATGTAGTCATGCACCTAAGATGGAAACTATGCAAAATCCTGTCAACACCGAAATCAAAGCTTACCTTTCATTCTAATATAAAAGCAAGCTGGAACATTCTTATAAAACAATTTGCAACTTTACGATTTCTAAAGCTTTATTGTGTCAATATCACTTGGCCGATGCAATTTTTAAAGGATTAAAAAGTTTTTATCTGTTACTATCCCTGATCATGCTGATTTCGCCGTGTAGATGTGGTATGTTTTTTTTAGTAGAATACACAATTTATTAGATTTTTCCTTTGTTTATCTCTGAAATAATATAATTTGTTTATATGTGTTTGCCTTTTTGAAATAAGCAATATATTTGTGATAGTATGATATGATTTATGAATGTTTTCATGTGGTAATCATGTTCACTTTTAGATGATATTGCAGGGAATCGCATCATAAATGGTGTTGGCATATCTAGACTATCAGGCATGGAGCCGTCTTTAAGAAAATTAAAGATGTCGTTATACCATGGTTCAAATGAGGAATCTCCGATGGCAAAATACTCTGGGGATCCAAACAAGAACTCAAAGATATGGGTTCCTGGAGTTGTTGGATGATAATTGAAGCTTGATCATCTTTTAACTCCAAAGAAAACAAAGATGCAACAATAACCATGGTATCTGCATGAGGGTTTGAGGATTTAGGGATAGACTCTATGGTCACCTTCTCAAAAGAAGATAACAACCTGGTAACAATATCCTTATAGGGTTTAAGCTTATCATCCCGAGTCTGATAAACATCGTTAATCTGATTAACCACAAGTTGAAAGTCACCAAAGACCGAAAGGACCCTAACTTGCAAAGCTAAGGCTGCTCTAAGGTCAAGGATCAAAGCTTCGTATTTTGTAGTATTATTTATGCAAGAAAAATGAAGCTTAAAGGAAAAAGGGATGAGCTATTTTTACGGTGTAACTAGAACGACCCCAGCTCTAGTACCCTTCATACATCGGGCTCCAACGAAAAACAAAGTCCAAGACTTAGACTCTTCAATTTCAACATTGAAGCACTCATCAGAAAACTCAACTATAGAATAGGCAGATTCTAGGGGGTGGAGGCTAACTGATCAGCAATCACCTGACCCTTGATAGCCTTTTGACCTATAAAAGTCAAATCAAACTCACTAAGGGCCAACACCCATTTAACGGCTCGACCAGACAGGTGGAGCTTAGACATCAAGTAATGCAAGAGATCAAACTTTGTGATTGCTAACATCTTATGGCTGAACATGTAGTGTCTTAACTTATGAGAAGCGACCACTACAACAAGGCAAAGCTTCTCTAAGGGAGTGTACCTGGTCTCATAGCTAACCAAAGTTCTACTAATGTAGTAGATAGCTCTCTCTTTATTTTCGTCATCATGTTGAGACAACATGGCTCCTAAAGCATGAGCGGTGGCTGTTATGTAAAGCAATAGATGCCTATCAGGTACAGGGGGAACTAAAACAGGTGGGGAGGTAAGATACCTCTTGAGATCATAAAAAGATTTTTGACATTCAGAATCCCATCGAAAAACGACATCCTTCTTAAGGAGTTGAAGGAAAGGTTGACACTTGTTGGATAACTGGGAAATGAATTAGCGGACAGATTGCAACTTTCCTTGCAGACTACAAAGCTTGGTCAGGGTGCGAGGATGAGGTATATCAATGATACTTGTTACCTTGGCAAGGTCCACTTCAATGCCTCACCTAGACATTATGAAACCTAACAACTTTCTAGAAGTGACTCCAAACACACACTTAGAAGGTTTAAGATGAACTTTATATTGTCAAAGTATTTCAAATATTTGTCTTAAATAATGGACCAAAAGGTCATCCACATAATCCTAGAGAATATTATGCATCATGTCATGGAAAATATAAGTCATGTCCCGCTGATAGGTAGCTCCTACATTCTTATGGCTAAAAGGCAAGATCTTCAAGCAAAAGGCACCCCAAGGGGTTATGAATGTTGTCTTAGCCTGGTCCTTAGAAGTAATCATGATTTTATTATAACCCAAAAAACCATCCATGAGCAAAAGCATTTCACGTTTGGTAGTGAAATCTACAATTTGATCTATGTTTGGCAAAAGAAAATCATCCTTGGGACATGCTAAGTTAATGTCCCAAAATTCGGTACATACTTTGATTGTCCCTTCCTTCTTAGCTATGGGAACGATATTGGAGATCCAATCAGAATAGTTGATGTCTTTGATAAAACATATATCAAGGAGTTTTTGGAGCTCCTCATTGATTGAAAGGGCGACCTTTGGATGAATCTTCTGAATATTTTGCTTAATAGGCTTAACTACTAAATGATAGATGACAAGGTTTAACCTAGCTTGAGGATTCTAGGGGTTTCCTCAGAACCTATGTTCACATCTAGAGTCTCCTCAATAAGGATGCACAACTCATTCTTAAGAGGAGGCAGGGTAGGAATCACTCCTAATTGCTCAAGGTCCTTAGGAGACATAGAACCAAATTCCACTTGATAACTAGAAGACTCAACATGTGCTACGCAAGGGATAGAACCATCAAAGCCAATGTCATTCTGAGACAAATCCTCATCTATAACACATGACTCTGGGGTTAAGACCTTAGGAGAGGTTGGACCCTCATCCTTAACACTCCACTTTAAATCTTGATGAGATTCCTTAAAGAGAAGATTTAAACAAGAAGAGTCATCTTGATGTTTTGATGAAACATTTGTAGAAGAATTTTTAGAAGAATATGAATTAATTTGAGCGAGATCTTCTGGTGAACAAAATTTGAATGGACGAGGATCACCCATAATAGAAATGGTTTGGTTTTTAAATTCAAATTTTATCCATTGATGAAAAGTATAAGGTACGACCTCCATCACATGAATCCAAGGTCATCCAAGAATAATATTAAAATATGTAGGACAAGACACCACATAAAATATTGTGTTTAAAATTTTTGGTCTAACGCTAAGAGGGAGAGATATAGTACGAAAAACTTCTTGAGAATCATTGCTGAAATTTTTAATGATGTCACTGGATGTAATTAAATCTTCTTTCATCAATTCAAACTTTTGAAAGAAATGTGTACAAACATTACGTGAATAACCATTATCAATCATTACCCTCTTAATAAGGGTGTCACCAATGTAAGCAGTGATATATAGTGAAGAATCTTCTTGTACTTCTAAAGAAGTCATATCATCATCTGAAAGTGTTAAACAAGGCTTCCGGATAGAGTATAATTTTTGTCATGTCACCCGAGGAGATATCTGGGTGTACTGGCTATTGTTCCAAAATATTTATCATAGCTTCTTTATGGGCTTGATAATTCTATAAAAGTTCTAAGAGGTATTTTTATCGACTCATCCATATTCTGTACTGCTTTTTCTGAAGCACCTATTATCATCCCAAGCATGCTGATATTATATTGGTGTGGTACATTGTTATAAGACACTTGATTAGCTTGTCTTGTTCTATTTTGATTTGACTGGCTATTAGAAGACTGAAAACTACTTGTGTCAATGCGACCGACATCAATTAAGTCTTGAACCACATGTTTCAATATTTTAAAAAGGTTTAGTCCAATGTCCTTCTACTCTATGATAAGTGCAATATTGCCCTGCTTTATACCAATGAGTTGTAGTGTCTGGCTGTATTATTGGAGGTAATTCTATTGCCTTAGAATCTAGCAATTGCTTTAAAATAGATTCTATGAGGATACTAAATCTCGTAAAATTCCTTTGAGGAGGTTTTTGGAGCACATTCTTTTGTAGGCTATTATTGATATTATTAACAGGCCTACTATCAATATTACCTCCTATATGTTTATTCTTAGGTTGAGACTTAGTTGGCTTATCTTCTTTAACCTTGAGTTGACCTCTTCTGATGAGAGCTTGTTCTACTTTCCTGGCTAACTCAATT
The DNA here is from genome assembly GCA_028583015.1 of Wollemia nobilis. Taxonomy (NCBI): domain Eukaryota; kingdom Viridiplantae; phylum Streptophyta; class Pinopsida; order Araucariales; family Araucariaceae; genus Wollemia; species Wollemia nobilis. Next base: position 5,004,316 of record JAQPPZ010002515.1, read on the forward strand.
GCTTGGTCTAAAGATGTGATAATAACAGTTTCTAAAGCATAATATAATTGTTCTTGTAAATTCCTCGTAAATATATCAAGTATATATTTCTGAGACACAGGCTATCTTAATCATCCAACTAAACTTCTCCAATGAGCCAAAATTTTCAAAAAACTTTCCTCTTTATTTTGCTTTAAATCATATAAATCTCTCATAGTCACTTCCTTTTCAATATAAGCACTAAATTGATGAATAAATATCTTTGTAGTTTTCTCAAAACTTTTTAAAGAATAGTTGGGTAACTGATAGTACCATTGTAATACCACTCCATCAAGACTCTTTGGAAATATTTTCAATAAAAGCATATCATCATAAATAAGATCATGGTAAGCTATTTTGAATCCTCTCAAATGCTCTATTGGATATTTAGTCCCTTTATATATTGGCAACATAGGCATGGAAAATGCTTAGTATAAGGCCTGGTAGCAACAATAGGATCTAGTGGCTGACTACACATATCCCTGTAGTTATATGTAAACATTTATGGTTGAATCATATCCATTCTTGAAACCAATTGATTCACAACATTTTCCAAATTTTGCATCTCTGAATTATGTGCATTCCCAATATTCCCTTGACTTAGATTGAATATGTGAAGGTTGTTGTTATAGGTGGTGTCTTGGGAGAATGAAATATTTACTCGTGATGGAATAGAGAAACTATTGTTGATATAAGAGGATGTAAGAGGAAATTGAGAACCAATTTGAGTGCTACGACTAGTTGGATAAATTATTGAATTCATTCCAACGTTGGTGGTCATAGTAGTGGCATAAGTAGGTTGGTAAGTTTGATAACCATGATTTAAATATTCACTCAATGGATTTGAAGGTGGGACGTCCTTTTAAAACAATGCTTCTTCTTCTAAGGTCATATCCAAAGCATGTTTATGATATTTATAAAAGGTCCATATATGATCAAAATATTTAAAAATGATATTCCCATTAGGATCTTGGATAGGATCAAGATGATTATTAGCCTCTTCTTCTAGGTTATGATTTTATCTATTAATTTGATCATTCTCTTGAAAAATCTCATCAAACCTAAGGATTCTTCATCCTCCCTCAAGGTCGGCAGTCATTGAGGAAAACAAAAAAAGATAAAAAGAACTAAGACCAAAGGAAACCTACACACTTATACACAAAGGAATTATCTTTTTTAAATATTTTACACAAAATTTTAATGATCTTGCTTAGTGTTTAAAAGGAAATGAGGTGTTCACATCGGGTTCACCAAAGATGTAGAGAGGAAAAACTGCCCTACCATGTACAATTCCCAAAAAGGTTGGAACTGTAAAGGTAGAAAGCCTTATGGGATGAACCACGGGGGTATGTTGTACTCTATACTCGGTTCTAGGTGGAAGGGTTCACCAGGAATGGTTTAAAAACTCATTCCAAGTCCTTAGGATATTCAGGATTATTTGATGTATTCAGTTTGAGAAAACACCTAAGTTTGGCCTTTCTAGATATAAGCTAGGAAAAATAAAGAACAATGCAGAAAATAGAATAATACAACTGAAAATAGAATGCATACATACAATAGTTATCCTAGAATGATTCTTTCTTTTGAATGCTCACTAACCTAGGGTTTATTTCAAAAAAGCCTTTTAAAGCATAAATATATACAAGATAAATACACAAAAAATATACCTAGGTGCAAGCTAAATGCTTTTCACTTTTAGATGCATAAGAACCAATAATAAGATCAGATTCTCAACCAATAATATTGATAGAGAACTTATCTAGACCAGTGGTTAATTTAACCTTTTTCGCCTCTTGTGCAATGATATTAAATATTCTTGTTCCTATAAGATCACTTATGAAACATTGAAAAATAAAATTAGTATGAGGGGGCCTGCATAGGCCGCTGTATGACAGATCTAGCAATAGCCAAGCCCCCTAGGTCCTTTTAGATGATATATCAATACAAAATTAGAAATTAACCTTTGGATAATTAATCATAAATAAAAAGACAACAACATAGAACAAAAATAAAAGTACAATAGTATAATCTAGAGACAAAATGGAATGCAACAGTGAAAGAAAAATCTAAAAATTACCCTTGATGTGTCCTAGGGAAAAATTATGCCTCACTTGGAGAAAACACGATATAACAACAATAAAGTCACAACTTGTATAGACGTGGTGCAATTTTGCTTTTGCAAATAACTTTGCCCTGATTAGGGCAAGCGAAGTCGTGCCTCGCTAATTCTAGGCACAATTTTTGTAGACTAAAAAAATTAAAAGCGAATGTAGAGAACAAAATAAATGTTGAAACAAAGTGAGCAAACCCTTGATGAACATCATAGAATCAGGTTGAAGAGAACCAAGTATCCAATCGAGCACTCTATCTCTCCGAGCTACACCACAGATCCACCAAGCCACACAACAAATCAATCCAATACATGCAATAGAAGATCAATCCAAAATTTGCACTTCGAGATTAGCTTGCAGCAGAAAGAAAACAAGAGAAAAAGAACAAGTTGGAGCTTAATCAATTTAATAGTTTGCACTATTCGCATATATCAAAATCATTGCATTCATCGCATCTTGTTAAATTGGCAAAAACACTCTTCCTTTTATAGACAAAATTAGAGGAAGAAAGCGATCACAAATAAACTCATAGTTGACACCAAAACACAGTTTTTAGCTGATTGTATTTATCTTTTATCCTTTTTTGGAGATTCTTGTATTGAGACTCCAAGGCTATATAAATATGTGTAATCATTCCTGAAAACATCAATGAGCATTTTTCTCATGAGTGGCTTTAAATATTTTTCTAAAGAATATTATTTCATAATCCTACCTTTGATATAATATTTTAAACATACTTGGTTATTAGAGCCTTTCCAAACAAGTGGATGTTCTTAAGTCCCCATCCTTCATTTTCCTTGGGCTTGGCTAAGGATTGCCATTTAACTAGGGAAATGACTTTTCTTTTCTTTCTCCCTATCTATAAAATTATGTATATTTACTATCTAATTTTATCCAGTACTTTTCTTGGTATATGAAGCAAAGATTACCAATATACCAGTATTACCTCTAGTACAAACTTAATTGTTGACCCGCAAGAGATCTCACATAAATAAGTCCTAGCAAATTTTATAGGACTATTAATTTTTAAAAAAATTATTGATTAATTATATCTAAAACTCACTAGGCCTGATATCCTTTGCACTCGACCTAGATGAAAATCAAAATATAGATTATTGGGCCACAAAATTTGACTAAAGCAAGGAATTTTGACCACTTTAGAATTTGAAACAAGAGTGGTTGAGAACTTTTAAAAATAGTGTTAGCTTGAGTTTGAAAAGGCCCCAACCACCTAAATTGAAGCAAAGCATGAATGGTCATGTGCATGAGTGGTTGGGTATATAAGTGTCCAAGTATAAGAGTGGTCAAGAGTTTCTAATGATGAATATAAAAGCTACATAGCAGTCCCATCTAGGTCCTTGACACCCAAAAAAAAGCAAAAGCCTATAACAAATAGCAATAAAATAGGAGGGCTATTAGATAGGTCTATTTTAGTATAGATCATGCACATCAAAGGCATGGAACATAGACATTTCTTAGACATCTATAATGAAGTAGTTACACAAGAAAATGAAAATCAATCTTTTAGAGCCTACAATAATATCAACCACCACTCATAGAGATGCTTGTAAATATAATAGTTGGCATAACAATAAGGTATAGTGGGAAGGGTTGAGCATGCTCAAAAGACTTGATCCTACTAAAAATACATGGCTATTGAAAGTGGTTGTCAATGCTAGATCAAAATAGTTGGTAGTGACAAGACAAGAAAGTGACAACCACTTTTTCCTAGCATGTTGATTAAGCACAAGCACTGAACTGGGCTAGGTTGTACCCATTTTTATCAGGATTATGGTAGACCATCCTTATAATAATTAGATAGGCTAGTACAGTGAATTATAAATTATGAAATTTACCTTAGTATGAGGGTCTACAATTTGAGTGTTTTCTTATTGTATACTATGCAATTTCATTTTGCTTCTTAACGAATCAACTTGCTATTTGACCTCTGCTAGTGTTATGTCAAACAATTATATCATGTGTGTATGGTTTGCAATATATAAATATTTTTGTAAAATATTTATGGGTGGTTTATTCTATTCGGCCATAGTTGTTGTTTGGATTATCACTCTAGGCTATTGGAATATTAAGCATGCATAACATTGAATCATTGTAGTTTACTTTCATCTATAACATTTTATCAATGGTCTATTATATTAGGTCATAGTTGTTGTTTGGACTATCACTAAGGGCTATTGGAATAGTAGAGGGTATGACCTAAGTTTAATTTACATTTTGCAATGCTTTGTTTTGTGGCTAGTCTATTAGACCCTATATGTAGTCAAGTTGCAGTGTGCTTTGCATCGAATGTGATAGTATTGTTATAAAAATTCCATCCTCTTTTAAATCTATGTTTTTCTCTCTTCTCACTCTTTATAAACCTCTATTTATGTTCTTTAGTTTTCTTCCATTTATTTTATTTTTTCTTTACAACAAGGAATCAACCTCCTCTGGAGGTTGGATTATGGATTGATCCTTGATCATCTAATCTTGGTTATGGTCTAAGGCACACATAAATCCACTAGGATGATCATAAATCAAGATTTTTTGGTATACTTAGTGGGATAAATTATTCAATATTTGTATCACATCCCTAGAGGATCAAGATTTTTGTTAATATATTGACCTCACAAGTGAAGAATACATCTACTTGGCAATTCCAATGATTGAAGAACTTGAGATTGATGACTCCACTAAAGGAATGAGATCTAGAATTGTATGATAACCAAATTGGAGGCTAAAATTCTAAAAGAACCTATCTATTTTGTTTAACTACCTACTCATAAAGCTTGTAGAATATTAGGTGATTCTCACTCTCTAGTCAAAGTTCCTTCTATTCAATGTATTGTCCCTCTACAATCCTTTCCCAAAGAGCCTCTTAATAGTCCTTATCCATAAAACTAGGCCAAACAAATTAACCCAAGGTGGAATAGCAATGGATCCCTTGATCTTGTAGATATCCATGGAATTCCCTAGTCTCCTATTAAAACTTTACCAGCCTATGATGATTCTAAGAATAATTCCTATGAGGATTTCCAAGATGTAGTCACTCTAGTTGTTATTCATAATATCCAATGTAAATATGTTGGTGTGATTACTAGTTATATTCTTAAGATGAAAAGTGTAAACCTAGTGTAGATCCCTAGATGACAACAATATCATTTCATGAGCTTAATTAACCAAACCACTCATTTTATAGTTTAATGAGGTAGAAGATCCATTTTTATTGCTCATTGAGTTCACCTCCATTTAGAAGCATTGAAAAGAAAATATTAGTGATTTTAATATTAGATTCAAAAGATATGAAAGTGAGATCAAGTGGAAAAAAATGAATTCAACAGAAGTTGGACGTTTTTCGCAGGACTGCCCAAACTGCCGAACTCGTTTCGGCCATATCTCACTCATCCGAACTCGGATTGAGCTGAAATTTTGAGGGTAGATGCCTGAAAAACCCTAGAACGTCTCCACCAATTTTCATATCATTTGGAGCAACACATATCCTAGCGCATCCCTATGTGTGAACGATATATTTGGCAAGCGGCTATGCGAGGGTTTCATCTGGGTTGAGTGCAAGCAGCTCCGGAGGTTGGTTTTTAGGGCCTTCGGGCCCTAGCGGCCAATATTTTTGTGGTTTATGCTCAATATTTTAGCAGGAAATGTTGCAGGGGATACAAGATGGGTTAGAAATTTGTCTTTCAACAGATCATACTGTGAACTTGAGTGACAACGGCTTCCAATTTGTTGCTCAAAAGAAAAGTGAAAACCATACCTTTCCACGGCGTCTAGGGCAAGGATTAAAGAGATCTCGAAACAAGTTTCAAGCAGTTGATCAAAAAATGGCTCATATCTCAAATGAATCTGGTGCTAAGGTGCACCCACAAAATAATTCTATTGTGAAAACCCCTGTCAAGGGTAAGAATTTTGAAGACTCGGTCCCAAAAATGAATTTTAGGGATGCCCTTCATGGTGGACAGCCTCAGCCCAATGCTAATATCAATATTAGGGCTTCCCATAAACCTCTAAGAATGCCTAAGATTGATCCCAGGAAAACAGAGTCAGGATGTCTTAAAGCAGGTGATGGAACTCCTATTGTTAAGCTTGATATGGGGAACATTCGGACTGGCATTGAAGATTTGGAAAAAAGAGGACTAATTTGTCGGTTCGTGGGTTTTCGTTCGAGTCTATCTCGCTTTCAAAGTCTGGGCTGCAAAAAGCTGGAAAACTAAAGGTGAGTTACAAATCTCTATTTATCCAAATGGTTATTTTCTTGTTTTATTTGCTAATAATGAAGATAGAGAGAAAACTTTTCAAGGGGGTCCTTGGTTTTTTGGAAGGGCGGGGCTTTTCATGAAGCCCTGGCATACTAAATTTAAAGCCGAAGAAGAGATGCCTTCTATAGCTCCCGTGTGGGTTAGACTCTTTGGCCTCCCTATTGAATTTTGGAATCCTACTATTTTTTCTTCAATTGGAAACTCTTTAGGAACTTTTATGATGACTGTTGATTGTACTCAAAATTTTGAACATATTATTTATGCTCGAATTTGTGTTTTAATGGATTTTGACAAACCCCTTCCTAAAAAGATCACATTACAATTTGGGGAAGACACTTGGGAGCAAGTAGTGGACTATGAGAACATTCCTTTTCGTTGTAGAATTTGCCATGAATATGGTCATTTGGCCGGTGCTTGCCCAAATAAAATTCTTGATCAAAAGAAAGAAGATATAAACTCAGCGAGGTTTCCAAATACCTAAGAAGAAGAACACTCGAGAAAAAAATAGTTATGAAGGATCAATCAAAGTCATTTGCTAATATGTTTGAAATACTTTCCACAAATGATGTCCCAAGTGAGGAAGAGGAAATAATGGAAACTGAAATCTTAGAAACACAATTTAAATATGAAGGGAAGAACTCAGAGACAAACCAACAAATCAAAGGTTTTCAACGAAAAAAAAAAGGAGAAAATTTACACAAGAAAAACAATATTTCAAATGTCAAAACTTCAAATAATGCGAGTCCCAATATAGACTCCATTGAACCATCTAGTAAAATTTTGGCGAGTGTATGAGCATTCTTCAAGGTTAGAATCCATCTCAGATTCAATTGGAATAAGTCAAGAAACAGGGAAAAAAAAATTGAAGATGGATTCCAATCAAAAAATAGGTCGCAAGACCAATCAATATCATATGGTAAAAGAAGGTGAAAAGCTTGTAGAGGAAGGTAAGATTAATGCCCTTCCCAAATTTTTTAGCCCTGGTATTAATGAAGATCATCACTTGGAATATTAGAGGACTCAAAGGGAGTCTTTCAAAACAAAATGAAATTAGAAGAATGATTCAAATAAATCATCCACATCTTGTTTTCCTTCAAGAAACAAAGATGTCAATGGAGGATATGGACTTAATTGCCAGTAAAATTTGGCCAGCTGGAAAAGTGGTTTCCCTCAGTTCCCAAGGGACTTCGGGTGGCATTGCTTGTCTTTGGGACCCAAAAGAGGTAGTTATTCACCATATGGTTGGCAGTTGGGGTTTGTTGGCTATAGCTATTCAAAGTAGACATTCCAACTAGATTATGCTCTGCATTACTGTTTATGCCCCGACTTCTTTAGAGGAAAAAAGAAGACAGTGGAAGGATATTACTCATATTATCTCTCATTTTCCTAAAGCTTGGATCTTGATCGGAGGAGATTTCAATACCATCCTCTCTCTGGATGAGAAAAGGGGGGAAATAGAAATTTGGACAAAAGCACTGACCTCATGAGCGAATATATTGCAAACCTCCATCTTGTGGATATCCAACCGAGATAATGGCCTTATGACTTGGTCTAACGGAAGACAAGGCTTAGCTTGTATAATGGAGAGATTGGATAGGTTTTTGCTCTCTGAAAATTTCTTAATCCATGGTCACATTCCTAAAGTGAAGACTCTTAATAATGTTGGTTCGGATCATTGGCCGATCATGGTGGAAATGTGGAAAACCAATGTGAGTTTCTCTCCTTTTCGTTTTCAATTAATGTGGCTCGGAGACATTTCCTTCAGACCTCGTGTGCAACAATGGTGGAAGGAAGGTAAACCTAGGCATGGGACTAAGATGTTCTGTTTTGCCAAAAGACCGCAATACATTAAATCCAAAATCAAGACTTGGAACTGGAAAGAGTTTGGGGATGTTCATAAAAAAAAACATGAAGTTATTGCTCATCTTGAAAATTTGAATAAGAAAATCCGTTTAGATGGCCTCACAGAGAAGAGAAGTGCAATATGAAATTAAACTCACAACTCGGTTAGAGGAATGGGAAAAAAGAGAAGAAATCTTATGGAAGCAAAAATCTAGAATTCAATGGCTCAAAGAAGGAGATCGAAACACAAATTTCTTTCACAAATCTCTTCTAGCTCGAAGATCTCACAACTTTATTTCTTCCTTAACTTCGGATACTGTAGATGTTGTTTATACTTGGGATGGCATGAACTCTATTGTTGTTGATTACTTTTCCAATATTTTTGCTGCTACTCCTCTTGACTCAGACTTCTCAACAAAATGTTCTTCAAGCAATCCCTTCTCTTATCACTTATGAGGAGAACTCTATTTTGACTGCTCCTGTTACTATCAATGAGCTTCAACAAGTAGTTTTTAAAATGCAAAAAGGGAAAACCCCGGTTCTGATGGTTTTCCTATTGAGTTCTACCAAGAGTTCTGGGATATCCTTCATGTTGATTTATTAGAGGTGGTGGAAGAAGCCGGGAAAGCCAAAGAAATTTTGAAGGTTATCAATAAAACTTATATTACTCTTGTTCCAAAAGCTCAAGAGGTTGATCATATCTCAGCTTTTAGACCTATTGCTTTATGTAATGTTCTTCTCAAAATCATTACTAAAATCATGGCGAGAAAGGTTGAAGCCTCTTTTGCATAAGATTATTTCCCCAGAGCAAGGGGGATATGTGGAAGGACGTCAAATAGTAGATGAGATAGTTCTTGCTCAGGAAGCCATCCATTCCATGGATATGCAAAATTCTCCTTCTATGTTCATTCGGTTAGACTTATCCAAAGCTTATGACAGAGTGGATTGGCACTTCCTTATCAAAGTTTTGAGGCAATTTGGTTTCTCTAAGGATTGGATGGATTGGATTATGGGATGTATCTCTTCAGTTTCCTACTTAGTTCTTATCAATGGCAGGCCTTCTCGGTCTTTCCCAGCTTCCAGAGGTATTAGGCAAGGTGACCCGCTATCCCCTTATTTATTCATCATTCTTGCTGAATGCTTGGGTAGGACTATAACCAAAAAGAGGGAAAACAAAACCCTTGAGGGAGTTACCATTGCTCATGGAGCTAGACCTATCTCTCATCTTCAATTTGTGGATGACTCTACTCTTTTAGGTAAAGCTACGAGTTAAGGAAGCTTCTAATATTAAGCAAATAATTAGCTGTTTTTCTAAGGCTATCGGGCGGTTGATCAATGAAGACAAATCTAAAGTTATTTTCTTTCACTCGCTCTGCTAGACAGGAATCCATGGTCTTGGATAAATTAAGATATAAGAAGACCTCTCTTCCAATCACTTATTTAGGTATTCCCATAAATATTCAAAGGCAGAAAAATAAATATTGGAATTGGTTGTTGGACAAAGTCAAGAAGAAAATTGGAAAGTGGACCAACAAGTGGCTTTCTTCTGGGGGTAGAATCACCTTGGTAAAATCAGTCCTTCAAGCTATTCCTATTTATGTTTCTTCCATTTTGAATATCCCAAAGGTTGTTCTTCGAGAATTGGATCAAATCAGTCATCGTTTCCTTTGGAGTGGTACTAAGGAGAAAAGAAAATGGGCCTTGGTGAAATGGGATACTTTATGTCTTCCTAAGAGTGAAGGGGGGTTAGGATTCCGGTCTTCAATTAATAACAACAAAGCTTTAGCTGCTAAATTATATTGGAGGATGTTGCATAACCCCAATGCTCTTTGGGCCAATAATCTCCGTGCTAAATATGCTGAGAACAAAAGTCCTGAAGACCTTGTTCGCTATCAACTTCCTACCAAAGGTTCTCCCATTTTAGCAGTTCTTAAGACTGGTGAGGATTTGATAAAGAAAAAATTATTTTGGATCATTCATAATGGTCAACATGCAAATTTTTGGACAGATTCTTGGGATGGTCACAAGCCTTTGATAACTCAGTTTCCCGATTGGAGGCCTTTGATGGAGGAGCTTCACCGAGCTAATTGGATAAAGGTGGCTAATTACTGTCGGTACCATATTGGTAATTCAAAGGTTGGTAGATATTGGATCCCTATTGAGGACTGGCCTATTCAAATCCCAGAAAGGCAAAGACAAGATATCCAAGGCATCCTTCATATGAGATCCCTCTCTTGGTCCCATGAAAAAGATTGTTTTGGATGGAACAACACTACTAAGGGTGAGTATTCCGTTGCTCAAGGTTATTTGACCTTATGCCATAATAATCCCAACCATTCTTCCGACATATTTTCTCAATTGTGGGCTCAAAAGCTTTGGCCTAAGGTGAGGTTCTTTAATTGGCTTTTATTGCATCGTAGGGTGCTTCATTGGTGAGCAACTTATGAAGCGTGGTTTTCATGGCCCTTTTAGATGTGAAATGTGTGAAGAGAATGTAGAAAATATCAACCATATTTTTATTGAGTGTACTTTAGCCTCTGAGCTATGGAGGAGAATGGCCACTTTACTTGGCTTACAGGTGGTCCAATTTTTTTACTTTTGAACAGACTTTGGAGGGATTGGCCTAATCAAGAGGGTGTTGATCATTTTATTAGGCAGATTAGTTTGGATGGGTTCTACCATTCTTCTTTGGAATATTTGGAATGAAAGGAACAACCAAATTTTTAATCAAGATAGGAAGGATATTCACTATATTTGGCAAAATACCATAGCCAACTTAGTTGAATCAGTCCATCAACTCCTTAATCACCCTCAAAACTCCCACCAAAGATGGGATCAAGTGATGCAAATATTGAAGATTAAACCTTCTAAGGGCAACCAACTTAAAGGGAATGTGAGTATTAGTAAGATGGATAGGACTAGAAATTGGCAACCTCCTCCTAAGGATTTTGGAAAAGTCAATACCGATGGAGCCTCTAGAGGGAACCCTGGAAAAGCCAGTGTGGGAGGAATTGGTAGACTTTCAGATGGCTCCCTGGTTTTTACTTTTGTTGAGAATTTGGGTATTCTTTCCAATAACCTTGCTGAGGGGTATGGTATCCTCGAGAGGCCTTCAGGAGGCTACTAAGGTTGGATGGGAAAAGGTGTTAGTTGAGTCTGACTCTCAACTTATGATTAATCTCTTGAAGACTCCTTCTAAGAATCATAAGGTGGATTGGAGAATAAAAAGAATTATTGAGAAGATTCGGTTAATCCAGATGGGATTTTTGAAAGTTGATTAGAGTCATGTGGTCAGAGATCAAAACAAGAGTGTTGATGCTTTAGCTAATTGGGCTTTGGACAAAGGTGATCTTACTTGTTATGGCCACCCTCCTATATGGTGGGCTTCTCAAATTAGGGAAGCTCTTCTTTCTATCATTTCTTTGGATGGCTCCAGTTCTGAAGGTACCTAGTTTCTTCTTGTTTTTTTTTTTTGCTTCTCTTTGGTTCATTCAATTTTTTTAGTTCCCTAGCTCATTCTATTCTTTATTTTGTTTCCTCTGTTGATTCTTGCCTTAATAGTCTTCTGGTCTAGATAGGTCATTGTTTTGTTCATTGTTTTTTTTCTTTTTTCTTCTTTGTTTTTTTTTTGTTTAGTTTTTTAAGGTGGGTGGGTTCTTTTGTTTTGTTTTGTTTTTGTGTTCTTTGTGTTGTTTTTCGTTGTTCTTGTGTTTTTGTTGTTTTGTTTTTTTTTATGTTTTTTGTTATTGTTCTTGTGTTTTTTTCGTTCTTGTTCTTGGGTTTCTCTTTGTTTGTGTTATTTCGTGTTTTTATGTGTGAGTGTCTTCTATGTTTTTTGTTTTTGTTTATTGTCTGTTGTTGGTTGTTTTTTATTTTTATTTTTATTTTTATTTAATTTATTTATTTTTAGGTTTTGGTTGTGTTTATTTTTCATGTTTTTTTTGGGTTATGTCTTTGTAGTGTTCTGTTGTTTTTGTCTTGTTTGTGTTTTGTTATGTGGTTCTTGTGTTTTTCTATGTGGTTTGTGTTGTGGTTTCTTTTTTCTTATTGTGCGTGTTTGGTTGTGCTTTTGTTTTTGACACACTCAAGGAGCATGTTTTTTATTTTATTTTATTATTTTTGTTGTTATTTACTTATTTTTAAATTGGTTTTGTGTGTTTGTTTGCTCCTTGAGTATGTCAAAGGTGGTAGGCCAGGTCCGAGTCCTGGGCGTTTTTGGCGGAATGGATACCCCTGCCTCCTTGGGTCTTACCCGAAAGTGGCATCCCTTTTGGGATGTTTTCCACAAAAAAAAAAAAAAGATATGAAAGTAGATCCTTCAAGATATTAGACCTTATCAGCTACAAGCTTATATTTATTATATTTGAGTCTTTGTCCTAGATCTATGCCTAGCTAGACAAGCAACTACCAATCCATCTAACCATTGGAGGCTTGTAAATCAAAATTTTAGAAGCTTTTATATAAAATTATATATAAAAGAGAGTGTAATGCAAACTTGGTTTTGTTTTTTCTATTATATTAAAAACTAATTCAACTATATATATTCTTTAAAATTTTATTTTTTAATAATAAATTTATTATCATTATTGATTTTATATAACTAAATCTAAAAACTATGAACCAATCAATTACATATTTAATAAAACATAGTTATATATGAATTTGAAAAGATGTTATTATTCTCAATGATATATAAATCAATTTATAATTTAATTGTTAGAAATTTAGCCAATGCTAGCATTTAAAAAATTATGAAGGAAAAGAATATCCAAGATATGCATTTAAAAGGTTAAATTATTTAAGGTCATATAAAACTTCTATGTGACAATGTTTTAAAATTTTAATAGTTAAAGTATTTTTTTTTTTATTTGGTTAGTGACAGGGTTGAATAGTCTCCTCCTAAGGGAATTTAACACACAACCGCTACACACCCACCCCATCACACACTTGCCCATGCCACGGTTTGAACCTTGGATCTCCCAAAGAAGAACCAAAACCCAAACTGTTACGCTTAGACTTAATTAAAGTAATTTTATAACACATTTTTATTATTTAATATCTTTTATTTTTAAAATGTTTATTTTTTCTTTGTTTGTGATGTATAGGGAAATTGGATGTTGCCTCTATAAACTCTGGCCTACTAGATAAAAAGTGGAAGTCTTTAATTCCTCACCTCTATTAATATCTAGTAGCTCTATTAACATCTAATAGAAGCAAATATGTGTAAGGTAAAAGAAAATTAGTTAATACCTATCACATATGACTCTAACCTTATAAATATTAAAAATACTTTACTTACATATTTTTATAATAAAATTTTATACATTAATACATTTAAAAAAACAATATACATTGTATTTATTTCTAATTTTTTTTTTTTTTTTTTAATCTAATGATTTTTTGTATGTAATTTTTTGTAAACAATATTAGAGCTAAAATTTAAAAAATAATAAAATGGTTGTATACTGCTGGCCAAAGTTCAGTTAACACAAATTTCATGGAAAATGTCCCAATGAATTATTTTTTTTAATTTTATATGGTGGAATTGGTAGTGGGTAGGTTGTTTAGTTTTTTTATAGCAGTTGCAATATTTTTTCGGTGCACAATCCGTCCCTGTAATCACCATGTCACTAGGTCTTTTTAAACCTTTTATACCGTTGACAAAATTTCAGGTCCCTTGAGGCCTCAAATTTGAACCTTGAACCTCTGTCCCAAAATTTTTGGGGTCTGTGTCTTGGTCCATGTTAAAATCTACTTTCTTTTCTATAGGGTGCAATCTTCCCTTACAGCCATCCTTTTAAGGGAATGATAATGATATTGACAATAGAGCGCAAAAACATATACCATAAAATGGAGAATGTCCCAATGACTTGTTTTTAATTTTATATGGTGGAATTGGTAGTGGGTAGGTTGTTTTGTATTTTTATAGCGGTTATAATATTTTATCGGCCCGCAATCCGTCCCTATAATCACCATGCCACCAAGTCATTTTAAACCTTTTACACCGCTGACAAACATTCAGATCCTCAGGCCTCAGATTTGAACCTTGAACCTCCGCCCCAAAAATTTTGAGGTCTGTATCTTAGTCCATGTTAAAATCTACTTTCTTTCCTATAAGGTACAATCTTCCCTAATAACCATCCTTTTAAGAAAATGATAATGATATATTAAACATTATTTTATTAATATAATAACTTTTTCATTTAAAAAAAAATGAAAACTGTTGTACCACTCACATTGAACATGTTTTCCTCGTAATAGCGAAATCCCATAGCTACAAGATAGCAATCTTTTATTTCTATTTTAAATAATATTCTTAACTCGTTATAAACAATCTGGTCATGCGCCTAAGATGGAAACTATGCAAAATTCTATAAACATCGAAATCAAAGCTTACCTTTCATTCTTATATAAAAGCAAGCTGGAACATTCTTATAAAACAATTTGAAACTTTACGATGTATAAAGCTTTATTGTGTCAATAACACTCTTATAAAGTTTATCATGGCCGATGCAATTTTTAAGGGATTGAAAAGTTTTTTCTGTTATTATGCCTGATCGTGCTGATTTCGCCTTGTGGTATGTTTTTAAAAGTAGAATACACAATTTATTAGATTTTTCCTTTGTTTATCTTTGAAATAATTTGTTTATACACATTTGCCTCTTTGAAATAAGCAATATATTTGTGATGATATGAAATGATTGTTTTCGCACGGTAATAATATTTATTTTTGGATGATATTGAAGAGATCAAATGATAAATGGTGTTAGCATATCTGGACTATCAGTTATCGAGTGAGTTATCTTTAAGAAAATTAAAGATGTCGTTATACCATGGTTTAAACGAGGAATCTTCGATGGCAAAATGCTTTAGGGGATCCAAACAAGAACTCAAAGATGCGGGTTCCTGGAGTTATTGGATGATAATTGAAGCTTGATCATTTTTTAACTCCAAAGGAAACAAAGATGCAGCAACAACCATGGTATTTGCATGGGGGTTTGAGGATCTAGGGATAGAATCTATGGTCACCAGCTCAAAAGAAGATAACAACCTGGTAACAATATCCTTATAGGGTTTAAGTTTATCATCCTGAGTCTGATAAACATCGTTAATCTGATTAATCACAAGTTGAGAGTCACCAAAGATCGAAAGGACCCCTTGCAAAGCTAAGGCTGCTCTAAGGTCAAGGATCAAAGCTTTGTATTCTGTAGTATTATTTATGCAAGAAAATGAAGCTTAAAGGACAAAGGGATATTTTTAAGGTGTAACTAGAACGACTCCAGCTCTAGTGCCCTTCATACATCAGGCTCCAGCAAAAAATAAAGTCCAAGACTCAGACTCTTCAATTTCAACATTGAATCACTCATCAGAAAACTCAACAACTATAGAATGAGCAACTTCTAGGGGGTGGAGGCTAATTGATCAGAAATCACTTGACCCTTGATAGCCTTCTGACCTATAAAAGTTAAATCAAACTCACTAAGAGCCAACACCCATTTAGCAGCTCGACCATACAGGTGGGGCTTAGACATTAAGTAACACAAGGGATCAAACTTTGTGATTACTAACATCTTATGGCTGAGCATGTAGAGTCTTAACTTCTGATAAATGAACACTATAGCAAGGCAAATATTATCTATGGGAGTGTACCTAGTCTCATAGATAACCAAAGTTCTACTAATGTAGTAGATAACTCTCTCTTTATTTTCATCATCATGTTGAGCCAACATGGCTCCTAAAGCATGAGCGATGGTTGCTATGTAAAGCAATATATGCCTACCAGGTATAGAGGAAACTAAAACAGGTGGGGAGGTAAGATACCTCTTGATATCATCAAAAGCTTTTTGACACTCAAAATCCCATTGAAAAACTACATCCTTCTTAAGAAGCCGAAGGAAAGGCTGACACATATAGGCTAACTAGGCAATGAAATGGCGGATAGACTGCAACTTTCCTTGCAGACTACGGAGCTTGGTAAGGGTGCGAGGAGGAGGTATATCAATGATAGTTGCTACCTTGGTAGATCCACTTCAATGCCTCACCTAGACATTATGAAACCTAACAACTTGCTAGAAGTGACTTCAAACACACACTTAGCAAGTTTAAGATGAACTTTATATTGCCAAAGCCTTTCAAAGATTCGTCCTAAATCATGGACATGATCCTTTCATTCTAAGGAATGAGCCAAAAGGTAATCCACATAGTCCTGGAGAATATTATGCATCATGTCATGTAAAATATAAGTCATGGCCCTCTGATAGGCAACTCCTATATTCTTAAGGCCAAAAGGCATGATCTTCTAGCAGAAGGTACCCCAAGGGGTGGTGAATGTTGTCTTGGCATGGTCCTCAGGAGAAATCATGATTTTATTATAACCCAAAAAACCATCCATGAGTGAAAGCATTTCACATTTGATAGTGAAATCTACAATCTGATCTATGTTCAACAAAGGAAAATCATCCTTGGGACATGCTAAGTTAATGTCCCGAAAGTCAGTACATACTTTGATTATACCTTTCTTCTTAGCTATGGGAACGATATTGGAGATCCAATCAGAATAGTTGATGGCTTTGAAAAAACTAACATCAAGTAGTTTTTAGAGCTCCTCGATTGAAAGGGTGACCTTCGAATGCATCTTATGAAGTTTTTGCTTAATAGGCTTAGCACTAGGCTTAACTACCAAATAATGCATGACAAGGCTTTACCTAGCTTGAGGATTCTAGGGGTTTCCTCAGAACCTATGTTCACATCTATAGTCTCCTCAATAAGGATGGACAACTCATCCTCAAGCGGAGGTAGGGCAAGAATCACTCCTAATTGCTCAAGGTCCTTAGGAGACATAGAACCAAAGTCCACTTGAGAACTAAAAGACTCAACCTGTGCTATGCAAGGATAGACTCGTCAAAGCCAATGTTATTCTAAGAAAAATCCTCATCTATAACACATGACTTTGGGGTTAAGACCTTAGGAGAGGGTGGACCCTCATCCTTAACACTCCACTCTAAATCTTGATGATATTCCTTAAAGAGAAGATCTAAAAAAGAAGAGTCATCTTAATGTTGTAATGAAACATTTGTAGAAGAATTTTTAAAAGAAGATGAATTAATTTGAGTGAGATCTTTTGGTGAACAAATTTGAATGGATGAGGATCACCTATAATAGAAATGATTTGGTTTTTAAATTCAATTTTTTTGCATTGATGAAAAGTATAAGGGACGACTTCCATCGCATGAATCCAAGGTCGTCCAAGAAGAATATTAAAATATGTAGGACAAGACACCACATAAAATATTGTGTTTAAAATTTTTGGTCCAACTCTAAGAGGGAGAGATATAGTACCACAAGCTTCTTGAGAATCATTGCTGAAAGTTTTAATGATGTCACTAGATGTAATTAAATCTTCTTTCTTCAATCCAAAATTTTGAAAGAAACAATGTGTACAAACATTAAGTGAAGAACCATTATCAATCATTACCCTCTTAATAAGGGTGTCACCAATGTAAGTAGTGATATATAGCAAAGAATCTTCTTGTACTTCTAAAGAAGTCATATCATCATATGAAAGTGTTAAACAATACTTTCGGATAGAGTCTATAACTTTTTTCATGTCACCTAGGTAAATTTTTGGGGGTACTGGCTACTATTCCAAAACATTTATCATAGCCGCTTTATGGGCTTGAGAATTCTGTAAAAGTTCTAAGAATGGTATTTTTATCGACTCATCCATTTTTTGTACTACTTTTCCTGAAGTAGTTGTTATCATCCCAACCATGATGGTATTATATTGGTGTGGTACATTGTTATAAGACACTTGAGTAGCTTATCTCGTTCTATTCTGATTTGACTGGCTATTAGAAGACTGAAAACTACTTGTGCCAATGTGTCCAACATCAATTAAGTTTGAACCACATGTTTCAATATTTTAAAAAGGTTTATTCCAATGTCCTACTCTATGATAAGTGTAAAATTACCCTAATTTATACCAATGACTAGTAGTGTTTGGATATCTTACTAGAGGTAATTCTATTACCTTAGCATCTAGCAGTTGCTTTAAAACAGATTCCATGGAGATACTAAGTCTTGTAAAATTTCTTTGAGGAGGTTTTTGGAGCACATTCTTTTGTAGGCTATTATTGACATTATTAACAAGCCTACTATCACTATTACCTCCTATATTTTTATTCCTAGGTTGAGACTTAGTTGGCTTATCTTCTTTAACCTTGACTTAACCTCTCCTGATGAGAGCTTGTTCTACTTTCCTGGATAACTCAATTTCTTGGTCTAAAGATGTGACAATAGTAGCTTCTAAAGCATAATATAATTGTTCTTGTAAATTCCTTGTAAATATATCAAGTATATATTTTTGAGACATAGGATATCTTAATCGGCCAACTAAACTTCTCTAATGAACCAAAAATTTTGAAAAAATTTCCTCTTTATTTTGCTTTAAATTATATAAATCTCTCATAGTCACTTACTTTTAAATATAAGCACTAAATTGATGAACAAACATCTTTGCAGTTTTCTCAAAAAATTTCAAAGAATAGTTGGGTAACTGATAGTACCATTCTAATGCCACTCTAGCAAGACTCTTTGGAAATATTTTCAATAAAATCATATCATCATAAATAAGATCATGGCAAGTTAAACTGAATCCTCTCAAATGCTCTATTGGATCTTTAGTCCCTTTATAGATTGACAACATAGGCATGGGAAAGTTCTTAGGATAACACTTGGCAATAACAATAGGATCCAGTGGCTAACTACACATATCCCTATAGCTATATGAAAACCTTTATAGTTGAATCATATCCATTCTTGAAACCAATTGATTCACAACATTTTCTAAATTTTGCATCTCTAAATTATGTGCATTCCCAATATTTCCTTGACTTAGGTTGGACATGTGAAGGTTGTTGTTATAGGTGGTGCCTTGGGAGAATGAATATTTACTTGTGATAGAATAGATTAAATATTTTTGATATTAGAGGATGTAGGAGGAAATTGAAAAGTAATTTGAGTGCTACTACTAGTTGGATAAATTGTTGAATTCATTCCAATGTTGGTGGTCATAGTAGTGGCATAAGTAGGTTGGTAAGTTTGATAACCATGATTCAAATATTCACTCAAAGGATTCTAAGGTGGGACATCCTTTTCAAGCAATGCTTCTTCTTCTAAGGCCATATCCAAAGCATGTTTATGATATTTATAAAAGGTCCATATATGATCAAAAGATTTAAAAATGATATTCCCATTAGGATCTTGGATATGATCAAGATGATTATTAGTCTCTTCTTGTAGGTTATGTTGGACATTTTGAGTCAAAGTTGTCATTGATGTCAAGGAATATGTCAAGGAACAATGCAAAGGTTAATGACAAAAGAGCTTCATAATATTTTTAATATTATGTGGAAGCTTCTTGATGGATAAGCAAAATAAAAGGTTTTTCATAAAACCCAAGAAACTTTTCAAAAAGCTAAATTTTAATATTTATTTTATAAAATATTTAAATTCAAAATTGAATTTAAATTTTATAAATAAATATTATTCATACAAAGTGGTAAAATCAAAGAGGGCTTTAATAAAGCCAAAAGGGGTTTAAGAATTAATTTATAAAATTTAAATTCAAAAGAATTTAAATAATTTATAAATTAATTATTCGAATTTTAAAGGCGCCGACGTTCAAAATTATTGGAGGCAATAGGTATATAAGCTATATACCTTAGAGGCATAAAATCCATCCTTCGTTCGAAAGAAATCAAAGTGGCATATGTTGTGGTGAATACTCATGCAGAGAAGAAGAAAAATATTTGTCTTAAGGTGCCAGCGAAAGTGTTAAAGAACATTGAGGGCTAAACCCTCATATCCACCAAGGCACGTGGCCTAGTGGAAAGCGATCACGAGTTAGGGCATGTGGATGTAGAGTGGTTCGCGTTCGATTCGTGGCAAGAGTGTTTTGGCGTGTTGTGCTTAGGCGTCAGAGGAAGAGACACTGTTATTTTTGGTTTCGATGCATTGGGGGAAGAACAAAGAGCACGTTGTGCTCTTCGTTCCCCAATCGAGCACCTAGCTCGTGCGGTGGTTGGAGCCACGACTAGGGCATTGGGAGAAGTTGCGTCGAGGGTTCGATTCTCACCTAGGTGGAGGTAATAAATTTTGCATTATTTTTATTAGCCTAAGGTGTAAACATAAGGTTTAGGGAGTTATAAGGTGTTATGAAAGGTGCTTATTTTAAATTGTTAATTTTTTATTAAATGAGGGAATAAGGTGTTGAACTTTATTTTTTAAATAAAGTTATTGTGACATTTTTTATTTATCAAAAGGTGAATTAAAAAGGACTTCTTGCCATTGAGTTAGTTTGAAAGGAAGATTGTATTGACAATATTTCTGGTATTGAGTATTGTTTTAATTGGGAGATCATAAGGTGTATTTGGTCAATCTTTTTGTATATGTTGATGGATGCTTTCTTTAAGATGGAGTGATAAGGTGTATGTGTGTTTTGATATTTTGCATTGTATCTTTGAGAGAGTTTAGTATCTTCTAACTCCTTTGAGCTTGGAAAGGAAGTGTTTGTGGTTGTGGCAGATTTTAGAGGTTCCTTCATCATCAAGAAAAAGGTATGAGCACATTCTTCCATAATTGAGTTGATAGGTTGGTTTTCTAGAAAATAAGTTTGGAGTGAAAAGGACTTGATTAGGGTTTCCTTATTGAGTGTGTTGAGTTAATGCTTCAAGGTTTTCTAGAATAAAGAGTTGTTGTTAAAACCTTGTTTTATAAGCATTGTTGTTGAAGCCATTGGTTGAGTGAAGAACTTGAACTAGGGTTTGCAAAGAACATGAGTATCATTGTTATATGAGATTGGTTGATAAAGCATTGTTGGAAACATTTTGAGTGAGTGTTTATATACTTGGACTAGGGTTTGTGAGCAAGGATTGTTTCATTGAGTGATTGGTTGAGTAGAGTTGGTTGAGCCTAGTCAAGTGGATGTGTGAAGTGATTGTTCAAGTTCCATAAAACAAACTATTCTATATTCTAAATTGATTTGAGAAAGTGATTGAGCATTGAGGTGAATAAGAAGCATATTGAGTCTCTAAAAATTCTCCTTATGTTTCTAAAAGAGTGATTGAAAGTGATTGAGCATTGAGTTGAATTTGAAGCATATTGAGTCTCTAACAATTCTCTGTATGTTTCTAAGAGAGTGATTGAAAGTAATTGAGCATTGTGATAAGTGTAGAACATATTGAGTCTCTAAAAATTCTCTTTATGTTTCTATGAGATTGGACAAGTTCTTGTGTGGACTTGTTGAGCAGATTTGAGGTAAGTATTTGAGAAGACTTGTGGACAGATTTGGTGTGAGCTTTTGTGGAAGCTTACAATATAGATTGAGAGCAGATTTGGATAAGTTATTGAGAGAAATTATTGAGTAGATTGGACAAGTTCTAGAGAGGACTTGAGGACATATTAGTGTGAGCTTTTGTGGAAGCTTACAAGGTAGATTTGAGATAAGTCTTTGAGAAGACTTGAGAGCAGAGTTGATTGATTGATTTGTTCAAACCTTGAGTTAAGGTTTGGGGCAGATCCAATAGAGTTGATTTGAGATTGAGTCAAGCTTTGAGTTAAGGCTTGAGGATAGATTTGTGCTAGATCGAAGGACTATGTTTAGTATAAATTTGAGGATAGAGTTTGGTGCAGATTTGAGGATAGGTTTGTGCCAGACCAGAGATAGATATTGAGGATAGATTTATGCTAGATCGACAGATTGTGTTTAGTACAGATTTGAGACAAAGCTTTGGAGGTGAGAGATTACAGAGGATGACTATCTCCAGTGGATAGAGATCCATTAGCCAGGGAAGTGAGGATAGGTGTCTTCAGTGGATAGAGATCCATTAGCTAGAGCAGTGGGGGCAATAGTTCTTCTAGAAGATCACCAACTAGAGCAAGAGGAGAAAGGAGTTCTCCTATGGATAGAGATCCATAAACTTGATTTAGGGGATTGGTATCTCCTTTGGACAGAGGTCCATAAACATTGTAATAGGGAAAGGATTCCCAAGAGATTGATTGAGAAAATTTTAGTGAAATATTTTCTCTGTGGAGTAGCCCACATTGGGTGAACCACGTAAATTGTGGTGTCTCTATTGTGTATGATGATTTGTGCATTGCTTTGATTACTGCTATTGATATTTCTATCTATACATTGCATAATATTGATTGGGAAAGAAAAGTAAAAGTGGTCTTATACTGTTCACCCCCCTCTCAGTATAAGCTTGTGTTCTTCAATTGGTATCAGAGTGGGTTCCTTCGAAAGAGTTTAACAGCTTGAAGAAAAAGCTTTTAAGAACACAATGGATTCTAAGAATGTATCCATAGATAATTTAGCATCAGTATTTGATGGAAGTGATTATATATATTGGAGTATGAGAATGAAGATTTACCTGATGGCACTTGGCAATGAAATTTGGGAAGCAGTTGAAAATGGATACGATCCCTCAGTTGATCCACCTACATATAAGGAAGGTAAGCTCCTACAACATTACAATTCAAAAACAATGAATGCACTTTTGAGAGGTTTGCATAGAATAGAGTCCATAAAAGTTATGCATTGTCAAAATGCAAAAGAAATGTGGGATAAATTGCAAAGTATATATGAAGGAGATAAAGGTGTCAAGAAAGCAAAGATACAAAATCTCAAAGGACAATTTGAAGCGTTAAGAATGAAGGATGAGAAAAATATTAGTACTTATCTACTTCGAATTGATGAGGTTGTTAATGCTATGCAAGGACTTGGAATGAAGGTTGATGAATCGGATGTTTGTGATAAGGTCTTAAGATCTCTTCCAAAAAGATTCAATGAAAATATTTATACTATAGAAGAGTCAAAGGATGGTGATTCTTTGACAAGAGATATGTTGCTTGGTATTCTTACAACATTTGAGTTGAGAACAAAAGAGGAACCTAATCCCCAGAAAGAAGCAGCATTCAAAGCAATTAAGAAGACAAAGGGTAAGAAGTCAGAATCAAGCAATGAGTCATCTAGTGATGAAGAAGCTAATTATGGTAGAAGGGATAAGGATTCTAGAAGATCTAGAGATCTAAAATCTATTAAATGTTTCAATTGTGGAAAGTATGGTCATTATGCAAAAGATTGTCAAGAAGCTAAGAATAACAATGGTGAAGAAAAATAGGATCACAAAAATAGGGAATCAGAAAGATACAGGCACCAAAAGAAAAGCAAGGATGGACAAAGTAGACAAGGAAATAAGTTCTTTCAAAGACAAAAGAGGAGCTACTATGTGGATAAGGCAAGTAAGTACTCAAGTGATAGTGATGCTAGTTTTTTAGACAATGATAGAGATGAAGTCCTATTTATGATTGAAGAAAAAGAACAAGTTAAGAAAAGGACTCTAGTAATTCTCAAGTGTTTTAGATGTGGTAACTTTGGACATCTTGAAGATAGTTGTACAAGAAATGGTTTCAATTTTAGTGATGATGAATATGAAGATACACTTGAAGGACCAGAAGAGAATATTCTAATGGCACTAGAAGAAGGAGAAGATGATCCTATAGAAGACAAGCCAATAGAAAATGAATATGTGGACAAAGGTAAAAAAATAGAGGAATATTTAGAGAAATATGGATATGATCTCAAGGGAGAACTTATTTATGCTCTTGACATAGTAAAGAAGGTAAGAAAGCAAAACTCTAAACTTGAAATTCAGTTTCAAGAATGTGATGAAGAGAGAAGATTGCTCATAGAGGATCTAGAAAAATCAAAGGCTAAGACAAAGAAGTTCAAGGATAAGTTAGAAGCAAAGATCTTAGAATGTGAAAAGTTAGCACAAGAGATGGCCCTACTTAGAGAAGATTTAGAAAACTCCAAGAGTAAGCTACACAAGTTTGGAAAGAGTTCAAAGATAGTGGATAAGATGATCAAGGTACAAAGAAGGTCAAAAAATAAAATAGGTCTTGGTTTTGAACAAGCTCAAAAGAAACAAGAAGAGAGGTCAACCTCAAGTTCTAGAGGAGAAGAAACTTCAGATGAAGACACTTCAGAAGAAGGCAGTGTAAGAGAAAGTGAAACATCTGAGGATGAGTTGGACAACAGAAAGTTCAACAAGGATAGGAACAATGCACAAAGAAGATACAGATGGAACAACAATTAGAATAGGTCAAGAGAGACTAAGAGACCAATGAGGTCAAGACAAGGAAAATTCAATGGAAGATGTTTTTCATGTCACAGATTTGGGCACATGGCTTCATAGTGCAGGACACATGAAAGACAGGAATATGGGAACAGACAACTTTTCCATGGGTATTGCTACTCATGTAATCAATTTGGTCACAAGGCAATGAATTGCAGGGTTCATGACATAAGAGGATATGGCTTCACTAGGAGAAATCCTAAGACATTTGCACCTCCAAGGAATAATAACATTAAGTGTTATAAGTGCAATAATGATGGTCACACAAAAAAGTGGTGTAGAGCAGACATTCTAGAATCAAGTATGAATAGGAACATGAATAGAAAAAGGGATATGGATATGAACAAGAACAGGAACAGGAACAGGAACATGGATATGAATATGAACAAGAACAGGAACAAAAATAGGAACAAGAATGTAGACATGGACAGGAACATGGACATGGAAAGGAACAATCAGAGGAATCAGAAGGATCAGATAAGAAGAAAAGAGGATAAAGGTAAAGAACAATGCTTTTTGGGAGTAGAAATACTCCTACCCCAGAATTAATCACCTCAAGAGGAGGTGGGGGAGGGGCTAAGCTAAGAGGCTCATTCTTAGCCTGGAGACCCAAAGGTGACCCTTTGCCATTGATGTCAAAGGGGAGATATTTGAGTAAGGGGGAGAGATTTGGTATTTGAGCAAAGAGGAGAGATTTGAAAAGAACATTGAGCTAGGGGGAGCAATGTCCCAGGGGGAGTAGAACAAAGAAAAGGTTAAGTTTCTGGTAAAAATAATTTGGGTTGCCATCAATGACAAAGGGGGATATTGTTGGACATTTTGAGTCAAAGTTGTCATTGATGTCAAGGAACAAAGTTGTCATTGATGTCAAGGAATATGTCAAGGAACAATGCAAAGGTTAACGACAAAAGAGCTTCATAATATTTTTAATATTATGTGGAAGCTTCTTGATGGATAAGCAAAATAAAAGGTTTTTCATAAAAACCCAAGGAAGCTTTTTGAAAAGCTAAAGGAGGTTTTAATATTTATTTTATAAAATATTTAAATTCAAAATTGAATTTAAATTTTATAAATAAATATTATTCATACAAAGTGGTAAAATCAAAGAGGGCTTTAATAAAGCCAAAAGGGGTTTAAGAATTAATTTATAAAATTTAAATTCAAAAGAATTTAAATAATTTATAAATTAATTATTCAAATTTCAAAGGCGCCGACATTCAAAATTATTGGAGGCAATAGGTATATAAGCTATATGCCTTAGAGGCATAAAATCCATCCTTCGTTCGAAATAAATCAAAGTGGCATATGTTGTGGTGAATACTCATGCGGAGAAGAAGACAAATATTTGTCTTAAGGCACCAACGAAAGTGTTAAAGAACATTGAGGGCTAAACCCTCATATCCACCAAGGCACGTGGCCTAGTGGCAAGCGATCACGAGTTAGGGCATGTGGATGTAGAGTGGTTCGTGTTCGATTCACGACAAGAGTGTTTTGGCATGTTGTGCTTAGGCATCGGAGGAAGAGACACACTATTCTTTTTGGTTTCGGCGCATTGGGGGAAGAACAAAGAGCACGTTGTGCTCTTCATTTCCCAAATGAGCGCCTAGCTCATGCGGTGGTTGGAGCCACGACTAGGGCATTGGGAGAAGCTGCATCGAGGGTTCGATTCTCACCTAGGCGGAGGTAATAAATTTTGCATTATTTTTATTAGCCTAAGGTGTAAACATAAGGTTTAGGGAGTTATAAGGTGTTATGAAAGGTGCTTATTTTAAATTGTTAATTTTTTATTAAATGAGGGAATAAGGTGTTGAACTTTATTTTTAAATAAAGTTATTGTGACATTTTTTATTTATCAAAAGGTGAATTAAAAAGGACTTCTTGCCATTGAGTTAGTTTGAAAGGAAGATTGTATTGACAATATTTTTGGTATTGAGTATTGTTTTAATTGGGAGATCATAAGGTGTATTTGGTCAATATTTTTGTATATGTTGATGGATGCTTTCTTTAAGATGGAGTGATAAGGTGTATGTGTGTTTTGATATTTTGCATTGTATCTTTGAGAGAGTTTAGTATCTTCTAACTCCTTTGAGCTTGGAAAGGAAGTGTTTGTGGTTGTGGCAGATTTTAGAGGTTCCTTCATCATCAAGAAAAAGGTATGAGCACATTCTTCCATAATTGAGTTGATAGGTTGGTTTTCTAGAAAATAAGTTTGGAGTGAAAAGGACTTGATTAGGGTTTCCTTATTGAGTGTGTTGAGTTAATGCTTCAAGGTTTTCTGGAATAAAGAGTTGTTGTTAAAACCTTGTTTTATAAGCATTGTTGTTGAAGCCATTGGTTGAGTGAAGAACTTGAACTAGGGTTTGAAAAGAACATGAGTATCATTGTTATGTGAGATTGGTTGATAAAGCATTGTTGGAAATATTTTGAGTGAGTGTTTATATACTTGGACTAGGGTTTGTAAGGAAGGATTATTTCATTGAGTGATTGGTTGAGTAGAGTTGGTTGAGCCTAGTCAAGTGGATGTGTGAAGTGATTGTTCAAGTTCCATAAAATAAACTATTCTATATTCTGAATTGATTTGAGAAAGTGATTGAGCATTGAGGTGAATAAGAAGCATATTGAGTCTCTAACAATTCTCCTTATGTTTCTGAAAGAGTGATTGAAAGTGATTGAGCATTGAGTTGAATTTGAAGCATATTGAGTCTCTAAAAATTCTCTGTATGTTTCTAAGAGAGTGATTGAAAGTAATTGAGCATTGTGATAAGTGTAGAACATATTGAGTCTCTAACAATTCTCTTTATGTTTCTATGAGATTGGACAAGTTCTTGTGTGGACTTGTTGAGTAGATTTGAGGTAAGTATTTGAGAAGACTTATGGACATATTTGGTGTGAGATTTTGTGGAAGCTTACAATACAGATTGAGAGCAGATTTGGATAAGTTCTTGAGAGAACTTATTGAGCAGATTGGACAAGTTCTATAGAGGACTTGAGGATAGATTAGTGTGAGATTTTGTGGAAGCTTACAAGGCAGATTTGAGATAAGTCTTTAAGAAGACTTGAGAGCAGAGTTGATTGATTGATTTGTTCAAACCTTGAGTTAAGGTTTGGGGCAGATCTAATAGAGTTGATTTGAGATTGAGTCAAGCTTTGAGTTAAGGCTTGAGGATAGATATTGAGGATAGATTTGTGCTAGACCGAAGGACTATGTTTAGTATAGATTTGAGGATAGATTTTGGTGTAGATTTGAGGATAGGTTTATGCCAGACCAGAGACAGATATTGAGGATAGATTTATGCTAGACCGATGGACTGTGTTTAGTACAAAGTTGAGACAGAGATTTGGAGGTGACAGAGTACAGAGGATGACAAGTCTCCAGTGGATAGAGATCCATTAGCCAGGGTAGTGAGGATAGGTGTCTTCAGTGGATAGAGATCCATTAGCTAGAGCAGTGGGGGCAACAATTCTTCTAGAATATCACTAGCCAGAGCAAGAGGAGAAAGGAGTTCTCCTATGGATAGAGATCCACGAACTTGATTTAGGGGATTGGTATCTCCTTTGGATAGAGGTCCATAAACATTGTAATAGGGAAAGGATTCCCAAGAGATTGATTGAGAAAATTTTAGTGAAATATTTTCTCCATGGAGTAGCCCACATTGGGTGAACCACGTAAATTGTGGTGTCTCTATTGTGTATGATGATTTGTGCATTGCTTTGATTATTGCTGTTGATATTGCTATCTATACATTGCATAATATTGATTGGGAAAGAAAAGTAAAAAGTGGTCTTATACTGTTCACCCCCTCTTAGTATAAGCTTGTGTTCTCTAGGTTATTATTTTCTCTATCAATTTTATCGTTCTCCTAAAAAATTTCATCAAACTTAAGGAGCCTTTGTCCTCCCTCAAGGTCGACAACCATTGAGGAAAATGGAGAAAGATAAGAAGAACTAAGACCAAAGGAAACCTACACACTTATACACAAAGAAATTATTTTTTTTAAATATTTTGCACACAATTTTAATGATCTTGCTTAGTGTTTAAAAGGAAAGGAGGTGTTCACATCAGGTTCACTAAATATGTAGAGGGGGAAAACTACCCTACCATGTACAATTTATAAAAAGGATGGATCCATAAAGGTATAAAGCCTTATGGGGTGAACCACGGGGTATGTTGTACTCTACACTCAGTGCTAGGGGGAAGGATTCACCAAGAATGGTTTAAGGACTCATTCCAAGTCCTCAGGATATTCAAGATTTTTTGATGTTTTTAGTTTGAGAAAACACCTAAGTTTGGCATTTCTAGATCTAAGCTGGGAAAGATAAAGAACAATGAAAAAAATAGAATAATACAACTGAAAATAGAACGTAGGCATACAATAGCTATCCTGGAATGATTCTTTCTTTTGAATGCTCACTAACATAGGTTTTATTTTAGAAAACCCTTTTAAAGCAGAAATATATACAAGATAAATACATAAAATATATTCCTAGATAAATGTTTTTTCACTTTTAGATGTCTAAGAACCAATAATAAGATCAGATTCTAAACCAATAATATTGATAGAGCACTTATCTAGACCAGTGGTATATTTAACCTTTTTTGCCTATTGTCCAATGATATCAAAGATTCCTGTTCCAGTAAGATAACTTATGAAACACTAAAAAATAGAATTAGTATTAGGGAGCCTGCATAGGTCGTTTTATGATAGATCTAGCAGCAGTCAAGCCCCCTAGGTCCTTTTAGATGACTTCTCAATACAAAAGCAAAATTAACCTTTGGATAATTAATCATAAATCAGAAAGGCAACAACAGAGAACTAAAAGAAAAGTATAGCAGTATAATATAGAGACAAAATGGAATGCAACAGTGAAAGCAGAATATAAAAATTACCCTCGGTCTGCCCTAGGGCAAAATTGCACCTCACCTAGAGTGGGAATGATATCACAACAAGAAAGTCATGCCTTGTCTAAATGTGGTGTGATTTCACTTCTGCAAATAACTTTGCCCTAATTAATGCTAGGCGCGATTTCACTATAGACTAAAGAAAATTAAAAGTGGACACAGGGAATGAAATAAATGCTAAAACAAAGTGAGCAAACCCTTTATGAACATCTATAAGCAGGCAAAAGAGAACCAAGTATCCAGATAGGCACTCTATCTCTCTGATATACACCACAAATCCACCAAGCCACAAAACAAATCAATCCAATCCATGCAATAGAAGATCAATCCAAAATTTGCACTTCGAGGTTAGCTTGCAGCAGAGAGAAAACAAGAGAAGAAGAAGAAAAAACAATTTGGAGCTTAATCAATTTAATAGTTTGCACTATTTGCATATATCAAAATCATTGCATTCATCGCATCTTGTTAAATTGGCAAAAACACTCTTCCTTTTATAGATAAAATTAGAGGAATAAAGCGAGCGCAAATAAACTCACAACCAATTCAAAAGCATGCGAGAGGGTTTAAATTTGGGTCTAAGTGGGCTTAAAAAATAATAAAATAGAATAAATAAAAAAACTAGGTTAAACATCGAAGTCATACCCCGTTCTGATGGGGAATGATATTGTTGGTGCGAAGTCACACCTCGTAAATATGGGGTGCAATTTCGTTAAAAAGCTAAAACATTTTAAAAAGGGAGGCATAGAGGTCTTCCCTTGTTCTTGGCAAGGGGTGAGGGCCTCTTAGGGATACTAAGGAAGATTTACCACTCAAAGTGGGTCAATTTTCTGTGTCTACAGAGGTGAAAAAAGTGATAAGCAATGTTACTATTAACAAATTTGGACACTTTGAAAAAGAGTGTAGATTGAAGGAATCCCATGAAGGAAGGAATAGTGCACACTATGGAGAAGAGGAAGACTCCTCAATTTTATTTTTATCATATGGTAAATCAGATCAAAATTTTAATGAGATATGTTTCCTAGATACTGGTTGTTCCAACCACATGACCTGCAAGGGGGAGTTGTTTTCCACAATGGACAATTCCTACAAGTCCAAGATAAATCTTGGAGATGATAATGCATTACAATTTTAAGGCAAAGGAGCTATGGAGATGCACACCAATGAAGGTAAAAATAATGTGAATGATACATACTACACTCCAAATTAGAAACATAATTTGTTGAGTGTTGGTCAAATCATGGAAAATAATTATAAGCTTGTTTTTTAATATAACAAATGTGTCATCTATGATAAGAATCATGGGCATAGGCTTATCACCACTATTCCTATGACCAAGAATAGATTATTTCCTCTAAATTTTGGAGAACAAGGAGCTAATTTTACAAATGTTGCCATTGATAACAAGAGTTTGTTGTGGCACTTAAGATTTGGGTATTTGAATTTCTCAAGTTTGAGATTAATGGTATCTCATGAAATGGTGTATGGGCTGCCCAAGGTTGAAGATCACAAAGATGTGTATGAAGGATGTGCTTTAGAAAAGAACTCAAGAATGAGTTTTCCAAGAGGAAAAGCATGGAGAGCCTCCTATCCTCTTCAATTTGTGCACTCTGACATTTGTGGACCAATGCAAACTCAAAATATTGGTAATAATTCATACTTCCTCACTTTCATAGATGATTTTTCAAGAATGTGCTAGGTCTATTTTTTGAAAGCAAAATATGAGGCATTTGCTTATTTTAAATATTTTAAGAATCATGTTGAAAAGAAAAGTGGGCACTATATAAAATGCTTAAGAACTGATAGAGGAGGAGAATTTTGTTCAAATGAATTCTTACAATTTTGTAAATATTGTGGTTTTAAAAGGCAACTCACTGCTGTCTATACTCCACAATAAAATGGTGTGGCTGAACGTAAAAATAGAACAGTTGTAAACATGGCAAGGATAAGGCTACAAACAAATAATTAAGTAATATGTATTGGGTTGAATATGTCACGACAACCATCTATATTTTGAATAGAAGTCCAACTTCTAGATTGGATGGCATCACTCCATATGAAGCATGGTATGAAAAGAAACCAAATGTAACTCATTTTAGAATTTTTGGTTGTTTGGCTTGTGCACACATGTCAAAATAATATAGAAGGAAACTGGATACAAAAAGTGAAGCATGCATTTTTATTGGGTATTGTGAAAATACCAAATCCTATAGGCTCTATAATCCAAAAACTCATAAGAGTATTGTATCAAGAGATGTGATTTTTTATGAAGGGAGAGTTTATGGTCATCAAAAAGGCCATATTGAGAAGTCAAAATTTGTTTTGAATAGTGGTATTATTGATGATATTGATGATGCACAACCCACTAATTTTTTAGTTCTAAGTGCTACTACTCCACCAAGCAGCCCCAAATCTAGTTCTTCAGTTTGAAGTGCAAGTCCAAGTCCACCAAGAAAGGTAAGACGATTTAGTGACATTTATCAGAGTACAATTCAAACACATGAAGAGAACACAGGAGGTGAGACAATCAATTTTACTTTATTTTCACAAGCTAATTTTGAACCATCAAGTTTTAAAGAAGCATGTGCTAATAAAGTGTGGATTAAAGCAATGCAATATGAAATAAACTCCATCAAGAAGAATGATACTTGGGAGCTAGTTGAGCTTCCAAAAGGCAAGAAGATTGTGGACTCTAAATGGGTCTACAAAACAAAATATAATAGTGATAGAAGTATTGAGAGGCACAAAGCAAGGCTTGTGGCCAAGGGGTTCACACAAAGGTATGGCATTGATTATGAGGAGACCTTTGCTCCAGTTGCAAGACAAGAAACAATGAGGATGGTTCTTTCTATTTTTACCCATAAAGAATGGAAGGTACATCATTTATATGTAAAGAATGCATTTTTGAATGGATATCTTGATGAAGAGATTTATGTGCAACAACCTCAAGGATTTGAAGTGTAAGGTAAGGAGAATCTGTTAGAGTAGGTTGTTTACCTTAGCTCATGTTCACCTAGGTAATTTATTTTCCTTTTATTTAGTTATTCCATGTATTTCCCCCACTCACTTATGTGTGGATATTTCATTTATCTTGTTTAGATATTATGAGATGTTACATATTTATTTCTTAGATATTATGGGGATATTTTTAGATTTGACTATTCCTAGGAGTTATGGGGATATCTTTAGGTATATTTGGAGGGTTGATATTATTTTTCCCCATAGCGGTTACAAATATATGGACCATATCACTTATTCTTTTTGTATGATGGATATTTTTCATTAGCTTGATCCTACCTCTATGGTTGAAGACCCATATTAGAGTCCACAATCTTCTTTCCTTTTGGTATATTTGTAGGGTTGATATTATTTCTCCCCATAGCAATTACAGATATATGGACCATATCACTTATTCCTTTTGTACGGTGGATATTTGTCCTTAGCTTGATCCTACCACTATGGTTGATCATCCTTGACTATATAATCAAGGCACCTTCATTGTACTCATGGGATAAGAGGAAGTTCATTATTCATGTATAATATATGATATTGTTGCTCATTATTTTGCATATCCATTTGTAAGCTTATGCTATCAATTTGCTTTCAAATTCTTGTTTTGGTTGAATGTGGTGTTCTATTAACACTTGAGATTCTTGCAGCTTGGAATGATCTGATTATAATTCCTTTAATGGCATCAGAGTGATACGTGTTGCAGTCATCCATTTGTGAGTGTTGTACAATTGTTTCTCTTGTAGTTTCGAAGAATGGTGTGGAAGCTTCAGTTTTTGTGATCGGGTACTTGGTGGAGTTTTTTGGCCAGTTTGTGTCTCTTATTCCATTTTTAGATCATCACTATACTCCTAAAATCTCTTCATCCCACACTGCAATAGCCTCATTCCCTTGGATATGTTCTAAGCATTTTTCTTCTTTAGCATTTCCTTTTTTGGTAGGGTCACCAACCCAACTCATTTTTATATTTTGCATGTATCTCTTGATAGAAATGTAATTTTTCCACAAATTTTTTTGGAGGTCTGTAGATGCATTGTGTTGAGTTGAGACCAAAATTTCAGCTCATTTGGGTCAGTATTCTTCAATATATCTTGATTTTACTAAAACTTGCACTTTTTTAGTAGTTTGCGTATATCTTCATCAAAACTTCTATTTTTTTGCATATTTTTTACAGAATGTGTAAAATCATATGATAGACCTTACCATAAAATTTTAGAGAATTTGGCTATGTATCATGACTGTTACAGTGATGTTACTAGTTTTAGTAAACTCTTCCTTTCAGGAAAATATTGAGTGTCTCAGCGAATTTTTTTCCAGACCTGTAAAATCATTTTTTTTATATGTCTGTAAAATTTCAAATTTTTTGGATCTATATTTAGATATTTATAACTATTTTATGACTGCACTCTCAATACTGCATTGTGAAGAATGTTTTTGCACTTGAACTGGTATATGGACTGTTGTTATAAAGTCCCATCTTCCTTCATTTGTTGTTTGTCCACTTAGTTTGGAACTTTATGATCAGCTTACTTGGTGTTCAGTATTGGTGGAGCCTACACATTGTTGTACTTGAGGAGTCCTCTTTGAATTCCCTTGCTTTGTTGTGGTGCATCCTCTTGTGCTAATCTTCCTCATTGAGGCACTTAGTTTGAAGGAGGGGATTCTTTGGGGAATTCCTTTGGAGATTTTTCAGAGTTTAGAGGATTCATTTGTGCATTGGTGTGATTTTATGGTATTTTTCACCATCTTGTGACATCACACTAGACCTCTCACATTATAATGGCATTTGATTTTTTTTTTGGGGGGGGGCTCTTTTACAATGAAGACATCTTGGAAACTTCTTTTTTTACACTTAGCATAGAGGCAAATACTGAAACTTTTGAAGCATGGTTTAAGGTACTTTGTTCATTATGTCAAAGTGAAGGTTTGGATCCTTTTTTCATAACTCCAAAATACAAACCAATGGTGAAGGATAAGGAGCATAGGACATGGTTCATGAACAATTTAAGGATCTCTAACATGCTTTACTATTCAATTTGTGGGGAGTTTCAAAAATTTATTGGAGTTCACAAGAACACACCTCACCTTGCTTATCATATGTTGAAAATAAATTTTTTATCCAAGGAACCTTATCTTACAATTTCTTGCATGGAGGACATCATTTGTGACATTACATCTTTGTTTTTGGAGTCACTATCTCATGATGTTTTGGATGATGAGGTTGATGCTACAATACTTGCTTCAGATATTTTACAAGATACATCTCCACACTTGTTTTTTGTGGATGATCATGTTGATTTTGTAGCATATACAACAAATATTTCATGGCATGTTACATCCTTACATACATATGACTTCTTGGATGGTGTTGCCTCTCTCTTAGTTGAGAGTCACACATGTGATTTTCTTGACATGTATGAGGAGCACACTCATTTATTTGATGATGATGTATACATTGTATCTCCTCCATGTACTTCTTCCTTTGTGGACCCTTTTTTGGTGTTCCCTTATTTGGGTGAGCCACCTTGCCCACCCTTTCCTTCTCCTGTTTCTTTCATATTAGATGATGTACTCTTACAGGATTTGGATATAAATATTTTATCTTCGGTTGGACTCTCACTTGAAGATCCTGAAGACCATGTTGATTCTTTTGAGGGTTCTAAGCCTCCACTTATATCTCTTACTACTTCCATGGGATTATAATCACTTATGCAGCAATACATTTGTGATTCTTCCTTGATGGATACTATTCAAACATCTCTTCCACTTTTGCACACTCATGGTTTTATGCATATTGATCTTTTGGATGTTGATTGGGACTATATTCTACCCTATTTTGGTGTTGGTTTGGGCTTCTATATTCTTGGAGATTCATTTTATAATTCATTGGTGACATCTTCTTCACTTAAACTCAGTTTGAAGGATTCTACGTCATCATTCTACATTTTATTCCCATATTCTCACACTCACTTGGAGTGGGAAGACATTCGGTGGATGCTTCATTGTTACTTTCTTCCTCGTGGGAGACACTATTCATCGTAGAGGCATCCACTTCTTCATAGGACTTCTTCATGGAGCTTGTCATCCTAGGGGGTGTTGGGAGAACTTCTTGGATCCATTCCTTATTTTTCTTCTCTCTTTCTAGCTGGATGGATTTTTCCACATGGTTTTCCACCTTCTGGATACACATTGTACATGAGTACCTAATCAAACCTTGTTGTTGGGACTCATATTGTGGATATGCCACTTTATTTTTTGGCACCTAGCTTCACTTGAGGGGGGTGTTAGAGTAGGTTGTTTACCTTAGCTCATGTTCATCTAGGTAATTTATTTTCCTTTTATTTAGTTATTCCATGTATTTTCCCCACCCACTTATGTGTGGATATTTCATTTATCTTGTTTAGATATTATGAGATGCTACATATTTATTTCTTAGATATTATGGGGATATTTTTAGGTTTGACTATTCCTAGGAGTTATGGGGATATATTTAGGTATATTTGTAGGGTTGATATTATTTCTCCCCATAGCAATTACAGATATATGGACCATATCACTTATTCCTTTTGTACGGTGGATATTTGTCCTTAGCTTGATCCTACCACTATGGTTGATCATCCTTGACTATATAAGTAAGGCACCTTTATTGTACTCATGGGAGAAGAGGAAGTTCATTATTCATGTATAATATATGATATTATTGCTCATTGTTTTGCATATCCATTTGTAAGCTTATGCTATCAATTTGCTTTCAGATTATTATTTTGGTTGAATGTAGTGTTCTGTTAAGACTTGAGATTCTTGCAGCTTGGAATGATCTGATTATCATTTATTTCAAAATATTTTTTATAGGTTGAAGAAGGCTTTGTATGGTCTTAAGCAAGCTCCAAGAGCTTGGTATTCAAGGACTGATGGTTACTTTCATAAATATGACTTCATGAGAAGCAAGGGTAAGCCAACATTCTACTACAAGAAGGAAGGTAATGACATTATCCATGTTTGTCTCTATGTATATGATTTGATTTACTTGGGTAGTAACTCAAATATGTATGCAAATTTCAAATATGCAATGATGCAAGAGTTTGAAATGAAAGATTTAGGCTTGATGCATTATTTTCTTGGTATGGAGGTGTATCAACAAAATGATAAAATCTTCATTTGTCAAACTAAATATGCCAATGATATGTTGAAAAAAAATGGCGTGGAGAATTGTAAACTTGTTACAACACCAATAGCTCATGGTGAGTTGTTGAGTAAATATGATGGAACTGAAAAATTTGATGTGACCACATATAGAAGCATTGTTGAGAGTTTGATGTTTCTCACCAAAACTAGACTAGACATTGCATGTGTTGTATCACTTGTATCAAGATATATGAGTGACCCTTCCGAATTACATATGAAATCAACAAAAAAGAATACTAAGGTATGTAAAAGGTATAGCTGATTTTGGCATTCATTATTGTAAAAATGATGATATAAAACTTGTTGGATTTAGTGATTCAAATTGGGGAAGTAATATAGATGATAGAAAATCTACATCAGGTAATTGTTTTAGTCTTGGGTCTGGTTTTATTACATGGTCTTCAAAGAAATAAAGTATTGTTGTTCTTTCTTCTATAGAGGCTGAATACATTGCAATCACAAGTGCTAGTGCATAAGCATTGTGTTTGAGAAAAGTCCTTGAAGAAATTGGAGAAAAATAAATATGGTCCTAATACTTTTTATTGTGATAACATGAGTGCTATACATTTAGTAAAGAACTCAGTTCATCATAGTAGGTCAAAATATTTTGACATAAAGTATCATTTCATCCAAAACCAGTTGAGAAGAAGATCATTAAGTTGAAGCATTGCAATATTGAAGATAATAGTGTTGATTTGTTTACCAAGGGAGTAGTGAAAGCTCATTTTTTGAAGCTGAGGAACTTCCAAGTTAGTCCCCTCGGCATCAAGGGGAAGAATGTTGGAGATTGAGCACACTAATTTGGCTCCTCTATTCAAGAAACAACCATTCCCCTATTTCAACAAAATGCAGTTTGCAGTTATTTGGCAGATTTCTAATTATTGGGTGTGCAGTTTGCCAGTTTTTTCTATTGTTAACATATAGTTTATGTTGAAATAGTTTTTACTATTTTATCCTATTCTGGAGATTCTTCTATTGAGACTCCAAGGCTATATAAATTTGTGTAATCATTCCTGAAAACATCAATGAGCATTTTTCTCATGAGTGGCTCTAAATATTTTTCTAAAGAATATTATTTCATAATCCTACCTTTGATATAATCTTTTAAACATACTTGGTTATTAGAACCTTTCCAAATAAGTGGGTGTTCTTATGTCCCCATCCTTTATTTTCCTTGGGCTTGGCTAAGTATTGTCAATTAACTAGGGAAATGACTTTTCTTTTCTTTCTCCCTATCTATAAAATTATGTATATTTACTATCTAATTTTGTCCACTACTTTTCTTGGTATATGAAGCAAATATTACCAATATACTAGTATTACCTCTAGTACAAACTTAATTGTTGACCCATAAGAGATCTCACATAGATAAGTCCTAGCAAATTTTATAGGACAATTAATTTTTTAAATTTTTATTGATTAATTATAAGTAAAACTCACTAGGCCTGATATCCTTTGCACTAGACCTAGAAGAAAATCAAAAGATAGCTTATTGAGCCACAAAATTTGACTAAATCAAGGAAGTTTGACCACTTTAGAATTTGAAACAAGAGTGGTTGAGAACTTTTAAAATTAGTGTTAGCTTGAGTTCGAAAAGGTCCCAACCACCTAAATTGAAGCAAAATAAGAATGGTCATGTGCATGAGTTTTTGGGTATATGAGTGTCCAAGTATAAGAGTGGTCAAGAGTTTTGAATGATGAATATAAAAGCTACATAACAGTCCCAACTAGGTCCTTGACACCCAAAAAACAAGAAAAAGCCTATAAATAATAGCAATAAAATAGGAGGGCTAGATAGGTCTATTTTAGTATAGATCATGCACATCAAAGGCATGGAACATAGAAATTTCTTATACATATAGAATGAAGTAGTTACACAAGAAAATGAAAACCAATATTTTAGATCCTACAATAATATCAACCACCACTTATAGAGATGCTTGTAAATATGATAGTTGGCATAACAGTAAGGTATATTGGGAAGTGTTGAGCATGCTCAAAGGAATTGATCCTACTAAAAATACATGGCTATTGAAAGTGGTTGTCAATGCTAGATCAAAATAGTTGGTAGTGACAAGACAAGAAAGTGATAACCACTTTTCCCTAGCATGTTGATTAAGCACATGCACTGAACTGGGCTAGGTTGTACCTATTTTTATCAGGCTTATGGTAGGCCATCCTTATAATAATTAGATAGGCTAGTATAGTGAATTATAAATTGTGAATTTACCTTAGTATGAGGGTCTAAATTTTGAGTGTTTTCTTATTGTATACTATGCAATTTTATTTTTCTTCTTAACGATTCAACTTGCTATATGACCTCTGCTAGTGTTATGTTAAACAATTCTATCTAGAATGAAGTAGTTACATAAGAAAAAAAAACCAATCTTTTAGAACCTACAATAATATCAACCACCACTCATAGAGATGCTTGTAAATATGATAGTTGGCATAACAGTAAGGTATAGTGGGAAGGATTGAGCATGCTCAAAGGACTTGATCCTACTAAAAATACAAGGCTATTGAAAGTGGTTGTCAATGCTAGATCAAAATAGTTGGTAGTGACAAGACAAGAAAGTGATAACCACTTTTCCCTAGCATGTTGATTAAGCACAGGCACTGAACTGGGCTAAGTTGTACCTATTTGTATAAGGCTTATGGGAGGCCATCCTTATAATAATTAGATAGGCTAGTATAGTGAATTATAAATAGTGAAATTTACCTTAGTATGCGGGTCTAAAATTTGAGTGTTTTCTTATTGTATACTATGCAATTTCATTTTGCTTCTTAACGAATCAACTTGCTATATGACCTCTACTAGGTTATGTTAAACAATTCTATCTAGAATGAAGTAGTTACACAAGAAAAAGAAAACCAATATTTTAGAGCCTACAATAATATCAACCACCACTCATAGAGATGCTTGTAAATATGATAGTTGACATAACAGTAAGGTATAGTGGGAAGGATTGAGCATGCTCAAAGGACTTGATCCTACTAAAAATACATGGCTATTGAAAGTGGTTGTCAATGCTAGATCAAAATAGTTGGTAGTGACAAGACAAGAAAGTGACAACCACTTTTCCCTAGCATTTTGATTAAGCATAAGCACTGAAATGGGCTAGGTTGTACCTATTATTATCAGGCTTATGGTAGTCCATCCTTATAATAATTAGATAGGCTAGTATAGTGAATTATAAATAGTGAAATTTACCTTAGTATGAGGGTCTACAATTTGAGTGTTTTCTTATTGTATACTATGCAGTTTCATTTTGCTTCTTAACAAATCAACTTGCTATATGACCTCTGTTAGTGTTATGTTAAACAATTCTATCATGTATGTATGTTTTGTAATATATAAATATTTTTGTTAAATATTTATGGATGGTTTATTATATTAAGCCATAGTTGTTTGGATTATCACTCTCAGCTATTGGAATATTAAGCATGCATAACATTGAATCATTGTGGTTTACTTTCTTCTATAAAATTTCATCAATGGTCTATTATATTAGGTCATAGTTGTTGTTTGGACTATAACTAAGGGCTATTGGAATAGTAGAGGGTATGACCTAAGTTTAATTTATATTTTTTAATGCTTTGTTTTGTGGCTAGTCTATTAGGCCCTATAGGTAGTCAAGTTGTAGTGTGCTTTGCGTCGAATGTGATAGTATTGTTAGATAAATTTCATCATTTTTTAAATCTATATTTTTATCTCTTCTCACTCTTTATAAAACTCTATTTATGTTCTTTATTATTCTTCCATTTATTTTATTTTTGTTTACAACAAGGAATCAACCTCCTCTAGAGGTTGGATTATGGATTGATCCTTGATCATCTAATCTTGGTTATGGTCTAAGGCATACATAAATCCACTAGGATGATCATCGATCAAGATTTTTTGGTATACTTAGTGGGATTAATTATTCAATATTTGTATCGCATCGCTAGAGGATCAAGATTTTTGTTAATATCTTGACCTCACAAGTGAAGAATACATCTACTTGGCAATTCCAATGATTGAAGAACCTGATATTGGTGACTCCACTAAAGGAATGAGATCTAGAATTGTATGATAACCAAATTGGAGGCTAAAATTATAAAAGAACCTATATATTTTTGTTGAACTACCTACTCATAAATCTTGTAGAATATTAGGTAATTCTCAATCTCTAGTCAAATTTCCTTCTATTCAATGTATTGTCCCTCTAGAATCCTTTCCCAAAGAGTCTATTAATAGTCTTTATCCATAAAACTAGGTCAAACAATTTAACCCAAGGTGGAATAGCAATGGACCCCTTGATCTTGTAGATATCCATGGAATTCCCTAGTCTCCTATTAAAAATTTACCAACCTATGATTACTATAAGAAAA
The DNA here is from genome assembly GCA_028583015.1 of Wollemia nobilis. Lineage (NCBI taxonomy): Eukaryota > Viridiplantae > Streptophyta > Pinopsida > Araucariales > Araucariaceae > Wollemia > Wollemia nobilis. The sequence continues at coordinate 5,045,222 of JAQPPZ010002515.1, forward strand.
TTTCCTATGAGAATTTCCAAGATGTAGTCACTCTAGTTGTTATTCATAATATCCAACGTAAATATGTTGGTGTGATTTCTAGTTATATTCTTAAGATGAAAAGTGTAAACCTAGTGTAGATCCCTAGATGACAACAATATCATTTCATGAGCTCAATTAACCAAACCACTCATTTTATAGTTTAATGAGGTAGAAGATCCATTTTTATTGCTCATTAAGTTCACCTCCCTTTAGAAGCATTGACAAGAAAATATTAGTGATTTTAATATTAGATTCAAAAGATATGAAAGTAGATCCTTCAAGATATTAGACCTTATTAACTACAAGCTTATATTTGAGTCTTTGTCCTAGATCTATGCCTAGCTAGACAAGCAACTACCAATCCACCTAACCCTTGGAGGCTTGTAAATCAAAATTTTAGAAGCTTTTATATAAAATTATATATAAAAGAGAGTGTAATGCAAACTTGGTTTTGTTTTTTCTATTATATTAAAAACCGATTCAAATATATATATATATATATATATATATATATATATATATATATATATATATATATATATCTAGAAACTATGAACTAATCAATTACATATTTAATAAAACATAGTTATATATGAAATTGAAAAGATGTTATTATTCTCAATGGTATATAAATCAATTTATAATTTAATTGTTAGAAATTTAGCCAATGCTAGCATTTAAAAAATTATGAAGGAAAAGAATATCCAAGATATGCATTTAAAAGGTTAAATGATTTAAGGTCATATAAAACTTCTATGTGACAAATGTTTTAAAATTTTAATAGTTAAAGTAGTTTTTTTTTTTTTTATTTGGTTAGTGAGAGGGCTGAGTAATTTAATACACAACCACTACACACCCACCCCTCACATACTCGCCCATACTGCGGTTTGAACCTTGGACCTCTCGAAGAAGAGCCAAAACCTGAAATGTTACGTTCAAACTTAATTAAAGTAATTTTACAACACATTTTTATTATTTAATCTCTTTTATTTTTAAAATGTTTATTTTTCTTTGTTTGTGATTATAGGGAAATTGGATGTCGCCTCTATAAATTCTGCCCTACTAGATAAAAAGTGAAAGTCTTTGATTCCTCACCTCTATTAATATCTAGTAGCTCTATTAACATCTAGTAGAAGCAAATATGTGTAAAGTAAAAATAATTAATTAAGACTCTAACCTTATAAACATTAAAAATTACTTTACCTACAAATTATGACATATACAATCTTTTACTTCTATTTTAAATAAGATTCTTTAACTCATTATAAACAATGTGGTCATGCGCCTAAGATGGAAACTATGCAAAATCCTGTAAACACCGAAATCAAAGCTTACCTTTTATTCTTATATAAAAGCAAGCTGGAACATTCTTATAAAACAATTTGCAACTTTACGATTTCTAAATCTTTATTGTGTCAATAACACTCTTATAAAATTTATCATGGTGGGATTGAAAAGTTTTTTCTGTTATCATGCCTGATCGTGGCAATTTCGCCCTGTAGATGTGGTATGTTTTTTGAGTTGAATACATAATTTATTAACATATAGTTTAAGTATGTGGGGTTGGTTTTCTTACTTTCTAACATGTTGTGATAATGCAAATCTAATAACATATTCTATTATTAAAATTATGTTCATGTTAATACTTATTATTTATCTCTGAAATAATTTGTTTATATACATTTGCCTCTTTGAAATAAGCAATATATTTGTGATGATATGAAATGATTTATGAATCTTTTCACATGGTAATCATATTTCTTTCCTTCCTTTCTTCATCTTCCTTCTTCTTCTTTTTCTTCTGTAGTAAAAAAAAAAGAGCCACGGCTGTTGTTTCTTTTCCCCATTCCTATTATTCTCGTTCCTTCTTATCCCTTTCTTCTAAGTTCTATCATTTTACGCATTTATTTACAGTTCAGTTCATTCTCATTCCATAGCCTTCATATTTCCATTTCTATTCCATTAGTTCATTTACTTTCCTTCCATATCCATTGCAGCTGGTAGTATAGCAGCATTCTGCTACTGTGTCTACCGCATCACTCCATCATTCCATAATATCCCTATGTCATTTGCATTTCACTGCCTGCGCATCCGCAAGATCTCATTCCATTCATTTCCATCCATGTTCAGTTGAGCCAAATGCAGATTTCTTTAACTTTCAATTATTCAGCAAAAATTTCTATTGCAGCAGTCCACTGAGATGTACCACAGCAGCCAGCTTTCTGTTCTAAGTTTTATGACTCTGTGCCCAATGGATTTAGGCCTGGGGTTCTTGCATACAACAGAACTGTATACCCCGCGAGCCGCCAAGAATGTTGGCATTTTTGCCACATTTATTTTCATTATTGATTATGCATTCTTAAGCTGTGGCCCAATGCAGTTTTGTGAGTTCCAATGATTCAAAGCGGTCCAGAATTAAATATTTTGCTGATTTCCAATGCGGTCAAAATAGAAGAACGCGCCCAAGCTACCAAAATTGAAGATTTCCATTTATTCGAAGCTGCTGTTCGCGGATTGTTCTAACGGTTTCATGCACATTTTCAAGAACACAATTTAATGAAGACTGCCGACTCTTTATGGCATTTAATTTTTTGTTCTTCGACACTGCAATTAAGGGGATCGTGTTCATTGTTTTCGTTGCACAAATTGTAGATCTCAAGGAGATCTGTTGCAAATTTTAAATGCTGCACAGAGGTCGGCCCTCTATAAAAACCAATGTAAATCTCATTTGCAAATATCGAGAGTTTTTTGCTAAAATCTTGAAGTTCATTTGCAGGAATGAAAGAATTGGCCTCTGATTTTTCAAGCAGCTGTTTGGGTGATTTTCCTTTCTGTTATTTACATTTCTAATAACACTCATATTCCTTAGTTGCTGTTACATTTGAATTTTGCATGTTGGATTTGAATATTGCTTGTAAGGGAATGAGTCCTGGAATGTAATCTTGGAGGGATTTTCTGCGTACGGTTGTGAGGGAATTAAGTTGATATCTTCTGTTACTTGCTATTGCTGTACTTTAAGTGATCTGCTGTTGTTCTTCCCGATCTTATAACTTTGGCTACGACCATATTTCCCGTTTCTTTCCGCAAAGTTTTAATCTCTTTCTAGCAACTCTAATCTTAAAACAAATTTAGAATAGTAAGGGAACCAGCCCACTCTGGAGATTGGTCTGGGAGCCATTTCTTGCTTCCAGCCTTTCAATGTTGGCCGGGTCTAGGGTGTAGTTTATATAAAAATCCTTTCCTGTGGCAGATTCGTGACCAACAGGTCTTTACAAGGAGGAATGAGCAGAGACTGTCTGTCTAGGACAAGGGGAAGGAATCAACAACTCAGAGTAGAAATGAGAACAACAGGTATGATAGAGCTCCTTCATATGGATGCTATGTGCATGGTGGTCCTCATTATGCTAGTAGGTGCCCTTAGAGAGTGGACCACAAGAAATAAATAAATAACCTACTCATCGAATCTATATGCTGCCATAGGTATCCCCACATTTGAAGGGCAAGCAACACCTTTTCTTTTAAATGACAAAGTTTATGGTAAAAATGAACTTATTTTGATTGATAGTGGAGCTACATATAGTTTTATTTCTAATAGTATAATGAGGGACATACCAAACATGATGAGATTTTTGGCTAATGGGTGGAAGATCGAATATGGGTCAGGGTAAACTTACACAGTTAACCATTGCCTATTTGATCCTTAGATTATCCTACATCAAGGGAAAACTAGCTAGAATTTATACGTAGCCCCTCTACATACCTTTGATATAATTTTGGGTAAGGATTGATAGAAATGCCATAAAGCCCTCGTAAAATTTGAGGAAAGGTGGTTAGATTTCATAGATGAATCTAATCAATGTTTTTAATCTAATCAATGTTTTTGAGTCCACTGTAATTTTAGCTTATTTAGGCATCATCTTTTATTATCTATACAAGTCAAGAAAGCTATTAGAAAGGGTGGTATAGTCTATGTAGTCAAGTTAAATAAAAAGGAGGAAATTGAGTCCAAAGAGGTACCATGTATTGCATGATTTTAGGGATGTGAAGACTTGCTAGGTATCCTACCCCAAAGAGAATTTGATTTCTCTATAGAACTTTTGGTTGGAGTATCACCAATTTTAAGGTCATTGTACATAATGACTCCTTTTGACTTACACAGCTCAAAACTCAACTTCAAGATTTGTTGGAAAAAGGACTCATTAAGCCTAGTGTCTCTCCATGGGGTGCTCCTATCCGTTTTGTTAAAAAGAAAGATGGATCTTTGAGGTTGTGCATTGATTATTGAATGCTTAACAAGGTGACTCTCAATAATATCTATTATTTACCTAGAATCGATGACATCTTTGACCAATTGAAAGGGGCCACAATCTTCTCCAATAGTGACCTCAGATACAAGTATCATAAACTAAAATTTGGGAAGAAATACTCATAAAATAATATTTAGAACTAGATATGGCCATTATAAGTTGACGTTTCTACCATTTGGTTTAACAAACGTCCCAATCGCATTTATGAACCTCATTAACATTTTAAGAACAATTAGATCATTTTGTGCTTGTGTTTCTTGATGATATTTTAATCTACTCACTCCTAAAACAAGGATGCGCATGATCAACACAATGAATGCCCTATTTGAGAGGATGGACTAGGGCATTGATGTCAAGGCATTGAATGTCGAATGGTGTGATCCAACCCATGTGTTGGGTTGGGTTGAGGACGTCTAAGAGCGAAGGCATTGAATGATCCGCCCATCTATGGTTGGAGTTGGAGATATGAATATAAAAAGAAAGGAAGGTCGGATAAGGATAATGTGTGGGCGGTATAATAATAAAGCATGTGATGCTTCCTCGGTGTTTCCCGTCCCACCGTCTGATTAAATCATGAAAATAAATTCTATAAGAAATATCGTGATGTTTGTTTAAGAAGATATCAATTGTTATATATTTTTAGTAGCAGCATGAGTCATGAGTCAGGGTACGTTGTCCTTGCGGGTCAGTGCAGGGAAGGGAAAGATGTGAGCAGAAGCAGAGAGTGAGTGATCAATAATAAGGAGTGGTTTAAACGAAGTGGAGTGGAAAGGATAAGGATTATGGGTAAGATATGATTTTAACATCCGGTCAATGCCATTCCCAATCCCAAAACCAAAAATGAACACGGCACGCTTCGAGATTCCGTGCAGACCACAGCAGATTAGACATCAGACCACAGCAGAATAGAGGTATAACGAAGATTATCCCTGTAAATTTGAGTCTTCATAATATAACATCATGTTTCAAAAAAAATCATCTTAATGGTATTATTATAACCGAATATAAGACAAAACTTCTTATTTATCTTCGTCTTCAGGAGAAACAACAAAAGTTACATTCCCTTAGTATAGTATTATTATAAGTTACAGTATTATTATAACCTAATACATGAAAAAACTAAAAATGTTATTAACCATCTTCATCCTCAGCAAAAGGAGTTATATTCCCAAAGGGTGACAGCAAGAGCAAACAGATTGTGAAGCCAAACAATTTCATGTGCATGATGGACAATTGCACTCCTTGTTGTGGCAATCAGGATGATTCTGGCATTGTACAACTCCTTTAATTGGTGATCCAGAAGCGGCAGATATGCCAACATTATTTATCATACGATCCCCTTCAATATCATCCAAAAATAAATATGATTACCATGTGAAAAGATTCATAAATCATTTCATATCATCACAAATATACTGCTTATTTCAAAGGGGCAAATGTATATAAACAAATTATTCGAGAGAAACACATGAACAGAATTTCATCAATAAAATATGTTATTAGATTTTATTATCACAACATATTAAAAAGTAAAAAAACCAACCCACATACCCAAACTCAATATTAATAAATTATGTATTCAACTGAAAAAACATACCACATCTACCGGGCGAAATCACCACGATCAGCCATGATAGCAGAAAAAAAAATTTCAATCCCGCCATGATAAATTTTATAAGAGTGTTATTGACACAATAAAGATTTGGAAATCGTAAAGTTGCAAATTGTTTTATAAGAATGTTCCAACTTGCTTTTATATAAGAATGAAAGGTAAGCTTTGATTTCGGTGTTTACAGGATTTTGCATAGTTTCCATCTTAGGCGCATGACCACATTGTTTATAATGAGTTAATAATCTTATTTAAAATAGAAATAAAAGATTGTATATGATCATATTGTTTATAATAATAATAATTTATAGATAAAGTAGTTTTTAATGTTTATAAGGTTAAAGTCTTAACTAATTGTTTTTTACCTTACACATATTTGTTTCTGTTAATAGAGCTACTAGATATTAATAGAGGTGAGGAATCAAAGACTTTCACTTTTTATCCAGTAAAGCAGTGTTTATAGAGGCAACATCCAATTTCCCTATACTTCACGAACAAAGAAAAATAAACATTTTAAAAATAAAAGAGATTAAATAATAAAAATGTGTTGTAAAATTACTTTAATTAAGTTTGAACGTAACATTTCGGGTTTTGGCTCTTCTTCCAAAGGTCCAAGGTTCAAATCGCGGTATGGACGAGTGTGTGAGGGGGTGGGTGTGTAGTGGTTGTGTGTTAAATTCCTTAGGAGGAGACTACTCAGCCCTCTCACTAACCAAATAAAAAAAAAAAAAATTACTTTAACTATTAAAATTTTAAAACATTTGTCACATAGAAGTTTTATATGACTTTAAATCATTTAACCTTTTAAATGCATATCTTGGATATTCTTTTCCTTCATAATTTTTTAAATGCTAGCATTGGCTAAATTTCTAACAATTAAATTATAAATTGATTTATATACCATTGAGAATAATAACATCTTTTCAATTTCATATATAACTATGTTTTATTAAATATTTAATTGATTAGTTCATAGTTTTTAGATTTTATATATATATATATATATATATATATATATATATATATAGATAGATAGATAGATAGATAGGCATAGATAGATAAGTATTAACCAAGAACACAAAATTATAATCATGGTACTGATTTAGTTATATAAAATCAATAATGATAATAAATTTATTATTAAAAAATAAAATTTTAAAGAATATATATACTTGAATCAATTTTTAATATAATAGAAAAAACAAAACCAAGTTTGCATTACACTCTCTTTTATATATAATTTTATATAAAAGCTTCTAAAATTTTGATTTACAAGCCTCCAAGGGTTAGGTGGATTGGTAGTTGCTTGTCTAGCTAGGCATAGATCTAGGACAAAGACTCAAAAATAATAAATATAAGTTTGTAGCTGATAAGGTCTAATATCTTGAAGGATCTACTTTCATATCTTTTGAATCTAATATTAAAATCACTAATATTTTCTTGTCGATGCTTCTAAATGGAGGTGAACTCAATGAGCAATAAAAATGGATCTTCTACCTCATTATAAAATGAGTGGTTTGGTTAATTGAACTCATGAAATGATATTGTTGTCATCTAGGGATCTACACTAGGTTTACACTTTTCATCTTAAGAATATAACTAGTAATCACACCAACATCTTTACGTTGGATATTATGAACAACAACTACAGTGACTACATCTTGGAAATCCTCATAGGAAATCTTCTTAGAGTCATCATAGGTTGGTAAATTTTTAATAGGAGACTAGGGAATTCCATGGATATCTACAATATCAAGGGGCCCATTGCTATTCCACCTTGGATTAAATTGTTTGGCCTATTTTTATGGATAAGGACTATTAAGAGACTCTTTGGGAAAGGATTCTAGAGGGACAATACATTGAATAGAAGGAACTTTGACTAGAGAGTGAGAATTACCTAATATTCTACAAGATTTATAAGTAGGTAGTTCAACAAAATATATAGGTTCTTTTATAATTTTAGCCTCCAATTTGGTTACCATACAATTCTAGATCTCATTCCTTTAGTGGAGTCACCAATATCAGGTTCTTCAATCATTGGAATTGCCAAGTAGATGTATTCTTCACTTGTGAGGTCAAGATATTAACAAAAATCTTGATCCTCTAGGGATGCGATACAAATATTAAATAATTAATCCCACTAAGTATACCAAAAAATCTTGATCAATGATCATCCTAGTGGATTTATGTGTGCCTTAGACCATAACCAAGATTAGATGATCAAGGATCAATCCATAATCCAACCTCTATAGGAGGTTGATTCCTTGTTGTAAAGAAAAAATAAAATAAATGGAAGAAAACTAAAGAACATAAATAGAGGTTTATAAAGAGCGAGAAGAGGGAAAAACATAGATTTAAAAGAGGATGGAATTTTTATAGCAATACTATCACATTCGATGCAAAGCACACTACAAGTTGACTACATATAGGGCCTAATAGACTAGCCACCAAACAAAGCATTACAAAATGTAAATTAAACATAGGTCATACCCTCTACTATTCCAATAGTCCTTAGTGATAGTCCAAAAAACAACTATGACCTAATATAATAGACCATTGATAAATTTTATAGAAGAAAGCAAACCACAATGATTCAATGTTATGCATGCTTAATATTCCAATAGCCTAGAGTGATAATCCAAAAAACTATGGCCTAATAGAATAAACCACCCATAAAGATTTTACAAAAATATTTATATATTACAAACCATACATACATGATAGAATTGTTTAACATAACACTATAAAAGGTCAAATAGCAATTTGATTCGTTAAGAAGCAAAATAAAATTGCATAGTATACAATAACCAAACATTCAAATTTTAGACCCTCATACTAAGGTAAATTTCACTATTTATAATTCACTATACTAGCCTATCTAATTATTATAAGGATGGCCTATCATAATCTTGATAAAAATAGGTACAACCTAGCCCAGTTCAGTGCTTGTGCTTAATCAACATGCTAGGGTAAAGTGGTTGTCACTTTATTGTCTTGTCACTACCAATTATTTTGATCTAGCATTGACAACCACTTTCGATAACCATGTATTTTTAGTAGGATCAAGTCCTTTGAGCATGCTCAACCCTTCCCACTATACCTTATTGTTATGCCAACTATCATATTTACAAGCATCTCTACGAGTGGTGGTTGATATTATTGTAGGCTCTAAAATATTGGTTTTCATTTTTTTGTGTAAATACTTCATTCTAGATGTCTAAGAAATGTTTATATTCCATAACTTTGATGTGCATGATCTATACTAAAATAGACCTATCTAATAACCCTCCTATTTTATTTCTATTTGTTATAGGCTTTTGCTTGTTTTTTGGGTGTCAAGGACCTAGCTGGTACTAATATGTAGCTTTTATATTCGACATTCAAAACTATTGACCACTATTATACTTGGACAATCATATACCCAACCACTCATGCACATGACCATTCATGCTTTGCTTCAATTTAGGTGGTTGGGGCCTTTTCAAACTCAAGAAACACTATTTTTAAAAGTTCTCAACCACTCTTGTTTCAAATTCTAAAGTGGTCAAACTTCCTTTCTTTAGTCAAATTTTGTGGCTCAATAAGCTATATTTTGATTTTCATCTAGGTCTAGTGCAAAGGATATCAGGCCTAGTGAGTTTTACTTATAATTAATCAATAAAATTTTAAATTTTAATAGTCCTATAAAATTTTCTAGGACTTATCTATGTGAGATCTCTTCTGGGTCAACAATTAAGTTTGTACTAGAGGTAATACTAGTATATTGGTAATATTTGCTTCACATACCAAGAGAAGTACTGGATAAAATTACATAATAAATATACATAATTTTATAGATAGGGAGAAATAAAAGAAAATTCATTTCCCTAGTTAAATGGCAATCCTTAGCCAAGCCCAAGGAAAATGAAGGATGGGGACTTACGGACATCCATTTGTTTAGAAAGGCTCTAATAACCAAGTATGTTTAAAAAATTATATCAAATGTAGGATTATGAAATAATATTATTTAGAAAATATTTAGAGCCACTCATGAAAAAAATGCTCATTGATGTTTTCAAGAATGATTACACATATTTATATAGCCTCGGAGTCTCAATAGAATAATATCTAGAATAGGATAAAATACAAATGCAATCAACTAAAAATTATTACAATATAAACTATATGTTAAAAATAGAAAAAATTGGCAAACTACACACCCAATAATTATAAAACTACCATATAACTGTAAACTGCATTATGTTGAAATAGGGGAATGGTTGTTTCTTGAACAGAGGAGCCAAATTAGTGTGCTCAATCTCCAACATTCTCTTCCTTGATGCCGAGGGGACTGAAAATGAAGTTCCTCAACTTCAAAAACTGAGCTTTCACTACTCCCTTGGTAAACAAATCAACAATATTGTCTTCAGTATTGCAATGCTTCAACTTAATGACCTTCTTCTCAACCATGTCTCAAATAAAATGATACTTTATGTCAAAATGTTTTGACCTACTGTGATGAACTGGGTTATTTGTTGAATGTATAGCACTCATGTTATCACAATAAAAAGTAGTAGGACCATATTGTTTTTCTCCATTTTCTCCAATGACTTATCTCAACCACAATGCTTGTGCACTAGCACTTGTGATTGCAATGTATTCAACCTCCATAGAATAAAGAGAAACAATACTTTATTTCTTTGAAGACCATGTAATCAAACCAGACCCAAGACTGAAACAATTACCTGATGTAGATTTTCTATCATCTATATTACTTTCCCAATCTGAATCACTAAAGCCAACAAGTTTTATATCATCATTTTTACAATAATGAATGCCAATCAGCTATACCTTTCCCTGGAAGCCTTCACGCTAAGTTGAAATGGTGATGGGTTATATGATGAACTTTCTCAAACTAAAATTTTTAATGAAAATATAATTCAAAAATAAACTTTTGTTTAGGTTCTTGCGCAAGACCTAAATATGGTCTATGGATTTCGAATATAGGGAGCGATGAAATTAGGGTTTCTTGGGAGGGTGGGGATGATAGTGGGCGAGAAGGCTATTCTGGGAGAGCACGGGAGCGTCGACAGGTCGAACCAGGGGCTCGGCAGGGTGGAGGGAGGGCAAACAGAGTCTGGGGACGCCGAGGAGTCCTTGCCAAGTCGCGGCAAGGATCCGCCAAACAAACGGGGAGATGGACCTCGAAAGTCATATGCTTTGGCAGCGGCCTCTAAAACCCTAAGTGGGCTCTTCTCCAAGGAGTTATTTCCGTTCGGGGACGAGTTGGACATCCCGACGAAAATTCTCTCAAGCTTTGTGGATTTCAAAAAATTTACCCTCATCGGTAAGTTTATTGGTGGTCGTCCCGACATGGAGACCATTCGCAAGTGGGCGTCTGGAAAATGGCGGACCTCTGGTCACTTAGAGCTGGCTACCCTAACCCGAGGTTTTTTCACGATTAGGCTGAGCAACAAGGAGGACTACTGTAAAATCCTGGCTGGAGGGCCTTGGTTCTTGGGTCGTAGGAGTCTCTTTCTAAGGAAGTGGGGTTTGGACTTTAACCCCGATACCCAAAATATCAACATTGCTCCAATATGGGTTAGGCTCCCGAGTCTTCCCCTTTTCTACTGGCATGAAAATGTAATCAGAGGTATTGCTCGGTCCATCGGGGAGATGATCACTTTAGACCCTCCCACCAGAGCTCGAACTAGATTTGTCCAAGCCCGATTCTGTGTTTTTGCGGACTTGGATACGGACCTCCCATCCTCCATTACTCTGCGGTCTGGGGGTACTTTTCTACACAAGCAAGCTATTGTTTATGAGAACAGGCCAGCTTTCTGCCCTTAGTGTAGTTCTCAAGGGCATCTTCAGTCCAATTGTCCTCTCCAAAAGCTGAGGAAGAAGGAGCGGGATCCCTGCAACCCTCTGGAGCACGGTGAAGGTCAGATGAAGCACCCTTTTGCGAAAGGCCATGAATCTCCAAGTCCATCCAGGGACCATCTCGAATCCTCCTTACCAGAAGAGGAAATCACCACCCATCCGGACTCCGAGCAGTGTGGTGGCACCCCCAACTAGGACCACATGAGGAAAAGGAACAGGCCCCCCCCTTATCACCACACAGGCAGATTCACCCAAAATTTATGATCGAAACTCTCCCGAGGCACAAAAGATATTGGAAGACTACCTGCTGGGAAGAAGAGGTTACCAGCCTGGTAATATTAGCCCTCGAATTACAAGGATTCAAAAGTGAGGGGTAGATTTTGGTAGTGAAAGGAAGTAGGGCCGTCCCCCCAACAAGGAAAAGAGAGACAAAAAAACTGCGGCTGATGTTGCAAATGGAACCCAATGGTTGCTGTTTCAGGATGACTCGATTCTCTGATGGGTGACGCGCTTATCCCAAAACCTCCCTTCCAACAGGGAAAGGGAAGTAAGAAGAACCTCAAACCGTACGGATGAAATCCTGGATGTGAGAAGACTAAACGAGTGGCCATTTGGGCCAGGGCAAAATTTTCCAACAGGATTTTCAACGGTTTGTTTCAGTCCAGTCATTTTTCTTGGATCCTATCCAACATGTATGCTTCGAATTCTGCCTCCGGGAAAGCAGAAATGTGGAAAGTTATTTCCCGGGTATGGGAGAATTTTTTGTAGTTTTCTTGGCTGTCTTCTTCTGCTTTCCGATGGTCCGACTTCTCCGGCTAGTTTTTGTTTTCCTAGTTATAATGGCCATGGTTTCCAGGATAATCAGGCAAAAATGCCTTACTTGTAGCCCTCGGGCAATTATCGCCTTTTTGTTTTTTTTTCTGCATACAGGTTTATTCTTCCAGCCAAGAGGCATGAAGCACTATTTAGCAAGGCTAATTTTGTATATAAGGTTTTGGGATCCTCTATAAAAACCCACTGTTAATCTATTATAATAATTACCAAAAAAAAAAAAACTTTTGTTTAAAATAATTCAACTTTCTACTATTTATAGATAAATAAACGCATTATTCAAATAATAAAAGAATCCATTTTCATTTTATGATTCACATTAATAATTTGCATTAACAAAACCTTTTTAAACTACCAACCTTTCATAATTAAATAGGACCTTTTTCCTAACTATGAATATATTTTAACTTTACCAAAATGAACTATGTATAAGTTCTTCATTTCAACAATCATATATTTATATCTAGATGGTACATGAAGATAAAGGTTTTAAATATTTAAATTCTAAATTTTCTTATAAGTCAACCACCTATAACGCTTTAAGTTAGACTATTTACTTATGGCCAAATACGTCTAAACAAGCTTATAAAATAAAGAATCCAATAGAATACAGTTATTCAAATTGAATACTTAATATTTTAAAAGCACAGATGCATATAAAAACAACTAATATTTAAGAACATAGGTAATCAAATACACTTATTTCTTTAAGTATTAAATGGAATTTAAACTTTACATCAACACTTTATAACTATTATTTGAATCTCAAATTTCGAGGAAGAAATTAATTTATATGAAAGCAAAATGGATGTAGTTACCAATTTTCATATGAAAACGTATATTTAGTTCAAACAAGAACTATAACCTTCTTTTAGGGTTATTCAGTAATATAGTTATATCAATTTTATATCCATTCAATCTTGGAATACCAAACATCATGTCTTAAAAGTAAAACATGAAACTTATGCTTAATTTTTAAACCTTTGAAGAGCATGTTCTTATACTGAGAGGGGGGTGAACAATATAAGTTAAAACTTTTTGCTTTTCAATCCATATGATAACATCAGCAATATTAAAGTAGTAAACATTACACAAAGCATCACACACATGAGAGACATGATTTAACATGGTTCAACCAATGTGGACTACTCCACAAAGAAAATATTTCACTAAAATGTTTTCAACAAATTTCTTGGGGATATTTCCCTATTATAATGTTTATGGAATAAAGTTCATGGACACCAATCAGGAGAACTCCTCTTCTCTGGCTGGTGATATTATAGAAGACTACTACCTCCACTACATTGGCTTATGGATCTCTCTCCACTGAAGACCTCTCTTCTCACTCAGAAGATCTCTATCCTCATTGCCCTAGATAATGGATATCTATCCACTAGAGACTATTATCCTTTGCTTTGTCACCTCCAAAGCCTATTATAAACTCTAATCAATATCTATATCAGATCAATACTAAACACTATCCTCTGAATCACACAAATATGATCACAAATCTATCTCTACTCTAGCACAACTCTGCTCTCAAATCTGCATCAAACTCTATCCCTAAATATATCTCTGCTCTAGCACAAACCTACTCAAACTCTGTCCTAAAATCTATCCTCAAGCCTTAGCACAAAGCTTGATCAAATCACAAACCAACTCTGCTCAGATTTGCCCAAAACCTTAACACAATGTTTGAAAAAATGAATCAACTCTGCTCTCAATACTTCTCAAAGATTTATCTCTAATCTATTCTTAACTTTCACAAAATCTCATTAAAACAATTTCATAAAACTCAACTTAATCTCTTACAGAAAACCTCTTCAATATCATGAACAAGTTTCACTCAAAATCTTGTTTAACCATAGAAACATATAGAGAATTATTAAAGACTCAATATGTTTCGTATCGCTCCAAATTTTTTGCATCCTTACCTTCAGGCTATAGGATCCGCGCCCGGAAGGGGGATGCGAGAAGGATGGGACAATACCTCGGACTGAGAGGCCCTTTGAAGGTCGTGCCTCTCGGGGGAGGGGTATAAGGGTGAATTTTTGACGGATGGTGGGTTCACCAGGAAACTTTTGAGTGGCAGTTTCCACACCTAGGTTGAGAGTAGGTTTGATGTGTTCATTTTGTACTTTAATCATTCAATTCCTAGGTTTGGCCAAGATGAATCTAAGCTATTCTATATGTCAATGCTGATTTATATGAATATAGAAAACATGAATAAGTGCTAAACATAGAGAATATGCTAAATAGGATAGAATATACCTGATTTCGGATGTCTGATGAAGATTCTGAGGTTTGTAGAAGTCTAAATCATCTCAAATCATACGTAATCATCTGGAATTGCACAGAATCATCTCAGATCTCAGTCGGTCATCTGAGATCAGACGAGATCATCATCGATCTGATGAATTCGTCAAAACCTGCAGTCACAAAAATAGATACCAAAAACCAAAGATGCAACTGCAAAAGTAAAAGGAAATGATAGAAATGATAGTAAATTTTGCCTAGATGATAAATCCAGATAGCAATTAAAAGAAATGCATTAGTTTAATAATTTGTTTTAACTTTATCATGCATCTATGCTAAATGAGGTGAACTCCAGGATGCAAGAATAGAATAAACCAAGTTAATACAGAAAGAAATGAAGAGAGAAGACAAAGAAATACAAACTCCAGGTTCTGATTGCCCCCAATCTGGACTACAGTCGAGATCACCTCTGATCGTACGAGATCATCATCGATCTATGATAGGATCGTCCGAAATCATCTGGAATCGCCTGCGATGATCCGAGCTTGCTCCGACTGAAAAATAGTAAAATCCCTGCAAGAAAACTTGAAATACGCAATGCAAACGAAGGTGCGAAGGTATTCTAATGCATGAAAAGTTGAAGTTGCAAAGAAATCAGTCAGCCAGGGGGTTCAGGGGGATAAACTAAGAAAATCCCAGTTTATATAGGATTAGGGAGAGGTTAGGAGGTTGGAGATCATCCCAATTTGGGAGATCTCCAACGGGGGAGACTCTAACCGCACGGTACACGCTTTCTGCCCAAGTTAGAGAAGCTGTTGAAACAGAAGCTAATTATGAAAATTTGGTTTTGGGATGAAATCGTCTGGACGTTCTGTTCCAGATGAATTCATCAGATCTGGGATGATTTCATCTGATCGTCGACGATATCGTCCAACGGTCAAAACAAATCCTAAAAATGGCATGAAAAACAAGGAAAGTGGGTAACGGGCGGTTAACGGGCGGTTTGGGTTAAAATTCAAATTTTTATCTTTTTACTAAGGTTTAACTATGCCAATTTTAGGGTGCTACATTTTGCCCCCTCTTTAGCGAATTTTTCGAAGAAAATGCGTTAAAGACGAGTTTTTCCCGTTTTACGAGAAAGCAAAAATTTACTCCATTTTTTAGACGACAATTCTAGGTCGAATCGTACGACTGCTGACTATGGTGCCCCCTCCGTGTTTTTACCCAAATCGAACGTTTGAGGTAAAAGCACGAAAAAGCAAAATTAAAAAAAATGTTGGTATTTGTAAATAAAATTAAGAAAATAGGGTAAAACCCTAATTCATTTTTACTGTTCATTCTTACTGGTTTAGAGCTCTAGAAAGAAAAAAATGGTGGAGACGACACACCGATCGACAGAGGTCCGACGCGGGCTACGGGTAAGGATCTAATCCTAGTGAATTAGGTTTGAATTTGTTTTGTGCAATTTTTTGTTTTAAATTTTGATTGTTTTGGGGCATCGCGGCCGTTTTTAGGCCGTCGACGACGTCGGGATGAAATCGTCCCTATTTCGTCGAAATCGTCCCTAGAGCATCGATTTCGTCTGAGGGCGAAATCGGTGAACTAGGGGCGATCCCGTCCAAAAAGGGGCGATCCCCAATTGTGAAATAGGAGACGATTTCATCCTACAAAGGATGATTTTGCCCAATTTAGGATGATATCATCCAATGGTGGACGATATCATCATTTTTATGAAATTAAGCTTGTTTAAAATGTATTTAATTTGATTTTAATGATTGATTTATTAATGAATTTTGTTGTTTGATTGTTTGTTTTGCAGAAGGGATTACTAAAGAGTCGAGAGTGGAAATACGGGGGACTGAGAGATGACTTGGCCGTGCTCGATCAGGCAGAGCGAGACCGACTAGCATAGGTCGGACTACGACATGTGGCAGAGATGCCACAAGTACCGATGGACATGGGGCTACTAATAGCCCTAGCAGAGAGATGGTATCCGGGGTCATCCTGCTTTCGGTTATCGATAGGGGAGATGGCTCCCACACTAGAGGACGTATGGAGGATCTTGAGGATCCCCATACAGGGACGGCTGATGACTCCTACGGCCAATCAGGGCCAGGCGATGATGAGGTTGACCGAGGATCCGAGCTTCACCCTGGAGAAGGGTGGAGTGAACATCGAGGCGCTGAGGCAGATGCCTAGGGCATCTAGGTTGACTCGGGTGTTGGTCGAGGTGGTAGGTGGCTTACTGTTGTGCCACCAGAGTGGATGCAGGTTACCCTGGCTCCTCTCAGATGTGGTCTGTGACATGAGAGACCATGGATACAGATACTCATGGGGCAACTTTGTGCTATGCCGCTTGTATAGGATCCTGCATGGGGTCGTATACAAGGGAGGCCGATGTCTGGTTGTGACATCACTGCTATAGGTTTGGTGTTGGGAGCACATCATGGTGCGAAGCTCCCACTGATAGGGGTTGATCGAGAGAGGCCCCGGGTTTTCTACTGGTGGTTACAGAGGGGGTCACAGTGGTGGATAGATCTATCGATGTCATGGAGGTTGTTGGATGACCTCATCCTAGACCAGATCACCTAGAGGCCATGGTGAGAGCATCCAAGGTGGGCAGAGGATGGGCAGGAGCTGGCTCGCATCAGGTGAGTCTATTGGCTGAGGATGGAGTGGGGAGAGGTAGAGCTCCACCGCTACGACCAAGTTTTGTGGTAGTTCAGTCTACAATAGGGGATCCCTTCTCTCAGGGATTACGAGTACTCCTAAACTATTCGAGATAGTACCATATTGAGCGGGGCTCCAGACATGCAACGGTTCTGGAGTCAGGACGTAGATGATGCCCCCATCCAGCCAGTGGATGGTGATGACATTAGGGTTGCGAATGGATATGATGCCTGGTACGTAGGCATCCACCCTCCTCGGATGATGAGGGCATAGGGTCCGATGCATGCCATGGTGCGACGGATGGGGAGGCGACGTCAGGCTGCTATTGAGGTAGCACGGGGTCATGATGGGAGAGAGCAACGATGGTCTCCATAGGAGAGACGCCAGAGGATGGCACAGGCTCCATAGAGGCCACAAGAGAGAGGGCGGAGGGAGGAGAGACTCCCTTCATAGCAAGGGGAGAGGCCACCATCGCCTAATAAGGGCAAGGGTGTCGAGGTAGGGGAGAGCAACGAGATGGTGGCTCTTCGAGCTGAGGTTGCCCACCTTCGGGCTCAAGTGCAGACACTTCAGGATGAGGCTACACGGCTCAGGGCTCAGAGTGGAGGGGCGAGCACTCGAGATCTAGCATGGTCTATTGCTCAGACCATGTTCTATCAAGGGTTATACTATCACGTGGTCCCAGAGGGACAGAGGATACCATTGCCAGCCCCTATTGTAGAGTCGATCATGATGGGATCATCGAGGACATCCTCACGATCGATGATGAGGACCCAGGACATAGTCCGGACCTCTATGGGACCACCTCCTCCACCTCAGGGCGGGGGAGGAGATGAGGCTGAGAGCTCGAGGGCTTCTCGAGGCTAGCTGCTATAGATTGCAGACTGTATTATTATTATTTTTTGAGGGGATTGAGTATGCCAGGGTATTGATTGTGGCATACCAATCCAGATGATGTATATAATTGATTGATATATATAGATTGTCTTTTTGATGATATGACTTGTGTATATGTTGTATGATGCTTTAATTTTGAATTTTGTTTGATTGATTATTTATGTAATTATGTCATTGGAAATAAATTATAATGTTTATGCCATGCTATAAAATTGTAAATGAAATAATTTGATGTGAATAAATTGGTTGTTTTGTGGTGTGATTTAATGAAAAATAAAAGGGACTTCTAACAATAATTTCAAAGGACATTGTCGTTGTTATAGACCATTTCATGGAGTCGCCGCTCGCTAGGTCGTCAAGCTAATCCCAGTATAGAAATATTGCTAAAAGTAAAAGGGTGCTTAAGAGACTGTCTTAAGACTTTTGTGTTGTGATGATGAAAATGATGATGGTGATGATTTGTTTTCAGATTTTCATAAAAAATATTATGCATGACATATTTAAAGAAATATGATTTTTGCTAGGCATAAATTCCTAAGTGTGATAAAATTTTTGAATAAGTCCCTAGGAACTATACCATCATTGCAAAATTGAATGTTTGACATAATGACATAAAATAGAAGAATTTTGCGTTCTTTTTAAAGCACAATTGGGTAACATAATGATGTAAGCCATATGTTTTTATGATTTTAAAATGAATGGGAAATAAAATGAGAACAATGGTTTGTGCTAGGCATAGAATTATAGGTATAGACTTATACCATCATCGCGAAATCCAAAAAGAATTTGATATTTTAGTTTTATTGCATGATTGATTTTTGATTTTGAGATAAACAAAATATAAAATAAGGACTTGCACTAGGCATAAAATTCCAGTTTAGGTTTTGGAACTATACCATCATTGCGGAAGTCGAAGATATAAAGAAATGTGACTTTATTGCATGTTTTTGAAAGAAGTTTTGGATTTTGGAAAGAAATATGTATGTAATTGGTTTTATACTAAACAGATGTTCTTTTTAAATAAGAAGATGAAATTATTCGAAAAGAATTGCAGAGATATTTTAAATTATCTCAAAGACAAAATGTAGATTTATAAGGAACCCTCATGTGCAAATGTGAGTTCATTACCGATCTTGATTTATCATAATGATACAAAATCTCTCAAATACAAATGTGTGTGCAATTGTATTGTTCATTCACCAATTTTGAGCAAGAGAATTTGATACAAGTAATTTGACTTAACCAAATAAGGGTTCATTGACCATGATTTATATGCATGTAACCATACCAGACTACTATGTAAGTCGGGTCATCAAGAGCTAGCTAATCCATAAGCCGACATAGGTCTATACAAAAGAAGGTCGCTAATGTGACAGACATATCACCACGCTAGGAATTACCCAAGGCCAAGCGGGTTGGGCACAAACCACCTGTTATGGGGCTTACCTCACAGTTTTCGAATAATTGAGAATTCCAAGGATTCAAGCTCATTCACCCTTCTTTTCTTTTCAAGGGGTAGGGAAAAGGATTTTATTGCTTTTTGCTTTTGCTTTTCTCTTTCTTTTTTTTTTGTATTTTTGCTTGATACTGAGATAATGCTGAAATATTGTTGCGATGATACAAAATAATATTTTTCTTTTTCTCATTTGCTTTGACTTTTTCTTTTGCTTCCTATACTAGGGATACTTGCTCGGATTGGCTGTAGAGCAAGGGATTTTTATTCTGGGTAGGGGTGAGCTTGTCCTTTTGTCAATTCTCAAAGATTCTAGACCATGTGCATGATAGGATAGCAGGGGAAACTTTTCGCTCAAGAAACCACTTCTACTATGTAGCATCATATCGAATTTGCAATGAAATCATTTTAATGTGAAGAGATGTACTTGGTTCAAGTAAATAACAAGATCAGTTCTTCTATGCTCAAAACTTTATTTAATTCAACTGTGGACTTTGATATAAGAGAGATTAATAATCATACCAAATAAAATCAAGATATTTATGCATGTGAGTGTGAAAGTGCGGGATTCCAAATAAATGCTAATTTATCCAAAATAATTGAAAATATAACTACAATACTTCAAGAATTGATAGGTACGAAAAATAAAGAATGTTTTGAAGATTTTGATGATTTTAAAGTTTTTATATTTTGATTTTGATTGATGAATTGAAAGAATAAATACTATTACTATTTTTGAAAATTTTTATATGAATGACGAAAATGAAACAATATGCAAAATAACAATATATACAAATGATGAAATGACCAAATGTTATGCATAATAACGCTTAAGATGCATAATGTTCATAGGTTCTTTAAGATCTTTACCATCTAAGGTAGCTAATTGGTATGCTCCCGATCCAAATTTAGCAGTGATGATATACGGTCCAAGCCAGTTGGGCTCAAATTTACCTTTAAGGTCTTTAGTTGCATTAGTATTTTTTTTATTTTCTTTTAAGACAAGGTCGCCGATCTCAAAGGATCGATGATGAACTTTCTTGAGGTATGCTCGCTTGAGCTTGTTTTGGTAGGCACGAAGATGCTCCAAAGCATTGATGCGCTTCTCATCTAGGAGTTCCAGCTGACTAAATATGCCAGCATGATATTCATCTCCTACTTTAGTATCTTGAAGTAGTAGAGCCAAAGAAGGAACTTCTAATTCAAAGGGAAAAATAGCTTCAGTGCCATAAACCAAAACAAAAGGTGAAGTACCTGTGGGGGTGCGAACGCTAGTTCGATAAGCCCACAAAGCAGGATATAATTGGATGTGCCAATCACGACCAGATTTATTGACCAATATTTTGAGGATTTTGATTAATGTTTTATTAGATGCTTCAGCTTGGCCATTACCCTGAGGATAATAGGGAGTGGACCAACGATGTTGAATTTTATATTTTTGACATAATTTTTTGACATCTTTATTTTTGAAACAAGTTCCATTATCTGAAATGAGATTTGCAAGAATTTCGAACCTACAAATAATTTGATTAAAAATAAACTTGGAAACTTGGGTTCCAGTGCAAGAAGCTAAGGGCATAGCTTCAACCCACTTCATGAAATACTCAGTGGCGGTTATGATAAATTTGTGTCCATCAGATGACACAGGGTTGATTTTTCCAATGATGTCTAAGCCCCATTTTGAAAAGGGCCAAGGAGATGAAATAGCCTGCAGTTCTTGTGCAGGCGCATGGACAAGGTCAGCATGTTTCTGGCACTTGTCGCAATGGTGCACATAATCATGTGCATCATTCTCCATGGTAGGCCAAAAATATCCTATCCTAAGGAGCTTCTTAGCAATGGCGCTACCACTAAAATGTCCCCCACAAGATCCATTATGGGCTTCACTTAAAGCTGATCTAGATTCTTCTAGATTCAAACATCTCAGTAAGATGCCTTCAAAAGATCTCCTATACAAGGTATTACCAATAATCACGAAGTGACTTGCTCGTCTACGTAATAACCGATGGTGGTTGCTATTACAACCTTCAGGAAAGGTCCCATTTTGAAGAAAATTAAATATATCAGTGTACCATGGTTCAAGAGTAGTTTCGTTGATTAAAAACACATCCAAAGGTTCTAAGCATGATTTATGTGAAGTGGGTTCCTGGAGTCGATGAATAATGATGGTAGCATATTCATCATCTAACTCCAAGGGCAAAAGAGATGCAGCTACAACCATAGCGTCAGCCGCACGGTTGCTAGTTCGAGGAATAGCTTCCAAGGTAACTTGATCAAATAGAGATAATAATTGTAAGACATATGCTTTATATGGATGTAATTTATCATCTCTAGTCTGATAAACATCATTGATTTGATTTATGACAAGTTGAGAATCATCGAAAACCAATAGATTTTTAATTTTTAGTGCCAAGGTAGCTCGTAATCCAAGGATTAGAGCCTCATATTCAGCAGTATTATTAGTGCAAGCAAACATTAATTTAAAGGACAGAGGTATAAGATGTTTCTATGGAGATATTAAAATAATACCTGCACTAGCCCCACTCATGCATCGGGCTCCATCAAAGTATAGGGACCATTGCTCTGGATGGTCTGCCTCTAATTTAAGGCATTCATCAGGAAACTCAATGATGAGGGGATGGGTAGACTCTAAAGGTGCAGCGACTAATTGATCTGCTATGATTTGACCTTTAACAGACTTATGTCCTATAAACGTGAGTTCAAACTCGCTTAGCGCAAGAACCCACTTTGTTGTGCGACCAGATAAATAAGGTCGACTCATGAGATATCGCAAAGGGTCGAATTTAGCAATAACATACATTTTTTGACTGAGCATATAATGGCATAATTTTTATGTAGAAAATACGATGGTGAGACATAACTTCTCTAATACTGTATAGCGAGTTTCATAACTGATTAAGGTTCTGCTAATGTAATAATTAGCACGTTCTTTCTTCTCATCGTCAAGTTGAGCTAACATAGCTCCTAAGGCAAAATCTGAAGCAAAAATGTACAAGATAAATGGATGATCAGATCTAGGTGGTGAAAGCACCGGTGGTTTAAGGAGATATTGTTTGAGGAGTTCAAATGCTTCCTGACATTCATCGTCCCAATGAAAAGAGACATCTTTCTTAAGAAGCTTAAGAAAGGGTCCTGTTTTATCCGCCAACTTATCGATGAAGCGACGAATAGCTTGAAGCTTACCTTGTAAACTTCGTAATTCGGATATATTTGTGGGTGCGGGCATATCAGTGATAGCCATGATCTTGAGAGGGTCAATTTCAATGCCACGTAAAGAAACTATAACCCCCAATAATTTATCGGACTTAACTCCGAATATACATTTGGCTAGATTTAATCGGATAAGATATTCCCTTAACCGATCAAATACTTTTCTCAAGTCATCTAAATGATCATCTTCCTTGATGGAACGAGCTATAATATCATCTACATAATCATGTAGAATATCATGCATCATATCATGAAAGATATAAGTCATGGCTCGTTGATATGTTGCACCTGCATTCTTCAAACCGAATGGCATCACTTTCCAACAAAAGGTTCCCCAAGGGGTAATAAAGGTTGTTTTAGCCTGATCTTCAGGAGCTATCCTGATCTGATTATAACCAGAGAATCCATCCATTAGGGATATCATTCCACTCCCAATAGTAAAATCAATGATCTGATCCATGTTGGGAAGAGGAAAATCATCTTTAGGGCATGCAACATTAATATCTCTAAAGTCTGTGCAAACCCTAACTTTGGTAGCTTCTTTCTTAGTTACTGGAACTACATTCGAGATCCATTCAGCATAATCAATGGCTTGTATAAAAATGACCTTCAAGAGTTTTTCTAATTCTCCTTTGACTAGTAAAGCCACTTTGGGATGCATTTTTCTAAGTTTTTGTTTAACAAGTTTAGCATCCGGATGGACTACTAGGTGATGCATAACTACAGAAGGGTCTAATCCTGGCATATCTTCATATGTCCAAGCAAAAATATCTTCATATTCTTTAAGGAATGCAATGTATTTATCTTGTTTTTCTTGACTCAATTCTGATCCAATGTTGATTATGTGAGGGTTATCTTCGGTTCCAATGTTAATTTTTATGACGTTTTCTACTTCCATGTGTAGATCTCTCTCAAAATTAGGTGGGGCGGGTGAAACGCCCAATTCTTGTAATTCTTCTACGGTTAGCTTGGATAATTCATCTTGAGGAGTCGTGGCCTCAAGCTGGGCTATACTAGGTATAGAGCCATCGAAATAAAATCTGTTATGTAACAATTCCTCAATGGAGACATCATGGAAGATATCTCCCTCCAACTCATCGTCGGATTCAGCAATCATCTCAGGGTAAGCTATGGATAGCATATTACATGTAAATGGGTTATTCCTTAAATGCAAAGCATCACGTTTATCCAAATAATCTTGGTAACATATGAGATGGTCATCATCCTCAAATGGGAAGGGCTGACCTTTACTAGGAAATAGGCCCACACCACATCGGGCAGGCCATGGTTCTACCTCGAAAGGTTCTTTCATACCATTCTGAAAAGGTCCCAAACCTTTCCCTTTATATCCCAATTTAAGCATTATAGACTTAGCTTTAATATACTCATTAGCAAAATAACATCGAGCATATCCATCATAATGTGTCTTGATGTTTCTAGGTATTCTTCCCAGTCATATCCCTTATAAATAAAAGCATAGCTCCCGACTTGGTAGATACTTCCCATAGGTTGTGGGAGGCCCAAAGTACGAGGAGAGGGTGGCAATTTATTTAAAATAAGGGAATCTTGCATAGCAGCATTTGTTTTCTCTGATATAAGAATTTTAGATAAATCGGGTAAGAGCTCATCAGTAAGAGCGTAAGAGGTAGAAGGAACATTTCCTATATTTTTGGATGTGGAAAATATGCCTCTGGTAGGTGTAGATGTTGTAGAGATGTCTTTGGATGGATCTATAGGTATGGAAGTTATAGGAGTAAAACAAGAAGCATTGGTTGTGGGTTTAGGATCTTTTTGAGGTCCTAATGTGGTTTGTTCGGAAGATGGTTGAACTACATGTAGAGGTGTAGTTGGTGGGGAAAAAGTAGATGATGTTATGAGTGTGTGTTTCACATGTTTAGGCGGATGATTAGAATCAGGATGTGTGGATGACAGAGCAGGGCAAAATTGAACTCCAACAGGTTCTGCCAAAGCACACATATCAAAGGGTCTGGGATCACCATGAATGGTAACCAATTGATTCTTAAATTTGAATTTAACACATTGATGTAAAGTTGAGGGAACAGCTCGCATCGCGTTGATCCAAGGGTGACCCAGGAGTATATTGTACGATGCAGGGCAATGTACAATAAACACGGTCGTGTCTAAGGTTCTAGGACCAACTTGCAATGGAATAGTAATAACTCCACACGTTTCTTGTGTTTCGTCATTGAAGGCTTTTATAATCATATCAGTTCTTTTCATTTCATCACTTCTAAACCCAAATATTTGGTAGAAGTCAAAAGTGCAAATGTTTAAAGATGAACCATTATCAATCAAGACTCGTTTAACTGCTACATCTCCAATTAGGGCAGTAATATATAAGGGGTTATCCTTATGTAAACTATGTTGTGGTATATCTCTATCCCGAAAGTCAATACAATCGACTTCTCGAGTTATGATAGTATTGGACATGGCTTCAGGTTGAATATTTTGTGGTACCATCATTTGGCTTAATGTGAGCATTAATTCATCCCTATGTGTAGGAGAAGATCTTAAAAGGTCCAAAAGGGAAATTCTAGCTATAGTATTTGATAATTGTTCATTAATATTATAAGGAGGTTTAGGTTGAACATTAGGCGCATGGTTCCCTTTATTAGGAATTTTCAAAACAAATGGAGCTGAGCCATCGTTTTGAGTTTGATCTTGTTGAGAATTTTGAGCTTGTTGTCGAGTAACGACTTCGATGGTACCTACAATATTATTTTGCGGATGATGAATGGGTCTTGGTCTAGCGTTTATGGCTTGTTCATTAGAAAGTAATTGGTGAGAAGATGGTCTAGTAGTGACTCTTCTAGGAAATGGTTCTTCCGAAACCATAGAATTTGTGATGGGTTGAATAGCATCTGATTCATCTTCAGAACTATTCGATTGATTTGAGGTGATTTCCATGCTACTTTCAGTCTCGTATTCTGTATCACTAAGATCAGGTGTCCGAATATTATATAGAGGTCTGGTCGTAACCATAGATAAAGTTGTGTCAAATATTTGTGGATCATGAATAGGTAAATGTCCACTAATAGTCCCTACATATCGGGTAGGAGGGGGAACATTATGATGCTCAATTTGATTAGCCACCTCTTTACCATGCTTTGGTAAAGGATGTTGAAATATGTCCAATGATTGATTGGCATTCTGATTCTGAATTTGGGGGATGTTCTTTTGAGCATTATTAGGAGGATTTTGTTTAGGTTGGAAGGCTTGCACCTCCATCTCATTGTTATCAATTAAATCTTGTATTTTATGTTTTAATCTTTTACAAGAGTTGGTAGCGTGTCCAGGTCCTCTATGGAAATCATAGTGTAAATCAGCTCTGTATCCGGGTATAGTTGGATCAAGTTCCTGGATATTTGGTAATTGGATCAAACCTCATTCTAATAATTGTGGGAGAATGGTTGATAAAGGTTGATTTAACCTAGTAAATTCTCGAGGTGGTTTATCAGGAGGTTTCAGTATAAATTTCTCTATTGTTTTCGTAGCATTAACAGTAGCGATATTTCTACTATCAGTGACTCCATCACCCACAACTTGTTTATTTTTATATTGATTTCTGGATGTTTTCTCATCATCTTTCTTTTTAAGCTGGCCTCTCCTAATGAGAGCATCTTCCACTCTTCGAGCTAAATCTATAGCTTGATCGAAGGTGGTCAAGGTCGCAATTGATAACTCATAGGATAGTTGTTCTTGTAAATTATTGATAAAGATATCCAGCATTTCCCGATAAGGTAACACAAAGTGCAATCTTCCTATCAACTGTCTCCATCGAGCTAGGAAATCAGCAAAACATTCATCTTTGTCTTGTTTTAGGTTGTACAAATCTTTAATGGTTACATGCCTTTCAATGTAGGCACTAAATTGATGCACAAAAGACTCATTTGTCTCTTCGAAATTCCTCAAAGAATGAGTGGGTAATTGATAATACCACTCTAATGCCATTCCTCCTAAACTTTTTGGGAACATTTTTAGTAATAACAAATCATCATGTGATATATCATGACACGCTATCCTAAACATACGAAGATGCTCTATGGGATCTTCGGTTCCTTTGTATATAGGTAGGACAGGCATAGGAAAGTGTTTAGGATATGGTTGTGCTACAACTATAGGATCTAGAGGCTGACTACACATCTCTCGATAATTGTACGAGGGACGGTAGGGATCTATCTGGTCCATGCGGGAGACTAACTATTTCACCATGGCTTCCAGATTACCAGTTTGTCCACCATATTGGTTCGGTGGTACATGAGTATGGGATTTGTGAGCGTAGGATGGCGTGACGTAAGGATTAGATGCTATATTGTTGTTATGCAAATGGTTGGTAGGAAGAGTATTATGAAGAAGATTTGTTGTAGCATTATGTTGTATCCCAGATTGTTGGAAATTGGTGTTTGGTTTTGTTTTAGGCTTTTGTTGATTTGAGGTATGTTGATCAATAACTTGGCGAAATAGAGCAGTGAATGACGGTTTCTTTTGTGTGGGAATAACCCTAGGCTTGGTAACAGGCACTCTAGATGGTTGGGTAACCTGTTGTTGTTGCATGTTCTAGATTATAGCGGCCATATCCAAATTGGATGGTCCAACTTGATCACTTTCTTGATCAACGAAGGACAAGGGATTAGTGCATGTGTGATATATTTCTTCTAGGGTTGCTTGAGTGTCACTAATTTGATCCTTGTCCATATGGACTGCTCTATTAAGGGCGCCAATATTAGTATTGAGGAACTTCCAAAAATGTTCCATATTCTCAAAAGTAACAGCTCCTTCCGGAGACATTTTAGGAGATGAGGATCCTTCCTCTCTAACAGTTTCTCTTTGTTCATTTCCTTCAACAAATTCTTCTTCTTGTTGGTCTAGGGTTCCTTCTTCCTGAATTGGGTCTTCAGGAAGGACATCTGGTTTATTTACTGGTTTTCCTAACCAATCTTCTTCTACTTCAATTTGTTTTCCATTCCTGAGTCTAGTCATTATGCTTAAATTTAGATTTTAGCAAATATATATTGATATATTTTATATATATATTTGCAACAAATTTGGGAGGTATATATTTTAATTATATACCTACTATAATACTTAAAAGAAAATGTTTTGATTTTTGTTATATTTTGTTTTGTTTTTGTTTTTATGATAATATTATAAAGAGAACAAAGAGCATACTAAATGCAAGAAATAATAATAATAAAAGAATGGCTTAGTTTTCTATAAATAGTTTATAGATGTCATTGATGGGATCAAGTTCATCGAGAGTCATGAAATGCTCCTCTTCAAATTGGAAATGGTTTTTCAAGAATTTGACAAAGTGTGCTATGGTGATGTTATCTACTTCGACTCTGACTTGTAAAAATAGAGCTCATGGCAATACTCTCGATATAACACAGCTCTAGGAACTCTATTCCATCTCTTTCTATCCGTAAGAACGACCTCTTGATCCTCTATACGAGATAGAAATTTATGTACTACAGTTGCATTGTCGAGGTATTCCTCAAAGGTGTACAATTCAGAAGACACAAGGGCTCTTTTATCTGCTAACCACCTATGGCAAGCTCTCTGAAGCTCATGATATAAGGTCACTTGATCAGGATCCAAGATTCTATCTAGGACAAACCTCTTGATTTGCCTAAGTTCTGTTGACCTAGATGAAATAAGATTCAATCTCCTATTAAGTTCGTCCCATAAAGGTGGGACTCTATATGTTTGAGATACTCTAAGCAAAGAAGTAATCTCTATAGCTGCTAATTGATTCTCAACATTAATGGTGACAGCTCATCTTTTATTATAATCTACCATCTAAATATGATATGCAACTTTAAATTGTTTGCCTTTTGACTCTAAATGCATTTATGTTTTTTTTTTATTAGGATTGTTTTCAAAAGGTTTTTAGTTTTCACGTCGGGTTCACCAAAATGTATCGCTCCAAATTTTTTGCATCCTTACCTTCAGGCTATAGGATCCACGCCCGAAAGGGGGATGCGAGAAGGATGGGACAATACCTCGGACTGAGAGGCCCTTTGAAGGTCGTGCCTCTCGGGGAGGGGTATAAGGGTGAATTTTTGACGGATGGTGGGTTCACCAGGAAACTTTTGAGTGGCAGTTTCCACACCTAGGTTGAGAGTAGGTTTGATGTGTTCATTTTATACTTTAATCATTCAATTCCTAGGTTTGGCCAAGATGAATCTAAGCTATTCTATATGTCAATGCTGATTTATATGAATATAGAAAACATGAATAAGTGCTAAACATAGAGAATATGCTAAATAGGATAGAATATACCTGATTTCGGATGTCTGATGAAGATTCTGAGGTTTGTAGAAGTCTAAATCATCTCAAATCATACGTAATCATCTGGAATTGCATAGGATCATCTCAGATCTCAGTCGGTCATCTGAGATCAGACGAGATCATCGTCGATCTGATGAATTCATCAGACAAATTTGTTAGAAACCTACAGTCACAAAAATAGATACCAAAAACCAAAGATGCAACTGCAAAAGTAAAGGGAAATGATAGAAATGATAGTAAATTTGCCTAGATGATAAATCCAGATAGCAATTAAAAGAAATGCATTAGTTTAATAATTTGTTTTAACTTTATCATGCATCTATGCTAAATGAGGTGAACTCCAGGATGCAAGAATAGAATAAACCAAGTTAATGCAGAAAGAAATGAAGAGAGAAGACAAAGAAATACAAACTCCAGGTTCTGATTGCCCCCAATCTGGACTACAGTCGAGATCACCTCTGATCGTACGAGATCATCATCGATCTATGACAGGATCATCCAAAATCATCTGGAATCGCCTACGACGATCCGAGCTTGCTCCGACTGAAAAATAGTAAAATCCCTGCAAGAAAACTTGAAATACGCAATGCAAACGAAGGTGCGAAGGTATTCTAATGCATGAAAAGTTGAAGTTGCAAAGAAATCAGTCAGCCAGGGGGTTCAGGGGGATAAACTGAGAAAATCCTAGTTTATATAGGATTAGGGAGAGGTTAGGAGGTTGGAGATCATCCCAATTTGGGAGATCTCCAACGGGGAGACTCTAACTGTGCAGACACGCTTTCTGCCCAAGTTAGAGAAGTTGTTGAAATAGAAGCTAATTATGAAAATTTGGTTTTGGGATGAAATCGTCCGGACGTTCTGTTCCAGATGAATTCGTCAGATCTGGGATGATTTCGTTTGATCGTCGACGATATCGTCCAACGGTCAAAACAAATCCTAAAAATGGCACGAAAAACAAGGAAAGCGGGTAACGGGTGGTTAACGGGCGGTTTGGGTTAAAATTCAAATTTTTATCTTTTTACTAAGGTTTAACTGCGCCAATTTTAGGGTGCTACAGTTTCACACTCACAAAACACTCAATAACTTTCAAATTCTCTTTCAAATCAACTCAGAAATAAAGTATAATTTGATTCACAAAAATTGAACTATTACTCCAATACTTTCAATCAATAATGTTCATTCAAATTCACTCAACCATTCACTCAATAAAACATAACTTACTTACAAACCCTAACCAAGTGTTTCATTATACTTCCACCAACTCATACTATGAATCTCAAACCTTGACTCAAGATGATTCCAAATTCACATAACAATGATACTCATGTTCTTTCACAAACCCTAGTTCAAGATAGTTCTCAATCTCACACTCAAATGATCTCATGAACATTCACCAATCATGCATATGAAAAAGTCACTCAAATATTTCCAACAATCCTTTTCACTCCAACTTGCATTTCACAACATTCAACCAAACAATATTTCACTTACCTTTTGTTTTGATGGAGATTTGGATTCAAAACATGTATCAATCACACTCAAATCCTCTTTGCCACTTTCAAGGTTAGATAGAAACAAATTATCTAAAAATCTCCACTCAAATATTTTCCTCAATAATTATTTTACCATACAAAAATATCAAGTCTCAAGTACACCTTATAATCTCCAAACCTTTCAAAATATAATTAGCAAATATTCAAATAACTCACTTTCACAATAATTTCCTTTATGCACCTTATTTATGCTCTCAAAAATAATTATCACAATGTAGCTTTATTTTAAAATACAAAATACAATTTTCCTTGCATACCTTATCACCCCTATTTTATAAAATAAATTCTAACCACCAAAAATTAAAATAAAATATTTTAATTTTCTTATACCTTATATCTCCCTTAACAAACTCACAAACTACCTTTTAAATCTCATGAAACCCTTTAATGCAGATTTTCGAATATCAAAACCTTTGGAAAAATTAAATCGTGAAAAGCATACCTTTTGTTTTAATTCTGACCAAAAATTATTTCTGGTGAAATTCGAACAAACAACCTCGCCTTTCCAACAACCTAGCCCAAATCTTGGCCACCATTTGGGCTATGTTCCCACATGAAATTAAAGAGTGCATGAACCCCATTTTGTTCCTTGTCTCTTCTCACACTTAGCACGAATGAAAAGTGTTTTTCCCTTTGCAAAACACAATCGCGTGAATTGAACCCGCGATCTTGCCCTCACAAATGCCTTAACCAGCCCTCAATTACCACTTGCACTACCAAGCGCTTTGAGAATTATTTGGCACTCCAATTAGGTTTATCATGAAGTCTGCCCTTTAACATTTAACACATGTGAATTCTTTCCTTTTTCTTCTCTTAAATGTGGCGCAAAATTCCTTTATACTTTGGGCATACGAATTGCATGAATGATTTTTAAAATAAAATCATTGCCCTTTTTATACCATTTGCTATGCACTCCAACATGTTGGCGATTAGTAAATTCGATTTTTAATTCAAATTTAAAATTTAAACTTTTTGCACCTTTATTATTTATTTAAATTAAAATTTTAACCTATGGTTAAAATATTTTAATTTAAATAAATTAAATAATAACCTTTAAAATCTACCAAATGGGTCTTTTTAAGAATTTATAATTTAATGAATAATTGGATCTTGTTTTTCTTCACCTCAACCTTTAGCCCGGAATATTATAATATTATTATTTCCTTTTAAACATGCTTCCCTTCCTTGGGATTTCCTTTTAAACCTGCTTCTCCTTGAGTCTTCAATATTTTTAGACCTTTTGGAAAAACCACCTGATGACATTAAATGACAACGAAACTTGGACATCAACCTCTTGACATCAATGACAATAAAACTTGCTCATATTTCCAACAACCTTCACTTAATCGAATGAACCAAAATAAAATATTCTATGTTATGTACTTTTTCTAGGAGAGTAAGACCGACGACATCACAAAGGTAAGGTTAAAATTAAAATAAAAATTATTGTATGTACTCTAGGAATAATCTACCCAACATGATGTCTACTATCACAAAATAAACACAGTACAACTCAACTCGGTGAAATATCTACCAAGATTGCAAGTTCATTATCCATTTGAAACCCTACAATTACTATTGAAGGAAATTAATAAATTAGACTACATAAAAGAATTAACATAACTCAATCATATTATAAAATAGTAAATGATCATTTCATTAACCGTTTAAGAACGTGTAGAGCCTAAACTAATTAATTTTTTACAATTACTTAACTTTATAATGATTGTTTCATAAATTACAATGCTAACTAATGCGAAGCAGACAACAACCAAATGCACACTAAGGAAATCTCCTTATTGAGTCTTATTTTTTTGTATATTTCACCTCAGGCTTCAGCTGACGACATCCAAAAGGGAAATGTTGCTTCCAAAGTTATTGCTCGAGCGTCAAGACCTCTGACGACACTCGTGAGGGATCATAACAACCCATTCAAAAGTGAATGCAATTAACTTTATATGCAATTTTCTACTTATGCAATAACACCATTTTCAATCAAACTATTGTTTAAATTTCATCAAGGGGAAATTATCCAAATAAATAACAGTTGGTGTTCACTTAATGCATTAATAAATAATTAATAAAAAGACATCCATCACTCTCATATAACATTGGAAAATAATAATTAAAATTAGAACAATTGGTGCTCTCATATATCATTAAAAATAATATTTAAATATAAAACAACTAGTGTTCACATATATCAATTAATAATAAGAATTCATTTTCTCTAGAACATAATCATCTTTCATACAAGCCAATCGAGTCGTAACACAAATAATGGATTCAATTTGAAGGTTAACACACATTTTTATTTATTGTCTATTGACACTAGATAATAAACTAAAAATTATTTAAAGTTATTATTCCACCCTCCTTGGTTCTTATGCAATTAGTCTAGCTAAAATGGTAATAACCATTTTCAAAACTAACCCGTAACATAGGCAACCCGACAACCCAGTGGTAAAAGATGCTTGTTGTACTAATTTAACAATGTATAAAAACTATCAAATGTAATTTATTTTAATTAAATAATTATGATATTAGTTCATATCTATCAGAAGCGACATAGTCCAGATCATGAAGTATTTAATTTTCTATATCGATTTCCAGTTGTAACAACACGGAACAAACAACACATCAAGGCCATCAAAGCATGGTTTATTATTCACATAAATGAGCAAATAGAAAGGATCCAACTTGGTTACTCTTCATCAAATCACTTCAAATCATTCTACTTGCAAACAAAACCTCCAACACAATCTGATCAACCACACATACTCAAATTTATATTTCCTTTAAATAGATATCATGAAATAAGGTTCAAGAAACAGTTGTACATCTCATTAAAACATTCGAATCAATTACCCACCAAGTGGTAGCTAAAACTTTAGGCCAAGTGTTAAGCTTATGTAATTAATCTAATACCATTTAGAAAACATTTGTTGTTTGATCTAAAATAAATGTAACCACACCTTTTTTACTTTTTAATGATTTTATAATTATTATAATTATTTTTATTTTTTCTTATATTTAATTAAATTTGTATTGATAATATTAAAAATAGAAAATATTTAAAAGCATAGATATATGATATGCAACCCATCAAAAAAAACATACATACAATTAAAATCAAACATGCATCCATATGGATGCAAGTACATGAATGCTAATTTGTGAGCTTCCATGTACTCACGGACTGTGGTGTTTTTTCACACCTCCATCATATCCCTCCTTACCTCTCATGAAAAACACTTCTCTGTTGTTGAAAGGAGGGTACATGTTTCCTGCAATCACAAATACCATCAACAGTACCTCATTCTAGAAGCAAAAACAATTATTAAAAAAATAGCAATTCTAGCGAGGTTGTTACAAGTGGATTAATCCTCATGAGGTAGAAATATGAACCAATTATTCTCTGAATTCCAATACTAAGCATGTACCTGGTTCAATCAATAGCCCCTCTTTTGAGAGTTCATTTCTTCAAAACTTTAATAGTGACCTAAATCTTGGATCACTTATACATCATAACTAGATATCTCCAACATACTAAGTTTTATCTTTGGGAACCTTTCTACATTATCAATCGATATCCTTCAAAACCCTAAATTTTGGGTTTTTTGAAATTTGATTTAAATGTCCTTGTTAAGCAATCTATGAACATGCAAAACTAGAAACTAATATTTCATTTTACCATCATAGTTATTTTAATATGAAGTATAACATTTGGATCTAGATTTTTTGACTAGAGTGGATTAATTTCCATCAGGTAGAAATGCGAATTAACTATTGTGAATAGTCCTTTTTGAATTCCTATACTAATCATGTACCTAGTTCAATCAGTAGTCCCTCCATTGAGAGTTCATCTTCTTCCCTATTTAGTTCTTGATACATATGCCTACATTTAAATATTCACTTCAATTCACAATTTTTATTTGAGATAATATGGGTTGTAGAGCCATGTTTTCAATCTTATAAGTATCAAGCATCAAATTTATCACCACGTATGAGTCTTTGTAAATTTAAAATCATTGTATTCCTCTGATTATGTCAATTAAACCAAAAACTTAAGTGTTGTTGGACATTTTGAGCTCATTTAGTTGTCATTGATCTCAAGGTGAGAAGTCGTCATTGATACCAAAGTGAACACACGAAGATATCATTAATACCATGGAGTACACTATTACTGACACCAGGAGCAATGCAAAGAGATGGAAAAAATTTGTCCAAATATGATTTTATAAGGGTTTTTTTTAAACCACGGTGGCACATTAAAAGGTTTTTTATTAAAACCATAATGATAGTTTTCCAACATTGTGATGGTAAAATTAAGGTTTTTATTAAAACCAAGCTGGCGTAATTATTTTTCATCGACCCAATGAAGTGCAAATGACAATTTTGATATTAACTCAAAGAGGGTTTTAATTTTTTATTAAAGTCTAAAGTTTATAAATTAAATTTATAATATTTAAATTCTTTTGAATTTAAGTCGATTATATATTATAATTTATACAAGCTGACGTCATCAAGTCGAATCATCCACCAATGTTGTATGCAAAGCAAATGAAGGGTATTTAAACCCTAAGACAAACCTTAGGGAAGAAGGAACTTGAATGAATATACAATGAAAAAATTTGGAGCCTCCAAAATTTGTGAGTGGTGTATTGCCGAAGCAAAGCAGCGCATTGTGATCAGGGTAGCGCATCGTGATCGAGGTAGCGCATGGTGTTCGAGCAAGGAACAATGCAAAGGAAGTAGCGCTCATGGTCTAGCCTAGTTTTATACGTAGGATAAGGCCAAAGGCTTTGAAGCCTTTTTGAAAAAGCTTAAGCAACCTTAGGGCTTAAGCTAAGCACGTGGAGCGCTTAGCTCACATGACTAGCTAGTTGTATCGAAGGCACCAACCGAGGGAGAAGGTGTAGGGTCAAAACCCCGAAAAACATGGAAGGAGGTTCACCAAATATTTTTATGATTTAATTTTGGTTTTTTCATAATACTAAGGTTTAGGAGGCATAAGGGAATGTTTTGTGATATTTGACCATTGTGCTAAGGTTTTTGGGGTGTTTGTGGAATTTGATTATTTGTGATAAGGTTAGAGATTTATAAGGTGATATTAATTTATTTACTTAAGTGGTAAATAGGTGCTTTATTAAGGTAAATATTATTTTACCTTAGGAGAAAGAAATTAAGTTGGAATAACAATTTTGTGAAAATAAGAAATTAAAGGTGTGTTTTAAAAAGAAAAAATTTATAAAGATATTATTGTCAAATATTGGTATTAAGTGAAGTAGGTAAAAATAGTGCACCAAATAAAATATAAACAATTTATGTATCTACGCCCTATCACTAATGAGCGCCAAACGTAAGCATTCAAGCAAATGGAAAGATAGTGAGTAATAAGAAGTAAAGCAAAACAAGTTTATCTCTTATTACTCAAAACGATCCAAAATTATGGGTTATAATGCATCCCCTTGAGGGCTCAAAATGGGTGATACAAATTTTTACAACTCGGGTGCCCAAAGGTCAAATCTCTCAACGAAATCTGATGCACATCCATTGTCTTTCCTTGTACCCACAATCGAAGTGGGCAGACCAAAGTTTTCATTGCTTGTGTATTTGATCTTTGATGTCTTAGGCTGCCTCCCAATGCACTATAATGACCTGCATCTATACACAAGGAAACCAAAATTGTCAAATAGCAAGTGTGTATGGTAAAAAGCATACAATCCCCATAGGGGCAAAATGGCTAATGGTGATAAAACTCATCAAACCAACTCCAAATGATGAAATACAAAATAGGTATGTAGATAATAGGTTTTGGGAAGATATCAACAGGAATCGCTCCAAAATTGCAACCGACAGGGTTTCATGACTGAGGTGAACGTTCGTAGCCTACAAAACACAAAGCAAGCAATTTTCTATCCTACGCACATCCAAAATGCATGAAAATAAAAAATAATGTATAAAATACTATTCTAAGAAGACCCATTTTATTATATTTATTATATCAATCAGATTTTGGGTGTTCTCTCAGATGACCGTCGGATACCTGCAAGAGACCCTACAAAACACTAAAAATGCAATATCTCGACCAATATAGGTCATAATAACATGAAATTTGAACTGCAATATCATATAAGCATCTCTAAAATATCAAATGAAAAATATTTAAGAAATAATGCATAGATATATATTCATTTTTGGGTGGAGTGAATAGGACTGTCAAATATTGGGGGGCACCTAAGGGGGAGCGCCCATAGAATCTGCCTTAATTTTATCACCAATTCCAATTGGGAATGATGCAAAACCCTATAAGATATGTTTTTGTAAAATTTGGTTATGGAATTCACTCAGTTCATTCAGTTTTGTAACATATTATGCCTCCTAGCTCACTCGTAAACCTCCTTCGCTAGGAAGAGATTTCGAGGGAACAATTGGCACAAAAGGGTGGAAGGAAATCTTGGCAGCACTCCATTGCCTTGTCCTCAAAATATCCTCCTTCTTTTGTGTGGAAAATATCTCCACTTTATAGCGTAAGGAGGCTTCAAGGGTCAAAATGCATGCGAAGGCATGCGAGGCATGAGGTGCCACTTGGCCATCAGGGTGGCATGCATTGGAGGGAGAAGAGAATCTCCCAATTTGGCCTCCCCTATGGGTTGAAGCATTAATATATTGCATGCCATGACCTTCTAGCCATTATGGACTAGAAATGTAACCGTTGGTAGGTGCCATTTATCCAAATTTGACTTTTTGCCAGTCAAACCTGTTATTCTCTCCACCTCGAAGCGAATGCTGCTATTCACCTCAGGGTGGGATGAATAGGTTTTGTATTCATCCTAGGGTGGCACGAATAGTATTAGAGTTTCCAAAAGGTTCCAAAAGTGGCCTATAACCTTTCAAACCCTTGCACTAAGTGGTTAGAACCACTTTATACCCCCTAAGGGCTGCCCTAGGGGCCTTGGTGTGTCGCTAAGTCACTACTTTTGGTAGCACAATCGGATTGACCAGTTTTTAGTGTCTACAGATGCCCCTTTTTGGGATGCATTGTGTGTAGCACAACATTGAGAAAAAATAGATGACTAAAAAATTTCAATTATTAGGGTTACTCAATAACCTAACCAACTCTAGATGCCCCAATCCTAGAAAGAGCATGCATCCTTGAATCTTTGCATTAGACGAGCTAAGGAACTTTCTTTAGCTTAGTCATTATCTGTCATGAAAAGGCAAAGCCAATGTTTCCATGATTCTAGCAATGTTGAGCATTTTAATTTGATATTTTGTTCTTGTTTATTGCCCCAAGCAGAAGCATAATTGTCTTTGTCAAAGATTCGTTGGATGAACGCAATTTGCATGATTGAGTGTGTGCTTTTTGATTTGACTTGAGTATGACTAACCCTCAAGCGAAGAGTCGATGAGGGAATAACTCATGATAAAAGCAATGAGTCACTTGATCCAGATGACTATTTTTAAGGTTACCTTCAGTTGTACTCATTGAAAAATGGCAAATTTTTGAAAGGATTTGAATGATGTTATGGGGGTTTCATGGAAGCAAGAAGTTGAAAACTTCATTCCCGTGGGTGGTCCGACCACAATGGCCTTCTTGGGGAGTAAAGTAATAACTTATCCATGTATCCATGAAAATTTTGTATTCCATATTGACCCTAAATGAATTCCATCAGATGCGACTTGTTTTTGGTGGGTTCTAAACCCTTTTCGTTTGCTACTTCCTGGAGGAAAGGAATGAAAAACCTCACTCCTGTGGGGTGGTCCGGCCATGGTGGACTTCTTAGGGATTTAAGTAGGGTTATTTCCAAGCATATATGAGTGCTATTATTTACCTCTTGATTACTGCCAAAATTTGACCAAAATAGAGCTATTTTTGTGGGTTTTTGGACCCTTTTGGTGCCTTTTGAAGTTGTTTTGACTTATGAACCCTATATTCACTTTAGGGTGGAGCAAATAAAAATTTTGTATTTATTCTAGGGTGAAACAAATGGCTAGAAGTGATTTCACCCCACCCTGGGATGAATAGGACTATTATAGGTCTATATAAGCTTCAAAAACCAGTTTTGGGCTCAATATTGCATGTTTTCTTATGCAATTTGAGAGGTGAGGAGGAGGAAAGTGATTTTGCGTAGCGAAGCACTGTCAAAATCATCCCGCATCATAATGAGTCAGCAAGCGAAGGCATCCAATGAAGGGGCTAGTGCGAAGAAGGTAAATGCTAACTCAAGTGACCTCGCTTATTACAAGTGTAATACCTATTATTTTTGTTCCTTTTGTTTTCTTATTTTTGATGTTTTTTTTTGTTTTATATTTTATTTTATTAGGTTACAAGCCAGTATCGCAAATCAAATCTCTTCAAGAACACATGGGATGCCTTGAATAATTCTGACTAGGAGTGTCTTCATGCCCTGGGGCTCAAGCAAGTTACTCGGTTGGAGCCTGTGATAGGCGATCGAGCTTATTTGACTACATTGATTAGATAATGGGACCCGTGTACCAACACCTTCCATATATCGACAAGAGAAATGATGGTGACGCTAGAGTATTTTTACCAAATTTTGAGAATTTTGATAGATGGGCAACCCTTTCGATCATTGCACCGTGACCTGAGGGATGTAGTGCTGAGGAGGTACTTCAGGGATGACATGGATGTAGTGAAGATGGACTGTCAAACTGGAGGTATACTAGTGGGGTATTGATATGAGGAGGTGTTGGGGTAAGACATGCACTGCTGATGACCCTCATCTCCAATATGCTCCTCCTAGACTCATCAGGATTCAGGTTCTTGTGGAACCTGCTAGATTTGGTGTTTGCCCTAGCGGGGTGCACTACGAAAGAGCCATTGCTAATGGTATGGGGACTACCATTTTGGTACAGCTCTATGATGAGTTGTATGAGATCTGATGTCAAAAGTAGAAGGGCTTAGGGTGTAGTTTCCTATTACAGTTTTGGTAATGGTAGCACATAGTTGTGGGGTGACCACAGGGCTTACCCTAGTCGACCCGAGTGCAACAAGCAGACCAGGAGATAGGATATGGTATCCTATGGTAGACAGCACAAGATATAGGATGTAGATCACTACATCGATATCTTCTCTCACCTGGCACCAAGACAGGTGTAATGGTGACCGTACAAGGATTGGTCGGTCTGGGTAGATGTTGGAGAGCAGCTTCGATGGGTGAGGTGGGATAGATGGTTGATTGCTTGACATGGGATAACGCGGGATTACTTCCCATTTTCTTGGTTCATATGGTAGTTTGGTCTACGATAGGGGTTTCCTAGGGAGTTGGTGGTGTACCAGTACCGCGAGGATGAGTGGAGGCTATCCTAGCCTATAGTTGAGGAGGTGGATGAGGAGTCATATTATGATCAACATTTCAGACACATGATGTCAGGACTACAATGGAGTATGACTTGTGGTGGGTGATGCACCAGTGGTGAGGGATAGGGACCCTAGGAGGTGAGGCAGCTGGGGTGACCGATGAGGTGATGTTAAATGATCCAGGGGGGACCAAGTAGAGGGTGATGATCCAAGAGATCTCTTGGACTTGGGGGATCAGGGTGATGACATGGCGATGGATGACCCTCATGTGCAGGCATCGAAGGGTGTATAGGATGACCAACCTATGAAGTTGCAAGCTGAGTTGGCTAGGGTTAGGCGATAGAGAGATCTCCTGTAGGCACAGACTCGGGAGGATCAGTCTGAGATATCCTCCCTACAAGCATAGCTGAGGGCTCAGAGCATAAAGCAAGAGGGATCCATTGTTGGGGAGACATAAAGGCTATGGGTAGAGGTACTATGTCTATAGTCAGTGGTGGAGACCTACCAGGTACAGGAGTAGCAGAGACAAGGGTACATGGGTCGATTGGAGATAGAGGTGGTGTGTCTTGGAGGGCACCTACCAGATGATGGGGAGAGAAGTAGGTTTGCATCAATCTCAATGAAGCGAGACGGTGCAATCCTCCACTCAAAAAAGGGAGGACAGGGCTGGTGGTAGCAGGTATGGGGGTCATAGCGGACCTATACCATTGGGGGTACTATGAGTCGTAGCACTGATCCTATGTGATAATGGTGGTATAGACTCGTGGGAATATTTTTAGGGTTTTATTTTTGGTTGGTTGCTTAGCCTTTGTGAGGTGTAAGGTCCCACTTTATTGTAGCCTACAGGCATATTTTAAAACTATGATGTATATTTTTTCCCCATATATATATATATGAGATTTTATTATGATCATCATGTGTTTCGTTATTTGTTTTATTTTATGAATGCAATGTGTGTAAGGATTTGTAATGATGTGTTAGATGCTTAGTATATATGCGTATGGATGCAATGAGATGGTGATAGATAGATATGATGTATGCATTTTGATGTGATTTGTATTGCAACTATCTATATGTATGGATGTACAGTGGTATGAAATATGTGAATGATTGATAAACATGGATTATGGCTATTGATTTGACATACTATGTGAACACTATAGACTATACAAAATACATTAATGCTCTTTGTTTTTGCTTCTTTTCTTCTTCTTCTTTTTTGTAATGGAAATGTGAAACCACTATGGCGATGTAATAAAAATGGAGTAAATGAAATGACATGTTTAAAGAATGTAGTTGAGGTTTTTATGAGACTCAAACATTCTAGCTGGTGTGATCAAAGGTTGTATACTAACTATGCAAGACTTTTTGACAAGGTATGAATCTGCTAGGATGACCAAGGTACTTCAGATCCCTGTGTGTGCAAGTGAGTTCATTCCTGTGAGATGCATAAGGATACCACCAGTGCCAATCAGGCTCTCAACCAAACCTGTACTGAGAATCATCCAATGAATGCCACCATCCTAGGTTTTGTACTTAGTAGGACTAGACCACTAGGAAATCTAGGTTACCAAAAGCTAGCTCATCCACATACAAACGTTAGTCTGCACATGTCCAAAAGCTAATGTGACAGACATATTATCATGTGTAAGGATACCACCAATGCTAAGTAGGCTATCAACCAAACCTATACTAAGGATCATCTTGTGGTTTTCCAAATGCTGAGAGTTCCAGGGATTCAAGTTTGACTCCCTTATTTTCTTCAATTTTATTGGGATACTTGCTCATATGTAGTGATGAAAATCATTGTTTATTTTGTATATGTTTTTTTTTTTTTTTAGCAATGGATTAGTGGTTCAGATATTAGTGGTGAACCACTGCTTATTCTTGTATTTTTGCTTTTTGAGGATTTGAACTTGGTGAATTGATTTTTTACTCTGGATTTTTTTTATTTTTTTGGTGTTTTTGATATGGGTATTTGTGTAAATTGGGGATTTTTGATAGTTGTGAAAACCACTATTTATTTTGGGGAATTGGGTAGGGAAGATTCTTGTCCTTTTGCCAACTCTCAGCATTCTTCAACCATTCATATAGGGGGGTGAGCAGGATGCCATTTTTGCTTAAAGTACCCTAGACCACTCCATGGATTTCATCGTTCTTTGTGCAAAACTTGGATTTGTTAATGTTTAATTATGTTTGGGATCTGATGTACACAAGGCATAATCAATGCAAGACTCTACCTCCTAAAAATCAAGACAAATTTCTACCAAACATGAAGAGAAGCTAGAAATGGTTGAGTGACCAAAAACCCTAATGAAATTCTAAAACAAATGACTAGGTGAAGGAGTGGACACAAATGTGAAAAATGGAACATGTAGGTGAAAATGATAAGTGGAACATTGAACTATGCTTATTTTCACAACATTGATTTTGGGCGATAAGTATTGTACCATCATGGTGCTAGACATGCATGAGCAAATTTAAAATATACAGTGCTAATGATGAGTATGCCTAAATGCAAGCGATGATAAAATGCAATGGGATGCAATGCAATATGATGCAATATTTTTGAAGTTTTTTTTTTATGATATTTGTGGAATGCAATGCGATGCAAGGTTTTTGTATTTTGATGATTTTTTTTTTGATTGATATATATGTATATACAGGTGACCAATGGGCTTATTGGGGTCCATTGGGGTATTTGGGGGGACAAAAGGGCTTATGAATTCCTTTGGGGCTTTTAGGTTGACCTACACGATTCAATACCACCTAGGATCATTTAGGTTGACCAAGTGGGATGTAGACACCCTTGGAGCATTTTGGGGTGACCTAGATGGTTTTAGACTACCTATGAGCGTTTTAGGTTGACCAAGTGGGATGTAGGCACCCTTGGAGAATTTTGGGGTGACCTAGACGGTTCTAGACCACCTAGGAGCATTTTTGGGTGACCTAGACGGTTCTAGACCACCTAGGAGCATTTTAGGTTGAACAAGTGATGAGGCCTGGAAATGCCTCAATCATAGCATGTTTTGAACATTGAAACTGCCTAAAAACTCTTATGTTTAATCTGATATGCTAGTTAAGTTGATTTAATATGTTGTGTATTAACTGTTTGCATGATCAATGTGTTAGAAATACTATATTCTAATTTTTTACAGTTTTTGCATAGTTTTATGTTACTTTGTCATGACTTGCTAAATGAGAAGTATGCTTAGGTTGATAGCAACACTTCACTAGTCTTGTTTTGATATGTTTCAAGCATTTGTTTATCTAAATCTAGCAAATAGTGCAAGCAAACTGTTACTGTGCAGCAAAAACTGGTTTTCCAATGTAAATTCCAGCCAACTGCCAATGAATGGCAAGGCATGGAATTCACACATGGAGAGAGATGAAGGCTATTGCAATCTGATCCTGAGAGCTAACCCACCTGAGAAATGCAGATGAAATCACTTGAAGAGCACACAGTTGTTCATTCCGAAGATCTTCGAAATGAGCAGACATCTTCGGAATGAGAAATACAGTCTCTTCGAAATGAGCGGACATCTTCGGAATGAGAAATGCAGTCTCTTCGGAATGAGCCACTTATCTTCGAAATGAGAACAGAAAGTGCTTTTTGACTTGTTGACTGATTTTTGATGATGGAAAAAGGGAAAGAAATATTGAAAAGGTTAAGGGAAAATATCTCCCATCTGACTTTGTCGTCCTTGCCGACCAAAGCCACCATTTATGGAAAAGATCAATTTTGATCCTCTTCTAGGATAAACCCAAGAAATGTTGCAACATAATAGGAATAGATCTGTAAGATAGGAATGAGATATTCTCAGTTTGTAAGTAGATTTTAGGATATCTATAAATATATAGCTCCCATCTAGGTTGAGCTAAGAATGGTAGGGGAAAATAAGCAAGTAGTATAATAA
This sequence comes from Wollemia nobilis, assembly GCA_028583015.1. Classification (NCBI taxonomy): domain Eukaryota; kingdom Viridiplantae; phylum Streptophyta; class Pinopsida; order Araucariales; family Araucariaceae; genus Wollemia; species Wollemia nobilis. The sequence continues at coordinate 5,089,469 of JAQPPZ010002515.1, forward strand.
TAAGAAAAGTGACTATTACAGTCCTGTAACAAGGTTTTTAGCAGAAATATTGTAATCATGTTCTTGAATCAATAAAGTGCACTATTTTTATTCATGTTGTTGTGAATGAGTGTGAGTAAGATCTGAGAGAGAGAAAGACTCATACCTTCTTCTGGACAAGGAGGTTGGCCACTTCTAGACCTAGGAGGAGGACTAACAACAAGTTTTTATTCTGATTTTGCTACAGTAGAATAAGTTGTAAAACTTGTCATTTCATTTCCTTGTAAACAGCTAACAGTATTTGCAATATTAGTTTATTTCATGATTAGGATAATCTTGTGATTAATGATAAGTTTGGTTGTAATCTCCATTTTCAGCAAGCTTTCAAATTACTGCAGATTGTCATTTCCAGAATTTACTATTTTTTGCAATTTACTGCATTTTGTGTTTTGTTGTCAACCCCTACATAGAAGATTGACAACCTTCTATTACAGAGCATTGACAGGATTTAATTTCCATGTTATAATCAGGTTTCCATTGCTGCAAAAGTAAATAGACTTCCTTTCTGCAATCATAATTAGATTTCTAATTTTGCAACTGTAACTAGGGAGTTATTTCTGCAACATAATTAGATTTCATTCTGTAATTGTAATTAGGATTTCATTTCTATAGTTAGTAATTAGTTTCCATTCCTGCAATTAGATTAAAGTTCAATTTATGCAATTTAGAGATAAAAATGTCCTAAATCCCCCACACAATCGGTTTCACCAATAAGACCTGTTGCTCCCAAATGACCTAAGTTATAGCCCTGTTCACTCCTTCCGCAAATAGCCTTGTACACTGCCCTGGATTGACAAATTCATTGAGAATTAATGATGTGCATAATGACAATGCATCATTTTGGCATCGTTGCTGGGGAATAGTGTTGCTAGAAGGTGACAACAGTCCAATAGTTATTAATTAGACTGAGCTATGAAAATTCAGGATAAAATCTGAATATAACAACTGGTTAAAGTAACAACTATTGACCTATAATTTATGTCATTCAAGAGTAAACATGAATGAGTAAGCCTAGGGATGAAAAAGGTAGAATTACTCAAAAGGATCCCTGGCTTGTTCCATTAAGAAGATCTTCACGCCTAAGGGGTGAATCACCTGTGTTTGAACTACCAAAAAAATTGAAACAAAAATCACTAGCTTCATCATCATTAGAACATCCTGAGAAAGAAAAATCACCAGCTTCATCATCATTAGAACATCCTGAGAAAGAAAAATCATCAGACTCATCATCAACAGAGGATTTTGGACCTCTTGAGAGTGAAATTTGGATAGGTTTAACTGTTCCTAAGGAACAGGAAACTATGGCAGAGGGAGGCAATCTAGATAGGGATGGCCAACATGGCTATGTCCATAATGAAGGAGATGATCAGGATATGCCCCAACCTTCCAGAACATTTGAATATCCTATCCATTTGAATCCAACACAAAACTCCCCCATGAAAACCATTTCACCTTCAGTACTTCCAACCTTTCGAGGTGTTGTATCTGAAGATCCTGATCAGTTTTTGTTTGAATTCAAAGTAGTGTGTCAAACCTATGACTATGTAAATGACAATCAAAAACTTAAGGTTTTTCCCTCAACACTCAAGGACTCAAAATTACGTTGGTTCATGAGCTTAGAGCCAAATTCCATCCGAACCTGGGATCAAATGGAAACTGTGTTTTTAGACAAATATTAGGAGTATTGTCGTGTAAGGAACAGGAAAGATGAGTTATTCAGGATTAAGCAGGAAGATGATGAAACATTAGAAGACTATCTTGATAGGTTCTCCTTTGTTCAAAGGAGATGTGGACTTGTAGAACCTGAGTTATGCAAAACCATATTTTTGAGAGGATTACAAGATGAATCCAGAGAAGTATTGGATTTGATGGGAAAAGGGGATGTAAATACTCTCAGTAATGAGGAAATTATGGGTCTCTATAGGAATTACTCTCGCACTAAGCGGGGAAGAAGAAAAAAGAGTACAAATGGCACTGATGTGAAGGACCTAATAGAGGAACTTGCAAATTTTAAAACTGATATTCTGGTGCAATTGAACACAACTTTGGGGGAAATGTCTGCAAAAGCAAAAACCATAGAACCTTTGGCAATTTATTGCCCAAGATGTAGAAATAAACATGCTTTGCAGGAGTGTCCTTTGAATAAAACATCTATCTCAGCCATTTGTAGTATCTGTTCGAAGAAGCATTTGACTGATAAATGCCACCTGCTACCACAACTCAAAACTATGTTAGAAAATCAGATTGAGGAACTCAACTATGTTGGACCAAAATAGGGGGAAACTTCTCTCAGTACCAAAATCCCCCTCATTTTCCTACAAATTGGGGGCATAATCCTTGGACTATGCCTTGGGGACAATCAGAACCACCCCAACGTCCTTGGAATTATTCTCAATGGACAAATTCCCAAGAATGGCCACAAACAAGTTGGAGTAATCCAACCTGGAATCAGAATCAGAATAATCCATCATGGAATCAAAACAACCCACCCTAGAATCAGAATCAGACTAATCCACATTGGATGCAAAATCAACCACAGTGGAGTCAGCAATACCAATCCTATCCAAGGCAGCAAAGAAATCAAGGTCAAACTCAGCATTTGTTGCCTGCACCTAATCAAAATTTTCAAGAAAAATAGAATCAACCACAACAAACACAACAGGTGAAACAACCTCAACTTCCAACTCAACCAATCACTAATCCAAACAACATGAGACAGGCATCCCCTGTCTATGTGGCTGAAGCTCAAGAAAATGCTGAAATAAATGTTCTTGATTGTAGTAACATCCAACTTCGTTCAGGAAAAGTTGTACCTGAACCTGTTTCAACTAAAATCAAGGAAAATGAAAAGCAAGAACCTTTGGAACCAGTTAGAGTTAAACCAACAACAGAGAAAGAAGAAGGAAAAATAGAACCACAGGCAGAACAATTACCTTCATCAAGGATAATTCCATATCCTGAAAGATTCAATACCACAACAGAAAATTTTGAGTCAGACCTGGTCAAGGAACTTAGAAAGTTAACTATATCATTGCCCTTATTGCAAGCCATTAAGGATATACCAGTGATTAAAAGTACTATCCGAGATTTGTGCATTAGAAGAGTAGGAAGAAAAAAGAAAGCATTTCCCAAGACTGTTCAGGTTGAAGGAAAGATAGTTGATCTCTTGTCCGAAAAACTAGTACCTCCAAAGTATAGTGACCCAGGGAGTCCAGTTATCATAGTTACCATAGGCTCAGTACCAATATCAAATGTCTTAGTAGATCTAGGAGCTGCAATAAATGTCATGACCAAGGATATAATGGAACAATTACAGCTCAAACATCTCAGTCCCACATTTACAGTTTTAGAAATGGCTGATAGGTCAGTTGCAAAACCTGAAGGTATCATTGAAGATGTCCCTATAGAAGTCTCTTCTTGGGAATTCCCTATAGATTTTTTGGTTTTACAACCAAGAAATTCAGCACATGGATATCCCATCATTCTAGGAAGACCTTGGCTTGCAACTGCAGCAGCCTTCATAGACTACAGATCTAGAAAAATGACCATTTCAAATGGTATTGATCTAAAATAGATCTCTCTGTATCCTCCCGCAAGACCCTCCAACAATTTTTTAGGTCAGTTATGGTTTCCCGACTCAGATGAAGAACCAGAAGAGGTTATTTCCACACTAGCCACCTTGGTAGTAAGGGAACACACAGAAGACCTCCATGACATAGAAACTTTAGAGAATGAAACTATCCTAATGAATGTTCTGCATGAACAAGGGTTAGAAGAGGAAGAAGTAAATATCCATCAGTTGTTAGGGAATGAGGAGAACCAAAATTTTGAAGGTGAGCCATCTTTACTATCATAGGAAACATCAGTTTCACTACCACATGGGTGGCACCATCACCTGATTTTCCCTTCTCACTGTTCCATACAGGATATGCTTCCATTAGAAATCAATGAAACAGAAACTTCTTATTTCCTCCCATCTCATCATTGCCCTCTTAACTCCCTAATCACCAAGTATGAAGAAGTGAATTCAGTCCTTCCAAATACAAAACAAATAGAAGTCCAGCCAGGAAAATTACTGAACATTAACAGCTGGCTCACTAGGGAAGAGGAAGAAAAATTGATAACTATTTTGTAGAAGCATGTTCATGCTTTTGCTTGGGACTACAAGGATATGTCAAGAATTCACCCTGATATATGCACCCACAGGATTTATACTGAAGAAGTCAAGCCAGTAAGACAACCCCAGAGAAGACTGAATCCTGCCTTGAGGGATATTGTAAAGGAAGAAATTGAAAAAATTTTGGAGGTAGGATTCATTTACCCAATTTTTGATAGCCAGTGGGTCTCTCCATTGGTTATAGTTCCTAAGAAAAATGGAAAAATGAGAGTATGTGTAGACTATAGAGAGCTGAACAAAGTGACATACAAAGACCATTTTCCATTACCTTTCATAGATCAGGTGTTAGATACCCTTGTCGGAAAGAAATACTTTTGTTTTCTTGATGGATTTAGTGGGTATAATCAAATTCAGGTTGCACCTGAAGATCAAGAGAAAACAACCTTTACCTGTCCATGGGGAACATTTGCCTATAGGGTTTTACCTTTTGGTTTGTGTAATGCCCCAACAACATTTCAGCGAGCGGTCTTAGCAATTTTTTCTGATCTGACTACCAACAGAGTTGAGATATACATGGATGATTTCACAGTATGTGGACAGACTTTTGACTTTACATTAGAAAACCTTGACAGAGTTTTAACTCGCTGTGAAACATACCAGATTATCCTTGAATCCAGACAAATGTTTTATGATGATGGAGGAAGGAATAGTTCTTGGTCATAACATCTCTCTTCAAGGGATCCAAGTTGATCCAAAGAAGGTGGAAATTATCAAGAATCTTCTTCCTCCTAAAACTCAGACTGATGTCGGAAGCTTCCTAGGACACATTGGTTTTTACCGTAGGTTTATTCCCAGCTTTAGCACAATAGCCAATCCCATGTTTGCCCTATTGACTAAAGATTCTGAATTCTCCTGGACTGCAAGGTGTCAAGAATCATTTGAAGCTCTGAAAGAGAAATTAGTAACTCCACCTATGTTAAGAGGACCTAATTGGACATTACCATTTCACATACAGGATGATGCTTCCAATACCGCAATTGGAGCAACATTAGGACAAATTGACAATGGTGAACACTATGCCATCTACTACATTAACAAGAATTTGATAGGAGCTGAGAAAAATTATACCACAACTGAGAAGGAATTCTTGGCAAATAATTTATGCCATCAACAAATTCAGGCATTACATCACAGGTTATCAAATATTCATTCACACAGATCACACAACCATTAAGTATTTGATGAATAAGCCTATGGTAAGTGCAAGAATTATTCATTGGTTACTATTGCTGCAAGAATTTGATATCACAATAATCAACAAACCAGGAAAAGCTAATGTTGTAGCAGACTTCTTGTCCAGGTTGCAGAACACAGAGGAAGGGGAATTAGTTGAGGACACTTTTCCTGATGAAAAATTATTTGCTATATCTGTCCAATCACCTTGGTTTGCGGATATAGCCAATTACTTGGTCACAGGGAAAGTTCCTCCACATTTCACTTCAAAACAGAAAAAACAATTGATCAAACAGAGTTCTTCCTTTGAGTGGATTAAGGGTATACTTTTTAAGTGCAGTCCTGACCATGTGTTACGTAGGTGCATCCGAAAGGATGAGGTATATGATATCCTTAGGGCTTGTCATGATGAACCCTCAAGTGGACACTATTCTATAAAAAGCACAATTAGAAAAATTTTAGGGATAAGATATTATTGGCCATCTCTTCACAAGGATGTGAAAAAGTACATCAAGCATTGTGATGCATGCCAAAGAATGGGGAAACCCACTCATACAAATGAAATGCCACTACAACCTCAATTGGTTTTAGAGCCATTTGAGAGGTGGGGGCTTGATTTTGTAGGACCTATTGATCCACCTTCTCAAGGAAAGGTGCATATTCTAGTATGCACTGATTACCTGACAAAGTGGGTAGAGGTGCATGCTTTCAAACATGCTCATGAAGAGAAGGTCATCGATTTCTTGTATACTCAGATTTTTTAGAGATTTGGAGCTCCACGGTCTATCACCACAGACCAAGGACCCCAATTTGCATCTAAAGTCATTGAGGCTTTTACAGAATTATATGAAATCAAACATAGGAAATCATCACCTTACCACCCACAAGCAAATGGCCAGGTTGAAGTAACAAATAGGGAACTGGAACGAATCTTGACAAAAATAGTAGCTTTTCATAGGAGAAACTGGCTAGATAAATTACCTGAAGCAGTTTGGGCTTACAATACTGCTTGGAAATCCACTACTGGATTCACACCTTATGAACTAGTTTTTGGTAAAAAGCCCCTCCTACCTATTGAATTTGAGCTACTAACATTGCGCACAACATTGGAAATTGGGATTGAATTGTCACAGGCATAGACGGATAGGATTCTGCAGCTGAATGCATTGGATGAACTTCGGTTGGATGCTCTACCAAACTGAAGTAATTCAGGAGCAGAGGAAGTTGTGGCATGACAATCACATTCAACAGAGGAAATTTTAGCAAGGAGATTGGGCTTTGTTATTTGATTCTCGCTATGAGGACTTCCCTAGAAAGCTGAGAACTAGATGGCTTGGACCTTACCAGATTGAAGAGGTATTTGACAATGGAGCAGCTCATCTATCTCCTATTGATGGGTCACGAAGAAAGTTGGTAGTGAATGGACATCGCCTCAGGGTGTACCATACACCTCTGACTAAAGAGGAATTCTTGCAGTAGCTTGACAGTTTGGATGCACAACAGGTGGAAGAGATTCCCTCTTCCACTTCAATAAAATCAGCATGATCATGGATTTCAAGAAAAGCAAAAAAAAAAAAAATCAGAAAAAGCAGAAAACAAAAAGATGAATAAATTTTGATTGTGAATTCCTTCATGGGCATGATTTCAGGGAAATCATGAATTCCTTCACAGGCATAATCAGAATAAAAAAAAACAGAGAGAAAAGGAGAGGTAAAAAAAAAAAGAAAACAAGAAAAAAAAAAAGAGAGAAAAATGAATAGCTCAGCAGTGAAAACCTTTCCTAAGGCACTACTGAGTTGGTATGCATGAAAACCAGTTTTCTGGCATGCATAACCTTGAAAATTTCTGAATCATCATTGTACAAATTCACCAACTGCACTTGTTTTGAAATATTGTAGAAAATCTCAACAGAAGCAGTCATTCTTCAAAACTTGCATTAACTTGTTTTAATCAGGTATATATTTCTTACATTTCTTCATTGTAAATGATTGGTATGTAGTATATAACAATTAACCATTAGCATAAAAGGTATCCATAAGAGTTGGCATACTTGAAACATGTTTTGAGAAGGAGAATGTTGGTTTCTGCCTAATCTTCGGAATGAGAATGCCAAAAATAGTGTCTGCTATCTTCTTCAGATTAATTGTTGTATTGTCTTCGAATTGAAATTGTCTTCGAAATGACGACAGAATGAAAGTTGCACTTTGTCTTCGGAATGAAGCTTTGTCTTCGAAATGAGGATTTGTCTTCAAAATGAAGCTTTGTCTTCGAAATGAGGAATTGTCTTCAGAATGAAACTTTGTCTTCAAAATGAGGATTTGCCTTCGCAATGAAGCATGATCTTTAAATGAGGAATTGTCTTCAGAATGAAACTTTGTCTTCGAAATGAGGATTTGCCTTCACAATGAAGCATGATATTCGGAATGAGGACTTGTCTTCGAAATGAAATTTTATCTACGAAATGAGGAATTGTTTTTGCAATAAATCATAATCTTCGGAATGAACATTCAACATGATATTTCCACGTGGCATCCAAGGAGGGGAAAATATACGATCAAGTAAAATTCTTTGACTGCATATGATAAATGACACGTGTCAGTTGAGATGTGATTTGTCTTATCTTGCACCCATTAAGGAAGTACCAGAATCATGGGAACGTGACCAACAACATGCCACCATTATTCGATGCTGATAATCATGCACGTGAAAATCTATGGGTGAAACAGAGGACCTAAAACCAAGTGAGGTGGATCTAATGGCAAGGACATCTACGCAATCATTAACGGATAGGTGTTCGGAGCAAAAATAGAAACGTGTGCCACCCTTCCTTTCGAAGACATATTTGCTAACGCAAAATGATTATGAGGTACAATGTCGATATTGTAGTTCATTCCAAAGAAGAAAAATAGGGAAATTGAAAACCTGAAAACAAACCCTGCAAGTCTGCAAAAACCAGAAAACAACGATCCAGCGGAAGAGTAGCAGTAGAAGTGAGCAGTTTTTAACATACCAAAATAGGAAAATGGGATGAAAGACAAATATGGAACCAGCAGATACCACCCACCTTCGAGAAAATCTAGAAGTGCTACAAATTTTTGAAGATGGAGGGCTTATGCCATTTTTGGACAAATTTAATGGGTCCTCTGAAGATTTGGCCGGCATGTTCGCTCACACATTCAGAAATAACCAGGCACACATTAACGACATGACAATTGAGGTAACCCCTAAAGTTTTAAGTCAAATTACTGAGCTTCCATTAGAGGGTCTTCAAATTTCTAGATCTGGCAAAAATACACCGGCAAATGTAGTTAGTCAATTTCTGGAAGAAAACGATAGGGAGCCAGAATACTTAATACACAACAACACATGCAAGGGGGTAAAAAGGGCCAGCCTACAAGAACCCTGGGATGAAGTGGCCACATGGGTAGTAAAATTTTTAACCTGTGAAGGGCAATATGTACTTTTATCAGGGCATCATCTCAAAATTTTGAACCACCTAAGACATGGTAGGCAACAACCAGAAGTTAGGGTAAATCTTCCCCTGTATCTCGCACCAGGAGTTGAAAAATATGGCAAAACGATATCAGGAAGGAAAAGGGAGCCCTCGCCACCATGGTCTTATTAAATTAGTCTGCCAACATCATTTTAGAGGAAACCCTAGAAGCTTTGATAGGTTTTATTCTACTCTGAATGATGTAGTTTTTGGAAATGAGGATGAGGAGGAAGAAGAAACAGATGTTGCCACAGATGTTGTTGTAGAAGAAGAAATAGATACTATCATAGATGTTATTGTAGAGGAGGAAACACACCCAGTAGAAGCAACAGAGCACCTTTCTCCAGAACCTTCAACCTCACAAGCTAAGAAACAAAAGAAGAGAGGGCCTAGAACCGACAGTCAAAAAGAAAAATAGAAGAAAGTTCATTTTTTTGAAGATGTTACTGATCTATCAGAATAGGGGAGTGAAGTGCCTAGAAAAATAGGAGAAGAGACAACAAGGGAAATAGAAGCACTCCCACTAGAATCTGAAACTATCCCCACAACCCCTACTGTCACCAAAAAATAGAGCAAAAAGAAAAAAATTGCATCAGGAACTAGGAGGTCTACAAGACTCCACTTGAGAGAAATAGCAGAACAGGTGATAGAAGAAGAAGGTGGACAAGGCAGTCTAGATGTTACAGAAGTGCAACCAGCCCCTGAATATTTTTTAGAATTCCTTGAACAGATAATTGAGGAAGAGACTGGGCAAGACAGTTTTGAAGTTGCTACAGTTCAACAGGCCATAGAAAATGTAGATGCAATCATAGATAGTTTCATGGAACCTCCTGAACAAGAGCAGACAACTGAAGCAGAAGATGAGATAGTTGTTGAGCAGCCAACTATAGATGATTTATCTGCATCAGATTCTGAATCAGAAATAGAGGAGGTAGACATCACATAACAGCTAAGAGCAACAAAAAGTGTTGTCAAAACACAAACTAAATGGATTGAAGAAAAAGAAAATATCATTGAAATGCAGGAAAAGAAGATTGCAGAATTACAGCAGGAAGTGGCAGAATTGAGGAAGAGGTTGTCACAGTCTGAAGAACAACCAACTGTATCTATTGATGAGGATGATTTGGCTCAATTACTTATGGATTTATCTAGGGCAGATGACTCTTTTGAGGCAGACATAGGTGCTCATTCTGAAGCAGCGCCCTTTCATTCTGAAGAAGTGCCCTTCCATTCTGAAGCATTGCCTTCTCATTCCGAAGATGCTCCAGAATTGATAAAGAGCATAGAAAAGAATATTGGAGATGAGTCACAATAGGAAACACCAGCACAGGAGCAGTTTAAACAGCAACATGAAATTGTTCAAGTAAGTACTCCTTCAAATGAGATTTCTGTATTTCAAACTATTACACCTTCAATAAAAGTAGAGGATAAGGGGGTACAAGTGGAATTGTTGTCTGATGACCAACCAGTGGAAATAGCAGAAAAGGGGGTACAAGTAGAATTGTTGTTTGATGACCAACCAGTGGAAGTAGCAGAAAAAGGGATTCAGGTAGATCTGCTACCCAGATTTCCACCTGTAGTTAGACCACCCAATATTGTATCCCTAGAGCAATATAATATAGACATAGCTAGTTGGGTGATCAGATATGAGAAACTTGCCACTAAGGTTGAAAAATTCAAATTGGAAGGTAAACAGTTAGAAGCAAAAGAAACAGAAATCAAGGCATTGAATGAAAAAGTGACTGATTTATGTCAGATTGCTGAGTTTTTGGTCCAATTCAGATGGTCGGCCAGATTTTATAGTCTCATTCTGAAGGAGAAATATCTCATATGGTAGGTCATGAGGATTAGCTCAGGTCTCCCATACAAATTGGACACGACTGTAGATTTCTTAGAAGCCTATTTTGACAGACCTTGTAGAACAGAAAAACCTCTTATGTGAATTATTTTTACACAGCTTCTTTATTCCAGAAGAGGTAGAGTTTCACCCTCAAATTTACATAGGAGATGTTCAACTGAGAGCATTCATGTCCACTTTACAAAATTAGTTTTACTGGGATCAGGAGAAAAGGCAAAATAAAGAAATTGAATTAAGAGCTGAATTGTTAGTCAGAGCAGTTCAGCCAAATCATCCAATTATCACCAGACAACATTTCACCATGATGAATAGGGAAGATGTAAAAAGGATGTACTTGAGCAATTTGAGGGACTGTGTGACCAAATTCCAGAATTTTTGTAATGACAATTTTGTTCCAGCATTATCAATTTGCAGAAACAGATGGGTAGAACTTTCCATTTCTTTACAAAAAAGGGAACCCATCTCCCCCATTAACCTAGAATGGTCTAGAAGAAGGGCAGAAGGAGTGATACAACTGATTGAAATCATGCAACATCACTGGATAGGTCTCAGATTTAGGCCTCCAACCATCATTTCTCCAGTTCCCTTCTATTTTGAAGAAGATTCTCAACCTGATGATCAGTTTGAAGAATGGCTCAGAAACCTTCAGGAGAACAGGGGATATTATATAGGCACCAAATTGTTCTACAGATCATGGAATTTGAATATGGATATATGTGATTCCATAGCCCAATAGAATGCATGAGGACATGCATTAATATAAGTTGGGGGAAAATGATGAGGCCTGGAAATGCCTCAATCATAGCATGTTTTGAACATTGAAACTGCCTAAAAACTCTTATGTTTAATCTGATATGCTAGTTAAGTTGATTTAATATGTTGTGTATTAACTGTTTGCATGATCAATGTGTTAGAAATACTATATTCTAATTTTTTATAGTTTTTGCATAGTTTTATGTTACTTTGTCATGACTTGCTAAATGAGAAGTATGCTTAGGTTGATAGCAGCACTTCACTAGTCTTGTTTTGATATGTTTCAAGCATTTGTTTATCTAAATCTAGAAAATAGTGCAAGCAAACTGTTACTGTGCAGCAAAAACTGGTTTTCCAATGTAAATTCTAGCCAGCTGCCAATGAATGGCAAGGCATGGAATTCACACATGGAGAGAGATGAAGGCTATTGCAATCTGATCCTGAGAGCTAACCCACCTGAGAAATGCAGATGAAATCACTTGAAGAGCACACAGTTGTTCATTTCGAAGATCTTCGGAATGAGCAGACATCTTCGAAATGAGAAATACAGTCTCTTCGAAATGAGCGGACATCTTCGGAATGAGAAATGCAGTCTCTTCGGAATGAGCCACTTATCTTCGAAATGAGAACAGAAAGTGCTTTTTGACTTGTTGACTGATTTTTGACGATGGAAAAAGGGAAAGAAATATTGAAAAGGTTAAGGGAAAATATCTCCCATCTGACTTTGTCGTCCTTGCCGACCAAAGCCACCATTTATGGAAAAGATCAATTTTGATCCTCTTCTAGGATAAACCCAGGAAATGTTGCAGCATAATAGGAATAGATCTGTAAGATAGGAATGAGATATTCTCAGTTTGTAAGTAGATTTTAGGATATCTATAAATATATAGCTCCCATCCAGGTTGAGCTAAGAATGGTAGGGGAAAATAAGCAAGTAGTATAATAATAAGAAAAGTGATTGTTACAGTCCTGTAACAGGGTTTTTAGCAGCAATATTGTAATCATGTTCTTGAATCAATAAAGTGCACTATTTTTATTCATGTTGTTGTGAATGAGTGTGAGTAAGATCTAGAGAGAGAGAAAGACTCATACCTTCTTCTGGACAAGGAGGCTGGCCACTTCCAGACCTAGGAGGAGGACTAACAGCAGGTTTTTATTCTGATTTTGCTGCAGTAGAATAAGTTGTAAAACTTGTCATTTCATTTCCTTGTAAACAGCTAACAGTATTTGCAATCTTAGTTTATTTCATGATTAGGATAATCTTGTGATTAATGATAAGTTTGGTTGTAATCTCCATTTTCAGCAAGCTTTCAAATTACTGCAGATTGTCATTTCCAGAATTTACTATTTTTTGCAATTTACTGCATTTTGTGTTTTGTTGTCAACCCTTGCACAGAAGATTGACAACCTTCTATTACAGAGCATTGACAGGATTTAATTTCCATGTTATAATCAGGTTTCCATTGCTGCAAAAGTAAATAGACTTCCTTTCTGCAATCATAATTAGATTTCTAATTCTGCAACTGTAACTAGGGAGTTATTTCTGCAACATAATTAGATTTCATTCTGTAATTGTAATTAGGATTTCATTTCTGCAGTTAGTAATTAGTTTCCATTCCTGCAATTAGATTAAAGTTCAATTTATGCAATTTAGAGATAAAAATGTCCTAAATCCCCCACACAATCGGTTTCACCAATAAGACCTGTTGCTCCCAAATGACCTAAGTTATAGCCCTGTTCACTCCTTCCGCAAATAGCCTTGTACACTGCCCTGGATTGACAAATTCATTGAGAATTAATGATGTGCATAACGACAATGCATTAACAAGTGGGATGTAGGTACCCTTGGAGTATTTTGGGTTGGGCCATTCTGTGCTATGTATGGAATGGCCACAAATTAAGGATGTCCAAGGGTTCAAGATCCTCGAAACCTTCAAGGGAAGCTAGGCGATACGTTCTGGGTCCTATCTGACTAGTAATGACATAGGGACCTAACTAGTTTGTCATAAACTTGTCCCTCATATGGGGCGACAAATTAAAATTTGGTTGGTTCTCCTTCAGAACAAGGTCACCAACCTAAAAGTCTCTAAGGTGAACTTTCATATTGTAGGCTCTCTTAAGTCACTCTTGATAAATTCCCAGGTGCTTGAGAGCATTAATACGACATTCATCAAGTAGCGTATGCTAATCTAAGCAAGCCTATCATGTAGTGTCATCATCGATGAACTCTTTTATGGATATGCACAACGATGGTATTTTGAGCTCTAGAGGCATGACTACCTTGGTGCCATACACTAGTGAAAACATAGTAGCCCCAATGGGTGTTCAAATACTAGTGCGATAGGCCCATAGAGCAAGGGGTATTTGCGTATGCCAATATGTGTGACTCTCTCTAACAATTTTCTTGAGAATAGCAATCAATTTTTTGTTAGAGGCCTTTGCTTACCCATTTTCTTGCGAATAATAGGGTGTCAAAAAACTGTGTTGGATATTATACTTTGCTATCAAAGCACGCACATCTTTGTTTTTAAATGATGTCCCATTATCCGAAATGATCTTGGATGGAATACCAAAATGAAAAATGATATTATGCAATAGGAACTCAGCTATGCGAGGTCTTGTCTTAGTGGTAAGAGGAATTACTTCCACCCATTTAGTAAAATACTTGGTAGCCATTATGATAAATGTGTGACAGCCTGAGGACGTGGGGGAGGGGGAGATTTTCTTGATTAAATCCAACCCCCACTATGAAAATAGCCATACCAATTGGATCGATTGTAAGGCTTGAGAAGGTACATGTGTCAAATTGGCATGATGTTGACACTTCACGCACTTCCTCACATATGTGCAATAATCTAGCTCTAAAGTTGGCCAATAATAGCCCATGCAAAGAATGCACTTGGCAATGGCCATGCCGCTAAAATAACCATCGCATGTACCATCGTGTGCTTGGGCAATTGCCCAAGTTGACTCTTGATGCTCTAAGCAATGAAGGAGGATCCCTTCATAGCTCCGATGATACATAATATCTCCTAGAAAGACATATTTTGTTGCCTTCCATCTAAATGTTCTTTTAGTGGTGTGCGATAGTCCAAGAGGGAGGTTACCAATCTTTAGGTATTCCTTGATTTATGTTGATCAGTCCTCTTATGAAGAAGCATCGAGTGCATGAATGGCTTGTCCATCTTGAAGTTCATCCCTAGAAAAAGTATATATTGGGAAAGAACTTGCAAGAATAATTTTGTGCTGCTATCGAAAGGGGCTTGAGGGAACAAAGTCCCCCAATCAGCCTGGTTCAAGCATTTGTGAATGTACAAGAATCTCTCCTAATGATGTTCAATTTGAATCAAGTGGACTTCTGGCATGACTTGATTGTTCTTGTGCTCAATTGTAGGTTGCGAGAGAATTTTGACCTAGATGGTAGTCATCTGATCCATAGGGTCTAAGGACCCTAGAGAGGCCATTGTATCCAAAAAATTATTAGATGATCAAGGGAGTGCCTCGATGTTGTACCATTCAAATTTTACCAAGAATTTATCCACATGGGCTTTGTAGGCTTGTAGTACTGGACATTTACACTGGAAAATCCCCTTGACTTGGTTAACAATGAGCAAGGAGACACCAAAAATGTTGAGCTTTATTATTTTCATGGTGACAGCCTTCTGAAGGCCTATGATCAAGACCTCGTACTCGACATTATTTTTGGTGTATGGGAAATCAAGTTTAAATGATAGGGGTATGGGAGCCCCATGCGGTGTGAAAAACATGATTCTTGCACCACCCCATTTCTCGCATTTGGAGCCATCAAAAAATAGGATCATATCTGCCTACGTCTTAGGCTCTTCAGAATGTGGCGATTCTAATATTTGGAAGACCCCATCATCAGGAAGCTCCATACTAAGAGGCTAATCATCCTAGAGAGGATCCTCTATGATTTGATCGATGATGACCTGACCCTTAATTAATTTTTTTCCAACAAATTCGAGGTCAAAATCTATCAACAACATGATCCATTTCACCGTGCGACTACTATGATAAGTATGACTCATCATGTAGCACAATGGATTCTCCTTAGATACAACATACATGGTATTGCTAAGCATGTAATGTCATATCTTCTTGGTGGCAAAAACCATCGCTAAGCATAATTTCTCAATGTATGCGTACTTGATCTCATAACTGACCAGGGTGTGGTTGAGATAGTAAGTAGCCTATTTCTTATGACATTCATTATTTTGGGCTAACATGGCACCCAATGCAATCTCAGTCGCTGAGATGTATAAGCTGAACAATACTCCTGGCCTAGGTGGTGCCAACACTGATTGTGAAGCTAGGTACTATTTTATTGCATCAAAGGCCTCCTAACACTCATCATCCAAATGGAATGTGACCCCCTTGTGCAACAACTTGTTCATGGGGTGACACTTGTCCGACAATTGCGCTATGAAGTGCTTGATGGACGCGATCTTGCCCTGTAGACTTTGAATCTACTTGATCATGGTTGGGGGAGGCATCTCGAGTATGGCCTTGACCTTATTAGGTTCCACTTCAATGCCTTTCTTAGAGACAAAAAATCCCAAGAGCTTTCCAGATGTGACGCCAAAGACGCACTTCTTGGGGTTCAGTATCACGTTTTGTTCAATGAGGCAGTCTAATACTTTTCTCAAGACCTCAATATGTTCATGGTGTAATAATGATTTAGCCAATAAGTCATCCATGTAATATTTCAAAATTTTATGTATGTAGTCATGGAAGATGTACATCATGGCACACTAGTAGGTGGTACTAGAATTTTTAAGGCCAAAAGGCATGAACTTATAGCAAAATTTCCCTCAAGGTGTTGTGAATGTCGTTTTGAGCTGGTCCTCTGGGTTGATACGAATCTAAATGTACCCAGAGAAACCATCCATAAGGGATAAAATTTCATGGCCCACTGTGGCATCTACTAGGGCTTCGATGCTTGGAAAATGAAAATCATCCTTAGGACTCGCTTTGTTTAGGTTTCAAAAATTGGTACAAATTCAAATCCTCCCATCTGGATTCTTGATGGGAACCATGTTGGACAACCATGGCGGATAGTCTATAGAAATGACAAACTGGGCATCCAATAGCTTCTATAGCTTGTATTTGACCATCAAGGCCACTATTGGATGCATATTTCTAATATTTTGCATATTTCAAATCCCAGCATATCTTTATAGGACCATGCAAAAGCTTCCTTCTTCCTGGTGAGAAGGACTATGTAATATGCTTGCTTTTCAAGGGATAGACTCTCCCCCATATTGATACACTATGGATTCTCTAAATTTGAGCTGATATCTACATCAATCATAGGCTTGAATGACATATGCGACCTCTCCTCCAACTAGTGGGGGTATGTATCAAATGGATGTCATCTGTTGGATTTAAATCATCAATGGGAACCTCAAGTTCCTCCTCAACATGGAAGACATCATGATCTAGCCCTAAAGAGAATCATAATAGTTGTAGCATCTCATTGTGGGGCCAATACTCAGAATGTGATGGAGGTGAATCTCCCTGATCAAATTCAATTACCCCTAATTCGAGGTGCAATGGCTTTGATGGGTTATACAGATCTCGTAATGGATCAAACAGATCTATGGAAATCATATTGATAGATGGATGATTTCCCCTAGGTGGATGATGGTGACCATGGACCTCTGGATGCAGCACGACCTGAGGAGGCAGTTGCAGAGGTGGTGGGATGACAAGTGGTGGTCGATGTGGCTACAGGGGAACTTGCCCTTCATGAGGCAAAATTTGCTACTAAATGGGATCTTATAATGGGAATAGGAATAGAAATTACTCATTTTTCTCATACCAAAGGATGATCTATACATATTCTCCATCAAAACTATCAAAGTCAATTGGTATGACTCCATAGTCTGACTCATCATCTGTCATCCACTCAAAGGGGGACCCTGGATCTTCTTCCCCACCATTATGGGGAAGAGTGTGCAAACCTTCATCTCTCTCATAGGATTGGATACCATCTCGAGGTGGTTCATCATCTCCCGAGGGCAATAGGGAAATAGTCCCCCATCGAGTAGACACGATTAGGATTGGCAAAGGGATATCAGGCCAACTCATATCTATAATTGAGGCATAGGTGCTCCATGCCATCAACAAGAATATCCAAATCCAGGGGTTTGTTATGTCCCAACCCTGACTTATCATATGGTATATGGTACTAGGGTTGAAACAGGACTTGCATGCCTTGCTCATAATATCCTAATCCATAACATGTCAATTGCATAGGTCAAGATACTTCAAGGTGAAGGTAGGGTTAGACAACTAGTGGATGTCTTATCCAAAGGGCTCTTCACCCTCCTCCTGATGTTGGTATGGTTCGATGTCATAGTCAAGTCCCCCATAGACAAAATTCATTTGATTATGGGGGATGCCTAGAGGCATGATAGTTCCTATGGGAATATGGGGTCTACCCATGTCTTGCATCGACTCTATAGCAGGGGTGGTTGTGACCTCCTTAACCATGTATTCTCCTAATCTAGTGGAATCCAAGTGAACTGTCACCTGAGGCTATGGATAGAAGAGTGATGAGAGTGAGATATGATCTAAATCATCATCTACTACGTGTGGTAGCTCTTCATCATCTAGCCTAGGTATCTCCTCTATGGATATGGTGGATATGGTCGATTGTACCTCATCAATGGGTTTCTTCCCTAGGTTCCTCAATAATGGCTCTATCAACATAGTAGGCATTAGAGGGGGTGTCGATGATGAGGAAGGTATGTCATGCGATGATGAGGAGGTCAAACCTTGACTGGATTTATTTGGTTGAAAATCCATGTGTCGATGGTAAGGTTGACTCAAGGATTTGTTGCACCATGTTACAGTACTTGTAGGGCTCTACGTCCGTAGTGATGACATGAACTTACCATTCATGGGTGTACTTAAGGCACTGGTGAAAAATGGAAGGGAAATACTTTGTGTCCCTAATCCATGGTTTGCCTAACAAGATATTGTACACCATATCAGCGTCCAATATGTGGCATAGCGTCGAGATGGTCTTCTCTCCCACCTAAATAGGCAAGATGATTGTACCAACTATCAAGCATATGGCATCATTAAATGCTCTGAGGGTGTATGTCGATGGGACAATATGGGATACCTAGAGCTTTAAGTGCTTGAGATTTGTAGTGATGATAATTCTA
Source organism: Wollemia nobilis (assembly GCA_028583015.1). Classification (NCBI taxonomy): domain Eukaryota; kingdom Viridiplantae; phylum Streptophyta; class Pinopsida; order Araucariales; family Araucariaceae; genus Wollemia; species Wollemia nobilis. Next base: position 5,108,158 of record JAQPPZ010002515.1, read on the forward strand.
GAAGACCATGTGTCTATCAACACTCTCTTGTATTGTGTCCCATTTATGCATGCAACGATGTGCAAAGGAGGGTCCACCATATCATGCGAAACTGGTTTAAGCTCATCTTCTCAAAATGCTATCATTGGTTCAGTGCACTGTTTGACATGCCCCACAAAATTGTTGAAGGAGTTGGAATCCTGGGGCTTAATCTCAATGGCCTTAAGGATCTCCATCAAAGCCTCTCTATGACGTTGTGATTGTTGAATCAACTCATGGATGGAGAGTCAGGTAGACGTTGTTCTCAATATTTGGGTGAGCTTACTCTTGAGGGTGATCACAGGCCTAGGTGGAAGGCTCGGTAGAGGAGGTGGTGGCTACTATGATGTCAAAGGGACATCACTCTAAGCCATAGGTGGCACGACCGAACTTGGGTACCGCCTATTCCTCATGACAATGCTAATCATGCCAATATACCCCTGCTGGGGAGGGGTATGGTGAACCTCATTCACCTAGGGCACTGGCTTGGCCTGCTCCACATGGGTAGGCAAGGGATCCTTAAAGATATCCATCTACTAGTTTTTTGGTGCGATAGGGTTGTCCACCTGAAGGATATTCCTATCGATCATATCTTATACCAAGTTTTTAAACTTGTAGCACATGTTCACATCATGCCCGTTTTACCTATGAAATTTGTAATATAGGTCTTCTCTAAACCCTTTGGGTCTAGTTGCATTCGGTTTGATAGGTCGACTCTTAGGTAGATTGATCAAATTTATCTCTAGGAGGTTCTCAAACAAAAAGTCCATAGACCCTACAAGGGGCATAAATTATTGCTTGGGGCGATGTTACCGATTCTGCTCTTGACTATTTTGATTATCCTTAGTATAGTCCCTATGAGTGACCTGATAATTAGGCTTTTGAGGTAGCATGGCTTGCGCTGGCCCCAGGACACTAAGGGCAACCTAATTCACTATTGTTGGCTTGGAATTTTTTGGGGTGCTCTTGGCATTCTTGTTCCACTCCTTGCGAGGCTTCACAATATCACCCTCTTGAATCTTGATTTCTTCATTTGTCCTAGCTTGCGCCATGGCATCCTCAAGAGTGGGATATTATTACAGCTGCAACAACAATGAGAAGGGATTTAGGTAGCTCTTGAAATACATTTGAGTCAGCTCCAACATGGGGAGCAAATAAGGTAGCTTGGCAAGCAAGGCCCGCCACCTATTACCATAATTTATTATCGACTCATCACCATATTGCTTCAACCCGTCTATGTCGTCCAATGTCGTCTTCCTCTTGGCATTGAAGGAAAAGTGTTCTAGGAATGCATCTGCAAGTTGATCTAAGTTATGGATGCTATGCTTAGGGAGTTGGTAAAACCACTTCGAGGCAGGACCCAAAAGGGTAGTCACAAATATCCACAAAAGCAAAGCATCATCATTATGAATGCTAAAGCACTAACCTATAAATCTGATGACATGCTCCTATGCATCCTCTTCTCCCTTAAACATAGTCAACTATGGTAACTTATAATGCTCTTGATAGGGAGGCACAGGTACTAAAGGATGGATGAGCTGACTACACAAATGGTGCATAGTGGGCTTCTGAGATCCAAATCCAAAGGTCTTGTTCTCTACTGACTCTAGGTGCTCTAGTAGCTCTTTATATGGATCTGAGGACTTGATCTCCTCATTCTTTCTCACATCTTGAGGTGGAGGTCTAGGATCATCCAACCTAAGGCAAGGTGTTGGCCTATCACCCCCTTGCATTGATAAGGCATCTCCAAATACTCTACTTTTAGCTCATGCTCATTGTAGGCCCCATAGGGTGTCTCTCAAGCCGGTCTATAAATAGGGGTGTCCGCCTGTTGTGGGCACCCTGCATCTGGCCTATGAGGTAAGTCTCACTCCAGCCTAGGATGTCATAAATGCAACATCGAATAAGGTCTAGGAGATCATTCTTGAACAAGCATAGATTACCTCAGAGGGATTTCCTGCCTATGGTTCTTAGGGGTAGGGACCCTCTACCACAGAGTCTTTTGGAACAACTTATGGGTGTGCCGCTCAATCTTCTCTTTCTCAAGTTGATGCAAGTTATCTAGTTGCTCTTTATTGTGTTGAAGCTGCTTGAACTAAGCTTGGCGTTTTGCATATCTTACAACTATTTGCCTGACCTATTCCATTGTGTGAGGCCTAGGGGGTCTAGGAGCCTCGTCTTGGGACTGACCTTGTTCGAGATGATATGTGATCTCTATAGAGGGCTTGTCTCTTTCGAGGTTTGCCGCATTGACTTGAGGTTTGGGTTGGAACATGTGATCATTATACTCAGCTAGTGCAAATGCACACTGAGCATGTAGGGAATACTACTCCTAAGGAAAATATAGGATCCCCTCATACCTTCCCTCATGGACGAGGCAAGGTAGGGCAAAATTGTCTTGCCCTAATCGATGAGTGTCATTCCTGTCGAGCTACATGAGTTGTTATATCCTATCAAGGTGACACGAAGGTAAAGTCATATTGACTTGCTCTAGCAAGTGTGAAGTCATGCTCCTACCTATGAATAGGCATGTCAGCCCTAATGGGTACATGAATGTGTGGCATTGCTCTATCTATTATTGCCTCAGCGCACTATTGCCTTTCATCCAAGAAGGCCTATGATGTATCTACATATCGGGAACACTCTCCCAAGTAATGTTCATCATCCCTCGAGGTGTCCCACAAAGGGTCCCTTCAAAGATGAGGCTCGTGCCCTACTATCTTGGGGCTAGGTGGAGTAGAAGCTCGTCAGGGAGGTATAACCAAGTCCCTAGGGCTATAGCAAAGATGATTCATGTCTCCAAATCCACTCTCCACAAAATTCACCCATGTTTGGGATTGGCTACAGGTGCGCACCATCGTACACCTCTATCAATGTCCCAAGTGATTATCTCCTTTACAAATTTTTAATGAAACAACAAACAAGAAAGGAAAAACTCAATAAGATAGATTATTATCTTGTTTAAGTTTTATATGAGTCCCTAAACTATTTTGTGTGTTTCAGATGTGTTGTTTGTAAAGAATGACCTTATGTCACGTATTTGAAATATTATTGGATAATGTACTCAATTTTTAAAGGATTTCACCTATATACTTGCACAAGCTAAATATGGTGATGAAATCCATATCCAACAAGGTAGAATAGGTACTACCAACCCTCACCCAGCACCCCGTGCACAACGATACACCCCTCCGAAGAGGAATGCATGTTATTTTACACGGTTAGGATAGATCTTGGGTCAGCCTTGGCCATGGACGGGTCCCGATGATACTCTTTCAAATGAGCCAATCAAGTGGTAATGACATCCATTGTTGGTCTCAATTGATGGGTTGGATGTGAGAGCCCAACGTCATCGATGTTAAAATAAAACATGATGTGTGGGGTTCCTTTTAACTTTAAAGAAAGCAAGCAAAGAAGCATTCAATGATCATTCACTAAATGCATGTGTAAGGTGCATTTTGATTTTAGAAAGGTTAGTAAAAAAGGAATTCACAAATGAATCTAGAAATGCAAAACCCTAAATGTTAGCCTACCCATTGGGTAGGCTACAAGCATGCAAGCCATAGAGATGCATTCCTACTCTAAATTTGTTTTGATTTTTCTCCTTTTTATGTGTTTTTGTTATTTTGTGTTTAAGAAAAGAAAACTACTTTTAGTCTTTCTAAGTAAACAAAATGCAATAAAAACCAACTAATGTTGAAAATAAACAGTTATTCTAAATGCAAAACAGAGATGACAGATTCAGGGACCTACCTCATCACTGCCAAAACTTGCTATTTATAAAATTTTGTTTTCACAGCTCTCTATTTTCTATTCGCTTGAGGGTGTGACAAATAGTAGGTCTAAATTTTCTCCAGGGTGAGGCAAATTCACATTTGCCTCAAGGAGCACGAATAGCAGGTCAAAGTTCACTTCAGGCCAGAACAAATAGCACCTGCAACATAAAAAGATGAAAAATGAGATCCAAACTTCACCTAAAGCAAAAGGGACTAGGTCCCACCATGATCGACACTAAAGTAGGGAAAAATGGTGCACCAAATAAAATATAAACAATGTATGTATCTACACCCTATCACTAATGAGCGCCAAACGAAAGCATGCAAGTAAATGGAAAGATAGCGAGTAACAAGAAGTAAAGCAAAACAAGTTTATCTCTTATTAATAGAAACGATACAGAATTATGGGTTACGATGCATCCCCTTGAGGGTTCAAAATAGGTGATACAAATTTTTACAACTTAGGTGCCCAAAGGTCAAATATCTCAATGAAATCCGATGCACATCCACTATCTTTCCTCATACCCACAATAGAAGTGGGTGGGCCAAAGTTACCGCCGCTTGTGTCTTTGATCTTTGATGTCTTAGGATGCCTCCCAATGTGCTGTAATAACCTACAACTACACACAAGGAAACCAAAATTGTCAAATAGTGAGTGTGTATGGTAAAAAGCATGCAATCCCCATAGGGGCAAAATGGCTAATGGTGATAAAATGCATCAAACCAACTCCAAATGATAAAATATTAAATGGGTATGTAGATAAATAGGTTTTGGGAAGATATCACCAGGAATCACTCCAAAATTGCAACCAACAAGGTTTCACAACTGAGGTGAACATTCGCAACCTTCAAAACCCAAAGCAATTAATTTCCTATCCTACGCACATCCAAAATGCATGAAAATTGGACAGAATGCATAAAATACTATTCTAAGAAGACCCATTTGATTATATTTGTGAGATATATCATAGTTTATGTTTTCTCTCAGATGATCATCGGATACCTGTAAGAGACCCTACAAAACACTAAAAATATAATATCTCATCTAATATAGCTCAGAATAACATGAAATTTGAACTAAAACATCATATAAGCATTCCTAAAATATATAATGAAAAAATTCAAGAAATCATGCATAGATCTCTATTCATTTTTGGGTGGAGAAAATAGGACTGTCACAGATTGGAGGGCGCCCGGGGGGGAGCGCCCACAGAATACGCCTTAAATTTATCACCAATTCCACTTGGTAATGATGCAAAACCCTATAATATGTGTTGTAGTCAAATTTGGTGATGGAATTAACTCAGTTGGTTCAGTTTTTTAATAGATTGTACTTCCTAGCTCACTCGCAAACCTCCTTCACTAGGAAGAGATTATGAGGGAAAAATTGGTGCAAAAGGGTGGAAGGAAATATTGGTAGCACTCTGTTTCTTTGTCCTAAAAATATCCTCCTTCTTTAGTGTAGAAAATATCTCCACTTTATAGCCTAATGAGGATTCAAGGGTCAAAGGCCATGCGAGGGCATGTGAGGCATGAGGTGCCATTTGGCCACCAAGGTGGCATGCATTAGAGGGAGAAGATAATATCCCAATTTGGCCTCCCCTGTGGGCTGGAGCATTAAGATGCTACGTGCCCTGACCTCCTAGCCATTATGGACCAAAAATGTAACTGTTGGTAGATATCATTTGTCTAGATTTGACTTTTTCCAATCAAACCTTTTCTAGTCAAACTTGTTATTCACTCCACCCTAGAGCGAATACTACTATTCACAGCAGGGTGGGATGAATAGGATTTGTATTCATCCCAAGGTTTCACGAATAGCAGCATGGTGTCCAAAAGGTGCCAAAAGTGGCCTAGAACCTTTCAAAACCTTGCACTAAGTGATTAGAACCACTATATACCTCCTGAGGGCTACCCTAGGGGCCTTGGTGTGTCTCTAAGTCACTAATTTTGGTAGCACAATCGGATTGACCAATTTTTAGTGTCTACATTAAGATGGAGTTATAAGGTTTAATTGATTTTTACATTATATTGTGAGAAATAAAAATCTTATAACCTCTTTGAGCTTGACATAGAAGTGTTTTTGGTTGTGATAGATTTATGATATCCCTTCATCATCAAAAAAAAGGTATGAGCACATTCTTCCATAGTTGAGTTGATTGAGTGGTTTTCTGGAAAATAATTTTAGAGTGAAAAGAACTTGGTTAGGGTTTCCTATTGAGTGTGTTGAGTGAATGCTTCAAGGTTTTATGGAATAAAAAAAGTGTTATTAAAACCTTTTTTGATAAGCATTGTTGTTGAATCTATTGTTTATGAGAAGAACTTGAATTAGGTTTTGAGTATCATTGCTATGGGAATATTTTTTTATAATCATTGTTGTTGAAGTGAGTTGTTGAGAAAAGAACTTGAACTAGGGTTTGAAGAGAACATGAGTATCATTGTTATGTGAAGATTGTTTTATAAGCATTGTTGTTGAGCAAAGAACTTGAACTAGGGTTTGAAGAGAACATGAGTATCATTGTTATGTGAGATTTGTTGTTGAGCATTATTCAAAATATTTTGAGTTCTTGTTTATATGCTTGGACTAGGGTTTGTGAGAAATGATTATTTCATTAAGTGATTGGTTGAGAAGAGTTGGTTGAGCCTAGTCAAGTGGATGTGTGAAGTGATTGTTCAAGTTCCATAAAACAAACTATTCTATATTCTGATTTGAGTTGAGAAAGTGATTGAGCATTGAGTTGAAACATATTGGGTTTCTAACAATTCTCTTTATGTTTCTATGAGATTGGACAAGTTTTGTGTGGACTTGTTGAGCAGATTTGAGGTAAGTCTTTGAGGAGACTTGTGGACTGATTTTGTGAGAGATTTTGTGGAAGCTTACAATACAGATTTGAATAAGTTCTTGAGAGGAATTATTGATAAAATTGAGCAAGTTCTATGTGGACTTGTTGAGCATATTTGAGCAAGTTCTGCGTGGACTTGTTGAGCATATTTGAGCAAGTTCTAGAGTGGACTTTTTTATCAGATTTGAGCAATTTATGTGTGGACTTGATGAGCAGATTTGAGTAAGTTCTATGTGGATTTGTTGAGCATATTTGAGCAAGTTCTAGAGAGGAATTGTTTAGTAGATTTGAGCAAGTTCTATGTGGACTTGTTGAGAATATTTGAGCAAGTTCTATGTGGACTTGTTGAGCAGATTTGAGAAATTTCTATGTGGACTTGTTGAGCATATTTGAGCAAGTTTTGTGTGGAATTGTTGAGCAGATTGAGCAAATTCTAGAGAGGACTTGTGGATATATTAGAGTATTTTTGGGCTTTTTTTTTTTCTTTTCCTTATCAATAGCTTGTGCATGTTTTTCAGGAAGTTTTCTATTTTGTCTCATCCTATTTGGTTGAAATTTTCTTCCCTAAAACTGATTTGATGCAAATGTACTTCTACAGTTTATGGCAATGTGCCCAAAATTATGATAGTTATAACATTCTACTGTATAATTCATCAGAGGAGAAAAAGCATTTCTACTGGTGAAATTACTTGGTCTTACATTATATTTGTAGACTGAGATTTTATGTCCATAGCCATTGCATTTAAAATAGAAACGAGAAAAGGGATAATTGAACTTGGGTGATGGTCTTTGCCATGTTGTCGTAGGAGCTATAGGTCTTCTTCTTCTTTGATGTGTGACATTGGTGAATCCATCATTGTCAATTCTCCTTTCATGCTTGGCATTATTGATTTCTTTTTCATGAGACATTTTTCCTTGATCAACCTGTTTCTTATCTTCATTCTTTATGGATTCTACATTTCTGGCCTTTGATCCATTTGATGATTCTCCTTCAATGAAACCTAGACCAAATTTGATGCTTGCAGGCCTTTGGTCATTTATAATCTTATCCAGCTTCATAGAAATTTCTTCGCGTTTGTGATAGCAACTAATTTTGTGATTCATATCTTCTATCTGCATCCACAAACCAACATTCTCTTCTTCTAGTTTGCAGCAATAATCTATTTTCATGGTAATTTGTACTTTGAGATATTTAGATATTTTCTTGTATTCTTCTATCTGTACTTTTAGACTGGTTATGATTTCATTTGCATCCTCAAGCTTTTTTGAAATTTTCTTATACTTTTTCCTCTTTATTTTCCACTCTTCAAGTGCAGAGATCAACTCACCTTCTAGATCTACTTCAACCTCAAGGTTTTCACCACATACTTCAGAGTTCACTCTTTCTTCCTTTTCTGATTTTACTTTTTCAAATGCCATGAAAATAGCTTCACCTGTTTCCTCTTCAGAATCCTCATCGGAGCTATCTTATGTTGAACTGGCATTCTTGATTCTCTAGAACGCGTAATTAGATCTGTCAAACAATGGCACTTTGTTTTATGAGAAGCCTTCACCACCTGCCATTATGTTACTTCCAAGATCACCCTAGCTGGTTAAGCTTGTATAGGAACTTAGATCTGATACCAATTGTTAGTCTTACAATGACACTGAGAGGGGGGTGAAACAATGTAGCTCTTTAAACTTGAATTTATAGCTCTTAATACTACAACAATTAAAACTTATTACTAGATATAGCAAGTATAACAAAAGAGCATCACACAACACAAGATTTAATGAGGTTCACCAATGTGGCTACTCCTCAAAAATTGACTTCTTGGACTACCATCCAAATCCAGCCTTTGCAAAGCACCAACTTTACAATCAATTTACCAGCACCAACTGGAAGGATCACCAACCCCTGATTTATCTGTACTAATAGAAAGGAGCACCAACCCCTAATGCCAAGTTACAACCTGGACTTCAATTTGAATCTATAAGTTTAACAGTAAGATACCTTTGCTTTTGCAAGACCTTGATTGGTCTTCTTCACATTTGCATTCTCTGTCCACTCTGCTCTCTCTACGCAATCACTTCGCACACTGCTTCGTTATAGTCAAACTTCATGATCGTCTTCTCCCTTTTGCGCACTCTGCTCTCTTTGCAAATTTTGCACTTAGCACGATTCGACACAACTTGCTCTCTACACACAAAGACCGTATGTCACACACTTTCCACACTCACCTCAATTCTCCAAACAACCCTCCTTTTATAACAATGTTTTTTATGATGAAAACCCAAATCTTAGTCGGTTGTAAATCCTAATCTTAGTCAGCTTTCATCGGTCTTTGTCGACTTCAACTCAAGAAGATGTTCGGTTTATCCATCGCTTGATGATTTCATTCTGGACAGACCCTGTAACTGCCATACTGACTTTTGATCACTCTTCATATTTCAACAATATTAAATCACTCTGTAATTGCCCCTATAAATTTTGTAGTGATGTAGGTCCATTGTCATACTTCTCATTTCATTCGGGTTCTCCTTCTTGACTTGTTCTTTTACGACCTGTCGTGAAATCGTGACATTTCTGCTTCTGTAGCTTATTTTGTTGTTGTTGTCACGAAAATACTTTTCATGAAATAGCGACACTTTTCAAACTTACTTTCTCTCTCCTATTTTAGTCGCCAAAATGTGACATGTCACGAAATTGTGACACTTTTCTTACTTGTTCTATTTCTTCGAACTTATCGCGAAATCGTAACACTTTTTCTTGCTTTCTTTTTCTCTTCCAACATGTCGCGAAATCGTGATAGTTTTTCCACTTGCCTTTTTCTCTTCCAACATGTCACGAAATCATGACAATTTTTCCATTTGCCTTTTTCTCTTCCAACATGTCGCGAAATCGCAATAGTTTTTCCTGCCTGCTGTATATGTCATGATATCCTGACACTTTTCTTACTTGTCTTTTTTTTTTATCTTTTGCAAATGGGCCACTTCGGTCTTCTTGGAAAATTACTGCACATACTCTGAATAACCTTTGAACTCCTATCTTCTGCATCTGAATAGCTTTTGAACTTCCTGTCCACTGCATCAACAGATCTATCTGACTGTGTTGACAACAATGACAATACTGTTACTGCACCTTGCTCAACAACAAGGTATATTTAAGACATGTATTTGAGAAGACTCTAGTGTAGAGTTGATTGATTTGTTCATACCTTGAGTTAAGGTTTAGGGAAAATCTAGTAGATTTGAGATAACCTTTGAGTTAAGGCTTGAGGACAGAGATCGAGGACAGATTTGTGCTAGACCGAAGGACTATGTTTAGTGCAGATTTGAGAGCAGAGTTTGGTATAGATTTGACAATAGGTTTATGCCAGACTAGAGATAGAGATTGAGCATATTTATGCTAGACCAAAATACTGTGTTTAGTGTAGATTTTTGTTTTTTTCTTTTTTGAATTTACATGGTGGAATCGATAGCCACCACGAATCTAGGTAGGCTATCCAGCTTTTAATGGTCACCATAGTATTCTGTGTTGTCCATCCTAGAAGGCGCCACATAGATCTTCATGCAGTCTGTCCCTATAACCACCATGCCATAATCATTTTAAACATTTTATGCCATTGAAAGCACCAGGAAAGGGACAAGAGTTCAGTCCAGCGAGGCCTAAGATTTGAACCTTAGACCTCCGCCCCCCTTATGGGGTTTAGATGAACCAATTGGTCTACACCTCGGACCTATGTTTAGTGTAGATTTGAGAGTATATTTTAGTGCAAATTTTAGGATAGGTTTGTGTCAAACTAGAGATAGAGATTAAGAAGATTTGTGCTAGATCGAAGGATTGTGTTTAGTGTAGATTTGAGATAGATATTTGGATGTGAAAGAGCATAGAGGATAATAGTCTCTAGTGGATAGATATCCATTAGCCAGGGTAGTGAGGAAATGTCTTTTGAGTGGGTACAAGAGTCTTCAGTGGAGAGATATCCACAAGCCAGTGTAGTGGAGGCAATAGTCTTCTAAAGGATCACCAACCAAAGTAGAGGAGAAGGAGTTCTCCTATGGATAGAGATCCATGAGCTTGATTTAGAGGATTGGTATCTCCATTGGACAGAGGTCCATAAACATTGTAATAGGGAAAGGATTCCCAAGAGATTGATTGAGAAAATTTTAGTGAAATATTTTCTCTATGGATGTAACCCACATTGGGTGAACCACATTAAAATTGGTGTCTCTATTATGTGTGGTGATTTGTGCATTGCTTTGATTATTGTTGTTGATATTGCTATATATACATTGCATAATATTTATTTGAAAAGAAAATTAAAAAATGATCTTATATTGTTCACCCCCCTCTTAGTATAAGCTTGTGTTCTTAAATTGATATTAGAGTGGGTTCCTTCAGAAGAGTTTAACAGCTAGAAGTAAAATCTAACAATAACAAAATGGATTCTAAGATGTGTCCTTGGATAATTCAACACCATTATTTGATGGAAGTGACTATATATATTGGAGTTTGATAATGAATATCTACCTTATGGCACTTGGAAATGAAATTTGGGAAGCAATTGAAATTGGATACAATCCCTTTGTTAATCCTCCTACAGTTAAGGAAGGTAATATCTTACAACATTACAATTTAAAAGCAATGAATGCACTTTTGATAGGTTTGCATAGAACAGAGTATATGAAAGTTGTGCATTGTCAAACTGCAAAATATATGTGGGATAAATTGTAAAATATATATGAAGGAGATAAGCGTGTCAAGAAATAAAACATGCAAAATCTCAAAGGACAATTTGAAGAATTAATAATGAAGGATGAGGAAAACATTAGTACTTATCTACTTCTAATTGATGAGGTTGTTAATTTTATGCAAGGGATTGGAATGAATATTGATGAATCAGATGTTTGTGATAAAGTCTTAATAACTCTTCCAAAAATATTCAGTGAAATTTTTTCTGCTATAGAAGTATCAATGGATGATGATACTTTTACAAGAGATATGTTGCTTGGTATTATTACAGCATATGAGATAAGGACAAAAGATCATATTCCCTATAAGGAATCAGCATTCAAAGTAATCAAGAAGACAAAGGGTGAGAAATCAGAATCAAGCAATGGGTCATCCAGTGATGAAGAATCTAACTATGGTATAAAATATAAGGATTATAGAAGATCCAAAGATCTAAAATCTATTAAATTTTTCAATTGTGGAAATGTTGGTCACGAATCTGCCACAGGAAAGGATTTTTACAATTGCGCCCTAGACCCGGCCAACATTGAAAGGCTGGAAGCAAGAAATGGCTCCCAGACCAATCTCCAGAGTGGGTCGGTTCCCTTCACTACTCTAAAAATGGGTTTAAGATAGGGTTGCTGGAAAGAGATTTAAAAGGTTGCAGAAAGAAATGGGAAATATGGCCACAGGCCGAAGTGATGGGATCGAAAAACAACAGCAGGAAACTAAAAACGCAACAACAAAGCAAGTAACATAAGAAATCAGCTTCATCCTCGCACAATCACATGCCGCAAATCCCTCCAAACCCACATTCCAAGAATTGTACCTCGACCGCAGATATTTAAATCCAAAGATGCGGAATTTAAATGTAATAGCAATGCAGGAGTACGAATGCTATTAGAAATGCAGAAAACAGAAAGCAAATTCATTCATGCGACGCTTGAAAAATTAGAAGTTGATCCTTGTATTCCCGTAGATACAATTCCAGTTTCTAGCAGCAAGTTTTTCCAACCTTGCAAATGAAAATTACATTGGTTTTTATAGAGGTCCGTCCTCTTTGCAGCATTAAATAATTAAAACCAACTTCCTCGTGATCTACAATCATGCGAAGGAAACGAGGAAGATGATCCCCTTAATCGCAGTCTCGAAGAAATACAAATTAAATACCATGAAACGTTCGCGGCCCTTCATTAAATTCGTTTTTTCAAACATGTGCATGAAGCCGTTAAAATAATCCACGAACCAATACTTCGAACCAATAAATCTTTTAATTTTGGTAGCCTGGGCACCCTTTGACCTTAACCGCATTGGAAATCCGCAAATTATTTAATTCGGGTCATCATTAAATCATCGAAAATCGAAAAAACCCTTTCGGCCGTTCATATTGCACTTGGCGGGAAAACTGCGCAGGTCGCGAAAATGCGACGGGTCGCGAAATCGCGACGGGTAGCGAAATCGCGACGTCTTATCATTCGAAGACGCTTTGACCACCGTTGACCCGCGAAAATGGAACATGTAGCGATTTCGCTACATGTTTCCGCCGTTGGCTCCTCCCTGCGCTCTGCCCCGCGAAATCGGAACATGTCGCGATTTCGCTACATGTTTCCGTCGCCGTACAAAACGCCATTTTTTGTCGCGATTCGCTGACATGTCAGCGACGCGCTGCAAGTTTTCACCTTTTGCCTTCGACGCTGCCCGGTCGCGATTCGCTGACATGTCAGCGAATCGCTGCATGTTTTCAACTTAGTGCTTTTTCTGCCCGCCGACCCGCGATTTCGGAACACGTCGCGATATCGCGACGGTTCCGCCAACCTGCCTGCGTTGACTGCGTTGACCGCGATTCTGCGACATGTCAGCGCATCGCTGCAGTTTTCAGACTTAGTCATTTTTTGCTCAAATTTTCTCCTTTTTTCGCCCAAGCTGCATCAATCAAAGGTCAGATCCCCAACAATACACTAATGCATTAATCAATGAGAATCAATGTGGCAAAAATGCCAACATTCTTGGCGGCTCGCGGGGTATACAGCTCGCTGTATGCAAGAATCCAGGCCTTAGTCCATTGGGCACAGAGTCATATTGGAACTATAAACAAGCTGCTGCAAAACATGTCAGGGGACTGCTGCCAAACTTCTTCTGCTGTGGAAAACTAGAACTGGAAGAACCTGCATAGAAGCGGTTATAAACTGAAGAAATGGAATGTGATGGTGGAGTGAGCTCTTGCGGTTGCGCAAGCGATGACTGCAATGGAATGATGAAATGAAAATGAACGAAGTTATGGAGTGGGAATGGAACTAGGAAAGCTGTGAAATGAAATGAACTAGACTGTTAGCAAATGCGTAAAAGACTGAACTTAGAGGAAAGGGATAAGAAGGAACGGGGAAAAATAGAAAAGGGAAAAGAAACAACAGTTGTGGCTTATTTTTTTTTTAATGCAGAAAAAAAAAGAAGGAAGAAGATGAAGAAAGGAAAGAGAGGAAACGGGGAAGGGAAAAGAAGAAAGTGCTAGAAAGCCACCAAACTGTTGGGAGGAGAAAAACAAAGGAAAAAACAAGCATCTACGGCTCGCAGGCAACAAGAGCCGAGATGAACAAATAAAAACAATACCAGTTTTTTTTTTTTTTTCTTCTTCTTTTTCTATTTTTTTTTGTGTTTTTTCAAAATACTATATACAATAAGTCACGACATGATTGGCATGTCGTCACCAGACACCCAATCTCAGAATGTTATCCGGTAAATCTGCAATGTCCTGACCAGATCTGATCATACTTAAGTCGGTCCTTGAAATTGGGCTGGCTCCTTCCTGAAGTTCTCCATGGTGCTGATACTGGCAAGTTATCATACATGCCAAGACCTACACAACTGACAAATAATGCGGAAAAGAAACCCCACCATCTTGAAAAGTTCTCTGACTGTGGACTGAAAACAGGTTCCTCCAACTCCTTGATGTGATCACAGGAATTGTCCAGCAACAGTTCCTTCTTCAGGATCTCTTCAGACTCTACCTGTTGATCTGACATATTTAACAGGTTCTGACTAAATGCTTGCATGTCATGCACAGCTATGCCTTCTTGGTGCTCAGGTTCTTCTTCTTTGCTTATATCCTCTGGATCCATCTCCTTATGAAAACTGCAAGCAACCATATTGTTCATTGCCAATCCTTGGCTTTGGATGAGATCTGTCCCTTGAGCTCCACACAACGACATCTCAGGTTTCTGTACAGTATAAGGGAGCTGGCATGAATGTGCAGGGTAAACAGGAGCAGCAACCATCGGAGAAGGTAATGGAGCTTCCCCCCACGGTAACTTTCCTGATAAGTGCAACATCTGTTCTGCTCGCACTGCTTCCTCAAAGATTTGTGGGAAGCGTTGTTCACCTGACTGCAGCAAAAAGAGACCTATGTCAGAATTAAAAGCGCGAACATAAAAGAGGTGGGCCTGGGTGGGTGATGGACGGATCTTCTCTGGAATTCTCTTCCAGCTTCTCAAGAATCGGACATTGAAGTCCGTGATGCTTTCTTGAGGTGCTCTCTTGATGTACATGAAAAATTGGTAGAGATCCAAAGAACTGTAGAAAGGATCTTCGTCAAATCTTTTGATCAGTGCTCCCGCGAGATCATCCCATGAGCTGATGCTTTGACGTTTGAGCAATCTGTACCATTGCAATGCTCTTCCTTCCAAAGACTGAACCAGAAGTCGGATCATAACATCTTCGTGTTCTATGACATGGATCATGGACAGTAATAGCAATATCTTCAACATGTGTCAGAGCCATGCCTTCGGTACCGTCATATTTTGCCAGGTTCTTCAGGGCACCTTCGGGAATTTCATGTCGAACTTGCAGATTCAGAGGGCCAGGATCATCCCATATAGAAAAAACCCTCACCTTTGTGGCAGTGGTCTGCGGAATCACGGCCATCGCCATTAAGTCAGAGTCGCCAGAAAAAACATTCTTTGAATTTTTTTTTTTTTTTTTTTTTTAAAACAATAGGCGTCCACGAACAGATCTTCCACTCAGCAAAGTCGCCAGATGAACTTAAAAATCTCCGCTGTGAGGCCAAGACAAAGCTCATCAAATCTTGAGACCTCCGGGTGTTAAAACGTGCCAAAACTGTTGGCACCGGTGGGGTTATCACTTTGGAAAATTATGCGTATCCCACCGATTATGAATTCTTGGAGACAGAACAGTCTGTCCCACCGGGCGTGCCAAAAACTGTTGGTCACGAATCTGCCACAGGAAAGGATTTTTACAATTGCGCCCTAGACCCGGCCAACATTGAAAGGCTGGAAGCAAGAAATGGCTCCCAGACCAATCTCCAGAGTGGGCCGGTTCCCTTTACTACTCTAAAAATGGGTTTAAGATAGGGTTGCTGGAAAGAGATTTAAAAGGTTGCGTAAAGAAATGGAAAATATGGCCACAAGCCGAAGTGATGGGATCGAAAAACAACAAGCAGGAAACTAAAAACGCAACAACAAAGCAAGTAACATAAGAAATCAGCTTCATCCTCGCACAATCACATGCCGCAAATCCCTCCAAACCCACATTCCAAGAATTGTACCCTGACCGCAGTATTTAAATCCAGTATGCGGAATTTAAATGTAATAGCAATGCAGGAGTACGAATGCTATTAGAAATGCAGAAAACAGAAAGCAAATTCATTCATGCGACGCTTGAAAAATTAGAAGTTGATCCTTGTATTCCCGTAGATACAATTCCAGTTTCTAGCAAGAAGTTTTTCCAACCTTGCAAATGAAAATTACATTGGTTTTTATAGAGGTCCGTCCTCTTTGCAAGCATTAAATAATTAAAACCAACTTCCTCGTGATCTACAATCATGCGAAGGAAACGAGGAAGATGATCCCCTTAATCGCGATCTCGAAGAAATACAAATTAAATACCATGAAACGTTCGCGGCCCTTCATTAAATTCGTTTTTTCAAACATGTGCATGAAGCCGTTAAAATAATCCACGAACCAATACTTCGAACCAATAAATCTTTTAATTTTGGTAGCCTGGGCACCCTTTGACCTTAACCGCATTGGAAATCCGCAAATTATTTAATTCGGGTTATCATTAAATCCTCGAAAATCGAAAAAACCCTTTCGGCCGTTCATATTGCACTTGGCGGAAAACCGCAGCAGTCGCGAAAATGCGACGGGTCGCGAAATCGCGACGGGTAGCGAAATCGCGACGTCTTATCATTCAAGACGCTTTGACCACCGTTGACCGCGAAAATGGAACATGTAGCGATTTCGCTACATGTTTCCGCCGTTGGCTCCTCCTCGCGCTCGCTCCGCGAAATCGGAACATGTCGCGATTTCGCTACATGTTTCCGTCGCCGTACAAAACGCCATTTTTTGTCGCGATTCGCTGACATGTCAGCGACGCGCTGCAAGTTTTCACCTTTTGCCTTCGACGCTGCCCGGGTCGCGATTCGCTGACATGTCAGCGAATCGCTGCATGTTTTCAACTTAGTGCTTTTTCTGCCCGCCGACCCGCGATTTCGGAACACGTCGCGATATCGCGACAGTTCCGCCTAACTCCGCTCGCGTTGGATCGCGTTGGACCGCGATTCTCGCGACATGTCGACGCATCGCTGCAGTTTTCAGACTTAGTCATTTTTTGCTCAAATTTTCTCCTTTTTTCGCCCAAGCTGCATCAATCAAAGGTCAGATCCCCAACAATACACTAATGCATTAATCAATGAGAATCAATGTGGCAAAAATTCCAACAGGAAAGTATGGACATTTTGCAATAGATTGTCAAGAAGCTAAGAATAACAATGGTGAATAAAAATAGGATCACAATAACAGGGAATCATAAAGATATAAGCACCAAAATAAAATCAAGGATGGACAAAGCAGACAAGGAAAGTAGTTCTTTCAAAGACAAAAGAGGAGCTACTATGCGGATAAGGCAAGTAAGTACTCAAGTGAAAGTGATGCTATTTTTTTATACAATGATAGAGATGAAGTTCTTTTTAATGAAGAAAAATAACAAGTTAAGAAAAGGACTCCAGTAATTCTCAAGTGTTTTAGATGTGGTAACTTAGGACATCTTGAAGAAATTTTTACAAGGGATGGTTATAGTTTCAGTGATGATGAATATGAAGATACACTTGAAGGACCAAAGGAAAATATTCTAATGGTACTAGAAGAAGGAAAATATTATCCTATAGAAGATAATCCAATAGAAAATAAATATGTGGACAAAGGCAAACAAATAGAGGAATATTCAGAGAAATATGGATAAGATCTCAAGGGAGAACTTATTTATGCTCTTGAAATGGTAAAGAAGGTAAGAAAGCAAAAATATAAACTTGAAATACAGTTTCAATAATGTGATGAAGAAATAATATTGGTTATAAAGGATTTATAAAAATCAAAAGCTAAGGCAAAAAGGTTCAAGGATAAGTTAGAAGAAAATATCTTAGAATGTGAGAAGTTAGCACAATAAGTGGAACTACTAAGAGAAGATTTAGAAGACTCCAAGGTCAACCTAAAAGGGTTTAAAAATAGCTCAAATAACTTGGATAAGTTCATCGAGGTACAAAAGCATACATAAAAAAAAAATTAGGTCTTGGATTTGAATACGTTCAAAAGAAATGGGAAGGAGAGTCAACCTCGAGTTTTGGAGGAGAAGAAACTTCAAATGAAAATACTTCAAGAGAAGACGGTGTAAAATGAAGTGAGACATTTAAGGATGATTTGGACAATGGAGAGTTCAACAAAGACAGGAACAATGCACAAAGAAGATACAGATGGAACAACAATCAAAATAAGTCAAAAGAGACTAGGAGACCAATGAGGTAAATACAAGGAAACTTAAACGGAAGATTTTTTTCATGTCACAGGTTTAGGCACATGGCTTCACAGTGTAGGGCACATGAAAGATAGGAATATGGGAACAAATAGTTTTTCCATGGGTATTTCTACTCATGTAATCAATTTGGTCACAAGGCAATAAATTGTAGGGTTCATGATAGAAGAAGGTATGGCTTCACTAGGAGAAATCCTAATACATTTGCACCTCCAATGAATCATAAAATTAAGTGTTATAAGTGCAATAATGATGGTCACACAACAAAGTGGTGTAGAGTAGATATTCTAAAAATAAGTAGGAATAGGAACAGGAACATGAATATGAAATGGAATAGGAACATGGATATGAATAGGAATGAGAACATGAAAAAGAACATGGACAAGAATGTAGATAAGGATAGGAACATCGAAAGAAACAACTAGAAGAATCATAAGGACCAGATAAAAAGAAGAGAGGATAAAGGTAAAGAACAATGCTTTCTAGGAGTAGAAATACTCCCACCCTAGAATTAACCACCTCAAGAGGAGGTGGGGGAGTGGCTAAGTTAAGAGGCTCATTCTTAGCCCTGAGCACCAAAGGTGATCCTTTGCCATTGATGTCAAAGGGGGAGAGATTTGGTATTTGAGAAAAGAGGAGACAGTATTGTCCCAAGGGGAGCAAAACAAAGGAAAGGTCAAGTTTTCGATAAAAATAAGTTGGGTTGCCATAAATGACAAAGGGGGAGATTGTTGGATATTTTGAGCTTATTTAGTTGCCATTGATGTCAAGGTGAGAAGTCATAATTGATGCCAAAGTGAACACATGAAGCTATCATTAATACGATGGAGTACACTATTACTGACACTAGGATCAATGCAAAGAGATAGAAAAAAGTTGTTCAAATATGATTTTATAAGGGTTTTTGTCAAAACCATGGTAGCATATTAAAAGGTTTTTCTTAAAACCATAATGATATTTTTCTAAAATTGTGATGGTAGAATTAAGGATTTTATTAAAACCAAGGTGGCGAAATTATTTTTCATCAACCCAGTGAAGTGCAAATCACAATTTTGACATTAACTCAAAGAGGGCTTTAATTTTTTTATTAAAGTCTAAAGTTTATAAATTAAATTTATAATATTTAAATCCTTTTGAATTTAAATCAATTATAATTTATAATTTATACAAGTCGACTTCATCAATTCAAATCATCCACCGACGTTGTATGCAAAGCAAATTAAGGGTATTTAAAACCTAAGACAAACCTTAGGGAAGAAGGAATTCGAATGAATATACAACAAAAAAATATGGAGCCTCCAAAATTTGTGAGTGGTGTATTTCTAAAGCAAAGTAGCACATTGTGATCAGGTTAGTGCATCGTGATCGAGGTAGCACATGGTGTTTGATCAAGGAACAAGGCAGAGGGAGTAGCGCTCGTGATCTAGCCTAACGCTAGACGTAGAAGAAGGCCAAAGTCTTTGAAGCCTTTGTAAAAAAACTTAAGCAACCTTAGGGCTTAAGCTAAGCACGTGGAGCACTTAGCTCACACGGCTATCTAGCCATAGCTAAGGTGCAAAACGATGGAGAAGGCGTAGGGTCGAAACCCCAAAAAATGCGAAAGGGGGTTCACCAAAGGTTTTTATGATTTAATTTTGATTTTTGCATAATACTAAGGTTTAGGAGGCATAAGGGAATGTTATGTGATATTTGATCATTGTGCTAAGGTTTTTGGGGTGTTTGTGGAAATTTATTAATTGTGCTAAGTTTAGGGAGTTATAAGGTGATATTAATTTATTTACCTAAGTGGTAAATAGGTGCTTTATTAAGGTAAATATTATTTTACCTTAGGAGATAGAAATTAAGTTGGAATATCAATTTTGTGAAATTGAGAAATTGAAGGTGTGTTTTAAAAAGGAAATTTCTATGAAGATATTATTGTCAAATATTAATATTAAGATGGAGTGATAAGGTGTAATTGAGTTTTACATTATATTGTGAGAAATATTTATCTTCTAACCTCTTTGAGCTTGGCATATAAGTGTTCGTGGTTGTGATAGATTTATGAGATCCCTTCATCATCAAGAAAAAGGTATGTGCACATTCTTCCATAGTTGAGTTGATTGAGTGGTTTTTTGGAAAATAAGTTTGGAGTGAAAAGAACTTGGTTAGGGTTTCCTATTGAGTGTGTTGAGTGAATGCTTCAAGGTTTTCTAGAATAAAGACGTGTTGTTAAAACCTTGTTTGATAAGCATTGTTGTTGAATCCATTGGTTATGAAAAGAACTTGAATTAGAGTTTGAGTATCATTGCTATGGGGAGATTTTTTTATAAGCATTGTTGTTGAAGTGAGTTTTTGAGCAAAGAACTTGAACTAGGGTTTGAAGAGAACATGAGTATCATTGTTATGTGAAGATTGTTTTATAAGCATTTTTGTTGAGCAAAGAACTTGAATTAGAGTTTGAAGAGAACATGAGTATCATTCTTATGTGAGATTTGTTGTTGAGCATTGTTGGAAATATTTTGAGTTGATGTTTATATGCTTGGACTAGGGTTTGTGAGCAAGGATTATTTCATTAAGTTATTGGTTGAGAAGAGTTTGTTGAACCTAGTCAAGTGGATGTGTGAAGTGATTGTTCAAGTTCCATAAAATAAACTATTCTATATTTTGATTGGACTTGAGAAAGTGATTTAGCATTGAGTTAAAATATATTGGGTTTCTAACAATTCTCTTTATGTTTCTATGATATTGGACAAGTCTTGTGTGGACTTGTTGAGCATATTTGAGGCAAGTCTTTGAGGAAACTTGTGGACTGATTTTGTGTGAGCTTTTGTGGAAGCTTATGATACATATTTGTATAAGTTCTTGAGAGGACTTATTGAGAATATTGATCAAGTTATGTGTGGACTTGTTGAGTATATTTGAGCAAGTTATGTGTGGACTTGTTGAGTAGATTTGATCAAGTTCTAGAGTGGACTTGTTGAGCAGATTTGAGCAAGTTTTATGTGGACTTTTTGAGCAAATTGAGCAAGTTCTATAGAGGACTTGTGGATATATTAGAGTGATATTTTGTGGAAGCTTACAAAGAAGATTTAATACAAGTCTTTGAGAAGACTTGAGAGTATATTTGATTGATTTGTTCAAACCTTGAGTTAAGTTTTGGGGTAGATCCAGTAGAGTTGAGTCAAGCTTTGAGTTAAGGCTTGAGGATAGAGATCGAGGATAGATTTATGCTAGACCGAAGTACTGTGTTTAGTGTAGATATGAGAGTAGAGTTTGGTGCATATTTGAGGGTAGGTTTGTGCCAGACCAGAGATAGAGATTGAGCAAATTTTTTCTAGATTGAAGGACTATGTTTAGTGCATATTTGAGAGTAGAGTTTGGTGCAGATTTAAGGATAGGTTTATGCTAGACTAGAGATAGAGATTGAGCATATTTATGCTAGACCAAAGGAGAGTGTTTAGTGTAGATTTTAGATAGATCTTTGGAGGTGATAGAGCAGAGAGGATAATGGTATCCAGTGGATAGATATCCATTAGCTAGGTTAGTGAGGACATGTATTTTGAGTGGGGACAAGAGTCTTCATTGGAGAGAGATCCACAAGCCAATGTAGTGGAGACATTATTCTTCTAGAGTATCATTAGCCAGAGTAGAGGAGGAGTTATCCTATGGATAGATATCTATGAACTTGATTTAGGGTATTGGTATATTCATTGGATAGAGGTCCATAAATATTGTAATAGGGAAAGGATTCCCAAGATATTGATTGAGAAAATTTTAGTGAAATATTTTCTCTGTGGATGTAACCCACATTGGGTGAACCACATTAAAATTGGTGTCTCTATTGTGTATGGTGATTTGTGCATTGCTTTGATTACTGTTATTGATATTACTATCTATACATTGCATAATATTAATTTGGAAAGAAAATTAAAAAGTGGTCTTATACTGTTCACCCCCCTCTCCGTATAAGCTTGTGTTCTTCAAGTGTCATTATTTTAGCATAATTATTTGGACCTTCTCCCAATTTAAACATCAATTTGAATTAATGAGATTCAGTAATATATAGTAATCCTCCTACCCCAAAACTCTAGGGACCCTCTAGCTAGCCCTATAAAAAACCTTAAACCCTCGATTTATTAGTTTTCATAGGAATTATTTTCCTGATTACCTTTGTTGTTACCAAAATTTTATAGCTATAAATAATTTTAATTATTTGGGAGGAGACCTACTAGGTAGGCTTCTCTAGATCCTAAAATATTATTGCATTACTTGATATCCATACTTTTAATGACACGAATAGTGGGAGAGCTATAAAAGCTTTATATGACCTATTTTCGATCCAACATTCCAAACACTCTCCTAATAAGTCTTGTTATCATCCTACAAGAATATTTAACTACACAATAATATCCCTCTAAATTTGTCTAGTAAAAGAGCAAGCTACTAGAAAATAATCAATTATTTTATTGTCTAATCTAAATAAATGACATCTTCTTGGATCATTTAAACTTTTTTTTTAATACCTCCTATGTCAAAACCTTATTTTTCATGGCAAGTCATACGACTACTCTTGTCTTCAATTGGGTTTTTTTAGTCTAGAGTGACGTCCACCACCATGTTGAATCATCATTTTTGTCTTCCAATAGAGTCTTACACCCTAATTTTGGAGTGTATACCCCTATAGAACTATTATTTTTCCATACCAATGCCTCTTTTGGAGGAGTGATGGGTATTATGTATCCACTAACTACTGAATCCCAGATGTCATAACCCAAAGCACAGAGATATTTCTGCATCCTGATTCTTTAGAACGTGTAATTAGATCCGTTAAACAATGGTGCTTTATTTGATGAGAAGCCTTCACCACCTGCCATTGTGTTACTTCCAAGATCACCCTAGCTGGTTAAGCTTGTACAAGAACTTGGCTCTGATACCAATTTTTAGTCTCACAATGACACTGAGAGGGGGGGTGAATCAATGTAGCTCTTTAAACTTAAATTCACAACTCTTAAAATAGAAATAATGAAACCTTAAAACCAGATAAAGCAAGTATCACAAGAGAACATCACACAACACAAGATTTAACGAGGTTCACCAATGTGGCTACTCCTCAAAAATGACTACTTGGACTACCATCCAAATATAGCCTTTGCAAAGCACCAACTTTATAATCAATTTACCAGCACCCACTGGAAGGAGCACCAACCCCTTATTTATCTACACCAAAAAAAAGGAGCACCAACCCCTGATTTACCAGCACCAACTGGAAAGAGCACCAACCCCTGATACCAAGCTGCAACCTGGACTTCACTTTTGAATCTAGAAGTTTACCAAAAAAATACCTTCACTTTTACAAGACCTTGACTGGTCTATTGCTTACCCAATCTCTCTCACTGTTCATAGAATAGACACTTCGCACACTTCTACAATCTATAGCCGCACTGCGCCTTCTACTTTCTCTACGTAATCACTTTGCACACTCTGCTTTGCTACAATCGACCTTCACGATCATCTTCTCCCTTTCATGCACTTTGCTCTCTTTGTGACTTTTGCACTTAGCTTGATTCGACATGACTTGCTCTCTGCACACTCCAACCGAACTTCGCACACTTCGACGACTTATGTAACTCCATCACAATTCTCCAAACATCCCTCCTTTTATAACAAAATTTTCATGATAAAAACCCTAATCTTATTCGGCTTGCATAACAACTGAAAACCCTAATTTTAGTTGGTTGTCATTGGTCTTCATCGACTTCAACTCAACCGCAAAAATACATGTCGTGATATCGTGACACTTTTTTCTCTCTCCACTTTCTCTTTGCTTTGGCCCATGAAAATGCAACATGTTGAGATATCGTGACACTTTTTCTATCTCCTCTTTCTCTTTGCTTTGGCCCGCAAAAATACAACATGTCATGATATCACGACATTTTTCTCTCTCCTCTTTCTCTTTGCCTTGGCCTGCGAAAATGCAACATGTCGCGATATCGCGAAACTTTTTTCTCTCTCCTCTTTTTCTTTGCTTAGGCCCGCAAAAATACAACATGTCATGATATCATGACACTTTCACCTCCGTATACTTCGTCTTTGCTTTTGTCATGAAATCGTGACACTTCTGCCTTCGAAGTCTTCTTCTCTGCTTTTGTCATGAAATCGTGACACTTCTGCTTCGTACTTTACTTCTTTGATTTTGTCATGAAATCACGACACTTCTGCCTTTAAAGTCTTCTTCTCTACTTTTTTCATGAAATCGTGACACTTCTACTTCCAAAGTCTTGCTTTCTACTTTTGTTGCAAAATCGCAACAATTCTGCTTCCGTACGCTTCCTCTCTTTCTTTTGTCGTGAAAATGCGACATGTCACGATATCACGAAACTTTTTATTTCTCTTCCTTCCTACCCTTTTTAAGTTGTGAAAATGTGACATGTCATGAAATCGTGACACTTTTTCTTTCTCTTCCTTCCTGCCCTTTTCGAGTCACGAAAATGCGACATTTCGAGAAATTGTGACACTTTTCCAACTTATTTTCTCTCTCCTATTTTAGTCACAAAAATGCGACATGTCACAAAATCATGAAACTTTTCCAACTTACTTTCTCTCTCCTATTTTAGTCACGAAAATGCGACATGTCATGAAATCACGACACTTTTCTTACTTGTTCTCTTTCTTCGAACTTGTCGCGAAATCGCGACACTTTTTCCTGCTTTCTCTTTCTCTTCCAACATGTCGTGAAATCGTGACAGTTTTTCCACTTGCCTTTTTCTCTTCCAACATGTCATGAAATCATGACATTTTTTCCACTTGCCTTTTTCTCTTCCAACATGTCGCAAAATCGCGACATTTTTTCCACTTGTCTTTTTCTCTTCCAACATGTCACGAAATCGCGATAGTTTTTCCACTTGCCTTTTTCTCTTCCAACATGTCACAAAATTGCAACAGTTTTTCCTACTTTTTCTCTCTCTTCCAACATGTCATGAAATCATGATAGTTTTTCCTGTTTTTTCTCTCTTCCAACATGTCGCGAAATCGCGACAGTTTTTCTTGCCTGTTGTATATGTCGCGATATCGCGACAATTTTCTTACTTGTATTTTTCTTTGATCTTTTACAAATGGGCCACTTCGGTCTTCTTGGAAACTCACTATACGTACTCTGAATAACCTTTGAACTCCTGTCTTCTGCATCTGAATAGCTTTTGAACTTCATGTCCACTGCATCAACAGATCTATCTAACTATGTTGACAACAATGACAATATTGTTGTTGCACCTTGCTCAACAGTTGAATCATCATTTTTGTCTTCCAATAGAGTCTTACACCCTAATTTTGGAGTGTATACCCCTATAGAACTATTATTTGTCCATACCAATGGATCGATTTCCTCTCACAACTTTATATATTTGGATTTAAGCCTCTCAAAATGTTCTTATCATGGGATTATCTCTTGGATTTAAAGCCCTACCTCTATTGCTTCCTTCCATACTTGTCTCCACTTTGTAGATTATTTTGGGTGATTTGCTTGGGAAACAATTACAATACCTTTAGCTCTCAAGATCTAAATTACATTATTTGATAGTTTACACATACCTCAACAAATAATCCAAGGGTCTCAGCCTAGTCTTACCCTCTATCCATACCCTATTTTCTATCCATTCCACTATCCTATAAGATAAAAAACCTAGATCATTTCCTTTCAATATTGAAACATTATGAGTTTTCTTCATTAGGGTTCTTATCCACTCCTCAACTCTGACTGGCTCTAATTATTTTCTTAAGAATATTATTCTAGAATCCTACCTTTGATATAATTTTTCAAACATAATTGGTTATTAGAGCCTTACCAAATAAGTGGATGTTCTTAAGTCTTCATCCTTTGATGAGGGTCATTGATCATTCATCACTTAGTAATTATATGTCAGTCCAGGGTGGTGTCCAAAGGTTGTATATGATAGGAGGTGTCACAGTTGCAGGTTCAGTTTATCCAAGAACATGCTTTTATTGGTAGGTCTGTTAGTAGTGTTGGGGGTTGTTGTATCTTCCTAATTTCTAACAAAGGAAATAAAATTTGCACAATCTAAAGCTAAATTTAAATTATAGGAAATGAAAATTGCAGAATCTGAAATAACAGGAAGTGAAATGTTTGCTAAATTGAAAGTGACAAAAAAGTAAATTGTAGAATTGAAAACACACACACAGTTGTAGAAAATTCAACTAATTATAGAGTTCACAATTATCTGAGCATGTTCTAAATCTGGAAAATCAAATTAACATCTATTGCAAAACTGGAGAATAACACAAATCTAGAAATTGTAGTGAAATGACAAAAATCTGGAAATTGCTGCAAAGCTAGAAAATGATAGAAATCTAGAAATTGTAGTGAATTATGGAAAATGTTGTCAAATCCTATTAAATTTTGAACACCATTCCAAACATGTTCTAAATACTATGGTGCACTTCTAAAATGAAACTAATTCTACAAATAAATGTTGACAGAATTCTGCTGATCTACTGCAGCAAGAAATCAGCAAGAATTTTCTGTCACTGTGCTGCCCTTCCTCTAATCCTGCAAGTGGCCCTTGCTTCCAGAACCAGAAGAGGGTGAAGAATTATACCAGTTAAATTAAATGTGCACTATCAACCATCAAATGCTAATAAAATCTGAAGAATGCACCTTTTATTTCATCTAAAACTGTATTACAGTATTGCAAGAAAATTTCATAATTTATTGTAATGCTACAAAGACTTTATTTGCTGCTAATAACTATCTCCTATTCCTATATATATTTGTCTATCTATCTATATATTATGATAAAACGTGCTAGGAGATTTATTTATAAGATAAAGTTGATATATCTGTTTTTCGAGTTTTAGGGATTTCCAACTGTTTATAAAATAGTTTCCTGGAATGCAAGGTTATAATTTTTCAACCTTTATCCTAGTTGGTCTGCCCATGGTGAAGGAATAGATTCCAAATAGGGTGTACTAACTACTTGGTCAATTTCCAATCATGATTTCCATTTTTTTGGTGCATTTTGACCATTTTTTGTTGTTCCTATGCTATTCCCTATTCCTATGTTGCTTATTCCTGCACTACTCTAGAATAACAGGCAGGTGACCATTCGTTGCTTATCTATGATCCAAATGCATAGGGAGGAAGTTGTTGACTATTTGGATTATTTTCCCTTATCTTGTACACCCTTCTACATTGGTGGCACGTGTTGGAGTGACTGATTCCAAGCCCTGTTGTATATGTACAACTGGTTGGAACTGTCACAGTTACAACCTATTTTCCTACACAGTCAACTACAGTGGACAAGTTCTTGGTGCCTTTTTCCATTTGAATTAGTTTAAATAGAGGAACACAATATTACTAAGCACCAGATATTCAACAGAGTCTATATTATTATTCTGAATTACTACAACACTACTAATTAATTAACTAAAAGCAGGTGAAATTGCAATAAAAATAGTAAAAGAGAGTATATGCACTTTGTCATCTTAGAATATGCAAACACCATTATATAATGCATTTTACCCATAATTAACATAAAAACATAATAAAAAGGGTAATTCAAATAGTTATAATGTATCAAAAAGCGTCCATGGATGAGGCAATTCCTGGGCTCATCATTTTCCCCCCAACTTATGGTAATGCATGCCCTCATGCATTCTATGCAGCTACAGAGGCACACAGATCCAGGTCTATATATCTCTCATGAAATTTTAGCAATGCACCACAAATTTTATAGAATCTGTTGATTTCTTTGATGGACTGAAACCACTGTTGGAAGTGCATATCAGGTTGTGGGTCAGAATCAAAGAAGTAGGGGACAGGAGTGATAATTATGGACATCATGTATCTCAGACCTATCCAAAGCTCCTTGATTTCTAAGATAATTTGGACAATGCCTTCTGCCCTTCTCCTTGGCCACAGCAAATTAGTGGGAGAAATTGGTTCCCTTTTCTGTAGAGAGATAGATAACTCACCCCATCTATTTTTACAAGCTGCCAAAGCATCATCAAAGAAGTCTGCACAAAAATTTTGAAACTAAGTTATACATCTTTGAAGGTTCCCTAGATAGAGTTGTTTCATTTTGATATTCTTCATGAAGGTATAATGAGTACTTGTACAATCCCTATGATTCAGGAGAGCAGGCCTAATAAGTAAAACAGCTTGCGATTGTAATTCTTTAGTTAATTTTTTTTCTGTGTCCCAATAGATATGATTTTGCAGAGTCGACATGAAGGCTCTTAGTTGTAAGTCACCTGTATAAATATGAGGCAGAAACATACTTTTTGTTGGCAAAAAGAAATTATGCAAAAATAACTCACATAACAAGTTTTTTTGCTCTACTGGACTCTGCACAAATGCCTCCACAAACTCTCTAGGAGTTTTCAATAGATGAGGCAGCTCAGATGCAAGTCTTATGATTTGCCAATGAAGGTATATTTCCTTGAGTAGGAGGCTATAAAACATAGGTGGTCTTTTGCATTGTATTGCATATTCCACAATCTGGCATACATCCTGCACCTATGCTTTTAACTTGTTAATTTTAGTTTCTTTCTCTGCTAATTTTGTTGTTGCATGGGTCAAAGTGGAAACCTTTCCCTCTAACTGATGACACTAGGTCATCCAATATGCTAGGTCTTCATTGTACCTAGTTAAAGGCACTGTTTCTGGGGGCCTTACAATGGGTTGCATTTGTGCCACTATATTTACTTGTACACCAACTTCCACAGTTGGTGTTACAACTGGAAAATTTGTTTGTGTTCCTTGTTCTACTGTAACTGTAATAATTGGATTAGTAGAAACAAGAGGAGAGAGTGTGGATAGCTGGTCTTGAGTTGCAACCTCTTGTTCCTCCATAGAAAGTTTTTGTGTTTCCTGATGAAGGGCAGTGTCATTTTTCATCAGAATTCTTGATGTACTCTCATGTTGAATCATACTATCAGATATTTATATTCCTGCTTCCTCTCCAGCATGTGATCTTTGTGCAGGTGCTATATTAACTTCTAATTGTTTAGCTAAATCTAAGAGGATCTGTGCCCATTCATCAGGTGATGCCTCTGCTAACTTTGTAGATTGATGTTCCAGTTGAGACAATTTGTTCTACAGATTTTGAATTTTTTGTTGAAGGAGAGAAATTTGTTGATCTTTATGTTTTATGGTTTCTTCATCTTATTCAATCAAATGGGTCTAGGTTTTAATAACACTCTTTGCAGCATGCAATTGAGTTTGGATATCAATTTCTTCTTCAAACTTAGACTCAGAATCTTTCTTAGGCTCAGCATGCACTGGAGTGTGCACATCAACTTCAGTTGGCTTAGAATAAAAATTCAAATGCTCCTCAGGATCAGAGTCAGTATAATCAACCAGTGGACGTATAGGGCTTATTGGAGTTTCTTCCATAGTTGTGTCCAGTTACATTGGTTGTATCCTTGTTTCAATGTATTTTTCTTATGCATCTTCTATTCTAACTTCTCCTTCACTTGATAGACTGATTGGGTCTATGATATTTATTGGTGTTTCTGGAAGGGTTTTAATTTTTTGAAGTCTAGCAGACCTTCTTAACCCTGTAGAACCTGGATATTCCTTAGTAGGTGCAGTTTCTGGATGTTCTAGAGCAACTACAAATTTTGTTGTTGATTCAAGAGTAGATATAGGTTCTGCTGTTGATTCTGGAGTAGATGCATGTTCACATGAACTCCCAGTTTCTCTATTGGGTTGTACAATTTCTACAAATGTTACCCTTTTCTTTTCAACTAGGAACCAGATGTGGATGCTTTTTGTTTTCTAGTTCGTGAAGATGGGGGACCATCGGGAGAAGGAGAAATTTTACTCTCAGAGGGCTCTGGATTAGGGTTTTCTTCAAATTCTTCCTTTGTTTCCTCTTCCTCTAGTGCAGAGTTAGAATCATTTGTTTCTACCCAAGGAGCGAAGAAGCGGTCAAAATTCCTAGGGTTTCCCCTAAAGTGATACTTGCAAATGAGTTTGATGAGCCCATGGTGTTTAGGGCTTCCCTTCCCTACTTGGCATTTTAGGGCCATATCTTTTAATTCTTTATAAATATATAAGGGAATATTGACCCTATATTCTGGTTTGACTGCTCCATGGCATAGATGGTTGAGAATACAAAGGTGTGGGCCAGATACAATAAGAAATTGGCCATCACAAGTAATGTATCTCATAACCCACATTGTAACTTTGTCCCAAGGGGACAGTAAACTAGGTCTTTTTACCCCCTTACAAACATTCCTATGCATCAAGAATTCAATTTTTCCATCCCCTTCTTCCTTAAACTGATTAACTAGGTCAACTAAAATGTTCTCCCAATTTTTATAATCTACAAACCCTGAAGGGGTAATTCAATGATTTGGCTGAGTATCTTGGGAGTTACCTAGATGGTCATTCTGTTAATGTGTACTCGTTTTTTTCTGAAGGTGGGTGCGAACTCTGCTGCCAAGCCCTTGGAATAGCCATCAAATTTTTGTAGGAATGACAGAAATCCCCCATTAGTAAATATTTGTAAAGATGTAGGATCGGTCTCCAGGTAGCTGATATTTTTGGGTTCGGCTCTGATTTTATTTCCACCCATGATGTAGTCTTCTACCTTCTTTTCTATGGTTTCTGTGATTTTTTGGACAGTACGAGCTTGCATCTATTTTTAGGGTTTTACTTGTTTTAGTAGGAATAATTATAGCAGCGTAGGAACTGCTTCGAAACTTGCAGAGTAATCAGGATAAGTGACGTGGCAGCGCACGTGAAGTTGTCAACCCTTATTTTTGCTCGTTCTTGTTATGGATGCTAGCTATCACATGCCACCTTGAATCTTAGACTTGTCCTTTTCTCTCTAAACTAATTAAATCACTACAGGCCACGTGTCGTAAAATTTTACACATAACTTCATTCCTGCGCTTAGTGATTTATTCCTGCGCTTAGTGATTTATTCATGTGCTTAATAAGTTATTCTAGCATTTATACACAGCTCGTTCCTATGCCTAAAACATAAACAGATTATTCCTGTGCTTTATGAATCATTCCTGCGCTTTGGAATATAAACATTTTATTCCCGTGCTTCTCTTTTTTATTCTGGCAAGTTTTGTTTTTTCATTCTAGAGCATAACTAGGCAGAGGAATTTTTGAAACACTAACAAGAACTTTCCATGTTTGATTCCCATTTTTATATTATTTATACTAATCAAGGATATATACACTATATACTAATGATTTAAATTATTCAAAAAATGAAAAAGACACATACCTGTTATAACCATTTTATCTACATTTCGGGGTGCTCCTACTGAGATTTCCAACTAATCAATATTTGAACTAAGGTAGGTGCAATATGAAAATAGGTGAAACAACGGTCATGAGACAAGCCCGAACAATGATGGTGAAACCAACTAGGTAAACATGCCAGAACACCGATTTTCATGTAAACCCAACTCAGGAGCACCTCAAAGAGGTTTTCACTTCCTGAATTTTTTTTTTCTTTTTATATATATATATATATATATATATATATATATATATATATATATATATATATATTGTGTCAATGAGCTGAATTTGGTATGGAATAAGTGGTTTCTTCCCAAATGTGTACATCCAAATTTTCCACTTTCTTGAGAAATTCTTCTCTGTCGTGTGGTTTGTGGTACATACGAAGACGATGTCCATTCACCAACAACTTGCGTCGTGAGTCATCAATAGGTGTAAGGAGAACAGCTCCATTGTCAAACACTTCCTCAATTTGGTATGGTCCAAGCCATCTGGTCTGCAACTTTCCAAGGAAATCCTTGTATTGTGAATCAAACAACAAGGCCCAGTCACCTTGCTAAAATTTTTGTTGTTGTATGTGACTATCATGCCACATATTTTGTTGTGCTTGGATTATCTCTGTCTGATGTAGTGCATCCATGTGTAGTTCATCCAATGCATCAAGTTGCATAATACGATCTTCTTGTGCCTGTGATAGATCAATACCTACTTCCAAAGTAGTTCGAAGAGTTAGTAATTCAAACTCAATAGGCAAAAGAGGTTTTTTCCATAAACTAATTCATATGGCATAAATCCAAAGGTAGATTTCCAAGTGGTATTATAAGCCCAAATAGCTTCTGGTAACTTGTCTAGCCAATTTCTTCTATGGACTGCTATGGTTTTCATCAGAATTCATTCTAATTCCCTATTAGTCACTTCAACTTGGCCATTGTCTTGTGGATGATAAGGTGAGGACTTTTTGTGTTTGACTTGATAGAGTTGAGTGAAGGCTTCAATAAATTTTGAAGTAAACTGGTGTGCTTGATCTGTGGTGATGGATTGTGGGGCTCCAAAACGCAGAAAAATCTATGAATACAGAAAATCAACAACTTTTTCTTCTCTAGCATGCTTAAAGGTACGAGCTTCTACCCATTTGGTAACATAATCAGTACATACCAAGATATGCACTTTGCCTTGGGAAGGAGGATTAATGGGTCCTATGAAATATAAGCCCCATCTTTCAAATGGTTATGTTCCTATTTGAGGTTGTAATAGCATTTCATTAGTAAAGGTAGGTTTTCCCATTCGTTGGCAGGCATCACAATGTCTAATGTACCTTTTTACATCTTTGTACAAAGATGGCCAATAGTATCCGATACCTAAAAATTTTTGAATAGTACTTTTGACTGAATAATGCCCTCTTGATGGTTCATCATGGCATACCCGTAGGATATCATATACTTCATCCTGGTGGATGCACCTACGTAAAACATGATTAGGACTGCATTTAAACAGTAATCCTTCTATCCATTTAAAATAAGAGCTTTGCTTGATTAACTGTTTCTTTTATTTAGGTGTAAAGTGAAGAGGAATCTTCCCTATAGATAAGTAATTAGCTATGTCTGCAAACCATGGAGATTGTACAGAGACAGCAAACAACTTTTCATCTGGAAAGGTATCTTCCACCACTTCTCCTGTATCTACATTTGGTATTCTTGACAAGAAATCTGTGACTACATTAGATTTCCCAACTTTTTTTACTATTGTAACATCAAATTCCTACAACAGAATCAACCAACAAATAATTCTTATGCTAACCAATGGTTTATTCATCAAATATTTGATTGTAGCATGATCCGTATGGATAAATACTTGGTACCCTGTGACATAGTGTTAGAATTTGTTAATAGCATAGATTACAACCAATAATTCTTTTTCAGTGGTAGTGTAGTTTTTCTCAGCTCCTGTCAAGTTTTTACTGATATAATAAATAGCATAATGTTCCCTATTTTCAATCTGTCCTAACACATCTCCAATAGCAGTATTGGAAGCATCAGTTTGAATATGAAAAGGTAACTCCCAATTAGGACCTCTTAGTACAGGTGGAGTGGTTAACTTCTCTTTCAAGTCTTCAAAGGAATTTTGACATTCAGAAGACCAAACAAATTCATAATATTTCATGAGTAATGCAAACATGGGATTCGCTATGGTACTGAAGTTAGTAATGAATCTACAATAAAAACTAATGTGTCCTAAGAAACTGTGTACATCAGTATGATTTTGTGGAGGAGGGAGGTTTTTGATGACTTCAACCTTCTTAGGATCAACCTTGATTCCATAAGAAGAGATATGATGTCCAAGAACAATTCCTTCCTCCATCATTAAGAAGCATTTCTCAGGATTGAGAGAGAGGAGGTATGTTTCACAGCGAATCAGCACTTTTTCAAGCTGTTCTAATGCATATTCAAAATTATCTCCAAATACTGTGAAGTCATCCATATAAATTTCAACACTTTCATTTGTTAAATCAGAAAAAATTGCTAAAACAGCTCTCTAAAATGTTTTTGGAGCATTACATAACCCAAATGTTAAAACCTTGTAAGCAAAGGTTCCCCAAGGACATGTAAAGGTAGTCTTTTCATAATCTTCTGGCGCAACTTGTATCTGGTTATACCTGCTGAAACCATCAAGAAAACAAAAAAAATTATTTCCATCAAGGGTATCCAATACTTGGTCTATGAATGGTAATGGGAAATTATCCTTATGTGTGACCTTATTTAACTCCCTATAGTCCACATATACTCTCATTTTACCATTTTTCTTTGGAACAATGACCAGTGGTGAAACCCACTTACTGTCTAAAATTGGATAAATGAATCCAACATCTAAGAGTTTTTCAATTTCCTCTTTCACAATCTCCTTTAGAGTAGGATTCAAGCGTCTCTGAGGTTGCCTTACTGGTTTTACATCTTCTATGTATATTCTATGTGTACATACCTCAGGATGAATGTTTTTCATGTCCTTATAGTTCCATGCAAAAGCTTGAACATGTTTATGTAAGACTGCAAACAATTTGGTTTCTTGGTCCTCAGTTAGCCAGCTATTAATGTTTAGAAATTTACCTGGTTGTATTTCAATTTGTTTGATCCTTGGATGGATAGAACTAGTTGCTTCATAGTTACTGATTAATGCATTTAATGGACAATGATGTGGTTGTAGAGTATGAAATACTCTAGAATCTGTCTTAGAGATGATTCCTGATGGAATCAGAGGACATTTGAAGGTGTTAAGGAGATTATGATGCCATCCATGTGGTATTATGAATGATCTTTCCTTACTAGGCATGGATGACAGAGGTTCTAAATTTTGTTCCTCCTCTTTCCACAATAATCGATGAACAAGAATTTGATCATTAGTTAGTCCTTCTGATTGTAATGTTTCAATTAGGACAGTTTCATTCTCAAATATTTCTCTTTTTGGTGTAGTGATTTCCTCAATATGTTCTTTCACTACAACTTTAGCCAAAGTGGCAATGGTTTCTTGTTCTTCATCAGATTCAGGATACCAAATTTTTCCAAAAAATTTAGTTGAAGGTTGAGCTGGTGGATACAAAGAAATTTTCTTTAGGTCAACGGTTGAGCTGGTGGATACAAAGAAATTTTCTTTAGGTCAACACCATTAGAAATGGTCATTTCCCTTGACCTACAGTCTATAAAAGTAGTTGTAGTAGCCAGCCAAGGTCGTCCTAGAATTATTGGGTATCCATTGACTGAATTTCTAAGCTACAATACTAAGAAGTCTATAGGATATTCCCAAGAAGATACTTCAATGGCTACATCTTCTAGGATACCTTCAAGTTTAGTAACTGACCTTTCTGCCATTTCCAAAACTATGGTGGTAGGACTGAGATTTGTGAGCTACAGTTTTTGCATTGTATCCTTAGTCATTACATTAATTGCAGCTCCAAGATCAATTAGCACATTAGCCCAATAGTATTTGTAACTATTGGACTACCTGGGTCACTATACTTGGGAGGAACTAGTTTCTCAAATAATAGATCAGCTAATTTTCCTTCTACCTGAACAATTTTAGGAAAGGCCTTTTTTTACCAGGTTTCTTGATACATAACTCCTAAATAGTCTTTTTGATTAAATGCACATCCCTTATTGCTTGCAAAAAAGGAGAGAAATTGACATATTTTTAAGTTCTGTCACTAATTCTGATTCAGAGGTAGTATCAATATGATCAAATCTTTCAGGGTATGGTAATGCTACTAGAGAAGATTCCTGCATTGTTTCTATTATTTCTTCTTTTTGTTTTTTTTGCAATGTCTCTTGATTTGTAGGTTCTTGTTTCTCACTAATTTCTTCAATAGTGGGTGGAACAGGGTCAGGTAAAATCTTCCTTGAACGCAGTTGGATGTTACTACAGTCAAGTACATGAACCGCAGCAGAGTCTTCAGACTTAGCCTCATAAATATGAGTTGTTTGTCTGGTATTATTTGGGTTAGTCACAGGTTGAGCTGGAAGTGGAGGTTGTTTCACTGGTTGTGTTTGTTGATGTTGTGCTCTTCCTTGAAAATTTGGATTAGGAGCAGGCAACATGTTTGGAGCTTGCCCTTGATACCTTTGTTGTCCTTGATATGGTGGATATTGTTGTCCCCATATTTTTCCTTGTTGTGTCCATTGTGGATGAATTGTATGCCAAGGTGGGTTCATCCACCCAGAATGTGACCAATCTGGAGGAGCTGTCCAAGGTTGGTTCCAAGGTTGTGCAGAGACTTCTGCATGTCCCCATGGCATATTCATATTCCAATGATGTTGTCCCCAATTTGGAAACCTGGGAGCATTGGGATATTATGCATAGCCACCACTGGATCTTTGCCCAATAGCATTAAGTTCTTCTGTTTGGGTGCCCAAAACAGATTTTAGATGAGGCAACAAAGGACATTTATCTGTTGAGTGTTCCTTGGAACAAATTCCACAAATAGAAGTTTTGTTTAAATGGCAATCCTACAAGGCATGCTTATTTCTACATCTTGGGCAATAAATTGCCAAAGGTGGTGTAGAATTGGGTTTTGTGTTTCTCTCACCTAATGTAGAATTAAGTTGAACAAGGATATCAGTTTTTAAATTAGCCATTTCCTCCATCAAATCCTTTATGTCACTATTTCCATAATTTTGTTTCTTTCTTCATTGGTGAGTGTGGGAATAATTTTGGCATAACTCCACAATATCTTCAAGGTCAAGTTGATCTATGTCTCCTTTTCCCATTAAATCTAACACTTCCCTAGATTCATCCTGCAATCCTCTTAAGAAGATAGGTTTTAAAAAATTTGGTTCTATAGGACCACATCTCTTTTGGACAAAGGCAAAGTGATCAAGATAATCCTCTAAACTCTCATCTTCTTCTTGCTTGATCCGAAACAACTCATCTTTCCTGTTTTGTACTCTATAGTAATCTTGATATTTATGTAAGAATGCAGTCTCCATGTCATCCCAAGTATGGATTGAATTAGGTTCAAGATTACTCATAAACCATCGGAGAGCAGCATTCAATTTTTTATTATCACTTATGTAGTCATAAGTCTGACATAATACTTTGAATTCAAACAAAAATTGATCAGGATATTCTAAAACTGTTCCCCTAAAAATTGGCAATATGGATGGAGAAATAGTTTTCATGGGAGCATCTAGAGCTGGATCCAACCGAATGGGGTATTCAAAAGTCTTATGAGGATCATCAGCATACCCACCTGGTGGTGCTCCTGCTGCCATAGTTGTTTTTTTTCTTGAGTTTTATGTGGATGGTTCAGGCTTAGTGGAATGTTTAGTAGCAAGTGCTTCAAATAGCTCTTGTTCTAATCTTTCCAAAGCTTCAGTTGATAAAGAAGGTATTTCTTGCATAGGCAATTATTCATCTAGTCATGAAGAACACCTTGGTGGTTCAGAACTAGTTCTGATAAACCTCCCTCTTTCGTCTCTTGGCCTATGCATTCATGCATATTCACTAAATAAACTGAAATGTAGTATTTCAAAAATTGTAACACAATTCTTGACCTATTTCACTTTTCCTAACAACACCATTTGTTCCCCGACAATGGCACCAAAAATGATGAGGGTCGTTGATCATTCATCATTTAGTAATTATATGTCAGTCCAGGGCGGTGTCCAAAGGTTGTATACGATAGGAGGTGTCACAGTTGCAGGTTTAGTTTATCCAAGAACAAGCTTTTATTGGTAGGTATGTTAGGAGTGTTGGGGGTTGTTGTATCTTCCTAATTTCTAACAAAAGAAATCAAATTTGCACAATCTAAAGCTACTAGTGCTTGGCCTATAATGATCCTCACAGTGTAGATGCATGCATGGTTTATCATCATCAAACCCAATTAACAACAACATAAAATATAGAAAGAGTAAAGAAAATATAAAAGGATTGGTGAGCATATTGATGGACCTAGACCAATTCATGTTGACCAAAGAACCTATAGAAGAATAATACATTCAAGTCCTAACAAAATCTATGAATAAGCCTTTGCAATTGGAGCCACAAACATTAGAGCCCTCCAAAGTTCTTGCTAAACCTAAAAAGAAATAATCAAAAGAGTAGACAAGGCTCAAACCATCAAAATCAAAGGGCACTCGAGAAGATCCTAAGGAGAAAGCTCTAAAGAAATTGAGGTATCCATCTATGACCAAAATATAAAGGTTGGAAGCCATTAAGCAATATGAGAAAAGGTTCAAGGAACTTGAATAAAAGGATAAAAAATTGTTAGGAATGACCAAGTATAGCATTATTTAAGAGTTGAAGAAAACTTACTAGGCAGGTTTGTATGATGCATTGTTGTTCCTCATTTAAATTAACTTACTCAAGACTGCATTGAAAGGTTTTAATTCTGAAGGATTGAAATAATTAGACCTAAACTTGACTCAAGACAAGTAGAGCCCTAGAATGGTTAAAAAACAACAACCATTGTTTTACTTGTCTTTGTAAATGGAAGGATGGATGTTTCATAATTATATCGTTGATTTTTAAGCAACCACTACTATCATGCCAAAGTCAATATGTGAAGCAATGTAAGTAGAGTATACCCTTTAAGCCATGGAGTGTTGTAGTTATATGGAACTCCAATTTGGGTAGTTGGGGTAGTCAAAGACATATCTATGGTTCTCCACAAGCTATCGAAGGTCATAATAAATCAAGAGGTGGTGCTAGTTTACCTTTCACCATATTTTAGCCTATACCTTTCTAGAGAATTCACTACCAAGCTAGAGGGAAATTTTCCTTAGTTTATTCTCACATGGTCATCCCCCATAAGGGAAAAATTATTAGGATTTATGTGTAAAACCCATCTTCCTTCCATATTAATAATATCAAAGAAGAGAAGGTTGGATATGATGCTCATCATAGGAAGTCTCAAGTGCAAAAATGGAGGTGGTAACAACTTGATTACAGGATTTGAACATACATGGAAGATTCATCTATAATTATAGCATTACAACAAAATATCTACTTCAATCAAGGACAAAATAATAGTTCCCAAAAATTGGGTTTATCAGAATTATTTTTGATGGTGCTTCTAAATGAAATCTGAGAAAAGCCAATGGAAGTGGTATTTTTAGAAATAATGAAGGCAAAATTCTCCTCACTTACTTAGAATCACATGGAACCTCAACTAAAAACTATTCAAAGGCTAGGGAACTTATTAGAGATATTAAAATTATAATAGAAAAATGATAAAAATATTTTTCAATTGAGGGAGATTCATAAATTATCATTAATGGTATCAACAAAAATAGAAGTGGGGATTAGATAAAAATAATATTATTGTTGATGTTTATCATTTATTATTGGAGGTAATATATTGGAAATGTGATCATATCTATAGAGAAGAAATGTAGGGAGCTAATTATAGTGTTGGTCTTCATCTTGGTGAAATTCAAATTTATAAGGCAATTTTTCAACTAAGATTTTATCTCTTAGTAAAAATAATTTCAAGAATTTGATTATGGAGGCATAACACTTTGAGTAAGATGAAAAATATATTTGATAGAAAAAGAAATAAAAAATAATTGTGATAAAAATGCATGTTAGATAAGGTTTACTTGACCTAATAGTAAATGTAATATTTTGGTATTTTGATGAGTGGCCCCCAATAGATTTCACATATAGCTTATAAAAATAAAATAATTTTAATTATGTCCATGAGATCAAGATATTCTATGGGACAAAGAGCTTTAATACAATATGGAGTATCGTGTACAATCCAAGTCACTTTTGAATTCAAAACTTGGACCTCCTATTCAAAGTTTCAAAGTTTAACAACATCCAAGAAAGAAAACTATTCAGTAAAGCAAAAATGGTCAGCATCCTCTTATCATCTTTTGAAGTATGTTTATTTTGTTGTTGATTTTTATGTGAAGTTTCCTTATTTTTTTATTCTTAATTATTCAAAATTCCCAATAGTGAGTTTACTTTAATATTTTCATCATATGAAATCCCTATGCTCTTGTAGACTTCAATTTCCATTGCAAAAAATATTTTAGTCTCCAATACTCTTGTTGTGCAAAAGATGCATTCTTTTTTACCATACCTTTTGAGAACTTGTCCATCTCCCATTTCACATTTGAGATGGTGTGAACTAGATATTATTTTGGTTATAAGCATTTTTTTCTTCCATTTTAACTTTGCATTTATGTACTTCTTTTGGATGTGTTCATAATTTAGGTTGAACTCATTTATGTATAACTACTATTCCTTAAAAATAAAAATATAAAAGAACTTTTAAATGCTAAATTATTCAATATATATAGAAATAGAGATAGATATAGATATATATTTAAAATCTAGACCATATGATCCAACTATTAAAATAGTCATAACATTAAAATAACATGTTTGAATGTATTCTTAACCCATTTGCATTAGAAAAAAGGTTATTTTTGTTTCAAAAATAAAATATGGAGGTAGGGTTATGTCACATGCAAGTGTTTGGACCAAAATGGTCCAACCAAATCTATTATTCTTTCCAAATGCTAGAAGGTTTAGCTCAACCATTTTTTCTTAATGAAGGTAGGTTTACATTACACTTTTTCAATTGGATGGTCTTTAGTTGAACACTTTTTATTAGATCAAATGACATCACACTTGTTTGATCAAATGGTTTTTGGATAGGCTAATATAATTTGACCAAACCAATGCACCACAAACAAAAAAATCCTAAAATTGGAACCCAATTGTGTATACTCACCCAATAGCAAAGACTAATTCTAAGCATCATATAACTCAAAGTCTTCAAATAATTCAAAAACCTCTTATGGATATTGTAAAATGGAAGGTTATCCTACTACAAGAATATAGAATCTAACCTTATTTGTCCAAGGTTGATATTGTATGACATAATCATGTGTAAACTTATGACCAATCATTGTATTATGTTCAATAAGAATTGATGTATTTAGCTATATAGGTCAATAATTTAACTGTAGTAGAAAAATTAAAAATATATAGTAATAGTAATAACAATTCGACAATACACAAAAGTAAACACCCACTAGAATAATAATTCAAATTTGATGCTAGAAAATTAATAATGCAAGTAACAAATTCTAGACTCCAAATCAATATAAATCCTAGCCACTTAGAGATGACAAAGTTTCATAGCCACTTGGAAAGAGAAAAGTATAATATGTGTAGCAAACGTCATCAATATTCAAAGATGAAAGATTATTTTAACTACAACATAACTCTTCCTATTTATACACCAGACACCAAAATCTAGCCACTTGTCGTCCATTCAGATCTTCTCGCTATTTTTACCCATTATTTACATATATTTATATATATTTGTTTAATATATATTTAATATTAATATTTTTATATTATATTTTATATATATTTAATAAATACATGTATATATGTGTGAATTAATCCTAGCCTTCCATCTTGTTTTAATCTTAGCCATTCATCCACCTTGATCTGTGTCACATGCCTAGATTTAATCTCCACCCTCCATCATGTTTTAATCTTGAACAAACCAACTATATCATCGAAACCCTTACGTGCCCTAGGAAATATTATAATAGGATTCATTTTGATGGCTTGACCCCTAAGTAGCCTAAGAGTTTTTTTCCTGAGTTTTCCTAAGTCCAAGTTTCCATAGAATCCTAAGTTTCTCCTTTGCATCCTTGCCCTCACCATCGCATTCCATGGTGACCCACTTTGCTTAACTAGATCTACTTTTGAAGATTTTGTTCTAGTTTTTTAGCACCTCTAGGTGTCTCATGTCACTTTCAAGCACCTCTGGGTGTTTCCCTCCATCATCGAGAACCTTTGGGCACCTTCCCTCCATCACCAAGTGCCTCTGGGTGCCTTTCCTCCATCCCTGAGTGCCCTTGGGTTCTTCCTACTGCTGTCGAGTACCCACGGGCATCTTATATCCTAGTTCTACTGACTAGAGAACCCTCAAGTGTCACTAGGACATCTATGCACCTGTTCCCTACAACGACAACAATGACGAATCAAAAAGCGACAAGTTTACAAGGTAAATCTTCCATTATTGTATTGATTTCATTATTTCCATATTTACCTATAATTTTTTCATTTGATAGCTAGGGTTTTATTTATTCTTGAGTGTATCACATAGTGGATCCCTCATAGTTATTACTAACCCTCTTTTATTATCTTTTGTATGTAGATTTGGAGATATACAAGCATTTGGGAACTGCTTAAGCTGGAGTGGTTTGGTCAATGGATATCTAAAGCCCACTCACATTTGTTAGGGGCAAAGATGAGCTTTGAAGACACCACAAGCATTGTTGGCTAGGGTCTCAAAGAAACCTAGCATATTGTATTCATTGTATCAAAAAATAAACTATATAAACCCCTATTTGGGGCACATTTTATTGTATTGAGATCCACCCAACATTAATAATACAAGATCTATTTTATTGTGCAATCTCTTGTATAATTGTTTGTTCATTTTTTGTTATCTATATTTGGTTTTTTATTTTTATCTTCACAAATGGTGATCATGGTGGGATGCCCTAAGTGTTTCTTACTTTGATTTATCTTGTGATCTAACTTGTTGTTTTCTATTTTATCTTGCAGGTTTTAGAAGCAGGAATCGTATAATTTTTGCAAAATTTAGATTTTTATAACAATGCAAAAGTTGCAGAAGGTGCGTAGATGCTTTGCAACACTCATGGGACATTTAGGAAATTCTCAAGTGTGTTTCACAGGCACCCAAGTGCATTTCATAGAGAATAGGAATAATACATAGGCTTCTTTGTTTACCAATATCCTAGCATTGGTTCTTAGGCTCTATCCATACCATCCATTTCACCTCCTCCATTTTCCCCTTAAGTCAACATCAATCCTATTGACTTATTCATCCCATTCCATAATCCATATGATTTGGCAAAGCCAATTCCAATTGATATGAGCCTTATTGATATGGACTATATTTCCTCACCACCATATTTTTCTAAACTTGTCCTGTTCAAGGAATTATTGAGGGCTTCAGCCAACTACATTCCTCCTTCACCCCCACCTTCACCTTCACCTTCACCTTTGAATCTTAAGGTTTTCCAAGTAGACGTATATGAGAATAAGTCAGAATATTTTGACGACATCATATATGACATTCATATAATACCAATGTCCCATCAACTTGAGGAAGGTTCTCACATGTCCATTAAAGATACCATTGATGTGGGCCTTAGTTCAGACAAATACAATCCCCAAATTTTCAAAATTGGAAAAAATTTATCCATCAATGAACAAGAGCAATTAATTAATCTCCTCAAGTGGAAGACATGTATTTTTGCATGGTCCTACAAGTACATGCCTGTCTTGACCCTAACTGATAGTCCATAATCTCACATTGCACCCTGATGCTAAGCCGATCAAACAAAAACTTAGAAGGATGCATCCTACCATTGCTCTATTGGTCAAAGAAGAGATTCAAAAACTACTAGATGTAGGTTTCATTGTATCCATTAATTATCCTAAGTAGCTCTCAAATATGGTACCAATTTGTAAGCCTGATGGGGTGATACACATTTGCACTAATTTTTGAGATTTTAACAAAGCATGTCCTAAGGATGACTTTCCTCTCCCAAACATTGATACTCTTGTCGACACCTGCATTGGCCATGAAATGCTTTCTCTCATGTATGGTTTTTTAGCATACAACCAAATTCGAATAAATCCTTATGACCAACACAAAATATTATTCACTATACCTTAGGGGACTTTTTGTTACAAGGTGATGTCCTTTGGCCTTAAAAATGTAGGTGTCACTTATCAACATGCCATGACATACATCCTCCATGATTACATGCATAAGATCATCGAAAATTATGTGGATGATCTATTGGAAAAATTAAGAACTTGACAAGAGCACATTGGTGTACTGTAAAAAGTTTTTGATTGACTTTTAGAGCATAATGTAAGGTTGAACCCCAAGAAATGTGTCTTTGGTGTTACCTCGAGCAAACTACTAGGATTTATTATCCCCAAAATAGGTATTCAGGTGGATCCAAACAAGGTCAAGGCTATCATGGAGATGCCTCCTCCAACATATTTAAATAAATTATGTAGTTTACAAGGAAATATTCAATCAATCCATCATTTCATTGCATAACTTTCTAAAAAATGCAGGTCATTCAATCACCTGCTACAAAAGGGGGTGCCATTATACCAAAAAGCCTTTGATGAAATTAAGAAATACCTGACTTCTCCACTAGTCTTAGCTCCTCCTTGTCTAGGGGTCCTCTTCTATATTTATATTTTAGCAACATACTTTGCATTAGGGACAATGCTTGCACAAAAGAATGAAGAATATCAAGAGCAAGTTGTCTATTATATTAGTCAAACATTGGTAAGCTATGAAACCAAATACGCTTATGTAGAAAAATTGTTCTTAGCAGTGGTTTTTTCCACTAAGAAACTTAGACGTTACATGCTTAGTCACAAAACATATGTCATAGTTAGAGAAAACCCTCTACGTTATATGATATCTCATACTTACAATAATACCCACACTGCTAAATTAATAATGCTTCTTACCGATTTGACCTTGAGTTCATTAGCCAAAAATCCATTAAAGGTCAGGTTATAGTCTATCAACTTGCTAAAGCTCCACTACCTAGTGATCATCCCTTGCTTATTGAGCTCCTAAATGATTTGGTATTCATTGTCACTTAACAAGAATAAGATGTCATTCCAGAGGAAGACATTGATATAACACTATTATTTGATGGTTCTAAGTGTGATAAATGTCAATATGTTGGAGTCGTGTTTCATACACCCCAGGGGTACCTATTCCCTTATCATTCAAACTTAACTTCCAATGCACAAATAATACTATAGAGTACGAAGCCTTAATCTTAGGCCTTCAATTAGCTATAGCTATGAGAATTAAGCATACAAAAATATTTGGTGATTCTCAAATTGTTGTCAAGCAAATCAACGAAGAATACCAATGCAAAGAATCTACCATTAAGCTTTACCATGAAGTAGCAATGAAATTTCTCTCTAA
This sequence comes from Wollemia nobilis, assembly GCA_028583015.1. Taxonomy (NCBI): domain Eukaryota; kingdom Viridiplantae; phylum Streptophyta; class Pinopsida; order Araucariales; family Araucariaceae; genus Wollemia; species Wollemia nobilis. Next base: position 5,153,114 of record JAQPPZ010002515.1, read on the forward strand.
TTTTAATTGGTATGAAATCAATAGTTTGCCACGTTTGACTAATAGATTTGCAGATGCAATGGCCTCTCTTGGATCATTGATTCCAAAAGACTCCTTAGGAGAGGTACAACCTCTAATTATTTCAATGATATCTAAATATACAATTGTCCATGATGAATCCAAGGATGAAAAGGATGTTTGCTTTATCCATTCGGATCCATATGAGCCTTGGTCAAGCCAAATATTAGCCTTTCTCAATTTTGGAACACTCCCATATGACATGTCTCAAACTGCTAAACGCACTTTCAAACAAAAAGTAGCTCATTTTTTTTCTCTTGGGGGGTGTATTGTATAAACGTGGTTATGATGTAATCCTCCATTGATGTCTCGAGGTTGTTGAGGCATAAAAAGTGATAGCTAAAGCTCATGATGGTACTTGTGATGGTCATTTTAGTGGTATGGCCATTGCAAAGCATATTCTACACATGGATTGTTATTATTCCACTATGGAACGAGATTGTTGCACTTACGTCAAGCATTGTAGGTAATGTCAATAACACGCTAATTTAACTCATGTGTCATCACAAGCTTTACAGTCTATTCAAATCCTTTAGCCCTTTTCACAATGGGGTCTTGATTTAATTGACAAAATATCACCCCCTTCCTCGGGATAACATACATTCATCATAGCCACTAAATACTTAATAAAGTGGGTTGAGGCATTTCCTTTAACCAGTATGATAGGACCTAGAATTGTGGATTTTTTACTTCACCATATCATTTGTCATTTTGGTATTCCTTAAAAAATCATATTCAACAATGGCAAGTCTTTCAAGAACAAGGATGTGCGAGCACTTTGTGAGAAATATAACATCCAACATAGTTTCTTTAATCCTTACTACATACAAAAAAATGGACAAGCTAAGGCTACCAAAAATACCTTAATTGCTATTCTCAAGAAACTTGTTAAATAAAATCATATCCCTTGGCATCATGGTCTTATCGAACAAGCATCTACACACCTACTAGGGCAACACCATTTTAATTGGTCTATGGAGCCAAAGTAATCAAGCCTCTTGAGCTTGAGATCCCCTTCTTGTAAATTTTATTGCAAGAATTCATAAATGATGACACTGCTAGACAAGCACATCTTTACCAACTCACACTTCTTGATGAGATATGAGTCAATTCTTTAAAGAATTTATGAGTTTATTAAGACCACCTAAAGCATTCTTACAATGCCAAAGTTCATCTACATGAATTCCATGTAGGATATCTTGTCTTTAAAGAGAATAAAAAAACACTAATGCATTACCGCATCTTCATGATAAATTCGTGGCTAATTGATTAGGTCCATACATTGTTACTCAAAGAGTGGGTAAAGGTACTTATAGACTTGCTAGTCAAGAGGGAGTGGAAGAACCCAAACCACTTAATGTTATACACTTGATAGAATTCTATGCTTAATGATATTTTTATGTATGTATATATGCATGGCTAATACAAAAAAATATTGCATTTTATTTGTACACATTTCAGTTAAAACAATTGCATTCATACACTCCATTTCACAAATTACATTTCATTTATTCCATCCACATTTCCATTTCATATTAGGGATACTTTATTTAGTTGAAGGTTTTAATTGGTCTAATAAAGTCATGTTGCCTTAATCAAGTGCACCATCACAATATCATCCACATCATTCCACCAAGTGAAATTGTCATTTGCCTCCACATATCCATCATTCCTATGTGTTTTTGGTCACTCATCCACTCCTAGTGTTTTAATAAAATCATAAATACATGGCGAGTTTTCTCCAGGACCAAGACACAATCCTCACTAATAAAATCTTGAGTTTTGATAATTGATTCCAAAACATTATTGAACCAAACACAATTTCACATCTTAAAATCATCTTGTGTCAAAGAGGTATAACACCATACTTGGATTGAACCTCGAAGTGAAAAGGGTAATCCTCGCCTATCCCATCATGCAACATAGTCCAAAAAAATAGTGGTTTTCACCACTATCACAATGTCAAAATAAAACAAAGTGTAGAGAAAATTCCTAAAAAAATTCTAAATATTTTACATCACACACCACTAATCATTGGATTGTAAGGATCGTACTACATTTCCAATCAAACAGTTAAGTAGTCATCCCAAAAACTTGAGAAATCAAATTTCTTTGACTATGGAGCTAGTATCCACCAGAGCTATAGAATATTAACTTATAGTGGAGTACGATCATGTGTGTTGACATGTCTCTTTCAAAGAGATCTCTAATTGCACATAAGGAAAAGATAGCTTCTTGGTCTCATCCATAACTAGTTACCTCCAATTTACTCAATATGAGTTAATAAAATCACTTGCACACACATTGGTTCTTGATTACCTCGAGTCCTTACCATGCACTTGATTTGGTAAATAAATTCACTACACACACATCTCATCCTAGAAGAATTAGGCAGTATTTAGCAAGTTTGTTTGATATCACTAGTATGTCTAAGTCTCTGCAAAATAGTTAGTTTTCTATATAAAAATCCATATCTTATTCCATATCAACATCCATATCTTCTTGCATGTCAACATCCATGTCAATTCATGGTCTTTCACCCCATATACCACCAAGTTTGGTACCCCTGATTAAACAACAATGCTAAAACATGGCCAAGTAAATTCTAAACTTGAATGATCATTATAATATTTGCATCACTTACATTAATCATCCATAACACATTACCACTTGCATTAATCATCCATAACACATTACAACTTGCATTAATCATCCATATACATATGCATTCACACAAAAGCATTCACACAAAAACATTCAAACAAAAGCATAATACAAAAGTAAAAGTCATGTGTATATATATATATATATATATCGCATGTTTGTGATTCTACATTTGCTTCTTTATTTGTTTCCTCTAGTTTCTAAGCAATTCTCCTTACTGCATGGGAATTTCATGGCTTTTTGGGATCCTTAGTTCATTGTTCCACTTTTTATGCCTGTGCGGGATGTGGTTCTATTTCAGTTCTATGGTTTCCTCTTGCATCCTTGATGGTTTCTCATCCTCCCTTTGGTAGATTATCTACTCCATACCACTGTTAAAGGTGGTTTTTGTAATTAATGGTACCTTCTTATTTCCCATCCTTTCTTGGGTGGGACTTACTGTATTTGTATTTTCTTTGCTCCACCCCCTAGTGTTGGGTGGTTTTTCTATATTTGTTGGTTTTCCCTTGTGTGGGATGTTGTAAATGCTAGTGCTATCTTGTTTCCCATCCTTTCTTGGGTGGGACTTAATGTATTTGTAGCTTCTCTGCTCCACCCCCTGGTGTTGGGTGGTTTTTTTGCATTTGTTGGTTTTTCCCTTTGTAAGATGATGAATTTCCCTAGTTTTTGGTTTCCCCGATGTTTGTTTCCTTTTCCCACCTATGGGGCTTTTCAAATTTGATTCTAGGTGGGAATGCCTATTCATTTTTACTACCCTTTTTGTTTCCTACTAGGCAGGCATTTCAAATTTCAAGTTTCTTGCTTTCCTTCCAGAAGGCATTCCTTTGCCTTCATGAAGTTGTTCCTAATGGATTTCCTCAAGACTTTTTGGATGTCCTTATTGTGACCTTTCCTATGGTTTTTATAATAAAGTCTGATGACTTGTTGTAATCAGGTTTTGGGTCCCTTGACAAAAACCCACTTTTTAATTTTAACCTATCAAAAAAACAAAGGAAAATTTTTGTACAAAAATAAAATTTAGTCAAAAGGCCTTACCTTGGCATACTGCACTCCAACTTCAGCTCTAGCACCTACACTTGCATTCGCTCCCTCTATCACCATAGCTTTCATAGCTCACTTCACTCCACTTCCTCAGACGTAGCTTTCAAAATTTGTGGAAGCACAAATTAGCTTGGTTTCCTCTCTACACGCCTTATATAGCTATTTCAAGTGCACACAAATTCCCATGGGTATTTCTTGATACACTAAAGCACCCACTTATGTTTAAAAATGTACCAAAATCTGGCGAGTGTTTGCATTTGCAATAAGCACCTGTCGGTGTTTGAAGTCATAATCAACAAAAAAAGACAAAATCAATGCAAAACAGTGTCTTACCCCCACAAAATCACTCCAAGTTGCATCCATACATCAATTTCATCATAATAATACATTTTGTGAAGGTCCAAACTAATTTGGATGCATAATTTTTGTTTGCAATCAAAAAGGTGCAAAATCACTTATAAAATCCCAATGCTCTCCAAAACGGTCCAAATTTCCACAAAACAACCATAATCATAATTTTCATCATTTATGCTTCATTTTCACATCATTTCCATCCATCAATGACAACATTTACACATTTGCCAAGTTCAAACAAAAATTAAAGTGAACCTTGTATCTAGTGGTTTATTCTATCTACTTGGCAATTGTAATGATTGGTATCCATGTAAATTGGTAAGATGAATAAAATACCATAAGGACACTTGGCAATTTTTCATCATCCAATATTTTATTGCTCAAAAATAAAATCATTGTTGATACTTCACATTTTGCGTGAAACTATGCCACGTCTAATTTTCTCAACAATTATCATTGATGGCCTAGTTCGTGGGGCTTGAAACATGGACAAAAATCACAATTAATCATTAATTTTTTCTATTCATCATATAGATAGGCACTAGCTAGGTTTATTGGTTCCAACTGTAGGAATTATCCTACAGTCACTAGTAGACCCTCCAAAGTTGACTCTTTTTCTTTTCTTGCATCTTCATACTTGCATATCAATTATGCCAAACAGCACATTCTTCAACAGCATAGAATCATCCCAATATTGGGGCAACCACATTTTATTTTTATTTTACCATTGTGGGATACATCTTACATGATCATGGCATCTTCACTTGGAAAAAAACCTCTTTTCCATTAGGGCAACAATAGAATCAATCACTTCCATTTTACAAAAATCCCCTTCAACCATTGGGGAAAAAATAAGATCACATTTACATCATTCATATCATTCACAATAACATCATTCATATCATTCACAATAACATCATTCATCCATACAATAATTTGCACTCCTTTCTTTTCAATTGGCTTGTGAGATTTATCAGTAAACTTATTCGCCAATTGGGGGGTAAGCTACGCAATCAATATTCTTTTATCTTCAAGATCATGTCCATATCTTAAAAAGTTGCTTCATTATCAATCCAAAATATGTGTCTTGTATTTTTGCACCACATTGTGTTTCACGCAATGCGGTACAAAAAGGGACATCTTTAGACATCAAAATCTAGCCACTTATCATCCATACAGGTCTTCCTGCCATTTTTACCCATTATTTACATATATTCATATATATTTTTGTTTAATATATATTTAATATTATTATTTTAATATTATATTTTATATATATTTAATATTAATATTTTAATATTATATTTTATATATATTTAATAAATACATGTATATATGTGTGAATTAATCCTAGTCTTCCATATTGTTTTAATCCTAGCCATTCATCTGCCTTGATCCATGTCACATGCCCAAATTTAATCTCCACCCTTCATCATGTTTTAATCTTGACCACACAAACTGTGTCGTTGAAACCCTAACGTGCCCTAGGAAAGATTATAAATAGGAGTTATTTTGATGGCTCAAACTCTAAGAAGCCTAAGAAGTTTTTAGCCTGAGTTTTCATAAGTCCAAGTTTCCATAGAATTCTAAGTTTCTCCTTTGCATCCTCACCCTCGCCATTGAATTCCACCATCACCTGCTTTGCTTAACCAAATCTACTTCTGCAAGTTTTGTTCTAGTTCTCGAGTGCCTTTGGGAATCTCCTATCATCATCAAGTACCTTTGGTTTCTTCCCTCCATCATTGAGCACCTCTAGGTGCCTTCTCTCTATCATCGAGCACCTCTAGATGCACTCCCTCCATCATTGAGCACCTTTGGGTGTCTTCTCTCCATCATTGATTACCTTTGGGTGCCTTCTCTGCATCCTCGAGTGCCCTTGGGTGCATATTATTGTTGTTAAGCACCCATGGGCGTCTTAGATCCCATTTTTACTAACTAGTGAATCCTCAAGTGTTGCTAGGGCATCTACACACCTATTCCCTACAACAATGACAATGATGAATTAGAAAGTAATAAGTTTACAATCTAAATCTTCCATTATTGCATTGATTTCATTATTTCCATATTTACCTATAGTTTTATCATTTGATAGCTAGGGTTTTTATTGATTTCTAAGGGTCTCACACAGTGGAGCCCTCATAGTTATTACTAACCCTCTTTTATTATCTTCTATGCGTAGATCTAGATATATACAAGTATTTGGTAGTTTCTTAAGCTAGAGTGGTTCGATCAATGGATATTTGAAGCCCACTCACCTTTTTTGAGAGCAAAAATAAGCTTTGAAGACACCACAAGCATTGTTGGCTAGGGTTTTGGAGAACCCTACCATATTTTATTCATTGTATCAAAATAATAAACAGTGTAAACCCCTATTTAGAGCACATTTGATTGTATTGAGATCCACCCAGTACTAAAAATATAAGATCTATTTTACTGTGCAATCTCTTGTATTACTGTTTGTTCATTTTTTGTTATCTATATTTGGTATTTTGTTTTTATCTTCACAACTAAATCAACATTAGCCCTAACCCTAATTCTTAATGGTTGATTACCTTAACCTAGGGACAAAGCTAACAATAATAAATATAGATGACATGGCTATGTTAGATTCATTACATGGATTCCCCCTTAGAAAGGTTTATCCTCAAAGTTGGAAATGACTGGAAAATTCTCTTAAGTTCCCATGTTGTGTCTTCTTTTAGAATATCCTATGATTTAATGATGAAATCATAACTTTGGTAGCACCACAGATTATGAATTATGGAATACAACACCATTTTTGGCTAAAGAGTGATTCACCCTTCTTCATTAAGCATTGAAATTCCAATTTTAGATTGCACATTGTGGTCAACAACCTACTTAAGACAAGAGATAGGGTGTATGTAGGAACATAGCAAAAGTTGTAATCCACTTTACCAATACAACAAATTGTATTCTAGGTGCTATAAAATCTATAAGACAACTTCTTACTAGACTTGGTATTCAAAGATAATTTCTTATAGGTATGGAAGTGTAGAAATACCATATCTCCCACTACAAATTTTCACTTAGAGTTATGCAATTCTTGTTGTTGCTTTATGTTGATATGGGTTTAGGACAAATTATCTTTAAGAAGCTAATATTATTGCAATAAATTATTCACTTGAGCTACCATGGATGATCATAGAATATAACCTACTATTCATATCATTTTCTACCCATACAATACCTCAAATGGGGATATATTGAGGGAAGAATGATAATAAGTGTTATACCACCATTTAAAAAAAGAGAGCTAATGAACCTAATTATATTGTTTATCTTAGGTGAAACAATGAAGGTAAGTACCCAAGAATTTATTTACAACCTTTTCCTGGCCATCTGAATAAGGGAGGCAAGAAGAGGGCATACTAAATTGAGTACCATTGAGATGGAATAATTCCTTCCCAAAATTAATGGTGAAGATATGATCAAATCATTAGTAATAGCTTGGATATGTCATGCAATTTAAAAATAGAATAAAGGAACACCTTGGAAATATTGCTACCTATGAAGGGATGCTATAGGAGACAAAAAATAGCATAGTTTGAAAGGTAATTCATTGCCAAAAAATCATCATTTTCCATTAGATTTAGCGAGATCCTCAATGAAATCCATGAAAATATATTTTTATTGGAAATTGAGAGTAGACAAGGGTTGCAATAAACTAGGAGATTTAATAATTTCTCCATTGTTATGTAGACATACCTCACATTCATCCATAAATCTATTGACATCCATCGTTAATTTTTTCATGAAAATGATTGCTTCACTCATTGGTATGTATTTAAGAATCCATAATATTTATCCAAAGGAGATGCATGCGATTCTTGGACCATGCTAGTCTTAACAACCAAGAATGGTGAAAGATAAAAGTTACCCTTCTTGTAGAGAATACTAGTAGCATATGAGAAAAATAAAGAACATAAAGAAGTAGATTCTATATCATGGATGATGTGAGCAGACTTTAGGTCACAAATCTAGTCCTCTCAAGGTTGATAAATCCATTATAAAATAGGACTAGAGATAGCACTAATAGTAATAATGTCTTGGTGTTTGCAATACATAGCATCAACCACCATATTATCCTTCTCCTTTTACTCAAAATCATATACCCAAATATTTGTCAGCCATTTATTCTCTTTTGGGCATTAGAGGTATTAATTTAATAAATGTTGAAGGCTACTATGGTTAGTCTTGATAATGAGGCATCACCACAACAAATAAGGTCATCATTTCTCTATGGTATTTAGGATAATTATCATTTCATTTTCATAAGTGGATTGATCCAAATTCTTTTCATGGAATTTCCTAGTTTTAAAAAACAAGGGATGTCCATATTGTATCAAAATAGCTCTAATTCGTGTACCTAAAGTTTTACATTCAAATAAAAAGGACTAAAATCAAGAGTGGCCAAAACAAGGGTGGTACACATATCTTATTTTATCATATGGAAGGCTAAGGAAGTTTCTTTAGAAAAATAAATATGTTTTTCTTAGTGATATTAGTGATAGGAGTGGCAATATTGCCTTTGTTGCAAATAAATTTCTTGTAGTACCCAGTTAGACCTAAAACTTTATGGAGCTACTTAAGGGATTTAGGAAAGGTTCAATATTACATGGTTTTGATCTTGTTAGGATCCATCTTGACTTCGTGTTGAGATACTATATGTCCCAAATATTCTACCTTATGTGTCATAACCCAAATTTCTTGATTCCAAACCCTTTGTATATATATATCCTATTAAGTACTATTTCACTAAATTACAATCTAGATAATTAATAAGATATTCATTTTACCCATAACTACTCTTACATGATTCTATCCAAGTGAGAGCATTGGGTGTTACACCCCTTAAACTATTATTCTCATAGGCTAGATGAGATATTTTATCCAATTTTTCTATCGATCAAAAAGTAACATGATAATCCCTACACCTCACTCAAATCCTTCTGAGTGAGTGTACTTAGCATAAATTATTTTTACTTTCTCTCTCATCCATTGGAGAGATAATATAAACATTCTTGAGCTCATTTTTAACTCTTTAAAAGATATCAATCCGAATATGAAATCTAACAATGATTCTCATTAAATATTTCAAACCAAACACTTCTAATATAAATATATATTGACTATATAACCTAGTTTTAATATAATATCACTCACTAGCATGATTACCACCACATCAACAAAGAGGATCAACACTCAGGCTTAATATGTGGTTATACGGTAAGCTAACTCCATAATTTCAAAAAAATATTATTGTCCAAGAAAATAATTACTTCCATTGTAATTATGTTGGACCCACCATAGCACAACATAACTAAGTAAATTAAATAACATCTTAAACTAATACAAAACATCTCATTTCAAGCCATCATCGAAAGCTAGACTCATCACAAACGGTTATGTATTTCACACCCAGAATATCTAATCTATCCAAAGTAGACAAAGTGCAAGTTTTGTCCTCAAAATAAATATTTAATTTAATAAGATCCTCCTCTTAAAAACATTGGTTCATAATTACTAAATTTATCTCAAAAATATCCATAAAAAATACTCGAAACCAATAGGTAAGATTCGTTTCCAAAAATCTAAAATATTTGATTTTTACCACTATCAATGGTAAAATATTTAAAACTGAGTTGATATATCATTTTACAAGTGCTTCAATTCATAATTAAAATATTGATATCTTCCAAAATTTATCATAGAACCAATATCCCTCCACAAATATGATGTTTCACTTTTGAAATGCTAATTTGTACTTCTCATCTTTAATTTGAGTCTTTAGTTTTGATTCAGTTCCACTTGACTGCATGAATAGGGATCAATCTCTAGTAATCTCTCTTTCTTTCTAGCCTATTAGAAGACATCATTCTCAAATCCAAAAAAAATCACCAACCATCAAGTAGGATAGCCTTTAAATGGGGATCATATATGGCTCCCACATTCTCAACTGAGCGAATCACTCTACGGGTAGTATAATTTCAACTACCAATGATAAGCATCCATTTACATATAGAATTCTTTATCATAAATGCAAACATCAAGAAATATTCATTATATTTCATCTACCCATGGTAATTGGATATGAACTCCTCTTCAATATTAGATTTTCTATTATTTCCATGAAAATCAAAACATTAAACAATCTTTTTTTTATTTCATCTACTCATGGTCATCGAAGATGAACTCCTCTTCTATATTATATTTTTATTCTTTCTATGAAAATCATACACAACAACTAGGTTCCATTTCCATACCACAAAGATCATAAATTGTAAAACTAAATAAAATAACCTCTCAGTTTAATACCAATCAGTATATAATTTATTGGAAATTTTGAATATATTATGTTGTCATTGATGTCAAAGGATTGATGGCATTGGTTGTCATTGATGTCAAAGGAAAGATAGGTGAGAATGATCTTCAGAGGGTACATGAGGCAATGTGGGAACAAGAAAAAGACAAGATTCTTCATGGTTGTGTGAGCAAGAAAAAGATAAGTCATTCTCTGTGGTGGTATTTACAAAGGAAAAATAAAAGGTTTAATTGATTTACCATGGTGGTACTTGCAAAAAAAAAAAAAAATGTTTCATGGTAGTAAAGACCTTATCTTAAGAAAAAGGCCCAAAGAAGAAACAAAAATTATAATATTTAAATCTATCTAGATTTAAAATATTATAATAATTAAAAATTAAATGGTGAGCACCAAAGGTTAAGGTTGAAAATCAAACATTTCTCATGCGTCGACGTCAAGGTCCAAAATAGACATTTGCATAAATAAGGCAGGTAAATTAAAATGCTAAGGTACAAAAATAAATTCAAAAATCATGCACCTTCATGATTCGTTTGTTCATGGAAGAGTAGGAGAAGAAGACAAGGGACAGGTTCGTGTTTCGAGGCAGAATGCATGGACAAGTAGAAAAGGCAGCGAACATTGGTTCCATATGGGTAGCTAGCCTAGATGGCAGAACCCTCGATGCTAAGGAGTGACAGAGGGGAGGTCTCGAGTTCGAGACACAATGAAGGCAGTCTGATAGAGTTTTTGATTCGTGAAGGTTTTCACATCAAAAATCATGCATAAGATAAAGTGTGTGTGCCTTGAATTTTTTTGGGTGGCTAGCCCACATGGTGGCCTAGCTAAGCACTAGGGCACGGGCCAATAAAGGATGAAGGTTTGAATTGCAGCGACGATAGCAAAGTGGGCACATTTTTTAAAATAAATATTTGCCAAAGTCTAGGGTATGCACTTGCTTAGGGGTTCATAAGACCATCATGTTGTTTTTAATTTTTGAATTAAAAGGGGGACATCGTGGAGTTTATAACTCAAATTGTTAGTGCTATGTGTAGTGCATAAAATAAAGTAATGTTATAATATTCATGTTGGAAGTTTGAAGTGGATTGAAATATTTTATTTCAAGTAGGAGGTATAAGGTGTATATGGAAATTTCATGTGTGTAATTTGTGCCTTGTTGTGTTGAATATTATTTTGCAAGAATAGGAGTAATAAGGTGTGATAGTGGCTTATGTTTTATTGTAATTCTTGCATGGTGAAAGGAAAATATGAAAGGTTTTGTTGAGTATTAATGCTTTATATTTTGAGAACAAAAGAAGAATTATTGAACATCATTTTCAAATTTTATTGTGCACATCTTTTTGAAAAGAAAGTTCATGTGAAAGTTTTGAGAAATTATTTTGCTATCTAATCCTTTAAGTGGCACAAGAAAAATTGGTTGTTTGTGATACAAATTCTTGAGGATACTTCTTCGTCAAAGTAAAGAGGTATGAGAACATTATTCCTTATTTGAGGTGTTTAGTTGGGCATATATTTTGATGTTATAATGAGATATAAGAATTAAGTTCATGTGCATTGTTGGAAATATTTGAGATAGGATTTGTGCTTCATTGTTTGAACTCCATTGTTGAATGAGATTGGATACACTTGAGCTAGGGTTTGTGAAAAAAAATTGTGCATCCTAGTTGAAAGAAATTGGAAACACTTGTGTTAGGGTTTGTGAAACAAATTGTGCATCCTAGTTGAAAGAAATTGGAAACACTTGTGTTAGGGTTTGTGAAAAAATTGAGCAAGTTTGGTGAGAAGACTTGAAACATGATTGAGGTAGATATGAGCAAGTCTTTTGAGAAGGCTTGAAGGTAAATTTGAGCAAGTATTTTGAGAAGGCTTGGAGGTATATTTGAGCAAGTATTGTAAAGAGACTTGAAGCAACATTAAGGCATATTTGAGCAAGTCTTGTGAGAAGACTTGGGATAGAGTTGAACAGATTTGAGGGAAGAATTGAAGCAGATTTGTGCATGTAACATGGTGCAGATTTGAGACAAATATTTATGAGTAGAGTTAGAGCAGATTTATATTAACCTTATAATGAGGTTTGGTGCAGATTTGAGATAAAGATTTGTGAGAATAATTGGAGTAGATTTCTACTAGCCTTGTAAGGAGGTTTGGTGCAGATTTGAGGTAGATATTTGTGAGCAAAATTAGAGCAAATTTATGTTAGCCTTATGATAGGGATTTGTGTAGATTTGAGATAAAGTTGAGAGTATACAAGAGCAGAGGGGATAGATTTCTCATGTGGAGAGAGATCCACAAACTAGAGAAAAGTGGATAGAGTTCTCTTATGGAGATAGATCCACAAACCAGAGAAAATGAGATAGAGTTCTCCTATGGAGAGAGATCCATAAACCAGAGTAAAGGGGGTTGAGTTCTCTTTTGGACATAGGTCCATAAACATTGTAATAGAGAATTGATTCCTAAGAGATTTTTTGAGATAATTTAGAAGAAATATTTTCTCCGTGGACGCAACCCACATTGGGTGAACCACATTAAATTTGTGTCTCTCATGTGTGTGATGATTTATGCATTACTTTGATATTGTTGTTGATATTGTAATTGATAACATTGGATAGTATTGTTTGAGAAAGAAAAGTAAAAATTGATCTTATATTGTTCACCCCCCTCTCAGTATAAGCTTGTGTTCTTCATAATTCATTATTTTTAGCATAGAAAAATACATATAACAATGATTCCTATAAAAAGAAAGCATTCCTTATTTTAAATCAAATCATTCTCTAAAATTATTTTTAACAAATAATAATTTAATAAAATTCATATTTTGAATTTGACAACAAGCATGGGTCTATTTTCGTTTCCAGAAGAAAACATGTTCTCTATGTTAAAATCATAGAATTTTACCATTTTTAAAAACTAAAGGTCACTACTACTTCTTGGAGCATGAACACTAACTCCAAAACTCCACATTCCATTAATACACAAGGGCTTTCCTAATATTCATTCCTAAAAGCATAGGAACAAGCACATAAATGGAAATATTTCTAAATTGCGATACCATACAAAGAACACCTGAAAGACTCCATAAACTCATTCTATTTGCTCAACATCAACACAGCTTGATGTCCAATTCCCGTAGCATGTGGTTTTGGGTTCTAAGGTTTCTCCAAACTCAAACATATTTGATCGTTCAAAGCTAAATATTCTTTAACTAGTATATTCTAGAGTTTTTCAATAGCACAAAATAGATTTGGTTGTTCTAAATATAGAAATAAATGATAGGTAACTATCTAATAAATTGGACTCAAAATCAATATCAATAATTTACATTCAAAACCAAAAATAAACAAGACAAGCCAAAGGAATAACAAAGCAACCCGGTTTTCTATCCGCAGTCCTCCTAGTTAGCTATCGTTCATTGTTGATTCCTTTCGTTCCTCCTCTCTAGAATGCTTTCTCATTTTTTTGAATGCTCTTATTTTCCATCCATTATCCCACCAAGTCGGTGGTTTCATCAGCTTTCACTCATAGTTTTTAACAAAATACATTTACTTCTCCAAATAACAATATATTTTTCCATATCACCCACTCGCAATAAAACAAGAATCATTTATCAAACAATAAAATCATGAGTTGTAGTTTCCTTTTTTTTTTAAATTCATAACTATTACTTAATGGTGCAAAGCAACACTCCAAAGCATCGGATCCCTTATAATATAGTTTTTAATTATGCTACTTACTATATTTTCTTTTTATAAGACAATAAAAGAAATCCTTTCCTTCCATCCTTTAAATACAATGTAAACTTCTTTCATTACCATGTATTATAATTTCCATCTAAAATGCATTCCTCTATAAACCATTTCAAAGAGGAAAATACTTAAATAAATTATCATTCATTTCCTTTGCAATGATGCCTATCTTAATAAAACTTCTTCATAAGCAAAATTATAATGCAAGAAGGATTTTAACTAAAGCTTAATATATTCTTTTCTTATGTAGATTATGATATGCATCTCCATGAAAAAAGGCATTTATCCATGTTGCCTCTTTGATTATTCCGACAAATAACCCATCACATCATTTCCCCAAGGTATTCTTTTCTCGATGGTTAGTTCTTTCTGCCACCATTAAAGAACCTATTCTTGCAAAAGTGCATTTCTATTTGCAGTATCACATTCTCGCATCAAATGTCTCATAAAATTAAACATGGAATTATATTACATCCTAAAATAATATTCTTATAACATATTTTCTTTATATGAAGCAAGTCTTTTTCAAAATAAAATTGAAAGGATCAATCATTTCATCCACCAGATAACATAGCAAAACATAACTGCACTCTTCCTACTAATGATAACCATCTACCTTTCCAAGTTAGAATTTTATTCTAAAATTTACAAATAACTAGATTCCATAAATCTATCCTCATTCTCCCCTAAAATAAAAGCATCCCTAGATAAGTTGTTGGTAAATTTACCTCCTCCATTTGAAGCAATCTATAAATTCATGCTTTGATATTAGCAGGAGTGTTAAGGAAGTATATTTTGGATTTAGTCCTATTAAATTTTTGCCCTGAAGCTCTTTTGTACTCTTTTAAAAACGTTATTCAAAGCTCTGACCTCATTTATCCTTACCCTTCCAAAAAAAGTTGTATCATCTACAAATTGTTGATGGGTGTTGTTATCGATGTTATTACTAACCTTAAGTCCACTCATAAGCCCATCTTTGTAAGCCTTCTTTAAGTTCCTACTCAAAACCTCTACCATAATAATGAACAAATAAGGAGATAGAGGATATCCTTGTCTAAGGCCTCTCTTGGCTTTAAAAGATTCTATCACTAATCCATTGACCAACACTAAATAAAAAACTGAAGAGACACAAGCTTTAATCCATCTAACCCATTTCTTCCCAAAACCAAACTTTTCTAAAACTGTAAAAAAATCTCATTTAACACTATCATAGGCTTTATTCATAAAATTTTAAGATCATTGCTTTCTCTTTTCTTGAAGCTGATGAATGTAAAACTTCATGAGATGCTATGATCCCATCCAAAATTTGTCTCCCTTTCACAAATCCTCCTTGCTCTTCTGATATTATTTTTTCTAACAATGGCCTTAATTTATTCCCCATCACTTTGGAAATAATCTTATATGTCATATTACATAGGCTAAAGGGTCTAAAAGAATCAAACAATTTAGCATCTTTTTTTTTTGGAATTAGGGTAAGATATATAGCATTTATTTTATAAGGTATGTATTGTTTTACTATAGACTATTCCACTGCCACCAATAAAGAATCCTTCATTATATCCCAATTATATTGGTAAAAAGTTGCAGAGAACCCATTTGGAGCTAGGGATTTATCATTATTAAAAGAGAAAAGAGTTAAATGAACTTCTTCTAGAGTAATGGGCTCCATCAGTTTCCTATTGTCTTCATTTGTTATAACTCAAGGAACATCTTGAAGAAATTTATCATTAAGAACATCAGCCTCCTCTGAATCTAGAATATTCTAATAAAAAAACTTTGTCTCTTTTCTAATTTCACTCTGATCTTCCATCCAAGCCCTTTCTATTGATTTAATTCTACTAATTATGAAAGTTGGTCTTTATACTATAGTCATCCTATTAAAAAACTTTGTATTTTTATTAAAAAATAATTAATTTTACTTTTTTTTTTAAAGCAAAAAACCTCCTGTGGGGCCGCCTTGGTCTGAGATACCACGGACAAGGGGTTCTACACCATCAAATTTACCCGGGAGTCGCACCCGGCCATGCCCGCACCAACATTATCAATTGGATTTTGGGTACCCAATTCAACTTTTTGGTAGGGTGGAGATTCAAACTTGGGACCTCCCTTGGAGGATTGCCCTCTCCTCTCCAATTCACCTACAACACCTGGGTATTAATTTTACTATTATAATTAAGGTTAATAATTATGATTAAATTAAAAAAAATTGAATAATTTAATTATTAAAAAAAAGAAAAAAAGATATTTACATGATTGTTACTTAATAACACTAAATATTATTTAATTCCCCTAAAACTAAGGCGGTTTTATTTTAGAATAAATCTCTTTTATAGAAACCATGAAAAGGCTTTATATTTAACTCTTCAATGCTTGTACCATGTATCGAAGAACACATGGATGAAACAAAATCAGAAATGGATGAAACGTTGGGAAATCAACATAAATGAATGCCCAAATTTCAACAAAGACATCAAAAGCTATGTGAATGAAAAGTTTAGAAGTGGAATGTGGAAAAATGCAAGCAAGAAAAGACAATATTATATTGCAAAGTTTAACCCAACATATGATCACAAGGAAAAAGCATATATAGGCGCTGAAATCAAGTGGAAGGAAAAAATCCTCATTGCTCAGATAAGGACTAGCTCTCATAGGCTTAGATGTGAAACAGGGAGATGGACAACACAAAGAACAATGGGAAGAAATGATATGTACTTTATGCAGCACAGGGGTAGTAGAGATAGAGGAACACTTCATCTATAAGTGCTCGAGTTTTTCAGACATCCGTGGCAAATACAAAGAAACACTTGAAAACGGATCTATGACAAAGTTATTTGAAGACAGTAAAATAAAAAAAGTTAGGGAATGGCTAACCCAAATCAGCAAGAGAAGGAACAACCTTCTCAAAAATGTTAAAGATCATATGATATGATTTGAGCAGTTGTACTTCCATATTTGAGGTCCCATAGACCATATTTGGTCTAGCGGAGGTAATTAAAATCTTTCATTTCATTTCACATGTCTTCTTTTAAAAAAGTAAACCAAATAACAAAGCCTATAAGCATAATCAAAGGTTAGATAGATTGGTAAATGTGGTTGACATTTACTAAGAAGAGATCTAGATTCAAATATTGGGGAAGCAAACCCTTATAAAAGTAGTAGTATGCTCCAAGTCTTTTAAGTGCGTGCGAGATCAATAATGACGACTCAAACCCCAAGCAGCCATTGTTGATGAGGCTCAAACCCCAAGGGATCGGTGGTCTCCATCTCACATCCACGACTCGAACCCCAAGTCTCCTCCTAATCTTCTAAGTGCATGTCAGATCAACAATGACGGCTCGAACCCCAAGTTTCCTCCGAATCTTTTAAGTGCATGCCAGATCAACAATGAGAACCCCAAGCGAAATCAACCCGTAATCCCCATCTCGGATCAATTGGTACATAGCTGAATGTCTAACTGTTACATTGGGCTGGCAACCGAGAGACGGGTAGACGAGAACAAGCATTATATAATATTTCGGGGATGCCAAGTTGGAGGGTGAGTTACGAACCAGAGAGAAAACATAGATGTTGGTTGGTAGGGAGATTACGATTTGAAGGATTTGCAACTACAGGGAACATTATAGGTGCGACTTCCTCTCATATACGTAATATGTGCCTTCTTTTCTGAAAATATTTTCAGTCTAAAGTTTTCTTTCTCATGGTTTATCTTTCGAACCAGGTGATTAAGAAATTTTAATCTTAATTAAATAATGTGTATATTTGCTTGGCATTTGGTATTCATAGGAGACTCTGTAGTGAGCTTGTTCTGTCTTTTGAAGGTAACCGATTAATGGAAAAACAGTGAGATGTTATTATGAGATAACAATAACAACAAAAAGTTATCTCTTTCTTTCATGTATTATTCAGGGTATGCCCATCCAATTTACAGAGAAGATTCAAAAACAAAACTAAAAATTTGGTTAATCCATTCTATTTCCTTCAGCTGCTCTCAACATAGTGTTGAACACCATAATTATTGATCGATTCCATACAACTAACTTTATATATTCCTAAACTCATCAGAGAATACTTTAAAGCAGAAGACCACGAGGTAGAGATTAAGACCAAGACTGTGTATTAAATATTGATTGTATTTAGAAATTAAGAGGCACTTTGGAATGTTATTGTGAAAGCTATGAAATTTTATATACATTTGGAGGTGGAATAAAGAAAGAGATGAATTGATGTCTTCCTTCTTACTCAGCTTTTTGTACTAAGATAGTTGTTCTTTGGTTTTTAGTTAATATACGAAAAATAAATTTTTTAGTTAATATATGAAAACAAAGTCTTTCTTATATAATTATTAAGTTTTTACCTCTTTATTGAAGGCTAATGGAGCGGGTTGGAAAAATACTTAACTCATGCTTGCTTTATATTATGTTTTGAGTAGTTAAAGTTTTAGTTAAAACAGAGGGGGTTAACTTCTTGTTTAGTTTAGTTTATTTAGTTTATAGAGAGTTTAGTTTGTACCTTCGAAGAAATAGTGGAATTGGTTAGTGAATATTTTTAAATGTGTTTACTTTTTTTCTTAGTTGAGTGATTATATTCTTATATTTAAAGCATGTCTTTGCACTCTATTTTTTTTTTTTAAATTAACATATTTTACCTTACAAGGTGGCTAGAATTTTGAGGTTATTGATCCTATTAAAATAGTTATATTTAATGGACTATGGCTATAGATGAAGTTATTCTTATTTTCTTTCAAGAAGAAATAAAACATAAATTATTTAGTGTTGAAATAAATAATTAGAATTAGAATTAGAATGGAAATATTGTATTAATGCTACCTTTATGCTTATTATGATATCTTTTTCCTTAAGGTAAAATATAGTTGAGACCCTTGAAAATAAATTTGTTATTCAAATGGAAAACAGTGATGTAAGAAAGTAAAGGAACAAACTGAAAGATTTATATTATGGTTCTCTTAGATGATTATATGAAATGTCAAACTTTAGTATCAATAATCTTCAACAATGTGTTACAATGACACTACACCTTCCTTAGTAGGATGTGTATCTTTCATTGTTAAGAATCCTTGGGTTAGAGGAAAGGTTAATCTCGGATATAGTGCCATTTTAGTAACCTTAGAGCCAAGATGTACCCAGTTTTGGTTGTATTGCGAGAGGCAATCAACTAGGTAATTGTGAATGATAATTTCTAGCAGGCGAAAATGGGGTTGGAGGTGAGGTGGGTTTGTATGGTACAACTCATAGGATCATTCAAAAAATAGTATAGTGATGGCTTCTTGCACATAGTTGTGAATGGTGTACCCTAGCGGGAGGCTTACTAAAACTCCATGGTGGGTTGGTATGAGATAATCCATCGTATTATTCACAATATCAACAAGTGTGACCATGATCATTATCGAGGAGTGGTAATGATCTTAGTTGGTTATATGGGAGATTAGAATTAACTAATCATAAGGTATTATGCTATAAAAATCCTACATGTTATCTCAATAGCGGGTTGGTATGGGATAACCCATCGTATCGTTCAAAATATATCAGCAAGAGTAATCATGATCATTATCAGGGAGTGCTAATGGTCTTAGTTGCTTCTATGGGAGATGGAAATTAACTAATCGCCAAGGTATTACACCATAAAAATCCTACATTAATGATAACAGGTTGGTGTTGAGGAATGGATGACACTCTTAAGTGTTATGGACCTTAAAGGGGGAACCCCTACGCCATGGTTAAATTGTCTCATACATAGTGAGTGTATGGAAAATGTGGGAGGACCTCTAAAAGCGTCTTTTCTAATGGGCAAGATTAGAAAAGTGAACCCCTAATTTTTTATGGAAAGCTAGCCACTCCTATCCACTTGAGGGTCATTTGTAGTGACTAAGAACTCAAAAGTGGTGGTTATACCTTATACTGATAAAAATATTGGGTCATCTCTATCAAAAAAAAATCCCTCTCCCTTAGGTCGAGTTGGTGTGGGTTGTTACAAAGAGGTTGGTAGCTCCTCTATCTATGTCCATAATCTTGTACCTCATATGCATATGACATGTGAGATAGCACCCTTAAAAAATTATCTTAGGCCCTCTCTTTGATCTATGGTATCCTCTTTGAAAGGAATTGACAAGGTCCATGGAGTGGAAGCTAGGGGTTTTTTTTGTTAAGCCAAAAGCCATTGGGGTGGTAATCTAGAGAGTTTAAATCCAGCATCCAAACATATAATTTTATCTTCATATTTCTCTTCATACTAGTGGAAAGGTAATTTGTTTCCATCATCTCACGATTAGTACTTCAGTAGGCTATAATATTTTCAAATAAAGCATGAATTCTTGTGCATCCAATGGCCTAATTGCTACAATAATTTGATTCCATGTTTTATGGAAGAATAAATAAAAGCATAGATGGACTTAATGGGATATAATGATTAATTTCAAGTGCATTAGTAATAAGTGCACATCAAATGTTTCTTCAAACCTTTGGACAAACTAATATGCCAAATCACCCAAAGTACAAACATTGTCAGTTTTCAAATAATTGAACAATAAGAAAGTTTTTCCTTTCTAGGACAACACCAAGAAGTAAATCACAATATAATGTTGAATGATAAGATCTTATTTTATCATATTTAAATTCTATAGATGTTCATATATTATCTTCTCTCTTAAACCATCAAACAAGGGCAAATATTGATTATGTAGGAACAAATTCAATGATGTGTAGACAATGTCAAAGGGTTTATGTCATCCCATGTAAAATATCCTTTCCATATTAGAGCTATCTTTTTTCTTTATTTGACTAGAGGACACAAAATATGTATCAAAATTCTAGATTTATTTTTGGTATTAGGTTCATGATGGGATTTCTTTCCAATGGAGTCACTATAAAATTAACCTAAGTGATTTCAATATTTAAACATAAACCACTATGTTTGTGTGCCACCATTTAGGTTCTATGTTGAAGTTGACATTAAAATCGTTGAAAAATACTTTTGAGTGCATATTCAAATTTGGGTTTTACTCATAAAAGATATGTATCGGATTTGTTATTTTATTTCCAGTATAAACCCTTGATGCTTTTGTCAAATACACCAAAAATCCTTGCTAGAATTAAATTTTAAGAATAAATTCCTTAAACTGGGTTCGTATATTTAACAATAGATATGGATGTATGGTTTATTAGATTTTTGCTAGGTTTTAAACTAGTCAAATATAGTTTGAATATTTCAAATTTCTCCAAATTTCTAAGCAAAAGCTTATATATTTGGAGTTTTAGATTGTTGATCTATCAAAATAACACATAGATACCCTTTTCCATATATATATGGAAAATTCTATGAGATTTATTGAAAAATGCTAAAAATAAAATAAAATTCACTATAAATTTGTAGGGTTCTTTACTAATAGTCTCCATGCAACATAGGTATTGGCATATTTGAAGGTAAGTTCAATAAAATCCGAAAATATCAATGCTAAAATATTAAAAATAGTTAAATCTATAGGTTATTTGATGTTTTAACAAGCAAATCTCATTAGATCTTTAAAGAAAAACCTAAAATATGCATGTTTTTGCTTATGGGTGTTCTAAAACCTCCAATGAATCCAATATGGAAACCCCCAAACCAAATTTTCTAAAAATATAGAGAGAGGTCCTATCAAGTATGCCAAAAACACTATTAGTGTAGTTGATGGATATTTGACCTTGCACCACAACTAGATTTGAAGAGAGGACTTTTCCCTAGTCAACCTCTACAGAGAGTTGGCTCTCTTTTATTTCCATTTAATCTATCTAAGATTATGATAAAAATGGTTGAAGGATATAGAAAACAAATATTGTTGTGAGGTTAAAGCAATGATAAATCAACCCAATTAGGATTTCATAAAAATTCCATAGCAACAATCTATCATTAACGCCATAGAAATATGCAACATATAAAAATAATAATAGGTTTAAAAAAGCAAATCCAAAATCATGTTTTATCTTCTAAAAATAGCAAGGTGAGAAAGCATACGCATATGATAGAAATAAGAGACCATACATAGTAAATGATATTCATTGTAGAGACTTCTCCAAATGTATTTACATAAAAAAAGGGCAACGTAGATACTTAGATTTCCAAGAGGATCCACGCAAATAAGCTTAAGCTCTTATTTATTTCAAATAAAGTTTAAGTCTTATCTACAATAAATAAAACCCTAACCACTAATTTAGCATGAGAATAGAAAATTATAAGTTTAAGATGGTTGCCTAAGTAGCCAAATTTGGCTCTAAATACTCCTTATGCACTTTAGTGGTCAATTTCACCCACCATAGCCCTCTAGTAGAAGAGTTTTCCTTTTTCTAGATGTAATTGTGGGTCTCAAATAACTTGCCTCATGACCCATTCCAAAATTATGTCACAAATGAGCAAATAGGCAATTTGGGTTCATTTCTTACGTTTTATATTGTGTTGACCAATGTATTGCTTTAGTCAATGAATCATTATTTTTGTCAAGAAATTGCATAAAAGGTCAACTTATCACACAATAGGTCAATTAATTGTTGTTTTGGTTAATGAATCACATAGTAGGTCAACAAATCACATAGTAGATTTATTTTGGTCATAGAATCACAAACATATCATTGAATCAATATTGGCTCCTTTGCACACTTTGATTGGTGAATTATTATTTTAAGCCAATTGGTTCCCTCAACACTCAGCTTGTTAGATGCATCTATTGGAAAAAAATTACCAATTTGCTTATCAAGATAAATTTTTGAACTAAAATGTTTTATGTAGCTACATGATAGCCTCAAGATGCTAAAATTCAAATTTGGTCATGGTTTAACTAGTTTTGACCAATTTGTCCCCAAAACATTAGAAAATGTTTTGTTGCTCCTACATATTCATTTGATTGAATTTTAGCTTGAAATTTAACTTACAAATTGATACTACTAATGCTTAGATGCTTCCATGTATTGCATTATGAAATTATGGATATTTAAATACAATGCACTACCATATATGGCATAATCATTATCCATATGAAGATAACAACCAACCTGGACTCACGGTTCTTGTAAAGATAACAAAATTACTTAACTAACTTGACCTATGGACCTAATGAGTGGCAGTTTCCATGTAAGGGCATTAGTTGACCTTAACTAACATGAACACCTGGATCATGTGAGGGGTATTTAAATCAACTCTAATTCATATGTCACTAAACTATGATGATAATAATTCCTAACATTCCTCCCTTATTACATCATAGTTTAGAATTTCTTGGAGAGAAAATTTTGGAATGCTTCAAACTTGATTTATCCATGTGGCTTTATGAAGATGTTTGCATGTTCCTAAGTAGGGAAAAGTTTGAGTTTCGGTTCTTGGCTCTGACTCTTTTTTTTGGATCTATCTCTAGCTTTGGCTTTGGCTTTGGCTTTGGCTCTAGCTCTAGCTTTGGCCCTTGGTTCTTGGTTCTACCTTTGGATCTAGTACTTGGATCTAGATCTTGGTTTTGGAGTAGAGGAGAATTAAATGAAAACTCCCTCTTGCAAAGAAATTAAATACAAACATCAATTTCTCCAAGGTTCTAATAGACAAACATTCCGCATACATATATGTAATTGATGATGATTAAAACAAAATATATGTCAGAATAGTCTCACAGAATGCAAGTCACAGTTAACAAGTGGCCTTTATGGTTCAATTCATACAATGCTTTAGTGATCATGACTCTTTAATCCTTGAAGTGCACGTGAACTTTGGCTTGGGTGAAAGTGATTCTTTTAATGTCTAATTGTTACATTGGGCTGGCAACCGAGAGACGGGTAGACGAGAACAAGCATTATATAATATTTCAGGGATGCCAAGTTGGAGTGTGAGTTACGAACCAGAGAGAAAACATATATGTTGGTTGGTAGGGAGATTACGATTTGAAGGATTTGCAACTACAAGGAACATTATAGGTGCGACTTCCTCTCATATACGTAATATGTGCCTTCTTTTCTGCAAATATTTTCAGTCTAAAGTTTTCTTTCTCATGGTTTATCTTTCGAACCAGGTGATTAAGAAATTTTAATCTTAATTAAATAACGTGTATATTTGCTTGGCATTTGGTATTCATAGGAGACTCTGTAGTGAGCTTGTTCTGTCTTTTGAAGGTAACCGATTAATGGAAAAACAGTGAGATGTTATTATGAGGTAACAATAACAACAAAAAGTTATCTATTTCTTTCATGTATTATTCAGGGTATGCCCATCCAATTTACATAGAAGATTCAAAAACAAAACTAAAAATTTGGTTAAACCATTCTATTTCCTTCAGCTGCTCTCAACATAGTGTTGAACACCATAATTATTGATCGATTCCATACAACTAATTTTATATATTCCTAAACTCATCAGAGAAGACTTTCAAGCAGAAGACCACGAGGTGGAGATTAAGACCAAGACTCTGTATTAAATATTGATTGTATTTAGAAATTAAGAGGCACTTTGGAATGTTATTGTGCAATTTATGAAATTTTATATAAATTTGGAGGTGGAATAAAGAAAAGAGATGAATTGATGTCTTCCTTCTTACTCAGCCTTTTGTACTAAGATAGTTATTAAATGGAAGAATGTCTCTTTGGTTTTTAGTTAATATATGAAAAATAATTTTTCTAGTTAATATATGAAAACAAAGTCTTTATTTTATCATTATTAAGTTTTTACCTCTTTATTGAAGGCTAATAGAGCTGGTTGGAAAAATACTTAACTCATGCTTGCTTTATATTATGTTTTGAGTAGTTAAAGTTTTAGTTAAAAAAGAGGGGGTTAACTTCTTGTTTAGTTTAGTTTATCTAGTTTATAGAAAGTTTAGTTTGCACCTTCGAAGAAATAATGGAATTGGTTAGTGAATATTTTTAAACGTGTTTACTTTTTTTCTTAGTTGAGTGATTATATTCTTATATTTAAAGCATGTCTTTGTACTCAATTTAAAAAAAAAAAAATTAACATATTTTATCTTACGAGATGGCTAGAATTTTGACTTTATTGATCCTATTAAAATAGTTATATTTAACGGACTATGGCTATAGATGAAGTTATTCTTATTTTCTTTCAATAAGAAATAAAACATAAATTATTTAGTGTTGAAATAAATAATTACAATTAGAATGGGAATATTGTATTAATGCTACCTTTATGCTTATTATGATATCTTGTTCCTTAAGGTAAAACATAGTTGAGACCCTTGAAAATAAATTTGTTATTCAAATGGAAAACAATGATGTAAGAAAGTAAAGGAACAAACTGAAAGATTTATATTATGGTTCTCTTAGATGATTATATGAAATGTCAAACTTTAGTATCAATAATCTTTAGCAATGTGTTACAATGATACTACACCTTCCTTAGTAGGATGTGTATCTTTCATTGTTAAGAATCCTTGGGTTAGAAGAAATGTTAATCTCGGATATAGTGCCATTTTAGTAAACCTTAGAGCCAAGATGTACCCAGTATTGGTTGTATTGCGAGAGGCAATCAACTAGGTAATTGTGAATGATAATTTCTAGCAGGCAAAGGTGGGGTTGGAGGTGAGGTGGGTTGGTATGGTACAACTCATCGGATCATTCACAAAAAAGCATAGTGGTGGCTTCTTGCACATAGTTGTGAATGGTGTACCCTAGCGGGAGGCTTAGTAAAACTCCATGGTGGGTTGGTATGAGATAATCCGTCATATTATTCACAATATCAACAAGTGTGACCATGATCATTATCAAGTAGTGGTAATGATCTTAGTTGGTTATATGGGAGATTAGAATTAACTAATCATAAGGTATTATGCTATAAAAATCCTACATGTTGTCTCAATAGCAGGTTGGTATGGGATAACCCATCATATCATTCAAAATATATCAGCAAGAGTAATCATGATCATTATCAGGGAGTGCTAATGGTATTAGTTGGTTTTATAGGAGATGGAAATTAACTAATCGCCAAGGTATTACACCATAAAAATCCTACATTAATGATAACCGGTTGGTGTTGAGGAATGGATGACACTCTTAAGTGTTATGGACCTTAAAGGGGAAATCCCTATGCCATGGTTGAATTGTCTCATACAGAGTGAGTGTATGGAAAAGGTGGGAGGACCTCTAAAAGCGTCTTTTCTAATGGGCAAGATTAGAAAAGTGAACCCCCAAATTTTTATGGAAAGCTAGCCACTCCTATCCACTTGAGGGTCATTTGTAGTGACTAAGAACTCAAAAGTGGTGGTTATACCTTATACTGATAAAAATATTGGGTCATCTCTATCAAAAAAAAATCTCTCTCCCTTGGGTCGAGTTAGTGTGGGTTGTTATAAAGAGGTTGGTAGCTCCTCTAGCTATGTCCATAATCTTGTACCTCATATGCATATGACATGTGAGATAGCCCCCTTAAAAAATTATCTTAGGCCATCTCTTTGATCTATGGTATCCTCTTTGAAAGGAATTGACAAGGTCCATGGAGTTGAAGCTAGGGGATTTTTTTGTTAAGCTAAAAAGCCATTGAGGATCTTGATGCATTTTGATGGGGAAGGGGTGGTAATCTAGAGAGTTTAAATCCAGCATCCAAACATATAATTTTATCTTCATATTTCTCTTCATACTATTGGAAAGGTAATTTGTTTCCATCATCTCACAATTAGTACCTCAGTAGGCTATAATATTTTCAAATAAAGCATAAATTCTTGTGCATCCAATGGCCTAATTGCTACAATAATTTGATTCCATGTTTTATGGAAGAATAAATAAAAGCATAGATGGACTTAATGGGATATAATGATTAATTTCAAGTGCATTAGTAATAAGTGCACATCAAATGTTTCTTCAAACCTTTGGACAAACTAATATGCCAAATCACCCCAAGTACAAACATTGCCAGTTTTCAAATAATTGAACAATAAGAAAGTTTTTCCATTCTAGGACAACACCAAGAAGTAAATCATGATATAATGTTGAATGATAAGATCTTCTTTTATCATATTTAAATTCTATAGATGTTCATATATTATCTTCTCTCTAAAACCATCAAACAAGGGCAAATCTTGATTATGTAGGAACAAATTCAATGATGTGTAGACAATGTCAAAGGGCTTATGTCATCCCATGTAAAATATCCTTTCCAGATTAGAGCTATATTTTTTCTTTATTTGACTAGAGGACACAAAATATGTATCAAAATTCTAGATTTGTTTTTGGTATTAGGTTCATGATGGGATTTCTTTCCAATGGAGTCACTATAAAATTAACCTAAGTGATTTCAATATTTAAACATAAACCACTATGTTTGTGTGCCACCATTTAGGTTCTATGTTGAAGTTGACATTAAAATCGTTGAAAAATACTATTGAGTGCATATTCAAATTTGGGTTTTACTCATAAAATATATGTATCGAATTTGTTATTTTATTTCTAGTATGAACTCTTGATGCTTTTGTCAAATACACCAAAAATCCTTGCTAGAATTAAATTTTAAGTATAAATTCCTTAAACTGGGTTCGTATATTTAACAATAGATATGGATGTATGGTTTATTAGATTTTTGCTAGGTTTTAAACTAGTCAAATATAGTTTGAATATTTCAAATTTCTCCAAATTTCTAAGCAAAAGCTTATAGATTTGGAGTTTTAGATTGTTGATCTATCAAAATAACACATAGATGAACATTACTAAGAAATATTGGCATAACATTTGAAAGAATAGTATGAAAGGGGCTGCTAGGGTTTGATGCAATATTGGCTGTGCATTGTTCGTAAGGGTTTCAGTGGGAAAATCCTGTCCACTGCATTAACACTGCCTTGAGGCGGTGTTAATTCACCCTTTTTAATGGTTGTCGCTCATGCAATCGGCTCCATTTATTCTGAGTCTGTTGGAGAGCTCAATGGTATCGGGGAAGCATCCATGCAAGTTCATTCTGACAATGTATCATGAGGTAAAGGCCCTGTCCCTGAAGTTGTTATTCCTTTGCATGAATTCCATATAGCTTGTGAATGGTTTGAGAGTCATACCCTGGTGGGTTATTTTCTGGGTCGTATCCCATATGATACCCTTATTCGTTCATGGGTCCAACAAGTTTGGGGCCCATATGGAGTCAAAGTGGAGAATGTACAAAACCTTACAAAAGGGTATTTCCTTTTTCGCTTTTCAGATCCATCTCAAGCACAGAAGGTTCTGTCTAGGGGTCCATGGATTGTTCATAATTCTTTGTTGATTTTGCAACCCTACTCTCGAAATTTCCAAGTCAGTGATCAAGCTGCACTAGAAGTCTCGGTGTGGGTTGAATTCCCTGGTCTTCCTGTTCCTCTTTGGGGTTTTTTGCAGACTTTAGTTGCCCCCTTAGGTAAGTTTGTTTGCCTTGAGCCAAAAAAAATTTCTTCGCTCGACCCACTAGAAGGGTTTGTATCAAAGTTGACCTTACTAAGGATTTGCAGGAGATTATTGATATTAAAATCAGGGACCAATCCATAAGGCAAAGAGTTGCCTATATCAATTTACCCAATACCTGTTATCAGTGTCAATCTACAGCTCACAAAATTTGGGAGTGCCCTTTGATGGAATGGAAATATAATGCAAATCCCTCGCCCACTCCTGCGGCTCCTACTAATGGCTCACAGGGAAACACTGAAGAATGGACTACTATCTCTAACAAGAAATCTCGTGGTACTAAGCAATAAGAAGCTTCAATTTTTGCTACACAACCTGCCCCTTCTCCTTCTCAAGACATGCAAGCTTCTGCTGAAGTTGTTCATAATCCTATTGATACGGCCCCTTCGGTTGTTGACATGCAACCCCCAGTTCCACCAGTGTCTCAACTTCTTTGGTCGGGCCCTTCTTTGGCCTCAGTGGTGGCAGCTCCAGATAATTCTTCAGTGGAGGAGGGTCGGGCCTTGAAGGTCCATCGCTCTCGTAGCCCTATTCAGAATGATAAACGTCGACAACTAAACAATGATGCTTTCCATGCGACCTCCAACTATTTTGGCTCACTTACAGGTTTGGGTGATGCAGAGGATGTCATGGAGATATTCATCTTGACAAATCCCAATGATTTTTTTATCATGGAATGTTCGAGGACTGACGGACTCGGTCAGAAAATATTTGGTCCGAAATGAGATGTCAAATGTTTCTCGAATGCATGGAAGCCTCGATATTTTATGTCTACAAGAAGTTAAGATTTTTTATTTCAATCTGCAGTGTACATGTGATTTTTTGTGGCCACGAAGTACCTCTTTTGCCACAAAGCATTCCCCGAGAAAAGGAGGAGCCATCACTATCCTTGGGCCTCGATTACAGAAGAATGTTGTGACTTGGGGTGTTGACCCATCCAATCAAGTTGTCTGGATTTTGCTTGAGATCTGTGGAAAACCGCTTGGGGTGGTTAATGTGTATGCCTCAAATATCGCTTTTGACAGATGCGAGTTGTGGAGATGGCTTACCATGAATCTGCCATTTGCCACTTGGGTGCTCTGTGGAGATTTTAATATGGTGGAGAAATCTTCTGATAAGGTCAGTCATGTCCCGATGCGGTGGTGTTTAGGTGAAAGAGAAGCTTGGTTTTTTATGAAAAACAAGCTTCACCTTTATGACCCTAATTCCTGCTTCTCACCTTCTAACTTTTCACAGGCTCTTTGGTACACCTGGTCCAATTTTTAGGCTGCTTCTTCTAGGGTTTTGGTAAGATTGGACAGAGCCATGATTTTTGAGTGTGACAACTTTTAGTTCTCCCATATTTTGCCTTCTTCACCGTATGTGTTGACTTTGCCTGGTACTACACTGTCTGATCATTCACCTATTTTATTCTCGATGGCAATGTTAAACTTTCAACCTAGAGTGCATTCTTCACAGTTTTACCTAAATGTTTCTTTTTTGCATAGCTTTAGCATGAAAGCTCATATATGCCGCATTTGGAATTTGATTCCTAGACCCGATGGTATTTCTGGAAGGATTGAATGGTGGAATGTTGCCATTCAATGAACCACTAAGGTGTTGCGAACTCTGGGTGTTGAAGTTGCAAAACGATGAAAATAGGCTATGTCTGTCTTGCAAAGTGAGCTATCCAAAGCCTTTCTTAGGCTTGAAGCCTCTCCTTTCAACTTTGTTGCTCAATCCCAAGTTTCTTTCGTTCAGCATGAGCTAAAAAAGGTTGATTTGTATGAATCCAAGGGGTCTCAATTACATGCTTGAATGCATTGGCTCAAAGTGGGGGACAGAGTGACCAAAGAAATTTTTCAGCGCCTCAGACCTCCTGCTCAACATTCTCAGTTTCAAGCCATTCAAGTTGATGGGCAAAGATTTACAGATCTTTCAGACATTGTCAAAGTATTTGTTTCACATTATCAAGGTGTTTTTGCTTCTCAACCCCTTGATGATGCTAGAAGGCAAGCTCTTGCTGATTGTATCATTGTTGTCCCCAATAAGCTTTCTCCTGAGCAAATGTTATTTTGTGACACTTATCTTTCTTTGGAAGATCTAAAAACTACCTTGTCACTTATGGCCAATGATAAGTCACCTAGGCTTGATGGCTTCCCATGTGAATTCTATAAAGAATTTTGGGATATGCTTGGTTCTGATCTCCACAAAATTTATCTTGAAGCCCTGCAATGTGGTTCATTGGGTTCCATTATTAACAAATGCAATGTTAAATTTATTCCTAAGTCTAGAGATCCTGAGCTCATCACCAATTGGAGGTCGATCACCTGCTTAATGTGAGCTACAAGATTATTGATAAAGCCCTTGCGCTTAATCTTAAATCTATTCTGCCTTTGATTGCCAGACCTGAACAAACTGGCTTTGTTAAGGGAAGATACATTCTTGATAATGTTCTTGCTGTTTGGGAAGGTATGGAGTGGGCAAGAAATTCTGAACAAGATGCTTTATTCATTAAGATAGACTTTGAGAAAGCCTATGATAAGATGGAGTGGTACTTCATAACTGCCATGCTTCAAGCTCTAGGTTTTGGGCCAGTATTTGTGAGCACCATTCTTATGTTATTTCAAGATGCTTCAATTGTTCTTACCTTGAATAATAGTCAATCTCAGTCAATTTCTCTTTGTCACTCTATGAGACAGGGGTGCCCTCTTGCTCCATCTCTTTTCATTCTTGCTACAGAGGCTTTTGGCTATTTTTTGGCCCATAAGATGGATCAAGGATTAATCAAGGGTATTGCTCTCCCTAATTCTGACCGTCAGTTTGTCAATGGTCATTTTGCATATGATTCCTTCTTAACGCTTCAATAAGATGAGCAATCCCTTTCCTCGGCTATTAGTTGCTTAGAGGTGTTCTGTTTATCCTCTGGTTCTTCTATACAATGGAAAAAAACATCCTATTTTTGACAATCTCAATCTCAACTGCCACACTGGTTACATCAATTCCAATGGACTTGGATTCATCCAGGTGAGGTGTTTAAATTTCTTGGAATTCCTTTTGCATTTCATGGTTCCTCTGCTCAATTATGGCAGTATGTTATTGATAAAGTGGAAAAGAAGCTTTCTTACTGGACTAGTAAGAAACTTTCTCTGACAGGAAAATTTTAGATTTGTTCTAAGGTTTTAGCCACTACCCATGTCTATTATTCATCTTATTGGGTTCCATACAAATCTTGTTATAAAAAACTAGATAAGCTTTTGAGAGACTTCTTGTGGTCCAAAGACTCTGTCAAGCAAGGTTTTCATCGGGTAGCCTAGGAAATTTGTTGTTTGCCCAAGGATTGTGGAGGCATGGGTTTGTTTGATTGTCACTGACAAGGTCTTGCCCTTTGTGCTAAATGGATCACCCGATCTTTAATTGGGGATGAATCTTGGAAAGTGTTGGTCAGGCATTGCATTTCTTCTGGTTTGCTTCAGGGGAAGAAAATTTGGAAAGGGGTGGGATTGCAATCCATTCTTACTACCCCTGTCCCTATTAAATTTAAAGGTTCTTTTGTCATTCAGAGTATTTGGAAAGCTTGGGAGGCCTTCAAACCTTGGCTTAGTTGGAAAGGGAGTTTTCGCAAAGCAGGTGCCTCTTTGTCTTCCTTGAATATTTGGTGGTCTCCTGTTATCACTTGGCAAGGTTCTCCCTTAGCTCTGGTGCAGTGGGTCAGAGCGCAGAGGTTCTATAAGCATGGTATTGCTTCTATTTTTTATTTCTTCTCCCGACATGCTAGGTGTTGGATACCCTGGGAAAGTTTTCATCAAATTCACAATTTAAATCCTGGTGATAGAGACACTTATGAGGTGGTTATTGATAGTATTATGTTTTCTATTTGGAGCAAACTACATAAGCATTTTCAAAAACCCTGGTGGTCAGATTGGTGTTGGCCTAGGGAGCTTCCTATTTTGCAATATAAAGCTCATCTTGGTTACAAATGGCTCACCCCACAAGTTCCAATGGTTGATAAGCTCACTCTGATATGGAATTTAGTCTCTCTTCCCTCCCAATGGAATAAGAGGTTTCGGATTGCTTGGGCTACTTATATTGAACCTAAACAGAGTGTTTTTGCTTGGAGTCTCTTACATCAAGGGTTACCTCTTGGCAGTAGGCTCAAGCATCTGGGTGTTCATAATCTCATTTGCCCGGTTTTTGGACAAGCGAAATATTTACTACATGTTTTTTGGTCTTGTGATCGGGCTCAGTCGACTTGGGAGTGGCTTCTTGAATTTTTTAGACTTTTTATGCAGGAGGATTTTACTTGGGTGCATGCTATTTTGGGTGACCCTATTGCTTTTTCCTTCAACTTGGATGTTGTTTGGAATATTTTTAGAATTGGTACCTTGTTTTATCTATGGAAGTCCCGAAATAGAGCTGATTTTTCTCAGCAAGATGTCGGACATGTCTTCTCTGTTGGTGATAAATATGATATATTCTTTGATTGTTGGTTACAGATTTAATTACAGGTTAAAAAAGTATAGGTGGAGTTGCAGTACTTGCATACCCTCATGGATCATTGGGGGAATGCACCCTGCATTATGAGTCATGTGCATCTTCCTTCCCC
This sequence comes from Wollemia nobilis, assembly GCA_028583015.1. Taxonomy (NCBI): domain Eukaryota; kingdom Viridiplantae; phylum Streptophyta; class Pinopsida; order Araucariales; family Araucariaceae; genus Wollemia; species Wollemia nobilis. Next base: position 5,186,285 of record JAQPPZ010002515.1, read on the forward strand.
TTCCAGGTGGTAGTAATTTCTTGGCTTCTTTCTTTTCGAATGCATATTTAATACTATTTTGGCAGTTGTTATTGGCAGTTTGTGGGTTGTTTCTGACACTCTTGTATACTCTTAACCACAATGGTTAATGTATTGGTTTACGAGGTGTGCTAATCCCACCCACCTTTTTTTGTATGATTAAACATTATTTTATTAATATAATGGTTTTTTCATCCAAAAAAAAAAATAACACATAGATACCCTTTTCCATAGATATATGGAAAATTCTATGAGATTTATTGAAAAATGCTAAAAAAAAATTAAAATTCACTATAAATTTGTAGGGTTCTTTACTAATAGTCTCCATGCAACATGGGTATTGGCATATTTGAACGTAAGTTCAATAAAATCCCAAAATACCAATGCTAAAACTATAGGTTATTTGATGTTTTAACAAGCAAATCTCATTAGATATTTAAAGAAAAACCTAAAATATGTATGCTTTTGCTTATGGGTCTTCTAAAACCTCCAATGAATCCAATATGGAAACCCCCAAACTAACTTTGCTAAAAATATAGAGAAAGGTCCCATCAAGTATGCCAAAAACACTATTAGTGTAGTTGATGGATATTTGCACCTTGCACCACAACTAGATTTGAAGAGAGGATTTTTCCCTAGTCAACCTCTACAGAGAGTTGGCTCTCTTTTATTTCCATTTAATCTATCTAAGATTATGATAAAAATGGTTGAAGGATATAGAAAACAAATATTGTTGTGAGGTTAAAGCAATGATAAATCAACCCAATTAGGATTTCATAAAAACTCCATAGCAACAATCTATCATTAACCCCATAGAAATATGCAACATATAAAAAAACTAATAGGTTTAAAAAAGAAAATCCAAAATCATGTTTTATCTTCTAAAAATAGCAAGGTGAGAAAGCATACGCATAGGATAGAAATAAGAGACCATACATAGTAAATGATATTCATTGTAGAGACTTCTCCAAATGTATTTACATAAAAAAAGGCAACGTAGGCACTTAGATTTCCAAGAGGATCCACGCAAATAAGCTTAAGCTCTTATTTATTTCAAATAAATTTAAGTCTTATCTACAATAAATAAAACCCTAACCACTACTTTAGCATGAGAATAGAAAATTATAAGTTTAAAATGGTTGCCTAAGTAGCCAAATTTGGCTCTAAATACTCCTTATGCACTTTAGTGGTCAATTTCACCCACCATAGCCCTCTAGTAGAAGAGTTTCCCTTTTTCTAGAGGTTATTGTGGGTCCCAAATAACTTGCCTCATGACCCATTCCAAAATTATGTCACAAATGAGCAAATAGGCAATTTGGGTTCATTTCTTACGTTTTATATTGTGTTGACCAATGTATTGCTTTAGTCAATGAATCATTATTTTTGTCAAGAAATTGCATAAAAGGTCAACTTATCACACAGTAGGTCAATTAATTGTTGTTTTGGTTAATGAATCACATAGTAGGTCAACAAATCACATAGTAGATTTATTTTGGTCATAGAATCACAAACAGATCGTTGAATCAATATTGGCTCCTTTGCACACTTTGATTGGTGAATTATTATTTTAAGCCAATTGGTTCCCTCAACACTCAGCTTGTTAGATGCATCTATTGGAAAAAAATTACCAATTTGCTTATCAAGATAAATTTTGAACTAAAAAGTTTTATGTAGCTACATGATAGCCTCAAGATGCTAAAATTCAAATTTGGTCATGGTTTAACTAATTTTGACCAATTTATCCCCAAAACATTAGAAAATGTTTTGTTGCTCCTACATATTCATTTGATTGAATTTTAGCTTGAAATTTGACTTACAAATTGATACTACTAATGCTTAGATGCTTCCATGTATTGCATTATGAAATTATGGATATTTAAATACAATGCACTACCATATATGGCATAATCATTATCCATATGAGGATAACAACCAACTTGGACTCATGGTCCTTGTGAAGATAACAACACTTAACTAACTTGACCTATGGACCTTGTGAGTGGCGGTTTCCATGTAAGGACATTAGTTGACCTTAACTAACATGAACACCTAGATCATGTGAGTGGTAGTTGTATCCACTCTAATTCATATGCCACTAAACTATGATGATAATAATTCCTAACATTCCTCCTTTATTACATCATAGTTTAGAATTTCTTGGAGAGAAAATTTTGGAATGCTTCAAACTTGATTTATCCATGTGGCTTTATGAATATGTTTGCATGTTCCTAAGTAGAGAAAAGTTTGAGTTTCGGTTCTTGGCACTCTTTTTTCTGGCTCTATCTCTAAATTTGGCTTTGGCTTTGGCTCTAGCTTTAGCTTTGGCCCTTGGTTCTTGGTTCTACCTTTGGATCTAGTACTTGGATCTAGATCTTGGTTTTGGAGTAGAGGATAATTAAATGAAAACTCTCTCTTGCAAAGAAATTAAATACAAACATCAATTTCTCCAAGGTTCTGATAGACAAACATTCCACATATATACATGTAATTGATGATGATTAAAACAAAATATATGCCAAAATAGTTTCACAGAATGCAAGTCACGATTAACAAAGGGCCTTTATGGTTCAATTCATACAATGCTTTAGTGATCATGACTCTTTAATCCTTGAAGTGCACGTGAACTTTGGCTTGGGTGAAAGTGATTCATTTTAATGTCTAATTGTTACATTGGGCTGGCAACCGAGAGACGGGTAGACGAGAACAAGCATTATATAATATTTCAGGGATGCCAAGTTGGAGTGTGAGTTACGAACCAGAGAGAAAACATAGATGTTGGTTGGTAGGGAGATTACGATTTGAAGGATTTGCAACTACAGGGAACATTATAGGTGCGACTTCCTCTCATATACGTAATATGTGCCTTCTTTTCTGCAAATATTTTCAGTCTAAAGTTTTCTTTCTCATGGTTTATCTTTCGAACCAGGTGATTAAGAAATTTTAATTTTAATTAAATAACGTGTATATTTGCTTGGCATTTGGTAACCGATTATAGGAGACTCTGTAGTGAGCTTGTTCTGTCTTTTGAAGGTAAACGATTAATGGAAAAACAGTGAGATGTTATTATGAGATAACAATAACAACAAAAAGTTATCTCTTTCCTTCATGTATAAGATAACAATTTACAGAGAAGATTCAAAAATAAAACTAAAAATTTGGTTAAACCATTCTGTTTCCTTCAGCTGCTCTCAACATAGTGTTGAACACCATAATTATTGATCGATTCCATACAACTAATTTTATATATTCCTAAAATCATCATAGAAGACTTTAAAGAAGAAGACCACGAGGTGGAGATTAAGACCAAGACTCTGTATTAAATATTGATTGTATTTAGAAATTAAGAGGCACTTTGGAATGTTATTGTGCAAGCTATGAAATTTTATATAAATTTGGAGGTGGAATAAAGAAAAGAGATGAATTGATGTCTTCCTTCTTACTCAGCCTTTTGTACTAAGATAGTTATTAAATGGAAGAATGTCTCTTTGGTTTTTAGTTAATATATGAAAAATAATTTTTCTAGTTAATATATGAAAACAAAGTCTTTATTTTATCATTATTAAGTTTTTACCTCTTTATTGAAGGCTAATAGAGCGGGTTGGAAAAATACTTAACTCATGCTTGCTTTATATTATGTTTTGAATAGTTAAAGTTTTAGGAAAAAAAGAGGGGGTTAACTTCTTGTTTAGTTTAGTTTATTTAGTTTATAGAGAGTTTAGTTTGCACCTTCGAAGAAATAGTGGAATTGGTTAGTGAATATTTTTAAACGTGTTTACTTTTTTTCTTAGTTGAGTGATTATATTCTTATGTTTAAAGCATGTCTTTGTACTCAATTTTAAAAAAAAAAAATTAACATATTTTATCTTACGAGATGGCTAGAATTTTGACTTTATTGATCCTATTAAAATAGTTATATTTAACGGACTATGGCTATAGATGAAGTTATTCTTATTTTCTTTCAAGAAGAAATAAAACATAAATTATTTAGTGTTGAAATAAATAATTACAATTAGAATGGGAATATTGTATTAATGCTACCTTTATGCTTATTATGATATCTTGTTCTTTAAGGTAAAACATAGTTGAGACCCTTGAAAATAAATTTGTTATTCAAATGGAAAACAATGATGTAAGAAAGTAAAGGAACAAACTGAAAGATTTATATTATGGTTCTCTTAGATGATTATATGAAATGTCAAACTTTAGTATCAATAATCTTTAGCAATGTGTTACAATGATACTACACCTTCCTTAGTAGGATGTGTATCTTTCATTGTTAAGAATCCTTGGGTTAGAAGAAAGGTTAATCTCGGATATAGTGCAATTTTAGTAAACCTTAGAGCCAAGATGTACCCAGTATTGGTTGTATTGCGAGAGGCAATCAACTAGGTAATTGTGAATGATAATTTCTAGCAGGCGAAGATGGGGTTGGAGGTGAGGTGGGTTGGTATGGTACAACTCATCGGATCATTCACAAAAAAGTATAGTGGTGGCTTCTTGCACATAGTTGTGAATTGTGTACCCTAGCGGGAGGCTTAGTAAAACTCCATGGTGGGTTGGTATGAGATAATCCATCATATTATTCACAATATCAACAAGTGTGACCATGATCATTATCAAGGAGTGGTAATGATCTTAGTTGGTTATATGGGAGATTAGAATTAACTAATCATAAGGTATTATGCTATAAAAATCCTACATGTTATCTCAATAGCAGGTTGGTATGGGATAACCCATCATATCATTCAAAATATATCAGCAAGAGTAATCATGATCATTATCAGGGAGTGCTTATGGTATTAGTTGGTTTTATAGGAGATGGGAATTAACTAATCGCCAAGGTATTACACCATAAAAATCCTACATTAATGATAACCGGTTGGTGTTGAGGAATGGATGACACTCTTAAGTGTTATGGACCTTAAAGGGGAAATCCCTACGCCATGGTTGAATTGTCTCATACAGAGTGAGTGTATGGAAAAGGTGGGAGGACCTCTAAAAGTGTCTTTTCTAATGGGCAAGATTAGAAAAGTGAACCCCCAAATTTTTATGGAAATCTAGCCACTCCTATCCACTTGAGGGTCATTTGTAGTGACTAAGAACTCAAAAGTGGTGGTTATACCTTATACTGATAAAAATATTGGGTCATCTCTATAAAAAAAACATCTCTCTCCCTTGGGTCGAGTTAGTGTGGGTTGTTATAAAGAGGTTGGTAGCTCCTCTATCTATGTCCATAATCTTGTACCTCATATGCATATGACATGTGAGATAGCCCCCTTAAAAAATTATCTTAGGCCCTCTCTTTGATCTATGGTATCCTCTTTGAAAGGAATTGACAAGGTCCATGGAGTTGAAGCTAGGGGATTTTTTTGTTAAGCTAAAAAGCCATTGAGGATCTTGATGCATTTTGATGGGGAAGGGGTGGTAATCTAGAGAGTTTAAATCCAGCATCCAAACATATAATTTTATCTTCATATTTCTCTTCATACTATTGGAAAGGTAATTTGTTTCCATCATCTCACAATTAGTACCTCAGTAGGCTATAATATTTTCAAATAAAGCATAAATTCTTGTGCATCCAATGGCCTAATTGCTACAATAATTTGATTCCATGTTTTATGGAAGAATAAATAAAAGCATAGATGGACTTAATGGGATATAATGATTAATTTCAAGTGCATTAGTAATAAGTGCACATCAAATGTTTCTTCAAACCTTTGGACAAACTAATATGCCAAATCACCCCAAGTACAAACATTGCCAGTTTTCAAATAATTGAACAATAAGAAAGTTTTTCCATTCTAGGACAACACCAAGAAGTAAATCATGATATAATGTTGAATGATAAGATCTTCTTTTATCATATTTAAATTCTATAGATGTTCATATATTATCTTCTCTCTAAAACCATCAAACAAGGGCAAATATTGATTATGTAGGAACAAATTCAATGATGTGTAGACAATGTCAAAGGGCTTATGTCATCCCATGTAAAATATCCTTTCCAGATTAGAGCTATATTTTTTCTTTATTTGACTAGAGGACACAAAATATGTATCAAAATTCTAGATTTGTTTTTGGTATTAGGTTCATGATGGGATTTCTTTCCAATGGAGTCACTATAAAATAAACCTAAGTGATTTCAATATTTAAACATAAACCACTATGTTTGTGTGCCACCATTTAGGTTCTATGTTGAAGTTGACATTAAAATCGTTGAAAAATACTATTGAGTGCATATTCAAATTTGGGTTTTACTCATAAAATATATGTATCGAATTTGTTATTTTATTTCTAGTATGAACTCTTGATGCTTTTGTCAAATACACCAAAAATCCTTGCTAGAATTAAATTTTAAGTATAAATTCCTTAAACTGGGTTCGTATATTTAACAATAGATATGTATGTATGGTTTATTAGATTTTTGTTAGGTTTTAAACTAGTCAAATATAGTTTGAATATTTCAAATTTCTCCAAATTTCTAAGCAAAATCTTATAGATTTGGAGTTTTAGATTGTTGATCTATCAAAATAACACATAGATGAACATTACTAAGAAATATTGGCATAACATTTGAAAGAATAGTATGAAAGGGGCTGCTAGGGTTTGATGCAATATTGGTTGTGCATTGTTCGTAAGGGTTTCAGTGGGAAAATCCTGTCCACTGCATTAACACTGCCTTGAGGCGGTGTTAATTCACCCTTTTTAACGGTTGTCGCTCATGCAATCGGCTCCATTTATTCTGAGTCTTTTGGAGAGCTCAATGGTACCGGGGAAGCATCCGTGCAAGTTCATTCTGACAATGTATCATGAGGTAAAGGCCCTGTCCCTGAAGTTGTTATTCCTTTGCATGAATTCCATACAGCTTGTGAATGGTTTGAGAGTCATACCCTGGTGGGTTATTTTTTGGGTCGTATCCCATATGATACCCTTATTCGTTCATGGGTCCAAGCAAGTTTGGGGCCCATATGGAGTCAAAGTGGAGAATGTACAAAACCTTACAAAAGGGTATTTCCTTTTTCGCTTTTCAGATCCATCTCAAGCACAGAAGGTTCTGTCTAGGGGTCCATGGATTGTCCGTAATTCTTTGTTGATTTTGCAACCCTACTCTCGAAATTTCCAAGTCAGTGATCAAGCTGCACTAGAATTCTCTGTGTGGGTTGAATTCCCTGGTCTTCCTGTTCCTCTTTTGGGTTTTTTGTAGACTTTAGTTGCCCCCTTAGGTAAGTTTGTTTGCCTTGAGCCAAAAAAAATTTCTCTGCTCGACCCACTAGAAGGGTTTGTATCAAAGTTGACCTTACTAAGGATTTGCAGGAGTTTATTGATATTAAAATCGGGGACCAATCCATAAGGCAAAGAGTTGCCTATATCAATTTACCCAATACCATTATCAGTGTCAATCTACAGCTCACAAAATTTGGGAGTGCCCTTTGATGGAATGGAAATATAATGCAAATCCCTTGCCCACTCCTGCGGCTCCTGCTAATGGCTCACAGGGAAACACTGAAGAATGGACTACTATCTCTAACAAGAAATCTCATGGTACTAAGCAACAAGAAGCTTCAATTTTTGCTGCACAACCTGCCCCTTCTCCTTCTCAAGACATGCAAGCTTCTTCTGAAGTTGTTCAGAATCCTATTGATACGGCCCCTTCGGTTGTTGACATGCAACCCCCAGTTCCACCAGTGTCTCAACTTCTTTGGTCGGGCCCTTCTTTGGCCTCAATGGTGGCAGCTCCAAATAATTCTTCAGTGGAGGAGGGTCGGGCCTTGAAGGTCCATCGCTCTCGTAGCCCTATTCGGAATTATAAACGTCGACAACTAAACAGTGATGCTTTCCATGCGACCTCCAACTATTTTGGCTCACTTACAGGTTTGGGTGATGCAGAGGATGTCATGGAGATATTCATCTTGACAAATCCCAATGATTTTTTTATCATGGAATGTTCGAGGACTGACGGACTCGGTCAAAAAATATTTGGTCCAAAATGAGATGTCAAATGTTTCTCGAATGCATGGAAGCCTCGATATTTTATGTCTACAAGAAGTTAAGATTTTTTATTTCAATCTGTAGTGTACATGTGATTTTTTGTGGCCACGAAGTACCTCTTTTGCCACAAAGCATTCCCCGAGAAAAGGAGGAGCCATCACTCGATTACAGAAGAATGTTGTGACTTGGGGTGTTGACCCATCCAATCAAGTTGTCTGGATTTTGCTTGAGATCTGTGGAAAACCGCTTGGGGTGGTTAATGTGTATGCCTCAAATATCGCTTCTGACAGATGCGAGTTGTGGAGATGGCTTACCATGAATCTACCATTTGCCACTTGGGTGCTCTGTGGAGATTTTAATATGGTGGAGAAATCTTCTGATAAGGTTAGTCATGTCCCGATGCGGTGGTGTTTAGGTGAAAGAGAAGCTTGGTTTTTTATGAAAAACAAGCTTCACCTTTATGACCCTAATTCCTGCTTCTCGCCTTCTAACTTTTCACAGGCTCTTTGGTACACCTGGTCCAATTTTTAGGTTGCTTCTTCTAGGGTTTTGGTAAGATTGGACAGAGCCATGATTTTTGAGTGTGACAACTTTTAGTTCTCCCATATTTTGCCTTCTTCACCGTATGTGTTGACTTTGCTTGGTACTACACTGTCTGATCATTCACCTATTTTATTCTCGATGGCAATGTTAAACTTTCAACCTAGAGTGCATTCTTCACAGTTTTACCTAAATGTTTCTTTTTTGCATAGATTTAGCATGAAAGCTCATATATGCCACATTTGGAATTTGATTCCTAGACCTGATGGTATTTCTGGAAGGATTGAATAGTGGAATGTTGCCATTCAATGAACCACTAAGGTGTTGCGAACTCTGGGTGTTGAAGTTGCAAAACGATGAAAATAGGCTATGTCTGTCTTGCAAAGTGAGCTATCCAAAGCCTGTCTCAGGCTTGAAGCCTCTCCTTTCAACTTTGTTGCTCAATCGCAAGTTTCTTTCATTCAGCATGAGCTAAAAAAGGTTGATTTGTATGAATCCAAGGGGTCTCAATTACGTTCTTGAATGCATTGGCTCAAAGTCGGGGACAGAGTGACCAAAGAAATTTTTCAGCGCCTCAGACCTCCTGCTCAACATTCTCGGTTTCAAGCCATTCAAGTTGATGGGCAGAGATTTACAGATCTTTCGGACATTGTCAAAGTATTTGTTTCACATTATCAAGGTGTTTTTGCTTCTCAACCCCTTGATGATGCTAGAAGGCAAGCTCTTGCTAATTGTATCGTTGTTGTCCCCAATAAGATTTCTCCTGAGCAAATGTTATTTTGTGACACTTATCTTTCTTTGGAAGATCTAAAAACTACCTTGTCACTTATGGCCAATGATAAGGCACCTAGGCTTGATGGCTTCCCATGTGAATTCTATAAAGAATTTTGGGATATGCTTGGTTCTGATCTCCACAAAGTTTATCTTGAAGCCCTGCAATGTGGTTCACTGGGTTCCATTATTAACAAATGCAATGTTAAATTTATTCCTAAGTCTAGAGATCCTGAGCTCATCACCAATTTGAGGTCGATCACCTGCTTAATGTGAGCTACAATATTATTGATAAAGCCCTTGCGCTTAAGCTTAAATCTATTCTGCCTTTGATTGTCAGACCTGAACAAACTGGCTTTGTTAAGGGAAGATACATTCTTGATAATGTTCTTGCTGTTTGGGAAGGTATGGAGTGGGCAAGAAATTCTGAACAAGATGTTTTATTCATTAAGATAGACTTTGAGAAAGCCTATGATAAGATGGAGTGGTACTTCATAACCGCCATGCTTCAGGCTCTAGGTTTTGGGCCAGTATTTGTGAGCACCATTATTATGTTATTTCAAGATGCTTCAATTGTTCTTACCTTGAATAATAGTCAATCTCAGTCAATTTCTCTTTGTCGCTCTATGATACAGGGGTGCCCTCTTGCTCCATCTCTTTTCATTCTTGCTACAGAGGCTTTTGGCTATTTTTTGGCCCATAAGATGGATCAAGGATTAATCAAGGGTATTGATCTCCCTAATTCTGACCATCAGTTGGTCAATGGTCATTTTGCATATGATTCCTTCTTAACGCTTCAATAAGATGAGCAATCCCTTTCCTCAGCTATTAGTTGCTTAGAGGTGTTCTGTTTATCCTCTGGTTCTTCTATACAATGGAAAAAAACATCCTGTTTTATACAATCTCAATCTCAACTGCCACACTGGTTACATCAATTCCAATGGACTTGGATTCATCCAGGTGAGGTGTTTAAATTTCTTGGAATTCCTTTTGCATTTCATGGTTCCTCTGCTCAATTGTGGCAATATGTTATTGATAAAGTGGAAAAGAAGCTTTCTTACTGGACTAGTAAGAAACTTTCTCTGGCAGGAAAATTTTAGATTTGTTCTAAGGTTTTAGCCACTACCCATGTCTATTATTCATCTTGTTGGGTTCCATACAAATCTTGTTATAAAAAACTAGATAAGCTTTTGAGAGACTTCTTGTGGTCCAAAGACTCTGTCAAGCAAGGTTTTCATCGGGTAGCCTAGGAAATTTGTTGTTTGCCCAAGGATTGTGGAGGCATGGGTTTGTTTGATTGTCACCGACAAGGTCTTGCCCTTTGTGCTAAATGGATCACCCGATCTTTAATTGGGGATGAATCTTGGAAAGTGTTGGTCAGGCATTGCATTTCTTCTGGTTTGCTTCAAGGGAAGAAAATTTGGAAAGGGGTGGGATTGCAATCCATTCTTACTACCCCTGTCCCTATTAAATTTAAAGGTTCTTTTGTCATTCAGAGTATTTGGAAAGCCTGGGAGGCCTTCAAACCTTGGCTTAGTTGGAAAGGGAGTTTTCGCAAAGCAGGTGCCTCTTTGTCTTCCTTGAATATTTGGTGGTCTCCTGTTATCACTTGGCAAGGTTCTCCATTAGCTCTGGTGCAGTGGGTCAGAGCGCAGAGGTTCTATAAGCATGGTATTGCTTCTATTTTTTATTTCTTCTCCCGACATGCTAGGTGTTGGATACCCTGGGAAAGTTTTCATCAAATTCACAATTTAAATCCTGGTGATAGAGACACTTATGAGGTGGTTATTAATAGTATTATGTTTTCTATTTGGAGCAAACTACATAAGAATTTTCAAAAACCCTGGTGGTCATATTGGTGTTGGCCTAGGGAGCTTCCTATTTTGCAATATAAAGCTCATCTTGGTTACAAATGGCTCACCCCACAAGTTCCAATGGTTGATAAGCTCACTCTGAGATGGAATTTAGTCTCTCTTCCCTCCCAATGGAATAAGAGGTTTCGGATTGCTTGGGCTACTTATATTGAACCTAAACAGAGTTTTTTTGCTTGGAGTCTCTTACATCAAGGGTTACCTGTTGGCAGTAGGCTCAAGCATCTGGGTGTTCATAATCTCATTTGCCCGGTTTGTGGACAAGCGAAATATTTACTACATGTTTTTTGGTCTTGTGATCGGGCTCAGTCAGCTTGGGAGTGGCTTCTTGAATTTTTTAGACTTTTTATGCAGGAGGATTTTACGTGGGTGCATGCTATTTTGGGTGACCCTATTGCTTTTTCCTTCAACTTGGATGTTGTTTGGAATATTTTTAGAATTGGTACCTTGTTTTATCTATGGAAGTCCCAAAATAGAGCTGATTTTTCTCAGCAAGATGTCGGACATGTCTTCTCTGTTGGTGATAAATATGATATATTCTTTGATTTTTGGTTACAGATTTAATTACAGGTTAAAAAATTATAGGTGGAGTTGCAGTACTTGCATACCCTCATGGATCATTGGGGGAATGCACCTTGCATTATGAGTCATGTGCATCTTCCTTCCCCTTCCAGGTGGCAGTAATTTCTCGGCTTCTTTCTTTTCGAATGCATATTTAATACTATTTTGGCAGTTGTTATTGGCAGTTTGTGGGTTGTTTCTGACACTCTTGTATACTCTTAACCACAATGGTTAATGTATTGGTTTACGAGGTGTGCTAATCCCACCCACCTTTTTTTGTATGATTAAACATTATTTTATTAATATAATGGTTTTTTCATCCAAAAAAAAAATAACACATAGATACCCTTTTCCATAGATATATGGAAAATTCTATGAGATTTATTGAAAAATGCTAAAAATAAAATAAAATTCACTATAAATTTGTAGGGTTCTTTACTAATAGTCTCCATGCAACATGGGTATTGGCATATTTGAACGTAAGTTCAATAAAATCCCAAAATGCCAATGCTAAAACTATAGGTTATTTGATGTTTTAACAAGCAAATCTCATTAGATATTTAAAGAAAAACCTAAAATATGTTTGCTTTTGCTTATGGGTCTTCTAAAACCTCCAATGAATCCAATATGGAAACCCCCAAACTAACTTTGCTAAAAATATAGAGAAAGGTCCCATCAAGTATGCCAAAAACACTACTAGTGTAGTTGATGGATATTTGCACCTTGCACCACAACTAGATTTGAAGAGAGGATTTTTCCCTAGTCAACCTCTACAGAGAGTTGGCTCTCTTTTATTTCCATTTAATCTATCTAAGATTATGATAAAAATGGTTGAAGGATATAGAAAACAAATATTGTTGTGAGGTTAAAGCAATGATAAATCAACCCAATTAGGATTTCATAAAAACTCCATAGCAACAATCTATCATTAACCCCATAGAAATATGCAACATATAAAAAAACTAATAGGTTTAAAAAAGAAAATCCAAAATCATGTTTTATCTTCTAAAAATAGCAAGGTGAGAAAGCATACGCATAGGATAGAAATAAGAGACCATACATAGTAAACGATATTCATTGTAGAGACTTCTCCAAATGTATTTACATAAAAAAAGGCAACGTAGGTACTTAGATTTCCAAGAGGATCCACGCAAATAAGCTTAAGCTCTTATTTATTTCAAATATATTTAAGTCTTATCTACAATAAATAAAACCCTAACCACTACTTTAGCATGAGAATAGAAAATTATAAGTTTAAAATGGTTGCCTAAGTAGCCAAATTTGGCTCTAAATACTCCTTATGCACTTTAGTGGTCAATTTCACCCACCATAGCCCTCTAGTAGAAGAGTTTCCCTTTTTCTAGATGTTATTGTGGGTCCCAAATAACTTGCCTCATGACCCATTCCAAAATTATATCACAAATGAGCAAATAGGCAATTTGGGTTCATTTCTTACGTTTTATATTGTGTTGACCAATGTATTGCTTTAGTCAATGAATCATTATTTTTGTCAAGAAATTGCATAAAAGGTCAACTTATCACACAGTAGGTCAATTAATTGTTGTTTTGGTTAATGAATCACATAGTAGGTCAACAAATCACATAGTAGATTTATTTTGGTCATAGAATCACAAACAGATTGTTGAATCAATATTGGCTCCTTTGCACACTTTGATTGGTGAATTATTATTTTAAGCCAATTGGTTCCCTCAACACTCAGCTTGTTAGATGCATCTATTGGAAAAAAATTACCAATTTGCTTATCAAGATAAATTTTGAACTAAAAATTTTTATGTAGCTACATGATAGCCTCAAGATGCTAAAATTCAAATTTGGTCATGGTTTAACTAATTTTGACCAATTTATCCCCAAAACATTAGAAAATGTTTTGTTGCTCCTACATATTCATTTGATTGAATTTTAGCTTGAAATTTGACTTACAAATTGATACTACTAATGCTTAGATGCTTCCATGTATTGCATTATGAAATTATGGATATTTAAATACAATGCACTACCATATATGGCATAATCATTATCCATATGAGGATAACAACCAACTTGGACTCATGGTCCTTGTGAAGATAACAACACTTAACTAACTTGACCTATGGACCTTGTGAGTGGCAGTTTCCATGTAAGGACATTAGTTGACCTTAACTAACATGAACACCTAGATCATGTGAGTGGTATTTAAATCCACTCTAATTCATATGTCACTAAACTATGATGATAATAATTCCTAGCATTCCTCCTTTATTACATTATAGTTTAGAATTTCTTGGAGAGAAAATTTTGGAATGCTTCAAACTTGATTTATCCATGTGGCTTTATGAATATGTTTGCATGTTCCTAAGTAGAGAAAAGTTTGAGTTTCGGTTCTTGGCACTCTTTTTTCTGGCTCTATCTCTAAATTTGGCTTTGGCTTTGGCTCTAGCTTTAGCTTTGGCCCTTGGTTCTTGGTTCTACCTTTGGATCTAGTACTTGGATCTAGATCTTGGTTTTGGAGTAGAGGATAATTAAATGAAAACTCTCTCTTGCAAAGAAATTAAATACAAACATCAATTTCTCCAAGGTTCTGATAGACAAACATTCCGCATACATACATGTAATTGATGATGATTAAAACAAAATATATGTCAGAATAGTCTCATAAAATGCAAGTCACAGTTAACAAGGGGCCTTTATGGTTCAATTCATACAATGCTTTAGTGATCATGACTCTTTAATCCTTGAAGTGCACGTGAACTTTGGCTTGGGTGAAAGTGATTCATTTTAATGTCTAATTGTTACATTGGGCTGGCAACCGAGAGACGGGTAGACGAGAACAAGCATTATATAATATTTCAGGGATGCCAAGTTGGAGTGTGAGTTACGAACCAGAGAGAAAACATAGATGTTGGTTGGTAGGGAGATTACGATTTGAAGGATTTGCAACTACAGGGAACATTATAGGTGCGACTTCCTCTCATATACGTAATATGTGCCTTCTTTTCTGCAAATATTTTCAGTCTAAAGTTTTCTTTCTCATGGTTTATCTTTCGAACCAGGTGATTAAGAAATTTTAATTTTAATTAAATAACGTGTATATTTGCTTGGCATTTGGTAACCGATTATAGGAGACTCTGTAGTGAGCTTGTTCTGTCTTTTGAAGGTAACCGATTAATGGAAAAACAGTGAGATGTTATTATGAGATAACAATAACAACAAAAAGTTATCTCTTTCCTTCATGTATAAGATAACAATTTACAGAGAAGATTCAAAAATAAAACTAAAAATTTGGTTAAACCATTTTGTTTCCTTCAGCTGCTCTCAACATAGTTTTGAACACCATAATTATTGATCGATTCCATACAACTAATTTTATATATTCCTAAACTCATCAGAGAAGACTTTAAAGCAGAAGACCACGAGGTGGAGATTAAGACCAAGACTGTGTTTTAAATATTGATTGTATTTAGAAATTAAGAGGAACTTTGGAATGTTATTGTGCAAGCTATGAAATTTTATATAAATTTGGAGGTGGAATAAAGAAAAGAGATGAATTGATGTCTTCCTTCTTACTCAGCCTTTTGTACTAAGATAGTTATTAAATGGAAGAATGTCTCTTTGGTTTTTAGGTAATATATGAAAAATAATTTTTTTAGTTAATATATGAAAACAAAGTCTTTATTTTATCATTATTAAGTTTTTACCTCTTTATTGAATGCTAATGGAGCGGGTTGGAAAAATACTTAACTCATGCTTGCTTTATATTATGTTTTGAGTAGTTAAAGTTTTAGTTAAAAAGGAGGGGTTAACTTCTTGTTTAGTTTAGTTTATTTAGTTTATAGAGAGTTTAGTTTGTACCTTCGAATAAATAGTGGAATTGGTTAGCGAATATTTTTAAATGTGTTTATTTTTTTCTTAGTTGAGTGATTATATTCTTATATTTAAAGAATGTCTTTGTATTTTTATTTTTTTTTAAATTAACATATTTTACCTTACGAGATGGCTAGAATTTTGAGGTTATTGATCCTAATAAAATAGTTATATTTAATGGACTGTGGCTATAGATGAAGTTATTCTTATTTTCTAGAAGAAATAAAACATAAATTATTTAGTGTTGAAATAAATAATTACAATTAGAATGGGAATATTGTATTAATGCTACATTTATGCTTATTATGATATCTTGTTCCTTAAGGTAAAACATAGTTGAGACCTTTGAAAATAAATTTGTTATTCAAATGGAAAACAGTGATGTAAGAAAGTAAAGGAACAAACTAAAAGATTTATATTATGGTTCTCTTAGATGATTATATGAAATATCAAACTTTAGTATCAATAATCTTCAGCAATGTTTTACAATGATACTACACCTTCCTTAGTAGCATGTGTATCTTTCATTGTTAATAATCCTTGGGTTAGAGGAAAGGTTAATCTCGGATATAGTGCCATTTTAGTAAACCTTACATCCAAGATGTACCCAGTCTTGGTTGTATTGTGAGAGGCAATCAATTAGGTAATTGTGAATGACAATTTCTAGCATGCGAGGATGGGGTTGGAGGTGAGATGGGTTGGTATGGGACAACTCATGAGATCATTCACAAAATAGTATAGTGGTGGCTTCTTGCACATAGTTGTGAATGGTGTACCCTAGCGGGAGGCTTACTAAAACTCCATGGTGGGTTGGTATGAGATAATCCATTGTATTATTCATAATATCAACAAGTGTGACCATGATCATTATCAGGGAGTGGTAATGATCTTAGTTGGTTATATGGGAGATCAAAATTAACTAATCATAAGGTATTATGCTATAAAAATCCTACATGTTATCTCAATAGCGGGTTGGTATGGGATAACCCATCATATCGTTCAAGATATATCAGCAAGAGTAATCATGATCATTATCAGGGAGTGCTAATGGTCTTAGTTGGTTCTATGGGAGATGGAAATTAACTAATCACCAAGGTATTACACCATAAAAATCCTACATTAATGATAACAGGTTGATGTTGAGGAATGGATGACACTATTAAGTGTTATTTACCTTAAATGGGGAACCCATACGCCATTGTTGAATTGTCTCATACAGGGTGAGTGTATGGAAAAGGTGGGAGGACCTCTAAAAGCGTCTTTTCTAATGGGCAAGATTAGAAAAGTGAACCCCCAAATTTTTATGGAAAGCTAGCCACTCCTATCCACTTGAGGGTCATTTGTAGTGACTAAGAACTCAAAAGTGGTGGTTATTCATTATACTGATAAAAATATTGGGTCAACTCTATCAAAAAAAATCCCTCTCCCTTGGGTCGAGTTGGTGTAGGTTGTTACAAAGAGGTTGGTATCTCCTCTATTTATGTCTATAATCATGTACCTCATATGCATATGACATGTGAGATAGCCCCCTTAAAAAATTATCTTAGGCCCTCTCTTTGATCCATGGTATCCTCTTTGAAAGGAATTGACAAGGTCCATGAAGTGGAAGCTAGGGTTTTTTTTTGCTAAGCTAAAATCCATTGAGGATCTAGATGCATTTTGATGGGGAAGGGGTGGTAATCTAGAGAGTTTAAATCCAGCATCCAATCATATAATTTTATCTTCATATTTCTCTTCATACTATTGGAAATGTAATTTGTTTCCATCATCTCACGATCAGTACCTCAGTAAGCTATAATATCTTCAAATAAAGCATGAATTCTTGTGCATCCAATGGCCTAATTGCTACTAGAATTTGATTCCATCTTTTATGGAAGAATAAAATAAAAGCATAGATGGACTTAATGGGATATATAATGATTAATTTCAAGTGCATTATTAATAAGTGCACATCAAATGTTTCTTCAAACCTTTGGACAAACTAATATTCCAAATCACCCCAAGTACAAACATTGTCAGTTTTCAAATAATTGAACAATAAGAAAGTTTTTCCTTTATAGCACAACACCAAGAAGTAAATCATGATATAATGTTGAATGATAAGATCTTCTTTTATCATATTTAAATTTTATAGATGTTCATATATTATCTTCTCTCTAAAACCATCAAACAAGGGCAAATCTTGACTATGTAGGAACAAATTCAATGATGTGTATACAATGTCAAAGGGCTTATGTCATCTCATGTAAAATATCCTTTCCATATTAGAGCTATCTTTTTTCTTTATTTGACTAGAGGACACAAAATATGATCAAAATTCTAGATTTGTTTTTGGTATTAGGTTCATGATGGTATTTCTTTCCAATGGAGTCACTATAAAATAAACCTAAGTGATTTCAATATTTAAACATAAACCACTATGTGTGCCACCATTTAGGTTCTATGTTGAAGTTGACATTAAAATCGTTGAAAAATACTTTTGAGTGCATATTCAAATTTGGGTTTTACTCATAAAAGATATGTATCGGATTTGTTATTTTATTTCCGGTATAAACCCTTGATACTTTTGTCAAATACACCAAAAATCCTTGCTAGAATTAAATTTTAAGTATAAATTCCTTAAACTGGGTTCGTATATTTAACAATAGATATGGATGTATGATTTATTAGATTTTTTCTAGGTTTTAAACTAGTCAAATATAGTTTGAATATTTTAAATTCCTCCAAATTTATAAGAAAAAGCTTATAGATTTGGATTTTTAGATTGTTGTTCTATCAAAATAACACATAGATACCCTTTTCCATATATATATGGAAAATTCTGTGAGATTTATTGAAAAATGCTAAAATAAATTAAAATTCACTATAAATTTGTAGGGTTCTTTACTAATAGTCTCCATGCAACATGGGTATTGGCATATTTGAAGGTAAGTTCAATAAAATCCCAAAATACCAATGCTAAAATATTAAAAATAGTTAAATCTATAGGTTATCTAATGTTTTAACAAAAAAATCTCATTAGATATTTAAATAAAAACGTAAAATATGTATGCTTTTGCTTATGGGTCTTCTAAAACCTCCAATGAATCCAATATGGAAACCCGTAAACTAAATTTGCTAAAAATATAGATAAAGGTCCCATCAAGCATGCCAAAAACACTATTAGTGTAGTTTATGGATATTTGCACCTTGCACCACAACTAGATTTGAAGAGAGGATTTTTCCCTAATCAACCTCTACAGAGAGTTGGCTCTCTTTTATTTCCATTTAATCTATCTAAGATTATGATAAAAATGGTTGAAGGATATAGAAAATAAATATTGTTGTGAGGTTAAAGCAATGATAAATCGACCCAATTAGGATTTCATAAAAACTCCATAGCAACAATCTATCATTAACCCCATAGAAATATGCAACATATAAAAAGACTAATAGGTTTAAAAAAGCAAATCGAAAATCATGTTTTATCTTCTAAAAATAACAAGGTGAGAAAGCATACGCATAGGATAGAAATAAGAGACCATATATAGTAAATGATATTCATTGTAGAGACTTATCCAAATGTATTTACATAAAAAAAGAGCAACATAGGTACTTAGATTTCTGAAAGGATCCACACAAATAAGCTTAAGCTCTTATTTATTTCAAATAAATTTTAAGTCTTATCTAAAATAAATAAAACCCTAACCACTAATTTAGCATGATAATAGAAAATTATAAGTTTAAAATGGTTGCCTAAGTAGCCAAATTTGGATCTAAATACTCCTTATGCACTTTAGTGGTCAATTTCACCCACTATAGCCCTCTAGTAGAAGAGTTTTCCTTTTTCTAGATGTTATTGTGGGTCCCAAATAACTTGCCTCATGACCCATTCCAAAATTATGTCACAAATGAGCAAATAGGCAATTTGGGCTCATTTCTTACGTTTTATATTGTGTTGACCAATTTTTTGCTTTAGTCAATGAATCATTATTTTTGTCAAGAAATTGCATAAAAGGTCAACTTATCACACAGTAGGTCAGTTAATTGTTGTTTTGGTTAATGAATCACATAGTATGTCAACAAATCACATAGTAGATTTATTTTGGTCATAGAATCACAAACATATCATTGAATCAATATTGGCTCCTTTGCACACTTTGATTGGTGAATTATTATTTTAAGCCAATTGGTTCCCTCAACACTCAGCTTTTTAGATGCATCTATTGGAAAAAAATTACCAATTTGCTTATCAAGATAAATTTTGAACTAAAATGTTTTATGTAGCTACATGATAGCCTCAAGATGCTAAAATTCAAATTTGGTCATGGTTTAACTAATTTTTACCAATTTATCCCCAAAACATTAGAAAATGTTTTGTTTCTCTTACATATTCATTTGATTGAATTTTAGCTTGAAATTTAACTTACAAATTGATACTACTAATGCTTAGATGCTTCCATGTATTGCATTATGAAATGATGGATATTTAAATGCAATGCACTACCATATTTTGCATAATCGTTATCCATATGAGGATAACAACCAACCTGGACTCATGGTTCTTGTAAAGATAACAACATTACTTAACTAACTTGACCTATGGACCTAATGAGTGGCAGTTTCCATGTAATGACATTAGTTGACCTTAACTAACACCTGGATCATGTGAAGGGTATTTAAATCCACTCTAATTTATATGTCACTAAACAATGATGATAATAATTCCTAACATTCCCTCTTTATTACATTATAGTTTAGAATTTCTTGGAGAGAAAATTTTGGAATGCTTCAAACTTGATTTATCCGTGTGGCTTTATGAAGATGTTTACATGTTCTTAAGTAGGGAAATTTTGAGTTTCGGTTCTAGGATCTAACTCTTTTTTCTGGCTCTATATCTAGATTTGGCTTTGGATTTGGCTCTAGCTCTAGCTTTGGCCCTTGGCTCTTGGTTCTACCTTTGGATCTAGTACTTGGATCTAGATCTTGGTTTTGGAGTAGAGGAGAATTTCCCCCTTATTCAACATGATCCAAATATGGTTATGGATCAAGAATACCTAATTAATAGTGGGATTGGCCCCACTTTGCTTGTCCAATAATAGGTATGATTTCTTCTATCCATGGTTATACAACATAATTGAATACATACTATTGTACCCATAACTTATAATTGTGATATAAAACCAATCATAGATTATCAATCTTATTGGTCCTTACTAATTTTCATCTTCCTATGAATGGTGATAAATATAATGATTCATCTTGAGTGAGACATAGGCCTTCACTTGTCCACATATTTGTGAACTCTCAATTGTTGGATTTCTTTGCTTCTTTAATTGAGTGTCCTTATGGTAGCCCTCTCATCCTACCTAATTGCATGAAACAATCACTAGGTCTAATAGAGTAGATAGCTACTTATGAGGTTTGCTCTATTCATTCTACATAATACCTTCATTTTTCTTAGGATATTCGGTCATCTAGTACTTACTAGATTCAACCTACAAAAATTTGACTGTTCTTCAATCGCCTAGTGCTTACCATATATAATAGGATAATTTGATTATCAAGTGTAGTAATGAATATTGGGAAGAATTAATATTTCCTCCCCCCTTAAAGTGAACCCTCCACTTATATAATATTAAGAGGGTCAGGTAATATCGACCATGCACTCCTAGTACATAATAGATTATTCATATTATGTGGCCTTACTAATTTCACCTTTGTGAATAGGGACCACTACTATTCATAAAGAACCAATTCTTGAATCAATTCAAGAAATATGTACCTCCAATATCTCCATGGGGAGGATATTTATCATGTGTAGCTATGTATCCTACATCGACTGCTTGTAGCTAATTTTTATCTTGAGCATTTTCTTCTATTGTGAGATTGATTATCTCCCATTGTATATTGGCCTTATTCATGTAGCTAAGTCATTGCTTGTGATAGGTGATATATTTATGCTTCTATTAATTTATGGTTGATGGCTTTTTAAACCTTAATATTAATGTAAAACTCATGGGATAAATTTCATAGGATCAAATATAATATAGCCACAAGATAATAAGGTCAAGATAATGATGTAAGTAGAATAATATGAGTAAATTAATATGTATATCAAGGCTTCTAATATATCAAATAACATTCACTAATAAACAACAATATGAATGTAAATAGCTTGAATCATACATGAACAAAGCATGTAGCACAAATTACAATATTAATTGCTCAAATGTATGCAATCTTTATTACTCCACTTCTTACAAATATAACACTTGATAATAAATATGTATATGACTTATCTCTTGTATGATCCTCTATGGAGTATTATATAGCCATAGTAGAATGACTCTTTGGCTACTTGACTATTATTTTTCATATGTCAAGTTTCATGACTCTTGGCTTCCCTACTTAACACTTGCATACACATGACTCTATCTTGTATGCACACCTAGACATGACTCTTCACTTTTCACGCTCTAATATAAGGGCACTTGTGCACACTTACATATAAGACACTTATGCACATAAACTCACATTACACTTGCACACTCATCATATGACACTTGTGTATTTCTTGCACATACACACTTATATAACACTTGTGCATTTTTGGTATTGTTGAGTGAATATTTTGCCCTATTGTAAAATAATCACCATAATCATAGTATTAAATGAAAACTCCCTCTTGCAAAGAAATTAAATACAAAAATCAATTTCTCCAAGGTTCTGATAGACAGACATTACGCATACATACATGTAATTGATGATGATTAGAACAAAATATATGCCAAAATAGTCTCACAGAATGCAAGTGACAGTTAGCAAGGGGTCTTTATGGTTAAATTCATAAAATGTTTTAGTGGTCATGACTCTTTAATCCTTGAAGTGCATGTGAACTTTGGCTTGTGTGAAAGTGATTCATTTTAATGCTCTTGATATTAATCTAATTTACCCTGAATCCCAATTCATCAATCTCTTATATCTTCAAATTAAAGGTGTAAAATGCAAAAATGTGTGGAATAGTCCACTTAATTTTAGAATACATGTGAGATTCATTTTAACGTTAGTAGATTCATTTTATCTTCATTATGAGCATTCTACTAAAGCTAGTCAAAATTTGGTGTTAGTACTTGTTAGCAAGTTAGCATGTTAGTGTTCGTTTGCTTTACTACTATTAATGTAAATTTTGTGTTAGTACCCTCCCTCCTAAGATTGATTTTATCTAAAAATTAGACATAGTGAGATTTGGAGGTGCAATTCTGGATGAGGACCAAAATGGAATCAAATGAACAAAAAAGTGAAATGAAATTCTAGAAAATGGACCAGAATAAAAGATTGAAATTAAATGTAGAAATTTTGGAAATGACCATAATAGAAATGAAATTAAGTACAAAAATTTTGGAAATGACCAGAATGGAAAGAAACTATGTGCAAAAATTCTAGAAATGACTAGAATGTAAAAGAAACAAAACAGAAATTCTGGAAATGACCAGAAGCAGAGAAAATAATGAACAAAAATAAAAACGAATTAAACTAGTTGCAGAAAATAAATCAACATAAAATATCTACAAAACAGTTGGAAAACAATAAAATGACATTAGATTTTGGTATCACAATCCCCTCCCTGCAAAACCCCAAGTTATGAGATGAATCTAGAGTCAACTTGATCTAAAGGACCTGTAGAAAACATAATCAATTTAGACCAAGTGCAAGACTCAAAGGACAAAGAAAATTTGCATTTTATTCCAACATTCACCTAGTATAACCCTTAACGGCATTAATACATAGATACAAATCCAAATGAAATGCATTTAAGATAAACAGTAAATTTCGTAGCCTTAGACGCAATATCCTTTTGGTTTTGCTCACAATGTTTGTATTTGCCAAAATGAATGCATTTGATTCTTCAAAGTGATCTTGTTTACAAAAATTTCCAACCCTTGTACAATGCCCTCCTTGGGTATTTAAGATTTCCATTTCTTGGTTCATTTCAACTTCCCTCTTCTTCATGATGTCAAAGGTAAATAAAAATAAAATAATAAAAATTAACATTATTTTATTGTTTTATTTAATTCATTTATTATATCTCTCTTTTTTTATAACTCTTTTAACATCATAACTTGACAAGACAGTCAAGTTTCCACTTTCCTTATTATAATATATAATACTTTATATATTTCATAAGTCACACCCTTATAACTCCCGCGATTATATATTATAACACTTAGGTTACACCCTAAATAAAAGAGAATCAAATTTCATTTTATTCTTTTAAGATTTCCATGAAACCTTTATAGCATGCTACACATTATATAACACCATATAAATTTAATTTTTGACTCCTTATAACTCCCCATAATTTTATAGCATGATATCCCTACGTATAACATAACATATTTAAGGTTTTTATTCCATATAACTCCTTGCCAACCTGACTTAAACCCTCCTTACGACCTATATTAAATCTATCAATAATGTGAAACATGGCTTTAAATTAAAATAGGCCAAAATTTTAACCTTGTCTATGCGCTAGCGTAAGACATCTTCCATTATTGTCGGTTACTTCCTCTCCTCACACGATCACGGCTTGTCAACGTATATCCGGACCTTTATTTGGTTTTCCCTTACTGCAAACGTGACCACCATTAGACATGCAATAGAGATATGCTCACATAGTAATCGCTCTATGGTAGTCATAGCCCCGAACAGGAATTGATATTGAACCCCCTTCTTTCATACAACTGGGCATATAAAGCAAGGTGCAAGTATTTTAGGGTTTTGTAGTGATCAGTTCAGTCAATAGTTTCTACCTATATATTAATCTTTAAGGGCTTTGTATCTGTTAATGACACTGTCAACATCAAATTACCTGCTCTCCATTTATGCTCACCCAACGGTTGTGAAATCCGAATGTGGAGTGACGGCGTGCCAGATTATGGTGCAAACAAAATTGATACAAAAATGCTAAGTCCTACGAATGCGAGAAAGCAATGCATGAAGGAAATGACGCATAGACGAGATGTTAGCAAAACAAAAGAAAAGTGGGGCCTCTTTTATTAATGTTGCTTTCAATCTAGTTACAATACGTCCCCCCTCTAGGGCTCAGAACGTTTGATACAGTTCGTTACATCAACGGATGGTACGCTTCCAGTGTCTTTCGCGTGCCTCACATTCGAAATGGGTGGGCCAAAGGTTGTCGCCGCTTGTGTCCATGTGTTCATGTGTTCCTTGCTGCCCCTTCGATGTTCCTGGTGGCTAGATCCTATGCACAGAGAAACAACAAATAGTTAATAGCATATGCGGATAGAAGGAAAACATGCAATCCCCAGGGCCTCCGGCTAGTTAATACATAAAATAGAAAAACGATGGTCAAAACATGTCATAATGAACCCAAACTTTGATAGAAGCATAAAGACATCATTAGGGACACATTGCAAAAAGAACAGTCAGGAAATCATGCATGGATTTCTAATCACTCTGGGGTGGGACGATTAGGACTATCACAAAACATGCAAAAGCGACCTTGCAAATGTCATGCCCAGAGGCCTCCAAAATTCCTGCAAACTTGGGGTTAGACAAAAAGGGGCATTTTGGGATGACCCAGAAGGTCAGATTTGGCATATTCTTGCCCAGATTGTCCTATATCCGAAGGCGCTCCCTGTAGGTTAGTAAACGCATAAAATGATAAAAACAAGGTCAAAACAAGTCAGAATAACATGAAACTTGAACAACAAGCATAAGTAAACCAAATAGAACATAATGCAAAAAGAATAGTGAAGAAATTATTCATGGATTTCTAATCGCTCCGGGGTGGGACGATTAGGACTGCGATAGTTTGGGGGGCGCCGGGGGTAGGACGCCCTCCGTTTGGGGCCTGGTTTTGACACCAATCCACTTGGGATGGGTCCAAAACCTCCTAGGGGGTTGTGTCGACGAATTTGGTGTGGGATTGTGGCTGATTGCTTGGGTTTTGGGTCGGGATTGCGTTCTTAGTGTTCACCCGATAACCTCTCTTCCAAAAGAGAAATTAGGGATGTAAGAAGCACAAAAGGGAATGTGGGTATAATTTGGCAAGCACTCCATTGCTCCAAATGCTCCAGCCTCTCCTTTCTTTTGGGGTGAGGAGGCTCACCATTTTATAGACCTGAGGGTCTCCTTTGAATGCGCATGCGAGGGCACCACTTGGCTTGTCATGCCTTTTTTGGGGGAGAGAAGATTCCTCCCTGATTTAGGGCCTCCTTGCATGAGGCCTCCATGATCAGGGCATGCTTGACTGAAGTCCCTCTCTCTGATTTGAAACCGTTCCTCGCAATTGCATGCTCTGAAGGCGCAGTTGAGTGGCGGATCTGGGATGCCATTTGTCAAGGTTTGACTTTTTTCCAGTCAAACCTGCTATTCGTCCCACCCTGGGACGATTGCTGCTAATCGTCCCGGGGTGGGACGAATAGGATTCTAATCGTCCCAGGGTGGGACGAATAGGGAGCAAAGTGCTTAAAAGGTGCCAAATTGACCTCTGACCTTCCAAAACTGATTTGGGAGTGGTTAGGACCACTGTTTAACCTCTGGAGGCTGCCCTAGGGGGTATGTATGCCAATTCGGTCAGTGCTTGTAGTCACATAATCGGATTGGTGTTGTTTTGGTGTCTACAGATGCCCCTTTTTGGGATGCGCTATGTGTGGCACAATGCTGAGCAAAAATAGATGACCAAAGCACTTAATGATTAGGGTTTCTCAGTAACCTAACCAAATTTTGATGCCCCAAGTATGGAAAGGGCACGCATTCTTGAATCCTTGCTTTTGACGAGCTAAGGAGCTTAACTCAAGTGTAACCTTTTTCGGTGAGGTGTACTTGATCTTGGACATTGTTCAGTCATGAATAGGCAAAGGGCGCAACCTTTTGTCCGAGGAACCTTGTCTTCATGCTTCTAGAATGCCAAGTGTTTGTTCAGCTTGTGATTATTGCTTGTTTGTTGCCCCAAGCAGGAGCGTGATTGTCTTTGTCAATGATTCTTTGAATGCATGCCATTTCCTTGATTGGGTGTGTATTTGTTGATTGGTGACTAAGTGTGACTACCCCCTCAAGCGACGAATCGATGAGGGAATGACCAAAATGAGAAAAGCGATGAGTCGCTTGACCCAAGATGACATTTGTAAGGGTGCCTTCAATTGTTTTTCTTTGAACGCTTATGCAGTTTTCCAACAATCGGACCTATTTTTGGTGGGTTTTGACCCTTTTTTGTGATGCCTATTGGGGTTGAAATTGTCAAAAATCCTCCTTCCCATGGAGCGGTCCGGCTATGGTAGCCTTCTTAGGGAGTAGGATAGTGAGTATTTGTGACCCCAACATCGGTTTTGCATGCCATGAATGTCAGGTGCAAATGCACCTTTGTTCAGCAGATTTATTGTTGTTTTTGGTGCATTTTTTGGATGCAGTTTTTGTTGCTTTATTTTTTGCTCTGTAATCGTCCCTGGGTGGGACGAATACCAATTTGGTAATCGTCCCAGGGTGGGATGAGCGCCAACTAGGGTGCTCATCCCAGGGTGGGACGATTACAGGCCTAACAACCTATAAAAGGGCCAAAACTAGGTTTTGGGCTCATTTGCAACATTTTTTTCTTGGCGATTTGGAGCAGTGAGGAGGAGTGCGAGTTTGCGTAGCGGAGCGCTGCCAAAATTTCATGGACATCATGAGTGCGAGAACCGGATCTTCGGGCGGAGGAGCCGAGGCGAGACCGGTATGATGTTCCTTCCTTCTGCTTGTTATTTGTTTTGTTTTTATATGAATTTTTAAAACGCACATATAAAATGCTTGTTAGCGTTATTCTGCTTGTTTTTTAGTTCACATTAAGGTTAAAAACCCTAGTATGAATTTTATGTGTTTATTTGATTTTTTTGTTCACACTTAAGGTTAAAAACCCTAGTATGAATTTTTTGTTTTTATTTGATTTTTTTGTTCACACTTAAGGTTAAAAACCCTAGTATGAATTTTTTGTTTTTATTTGATTTTTTTGTTCACACTTAAGGTTAAAAACCCTAGTATGAATTTTTTGTTTGTTTGATTTTTTTGTTCACACTTAAGGTTAAAACCTAGTATGATTTTTTTTTTTTTTTTTTTTGTTCACACTAAGGTTAAAACCCTAGTATGATTTTTTTTTGTTTTATTGTTTTTTGTTCACACTAAGGTTGAAACCCTAGGATTTTTTGTTTTATTATTTTTTTGTTCACACTAGGGTTGAAACCCTAGGATGATTTTTTTGTTTTATTGGTGTTTTGTCACGCTAAGGTTGAAACCCTAGGATTTTTATTTTTGTTTATAATTTGTTTTTTTTTTTTTTTTTTTTGTTGTATTTATTTATGTTTTATTGTTGTTGTGTGTACCATTTATTTTAATGTTTCTATACTTTTGTTATACAATTTTATTTTAATGTTTTTGTTTAAATTAAGGTTGAAACCCTAATTTTTTTTTTGTTTATTGTTTTTTTGTTTTGTAGGTTGTGAGGAGTCGGCACCGCCAACCGACTGTGTTCTCTGATGCCCGGGATGCGTTGACAGTTGTGGATTGGGAGTGGCTTGATGCCCTTGGGCTCAAGCAGGTGACACGTTTGGAGCTTGTGGTGGGGGATCGAGCATATTTGACTGCCTTGATCAATTTGTGGGATCCCCACACCAACACCTTTCATCTCCCAACAGGGGAGATGACGGTTACTTTGGAGGACGTGTATCAGATTCTATAGATTTCGATAGATGGGCTGCCCATTCGGATGACCCCTCGAGACCACGGACAATAGTACTGACACATTTTTTTGGTTCGGTAGGGGAGAAGGGGGTGGATAGGCCTGTGGAGAGGGCAGAGGTCGATCGCCGATAGGTGGTATTCTGGTGTGGTGGTGGTTGGAGAAGGGCATATTGGGGGTGAGGCATGCGTTACTCATGACCCTCATCTCCAATATGTTGCTTCCTGACTCCTTAGGTGTGAGGTTCCCTTGGAACCTACTTGAGGTGGTGTTCAGACTGGTGGAGTGTCCGACATTAGCTCCACTTATTATGAGATGGGGTCAGACATTATTGGCACAGCTTTATGATGAGTTGTACGAGGTCCGCTGTCGAAGGTGGAAGGGGATCGGGTGCAGCTATCTCTTGTAGTGTTGGGGGTGGCAGCACATAGCTGTGGAGCGGTCGTAGGGGTTGCCTTGGACCACCCGAGGTGAGATGGTGGATCGGGAGATTGGGTATGCTACATTATGGCGAGGTCAGAGGATCATGGGTAGAGTCGATGGTGGGTAGGTGTCGTAGGGCACTATACTGATGCCTTCTCTCATCTTGCTCTAGGGAGGTGTTTTGGTGGTCGTACCGGGACTATCCAGCCTAGCCTGAGGCTGGAGAGTGGCTCCGACAGGTGTGCAGGGGGAGATGGTTGATTGGGTGACATGGGACAGAGCAGGAGTACTTCCCGTATGTCCGGGTGACATGGTAGTTTGGGGTGCGCTAGGGATTTCCTAGTGATCCCTTGATCTATCGGTGGTATGGGGACGAGAGGACCCTAGTCTGGTCGATCATTGAGCCATTGGGTGAGGAGTCTGATGTAGTTATTGATGTACCCGATGTGGACGATGTCGGGGTAACTGTAGAGTATGACCGATGGTGGACTATGCGGTGATGGTGGGGTGAGGGGCCTCTAGGAGGTGCGGATGCGGCAGTAGCAGGAGGTGGGGATGCAGAGGCATCGAGGGAGGGTTGGGGGCTCTCGCTCGATGATGTGGATATGGTGGAGGTAGATGACTTCACGCGATGGAGATGATTGGAGGGTTTCAGAGTAGCCGGATATACAGGATATCCCGGAGCAGTGGGTGCCGGAGCAGCATGCCATCCCGGAGGTGCCCATGCCTCAGGCTATCCCAGGGGATATGGAGGCTAGGTTTCATGCTGAGATAGCATGATTGGAGGATCTATTACGGAGATGGGAGGAGGAGCATAGAGATGTATTACAGGAGAGGGATCTCCTACGGGCTCAGTTGGTACAGCGGGACAACGCATTGGCTGTGTATCATCGATGAGATGTGGAGTGGGGTCGGTATCGGGTGGAGTTGGAGACGAAGGTTGTCCATCTCGATGGATAGTTACCTGAGCTCGATGGAGGTGGTTCGTCATATCGTACGAGAGGTAGTGAGACTGAGTAGTCTGCATCCTCTCATCATAGGTGGCTGGGTGAGGGTAGCATTAGTGGGCATGATGCGAGGGCTAGCAGTAGCCGCCCTGAGAGGTCCCATAGGACCCATACTACTGGGGTAGTTCCAGTCGCACCGATCCTACATGATCATGGTGGCCGACTCCCTAGGCTTTGGGGATTTTGAGTTTTTGATTTTTTTGTGAGGTTAGAGGACCTTCTTATTGTAGCCTGAGGGCATTTTTGACTTGATATATATACATGACTCATTTTTTTTTGTTTGATTATATACTTGTCATGGTTTATTGTTTTTTTATGCACATTTATTTATTTTGATGTATGCATATGCTATTATGACTGTGGATGATTTTATCTATATGATATGGATGTATGCATATGGAATGGATGAAATGATTTGTTGATATATAGGCGATGGCACCATAGACTGTATAGGATTTACTAGCTTTCTATGCTATGTGATTGCTTTATGAAATAACTATGCATTTGTAATTTTTGTTTTGTATTTTTTGATGGAGATGTAAGTAATGAAATGTACAACAATTGTTTTAGAATGTAGTTAAGGTTTTTCTGAGACTCAGATGCTTTAACTAACTAGCCAAGACTATACATTTATCTTACAAGACTTTTAGAACAAGGTACGAATCAGACTTGAGTTTGACCAAGTTATTTCACATCCCTGTGTGTGCGATTGAATTCGTTTATGTGGTATTCATCAGGATACCTCTAGTGCCAGATAGGTTGTCAACCAAACTCGTATTGAGGATCACCTAATTAGCTCCACTAACTCCTTTGTTGTACTTAGTAAGATTAATCTATGGTGCAATCTAGGATACCATAAGCTAGCTCATCCACATGCAAACATTGATCTGTACACAATTTAATGTGATAGATATATCGTCATGCGGGAGGTTTGCCACCAGTGACCAGTAGGCTATCCACCAAACCGGTACTGAGGATCACCTCATGACCTTTCGAATGCTGAGAGTTCCAGGGATTCAAGTTCGACTCCCTTCTTTTCTTCAATTTTATTGGGATACTTGCTCTCATATATAGTGATAAAAATCACTATTTATTTTCCTTTTGTTTTTGAGCAAGGGATTTGAATTTTGAGTGATGGGGATCACTATTTCTTGTGCTTTTTGATGTGTGCACTTTGAGGGTATTGATGTCAAACTTTGGAGTTTGTATTTTGACTTTTGCAATTTTTTGATGTTTGCAACCCTTTGAGAATTTTGGGATTTCTGATAGTGGTGAAAACCACTATTTATTTTGGGGAATTGGGTAGGGAAGATGCTTGTCCTTTTGCCAACTCTCAACATTCTTGGGGTCATTCGCATAGGGGGATGAGCAAGATAACCGTTTCATTGTATGGTAACCTAGTCCGCTATGCAGGTTTCATCTTTCATTCACACAACTTGGGAATTTTTATGTGTTTTAAGCTTGTGTTGGGATGCTATGTAACAAGGCGTGATCCAAGTAAAACTCTACCTTGTAAAAATCGGTCCGACTTTGTACAACATTTGGCTAGAAATCTAAAGACAGCTGAATGATGAAAAACCCTAAAGACATTAAAAGACAACTGACTATGATATGGCAAAAATGTGAATGGCGTTATTCTTGTTGGATCATTTACAAAATGGATAAATGTGGAAAATGATGGAATTACCGAGTAATTACAGTCTATGGTGCATTTGACATGTATGACCAAAAAATATGCAATGTATGTATGCGATGCCTAATGCAGTTCTTTTTGTGTTTTGATTTTTAAGATTATGCATGAAAGTGAGATGCAATTTTTTTGTTATTTTTGATTATCTGCTATTTTTTTTTTGAATATTCATTTTTGACCAAGCGATTGTGGGAACCCTTGGAGCTTTTGGCTTGACCAAAGGGATTATAGATACCTTTGGGGCATTTTTTAGGTTGACCAAGCGATTGTGGGAATCCTTGGAGCTTTTGGTTTGACCAAAGGGATTATAGATACCTTTGGGGCATTTTAGGTTGACCAAGCGATTGTGGGAATCCTTGGAGCTTTTGGTTTGACCAAAGGGATTATGGATACCTTTGGGGCATTTTAGGTTGACCAAGCGATTGAACCCTTGGAGTTTTTGTTTGACAAACATTATCTTTGGTTGACCAAGTGATTGCTGGAATCCTTGGAGCTTTTGGTTTGACCAAAGGGATTATGGATACCTTTGGGGCATTTTAGGTTGACCAAGCGATTATGGGAATCCTTGGAGCTTTTGGGGTGGGCTATGGCTCTCTAAATGTTGAATGGCCTCAAATGACTGATGTTCAAGGGTTCTAGTTCCTTGATTCCTTCAAGAGAGGCGAGCCGGTATGTTCCAGGTCCTATTTTACTATCGATTACATAAGGACCTAACCAATTTGCCATGAACTTGTCCCTTAAATGGGGTGGCAAGTTAGAATTTTGTTGGTTCTCTTTTAAGACCAGGTCACCAACCTGAAAGTCCCTCGGGTGAACTTTCATGTTGTATGCTTTCTTAAGTCGCTCTTGATAGATACGTAAATGCTCGAGAGCATTGATGCGTCGTTCATCGAGTAACGTAAGCTGGTCTAATCGGGCCTGTCGCATAGTGTCATCATCGATGAACTCTTGCATTGATATGCGTAGGGAGGGTATTTCCAACTCGAGAGGCATGACTGCCTCGGAGCCATACACTAGCAAAAATGGAGTTGCCCTAGTGGGCGTCCGAATGCTAGTGCGATAAGCCCACAAGGCAAGTGGTATTTGTATGTGCCAATCCTTATGATTATCTGTGACCATATTTTTAAGGATGGCAACTAGCATTTTGTTTGATGCCTCTGCTTGCCCATTTGCCTACGGATAATAAGGTGTCAAAAAACTATGCTAAATTTTGTACTTTGTTGTCAAAGCACGCACATATTTGTTCTTAAATGACGTCCCATTATCCAAGATGATCTTGGATGGAATACCAAAATGACATATGATGTTATGTAAAATGAACTCCGTAATGCGGGGCCCAGTCGTAGAGGTAAGCGGAATTGCTTCCACCCACTTAGTGAAGTACTCTGTGGCCGTTATGATAAACGTGTGATGACCTGACGATGCAGGGGAGATCTTTCCGATGAGATCTAAGCCCCACTACAAAAATGG
The DNA here is from genome assembly GCA_028583015.1 of Wollemia nobilis. NCBI lineage: Eukaryota > Viridiplantae > Streptophyta > Pinopsida > Araucariales > Araucariaceae > Wollemia > Wollemia nobilis. The sequence continues at coordinate 5,219,201 of JAQPPZ010002515.1, forward strand.
CCAAGCCGATTGGATCGGTTGCAAGGCCTGAGAAGGTACGTGTGTCAAGTTAGCATGGTGTTGACACTTCATGCACTTCCGCACATATGCGCAACAATCTCGCTCTAAAGATGGCCAATAATAGCCCATGCGAAGAATGCACTTGGCGATGGCCATACCGCTGAAGTGGCCACCGCATGTACCATCGTGCGCTTGGGTGATCGCCCAAGTGGACTCCTATTGGTCCAAGCAACGGAGGAGGATTCCTTCATAGCTTCGACGGTATAAAATGTCTCCTAGCAAGACATGTTTTGCCGCTTTCTATTTGAATGATCTTTTTATGGCGTGCGACAATCCAAGTGGGAGGCTACCTAACTTGAGATAGTCTCTTATGGGTGTGTACCAATCCTACTGATCAAAAACCTCGATGGTATGAACGGCCGATCCCTCTTGAAGTTCATCCCTAGCAAAAGTTGAGTGGGAAAGAACTTGTAAAAATAGCGTTGTGTTGCTATTAAGAGGGGTTGGGGAGAACAAAGACCCCTAGTTGGCATGATTCAGACTATCATGGATTCGAGAGAACCTATCCTGAGATGGTTCAATCTGGATCAGGTGGATTCCTAGCATTATGTTAGAGCTTGCATGCTCCATCATGGATTGCGATAATATTTTGACTTGAATGGTTGTCATCTCACCAGAAGGGTCTTGCGGGATTAGTGACCCCAAGGAGGCCATAGTGTCCACAAAATGATTCGATGATCGAGGGAGTGCCTCGATGTCGTACCATTCAAGTTTTGCCAAGAATTTATCCACAAGGGCTTTGTAGGCCTGTAGAACTGGGCATTTGCATTGGAATACCCCTTTCACTTGGTTGAAAATTAACAACGAATCACCAAAGATATTCAAGCATTTGATGTTCATGGTGATGGTTGTCTGAAGACCTATGAGCAAGGCTTCATATTCAACATTGTTATTGGTGCATGGGAAATCAAGTTTGAATGATAAAGGCATTGGAGCCCCTTGTGGTGTGAAAAATATGATTCCCGTGCCACCCCCTTGCTCACATTTAGAACCATCAAAAAATAAGGTTATGTCGGCCTGTGACTCAGGCTCATCAGAATCTGGCGATTCTGAGACATGGAAGACCCCATCATCGGGTAGCTCTATGGTTAGAGGCTGATCGTCTTCGAGAGGAGCCTCTGCTAGTTGATCGGTGATGACTTGACCTTTGATGGACTTTTGTCCAATGAATTCGATGTCAAACTCCATCAACAACATGATCCATTTCATCGTGCGACTCACCGTGATAAGTATGACTCATCATGTACCACAATGGATTCTCCTTAGACACAACATACGTCGTATTGCTCAGCATGTAATGGCATAGCTTTTTGGTGGCAAATACCACCGCCAAGCATAGCTTCTCAACGTATGCATAGTTAAGTTCATAACTGACCAGGGTGCGGCTAAGATAATAATTAGCCTATTCTTTATGTAATTCATTTTTTTGGGCTAGCATGGCGCCCAGTGCCACCTCAGTAGCTGAGATGTATAAGTAGAATGACACTCCTGGTCTAGGTGGTGCCAATACTGGTGGCAAAGCCAAGTATTGTTTGATGTCATCGAAGGCTGATTGGCACTCGTCATCCCAATGAAATGCTACCCCCTTGTGTAATAATTTATTCATGGGTCGGCACTTGTTAGATAACTGCGCTATGAAGCGCTTGATTGACGCGACCTTTCCCTACAAGCTTCTGAGCTGCCTGATGGTGGTTGGGGGAAGCATTTCAAGGATTGCCTTGACTTTATTTGGATCTACCTCGATGCCTCATTTTGAGACTATGAAACCCAAGAGTTTTCTAGATGTGACGCCAAGTACGCACTTCTTGGGGTTTAGCCTAACTTTGTGTTCGATGAGGCGATCAAGGATCTTGCGTAAGTCATCGAGATGATTTTGGCACAAAAGAGATTTGGCCAACAAATCATCCATATAATCTTCCAAAGTTTTATGCATGTGATCATGGAAGATGTATGTCATAGCACGTTGGTAGGTGGCGCCAACGTTTTTAAGGCCAAAGGGCATGACCTTATAACAAAATGTCCCCCAAGGCATCGTGAACGCCATTTTTAGTTGATCATCGAGATTGATACGAATCTGGTTGTATCCCGAGAAACCATCCATGAGGGAAAGCATTTCATGGCCTATTGTAGCGTCTACCAATGCATCGATGCTAGGCAAGGGGAAATCATCCTTGGGACTCGCTTTGTTTAAATCTCAAAAATTGGTGCATATGCGAATCCTCCCGTCAAGATTTTTGATGGGTACCATGTTGGACAACCATGGTGGGTAATCTACGCAGATGACAAACTATGCATCCAATAGCTTTTGTAGCTCATATTTGACCATTAAGGCCACTGTTGGGTGCATCTTACGTAGCTTTTTCTTGACTGGCTTGACTGTCGGATCAAGTGTTAGATTATGCATGACTAGCTGCGGGTCTAGCCCCGACATGTCTTTGTAGGTCCATGCAAAAACCTCCTTCTTCTCTTTGAGAAGGGCAATGTAATCGGCTTGCTCTTCGGGGGATAAACTTACCCCCAACTTGATGATTTGCAGATTCATTGGATCAGAACCGATGTCTACGTCAATCGTCTCTTCGACTGACATGTGGGATCCATCCTCCAACTGGTGTGGAGTTGGGATCAGGTGGATATCATTCGCTGAATTTAGATCTACGTTGGGAATGTTGGGTTCCTCTTCAGCATGGAAGATATCCTGAGTCTATCCTGGGGTGAAATGAAACATCTCACCGCAAGGCCAGTACTCTGATGGGGATGGTGGTGAGTCAGCGCGATCCTAGTCTATGGCATCTAGGTCTAGATACAATGGTCATGTTGGATCGGCTGGATTGTGGATGGGGGTGGTTAAATCAATGGAGATCATGTTGATGGAATGAATTTGGTCTCCATTACCGCATGGGTGTTGACTCGAACATTCTTGGTGATCCTTGTACCTCGGATCTGGCTCTGTGGGTACTGGCACAAAAGGATCGGCCCTATGTGTGGATAGAAGGATAGGGTCTGCCCTTGGCACTGATGGCCCTATAGGGTCTCTAGGTGGGAGGTGCTCTCTGTATGCCCAAAGTGGTGGATGAAGCACTTGGTTTAACTGTACTTGGTTTAAATGCCACCTATGCCTTGGTCCCATATTTAGATGTTCAAACATACCATCGATGTCTATGGGGTATTCTTGTTGCCTCATATGGTTGAGATATGCCATCTCAGTCTCATCCTCATAGTCGCTATCGGATATCCATAGGCCTTCATTGGCTCCGACCACTATGTGCTCTTCTGGTTGGTATAGCCTCCCACTAGGCGTTTCTTGATCACTTGGCCTTATGGCCGGCATGGGAGGCTCATTTTGTTCGAGCATGTTGATTTGGTCCCATCTGGGTTGTTTCGCTCTCTGTGGGAGGGCTGGATTCTCTTGAGGTGGCAATTGCTCGATTGGACCATCCAAGGGAAACATTACCATGAAGTTCTCTTGATAGTCGTCAATGGGTGTCACCTGCGAGTGATTGCTATCAGACTCAAAAGGGTCCCAGGGTGCTACCTCATAAGCTGACTCATCTTCAGAAGACTCCCCTTGATCTTGTTCATATCCCTCTTGGAGGTTACTTCTTGAACTTTCCCCTTTCTCGATCAAAGGGGAAGGGTTGTTGAGGTCAACAAGGTTTGTTGTTAACAATGGGAGATAGTCCCCCAATGTGTATGTTGTGTTGGGATTGGCATATGGATCTTGTGCCAACCCATCCCTGTTGCCTAGACCTAGGCCTTGCATGGTTTCTACCAAAATGTCGAGGGGCAAAGGGTGGTTGAACCCTACGCCTGATTTATCATATGGCATCTGGTATCTTGGTTGACAAAGAATGCGCATTCCTTGTTCATATCTGCCCAATCCATATCCATGCCAATTACATTGGTTAAGGTATTTCAAGGCGAATTTCAGGTTGGACAGATAGTCAACATTCTCAGAAAATGGCTCTTCATCCTCTTCCTCTTGTAGGTAGGGTTCAAGGCCATTCTCGAGGCCCCCATATACAAAGTTGGTCTGATTTGGTGGGTAGCCTAAAGGGATGACAGTGTCGATGGGGAGGCGAGGTTTCCCCATGTCTTGCATGGATTCGAGTGTGGGTGTTGCCACAATGTTCTGCACTAGGTACTCCCCCAGGCCCGTATTGGCCATCTCAATGGTAATCGTTGGTGGTTGAGGGGGAGGGAATGGGAGTTCTCCCGAGTCCACTCCATGTTGGGTGAACCAGGTGTCTCGACTTCCATTCGGCTGGGCACCTCTTCGATAGAGATGGTTGAGACTAGTGGTGGTACCTCCTCTAGGGGCTTCTTCCCATTGTCCTTCGATGTGGCCACCATAGGTGGCATTGTTGGTGAAGGAACAGACGATGAAGATGGGCCAGGTTGGTGAGTTGAGGGACTCAACAGTGGGGATGTAGGCAAAATCGGACCCTGAGTGGACGGATTCAATTGAAAGTCCAAATGTGTCGATGGGAGGGTCGATTGTGGCATCAGCTGCACCGCATTGCAAAACTTAAAGGGCTCTAGGTCCGCTGGGACTACATGTACTTGCCCCTCGTATGTGTACTTGAGGCATTGATGGGCTATCGAAGGGACACACTTCATGTCCCTGATCCAAGGCCGGCCTAGCAAGATATTGTAGGCCATCTCACCCTCAAGGATGTGACACAACGTAGGAATGGTCTTTTGTCCTACTTGGATGGGCAGGACAATTGTGCCAACCATCGAGCATAACGCGTCGTTGAATGCTCGAAGAGTGTAAGTGGATGCCACAATGTGGGATGCCGGCAACTTAAGATGTTTTAATGCCATTGTCATGATTATGTTGCTGGACGAGCCAGTGTCCACCAACACCCTCTTGAATGGAATCCCGTTGACCCACGCGATGACGTGCAGGGGTGGATCCACCATATCACTAGTCACCAATTTTAGTTCGTCTTCCCTGAAGGTTATGACTGGTTCTGTGCATTGTCTCACATGTCCCACAAAGTTGTTGAAAGAATTGGGTTCTTGGGGCTGTAGCTCAATGGCTTTGAGTATCTCCATCAGAGCCTCCCGATGGGGCGGTGATTGTTGGATGAGCTCATAGATGGAGAGCCTAGCCGACGTGGTCCTTAAACTTTGAGTAAGCTTAGTCCGAATCATGGCCATTGGTCTAGGTGGGGGAGGTTGTGTAGGGTGTTGTGGAGGTTGTGACGTTGATGGAACATCTCCTGTAGCTGCAATGGGTGCAGCCGTGTTTGGGTATCTTTTATTTCGTGTCATGATGCTTATCATCCCTACGTATCCTTGCATGGGGCAGTCTTGTGTTACCTCATTCACTTGAAAAGTCTTTTCCTATGCATCATGGGCAGGTAAGGGGTCTTTGAAGACTTCCATCTGTTGGTTGCTCAGTGCTACGGGATTATCTACCATGAGCGTTTTGTTGTCTATCAAGTCTTGCACTAAGTTTTTGAATTTCCAACAAGAGAAGATGTCATGTCCTTTCTATCGATGAAATCTACAATACAAGTCTTCCCTATAGCCCTTGGGTTTTGGCATGTTGGGGTCTATGGGTCGAATTTTTGGCAAGTTTATCAAGTTTACCATGAACAAGCGGTCAAACAAGGAGTCTCTAGACTCCGTGAATTGTGTGAATTATCGCTTAGGGTGACGCTATTGATTTTGCTCTTGCTTATGATTTTCCTTTTCATAGTTATCAAGAGGAACTCCTGATAATTAGCCTTTGGGGGCTATGTCATTTGTGTAGGCTTTGGTATATTTATGGCAACCTGATTGACCATGGTGGGTTTCGGTTGCATGGACCCAATTTTAGCATTTTTGGTCCACTCTTTCTTGCATGGCTTGGCAATCTCACCATCTTGAATTTTGATCTCCTCAATTATCCTGGCTTGTGCCAGGGCTTCTTCGAGGGTGGCATATTGTTGTAGCTGCAATAGCATGGAGATCGACCTTATGCAACTCTTTGAAAACATCTGAGTCATGTCGGCCATGGGAGGGAGGTAAGGTAGCTTTGAAAGCAATGTCCTCCATCGATTCCCATAAGCGGCTATGGTCTCATCATCATACTGCTTAAGGCCAGCTAGGTCACTTAAGGATGCCTTCTTCTTGGTGTTGAAGGCAAAATGTTCAAGGAACGCGTCCACTAGCTGGTCTAGATTAGTGATGCTATGCTTCGACAGCTGGGTAAACCAATCCGAGGCAGGGCCTACGAACGTGGTTATAAATGTTCTCAGAAGCAATGCATCATTGTCCTGAATGCCAAAGCATTGACTCAAGAATCTTGTCACGTGCTCTTGGGCATCCTCATCCCCTCTAAAAATTGCCAATTGAGGCATTTTGAAGTGGTCGGGGTATGGGGGTGCCGAAACTGAAGGATGCACAGGGTGACTGCGGAGCTGGCGTAAGGTGGGCTTTTGGGGCCCCGAAGTCTTAGTCTCCATAGACTCTAAGCGCTCTAGCAGTGCTTTGTATGCATCAGAGGATTTGATCTCCTCTTCTTTAGTTTGTTCCCATTGTGAATTATGAGGAACTTGAGGCCTATGGAGGGGTAGCTGGGTAGCGCCCCCTGCCTTGGTAGGGCATTTCGACCCACTCTTCTTCTCACTCAAATTCCTCATAGGCTTCTTGAGGAGTTTTTGGGCATGTCCTATAAACATGGATGGGTGCCCGAGGAAGACGCCCATCATTGGTTCTAGGGGTGGCCTCCCGCTCAAGTCTAGGAGGTCTTGGAGGCAACACTTGATAAGGTCGTGGAGACCTGTCTCACACTAAGGGGTTGTGCCTCTCATAAATTTTTGTCCTATGCATGCGAGGGGTTGGAATCCTCTCATGCATAGTGTTCTGGAGCAACTCATCTGTCTGGCACTGAATGCGCTCTTTGTTAAGATGATATAGTTGCTCTAACTGCTATTGATCTTGCCTAAGCTATGTGATTTGTGCTTGGTGGGTGGCATGTTTGGCAAATGCCAAGTCGATTTGTTCCATCGTCTTAGGTCTAGGAGGCCTAGATGCCTCCCCTACATATCTATCTCGGTCATGGTGATCCGAGATCTCTATAGGTCACTTTCCTCTATCGAGGTTAGCAGCATTCACCCGAGGCTCTGGCCTCAATAGGTGATCTTGATAATTAGCAGGTGCGGAGGCGCATTGCTCCCACGTGATGTATTGCTCTTGAGGAATATACTAGTTTTCCTCGTGCCCCATTTCATACATGTGAAGGGGACGGGTAGAGTTGGCTTGCCCTATCTGAAGAGCCCTACGCTCTAGATTTGGTCTATTAGTTCTAATAGTAATGAGGGGTGGAGGGGGAATGATATAATCATGTGGCCCCTCCTTATGAACCCTATGTTGCTCTAGCACTTCATCGCACAGTGGCCACTCATAATGAGCATCTAAGGGGGCCTTCCCATGTGTGTACTCCTCCTGAAAGGGTCTGTGTTGAATGGGAGTGCCCCTCAAAGGGGTGCCTCTATAGTCCTTTTCTGTAGTGGCATAGTGTGGACTATGTTGTGGGTCAAGCCGCCAAGGTGGTATAACCAAGTCCTTGGGGCTGTAACGGAGGTGACTTGTGCCTCCTTGTATACTTTTCGCAACTTCTGCCCGTGATTGGGCTTGGCTACGGGTATACACCATGGTGGTGGTCTTTCTAGAAAGATATGTGTATTTTTATCTCTTTTACAATTTTTTATGCTACACCAAACAAAAGGGGACCACACAAGCAAAGAAATGATTATCTTGTTTACAGATTAAATGTGTGCCCTAAATCTGGTTCAGTGTGTTTGATTTTTGTTATGTAAACCTTGTAAAGAAAACTTTGTTATCCATGCATAATGAGGGCTCTTATATCTCCCAAAATGGTCGCCCCTTCAATATACCATTGCCAGGCCGTTATACCGAACCTCTCAATATACCCGCCCTTACGTGAGGGAGACTATTGGTATGCGAGAGCAGAAAAGTACATGGAACATAGGCGGTACGAAAGGGGGATCACTCTATTTTTGACACCTACCATAGAAGACTTATCCTCATGCACGGGGAATCACCCCCATTACACTTGGTCAGCTTTCATCAGGATTTACGTCTAGCAACAGTCGTGATCGGGGTGTATGTATGCAAAATCCAAGCCAAGGTGGTGATGAAATCCACCGTTGGTCTTGATCAAGTGTTGGGGTATTAAGACCAACTCCTTGATGTTAATATTATTAGGTGGTGTGTGTGGTTCCTTTTAATTGTATAAAGAAAGAAAACATACAACAAAAGATGATTTTCACTAATGCAATGCTTTAGAGTACGTTTTATCTTTCAGAAACCATTAGTAGCAAAAGGAAATCACCAATCCTAACTAGAACTGAAACCTAGAATGAGGACTTGCCACTTGTGCAAGTATCATGCAAGCAAACCAGAGAAAAATGCATCCCTAATCAAGTTCCTTCCATTTGATTTACTCTATGTTTTTTTTATTTTCTTTTTCTTATTGCAAGAAGGAAAACAAATGACTTAACTTTTCTATGCAAGCAAAGAAAATAGAAAATTGCAGAAACAGAAAGCAGAAAAACACAGAGAATGTGCAGAAGGCCTACCTCTTCTCTGTCCAAACCAGATGCCTCTGAGTTTCTGCTCAAAAAATGCACAGATCTCTAATCATCCCGGGGTGGGATGAATAGCAGGTCTACACTCATCATAGGGTGGGATGAATTTGTATTCATCCTAGGGTGGCACGAATTCCAAGTCTGTATTCGTCATAGGGTGGCACGAGTAGCAGTCCAGCGCCCGAATGAGTAACACCTGCAAAGAAACCACAAAATTTGGATCAAAAAAACTTGATCTTAATAGCAGGGGACAAGGTCCCACCATGATCGCCACTGAAATCCGAATGCGGAGTGACGACGTGCCAGATTATGATGCAAATGAAATTGATATAAAAATGCTAAGTCCTACGAATGCGAGAAAGCAATGCATGAAGGAAACGACGCATAGATGAGATGTTAGCAAAACAAAATAAAAGTGGGGCCTCTTTTATTAATGTTGCTTTCAATCTGGTTACAATACATCCCCCCTCTAGGGCTCAGAACATTTGATACAGTTCGTTACATCAACGGATGGTACGCTTCCAGTGTCTTCTACGTGCCTCACATTCGAAATGGGTGGGCCAAAGGTTGCCATCGCTTGTGTCCATGTGTTCATCATTCCTTGCTGCCCCTCCGGTGTTCCTAGTGGCTAGATCCTATGCACAGAGAAACAACAAACAGTTAATAGCATATGCGGATAGTAGGAAAACATGCAATCCCTAGGGCCTCCAGCTAGTTAATATATAAAATAATGAAACGATGGTCAAAACATGTCATAATGAACTCAAAATTTGATAGAAGCATAAAGACATCATCAGGGACACATTGCAAAAATAACAATCAGGAAATCATGCATGGATTTCTAATCGCTCCGGGGTGGGACGATTAGGACTATCACAAAACATGCAAAAGTGACCTTGCAAATGTCCTATCCAGAGGCCTCCAAAATTCCTGCAAACTTGGGGTTAGACAAAAAGGGGCATTTTGGGATGACCCAGAAGGTCATATTTTGCAGATTCTACCCATATTGTCCTGTATCCGAAGGCACTCCCTGTAGGTTAGTAAACGCATAAAATGATAAAAACAAGGTCAAATCAAGTCAGAATAACATGAAACTTGAACAAAAGCATAAGTAAACCAAATAGAACATAATGCAAAAATAATAGTAGAGAAATTATTCATAGATTTCTAATCACTCCGGGGTGGGACGATTAGGACTATAGCAGTTTGGGGGCGCCCGGGGCAGGACGCCCACCGTTTGGGGCCTGGTTTTGACACCAATCCACTTGGGATGGGTCCAAAACCTCCTAGGGGGTTGTGTTGGTGAATTTGGTGTGGGATTGTGGCTGATTTCTTGGGTTTTGGGTCAGGATTGCGTTCTTAGTGTTCACCCGATAACCTCTCTTCCAAAAGAGAAATTACATTATTGCATTGTTTAACCTTTGGAGGCTGCCCTAGGGGGTATGTATGCCAATTCGGTCAGTGCTTGTAGTCACATAATCGGATTGGTGTTGTTTTGGTGTCTACAGAGTTGTCATCATAGTCGCAGTGTATTTCTATTTTGCAGAGTTTTCTAGGTAACCCTATGTCCACATCCACATTCTATCGACAAACGATACTAATATTTGGTAGTCCTTTCAAACATGGTTACCCTTATTTCATTGCATCTACGCTTTGGTCGTTGACTCCTCTGTCAGTCTACGCTAGCCACAGAGGTATTTCGGTGAAGAATCGCCCACTCCTGCCATGTGGACCACTATGCCATGGGACATACCCGACACTATTTTTCCTCTACCTTGGAGAACATTTCGTAATGCTTACCACACTTTCATGCTAGAAGGAATGCCGCTCCACTACAAATTCGTCAATGAATATACCGCGATCTTCGACCGAGAACTCAATGACCTACACTGTGTCATATTCAGTACTGTGAATCATCCACAACAATCCGTTATGACACTTTTGCGTAGACGACATCTTATTACTAGAAAATCTCTGTTCTCCATCAATATTTTACCCAGTCGGCTTCACATCATAGTCAATGACCAAATTGCCCATCCTAGCTGTGTTGTCGAAAAGGTTATGTAGTCACCATGTTATCCTAGGGAGCCTTACATCGTGTATCACTGATGTGGACAGGTTTTGTCCTACTTGAAGTGCTGATGCAGCACTGTTTTATCCCATGTCGCATTTCGTTGCCCGAGTGTCCACATCATAGCCATGATGACTCGTCTACAACCCGCCGAATCGGGACTTTCACCATCTTTTCTAATGCCCTTGTTATGCTTTGATGTCTTCCTTGCTAAGTAAAACACCTACTTTACTGCACTGTTATTCTCATTGCCTTGTCACGCTATCTGGAGTCCAGTCTACACGTCTTCATCGATGCCACCTATTTGCCACCGCCGTCGGGTCAAGTATTGTCGATGATACTCATTCATCTACCATGTGGGCGCTACCAGTTTGCTTGAATTTCCATGATCTCGATCATCAGAATCTTCACATCCGGCTTGGTCCTCGTTGACGACACCTGAGTTTTCCACCCGCGCACAATGGAAAACCAATGTTAAACTCCTTACATAACAAAAAATAAAATCCTCAAATATGAATACAAGGTGCGTAGTGACCACTTGATGACATTTATATTCGAAACCCCAATGTTGAATAAAATAAATGAAAACTACTACTAACATAACGGTTTAAAGGTTTCATCTTGGTGTGAGCGAGACACAATGCTCACCTTTTTATATATATAAAAAGAGTTATTTTATTATTTATTATTTTTGCATATTATAATATATAGATGTAAAATATATTATAATATATTTTTATAAATTTATATATATACATATATATTCACTTTATATTTTATTTATTTTTTATTTTATTAATTCTTTTATTTTTTATATATTTTTTTTATATTATTATTTTAAAGGAGATCCATCAAAACAATAAAAAAACCAAAAGCAATCACGTTAAATAAAACCAAGAAGACCAGACGCACATAGGCAAGCCTATGGACATTCCAAAAGAAGACAAAAGAAGACAGGAGACCCTATGCAATTAGGCAACTTGTTAATTGAATTACGCATTTCAAAGATAGAACTTGCTAAACTCATCTCCCCAAGGGTACCAAAATCCTAAAAACACAAATAAAAATGTGGGTCCCCAAGTTTTGGGGCTAGTTGTGGAGCAACCACAACAAATAGCAACTCTACTGGGAAATGCTCCTGAACATTTCGGTAAGAACCCAACCTGAAACGAAAATGCATGAGATTAGTGAGACACAATAATTTAGCAACATCCCAAGAAAGTGGGGTAAACAACTTCAGAATGAAAACAACTAATCCATATGCCTTTGCTCAGTGTGCGCAAAAGTGATTCATTCCTGCATTTTTGAAAATCCTCCAGATTCCATCATCCTTTTTTGTATTATGCTATGAAGTATCGCTCATGACGAAACGACTATAGACAAAGCCCCACTACTAGTCAAGCGTCTATAGCCCCGGTGAGGTTTATCTAACTCACCCTTGTTTTTGCTCAACACTTTTCAAAGCCTTTCCTTTTACCCAAGCTATATCTAGATAGAGCCCTACTATCGGTTAGGAATCCATAGCCTTGGTAGAATTTATCTAGATCTTGTGACTAATATGATAAAACTTTTCAAAGCTCGTTTTCTCTTTTTTTTTGTCTTTTTTTTCTCTTTTTTTTTTATAAAACATTTTTTGTCTTCAAAAGACAAACCTTTAAAATTTTCATGCATCATTGGGGTAAGGCAGCCTACAAGTGAAGCGTTTTATATTTTTTCCTAGGGTTGCAGATCAAGATAACTTCATCCTTCCTAATTCCAGAAACACCATTTAATGTGTGTGAGTTCCATGTAGAGTTTTGGCTAATTTTTCATTGTTCCACTTTCCACCATTTTGGTCCCAAAATCTGAGCATGATCACCAAATAACTCATTCCCCTTTTCTTGGGTTCACCAATTTTTAGATCAAGTGCTCAACCCTACTAAGCAAAGAAACACCAACAACAGGGCCAGAGCTCCGATAGAGCTCTTTCTTTTTTTTTGGATTGATTTATTTTCAGCTCATGTACTCCAACCTACTAAACCAAATAAAACCAACACAAACCAAAGACCAAAAGTTAGCTATTGCAAAACATTTCCCCCAAAACCAGGGAATAATCCAATACCAAAATAGAGAGCCCACACTCTAACACAAACTAGCAATAAACACACTGCTTTAAAACAAATGAAAACAACACAACCAAACAAAACCAAAACCAGATAAACACAACACAAAACGTATATACATATGGTACCAGATTGTACACCTTCCAGGCCTTGAAATAGTGCGTTAGATGTAGTCCGTTAACGAGCAAAGCCAAATCTTTCCCATCCAAGGTTTTTTGTCTAAAATTGTTCTTACCTAGGATTTTAGAAACTTGATATGGACCCAAACATAAACAATCAAATTTTTCATGATCTCCTTTCTTTTCATGCCCTTTATCCCACAATAATACTAGATATGAAATTTTGAATGTTTTGGTTTTAGACTTCTTATCAAACCATCTTTTACTATATCTTGATATTTGTTGAAATGAAGCATAGCCTCGTCTCTCTTCTCATCAAGATGCATTAATTGTGTCAATCTATTTTCTAGTTTATCGTTGATTCCAATGTATTCCTTCATGAAATGCAGAGTTTGTAACCTTAAATTTGTGGGAAAAATAGGATCTTATCCATAAACTAAGTGATACGAAGATGTTCCTATTGATTCTTTTGTTTTTATCCTATCATCCCAAAGGGTGAATTTTAGTTTGTTATGACAATCCCTAGGATTCTTTTCAAGTAAATTTTTGATTACACATAGAAAATTTTTATTAGAGGATTCCGCTAAACCGTTACCTTGTGGGTAATAATTTAAAGAGAATTTAAATCTTACCATGTTATCATATGCCCAAGTTGAAAATTGCAGAGAAGAAAAAGTAGAGTCGTTATCACTTACAATTGAGTTGGGCATTTCGAAACGGGTCATAATATTATCCTCTAAAAATTTAATAACAATAGTTGTGGTAGTATGCTTAGTGAGAATGGCTTCAGTCCACCTAGTGCAGTAATCCGTGGCAGTAAGGATATATTTATGAGAATATGATGAGTTAGGATTAATAACCCCACAAAATTGAGTCCCCATTGTGCAAAAGGTCTTGCCTCTACTACAGATTGTAATGGCATTGTTGCATTCCTTTCTCTATTGGTTGCCACTTGACATGTGTGGCACGATCTCACATGAGCATGTGCATCTTTGAATAGATGGGACCAATAGTATATGGCCCTAATAATATGATGTACCATTACATTGGCTGACCCGTGTCCAGTACCATACTTACCATGAAAATCCTTAAGTACTTGGGTCGCCTCTTCTTGATTAACACAATAAAGGTAAATCTCTTCGTGGTTCCTCCTGTAAAAAATGCTGGAATTGATTAGGAAATTTGTAGATTTCAAACACAAATCTCTAATTTGAGTGGAATTGAGATGCGATGGGCACTTACCATTCAGTAAGAAATACATAATATCAACATACCACTCATATTTGGTTATGTCTTCTACCTCGTAATGTTGGCATGATATCAACGGATCAATTTTTGCAATTGACTTGACCAAACCTTGTCCCCGAACTATTTTCATAGGTTTAATTCATAGATAAAATTCTTGGAGGGTCAAAATCCATTTTTCCCATATTTCCCCTAGCTCATTTTGCAAAAACATAGATTTAACAACAGGGTCAGGGACTACAACAATGACCTTACTATGAACTATGTAATGTTTGAATTTCTTAATGGTCTTGAACAATGCATACATTTGCTTATCCAAAATAAAATATCTTAATTTTACATCCTTCAAAGGAGCACTTAAGAAAGCTATGGGATTTTCAATGTTACCTATGGTATTTTGAGTTAGAACACTCATGAAGGAATGATCTGAAGCAAATGTATAGACATAAAAAGGCTTTGAATAATTTAGACTAATTAAAACAGGGGCCCTAGAGATAGTATCCTTGATGCTTTTGAAAGCATCCTTGTTTTCATTTGTTTATTTTATCTGAACATCCTTTTTTAACATGTCATTCAAGGTCTTGGCAATCTCGACGAATCCTAAATTGAAATTTTTCACAAAATTGATCTTTTCGAAAAAAATCTTAACTCTTTTTTGCTATTGAATGGAGGGATGGCTAGTATCACGGCTATTATTTCCAGATCAATAGAAATCCCTTCCTTCGAAATAACATATCCCAATAGCTTACCTTTCGTTACCCCAAAGATGCATTTTTTCAGATTAAGGGAGATCTCATGTTCCCTACATATCTGGAGAACTTTACTAAAATCCCTGACATGATTTTCCCTTTTCTTATAAAAATAGGAATTTCATCCACGTAAAAAATGATACACTTACAAATGAGCCCTTTGAACACAATATCCATAGCTCGTTGGAAGGTGGCACCTGCATTTAATAATCTGAATGGAATTCTTCTGTATGCGAACGTTCCCCATTTAGTTGTGAAAGTTGTCTTCATTCGATCATTTAGATGAATAAGAATTTTATTATATCCTAAATAACCATCCAAGAATGACATCATTTTTGACCCATTAAAATTTTGAAGAATCTCATCAATAGTAGGTAATGGATAATTATCATTTTGAGAAGCCTTGTTCAAGTTCCTAAAACCAATACACAACCTTATCTCTCCACTCTTCTTTCTCACCGGGACAAGATTGGCAACCCATGTAGAATGTCTAACAGGAAAGATGATTTTTGCTTCCATCAATCTCTTCACCTCTTTCTCTATTATGGGATCCAATAACGGGTTGACATGTCTCTGTCTTTGTCTGAAATACTTGGAGTCTACTTTTAATGGAATCGTATGCATTATCATACTTTTATCATAGTTTAGACACCTAAAATGCGTCATTTCGAGGGCAACTACTCATATGGACATGCTACAAGACCATATGGAGGATCTTGGATAGTCTCCAAGATAGAGTAGTGGTTCTAACTACTTAATTCAGGTATTTTGTCCTAATTAGTCTGAACCGTAGCCCAAACCTGCGGTCTCCAGTCTAAACCGCGGTTGACACCTACGGTCTGTAGTCTGGACCGCAACTGTGACATGCGGTCTTAACTAAAGTTCAGTTAGGCCTTCCATTCGAGCCAAATTGGTTGGAACGGCCAAAAGATCTAGAAGAAGGCAGTTTAAGGATGAAATATTCCAGAGGCTTCCATCCCAACTGTCCTAACCACCCTTCTTGGTCTTGGCTTCTCCATGAAACCACCCCTAGCCCTAGGGGCATGCTATAAATACCCCCTCCAAATGGGGAGAATAAAAGAAACAAGCATTAGAGATTTGAGTAGCGAAGCCCTGGCGAATTGTACACTCAAACTGAGTATACTAAGAGATAGAGCTATTGCACTAAATCCCCGATCCTTTTGCCAATATTCATGATGAATTGCATTATGGATGCCCTAGGTGCCTAGGAGGATCAAGAAATGCAAATTCGGGCAAATGAAGGTCCTTCACATCAAATTGACTGCCAAATCAGTCTAAGGACAATGAAGGCAACCCTTGAACATCAATTTGGACAAGGAGATCAAGCCCATTGCCCCTGATTTTGAGGGTAAACCTATCAGAGGTCAAACCGTGACTGTCAATCGCGGTTCACAGTGCAGACCGCTCACTAGAGCTGCGGTTTGCAATAGGTGACAGATCACCTTAATCTTTTTATTTTTGTCCGTTTAAATAGGGTAGATTAATCATTTCTTAGGTTTAATTGCATTTTAGAATAATTTTGAACGTAGGAATTAGCTTAGAATAGATAGTTTATGCTTTGCATTAATTAGGACATTTGTGGATCTTTTATGCACCTCTATTCTTCTATTTTGTTATTTGATCCATGCATTATTTTTTTAACAATCTCATTTATGCTATATTACAAATCTTTATTTAATTAGCATAGTTTAAAGGTTTTCTTTATGTTTTCTTGATTATTAGTTTAAATGGCATTATCATGTATGTTTCCTTAAAGGGCCTCATTATGAGAGGCTATCTATATTTTTGATCGTGTGTTGTTGTTTCTTGATCATAGGAAGACAGGTACAAGAGAAGTCTATATCATAATCCTTCCACATCACGAAGAAGGGGGTCAACTCCACCCCAAGGCAGTTTGCGACTAGTCAAAGGGTAATATTAATGCGCCTACCCTATTGAGGGCATTGGCAATTGTATAAAATGTATCATCATTCAAGTGACCCTAAGAGGGGCATATTTGTAACAGAGATTCATTCATAATAAATATAAGAAATATCATTTTGTTGAATTTGTGCAATGTGTCAAGCTTTTTACGCTTTTATGATGACTATAGACTAATAAGTAGAAAGGATCATGCTTTTTGGTTATGTCAGAAGGCGATCACGATGGAACTCCACATTTGTAGCCCCTGAGTGCTAAAATTCTTGAGTTTTTCTTATCTTAGGTGCTAACCACAGCTAATAGTTGCGATTATTTGTTGGCCCGTAGCTTTCACCTATGGTTCATACTGTAGCCCGCAGACCAGAGTTGCGGTTTACAGCAGAAGTAGCAGATAGTAGAGAAACCACTTGGCATCAGATCAGGAGCTGAGGTAGACTCTGTTTTATTCTATGTTCTATATTTTCTTCTCTATATTTTTATAGTAAGCATTAAATCGATTGCAAATTAGGTACACTAAAAAAAAGGGTGAATGAATAGTCCTATTTTGCTTTCGCATTCCTTCCATTAGAAAGGCGCTGCTAGGAACAATGGACCTCTGATTGTAGTCCGCCCTAGAATATAGTGACCTTGATAAAAATTGAGTGGTTTTTTGCATGCTTGAAGGCCAATTAGAAGCCATGTCATCACAATCGCATTGTCA
Organism: Wollemia nobilis; assembly: GCA_028583015.1. Lineage (NCBI taxonomy): Eukaryota > Viridiplantae > Streptophyta > Pinopsida > Araucariales > Araucariaceae > Wollemia > Wollemia nobilis. Next base: position 5,236,791 of record JAQPPZ010002515.1, read on the forward strand.
TAACATCATGTAGGACATAGCATGCATAACTTTCTAAATTTGAAACGTTCCTTTTCTATTTATGCATATCATGTAGGAATGATCATATGAATGCTCTTTTATGCATTTGTCTTTATGCAAAGTAAAACGAACCACACACACCACGTTTCATTTAAACATCAGTAGCGTTGGGCTCTCACATCCAACCCATTTGATTGAGACCAACAGTGGACGTCATTACCACTTGGTTGGCTCATTTGAAATTGTATTATCGGGACTCGCTCGTTGCCAAGGCCGACCCAAGAACTGTCCTATCCATGCAAAATAGTACGCACTCATCTTTGAAAGAGTGTATCGATGTGCACGGTGTGTTGGGTGAGGGTTGGTAGTACCTATGCTACCTCATTGAGTATGGACTTCATTCCCATATTCGGCTTGTGCGAGTATATAGGTGAAAGCCAATTAAACTGAGAATAAAATCCAATGATTTTGCAAAACACACAAGAGTTTCTCATACTGATACAACACATTTTGAAACAACATCAAACAGTCTAAGGCTCATTTTAAAATTTAAAAATAAGATAAGCATCATTGTATACCTTTTTTGATAATAAAAGATACATCTAGATGTTAGGTACACTAAGGTGGATACATGGGGTGGTCAACAAAGGTGCAGGCCTCAAGCCAATGACCAAGCCCCAACCAATTTACAAATACACGTGTCTAGTCCTCAACCACATGAGCAAACCGAACGTTATTTTATGAGCATTAGAGGAGACAACTTGACACGATGGGATCCCATTGAGCGTACCCCTGATAGACTAGCATCAGTGCATTCTGTTAGACATAGATTAGAGCATGGAGCTTCGCATCCTGAGGGTGCTCCACTCAAAATCCATTATCGAGACTGTAGTGCACGCGCATCCATAGGATCAGTCGAAGAGTATGTCGTGTAGGGGACTATATTGGTACCCATTCACACTAAGTCTATAGGTTATACTATACCCCCACCTTATGAGTATAGAAGGAATAGAGATCCACCTATTTAGGGGCAAGTAGACGGGCTCCCTGCTGAGCGCAAGTCTACCCATACTCCCACGCATTCTATAGCACGCAATATCACCATCGATGTATCGAATGTGGGAGATAATGGAACCCCACCCCATGAGATATGGAGGTCTAAATAGCTAGATGATCTAGGTAGTGTGTTAGAGCAGCTAGGTTGCAAGCCTTCGGCTTCGCCCACTCATGATCCAAGTGAGCGTAGTGGGAGCATCATTAGAACTACTAGAGAGCATCGAGAGGCTTCTAAGCGCCCTCACGTCTCACGTCCACCATCCATGCATGGAGGCACACAACATAAGACAAATAATATGTTGGTGCCATCTTCACAAACAGAGGCAAAGGCACAGCACATCAGTTCGATGGGTACAAAACCCACAAGGTCGCTCATAAAAAGCAAGCGTACAAAAGGCCTCCTATGGTTGACCAGGTCAAAAGATCATATCGATTGGTCTCTGAACAGAAATGCAAACTCCTCCAAGATCAATTGGAGGATGCTAGCCTAGAGAGGCAGCACATTGAATATGAAGATCTTCAGGCATAGAGGCTTACTATACAGAGGTTGTATGAGCAGTGCTTGTGCAAGGAGCGCATCCTCATCCATAAGCAACGTGTAGAGCAGGAAGATAGGTTGGCTAGGGTCATCCTATATTCTCAGGATGAGTGTAGAGAGTAAGTGCATAGGAAGGCTCTTTCGTAAGCTGACATGCACCATAAGCACGTAAGTGTTCACACTCATATCACTGCCCATCAGAGAGAGCGATCGCCTTCAGTCAACAATCAGAGGCAGCAACAGTATGAGGAACAAGAGAGGAACATATGCAACCAGGAATATCCTGAGAGTTCTTGAGTTGATGAGGAAGAAGAGCAACACCCTCCACCTCAATAGAAGAGGATTGTACCTCCCAGACCACCTCCAGATCGACTTAGGGAGAAGGACTTTATGTCTTATGAGGCTTACAAAGCTTTGGCCGAGAAGGTCAAAGCAATTGAGAAACAAGGTGCGACTGTCCAAAATTCGACATTGAGAAAAATTCACAATGAACCTTTAGATCCCTCGATGCCTACATCCCCATACCCTGAGCATTTTAAGATGTCCAAGTTAGACAAATTCAAGGGTGATGAAGAGGCGCAAAAACATGTCACGATATTTATGGATGCTTGCTTCCAGATCGAGAACAATGATGCAATTTTATTGCGTACGTTTATCACGACACTCTCTGGGCCAGCCTGAGAGTGGTTCAATCAGCTAAAGAAACACAACATAAAAAATTTTGAGTAATTAGTTGATGCCTTTCTTGAACGCTATTCCTTCGACATCAAGAAATAGGCCAACCTTTCTAATTTGGTTGTGCTAGCTTAGCGTGATGATGAGCCAATAGAACAGTACGTGAAGAGGTGGAGGAGATTAATGGTAAAGTTGTCATTCCTGATTCCTGCCACAAAATTAACCCTAAAGTTTACAAATATTTGTGCCAAGCACTTCTCGCTATTGTTGCAGCTGCAGCAATATGCTACATTCGAAGAAGCTTTGGCGCAAGCCAAGGTAATTGAGGACATCAAGTTGCAGGAGGGCAAATTGAAGCTCAAAACTAGGAAAGAGGGATATAGTAAGAGTACCTCAAAGCAACAGGGCAAGTAGGCCCATGTGAATCAGGTGGTACTAAATATTCAAAATGAGGATAAGGGGCAAAATAAATAGAATTATCAAGCCCATCCTCCTCCTATGCAATACGACCAGTGCAAGAAAAACTACAAGGGCAAGAACAAAGAGCAACGCCCACCTTGCATATTCACACCATTGATGGAATCATTGATATCAATTTTTTGTCAGCTCTACGAGGCCAAGGTAACAAGATTGCTCGAAGTCAAGATGGTTGATCCTAATCAGCCCAAGCCCAAAGACTATCAAGAAGATCTGTTTTGTATATTTCATAGAGCGAAAGGCCATGACATCAAGGTATGTTGGTCTTTCAAATATATTGTACAAAATATGATATAAAGGGAGATCTTGTGGTACCAGGAAATCCCCAGGTGTCGGACAACCAAAACATGGGGATTTTTAAAAATTCGTTACCAAACCATGAGGCGCCCCGTAACCACGGTGGCCACGTTAATCAAGTGCGAGTTGAACCACCTACTTAGGGGTTCATTGGCATGGTCAATGTTGTTACCAGACATGGGAGGTACGGGTAACCGAATCAACCTTGTGCTCCCATTCAGATACAGGCCACTCCCCAGCAGCAGCAGGCACAAAATATTCCAGGCCCACCAACAAAACTGGTGGTGACCATTAGGAGCAGGCTGGTTCAAAACCTACAGACGAATCCTACAAAGTTGTCGATATATGAGCTTATACAATAGTCCCCCAGGTACAGGGAGACTCTTATGGACATTTTGAGGTACAGTCCCAAGACGCACAGGCGTTCACAAACTTCATGGGGCATGTACAATAGTGCTAAGAACCAATGATCCAATTATATGATCATGAAGTGAAAATGGTTTCTGCAAGCGTGGCTGACCCGCCACTACATATCATTGCATGTGTTAACCACATACTGTTCAAAAGGGTCTTGATTGACACTGGTTCATCGATAAATATAATCATGACTAAGGCACTGCACCATTTGAAATTGCCTAAATCACTCGTCGTACCAACCACCTTTACATTAAGAGCGTTTAACGATGCACTATGCTCTACGGTTGGCACGATTGTCCTACTTATTCAGGTGGGGCTAAAGACTATTCTTGTAATGTGTCACGTGATAGAGGGAACTTTGAAGTATAACATCCTACTAGGGAGGCCTTGGATTCATAAAATACGTTGTGTTCCCTTGATATTGCATCAGTGTGTCAAGTATATACACAAGGGACAAGTTCACATGGTTTTATCAGATGAAGAACCATTCAAGTTCATGAACTTAGCATATTTGCCATGGTGCTTCGTACTCCCATCAATGCACTTGGACATACGACCCACATCGACGATAAGGGTTCCAAGAGGTAAACAGACGGTGCATGTTCAACCATCGGTATCTGTATCAAATAGATCTGAACATACCACTGCAACTTCTTTGAGATCGAGTGCATTAGCAATGCGTCAGGATGACGAGAAATTAAAGGTAAAATTGGGTAGTGGAGGAAGCCCAGGATCAATTCAAGGATGCACCTCAGCCTGCTTCTCCATCGTGGGTGACTGTTCACCTAGCCAGTACAGGTATGGGTGAGTATCTTGTGCAAAATGTGACCTTTGGTCCTATTTTAGAGACTGCACAAGACGTGGGCCGATCGATATCCCATCGATACCCAGTTGGATTCGTAGTACCGTTGGATGAGCGATCCAACCAAACAAAATTTATCTACGTCAGGTTGGACCAAGTTCCAACGCGAGCACCCATGGAGATGGATGATGAAGAACAATTCACGATGAACGTTTGGTACTTGTCCAACCCAGAGTATGCCATGCGCATTTTTGAGCTCTATCACTGGCATGGATACGACCTTGGTCTTTTCAAACAAGGACGAAGAACCCCTCTTGAACTATGTTATCAGTTGGAAACTGATAGGTTCAGATTGGGATTGTAGATTCAGGGACATGATGATTTACTCGTTGCATCATTGGATCGTTTATACCTGAGTCTGGGGGACGATGTGGATTTTAATCCATATCATCCTAACATGTCTAGTCTTTACGACAGTAACCCAATGGTTTCAGTCATCACCATTGAGATACCGGAGCTTGAACATGAAGAGTTCTCAGAGCAGAACCCTAGAGGCAACCTGGGTCATCAAAATTGTATCACAATTGATGATAGTGGTATGCAGGGGCCCAACCTCGCCATTCTAGGTGATCTCGATTCAGGATATATTTGTAGTGAATATGGAGAGGATTCCACCTCCAAAATAAGTGGATCGAGTTATGAAGTAGATGGCGAGTCCTCAAATAATGATCAATCTGAGGAGGAAATTGATGAGCCTTCATGGTTCTGGCATTTCTATGCCATTTGCTGTCGAGAGAGTAATTAGATGAGATACAAGAGCATTTCATAGTCGATAGTGATTATGAAGATGAAACAGAGTAAGCCTACTTAATGCCTCATCCAGCTAATCTCCCAATATTTATGGACACAATAGAGTGGTCCGCTCATAATAGAAATCGTAGCGATGAGGTTGAGATGATCGATCTGAGGCTTGTATACCCCTTACATCTATTTCTTACGAAGTTGGAGTATGTTATAGAATACGTGCCTCTTAACAGTGATCACTTTGAAGTGGAAGCAAAGATAATTTTTGCACTGGTGTCATATATACAATAATTTTATCTAGTTTATTTGGATAGTGATGATAGTGACCGCAGAATCAGATACATGGGACCACATTTTGCAGATCACCCCTTGCATATGGGAGGAAGTGAAGGATTATATTTGTATAGTGATGATGAGGATTCGTTAGAGATGGCCTATTTGGGGCCTCATCACCTACGTAATTGAAATCCACCTCAGGGTCTGACACCTATTACAGCTACAGGTTTGCATCAAGAGATTAATCTCCAATGCCGACTCAGGGAAAGAATAAATCTAGAAGAGGAATATCAGACTTTTTCTCCATTTTCCTAGTTATGCTGAGCTACTTGAGCTGAGAGATCCCATTTTGCAATTAGTGCATAAGGAGGATCCAGTTGTTTGGGCATCCCACAGGGAGGACCCATTTGTCCTTGTACCATCTGAGCCAGATCTTGGGTACGAAAGCTACATAGATGATGTAGAGTTTAGTCTGTGTGGTCCTAGAGATCAATTCCATTCCATCAACATGGTCTCCATTGATTTTACCACTTCACTCTACAATCCAGTAGATCCATCAAAACCATTGCATCTAAACATGGATGCTATCGATTTGGATCGCGTTGATTTGACCGTAGAGCCTGAAGACTTCTTCTCGAATGAATATATGTTGCAACCATTTCATTTTGGACCAGGCTATGCTTATGATGTCTATCACGTTGAACATGTTTCTGAAGAAGAACATATAAATCCATCTGATGACATCCATTTGATCCCTACGCCTCATCATCTTGAGGAGGGATCCCATATGTCAATAGAGGAAACATTCGAAGTGGATATCGGTAATGACCCCACCAATCCAAAGAAGGTTAAATTTGGAATGATTCTCACTCCAGATGAGCGCGCTAGCATCATCCCTCTGCTAAAAGAGAGACCTAACCATTTTTCTTGGACATATAAAGATATGCCCGGTCTAGACCCAAAATTGGTTACTCATAACCTTTCGCTAGACCCATCCAAGAAGCCCGTCAAGCAAAAACTCGAAAATATGCATCCAATAGTAGCCTTAATGGTGAAATATGAATTGTAAAAATTATTGGATGTAGAATTTATCATTTCCATCAACTATCCAGAATGGGTATCCAATATGGTGCCTATAGGAAAACTAGATGGAAGGATCCATATTTGTACAAATTTTAGAGATCTCAACAAGGAAACACCCAAAGATTCATTTTCGTTGCCCAATATCGATGCTCTAGTAGACTCTACTACAGGTCACAAAATGCTCTCCTTAATGGAATTTTTTTTTGGTTACAATCAAATTCGGATTAAGCCTGAAGACCAGAACAAAACTACATTTATAACACTATGGGGAATATTTTGCTACAAAGTTATGCCATTTGGTCTCAAAAACTCTGGTGCCACATACTAGCGGACCATAACATACATTTTTCATGACTATATGCACAAAATTCTTGAATATTATATTGATTATTTGCTAGCCAAGTCATTGCTATGAGAAGAACATGCGAAGGTCTTAAGAAAAGTCTTTAATCACATGATAGAGCACAACGTCAGGCCGAATCCTAAGAAGTGTGTATTTGGCGTAACTTCTAAAAAATTATTAGGGTTCATTATCTCCAAGAGAGGCATCAAAGTAGACCCAGTGAAGGTCAAGGCCATTTTGGAAATGCGTCCTCCCACCAATATTAAGGAATTAAGGAGCCTTCAATGCAAGGTAGCCTCGATAAAGCGATTTATCACCCAACTATCAGATAAATATCAACCCATGAATCGACTGCTACATAAGGGTGTCCCATTCAACTGGGATGAGGACTACAAGGTAGCCTTCCTTGAGATAAAGAAATACTTGGTGATGTCCGTCGCCAGTGTTAGCTCCACCAAGGCCAGAAGAGCCTTTTTTGCTATATATATCGGCAACAGACTTTGCGTTAGGGACCATGTTGGCCCAAAATAACATACAAGGAAAAGAGCAAGCCATATGCATATGTGGAAAAACTATGTTTAGCAGTAGTGTTCGCTACCAATAAATTGTGGCACTACATGTTAAGTCACATGACATATGTGATATCAAAACAAAATTCTTTTTAGTATATGATGAGCAAGACATATCATAATACGCATACTGCAAAGTGGATCATGCTATTGACAGAATTCGATCTGGAGTTCATAACCTAGAGGTCCATAAGGGATAGGTCATTATATATCAATTAGCTGAGGCACCACTGTCCAACAATAGACCTCTAAAATCCGAGCTTTCGGATGATGCAATGTTTGTAGTATTCGAAGCTCTTGAACCTGAAGAACTAGAGAACAATGTTGATATGACTCTATTCTTTGATGGTTTGAAATGCGAGCAAGGAGCTGGTATAGGGATAGTGTTTTTCATGTTGCAAGGAGCTCCAATACCCTTTTCATTCAAACTAGACTTTCCATGCACCAATAATAACACTGAATATGAATCCCTACTTTTGGGCCTCCATACAGTCGTCGCCATGAATATCAAGAGACTAAATATATTAGGTGATTTCCTGCTCATAATTAACCAAGTGAAGGGACTATTTTAGTGTCGATGTCTGATACTGAAAGCCTACAAATATCTTATTGCCACATATCTAGCTAAACTAGAATGGTACGACATCGAGGTAGTCCCTCGTTCGTCAAATAGGTTTGCATACACCATGGCATCTTTGGTATCCTTGATCCCTCAAAATCCATCTACCGACTTCACAACCATCCATGTCAAGATGCTCTCACATCCTATAGTATAGCGTGCATCTTTTGATAACAAATAATCAATCAACATGATTAGTGTGGAGCCAAAAGTTGATCGATTCTACAAAGCTAAAGATTTTCTCAAGAAAGCACCCTGGGGGTCTTTAACCTCCTAGAGTCCTACAGGGAGTGGCACCACCATTCACCATAAGGTTTTTTCCCAGTCTATATTTACAAAGATAAATACGTAGGGGGAGAAAGTTGTCTTAGCAGTCGAAGCTGAAGCTCATCAGAATTGGATGTCACAGATTCAAGACTTCCTAAGACTTGGTTTTGTCCTGGAGGGATTGTCGCGTGCCGCAAGATGTACATTTAAACAGAAAGTGCCTAAATATGTCTTGATAGGAGACATTTTGTACTACCAAAGTTACGATGGAGTTATCCTTCATTGTCTTGAGCCCCAAGAGTCATCTTGGGCAATTTTAGAAGCTCATGATGGTACATGTGATGGCCATTTCAACGGCATGGCCATCGTCAAGCACATCCTTCGAATGGGTTATTATTGGCCCATTATGGAGAAGGATTGCAATGTATATGTCAGTAAATACATCAAATATCAACATCATGCTAATCTTATGCACCTGCCATCACTGTCCTTACAGCCCATCCAAGCGGCTTGGCCATTTTCTTAGTAGGGGTTTGATCTAATTGGCAAGATCTCTCCTTCGTCATCAGGCCAACATACATTCATTATTATGGCTACTAAGTATTTTACAAAGTGGGTGGAGGCCATTTCCTTAACAACGACCACTGGATCTCACATAGCAAAGTTCATAATGGAGCATATCATAAGTCATTTCGGGATACCATCCAAAATAGTTTCGGATAATGGAACTTCTTTTAAGAACAAAAATATGTGAGCTTTAACATCTAAGTACTGCATCAAACATGATTTTACAACTCCATACTATCCACATGCTAATGGGCAAGCTGAGGCCTCAAACAAGACTGTGGTTCCCATCTTGAAAAAGACAGTGCAAGAACACCACAAGGATTGGCATATACAGCTACCCCTTGCATTATGGGATTATAGGACTAGCATTCGGACTCCCACTGGGGTAACTCTATTTTCACTAGTATATGGCATTGAGGCCATTATGCCCTTAGAGTTGGAAATTCCAACGTTGCACATCGCATTGAAAGAGTTCATCGATGACGACACCATGCAACAAGCTTGACTAGATCAATTGATGCTACTGGATGAACGTCATGTGAATGCCCTGGAGCATCTCCGCATCTATCAAGAGCAATTAAAATGAGCTTACAATATCAAATTCCACTAGAGATACTTTGAATTTGGGGATCTTGTGCTGAAAGAAAACCAACAAAACTCAAATTTATCGCCCGATATGCAAGACAAATTTGTGACTAATTGGCTAGGACCCTATATCATATCTAAAAATATTGGTCTAGGTACCTATCACTTGACGTTGCTATGGGGTGTTGAAGAGCCTAAAACTCTTAATATCATCCATATTAAGGCATTCTATGCTTAGAGAGTGTAGCATAAAAGGCTCCAAAGGCATCTGTAAGCCCTTTGGTCAGTCAAAAAGGCACCAAGGATTTCTAAAATATCGCTTGGTCAACCTAAAGGCTCTAAGAGTTTTTTTCAAACTACTCGGTCATCCCAAAATGCTCCAAGCTCTCATTCGAGTGATTTTGTCATGTCATAAAATGCTCCAAAGAAATTTTTAAGCCCTTTGGTCAGTCAAAAAGGCACCAAGGATTTCTAAAAATCACTTGGTCAACCCAAAGGCTCCGAGGGTTTCTTAAAGCCACTCGGTCATCCCAAAAAGGCACCAAGGATTTCTAAAAATTGCTTGGTCAACCCAAAGGCTTCGAGGGTTGCTTAAAGCCACTCAGTCATCCCAAAAAGGCACCAAGGATTTCTAAAAATCACTTGGTCAACCCAAAGGCTTCAAGGGTTTCTTAAAGCCACTTGGTCATCCCAAAAAGGCACCAAGGATTTCTAAAAATCACTTGGTCAACCCAAAGGCTCCGAGAGTTCCTATAGCTTCTCGGTCATCCTAAAAGGCTCCAAGCTCTCTTGCTGAGATTTTGGTCAACTAAAAGGTTCCAAAGGTGTCTATAAGCCCTTTGGTCAATCCAAAAATCTCCAAGGATTTCTAAAAATCGCTTGGTCAACCCCAAAAATCTCCAAAGGCATATATACTCGTCGTTTGGTCAAATATGAAAGCTCAAAAATTCATAAAAATTTGAAAATATATAAAATTCCAAAAAAAAAATTGGTAAAGCATAAAATCCAAAAACATTGGCTTTTATAGTTTGCATTTTTATACATCCATTCACCTCATCATATTGCATTTAGGCTTTTTTCATCCATTGCATTCCACAGTAGAGTGTAATGTGTCTATAAAAATCTTACAAATGGTCACACGTTTGTGTTTCAATCATGCACCCTTGCATTTATCATAATTCATTGCATTCATACACGATACCTATTACGGAGAAATATGTATGTATATTAAGTTTTCCAATCACTCAAACATACCTAGTGGGTTCTTCAAATATTGTAAAAAGCTTACTTTGTTTTTATATACGATGTCATTAGTTGGGATAGTGCTTCAACATATCAGGATCCCATCACTAAGAAAAACAATATAAAATCTTACTAAGACAAGAGATGATGAAATTTGCGAAAGCAGTCTTAGGTATCCAGAGATATGGGTTTTACGACCTGCTTATCTTACAAATAGTTTGGTCTAGAGTGGTGAACTTTGGCAAAAGGACAAGAATTTCCCCTATAAATCTCAAAGTTACAAAGTTTAAATCCCAAGTTACAAAGTGCAAATTTCAAAGTACAAAGTTCAAATCAAATGTAAAGTGACATAGTGAATCAAAAGCACTATAAAAATCCATTTCTCAAATAAAATGGTAACACATGGACTAACAATGATTTTTATCACTACATATGAGCAATTACGAAGGGTGAGAACTTGAATCCTTGGATTTTCCACCTTTTGAAAGCCATAGAGTGATCCACGATCGTAGTAATGGGTTGGAAGAGTCTCGCCTGCAATCGGAGGGGTAGTTCTATTGGGTGATCCCCAAATGTAGCAATGGGTTGAAAGAGTCCCGCCTACATTTGGAGGGGTAGCCCTGATCAATTTGCAATATGAGCTAGCTCTAGGTGCCTAGGTTTGCCTAGCTATATAAGTCTAATCAAAGCTAAAACAAGGATGGTACGATCGTATGAGGAACCCTATCTCACATATGGGTTGAAAGAGTCCCGACTGACATACGAGGTATGCTTATGTCTATTTTAAAATACTCACATGCACACACGGGGATAATGAATAGTTGGGTCTATCATGGCAAAAGCCTTGTCCAATAAAAGCCTTGCACAGTTAGTATGTGATTTTTGGAGAAGTCTACTAGGGTGTTTGAGTCTCATGGAAAACCTCAAAATTTTCTCTAATAGTAACAAAATACCAAATATCATTAGACATAAAAAATGTGAGTCATTCATTTATCAGAATGCATTTTACAAAGCACAATCAAACATATAGGATAGATACCGCATGAATATCAGAAATGATGTTTAGACGGCCACTGACTATATAGTGTAGCAAAGAAAAATATACATAATGACATATTCATTCATTAGCATTATACCAATCCATTTTACTGCATTTCATATATGGGTGATTAATTGATTAAGTTCTTGTAATGATAATTATCAATTATTTTGCATGATTGTTATACATTTTGTGGTGTTGTATTTTAAAATTGATATACACAGTTTACATTCATTCCTTATGTTTTAAGTGATTAAAGCATACAGGTTCATTCCCATTAGATTATGATTATGTACATAATGCATTACCATACATTGCATAGCATACCATAACGTCATAAAAATAAACGCATGCCCACAAAGCAAAAATAAATATGCGTTAAAAATAAATAGTGCATCCATATGCATACATCATAAAAGGCATATCTAATCATCTAGATCACTGCATCTCATCAACATCATCATAAATAAGATAGCTATCTTGTGCATTTCATCCATACATCGCATCATATAAACATAGCATCAACATAAGAATCGCATTCATGTGCATAAAATAAATATAAAATCAAAAATAAATATCGGTACACATAATGAGCCATAAATGATCAAGTCGTATATATATATGTGTCCAAAAGAGTACATAGGGAGTGTATCAAAATACCCGCAGGCTACAAAGTGTGTAGGTCCTTGAACTTACACCCAAAATAAATATGGCATATCAAAAATGTAGTCTGCACCTAGCAAAGCCTAGATCTAGTCTGCTCCCCCTATACCAGAGCTCTCGTTGCCTCCCTCAGCACTACGCTCTGGAGCCTGCACTCCTGTCTACTCTGGCACCCGTGGTGGACCCTGTTGTGGATCATGCCTACCTCCAAATTCTAAGGTGCTCAGCACATGAGAAACTGGTAACTGAAGCAGGCTATTCCTCTGACCAGTGGCCCCTGAAGTCTACCCTGCATATCTAGGCCTGGCACACGATGTCACACCATGTGAGCTAGAGGACATGTGCATCCTCTCAGTCCTATGAGTCCTGTGACTTGAGCTCACCATAGACTATCCCGAGGTCCTATACCTGGTCCGCTGAGACTCTGAAGCGAAAGGATCCTCAGGAGCCTATAGCCTGTGCATCTCAATGTAGCCGACTAGCTGATCAATGCGAGCAAGTCGGGTTGCATGCATCTCAGTAGTCCTCATGACCATGATGCACAGTCACTCTACCTCAGTCATCATATCCTAAATATCTATTGGAGCTACCACTGGTGCTGTCGGAGGCCCCATAGTAACCTGAGGAGGTAGCATAGCCCCCCTTGATACCTAGAGGAGATCCCTCTCCGCCTCTATTGTAGTTCGCTATGCTTGTGCTAACTCCAGGGTAGTCTGTAGTCTCTAAACCTAGGCCTCTACATTTTTGGCCCGTGTAGTAAGATCATGTATTTGATCCTACACCTCAATCAGGCGCCTATCCTTGTCAGCTACTCTCACCTCTAGAGTGGCGATAGTAGTATCTTGCTCTAGTTGTTGTGTATGGAATCGTTCGAGCTGACTCTACAAGTCAACCACCTACGGTAAGAGCATACCCTCTGCACTGTTGGGATGGATATCACCCTCATTTAGAGCCTCCTCATCTAGGTCAATCTCGAGAGCCTCCTCGTTGGTGGCCTTTGTGCCCCAGCTGCCCTCTATCTGCTAGCACACCTTGCACCCATCGAAATCCATCCTCTGTCGCTGCCTGATCTAGATATCGACCTAGAGGCCCCTTTTCATACCATATGAACATGGACTACCACCTATCATACTCTAGAGTGGTCTCAGCAGTCTCAACTCCAGTATCCTGGTAGTCATCAGTAGCATCTTCTAGAGGCTTAGGAATGATCCACTATAGATCGTGCTCTATGACCAAGCGTCTGTATCTGATTGGGATATCTGGAATATTTTGTATGAGCCCAAAATGGTACCCAAGAGTAGAACTGGTACTCTCAAATATTGGTCTTACGATCGATTAGCCATCTGTCACGATGTACCTATCTCAGCCACTGGCCCTCCTTCGACCACATTGGGCAATACATATAGGGCTGCCACTAAACATCATTTGGGCCAAGTGTCACGAACTGAGTGATATAATGTTGGACATCACCAGCATAGATCCAACTACAGGTACCTTCCTTCTCATGAGGCCAACAAGTGGTATAACACTGACAATCATCAGCAATAGAAGTGATGCATAGTGGAAGATTTGTAGGATGCTTGATTCGGATGTGCTGCCACCCCTAGATCTGCAACATAATACTACAACTGAGGCCCTTATGGCTATGCTAAGTAATCTTGTACAGCTCCCTATAGAGCTGACATAGCAGGGTGCTCCCCCATGATAGAAGGGCTCCTCTAAAGAACACTAAAGAACCCTCCAAGTAGTGGATAAGAGGTTCCAGGGAATCCTCGCACCCAAGGAGTCTTGAAGGACAATATGTACTATGAGGTGCATGATGAGGGCTTCCCATGCATAGAATACATCCTTGTGATACCACTCGCCAATGTGCACCCCTCTGTGGTCAATCGCATCCTGAGCATCCTCGCTCTGGTCGTCAAACATAGAATCAAAAATAGCCTCCTTTATCCTAGAGGTAGAGGAGATGACGGCCTTGCCATTAATGGGGATCCTGAAGATCCTGTAGACATCCTCTAGAGTAATAGTCATCAGGTGAAATGTGTTATTCTGTGCATTCCAGTGTTGGGCCAACGTAGTTAGGTAGGCTTGATCTACCCTAATAGTGGGTAGATCCATGACATAGCCGAACCCGATAGCTTGGAACCAATATCGATCGTCATCAGATAGAGCCTTGCGGAGAGTCTTTAGAATGTTAGGATCCTAGGCTCTAGAAGTCAATATCTAAAATAAAAAGCATAATGTAAAACAAAATCTAGCTAAAAAGAGTTAAAAACAATGCTAAAAATGACAAAAACATATTAAAAAAAAAAACCGCAGCTGAAACCTGTGGTCCCCAATTTTCCAATTGGGAATCGTAGCTACCAGCTACGATTTAGGAGATCCACCCATTTTGGTTACCCTCCTAGTCCACTAAGTCACAAAATTAAAAACCTAAGCTAACCTAGACTAGTGGGGTTCATTACCAGTAGTTTAGTGAGGTTCATTATCCGCATTACTTAATGTGGTTCATTTTACTGGTATTGAGTGTGAGGTATCGGTTTTGAGTTACCTTGCCCGCACCCTAGCCTCGGCTAGTAGATGGCTGATCAGGATCCGCCATTGAGGTATATGAGTGTAATTATGATAGAGTGTGGTAGCATTTCGGATCAAAGAAGGTTCTCTCACTCTCAGAGCTCTCAAATTGTTAGTGTTTGCAAGAAAATAATAAAAAAATTCAAATAGGAATTCAATTTATAGGTTCTCCTAGTCTCGACGAACCACAGCTGACACCTGCGGTTTCAAAACTAGGTTTTTTCACCCGTAGGTCTGACCTACGGTTCCCAAATTTTGAAAAATTAAACCACAGACCATTCCCGCAGTCTGCAACTCGCATTAAATGCACTCAAAACCCACTGTGGGAAGGTCTAAAAGAGCAAATTAATGACTCATTTTGGATAAAAATTCAAAATCAATGATTAAAATTGCAAATTTGGTGATGTTTTTTTTTTTGAAAATTTTGAAAAAACTTGTATTAAAACAAAGATCAATTACAATATGGGAAGAGACTCTTCCCATCCGAGTTCAAAGAGAACACAAACATACAATAGAAGAAGACTTGCAATGGAGCCAAATCTCCTAAATCAATAACTAGCTAGCAAGGGATCGGCATGGACAGATGATGCAACTGGTCCCAAAAATGCAACATGTCACGATATCGCGACACCTTCTCATATTTGGCACGAAAAAGCAACATGTTGCGATATCGTGACAACAATCCTCCAGCGACCATGACGGCGCAACATGTTGCGATATCGCGACAACTTTCCACCAACGACCGCGACGGTGCAACATGTCGCGAAATCGCGACAACTTTCCTCCAACGACCGCGATGGTGCAAAATGTTGCGATATCGCGACAACTTTTCTCCAGCGGCTGCGACGGCGCAACATGTCGTGATATCATGACAACTTTCCTCCAGCAGCCATGATAGCACATGTCGTGAAATCGTGACAACTTTCCTCCAACGATCGTGATGGCACAATATGTCATGAAATTGTGACAACTTTCCTCCAGTGAACGCGACGGTGCAACATGTCACAAAATCGTGATAACTTTCCTCCAGCAACCGCGATGGCACATCATGTCATTAAATCACGACAACTTTCCTCCAGCGATCGCGACAGTGCAACAAGTCACGAAATTGCGACAACTTTCCACCAGCGACTGCGACAGCGCAACATGTCGCGATATCGTGACAACTTTCCACCAGCGATCGCGATGGCGCAACATGTCACGATATCATGACAACTTTTCTCCAGCGATCACAATGGCACAACACATCATGAAATTGTGACAACTTTACTCCAGTGGTCGCGACGGTGCAACAAGTCGCGATATCATGACAACTTTCCTCCAGCGGTCGTGATGGCACAACATGTCACGATATCATGACATGTCACGATATCGTGACAACTTTCCTCTAATGACCGTGATAGCGCAACATGTCATGATATCATGACATGTCACGATATCGTGACAACTTCCCTCCAACGATCGCGACGATGCAACATGTCACGATATTGCGACATGTCACGATATCGTGACAAATTTCCTCCAGTGACCATGATGGTGCAACACATCGTGATATCATGACAACTTCCCTCCCTTTGCTTTTTCTTTGATCATTTGTTCAAGGACCTTT
This sequence comes from Wollemia nobilis, assembly GCA_028583015.1. Taxonomy (NCBI): domain Eukaryota; kingdom Viridiplantae; phylum Streptophyta; class Pinopsida; order Araucariales; family Araucariaceae; genus Wollemia; species Wollemia nobilis. The sequence continues at coordinate 5,253,293 of JAQPPZ010002515.1, forward strand.
CCAGACCCTGCCTGATCACCTCATCCTCAATAGCCATATCACTGTGAAGCTGGATCCCTGCCTCCTTCTCAGCACCCATCTTAGCCAGGAAGTCGGCCGTGTTGTTTAAATCTCGACTCACATAAATTGGGATCACATCATCTAATTCCTTCCATAATTCTTTAATTTAAGAGATAAGAATCCTCAATCTCAAAGCTTTCAAGGCAAAGTTTCTCATGCAATCAAGAGCTCCAACCATTATTTGAGAGTCTGATTCAATAATGATCCTCCTATGGCCCTGTTTCACAGCCCAAATAGAAGCGTATTTAATAGCTATGGCTTCTGCTTCATTGTTTGTGGCTCTTCCCAAGCCTTGCAGTTCCCAATATAGCACTGATCCATCATGATTTCGACAAACCACTCCAATTCCGACACTACTCGGATTGCCCTTTGCAGCTCTGTCAATATTAATTTTAATCCAGCCTTCTGGTGGTGGTTTCCAACTAGCTCTGTCCTATCCCTCTTGCTCTTCAACTCCCTCTTCCATTGGCCCAGTAACAACCTAAGTTTCCTCTAAAGCATAGACAGCAACAATTTATATAACCTTGCTCTAGATAATCTGCCAAACTCCATCTAATGAGGAAAATTTTCTCTAAAAATTCTCACATTTCTCTCCAACCACACTTGCCACCAAATGAAGTTTAGTCCAAGCTCCCAACCAATTCGAAGAGCTTTAGATTTAAATCTACCCATCTTCCATGTTTTCCAGATATTAGTCCGATTCAAGTCACCATTAACTTGAAAGCCAACGCTTCCAAATCTGACGCGTGAAAGGGCACTCAAATATCAGGTGATCAGTTGTTTCCTCATTCTTGTAGCATAAAACACAATGGGATGGACCTATGATTCCTCTACATCTGAGATTGTCAAAAGAGAGAATTTCATTGTGCATAAACTGCTAGGTAAAAAAGTTTACTTTCGGCCAGCCCTTGGAGTGCCAAATCTTTTTCCAATCCTCAACTAGGAATGAATGGGGGGGAGGCTCTGGGAGGATCTTCTCATATCTGTCCTTCACTGTATAGACACCAAGGCTCCCATAGCCCCAAGCTAATTCATCCTCCTCATCTCTACTTGTGAGAAATATTTCTGACAATATTTTAGACATGATGGGTGCCAACTCCGGAGGGATTGAAATTGGCCACTCCTCTAGCTTCTTAAACTTCTTAAACTTATACTCCCCCAGCTGACTAGTGATGAAATAACTGTCAATGTTAATCCATCCTTTGGTTTCTATGGCAGTTTTTATTGGTTGCAATTCAAGAAATTCAACAATGATGGGTGGTTACTGATCCCAAGAGTCTGTCCAGAAACGAGCCTTCTCCCCTCTTCCCACTTTCCAAAACAATCGATCTTTAACCACCTAAGATCCTAGCTTGATAGCTAGCCACACTAGGGATCCAGGGCCATCCAAAGGGAAACGGCCCACCTCATTGGGGTTAACATGACCCAAATATTTACTAGTTAGGATTCTGTTGAATAAGGAGGTTGGTTGGGAAATCCACCTCCAAGATCTGACTTTCCGACCAAAGCTTTATTATTGAACTTGAATTTTGTCAGTCCCAGCCCTCCTTTTACCTTGGGCTGGGTAACTTTATCCCAACCAACTAAGGCCCATTTCCTCTCTCCTTTTGCTCCTTCTTATAAAAATCTTCTAGCCATATTGTCTAGCTCTTTCCATATCTTATGAGGGGCAGCGAGGATAGAGAATTTGTAAATTGGCATGGCCTGAATAACTAACTGTAAAAAATTTAATCTACCCCCATAGCTTAACCATTTGTGAGACCAATGATTCATTCTATCTTTGATACCATCCAAAAGATCCTTCCAGATATCCATTTTTAGTTTTTTGAAATGCAAAGGAACCCCCAAGTAAACCACTAGAAGAGAAGTCCTTATGAATCCCAAGATCTCTAGAACTTTGTCCTGGAGCCTTTGATCAAGATTAAGAAAGACCACTTTGGATTTTTTATCATTGATGACTTGGTTTGAAGCCCTAAGGTAGACATTAAGAGTATCTCGGATCACTCTTGCTTCCCTGAAGCTGGCCACTCCAACCAATCCTGTATCATCCACAAACTGTAAGTGAGTCAAAAATTCCTCACCCACCTTGATACCTGTTAGCAAACCTTGATGTCTTCTCCTCAAGAAAAGTCTACCTAATCCTTCAGCCAAAATGAGGAAAATATAGGGAGAGCAATGATCCCCTTGACGAAGACCTTGAGAGGCTCCAAAATGTTGCGAGGGAAACCCCTTGATTAATACTGAATAAGATGGTGTAGATACACAACTCATGATCCAATCTATCCAGTCCTGAGAAAAACCAAAGGCTGCCATCATTTTTGACAAGAAACTCCACTCCACCCTATCATAAGCCTTTGACATATCTAATTTAATGAACATTCCTTTATTACCATATTTTTGCATTGTATGGATTGCCTCCTGAGCAAGAACCACCCCATCCAAGATCTACCTACCCTCTACAAAACCCCCTTGCTTTGAGGAGATAATGTTATGTAAAAGGGGTTTTAGCCGTTCAGCCATTACCTTTGTGATTATTTTATAAATCACATTGCATAAGGAAATAGGTCTATAATCTGAGATATGAACCCCCTCATCCCCTTTTGGAATTAAATATGAAGGTATGATTTAATGCCTTAAGCATTCTTTTATTACCTCTGGACTTCTCTACGATAGCCAAAACATCCTCATCCAAAGTATCCCAAAAGACCTGAAAAAACTCAATTGGAAAGCCATCGGGTCCTGAAGTTTTGCTGATACTCATTCCAAAGACCACATTCTTCAGTTCTTCTCTACCAATGGGTTTAAGAAGGGCCTGATTTTCTTCTTCAGAGATAACAGAAGGTATGACATCAATCACTTCATTTTGAGCCTCTACATCTTGCTCCATACTTGCCTTAAAAAGTTTAGAAAAATAATCCATTGAATGGGAATGCATACCAGGAAGAGTATCAAAGGAATTTCCATTCTCATCTTGAAGAGCTTCTATGTTATTCATCTGTCTCCTAGCACAGGCTAACCGATGGAAAAATTTGGTATTTCTATCACCTTCCAATAACCAAGTGGTTCTTGCTCTCTGTTTCCAGTAGGTCTCCTCTTGGTTATCAATGTCCTCATCCGCTTTACGCAAGGCATCATCCTCGACTTTGAGCTGCTCTGAAATTGTTCCTTCCCTAAAGTGTTTTTGAACCTCATCCCATCTGGCCACCATAGGAGCTCTTTGGATCTGAAAGTTTGTCTTGTTAGCTTGCCTCCATTGTTTCAGTTGAGCTTTGACATAATGAAGCTATTTTTGGAATCTAAACATTGCTGTCCTAAAAGGTAGACGACCTTCCTCCCACCACTGTGGAATTTTCTTTCTAAGATCCTCTTTTTGTAACCAAAAATTCTCAAATTTAAAGGGTTTGTGATGCTGCCCTATCGTAATCCCTCCCTCCAAAAAAATCGAAAAGTGATCTGAAACTGGGCCCTCCAAAATCTGGAATTTTGTATTCCATTTTACGAATGCCTCCTCTAAAACTAGAAAATGGTCTAGCTTTACCTTCCGGCTATGTGGCTCCCTCCTCTTGTTAGTCCAAGTAAAGTTGGGTCCAGGGCCTTTAATATCCACTAGGTGAAAATCCTGGACTTGGGCAATCAGAAGTCAATCCACTGGGTCCAAAATTGGGGTTCTTCCTTCCTGATCTCTAGAAGATAATTTAGCATTAAAATCCCCAGCAATAATCCAGTCTAAATCTTCCCTTGAGGTCCTCATGTTATGCACAGATTTCCATTGAAGCCTCTGGCCATCAAGGGTTTGAGCCCCATAAAAATTTGTGATTAAAACATGTTCAGCTGTGACATTATTCCTAAAATGAGATGTGAGAACACCCCTCCAGGATATATGTTCTATTGCAGTCCATTCCAGAGAGTTCCAAAGAGTGACAATCCCCCCTGAGGCACCTTGGGCCGCCACATCCATATGACCAGCACCCCTCCAAATTCTGTTAACTGTTTTACACATAAGATCTAACGACATTTTGGTCTCCTAAATAAGCAAAAAAATTGTTTTACAGTTTCCTAAGAGTCTTTGAACAGCAGATTGATGGGTTCTACTGTTTAAACCCCTAATATTCCATGATTTAATAATCATTGAAAACCTTGAGAGCAGTAAGAATCAATTGTCCTCACCGATCCTCCAGTGATCAGCTTGTCTCCTTGAACTGCTAGCAGGTCCTTATTTGATTTTATGCCCGCTCCTTGAGAGTTGCTATTTTTGGATCTCTTTTCCACCTGAGTTATCCCTAGGGCTGGCCTTTCTCTGTTCTTTTTTGCTATTCCCATGCTGACATCCTTGATTATTGGTTGCGCTTGGGAGTGCACTATCAATGCCCCTGCATTCTCTGGCTGCGGTAACTCAGTGTACTCAATCACCTGTTCTATGACGGTGGGAGATGAAGGAGAAGCATGAGCGTGGATGTTATTGTCCTCAATATTCCCATCCACTCCTTCCATGACTTGATCCTCTTGGTCCACTAGTGTCTTAAAAATTTCATACCTATTGGCTGGCTTGAGTTGTGATTGCTCCTTACCATTTTTATTTTGCTTTCTCCTTCTTTTGGGCTATTCAAAGCCATATTTCTAAACATCATTACCCTGAGGAGTATTGGTTGGTTCTTTGGTAAGAGTAGACTTACCCTCCCTGGGGCGATTTTGCATTCCAAGCGGGGCCTCCATTTTTGTGTTCAAAATATTTGGACAAAATCGGGCCAAATGCCCATGTTTGTGGCAAACTCTGCATCTGAAGGGCAAAGCCTCATAATCTAGCTGTTGGATCCAAGATAGTCCTGCCAGTTCAAGTTCCACCTCTGCCGGTAGAGGCTGGCTAATATCCATTTCCACACAAATTCTTTCAAAAATAGCTGTGTTTCCTTCTATGGTGTCTTTGGAGACGCCCAGATGTCTATCGAGGGAGTTACTGATCATTTCCAAAACCTGCTAACCCCAAAAATCCATTGGAAGAGCATACAACCGGATCCAAACTGGGACAGTTATGGGTTCAATACGAGGATCGAAACCCACTCTCCAGGGTTGAACAAATAACCTTGCCGGACCGTGGTTCCTCTTTTCTGATTCAAAAGCCCTGTTTCTATCGGCTAGAGAAGAAAAACTAACAATGAAATACCCATTGCTAATAAACCATAATGAGTACTCACCATGAGGCTCCTAGTTTTGTCTGACCTAGGTATGCAAGAAATTCAGGGTAGGGCGAATACCCATGAATTTATAGATCAGATCATGGTTGGCTCTGTATATGATTGTGTCTTCGACCATCTTTGTCTCGATGACAATCTTGGGTCTTGAGGCGGATTGCGAAAGGCATCCATTAACTCGATGTGTTGTTGAGCTCTTTCCAGCATTCTTGAAGAGCGTATGAAGAGTATTTCTCTGAGCTTCATCATTAGAAGATGAAGAATTTTCTTTTAGCAATTCAGCGTAAGAGCTCTTTCTCCCGAGAGAGAGGATCCAGAGGAGTCCCCATTGGACCCTCCTGGGGCAGCAGACTTTCCTTCAGATCCACAGTAACCAACAAAACACTACGGCAACCCACCTGATGCCCTGGATTTTCCTTCGCTCCAGAAACCCTAGAACATCGCCTCTCACCTGCTCAGAAATTTTCTTGCCTTGCATAAATGTTCCCACTAAATTGCATTACAAATTTGGTGATGTTAAAAGCACTAGGATCGATCAAATAAATGCAAAATTAAAACAAAAAAAAATCAAATAATTAAAAACCAAATGCGCCTCGTATTCAGTGATTTATCCTATACACTTGGTGGTTGCAGCGAGTTGCGATCCATGCAATCTGGCCAGATGAGTAAATCGCCATAAGGACATTTGGGGTAAAATTGTCATTTCTTTTATGACATCTTTTAACAAATCATCGACAAATATGATTCAACCCAAGTCTAATTGCATTTGTATCAATTTTATTCCATAAGATGGCTATTGTAGCCTGACTGCTCCATGGGATATAAATGTGCAAATACTACTAAGAGTTGCTATCATAAGCTGAACTAGGCCTAGCCAAGGCATTAAAAGGCTCGAATCTAAATTTGTTCAGGATCATTCATTATTTTCAAGCGATTTCGTCGCTTCATACATTGTCATTACCCTCATCGACTCGTGCTTGAGGGGGTAGTCATAATTTCATAATCATAATCAAAGTCGGTAGAAGATCCCTGAGATCGTAGATCCCCTGATCTTGTCAAAATTGTGTTTGTTCTTGTGAATCATTGTCCACAGCTATCATAAGCTTCCCCATTTGCTTAGGATAAACAGCAAATATGATAATTGGTTTGTAACTCTCATCCTTTGAATTTATGGGTTAGAAGATACCCATACTTGGCATTGTTGCTATCTGAACGTCTGATGATGAGTGCAGACTTGTCAAAATGTAAGCCTTTCACGAGTTGGAAGCAATGATTCCAAGATGCGCATCCTTTTGCTGGACCTGGTGCATCTAATGTTGATCCAAATAATGATCATCATAGAACCTTTGGCATCGTTTTAGGATGTATATTTTTGCTCAACGTTGTTCAATCTCACAATGCATATCAAAATGGGCATCTATAAACACCTAAAATGCATCATGCTGAGGGCGATTACTCATATGGATATGCTACAAGACCATATGGAGGATCTTGGAAAGTCTCCAAGATAGAGCAATGGTTCTAACCACTCAATTTAGGCATTTTGGCCTAATCAGTCTGAACCGCAGCCCAGACCTATGGTCTTCAGTCTAAATCATGGTTTACACCTATGGTCTGCAGTCTGGACCACAATTGTGACCTATGATCTTAAATGAAGTTCAGATAGGCCTTCCATCCGAGCCAAATTGGTTGGAACGGCCAAAAGATCTATAATAAGGTAGTTGAAGGACGAAATATTCTAGAGGCTTCCATCCCAACTGTCCTAACCACCCATCTTGGTCTTGGCTTCTCCATGAAGCCATCCCTAGCCCTAGGGGCATGGTATAAATACCCCCTCCAAATGGGGAGAATAAAAGAAGCAAGCATTGGATATTTGAGCAGTGAAGCCCTAGCGAATTGTATACTCAAACTGAGTATACTAAGAGATAGAACTATTGCACTAAATCCCCGACCTTTTTGCCAATATCATGATGAATTACTGCCTAGGAGGATCAAGAAGTGCAAATCCAGGAAAACAAATGCCCTTCACATCGAATTGACCATCAAATAAGTCTAAGGACAACTAAGGTGACCCTTGAACATCAATTTGGACAAGGAGATCAAGCCCACTGCCCCTAATTTTGAGGGTAAACCTATCAGAGGTCAAACCGCGACTGTTAGTCGCGGTTCACAGTGCAGACCGCTCACCAAAGTTGCAGTTTGCAATAGGTGATATATCACCTTACTCATTTTATTTTTGTCTGGTTAAATAGGGTAGATTAATCATTTCTTAGGTTTAATTGCAGTTTAGAAGAATTCTGACAGTAGGAATTAGCTTAGATAGATAGTTTATGCTTTGTATTAATTAGGACATTTGTGGATCTTTTATGCACCTCTATGCTTCTATTTTGTTATCTGATCCATGCATTATTTGTCTAACGATCTCCTTTATGCTATATTACAAATCTTGATTCAATTAGCATAGTTTAAAGGTTTTCTTTATGTTTTCTTGATTATTAATTTAAATGGCATTATCATGTATGTTTTCTTAAAGGGCCTCATTATGAGAGGCTATATGTCTTTTTGATTGTGTGTTGTTGTTTCTTGATCGTAGAAAGACAGATACAAGAGGATTCTATATCATAATCCTTCCACATCGTGAAGAAGGGGGTCAACTCCACCCTAAGGCAGTTTACAACTAGTCAAAGGGCAATATTAATGCGCCTACCCCATTGAGGGCATTGGCAATTGTATAAACTGTATCATCATTCAAGTGACCCTAAGAGGGGCATATTTGTAATAGAGATTCATTCATAATCAATATAAGAAATATCATTTTGTTGAATTTGTGCAATGTGTCAAGCTTTTTACGTTTTTATGATGACTATAGACTAATACAGTAGATAGGAGCATGCTTTTTGGTTATGTCACATAGGTATTCAACTCCTTGTAACTCCATGCTATGCAATCCACATACTCCTTTAATGCATGAGTGATAGACTCCTTTTCTTGTATTGTACATGCCTTAGCAATGAATACATCTCGTGGATTCTCTGCACTCTCTAAATTGATTAAATCACATGCTTTTTTATGGGGTGGTACCTTTTGCCTCTTTTTGTGTGATATCTGATATCAAATATCTTTTCTAGCGAAGCCAAATAATTTGGCATTTTATTCGTAATTTGAATGGTTTCACTTTCCACATATGTTTCTTCTTTCCCTGACCTATCTTCATCTATCACCTGATTTTCAAAAATAATAGAATTAGTGACGAAGTTGAAAATGTGTCTGTCACTATCGATTACTTGGAATTTGGTAACATTATCTGGTATCGAGGGGCATGGCACTAACTCAATTGAAAGTTTCTTGCATTTTTTATGGTCCACAGGTTTGTGCATGCTTGTGGCTATGGCTAAAGCATTTGCCATTAGATTGTTTTTCCTATAGATAAGGGAGATATTGAAAGCATCAAACTCATCCACCAAATCCTTAACTCTAGTTTTGTAAAAGCTTAATATTTTATCCTGACACGCATATTTTCCTTTCACTTGTTTAACCACTAACTTTGAATTTCCCAACACCTTGATACATTTAACTTCTTTCCTTAGGGCCAACTGAAGTCCAAAAATTAGCGCTTCATACTCTGCTACATTATTGGTGGCTGGAAACTATAATCTATAGGCATCCAACATAGGATTTCTGCCAAGACATGTAAGTTTGATACCAGCTCCAACACCTTGCTTTGACTTAGATCCATTAAATCCTAAAGTCCAAACCAAACTATCCTCTTCGAAAATACCACAAGAAAGGCTTTCCTTTTGAGATTCTTCAGGAACTTCTTCTATGTCAAATGTGTAGGCCCCTAACTTAGTTTTAGCAAATTGAATTTTGTTGGGCCTATTATACTCTGTTATCATCTCTTTGAGCCTTGGCTCACTCTCCAAGGTAGCCACATATGGGAAGAATCTATAATGATGTATCGATTCAAGTTCTTACTCCAATATCTTCCCAATACCTGCCATATTTGGTGGGAATATTAAGCACAAGTATGTCCACATGATGTTGAACTCTAGATTCTTAATTGATCTAGATCAGGACATAATTTAAAGTTCCAACTACATCCACCACCAACTTGTCCAATTGTACCAATTTACTCTTAGAGACAATTGGTATGAATCCTAACTTTTGGTAGATCTCAAGGGGTATGATGTTACCCAAGGCACCCAAATCTATCAGACAATTATGTAGGTTTTTTCCTGCAATTCTAATGGTTATGAGAAAATGAGGTATTTCTCATTTTTCTCTTCTCAATACTAATTAGGACTCGATGCATTTGGCCTCATGAATTTGACTTGATGGATTCACACCTTTCATAAAATATTCCTCTTGACCCAACAGTTTAGCAACCTCAAACAACGAGATATTAGCCCTGCTCCTTTTCATATCCTCTTCTAAGTCATAAGTGGACTTTTCATAATTTGGCATCTTTTGTGTTGTTTTGGACACTTCAATAACCGAATGAGGTGGTGGATTAGTATCACATTTTGTACCCGAAGGAAGTAGGGGGTTGTTTGGAGGAGTAGAGGAAGTTTTGGGATCCTTAGAACTTCTTGTGTAATACCCATGATTTCCTTTCCCAAAACGTCTAATGGCTTGGACTTCCAAAGTTTCATCATCTTCTTCTCCTAAGACTTCATTGTCCTCCTCTTCCTCACTTTCTTGATAGTGGACAACTTCAGTCACCAAAGCATGTGATTTCCCTTGAAAATAGTGGGGCAATTCCTCATCACAGGGCTCTAACTCACCATAATCTTCCAAAGTATCTACCTGATTGGCTACAGGGTTAGGTATGCACCCATTGTTGGGGTGAGTATTATACAATCCCTTTCCTCTATGGTTGTAATTTTAATTATGTCTAGAGGATTGTACCAGGTTTTTGTATTGGTTACCCATGTGATTGGTCAGTTTGATAACCTACTTCTCTAATTCATCGATCCTAGACTCATATCCTTACGATTGGGGCACTGTAGTCCTAAATCTAAATGCATTTCTTGTGTTAACCACCTCTAGACTAGGTATGATAGCTTAGTTCTAAGCATTATAGTTCCACCCATGATTCATGCTTTGAAGAGGCGTGACTAATGGATAGGTCGTTGAGCTTTGGGTATTGATCGCACTGAATTCAGGCATGGTCAACTGGTTGTTGATCGTACTAAATCCAGGTAAGGTCAACTGATTACTGATCGCACTGAATCCAGGTGTGGTCCTCTGATTATTTGCCAACATGGATGTGGTGGTTTGAATGGATGTGTTAGGATAGGTAGGAAATGGTGAATACGTGGGCATGAATGGACTTTGTTTATTATATGGGATGGCATTCATCATTGGTACTTGCAGTGCCATAATCTAGTTCATCATGGCAAACTAACTGTAGGGACCATATTGTCCCATCATGGCCAATTGAGCCAATCCCATGCCTTGCAATGTCATTTGTTGTTCAATGGTCATGGCCTCCGCATAAGCTAGGGCAAGGGTCATAACCTGAGGATTTATCCTAGCAAATAGGGTTGTCACAGTATCTAGAGCTCCAAAATATAATTGAAGGGCCACAGCGGCATCTACTGCAAAGTGGTGAGTTATACTCGAGTAAATTTTTTGGAACCTAGCATTGAACATCCTAATTGGATCATTAGGTAACCTTTTACAGGACACAAACTGATTGTAGATGATGGAAGGATCTAACAATGATCTGAATTGATTAATGAAAGTTGCTTCTAATTGGGCCCATGAAGTAATGGACCCTGTAGGAAGATTCATGTACCACTCATGAGACATATGGTCCAAACTTATAGGAAAAAGTCAATAAGAAACGTCTTCATGATTAAATCCTTGTCTAATCATATAGTCTTTGTAAATTTGGACATGCTTCTTAGCCGTAATGGGACCATCATGTATAAAATTGGGTAATGACCTCTCAATATTCCTAGGTATATCATGGACATCCCTGGGTATATTCAAGGGAATACTTTATGCACCGTGCAAGAGAACGGGTTGGGCCATGTTATTCAATGGTGGTGGCCCTATAGGAATGATAGAAATTGTTGAAGTGATGGGGACAGATACACTCAATGTAGTTGCCACTATGGAAACAGTGGGCGCAGACCCACTAGATGTACTTGAGTCTAAATATGACCCTAGATCAAGTATGTTGGGTGGGATTTCGATCTCTTGAGTTTTGTTTCTTGTCCTCCTAGAATTGGGAGGAAGACTTTAAAAAATAGTTTCTCTAGTGGTTTTAGACCTAGTAGCTATGTACTCAAGTTGGGCTAGCTTGGAAATACTAACTTTCTAAAGGATGTCTCACAAAACACTCACAATAAAACCCTGATGATGTTGTACCAACAAGCACAATAAGGTGGAAACAAAACTACCCACATTAACTATTAGAAAACAAAGATCTAAATCACAAAGCTTTGAAATAAGGTCCTCCTTATAGCGCAAAAATATTGAGTGAATATTTTTCCCTATTGCAAAATAGTCACCATAATCAGAGTATTAAATGAAAACTCCCTCTTGCAAAGAAATTAAATACAAACATCAATTTTTCTAAGGTTCTGATAGACAAACATTTCGCATACATACATGTAATTGATGATGATTAAAACAAAATATATGTCAGAATAGTCTCACAGAATGCAAGTGACAGTTAACAAGGGTCCTTTATGGTTCAATTCATACAATGCTTTAGTGATCATGACTCTTTAATACTTGAAGTGCACGTGAACTTTGGCTTGGGTGAAAGTGATTCCTTTTAATGCTCTTGATATTAATCTGATTTACCCTGAATCCCAATTAGTCAATCTCTTTTATCTTAAAATTAAAGGTCTAAAATGCAAAAGTGTGTGGAATAGTCCACTTCATTTTAGACTTCATGTCTTTAATGTGAGATTCATTTAACATTTAGTAGATTCATTTTATCTTCATTATGAGCGTTCTACTAAAGCTAGTTAGAATTTGGTGTTAGTACTTGTTAGCAAGTTAGCATGTTAGTGTTCGTTTTCTTTATTTGCCATTAATGTAAATTTGACATTAGTACTCTCCCTCCTAAGATTGATTTTATTTGAAAATTAGACACTGAGATTTGGAGGTGCAAAAATTCTGGATGAGGACCAGAATGGAAGCAAATGAACAAAAAAGTGATATGAAATTCTGGAAAATGGACTAGAATAAAAGACTGAAATTTAATGCAAAAATTCTGGAAATGACCAGAATAGAAATGAAATTAAGTACAAAAATTTTAGAAATGACTAGAATGGAAAGAAACTATGTGCAAAAAATTTGGAAATAACCATAATGTAAAAGAAACAAAATAGAAATTCTAGAAATGACCAGAAGTAGAGAAAATAATGAGCAGAAATGAAAACGAATTAAACTAGTTGCAGAAAATAAATCAACATAAAATATCTACAAAACAACAAGAAAATAATAAAATGACATTAGATTTTGGTATCACAATCCCCTCCCTGCAAAACCCCAAGTTATGAGATGAATCTAGAGGCAACTTGATCTAAAGGACCTGTAGAAAACACAATCAAGTTAGACCAAGTGCGAGACTCAAAGGACAAATAAAATTTGTGTTTTATTCCAACATTCACCTAGTATAACCCTTAACGACATTAATACATAGATACAAATCCAAATGAAATGCATTAAAGAGAAACAGTAAATTCAATAGCCTTAGACGCAATCTCCTTTTGGTTTTGCTCACAAGGTTTGTATTTGCCAAAATGAATGCATTTGATTCTTCAAAGTGATCTTGTTTACAAAAATTTTCAGCCCTTATACAATGCCCTCCTTGAATATTTAAGATTTCCATTTCTTGGTTTGCTTCAACTTCCCTCTTCTTCATGATATCAAAGGTAAATAAAAATAAAATAATAAAAATTAACATTATTTTATTTTATTCATTTATTATATCTCTTTTTTTTATCTCTTTTAACATCATAACTTGACAAGACAGTCAAGTTTCCACTTTTCTTATTATAATATATAATACTTTTTATATTCCACAAGTAACACCCTTATAACTCCCGCGATTATATATTATAACACTTAGGTTAAACCCTAAATAAAAGAGAATCAAATTTTATTTTATTCTTTTAATATTTCCACGAAATATTTATAGCATGCTACACATTATTTAACATCATATAAATTAAATTTTTGACTCCTTATAACTCCCCATCATTTTTGATGATACTCATTCAGGTCAAGTATTTTTGATGATACTCATTCATCTGCCACGTGGGCGCTACCAATTTGCTTGACTGTGTACGATCTCGATCATCGTAATCTTCACATCCAGCTTGGTCCTCGTCAACGGCACCTGAGTTTTCTGCCTGCGTGTAATGGAAAACCAATGTTAAACTCCTTACATAACAAACAATAAAATCGCCAAATATGAATCTAAGGTGCGTAGTGACCACTTGATGACATTTACATTCGAAACCCCATTGTTGGATAAAATAAACGAAAACTACTACTAACATAACAGCTTAAAGGTTTCAGCTTGGTGTGAGTGAAACACAATGCTCACCTTTTTATATATATATAAAAAGAGTTATTTTATTATTTATTATTTTTGCACATTATAATATAGAGATGTAAAACATATTATAATATATTTTTATAAATTTATATATATACATATAAAGATATGTATACATATATATTCACTTTATATTTTATTTATTATTATTTTTAATTGTTTTATTATTATTTTATATATATTTTAAAGGAGATCCATCAAAACAATAAAACAACCAAAATCAATCACGTTAAATAAAACCAAGAAGACCATACGCACATAGGCAAGCTTGTGGATATTCCAAAAGAAGACAACAAAAGACAAGAGACCCTACGCAATGAGGCACCTTGCAAACTGAACTACGCATGTCAAAGATAGAACTTGCTAAACTCATCTCCCCAAGGATACCAAAATCCTCAAAGCACAAGCAAAAATGTGGGTTCCCAAGTTTTGGGGCTAGTTGTAGAGCAGCCACAATAGGTACATTACAACATTACATAAAATATTACTCATATGGACCATAGGTATCATGGGGGTACATTAGCATGTACCAAATAATGTATTATACTCCAATAGTAGTGGGATGTAGTGTTGATGAATGTAGTTGAATATCGAGTACTTTATGCAATGATATGAGTCTCACAGGAGACAACAGGAGATAAGATAGCCACAAACTTGCCTAATAATTTCATTGATCAATCATGAATTTATAGGTTAGGAAGCCTTTATAAAACCACCGGGGAATCAAAACCCATGATAGAAAACCCATAGATGGATTTACAAGTCTACCAAAAGGTTGTGGCTCTAACAACCCAAAAGGCTACATATTGACAAAAACCTTTAGGACTTTAGAAATTTAATTAACTAAAAATTGATTAATTAATTTTAATTAAACCTAAGTTTAATTAAAATTTAAGTAATACTTATCATTCCTCCCAACCACAAAAGCATTGGACTCCAATGCATACAAAAGGGGAGGAAGATGATGTTGAATGTGAAAGCTAGAAAGAACCTAGGTGGGCCTGGTGGATCTCCATAATGATGAGTGCCCATGTAGAACCAAGAGCTTCCTCCAAGTTGAATAGGATGCTAGTGCATGGATGGTAGTTGTTGAAGAATAAGACAATTTATCATTGGTAGCTAAAAATCGTGCAAGATCGAGGAGGCAAGATGCTAAATAGTGTGAACAAAATCTAGAACTAGAGTTGGAGTAGGAGAATGAGGAGGAGGAACAATAAGAGCAGGAGTAATAGGAACAGGTGCCTAATGAATATTTTTCTTAAATGGTGCAGCATTTTGAGTGGCTAAAAGTTATTTTGCTTATGTGGCATGCTATGGGATGCTAAAAACTAAGGCAATCTTTCATGCCTTATGCAA
Organism: Wollemia nobilis; assembly: GCA_028583015.1. Taxonomy (NCBI): domain Eukaryota; kingdom Viridiplantae; phylum Streptophyta; class Pinopsida; order Araucariales; family Araucariaceae; genus Wollemia; species Wollemia nobilis. The sequence goes on from JAQPPZ010002515.1 coordinate 5,268,485, forward strand.
ATTAGTATGAACTTGATGTGTAGTGGGATGAATACTATGAATAAGAAAATTTTGCTACTCATGCTAAAAAGTATAGGTATTCTAATATGCATCATATTGAGCCCTTTTATCATATTGATAAGGTTTACCTAGCAACAGACCACAACAATCCATAGGAGTGACATCATAGGTAATAGTGTCTACATACTTAGGACCAAAAGCAAAAGATAAAGTGTAAGTGTGTGTGATCATGGAAGTAGTATCACTATCCTTCCATCCAAGTGAGTATGGATGAGGATGAGGACGTGTAGGTAGCTACAACTTATCAATAATGGACTATGCAATCAATTTTTTCTACAAGCCATTATCGATGATACAATCCATAGAGAAATTATGTGTAATATGAGCACGAGTAACAAACAGATTATCACAACCTCCTACAAAATATTGATGACTAAGGTGGCATTATTGAGTTGACCTTCTAACTCAAGATAAGTACGATATTCTTCATAAGTCTTGATGGGATTTTGCAAAGTGTCCTTCTCAAGATACTATAGACAATTTTTTATTTTTCTTCTTTGGAAAATCAAATTTTGTATGTCCTGTCTTTTTACAATAATGTTAAATACATCAAAAGAAGAAGCTAGAGAAGGAGAAGAAAAAATAGAGAAATAATAAGGAGGAAATGACTTCTTTGTATAGGAGGAATGATGTTGATGTGGAGAACTCAAAGGTCTAGAAGTGTCTACTAAAAAATATCGATGAGTTGCTAGAAAATATGACCGTGGTCCAATAGATAAAAAGGAAGATCGAGGTGCACAAGACTAAGCAAAATAATTAGCCTTGACAAGTTGAGCTTGATAAAAAACTATATCAAGGGTGTCAAGTGGAGTATATTTCAACTCTCAAAAGAAGTGTATCTAAAAGCCACTCTTAAACTTGGTAATAATAGTAGGTGCAAGATCTTGTGGGTTAAGCAAAATATGTAAATGATTGAACTAGTAGATATAATCCTAGAAAAATTATTATCTCAAGCAAATCCATTGGATGAGAAAATCATCATCATAATTAGATGGATAAAATATAGCCTTCAAGGTTGTGACCAACTAATCCCAAGTGGTGATGGTATTTTGTGTATTTTATCGCTTAGTAATCAAAATTATAGCAACTCCTAAAAGTTTCAACTTAGCAAAAGGGACCTTATCATCATCAGGAATTTGGTTGTAAGCAAACCAAGTTTCCATGTCTAGAATCCAACTATTCATAACTTCAGGATTCCTAGACCCATCATAGATCTTAATCTCACATTTGATATGAGAACGGGTGTCAAGAGTGTGTATCCTCAATGAGGGAGGTTGGACTTGCATACTATTAATTTTATTAGCCAAATTACTAACTATATTAGCTAGTGTTGTTATTTGTTCTATTTTCCAATGTGTCATAGTTCTTCTAATGTATGTCAGGGAGGGTGTTTGACCAAATGTGCAAGAAGATTACTATTTTTTTTAAGAGTGTTAGGCACTACCAAAAATATACTCCTTTTTACAAGAGAAATTTTGAGGCACAATATCAAATTGTCATAAAAGTGAGAAATATCACTCCCAAGAGATCAAGTTCAAAATGAGCTTTCCAATGAGTATAAATAAGGTTACACTCAGGAAATACTGGGTACCCTAAATTATGAGAAAAGCATGAACCCTCTAGGAAAAATAAAAAGATACGGTCTCCCCCTTTTTACAATTAATCAGAGATTATTCCTTGGAATATTCTATGGTATATGCTTTTTAAAAAGTTTACAAGTGTCTTGCCTTATGAGCAAAATAAATAATTAAATGTTATGCACTACAAATAGTACATAATAAGCAATTGAACGGGTGGACACATTGATTCAAAGTGTTGGCAAGATAACTTAAAAAGGCTATTGTAGCCTCTACTTAATTTTTTCAAATGTAGGAACCCATGAATACCATGAGTCTCTAATAGAATACAATGACAAACTGGAAAATCATGGTCTAAATAAGGGTGTTTTTATGCATGTGGTAGGAAATTGCTCAATTCAACTCAGTTCAAACATGGTAATATGTATAGCAAAAATAAAGTGGTTGGGCCACAGTTGTTAGGATCACGTTGGATAGAAAGCTAATATGAGAGATGCACAACAAGAACTCTAGAGTATAGGTGGCCAACATGAATGAAGGCAAGAGTAGAGGTAAAATTATGTGTCTCTCTTCGTGGCAGCATGGAGAATATCATATGAATGGGGCACAAGGCAGGAATATTAGGTGCAACAAGGCATCAAGTAGTTGTATGCACAATATAATTACATTGTTGGTTTGCTTCTCCAATTGCAAGGAGTCTATCTCATGCATCACAATTAGGCCAGATATATGCTTACTATGTAACCTTCAAATAAGCTATTCTCCATAGCAAAATTAGTTTTTAGAACAAGCAATGCTCAAATATTTTTCTTTACACATCTTTGGTCATATAGCAAGTAAACAGGGCAAGGAGACTTTAAAAAAGGACAAAGCTAGTTGTTGGGATGGTGCCAAAGTGATGCACATCAAAACTTGAGTTAGTTATCTATCAAAAAGTAGGGCCACTTTACATGCTACTAGGGAAGGCAGATATTTTTATGATAGGGCCAACATTGTGAGGTGGGATAAAAATAGAGTCCCTTAATCAACTAGCACTTGGAAACATTGCACAAAAATATCAACTATGGGTTTTTGATGTTAGAATAGGGACCATACACTAAGCTGGTCTTTTACAAGGTACAAAAATAGGCCATGTTGGGAGGTTCAAGATAGAAAGTGTTACTCTAGTTGGGTAGGCCAACGAAGGTGCTTTTCTTGGGTTGGAGGATTATATGGCTCAATGACTATTTCATATGGCAAAGGGTGTTGTGTTACATAAAAACCAGGGGTGGCATGACTTGCATGCTAGTCTAGAACCAAGTGGTGTGCCCTATGCAGGCTAGTAGAGGGTGCTAATATTGATTTCATAGAAGCCCCAAATACAACAATAGAATGACATCTAAATTTTGGAGGAGCCATAAAGAATCTAGGGAGGTCATGTATCTTTTTCAACATACCCACCAGCATTGACTTATTACATTGAATAGGGATAGAAACTAGATGAAAGTAACATAAATATCCACTAGGTGGGACACAACAAGCAGCACCAAATAGGATATATCAAAGGTTTTTTTTTTGTCATCAAGTTGAGCTAAACTGCTCAAATGGCTGCCATGTATGTCTTGATAGCCATGGCTTCACGATCAACAAGCGGGGATCCACAACATAGGAAATGGTTGTCAACATAGGGAGGAAAGGAAGGCCACCATATTGTGGGGAGGCCAACTATGGCTATGACATGGAAACCTTCAAAAATTTATAGTGATAATTTGACAAGCCCTAGAGAACTAAATATTCAAAAATAATATAGTTGGTATTTGAAGTTTCAACAAGCAAGAAAAAGTAAAACAATGTCTAGATAATGAAGATAATGAAGATAATGAAAGACAACGGATCCAATTGACCAAACAACTTAGGAGAACAAGAAGGAAATTTTGGAAATTTCCCTCACATACAAGACCAAACACTTTGATACCAAATGATACAGGTCTCATAGGAGACAATAGGAGATAAGATAACCATAAACTTGCCTGATAATTTCATTGATCAATCATGAATTTATAGGCTAGGAAGCCTTTATAAAACCATGAGGGAATCAAAATCCATGGTAGAAAAACCATGGATTGATTTATAATGAAGAACACAAGCTTATACTGAGGGGAAGTGAACAATATAAGACCAACTTTTACTTTTCTTTCCAAAACAATATTATCCAATATTATCAATGGTAATATCAATAGCAGTAATCAAAGCAATGCACAAATCATCACACACAAGAGAGACACAAATTTAACGTGGTTCACCCAATGTGGGCTACTCCACGGAGAAAATATTTCTTCTAAATTTTCTCAAAAAATCTCTTGGGAATCAATTCCATATTACAATGTTTATGGACCTCTGACCAAAGGAGACATCAATCCCCTATGCTCTGATTTGTGGATATCTCTCCATAGGATAAATATCCCTTTTCTCTGGTTTTTGGAACTTGATCCAGGAGAACTCTATCTCCTCAATTGGTTTGTGTATCTCTCTCCATAGAATAACTCTATCTTCCCAGCTTGTTCACGGATCACACTCCATAGGAGAACTCTTTCCCCTTGCTCTAGTTCATGGATCTCTCTCCATGGGAGAACTCTTTCCCCTTGCTCTGGTTCATGGATCTCTCTCCACAGGAGACCTTTGTCTCCACTGTACTAGCTAATGGATCTCTATCCACTAGAGATTATTGCCCTCTTTACTCTATCACCTCAAAGCTTACTCTTAACTCTGTCTCAATCTACACCAAAATCTATCCCAATTCTAGCACAAATTTGCTCTAACTCTATTTCAAATCTGCACCAAAATATATTCTAATTCTAACACAAATCTGCTCTAACTCTGTCTCAAATCTACACCAAACTCTATCCTAAGACTAGCACAAATCTGCTCTACCTTTATCTCAAATCTGTCCCCAAGCCTTAACACAAATCTTGATCAAATCAGCAACCAAACATGTTCTCAAATCTATCTCAAAACTATCCTCAAGCCTTAACACAAAGCTTGATCAAATCAACAACCAAACCTGCTCTCAAATCTGTCTCAAGTCTTCACAAGACTTCTTAAAATCTGCCTTCAAGCCTTCTCAAAAGACTTGCTCAAATCTGCCTTCAAGCCTTCTCAAAAGACTTGCTCAAATCATCCTCAAGCCTTCTCAAAAGACTTGCTCAAATCTAACTTCAAGCCTGCTCACAAAACTATACCAAATATTTCCAAACATTGCACACAAGCAAATCTTATATCTTTTTCATAAATACTTTCTTCAAATAAAATATATTATACTTAGAATTTTTTTAACCTTTGGAACATATAGAGAATGATATGCTCTATCAAAATAGCTCAATATGTTCTACTCAATCATTAAGTCTGTCACTTTCACATGTCTCACATTTATTACTTTTTTAAAGATAGATCTAGTCTAGCATATGACATCTATCTTCTTGATGCACACACTTGCTTTCACAAATATGATTTCTAATATTTACACATTCACTTTCAATATCACTTAAAACAAATGCTCAAAAGCTTCACACACTCATTCAACCAATGAAGCATAATTTGTTTATAAACCCTAAATAAGTGTTTTCAAATCTTCTTCCAAAAAAGAGCACAATATAGGTCTCAAACCCTAACTCAAATATTTTCAACAATGCTTATCAAATAATCCTTTTCACTCCACCTTATGTTCAGAAACATTCACTCAACAAAACACTTTAAACAAAGACTGATGTGCCCATACCTCTTTGCTTTGATGGAGATATATCTTCAAAACCTGTCTCACCAACAACCAATTCCTTTTGTACCACTTCAAGGTTAGATAGCAATATTCTATCTCTAAAATATCCACATGAATTTTCCCTCAATAAGGAGTTCAATGAATTCTGAAAATAATGTTCTAGGACTCTTATTTTGTTCTCAAGGACAATGCATTAAACCTCAACAAAGTTCTCTCAACAATTTCCCTTTTATAAAACAAGAATTACAAACAATAGCATCACCCTTTACACCTTTTATCTCCCTCTAACATACAATAATTTCCAATTTACTTTAATGTCCAAGAACCAAGAATTACAATTCTAAATAAACCATTTACAAACTTATCACTCCAATATTTGCATTTAAGATAACTAGCAGCAATAATATTTAAATATTATGTAAAAGTTTGTTTCTCCTTATACCTCCTATATGCCAAACTATACAGCAAATCACATCCACCAAATATACACTAAAGCCAGCATTTAATTAAATTTCAAACCAAACTTTATAATAAAAAATTATTCCTTGCTATCGCAGATGGGAATCGACCCTCCGACCTCTACCTTCCAAGTGCAGCGCTCAACCGCTTGCACTAGCCAAGTGGTTGAGACCTAACCCTTGGCCTCCACATTTTATCCTTGTTGCCTCTAATAAAAATGAATTAAAAGACTTCAATATGGTGCTAGGGGGAATCAAATTGTGCACCTTTCCTCTGCTAGCACCTTATGCAGGACCCGCCTGCCACTTGGGCTACCAACCTCATTGAAACAACACGTCAGTTACCTTATCCTTATTTGCTGCCTCTTGCTCAATGAATGGATTTCAAGCGCTTTTCTCTGCACTCCTCGATCAATTAATTCGTACACTTTAACATTTGTCGTTCGAAAAATAATTTGTCTTCTCCCTTTTATATGCATTTGAAGCATTTTATGACATCGATGGAAACCTTTATTAAATTTGAATTATGGAGCCCTTTTCCAATTTTAAATTTAATTTTATATTTAATATAATATTTAACTTTGTTTAAATATACAATTATTTTTAGTATTTAAATAATACTTTTGCATGGGGTTCTTCGTCAACCTTTTTATTCTTCCTTTTAATAATCCCTTTTGGCTTAATTATTATAATATTTTCTCTTTTCTTTGGTGTAAACTTTGTCTTCAACCTTTTAATCAACCACTTTGGCTTATAATATAAAATATTATAACCATTTCTTTTTACCAATTTTCTTATATCAAAATGAACTTTACCTTGCATCAAACACTTGACATCAATGACAACATAATTACTCAAATTTTCCAAGAAATAAAATGCTTCCAAAATGTTATAGCTCTGACAACCCAAAAGGCTAACAAAAATCTTACGAAATATTTTAAAATTTTAATTAATTTTACTTAAGACTAAGTTTAATTAAAATTTAATTAATCCCTATCATGCAAGGACTCTTCTTGTTGGTATCCACTTCTAAATCATTTAAATTGAAATATATATAAGAAGAGGAATCACATTCAAAATATACCTCTTTGACTTCAAGTTGCTCCAATTGAGTTTATTCATTTTTTTGTTCTTCTACTAGTTCTCTAGTGACTTGAGACAATTAACTAGTGTTGATATTGTTTTGAATATCACCTACAAGAGTTAGCCAAACCTTACCTCTATTATGTGTAGTTTAGTATTCACTATGCTATTGAGGGCATAGATAATGGACTCTTTCAACTATATTTTCCTTTGAATAATCATGATTATAAACATCATGTTGAAGAGTTGTTTAGTCATCATTGGATTGACTTATTGGAGCAATAAATACATGCTCCTCTTCTCTAGAGTGGTCCTTTTATTCACCTCTAGAATTATTGTCTTCTACAATATTCTTCTATTACTTATGTATTGCTTTCCAATTTGGTTTCTTTTGTGTGTGAAAATTATCTCTATTGTCAATATCCTTACGTGTGAGAATTATTTCTCTGTTGTTGATATCCTTGCATGTGATAATTATTTCTTTGTTGCTAGTACCATTGTTGAGGTTGTGTGTCTCTTCTAAATGATTTCTTTCCCTTTTCTTTGTAAGTACGTTTTATTTTTCTTGTGTTGTGCATAAGGCCTCTACTTTTGAATTTCATTAACTTTTCAAATGTTGGTGTTTGCTCGATGATATTCAAGGTTGTCACAAATACATTATATTGAGAAAGGAGAGATCTTAGAATAATTGGAACTAGTGTATCATTAGATACATTTTCTCCCAAGGCTTGTAGTGATGCTCATAGTTTAGCAATTATCCTCATTAAAGATTAATTTTTTCTCCACTCTTCATCTTCAAGCAATAGAGTTGGTTATGAAAAAATAGGATTTGATTATGTTTCATTGCCTCAAAAACTAGCTAAAGTTTCTTCCATGTATCCTTAGCTATGGATGAATCCTAAATGTATGGTTGTACTTTATTAGTTATTCTAAACATGATGATCAATCATGATTTTCTATCTACCTTGTTAAATTTTATTTTCTCTTCATCTTCTACATCAGTACGACTAATGGAACCATCTAAAATTTTTCATAATTCTTCAAACTCTAGTTGTGTTTTGAGTTTAGTCTTCTAGGTAACATAATTATTCCCCATCAATAGTTGAGAGGCGAGAAATAGGAACTTTGGTTCTCCACTAGCCATATCAAACTTTCACAAAACTTGAAAATTTCACTTTCACTAGATCAACCTCAAAAAATACTTTTCAATGAGTATATATAATCTTATACTCGTGGCTTGATTGATGCCTCAAATTATGAGAAAATAATGTCTTGTCGGGAAAAATAATAAGTAGAGGGAATATTCTTCCTCTAAGGAATATTCTTTGAATTATTTTAATTCTTTAAAATGTATGCTTTACCTTTTCACCTGCAAAAATAAAGGAAAAAGACAAAAATGTTATAGGCTTTGATGAACTTTCTCACCATCAATGTGGGATTAATTCAATTGAGTGATAGCTAGTTTTAATAGTTGAGTGCATTGGTATGGGTTGGCCACTGGTTGATCAAGTAACTTTTATCAGTGTGTGATGTCGATAGTTACTTCAAATGGATCTAGGATTGTGTGTGATGATGATTTCAAAGGATCAAATGGCTTTTGTCCATAATAAATGCTTACTTTTATTTTGGTACTTTAATATCAACTTCCTCGTAGCTAACACCTTTTGTATTTTCATGCTCTCTTTCAATAGTGTTGTTCATATTGTGTTACTCTACAAATTGAGGGATGTCGGTGCTTATACCTTTTAAAATAATTTAATTTTTCTAAGGTTCTAACCTTATATTGTAGTCTAAATAACTTTGGGTTCACTCAAGGAGAACTCATGATATAGACATTGAATGATTGGTCTACATGGTTCTAAGCTCACACAGAGGATTCATGTGGTGAAGAGTGCCTATCTAGCCTTGGACGTCTTCTCTTATTATGTTGTAAATAATTTCTTTGGTAAATTTTAGGAGTATCACTTTCTTTCGATGTTTGACAATTGTCTTTGCTTGCTTCATCATCCACTAATTATTTTAGTTGCAATGAGTAGTGATTTTTCTGGATAAATTTTGTTCATAAAGGATGATCAATGAACGATGTAAAATGTATGTTTGAGTAGAATTCTACTTTGCACATTCACATGTCAAGGTCCAATTAGAAAATGCAAAAATCATTGGTCAAACCAATCTGTCCTCAAAATACCTTTGGATAAAGTTATCTTAAGGTGCCCAAATATTTTGGATTATTTTTGGACTAAATATCTGATAAGATAGTAAACTGGATGGCCTCTTCTATGAGATTTTCATCAATAAATCTCAAATATACCTACTGCTGAGCAAGAAGGATTGTCATTGTTGTCAACACAAGCAGTCAGATCCAAGGATGCAGTTGATAACAGACTTGAAATGGGTTTTTCTTAAAACCCAAGTTGGCTCTTTGTTTTGTTGAAAAATATGCCCCGGTGTTGAAGATATTTAATTTTAAATATTTAGTTTAAATTTTTATTTTATTAAAAATTTAAATTAGAATATTAAATTAAATTAAAAAGGGCCGACGTGTTACTATTTCGCGGCAATAAGCTACAGGAAGGTAACGAAGGTGGAGAAGAGTTTGAGGTCGACAAAGTTAAATACGGGCCGACGAATTTTAGGGTTTGGCAGCTGACAAATTCTAGGGTTTCTCGGTCAACGTTCTTCTAGGGTTTGCCTCTAAAATTTCTTCTATAAAAGCAAGGGTTCTTCGAGTTTAAAAGGTGCAGCATGATGTGATATATGTGTATGAAGTTCGGGTGCAGCAGTGTGAGTGGTGCGAAGAGAAGATAAGAACGCGGTATGCAGAAGTCGTGTTACGAGTGTGAAATGACAGTGTGCTGGCTGTAGAAGTGATATTTTTGTGAAGTTGTTGCAGAGAACGCGGAGAGATATAGAGGAGTGGTTGAAAAAGTGCGAATCATTTTTCACGACGACGATCGAATGCCGACAAGCAACGAGATCGCAGAAAAACAGTAGATCGTGATAATTGAGGTGAAAGTTTACATTCTGCAATTTTTATTATTATCTTCAAGTTGTAGCTTGAAAAAGGGGTTGGTGCCTCTTTCCAGTTGGTGCTGGAAAAATTGGAGTTGGTGCTCCATTACGTTGTAGCGAGATAAAATTTAGGGGTTGGTGCCTCTTACCAGTTGGTCCTGGTGAATGATTATGTAAAGTTGGAGCTTTGCATTTGACTAGATTTGGATGGTAGTCCAAGCAGTCCTTTTTGAGGAGTAGCCACATCGGTGAACCTCGTTAAAATGTCGTGTCATGTGTGATGCTCTTAGTACTTTTATTATTTCTGTTTTAATCTACTGTTGTTTATTTAAAAGTCTAAATTGCTTTTAAGTTTTTAAAGAACACACTGATTCACCCCCCCTCTCAGTGTCATTGTGATTATAACAATATCTTTAGTTGGAGAGGCTCAATCCTTATCCTCTCAATGATTTTATATCTTCCTTAGCAAAGTTTCAATACATTGATCTTCTATATCTTCTCCAAGCTTGTGAGAGGATTCAATTATTTACCTATAACAAAAGTGATCTCCTACAAAAAGAATTGATTATCTATATGTTTTTATAATACAAGCTTAGACTTTTGCTCTAAATTTAGGTGTTTTTTTGGACTTCAAACATGAGCTTGGTCTTCTGCACTAAAAATAAGTTTGCTACACTTAGACACTTGGTAAACTTTGCACTATCTTTCAATGGATATTAATAGTCATTTCGATATTAGAATACCCATGTCGATTGAATGCTTTTATAGAGATAATTTTTCATTGCCTTGTGATTAGATCCAATTCAGGTTGATGCTCAAGCAGTTGCATTATGAATTTGCACTTTTTGTAAGTGTTTTTGTACTAAGTGGGCTGCTCAGCTCCTATCTACTTACTTTCAAGTTCCTCACATTTTTTTGGAACATTTATGCAATGCTTTGTTTAGGCAAAGATAAATTGTTCTTGTCATAATTAATTGCTTTTGAATAGCCCAAAAAGGGTAATATAGCAATTGGTTTATTTATTGTAGTTGAATCTTACTTCGTTGCTACTTGTTCTTTTCTTGCAATCTTGGAAGGGCTTTACTAACTTCTTAACATCTCTAGAAATAAGTTTTTGTATCAGATGAATCTAAATTTGATGAACCTATATCCACTTGGTCTTTGGCAGAAATTTAATCCTGAGACCGATGTTTGGAAGTTCTACCTCTCTAGTCCTTGGTAGAGTTTTTGCACCCTAAGACCTTTTCAATAATGTACCTTTTTGGATTCTCTAGATCGAAAAAAGATGAGGATCAAAAGGAGAAATGACTCTTCCTTTTACCTACTCTAATAACATTGATGTTGCTAATTCTTAGATACTTCAATGTATTACGTTATCAAATGATGAATATTTAAATACAATACACTACCATATATGGCATAATCGTTATCAATATGAGGACAGTAAACAACTTGGGCTCATTGTCCTTATGAAGATAACAATAGCATTAGTGAGTGGTAGTTTACATGTAAGGTCATTAGTTGATCTTAACTAACATGTGTTGAGGAATATTACATTATTTGGTATATGTTAATATACCCCATGGTACCTTCATGGTACAATTGTAAATATGTAATAGATTAGGGTTAAATATTTATTTTAGTTGTGTGATTTATATTTCCCCTTTCATGTAAGTGTTAATGTGCAGAAAATGCACAAGTTTCATGTAAGAGTGTAATGTGCAAAAAATACACAAATGTCATGTAAGTTAGAGTGCAAGTGTAGATTGAGAGAATGTGCACAAGTGTCATGTATGTAAGTGTGATAATATGTAATATGAGGATGTGCACAAGTATCTTAGATTAGGTGTACATTTAGAAGTACAAGAGTCATGTAGAAGTGTGCAAGTGTCATAGAGTCAAGTGTGCATGCAAGAAGAAAGTGAAGAGTCTAGTATGCAAGTGGCAATATGATAAGCCAAAGGTCATGGGACTTGTCATATGGAGAGCAATAGTCAAGTACTTGAAGAGTCAAATTACTATGGCTATATTATGGAGATAATGCTCCATGAGAATGAAATCTAATGAGAATCTTATTATCTAATTGTAAGAGGAAAAAAGTGAATAAAGCTTGTATACAAATTTTGAACAATTAATATTGTAAGTTTTCTTCATGCATAGTTCATGAATTATTTAGGCCATTTACATTCATATTTGATTATATAATTGAATGTTATTTTCATTATTATATTGGCCTTGATATACATATTAAATTGCTCATATATAATTCTACTCTTTATTATTGATATTTTGACCTTTAATATTGTGGCTTATTTATATTGGGACCTATGATATTTTGTGGTAGTAAGGCTTAAAAATCCAATAATGGTATTATAACTACCACCTAAATCTATCCATTTTTATAGAGTTTAAAGCCATTGTTATCAATATTTAACTTTGTCCATATTTGATAGAGTTAATTTAGAGTTTGTCCACTTTGAAGGCAGTGCAGACTTGGACTCTATTTTTAAAAGGTCTTATTGAGTAGAAATTGAGGGGATAAGGATTAAGTCACCCTGATTTGGATGCTAGGGTCTTTCCACTTGGTTGAATAAAAACCAGTGAAGACTAGGAATCGGCTATATTGATAGAAAGGGACAACTTAGAAGAGAATTTGGACATTGATAGATTGATAGCCAACTCGGAGAAAGTTGGTCATTCAAGGATATTCATAGTCACCCTAACATTGATATTGGGTTCTCTATAAATGAGGAGAATCATATTGGGTTCTTAGGTGTGACCTAAGACATTGAAAAAGATTTCAGAGATTGAAAAGCATCAAAGCTCCCTATAGAGATAAATAAGCATTCAAGCTTCCTATAGATATTAAGCAACAAAGTGAGAAGCATTCAAGATTCCTGAGTACAAATATTTGAAGCAGCATAAAGCAATGAACATAGATAAAATAAGAAGAAAGAAAGCATTGTAATATTTCGAAGATAAAGGAACACTAAAGAACAAGGCCAAGACTGAATTGACCTTGACATATTGTTGAAGATATTTTTGAAAAGAAGTCTTATACTATAGCAAGTAGAAGAGTGTCGTCAAAGCGCTATATAGAATTATATAGAAGACAATAAGGAGTATTGAAATAAATTTAAGTGTCTATCAAGGAAGTAGCCAAACTTAGTAATAATAGTCTAAGCAGCTAAGCATAGTAAGATAGAGCCTAAGTGGCCAAGTAAAAGGAACATAGTATAAGCACCCAAACATAGTAAGACAGAGCCTAAGCATCCAAGTAAAAGGAACAATTCTTGAGCAACCAACTAAGAGAGTACAGAGCCTAATTGGCCATCATATAGAAAGAATTCTAGTAGGGCAGTAAATTGGTAAAGGTCCAAGAGGTCGATATTGAAGATAAAGCTAGTAGAATCCTAAAGCAGCTAGAATTACACTAGAAGCCTAAAGTGCCTAGCATTACACTAGAATCCTAAAGCAACCAACATTATACAAGAAGCCTAAAGTGGCTAGGATAACAAAAGAAGCTTGCACGGTTAGTAAAGTGTAAGAAACCAAAGCAAGTAATGTTGCATATGAAGCTAGCGAGTAGACAAAGGCTCTAGAAGCCAACTTAAAAGGACGAAAGATCGGAGGTTGGTTTTTTAAGCCTTACTACCACAAAATATCATAGGTCCCAATATAAAATAGCCACAATATTAAAGGTTAAAATAATAATATAAGAGTAGAATGAACAAATTAATATGTATATCAAGGCCTATATAATACTAAAATAAACATTCATTTATATAATATCAAATATGAATGTAAATTGCCTATGTCATTCATGAACTATGCATGAAGAAAAAACTTACAATATTAATTGTCCAAAATTTGTATAATAGAATTGGATTGTCACTTTAATTACTATTGAATTGCTTTCTTATGGATCATTATCTCCATAATATAGTCGTAGTAATATGACTCTTCAAGTACTTGACTATTGTTCTCCATATGACAAGTCCCATGACTCTTGGTGTATCATCTTTCCAGTTGCATACTAGACTCTTCACTTTCTTCTTACATGGACACTTGACCCTAAGACACTTGCACACATAAACATGACTCTTACACTTATACATGCACTCCTAATATAAGACACTTATGCACATCCTCACATTACATATTTGTACTCTTACATACATGACACTTGTGCACATTCTCTCAATCTACACTTGCACTCTAACTTACATGACACTTGTGCATTTCCTACACATTGACACTTACATGAAAGGAGAAATATAAATCACACACCTAAACTATAGACTCAACCCTAATCTATTACATATTTACAATTGTACCATGAAGGTACCATGGGGTACATTAGCATGTACTAAATATAATATTCCTCAATAGAGGTTACAGTTCTACTATAGCACTAAGGAGTACAAGCATCAGATAGAAGAGATCTACATGCAAGCACCAATATTGAAGTAAGACACCAGGACCAACAATGAATGTACCAAAGTTTTTATAGAAACCACAAGCACCTGGAATAAAAACATTGATGCCTAGGTCATCTCCACTAGAGCCGAGAGAGCCAAAGCATCACTATCTAAGAAACTTGAGATAAGCATGTTGTTGCCTAGGTAGTGTTAGAAATAGATTATATTACATCATTTGGGTCATGTAAATGTACCTTCCTAGGTACATACTTAGGACATTAGATTACTTTAGGGGGAAGTTATCTAGTTACTTCATGCAATGTAATAAATGCACAAGTGTCAATGTGCAAGTTGTATATGTGCAAGGTGTCCCTTGCACAACTAGGTAGAGTGTTGGCCAAGGAACCTATCTTCCTATATAAAAAGGGCCTCATTGTAACAAGTAGAATATAGAAGCTCAGAGCATATTCGTAGGTAGTAGCATAGTGTTGTGTAGATCACCATATATTGGTGATGGGTGCAATGTAGTCCAGTAGCTTTGTTCATGGAGTGTCCATTTCCTCCATAGCTACATTGTATTCATTTTTATCATTTCTATTTATAGCATATTTTAGTCATCTCGTAGATTTACTTTCTTTCATATTATTCTACATCTTGTGATTGCTATCTCCCATTGCATACTGCATCAAAAGCTAACAGTGGTATCAGAGCCACGGTAGATCTAGCCACAGTAGATCAATAGGAAAACCACCATTATCATTGAGCCTAAGTTTTTTATCAACTTGACGCACTGCTAGACCAACCACTATCAAAAAATCTCAGAAGAGTCTAGGTGGTAGAATTAGGGAGAGCCACAAGTGAGGACTGAAAGAAATCTTAGTTCCAAAAATATTGAGATTACATTTGGCTAGAGTCTTTCCATAGAGTTGTAGGAAAAACTCATGAAGACTAGGACTCAACATTCAATCCACTAGATTGACAAATCAACTAGTGAAGATCATTCAAGATATCTGGAATTTGTTAACTATTGCCCAAAGTTTCTTTTGTTGTAAAAAATTAATTCTCAGATGATTGGGACACCTCCTACAATAGAAATCTAGGAGACTTCAACTTCATTGCCCAAAGGTCAACGTGCCTTCATAGTGTAGAGATTAGTTCCTTGTGCAAGAAAAGAATACTATGGAAGAAGACTTCTAGAGAATCCTTGTTCTAGAATAAAAGGCCATAGAAGCCTTGATCCAGAAGAAAAGGCCACAGAAGCCTTGATATAGAATAAAAGGCCATAGAAGCCTTGATATTGAAGAAAAGGCCACAGAAGCCTTGATATTGAAGAAAAGACCACAGAAGCCTTGATACTGAAGAAAAGGCCACAAAAGCCTTGATACTGAAGAAAAGGCCACAGAAGCCTTGATACTGAAAAAAAGGCCACAAAAGCCTTGATCCTAAAGAAGACTCCAGAAGAGAGTATCTGATTCAAAAGTAGATTAATATTTTAGTACTAATACTTTGTTGCAGGGAAAGGAGATTCAGTGAGTTGGGAAACTTCCTACAAGAAAGTTAGGAAGAGTATCTTCTTCAGAATAAATCTAGCACCTAAAGCAAAATTGAAGGTAAAGAGATCAAGAGAAGATCTCATTGAAGAACTTCCAGTCTTGGAAGAAGAAGGACTAGGAGAGTCCTGCTCGAATCCAGAAGCAGTAGAATCAGAGATCTAGAAGAAGATCTCACCACCAACACTTCCAAGAGAAGAAGGTTGAAGAAAAGGTCTCAAGGAAGACCAGAAGAAGCTACAAGATCAAATACCTTGGGGAGGTCTCAACGAGCATCCAGTAAAAGGCTTGGAGAGCCTTACTGAAGAAATCATCAAAGGAGAACTCATTGGAGAAATTCACTACAGAAGATAGTGAAAGATTTGGGACAATTGTCGCCATCCGACAACAAGCCCAAAATAAGAAGAAGAATTTGGCAAGGAGTGCCAAATCTCAGAAGACCTCAAGACATTCAAAATCTTGAGAAGAAGATCCTGCTTGAAGTCAGAATTCGACAAGAAGACTTGAAGACAGGAGAAGCCTACCAAATCCAAGAGATTTGAAGATTACCTCTCACAACAAGAAGGCATTATTTGTTGAGATAAATACTTCTAAAAATCTACAGCAAAAAGGAGGAGACTACAAGAGGAGAACAAGCCACCAAATCCTAGGCTCGTGAAAGAAAGTTTGAGACCATCTTTTGGTGAAGGAGTTGTTTAGGATAGCCTACAAAGAGCTGCAAGATCTTACTCAAGGTAGCAACTTGGTGATCTTAGACACCAAGATCTACATCCTCTACAAAAGCTACATCCTCTACAAAAGATTTCAAAAAAGGTAAGCAACTATTGGTGCAAGTAGATTCATTAATTGGATTACTTATCAGATTTATTGAAGCACCTTAATTTGGATTAGAGTTGCAAAAGAGGAAAATTGAATTACAGTCTTCAAAAGTGCAAAAGGGAAAAGTTCCTTTTAAGGTTCATTTGCACATTAGGAGTTGATTAGATTTTAGAATTACAACTATCTATCAACTACCTACCATCTACTTTGGAAAGAAAAAGAAGACTAGCTCCTACAACTTTGATTGTAGTGAAATTGCAGAATAATTATTGAAGGTTCATTTCAGATTATTCTTGATTAGTTGCAGTAAATTGATTAAGTGCATTTATTTTGAGAGTTGATTGGAGTGATAAGGTGAGATTTTTAGTGCATTAAAAGTGAAATATTGTTAGATTCATTTGCACTACTCTATTGCTCTCAAAAATATTAGTGTTTGTGTTCTTGAGAAGGGCACAAAATCAAAATTTGACAAAGTGTCTAAAGACACTATTAGTGCACAAAAATCTGCAACACATAGTGGCCAAGGGAAGCCACCAAAACAGGTTAGAATCCTCCAAAATATGGAGAAGGAGACAACTAACCAAAATAGAAAAATAGAAGCTTCAAAAATTGAGACTTGGTGAGTCTCAAATCCAAAGCATTACAGGGTTAGTTGCAAGGAGAAAAGTGCAGAAAATTGCATCAAATAAGGAGCTTCTATCTACTTCTATCTAAGCTTGGATTTGTCATCAAAGTATCCAAGCAAAAAGGGGAAGGTGTCTAATCAAAGAGACAACCTCAAAACCCCTACATTGCATTCAAAAATTCTGCCACAAAACCAGAAATTCAGACCTAAAAAAAGGAGTGCAAAAGAGGGTGCAATAAAGGTTATTTTATTCATAAATTTGTTACATTGTATTGCACTTCTCTAATTCGTTCTACGTAGGAAAGAGGGCAGATTTGAAGGTGCCTCAAAGGCACAATATTTCCAAGGTAAACCAGCCAAAGATGGCCGAATGCTAGCATTCTCCCAAGCATAGCAAAAGGAGCCACTCAAAGGGCTCATACTCCTCATATCTTGGACGACCGAACCTGCAAAAGACAAGGCACAAAACAAAGGGAGAAACAACATTATATTCAAGAGCAACATTGTCTACAAAAGGAGGACATATAATAGGTGTGAAAAGAAGAAGAATAAGGCACCATTGGAGTATTTCAAACTCCACATTTGCATTGCTCAAAATTGGTGCTCAAGCCTCCAAATCATTGCTCCTCATTCCAGCTGGAAACAACTCACAAGAAAGTGCCATTGAATGAAGGAGGAGCTAGAAATTTTACAAGGTTTAAAGAACCTCCAAAGGGTACGTTGAAGAAGCGTTAGAGAAGACATCCATGCACAAGGAGGGAGTGACACTTGTCACTTGAGGCAAAACCCTAATGCTCCTCACACGAGCGCTCATCTTGACCAAGAAAGGAGTTACTAACAACAGGTTGGTGCATTGAGAATATGAGAGACACTTGTCCACAAAGAGACCAAGTGCTTCACTAAATAATGTAACGTTCATACGTTACTCAAAGGAAGATACAAGTGTCTTCTAGCACCTTCTACTCCTCAAGCGCTCAAGAAGAAAATGGACGTGCCACTTGGCACTTAATACAATATTCTCCTCCATTTTAAGGGCACCAAAGACCAAGGACTTGGAAGCATTCACACATCCACATTCAACACTCCATAGTCTTCATGCACAGGGCCAAGTTGCAGCGTGGAAGCAAGGTGGAAGAGCCTTTAATGCTCTGGTCAAAGGAGGTCAAAGGCAGAGATTAAAGGCGCCATAGTTGAAGCATTAAATCCAAGGAGGATTCCAAGCTTTCCATTGGAGGGAACGGTCAAAGTAAAGACACTCACATTGCAACCATCTCACATCCAAAAATAGCATTGATTATTACGGTATTTGAATATTGCAATGTGAGATTTATTCCCTACTTTAATGTGCTTTCATTTTAGGGAGTTATAAGGTTGATAAATCAAGGTTAAACTTAGAAGAAATTAACCATATTGAAAGCAAATCATCAAAGGGAATAATTTATCAAATTAATATAATATTTGCAATATTAACCTTAGGAGTAATAAGGGTTTCTACTGGAAATTGATTTTAAAATATTTGCAAATATTATTGTGTTCTAATTTTCTATATTTGGGAGTTATAAGGATTACAACACCAAATTAGGTTATTGAAAATTAGAAACACTAAAATTAAATCCTAAGGGATATTAAAAGAGGTTATTAAGATTTTTGCTAAGGTTGGAAATTTATAATATTCTTGTCTCAAAATTTCTCAAAAGGGACAAAAGAAATCCAACATTAAAACCTCTTCAAAATTGGAAAAGTGCTTAGTTCAATAGGAGTAATAAGGTGTTAGAAAAGTTGATTTTGATATTTACAAAACTTTACAAAATCAACCAAAAATTGAACTACAATTTACAAAAGCACTATATTCATCTTATATCTTATCCAAAACATACTAGGGAGTCATAAGGCATTCTACAAAACTTGGTAATATCAGCATTTATCAAAGATTATCAAGTTGTAAATCCATTGGGAAGATATAAGCTTTCTATATCCTAAACTAGGGAGCCATAAGGATGTCTACTTCCCAAAATACTGCAAACACCAATAAGAATAATTGCTTCAGAAAGGAAAAAGCCAGTGCCATAAAACTTGGGATCATGAATCTACTCATGAAATCTGAAGGAATGTTAGACCTAACTTCAAAAGTAATCCATAGTGAAGCCTTAGAAGATAATTTTGATACTATGGAATGCTATCTTCAAGCCCATCTCAATGAAGCAATTGACAATGGAAAAAGTGATATTTCACTTTCCTTAGACTTTGTGAGCATATTATACATGGCATTGCTCACATATAAACACTACAAGGATGAAAATGTAGAACAAAAAGGATTGATAGAACTACTCAAAAATAAGGCAGAACTTAATGTATCATATCTAGAAAAGCTTTTTCAATCCTCATGCAACATTGGCACTTCAGGTTCTACTAACTCAAGATCTTATCATGATGCCTTAAGTGGTTGTTCAGAAGCTTCTGTACAGATTGAAGACAGGAAAGGAGAATCTTCCTTACAAGAACCAAGTAGCAACACAACCACCTATGAGAGCACGAAACCGGAATCAAAGGCAAAGCTAAATACGAAGAAGAAGACGAAGTAGATAAAGGAGGAATACAATGCAAAGTCAATTGAAAGAAGAACCTTTAGCTACAACTACAACTTACTCTGCATCATCTGAAGACACAGTAAGTGATGAAGAAGAATACAAATTCCATTATCCAATGGAAGGAGATCCACATTGAAGACTAAAGTCTTCAATACCCAAATAATGTAATACAAGGGGGTGTTAGAAATAGATTATATTACATCATTTGGGTCATGTAAATGTACCTTCCTAGGTACATACTTAGGACATTAGATTACTTTAGGGGGAAGTTATCTAGTTACTTCATGCAATGTAATAAATGCACAAGTGTCAATGTGCAAGTTGTATATGTGCAAGGTGTCCCTTGCACAACTAGGTAGAGTGTTGGCCAAGGAACCTATCTTCCTATATAAAAAGGGCCTCATTGTAACAAGTAGAATATAGAAGCTCAGAGCATATTCGTAGGTAGTAGCATAGTGTTGTGTAGATCACCATATATTGGTGATGGGTGCAATGTAGTCCAATAGCTTTGTTCATGGAGTGTCCATTTCCTCCATAGCTACATTGTATTCATTTTCATCATTTCTATTTATAGCATATTTCAGTCATCTCGTAGATTTACTTTCTTTCATATTATTTTGCATCTTGTGATTGCTATCTCCCATTGCATACTGCATCAAAAGCTAACAGGTAGACAAATTTATCTAAGGCACTCAAGAAGAAAGTGAAACATTGGATGAGCAAGAGGATAACATGCCATCGTTCGCACGAGCAAGCCATAGCAAGGAGAATGTTCCTTCAGTTAAAGGGACAAGCCAACGAGTAGAGTACAAGCATTTTGAAAAACAATTACCATAATTCAACACATTGGAGATGCATGCAATTTGTGACAATGCAATTCAAGACAATGTTAATTAGATAACATTATTTATGTTACTCATTTATGTGCTAGTTATTTATGGAGATAAAATGAACTTTTGATTAATTTTAATGGAGTTATAAGGTTTATTTACTATTTGAAGTTCAAATTAATTTATAAGGTTTGGAGTGATAAGTAATGCTACTAGGTTAAAAAAAAAAATTAAGTTATTAAGGATTTAATTAAGTTTTTGAAGTTTTTAGATATTTAAAGCTTTAAGGTGTTTTTAATATTTTTGAAGAATGAGAATATTTGAATTTAGGAAGTCAAAAATATTTTAAATTTTTAAATTTTTTAAGGTTTTCTAAATTTGAAGCTTTTTCGTTTTTTTCAAATTTTAGAAAATTTAAAATATTTGAAATTTGAAATTTTACAAATTTAATATATTAGGGAGTTAAAAGGTTTTCTACATCAAAGGATTATAAAATTTAAAATTTGCAAATTTCATATTTTTGAGTGCATATTTAAACTTGGGAGATATAAGGTTTACAACAAAGAAATTGAATCACATATCAGGGAATAAATTATTAGAAATGCATTCAGTGAAGATAATGAAGAAATGGTAAACAAACTTAAGTTTTATTCTCAAAACTTAATAGATGATTTTGATGGAAAGAAGCAAATATCAAATGGTTTAAAAGAAAAACTATCTTTATTTCTCAAGGATGCAAAAGATGAAAAGTTCACAACACTTATAAGTTATCTTCATGAAAAACTTTTTAGAACATGGTGGAATTCACAAAACACCATTATACTTTCCTCAGAAGAATGCTTAATGATGTATTTGTCATTACTTACCTTTGAGATCTTTCAAGAAAAAGGACAAGAAAAGAAAGATGGCAATAATGACTCATACAATTTGAATGAAGCCTATGTAAGTTTAATGAAGAATCATTGAAATCCATAATGTATTATTGTGATGATTTACTAAATCAATTTTTAGAAAGTACACCATCAAGTACATCATAGCTAAAGATGAAGAAGAGAAGAGGAAAGAAGAAGAATAGAGGAAAGCACAAAAGGAAGGTTAACAGAAGACATGAATCAAAAATCGAAGTTTTGTACACTGAATATTCACATAAAGGTTTGAAAGAATTTGATTGAAGACCAATATTGAAGACTAAAGTCTTCAATAACCAAATAATGTAATACTAGGGGGTGTTGAGGAATATTACATTATTTGGTACCAGTATTACATTATTTGGTACATACTAATGTACCCCATGGTACCTTCATGGGACAATTGTAAATATGTATTAGATTAGGGTTGAGTAATTAGTTTAGATGTGTGATTTATATTTGCCCTTTCATGTAAGTGTCAATGTGAGTGTCATGTAAGAGTGCAATGTGCAAAAAATGCACAAATGTCATGTAAGTTAGAGTGCAAGTGTAGATTGAGAGAATGTGCACAAGTATCATGTATGTAAGTGTGCATATATGTAATGTAAATATGTGCACAAGTATCTTAGATTAGAAGTGCATGTAGAAGTGTAAGAATCATGTATAAGTGTGCAAGTGTCATAGATTCAAGTGTGCATGCAATAAGAAAGTGAAGAGTCTAGTATGCAAGTGGCAAGATGATAAGCCAAAGTTCATGGGACTTGTCATATGGAGAGAAAGTAAAGTACCTGAAGAGTCACAATACTATAGCCATATTATGGAGATAATTCTCCATTAGAATGAAATCCAATGAGAATTTGATTATCCAATTGTAAGAGGAAGAAAAGTGAATAAATCTTGTATACAGATTTTGAGCAATTAATATTGTAAGATTTCTTCATTTATAGTTCATGAATGATTTAGACCATTTACATTAATATTTGATTATATAAGTGAATGTTATTTTCATTATTATATTGACCTTGATATACATATTAAATTGCTTATATATAATTCTACTCTTCATTATTGATATTTTGACCTTTAATATTATGGCTTCTTTATATTGGGACATGTGATATTTTGTGATAGTAAGGCTTAAAAAGCCAACATGAACACCTAGATCATGTGAGTGGTAGTTGTACCCACTCTAATTCCTAACACAAATAGTCCTCTAAATCCTTTTTTACCTAGAACTTAATCATTCAAAAATATTATTGGGTGATTGATTTAAGACCAAATGACAATCTATTTTCTGGAAACAAATAGTCTTGTTCAGCTATGTTTTTAGAGGGCCAAATCATGACATTTATAGTTTTTCTTGATGATAAGAACAAACCCAAAAAAATCAACTCAAATAAATCATAGATGCAGTTATGCCCTTTCAAATATTACCCTGTAAGAGGTGTCTTTGATGGGTGCATGACCACTTTCCCTTGAAAAACTCTTGATTCATTGAAAAACACTTTAAAATCCTTCAACATATTATTTTAATCCATTATTTGATTGAATGATATCATATTTGATTTAGTTGGAACCTTTGTATACCCCTTGGCTACTTATTTCTTCAATTTTCTAATTCATTTATTTTATTGGTTGGGATGATGTCATGCTACCATCAATAAAATATTCACTATGAAGAGTTAATTAGATCATGTTGACATCATCAAGTGACTAATCTACTATGAAAATTCAATCGATATGTCCTAATTTCATCAAATGAGAAATTCACTATAATATTCGATCAAGATTTCTATTATTTGGAGTTAAGTCAATCAAGAGATGAGCCAACTGGGAGCTGACCCAATCAAGAATTGATCCAATAGTGAGCCAATCAAAATGAAACGAACTTAGACAAATTCTAATTTTTCTTCTATGAGACTTATCATTCCCAACCCTTTTTGGCTTATCTTGACCTAATCATCTTATCCATCTAAGACTTTACTATGATAATTTGTGCTTCACTTCTATCGTATGACTAATTAGCAACTTGTTGTACAATGGGAGTGGTGAAACCACGGTAGTTATAACAACTTCCAAGGGAACCATACTTGCTTAGTGAGTGAAATTTGGTACTTGCTTTGTCCATTAGACTATCGAGTCATGCTTACAAAAAGGACTAGAAATATTCTACCTAGTCAAAATAAGCCAAATATCAGGATCTTGCTGACATTATCATGGATGCATGGAGGCTCCGAATGGGCCTATCAACCCCTTTTTGAACACACTCTTCTCCTTTGGACTGCCATCATCAATTAGCTTATCTAGGGAACCCACATGGATCCTCATCTGCTACCTCATTATCATCGCCCATATGCTCCCTTTATCTCTTAGGCAAATTGGTAAGGACCATGTGAATCAATCAAATTGGCTCAAATCAAATTGAATGATTCAAACCAAATGTGTGCCCATATATAGCAAACTAGGGCATTTTAGCTTTGTCTTTCTTTGGTCTCCTCACAGGTATCAATTTGTTAACATAGTGACATCATGTTATGCTCCCCTTTAGAAGGATCAACCTCCTTTGACACCTCCAAAGTACCTAGGAATAAATATATGGGGATATGATATTATATTGTATAAGGTTTGGCATGGGCCACACATAACCTAAGGTTGATTATATTATAATAATATATTAGTAGTTCCCCAAAATAGAATTAGAATATGGGTATATAAAAAAGGGATATTTTTAATTGTAATCATCATGGAGATCAATTATATGTTACTGTCTTTGCCCACTAAGTGGCTTATGGGACTTTTCCCTTTTTAAGTGGCACTCTCATCTTGGGAGATCTTGTGGAGTCATTCCTTCCTTAAGGAGTATTATTGGTGTTGCCCTACCTTAAGGGTAGTGTCTATCTTTGTCTCATTGTGTGGATTATTATTGTGGGTAATTATTTGTGTATGAATGATTTGATTTTTTTGCATATTGGTGAATAATTTATGTTTAATGAGAATATAGTTATGTAACGCAAAGTCTTCTCTCCTTTCAAATGTTGATCGGCCCATGTTGTGTTGACACGTGGGACATGTGACATCATCCATGTGTCACCATGTCTTAGCAAAGCATTATCAAATAAGTGATTGGGTTGATTAGCAAGGATCAAGCAAATGGCTCGACACTACCCTTTAATGAATCAAGTCAGTATTGTCATATTGTGTTAGCCTCCACTTGGAGAATATTGTAAAAGATCATTTTGGATCCAAACATGTTAATTTCAAAGGAAGCTCAAATTAATCCTGGAAAGAATGAGATAGAAGAAATGGGGAGTCCTGAGCATCTCTTTCAAAATTTTCACTCCATCAAGAATGAGGATCTTTCTCTCTCATAGAAATTCAAAGAAAGGGAAATGATAAGTGAGAATTTACAAATAGAAACTATTCTAGGAAATTCATTGGTAGTTATTTCCTCAAACAAATAATTATTACATTTACAGAATCAAAAAATAACTCTCCTTCCTTCTAATACCAATATTCTAGCCTACGATCTTCCAACACCTATGCAATTACAAGAACTCAGACAACATTAACGATGCATAATAATGGTTACTACTACAAGGTTTTCCCTATTTAAGAGCTTCATAGATGCAATCTAGAAAATGATATGCTTCTTCATTAAAAGAGTGGGTGGATCCATGGGCAATTGTTGAAGTTTTAATAGTTCTCCACCCTCTACTTTCAATGAACTCATGGAACCACCACATTTGGCCATTAGAAACATACTTATGGAATCCAAAGAAATATTGGCCAATGTACTTAAGAAAGACAAACTCATTCCTTCGCAAAAGGAGGAATAAGAGCAACAAGACCATATGAAAAAAGGTATCATGTGGATGAGGAAGAGGCTTCTAACATAACACCACCCTTCAAAATGGAGGCCAAGGCCAAGATAAATTGAAGAAGTTGCAAATCAAATTTGTGCAACTAGAGGTCTTCTTAGACATCCATAGCTATGTTGACAAGCAAAAGATTTATTTTACATGTTTAAAGAGGTTGCATTATGGTCTTATATAGTAATGAAGTGATGTACATTCTTCAAAGAATAATAATGTTCCCATCGTTACCAAATGGAGTGACTTCAAGGAATTAGCACCAAAGTAATTTTATCACATTGAATATAAGGAAGAGGGAAACCCATAAATGGTGGTACCTTTTGCAAGAGGAAGGATAGTGTATAGAAGATTATTTCATAAACAAGCCATTTATTTGAGCTACTCACTCAAAAATCTAGCACTAGTTTCAAAATACCTTAGAGGACTATATGACCATATAAGAAGAATGATTGTTCTCTTCAAACCTCGAAGTGTTGATGATGTAACTGCACAAGTAGATTATATAGAAAGAGATGACAAGAAGTGCTCACACATGGGTGCAACCAACAAAGAAGAGGATTTTAAAAAGGAAGAATAAACTAAGAGAAACAAAAATGCTACCATTGCTTCTCAAAAAAAAGAATATAAGAATTGTTGTTGACATTATGACAAGGATGGACAGATTAATGGCAAATGTTGGAAGTTGCATCTTGATCTTCGCTTATGGAAGAAAAACAAATGTGGCCAAGAAAGCCACAACTACAACTAGAAAATCAAATGAATATAAATAATAATAAGATATTTATGAGGCAATTATACAATTTTAAGCACATATGTGAGAAGGGAAAAATAATTAAAGGTAGTGCCTTGGTGGATCCTAGTTCACAAAAGAACCTAATTTCATAAAGTTGATACAACTTGGGTTGAAGACTATGAAGCATGCAAATCAATATTTTCAAGGTTGGATGCATGATCACATAGGTATGCAAGTCATGAAAAAGTGTAAACTTTGATTTACAATTTCATCTTTCTTTCATTAATGAGGTAGAATGTGATTTTGTGCCTCTCAACTATGGAGTATTGTTATGCAACCTATATTTATGTGAAAGAGAAGTCACATTTTTTTAAAAGAGCAAATTAGTCACGAAGGACAAACCATATCTCATCAATTCATACAAGAGGAAGCAAAATAAATTAATTTGTTTATACAATCAAGCATGTAAGGAGATATGCTATGTTTTCTTTAAGAAGAAAACTAATAAGGTAAGATAATGTCTTTTCCCTTGTTTTCTTGGTTAAAGGGACCAAAACCCTCACAGGGACCAAAACCAAAACCCTCACTATGGGGCCTTTCTAGGATTGTCATCAACATTGAATGTCAACCCACCTTGGCGCCATATGGGCATCCAAATACATATTTTAATTTATAAAGACTCAATTTATTTCCATACTATTGGTATAGAATTTTGAATAGTGCAATAAGCACACTTTCATAAGAGACCTAGATTTTTCAAAGAGCACCATGACGTTTCATCCAAAATTTGGTACCATTTGAAGTAGATCTCAAAGAGTTGTGTTGACAATAAAAGTTATGTTAAGGTCAATATTATGCTTAGTCGAATAGTGCTTTGTGTAGACAATCCTAGATGACAAGCATCGTGAGAGTTTTTCATAACTAACATCAAACAACATCAAAATTGATGAAGTTAGTGATATAGTTGACGTACATAACAATATTTAAATCCTATTTTCATATTTTACCATTTAAACTCTTAATGTTATGCAAAACAATGCAGACCTAAAGATGGTATTTTTGCCATAACTTCATCAAGTGAAACCAGATCAAAATGATTATTTTTCCAAATAGAAAAGAAATCGCACACTACATAAATTGTAGTAAAATATATGTTTGGCACCTGAAAATGATGACACATCATGGAGTATCGTCACAATTCCTCTCATACAAGCTCAAAGTGAATTGATTCTTTTTTTTGTCTCCACATCATTCTCTATATAATGACCAAAAATCATGTCACATCAAATTTAATTTATTTAATAACCTAATATGTGAAAAAACAATTCAAGACCATTCCATGGAAATGCAGAAATCTCCTTCTATGTCCATTCGTTTAGACTTATCCAAGTTTATGACAAAGTGGATTGGCACTTCCTTGTCAAAGTTTTGAGGCAATTTGGCTTCTCTCAAGATTGGATGAACTGGATTATGGGATGTATCTCTTTAGTATCCTACTCAATTCTTATCAATGGTAAGCCTTCACAGCTATTCCCAGCTTCCAGAGGTATTAGGCAAGGTGACCCCTTCTCCCCTTATTCATCATTCTTGTTGAATGCCTAGGCAAGACTATAACCAAAAATAGAGAAAACAAAACCCTTGAGGGAGTTACCATTGC
Organism: Wollemia nobilis; assembly: GCA_028583015.1. Lineage (NCBI taxonomy): Eukaryota > Viridiplantae > Streptophyta > Pinopsida > Araucariales > Araucariaceae > Wollemia > Wollemia nobilis. The sequence goes on from JAQPPZ010002515.1 coordinate 5,296,429, forward strand.
TCATGGAGCTAGGCCTATCTCTCATATTTAATTTGTTGATGATTGTCCTCTGTTAGGTAAAGCTAAAGTTAAGGAATCTTCTAAAATTAAGCAAATCATTAGTTGTTTTTCTAAGACTACCGGGCAATTGATCAATGAAGACAAATCTAAAGTCAATTTCTTTCACTGCTCTCCCAGACAGGAATCCATGGTCCTAGTTAAATTAAGATATAAGAAGACCTCCCTTCTGATAACTTATTTAGACATTCCTATCAATATTCAATGATAGGAAAAAAAATACTAGAATTGGTTGTTAGACAAAGTTAAGAAGAAAATTGGAAAGTGGGCCAATAGGTGGCTTTCTTTTGGGGGTAGAATTACCTTGGTAAAATCAGTCCTTCAAGCTATACCTATTTATGTTTCTACTATGTTGAATATCCCAAAGGTTATTCTTCGAGAATTGGATCAAATCAATCATCGGTTCCTTTGGAGTGGTACTAAGGAGAAAAGAAAATGGGCCTTGGTGAAATGGGACACTTTGTCTTCCTAAGAATGAAGGGGGTTAGGATTCCGATCTGCTCTTAACAACAATGCTTTAGCTACTAAATTGTATTGGAGGATTTTTCATAACCCCAATGCTCTTTGGGCCAAATCCGCGTGCTAAATATGTTGAGAACAAAAGTCTTGAATACCTTGTTTGCTATCAATTGCCTACCAAATATTCTCCCATTTTAGCGGTTCTTAAGACTGGTGAGGATTTGATAAAGCAAAAGTTATTTTGGATCATTCATAATGGTCAACAGGCAAATTTTTGGACAAATTCTTGGGATGGTCACCAGCCTTTGATAACTCAGTTTCTCGATTGGAGGCCTTGGATGGAGGAGCTTCATCGAGCTAACTGGATAAAGGTGGATAATTACTGTCGGTACCATACTGGTAATTAAGAGGGTGGTAGATATTGGATCCCTGTTGAGGACTAGCCTATTCAAATTCTAGAAAGGCAAAGAAAATGCATCCAACACATCCTTCATATGAGATCTCTCTCTTGGTCCCATGATAAAGAATGGAACAACACTACTAAGAGTGAGTATTCGGTTGCTCAAGGTCATATGGCCTTATGCCATAATATTCACAACCAATAATATGACATATATACTCAGTTGTGGCCTCAAAAGAGGCCTAAGGTGAGGTTATTTATTTGGCTTTTATTGCATCGCAAGGTGCTAACTGGTGAGCAACTTATGAAACGTGGTTTTCAAGGCCCATTTAGATGCGAAATATGTGGAGAGAATGTGGAAACTCTCAGCCATATTTTTATTGATTGTACCTTAGCCTTTGAGCTATGCAGGAGATTGGTTGTCTTACTTAGCTTACAGTGGTCTATTTTTTTTACTTTTGACCAGTTTCGAGGGATTGGCCTAAACAAGAGGATGTTGATCATTCTATTAGGTAGTTAGTTTGGATGGGTTCTACCATTTTACCTTGGAATATCTAGAATGAAAGGAACAATAGGATTTTCAATCAGGAAAGGAAGGATATTCACTATATTTGGCAAAATACCATTGCCAACTTAGTTGAATCAATCCAACAACTCCTTAATTACCCCAAAACTCCCACCAAAGATGGGATCAAGTGATGCATTGATTGAAGATTACTCTTTTAAAGGCTACTAGCTTAAAGGGAATGTGAGTAATCGCAAGATGGATAGAACAAGAAATTGGCAACCTCCTCCTAAGGATTTTGGAAAAGTCAATACTGATGGAGCCTCTAGGGGGAACCTTGTAAAAGCTAGTGCGGGAGGAATTGGTAGACTTTCATATGGTTCCCTGGTTTTCACTTTTGATGAGAATTTGGGTATCCTTTCCAATAACCTTGTTGAGGGGTATGGTATCCTCAAAATGCTGCTAAGGTTGGATGGAAAAAGGTGTTGGTTGAATTCGACTCTCAAGTCATGATTAATCTATTGAAGACTCCTAAGAATCATAAGGTTGATTGGAGACTAAAAAGAATTGTTGAAAAGATTCAATTAATCCATATGGGATTTCTGAAAGTTGAATGCAATCATATGGTCAGAGAACAGAATAGGAGTGTTGATGCTTTAGCTAATTAGTCATTGGACAAAGGTGATCTTACTAACTACGACCACCCTCCCAGATGATGGGCTTCACAAATAAGGGAAGCTATTCTTCCTATCTTTTCTCTGGATGGCTCCAGTACTAGAGGTACCTAGTTTATTTTTGCATTGTTTTTGCTTCTCTTTGGTTCGATCAAAGGTTTTTGTTCCCTAGCTTAGACAAATATTTCTTATGTTTCCTTTGTTGTTGTTCGTTATTTTTAAGTTTTTTGTTTTTTTAGTTTTTTACATTGTTTTTGTTTGTTTTGTCTTTTTATTTTGTCTTTTGTTGTCTTTGGTTTTTTTTTTGTTGCTTTTTTGTGTTTGTTTGTTCTTGTTTTTGTTGTTTTAGGCATGCTCGTTGAGTGTGCCAAAGGGGGCAGGCCAGGTGCAAGCCCTAGATATTTTTGGAGGTATAGATACCTCTGCCTCCTTGGGACTTACACAAAAGTGGCATCCTATTTAGGGTGTTTTCACAAACAAAACAAAACAAAAACAATTCAAGAAGGCTAAAATTTGTATAGGCTAATTTGCATTGGAAAGTGGAAGTCAAAATCAATGCCACAATGAAGTATTTTAAAGTTCAATACAATGTACAACATTGTAGCATTTGTACCTTATTACATAATCAGTTTCTTCTGGGAGGAAATTCAAGCAAGAAGGAAGCCCAAGAGGCAATAAAAAGAGGAGAATGCTACAAATAAATAAAAGTTACAAAGTGAAAGCAAAATTGCCAGCAAAATCCAAGAAATTGAATGGTGGTTTGGAAAGGCTTAGCAAGGGCATTAGAAGGCATAGCAAGCATGAAGGGTCTAAATATGATAGACAAATTTTTAATTGAGCTTCAGTTGTCATGTAAATTACTTTTTTCCCTTGAAAACAAAGGTCTTCCTATGATTTCAGGAGTTTTTCCAGTAGACTTTTCTCTCATTAATATATGTGATGTTCTTTTTGTTTTCTCCATCAGTTTGTTAAATTTGAGTAAGGTAACTTTTTTTTTTTTTGCTAAATTGAGTTTATATACAAATTCGGTTTTTTAAGAGGATCCCAAAACCTTATGACAAAAAGGGTCGTAGCACCGAGATTTTAGGCAATGCCTTAGTACATGAAAATAAACATAAACCGAAAGGGAAAGGGCCAAAAAAACCCTTGATCCAACAGAAATACCATATTCTAGTACCAACTAATGAGACCCACTTTGTCAAAATATCATCCTCCCGTTGCTGTCAGTTTGGGATCCTCCCAATGGTGGATACAGCAATCTGGGATCCTCCCGGGGGTGGATACAGCGCACCTGCCCAGACCTGAGAAGGGAGAGCGGGAAGGCCAAGAATAGCCTGAAACCAGAAATCCTGCCCGAAAACCAGAAGTAGGGAATTTTAGAAAACTGGAGAGGATCCTCTCCCAGGGATGACTCGGGATGCAACCTAGGGTGTAGCAGAGTAGCAAGCAGCCGCGCGAGCAAAGCAACAAGTAGCAACGAGATACAGTCCAAGGAGCAACAGCGGGACAACCTAGGAAATGGCATCAGGATCCTCAAAGAAAAACAATGGGAAGCCTCCGCTTGAGCCTGTAAAGTGGAACAGCACTACTAGGGATATCTACAGGCCAAGATATCCCCGTGCACAACAAGGTGAAATACGAGGAAGCCGGAAGGATCCAGGGACAACAACAACAAGCGCAAAGAAAGGATCCCTGGAAGCCAAAAATGAAGGAGGAAGGAGGGACCACAACTGCAAACACACTGATCTCCAACTCGAGACTAGATAATACAGAAGAAAGCCCCCACCACTCCAACAGAAAGGCCCAGGAACCACCATCCTCGCTCACGAACAGATCCAGGGAACTGGAACTGGGACTGGGAACCACTCAGGAACAGGATGAGGCCCACCCCCAAGGCCAAGAACATGCTCTGAGAGTCCACCGAGAAGCAGGACCAGAAGGCAGAAGCCCTCGAACAGGAACTGAAATGAAAAACCTGAGGATCCCAAGCGGGAAGCAACAACAGGCACAAAGATGGGATCCCCGGAAGCCTAACCTGGGGGAGCCAGGGTCTGCTTGCACTGATCACGGGCCCCCTCCCCAAGATCAAGACATGCAACAGAAACCCTAAGAACCCCAGGAGAAAGGACCAGGAACCCCCCATCCTTGTTCACAAATAGCTTCAGGGAACTGGGACTAGGACTGGGAACAACCCAGGCAAAGGAAGAGGCCCACCCCCAAGGCCAACAAATGCCCTAGGTGTCCACCAAAACGCAGATCCAGCAAGAAGAAGCCTCCGAACAGGAAACCGAAAAGGGCCCTACCCAAAGGGACGGGACCAGCAACAACCAAAGGCATCCCAGAGAGGAGTCACTGGCAAACGAGGAAACTGGCCCCCCAAACCAACCCCGAAGCAGAGAGGACCTCACAGGACACACCAGGAAGCAGTCGAAAACCCAACCTTCCACCACCACCGATTGAGGAGGCCCTGGGAACCGGATCCAAGCAAAAAACCCCAGGGGAAAGCCTGAGGGAGATCGGGGAAGGGATCCCAAAAACATGCAAGAAACCCTAGAAGAACCCTAGGATGCACCAGGCCAAGGGCTCAAGCAGGGAAACCCTGAAACTACTGGGAAAGGAGCAGAAAGTGGAAAAGGATCTCCCCCAAGGAGATCATCTGCTACAAAGCATTCCCAAAGTGGGATGACCCGAGATGAGCCAAGGACTGGGCAAGAACCAGGGGAGGGGGAGCAGGGAGAGGGAGCAGGACCCTCTGAGTAAGGTAACTTTTATTTTCTTGATTTTGTGTAGGTTGATGTAACCATATTGTATGAAGTGCAGGTATAGGATTGAAATTGGGGTTTTGAACTCTCAAAGGATCAATGTAATGAACCATTGAGGCACTCTCAACCTCTGATGATAACATGGCATGTATAGACCCAAGCATCAAGAAAATCAATTTAAGGTGTCTTCAAAAAAGTGCATGATTTATTTTTTTTTGATGAAAAAGGCTATTTAATTAATTGAAAATTAAAAGGCTTTTACAATCAAAAAGTGGGTAGGTGGAATAATCACACCCCTATGGAGTTCACACTAACCCTAATTACGGGTTAGGAAAGCAAAAACATTGTTTAAATGCTACCAAAAAAAATCGGGCCCGCAACCATCATCTCAAAAAGGAATAAAAGCATATGTGCATTAAGGTGCCTCGTGGGAGGAGCCCTTAGCTAGTGCCTCACTATCCATCATATGTTACCATTGATTGTCTAGGATTGGGATGGTGCGGCACATCCCATCCATCATTACCATGACGATCCTCCTTGAGATCCTCTCCCCAACCAAGAGTACGACGAGTGGGAGTTGGGGGACGTGACCATTCGGAGTGGGCACAATTCTCATTAATACCTGGGGCATCCCATCCCTTAATGGCAGCAGGAGGTGGTTGTTGTATGTTCCACAGATCATGCTGTTGTGAAGAGTTAGCACGTGCATCATTGAGTCTTCTTCGAACAAGCGGAGTTTGGGACCAATGGCGGTTGGAAGGCTGAGATCGGACTCGCACGATGGGGGTGTCGGCGAGAACGGGACCAAGAGTGTTCTAGGGATGAACAATCCGGAGCAACACGACTGACAGCACATGGAGCATTGCCCCAGTAACTCAACAGAGCCTGCAAGTGTTCCACCTCCATAGCCACCTTCTTTGCCTGGACGCAAGTCTAAAACCACACATCATGGAATACTTCCAATTTGTCAGCAAGAGAAAAGTCCATGGAAGGATCAACATGTTTAAATATAATTTTGTTTCTAGACTTCCATATGTGAAACAAAATGTTGACTCTGAAGATTTGCCACACTTCACGTAGCGGTAAAGTAAAAGTAAAGGAATCTCCTAATAGGGCATGCTGCCAGGAAAAGGGAATGGGCATGTAAGGAGCAAAAAAGGAAGCAACCCATGCCCAAGCTAGACTGGCACGTCTGCACGACCAAAAAATATGGAAACATGACTCTGGTTCCTGACAAAAAGGGCATCTAGGGTCAGGAACACCCAAATAAGTAAGCCGAGTTCCAAGGGGTAAACCCTGACACAGCAAGCTCCAAGCAAAAAAGGCTTGCTTTGGCTCCAAGTAAGATTCCCAAGCTGAATGAAATCTAAATTTCCATCTAGTGTGAGTAGAAATTAGATCCCATTTGTCATTGAGCTTAGGAACTGTGGGAAAAGCTAGTGTAAGCCAGTCGTATCCATGTTTGGCCTTGTAATTGAGCAAAGGAATGTTTCCATGCCATGCCCAATCTTTCCACCAAGGTTTTTGGGATCTAACCCCTATCTTGTGCCACATGGAAAAAGGGGTATTCTCAATCACTGTATCATAAGTCACCCTGTCCGCACTAGTCAAACGAAAAGTGCGTTTGAAAGTATCCTAGGGGATCCAATCCCTGGTTTGTCTGGAAAAGAAATCTGCAATTGTGACAACTCCTCGCTTGAAAAATTTTTGGGCATGGACCCAGGGAATTTGCAGCAGGGGAGTTCCTTGTATCTTGAAAATAGGAGACCACCACACATTAAGGCAATTAATGGAAAGGCCCTTATTCAAACTGGCTCCTTTCCATGTAATCCATGGGCTAATTTGTTGCCAAGCCTTCCAGATGCTCTTAATTACAAAGGAGCCAAGGATTTTGACATACACTGGTGCAAGCACCAGGGATGGAAAATCCATTCCTGCCCATGCTCTGCGGTTAAGGGGAAGCCCAAAAGAAATAAAATGACGGAAAAACACTTTCCAAGCCTCGGGGCCTTTAAGAGCCCGAATAATCCATTGAGCACATAGAGCTACTCCTTGTCTCTTACAGTCCACCATACCCATGCCGCCAACATCCCTCGGGAGGCAACAGATGTCCCAGGCCACTCTATGAAAACCCTTTCGATCAGAACCACTGGACCAAAGGAAGTCCCGCAATAGCTTTTCAAGCTTTTTGTAACATGCCTGGGAGGGGACCCAACAGGAGGAGTAATAAACATGTGTGGAAGCCAAGACTTTCGAGCAAATTTGGAATTTGTCGGCCAGAGAAATTTTTTTAGCAGTCCAATACTCAAGCTTTTTTTCTACTTTGCTAATGACATATGACCATAACTGGGACGGAGAGCCCTGAAAAGCAAAGGGTATACCAAGGAATTTGAAAATTTCCCTGGGCTGAATCCAAGTCCATTGAACATGCTCAAGCCAATGAGGGAGCGACAGAGGGGATTGTCTGTAACAAGAGGTTTTCCTCCATTGTATGCTAGAACCGAAAGCTTTGCAAAAAGTGTCAAGGCATATAAGAGCTTCAGAAAGGGATTGTTCATCCTCCCACAGGGTGAGGAATGAATCATCAACAAAGTGACCATTAATAAGATGCCCTGCATTCCCAGGAAGAGTGATACCCCAAAGCAATCCATTAGAGGCATGTTTGGCCAATAAATAGCCAAATGCCTCTGCAGCTAAAATATAGAATGAAGGAGTCAAACGACAACCCTGTCTAACAGACCTATGCAGACCAATAGCTTCAGTTTGAAAATTATTGAAGGAAATCATTGCTGAAGCATCTTGGAAAAGCATCTTGATAGTAAAGATAAATTGAGGACCAAAGCCAAGAGCTTCTAGCATGGAGAGAATAAACACCCATTCAATTCTGTCATAAGCTTTTTCAAAATCAAGTTTAAGGAAGAGGGCATTTTGATTTGACATACGAGCCCATTCAATTCCTTCCCAAACTGCCAGTACATTGTCCAGTATATAGCAGTTCTGAATGAAACCAGTCTGCTCAGGCCTAACAATGATTGGAAGCAGAGGCCGAATCCACAAGTCTAAGGCTTTTGCAATAATTTTATAGCTGACATTTAACAGAGTAATGGGCCTCCAATTGGTAATGATCTCTGGATCCCCTGGTTTGGGTATGAATTTGATGTTCCCCTTATTAATTAGAGCACCAAGGGAACCTGTCCTCATGGCTTCAAGATAAACTCTGTGAAGGTCAGAGCCAATAAAATCCCAGCATGTTCTGTGAAATCCGCAAGGGAATCCTGAACAAACAACAATCTCTCGCAATCATCTCTTTGAACAGAGGAGAGGCAGATAGGAATAACATCTTTGCAGCATTGCAGAGCATGTTCTCTTTCCGGGGTGTACTGTTGAGCAGAAAAAACTTGGGTATAGTGACTAGTAAAGGCTGTGGCAATCTCAGGTAAAGAGGTGAGTCCAACTCCATTATCAAGAAGGGCTTTGAATTGAGTAGACTGTCTGGGAGGCCGAAGTCTTTGAAAAACTCTTTGGAAACTCTATCGCCAATTTTGAGCCAATGGAGTCTGGCTTTGATTTGAGCTCCTTTAGCTTCATAAAGCTCAACCACTTTGAGCTCATGCAAGATTTGAGCAATGTGTGATTGAATGGAGGAATCAAAAGGACATGCTTCAAGTCTAAGAGAAGCCTTTGCAAGCTCATCTCTTAAAGCTGTATTGGAATGCCGGCGAAGCTGAGCAACTTTTTTCCCTAGGCTTCTTAAAGTGCATGATTTTATCTTTTTGCACTATGTGCAATTCAGACATAAGAACTTCATGAGAAAAGGTACCAGTTCATGTCGCCCAATGCTTTTAATAGATTTTATAATCATCCTCCTAAAAATTTGCAGTAGCTTGGGTTATGGGAACCCTGATTTGTTTTTAGCATTTCATTTATTTGAAAGAGACACTTGGATATAAAATTACATCCTGTCAAAGATTCCAAAACAATGGTCCACCATGTTTTGTGGCTTTCCCATTTTAAATTCATCGTAGAACTGATTCATCAAGGCGCAAAATACCCAGCTATATAACTTTTGGTATTTGACATCTTCAGCTAAAAGACAACTGCATGGTGCCCATGTAAATTGAGATTTAGCACTATATTTTACTACAATGTTAGAGCTAAAATCTCTTTCTCCAGCTACGCAACAGAAGCATGAGGAGCTGCTCTAAAAACTCATAAATGATTCCTTTGACCTATAATTCTTGTAGCTTGCTGCTTTCAAATGCATTAACTTTCAATGATTTGTCTCAAATTTTGCCAAATTAGTGGCACACTTGGATTGTTTTCTCCCAGTTATTTCCAAGCTAAATATATAAATAGCAAATAAGCAAAACCATTTAGTATCATTACTCACCAAAAGGGAATTCCCTTTGAACTGAACAATGGGCAAAGAACAGACCGACACAATGGATATAAAGATATTTATTACAGTGGAGTATTTTTCAGCTGCATATAACTCACAGATTAAAAATGCTACCTATCCCCTGCCAACTTTGTAAGTAATAAAAACAATATGACTCTAAGAGATGGTCCGGCTTTGGCAAAACCAACTTGCCTGGATCCCAAGCAGGTCTTGTGTACCTTTTATACCTGCTAACTTATTCTGGAAAATATCTTATTCAGGGGAGCGGGTTTAGAACATAAGCAGATAGCACCTTGGAATGAGATTTCAACAGTTCACGCTCTTACAGTTTTTACAATGGAGATTCACTCAAACCTTCTTTGTATGAAAATCCAAGATTTCACTGTCTAAACAGCAAAATCAACAGTGCTTCGGACACAACACCATATATCTATCTTATGACTCCTCTAATCTATATGTTGTACAAAGGTTTAGTAAGATTTCTCCAAAACCATAGATTATAACCCACAAACTCCTATGTTTTTGATCCTCTACAAATAATTTACATAATCCAAAGCCTCATTTTGTGCTTTGTCTCAACAGACACATTGTACCCCACATTTTTGTGTACTGAACACTCTACAAATTCATATTTGAGGTTTTCTCAAAGGAACTCCAGAAATCTACAGATCATGAGAAAATACTCTCATACAAACCAAAGATCTACTGTTGATACTGAAGTGGTGGAATTCTTATAGCACTTTCTAGACTATTCTTGTACGTGGAAACAAAACATGCCAAAGATTTAAATATTTCTGTCAAACCATCCTGAAACGTGGTAAAGAAGGAATCATCAGTTTGCTCCATCAACCTGACCCTCTCTCCGGCCTTGTTACCACTCTCCAACCTCTCTATTGAGGCTACCTTCTTCCTTTTTTGGTACTGATGCTCGTCCTGCTGTAACCAAACTTTCTGCACTTCTCCTGTTAAGTTGCTGATAGCAGTACCAACTTTTTTCATAGCTTCAGTAAGGGTAATGTTTTTAGCATCTTCTTTCCCGTTGTCATTAGCACCTTTCTTTTGTGGTAGGTCAAATGCAGAAGACCAATCAGAACATATTATAACTACACGTGGAGCACCAGCAGTACGAGGGGTCCAAGTCTGTTGTCTTCTCTTTGTAGAGATTTCTGGGTTCTCTAAGATGCACTTCTGAAGCCACCCATGCAGGGCTTGAACATAAGCCTTCTGAGCACCTATCCAATTGTTGAAACTCAAATGCCAATTCTGTAGCTCAATTGCAAGGTGAACAGTTGTCTCTCTATGTGATTCACTAGATAATCTATTAAGAATAGGATGATTGGGATTACTTGTTCCTCCAATGATGCGACACTGAGCTTGGTGACATTCGTGCATCGCAACCCACATTTTTATCATCCTGCAAAACATGCCCAAATACCACATGAACACTTAATTAGAACACCACCAACATGAAAAAACAAGAATCAAAAGGTGAATACACAAATTTTTGCTGTAATGCATTCTCTAGTTGGAGATGGAAGCATGCCATAGCAAGACTAGATAAATCACACTTTCCTTTCAAGTAAGACTCCTTTCTAAGCTTTTTATATCCAATGGAAGTGATTCGTTAAAAATAAGATTGGAGCTGATTACGTTGAAAAGAAAGCATACTTCAACATTTCTACAGATATTATTTCTACATTATAATAAAAAAGAATGTAACCTACCCATAATGAGGATGATTGTATAAAGTTCTAAATAACAATTAACAATTAAATGTAAAGAGCACAAAAAACTACCACAAGCTCTGAATATTTGAAATGAAAAATTGCAAACAGCAGAAACTCGAACTGAAAAAAATATCAAGCACATTGATCAATAAGTAAAGAATTTCCCATATGACAAACAGTGAAAAATACCGCTAATTAAATAAAATGGGGAGTAACAAATACTTCAATACTAAGAAAGACATCAATAGTCATACAATAGTAGTGTCTTTTCTTTGCGTACAACATACGGCAATAAAACCTGAACACAACAAACAACTGAATAGGAAAAAGCATAAGAACTCCCACAAGCTCTAAATGCATGTGACATGTTAAAGTAACAAGACCAAGAGAGGCAAGTAAAATATGTACTCCTACTTATGACTTCCCAAGTGGTATGGTATGTAGTGACTAGCAAAAGAACGCAACACTCATTAACGAATGAGCTTGAAAGGAAGTTCTCCAAAGGAAATGACACTAGATAGATTAAATTATAGTCATAATACAATACTGTCAATTATGTTTGCTTTTTCACTTTCCCTCCATTCTACACAATTTTCCATCCTAATACAGTAATACTTATAAGACAACTGCATCGTAGGTAGTGCCATTGTCATACTGTAAGGAACTTAACCACAACCTAACTACTACAAACCAGACACATGAGAAGAATATACTGGATTTCCATTTATATATATCCTTGGGGCATGCAATGGAATGCTTGAAACAAAAGGAGAGTTGGTATGACTCATGACCTCCAAATTCACTTCCTTTTATTGGCCTAGAAATAACAAGGAACAAGACAAAATAAATATGACTCTTGTGCAAAGATTATTTAGTCTGTGGAAAGTGACAAAACACTAGATTTGTTGTGTGAATTAATATATAGCCATATACTGAATATTAATTAAGTCAGACCTATAAGGATAAACCAAAAAAAACGGCCTTAATGAAGGCTGACGAGCCTTAAAGCTATATATGAGTTGGTTTATTCAGAAGTTGAGATGGCCCTCCTATATGTGCTATCCTCTTGGAAAATAGTAGTGGTGTGAAAGTTAAAAAGTAAAATATTCTGTTGAGAGCACCTCAGTGTATACAGGCCACTTGCTCAGTGGTAGAGCATCTAAAGCACTTGCTATGAGGTCCCTCAGTTTGAGTCCCAGCGGATCCACTTTTCTTTTTTTAAATAGATTCCTTTGGGCTGCTAGTTGCATATGCAAATCTTGGAAGCAAATGAGCTTTACCTTCCAAGAATTTGTTTTGAATCTATTATTGTCTGGAAGGATAGATAGCAATATTAATTTGTTTACATCATATTTGTTCTTCTTTGATGCATCTTGACTTACATAAGAGACACTACAGAGTATGGCCAAGGGTGTAAGGCTTAGAATCTCATAGTGTTGAATACCAGATCCTAGTCTATCAAATGAGATGCTCAACTCTGGGGGCTGCCTAAGGTTACTAAGCATAAAAAGGCCCAATAAGCTCATGAATTTTACTGTAACCTTATGACAGACCGAGTTCATATGGAGATTTCTACTAGAGACACCTCATTCTAAAACCATGAGTGCTGATAGACAGTACCAACATCTCATTCTAGCTTACCTGCTTTTCTTTTGCTCATAAAAGATATCCTCGTCTAAGCTTGGAGGTGAGTTCATCCAGATGACAATGTCAGGACAAGTGGGTGAAGAGCTGTTCATTCACAATTTACCACTAAGTACAACACTAGCTTAGATATATATATAAACGCCGAGAGTTATCAATCTCGAAGCGCCTATCTATCACACCCCCAAGAAATGAGATAGGCACCTCGAGATTGATAACTCTCGGCGTTTATAGATATATATATTTTATATATCTAAGCTAGTTTAAATCCACCGTAACCCTTAATGTCGGCAGATAATTTTCTTAATGTCGGCTTTTTTAATAAAATATTAATATTGTTTACGGCGTGGCTGACCTTCCTGGCTGCCATTGTAGGACGCCTATCGGCGTAATTATCTTTGCAATAGAAAAACATGTGCACTGCCTAATGTATGGCACCATCAGATAGGTTATTCATTCTGCTTCAGCCATGCCAGCAGATCAGCAGTTTCAGATAGGCCAACTTGAAGATAACATAACTCTGTGGCCAAAGCTCCGATTGAGTATGTCGAAATACCACAGCAATGCTTAAGAAGTGTAGAATACAATAAGGGGAGCAACCTATGTTGACACCCTAAAATCCATTCTGAAAGGCCTAAAAATTGCAAACAAAGAAACCATCCTGAAAGAGGGTCCCACTAATTTTTTTCCAAACTTCCACTAAAACCTTGGTATCACCACCAACTCAACACAAGTGGTTAAAGAATTGGCCCCAAACCTTTTCAAAACTGTTGACAATGAGCCAAAGGAGACACTTTTTCACCCAATAATGTCTCTTCACATTTCATTGTACATAATTGTACACAACTACATTTGCTCAAATGTGAATAAACTAGTGTTAATTGATTCTACATCTATTCTTAGATACTCATTGTACAAACTATCCATAAGAATAAAACTTCTCTTTCAGCTCTTAATTGATTTTTTTTATTTGTGTGAGAATGGGTCTTGTTTATTTATTGTTCTCTAACTTTTTCACCATATGTTATTCCATAGTTGAGATAATCGGAATCGGCAAAGAATCGGCATTTTTAAAAATCGGCAAAAATCGGGAATCGGCAAAAAATCGGGGAAAGAATCGGCAAAAAAAAAAAACCGAAGAAAACGAAAATTTTCATTGAAAAAAAGTTTTTTTCATGCATATTACAATGAATTAACATTATGCAAATCAAATATTGCAATAAAAGCAATAATTCATGTCAAGACATCATACAAGGCTCAAGCTTTAAGTACACATGAAAGTGACAAAACACATCTTGTATTGCTTATAATATGAAAAGGTACAAAGTTACAAGTAACAACAAGGAAAAAAAGGTTTCATTTTTTATATGCCTGCACATGGAAACAAGTAACAACAAAGTTACAATCACTTGAAAAAAAGGAAAAAAAAACCTAAACCTTAAACCAAAAGGCTAGGGTTTAGGGTTTAAAATTGAAACATTGACAGCTGAAAAATGGGCTTGCATACATAGTTATCAGGCAGCAATATTTACTTAAAAAGAGGAGGAAAAAAAACCCTAAACCCAAAACCCTAGGGCCTAGACTAGGGTTTAGGGTTTAAACTTCAAGTTCAAAGTTCAAAGTTTCAAATTCAAACATTAACAGCTGAAAAATGGGCTTGCATACATAGTTACCAGGCAGCAATATTTACTTAAAAAGAGGAGGAAAAAAAACAAAACCCTAAACCCAAAACCCTAGGGTTTAGGGTTTAAACTTCAAAGTTCAAAGTTTCAAACATTAACAGCTGAAAAATGGGCTTACATACATAGTTATCAGGCAGCAATATTTACTTAAAAAGAGGAAAGAAAAAAAACCTGAAACTAGGGTTTCGGGTTTAGGGTTTAAACTTTAAACTTCGAAGTTCAAACATTAACAGCTGAAAAATGGGCTTGCATAAAAAAACCCTAAATCGGCCGCAGCCTAAAAAAAAAAATCAGCAAAAAATCAGCGATGCTGATTTCTTCAAAAAATCTTTGCATCGCCGAGAGTTTGCCGATTGCATCGGCATTTTAAAAAATCGGCAAAAAATCGGGATTCTGCAGATTTTTTGCAGATTTTCTCAACTATGTGTTATTCTCTAATTCTATCAAACTATTTGATTTTAAAAAAAAATTGGATTTGATTATTAGAATTTTATGCATTTTGATGGCCTGGTAGAATCAAAAATTAACCGATTAATAATCGTTTCTCTAGCTTCATGACTTTGCTTCTCAGTATGTTGGGAACTAATGTGAATGACAGGTAGTCAAGTCATTAACTAGCACAATCTCTTAGCTTTGCAAAAACTGTGATTTTAATCATCATTGTTTTCCTCCACCCTAAATTGTTCTTATAGACTGCTTCTCAGTTCATAGACCAACAGATCAAATCATATGAAACATAGATCCTTATCTAGATTTGTTTGATCTCAAGAAATCTGCTTGTCTCAAACATATATGCTTTCCTTTTCCTTAAGAGATATTTTAAAATATTGAACAATTTAAGATACGTATCAATATATTTTAGGTAACTCTCAATATTGTTTCTCCAGACAATATCTTTTCTTTTTTCCAACTTATAACTGCTATCTTTCAGAACTCATATTTTTCCCTCAGTGATACCACTCATATCATGGTGACTAGTCAACAAGGTGGTTAAAATCCAGTTATGATAAACCATAGTGACTAGTCATCAAGGGTTAAAATCCAGTTATGATAAACCATAGTGACTAGTCATCAAGGGGGGTGCATCTTAACCTGAAAAAGGAGAAGAAGCAGGACTCAAAATAATCTAAGATAAAGAAAATGCATAACCATTAAAGGATCCACCCACGTGCTGTTGGTGAGTTGGAGAGGGTAGGGCAATCCTCCAAGGGAGATCCCTGGTTCGAATCTCCACCCTACCAAACACACATTGGGTACCCAAAATCCAGTTGAATTAAGCTGGTGCGGGCAGGGCCAGACGCGACTCCCGGGTGAATTTGACGGTGTAGAACCCCCTAGAACCCCCTCGTCGTGGTTTCTCAGACCAAGGCAGCCCCGCAAGGGGTATTTCGTTAAATTCAATAAAAAACAACCATTAAAGGATCCACACAACGCATTTTCTATGTTTCAAGTACATGGAAACAAGGAAAGATGTTCACTTTCCTCGTAGCCAAACACAGGCAATGCCAGAAGACATCCCCAAGACATTTCTTGTCGATAAGGAATGGCTCAAAATCATTTCCCCATCTACCCTGCCATGCAGAATTTGCAGATCCCCCTCAATCCCACACTATGGGTGCACAGATGTCCTCCCCAGCTGAGAACTGAAGAAAGTAAAACAAAAGCATAACTAGAGTTTTCATTCTACAAACCAGGCAAAGTTAGTTCAAGGCTACCAGTTGTGCATGGACACATAAGAAGTTGGATATATTTGTCTCTATCTGAGATGAAGCAAGAAGCTGTTGTAGACAGCAAGAAGACATGTAAGCTTTTTTATGTGTGCTTGGGATACATTGTGCTATGGAATTTAAGCTCGACATTTGAAGACATCATTTGTGTCCAGTCATCAGGAATAAGAAAATGATGTAAGTTTACATTTGAGTAGGGTTTGCATATGATCTTCTCTAAATATACTTTACAAACTTACTCAGATGTAGAAATTGACTTGCTTATAGTCTGCCTTCATTACACTAAGGTATTAATTATTAAATTTAAGGCCAAAAAAGATCCTAGATTTACATAAAAGTTCAAAGTAGGCTTTTAGTAATGAGATATAAATACTAATACCAATAATAAGAGAAAATAAAATAAGAAAAATACAAATTCCTCCATTTATATTAAAAATACAAAATGCTAGGGTTTCAGCCACAAACTATAATTAAAAATAAGTAAATAACCATATAAATCATAATAATTACAATATAAAAATAGTAGAACCTTAAGATCCTAAATTTATATAAAAGTTATAATTAGGGTTCTAGAAATGAAATATTAACAAATGATGAAAATAATAGCAATGAGATATAGATTACTAATACTAATAATATTAGAAAATAAAATACTAATAATGTAAATTCCTATGTTTATATAAAATTTTATAAAGTACATTTATAAAAGATCATACACAAAGCTTAATGTAAAGTCCTATGTTTATATAAAATTTTGAAAAGTATATTTATAAAAGATCATACACAAAGCTTACTCAAACACAATCTTAAAATTCTGGATTTGCATATAAAGTCCCCTGTATCTGAGTAAGTTTGAAAAGTATCATTATAAAAGATCAGACAGAAACCTTAATCAACTGCAATCCTACATGATTTTCTCATTCCTGATGATGGGGTGCAAATTATGTCTCAAAATGTCAAGCTTAAACCCCCTAGCACAATGTATCCCAAAGACACACGCAAATTTTTTATGGTTTGTCAAAGAGACTTATAAAACTGCAATTGTGACAAACATAATATGATTTTTATGTTTTTACGAACTAAAACAAGCATGGATACATCACTGCACTTTCTATATCACTTTGAATTAGTGGTCACGATCTGAAATATAGGAAGTGCTTTTGTTTATTGAATTTCAAATTGTGTAATATGATGGCCAATTAGTCTATTGGTGTCGTATTTGTTTCAACTTGTGAATATTCTACTAATATATGATTTATTAGCAACATTTCTTTTTTAATATATTTTATAGTTTAGGACTGACATTGCCTGAAAAGGTCTCTCTAGACATCCGCAAAAAAAGGCATCTTCTTATCTCCATGTTCCCTGACCCAGAGACTTGTTGAAACATTGTGCCTAAAAAACATTTAAAAACCTTTAAAGAATCATCTCATATTATGATTCACCCTAAAAAATGAAAAGTGGGGGATGCAAACCAGAAGGGGGAAGGAGACATTTTCATCAAATTAAGAGCCCAAATAAAATTTGCAGGAACAAAAACATCAGATGTTATTCTTGGAGTAGAAAACAGGAGAGCTGCAGCAGTTACGCGATAAACAACTCTTAAAAAATCTAGAACTATCATATAGGCCTTCCAACATCCATGAGAACTGATGAAATCTAGAGTCACTGCAGAAAAGGAATGGTGTTATGTAATCATTGTAGAAAAGGTCATAATGTCATGCATAACTCTTGTGCAGGTGAAAACATAGATAAGAATTTACTAAGACCAGACAATTGTGTTTATTTGCCTACATTTTCTTCATTTACTGCGATGCAATTAATTTAATCCAAGACATATTGAAACAGGCCTTAATTACTGTCTTGACTGTTTATTAACTACAAAAAAGCCTGATGGGAGGCAAAACACCAAAAACCCAGTAAAATGATTTGTTATGTAATAGAAGACAAACAAGTCAAAAGAAACTGCTTCTGTACAAATAAATAGTCATGTACCCATCATCACAAGTCATAATTGCCCATTACATAAATACAATATATGGAAACTCAAATATCAATATTCATGTATTGAATCGGTTTTATCATTCATAAACCGAAAGAAAACTTGTGAAACATAGGAAGAGGTATTTTAGTATAGAGAAACAAAAAGCATACCCTTCAACTAACTCTAAAAGTTGTGGTTGCAGCTCATCATCTCTCAATCTTTGGATTCTCTCCGATACTGATTCAATTGCCTGGATAGCAACCCTAATTCTTGAGTGTAGATCTTTTATAGTAGCCCTTGTTTTATCAATGACTTGTGGATTTTCATCCTTGGCTTCCTGATCTTTGAGCTGTTCACATTTCCTTTCATATGCTCTTCTTATACACTCTTCTGCCTGGAAAATTGTGTCAAAGACTTTAGAGGAAAATGGCAAAACGCAACTTATTTATCCTCAGAGTTCTACATAGATATCTAAACTGTTAATCTCAAAAAGGTTAAGAGGAGATGCATAAGCATAAATTTGCATTCACATCCAACATAACAGGATGATTGATACACATTTGTGAATATACAAAGATAATTTCTGTTAAAATGTCAACATAGTTAGTTAGTGTACCAGTGGTAGCAATGTCAAGGAATTCAAAGACAGCAACAATGTTTTTTTAGCATAATATTCATGAATCTTGAACGAATGGCATGCTTTCAACATTAATGATGAAATTTTCTTCTCAAACAAAATTTTGGAATGTGTTCCCGTAATTTGTCTAAGGATGACAAAAATAGCTGATATTTTCAGTACATAATAACAAAAAGCAAACCAAAAGGAAAAGGGGAAAAAAGGAATTCATCTGCTTATCTTAAATATGTTATTGTTTTGTTCTTTGATTTAATTAACTATCATTCTTAGTGTGAACCTAGAACAGAAATTCAAATTTCTTTTGGCACATCAACAAAAGATAAGAAACCGATGGGCCATCTCAGACCAAGGCAAAAGTGCTAAAGATGTATTACAATTTTCCCTATAATGTTCAAGTCCGGTATGAAAAGCATGCTGTATTCATAAATCCCTAATCGGCACCTTTCACACCAATAGTTTAAAAGATGTATTGAACCCCATAGAAAATTGCTATTATGCATATGAAGTCCAAAAAATAGATGGAGGTAAGAATACAAGCAGTACCTTGACTTCATCATAAAGCTTTTTTTCCCATGCATACAGTCTCTCTAATGTTGATGCGTGGCTGCCAGCTATCATGCACGAGTTCTCTACATAATCACTGCTGCTGTCGTCGATATCATCTTTTAAACTTAAAACAAAAGGAATCTTGGATGATGATGATTGAGATGAGGTGGTTCTGTGCCAGGTTATTAACTCCAACATCCTCGAAGAAGGTTCTGCATTGACAAGCAGTTAACATTAGATAACTGACTAGGAATAAGCAAATGCAATCAATAGGATGCCTCATTCGTTAGCTTCGGACAACGTGGTTAGCCCCAGATGCAAAGAAATCATAAACAACTTGGAGAAGAAGAACATGAGGAATCAGAGACTTACTAAGTAAATCAATGGATGCACCATGTGAAACAGGCACTCCTGGATCCCCGTAACAAAATATATTGCAAGGGAAGAACATTCTGGGTGTCCACGACCTTCCTGTAGCACTGACAAATTTCAATGTACAGCTAACAGTTTCCCAAGAAAGTTTTATCCACATGCAAAAACCTAGTGATCATGCCTAACCCTCAAGCAATTCAAAATTTCATCAGAAAGGCAGATTCTAACTTTTCATGCCCAATTCTTGCTTTCTGAAAAGATTTCTACAAATTTTCAATTTGGACTACTTTGTAAATTAAGGGATCCAGTAAATGCCAGCATCAGCATTAAAGCTGAACTAACATTGTTTGACAAACTACTCTGTGGTCACTTGACACAGTTTAATGATTATATTTTGCGGGTAACGATACTAGGTTTGGGATTTCAGAAGCTTGAAAACCTAGAATGAACTTTGAAGTACCAAAGAAGAGGTCCAAAAATCCACACGTGTTATTGGGTTCAGATATCTTAGTGAAGAAGCATAAAATAGAACATTTAAAACAATACCTTTTTTCTCACTGAAATTCGAATGATTGTACATATGATTTGCCTCAAGCATCTTGGAAACTTCCTTGCCAGATTCATAAGCTGTTAAAAACCAGGTTTCGATTTCCTTCATATCATCCAGAAAAGTTTTGTTCTCAGCAACCACTATAGCTTGTTCCTTCTTTAGAATAGCTTCGTTGTCCGCAACCTTCTTGTTTTTCTCAAGAGCACTGGTTTTGTCTGTTGCCCTCTTATCCACTGCTTCGTTTGCCTCCCCAACAGATATACTTAAAGGCCGTGTCATGGCTTCCACAGAAGGCTTAGAAGGACCTTGTGTACGAGCATCAGCTGCTACACGTTCCTGGGAAAAAGTACCAGTTCTGACCGCTGTATGACCCTCAATTTCAGAATTATGTATGTGTGGATCAACAAAATTAGCTGCTGATGTTTTCTTCTCAGATTGCACTTGCTCCATTTCCTCCTTCATGCCCTGTTGTCCCTGATCACCATCTTCCAGATCAGGAATGCCTTCGTCTTCTCTAACTTTTTCTAAATCCACTACGTCTCTCTCAGCCCAGGAATACAACTCCCTCTGATCTTGATATGTATCGTTCATGAATGGTAAGTACCCAGTGAAGTAATCCCATGTAGAGCCGACAGGAGCAGGTGGAGAAGGAGGCTGAGGTGTCACCTTCCGAGACGAAGAAGGGGAAGGAGGAGTCGTAGGGGCAGATGAAAATGACTCCAATGTACCTCTTCCCGCTGATGGGGGCCTCTCCTCAACTGTAATGGCTGGAGTGCCCTTCGATCTCATATAATTCATGTGCGGCAGACTTGAATAAGATTCAGGAGAATTAGGATCATGGGAATCCAAGCTTTTGGGTGATCCAGCTCTTCTTGGAGACAAAGTGTGAAGTGGAGACTGGGAATGGGATTCCAGTGAGGATGACGATGCAAATGAGGATGGAGGTGGTGACTTCTCTGGCACAATAGCAGGTTCAAAAGTCATTGCGGAAGATGTAGACGCAAAGGATTCTAACATCATTTCAGCTTCTGCAAACTCCCTAAGGCTGAGGCCACTCCTCCTAAGGGCTTGAATATAAGCCACATGTGCTGCTGCCAATGCATACCTCTTTTCTATTGCCAGCTTGATGAAACGCTTCCTCTCCCTGCATCGTAATAAAACATCCTCATCTTCAATCCTAGAGCTTGAGCAACCCATCTCCGCAAAGTCTCAACTGTGTAGCTTACTTACAACCACATCCAAAGCCTAATCTCATCTAGGTGGAAGATAATTGCACGCCTCAGACAGCCTTATGCTGATATTGACAAATCCAGGTAGGGCTGCAATGACCAGAGTCCGCTATCAGTTTCCTTCCTAAAAGATTCTCATGTTATCAATATATAACTATGAACCTTAGCACATGTTCAAGCCCTCCAGTACCTTCAAAACCTGTTTATTACCCTAAGAAACCGGTGAAACAAACTAGGTTTTGTTTTGCAATGAAAAATACAGCGTTTCAGGAAGCCTCTAACTTTAATTTCTGCCTTTGGATCCCTTGTTGATGTCCCCAAACCATGCCATGACAAATCACTCCAGTGAATTTTCTTGTATTTGATACACCTTATGAAGGCTCCTGCTCCAGCTCTGACTTCCACATTAAATAAACATTTTCCACTACCATCTAGGCTTTGAAAGAAAAAGTGAACAAAAGCTTAAAACCCAAAAGGAAAAGCTTCCTCGCCGACACAACCTGTTTCCAACGAGATTCCACAGCTGAAGATGCAAAGGGAGAATCTGAATAAGGGTGTAAAAGAATTAAAAAGTGGGATTTCACAAGGACCCACGATCAGAAAAATCAAGAAATTTCGTAGGTTATGGGCAGTGAGTAAAAATGGACAACGGGATTAAAAAATTGGAGTTTTACAGCAACCAGCCAAGTGTAATTTTAGTGGGCGTCTTCACGGATGGTAAAAGCCACAGGTACTAGCAGAAAAGGGAAGGAAACTTCATAGGTTTTTTTAAAGCTAAGCAATGGGTACAAGACTCTGAGCCCCACCAGCAGAAAATTTTGGAAAAATCTGATACCCACACGGGGCAAAACGATCAAATGACCTGTCTGAGATGCCAGACTGAATTGGCTGCAAGCCCGTGCGGTAGCTATCGATGGCTGATGTTGTATTATTATTATTATTACTACTATTTTGCTTCAAAACAAAAAAATGATAGATGATATAATGATGAAGGCGAAGAGAATCTCGTACAGTGAAGGCTAGGCTACGCGGAGCTTGTCTGAGCTGAGCTGGTGCCTCGTCTACAGTAGCCCTCACGTTTCTTACAGCGCAAAAAAAATAAAATTAGTATTTTTTACACACGCCGTCCACCCTTCGCTCAATACTCAATTCCAATTCAACGCACAGTGCATGACATTAACCCTTTTTCTGTCTCTCCAGCCCTAATTCAGGTCATCAGTAAATGTTCATTGTGGGGAAGGGCCAATGCAAATACTGACAGAATGTCAAAGACAAAAGCCAAAAATGGCATGTGCTACAGAGGGCAATACAACGACAGGTGGACAAATCCGCAGGACTCCCTAAATTTCAGAAATCCGCAGACACAGACTTTTGAGGCTTCCGAGCAAGATTACTTCCTACCCATATCTTAATTCCTTCGAAATCCTCTGAAATTTAAATCCAAGGGCTCTCGGAGCGCCGACAAAAACGCAGGATCCTGTCTCTTGACGTGAAAAAATGAGTCTGTTGGCGGTCGATTCTGCTTGTTAACGTCAAAATCCGACTATTTCGTCGATTTGTGCGTGTTTCTGTCGGTTGACGTGAAATTCGCAGCAGGAGTCTTGCACCGTCGCTTTCCATTAAAGTCGTGTGGGGGTTTTTCCCCACGGCAGCGTGTCATTAACTTTTGCAACGTGACTTTGCACTAAGAAAAGCCGTGTTCAAGCGCGATCATATAAAATAATATATATAAATATTAAAACTAGTTTATGGTTTTCTAAACATTAAAAAATTATTTTAGTTCTTGTATGTTATTGGTGTTTCATATCAATGATCTAAGTTGGAAATCATTGAAAAGAGGCATCATGTTGCAATCCACCCAGTTGTACTTCATATTGCTTCAATAAAAAAAATTATTTAAAAAAAAAATTATACACACCATCGTGTTGTTGGAATGAGTGATTTTTGATGATGCAAACTACAATCAAAACTCAAACCACATGGAATTACACACTTCATGATTTGAAGGTTAGACCTCCCAAATAAAAGCTAAAGACTTAAGAGTTACCTTCTCCCCACTAAAACTTATTTTATTTTTATTCAAAAATAATAATATTATAATAACGTTTAAGGTTGGAGGATAGGGTTATTAGAATAATTATATTATAAAAATATATATATATCAAGGTGGTGTAGGTGAGTTGGAAAGGGTAAGGCAATCATCTATGGGAGGTCTTTGGTTCAAATATCCACCCTACCAAACCCACAATGGATACCCAAAATCTAGTTGATAATGTTAATACAGTTAGAGTCAGGTACGACTTGGGTGATTTTGATGGTGTAAAACTCCTAATCGTGGTTTCTCGCACCAAAACGGCCCCATAAGAAGTTTTTCACAAAATTCAAAAAAAAACTTTTATAACAAAATAATTATATTATAATATAATTTTACTTATTTATAATAAAATAATAATATTATAATAAAATGACCTTATTTTATTTTATATAATTAATTAAAAATAAATATTAAATTAAAATAATTTAATCTTTGGGTTTCCTATTATTTTTATTAATATAATTATTTAGATATTTTTCATATAATAAAATAATGATGTTATAATAAGATAATCCTATCTTATTTTATATAATTAATTAAAATATATATATTTTTTTTAACATGGTGGAATTGGTAGCCGCCACGAATTCGGGTAGGTTGTCCAGCTTTTATGGTCGCCACAGTATTCTGCGTTGTTTGTCCTGGAAGCCGCCACACAGATCTTCGTGCAGTTCGCTCCTATTACCGTCATGCCACAATCATTTTAAACTTTTTATGCTGCTGAAAGCACCAGGAAAGGGACAAGCGTTCAGTTCGACGAAGCCCGAGATTTGAACCTTGGACCTCCGCCCCCTTATGAAGTTTGGATGAACCAATTGGTCTCGAGGCCCGATATTTGAACCTTGGACCTCCACCCCTTATGGGGTTTGGATGAACCAATTGGTCTACACCTCGGACCTAAAATTATATTAAATTAAAATATATTTTTAAAACAATTTAAAAAATTTATATTAAAACAAAAATTAATTATAAGTTGGGATGAAGCGTCTTTCAATTTTAATAAAAAGGTGGGCTTCATTGAAGCCAAATCTCCTAAACCATATTTCTACAATGGTTGTACAATGGTTGTTCAAATAAGCTAAACATTGGATTTGCTCACCAACCTGCATAATCCTTTCATTCTCAATAGTTGTCATTCACATAAATTTAATTTGCTCCACAATTCTTTAATTGGAATGACAAAAATCATCAACCTCCATATCTATTTATCTATATCTTCAAAACAAAGTTCCTCATAGAATCCAAAGTTCTTACCATATTTGAAAATCTGATTTTAAAATTATCTACAAATAAGCTAATTTTTATGTTTGTAATTATTTTTATTAATAAAGTTATTTGAAAATTTAAAAAAATAAAAATAATAATATTACCAAAAAATTTGGATATTTTCCACTTAATGATCTAAATGAATAACCGTTCCACGTAAGACGTGCCCCTAACACCACGGCGTACCATTTTTTTGGGGACTTAAAGGCTTCGATTTCCAAGGTTTGAACAGAATTATTAAATTTTATTGGCTTTGGGGTTTTCAAGGAAAGTACCGCGCCGTTCATTATGCGGTTGGATTAGGAGTTCCGTGCCTGACCGGCTCTTAATCGTGTCGTACATGATTAACCTGTTCGAGTTAACGTTACTTGACCAAGACAGATAAGACAAAACAAACAGACTTTACTCGATTTCGTAACATTAATTTAATCGCTAATCTAGTGGTGGTAATCATAGGTGTCCCCTAAAGGAAGTGTGGGACCCATCTCCTCACTTGCTGACGTACGGGCCCAGGGATTAAAATAAAAGAGGTATAAAAATTAAATGATTGGAGTCTACTTTTATAAAGAGATGGAGTCAAATCCTTGGGCATTTAAAATCTAATAAACCCACAATCATATTCACCAAAAACTAATTTAAGTGGAGATAGCATCATGTCCAAAGTTGTAAAATGTCATGGTAAAATCATTAGATAAGGTTGGGCCTTAGTGTGGGTGTGATCCCAGGGAATTTTGAGTAGTCGCTTTCAAGGGTTTGGAAGGGAATGTAAAGATTGATCGATAGTTAAAAAATTTATTAATTTGTTAGGTGGTATATAGAATAATTATGTTTTTTAAGATATTGTAATGGTTTAAGTTTTGGAATTTTTTTAAAAGATTTTTTTATATATATAGATGAATTGGTTACAATTACAATTTGTAATAACTCAAGGTAGGGTTCCAATCATAACGATTGCATGCAACAAACCTATTTGTCTCGATTTAATAGGTTGAGATGGGGACCACCGAACGCATAGAGGTTGTACCATCATCCTTAGGGTTAACACGTAGCAAGAGATGTGGACCACCGGACACATAGAGGTTGTACCGTCATCCTCAGGGTCAA
The DNA here is from genome assembly GCA_028583015.1 of Wollemia nobilis. NCBI lineage: Eukaryota > Viridiplantae > Streptophyta > Pinopsida > Araucariales > Araucariaceae > Wollemia > Wollemia nobilis. Next base: position 5,322,248 of record JAQPPZ010002515.1, read on the forward strand.
CACGTAGCAAAAGATGGGGACCACCGGACATGTAGGGAACAGAGCGTCGCTGCCAGTCGAGTGCAACATGTAAAGAATTCGGATACAACTATTGATTATGTATAAACACATCCATGAGACTTAAAAATTCAAGTAAATCAAATATATGGTGTTTAGGATTTTTTTAATAAGACCATGAAAGTGAATTTGTTTAGAAAACATGTGTTTTTAAGGTGGCAAATTCTAATGCTCATGATAATAGTCCACTAATGATGTTAATGGTTGCCCACTAGCAGTAGAGACAAGGAGAGGACTGACTGTTTAATTTGCCTATCATGTCCACTATTATTATTGGTATGGGGACGTTGACATAAAGAAAGGGTTGAGGTCATGCTATCTTTTTCTTTTCCAATGACAGCCATCTTTTTGGTACATAAATGTTATTGTCATGTAGTTTGGTACATGATATCTGATCATGGAGCGGTGAAGTTGAGAAGGCAACGCAATATATCATTTTAACTAATTTTTTAATACCACATGATAGCAATCAAAGTAGAAATAGTCATCGGCTTAGGAAAGTTTTGTAAGAAGGAACCCGAACTAAAAAAATCTCTCTTCCTTTTCTTTAATTGAGAATTTATTATTGAGATTTTTAATAAAGGGAAAAAAATTATGCTTCTTTTAGGCAAAAGTATTATACCTATGTATGCAGGGATATTATAATAGTTTAGGTTTTAATGTTTTCGAAGAGTTTTAATGTTCAAACAGTAGTATGTGTGGTTGTATGTTAATCTTTTATTGATAAGCTTAGCTCTCAACCTTAATAAGATTATGGTTTTAATAAGATTATGGTTGAAATGGAAATGCTCAACCTTAAGAGTTAATATTAATTTTATAATTTTTTTTTAAATTGGTTTGTATTTTATCATTAATATTAATGATATTACAATAAAGCTTAAATATTGTTAGTGAATATTGTTAGTGTATTACTTGATAAGATTTGAATCTAGGTTTTTTCTTTTAAGAATTTAACCACTTGAACTAATGTCATTTAATAAAAAGCAAAAATTAAATTAAAATAAAATCAAGTTTAAATTTTGATGTAGTATATGTATAATTTATCAATTATTGTAATATTATTATGTGGTCAGAAGGTAATACTAATGGATTTGAATTATAGTGTAAAGTTCTTCAAATTGGAGGATAGGGTTGTAAATAAGTTGGATAACCATATATTGGATAAATTGTATTTTCCATGATAATCGTTTCATATGGTCTATGACCTCACAAACATCAAAAACTACATGATATAGAATTGATGTCTTTGTGTTCTTATTTAGAAGATTCAAGCTCAAATCATGGGATGGGATGGGTGTGCATGACCTCATTATGTTTCTTTGTAAAAGGATACAGCCCCTTTCAAAACCTTGCCATTACCTCAACCAAAAAAACTACTTTATCTTTTATCCTTATATATATATATATAAACACTTGAAAATATAAACCATATATGAAACACACTTTAAAAAGTGTCATAAATAAAATGATTAAAAAATTAAGAATACTCCTTTTTTTTTTTTCTTTTTCAAGATGCTTTTTTTTGTTTGCCATGTTTATGGCATTGAAACAAGTTTTGTCTATTGTATAAACCATATAAAACACACTTTAAAAGTGTTATAAATAAAATGATTAAAAAATTAAGAATACTTTTTTTTAGATGTTTTTTTTGTTTACCATGTTTATGACATTGAAACAAGTCTTATCTTTATTACATTTTTTTTTTTTTTGGATAAGTAGTATGGAGTTGATTACATCCACATTATTTTTAGTAATTATTAAGTGCAGGGTTCAAACCACAAGGGTTGTTCCTAACAAGCCTATACCACCTCATTATTGTTGACCCGGTATGAGAGGGACCATCAATTGCTTGGGTTTTATATCATCATTGTCGGTTTAGCACCACTCAAAAGATTCAAAACAAACTACTATCTTTGCAAGAGGTATGTCCCAATGTTTGAACCTAAATCTTTTTTTGGTAAGTGTCTGGTCGAACAGACAACTACCAATCCACCTAACCCTTGAGGGCTATATCTATTGCATAGTTTTTTTTGTTACATAGAAGAGTTGGTCACAACCACACTATTTTTAGTAATGAGACAAGCGCAGTGTTCAATCATAGGGGTTGCTCCCACCAAACTTTTGAGGACTATCTTTATTGCATAGTTACTATATGTGGTATTACAACTATAATTATGCACATATCATACAAGATTTAAAAACTTGTCCTCTTTGGAAGTTGAATTTTTTCACCCCATGACCTTAAAATACTTATTTAATTTTTTATGAAAAAAAATTACATTAAATTAAGATAAAAGCCTTTACAATAAAGAAAAGTGGATGGGTTAACACATCCCATAGGGAATCAAACTAACCCTCTTTGACAAGGGTTAGGAAACAAATCCACCAACAAAACACAAGTTTAAAATACTTACTTTTTTTTATTTGATACATAGAAGAATCAACAACGACCTTTTCTTTTTGAACAACTGATCACAAGGTAAAATCGCATTACCTTCAAATCATGGTGCTACCACTATAACCCCTATCTCGCCTTGGTAAACACGACCCGAGTGAGAAAGACCCTCGATGACTCAAGGTTGGTACAATCATCATCAAACTGGCACACACTCAGAGGACTCAAGTTAGACTACTACCTTTGCCCTAGATTAAGCATGCCCACGAGGTTTGAACCTAAATCTCCTCTTGATAAGTACCCAACTTCTTACCAATCCACCTAACCTGAATACCTATTTTTTAATAACATAATTATTTTTTTCTTTTTTAACACCTACTAGTATTAAATATATTAGACCACTTTCACCATGTATGGGAAGAGGTGCTTATGTTGTATTATTCATTTACCACTTTCACCATGTATGGGAAGATGTATTTATGTTGTATTATTTATAAAGATCGCATACATAGTTATATTCCTTCAAATTCAAACTTTTATGTTTTAAACCTTCTATTTAAATACTTAACTTTTTATTGTCATTCTCATTCAAAATCATAGTATATTAAAAGAAGAAATTCTAAAACATAAAACAAATAGTAAATTTTAAATTTATTATAAGTGTTTATTTTTTAAAATTAATTATATATATTAAATTTTTTTAAAACTTAAAATAAATAATAAATTTTAAATGTATTATTGTCATGATCTTTTTTAGCAGACTTTTTGGCACAAAGAAATAATGTATTAACCTATGATGTGGTAATACCTAGTTTGAGCAATTGAACCAACTATGCGATGTTTAGTTCATTTAGAAGAACATGTAACTGCTAACATATTGCTAAGTATGCAAGATCAGGTACACTCGTAGGTGAAGAAGATAGAATCATCCACCAAAAATGGGGGTACTTAAGATCATGGGAAATGATGATTAAGGTAACTCGGGGGTAACATGGATGGATACCTTCATATAGACATGCATTATCAAATAATCATCAATAACTAGTCACCTTGAGCCTCAATTGATAGCCTAGTAGCTATCGTAAATCTTTCAACTGAGACAGATGATTGGGTTAATGGAAAGATTTCCTCTTTGTCTATTGTGAATGTTTAATTATCTTTTACTTCATCACTATCTGCATTGGTGGTTTGGGAAATAAAAGCATGAATAAATAGGATGCCCATGAGAGCTTCTTGTTTTGCTTAAAACCTCTTACTCTCTACTTTATAAATAAATAGAAATATTTTATTTTAAAATGATAATAAAATTTCATTTTAAATAGATAGAGAAGTTTTATTTTGAAATGTTAATGGAGTTTCATAAATAAAAGAAGTTTGTTTAAATGACAATAAAGTTTCATTTAAAATATATTTAAAAAATAATAATTATTATATTAAAATATTTTAAAAAATATCCATCCTTTAGCTAGTGCGATCTGCTTTACATAAAATAAGATTTTATTTGAAGTAGTGGGATTTCCAAAGTATGAAAAAAATAATTAATAATGGCAAGCATGCCTTGTCATCCACCAAGAAGATAAGAATTGAATGTAAGAGTGCAAGGGCGGTGGACGAAATCCTCATACCTTCACTCCTCTTGAGAAAGGATGGGTAATCTGGGAAGAGGGGCATGAGATGGGAGGAGAGGATTAAAGAAGTTGGAAAAGCCCAATTCTATAGGAGCTTTGGAGGGGCTAATCTTAAAGAAGCAAATAGAAGAAGACGAGGTGGATTCAAGGAACTTGAGGAGCTAGCCATTTGGAAGAACACAGTTGGTATATTAATATTCTATTTTATCCTGCTTAGAGACTCCAACAGCTTGTTTAAATGTTTGATTGAAATACCTAAAATACCTCCGATTTCATTACCATTATTTAGGTTTTAAAGTGTTATTTTAAGATCTACTTTTTGTTGTCTAATTTAACATTTAGAGAGGTTAAATTAAATCTTCATATGGCATGTGGCTTTGGACTTTAAGCAACCCCTGAGAAGAAGCTTGTAATCAGCCATATAGATCTTAATATAGGAACACTCCTTATGCTTGGTTTTAAAGATTTGAATGGCTGCAATAGACATAGACCATCCTGTGATTAACCTACACTCAAACCCATATATGCTGCAAATCGAAGTTTGAATCATTGTGCAATCTTCAAAGCATGTGAAATCGCCATGAATGAGGTTTAAAATCAATTAAAATATAGGTTTGTGTAAGCTACCCTGTTGCTGTAATTTTCTTTGCTACGTCTACCTGAACCAGATGTCCGATTTTGATAAACCTTGGTGAGACCTTGAATCTCCATAGTATGGTATTCAAGAGTCTTAGAGCACCCTTAAAAGGTTTAGGAAAAGTTTGGGAGCCTCCTATATTGGTTATAAATCTTTGCGAGTCGATCTTGTGTGGCCTATGTTCTCGACCTGCGTAGTCGGATGGCTTTAGGGAAGTCATCCGTGAGCATTGTCCCACATGGGACATGCTCAAGCGGATGAAATACATAAAGGGAGCTTGGCTCCCTATGTCTTTCGACCACCAAGTGGTGGTCACATGACCAATCGCTTGGTGGTCGTTCTAGTGCTAGTTGGGGGTACACTATTGCTTAACCTCATCGAAAAATTGCCACATGTTGATTTACCTCCCCACACGGATACCATTTGATTAATGATATGTGTTGGTTAGTTTGTTTGATGCGATGTGAATGAGATACTTTTTAAATATTTGAATTGAAACATTGTTTATTGGCCTGCGTGTTCTTTATCCCACATAGGTGATGTGGTAAAGAAGGTTTGGTACAAATAGAATATATCTCCCTTAAGATTGTGATCACCACTCGGTAATCATGGTGGCCACCGAGTGGCGACCACTAGCATCGATTGCTAGGTGTGTGGGTTGAACCGAACTTGACTTGCTGATATTTAACTAGTAGTAATTGATTGATTAGAAACCTATTGCATAGTTGACCTTCGAAAACCTAAGTTTTGACTAGTCAAACATTATCATGATTGTTTGTTAAGTAAAGTTCATTATTATGATTGGTTATTTAAGTAGAGTTGTGAGCTTTAGTTAATAAGAACAAAAGAATTATTTTATAGGTTAAATTTTATGGGACTTTAATTTTATAAAATGAAAGGGAATGATTTATTTCTAGAATTGAAGTAGTGAAGCTTTAATTTAGCAAATCAATGAAAGGATTGTTTTATATATTAATGGTATGGGACTTTAATTTATTGAATAAAGAAAATATTTGATTGAAGCAAAACCATGATCTAAATTGTGCATGTTGAATGACTCTCTAAGGGTATTTGAGAGGTGAAAAAAACGTAATGATTCTTTTATGATATCAACTATGCATTAGATGGTTATATACTTGATTGAAGTTGTATAGTTGCAATTTGGAAAAGTAAATGTTAGATGCATTTAGAGGTATGCCTATCCTGAACCATGAGTACCCTGATCCCCTACTATCCTCAAATGATCGATGGAAAGCAAAGGAGGAGCAAGGAGGTTGATGGAATCAATGCATCGATAACTTTATGATGATTTACTTATGCTCAAATAGACTAGAGTTGTGGGGAGATTTCCCTAATAAAATTGATGTAATATGTTATTCTTTGAGAGTATGGAGGGATTTCCATATTTACCCTTATGTAATAACTATTTAATGTTTTGGAGAAAGTACTTTTATTTTAATGCATTGCATTGTCTATATTTCGTAATTGATTCTCTTTCAATTGATATTATTATCTTTTAGTGTTGCTTCTTTCCTAGTATTTCTTGTATGCTTAATGATTATGTTTTGTTAGATTTAGTATATAGATTTATTATTGTTTCCTTGCTAAATAAAAAAACCTAAGTATGGAGTTCTAGAGTGAACTTAGAGGTGACCTAAGGGAATTAAGACCCCTTTAGGGTGAACATAGGTGACCTAAGAGAATTGAGACCTCTTAGGGAGATTAAAATAAGTTATGGAAAGACTACATCTGAGTTAAGATAGCTCATCATGTAGACGATATGGATAGCTTAACTCGAAATACTTGTAGCATACCTACAAAAACTAGCTTGTGTATGGTATGGTGATGTGTGTATACCTTCGATTAACATAAGGTGATAAGTCTAGCTCATCAAGGATGATGATATAGATAGACTTATTTGCAGTAACACATGATATGCCTACACAAATGGGACTTGTGTGAGGGTATCTCGTGAGATGTAGCTCTTCAAGAAAACTTAGGGGATTTTAACAATAGGTAAAACTTAGATTGGTTAGGGGTTTATGAATGGTTTATGAATCCCTCTCCTTAGATTTAAAAAAAAAAAAATTCTTTTGTGTGTTTTTTGTTTGCTTATTTTTGGATCATTATAATTATAAATAAGTGTTTTTAATAAGTGGGAAAGTGTTTATTTTTTTTAATATATATATATATATTTAAAGTTGTAAGCTTACTACAGTGGTAAGGGCTTTGGTCTATCTTTGAAAGGTTAAAGGTTCAAACCCCACTCAATATGAGGGAACTAGGACTACTCATAAAAACTTTTGTAAACTCATTGAAAAAGTTGCAAGCTTACTATAGTGGTAAGGGCTTTGGCCTCTCTTTGAGAGGTCTAAGGTTCAAACCCAACTCAATATGAGGGGACCAATATCCCTTGTAAAAACTTGTGTAAACTTAAAACCTCGTGTAAACTTCACTTATTAAATATATATATTAAGATTTCCTTGAGGGACAATGCAATGGTTCGAACCTTGGCTCTTATTGGGGAGGTCCAAGGTTCAAAACATGACATATGTAGGTGGATGGGTGTGCGTTAATCCCTTATTGATAAGTTTAGCTCTTGACCTTACGAAGGGTCATGGTTGGGATGGTAATGCTCATCCCTAAGCATCGATCGTAGGGGTTTCTCACATTGTTTTGATCCTATATTTATATATACACAAAGATTTAAATTTTATAATTAATTAAATTATTATTATTTTTTTTTTTGGTAAGTTAGAGAATATCATTAAAAGGGTTTTAACTGGGTCCTTGTCCCAGATTTACATCAAAAATGCATACATAACTCCCAAAGAGAAGGATAGTGATAAACCAACACAGGGGACAAACTTGTGACAACCCATTGCACATAAACAACAAAACCGGAAGACCCACAATACAGTACGTAAACCACCAGACATGAACTGAACAAAAACCAGCGCATGGGGACAGATACCACTAGAAACGAAGTGGGAAGGGTCAGCCCCCACCTACGGGTCGACATCCACGACCTCCTCATCAATGTTCTGCTTGATAGCCTGATTCAGACCTTCGATGGGTGCGGTGAAAGCAATGATTAAGCTTTGGTAGAACATCCTTCTGATCTGATTAGAAAGTCCACGTGGGAAGCATTGAAAGGGCGCAGAACCCCTTGGGACACAACATAGATAGACCTTGAGATGCAGCTGCGCAGAAGACTCATGGTAATCGGAGCTTTGAGAATCGTCATGACACAGAGCCAATTATGGTATGTCTGTCGCGGGCTTTCGAGAGCGCCAATCGAAGGACATCTAGCGGGAAGGAGTGGTGCCACACTTCCAAAGAATGTTTACCCAAGCCGATATTTGCCAACCTGTCAGCAATCCTATTCGCCTCCCTGAACACGTGATTGGTTTCCACTTGGTTGTGACTGCATAGGAGGGCCTGACATTCGTTGATCAGAGTCCTAATGTTCCACGGGGGGTCCTTGTTGGAAGTCAAGTAGCCAATGACGATGGCAGAATCACCTTCGATGTGGATCCCAGAACGATGATGCTTGGTGAGCTGGAGGCCACGCCACAGAGCCCAGGCTTCGGCCACATTGTTGGTCTTGTGGTGAAGGTTCTCCGCAAAGGCAAGAATAATGGAGCCATTGTGATCCCTCACAACACCCCCCATAGCAGCCAACCCAAGATTTCCCTTGGAAGCACCATCGAAATTGAGTTTGATCCAACCTGCCATGGGGGGATGCCAAACGACCGTGGAACGGGGATGGGGGGCAGGGGGGTCCCACTTGGGGATGGGGATGCCGAGGGAGGTAAGGATGGAGACTTCCACGGGGCTAAGGGGAGCATAGACCCAGGGGATGAGCTAGAAATTCTTGATGGCAAAGGTCAGGGATTTGATGGCGATCGAAATAGGGTCGATGGAGGTCTCCGAAAAGACTCGACGATTTTGTTCGAGCCAAACTTGCCAAACAAAGTGATGGAGGCAAATCTTCCATAGGAAGGCAAGCTTGGGGTGACGAAAGGGGGTGGGCCACTGGGCGAAGAGTTGCAACAGGGAATTGGGATGGACCCATTGTATCTGAAAGGAGGAGTTCAAGAAGTCGAGGCCCTCTCTAGTGAACGAGCAATCCACGAACAGATGGTTAACCGATTCCCAAGCAGATAAACACAGGTGACATCTGTTGGGGACAGGGATCCCCCTTTTCATCAAATTGTCAGTGGTGAGCGCCTTATTCTGGATAGCAATCCATGCAAAAAACTTGATCTTTGGGATGAGATGCTTGATCCAAACTGCAGCAGGGGGAAAGGACGTTCTGGGAGCAGCCCTAATGAGGGAGAACGTGGACTTGACGGAAAACTCACCACTGTCGGTCTTGGCCCAGATCAGACGGTCACGCGAAGCAACAGTGGGGATAAGGACGGTTCTTAACAATTCGGATAACCGGGTGCCAGCCCTGCCTGGGAAGCTCCTCCATTGATTTTGGTCATCAATGTAATCTTTCACTCTTCGGCCCCAAGCTCTCTCAGAGTCCTGATGTAACACAAAAAAACAAGGATAGTCATTGAGGGGTTTTTCCTTAATCCAAATGTCATCCCAGAAGCTAATAGATGAACCATCCCCTAACAGCCATCTGATTCCTTTGGAGACGAGGGGTCTGGCATGGAGAACTGCTTTCCAGAAGGCCAAACCATTGGAAGGGATGTTGTTGTTTAGCAATGAGCTGTGCTGCAAGTACTTGTCATGAATCATGGAGACCCACTCCACATTGAAGTTGGTGAGCACCTTCCAAGTTTGTTTAGCCACCAAGGCAAGATTCATATCAGCCGACCTTCTCAATCCAAGGCCCCCAAGAGCCTTAGGTTGACACACCTTTTCCCACCTGACCAGATGAAACTTGCAAGAATTTTTAGGTCCACGCCAAAGGAAGGATCTCTGGATTTGCTCGATCTTGGAATGCACCGAAATAGGAGCTTTGAAAATTGACATAAAATAGACGGGGATGCTTTGGAGAACCGCCATAGTGAGCGTGGACTTAGCAGCTTGGGAGAGAAGGGAGCCTTTCCAAGTGGCTAATTTATGCCTGATTCTGTCGACAACCCCATCCCACATAGCAGCCTTGGGGATTTTGGTGAAGAGTGGAAGGCCCAAATAGGTCATGGGAAGATCTCCAATGGAACATTGAAGGGTGCGGGCAATCTTTCATTGTCTGGGACCCGAGGTGTGGAGAAAATAATAGCTGCTTTTCATGTAATTAATCTCCTGGCCAGTAGCAGAAGCAAAGGTGTCAAGGATCCGCTTGATGCGTTTGGCTTGAGGGACAGAAGCCAGAGTTGCAATGATAGTATCATCCATGAACTGTTGGTGGGATAAGGGGGGAGCGTGAAGACGACTGGAGCCCAGAAATACCCCGATCAGTGATAGCCTTTTTGATAGTTTTGCCCAAGGATTCGGCTAAAATGATGAAGAGGAAAGGGGACAAGGGGTCGCCCTGACGAATTCCCCTGGAGCTTGGAAAGTAGCCAGCCGCCGACCCATTTACTAACACAGAGAACCATGGGGCTGAAATGCAGCCTTTGATGAGAGTAATCCAGTCCTTGTGAAACCCAAATTTGTCCATGACTTTTAGCAGAAAGTCCCTGTCAACTCTGTCAAAGGCTTTGCTTATGTCTAGTTTGATAAACATGGCAGCTTTCTTATTGCAGTGGGAGGAGTGAAGGGATTCATGGAGGGAGATGATACTGTCAGTTATGGACCGCCCTTCGACAGAACTCCCTTGGCATGGGTCAATGATGGATGGGAGGATTTGCTTGAGCCTTTGAGCCAGGGATTTGGTTAAGATTTTATAAATAATGTTGCACAGGCTGATAGGTCGAAAGTCATTCATGGATTTGCAGTGGGGGCTCTTAGGAATCAAAGCAATGAAAGTGGAGTTGGTCCCATGGGGGATGATTTTAGTGTGTTGCATCTCTCGAATGGCACAGACGACCTCATCCCCGATCACCTCCCAAAAGGTTTGGAAGAAGCGGGGAGGAAACCCATCGGGCCCGGGGGCCTTGTCGCCCTTCATGGCAAAGAGGGCATCTCTGATTTCTTTGGCCTCCAAAGGTTGAGTCAAAAACTGGTTCATCTCCGGGGTGATGAGAGTGGGAATGTTGTTGAGGAGGGAGGCTTGGGCGGGCCCATCATGGGGAAGCTCAGAATTCAGCAAGTTGTTGAAGAAGGAGGAGGCTTCATGGCGAATCCTGACAATGTCCTGGGTGGTTGTGCCATCGGCGAGAAGGAGCTCCTTGATCTTGTTGGTACTCCTATTGCGGAGGGTGGATGCATGAAAAAAACTAGTGTTGGCATCCCCTTCCTTGAGCCATAGAGCCCGAGACTTCTGCCTCCAGAAGGTTTCTTCTTTGGCTAAGATGTTGTGGTGCTCAGAAAGCAAGTGTTTTTCCTCATCCCTCAACGCAGGGGTCCACGGCCTATGCTGACCCAGGTGATCCAGCAGCAAGAGGCGGTCAGAGATTTCCTTTTTGGCTTTGAAAATGTCCCCAAACACTTCCCTGTTCCAGATTTTGAGGCCTTCTTTGATGATTTTCAGTTTCTGAGACACACGGGAGATGGCTGACCCATGGACAGAGGTGGACCACCATTCTTGAATCTTCAGTTTTAGCTCCGGATGGAGAATCCACATGCTTTCGAACCGAAAGGGGGTCTTGAAGGAAGGGGCTTTATTGGACTCAAGAAGAAGAGGGGAATGATCTGAGCCAATGCACGAAAGGGGAATGAGGGAGGTATCACCAAACAAGGGAATAGCTTGCTGGGATAGGAAGAAACGATCCAACTTAACTTGAATGTGGTCCGCTCCAACTCTTCTGTTACTCCACATGAATTGATGTCCCCGGAGTTGAATGTCCATGGGCTCATTATCACGAACAAAGTTTTGGAAGTCACTGATGCTTTTAGCTGGCACACTGGTTCCTCCTTTTTTTTTAGCCGCACAAAGGGGGGAATTGAAATCTCCAGCCACCATCCATGGGAGGTTAGAGACCGCGCTCTTCATGAGTGACAGGGAGGCCCACATGTTGTTTCTGTCCATAGGATTGTTGGGAGCATAGATGTTGGAGAGTACCCACGTGAATTTGTTTTCCTTGCAGTAGAACGCCATGTTTAGGGATCTGCTAGAATAGGATATGATTCTTCCTTCAACAACTTCTGGGTTCCACATGCACAGAAGGCCTCCAGCAGTCCCTTCAGCTGGAGATGCTGCCCATTGACCTTTTTTCCAGATCTTAGGGGCAATACTAGTGGTTCTGTCATCATCAATCTTTGTTTCCTGTAGGAGAAGAATAGATGGATTGTGGTCTTTTCTTATGGATCGAGCTAACCTTTGTTTGCTCCTGCTATTGAGGCCCCTAATGTTCCATGAAAGGATCTTCATCTAGATGATTTGGGGGGTTTTTTGCCTCCTTTCCTGAGGGTAGGAGGAGGTTTGGAACTTCTGCTATCATCTCTCTATTGATTGAAAAGGGTTTCAGACAAGGTTAGTTGCCTTCCATCAGCCACTTGGTCATCAACCTCTTTCTTGATTAGCTCGTTGTTAGGGGGTCTCCCTCTTTTTCTTTCAGCACCAGAGTCCACCAAGCCTTTTTTGCTTCTAGTGATGATGGGAGGGGGTTGGTCCGAGGAGTCCGAGTCCATGCCGGAGGGAGAAAGGGGATCCTCAACAGGCATGCCTGAAGAGGGGGAGGGGTTAGGAGTAAGCAGGGGTTCTACAGAGGGGGGGGATCGGTGAAGGTTGCAGGGATAGGCCGAGGGGAACCTAATGTAGAAGGTAACGGGGATGACAGGCCTTGGGACAAGGGGTTGGTTGCGGGGAAATATTCGAGGAAGAGGATCTCATCCTCCGTAGATAGGAGAGGACCGAACTTATTAGGAAAGGCAAACATGGAGCATACCTGATCAGGGTGCACAGAAGAAGCGGGAGCGGGAGACTGTTGCAGGCCAGTTTGAATCGCATTAAATTATTATTATTATTTAATAAGCTATGTGTGGATTCTATTAGGGTCACTCCCATTACAAAAATAAAACATTACATTTCTAACAAGTTAATTAAAACATACCCATCTTTGCCTTTCTATCAAATATATTCTTCATCTTCCTCAAACTGCTAAGTTTCTATAATCAATCATTTTTTTCAAGGAACTAACAACAAGAAAAACCCTTACATGACACATAACTCTAACAAATAGAAGGAAAAAAATATAAGAGTCATCCATCAAACAGGAAATTAATTTGATTATTTTTCTTTTATAGTAGAGTTTTTTCCTTTTTTAGAGTGGAAATATCTGAGAATGTATTTTTGCACTTCAAGCTCTTGAGATAATATCTAGTTGTAACACATTTTGTAGGATCTTCATTTTCAAAAAATTGACTGTCATCGATTGTTTCATAATTAGCTTCAAGAATACCATATAAGGTGCTAATATTTTCCATGGAACCATCTAGATGGTCTTTAGTAACAATTTAGTTTTTTTCAATGATATAATCAAATTCTTATTTTGGGGTTGAGTCTTTTGTTGCTCGCATGATTCTTGTTGGATAATTGGTGCATTTAGAGGATGAGCTTATTTCTTTTGAACTAGGACATTTAAAGGTTTTGAATCATTCACATGCAAGGCCTTCTCCTCCATCAAGGAGGAATCAAAGCATGATCGGATGACCATGCATCTCTTCTTCAGGTGGCCATATTGCAGAAAATCATAACATCTTAGGGAGAAGTTTTCATACTCAATATTTTGGATCTATTCCCCTTTGCTTGAGGAGATAGTAATGGATTGAGGCCCAAGAATTGGAACATCCATCCAAACAGCCAATATTGATTTACTCATATTAATTTTAATAGATAAATTTTCCTTTGTTTGGGTATCCACAAACTGGAATGCATCAATGGCATTACTAATTTTAGTGAATATCTTCTCTCCCTAAAACTCCATAGGGAGAGCATAAATATTCACCCATATTGGAAATCCATTAACTTCTTTTGTAAAGGGGTTGAAACTAGGAGTCCAAGGTCTTATATAGACACCTCTTTGTCAAAAAAACCAATTATATCTATAATCCATTATCCTATCCTTATTTGCTAAATTAAAAAAATAAAACAAAAAATAATTTTTTGGGTAGAAGAGTTACTTAGAGAAACAATTATATTCTTTCGTCTAAGATACTAGGTTGCAAGTTAGGGGGACCATCGGTTGGATTGAATCCCAATCAAGGCCTAAAATTTAAGATTTTTTTGTAATTTTATTTCAATAGCCTCGTTCAATTCTTGAAGAGTCGGGATCTTTATTTGTATGCATATTCCCCCTCTAAATATCACCTCAATCAATCATCATCAGCCTCTTCACCTTCTTACTTCTCTTCATCCCCCTCTCATTCTACTCCACCCTTTTTATGAGATAAAAGGTCGAGTGCTGGCTTCCTTTAGGCCCCCCAAGTTTATAAGCATCTCAAAGGGGGCAAAGCTTAAGCTCTCCTCTCCCCGCCCATGTTTGAAAAATACCTCATGAGCTAATTGATGTTAGCTTGAGCCTACCTTCGCACACCTCCGTTACTCTTTAGGAGGCATCCGCCCCAGATAAACTACCCACCTTGCAGTGTCCCGCTATCTCCCGATCTCCTTCGAACCACAGGCAGACTCTCTATCTATAACGAGAAAAAACAAGGATAGAGGGCACTCACTCAACTGATAAGAAGAGGCTCTCTCCCTAAAATAATAATATTGAGTGCTTATAACATATCTATTAATATTATTGATACAAAGCCTTAAAATTTGATTTTAAGGTGGCGTAACCTTGTATCCTTTGAGCTCCTCCAAGCCTGGTCTTTTGCCCTTGAGTTTGTAGATAATTATTCGAGCTTCATGATCAATCAAATCCAACCCAAATTCATCCTTCAAAATCTTGATAGAGGGTAGAGGTTCATCCACCCGCAAACCCAAATATCCCTAAGAGATATTTCTTTTGATTGAAGAGGATTTCTCACAGACTGAAGAGATGGTCTACTAACAATCCTCTTCCTTCAAGGCTTGATCGCACCTAGGTTTACATCTCTTTTGTAAATACTGTAGCCAAATTTATCGTTTTATTTTATCACTTGACTACACCTAGGATTTACACCCCTTTCACCTATAATTAATTAAATTATTTTTATTTTTATTTTTTGGAGCCATAAGGGATTTTTTTACTTCCAAAGTCCTTTTCTACTACAAAGTAGGGTTCAAATCCTAGGGCTACCCTCAAAAACACCCATTCCACCTTGTGGTTTTATAACCCAGTGTGAAGAGGACCATATGTCACTCGAGATTGGTACCATCATCGTCGAGCTGGCACACACTCAACGAATTTAGGTTAGACTACTATCCTTTCAAACAAGCATACCTCCTAGGGTTTGAACCTAGGTCTCTTCTTGGTAAGTGCCATAATTTACCAATCCACCTAGCTCCTAGGGATATATTTATTATTATAATTGTATCGTTAAATGGAAATATAAACATATCAATATTAAAATTTTGAAACTTTTATTAAAAACATTTGATTATCATGTACCATAAGCTTAAATTATTGTAATAAGACCACTACAACTCACTAACCCATTATTTTATTCTTTTGTGTTTGTAGAACAATGACCATGGTTGAAAGGAAAATATAAATATACAAGAATGCATAATCAATCTTCATCGAACACCTCAATGTTATATTACTGGACTCTCATCTAGGATATCCAAATTCAAATAACAAAGAGGGTGGCCCTCGTTATACCTCGTGGAGGTGGCCCTAGTTGTGTTCCTACTTTACGTTACTTAAAATTGCATAAACAAAATACAAGATTGAAAAAGTTGTAACCTTATTATAGTGGTAAGGGCTTTGGCCTCTCTTTGAGAGGTCTAAGGTTCAAACCCCATTTAGTATAAGGGTACTAGGACCCCTCATAAAAACTTGTGTAAATTCATTGAAAAACAATCCCAAGATTGAATGGTTTTAAATATATATAGAGAAAGGATGCCAAGCATAACAACCTAACAATACCACCACTCATACTTTTATTATCGTCTATTTTGGAATAGTGATTTGGTTGGTACAACAAGATCAAACTATTTTTAATATTTTGGTGCTGAATTAACTTGGAATTTTCATAGGCCTTTCCTAAACATTCGAATCTGGCCCCAACTGGAGTTAGAAGCACTTTCATTCCAAAGTTAGATGAAGCTCCCATAGTCGAGGTTTCGCCCGATCTCATTCAAAATCCAACACTCATTTTGTCTTCTCAAGCCCTAGTCTACAAGTTCATAGGAATGTGGTCGAGCCCATATTCTATTCAGAAATGGATAGACTCCAAATGGGGCTCGCAAATCTCTAGCTACAAACTCATGCTGGTAGGGAGAGGCTATTTTGTGGTAGTATTTTCATCTTCAGAAGAAAGAAGCTCCATCTTTCATGGGGGGCATGGTTCTTAGGGTCGAGCCCCCTATACATGACATCGTGGTCTACCAACTTTGACCCCCAAGTGGAGGAACCAGAGGAGATATCCATCTGGGTAAGGCTTCCATTTCTTCCATTACATTTTTGGAACAAGCCCACTTTGGAGCTTATTGGAAACACCATAGGAACCTTTGTGGACTGGGCACCACCAAAGGCCAATAATGTTATTTGTGCCAGAATGTGTGTGCAAGTCAATCTAAAAAAAGGTTTACTAGAGAGTATCAAGATTAAAGTGATGGACTGGATCCATACACAACCTCTTGATTATGAACACATACCTTTTAAGTGTATTTCCTATCACAAGCATGAACACTTTTCTAAAAACTGTCCCACCAAAGTGCAACAGGAAAAAGGATGATGATAAAGATTTTCAACTAGTCAGATGAAAGCAGACAAGGTATTCAAGGAGTCACAAGAGAAACACTCAGGGCCTAGATAAACAAAAAGGAAACAAGTTTGTTGTTCTCTCTTTGGAGGAAGAGGAAGCACCCTTAGAAGAGGAACATGAGGCTCAAGTTAAAGAGGCAAAAACCCTAGAATTAGAGTCTGATGAAGTAATAGAAGAAACACCAATCAAGAATGGAAAAACACATGAAGGAAATGCAGAAGAGGAAATAGTGGAAACACAAGAAGTGGAAATCACAATCCCAGGAGGTAATATGGTTGGAAAAAGGGATAATACACAAGAAGAAAAGTTTGAGGAAGAGGCAGAAGGAAGTAGCACTCTAGCCACAAGGTCTACGACAAAAGGAAGAAAAATAAATCAAGAAATCAGAATGGAACAAGCAAAAAAGGATAAAACTCAGAAAACCTTAGAGGACTTCCCTAAGGCAAAAAAGACAAGTAAAAAATGAAATACATATCTTGGAATGGAAGGGGATTGGGTAGTCCCCTAAAGAAAAACTACCTAAAATCCTTAATAGAGCAACAAAAGCCAACAATAGTGTGTATTCAAGAATCAAAGATGTCAGAGAGTACTGCCAAAGGGGAATGGAACAAGATCTGGTACCATTCAGAACTGGTAGCAACGGATGCATCAGGAGCTTCTGGAGGACTCATTCTTGCTTGGGACCCCCAAGCCTTGACTTACAGAAGTGAGACAAAAAATAATAATTGGATAGCAGTTAACTTTGCTATGCCAACAGGTTTGGAGTTAACCATAGTAAATTTCTATGGACCAAATCATTTAGAAAAGAAAAAAGAGGCATGGAGGCAACTACAACAATGGATCAGACTAGAGAGGCCTAACAATATAATAATAGGAGGAGATTTGAATGTAACCTTAGCTCAATGGGAGAAAATGGGAGGAAACAAAACAAGAGACCCAACCAAGGAGATAGTGGACCATGTTATGGCAGAGGTACACCTCCAAGACATCATTCCCAAACAAGGCAAATTTACCTAGACAAACAGAAGAGTAGGTATCCAATTTATTGTTGAGAGACTAGATAGATTTCTAGTTCATGAGGATATATTATCAAGGTATCCCCTCATCTCCAACTAGATCATCCAAAGTTCAATATCAGATCACAAGCCTATCATTCTAGACAGTGGGGAAAAAAGGCTTAGTAAAAGGAAGATTCCTTTTAAATATAATCTAGTATGGGCAGAGCAGGAATATTTCAGCACACTAGTGGAAGAAATATAGAATCAGAGTATCCCCTCAACCAGCCCATAGGTGGTTTGGAAAACAAAAATTTCAAACCTCAAGCAGGCCATAAGGAAATGGATTTCAAAGAAAAAATCAACAATAACAAAAAAGGAGGAACTCATGCTACAAATGGAGAAGTTAGAAAATGAAATTGGAGAGCAGCCTCCCATGACACTTCAAGAAGAACAAAGAAGACAATTATATCAAGAGCTAGAGAAAGTGCATCAGACAAAAGAAGCACATTGGCATCTTCGATCCAGAATGACCTAGTTGCAGAAAGGAGACAAAAATACAAAATACTTCCACCTCAAGACAATGCAACACTATCAAAGGAACACAATTCAAGAAATTCAACATGGAGTCAATTACACTCATCAGGACCATATCAAGGAGATAGCACTTGGGCATTTCTCTAAACTTCTCACTAGAGCCTCAAGGGATGGACAAGCTCAAGAAATTCTCCTCCAAAATATTCCTATTATTCTTAAAAACAAGGACAAAACAGAATTGACTAAGGAGGTTAAGATGGAGGAACTGGAAGAAGTCATCCACTCTTTAGCGAAAGACAAGGCTCCAGGTCCAGACAGATTTACTAACAATTTTTATCAGTAGTTCCTTCACATAATAGGAGCAGACCTTCTCAGGATGATAGAGCAAACCAGAACTCAAGGTAAACTCTCTGGTGCTATAAACTCTTCCTTCATAGCACTAATTCCTAAAGAAAAAATGCTAATTCCTTTGCTAGATTTAGACCAATTTCTCTTTGCAACTCTTCATACAAAATCATGACTAAAATCCTAGCAAACAAAATCAAGAGGAAGATCAACTCCATTATAGCTCAGGAGCAAGGGGGTTTCATTCCAGGGAAGCAACTATATGATAATATTATCATGGTGCATGAAGCTCTACAGTCCTATGCAAAGGAAAATAAGAAAAGATTGGTCATTAAACTAGATATGTCCAATGCCTTTGATAAAGTAGACATCCAATTTTTAGAAAAGGTTCTTGTCAAATTTGGATTTCCTATACAATTGATAAATTGGATATTGGCCTATGTTAACAATCCCTGGGTAGCTCCCATAGTTAATGGAGAACCGACAACCTTCTTTAAAGCCTCTAGAGGTCTGAGACAAGGTTGCCCCCTTTCGCCATACCTGTATATCATATTAGCTGAAGCATTAGGGAGATTAATCAATAGGAGGAGGATGGAAAAAATATCAGTGGCATTAAAATAGCAAGTGGACTCAAATCAGTCACCCATGCCCAATTCATAGATGACACCATCCTAATGGGAGAAGCTTCGAGATTAAACATAAGACACTTCAAAGAATGTTTGGATTATTTTACCTCAGCAACAGGGGCAAAAATTAACCAAACCAAGAGCAGGTTTTATACAATTAACACTTCTCCCTCAAAGAATAGAAGTTTCAGTCAAATCTTGGGGTTCAAACTTGGTTCTGAGCCCACATTCAAATATTTAGGTGTTCCAATGGGATTTAAGGTTACAAGCAATTGTTGGAACACTACTATAGAGAAAATGGTAAAGTGGATTCAGGCCTATAGTAATGGGTGGCTGAGCCTGGCAGGAAGAACAATACTTATAAAATCAGTTATAGCAAGTCTCCCAATCTATCAACTTTTGGTCTACCATGCTCCAAAGTATGTGCTTAATAAGCTTGATGGACTCATTAGGAGTTTCCTGTGGTAGGGAGGAAAACAAAATGATAAGAAGAAATTCCATCTTGTCAATTGGGAAGCTATCTCGTAACCTAAAGAGCTAGGGGGTCTAGGAATAAGGAAAATTGAAGAAGTTAGCAAAGCTTTAGGGGCTAAGCTGCTATGGCACCTAGTCAATCCCCCTTCCTCCCCTTGGAAGGAAATACTAAAGGCTAAATACACTAACAACTCTAAAGGTCTACAACTAATAAAAAACATAGCAAGCAAGTCTGGTTCTTCCTCAATCTGGAAGCACATTGTTGAGGCAAAAAATATAATCCTAGATAAAGTATCATGGTTACCTAGATATGGTCAGCTTGTCAACCTTTGGGAGGATCTAGTAATGGGAAGACCCCCTCTCAATACCAGTTGTTCTCAAACTCTTCAAGAAGAATTGCAGAATCTAGGAGTTCACAAACTAGCTGATATAATGGAATGGGTGGGAGGACATTGTAACTGGAGAGACCCCCCTGCCTAGTCACATACAAGAACAATGGATAAATCTCAAAGCTCAAATTGTTGGATATAAACCTTACTCCTAGAATTCAGACAAACTGATTTGGGGGGAGGTAAGCAAGATAGGGGAATATCAAGTCAAAATGGGAGTTAAAGCCCAACAGGTAGGAAAGGTAAACAAAAAGTTAGCAACAATATGGAAACATCAGATCCCCCTAGAATTCAACTATTTTATTGGCTAGTGCATCAAAATAAAATTCTCACTAGAGAGAATTTGTAGAAGAGAAACATAATGGGACCTCATATATGTCCAAGATGCTTCAAAAGTGAGGAAACCACTAGACATCTTCTCTTTGAATGCCCAACAGCCCTGCATATTTGGATAGGAGTTGCATCTAAATTTGGCTCAACAATTACAGGTAACATGAATGCAAAGAATTGCTTAAATCAATGGAGCCAAATGTATAAATGGGGTCTCAAAAGCAAACATTTGATTAAGTATTTATGGGAATCCATCCCTTTCTACATAATATGGGCAATATGGAAAGACAAAAATGAATTAATTTTTGAAGGAAAAGGCAACAAAATTGGAGTACTAGTAAGCAAAATTATTTGGGGGATAGTTTCAAATACAAAAGCAAACTACAAAAAAAAAAATCCTAGAAAACTGACTGGTTCAAAGCTTCTCATGCTGCAAAGAATGGATCTCCAAGCTTTGTTGGGCATGGATAACATCCCTAAAGTATGTATACCCGTGATCCAGTACCCAACTCTATTTTTTGATGGTGCTTCAAAGTCTAATCCAAGAATGGCGATGGCAAGGGGAATCATTTTCCAAGACAAGACAAGATTTCTTCTCAATTATAAGATTTGTTTGGGGTAAGCTTCCAACAATGTAGCTGAAGTGATTGGCTGTGAAGTTGGTCTCAGACTGGCAGCCAAAAATGGCATCCAAAAACTACATGTTTATGGGGACTCTAAATTGATAACCTCTGCTCTCGCCAATCAAACAACTCTGTCATCACTGCAATTAAGGATCATCTACGCACGCATCAAGGATTTGGAATCCAAATTCACTCAAGTCATTTACTCCCACATCAAGAGGGAGTTTAACAAAGAAGCAGATGCTCTAGCCAACACAGTTATATACTCAACACACGTGAAGCTTTATATCACTCGTCATAGAGAGGATGGAGCGCATAAAAGAAGACACACAAAAAGGATAGACAAGGTCTACAAAAATAGGTCGGTTGAGGATAGCAAAGTCAGTGAATATGAGATGGGAGACTCTGATGACAAGGACGACTTTGGGCATTCAATTCGGGATTTTGATTGAGGAATTCAGTGTTACAACTATGATTAGATATAGATTAGATAAGGATGATAGTAGCAAGACCAGTATTTCTTGTCTTTTTTGTAACTGATCTTAGTTGGTCTGATCAACTAGCAATCCTTTTCTTTGTTCCTGGCTAATTTTTCTTAATTAATATTTTTATGGGGATAGTGCAATGGTTTGGGGTTTGGCTCTTCTTCAAGAGGTCCAAGGTTCAAACTACGATGTTTGGTTGTGTTAATTCCCTATTTATAAGTGTAGCTCTAAGATTTTTGAGGGGTCATGGTTGGAAGGAGACTGCTCAACCCTATGCATTGGTAGTAGGGATTTATCACACTAACCATTTAATTTGGTCTCAATGGAGATAATGCAACGATTTTGGGTTTGGCTCTTCTTTGGGAGGTCCAAGGTTCAAACTACGATATCTGGTTGTATGTTAATTCCTTATTGATAAGTGTAGCTCTCAACTTTATGAGCGATCATGGCTAGGAGGAGACTACTCAACCCTATGCATCGATCGTAGGGGTTTATCATGCTACCCATTTAATGTTTTGGTCCTAAGGGCTAGGTGGATTGGTAGTTGTCTGTCCAGGAACTTACCAAGAAAAGATCCAGGTTCAAACCTTGGGGGCATGCCTGTTGCTAAGGTAGTTGTGTGATATTAATCCTCTAAGTGCATGCTAGAATGATGATGATGGTAGGAATATTGAGTGACCAATGGTTACCTCATGTCAAGTCAACAAAAATGAGGTGGTATAGGCTTGTTGGAAGCAACCCCTATGGTTTGAACCTTGCACTTGGTAGGTGTAGACACCAAAATCCAGCCACTTGTAAGTCATCTATACCTTCCTGCCAGCCACGTGTCAGTCATCCATCCTCCCCGCCATTATTTGGCCCAAATCCACACTTTCCCACCATTATTTGGCCCAATTTCACTTTTCCCGCCATTTTTCATCCCCAAATTTATTTAAATTAATATTTATATATATTTTTTAATATTTTAATATATTTTAATATATATATAAATAAAGTTTAAGTGATTTAATCCGAGCCGTCCATCCTTCATTTAATCTCATCCGTCCATCCATCTTAATCCGTTTCACAACCTAGATTTATTCTCTACCCTTGGATCCACTTTAATCTTAGCCACACGTTCAAAGTGTCGTTAAAACCCTAAAGTGTGCCCTAAGAGTAGATTATAAATTGAGTCACCTTGATGGCTCAAACCCTATCTATCTCTTCGGCTAAACCTACTTATCTTCCCTATCTAAGTCTGGAGTTGGCTATTGCTGTTAATCCCGAGTCTTCTGAGTCTTCTACGGCCCTAAGTCTGAACTAAACCCTTTCGTCGCATCCATCGTCGCCGCCTGGTCTCGTCGCGTTAACAGGAAAAGGTATAGATTCGTCTAAAGCAAGTAATCTTTCTTTATGTATTAATCGTTGTTGAATTCTCGCATTCGTTTATTTTTATTTCATAAATCTAGGGTTTTAGATCGCTTCCGAGGGCTCACACAGTGGAGCCCTCTTATTAGTTTCTAACTCTTTGATAATTTTAATGTGTGCAGGATTCTAGTGGTAGATCCGATTTGTTGATAGCAACTGCTTAAGCCGGAGTGGTCCGAGCCAAAGGATACAACGAAGCCCACTCATTCTCGTTGAGGTTAAGGATACATTCTTCGGAGACGCCACCACATTGTGCCGCCTAGGGTTTCGGAGAACCCTAGCACAAATTGTAACTTTGTATCACGAAAAGGGTTACGAGCCCCGTTGTACTTAAAAGGAGTTTCTAAACTCCATTGATTAATAAAAATCATTCATTTTGTACAACTGTTCTGCATTCCTTTATTGTGATTTCTTTATTTTTGTTTGGCGTTGTATCTTTAATCTACAAATGGCGATCACGGTGGGACCCCCTAGGGTTTCATGTTTTTAATACTTGCTTTACTGATCTATTCCTATTTTTGTTTTATTTTGCAGGTTTCGAAAATCGCGAAATTCGTTGTTCCAACGAACTAGGGTTTCTGAGGAGTTTGCAAAAATGCAAGCAGACGCAGAGCGGCGTCCGGAAGTCCGATCCGAAACGCAGAGGTGCGTTTCAACCTGTGCAGACTCCTGTGGGCGTTTGAAGGCGCTTTTACGAGTAAAAGCGTAGGCTTCCGAGTAAGTGCATTTTTTTTTTTCTTTCTTAAACTCGTACTTTTTACGTTTTTGGTTTTTCTCGTCGTATTCTGTTTCTTTTTCGGATCATTGCTTTAAAATGAACAAAAACTAAGTAACCTGGAAAAGAACAGCTTAAGTCTGTATATACATTTTTTTTGTTACATTTTTAGTTACATTTTTTCGCATTGCATTATTGGTTGTTGCTTGCATAAAAAAAAAAAAATTGCATACCTAGCCGCATATTAGAATAGCTACGAATTATCTCTTTTAGTTATCTAAGTAGGACTATTGATTGGATGTCAATAGTACTCCCGCCATTGGGTGATTCCAGCAGGAGAAGTGGACGAACCTTCCGGTTGCTCCTTTGATATCCGATATCATTGGTAGGCGGGGGGTTTTAAACGGTGTACTCCACTTCTTCGGAGGAAATGGCATATTTTCAAGTGGCCTCTTGCTTAGATCATTAGAACTTTTGATTTATAGCTTTGTATGTATACATTAGACAACTAAAACACTTAAAATAAAATTCACCGCATTTCATATTGCATTTAAAACAAGAATATCCTGGATTTCATCACTAGGTATTGCTTGAAGTTTAGTGACGGTGGAATTCATCTCCATCCATTAAAATTCTGCCTCGTACACCATAGGTCACCCCCGAGCAAACTTGCTGGATTTCATCACCAGTAAGAATCTCGTTGTCCTTTCCTAGCCATAGTTTTTACCTTTTTTTTGTGAATAATTCAAGATTAGATCACATGCAAAACTCATAAACCGGACACTTAAAATTTACTACGATTAAGATCAGAAAATAAGTAATTAACCGCAAGTAAGACACATTGGTTGAAACCTAGGTTGTGACTATTTTCTGATAATTTCTTTAGTGTAAATT
The DNA here is from genome assembly GCA_028583015.1 of Wollemia nobilis. Lineage (NCBI taxonomy): Eukaryota > Viridiplantae > Streptophyta > Pinopsida > Araucariales > Araucariaceae > Wollemia > Wollemia nobilis. The sequence continues at coordinate 5,346,707 of JAQPPZ010002515.1, forward strand.
TATCATTCAAGTTTTGCATTCTTCTTTTCTGAATTTGTTTAGATTTATTGCGTTATGGTCTTAACAAGGAATCAATCTAAAGTGTTAAATCTAAATAATCAAATGAATAATTCACAGAACATCCCCACCACCAACATGACCACTTATCCTAGTGAATTTCAAGCAGGTTCGCCTGTAGGTCTTTCACGTCCTTCTACCGTCTATCGCATGGCCATGCCCATGGAGGAAGACAATTCCTGTCATATTACCCACATTGATATGGCCCAAGTGCAAACTCACTTAAGAGATGGCACTGGTTATATCCTTGAGCCAATCCAAGATTCCCCTATGCAAGATTCTATTTTTCAGCAGGATATTGCATCAACCATACCCGCTGGTTTCACTCAAGTCTACACTAACCCTTTTTTTGAGGCTAATGTTGTATCTGCTCAGTCGGCTTCATCTCCAACATCTTCCCAGATGCTCAATTGTCCTCCTTTGGAGACAAATGTAGTGTCTTCCCGACCACTTTCTCCTCCATTTACCCGGGTGTACACCAATTCTCTCTATGAGGCCGGTGGAACCTCCTCTAGCCATGACCAATTTCAACCCTCTTCTTCCCAAACCATTTATGGTTTCACCCTACCCGGGGCACGATCATCTGTTTCTTCCTGTGTACCGCCTACTTCAGCCACCTTCATTGCCCTCGCTACGCGATCTCCTGTGACTACCATGGCATCCTGCCCTCCACCTTCATCCAATCATCCCACATCCCTTGGGTTAGAAATTAATAAGGTTAGGGAGTACCTCGACAAGTTGCTTCAAGCAACAACAAGCAACAAAATGCCCAACCACCTGTCGTAGTAAATCCTACACCCCAACCAATTTCTACCCAACCGACTTTTCTTAGCTCGAGCCCCACACTGGTACCCCAATCTTCGGTGGTGTCCATTCCTACCCCACCTTTCTCCCAACCCGGTCCAGTTCATCATTCACCCCAATCACCTTCTTTTCGGTATCATCCATACCAACAACCTCTCCATTCCACACCGCCTAATCCAGGCAATTTCATCCCATCTCATCATTTTTCCACTCCTCCATTGCATCATCATAATCATCAAACGAATCAAAATTTTCATGAAGATTCTCGACTCCATGCTATGCAACAACAGATTGACAACCTTATGCTCAACATGCCCGGCTCATCTAGTCAGAAACCTACGCTAAGGTCGTTGATCAATCAACCAATTCATCCTTCGGTACCTTCACCGCCATATCCGACCGATTTCACATTACCGAAGTTTGACAAATTTTGAGGAACTGAGGATCCTCACGAACATGTGAGCTCATTCATGCATGCCTGCTTTAGAATCCAAAATAATGACGCTCTTATGCTCAGAACTTTTCCTCAGACATTAGGAGGAGATGTTGTACAATGGTACAATCATTTACCTCACCATAGCATTTATGCTTACGAGCAATTGATTAATCTGTTTTTAGAACGATTCTCCCTAAATGTACAAAGGAAAGTCTCATTGTCCGACTTATACAAGCTCAAGCAACATGACGATGAGACTGTTTATGACTTTGGAAACCGTTGGAGGGCTATCATTAATAAATTGCCATTCTCCCTACCAATGGAGGAGTTAACCAAAATGTTCACCCAGAGTTGTCTAAAACCTATCTCTTGGTTACTCCAATTACAACAATACAAGACTTTTGAAGAGGCTTTGGCCCAAGCAAGTATCATAGAAGACATTAAAGTCCAAGAGGGTGTTTTAAAACCCCGTAGAAAAGAATGGCAACAAAAGGGCCAACAACGAAATAATAATTATGGCCAAAACAAACAAGCACAGACTAGTACAACCTCAAATGTTAACCAAGTTAATCAAGTGGTGGCGAGCCGGCCCGTAATGGCTCAACAACAACAAGTAATGCAAAGTCAACCGCAACCAATTGCTTATCATGCGGTACCCGCCCCTCCTCAACCAGATCACAATACTGGGCCAACCATGGAAACTCGACCTTGGCAAACAAATCGTCCCAAGCGACAGTTCACACCTTTAGATGAACCATATGCGGTCATATTCAACAAGTTATATAGCACAAATCAGTTAACTTTACCTGAGTTTAAACCTTTAGAACCATCTAGAAGGGGGAAGTATTACAAGGAGTACCTATTTTGTCCTTATCATAGGCAAAATGGACACGATATCAATAATTGTACAGATTTCAAACATGTGATCCAAGATCTTATTGAGATTGGAGCCATTAAATTGGATAGCCCCTTAGCCCAACAAAATCAAAATCTTGGTGTATTTCAAACACCCCTTCCACATCGGGAGGAAGCTCCAACAACTTCGGGGGGAGTAACTCAGGTAACTCCTCCTAATCAAGTCAACCATGTACAACAATACCAAGGTTTTGTGGGTACTATTAACGTAGTAACCCGGGGTCAAAGGGCGAACCAACCAAATCAGGTCGAACCACGACCACACTGTACAAACCCCTATCCACCTCGAGTAACGGTGACCCAACGACGTGCTAGTACTTCTCAACAACCGCTAAATCATTCTACTCAACGCCAACGACCCATCATGTCATTGAGTAGCCGATTAACTACCGGTTTAAAAATGGCTTCGCCAAGTTATCGATCTATGACCTCATTCAACAATCTCCCCCGCATAGAGAGGCATTAATGGAAATATTAAAGTCAATCGAGCTTCAAACTCAAGATACTAATGCCTTCAACAACTTTGTGGGGAGTATTCAAACATGCATGGAGCCCTCCATCACTTTCTATGATTTTGAAATCAAACCTTTGTCAACAAAAAGTATAGATCCTCCATTGCATATCATGGCCAAGATCGATCACAAGCCATTCAAGAGAGTCTTAATTGACACCGGTTCCTCAATCAATATCATTACAACATCGGCGTTGAGTCATCTAGAGTCGTCGCCATCCCTTATCACCAAGTCGACTTTTACTCTTAAAGCATTCAATGATGCTTTATCTTCCACGGTTGGCACAGTTATCTTGCCCATTGAGGTAGGGGCCCGAACTTTGCATACCTTGTTTCACATCTTGGAAGGGTCCATGGCATACAATGTATTGCTTGGACGGCCTTGGCTTAGGGAGATGAGATGTGTCCCTTCTATACCGCATCAATGTCCGAAGTATGTATATGAGGGACAGAGTTCATTGTGTACCTGCCGACATTGAACCCTTCAAACATTGCAACTATGTCTCAAATCCTTATGAGATTGTGTTGCCATCCACTCATCTTTTCTTGACCCCATCTACTTCTTCTATACCATCTTCTTTTAAAGCTCCCATTCCCGAGGAGCTACCCATCATATCGCAACCATCTTCCTCTTCCACTATTCCATCTCATTCACCACTTTCTTCATCTCCTAATCTTCCTTCTTCTTCATCGGTGACCACATGCACATGTGGCCATGACCAATCATCTCTTTCCACGTCATTACCCCCTTCTTCTACACCTTCTTCAACATCACCTATTATTCCTCCATCTTCCCAACCATCACCACCGATGTTTCACAAGTCAGTGAAGCATCAACCCAACCAAATCCTTCCAATTCTTCTATCCCACATTCTTCTATTCCATCATCTAGTCCATCTCCCTCCCAAGTCAAGGTCCATCTAACTGATGCGGGTATTGGTGAGTATGCCATCCAAGATGTCCACATCACACCGTTCAATGTGCAAACAGTTAAAGATTTTGGTCGTCCACATGACCAACATTTATCCATTGGATCGGTTTATAACATGGGTTCTATGCCAAATTCCATTAATTTTGTATATGGGGGAATAGAGTCATCTTCTAGTCCTACCACCATACTAGAACCCAAGCATCCAGTCCCCGCCAATATCGAAAGGATGGAGGGTTTTCCCTCTCGCTATTTCCACGGACATAATTGGCAGCAATTTGGCCTAGGTCGATACGAGCAAGGGGTAACCGAACGCATCGATATGCCATACCGGAGACCCACCGAGCGTTTTGGTCCGGGCTACCAACCACTTCCATCCCTTTCTTCTTTTGAACAAGCTTTTCAAAGCATTAATCTTAATTCGGAAGAATAAATCCTCCACCCCGACGAATCCGAAGATGAAGCCTATGAAGAATTTGACGTCATGTCAAATGGTGATGAATCTGAAGAAGAGTCGGTGCCCATTGTTCCCCTCACTGAACAAGACGAGTTTTATCTCCAATTGTTCCCTCTCCAAGAGGCCATATTTCGCTTGCTTCTTCCACAAGAACGAGGTGAACCACCCCCTCCGCCACATCCATAAGCCATAATCCAAACCTGTATTATATGTATATACTAAAATAGTGGTTTTCACCACTACCAAAAAAAAAAAAAAAAATCAGAAAATTCCCAAAAAAAAAAAAAAATCAAAATATATAAAAATACTTTATTGCTTTATGTATGTGTGTAATAGTGGTTTTCACCACTACAAAAAAAAAAAAAAAAAACTGAAAAACTATGTTGTTTTGCATTTCAGGTCTTCCGAGGTCTTCACCGGTTTTCCCTTCCATTCCGCCCATCCTTTCTTCCATAAGTCGACAATGAATTTTGAAGACTTATTCACACCGCTCCATAATCCATATGATCCGGATAAGCCAATCCCGATCAACCCAAACTTGATTGACATGGATCGGATTTCATCTCCTCCATCTATTTCAGAGTTCATCCTTTTCGAGGAATTGTTAAGGGCTTCCGCCAACTACATTCCTCCTTCACCTCCACATTCACCTTCATCTTCTAAGCCGCGAGGTCTTCCGAGCGGACATAGACGAGAGCAAGGCGCAGGAGCCTGATGACATTTTAGATGACATAAATCCGATCCCTACTCCCCATCGCCTTGAGGAAGGTTCCCACATGTCTATTGAAGAAACTATCGATGTAGACCTTAGTCCAGACCAAGATGGCACCCAAATTGTGAAACTGGCTAAAAGTCTATCATCAGAGGAACAAGAGCAAATGATTGCTCTACTCAAGCGGAAGAAGGAGATATTTGCATGGTCTTACAAAGACATGCCAGGCCTAGACCCTAATTTGGTTGTCCATAACCTCACCTTACAAAAAGATGCTAAACCTGTCAAACAGAAACTTAGGAAAATGCATCCTACCGTGGCCCTCATAGTTAAATCGGAGATTCAAAAACTTTTGGATGTTAAATTTGTCGTCCCGATTGATTATCCTGAGTGGCTTTCTAACATGGTACCCGTTCGCAAGCCTAACGGGGGAATACGTGTTTGCACCGATTTTTGAGATCTAAATAAAGCGTGTCCTAAGGATGACTTTCCTCTTCCAAACATTGATACTCTTGTCGATACCTGCGCTGGTCATGAAATGCTTTCGTTCATGGATGGATTTTCAGGATACAACCAGATTCGAATAAACCCCGAAGATCAACACAAAACAACATTTACCACACCTTGGGGAACTTTTTGTTACGGGGTGATGCCCTTTGGCCTTAAGAACGCAAGTGCAACCTATCAACGAGCCATGACTTATATTTTCCATGATTATATGCATAAGATTATCGAAGATTATGTGGATGATTTATTGGCAAAATCTAAAACTCGACAAGAGCATTTTGATGTATTGGAAAAAGTTTTTGATAGACTTCTAGAGCATAAAGTAAGGTTGAACCCTAAGAAATGTGTCTTTGGTGTTACCTCAGGCAAACTCCTAGGTTTTATTATCTCTAAACGAGGTATTGAGGTGGACCCAAACAAGGTCAAAGCCATTATGGAAATGTGTCCCCCAACTAATTTGAAGGAGTTGCGTAGTTTGCAAGGAAAGATTAATTCAATCCGTCGCTTTATTGCACAACTTTCTGATAAATGTAGGCCATTTTGCCACCTACTACAAAAGGGGGTACAATTTTCATGGACAGATGAGTGTCAAAAAGCCTTTGATGACATCAAGCAGTACTTAGCATCTCCGCCTCGTCCAGGGGTCCCTTTCAATCTTTATATCTCAGCAACGGACTTTGCCTTAGGGACAATGCTTGCACAAAAGAATGAACAAAATCGTGAGCAAGTCTGTCTATTATATTAGTCGAACATTGGTAAGCTATGAAACCCGATATGCTTATGTGGAAAAGTTGTGCTTAGCAGTGGTTTTTGCCACTAAGAAACTTCGTCATTATATGCTTAGCCATACAACATATGTCATAGCTAGAGAAAACCCTCTGCGTTATATGATGTCTCGCACTTATAATAACACTCGTACCGCTAAATGGATAATGTTGCTTACCGAATTCGATCTTGAATTCATTAGCCAAAAATCCGTTAAAGGTCAAGTTATAGCCGATCAACTTGCGGAAGCTCCACTACCTAGTGATCATCCTTTGATTATTGAGCTCCCGGATGATTCGGTATTTGCTATCACTCGAACAAGAAGAGGACATCATTCCGGAGGAAGATGTTGACATCACGCTATTCTTTGATGGCTCTAAGTGCGCGAAAGGTCAAGGCGTTGGAGTTGTGTTTCATACACCTCAAGGGATTCCCATCCCTTTATCATTCAAACTAGACTTCCAATGCACCAATAATACAACGAGTATGAAGCCTTAATTTTAGGTCTTCAATCAGCCATAGCTATGAGCATTAAGCGTATTCGGATATTTGGGGATTCTCAACTCGTGGTTAAACAAATTACAGGAGAATACCAAGCCAAAGAACCTACCATTAAGCTTTATCATGATGTAGCAATGAAGTTGCTCTCTAAGTTTGATTGGTATGAGATCACTAGTTTGCCTCATTCGACTAATAGATTTGCGGATGCCATGGCCTCTCTTGGATCATTGATTCCAAAGGACTCCCTTGGAGAGGTACAACCCCTAATCATTTCCACAATCTCTAAGTCTGCAATTGTCCGTGCTGAGTCTAAGGATGAAAAGGATGTTTGCTTTATCCATTCGGATCCATATGAGCCTTGGTCTAGTGAGATAGTAGCCTTCCTCAAGTTTGGAACACTGCCATCTGATTTGTCTCGAACTGCCCGCCACTGTTTTAAGCAAAAGGCAACTCGTTTTGTTCTTTTGGGGGATGTGTTGTATAAACGTGGATATGATGGAGTACTCCTCCGTTGTCTAGAAGCGGGTGAAACACATAGAGCTATTGCTGAAGCCCATGATGGTACTTGTGGTGGTCATTTTAGTGGAATGGCCATTGCGAAGCGTATTTTACGTATGGGGTATTATTGGCCCACTATGGAACAAGATTGTTGCAAATATGTTAAACAATGTAAAAAGTGTCAAGAACACGCTAATTTAACCCATATACCATCACAAGTTTTACAGCCCATCCAAAGCCTTTGGCCCTTCTCACAATGGGGTCTCGATTTAATTGGCAAGATTTCACCTGCCTCTTCAGGACAACATACTTTCATCATTACGACCACTCGAATACTTCACAAAGTGGGTTGAAGCTGTTCCTCTAGCCAGTACGACGAGTCCTAGAATTGTGGAGTTTATACTTCACCATATCATTTGTCGTTTTGGTATTCCCTCTAAAATTATTTTTGATAACGGCAAGTCTTTTAAGAATAAGGATGTTCGAGCTCTTTGCGAAAAGTATAATATCCAACATAGTTTCTCAACTCCTTACTACCCACAAGCCAATGGACAAGCTGAAGCTTCCAATAAGACCATAATTGCTATTCTTAAGAAACTTGTTAAAGAAAATCATAAAGATTGGCATACACAAATCCCCTTAGCATTATGGGCTTACAGAACAAGCATCAGAACTCCCATTGGGGCAACGCCATTTTCTTTGGTCTATGGAGTCGAAGCAATCATGCCTCTTGAGCTCGAGATCCCTTCCTTGCGAATTTCTTTGCAAGAATTTATCGATGATGATACTGCTAGACAAGCACGTCTTGATCAACTCACACTCATAGATGAAAAATGAATCAATGCTTTAGAGCATTTGCAAGTTTATCAAGACCGATTGAAACGTGCTTACAATGCCAAAGTTCATCTAAGAGAATTTCAAGTAGGGGATCTTGTCCTTAAAGAGAATCAACAAAACACCAATGCATTGCCGCATCTTCGAGATAAATTCGCGGCTAATTGGTTAGGTCCATATATGGTCACTGAAAGAGTGGGTAATGGAACTTATAGACTTGCCAATTTAGAGGGAGAGGAAGAACCCGAACCACTTAATGTTATACACTTGAGGGCATTCTACGCATAGTTTGAATTTTATATGTACGTATATACATGGCTTGTACAACAAAAAAAAAAAAAACAAAACAAATAAAATAAAAAGAATTTGCATTTCATTGCTAGTTGCATACATCTCATTCAAAAACATTGCATTTCATGTGCATACATCTCATTCAAAACCATAACATTTCATTTTCAGCCATAGTTGCATATCATGTTAGAGACCATTCTATCTTTTGGATATAAAATTTGGTCAAGCAAAAGTCATGTTGCCTTAATCAGGGGCACCTTCATAAAATCCATCAAACCGAATTGTCATTCGTACACCCATTTTCCATTTGCACATATTTACATTGCCAAAATGTTTTCAATCACTCATCCATTCCTAGTGTTTTAAGCAAACTTCGAAATGCATGTCAAAGTTCTCTAGGGCCATATCACAAATTACACTAAATAAAATCTTGAGTATTGGGAAATGATTTCAAAAGCGGTCTTGAACCTATCACATTTTCACATCTTAAAAACATCTTGTGTCAAAGAGAGATAACACCATCCTTGGGTTGTGCCTTGAAGTGAAAAGGGTAATCCTCGTTTGTCCTATCATGCAAACATAGTCCATAAAATAGTGGTTCTTACCACTATCACAAGCAATCACAAAATATAAATATAAACAGAGTAGTAAGGATAGGGTAAAATTCTCATCATACTTCGGTTGAGAATCCGATTCCCCAAAGCTCTAAGGAAATGAACATTTTTCACACACCACTGATCCCAAATAAGTTGTAAGGATCGTACTACTTGTCCAGTCAGATGGATAGGTAGTCATCCCAAAGGCTTACAAAGGTCTAAAACAACATGGACTATGGAGTTAACCTTCACCGGGGCTATAGACGCTTGACTGGCAATGGAGTATACTCATTGCGTGGCGACATGTCTCTCCTCAAAAAGAGACCTCTGAATGCTCATACGGACAAACTAGCTTCGGGGTCTTCTCCATAACAGGGTTACCTAATTTATGCAAGATGAGGTTAATGAACACACTTGCACACACACAGGTTTTTGATTGCCTAGAGTCACTACCATGCTTCGGATTTGGTTAATGAACTCGCATGCACACACATTTGGTCCTAGTTGAATTAGGCAGTGTTAGTAAGTTTGTTTGATACCACTAGCATGTTTGAGTCTTTGTAAAACAGTCTTCCATATCAACCTCCATATCACCCTCCATATCTTCTTCCATATTCATGTCATTCCATACGTCATCCATTCACAAGCCACCAAGTTCGGTGCCCCTGATTAAACAATTATGATAACAGATCGCTAAATCTAACTATCTAAAAGTATGAGTGCTTCTTAGTGCATATTTCATTTACTTAGTCTCGCATTAATCATCTATAAGTTTGCATTCCATTCCATCACATATGCATCAAAAACATTAAAACATATAAAAACATGCATCACAAAAACATAGGCATTCACACAAAAGAGAGTAAAACACCAAATAAATAAAAGCCATGTATATATATATGTATAAAGGTCAAACTGTACAATGAATGCCAAAAGGCTACAATATACAATAGAGCACCAAGGCTCATAAAGAGTGCATCTAAGCACTAAACTAACCATCAAAAGAGGACCCCCGAGACCTAGTAGGAGCCCTAGACCTAGTGGTGTGCCTAGACTCACTACGCCTAGAGACAGAGGAGGATGGAGGATCAGGCAACACAATGTGATGCCTAAACAATGTGTCCTCCAGAGCCTCAATGTAACGAGTCCTAGACCTAAGCCTAGCTATGTCTATCCCGTGTCGTCGCTCCCGCTCCGCTAGCTCGCCTGGAGTCTCGTCACCCTGTCATCCTGGGGCACCCCCGGTCGCTCCATCCAAGTCCGCCTCCGACTCGGGCCATCCTCTCCTCCCTGAGCAACTAACAGGGCATCCCGCTCTATCGCTCGCTACTCCGGCCCGAGCTATCCTCTCGTCCCGGGCAGCTAGCATAGCATCGCGCTCCGCTATCTGCTGCTACAACTGCGCCAACTCGTTCTCGTGCCCGCTAGGGGGTACCTCCCTAGCCTCTCCTACGGCCTCTCCTAGGCCCTCTCCGCCATCCTCCCCGTCATCTTCGCTCCTCGGAGCCTACCGCGCCATCTTCCCCTTTCGCCTTCGATTGTCAGATCGAAGGCGGGGACCCTCCCTGCGCTTGGGAACCTCCGCGGTTCCCTCGCCCTCTCTAGCCCCAGCCTCAGGCTCTCTGGCTCTACCAGCCACTAATGGTGGCTCCCACCTCGGCTCTGCGGCCATCCATGCTGCATACTCACTGTCACCCCGACGTCGTCCACGTCGGGGATCTCCATGTCCTCATCGTCCTCTGCCGCCTCCCTCCACGGCTCGGCACACGGCAAATCCCCCTCTGATCTATGCCTCCGATAGCGCACTGGCTCACCGGGGACATCCTGCCTCAATCCGACCTGGCGGAGTACTCGAGACATCTGTATGTACTCCGCCTCGCCGTGGCTCCGCCCTACTACCCATCTGGCCTGTCGCACCCGTCTTAGGTGCTCTCCATCCCCGATCCACCTCGCCTCCCGCCAAGGCCTCCAAATGACTCGAGCATCTGTCAAGTCTGCCCATAGTCTCCTATACCATTGCCCCGATCTCATAGGGCGGCTCGGCTGTCTCTCCTTCGCCACTGGCCATCTCCTACCATAAGCCTGGCTCACATCCTAGTGAGCCCATGGCAACCCCTCCGGTCGGGCCACTCTGAAGTGCTCCCAGCCCCAGCACTGGAGCACCACACTGCAACCCAGGACCTTCCGGCCCCGTCTTCGAACCTCATACAACTCTCGGTACACCTATGCCAATAAAGCGGGCGCCCATGCATACACTACCCTATTAGTGAGCATCTCGCTCACTACACCCATCAGGTTCCATGGGAACCTGCACCCGGTGCTGTTCGGGGCCACAATGTTGGCCAACACGAACATCGTCAGAGCCTCCACCGCTCCCAACTCCTTGGTCGTATACATGGCCAAGTATGGGATCCCCCCGCTCTCTGTCCGGATCTCCCTCCAGTCATCCCAAAACACCTTGGCCATCTCCGTGGCCCTATCTCATCCAACCTCCACCCGCGCCCCCTCCATGGGCACCTTGAAGATGCGGTATACATCCTCAAGCGTCACCGTCATCTCTCCAGTCGGGAGCTGGAACGTCCCCCGATCTGGATCCCACCTCTTGGCAAAAGCCGAGAGGTACCCCTCATCCGCCCGAACTACCTCCAACCGGGCTGCCTCCGCTAGCCCCACTGCATCCAATATCTCCCAGTCTGCCTGGGACAACGACCTCCTCATCCCCGGAATGATAGGGGAGAATCGGTGTCGTGCCTTTGAGAAATCGATAGTCAAAGAGAAATCGATAGTTTTTAATACGTAGAATAATGTCCCTCAAAATTTGAATTATGGAAATATGTATTTAGAGGTTATCTTTTATTCTTTGGTCTTCAAAGTTGTGCTTTAGTCTTGAGAGAGAGTTGCGTCTGATCCAGCTTTTCAAATGTCTTAAGTTTTTGTGCTACATTGTGTCTTCACACAAAGCAGCTCAAAAAGGGGCATCTGTAGACACCAAAATCTATCCACTTGTAAGTCATCTATACCTTCCTGCCAGCCACGTGTCAGTCATCCATCCTTCCCACCATTATTTGGCCCAAATCCACACTTTCCCACCATTATTTGGCCCAATTTCACTTTTCCCGCAATTTTTCATCCCCAAATTTATTTAAATTAATATTTATATATATATTTTAATATATATAAATAAAGTTTAAGTGATTTAATCTGAGCCGTCCATCCTTCATTTAATCTCATCCGTCCATCCATATTAATCCGTTTCACAACCTAGATTTATTCTCTACCCTTGGATCCACTTTAATCTTAGCCACACGTTCAAAGTGTCGTTAAAACCCTAAAGTGTGCCCTAAGAGTAGATTATAAATTGAGTCACCTTGATGGCTCAAACCCTATCTATCTCTTCGGCTAAACCTACTTATCTTCCCTATCTAAGTCTGGAGTTGGCTATTGCTGTTAATCCTGAGTCTTTTGAGTCTTCTACGACCCTAAGTCTGAACTAAACCCTTTCGTCGCATCCATCTTCGCCACCTGGTCTCGTCGCGTTAACAGGAAAAGGTATAGATTTGTCTAAAGCAAGTAATCTTTCTTTATGTATTAATCTGTTGTTGAATTCTGCATTCTGTTTATTTTTATTTCATAAATCTAGGGTTTTAGACTGTTTTTGAGGGCTCACACAGTGGAGCTCTCTTATTAGTTTCTAACTCTTTGGTAATTTTAATGTGTGCAGGATTCTAATGGTAGATCTGATTTGTTGATAGCAGCTGCTTAAGCTGGAGTGGTTCGAGCCAAAGGATACAATGAAGCCCACTCATTCTGTTGAGGTTAAGGATACATTCTTCGGAGACGCCACCACATTGTGCCAGCTAGGGTTTCGGAGAACCCTAGCACAAATTGTAACTTTGTATCACGAAAAGGGTTACATACCCTGTTGTACTTAAAAGGAGTTTCTAAACTCCATTGATTAATAAAAATCATTCATTTTGTACAACTGTTCTGCATTCCTTTATTGTGATTTCTTTATTTCTGTTTGGCGTTGTATCTTTAATCTACAGTAGGTTTTAAAAATATTATGGATGTAACCAACTCCCCTATGTATATAAAATAATCTTAATTAATACATATATTTACTTTGTCCCCAGGGGAACAATGCAATGGTTTTGGCTTTGGCTCTTCTTTGGGAGGTCCAAGGTTCAAACCACAACATGGGCGAGTGTGTGAGGGGGTGGATGTGTGATGGTTGTGTGTTTGACCCCTATTGATAAGTTCAACTCTCTCCCTTATGAGAGGTCATGGTAGGTATGGGGATGCTCTGCCCTGTATGTCAGTCATAAGGGTTTCTCACACTAACCAAGATAAAAAAATACACATATATTTTAAAATATATATAGATAGATAGAGAGAGGAGTGAATCAAGTTCAATGTTATAAATGTTTTTCTAATTATTTAAATTTTAATTATTATAAATATTTAATGTCCAATGTTATAAATGTTTTTAAATATTATTTAAATTTTAATAACTATAAATATTTATTGTTATAAACATATATTTATTTTAAAATATTTATAAAATAAAAAAATTAATTGTTTATAAGGTTTTTGATAAGTTAGAGAGAGTAATAAATCATTCAATATTACGAGGGATCTCAAGGACCTTCATATTGACTTTTAAATCATAAACTTTTAAGAAATTAATATATTATGTGAGAGAGGGGAGGGCTCTGGTCCCTCCCCTGCTCCCCCTCCCATGGCTCCTGGTTCTTGCCCAGTCCCTGGTTCAACCCAGGTCATCCCTCCTGGGGAGTGGTTGTTTGTAGATGATCTCCTGGGGGGATATCCTTCTCCACTATCTGCGCCCCTCCCGGCCAGCTAGGGTTTCTTTGGTTGTTTTTTCGGACTGGTGCTTCCTAGGGATCCCTGTTTGGTTGGGGATCCCTTCCCTTTTTCCCTCAGGCTTCCCCCTGAGGTTTTTTGCAGGTTATTCGCGTGGATCTAGTCCCCTGCGTTTCTCTGTGTGGTGGAGGTGACGATTTAGGGTTTGGACAGCTTCTCCCTTTTTCTTGTGAATCCTCGGTGGGCTCTGTGCTTGGACGGGATTCTTGGTCCCTGCTGCTGGGATCCTCTTCTATTTTTTGGGGGCGGGTTCCTTGTGGTGCAACTCTCTGGTCACTTCCTGATGGGCTGGATCCTCTCTGTGCTGGCTGTCGGCTTCCTGCAGGATGGCTCTCGCTGAACGGAATGTTTTCCCGATGGGCGGGTTGGTTTCTCCATAGGGTGGGATCCACCAAATCTGTCGGTTTTCCCGTGAGGCGGGATCCTTTCTTTTCTGTTGGTTTCCCGGATGGCGGGATTTCCCTGTTGCTTCCCGCTAGGTGGGACTGTTTGTGGTGGTTTTGACTGCTTCCCGTGAGGCGGGATTTTATTGTAACGATTTTTCTTTGCTTCTTGTTGGGCGGGATCTTCTCGATGGTGGTTTTTGGCTACTCCCCATTGGGCGGGATCTCCAAAACTACTTTCTTTCTTATTTGTTTGTTTCTCGCTGAGAGGGATTGTTTCATGCTTACTGTTACCGCTAGGCGGGATTTCTGTTTTGGTGTTCAGTTTCAAGGGATTGATGCCCTAGGCCCATTTCTTATGTAATCAGGTTTTGGGATCTTTGTTAAAACCCGCTGTAAATACAAACACTACTTACCAAAAAAATATATTATGCAATATTTTTTCAACAAGTTTACATAGGTTTTTATGAGGGGTCTCAAGGACCCTCATATTGAGTGGGATTTGAACCTTGGACCTCTCAAAAGAGAGGCAAAAGCCCTTACCACTCTAGTAAGCTTACAACTTATATTATGCAATATTATTATTATGTGGATTGAATTTTTTTTTATTTGGTTAGTGTAAGAAATCCCTGCTACCAACGTATAGGGCTAAGCAGTCTCCTCCCAACTATGACCCCTCGTAAATCCAAGAGCTATGCTTATCAATAGGGAATTTAACGCACACCTACCACCCACCCACCCCCTCACAGACTTGCCCACATCATGGTTTGAACCTTGGATCTCCCGCAGAAGAGCCAAAGCCCAAACCATTGCGTTGTCCCCCTTGGATTGAAACTTATTTTACTCTTATATGTGTATTTTATATTATTAGTTTTTATGTTGCAAAGAATTATAATTTTTATGTAGTGCACATTTCTAAAAATTTTACAATCAATCTCATTATTTTTTTGGGTAGGTGGTAGAAATTATATTAGGTGGGTTTTAATTGGTTTCCAAAACCAAAAACATAAACATTTGACAACAAGTATGTAGAAAAGCACCAAATGGGGGTGACTACACCTCATTCGCTCCACAAACTAGACCAAAAAAAAACAGACCCATGCAAGGGTAGATCGAAAAAGAGAACCCATGCAGGGGCTATGGAGAACATAAAGCAAAACCAAAACATGACCCACGCAGGGGTCAAGGTACCAAAAATCCCATATAGGAGAACAAAGCTCAAAAGAAAAAAAAAAAACCGACTCTAATATCAATAATCTCTTTAGTTATAAAGATTTTTTTACCATGGTTCTTGACTACCAATTTCAAGGAGTCTCTAATGCTATCCATGACACTGATGATGTTGTTGAGGATGGTGTTGTAGACCGAGTTGATAATAGCTACCAAAGAAGTAGTTATGTCACTCCCATCATCAAAAATACACTAGGGAGAAGTATGACCTATTTCAAAGATGGAATTTTTGAGGCAAGCATACCTTCTATTCTGAGTCGAGCTTTATTCCATAATGGTTTTTCGTTTTGGATGTAGAGGGACCAAGAATGGGGGATGAAGATACCTTAGATGTAGGGGATTGGATTCCACAGGCAACTTCACCACTATTATCTTAAAGAAGGAAACGGGACATACTAAAAGTAGACGGGTAAGGGGGCAAGGTGGAGTGGAGCAGAGAGGAGAACGAGGCAGGAAGAATGGTGGCTTCAACATGGCGATAAATAACAACAAAAAGGCCTTGGTGGGTTGGTGGGGTTTGGAACTTCCTCTTCCTTGCATTGTGAATGGAGTACCTGATTGATCGATAAAGGAAATATGAGATGTTTACCATATTAAAACCTCTTAGGTGATTGACCAAGGCAACATGAAAATTGAACAATGGTTAAGAAGTATCATCGACTATAAGGTATTGGAGGATGAGAATAATTGGCCACGAAACAGGGAGAGACTCATGCGCTACTGCAATTCCCTTCTACTTGAAAGTATTGGAGTAGTTAAAAAAATCTTTGAGCTTAGAATCTCAATTGTGTTGGTCCCTACACATCACACGCCCATTTGTAGGAAGCTTCATAACCTCGACCATCATCTTGATAGTAACTCAAAAGTGATGGTTATGAACAATGGCATAGCCATTGTTCCACGTATTGACAAAGGTGTTCGTAATATCCTTCTCAATTTTTTTGAATTTATTTAGGAAAGGAATAAGTCCTTGGGCTTCCAAGAAGGATTGAGATAGAGGGTCAAGCTGCAGACTGGAAGGTTTAAGCAAGGCCATGGGAACAGGGGTGAAGGCCTTAGGACACCAAAAAATCAAGACTAAATTATCACCATCATCAGGGATACTCAAGGGTAACACCCACCAGATAATGAAACAACTCAGGGAGTGAACAAATTTAAAAATATCCTTAGCACAAAAAGAGGGTGAAACTACAGTCACAAAAAATGTATTGGTAAACCCAAGACATTGGATGATGGACCATCGAAAAAGGGCAACAGAGAAACTTGGCACAAAATAAGAAAAACACACATCAAAACTAAGAAGTTTCCTAATTGATCTAGTAACTGCGAATTTTGGAATTGGGCGACCCTCATAGGCTTTGGTGAATTCCCAGAAAACCAGCTTTGAAACCTAGAACAAAAAGCATAGTAAATCAACAAATATTGACAAAACAAGATCTCAATCCTATCGATGTGAGATATATGCCATCCAATAAAATAAATATACCTCTCAAGATCGGTTATGCATTTCCAAGTCAACAACAACAACATTAAGAACATTTTGAGGGAAATTTTAGCGCTAGGTGGACATATATCTGTGACTAACCCCAACATTGGCGAGCAAATCAGCGAACTTGTTAGCTTCCTGAAACACATGGCAGGTTGTATTGCTAAAATTATGCATCAAGACCTTAGCTTATTGAATAATAAATTGCACGTTCCATGAAGAAATTTTGTCATTATTGATAGAGTTTGTAACATTCATGGAATCACCTTCAATTTGTAAATTTCCCTTGTAATATCTAAGAACATCTAACCGTCTACACAAAGCATGAGCTTCAGTATATTGGTTTGTTTGGACACCTGGAAACTCAGCATAGGCCACTATGAGTCGTCCTATTTCATTAAAGTTTTGGTTTGTTATATTTATTTATTTTTATTTGTAGAGTAAAATACCATTAATAATACTCCAAATTTGTTTATGAATTTTGTTGGAACATACAATTTTCAAATAAAAATATTGATAAAAATTAAATATTGAAGAGTTTATTTTCAATGTTATTGGTTTTCAAATAAAATGTTATAAAATGGCACTAGTTGAATTGATCAAATTTCTCAATTCTCAAGATAGAGACCTAGGTTTGAATTTTCTCAAGTGATATATGCATAATTGCCAAGTTGTTGTAATACCACTATGTGGTCATGATGTGATATAGATGGGATCTATTTCAATTACATATAGTCTATTGAAAAATATATATTAAATAAAATGTTGAACGTTCTATTTTCAAAGTCATTAATTTATGTTTGTAAAAATAGAAAGTTTTTTTTATATATGTTCAAATGAGTCATAAGTGAGTGCAAGCTAGGAGTAAGCCTTATCTTTTTCTTATTTTAGAAGGACATAAAATATGCAAGTTTAAGAAATAAGCATGAGAAGGAAGCAAACTATGAGCAAGGTGCGAGCATCACTTCTTGTTCCACATCTTAGAAATATCTAAAAGCTAAAGGATTCTTGTGAAAAAATCTAGGTAACATGGAAAGAAAGTCACTTTAGGAAGTCCTTACTTGAGGTATTTTTATTTTTGGATTGAAGCACTAAAGGATATAATAGAAGTTAGTCAAAATATTGGTTTTTTATCATCGGATTATGGCATTAATTGTGAAAAGAATAATGACTCCTATCATATTTTGATTTGGGGATGGAACATTTCTATAATGAATATTATTTGTTGTTGTTTGGTTATGATTTGGTAAGGGATCCTAAAAGATCCCAAGGTCTTGTTTAGAGGAGGATTAAGTGTTAGGATTATCAATGACAATTTGATCTTTATCAATGAAGCCCTGAATAATGTTCTACAAGGTATTACATCTATCAGTCTTATGATCTTCAACACGATGAACATCACAAAATTCTTTAGAAAAATACTAATTATATTTACCTTTAGAGAGATTTACTAGTCTAATGGCTAGAAAGCATATCATCCTTGCATCTAAGTGTAGACACCAAAATATATCCACTTGTCATCCATTCGTATCCTCCAATCATAGTCATCCATTATATATATATATATATATGTGTGTGTGTGTGTGTGTGTATTTATTATATATATATATATATATATATATATATATATATATATATATATATATATATATATATATATATTTATTTATTTAATAAATATATATGTATTTATAAATCTAAATCCTAGTCATCCACCATGTTTTAATATTAGCCATCCATCCATCTCAATCCATGTCACTTTCCCAAGCTTAATCTCCACCCTTCCTCATGTTTTAATCTCGACCACCCATTTTGTGTCATCAAAACCCTAACATGTTCAAGGGCAGATTATAAAAAGTGATTCATTTTGATGAATCAAGGTCCCAAATTTGAATATTTTTCCTAGCTATTTTGCTATCATCTTTATCCCTTGTCGTTGCCATTACCCATCCTATTTTCATTGCTGCCAAACCCTCGCAAACCAGATCTAGTTCTGTCTCCCTTCCCTTAACCCCCAAATGCCACCTAGAGTTTGTAGAACACTATTGAGCATTTCTAGAATGCTATTGGATATTCACAGCCATCACTGAATACCTCTAGGTGTTTATCGTTGTAGATTTATAGTTCATAAGACCTCAGATGCTTTCAAGCATTAGCGTAACCATCGACAACAAAAACAAGAGTAGATATTAGCATTAAAAAGGTAAAATATTTGTTGCATTATTTATTAATGTTCTTGCATTTTTGTTTATAGTTTCATTTTATAGTATTTAGGGTTTACTTATTTTATATTTTAGAGGGCCTCACATAGTGGAGCCCTTGTAGGTGCTTTTAACCCCTTTTATGTTGTTTGTTATTTACAAGTGCAGGATCCATGTTTTTGGAAGCTGTTGCAACTAGGGTGATCCCGTAGGGATACACAAGCCCACCCACACTCTTGTTTGAATCAAGGATGAGCCAGAAAACACCAGTTGTTCATTGAAATAAGGTTTTGAAACCCTATTATTTGTAATATATGTATCAAAAAACATTTGTAAAACCGCACATTCATTGTACAACTCAAATATCTTCCCATATTAATAAAATATTATTTATTTTGTGCATTTTATTATGTTACTGTGTTTTTTGTACTTCATTTTTGTATTGGTGTTTTTCGTTTTTGGTTTACACTAAGAGTTGTGTAAAGACTTCTAAAAGAGGTTGACCTATCCTAGTAAATTTCCTTTTAGGATTTTCTTTCTTTGAGAGGATAATTTTTTGTGAAGTTGTTGTGCCTATGTTTATATTATTATTTTATCGAAAGTTAGTGACTTTATTTCCAACCACATGCTTATTTTTATATTACCCCCTTTCGTTGGAAGAGAATATTTTTACTTCTTCTTTCTTAACTTTTAATTGTCCTCTTCATAAGAGAGTATCCTCTACATGTCTTCCAATTCCACTACATCTTCAAAAAAAGAAATACAGGTCGTTTCTAAGGGATAAGTCAATTGTTCTTGTAAATTACATATGAAGATACACAAGAGGTCCTTTAGTGGAGGGGTATATGGAATTTTTCTTATCAAAGATCATCATCAGGTTAGAAAAGTGGTGAAAGCCTCACCTTTGGCTTGTTTAAGTTGATAAAGATCATCAAGTGTGCACCTTTCTTCTATGTATGTAGAGAAATGTTGGATAAATATTTCTATAAGATATCCAATAATTTTAATTGAATTTTATAATATTTGAAAATACTACTCTAAAGCAAGACCACCAAGGATTTTAGGAAATAGGACCAGTACCTCATCATAGGTAATGACATGACAAGTAGCTTGGAAGAGCATAATATTATCAATTGAATCTCCCTCTTCCCTATATAATTGGAATTTAGAGGTTTCAAAATTAGGGGGTAGAGTAGACTAGCTATAGAAGGATCTAGAGGTTGATTACAAAAATCCTTGTAGGAATACTTTCAACCAACTAAAGGTATTTGAAGAGAATCCAATTGTTGTTTCATCCTAGAAATTTGCTTTTCCAATAGTTCCAATTTGGATTTTTGCCTCTCCAGTTGCTCAAGTTTAGAGTTTGTGTTTCACAATTCAAGGAAATATGGATTTATATATGAATGGTGTTGTGGTGTGACATGGAGTGACCCAAAATTTGATAAATAAAAATATTGATGGAAGAACATGGATTATTATTTTGATATGGAATGGTAATACTTGATCTGGAAATAGATAAATTGGTAATCATAGATTGGGTTACAACTCTACTTGCATCTAGTTGTATGTCATCAATAAGATATTTGGGCATATGATATTGTAATGATGATATAATACCTTGGGCTATGTTCCTTATGGAGAAAGTGGTAAGAAAAATGATTGAATCAATTGTGTGGGCAACAAGAACACTAAGTCCTAGGGTTTTATTTATTTGATTAATATTTATAGGTACTTGGTTACTTATCGAGTCAAGATTGGAAGAGACTTGTTTGGTATGATTAGGGTGAGAATTTGAAGTTCTCTTTTCTATTTGATCATCTCCCCTAGTGATATTCATGAAACTTGTTAGAAATAGAGTATATTACATAATTTGGATCATGTAAATGTATCTTCCAAGATACATACTTAGGACATTATATTACTTTAAGGGTAAGTTATCTAGTTACTTCATGCAATGTAATAAATGCACAAGTGTCAATGTGCAAGTTGTCCCTTGCACAACTAGGTAGAGTGTTGACCAAGTAACCTATTTTACCTATATAAGAAGGCCTCATTGTTAGGTAGATATAGAGTCGAGGGACATAGTCTAAAAGTGTAGCTTCGTACTTAGTACAGTTTTGTGTGTATCACCATCCATTGGTGATGGGTGTAATGTAGTTCAATAGCTTTATTTATGGAGTGTTCATTTCCTCCATAGCTACATTGTATTCTTTTATATCATTTCTATTTATTACATATTTCAATCATCTAGTAGATTTACTTTCTTTCATTTTATTATGTATCTTGTGATTTCTATATCCC
Source organism: Wollemia nobilis (assembly GCA_028583015.1). Classification (NCBI taxonomy): domain Eukaryota; kingdom Viridiplantae; phylum Streptophyta; class Pinopsida; order Araucariales; family Araucariaceae; genus Wollemia; species Wollemia nobilis. Next base: position 5,368,004 of record JAQPPZ010002515.1, read on the forward strand.
AGTGCTTGTTACATCAAAAACTAATAGTGGTATTAAAGCCACGATAGATCTAGTCTGTGTAGGTCAATATAGAAACCACCATTATCATTGAGCCTATGTTTTTTATTAACTTGACGCACCGTTGGACCAGTCATTGTCAAAAACTGTCAAAAGAGTCTAGGTGGTAGAATTAGGGAGAGCCCAAGTGACAACTAAAAGAAATATTAGTTCCAAAAATACTGAGATTGCATTTGACTAGTATTTCCACAAAGTTATAGAAAAAACTCATGAAGACCATGATTCAACATTCAATCCACTAGATTGACAAGTAATCTAGTGAAGATCATCCGAGATATATGGAATTTTACTAACTTTTGCCAAAAAGTTTCTTTTGTTGTAAAAAATTAATTCTCATAGGATTGGGACTCCTCCTACAATAAAAATCTAGGAGAATCCAAATTTATTGTCTAAAGGTCAATGTGCCTTCATAGTGCAGATATTAGTTCCTTATGTAAGAGAAGAATACTACAAAAGAAGACTTCTAGTGAAGAGTTGTCATGAAGTCAAGATACTGAAGATATCCATTGCTTAATCGAAGAACTTCACAAGTTGAATAAAAGGCCATAGGAGCCTTGAAGGAGAAGCCATAGAAGTCTTGATACTAAAAAGGCCATAGTAGCCTTGATACTGAAAAAGGCTATAGTAGCCTTGATATTGAAAAAGGCCATAGTAGCCTTGATACTAAAAAATGCCATAGAAGCCTTGGTACTGAAAAAGGTCATAAAAGTATTGATATTGAAAAGGCCATAGAAGCCTTGATCCTAAAGAAGAATTCAAAGAGAATATCTTATTCATAATCAGACTAAATATTTTAGTACTAATACTTTGTTTTAGAAAATAAGATTCAGTGTGTTGGAAAACTTCCTACAAGAAAGTTAGGAAGGGTATCTTCTTCAAAATCAATTCAGCACCTGAAGCAAAATTGAAGAGATCAAGAGAAGATCTCATTGAATAACTTCCATTCAAGGAAGTCAAAGAAGAAGAAGGACTAGGCGAGTCCTGCTCGAATCCATAAGTAGCATAATTAGAGATCCATAAGTAGATCTCACCACCAACAATTCCAAGAGCATAAGGTTGATTATAAGGTCTAAAGGAAGACCATCAAAAGTTGTAATATTAGAGATCTTGGAAAGGTCTTATTGAGCATCCTAAAAAAGGCTAGGAGAGCCTTACTAAAGAAAATCTCAAAGGAGAACTCATTGGAGAAATTCACTACCAAGGAGAATCCCCTGATAGTGAAGGACTTGGGACAATTATCGCCATCCGATAACAAGCCCAAGAAAATAAGATTTTGGCAAGGAGTGCCAAATCTCAGAAGAAGATCCTACTTGAAGTTAGAATTCGACAAGAAAACTTGAATATTGAAGAAGCTCACCAAATATTGGAGATTTGAAGATTACCTCTCATGGAAAGAAGGTATCACTTCAGAGACAAATACTTCTCCAAATCTATAGCAGGAGGAGAACATAAGAGGAGAATAAGCCACCAAATCCTAGGCTCGTGAAAGAAAGTTTGAGACCATAATTTGGTGAAGAAGGAATTGTTCAAGACAGTCTAAAAAGAGTTGCAAGGTCATACTTGTAGCAAAAACTTGGTGATCCTAGACACCAAGATCTACATACTCTATAGAAGTGATAAAAGAGCTAAAAAAAAAGGTATGTAACTTTTTGGTGCAAGTAGGTTCATTAATTGGTTTACCTATTAGATTTGTTAGAAGCACTTGAATTTGGATTAAAGTTGCAAATAGAAAATTGGATTATAGTCTTCAAAAGTGCAAAAAGAAAAAGTTCTTTTTAAGGTTCATTTGCACATTAATTAGGAGTTGATTAGATTTCAAAATTGCTTCTATCAACTACCTATCATCTACTTTGGAAAAAGAAAAAGAAGACTAAGTCCTACAATATTGATTGTAGTGAAATTGCAGAATAACTCTTAAAGATTCATTTTAGGTTATTCTTGATTAGTTGCAGTAAATTATTAGTGCATTAATTTGATAGTTGACTGGAGTGATAAGGTGTAATATTAGTGCATTGAAAGTGAAATACTTGCACTATTATACTACTCTAAAAAAGAAATTAGTTTTGTATTTTTTTAAGGGCACAAAATCTGATTTGTATCAAGTGTCTAAAGACACTATTAAAGCACAAAAATCCACAACACATTGTGGCCAAGAGAAGCCACCAAAACAGGTTAGAATCCTCCAAAACCTGGAGAAGAATATGACTAACCAAACAGAGAAAAATAAGCTTCAAATATTGAGACTTGGTGAGTCTCAAATCCAAAGTATTACAGGGTTAATTGCAAGGATAAAAGTGCAGAAAATTGCATCATATATCTAATTCTATCTAAGCTTGTATTTGTCATCATAATATCCAAGCAAAATGGAGGTTTCTAAGCAAAAATACAACCTCAAAATCCCACACTGCATTCAAAATTATGCCATACAAATCATAATACTAGACCTACAAAAAGGGAGTGCAAGAAAAGATACAAAAGGTATCTTATTTATAGATATTGATACATTGAGTTGCACTACTCTAACTCATTATACACAAGAAAAATGATAGATTGGAAAGTGCATCAAAGACACACTATAAGCAGGTTGAATCAGCCAAATACTATCACTCTTCCAAGCATATCAAAGAGCCTATATTTTGTCTCATCCTCTACGTATCTTGGATGACCAAACCTACAGAAGACAAGGCATAGTAAAAAAATAAAGTAGTGTATAAAGCAAAAGAGCAAGCATACGTCAAAGCAAAAGAGCATCTCTATCAAAGCAAACATACGTCAAAGCAAAGGAGCATTTCTATAAAAGCAAGCTACGTCTAATCAAGGAGAATTTCTACCATAAGTGGATCATAAATGAGTCTTCTAAAAAGTGTTGCCATTCAGGCTCCATTCAAGGGCCACCACAACTCCACCAAAGCTCCTCCATATCTCCACCACAACTCCACCATAAACATTGCTTGGCTGGATATATTTCAGCATCTACATAGAATAGCAAATAACAAGATGGAAAACACGTTGGAGAGACTTCAAGAAAGTATTGATAAAGACAAGGGCATGCAGATGCCACTTATCATTCTTTAAGAGAAACTCTAAATAATGCTCACAAATAAGATGTTACAATTCTCTCTTGGTGCCCATATTCCATGTAGAAGAGGAGTTACATACAACTAATAACTTGATATAAGTTCGTTACAACAAGGAAGTCTCGTAGACATTGAAGAAGAATAATTTCTTGGACAACGCTCAAAGGAGAATAAAAAATCTCAGCTAAAGGTGACATTTATCACAAGCAATGGAGTAAGTTTGACATCTCCACAAAACAACCAAAGCATCCATGGAGTGTTAAAAATTCTACTGTGACACTTGTCACTCAACTGACTGCCTATTAAAGGTGCCTTGGACCTTGGAAAAAAATATAGCAGCAATTTGAAAGCTACTCGATAGCAGTTTGATGGTAGTTCGACAAATCGATGATAGTTCATCAGAAGCTTGGTGGCAGTTGGACAGTGATTTGACAGTGATTCGAAGCAAGTTGAGAGTATTTGAAAACACTCTTGGTCAACCAACATTAAAGGATAACATTAAAGCCAAAGCACACCTTGGGGAATTCGCACTCAAGAAGGACAAGTTACTGCCATATTCATCCGACTTCATATAAATACAAAGCCTTAATAAAAAATTTCCTCATCTAATTTCCTTTCATTTAAAAAGGGAGTTATAAGATTATATGTTAAGGTTGAGAAATTAAATGAAATCAATATTTGTTTGAAAGAAAAACTTAGGGAAATTAATATAATATTTGCAAAATATAACTAAGGAGATATAAGGGATACTACTTGGAATTAATCCATTTAATGTTTGCAAATATTAACATGTTTTAATTTTCCAAATTTGGGAGTGATAAGGGTTACAACATCAAACTAGGTTATTGAAAATTAGAAACACTTGAATAAAATCCTAAGGGTTACAAAAAGGGGTTATTAAGATATTTTATTAAAGTTGGAAATTTATATTCTTGTCTCAAAAATTTCTCAAAAAGGGACAAAAGAAATCCAACATTAAAACCTCTTCAAAATTGAAAAGTGCTTAGTTCAATAGGAGTAATAATATGTTAAGAAGTTAATTTTTGATCTTTACAAAATTTATACAAAATCAACCAAAATTGAACTATATTTTACAAAAGCACTATATCATACTCCAAAAATATCAGGGAGTCATAAGGAAGCCTACAATCTAAGGATTAATAAAGGTTTTATCAAATCAATCTTATATACTTCAATTGGGGAGCTACAATTCTATCTCATTTCTTCTTCAAATGGGTAAAGGAATGTCATACAATGAATGTAAAACTTGCTCCAATAGGAACCAATTCATAAATCATGAACACATGTGGTATATTGTCTCAGTAGCCAGTCATCATATGATAGGAAATATACAATGGTTTAATTGTCTTGAAGTTGCTAAAGGTTATAGACTAAGAATTGTAGACAACCAAATGTATCCTATACATGGATATGGATGTGTAACATCAAGAAAATTATTTCCAAATATTCTACTACATAAAGTGAAGAACACAAGCTTATACTAAGAGGGGGGGTGAACAATATAAGACCACTTTTTCCTTTTCTTTCCAAAATAGTATTATCCAATATAATCAATGGCAATATCAACAGTAGTAACCAAAGCAATGCACAAATCATCATACAAAATAGAGACACCAATTTAACGTGGTTCACCCAATGTGGGCTACTCCATGGAGAAAATATTTCACTAATATTTTCTCAACAAATAGATTTGGGAATCCTTCCCTATTATAATATTTATGGACCTTTGTCTAAAGGAAACACCAATCCCCTAATCAAGTTCGTGGATATTTATCCATAGGAGACACCAAACTCTTCAGTTGGTTTGTGGATCTCTATCCACATGAGAACTCCTTTCCCCTCTACTTTGGCTAGTGATCTTCTAGATTGCTACCTTCACTACACTAGCTAATGGATCTCTATCCACTAAAGACTCATGTTCTCACTCAGAAGACCTATCCTCACTGCCTTGGCTAATGGACCTTTGTCCACTGGAGATTGTTGTCCTCTATAATCTATCACCTCCAAATCTAGCTCTTAGTACTAAACATAGTCCTTCGGTATAGCACAAATCTGCTCAATATATATTTCTAGTCTGGCACAAACCTGTCCTCAAATCTGCACCAAAATCTGTCCTCAAATTTGCACTAAACATAGTCCTTCAGTCTAGCACAAATCTGTACTCAATCTCTGTCCTCAAGCCTTAACACAAAGCTTGACTCAATCACAAATCAACTCTGCTAGATCTGCCCCAAACCTTAACTCAAGGTTTGAACAAATCAATCAATCAACTCAGCTCACAAGTCTTCTCAAAGACTTATCTCAAATCTACCTTGTAATATTCCATAAAAGCTCACACTAATATGTCCACAAGTCCTCTCTAGAACTTTTCCAATATGCTCAACAAGTCTTCACCAAGACTTACCTCAAATCTGCTCAAAAAGTCCTTACTAGAACTTGTCCAATTATGCTCAACAAGTCTTCACAAGACTTACCTCAAATCTGCTCAACAAGTCCTCACTATAACTTGTCCAATTTGCTCTCAATCTTTGTCTTCAAATCTGTATTGTAAGCTTCCACAAAATCTTATACAAATTTATCCATAAGTCTTTTGACAGACTTACCTCAAATCTGCTCAATCACTTTCAATTTCTCTTTTTACCATAGAAACATATAGAGAATTGTTAGAGACTTAATATGTTTCACACTCACAAACACTCAACCTTTTTCTCAAATCAATTCAGAATATAGAATAATTTGTTTCACAGAACTTGAACTACCACTTCAACACTTGTACTTGACTAGGCTTAATCAACTCCACTCAATCAATCACTCAAAGAAACATTCTTTGCTTACAAACCCTAGTCCAAGTATATGAACACTCACTCAATTATTTCCAACAATGTGCATTAACTAATCTCACATAACAATGATACTCATGATCTTATAAACCCTAATCTAATCTTTAAACTCGACAATAAGGGATCTTAATCACCCAACAATGAAGTATGCATTCACTCACTCAAAATTTCCAACAATGCTTATCAAACAAGGTTTATAACATTTACTTCCATTTTCAAAAAACTCATCAAATCAACAAACCAACAAAGGAAAACTTAACCAAGTCCTTTTCACTCCAATCTTGTTTTCAAAAAAATCTCAACCAATCAATTACTTCAACCAAGGAAGAATGTGCCCATACCTTTTACTTGATGAAGAGTAGACTTCAAAACCTGTTTTAACAAGATCAAACTTCTTACCAATCTCAAGGGTTAGATTACCACAACCTTTCTCAAGATCTCCACAAGATTATTTTCATACAAAATAATAAATCCCTTTTATACACCTTATAATCTTGAAACTCACAATATTCAATTTAATAACTTCATCGTAACACTACATTTAACAAAGTCCTTATACCTCCTCAAAATTTAAAACAAAAATTATTTTAATTTAAAAAAAAAAAACTTATCTCCCCAAAAACCTTATTATAAAAATATTTAATTTTCAAAATAAAAAAATCAATCCTTATGACTCCCAATAATACTTAACCATTCAAATATTTAATTTTCAAAATAAAATACCAATCCTTATGACTCCCAAACCCTTAGACCAAAGCACCTTTTAATTTTCAAAAGGAACACCTTATAACTCCCGTGCTCATAACCACATCAACTTTTATCTCCTTCCAAAACATAAAAACCAAGCATTGACTAATAAGAATTTCGCATACCTCAACCTTATGACTGAAGATGAAATTATCGAGGAACTCGGCACGTAGTTCAAACACCCCTTGGTGCGGAGTTCAAAACACCCTCAGCACGTAGGTCAAACACCCCTCGGTGCACTTGTTTACTTACTTCGAATCCCTCTAAGAACGCTTTCTTTGATTTTAGTGTAGTCGAGAATTTTCATGTCGTAGGAATACGTGTGCAGGGTTTCGATCCAATCCATCGAGCATCTCAGAATTACTGTCGTATCACAAGTCTTATGGAAGGTAAAAATGTGTCTTCGTACGTTGTGTCGCACCTTTTGACCAACCACTTCAAACATTCAGCTTTCACTTTAAATATTAATCACAATTATATCCTTTGCTCTTTGTGGATCATGTTAATCATTTTCACCACACAAGCGATACCCATTTTTCAAACCTTCATACACCCCCTTCTTATATATGATTCCTCATTTTCATAATCAATGTCGGTGCATTGTATATGGTGCCAAACGTTCCGGGTTTTTTGTGACGTGGATGCATCGACACTTATTTAAGGCCCACCTCAAAGTTACCGTAATATCATATAAACTTTACCTGAGGCGTTTAACATAATGCCTTTCCTATGCCCAATTTGAATATTAAACATAAACCTTTAAGATTTATAATAAGCTATTTAAATTATTTAAATATTTAATTTTAAATTATAATTTAAAGATTAAATCATTTAAATATTTTAAATACCTTTTGGTGCAAATTTGAGGATAGATTTGTTCCAAACTAGATATAAAGATTGAGCATATTTGTGCTAGATCGAAGGACTGTGTTTAGTACAGATTTGAGACATATCTTTGGAGATGACAGAGCAGAGAGGATAGTAGTCTCCAGTGGATGGAGATCCATTAGCCAGGGTAGTGAGGACAGGTCTTCTAAGTGGGGACAAGAGTCTTTAGTGGAGAGAGATCCACAAGCCAGTGTAATGGAGGTAGTAGTCTTTTAGAGGATCACCAGCTAGAGTAGAGGAGAAGGAGTTCTACTGTGCATAGAGATCCATGAACTTGATTTAAGGGATTGGTGTCTCCTTTGGACAGAGGTCCATAAACATCGTAATAGGGAAAGGATTCCCAAGAGATTGATTTTGAAAAAATTTAGTGAAATATTCTCTCTAGAGTAGCCCATATTATGTGAACCATGTAAATTGTTGTGTCTCTTTTGTATGTGGTGATTTGTGCATTGCTTTGATTACTGCTATTGACACTGCTATCTATACATTGCATATATTGATTTAGAAAGAAAAGTAAAAAAAGTGATCTTATATTATTCACCCCCCTCTCTCAATATAAGCTTGTGTTCTTCATTGTATATGTACAAGTTGTCCCTTTGAACAACTAGGTAGAGTGTTGGCCAAGTAACCTATTTTACCTATATAAGGAAGACCTCATTGTTAGGTAGATATAGAGTCGGGGGACATAGTCAGATAGTGTAGCTTAGTGCTTAGTACAATTATGTGTGTATCACCATCCATTGGTGATGGGTGTAATGTAGTTCAGAAGCTTTATTAATGGGGTGTTCATTTTCTCCATAGCAACATTGTATTATTTTAGATCATTTTTATTTATTGCATATTTCAGTCATCTAGCAGATTTACTTTCTTTCATATTATTTTGCATCTAGTGATTGCTATCTCCCAGTGCTCATACATCAAAAGCTAACAAAACTACACTTGTTTTGTTGAATAAAATCTTTTAAGTTATCAATAGAATCAATGATTATTCTCTCAAAGTTTTCCTTTTAGTGAGGAATTTCTTCCTCCTCAAAGTTAGGGTTAATAGAAAAATTCTCTTCTTTAGGATTAGTTTCAATGTGAGAAGGGTCCTGATGCCCGTTATTTCTGGTGGTGTAGGGTGGTCATCCATTAAGTAGAAGACAAAAAAGAGTTTCACTTATCTTAATTTGATCAAACCAAGCTAAGGTCTAGAAAACCTTAGAGAACCATGGAGGTGTTCATATTGGGTTCACCAGAATGCAAGACCCAAATTTTTGGAGGTATGGACCTCATGGTTATAAGGTATATGGATAGCTATAATTTTATGCCAAATTTTATTATCATATATTTTTATATGGAATCTAAGGTTTTTTGAGTTGGGTCTATGAAACTAAATATGGATATGATACAAACACATGCAAAAGAGAAAAAGACCTAGGGGTAGCTGATGGCAAGCCGGGATTCACACAAACACATTCACAGTAATTTCATGGTAATTTCATTAAAAATAGCTTAATACGGTTTACAGTAGTCTCTCCAGTATACCACTTCTCCCCCAATCCCGAACTTCACCATCCCCCATCCTTACAGCATTTCGGGTTTTTAACGAGGCCCCCGATCCTCTCGGCCATCAATGCCCTGCCTAACAAATTCAAATTCTAATTTTCCCTCCCTCGGTCGAACTTCCCAAATTTTGTCATAAATGGCCACTGCCTTACCCACCATGAAAACCTCATTAAAGATCTTCTATGACCTGCAAACGCCGCCTTGGTCAGATCGTCCTTTCGCGCCTCTGTTTCGCCCATAATGTCCATGCTCTGTACTGTTGTGAAGACCATTCCCATCTTAATACACGCGGTCGCCAATTTCAATTTCAATCTTCGTGGCAGCCCGCGCGTTTAATTAATTAATTTTTTTCTGCTTTGTCTTCGACTGACCGTGCCACTTTAACACACGTGGAGGTCGCGTGTCACTATGGCTCTCCTTCTCATTTGAACACGTGTCCACAAGCTTGTCTTCATACTTGTCGCGATACCGCGACATGTCGCGATATCGCGACCCACTGTCCCTTTGCTTTCACCTTGGCGGAAAAAGTCACGATATCGCGACTTCCAACGGTCACCTCTCTTCAATTTGCAAATGATGCCGCGATATCGCGACGTCGCGATATCGCGACCAAAACCTTCTCCCCTTCTTCGTCTGCACCGAGCCTTTGATTTTAATTGCCAACTGTAGTCGCGATAACGCGACGGAAATTCAACGCTGTTGAAGTCGAAACAAGAGTCGCGATATCGTGACTCAAACTGGCCATTGCCCTTCCGAAGCTTTGGGGTCGCGATTTCGCGACCCCAACGCAACTTGTGCCTTTACTCTAAAACTTCCTCTTCTTTTTACAAAACCTCCCTCTTGGGCCAAGATTTGAAACAAACCCAACACAAGTACTTAGAAAATAAAAGCAAACAATAAAATGATTTGGAGGATGCAAGATTGCTCCTTGACCACCGGATGCTCTTGCATCAGACACCCGGGGTAGATAAAAAAAAAGTGACCCTCACTTTTGTTTGGCTAAGGGGAGACCCAAGCGGTCAACTTCCGTCTTCGACAACCAAGTCGCATCTTCAGTTGGTCTGCCCCTCCACTTGATCAAATACTCAGTATACTGCCTGTTTCGGGTGCTCCGGCCTTCACGGGTATCTAATACTTCCTCGGCCTCATCTGTGCTTGGAGTAGAGGCTGGAAATTGCCATGGTTCTGGACTTTGCATGTCTGTACTTTCTCCCTCATGATATTCCACGAGATCTGAAATATTAAAAATAGGTGAAATATCAAGCCAACTCGGCAATTCCACTTCATACGCATTTCCTGACTCTCGCTTTCCCAATATTTTACATGGTCCAAACTTTTTCATCTTCAATTTATTGTAAGTCTTGGCAGGAAATCTCTCCTTCCTGAGATGCACCATAACCTCATCTCCAACCTTGAACTCCTTGAACCGCCGCTTCTGGTCTGCCCTTGTCTTATATTGACTGTTCATTTTTGTAATTTGTCTTCTTACTTCCCCATGCAGACTTTTCATATGCTCCGCAAATTCTTACGCCTCGGCACTACATTTTTCTTTTTTGTCCAACTTTCTTAGTTCAGACACATTCCTCGGGCTGTTTCCATATACTATCTGGAATGGAGATTTATTTGTGCTTTTATTAAGCTGAACTGTTATATGCAAATTCTGCCTGTGGTAAGACCAAATCCCATCCCTTGGGATGATCTGCTATCAAACACCTCAATAAATTACCCAGGCTTCTGTTCACCACCTTTGTCTGTCCGTCAGTCTGCGGGTGGTATGCCGAACTGAATTTCAGGTCTATCTTCAACTTCTTCCACAGAGTTCTCCAAAAGTATCCAACAAACTTGGTATCTCTATCAGAAACTATGCTTCTTGGCAGACCGTGAAGTCTAACCACTTCCTTGAAGAACAACCCAGCAATGTGAACTGCATCACTTGTCTTTTGGCAGGGAATAAAATGTGCCATTTTGGAGAACCGGTCCACCACCACAAATATTGAATCATTTCCTCTCTGTGTTCTCGGCAATCCAAGAACAAAATCCATGCTTATGTCCTCCCATGGTCTCTCAGGCACAGGTAATGGCTGGTACAGTCCTGTATTTTGTTTTACACCCTTTGCCATCTGGCATATTCTGCAACTTTGCACAAACTTCCGTACATCTTGCCGAAGTTGTGGCCAGTAGTAATTTTCCTCAATCAAGGCAATGGTCTTATCCCTACCAAAATGCCCAACCAATCCTCCGTTGTGCTTTTCTTTGATTAAATTCTCCCGCATGGAACTTCTGGGAATGCACAACTTACTACCCTTGAACAGCATCCCGTCTTGGATTAAGAAATCCAACCATTTTGTTCTATCCATAGTAAGAGGTATTGAGCAAGCCTTCCAGGCTTCTGCAAAATCCGGATCTGCAGGGTATAGACCCTTCAGTTCTTCAAACCCCACTACTTCCACTTGTCAATGCAGTCGTGAGTCCGCATTCGCTTAAGGCATCCGCAACCCTGTTTGACTTCCCACTTCGTGCTTCGAGTACAAAGGTATAACTTTGGAGGAACTCCACCCATTTCATGTGCCTTTGGTTCGAGTTTTGTCTGACTGTTAATGTATTGCAAAGCCTGATGGTCAGTAAACAGTACAAACTCCTTTGGTAATAAATAATGTCTCCACTTTTTCAGGGCCTGAACTATAGCATAAAATTCTTGATCATAGACAGAATACTTTTTCCGAGCATCATTTAACTTCTCACTGAAATAAGCAACTGGCTTGCCTCCTTGACTCAGTATCGCCCCTATTGCACTGCCATTGGCATCACAGTCCACTGAAATACCTTGTTGAAGTCTGGAAGTGCCAAAACAGGCTGTTCTGTAACTTTTCTCTTCAATGTATCAAAGCTCCTTTCAGCCCTTGATGTCCATTTGAACTCCTTTTTATCTCCCCTCATTGTCTCTGTGAGAGGTGCACAAATACTGCTGAAGTTCTTTATGAACTTCCTATAAAAACTGGCCAGACCATGGAATGACCTCACTTATGTTGTGCTCCTTGGAGTAGGCCATTCAATGATGGCTCTCACCTTTTCGGGGTCCATCTTCAGGCCTTCTGCTGAGATTACAAACCCCAAGTATACCAATTCCTTCTTGACAAAATTACACTTTTTCAAATTTATTAATAACTGTTCTTCTTGCAACTTTTCAAAGACTCTCCTGATATGCATCAGGTGTTCCTCCAGGGTCCGGCTAAATATCAATATATCATCTAAATAAACAATAACAAACTTTCCCAGAAATTCTTTCAGTACTTCATTCATCAGCCGCATGAAGGTACTTGGTGCATTGGACAGTCCAAAGGGCATGACCAACCACTCAAACAGGCCTTCTCTTGTCTTGAAGGTTGTCTTCCATTCATCCCCCTCTCGGATACGGATCTGATGATAACCACTTTTCAGGTCAATCTTTGTGAAGTACTCAGCTCCACTTAAACAGTCCATGATATCATCCATTCTTGGTAACGGGAATCTGTACTTAATAGTAATTTTGTTGATGGCCCGTGAATCTGTACACATCCTCCATTCCCCATCCTTCTTTGGCGCCAGCATTGCAGGTACTGCGCATGGACTCAAACTTTCCCGAATTAATCCCTTTTCTAATAATTCTTGGACCTGTCTATTTAACTCCTCAGTCTCTACAGGTGTCATCCTGTGTGCAACTTTATTTGGCAGGCTTGATCCTGGTACTAAATCTATATGATGGCTAATTTTTCTCACAGGGGGTAAGCCCTCAGGAAAATTTTCAGACACAATGTCTAGAAATTCCTCCGACAGATTTAGAACTTCTGTTGGGGTATCCCGGCATTCCTTCCCCCTAACTCTAGGGATTATTGCATAACATAAATGTTCATGCTTTAACCCGTTCAGAAACTCTCTCCCCTCAACTAAACAGACTCTGGAAATATTACATACCTTTTCATCTGTATCCTTCAAGGGCTTTAGTTTATGGCGTACACCATTCTTTGTCAATGAGTAGGTGTTGGCACGGCCATCATGTACTGCACTCCGGTCAAACTGCCAGGGTCTCCCCAACAACATGTGGCAAACATCCATGGGTAAGATGTCACACAGGACCTCATCACAATAATTCCCAATGTTAAATTTAACGGAACACTGCTCATTGACCAAAGCTCCGTGGTCCTTTTGTAACCATGCGACCCGGTATGGGTGTGGGTGTTTCTTCCTTTCTAACTCGTAACTTTGTAACCATTTCCTCAGAAACCGGGTTATCCGTGCTACCATTATCAATAATGATATTGCAAACCTTGCCCGCACATTTACATCTAGTGCGGAATAAACTTTTCCTCCGAGTCCGTGTCCTTCTCCTCGTTCAACGGGACTCTTCTTACAACCATTGTTTCTCCTCTCTCCGCTTCTTCGGAATGCTCGGATTCAACATCCTCCTCTCGCCACGACGGCTCCGGTTGGGCCCTCAGGCCTCTTGTTTGTTCTTTCTCGGTGTTGTGGACATTCAAATGCCCTGTGTCCTTCTTCACCACAGTGGAAACATGTTCCACGAAATACTCCCCTTCCAAACCCTCGTCCAGATCCACCCCGTCCTCTTGGGTAGCTATTCTGATCTCGGGGCTGATAAACATCTTCTTCTTTTTGGTCCTGGTTACTACTGGCTTCACCAGTCTTCTTCGGATCCTTGTACTTTTCTCCACTGGTCCTCCCACCAGTCCTTCCACCTCGGCCTCTTCCTCTTTGCTTGCCTTCAAACCGCTTGTTTAGCTTTTCTTCTACCTTCAAGGCAAATTGATAAGCATCCTCAATGGTGTTTACTCGAACCAGGCTCAGTTCTTCCTGGATACCAAGCCTCAACCCATTAATGTAACGGGCTACTTTCTCTTTATTTGCCTCTAAATGCCCTGTTCTAATAGAAATTTTGTAAAATTCTTCAGTGTACTCTTGGACAGTTTTGTTTGTCTGTCTCAAGCTCTGCATTTTTCTTAGCAGATCCAACTCGTAATCTGTCGGGATGAACTGTCTTTTAAGCTTCTCCACCATTCTATCCCATCTTGTTATTCTCTCTTTCCCTCTTCTGTTTCTCTCCAACTGCATTCCCCTCCACCAAATGCTGGCATGACCCTTTAACTTGGTCTTAGCAAATCGACCCGGTTAGGGTCTTCAATCTCCTCATACTCGAAATATTCCTCTAAATCATTTATCCAGTCAATCACTTCTTCTGGATTCAGATTTCCCGAGTAGGTAGATACCTCCATTTTTGGCTGTTTTCCAATCTGAGAGATGGCCTTATACAACCGGGCCTGAGCTGGATCCACAACTTCTGCTTCTTCCTCAGACTGTTCTTCCTCTTCAACTTCATCTTCACTTTCCTCTTCCCCTCCGGGTTCGCGCCTTCTGCGTAACTCTGCTTGCAAGGCTTGAACTTGTCTTTGCAAGGCCCGAAGTCTTCGGCCGGCACCACATTTCCTGCTCCGCCACGGTTCCTTCGTGGAGGCATGATATTTTCTCTGTATTATTATTATTTTTTTTTTTAGAATTCTTCCACAGATCCTGGTGCAACTGCCTCTCTCCGGCGATCTGTTACACGCTCAGGAGCTCCCGCTCTGATACCACTTGATGGCAAGTCGGGATTCACACAAACACATTCACAGTAATTTCATGGTAATTTCATTAAAAATAGCTTAATACGGTTTACAGTAGTCTCTCCAGTATACCACTTCTCCCCCAATCCCGAACTTCACCATCCCCCATCCTTACAGCATTTCGGGTTTTTAACGAGGCCCCCGATCCTCTCGGCCATCAATGCCCTGCCTAACAAATTCAAATTCTAATTTTCCCTCCCTCGGTCGAACTTCCCAAATTTTGTCATAAATGGCCACTGCCTTACCCACCATGAAAACCTCATTAAAGATCTTCTCTGACCTGCAAACGCCGCCTTGGTCAGATCGTCCTTTCGTGCCTCTGTTTCGCCCATAATGTCCATGCTCTGTACTGTTGTGAAGACCATTCCCATCTTAATACACGCGGTCGCCAATTTCAATTTCAATCTTCGTGGCAGCCCGCGCGTTTAATTAATTAATTTTTTTTGCTTTGTCTTCGACTGACCGTGCCACTTTAACACACGTGGAGGTCGCGTGTCACTATGGCTCTCCTTCTCATTTGAACACGTGTCCACAAGCTTGTCTTCATACTTGTCGCGATACCGCGACATGTCGCGATATCGCGACCCACTGTCCCTTTGCTTTCACCTTGGCGGAAAAAGTCGCGATATCGCGACCCAACGGTCACCTCTCTTCAATTTGCAAATGATGCCGCGATATCGCGACGTCGCGATATCGCGACCAAAACCTTCTCCCCTTCTTCGTCTCCGAGCCTTTGATTTTAATTGCACAGTCGCGATAACGAAATTCAAACTTCGAAGTCGAAACAAGAGTCGCGATATCGCGACTCAAACTGGCCATTGCCCTTCCGAAGCTTTGGGGTCACGAATGTCGCGATTTCGTGACCCCAACGCAACTTGTGCCTTTACTCTAAAACTTCCTCTTCTTTTTACAAAACCTCCCTCTTGGGCCAAGATTTGAAACAAACCCAACACAAGTACTTAGAAAATAAAAGCAAACAATAAAATGATTTGGAGGATGCAAGATTGCTCCTTGACCACCGGATGCTCCTGCATCAGTAGCTAATACAAATAGAAATACATAGCCACTACAGTCATAAGAATGAGATATTTATTTAACTATCAAGTAAGCAAGAAGCAAAGTAGAAAGTAAAATGAATACTCTACACAATGATGCTTAGCCTTTTATACATATATTTGTACATACCCAAAATATTTTTTGATCTTACAAGTTGGAAAATGTATCTTCACAAATCAACTGATAATATCTCTATGACCTATAGTAAAGATAACAACTAAGAGCAAAATATAATAAAGCATCAGTGTTTAGGGGCCTATTAGGATAAGAAGCAGTAAAACTTACTCAATAAAGGATCAGGCCCCTATTTTCTTCTTCTAAAGTATGTCAAGTATAACCAAAGAAAAGATATAACAATTATGATACTACAATAGGGTAAGATAGAGGATAGATGAAAAACATGATGATAGAAAATGATGGCTTTTTTAGCAACACATGAACATAAGGCAACTCAGATAGAAATATTAATAATACTTAGTTGTTTAAACTGAGACAAAGCAGATATGATCTTGGATTGCAGTGGGCCTTAGTCAGAATGATGCTAGAATTTGAATGTCAAGTATACCTAGGTCTTTACTTTGCATCAACTATCATATACATATTTTCCCTCATGGGATTTAAACTTAGGAGAAGATGTAGACGATATTTGATGTAAAGAAAAGACATAGGTAGTGTGTGCCACAAGTAGGGAATATAGGAAGGCATATCAACATGGGATGGAGATGGATTTTCTTCCTTCAAATAATATTGTTCTTGGGCAATAGGATGGTGATGGTGACAAAAGACTTAGGTTGGGTTCAAGAACATAAGTTGGATGTAAAAAAAAGATTGATGTATCATAGAGTTATTTTCACAATAATTTGTATTAATGTACATTTCTTTGTATGCTCTCTATGTATGATTGTGTCTCTTAAATGGATTTTGCTCTCCATTTTTATAGGTAAGGATGGAGGGCAAAGGAAAATGGTGCCAACACAATATGTTGGATACCTTTGTTAGCCAATTGTAACATGGTGATTTAACTATGTGTGATAACAATTTTCTCTTGACATGACAAACATTAAATATACCAATATTGGCCATGTGGTGGCTCAGTGGGTTAAAAATATTAAGCATGTTTAACTATGCTCAGATAATGAAGGGCCAAGTGCATTTGGTGAAATTATTTTAGAGCATTAGCAAATTTATTCTCATGGTGAATAATATATAAACATTTGATGAAACCGTTGATGCAGTTCAATAAACTCCAACTAGATTTCAACCACTCTAACTCCTAGATGAAGCACTTAAGAAAATGCGCTTAATAAAACAAATATAATGTAATAAATCTCATAGTCTATAAACTATGCTAACATCCCTCCTTATTACATTATTTGGATATACAAAGACTGTTGCAAAACAATTCAAATTTGACACGATAAATGATGCTTTGGTACTTCATATCGAATGAAATGACATTAAGTGTCAATGCGCTTGGTATGCTCATGAAATACTAGATTCTTGACAAGGTTCAAAACACCTTGATTTTCATAAAACAAATGAAGTGGAAGATTCTTTGGAAGACACATGTTTGTAAGAATACGACTTAACCATATCACCTCATAGAATAATCCATGCACTTCATGATATTCTACCTCTGTAGAAGATAAAGCAACCAGATCTTTGCTTCTTACTGTGCCAAGAGATAGGTCCAGATCCAAGATGGAAAATGTATCCAAAAGTTGATTTTCAATCATCAATGGATCCGACATAGTCTGAGTCCGTGTATCCCTATAAGAAGAAATTGTCATTCTTCTTGTACTCTAGGCTATAATATGTACTACTATGGATATAATGAAGAAATATTTTTATTGCTTTTCAATGACTCACCTTAGGTTCCTGCATGAACCTTAAAATATAACCCACAATAAAACTAAGATCTGACTTGGTGTTTGTCAGATATATGAGACTCCCATTCAACTGGCAATAGAGAGTACCATATACCTGTAGATATTTATCATATCATGATAACTTAAGCCCTGGTTCCATTAGAGTTGCTTTAGGCTTGCAATCAGTCATGCAATATTTTCCAATCAATGTCTTGACATAATTCTTTTGTGTTACTCTGATATGATTCTTTTTTTGAGTCACTTCTAAACCAAGACAATAGTGAAGAATTTCTAGATCTATCATTTCAAAATATTATTTCAAGTCATCTTTCACTACATCAATCATGTTCTCTAAACTGCCAGTGATGATCAGATCATCCACATAGAGTATCAAAATCACTATATCAAAACCATTGTTCTTGATATAAATATTAGCATCTAAAGGACTTCTTTTAAATCCATGTTGCAATAGGTGACTATCTATTTTGATGTACCAAGCTTGTGGAGCTTGTTTTAATCCATACAAAGATTTGACCAACTTGCAAACTTTTCGTTCTTGGCCTTCAACCACAAAACCTTCTAGTTGGGTCATGTACACTTCTTTTTGCAATTCACCATTCAAAAAAGCACTTTTGAAATCCATCAGATGTAACTTTCACCCAAACTAATCTGCCATAGCACAAAGTACATGAATGGTAGTCATTTTTGCAGTGGGTGCAAAAGTCTCTTCATAATCAATTCCCTCTTTTTGAGCATAGCCCTTTGCAACAAGACATGCCTTATGCTTATCAATAGTTCCATCTGCCTTATAATTCACTTTGAACACCCATTTGCAACCAATGGGTTTCTTTCCTGGAAGCGGATTAACTAGCTTCCTTGTGTTATTTTTCATGAGAGATGTATGTTTAGCATCCATAGCAGCCTTCCAATGAGGCTCACTAAGTGCATATTGAAATGTTGTGGATTCATTCTCATCCAATGCATATATATAAACTCTTTCATCATCCATATCTGCTTATTTGTCTTCCTCTGCATCTACAATTAGCTCATCAAACTGTTGGTAAAGCTCGTCAACCGCTAAATTTGATGCCTCTACTCTCATCTGTTGAGTCATACTACAAGTACAAGGTTGATCTAGAGTTATATTTGGAAGTGAAGTCAACTTTGAATCTCTCAATGTGCTAGTATACCATTTTGGAACCTTGTTCTGTGGGGTTGGATTCTCTTTCTTAGGCTCCTCTTCATCCAGGTATACAACTATAGATGTGTTATCTGATGTGAAATCTTCATCAAATACCACATCTCTACTGGTGTATGTTCTCTTGGTCTTGGGATCTATCAATCGATATCCCTTTGAATGCTCATCATAACCAAGAAAATTACAATATAAGGTTTTCTCATCTAACTTATTCCTCTTATATTTTAGAATGTGCATGAATCCCTTACATCCAAAAACCCTTAGATGAGAAATGAAGGATTTCCTACCACTCCATGCTTCTTGTGGAGTCATGCCCTATAGAGCTTTTGTGGGTTCTCTATTTAGGAGGTACGTTGCCATATTTACTGCTTCTACGAAACACTACTACTCAAGATGTGCCCCCTTAAGCATACAGCGAACCATTTCCATGATGGAATGGTTCCTCCTCTCATCAATTCCATTTTTTTAAGGAGTATAGGTTGTTTTTAGCTGTCTCTTAATCCCATGTGCATTCAAACATGATGAAAATTATTTGGGCATATATTCCCCCCTCAATCTGAGTGGAGGGTCTTGATGGAAAATTTAAACTCTTTCTCAACACTCTTCTTGAACTACTAAAAGTATAGGAGTGCCTTAGATTTCAATTGTAAAAAGAAAACCCACATCTTCTATGAGTAATCATCAATAAACAATTGAAAATACCTCTTGCCACCATAATTTTTTGGCATAGGACCGCACAGATCGGTGTGTACCAACTCCAAATATTTCTTAGCTCATGAAGAGATGACCTCAAATGGTACCCGGTGTTGCTTCCCTGCTAAGAAATCCGAGCAAACTAGCAATGTGGATGAAAGGTTGGGATGGCCTTTCACCATATCATATTTTCTCAACTTGAGCAAATATCCTAAAATCATATGCCCATATCTCTTGTGCCAAAGAGAAGTGGCCTCCTTTGTGTTTTCTTCCATGGCAAAATGAGGTGTAGAGATGGAATATAAGATAACCAAGCCATGCTTGTATGAAACTATTGCTACATGCTTTCCATTTCTGGTGATGAAGCATCTCCTTCTGCTATCCTCAACATTGAAAACAACATCCATGTTTCTATCCAAGATCTGAGGGATGGATAAAAAATTATTTGCTAATCCAAGAACATAGAGAATCTTATCAATCTAATATTTTCCATCTGGAAGAGATATGGAAACATCTCCTTCACCCTGGACTCGATAGGTCTTATCATCAGCGATTTTCACTGGCTTGCCTTCCTTTGCCTCAAATAACTTAAACCATGATCTATCACCAGTCATGTGTTTTTTAAAACCAAAATCAATATACCACATAGTATCCTTTTGCTAAGAAGATGTGTGGGTCATGAGCACCTTGTGTGCTTTCTTAGAGTCTGATTTTGATTCCTCATAAACAACATGTCCCTTGGGTTGCTTATTCGTCTTCTACGGTTTGTATTTCTCGTTTTCCTTTTTTTTTATGATCTTGATCATTAGGTTTTTTATTCTTAAACTAACACCTATTGGTGTCATGGTTATTCATATCACAAATATTGCAATATTGCTTCTCTTTCTATTGAGGTTGTTTTCCTTTTCCTTTAAATGAAGATTCTTCCTTCTGAAAGTTACCTTGCTTCTTTCCCCCTTGTTTGGATTATAGTGCATTATCTGGAATTTCATATCTTTGAAGCTGATTTGCCTCCTTAGTTTGAAGTAAATTTACCAACTCCACAAAGGTAACTTGTCTACCAAACACTTGTAGAGATGTGATCAAAACTTTATAGAAATCTGGCAAAGCTCTCAAAATTACTGAAGTCAAGAGAGTATCTGCCACTGCTTCTCCCATAGCTTTCAATTTGGATTTCAATTCTGACACTCTACGTAGGAATAATTCAACTATCTCACCAGATTTCATACTGAGTGTATATAGTTGAGATTGAAGGTTAAGTAATAGTAGACTTATTCTTCCCTTCAAAAATGGTAATCAAAGCATCCCAAGCTTCTTTACCAGTTTTGGCATCACAAATATGAGGTTGTACCTCATCTGTAGTAGCAAGCAGAATAAACATGAGACACCTTCTATCCTTCTTATCAAATGCCTCTTGATTTGATCCTGGTGTTGTAGGACGTTTTGTAGTGCCAGCCACTACATCCCACAAATATTCAACCTGAAGGATAGCTCTCATCTTTGTCTTCCATGGTGCAAAATTAAAACCTTTGAGCAACTATGAATCTGACATATATTTGTGAACAGTAGCCATTGTGAAGGTTCCTTATAACACCAAATGGTCTCTCTTTTGATATACTGCTAGACCGATAGACCTAATCTATTCGATATACCCGTCGATACGTGGAATAAGTTGGTCCCCTCTATATATGTGACCGTACATGAGGGAGACTTTAAGGTACGTGAACCAAGATTGATCCATGGCACATAAGCAGTACTGAAAGAGAATTCAATCAAATTGATGGCACCTACCTCAAAACCCTTCTAAAAAAGGATGATGAGTTGGAGGAGTTTAAGCCAAATAATAAAAAATAATTAGGGTATAAATTTGAATGAATATCAAAACTAGCTTTCCTTATTTCTCCCCGATGATTTATAGAGAACAAGCTCATATGTCATTGTTGTAGCTATGTTATGTGTTATATATAGTAGCCCAAAGCACGATAACATTACTTGTAAGTGTGGGCCAGAGGTATCGTATATACCGAACATTGCGATGCAATACATTACACAAATAGGTGCAAAATTTGGGGTCTTTTCTTTGCTAGCTTGTTAATTTTAACTTATGATTGAAATGCAAAAAAACAAGAAATTTAAATGCAATAAACAATCAAAAGTTCCCACAAATTTTAACTATAGGTATCAGTTTCCATCGAAAATGCACCTATTACAATGCCAGTTTTTTTAAATTGTCGGTTTCCATTGAAAATGCATCTTTGTTACAATTATTTTTACAAAATAAATGAGGTTTTGGTTTGCAAAAATAATATTCAAATCCACATTGTGTCCCCCTTTGTCTTAGAATTTTGCAAAAGAAACAATGCTTTGATCCCCCCTTTTTATTGCAAAATGAACAAGGTTGAAAAACTTTTGAGTACCCTTTCAAAATTCAAATGAAACTAAGTGCAAAATGTACTTATCCCTCCATGGAAAAATGCACTAAGGTTCCTTTCTTGGTTTTAGTGACAATAAAACAAAATGTGTTCTTTGAAATTCTGTAACTATCTTGTTTTTTGAATTGCAAAAAAAATGAAAATTTGCAATGACCTAAGGTAATTTAAAAAAATATACCTTGTAAAAAACTCTTGTGCAAAAATTTTGTCCTTTGCACTTTGCACGATTTGAACCCGCGCCTCTTCCCCAAGCGCTCTAGCAACTGGCGGATGACCAACTCCGCAACTCGACCAGATGATATAGGAAAGGCACAACTTTCCTCTTTTTGACTTAACCAACCAAATATATATAAAAAAAGTATGGTTGTGCACCAGGGGTGAGTCGAACCAGAAACCTCCCATCTACCAGTGTCTCCGCAGTTGTCCCTCAACCAACTCTGCTACAAGTGCATATGAAGAGAAGAAGGCACGATGTGCCCTATATGGAGACCAACATAATAATTTTTTATTACATAATGCATGGTCCTCCTTTTTAGGTGTCAAAAAACTTTGGTGGTCATCGCAAACAAACACGAGCCACAAATACTTATGCTTAACATTATACAATGCTAAGATTGAAAGACATAAAATATTTTTTTATTATTGTAGTCTCAGTCGGTGATATTCAGAATCAGAACAATGTGCGGATTGCAACCGCTTCAAGCAGTGTTCACAGTGTCTTATAGCATATTGTGAAAACAACAACATCTCACAGAGTCTCACAGTAGCGTGGGGCTTGGAGTGAAGCCTGCAATCTTGGAGTGTCAAATTAGCATGGAGTGGAGGTTAAACCACATTGCCCAGACTAAATTTAATCACATTGCCCATAGATCATACTTGATTTGATACCATGAAAATATTTTGAAGCATTAGAAACTTTATTCTCATGGTGAATAATATATAAATATTTGATGAAACCGTTGATGCAGTTCAACGGACTCCAACTATATTTCAACCACCCTAACTCCTAGATGAAGCGCTTAAGGAAATATGCTTAATAAAATAAATACAATGTAATAAACATCATAGTCTATGTACTATGCTAACATATCCCATGTTGGCAGAAGGGGGCTAGAATTATTACTTATGCCATGTTGATAGGTAGAGGTTGGCTTAGCAGAGGGAGACAAATTTAGTAGGGTTTTTGGTAACTTGGTGGTACTAAGACAAATAAGGGTGGGCCAAAATTGGTAACTATAGATTTTTGTTAACTCAACTTCTTTGAACTACTATGTTTATAGCACTTGTAAATGTTTGATTGATAGGATACTTTTAATAATAATAAATGATTTTTTACAGTGTATGAAAGCCCCTTATCGACTACCACGTCAACCATAATTTTTCTTTAGCTACTAGTGATAGTGGGATTTGAACTTGGGTCTCTATTGGGATAAAAACAATGCGTTATACAAGATAGTGAATGACCCATTGGTCTTTTGAAGCAACTTCCAATCTATAATTTGTTTCAAAATCCAAGTAATCCAAAAAGACATACAATAGGGAGATTCAAACATGCATCTAGGTGCTAGCCAAAATTTTAGTTGCCTCACCATAACCAAATGGCCAATTATCCTAATTGAAGCAACATGGTCAAGCCCATAGGTAAATAAAATTTGTATCTTTGTAGAAGATGACAAAGGGACCAGTTTGAGGTTTGAACATAAATCTAATCCCTCACAACACCCCTTTATCACTTTGCCTAGTCAATTTGATGTTAGCCTGGGTTATATCAAAATGCAATGGCATACCAACCAACCCCTACTAATTAGAATCAATCAACCAATATAGGTAATCTAAGCAACCAAAGAGCATCCAAGACTAAACTAGTGTTGCATAGAGAAAAAAACTTGAAGATGTTGTCATATATCTTGCATGCCACCTTTAACAAATGCATTCATGGAGATTTCTTTCCCTTGAGAAAGGGGGGCCAAACAAATAATGTAGCCCTATTGATAGCGTGTGTGGGAGAGAAGCACAATTAAAATTTAAAAAATTCCATTGTATCTCCATTCTAATCCATGTCCATGGAATAATGGTTAGGAATATTTCAAACTCACTTTTGCAAACAAAGGAAGAAGGCACAAATTCTCCAAAGCATTTGAGGAAGAAAAAATAAAATGTGGAGTAGGTTTTCCTTTCAATTTTTACTACAAAAAATGCTTATGAAAAATCTAAGGAAAATTTCATCTTGAAACTTGGAAGATAAATCAAAGGCACCAAGTTAGCTTCTTGCTTGACCAAACAATGTTGTTTTATACCCACTTTGATATCATGTCTAAATTCGTAATGCTTTATAGAAATGAATAAAAGCAAAACATACACTCAAATATTATGCAGAAAGCAAAAAAGAGAACGAAATAGAAGAATGTGATGACCTTCCATTGGCACCATAAATAATCACTATCTATAGATAATATTGCATAACACTTTTATAAGAAATGAGGGGTGTGAGGGGGATATTTACAGTAAAACCAAAATTTCAATTACATCATAGAGTTTACCCTAAGCCAACATAATAAGTGGGATTTAGGCTAATAATAAATAATAAACAATAAATAAAGGGTAACCATAACAAGGTCAACCAATGCCCATTGGAGTTACATAATATAATATTACAAAATAATAAGTTCATTGTACAACAAAATTTCCTTAGACCTATCTAATACATCACAAAATATCAGCTCTTGGCCATGAAGCAAGTTATAATTTCAACAATTTGAACCTATTTCCATTCAATAAGAGACTTTCAAAAGTAAAATAATAGCCAAAATGATGCCACACTTAATTGGATCTAATGTGTTAGGCCTTGACCAAAACACATATATTGCGCAGTGCTAAAAGAGGCCATCAGATTATTTTGAAAAAATTTAAAGCATGTGAATTGAACTCACAATATTCCTCCTAAGAAGGCTTTGAGAGATTTTCTTTGTTCAATATCCCTATATACCAAATGTGGAGAGGAGGTTGGACCAATAATCTTTTGGTCTATATTATGACTATGATCATGAAATAGCAAAAAATAATATGCAAGAGAATAGAACTTGTGACCTCCCCAGCATGAAGGCTTTATGAAGGAGTTGCACTAGCCAAGATGTGCATGCCACCAAATGGAACTCAATGTGACTACAACCATAGAAATTACCACTCCATGCATTTAAGCAAAAAAAAATTGAGCACAATCAACTTTGGGAATAAGAAAGAAGCATGAAGGAATAAAACTCGTAACCTTTGACTTGGGAGGCTTCAAAATCATTGTGTTATCTAAAACTTTCAAGTGATGATGAAGAAAAAGTAGTAATATGATTTTTTCAAATTTTAAAAATATGTGTATGAAAAATAAGATATATGTGAGGAATAGAACCTGCAGTCTTCCCAGTAGAAAGGCATTAAGAAGACTTCTACTAGCCAAGGCATCCATAGTAGAGGATGGGAAATATGCATTTGAAACCCGTAGATATAGCAACTGATCCCACTTAATGTGAATGATATTAATATGGTTTGAACCTATGCCTCTCAACACAAAAGGTTTTGCATGCTTTCAACAAGCCAAATCTGCCAAGGTATCAAATAGAAATGATTCTTCATTTTTTGGAACAAGACATATCCCCTTGGATGAAATGAAAGCTTTTTCATGCAACTAGAAATTTGCATATTTCATCACTAGATAAGAAATAATTTTGTTGACCAATTGAATGGCATCATTTTGAGTTAACTCTTATATCATGTTGGATTTTAGATTGCTTTAAAATAAAATATCTCAAAGAATTCATTCACCATAATCATATGTAGAAGAGTAGAAGAGCATAAAGGAAGAAGCATATAGACAAAATAGAATAGGAGAGAGAAATAAAATAATAGAATAAAGATAATTGAAATAAGGAAAGGAGTAGATGCCTGTAGACACCCCCATAAACTAAAACAATGGATCAATCATTGCAAGCTATTTATAGTGGTACCTAATTCCAAATTTGATGTTAACCTCAAGCCAACACAACCTAGCTTGAAATTTTAATTTCAATATATCAAATGCATTAAACCCTTTAATTGAGGTTAACCATATATGTGGTTTAACCAATATCTATATGGGTGAATACATCAAAGGTGTCCACGAGCTAAGATAAAGAATGTTTGTAGGCTTCCATGGAGAATAGACATAGGTTTACATTGTACATACCTCTAGTCTTGTCAAGAGCACTCATATGCACTTCATAACTACCATCCTTAGCCAATAAGGTTAGATTAATGATATTCTAAAACATTTTTTGAATATCATACAATTTGAGTAGCTCCTACACTTCTCTATTCCTCAAATTACACATGCAAGACTATAGAATGATTATAGGTTCTAATTCCATGTCCCTCTTCATCAAATTAAAGAATCTTTGTCTAGTATATCACCTTCTGACTGACTACTTATTTAAGACAAGAGACAAGAAAAACAAGGCTAGTTTTAGAAGTAGAAGTAAATTGCAAATGGTGTGCAATTACCAGATAGACAAACAACCTTATGTGGACCATAAAATTTGGGTCCCCTAGGTTCTAGTTGGAATTTTACTTAAGATAAACTTTCTTGTATGGCTAAATATGTAAGAAGACAAAATCACCCACCTTGAAATGTTACTAAGAGCTATATTGATATTTATGCTACACATGTGATTTTGGCATGACAAAGATTGTCTTTAATGATCCTAAGCACCGATTGTCTCTATTATAGAAGGGAAACAACCTAATACACAAGAGGAACTTTGGAGGTAATCCATCAATGGAGGGAACCTCTAACCATATAAAGCCTCAAAAGGGACATATTAGTGGAAAGATATACCAACTTATTTGAGGTGCTTTACTTTGAATAAGTAGTATCATGGTCAAGGGATGCACCAACTTAAATACTATTAATGACATTAGGAGTCAATATTAGAATGGAATTTCTCGTGTGCTTGAGTGATATAGAGGAATGGGGTATGAAATAGCATGGATAAATGAAGAATATTCATATTCATAGGTGAGAGCATCAATAATCAAAATGTCTTTCTTCTTCTTATGCTCAAACTCATTATCATACCTCAATAGCTTGGTCAACCACTTATTTTGTTCAGGACATAAAGATATTGATCCAAAAATATTTGAGGTTACTATGATTAGTTTAAATGATAAAATGTCTACCCAATAATTAAGGCTTCTATTTTTTAGCACCATGCAATATGATCAATATCTCATTTTCACAAGTTAATTTACCTAAATTATTTTCAATATATGTTTATTTTTAAAAGTTAAGGGGTGTTCTTCTTGCATTGATAATGTAAAAATACCAATTCCAAAGGCACCACATTTAATAACAAAAGGTTTTCTAAAGTTGTGGTTATAAAAATTAGAGTAGAATACATAACCTCCTTCAATTTATTAAAAGGAGCTTGTAGTTGCTTAAATTATACAAAAGCATCTTTCAAGGTGATGTTTGTTGAACAATAATTTTTATGTAATTCTTAGCAAACTTCCTATAATAGAAAGTGATCCAAATAAAACCACGAGTACTCTTAAGATTTTTTGGAATGGTCCATTCTTGCATTGCTTTAATCTTATTAGGGTCAACCTTTACACATTTCCAAGACACAATATGACCCAAACATTTTACTTTAAAAACTCCAAAAGAGAACTTGGATTTATTGACAAATATTTGTTCTTGAATCAAGCAAATCAAGCACCTACTCTATATGCTTAAAAATTTTCTTCCTAATTCTTGTGATAGACAAGAATATAATAAAAATACCAAGATATTTTATTGCAAAAGGGTCTAAAAATATAATTCATTAGACTTTGGAAGGTAGATAGGACATTAGTAAAACCACAAGACTTAAAGATATTTTAGAAATATTCTCTTCTTTAATCCTAATTTAATGAAATCTTGACATCGAGTCTAGTTTAGTAAATAATTGGGCACCATGTAATTTTTCTAATAAATCATCAACAAGGATGGTAAAATTATCACCCAGGTGTTGTAGGTGAGTTGGAGAGGAGAGGGTAATCCTCCAAGGGAGGTCCCAGGTTCAAATCTCCACCCTACCAAAAATCTGAATTGGGTATCCAAAATCCAATTGATAATGTTGGTGCGGGCAGGGGTCGGGTGCGACTCCCGGGTGACTTTGACGGTGTAGACCCCCCTATTCGTGGTCTCTCAGACCAAGGCGGCCCCACAAGGGGTTTTTCGCTTAAAAAAAAAAAAAAAGGATGGTAAACTTATCATTTATAGTAAGCATATTGGAAGGATAAATCAAGGCACGTCTACCAAGATTTATCCTCGCACTTTACCATAATCATATGTGAGCAATAAGGATTGTGGCTAGGCCAAATAATTCCTTGTTTCATCATTTCCTAGACAAACTTCTTATTTTTAAACATTTGAGGTTGTGGATATTTGTAAGGTATAATTTTTTTTAGATGGTTACTTGGAACTAGATGAATTACATCATCTATGTTCTTTTGGGATGTAGGTCTTTAGGTACCATGGAAACCTTCTCATATTAGTTGATGAGGGCTACATGTCCAAAGGAAAAATGGATGAGACCTACTCTATAGATACCCTTCCATTAAATTTTCTCCATATAATGAAAGCTAACCACTTTGGAAGGTGGTGACTATAGATCTTATATTTTAATGGGTGTTTTATTGTCCATACACTTAACATATAACAATTGGATGTTCAAAGTGACATCCCCAATTGGGATAACTACTGGGCACCAAGGATGATATTAGAAATTCCCAATTCCATGACATATAGGTTTCCCATATACGTGTAGCCATCCATAGTAATTCTAAAATTTGATACTTCTTGCACAAGTAGCACTAACACCATTGGAAATAAATAGATTGAAGTTATTTGTAGTAATAACACACAAGCCCAAAATTTGTATAGTGCTTCTACTAATAAAATTGTTAGTACTACTAGAATCAATCAGAACACATACCAATTAATTCTTAATAAATTCTTGTACCTTGATGGTTTTATGGTGTTGGACTCCTATAAGTGCAAATATAGATCAATTTGATCCTCCACTAGTGCATCATCAATCTATTGGGTTGCATACTCCTCTTGTTAGACATCTAAAACTACCTCTTCTTCTAGATTGATTTCTTCTATTTCCATATGGAAAAGCTTTCATTCATTGTAGACCTCAACATGATGATATTAAGATTTGCACTTGAAAAAAAAATATCCTATATCCAATCATTGTTTCTAATGTTGAAATAGGGATGACAATTGAAATATCATTAGAATTGGAATCTAGACACCTTAAGTTTATTGTCTACTACCATGGCAAATGCTTTTGCGTCTATAAGCGAATCAGAGTCATGCATATCCACCTCCCTTTAGATTTCTTCCTTTATCCCATGTTGAAATATTGATAAAACTAAAGTTTGATTCTAAATTATATGTATAGCTAAGAAGACTCATGAATTGTGAATAATAGTTAACTAATATTATCTGCTTGGTCTGAAGTAGCCAAAAAACATTAAATAAATGAAGATTTTTTATCAAATATTTTTAAAAATATCCTTTTAAATTCTAGTCATAAGAGAAAACATCCGATATGTCACAATTCTCACAAGATCCAATGGAGTGAATAGATATCAAAAATAAGATGTTGCAAGTGTGTCTTTCAAAATTTTAGGATTGCTACACAAATATTAAGAAAAACTCTATTTTAGAAATCCAACCTCATGGGTCCTCGCTAGAGAAGGATGGAATATTGAACTTTGGTACCTGCACATTGGGGGTACACTGAGGGTAGTGTAAGAGACTAGCTACTATATTAGTCATTACATCTAAATTATCATCAAGATTCAAAAAATTAATTTGCTTGTTGTGAGGATGATATTATATTTCAAAAGGACGAAGTGTCTAGTTGTTCTCGATTTAAATATTTTTATCTTCACTTGCTTATAATTGACAACTTGATGAAATTCTCATTCCAAATTATGCTCAACCTTTGGATACTCCAACTCTTGTTTATTTTTCTTTATCCACTCATTGAGCTAAGGAATTTATGTTTGCATTTGTTGAATTGCTACCTCAAAGGATTACATTCGCTTGGTTAGACTACCAATATTTGTATACAATGGATTAGAAATATAATCAACCTAATACTCCAAAGTAGATACCTCAAAAAGGTTGTTCATTTATAGGATTGGATTGATACCCCATGGTAGCTTGGTATGAAAGACTAGGAGGGTTGAAGTTATTGATTCACTTAGGGGCATTGCAATGTTGACCTTAAATTCTTGGTGGGAAATATATGTGACTCATGTACTAGCATTCCTAGAGATTTATGCACAAAAATAATTCTTCAATCCATTTCCAATATTTGGATACAAGGGAATCCACCAATGCACCACCATCTAAAATCATGACCTAAAAGTGGATAACTAATTTTCTTGGAGATGCCTCTTATTTAGATTCTTTTTGTTTTCTATATTTTGTTTTTGGGTTGGGTGTGGGGAAAATTGAATGTCAACTTTTTTATTAAGTATGGGGAACATAGATAGATCTACCTAAATCACAATGTTATGCAAGATAAATATGGGTGGAGAAATATTTTGGGGTAAATTATGAAATAGAAGTTCCAAAGGTGGGTGGAAGCATGAACTCCAATTGAAAAGAAGATTCACCAAAAGGAGTTGATCATAGTGCTCAAGTGGCTATGGAGGCGGATGCAAGAAACCCCAATTAAATTCTAGGATTTGTGAAATGGTTAAATTTGAAAATCCTTAAGGCGATGACAGTCTGGAGGAGGCAACAAATACTTTTGTGGAGGATGTCCAGATTCATTGTATTCATGTTAAGCCCTTCTCTTCTATTGAATGAGGTATTAGTTTCAAATGATATTCTCACAAATTCTTTTGAATGCTTGGGTTCATATTTTGTATTCCTAGAGGAAAATCCCTCTAGAGATGAAAAGTACAGAGTGGTTGATCCACCTTCCTCTAGGCTCCAATTTGGTTCCCCAAAATCCATTTTGGAGAAGGGATATCTAGGCCCTAAAATGAGAAGCCATAAAAGGGGGTCTATAGATGCGGCATTTGAGAATAAATTTGGGAAGACTCCAAATAAAGTCCTTAGGAAAATGGAGATAAATTCAGATATTGCTAATAGCTCCCAATATCTATTACATATGGAATTTAGAAAATACTTCAGGGATAAGCAGTTGAAACTAGACTCCTTTTGTCATCCTTCCTAGCCCTTAGCTAGAAGAAATAGATCCAACCCCAAAACTCGTATATGAAGTTTGTATCCTAGAATATTAGAGGCATGATTGGGTCTTCTAGTCAAAGAGTGAAAGCTTCCATTAGAAAATGCCTTTTACCTAATTTCATTCCTCCCAAAAAAACCAAATTTGTTTGCAAGCCCCTTGAGAAGTTTCTAGGGAAACTTGATTTTGTTTGACTTGATTTCTCTAAAATTGTTGCCTTTAATATTGAACCCTAGACCCTCTCACTCTAGATTTGGTAGTGGTGGAAGGTCTAGTTGGGCATTCAAAAAATTAGGGGATCTTTGAGTGTTATGATGGCTCATTTAGTAATGATCATTCTTTGCTCGCGTGGATTCTACCTTTGAGGCTATGAGATGGCAATTAGATTTAGTAGTGGTGGAAGACCCAATATGGCAATTAGAAAGTTCGGTGGATCAAAAAGAAAGCCAAGTAGATGCTATTGGTGGGTCCTTTTGCTCTATTTTTTCTCTCTAGTGGTTTCTCTATTGTTTCACTGGGCTTTCTAGGTTGAGCTCTTTTTAGGACTTGATTTTTTTCTGGCCCTCGAGCTTATCTGATTTTTTTCCTTCTTACTCTTACTGGTTCCTTTATCTCCATGAAAGATGTAATTTTGAGTGGTGGATCACCCTTGGTTCTTGTTGACATAGCTCTCTACATTCCCTGGGTTCTCCCCTAAGACTATAGTTTCTATTTCATTGTAAAAGGTTCGAGGACCCTTTCAAAACTCCTTCTTTCTAATAAAAAAAAACAATATTATGCAAGATAATTGTGCCAAAAGCATGGTAGTAGAAAAAAGGAGATAAAAATTACCCAATTCATCATTGTTGATTCACTAAAAAAGGGGTGAATTCAATCTCTTACACAAGGTATTTCTGGTTAAATGCCTTCCATAGGGATCTAAGATCAAGATATACTAGTTGTAACAAAACAATTTATAAAAGTACTAATTTAGCAAGTAACTTTCCAAGATTCTTAATAGAATCATAATAAAATATATCCACAACAACGATTCCAAATGAATTCAATACTTCTAGCTCCAAATTATTGAAGCAATATTGGGCCACTTAGAAAGAGCATTCAGATAGTCCTATGGGCCAAATTTTGACCACATTATAAGGATAAAATGAGGTGCAGACAAAGATGACTACATCATGGATAAATCAGTGAGATTTTTTTAAATTTGGCTAAATGTGGAAGATAAAGTTCAAAATCACGGTAAATACTAGGTCAAAGCTATGAAGCACAAACAAGAGCATGATTGTGGGAGATAACTTTCTCAAAACCATGTCTATTATTTCCAACAGGAAGATAAAAGAAAAAAGTACATGGTTGGAGGAGGGTTTTTCTCAAAACCATGATTGAAAGAAGGTCAAAGTACAATTAGATGAAAAGAATGCGACTGCGGAATGTTAGGTTCTCAAAACTATGATTTTTTGTGAGACCATGGGCAAGCTGGTCAAAATCCAACTTTTTAGAGTTTGGATAATGGTCGCAAGATATCTTTCTTAAGTAGCATGGCAAAAAGTGAAGTCTCGAGACCAAGGACGATGCATTAAAATGGGCCATAAGCAAAGGAGACCTAAAACCATGAATTTTCTTGAATTCATGGTTAAATTGGTCAACATTGGCAAAAAGGTGATATATAAGCATGATCATGAGTAGTCCTTCAGAAGCCAAAGTTCCAAAAACATGATTTTTCCTGAATCTGTGGTCAAAAAGGTCAACATAGGGAAAATCCAATTTTGGAGCATGGTCGCAAGATTAGTGCTTGAATGTTAAGAGTTTTCTCTAGCCCACAACTATCTTTGTGGATAAAGAGTTCTTCTCAAGTGATCCACGGCTGCAAGCAATCTCTCAACCATGGTAAAAACGATCAAACAATGCTTATCTTGGAAGGTAATCATGGTATAAATCCCCCTCAAAGTCATGGTCAACGTTATTAACAAAGTACAATGTAAAAGTAGGAGCACAACCGCAAGACAAGTCTACCCTAGAGAACTAGAGTCTCAAAACCATAAAATTCCTTGAATCCATGGTTAGAATGGTCGAACACCCTCCAAGTCTAAAAATTGGATGTGGTTTCAAGGAAAATAGAGAAATGAAAGCAAGTTCTCACATCCTTGAGTAGGGTCATCTAAGGCATAAAAGGTGAAGACTAAGGCACGATTTTGAGAAAGTCAACGTGATTTGACTTAGCAACGTGTCAACTTGATCTTGGAAAAACTAAATCACGTCCATTCATGTCTAGAGCAATGGACAACATTGAATCTCAATAAGAATTCAAAATAATAGGATTTTTGCCATGATCGCATGATGGATCAAAAATAAAGACAAAACCAGAGCAGTGGAAGATGAAACAATTTAAAAGTTTAAGCATCTTGGTTTGGAAGCTTTTGGAATGATTTTATCAACTAATTATCATTGCAAAATCTATGATGATAAGCTACTGCAAGAATAGGGGATGACCCAGATTTAGTCTCCCTCAATTGATTCAAGGAAATATAGTTGGAGGCCACCAACTCTAAGAAAGTTACAGAGAACTAGACTCGGCCAAAAGATCCTTATAATGCTTAGATTCATAATGAATATATAAATATATAAATAGTGACCAAACCCTCACTTTAAAGGGTTGGCTATGAAGTGTTTGCTTGAACTGCTATAATATTTCTCGTAATCAATAAATAGGCATTGCTTGGAATGCTTACCTCAGATTTGTTGATCTTCTCCATTATCTAGTAATAATCTTTATGAGGTCATTTTTGTTAATGTTGATAGGGTATTTTATTCTACTAATATTGGATAGCTAGCCTGGGGTAATTGGAATGATTCATAATATAAATATATGCTTCTGAGAATTTATTTTTGTTAGGCTGAGTATTGGTTTGTTTTGTTGATATTGGATTGCTAGTACTTTAGATGTTTGAAATGGTTCTTGAAGTGATTTCTCTACTGTTTATCTGTGAGAGGTTTTAGTAGAATCCTATATTGTTAGCTTCATCCATCCACCTTACATTTCATAATCCCTTAACCCTTCTTATTTCTATCCCTAATATTTTATCATTTCATTTTGAGCTTAAGAGAGTCAACATTTAGTAGGTTGACAAGGAACCAACCTACTCTGGAGGTTGAGTCAAAGCAATTTGATTCATCCAATGTTGGATTTGGGTTGTAACTAGTAGGTTATCACCTCCGAGATTAATCATTAGATGATAGTTACAGTCCTTGGTGTCAATCCAAGCCACAATAATTTTTGGTACGCTCGATGGACCAAAATTCATAGTTTCTCCTAAATTTCCCAAATGATTCAAGATATGATGAAAATTCTTGACCTCATAGCAAAGATTGTATGTTCACCTGGTGACTTCGTTTCAAGAAAGAGTCCAAAATTGTAAAATCATCAATCCCCATTTAAAATTTAGCAATAAAATTTGACGTGTTTAAGTCCATATGTTACTTAGAATTCCATAAGGTTAAGTCTCATGTCTCAATAGTAGTATTCCTCTTGGTATGATTCAGGCCCTCTTGTGATTCCAATCCTCCATGAGATGCCTAAAATTGCCCTAAGAAACCTACCTAGGTATGAAGAAAAAGAGAAAATTGCATTTGAATATTGTCAAGATATAGCTTCTTTGTCCTCTATTTATAAAATTTTAACTGAGGATGTCATGGTCATATTGCTAGTTCTATCCTACAAAAGTAAGGTACTTTGGTATAAATATTTAGAAGCCAAAAGTATATGTTCTTAGGAATATCTAGCCAGAGCTCTCATTAATGAATTTGATGAATCTAGAAATCCTTTCTTGCTACTTACTCAATTTTCATTCATCAAGAAAACTTTTCATGAAAGTCTTCTTGACTTCAATGTCCATTTCAAGAGAATGTGAAGAAGAATTCCCCAAGAATACCAACCCTTCCTCACCCAAGAATATATTTATTATATCCATGCACTTCATCTTGACCTAAATATTCTCGTTTAGTAGTCCAAAGGAAAGAGATTCCTCCATATCTTCCAAGAAGTCATCCATGCTTAAAATATGCTAATCATAATAGGAAAAGTCCCTCCTAGAGAGATCTCTCCCTATTTTGACCCTCTTCATAGAAATCCCCACATAAAACCCCCTAAGGAGGTAGAGTCATGGTCACTGTAGCAACCTCGAATTAATATCATTTTCACCACTCAGGAAAATTAGTTTCAGAAAGAGCGAGGATTGGAAATGATGATCCAAGGATGAATGCAAGATAAAAAATAAGGGAGGGACTTTTCTCACAAGTTTGAATGGAGGAATTTAATAGCATTAGGCATCAGTGGTAACAGTTCCATCATAGTGATGATTCACAGTACATTGGTATCAATTTTGATAGAAAAAGGGAAACATAGTAGAATGTTGAATATAATAAAGGGTAGAACAATGATATGTTGGTCCTACCTAAGTTCTCATATTATGATAGCATCCAAGTAAAATATTCCTACCAAAGAGGTTTGCTAAAATCATCACTGGAGAATAATGTGATAGCTTTTAACCCACTAGTTAGACAAAAATTATAGGAAAAGGTATAAGTCACAGATAGCCAATGGTAGGATAAAAATGATGAGTATTCTATATTCCCCGAGTTTCAAAAGGAAGAAAAATGTCAAACAAATTTTTAGATGTAGACCCCGATGGTACAATCTTTGAATCAAAGAAGAATTGGAGCTTATCTAAAACTATATTTTCCAACTCTGACTCTAAAAGATAGAATGGATATGATAGAGAAATTCCAAAGCCTATTCAAAGACTCTGTGTCTCCTCATTAATATTTGAGGGAGGATTTGTTGTTACCTTCAAAGGT
The DNA here is from genome assembly GCA_028583015.1 of Wollemia nobilis. NCBI lineage: Eukaryota > Viridiplantae > Streptophyta > Pinopsida > Araucariales > Araucariaceae > Wollemia > Wollemia nobilis. The sequence continues at coordinate 5,404,215 of JAQPPZ010002515.1, forward strand.
AAACTTGGTTGATCTTTTATTAGGAATATTAGCAAAAAGAGATGATGCAATGCAATTTCAAGAGGTAGATCTCTAAACCTTCATAAGGAGCATTTTGCTCCATTCTATTTATCACTCTATTTGGAAAATGCATATTACACAATTGTGTAGTTGACCTGAGAACCAAAATCTCAATAATGCCACTAAATATCTATGAAAATTTAAGATTGACTATGGATGTGATTGAACCATAATGGCTACAATTCAAAGGAATGGTTGTAAAAAGGGTAAGCCTTTTGAAAGAGTTTGTGATGATGGTATGCAGGCACCCAGATTTGGTCATCATTTAGGACATAATGGTTGTCAACATTCCCTCATTTTTTGGCATATGTTGTCTGAAGGTCTCCTTAGGAAAGCTAGAGTATATATTAATCAATAGCTCAATTAGGTGAAGATATTTAGAGTCAAAAAGGTAATTCATATACCCACCCAGGGCCTTCACCTGTTCTTCATTGAAGGGTATGGACAACAAGGAATAAATCCACTAAAAGGAACCGATAGTGAGATAGTTTCATAAATGAAAACAAATTCACATTCCAAAGAAAAATAGGAAAAATACGGTCAAATCTATTCAAACCAAAGACCATAGAAGGAGTTTGCAGTCATTTCTATCCCCTATTGGAGTATGGGGAATCATAAATTTCTCTATTCCTGCTTAGTTTTGGGAGAAGAGTCATCTGAAGAAAGGAATAAGGTTGAGGCATTATACCAAAATAAATTATGGATGGAGCAGTATTTGCAGAGAGTTTTAGAAACCATAATACTTAACCAAAGAACACTCAATGAAGATCTGGATGGTATAAGATCCACACCAAGCCAGAGCATAGAATACCTAGGTGGAAAAAGAGAATTAGAATGGTTTTAGGACAATATTGAAAAAATTTGGAAGTTTTTAGATGATAAATATAAAGAAAAGTATAAGTTTGGTAGTATATGGTCTGGGTATTGTAGGTTCACAGGATAGATTTGGAAAAATCCTTGGAGCTAGGCATGGGTGCACATGCCACATTTGTGTACATAGTCGATAGGTAAAAAAATTAGTTGACTATAGCTATGATGAATAAATAGAGCAAGATCGTGTGAGAGCATGTGCTTTACATAACCTTGCACATATACTTAAGGGGAATAAAAGAAGATTATGGTAGCAAGAAAAATTTAAGTTGAGTAAATCAAAAGGTACTCGGAAGGAATGGAAACTTGAGAATCAGATGCAAAATCTACCATAGGCATTAAACATTCCACATAGCACTTTCTTGTTCCCTTCTCAAATTCTTTTCATAAAGTGTATTCACTGCTCCTCCTTTCCCCATCCATCCTTATTATCTAGAATTTTTAGCCCAATGAACAAGGGCATATTGTATCCAAAACAATATAAGGTATACTTAAAAATCTAATATGACATGGGTAGGATTATTGTAACTCGTTAAGGAAGGGAACACGTCATATCATGTGTAGTGTGATTCCAACTGAATACAAAGCATGATGAGGAAGGTAATCAATTCACGTATGAAGAGATAGTCCAAGGAGAGTAAAATATTTTGGACAAGGTGCCTAATCATAGAAGTGCAGTCCTCACAAATGTTAGCCAATGAGGTTGGCCTTTCATGACTCACCTCTATATAAGAGTTGGCATAGGTCGAAAGCCAAAGGAGTATTTTCTCAGCACGAAGATGAGCCTGAAAGTGCAAATATATTTTGTCATGGTAAAGCATAATCGACTCAAGAAGTTCCTGCTAAAATACGTAAGAAAATGTAATAAAAAGGAAAAGGCACAAGAATAACAAACAAGCAAGCAACTGCTCTTTTGACCCATGGAAATATGTTTGTTCTTGAAACAACTCTGAGCTACAATGGAGTATACTCATGAAGGTAATTTTTTGATGGTGTTATTCATAATTCAGATTCCTCCTTTCTCCATTATGTTTTCTCTTTTCTCCTTTTTTATAATTTTGTAGTACCATTTCTTCCAATATTCACCTATAAATTAGCCACAAACTCCTCAGATTATGGACACATCAGTTTCTTCTCCTATCATTTCAGGTAATATTGCATATTATGTTTTGTCCCTATCCTTTGAACTCCCATTTTCCCTCTTTGTCACCAGTGGCCCTTTTTTTTTGCACATACATATCAGCCCTATCCGCCTAGCAGTATTATTTATATAATGGACACTATCAGATTCTTTTCTCCTTTAGTAGTTTTCCATTTACTCAGCTTATCTTTTTAACCCATATTTTGTGAGAAAGTGTTGGTTTTAAGATAAGGCTTTGAGTTCAACAAATTTCCAAGTAAAGTCCCCCTAGGAGGCACCAAATATGTGGGTCAAATTTTGACCATATTATAGGGATAAAAGGAAGTGCAGGCAAAGATGACTACATCACAAAGAAATTAGTGATATTTTTTAAAACTGGGCTATATATGGAAGACAAATTTCAAAACCACGATCAATATCAAGTCAGAGTTGCAAAGCACTAACAAGAGAATGATCGCAAGAGATAACTTGCTTGAAACCGCATCCATTCTTGCCAACATGAATATAAAAGGGAAAATTCCATGGTTGTGGGAGGGTTTTGCTCAAAATCATGACTGAAAGAAGGCCAAATCGTAATTAGCTAAAAATAACACAATAGCGAGATGTCAGGTTCTAAAAACCATGATTTTTTGTGAGGTCGCGATCAAACTGGTCAAAATTTACCTTTTCAGAGTTTGGATCGCAGCCGGGAGACATCCTTATTAAGAAACACAATGGAAAGTGAAGTCTCAAGATCAAGGGTGATGCATTAAAAATATCCATAAGCATAGGAAACCTGAAACCATAATTTTTGCCAAATCCATAGTCAAATTGGTCAACACTAACAAAAAGGTGACATCTAAGCACGGTCGCAAGCAGTCCTTCGAGAGCCAAAGTCCCGAAACCATGATTTTCTCCAAATTCATGGTCAAAATAGTCAATATAGGGGAAATTCAATTTTGGAGCACGGTTGCGAGCTTAGCACTTGAAGGTTAAGAGTTTTCTCTAGCCTACAACTATCTTAGTGGACAAATAATTCTTCTCAAGTGACCCACGACCACAATCAATCTCTCAGTTGTGGTCATAATGATCAAACAATGTTTATCTTGGAAGGTAATCACTTCTTGAAGCCCCCTCAAAGTAGTGGCATGACCATGAGACAAGTCTACCCCAGAGAACTAGAGTCTCAAAACCATGAAATTCCTCGAATTCATGGTCATAATGGTCAAATACCCCCCAAGTCTGAAAATCAATCATGGTTTTGAGAAAAATGGAGAAATAAAGGTAAGTTCTCATTTTTGTGAGCAAGGTCATCTAAGGCATAAAAGGTGAAGACTAAGGCACGATTTTGAGAAATTCAACATGATTTGACTTAGTAGCATGCCAACTTGATCTTGGAAAACTCAATCATGTCCATCCACATCTAGATCAACGAACAACATTGAATCTTGATAAAATTTTAAAAATAACAAGATTCTTGCCATGATCACGCAACAGATCAAGAAATCAAGACAAAACAAGAGTAGTGGAAGATGAAATAATTTAGAAGTTTAAGCATCATGTTTTGGAAGATTCTGGAATTATTTTATCAATTGATTATCGTTGTAGAATCTGCGATGACAAGCTACTGCAAGAACAGGGGATGACTTTGATTCAATCTCCCTCAACTGATTCAAGAAATTACAGTTGGAGGCCACCAACTCTAAGAAATTTGTAGAGAACTAGACTCAACCTAAAGATCCTTGTAATGCTTAGATTCATAATGAACATAAAAATCTATAAATAGAAGCCAAACCCTCACTTTAAAGGGTCGAATCCAAAGTGTTTGCTTGCACTATTGTAATCTTTCTCATAATCAATTAAGGAATGTTGCTTGGAATGCTTACATCATATTTTTTTATCTTCTCCATTATCTGGTAATAATATTTGTGAAGTCATTTATATTAATGATGCTAAGGTAGTTTAGTCTGCTGATAGTACATTGCTAGCCTAGGATAATTGGAATGATTCATAATATAAATGTATACTTCTAAGAATTCATTTATGTTAGTATAAGTATTGGTTTATTCTATTGATATTAGATTGCTAGTACCTTAGATGTTTGGAATGGTTCTTGAAGTATGCAATGATCTTAACTGTGAAGTTAGCAAAGTATGAATATTATTAGTTTCAGTGATTTCTTTGTTTTTGATCTGTGAGAGGTTTTAGTAGAATCCTATGTTGTTAGCTTCATCCGTCCACATTACATTTCATAATCCCTTAACCCTTCTCATTTCTATCCCTAATATTTTATCATTTCATTTTGATCTTAAGAGAGTCAACATTTAGTAGGTTGACAAGGAACCAACCTACTTTAGAGGTTGAGTCAAAGCAATTTGATTCATCCAATGTTGGGTTTGGGTTGTAACTAGCGGGTGCTCACCTTCAAGATTAATCATTAGATGATAGTTATAGTGCATTGTCACCTTGGTGTCAATCCAATCCACAACAAGTCCAATATAAGTTTGTAAGATGTGACTTCCTACTATAAAGTGTTGATGTGTGTAAAAATAAATTTTAATTCTACATTGTGATTGATTTTATTTTGTGTATTCTTCAAATGAAGAAAAAATATTATATGTTTAGCTTCTATGTTTTAATCTCTAGGTCGATGATTTATAATATTGTAAATTTAAGATAAATACCTAGAGAGTTTTATTACATGTGGTATTAGAGTGAGGTTCAAACCATAAGGGCCTAGGGCTACCATGGTTGAAGAATGCAGGTCTCATAAGTTAGTTCTAGTAATATTTTAGACCTATCAAACAAGCTAAGAGCAACTTAAATGGAAAGATGTCAAGTGATTGGTAGTATGGTATATCCCTTAGGGGACTCTGATAGAGTCACCTTACTACCCTCAATGTGACCTATCAACAACTATAGTCCCAAAAAAGATTCATTCCTAATGGAAGCATTATGAATGACACCAATTGTATGAGAGAGGTATTGCAAGTGTGTATGTACAACTTTGCCAATGGGTATGAGTAATCTTATAGGCTCTCATAAACAACAACATTTATAACAATATAGGGACTATTAAAAGGTACACACATCAACTAGACTAAAAATTGGTATGATGGAGAGGAAGACCTCTATAAACACATAAACCCCTTGGATACATCCATCCATTAAAGGCACCCTTCCTCTAACTTTGTGTACAAATTAGGGTCAATGATAAGGATCCAACCTTTAGAATAATCCCCATTAAGATATTAGGGCTTCTTCAAGGTAGGAAGGATACAGGGTTAGTCTATAGGTGTACTACCAATTTAAAGAATCCATTAAAGAAAATTCAGAGTCCAAGACCAAAATCAAGGATTACATGTAAAAGGCCATAAAATTTAGTTTTATTTTATGAAAAAGTGGAATAAAAAAACTTAATAAGGAACACCTCCATTCACATCGATGAGTTACGCATACAAAATTTTCTAATTAGACCTAGGGCTCCATCCTTACCAATCTGTAGGACCTTTTAAAATCTCTAGAATCTTTTTGAAAAGCAAGGAAAACTAATGTAGCATCGGGTCTTCCCAAGATTTCACCTATCCCAATGTTAATTTAGGCAAAACATGTTTAAATTAATAAAATTAATGCCTCTTATGTATGCTTAGTAATTTATCCACTTTATTTTCAAGTATATTATAGAAGTCCAAAGGCTCCTTTCCCTCGTTTAATTGTTATCCCTTCCTTTAAAAGGATTTAATTTTTATGCACTTTATTAGAAATGAAAGGCAATTATTATTTTATTTTTATTGCAAGATAGTATGAAATAAAAAATTTAAAGAAGTAATAAGATTCAAGGAAGGAAAGTTGAAATTTTCATAATTTTATTAGTGTATTATTATTACAATTTTTTTTATTAAGGTGGAAGAAGGGGTTTTGAAAGGGACCCCAAACCTTTTACAATAAACATCAAAGAATAAGATTTACACTCCAAATATGGTTCCAGAAATAAGGTTTCAGACCTTAAACAAGAAGATCAAACAACCTAAATACTATCTAAGTTTTTGACTTCAGGATCATTTAAGATTACAAAAGATGTAACAGACAATGAACAATCAACAAACCCATACAAAGCTTAAACTTTTTGTTGGGCCTTGAGCATCAAGATCCTCCTTTTTAGGTCCTCCAAGTGATTTTTTGCTTCTTTTATTTTCCCAAGAACAATTGGAGCAAACATTTTGACGAGTCAAAAAGGTCTTTCAAGAAGCAGTTTAGTATGCAGGTCTTTCAATATGCAGTTCTAGTCCCTTATTCATGGCTCTAGTCAATGAGACACTCGTGGAAACATATTACTCAGTAGGATCAATCATGTCATATTTCCTTTTGATGCTCTGGTTGTTGGTACAAATAATGACTGATGTTTTTTAGGTGGACTCAAAAACATGAGTATTGGGACTTAGAGAAGCCCCACATACCAGCTCCAGTCCCATTGAGAAACAAGATGCAACCTGTAGCTCACAAAATAATGATTAGTAAAAAAACCAAGAGTAGAGTAGACCAAACCCGAAAGTGGAGTTCGCCAGAGGCAGAATCTTGTTCGCTCAATAACACACGATCCAGCTACAAAATAAAGGATCCACCACTGTTGGAGACTCACTATCAAGTCCTCTTTTCTTTCCTTCATCCCTAATATTATACTTGTAGCAGTCAAGAATGTTCAAACTCCTCCCTCCAGATGAACAGTAAAGCTTTACGCATAAAATCTTTAAAATCCCCCTAGCAAATTTAATCTCTGATCTCATTTTGTTCATCATCCTTGGCTTCGCTATTAATAATTTCTTGAACACTATGAGGGAAGATTAACTCCCAACACTGCAATTCATCCAAAGGTACACCCATGTTTTCCAGACAGTCAACTGCCCCATTAGCCTCTCTGTAGACATGGACAATATGCACTTCTTCAAGGAGCTCTAGTTTAGTGTTAATCTCATTTATCATATCTGCTATATTCCATCCTGGAGGGTGTTTTCCATTCAAAATATTAATGATGTTTTGTGAATCTCCTTCTATTATTAATTTCCTTATATTTAGCTTGCCAAGAAGTGACACACCCATAAAGGCTGCTCTAGCTTCAGCAACATGGCTTGTTTGATCTCCTAGAGGCTCTGCATAGGCCAAGAGTGGTCTACCCCAATGATCTCGAAAGATGCCTCCAGCTCCAGCACTCCTAGGATTTCCTTTTGTCGCTCCATCAAAGTTCAATTTTATCCATCCACTTGGAGGCCTTTTCCATTTTGAATTGGTTCGTGGATGAACTGAGGATGAGCAAGAATTCTGATAATTGGAAGCTAACCCCCAAACTCTAGCAATTTCTTTCTTTGGGTCTAGTTCAAAATCATTGTTGAACTTCATGATACCTAAATTTTCCAACACTGCACTTAAAATTCTATTTGCCACTGATGTGCAGTTTCTCTTCTTGTCTTTGAAGATCCGATGGTTCCTTTCTTTCCAAACCCTCCACAAAACATGTGGAAGACTTAACCTCCATAACATTTGCAACCTTTTACTTTTAAAGGGGAACTCCCATTGAAGACAGAGATCAAAGAGAGACTTGGGGAGGACCCACTCTACCTGGAAGTTCTTCAGAATCTTATTTAGTAGCTCAACTATAAAAGGGTAGGTACAGAAGAGATGATCAATATCTTCCTCACTCATTTCATAGAGAACACACCTATTTGGGAATGTGAAGCCTCTTTTACGCAAATTATCCATGATCAAGACCTTATTTTGGACTGCTAGCCAATAGAAGTGTGCTATCTTGGGAATGAGGTCTTTGATCCAAATCTTAGCTACTGGAAGCCATCCAAAGCCCTCCCCTTCAAGGAGATAATAACCTGATTTGACTGAGTATGTTCCTTCCTTTTGGCTCATCCAAATAAGAGAGTCTGAAGATCTAGTATTGTTCAAGAAATAGACATGTAGAAGAATATTTAGCTTCCTTAGATTTTGTTGATTTCTGTCATCAAGATTATCCACCTGTAAATGTTTCCATTTCTTACTATTTTCCTCAGTGATTATATAATCTTTGACTAGGTCCCCATAAACAGCCTCAACAGAAGGTTTTAACCCTACAAAATCTGGATCCTCACTGAGAGGAATACTTTTAATCCATTTATCATTCCAAAAGTGTACTTGGGATCCATCCCCAATCTGCCAACATTTTCCTTGTTGTAAAAGTGGCTTGGTTGTTTGAAGACTATTCCAAAGGTATGACCCTTTTTGTAGATTATCTACCTCTAAGAAATTTGAGGTAGATCTCAAATATTTTGCCTTGAGGATGTGAGCCCAATTAAGATTTACATTAGTTGCTAGTTTCCATCCTAACTTACCCATTAGGGCCAAATTCATTTTCCTCAACTTTCTAAAACCCAGTCCACCCACTTCTTTTCTGGAACACACCTTATCCCAGGACACTAAGGCTATTATTTTCTTCTCCTCCACTCCAGACCACAAGAAGTTTCTCTGAATTTGCTCTATTCTCTCACAAATTTTGGTCGACATTTTGAATAGAGACATGAAGTAAATGGGTATGTTTTGAAGTGAAGACTTGACCAATTGAGCTTTACCAGCCTGGCTAAGCAAGGAACCCCTCCAACCTGAAAGTTTTTTTGTTAAACGCTCCACCACTGGGTTCCAGAGAGCTACCTTCATCCTTCCTTTAAATAGTGGCATTCCTAGATAGGTGGTTGGAAGGTCTCCAATGTTGCAGCCAAAGATACGAGCTAACTTAACCTGTCTAGGGCCAGGAGTGTTCAAAAAATAAATTTTGCTCTTATCATAGTTAACTTTTTGACCCGTAGCCTGCTCATACTGATCCAGGATAAATTTTAGCTCTTTTGCCTGTGGAATAGAGGATTTTAAAGAGATAAGTGTATCATCCACAAACTGTTGGTGGGACACAGGTTGCAAATTAGTAGTTGGGATGATCCCATCAACCCTACCACCTATTGAAGCCACTGAGATTGTCCTCCCCAAAGCCTCAACAAGGATAATAAATAGATAGGGAGATAAGGGATCTCCCTATCTCAACCCCCTCTTGCTTGGAAAATACCCTACTAGAGATCCATTCACCAGGATGGAAAACATAGCAGAAGAGAAGCACCCCTTGATAAGACTTACCCATTCTTGATGAAAACCAAACCTGCTCAAAACCTTAATTAGGAACTCCTAGGAGACTCTATCATATGCCTTGTTCATGTCCAACTTTAGTAACATTCCTGCATTTCCACTCTTATCAATGGAATGAATTACCTCATGAATGGTAATGATTCCATCTAAAATTTGATGCCCCTTCACAAAACCTCCTTGTTGGGAATCAATTATAAATGGTAATACATTTTTTAATATGTTGGCAAGGACTTTTGAAACAACTTTGTAAAGAATGGAGCAGAGACTTATCGGTCGAAAGTCAGAAAAAGACTTGGCTCCAACTACTTTTGGTATTAAAACTAGAAATGTTGAGTTGACATCTCTTGGCATAAACTGAGTTTTTTGGAAATCCATTACTGCTTGAGTGACATCCCCTCCAACAATATGCCAAAAATGATGGAAAAAAATAGTTGGAAAACCATCAGGTCCTGGGGCCTTGTCTCCATGCATCCCAAACACAACTTTTCGAATTTCCTCTTCTTTGAAGGGGTTGAGCAAGTAATTATTTAATTGGTCTGTAACCAGGCAAGGAATGTTTTGAAGCATTGAATCTGAAGCAACCTCATTTACAGGATCTTCCACACCTATGAGGTTGAAGAAGAAATTAACAACCTCCTCTCTTATTTGTATGGGGTCAAAAGTTATTGATCCATCAAGTTTAACCACTTCTTTAATTTTATTATAACTCCTGTGTCTTAAGGTAGAGACATGAAAAAATTTTGTATTCCTATCACCTTCCTTTAGCCAGGTAACTCTGGATTTTTACCTCCAAAAGGATTCCTCACAAGCTAAAACATTGTGGAATTCGCACAAAAGCTCCTTTTCTTTTGCTCTCAAATCACAAGATAGATTTTCAGACTGAAGGGTTGACTCTAAATCATTTAGCTATTTTTTCAACTCTACCTTTTTCTTCTGAAGATCACCAAAAACCTCCCTATTCCACACCTTAAGATTTTTCTTTATAAACCTTAGCTTTTTTGCCACTTGGGTTAACTTACTTCCAAAAAAATCCTGTCGCCACCAATACTCAATCCTATTTTCCAAATCCTCATGTTGGAGCCACATCTTCTCAAAATGAAAAGGGCTCTTGAAGGTTCTTTTTTGGACCTCTAACTCCCAAACTAGAGGATTATGATCAGATCCTATCTTCGAATGGGTTGTTAGGGTTGAATCCCCAAAAAGGAGAAGACTCTCTTGTGATAGCAAAAAGTGATCCAAATGAACTTGAATTAATTGGTCTCCTAGTCACCTATTACTCCAAGTATACTTTGCTCTTCGAAGCTCTATATCCATAAGTTCATTCTCATTTACAAAATTTGCAAAATCTATCATGCCTTCAGTAATGGACTGACTCCCTCCCTTTTTATCTGAAGGGTAAAGGGGAGAGTTAAAGTCCCCTGCCAAAACCCATGGAAGGTCCATAAATGCATTCCTTAATTGGCTTAGATCCTTCCATAACTGTTTCCTTCCTATAATTGAATTTGGAGCATAAACATTAGTAACTATCCATTGTTGATTTTCCTCCTTATCAAAAAAATGGATAGCCATGAAGCTTCGGTTCAAAACTATCAATCTTCCTTCAAATCTATTCTGATTCCACATACTTAAAAGGCCTCCTGAGGCCCCTACAACTGGGCCTACCACAAAATCGATCCCTCTCCATAGTCTTTGTTTGATAAGTTCAGCTTGAGGTTCATCAAGTTTTGTTTCTTGTAACAACATGATATCCGGGTCAGATTCTCTTCTCAACGCTTGGACTACTCTATGCTTAGAGGGGGCATTGAGACCCCTCACATTCCAAGAAACTATCTTCATTTTTTGGGTTTGGTCTGTTGCTTTTTCCCTCCAACCCAATCCAATATAGACTGGGTACCATTCGCAATCTCAGTAGTTGTTTCTCTTTCTCTGATTTCCTGATTAGTAGGTCTACCAGTTTTTGGGTCAATTCCTACATCTACCCCTCATTTTTTTGTTTTCTAGTGATTCTCATTGGGGTAGCTGAAACCTTTCCTTTTTTTCCTCATTATCAGAGAAAATTACTTCTTTATTTTGTTTTAAAATAAAATTCTCCTGATTGGTTCTTGCATTAACATCCCACTGAGTTTCTAGCACTGCCTCCACTTCTTGGGATTCATCATTTGTTTCTATCAATTCTTCTATGTTCTCCCTTAGACATTCAAATGAATTTTTTTGATCAATTCTATTCCCAGGATTACTAGATTTTAGAATTGGGGATTTTACCTGGTCCAAATTTTTGGATGAATCTTCTTCCTCTTGTTCATTAATCTCCTTTTGGCTTTGTTGGGGATTTGTTGGATACTCTTCCATGATTTGCCCTTCTTCCAATATGTCCTGCTGGATTGGAACTTCCTTCTGTTGTTCTTCCCTCTTATCATCCTCAGTTCGTTCATTTTTGTGTTGTTCAAAACTTTCTCCTTCGCTCTGCTTTTTGTGCCAAACCATTTTATTTTGGGTCACTTGTTTTCTAAATAGACATACACTAGCCCCATGCCCTAGTTTTTTACAGACACTACATTTAGTTGGTACATTCTCATATTCAATTCTTTGGTTCCAGACACCCAACTTCGAAACCAACCGGATTGACTCAGGCAAATCCTTCTCTAAGTCCACATTAACACAAATCCTCGCAAAAATAAGCCTTGATCGAGCCTTAGTGGTAGGGTCTAGGGCTATTAATTGTCCAAATTCCTTTGCTATGCCCTCAAACACCTCTTCATTCCAAAAATGAAATGGAAGGCTCGACAGTCTTACCCAAACCGGAGCCTGGTAGAAACTTTGCATCTTTGGATTGAATTTTGTTCCCCATATTCGCAAAAAGAGCCCTCGTCGCTCGAAAAACCATGGGCCTCCCCATAGGATCCTATCTGAATCCTCTTTACAGATTAACTTAACCATAAAAAAACCCTTCGACAACGCCGCAATTTCCATGTGTCCGTTTGGTCTCCATTTCGAGAAGGCCCATTTCCTCACTGCATCTAAATCAGGATGAACACCCATAAAATGTCCAACTAGGTTTAGAGCCCCTTGGTCTATTGCCATATCAACCAGGTTATCAAGAATGAAGAGCTCTCCCCCTTCAGGTTGCAAAACAAATTTTGATTTTAGGGTTTTTCTTTTTCCACCGACTACATGTGACCAAGACCGTATTCCTGGATCAATTTGATGCTCTCTTGGGTCCCATGACAAATCCACCTTCTGACTTGAATCCTCTGAAGTTGACTCGGGCATGGGGTTGTAAACTACAAAAACCCTATCAAGTTTGTGTCCTTCCCACTATTCCTCCTGCTCCCACTATCCTTGCTATATGTGTATTATTATTACTATTATTATTATCATTTTATTTAGAAGTGTATAAGATTTATGGTCATTTGAAGAAAATAACATAGAAATAGTATTATGATTGAGTTGACATAGTACCTTGAAATGTTTTGGATTGAATTTCTTTAGATGTATGAAATTAATTTAAGGCTATAATTCTACATTATAATTAGATGAGTTTGAATGTAAGCATATTTATGTAAAGTAATATTAGACTCTCAAAAATTACATCTTCTATTAAATCATATGGATCCAAGAAGAAGGTTACCCAACTAAGCAAAGGTCCACAAGGATCACATGTACTTGTACACTCATACTTGCCTCAAGACCTAAAAAACTCACCAAACTTGATCCTCCATACTTTTCAAGGGGTGGTTGAGCTAGTAAGGGGTCTTAGAGATTGTTTTCCACCACGACTAAAGCAAGATGGAGATTTAAGGATAGAGAGAGCATAAAATGTTAAGCAAGAGGTTTGTCAAGAGATTTCAATATATGAGAGGGCTCGGTCTCCACTTAGATAACATCTTTCACTTGCACCTAAGATCAAGGTCAAACTTGGATCTACTTTGTTTTTTAACAGTTTTGTTCATAATCTTATAAATATTAAACCTCCTAAGATTGTTGGCACAATAGATGGGGCCACAGTAAAGACATCGGTAGTTAGTATTCAACTTTGCTTCACCTTTCAAGATCTTCATAGCAAAGAGAATGATTGTTTAGCCATTCATTTCCTATAAGTGAGTCACATTATGGTGGGCCCATTAAGAAAAATTCATAGGGTTGACCATGATGTGACCTCAGATTTTTGAGGAGTTTTGATATAAAATCATATTAACACCCCTCATTAAAAGCAAGTCATACTCAACTTGCCACTCTCCAACTATTTTTCAAAATCGGTTTTTACTTTTGCCTAAAAAAATTAGGATAATTCCCTCTTCATAATAAAGAAACCATAGATCTTAGAAATTGAGTGCATCCTTGTACATTTCTTAAGGCTATAAATGCAATACACAATATTCATGTTGCTCCTTGTCTTCTTATGTATTTTTTTATTTTTTTCTTGTGCATCTTTTAGCTATTAATAAAAAAACTCTTACTTGAAACCCATAACACCAAATTTGTGTTTTGGTTAACAGATTGACCTTTATGAATGTCTTAAAATTTTTAAGCTTGTAACAAGTCAAGTATCCCTCTTAATGCATGTACCGAGGAAAATAATCCATGTTTCTACAAAGATTAACATACAAAGTCCAATCAAATGGCATGAGCTCAACCAATTAAATACCTTGACCTTCAAGGAGGAGACCCAAGTTTATATCTTGTCAAACATTACATGCCTAATTGCCAAATTGTTGTAATACCACTATATGGTCTTGATGTAATACGAATGGGACTCGTTTCAGTCTCATATAACCAATTAAAAAATAACATGCAAGGTTCAAGGCATTATAACCATAGTAAATGGGATGCATCCATATGAAAAAGACCTAACTTTACATCCATGTATGGTGGACACTTTTGACAATAAGAAGACCCCTTTATAAAATGGTTTGTTGCATAGTTGCCAAATCTAAACCAAAGCCACAATCACACCATATTCTATAGACTATCTACATTAGTCCTAGATTTTTAGCTTTGTAAAGTATTTTAAAGAAAAAAAACAATATTACTAGATTGAAAACATAAGAAAAAGGAGATCAACACTCGCATTATGCATGAAAATAAGGTATAGATAATTTGCATAAAATGGTACTATCTTAATCAGTTAAACTCCTCAAGTTTCAAGGAGGTTCGAATCTTTCGAAATGATAGAAACGATATAATGCATAATTGTCAAGTTGTAATGCCACTATGTGGCCAATGATGTAATATAGACAGGTGATCGTTTCAATTCCATTTAAACAATTAAAAAAAAGTATAAATAATTTGCAATTCACCCCACAATGGTTCTTTTGCCTCCAAAATGAATCTCAAGTTTTGAATCTTGTTACTATGATATCAAGGTTATTTCAAGACTAAAAACACGAGAAAAATACCTAAAACTCACATAGTATATAGAAGTGTATGCTATAGATGATTTCTAGTTTATCTAGCATCAATTTTTTTTCCTTCAAAATGAATATGAAGTTTTGAACCTTGTTATTATGATATTAAAACTTTTCAATTTTAAAAAATAAAAACATCAACTAATTAATTTATACTTTGATTTTTTTTCAATTGGTTATATGGGATTGAAATCGGCCCCACCCATATTACATCATCACCACGTAGTGGTATTACAAAAAAGCTTGGATATTATCCATGTATCACTTGGCAAGATTCGAACCTAGGTCGCCTTCTTGAATGTTGAGGAATGTAGCCAGCTGAGCTAATGTCATTTGATGATTATAATTGTTACTATAATATTAAGACTTTTCAATCAAAGAAATAAATACATCAACTAATTTATCTATAAGTGCTAGGAATATTACATCACTTAAAGTCATAAGAAGATACTCTCATACATGTGAGTTGGTTATTGATGGTTGTCATAGTTGACTTAAGTCATTTATTTATAAATGTAGTATTTCTTATAAGCACAATTGTCCAGCATCTTGCTAGTCCTAAGATATGGCATCAAAGTGGGATACAAGCAAGATACCTAAAGTGGACATCAAATTCGAAGGATGTCAACTCAATGAAAAATTTTGGTTATAGTTGACTTAAGTCATTTATTTATAAATGTAGTATTTCTTATGAGCACAATTGTCCAACATCTTGCTAGTCCTAAGATATGGCATCAAAGTTGGATACAAGCAAGATACCTAAAGTGGACATCAAATTCGAAGGATGTCAACTCAATGAAAAAATTTGTATATTTCAATGCTTGTTTGTTTTGTACATAAGTCAACAAGCAATATTTATAGTTTCTCTTTGATCATTTCGAGGAGTTGGTTGTGTTTGGAAGAGCCATTAAGAAAGCCAATCTTCCTTGCCCATCTAACCTTATCTACATATTAGGTTGTGCATCAATTTGCGAATGAGGTTTGAATAACGTGCTTATGTTATATGCTTCATCAAGGTGGGCCATACAAAGGGTCCACCCAAATAATTTAAAGTCTTTTGTTAATATAGGTCATCTAATATGATAGTGTCATCTAAAAGTTATAGGTCATTATCACCCACATAAGGTTGTCTAAAACCAAGACTTGGGTTGGGCCAACATGAGAGAAGGGTTGTTTAGCATTGAAGGTCATTCAAAGAGAAGAAATGGTCGTCTCCATCAATAAGGATAGTCTAAATGACTAAGATTGGATCATGATCATTAGAGTGGCATGAAGCATTGTTGTATGTGTTGTTTGCAAAAGGCCTGCAAAAAGGGTGTTCTTTCGTTCACAAGAGAAGACACTACCATGAATAGAAAGAGATGATGTGATGCATTAGCTTCCTACATATTCTCTTGTTTGCTAATGGCATTGTATCTAAGACATTCAAACCTGAAAATTTTCAAAGGAAAGCATGGCAAAGTCGCTTTGAAGTTTTGAGATCTAGAAGCATTGACCAGAGAACAAAGGCGTTGTGTTGGATGTAGAGGGGATACAACGATGGTGCTACAATACCTATTGAAGGCTCATGAGATGTTGCATTACACACTAGCTTAACTACCTTAAAGTCGTTGACCTTACAAGGTCATGAGCCTTCAATAGGTATTGTAGCACCATCGTTGTATCCCCTCTACATCCAACACAACGCCTTTGTTCTCTGGTCAATGCTTCTAGATCTCAAAACTTCAAAGCGACTTTGCCATGCTTTCCTATGAGCCTTCAATAGGTATTGTAGCACCATCTCAAAACTTCAAAGCGACTTTGTCAATGATTATGAACACACTAGTTGACCTTGTAAGGGGAAGGCATCATCACCAACATCATCTCCTCTCACATCACAATCATCGAAAAGGAGTATGAAGTGTTGCTTTCATTGTCCACTCCTAGAAGCAAGCAGTGATTTACCTACCAATCGTGTGATCATCATCAAAGATCACTTCAAAATCTGACATCTTCAGTTTGACAGATGTGTGGGGCTTGGAAAGATTTATTTTGTATTCGTGTCCCAGTCCATTACAAAAACAACTCCAGAATTTACAAAAATAATGATATCATTCTTAAAAAAATTGGTTAGATCAAATTCTCAAGCAGGTTAGATCAAATTCTCAAGCAGGAGGATAGTAATCTCCAAAATCACGTCATATACAAACCATGTTTTGCAAGTTCTATAATTGACGCCAATCACAAACATCATCAAACTCATTTATAAATGCCAAATCTTCCAAACATGTGGGGTATTTTTAAATGCCAAAATAAATTCTCTAACAAACATGTGGGGTATTTTTAAATGCCAAAATAAATTCTCTAACAAACATGTGGGATATTTATAAATGCCAAAATAAATTCTCCAACAAACATGTGGGCTAAGTAATTGGGTGCGCTTCCACCCAAAAATATACTCTATCTCAAATTAAACTACGACCAATTGTTTTAAAATAGCTATCATTGATTCAAATGATTGATGGCTCATGTCAATGTTGTATTAGGGTTGTCCTTTGAAAGAAACTATCTTTCAAATCTCAACTATTGCTCTTTTGTATTCGATGACTCTTGTTTCGTTGCTTACGATATGATTGATGCAGGTAATATGTCTTGTGGTGGCTTGTGAGGCGTCACTTCACATTCAAACGTCTCAACACACTACACAAGTTAAGAGTTTGCGTCCTACACGCACGTAATAAGTTCAAGCTCATAGCAACACCATAATGCCTTTCAACATTACACACTTCTGGTAACTACCTTATTACAAGTTTTCAGATTTTTTTGAGTTTTCTGGTAACTAACTTATTACAAATTTTCAAATTTTTTTAAGACCTTTCAAATGAATTGGATCTTCCAAACATTATAATTATGGTTTGTTGTAATATCCTCATGAGGTAAGATTTGTTTCAACCTAAATTAACCCAACAAAAAGTAAGTCAATAAAAAATAACATAGGGTGCAATACCCCAATAAAAAATAAGTCAATAAAAAATAACATAGGGTGCAATACCTCTTTCTCAATTGAGTAAGAGACTACCTTAAAAAGGAAACTGCATCTCCGTTAATTTTGCCATTCGAAGACTGCTTAGTGTTTTCTATTAGGTGTTTTCTAAATTCTTGCAAATTTGACCAGAACACGAATATGTTCAAGCATCTTCTACGGAACAAAGGCAATGCAGTGATGCTGGAACAGAAACGGAAACAAATTGAAGATGTAACAGAAGCCCCCATCCCTAATAACAAATCATGTGAAAGCACTTTAATTGCTAAAATTAGCAAATTCCAAGTCATATTTCAGGCTTAATCCCATGTATATGTTGCCATATCATAAGGTTTCAAACAAGTGAAGAAATTTGCCATGTAATAGTGATCTAATATTTACAGAGCATATTTCCCATAAGATTAGCAAATATCTAAGAACAACCCCGCAAAGATACAATCAACCTTCAATATTGTAATTTACATTAACTTGCTATCCATAAGTTTCACAGTAACTGGAATAGAGATGTCAAGAAACTATGAAATTTACTCCAAATTTTATAAAATAACAAATGCATAGAAACTCGGAACAAACCAAAGAAAAAGGTAATGACTTGTTAGTGATTCACCTATTCTGTAATAAATTTACCACCAAACCAACTTTGCTGTGTTTCACAGGGACTCTTCATGGGATGTGGGGGCCAGCTCGGAGATGCATCCTGAAAAGGCGTCTTGCCATCCTGGAAAAATATCCCACCATCCCAGAATGCCATACCACCATCCCCATCCCGGAACTTTGTGAAACATAGCTACTTTCACTAATAAACCTGCTAATTTCTATCTAAATATTAGCCAACCTCCTATACTGCTAAAATCAGAAGTAACATTTAGTGAAGTCCTGCATCTACTCCATTGTAAACAAAAAAGATCTTTTATGTAATTTGTGTTGAACTATAAACCATGGAACAAATGGAGATGTTGTTCATGGATGAGGGACTACAATGTCAACTCTATATGAGATATCATCTTGTAAGGGCATGCCAAATTCCAGTGCTCGATCAGATCTGGCAGTCTCTGATATTAGGTAAAATCTGTCAGCAATCATCTCAGATCATTCCCTTTAGTAAGCAGACCTGTCACATCATTTGCTTCGGTGCACGCAGATAGGACACCAAGTTACCATATTGTCTGGCTTATTACAAACTCAGGGCTCGGAATAGGAAGCAAGCTTACAATATTTCTTCTCTAGATATGCTAAGCTTCCAAGATATATACAATTTGTGAATTTTCAACGAGTCTTACTAGCTACGTTGTTGCCTGCTTTATTCTCCTCAGATTTATTATTTAAACATTGATTCAACGAAGATATATTTACTAGAAATTACAAGGAAATCTTGAAAAAGTTAAACTTTAAAAATACGGCAAGGCAAGAATAACATTAAATTGTCAGTAACACCCAACAAAGAACATCCTTCATTGACTCATCAAGAGCAGTTTCATTTCTATTATAAAAATAATGTGTCAATCAATTATAACAAATTGTCTTTTAAGAAATGACAAAATCTATGGCATTATATCCTGTATGAAATGTTACAAGCACAAATATGCAGGCACTGGAGCACAGCATGCTACAAAGTTATAAACAGTTACTGCCATGTTGCTATTTGGGGGTAAGAAAAAGGATACCACAATAAAGTTCTAAAATAACAATGTCACATCTAAAAGTTATCACTATCAACCACAATTCAAAACTGCGAAACCATGGATAATTTCAGTTAAAATCTCTTCATCAAATTAAGAATACCTTGGACCTCAAATTAAACTCAAAACTTCCCATGGAAATGAAATATCCATTCACAAGAGTCACTTCTCTTGAACTGCATCCATCAAATACAGTCTGTTGAAGCTCTGTCCAGAAAACCTGCAAATATTCCAGAGATGACAATTGTAGAACTTGTGAGAAGATATGCCAAATATAAAAATTGATTCATGTTATATTACAGGGTAAGTGGTCTATATCTTTAAGAAATAGCATTCTTTTAACAGGAAAGATACCCTTCAAACCCAGGATAGAAAACAAAACCAATTCATCATTAAAATAAATAGAAGACACTATATGAACTCAACATATATGACACAATCTTAGATTGATACGATACAATTTTCTGCCAGTAGGATGCATACCCTTTTATTTGATCACAATAACTAGCAACTTGATTGATTATAAGATAACTATCAAGTCGGGAGGGCTCAATAATTGGCTTGAAAACCGGATTTGTAGGATCTTCTTCAGGTAAAGGTTCTTCACCAGCAGCTTTACGTGCCAGGTTGTCAGCTCTGTAACAACAAACAATAACAAGTCATAAATCCTGAGAAGTAAGCATTCAACTAAAATGCAATATAAGATCAACCGCAAGCTGCAAGCTTACTGAAGTGGTAAGGGCTTTGGCCTCTCTTTGAGAGGTCTAAGGTTCAAACCCCACTCAGTATGAGAGGACCAGGACCCCTCATAAAAACCTATGTAAACTCATTGAAATTTTTTTTTTTTTTTTGAATAAATACTTCTTATACACATCCACAATGGGGATTGAACCCAGGTCACATCACCGATACTGCAAGTGCCGTCCTTGCCGGTAGACCACACTCACGGGGATAAACTCATTGAAATTTTGTCAAGTGGCATTAGCTCAACCGGTCAGATTCCTCAACATTTCAAGGAGGAGACCCAGGTTCAAATCTTGCCAAACGATATATGGATAATATCCAAGCTTTGTTGTAATACCACTATGTGGTGATGATGTAATACAGGTGGGGCCTGTTTCAATCCCATATAACCCATTGAAAAAAAAATATAAATCAACTGTGATCAACTAGCATTAGTTCAACCAGTTAAGTAGACCTAGGTTCGAATCTTGCCCAGCGACACATGTATAATTGCCAAACTGTTGTAATACCACTATGTGGTCATGATGTGATACAGGTGGGACACATTTCAATACCATATAACCGATTAAAATATATATATAAGTTCAACTGTCTAAAATAAACATGAAGACACAGACCATGATTATGAATCTAGACAATATCAGTAGGAACTCGACCAACAAACAAAAGATTGCGCAAATCAGTAGGAACTCGACCTTCTTTTCTGTAACCAAGCCTGCTGCTGAGATTGCTGTCGTTGAAGATTACGATAATAATATTGGAACTGCAACAAACCCAGGCTGTTAGAGGCTATGCCATATTAAAGGCAACTAAGAATTGAAAGAATAATTATAAAAACAGAATAACAATGCACATACTCTTTGCTGTTCCCCTGAAAGATCATCCATGCATTCTATTAGAAACTCTAGGTTCTTTTCAATAAAAGGATTTGTGGACAAAACCAGCTTGTCATAGTCACCCTGCTTAGGCAACAGAAATGAGCAATAAGAACCGGCATCTATGAATAGAAGCTAGCTGTGAATATGATTAAACCTTTAAACTAAACCATAATTCTAAGTTAATCAAGCCAAACCTGGGTAACTGGTGAATCAGTTTCCAACTCAGCCATGAATGCACTGACAAGTGCAGAGTTTGAAATTTTAACCTGCAGCACATTCATCTAGTTAGGGGCCTTATAACTAAATCTAGTTATATGATTGAACTAAATAAAGAAGAGGGTAACTAATAACATTTAAAGCAAACATGATAAAATGTTAATACCATGAAATTTCAATGTGTCACAAACCAGCACAGGACTGGTTAGGAGATATGGCAAAAAGGCAAACAGTAAGGTGTTACACGAGCAAAGAATACAATCCATTATTGAAAACTACATAAGTAGATAAACCTCAAAAGCATTTAAAGGAAGATATTTATATTTCTTGATTAAATCAGATGCATTAAAAGCATGCAAAATGCTTAATGTGTAGAAATTGTAGAAATTGATACACAAGGGTTTTGAAAATTGTTAACACACTATTGGTAGTTCTTGGGTAAACAACCTAAAGCCAAACACAAACAAGTCAATTTTATCACTTGCAAGGACGCCAGACTTCAACATTTTAGAATATTTTTCAAGCATATAATCTGCTTGTTAGCTGTGCCTGAACAACTGATGCACATGACTAACGACACATTAGAAGATTAACAACGCTAAGACATTGGATATTATAATTTAAGCATTTCAACACATCTCATCAAAATGTCAAGCAGCAAAATGATAACATACAGGAATTTCTTCAAAGATATCCACCCATGTGAGATTCTTTTCCCTCAACCTGTAAAACAACCAAAATTCAACAACAGTTAGTTCCCATACTCTCAGATCTTCAAATGGTTTTTCAAAAGGACATTAACAAGAATACAATAAACAGTACTTTTCTCCAGTGAACTCTTGGTTCTTATAGAGTTCCATGAAAGAGTCTTGAAGCTTCAATGCCTTCAATGCCAAAACACCTTGTCCTGACCTGACTGGATCATAAATAATACACACACATCTTCTGATATTCTCCTGCAGTAACAGGGAAAGAAAAGATCAATCGAGTATGAACCATGAACAAATATATTATACAATTTCTTTGACAAAACTCAAATGGAATTCACAAACCTAGTTAGTATTCAAATCGTAAATACTATTATGTTATCTTCAAAAAATCAAAATATTCATATAACACCCAACTTTGTGCTGTCTGTTATTTGCATTGTTGCATCTAAATACAGCAACTTTGAGCACAGTTCAATCGAGTCTTCAAATATAACTACCACTATTGTACATAATCAGAGCCATGAAGGTTCCATTGGACCTTTGTACCTAACAAGATACTTTTAGTGTCCTCTTGGCCTTTGTAGCTAAAAAGAATCTATAATTGACTTCTTAGCCATCCTTAAGCAACCATTGCCAAAGAGAACTGATGTAGCAATAACATACATTTTTAAACCTTCATACATTTAGAACTGAATTCTTTGGGAATCAAATAAAGGTAAATGTAATAATCATGAATTCATAGAGGTAACCACAGAAATGATATAGCTTTGATAAGTACCTGGTAATTCATAAATGTATCAATTAATTCCACAGTCTGGAAGGATCCCATGTAAGTTGATTGGTACCTGATAAATTTCAATAGAGCAGATAAATTAAAGTGAAAAGAGAACTAGATATTTACTTTTCAATTTGAGCAATCACATTCTATTTCACTTAATTCAGACAAAGGTTTAAAATTAATTCATTGTGGTAAACTTATTTTCAAGCAAATGATTCTATCAATTATAAAATATTTTACTTAGGACTGAGGTTTAACTTTGGATCAAAGGGCTCTAGGCCTCTAAAGGATCAGGTCCCCATAGTGTATATGGGCATGGTTGAGGCTGTTCATAAAAATAATATTGATTCTCTTACCTTCAATGTACAGCGCTCCGCTCTGCCATCCACATTCCTGAGGCTTGCAGACAAAAATTGGTGTCCATGATGCAGTGTCTCATATAAAATACTTACGTTGTTGTATATGAATGTAACAAAGAGGTCATTATGATTATTGTTTTCTTCCCATAGACTCCCAACTCTATTCCCATTTTGTCTTGCCTTTCTCTTGACACTCACCTACTCTTTTTCCTCAAGAGCAGTGGTTTCTCGAGTCAAACTCTGATGACCTCTGGGGACCATTTGTTCACAATGGTCTAGTCAAGAAGGGAAATAACAAGCATAGTCTTGGCTTCGACATTGAGGCTGCCGCTCTGGCAACCAAAATGTCTTTTCTCCAATGAGTTGGAGAATAGATCTTTTAACTCACATCCTGCTGCTCTAGAAACCTAGTCCAAGTGGATTGGAGTTAAAAATAGGAATTTAAGTTAAAAGGCCTTGTCAACATAACCTTTCTTCATAGGATAACCTCTGGCCATATTTCCCACAGGCAAGGACAATAAATCTTTCATTCTAGGCCCTGGTTCATTGTTAAATGGGCAGAGTTCAGAATTTTTGAACAAGTTCCCCTTCTCATGGATAGAAGACTGGAATAAGCCTCTCAAATAAATTGTTGGTCTCTCCCTGCCACAAAAATATTTTGATCAAGGAATGGGTACCCACTGTTAGAAAAGATTAATAATGAGTCATAACTGCACAGATACTGCACTAAACCTGACTGGCAGAACTCTGCAAGAAATTGACCAAAAAAACACAAAAAAAGTTCTCAAATTTAACAAACTGTACAAAATATTCTCTAGAATGGAGAAAAATAACAAAAAACTTTCTTTGTTCTGACCAAGTAGAAGAAAGTGTCTACCAAAAATAAGGATGAAGGTTTAGGAATCTGTTGGATCTTACTACCCAGTAAATGCTAGCAGCAAAGCTGGTCTAAAGAGTGGGAAAACAAGATATACCGTGGCAAAAGACCATGCTGGCCATGTATGCAAACAAACGCGCTCCTTCCAAAAATGCTCTTAAAGATCCTTTTGATTGGGAATTGTTCCATAAGTTGGCGCAAGGGAAGGGTAGCTCTTGATCATTAACTTATTGTTATGCAGAATACCGTGGTGGCCATAAAGGCAGACAGTGTGCTCGCGGCTACCGATTCCACCATGTAAATCAAAAAGAAAACTTATTGTTATGCAGAACCAGTAAAAGCAATGAAAGCTAAAACGTGGACTTACAAATTGGTAGTTCTTTCACCTATCAGCAATAACCTTGAACATGATGATCTTAGGCTATGGTTTTAAGAAATATTATTGTAGCAGATTGCAAACTTCTAAAAGAGAACATCTCTTCTTGAATTGTGCAATGCTTCTGAACTATATGAAATCAAGTGAGGCACGAAGAGAAACGTTAATCACAAGTCAACTTCTCTAGTCAATGTTTCTCACCCACCGTAATCAGGTTAGAAATAAACCTATAATTTGTCGTGTTCCTAAACACATCATAGTTGTACTGCAATGTAATGAGATAAAGTCCATCGTATCTAGTCTTAGCTTTGTAGCTTGGAGTGTGCTTCTAAAATGTTCTATTATGCTAGTAAGTGAAACAACTTTTTATAAAATACCTCGGATAAAACACTAGGATATGTTATTTTTGTTTATACACATGCATATATGATCCATCACCTAACGTGTGAGAAAGCTACTTTCATATCGATCTAATGTATGTTTTATCATGTCTTAAAGAAAGGGTACTTTCTCTCACCTAGGGCTTGCATATGCCAGTGCAGTCCATCTCCTAGGTGTAAAAGTGCCCCAATTTCTCTTTTGTTATGTGTATTGTGTCTCCCTTGAATGCGCATATGCTACAAGTGGTATCATGCATATATGATCCATCACCTAATGTGTAAGAAAGCAACTTTCATATCAATCTAATGTATGTTTTCTCGTATTTCTTAAAGAAAGGGTACTTTCTCTCACCTAGGGCTTGCATATGCCAGTGCAGTCCATCTTCTAGGTGTGCAAGTGCCCCAATTTCTCTTTGTTGTGTGTATTGTGTCTCCCTTGAATGCACATATGCTACAAGTGGTATCAGAGAAGGTTGCAGAAATTTCAGGCAGAAACAGGGCCTCTTCCTATTGCGTTAAGAGTATAAAATTATAACATATTTCTTAGTCCTGTTGAAAAATAGACTTCAACGTGTTTCCTTTGCCCACTCCTACCAACCATCCCATGATGCATTTCGATCCATGTTTTACCGATGACTTTGTTGTTCATCTCTCCCAATTGATGTCCCAATCCTACTCTCTTAATTCCACCACAGCAGCAACCAAATATGAATTTTTGTCTCGCATGTTAAGGGATGCAGCCCTTGACTTCTTTCCCCACACTTTTCCTTGTCCAAAGCCTGTTTGTCACATTGATGCTTACCCCATGAATCATTGGTATGATGAGGAATGTAAGTCCATGCATCAGAAGCTCTGTTTTGCTCTTATCCATGAGCCTACAGCTATATCTTCCACTCAAAGGGAATATAAATGCCTCATTCAACATAAGAACCTAGAGTTTCTTATCGCCACACGTTGTGAGCTTCTAGATGCTCTTCATCACTCTTCCAAAGTCGTTTGGCACACTCTTCTTCTTCGGCAGCCCCATTCCCTGCACAACAATAACAAATCCTAGGTCTACCATGCTAAATCCTTATATATGATATCCTAGAGCAGCCCACCATTCTTAACCCCCCCCAACATGTCACCACTTCTCTTCAAGGGACATCAAAAGAGCTAGACATAAATGAAACACTAGAAAGGTTGTTGATTTTGAGGGATTTCAGGCTGAGTTCTTGAAATAAGTGCTACAGCTCTAGGCTATCCCATTGCAGAATCATTCCATGAGATTGTTTGTTCTGGGTTCCCTGCCTCCTGAGCAAAGCATATTATCCATCCTATCCACAAATTTGTGGACTATAAGATCTGAATAACTACAGAACTATCATAATTGGGCACTTATTTACTAAGCTTTATTTAATAATTTTTAGTACGAGATTGATAACTGTTCAATCAAAGCAAGCTTAAAGCGAGAGGGCAGACTAGTTTTAGAAGGGATCATCAGATCATTGATCATGTTTTCACTCTCAGGACTATAACTGAGGAGGCTCCCCAACGGCCTTCTGAAGCATTACGTTGTTTTGTGGACTTTAGAAAAGGCATTTGACACCATTCTAAGACATCTTTTATTTCATTGACTACATGACATCCAAATCTTGGAGCTATTTATCATTGCCATCAAGACACCATATGAGGTAGTTGTTGGCCATTTTCATACGGCTTTTTGTTTCTTAGAGGAAGTCAAGAGAACCATTCCTGTCAAAAAAGTTTGTCCTCTATCTCCTTCCCTTTTCAGGATCTACAATGACAAGCTTGAAGAATTTATTTTTCAAAGCACACGTTGATGACGGTTGCCTTCTATATCATGTCTTGATAGCCATATTGCTTTTTGCAAATGATTTTGTTCTTGTGTGTCCTGATGCAAATCTGCCATCTCCATCCTTGGGTTTCTGAAATCCATTTCGCTTGAAACAGAGATGATACTACTCCTGTTTGATTGGGGATCCTTATTATCCTCTTGAATAGATAGTTCCTGATTTTTGACATAAAAAGAATTACCTCAGGTTGCATATTTACAAGTTCCTTTTTCATGGTTTCAATCTTCTCTGACCACAAAGGTAAAGGAATAACTGTGTTTGGAAGCCCAGCTTTGTTACAGTGCCCTTCAAAGCACTCTGGAAGAATAAAACTAATTTTCCTTACAGGTGGAGGTATTTCATCAAATTTTATCTGATAACCATTGCTAAAAACGTGAGGTTTCCTTGTTATGAAGAAGACACTTTTGAATCCAATACCTTTTTCTCCAATGGAGACCTGTCCTTGTCTTTTGCTTCTCTTATTGGATCTTCCAATGCTACAAAGAGATTCAATGTTCACCTTAGCAAAACCCTCCTCATTGTTAATGATGCAGATCTGCAGTGATACTTGTAGTTGTAGCTGCAATTTCACCTCCAAAATCCAAAACATCACTACTCTACGTCATTCCAGATCCCAAATTAACAATAGAAAATCACACCTAAGAATAGGAATCTCAGGAAGTTACATGACCCCTATCAGCAGCCGCCACATCCACAGCAAGGGCAGTTACATATACCAAAAAAAAAAGAAACAGCAAGCACAAGTCCATTAATTAGACGGTTATGCATCATCCTTCCAATGTTTTAAAATTTCTGAATCTCCTAGTTCAGAGGATGATACATAACCATCTATTAATTATGGTTCCCAATAATTAGACGGTTAAAGGATGATGCATAACCCTCTATTAATTATGGTTCCCAGTAATTAGGCGGTTATGGTTTAGGAATTTTAAAATGTGAGGAGGACGATGCATAACCACCCAATTAAATAGACTTGTTTATGTCATTTCCTTTTTTGGGGGTATGTAACTGCCCCTGGTGCGGATGCGGCTGCTGCTGACAGGGAATTATGTAACCGCCTGACATTTCTATTCTTAGGTGTGATTTTCTATTTTTAATTAGAGATCTAGAATGGCATAGAGGAGTAGAGTGATGTTTGGGGTTTTGGAGGTGAAATTACAGCAACAGGTATCACTCCAGATCTGCATCATTAACAATGAGAAGGGTTTTGCTAAGGAGAACATTGAATCTCTCCATAGCATTGGAAGATCCAATAAGAGAAGCAAAAGACAAGGAGGGGTCTCCATTGCAGAAAAAGGTATTGGATTCAAAAGTATCTTCTCTGTAACAAGGCAACCTCACATATTTAGCAATAGTTATCAAATAAAATTTGATGAAAAGCCTCGACCCGTAAGTAAAATTGGTTTTATTCTTCCATAGTGGGTTGAAGGGCACTGTAACAAAGTTGGGCTTCCAAACACAGTTATTGCTTTACCTTTGTGGTCAGAGAAGATTGGAAATGTGAAAAAGGAACTGGTAAATATGCAACCTGAGGTAATTTTTTTAATGTCAAAAATCAGGAAAACTCTCTATTCAAGAGGATAATGAGGATCCCCAATCAAACAGGTGTAGTATCATCTCTGTTTAGGACGGAAATGGCAGATCTACATCACATCCTCTTGAGGACCTGCAAAGACGGTTGGATGTTGTTGCTCGTTTTTGTGACTTAAAACAATTAGCAGTCAATCTTAGCAAGATTAACGTAATGACCTTCAACACGGCAAAGAGTACTCTAAATAGGTTTCAATTCTTCTATAAGGGCAAGTCAATTGAGATCACCACTACTTACACCTACTAGGGGGTTCAGTTTACAGGCCCTTCCCATAATCAACAGCCAGCTTCACAGTTACATCTTTGCAAAGGATACGCATCTCTCTTTGTCTTGGAACACCAATGTTTCCAGCAGCACTTCCTAGACATACCTACAAAGATGTGCCTCTCTGAGTCTTTTATGGATCTGAGATTTGGGTTCTAAGTCTAGGGTGTGTTGATTTGGCTCACATTGAGAGAGTCTAAACTATTTTGCTTCAGCGATTATTCTAAAGTAAAGGAACAATTCCCCAATGTATTGTTCAGGTTGAGGTTGGCAATCACCCTCTTCACCTTGACAGCATCTTCAAAAATCTTTTTCAGCTTCATCACCTTAGACCCATTGGTGACTACAGGTCAAGCCAAGAGAGATACCCATATTTGGTGCTTTGCAACTCATAATGCATTACCTCTAGGAGCACTTTTGGTCATCATCATGGATGGTACTCAAAAGTTAGGTCACTTCTTCAGTGAATTGGCATTTCCATAGATCGACTACCTCCATTCAAATACTCTTTAAATACTCCTCCCTTATTTCTTCCTGATAAAAGGGTAATTAATCAAGCAGTCAGAGACGATGTTTATCAACAATATGCTAAGATCTTAGGCCGCTCCATCTCAAACTTTTAGTCCTATGTTGGTCTTCTACACTAAACCTTTCATGAGAATTTAGAATGGCACTATTACTCGTCCTAATTATGCCGAGAAACATTGGACACAACCTTAGGATTCCTCCTATCAGCTCAGGGTATGTTCACATCAATTGTAGGTGGACACAAACCACAATATTCCTCAAGAGGATAGGGTATGTTGCATTTGCTCTATTCAAGTGGTGGAGACTGAAGAATATTTCATCTTCAAGTGTCATGTTTATTATGAGATATAAGAGGCATTATTGCTTGTAGGGAGACTCGGGTGGATCACTTAGCCAATTTTTTCAACTATCCTCACGAAAGATGCTTGGTTCTATACCTCAAGGAAGCTACCAATCTTCGGCATCAATTTTTACAATGGAGACAGACTACTACTCAAGTAATCACCTCATCTTTCACTATCTCTACAACCGAAATTAATAAGCATTCATTTGAAACTACAACTCTCTAAAATGTTAATGACAAATTAATGTGCCCATGTCTCCATACAAGGGTGGCTACTAGGGCTTTGATTCTTTCTTCTTGCTTAGGGTAGAACAAGATAGCAGCTCTTTGGTGTCAGGTTTTGACCACCTCTCACATATCAAGGAATTGTAGACAAACGCAGCTTACCAATTCCTTGTTGTCTTCTATTGATTCCACAGCCATGGATGCTAGTAGAGCCTTGATGGGTTGAACTCCATATCCTCCTAGGATTATCCAAGCATGCCCTCTTAGACTAAGCCATTCTCCTATGAGCATCATTAGATCTTGTGCTGGCCCTTTTAGGATAATTGGTGATGGTGATGATTGTGCTTCTACTTTGAATCCCGCTACAGATTAATGTTAGCACTTATATCCACTGGAGCTCTTTTTCTATCTCTGTTGTACCTTGACTTCTAGCTCTCTCTTCATCATTATTTTTAGCATGTTAGGGTTTATCCATTTTGAGTAACCCTCAAGGCAATAATTTTATGACATTCAGTTCCAGTTCAGTATGGTTCACGTTGGATTATTTGTTGTAGTTTAGCTTATTTTTGTAGCACTTTTGGTTACAACAATGCATTATAAGAGCTCTTTTCAATGAGTCCCATTAGCCCACTTTGGCCATCTGTGGACATTAACAAAATTATCCTATCTGGAAAAAGATATTATTGTTGCAATTTGTTGTTCGTGGACCATCCATAACTGCATTCAATTCAAGTATCCTATCTTCAACAGAACATAACTTTCAATTGAAGCATCAGAATGATGTTTTGTTTTAAAATCTAAAATTAAATTCCAATAGCTTTCAAATGAACTATATTTCTATATTCCACGGGATTTCGAGATGGGGGCAGCAAGATGGCTTTTTGGAATGGTAGGACATGTTTTGGGACAGCATGACATGTCTCTAAGACATACCCCCAAATCCCAAGACAAGTCCCCATGGAAAATAGCTATATTTGAAACCATGTTATAAAAAAAGGATAGAGAAAATAGTCTAAAATTTCCTGTTATAGCATTTTGTATCTCTTCTATATAGAATTGCTTTCTTGCAAAAATAATATAAGATAATAACAGTACTAGGCATATAATATGTGGGCTCCTTTACATGCTTCTTGACATCTTCATGTTGGTCCTCTACTTCTGCATATTAATCGCCCTCAAATGCATCCTCGTCTATTCATATTACTCATTGCAATTTCTCACAAACATCCTCATCCCATATCACTTGTGAATGTTGCTCCATCCTGATTAAGAACTTCTTCCCTTGTCGCTAATGGTGCTTTTTTACCTTCATATGGCTATTCATCCCATACAACCTACAATTATTCTTTTTCTTCAGATTATTGTAGTATTCAATTCAGTTGCATTCCCATTTGCAACTCTTATATAATTTCTTCCCTTAACATTGATTTATTTTACCTCCCTCCTAATCACATAGAACCCTCAGCATTTTGATCATCTTTTCGTCCTTTGAACCTCCCCTTTGATTACCCACCAATACAAAATCCTCTCAATATTGTTGCCTCTTCATACAAGGATTTTTTGATCTTGAAAATAACAAAATCTTTTAGACCACATTTCCCTATCATGTTTTGTAAAATGCTTTTACGTTAGCTCATTGGAAAGCTTTTGAGATCTATTTTTCAAAAGAAAAGGCACCTGGATCAGACAATTCAATTGAAAGTTATGTTCCATTAAATATGGGGCACTTGGGTTCTGAATTAGCTGAATTTTTCATTGATCACAAACAACAACTTTCAACAGCAATATTTCCAATATAGAGCTCTAAAAAATGACAAATTTGTAATTGTTTGCGAATGTCATGGAGTCTACTTTCCAACCCAAGATAAAATCAACTTATTCTTATCCTCCAATGCATAATTATGACTTCTGCAATGCGAAGAGTTGTTCTTTCCCAAAAGGCCTATACCCCACTTAGATATAACCTGCAATTTGCCTACAACAAAAGAGAGGCACAACTACATGAAGAAAGGAAAAATGGGGACAATTGCACAACTTAAAGATGGACTGAACTTATACTCAGAAGCCCTATGTGAAAGGAACTACTCTTCTCTAAGAGAGGTGGTAAAACACATGTATCTTATTGCTTTGAAAATAACTTGATTACAAAAAGGAGAACAGATCCCCTATATATAGCCAAAGTTAGAGCCAAACCCATGGTGGTATTATATCCATGGTATTATAAGAGTGGTTTCCACCTACCACCAAAAACAAAAATATTCTAGAAGGTAGCTTCCACTAGAAGCTACCAAAGTAAGACTAGATACAATGGATCTAGTGATAGAGTATATTATCATAAAATATAAGCTTTAAATTACACAATATGCAGTGTTTCCACAACATAACTCTAAAGGATTACACCCACAAGAGATGGATAAAATGACCTGGATGAAACCTAGCAGTATACCATCCGATTAAATAGTAACATGCCAAGGCTTTAACTCCTTGCTTCTCTAACACTTTGGGAGTACTCTGTAATTAGGCACTTCATCTAGAACATGATAAACTGGTTAAAACTTATGTTTAACTGTGTTGGTCATTTATGGACATTACTCTCAGTCTATCAACTTTCCTTTCTTTCTTTCTTTCTTCTTGTTACCAACTTTCATCTGAATAAAGCCAAGGCCAAAAATATCCAGTCATTGTTGCTGACTGAAGATGAGAAATTGCTTGCTACAAAACTCATCAGTTTAAAATGGTAGCTCAAACTTGTTAAGGATGCAGCCAGCTTGGCTGAGGAAGCCTAAATATAGGAGCCAGACTCGCATAAGTTTTCTCATGTTAGTGAAAAACCAACTACCTAGCTCAAATTGTATTGAGAATATTTTCCACATAAAGTATCTTTAAAAGAGCTAAGAGTGTTAACAAAATAGTGGCCTCTATCTGTTCTTTGTTCTTAAGTTGACACATAATTCGACAAAAGGCATCACAAACTTCTCATCCATGAGCACCTCCAAATAGTCCAATGAGTAGTGTTAATAAGAAAGCAGACAGGATTTTTTGTGTTTGAGGATTTAAGACCCTTCTAGTTTGCAAAAACAGAATCTCCATCACCACTTTGGAATACAGAAAGCACACGAAGCATCAACAACCTCGTGAGATGGAGAGAAACCAAATATCTTTCTAGTGTCATGCACGGATCCACATTACAAATCTATCTCCTTGGCTTCAAACTCTGTCGGCCATACCCCCTGTACTGAAGAGGCAGCCCAAATGTGCCCCATCCCTGGATGGCCTCGATGCAAGTTCAAAAGCATTAAGTGCCTGAGATGCGACTTCTAAGCCTAAAGATGTCAAAGCTATACAATGCATTCATGATGGCAGTCAACCATTACTATTTAAGCCAACAAAAACGAAAAATAAAATAAAATCAACTTCTAACACCTGAAAACCCTGCTATGTTCAACAATTCCTCTATACATTTCAAAAAATTGTTTGTAATGCATATAAGTCTTATTTCAGCAGCTCAAAAGAACCACCAATACCCAACCTATACGTTTTATTTAAAATTACAAGCAAGCAACATCGTATCAGCAAAACTCACCATCCAACCGTATTATTATCGATGTTCACTTCTCTCAGACACCGCATCATGTCCAGTTGATAGTTCGCCCCATCAGCATCAGCCTCATCCTCTTCTTCGGCTCCACGACTCTGCGTACCAAAATAAACAAACCTAAGAAACTCAGAACACACACCATTCCCTAAAATATAAAAAAACTAATCACATATCACACTCTTACCAGGTTCAAGGAGTCAAAGGCCAAAAATAAATAAATATAAAGGAAACAAAATCCACAGCTACCTAGTACGAAAGACAAATCTCTCTTCTACTGGAATACCCAGAAAAATAGACAAATATGCAGAAGAAACACATACCGGAAATGGAAAACAATTGGTAACCTCCAAAACGCTCCCAATGTCCAAACCCAAAAGTTGTCCAGTGACAAGTGCAGGCATGCATTCCTTGCAATGCTTTATGATTTTCAATACAACCTGCATTTGTTTTGTTCATTTACATCTCCGTACATTAACATTATTCGCAAGCAGAACACAATATCCTTATATTAAATAAAAGAGAGTAAATAAATACCAATCCATCAATCTGAACGACCCTCAGCGGAGCCGCCACCTCTTCTGAAGCGGCAGCCTGTGCAAACGACCTCATCCCGGCTAAAAAAATAAGAATATCAAAAACAATCAAACCCTAATTTGCATAAACTGCATATCCTTTAATACTAAACCCTATAGCAAAAAAATGAAATCATAAAACAAAGCAGAGAAGAAGGCTTGGCTAACTGTACTTACTTTGAGGCGCAAAATCCACCATGGTTATTGCAATTTAAGCGCAATGCGAAGTTGCAGACTGCACAAAAACAGGAGCCCCCTACAGGAAATTCCAGACCTAAAGAGGTTGGAGGAGAAGCTGAATGTTCTATTAATAAGGGCTGGGCCTTATTTGTTACAAACATGCCAAGAAAAATAACATGATAAAATTGTATACAGTGAAACTTAAAATTTATAGATTAATTGGTATAAGTTAAATTTATTAAATTCAAAAATTTTAAAAAGAGATGGAAAAAAATAAATTGATATTTATATATTATTTATTATATTTGTACATTATAATAAATAGTTAAAAAAAAATTATTTGGTTATTGTGAAAAAAAAATTATGACCGACGAGGGTTGAGTAGTCTCTTCCCAACCATGAATAATTAAAAATATTTAATTTTAAACTCTTTTCTTACCTAAAACTTTAATCAATATTTAATTTCATTTACAAAACAAATTAATATTTATCTATTATATTTGTTTATTATAGTCTAGGAACAACACAAGGGTACGGCTTTTGGCTCTTCTTCGCGGGTCCAGGGTCCAAGGTTCAAACCATGACATTGGCAAATGTGTGAGGGGGTGGGTGTGCATGGTTATGTTAGCCCTTATTGATAAGCTCAGCTCTCCTTTTATGAGAGGTCATGGTGAGATGGAGATGCCTAACACTGAGCATTGTCGTAGGGTTTCTCACACTAACTAAATATATATAGATATATTATAATAAATAATTAAAAATATTTAACTATATACCTTTACCTTAGCTTTTAGAATCTTTTAAAAACCTTAATTACATAATTTGATTTTGTTGTTTGTATATAAATACTTTTCATATATTAATTTATTTATTATATAAATAAATAAAAATATTTAGTTTTATACCCTTTTCTTACCTTAACATTTAGAACCTTTTAAAAACCTTAATTGCATAATTTGATTTTATCATTTGTATATAAGTACCCTTCCCTTCGAAGACTCTAGAAAAAAAGGAAACTAATGGTATTTAATGCAAAAGGCCAATATTTGAGATGCTCACTTAGTAAGAATATGAACTTTAGCATGATTGTTAATGTGATTTGGCACAAGCTTTAGTTGTTAATGAAATTTTGCATTTTTTCCACTAATTTTTTTGTTTTCTTTTATATTATTTTTAATTTTTTACCTCAAATCCTTGTTTCTTAGCCTTCTTTTTAGAATCTACCTTTCTCCATTAACAAGCCCTAGTTTTTGTTTACTTTTGCAAATCTCCAAAACCCTAAATATCCCCCTTCTTAATCTCCTCTTTCCTTAGCAAACCTTGGTTATCTTCCTTCTTTAGCTTTTGTATCATTTCTCTTTTCTACTACCAAACAAAACTTGGCTCCCTCCTCAGTCCCTATTTAATCTCACTCTTTTCATAGGTCTTCGTCCTCTTTTGCTTGTCTTTGTAGAATTTGCTTTATGGGTAACTTGGTGTACACTTGGCTTTCCATTAGAGTTGTTTTCCACAACAATGTACGTAAGATCTGTTGGAGGTATTACATTGTTTGGTACTTTGCGTACCATTGTAAATATTTAGTTTAGGAGAGTGTTTAATATTTGTGACAATAGCAGGTGTCAATTTGCATACCACTGTAAATATTTAGTTTAGGAGAGTGTTTAATATTTGTGACAATAGTAGGTGTCAAGTTATGAAGTGTATTTATGTGTCATATAATTAAGTGTCAATTATGAGTGAAAGGTGTCATGTGTGTAAGTGGAGTCATATGTGCAAGTGAAGAGTCGTGTGTGATGTGTCAAAATTAGAAGTAGGAAGTTATATAATCATGAGAGACTTTGTCATTATGTAAGAAAGGTATATGAAAGGTTGCATCTCCCATGAGTTTGAGGAGAGCAAAAATCAAGAGTATTGAAGAGTCTTATGTAAGGTTATATATTGATGATAAAGCTCTATGCAATGTAATTTAAGGAGAATGATTTTGTATGAAGCATTTTTATTATCAATAAAGATTTTATTTTGTACAATATTGGTGTTATTATGATTGAATGAGATTCTAGGAAAAATAGACTCATCATATTTGGGTCCATTTGCTAATGGTGGTATTGGAGCCACTTTAGTAAGCCCTATCCAGGGTGGAGAGAGAGAGGAAGATATTGTGATAAGAGACTGGAGTGAGATTTGTGAATATCTAGCACCAAAATCTAGTATGAATATGAAGGAGAGAATACAAGAAGGATATTAAACATGGAGATTGATATTGGAGAAGGACAAATGTAGAGATATTGGAAGGATGAGTGTGAATTCGAAGGAGAGGGAGAAGAACATGTGGATTGATAGCAATTGAGTGAAGATATGTCATTGGAGCAGCTTGGAATAAATATTTTGGAAGGAGCAACAAAATGTATAACAATAGATTGGAAGAACGTTGAAAGTCAAAGCTAGACAAACACCTAGAGCTTGAGTAGATTAGATATAAACATTAAAAGTTAGAGTCGAACGAACGCTTGGAACATGAGTAGATTGAATCTAGACGTTAAAAGTATAGAACATGAGCGTAGTGGAATTAAGGTCAAAGGAGTGTTAAGCATTGAGATCTTGAGTGAGAGCAGACGAAGTTTCAAAAGAACAGTATGAGAATTGAATAGTAGTGAAGTTGCATAATGTAACGCCTAAGACATTGCCTGGAACATGATCATTTCAAGTAACATTTTTTTTTTGTGCCCTAAATCAATTTGAGTTGAGACGTGGCACCATTTTAAGGTAAAGATTTGCTTTTTGAAATTATTTAAAGGAGGGTGCATTTGATTTATAAATCTTTTGGTGCTTATTCATTTAAAGAAAATATTTAATTTTTTTTTTAGATTTCAGGAGTTATAACGTATTAAAAATTAAAAGGAACAAAATTGGGAGATAAAATAAAATTTTAAAAGGAATTAATTTAAAGGGAGGTATAAGGAAATGAAATCAATTATTTGAAATTTGAATTTGAGATAGAGATAACTAAAGATTAGAGGAAATTGAAATTTGAAGAAGAATTGAAATTGTGGAATTGAAACTTAGGGAGATATAAGAAGAAATTTACAATTTGAAAATTGGTTGATATAAAAAAAATTAAAGGAAGAAAGAATTTGAAATTAAAATTTGGGAGTTATAAGAAGTGGAAAAATGAATTGAATTTGAAAAATTAAAATTAGTTGATTAAATAAGAACTTTCGTTTAACAATGGAGAACATGACAATATTTAAAGAAGGATATGACACAAATTCAGTTAGAAATCATTGGTATATTGACTTAGGGGCAAGCAGACATATGACTAGAAATAAACAATGGTTTAATACTTTTCAAGAAAAATATGAGAAACCAATTGCTATAGCAAATGATAGGACATATAAGGTCAAAGTAGTAGGAAATATATTAATCAACTTATTTGATAGAGAATGCATGATTAAAAATATGTTATATGTGCTAGAATTGACCACTAATCTACTATGAGTATCTAAGATGGTAAATCAAAATTTAGTGGTTGA
This sequence comes from Wollemia nobilis, assembly GCA_028583015.1. Taxonomy (NCBI): domain Eukaryota; kingdom Viridiplantae; phylum Streptophyta; class Pinopsida; order Araucariales; family Araucariaceae; genus Wollemia; species Wollemia nobilis. Next base: position 5,441,546 of record JAQPPZ010002515.1, read on the forward strand.
GTTCAAAAAACTATTGAAAATAAAAAGAAATGCATCATTACTAAACAATAAAAACTCATAACCATTGGATCCTTCACAAATAGTCTAATTGATCTTGATACCCTATCAAATATTGTTCTTAAGAACATTAGAAACAAAAGATCTTTGGCATAAAATAATAAGGCATATAAGTGCATCCTCTTTAAATGAAATGAGTAGATACTAAATGATGGTAGGATTACCTAAATTAACGTGTCAATATACAATTTGTCCATAATGCCTAATGGGAAAAAAAGCATAGAATATCTTTTGAGTTAAGTTTACACGTAACATAGGAATCACTAGAAATAGTGTACACATATTTATGTGGACTAATGCATGCTAGTCTTGGAGGATATAGATATTTTTAGCTATTTGTTTCTGACTATTCCAGGAAAGTATGGGTATACTTTGTTTGAGTAGATTTATGTTATTACGTTATGTTAAGCGTATATATATTATTAAGCGTATTTTCAATGTGGTTAGGGCATTCTCTAGGTGGTTAGGAAGTTCGTTACATTTATGTATTATATATTTCCTAATTCTCAATACAAATCCTAATCCTCACTTTCTATATGGTATCAGAGTGGGAGCGACGAAGGTGATTTTTTCCTTTCGACAAGCGTTCATGATTTTCAAGGATCATGGAAGCAACTGGACACGGACAACAATCTAACATTATGTCAAACCTAACTAGACAAATTGCAGATCTCAGATCGATTGACCAGACACCACAAGAACGAGATGTGATTCGACCACAACCGATGCTAGACAACACTCTAACTAGAACCCTAGCAGAACCTCGATCGGGATACGATGGAATTATCGATCGATTGGACTGTATTTGACTCTAGATACTATCCATACAACCTCGAGCATGAATCCCTAGGTTGTGATGTGGTTATTGACTTGGCAAAAGTGCTGATGTGGTAGTTGGTTGATATGGCAGACCTAACTTGGTAGACGACACGCGGATCAAGGCTGACATGGTGCATCTAACGTAGCATGCATGGGTGATGTGGTGATCCTATGCGATGGTAATGTGGTGATCCTACGTGGTGGTGACATGGCGATCTCTAATTCACTGTAGGCACCGACAAAAGGGCGTTCAGCATCTCTGATTGCCCATAGGTAATCAACGGTTAGTGTAACCGTTTTCGATTTTAAACCACAAAATTGCACCTACACGGTGCATGTGGGACTAAAGTCCCTAATTTTTTTTTGATGTTTCGACGAAGAAGGAAACAAAAGAGTAGTGCTCCCTTTCCCTTCTTGTCGGGAGTGCTAGCCCGACAGGTTGGTAGGCCAACACTAGGGCGCTCTACGAGAGGTCGGGGGATCAAACCCCGTGCGGCATAGAGCAAACCTTTTGCTAAACAAAATAAAATCAAAAGGTATTTTTTTGTTTTTTTTGTAAATACTTATTTAAATTTTGCAAACCAAAGGATCAATTTTTTTTACAACCACAAAGATACAATAGTGTGTTTTTCTTCTCAACTTGAGGGATCCAAAACAAACAAAACTGCACATTTGTTTTTTTGCAAACTGAAGGGGGATCTCAAAATTCCACAAACTTATTTATTTTGCAAAAAAAAGGGGGGACAAAACTATATTCTTTTTTGCAAAATTATAACACAAGGGGGGAATTGTGAATATCAATTTTTGCAAACACAAAACAAAATTTCTTGCAAAAATTATTGTAAAAAGGTGCATTTTTATTGCATTCAACACCTTAAAATTGGTATTGTCAAAATAGGTGCATTGTCGGTGGAATCCGACACCTATGCTTTAAAATTTGTGGGCACTTTTGATTGTATGTTGCATTTAATTTCCTATTTTTTGCACTTACATCATAATTTAAAATTCAAAAGCACATAAGACCCAAAATTTTAAACTTTTTTGTGCAATTTATTGCACAATAGCGTTCGATATTTATGGTACCTCTGGCCCACACTTATAGGTAAAGTTGTCGTGCTTTGGGCTACTATATCTAACGCCTAATATAGCTGTAAAAACAATATCTGATCTATTGTTTTTTATCAATCGTCGGGGATAAATAAGGAAAGCCAATATTATTTTGATATTCCCTCCATCATATACCCTAATTCATTTATATTGCTTGGCTTAATTTCCTCCAACTAATCATCCTTTTTATGAAGGGTTTTTAGGTAGGTGCCATCAATTTGAGTGAATTCTCTTTCAGTACTCATTTGTGGTATATCGAAAGAGAGACCATTTTGGTGATATAAGGAACCTTCATAATGGGCATTATACACAAATATCTTTCAGATACACAATTGCTTAAAGGTTCCAATTTTGCTCCATGGAAAACCAAAATGAGAGCCATTCTACAGATTGAATATTTATGGGATGTAGTGACTGGCACTACAAAACGTCCCACTATAGTAAATATAAATCAAAAAGCATATGATAAAAAGGATAGAAGGTCCCTCATGCTTTTCTTGCTTGCTACTACTGATGAAGTACAACCTCACATTTGTGATGCTAAAAATGGTAAAGATGCTTGGGATGCATTAGTTACGATATACGAAGGGAAGAATCAATCCACCATTCTTAAATTTCAATCCCAACTTCATACTCTCAATATGAAGTCTGGTAAATTAGTAGAATTATTCCTATGTAGAGTGGCAGAATTGAAGTCCAAGTTGAATGCTTTGGGAGAAACAGGAGAGGATAAGCTCTTGACTTCAGTCATTTGAAAGATTTACCAAATTCCTACAAGGTGTTGATCACATCCCTTCATGTATCCATGAGTCAAGTTACTTTTGTGGAGTTGATAAATTTTCTTCAAACTGAGGAGCAAATCAACTTCAAAGAGATGAAGTGATAGATAATGCACTTTACTCAAAATAGGGGTCAAATAAATAGGGTAACTTTTAGAGAGGGGGATCTTCTTCCAAAGTTTCCAAAGGTAAACAACCTCAACAAGGACAAAATAAGTATTGCAAAATTTGTGATATGGACAACAATGACACCAACAAGTGTTGGTTCAAAAATAAACAACTACATGACCAAGTTCAAAAGAAAAAGGGCAAGTACAAACCACAAAAGAAGAATAAGCAACCAAAGGAACATGTTGCTTATGAGGATTCAGACTCAGATTCTAAGAGGACACACAAGGTGCTCATGACTCACACAGATTCTCAACAAAAGGATGTTGTGTGGTATATTGATTTCAAAGCCAGTAAACACATGATTGGTGATAAATCATGGTTTAGAACATTTGAGGATAAGGAAGGCAAACCAGTTACCATAGTTGATGATAAGACCAACCGAGTCCATGGTGAAGGAAATGTTTCAATAATTCTTCCAGATGGAATATGTCAGATTGAGAAAGTCTTTTATGTTCTATGATTGGCAAATAATTTATTATTAGTACCTCTAATCTTGGATAAAAACATGGTGGTTGATTTTAGAGTCGTGTATGGAAAGAAGCATTGCTTCATCACAAGGAAGGACAAACATGTAGCAAAAACTTCCTACACGCATGGCTTGTTTGCTTTATATGTCATTTCTACACCTCATGTTGCCATGGCGATAAACACAAAAGAGGCCACTTCTCTTTGGCACAAAAGATATGGCCATCTAAGTTTAGGATATTTACTTGAATTGAGTAAACATGAAATGGTGAAAGGTCTTCCCAACCTTTCATCCACTTTGTCAGTTTGCTCAGATTGCTTAGCAAGGAAGCAACACCAAGTACCATTTGAGTTGAGCTCTTCGCGAGCCACCAAACCATTGGAGCTAGTACACACCGATATGTATGGTCCTATGCAAAATAGCTTTGGGGAAGAGGTATTTTCAGTTGTTCGTTGATGACTACTCACAGAAGATGTGGGTTTTATTTCTACAATTGAAGTCAGATACCTTTCTATATTTTTAGCAGTTCAAGAAAAATGTTGAGAAGGAATCATGATGTTCCATTAAGACCCTCCGCTCAGATCAAGGGGGGGAATATACCTCCAAAGAATTTTCCACATTTCTTACTACACATGGGATCAAGAGGCAACTTACTACAACCTATACTCCACAACAAAATGGATTTGCTTAGAGAAGGAATCGTTCCATCGTGGAAATGGTTCAATGTATGCTTATAGGGGTACATCTTGAGCAACAGTATTAGGCAGAAGTTGCCATACAACAATGTACCTCCTAAATAGAGCACCCACAAAATCTCTTAAGGGAATGACTCCACAAGAAGCGTGGAGTGGTAGAAAGCCCTCCATTTCTCATCTCAGGATTTTTGGGTGTAATGCATTCATGCACATTCCAAAAGCAAAGAGAAAGAAGTTAGATGAGGAATACATGTAGTGTATTTTTCTTGGTTATGATGAGAATTCCAAGGGATATCGTTTGATAGATCCTAAAACAAAGAAAACTCACATCAATAGAGATGTGGTATTTGATGAAGCTTTCACACCAGATAACACATCTACAGTGGTATAATTGGATGATGAGGAGCCTAAGAAAGAGACTCCTCCCCCACATAAAAAGATTCCAATATGGTATACAAGCACAATGAGAGGTTCAAAAGTGACGAGACCTCCAAATCTAAATTTAGATCGACCTCGTACACGCAGTATGACTCATCAAATAAGAGTAAAAGCATCAAATTCAAAGGTTGACGAGCTTTGCCAATATTTTTAAGAACATTTTGTAGATGCAAAGGAAGATAAATAAGAATATATGGATGTGGATGATGATAGAGTTTTTATGTCTTCATTGGATGAGCATGAACCTACCACAGTCCAATATGCACTTAGTGAGCCTCAGTGGAAGGTAGCTATGGATGCAGAACATATGTCTCTCATAAAAAATAACACTTGGAAGCTAGTTAACACTTGGAAGCTAGTTGATCTATCTTTTGGAAATAAACCTATTGAATCTAAATGGGTATACAAAGTGAAGTATAAGGTAGATGAAACTATAGACAAGCATAAGATTTGCCTTATTGCAAAGGGCTATGCATATAAAGAAGGTATTGACTATTAATATACTTTTGTGCCCACTGCTAGAATGACTACCATTCGTGTACTTTGTGCTTTGGCAGTGCAGTTCGGATGGAAGCTGCATCAGATGGATGTAAAAAGTGCCTTCTTAAATTGTGATCTCAAGGAAGAAGTGTATAGGACTCAGCCAGAAGGATTTGTGGTTGAATTCCAAGAGCAAAAGATTTGCAAATTGGTTAAATCCTTGTATGGGTTAAAACAATCTCCACAATCTTGGTACATAAAAATTGATAATCACCTATTGCAGTATGGTTTCAAGAGAATTCCTTCTAGTTTTGAAATAGTGATTATAGTACTCTATGTTGATGATTTGCTTATCACTGGAAGTTTAGAGAAATTGATAGATGCAGTGAAAGGTGACTTGAAAAAGTCATTTGAGATAACAGATCTAGGACTTCTTCATTATTGTCTTGGTTTAGAAGTGGAACAAACAAAGAATCACATCAGAGTGACACAAAATAAATATGCCAAGACATTGATTGAGAAATATCGCATGACTGATTGTAAGCCTAAAGCAACTTCAATGGAAACGTGGTTACAGTTATCACGATATGATACTTCTCCTCAGGTATATGGAACTCTCTATCAACAGTTGATTGGGAGTCTCATATATTTTTGACCAACACCAAGCTAGACATCATTTTTGCTATGAATCATATTTTGAGGTTCATGCAGGAACCTAAGGTTAGTCATTGGAAACCAGTGAAATAAGTTCTTCATTATGTCTGTGGCAGTACATAATATGGCCTAGAATACAAGAAGAATGACAAGTTCTTCTTGCAAGTTTACATGCACTCTGATTATGTCGGGTCAATTAATGATAGGAAATCAACTTCTAGATACATTTTTTATCTTGGCTCTGATCCTATCTCTTGGCACAGTAAAAAGCAACAGGTGGTTGCTTTATCATCTATGGGGGTAGAATATCATGCAACACGTGGAGTCGTCTGCGAGGTAATATGGTTACATCGCATTATTTCAAGTATGGGTCTTCCCAAGAAACTTCCATTCCACTTGTTTTACGATAACCAAGATGTTTTGAAGCTTTTCAAGAATCCAATATTTCATGAATGCACCAAACACATTAAAACTCAATGTCATTTTATTCGAGATGAAGTTTCCAAACACCAGATTTAGCTCCATCACATTCCCACTGATGAATAGGTTGCAAATATTTGCACTAAGGCACTTGTACATGTCAAATTTGAGTTGTTTCGCAACACTCTTTGTATTTCAAAATAATATAATAAGGGGGGATGTTAGATTAGATTTATGTTATTACATTATGTTAAGCTTATATATATATATATTATTAAGCATATTCTCAAGGTGGTTAGGGAATTCTCTAGGTGGTTAGGAAGTTTGTTACATTCATGTATTATACATTTCCTAATTCTTAATACAAATCCTAATGTTCATTTTCTACATACTTCTTGAAACTAAAACCAGAAGCTTTTACATGTTTCAAACAATTTAAGCAACTTGTAGAAATAGAAACAGGAAGATCAATCAAGAATCTTTGCTCAGATAAGGATGGTGAATTCCTATCAAAAGAATTTGAATAATTTCTAAGACTAAATGGTATAAAAAGACAACTCACTACAACTTATTCACCCTAACAAAATGGTATAGCAAAAAGAAGAAATCATTCCATTATAGAAATGGTATGTTGTATGCTAAAAGAAGCAAATCTTGGTCATTAATATTGGATAGAAGCTATTAAAAATGTAGTATATATACAAAATAGATTGGCCATAATAATACTTAGAAATAATACTCCTAAAGAAACCTAGTCAGGACGAAAAACTTTAGTAGAACATCTGAGAATTATTTGATGTAAAGCATGCAAGCACATTCCAAAGCAAAAGAGAACAAAACTAGATGAAAAACCATGTGTGGGATATTTCTTGGCTATGATGATGATTCAAAAGGATATAGAGTCGATCCAATCACAAATAAAATCTATGTGAGTAGAGATGTGGTTTTTAATGAAGAAAATAAAATCCTTGTTGAATTTTCAATATTAATACAAGTTGTATTATGGATATTTCATTAGATAAAGAAGAATCTTCGAGTGAAAAATAAAAATCATAAATATATAATGAACTAGTTGAAGACTCAAAATTCATAATGTCACCACAAATAAAAGAGGTAAAATGGTACATAAATACACTTAAGGACTCAAAACTAGAACAAATGCTAGATCTTACCACTACAAGACCTCAAACTTGTAGCATAACAAGAACAAATATGGGGTTAATGAGTTCAACAAAATAACCTACGACTACACAAACTACCATAAAAAAACTCGAATGGAAGATAGTGATGGAATGAAAATGTGTAGCATTGATGAAGAACAAAACATGGGATTTACTTTATCTACCATAAGGAAGTCAAATAATAAGATGTAAATGGATGTACAAGATAAAATACAAGGCAAATGGTTCTCTTGAAAAATGCAAGGTATGACTAGTTGCAAAAGGTTAGACTCAAATAGAAGAAATTGACTATGAATAAATGTTTGCACCTACAACAAAAATGATTACTATTAGTACAATTTTCCCATTAACAACACAACTTGGTTGGAAACTACATCAGATGGATGCTAAGAGCACATTTCGTAATGTTGATCTTGAAGAGAAAGTATACATGATTTAGCCAAAAGGATTTATCATCAAGAGACAAGAACAAAAGGTTTGCAAATTAAAAAAAATCATTATATGAATTAAAACAAGCCCCTAAAGCATGGTACTTTAAGATTAATATAATCCTCTATGGTACAATTTCAAAAGGAGTGCATCAGATTCATTTTTTTTTACAAAAAATGTTGGGTCACATAATTCTTGTGGTATATGTCAACGATATAGTAATCGCAAGAAACTCAAAAATTATGATAGATGAGGTTAAAAATGATCTAGAAAAGGTCTTTGAAATGATAGATTTGGGACATCTACACTACTGTCTTGGTTAAGAAAAAAACAAAGGGACAATAACATCACAATAACTTAGACAAAGTATGAAAAATCATTTCTTGAAAATACATAATGACATAATATAAATCTAAATATGTTCTAATGGATCAAGAGCTACAATTATCAAGATAGGATAAGTCACCACTAATTTTTTCCATGATGTATTAACAACTAATTGAGAGTCTTCTGTATTTAATAAATACGAGACTTGATATTATTTTTGTTGTGAATTATCTCTTTAGATTTATGCAAGAGCCTAGAGAAAGTCATTGGAAAGCTACAAAGAGAATACTACAATATATTAGCAAAACCACAAAATGTGGTTTAGAATACAAAAGAAATGATAATTTCTACTTATAGGGATATTCATATTTTGACTATGCTAGATCTATAAATGACAAAAAAACAACATCAGGCTATGTATTCCATCTTGGATCAGGACCTAATCATGGTATATTAAGAAAAAACATGTAGTAGCCCTCTCATCAACAAAAACAAAGTATCGTACAATAAGAGATGTAGTATGTGAAACACTTTGGTTACAATACATTTTATCATATATGAGAATCAGAAAGACTCCTACAATACTAAACTTTGATAATCATGGAGTTAAAAATTTAATAAAAAATCTAGTGATTCATGAAAGAATAAACACATTGAATCTCAATGTCACTTTATTAGAGATCATGTTATGGACCATCGTATTCAAATAAAATATGTTTCCAATAAAGATCAACTTGTAGTAATTTTTACAAAAACACTTGGACGAAAAAAATATATGATATTTTTTAAAGCCATTTATACACAAAAAAGATCTTCATACCAAATAATGTAATATGGAGGGATGTTGGAGGTATTACATTATTTGGTACCTTCAGTACCATTGTAAATATTTAGTTTAAGAAGAGTGTTTAATATTTATGACAATCAAAGGTGTCAAGTTATGAAGAGTGTTTATGTGTCATGTAATTAAATATGAGTTATGAGTGAAAGGAGTCATGTGTGTAAGTGAAGAGTCATTTATGCAAGTGAAGAGTCACACGTGATGTGTCAAGATTAGTAGGAAGTTATGTAATCATGAGAGATTATCATTATGTAAGAAAGGCATATGAAAGGTTGCATCTCCCATGAGTTTGAGGAGAGCAAAATTCAAGAGTATTGAAGAGTCTTATGTAAGGTTATATATTGATGACAAAGCTCTATGCAATATAATTGAATAAGGAGAATGATTTTGTATGAAGCATTGTTTTTCAATTGGTTATATGGGATTGAAACAGGCCCCACCCATATTACATCATCACCACATAGTGGTATTACAATAAAGCTTAGATATTATCCATGTATCGATTGGCAAGATTTGAACCTTGGTCTTCTCTTTAAATATTGAGGAATCTAACAGGTTGAGCTATGCTACTTGATTTTGTATGAAGAACTTTTATTATCAATAAAGTTTTTATTTTGTGCAATATTGGTGGTATTGTGATTGAATGGTATTTTTTTTGTTGGATAATAAGGGGTTGTATTCGGGTCCCCCACCCTTGAAAAATTACATCTCTCTTCTTTATAGCTTGAGAGTTTAAAATAGATACACTTATCATCTTAATTGAGATGGTATAGCTAGAAACCTACATCATTTTACATAAAATGTCTGAATTCTTGATTTTCATTTTTTGGATCTTTTCAATTTTTTCTATGAATACAATTATTCCAAAATTTAGCATCTTTCGTGACATTTTTCTATAGCAGCCTTCATAATGCCAAAAATTCACCTCTACTATCTATGCCTTGCATCTTAGTAGAGTAATATTTCTAAAACATCGCACTATCATAGTCCACTTTACCAAACCTAAATTGCTAGTTTCCTTCCTGAAACACAAGTACAACCACAAAAATTACAATAAATAGTCTAAATGAAAACACATTATTAGTACAAAATAAAGCATATATTATCAATGAAAACATTACAGTAAATCTTAATCATTAATTGATTTAAGCAATCAACATTTTCTTGTCAAATTCAACTAAAATTTCTACTTCCTCTAACCATGGAAAGGAGAATTTAACTTCACCATCCTCAATCAAAACCCCTCTATTGGCTAGCTTATTTGCACATTTGTTTCCTTCTCTTAATATGTGTTGTTGTGGTTGATCCACAACACACCCCAAAATTGGGGACCCACCTTTTTGCAGGCTTGCAGAGAAGAATCTCGGTGACCCAGATGCTAAAATTGAAGAAAAGAGGAAAAAATGCATGAGTCTTGAAAGTGTCGCGAAATCGCGACATGTCGCGAAATCGCGACCTGTCGCGCCATCGCTGCCCAAAATAGGAAAAGTGTCGCGAAATCGCGACATGTTGCTCCGTCGCTGCCGAAATTGAAAAAACGTCGCGATATCGCGACATGTTGCTCCGTCGCTGCCAGAATGAAAAAGTGTCGCGAAATCGCGACGTGTTGCTGCAGAAGTTGTACGGATGAAAATAGCGTAGCGATTTCGTGACATGTTGCTCCGTCGCGGCAGAAAGAGGAGAGAGAAAATGAAGACGAAAAAGTGTCACGAAATCGTGACATGTTGCTCTGTCGCGGCCCAGAGGAGAGAGAAAGGCAAAATGGAAAGGCGTAGCGATATCGCGACGCGTCGCAAAATCATGGGTCAAACTGGTCAAAGGGCACAAAGCGGAAAAACGTCGCGATATCGACAGAAAGAGGTCAAAGAGCACGAAGCAAGAAAACGTCGCGATATCACGACAGGAACCAGTCAAACAGGGCAAAGGGCCAAAATGGTCGCGAAATCGTGACAGGATCAACCAGAAAGCATAATGCGCAGAAATGGTCGCGAAATCGTGACAGAAAGCAGAAAAGGGGAATGAAGTGAAAAGGCATCGCGAAATCGTGACAGGTCGCAGTTTCGCGGCTCCGAAGCAACGACGTAGTACGGATGGGGGCAACGTAGCGATTTCACGACGAAAAATTGGCAAGTGTACGAAAATGGAAAATGGTAGCGAAATCGACGACATTGAGCGCAAAGGAGTGCAGAGTCAAAACGGTAGCGAAATCGCGACAGTTTGCGACAAGAAGGTCCGAAGGAGAGAATGGTCGCGATTTCATGACAGATTGCAGCGAAGTAGTACGGACAGAGAAAAGCGTCGTGAAATCGTGACAGGTTGAAGCTCAAGCGTACGAAAGGGAAAAATGTCGCGAAATCGCGACAACATGCAACAAAGGTGCCCGAAGCAGAGAAGCGTCGCGATTTCGCGACAGGGTGCGGCCTAAGGGGTACGAAAACGAAAATGGTCGTGATATCGCGACAGAAAGCGGCATGAAGGTTCGAAGGTGAAAAACGTCGCGATATCGCGACAGAAACGGTCGGAGGCGTACGAACGAGGAAAGCGTCGCGATATCGCGACATGTCACGATTTCGCGGCCAGAAAGGTGAGCAGGTTGCATGTTGTTTTGTCATGTTTTGGCACGGGAAGACGTTACAGAAGATGCAGAAAACGTAGGACACGTGGCTTACAGGTGTCAGTATTGCAGAGGCGTTACATGCAGCGGTGGATTTCGAGCGTTTCAGAATCGAGCATCAATCAAAAGCAAGGAAAAGGCAAGAATTTGAAAGGTCAAATGCAGGAAGGTGAAACGAAGCGACACAGGGAGAATCGAAGAGCCATTTCAATGATTATAAAGTCAAGAATGCGGATTGAAAGAAGGGTTGGAAATTGTTGCTTGCAGAGTTGCAGAGACAAGGGCTTCATGCCATTCTGGGCCTGCACTTGGGCAATTTCCTTCATTTGTTCTGGATTTGTAAAACCTGGAACATTCTGTAATTGTAATTGATATATCATTTTAATGTAGAAATACAGAGTGTTGGCATCTCATTGATGAGAAAGAAGGAGTCATTTTGTGCATGCATGATTTAATGTTTTATCATTCATTCCAGATTTCTAAGGCTTTTAGGTGAAGTTTAATGCAAGTGTGCTTGGTTGCTTCATGCGAATGCCTAAATCTGGAATTACAGTGAGAAACCCTAGAAACCAGCACCTAATTTATTTGGATTGTGTGAATTTGCGGGTTCATTAGGTTAGGTTGCATGCAGAAAACCTCATTATCTTCGGTTTCATCGAATTGATGACAACATTCCGATTGTAGTTTAGTTTCATTTTCATTTATTTTGCTTTATTTTTTAAACCCTTAATTTATTTTCTACAGTTTAATTATGGTATTCAAATAAACAAGCTAAAAATCCATCAGAACTAAAGGAGAGAATAGATATTATTCATTTTGAGTCCATTGTAATTTCAAACTAAATAAACCACAGTGCCCCTTGTTAACATCCACTTGCAAACCCTAAGGTATTCCTAGCATTTCATTTGAACAGCATCATATCAGCATAACAGGAACCTTGGAGAAATTATTTTCTTTGCAAGCAGAGGATTTTGGGACTCAGATCCTACCGGAGAGTGTGCTTTCACAATTGGGTGAAAACACCACTCAACAGATTGGCGCTAGAAGGAGGGCCTGAATTGGTTTATGTTATTTTGATTTTCATACCTGAATAATTTGTTTTTGATCTAATTCTGAAATCATTTAATAAATCTCACAGGCGGCTAAACTGCAACACTGTTTTTGTTTCTGTTGCAGGTTTTCTTCGAAATAGTCGAGGGTTTCATCAGGCAGGCTGGACCCACCACGCCGTATTGCGACCAGGTCTCAAACAACCGGAGAAACCATTTTTCATGACCTTACTGGTACTCCCAAGAGTAAAGCCAAGCAAGTCGTAAGCACACCAGTCGCAAAAGACCTATTTTCTCCAGGAACGTCGAGTGGACCTACGCCAGTAATATCCGTTGCCCCTAGTGTGCCTATAGTTAGTAATATTTCTACTGCTATTGTAGGTCTGTCTTCATCAATTTTGAGTCAAATGGCTCAAGCTCCAGCAGCTCCTTGGTATGGAGCTAACAATACTCCTTTGAATATTGTTGGGGATATCCATGAAATCCCCAAGAACATTGAAATATTTTTGCCTAAATACAAGCCAGATGGCCTAAGAACAGAAGAAGAACATATCCAAGCCTATAGGGATGTTTTAATTAGGCTGCAAGTTCAATATGAAGATGTGGCCTGCAGACTTTTCCCCATGAGCTTAGATCCAATAGCATATGAATGGTATATATGCTTGCCAACTGGTTCAATCACCTCTTGGACACAAATGGAAAATGCCTTTGTCAATCAATTTAGGTCACCCTTAGATCCCGCAACTATTTACAATCAGTTTATTACATGCAAAAGGGGCCAAGGGGAACCAATCAGAATGTTTAATCAGAGATTCCAAAAGTGCTATAATAGAGCAATTAGGCACTTTGCCATCGATCCCGCAGTGGCTTTGCAGATATATTTTGGGGCATTGGACCCCATGACAGCCATGTTTGCAAGGCGCAATCCTCAAGTCACCACGTTGGCTTTAGCCTATAACGAAGCCATGACTATCGAGCAGCAAATGACGCCACAAGGCTACGGGTTTACCCAGATGCCTGTGATGGGACAATATGCTCCATATGGTCAAGCTCCCCAGGCAAATCAACTCATGGCACCACAAATGCCAAGCATGAGCGCCTTCCCATATCAGCAGCAGTATCCACCAGCACCCGCGTATGCACCCATTCCAATCCAACCAATCACAGCCATTCCACCTGTCCCTGCATTTTTGCAGAACAGTCAACCAACTATGCAAGGAACTAGTCAGGTCAATCCTCAAGCCATAGTTCCTTTTCCAAATCCTACCCCGATTCAAAGTGTCAATCCATACGGGAATCCAATTCCTCAGAACCCGACCCCAGTGTTGAATCAAGACCCCATTAATTATGCGAATCCAACGGGGGTTAATAACAATATGATTCCACCGAAGGATGTTTATTCGGAAGTCGAAGAGCTCAAGAAATTAGTGCATAAACTGAGCAATGACAGGGTTCAACAGCAGAAGTATGAGTCCCATGCCCCTCACCCAAATCAAAATTTTAACAATAGAGGGAGGCACTGGAACACTAAGCCTAACAATGGGGGAGTTCCCGCTCCCATTGCTAATCAATTAGATGCTTCTGCAGGACCTAGCCAACCCAATTCTCTTTTGAATCTTTCAGATTTGGCGTGGGAAAGGGGGTGCAGGTTGCATAACACAAAAGAACACAATGAGAGGAATTGTCCTGAGATTGCTAGATACACTCATTGTCTTCAGGCACAAGTTGATGATTTGGAACTGGTATCAAATGAAAATCCATCACAACATCAAGATGATAATATTATGGTGATGGAAACTGTATATCATCAAGAAGGTGAGAGTGAGGAAGAAGAAGACGAAATTCTGGAACAGGAGGTGCAAGCTTTTCGAGATTTCAGAAAGGGGAATCATGGATACCATTTGAGAAGTAAGTCTAAAGCCCCTAAAACCTCATCGACACCTCCAAACAATTCTATTCTTCCTCCAGACACTAAGGCAAATAATAATCCTCCCCCTCCACTCAGAAGAGAAATGTCTAATGACATGCAGAAGACAATCAAATTTGAAAAGCCAAACTATGACATAGTGGAGGATCTAAAGAAGTCCAAATCTAGCCTTTCATTCCTGGACGCAGCTAGATTGCCTGGCCAAAAGGAGGCGTTGATAAGAGCTTTGAATTCACCTGATCCAATGTGGAAGGAAAAAAGAGTTGAATCCCACCTTATTTTGCGAAAGGAGAGAAGGGATGTCCCGCCATTCTTACTGACTTTGAGAATTGCGGGTAAGAATTTGCATAACTGTTTGGTGGATACAGGTGCCACGAGCAACCTCATGCCTGCAGAAATATGTAAAATGCTAGGTCTGCAACCTGTTTCATCCAAATGTACAGTCCTGCAACTGGACAGATCAGAAGTAAATGTAGTGGGGACTTTATATGATGTCAAGATTCAATTGAATTCTGAACCCAGGGTCCAGCAGGTTGTAGACATTTTGGTGGTTAATATCCCAAGTAGGTATGGAATGCTACTTGCTAGGGATTGGATGAAAACGCTGAATGGCTATTTTTCAACAGACTGCTCGCATATGTGGCTACCATGGAAGGGAATTGCAAACCAAATAAGAGTGGAAAACGAACCGAGGCTTAAAGAGATTATAACAGATTTTAACAAGCCGAATGAAGTTCAGTTTTCTGAGCCAGAACTAGGAGTTTATGCACTTGATGTTGAGGAGGCTGCTGAAGAGCATAAAGAGGAGGCGTGTCATGGTGGCTCTTTCGAGGAAAATGATTACACGTGGTTGCTCAGGTTTGATGGATCAAAATCTAGACAGGGAGCAGGAGCTGGAGTCGAGCTCACTGGTCCAGGAGGTAAACCCTTGTTAGCTGCTTACAGACTGCAATTTCCTTGCACGAACAATGTGGCAGAATACGAAGCGTTGATCTATGGTTTACGTCTAGCATTGAGCAAGCATGTTAAATGCTTGAAGGTTTTGGGAGATTCTGAGTTGGTAGTCAAGCAAATCAAAGGACAGTACACATGCCGCGACAGGAGACTAAGCCTTTATAGAACTAGGGTTATGGACCTCATGGAGGAGTTCGATGCATTCAACATAGCCCTTATTTCTAGGAAAGGAAATCGAATAGCAGACTCTCTTGCAGTCGCCGCGGGCATGTTGAATCCGGTTGATATAAGAAGATGTAAAAAGTTTTCCATTGAGCTGGTTCCTTGTCCATCAATACCCGATAATGTAAAGAATTTCCAAGTTTTTGAAAGTGACAGACATATTTTCAAATTTGTCACAAACTCGGGTATTTTTGAAAATCGGGTGATTGATGAGGAGCAAAGGTGGCAGGATGAAACAGAAGATGAAATTGAAACTGCGTATCAATCCAATAAAATTCCTAAAGACGTGGTTTCATTGGAAAAGATGTTCGACATGGGATGCAAGACCAAGAAAGGAAAAAGAGTCCCACTCCCTAAAGATGCCTGTGATTCAATTAATCTAGGGAGCGCAGACAATCCAAAGGAGGTGTACATAGCAAAGGCATGTACAGAGCAAGAAAGGAGCAATATAATACAAGCATTGAAGCATTACATAGATTGTATTGCTTGGAACTACAATGAGCTGAAGACTTACAACCAAAACATTATCACACATACCATCCCTTTGAAGCCAGACTCCAAGCCTTTTAGGCAAAGACAACGAGTTGTTAACCCGCTATTGGAGCCTTTGATCGAAAAGGAGGTTAAAAGATTATTGGAAGCGAAAATCATTTTTCCTGTTAGGCACTCAACCTGGGTGGCTAACCTCGTTCCAGTGAGAAAAAAGAGTGGAGAGATTAGGCTGTGCATAGATTTTTGAAATCTTAATAAAGCCTCTCAAAAGGATAATTATCCACTGCCATCAATCGATGAAATTCTACAAATGGTAAATGGATCTGAAATGATGTCCTTTCTCGATGGGTATTCTGGTACAACCAAATTCTTATACATCCAGACGACAGGATGAAAACAGCCTTCACTACCAAGTGGGGAACATTTGCATATAAGAGAATGTCGTTCGGATTGTTAAATGCTGGTGCAACTTTTCAACGCGCCATGGATTATGCATTCAAAGGACTCATAGGCAAATGCATCATCGTGTATGTGGATGATATCCCAGTTTTCTCGAAGAAGAGAGAGGACCATGTCAAAGATTTAAAGAAAGTGCTTCAAAGATGCAGAGAACATGGAATTTCCTTAAATCCCAAAAAGTGCATTTTCGGAGTGACAGAAGGAAAATTGTTGGGTCACATCATTTCAAAAGAGGGCATATCCATCGACCCAGAAAGGATACAAGCTATCCAAAACCTACCTCTCCCGAGTAGTAAGAAAGAATTGAGATCTTTCTTTGGGCAGGTTAATTTTGTGAGGAAGTTTATCTCCAGCTTTGCTGAGATAGCCAAGCCTCTGAACAAGATGCTTAAGAAAGATGTGGATGTAAAATGGAACGAGGAAAGTAGAGTGGCCTTCCGAACATCAAAGATGCCATTTCAAGAGCCCCTGTCCTTATAAGCCCAGACTACTCCAAGCCTTTTTATATTTATGCTTTTGCATCAGAACACTCCTTTGCGAGTGTCTTAACCCAAAAAGGCGAGGATAGTGCCGAAAAACCCATAGCATTTTTAAGTGCCCCCTGAAAGATGCTCAATTAAGGTATTCAATCCTTGATAAGCAAATGTACGCACTTTTTAAAACTGTGAAAAAATTTAGGCACTACATCGTACATAGCAGAGTTGTTGCCATCGTGCCCGACTCTGCTTGTCAAGACCATGTTTTTACAAAATGAACTAGGTGAGAAGAGAGGAAAATGGATTTCAACCATCCAAGAATTTGATCTCGAAATCCAACCAATGAAACTAGTTCGAGGACAGGGACTGGCGAAGGCGATCGCAGAAAATAATCCGCAAATAACAGGCCAATGCTCAAATACAGAATACATTGCTAAGGACGACTGGTATGTTGATATTGTGCAATTTTTATTGACTGGTAAGTGTCCTTCTAATCTGAATTCAACGCAGAGAAGAGCTTTAAGGCTTAAGTCTGTCAATTATCTGATGAAATCTGGTGTGCTTTACAGGAAGAATCATGAAGGTATCTACCTGAGGTGCTTGAACAAAGAAGAAGGTGTCGGGGTGTTGCAGGAATTTCACGGGAAACATGGAACTGGTCATGGTGCAGCCAATGCTACAACACATCAAATCCTGAGAGCGAGGATACTACTGGCCACATATTTTCAAGGATGCGCATGCCCATGTACGATCTTGTCATATCTGTCAAGTGGCTGCAAATAGAGAAAGAAATGCAGCCATGCCGTTGCAACCTTGTAGTTGAAATGAGACCATTTGCACGGTGGGGACTAGATTTCATCGGGGTTATTAACCCAAATTC
The DNA here is from genome assembly GCA_028583015.1 of Wollemia nobilis. NCBI lineage: Eukaryota > Viridiplantae > Streptophyta > Pinopsida > Araucariales > Araucariaceae > Wollemia > Wollemia nobilis. Next base: position 5,459,483 of record JAQPPZ010002515.1, read on the forward strand.
TTCTCGATTCTCATAAATTCATTTTGACAGCTACAGACTACTGTACAAGGTGGACAGAAGCGATTCCTACTAAACATGCCACCACGGACGTTGTGATTAAATTCCTTGAGGATCAAATTATAACAAGATTTGGAATGCCCGATTCTATTGTCAGTGACAATGGTAAAGCTTTTATTTCTACACAATTCGCAGATTGGGCATATGATAACAAAGTGAGCTTAAAATTTGCATCCAACTATTATCCTCAAGGAAATGGGTTGGCCGAATCTTCAAATAAGAATTTGTTGAATACCATTAAGAAGTTGCTGGAAAAGAACCCGCGGGACTGGCACAACCAATTAAAGTTTGCCCTTTGGGCAGATAGGACCAGAGTGAAAGAGTCCATAGGGAATACTCCCTATCATTTGGTTTATGGGCAAGACCCGATATTTCCAGCAAATTTGAAGTTGCAGACCTTACATTTCATACAAGAGTACTTGGGGACGGATGATCAAGTTGAAGCCAGGTTAAGCCAGTTGTTGCACCTTGATGAAAAGAGAGAAGAGGCCATGAATCACATGAATAAACACCAGGCAGTTATCAAAAGATGGTTTGACAGAAGGGCCAAAGTGAAATCATTCAGAATTTCAGATTTGGTATTACTATGGGACAAAAGACATGAGGAAAAAGGGAATCATCACAAGTTTGATTGTCTTTGGTTAGGTCCATATCAGATTTCAGAGATTCTTGGGAAGAATACCTTCAGGCTAAAAACCTTAGAAGGGAGAGATTTCATGCTACCGGTTAATGGGCAGATTTTAAAGCATTATTTTAGCCCTTAGGTTGTGAGATTTTGATATTATTCTTTTGGTTTTGGTGGGGATTTTCAGATTTTGTTTTTATTGTTTAGGATTGTTAGTCTAGCTAGGATTTTGGTTATGGATTTGATTTCAATTGACATGTGTGTTAATTTTGATAAAAAATAAAAATAAATAAAAATAAATAAAAAATAAAAATAAAAAATAAAAATAAAAAATTGAGATGTCAACTTATGCTTCAGGTTAGGAGAATATGAAATATTGGAATTGTCCTGTAAAAAGCTCCACAAGTAACACAAGCATCTTAAGTTATATTGTTTGATTTTGTGATGCATGAAAGAATCAGTTTTGCATGACAATTCATTCCATTTGTAATTCAAGAAATAATGCATTCATGTTCCATCTCACCTTACATACATCTCATCTTAGTTACATATGCATCTTAGGTACAAGCCATTAAAGTATGTCAAATCCTCTTAGGGTTGTGTTATAACATATATGTAAGTAAATCCTAAGGTTGGAAAGCGAGTCTTGAGATATCTAGAACCAAGCACGTCTCATACATTAAAAAGGATCTTGAGCAAAATGATCAAAACCTAACTTGGAGGAAAAGGTTGGGCGAAAGAAGTTTTTCATGTCTATCCTATTTATGCAACATGATCCTTAAAACAGTGGTTTTGACCACTTCCATAGAGCCTAAAGCCTAAAATCAGAGTAGTAAGGATAGGGTTAAATCCTCATCGAACTTAGGTTGAGGATCCAATTCCCCAAAACTTTGATTTGACCTACATGGAGTAGTAAGGATAAGGCATAAATTCTCATCTCGCTTAGGTTGAGAATCTGATTCCCCAAAGCTCTTATGTCTCATTTCATAGTAAATCTTGGATTGTAAGGATCGTACTATTTGTCCTCTGCAAAGGATGGGTAGTCATCCCCAAGGTCTAAGCAACAAAATTAATATTTTCCATTTACACCTAAAGTTTGGATTGTAAGGATCGTACTACATGTCCCTAGCCAGGATGGGTAGTCATCCCCAAGGTCCAAGAAGTAAAAAAATAAAATTTTTCCCATCTCATATTTATTTTGGATTGTAAGGATCGTACTACTTGTCCTCTGCAAAGGATGGGTAGTCATCCCCAAGGTCCAAAGAAATGGAGATAAGTTTTGGATTGTGGGGTTAGATATGCCCATGCATGGCATCATGTCTTGCCTAAAAAACAAGACCACTGATTGTCTAGAGGGTTAGACTAGCATGACCATTTCTTCCATAATTGGTTTAATTATTTTGCTTAAAGTGAGGTAATGAACTCTAAATCAGAATAGTAAGGATAGGGTTAAACTCTCATCTCGGTTGGTTGGGAGTCCGATTCCCCAAAGTTCTGATTTCACATTCACTTGCACATGGGTTCCAGATGGTAGAGACTCATAACCAACTTTGGGATACAATAAGGTAATGAATTAGTGGATCCTAAGAGGGTTTGGCAATCTTGAATGCTTGTACATAATAATAGAAGAATGACCATGCCTTTTATGAAAGCAAAATCTCCTAGCACATTCATTAGGGTACACAAATCATTCACCATCCCACATATGCATTCATGCAAAATTGATAATGGAGTGTGGATCAATTTCAAATGATAGGGAAAGAAATTCATTGCACACATTGAGCTAATACTTGATGATTCTGATGATTCATGTACTTTTGATCTTTGGGCATTTGTTATATTGCTTATGTGCTAACATATGTTTGCGAGTTTGTGATATGTTTCAAGTTGGGTTCTTACTAAAATGCTCAAGAGCATTTGACGAAGAGTCGCCATTTGTTGTGGTTGATCCACAACACACCCCAAAATTGGGGACCCACCTTTTTGCGAGGCTTGCAGAGAAGAATCTCGGTGACCCAGATGCTAAAATTGAAGAAAAGAGGAAAAAATGCATGAGTCTTGAAAGTGTCGCGAAATCGCGACCTGTCACGCCATCGCTGCCCAAAACAAGAAAAGTGTCACGAAATCGCGACATGTTGCTCCGTCATTGCCAAAATTGAAAAACGTCGCGATATCGCGACATGTTGCTCCGTCGCGAAATGAAAAAGTGTCACGAAATCGTGACGTGTTGCTGCAGAAGTTGTACGGATGAAAATAGCGTAGCGATTTCGTGACATGTTGCTCCGTCGCGGCAGAAAGAGGAGAGAGAAAATGAAAACGAAAAAGTGTCACGAAATCGTGACATGTTGCTCTGTCGCGGCCCAGGCAGGAGAGAGAAAGGCAAAATGGAAAGGCGTAGCGATATCGCGACGCGTCGCAAAATCGCGGGTCAAACTGGTCAAAGGGCACAAAGCGAAAACTCGATATAAAGAGGAAGGGAAAGGAAAAACGTCGCGATATCGCGACGAAAGAGGTCAAAGAGCACGAAAGAAAACGTCGCGATATCGCGACAGGAACCAGTCAAACAGGGCAAAGGGCCAAAATGGTCGCGAAATCGCGACAAGATCAACCAGAAAGCATAATGCGCAGAAATGGTCACGAAATCGTGACAGAAAGCAGAAAAGGGGAATGAAGCGAAAAGGCGTCGCAAAATCGTGACAGGTCACAGTTTCGCGGCTCCAAAGCAGCGAAGTAGTACGGATGGGGGCAGCGTAGCGATTTCACGACGAAAAATTGGCAAGTGTACGAAAATGGAAAATGGTAGCGAAATCGCAACTGAGCGCAAAGGGTGCAAGTCAAAACGGTAGCGAAATCGCGACAGTTTGCGGCAAGAAGGTCCGAAGGAGAGAATGGTCGCGATTTCACGACAGATTATAACAAAGTAGTACGGACAGAGAAAAGCGTCGCGAAATCGCGACAAGTTGAAGCTCAAGCGTACGGAAGGGAAAAATGTCGCGAAATCGTGACAGCATGCAACAAAGGTGCCCGAAGCAGAGAAGCGTCGCGATTTCACGACAGGGTGCAGCCTAAGGGGTACGAAAATGAAAAACGTCGCGATATCGCGACAGAAAGCGGCATGAAGGTCCGAAGGTGAAAAACGTCGCGATATCGCGACAGAAACGGCCGGAGGCGTACGAACGAGGAAAGCGTCGCGATATCGCGACATGTCACGTTTTTGCGGCCAGAAAGGTGAGCAGGTTGCATGCTATTTTGTCACGTTTTGGCACGGGAAGACGTTACAGAAGACGTAGAAAATGCAGGACACGTGGCTTACAGGTGTCAGTATTGCAGAGGCGTTACATGCAGCGGTGGATTTCGAGCGTTTCAGAATCGAGCATCAATCAAAAGCAAGGAAAAGGCGAGAATTTGAAAGGTCAAATGCAGGAAGGTGAAACGAAGCGACACAGGGAGAATCGAAGAGCCATTTCAGTGATTATAAAGTCAAGAGTGCGGATTGAAAGAAGGGTTGGAAATTGTTGCTTGCAGAGTTGCAGAGACAAGGGCTTCATGCCATTTGGGCTGCACTTGGGCAATTTCCTTCATTTGTTCTGGATTTGTAAAACCTGGAACATTCTGTAATTGTAATTGATATATCATTTTAATACAGAAATATAGAGTGTTGGCATCTCATTGATGAGAAAGAAGGAGTCATTTTGTGCATGCATGATTTAATGTTTTATCATTCATTCCAGATTTCTAAGGCTTTTAGGTGAAGTTTAATGCAAGTGTGCTTGGTTGCTTCATGCGAATGCCTAAATCTGGAATTACGAGTAGAAACCCTAGAAACCAGACACCTAATTTATTTGGATTGTGCAATTTTGCAGGTTCATTAGGTTAGGTTGCATGCAGAAAACCTCATTATCTTCGGTTTCATCGAATTGATGACAACATTCTGATTGTAGTTTAGTTTCATTTTCATTTATTTTGCTTTATTTTTTAAACCCTTAATTTATTTTCTGTAGTTTAATTACTGTATTCAAATAAACAAGCTGAAAATCCATCGAAACTAAAGAGGAGAATAGATATTATTCATTTTGAGTCCACTGTAATTTCAAACTAAATAAACCACGGTTCCCCTTGTTAACATCCACTTGCAAACCCTAAGGTATTCCTAGCATTTCATTTGAACAGCATCATATCAGCATAACAGGAACCTTGGAGAAATTATTTTCTTTGCAAGCAGAGGATTTTGGGACTCAGATCCTACCGGAGAGTGTGCTTTCACAATTGGGTGAAAACACCACTCAACATGTGTGTAAACCTAATTTCTTTAAACTCTTTAGCAAGATCTTGAATTTCCATAATTATCTCTTATATGTTCCATGGAGCCTTTGCTTTCCTTGAAATTGCATTTATTACTATGAGAGAATCACCTTCCATCCATACTCTATTCCATTTCAAGCTGCCCAAGCTAGCTTCATTATTTGTCTTAAAACCACTATTGAAATCATAATGAGACAAAATCTCTCCTCTATTATTTCTAATTATTTCTTCTCCTACTATTGGTCCTAGATTTCCTTTAGATGCTCCATCAAAATTTAATTTAACCCACTCCACATTTGGTGGTTTCCACTTTATATTCTTTGCCTTATTTTTGCTTCTCTTGTACCCAACATCATAATTCTATTTAATGACTTGAATCCATCTATCAAGGCTCTTTTCTTCTAAATTAGGGACTGGGTGAGTTTATAGGGTTGGTTTAGACTCCTTTATGGCTAAGCATATATTCTTTTTCATTACCTCTAATCTGCTTTCCTTTCCTTTAATTATTCTTCAATTCCTTTCTAGATATATAGTCCAAAGTATTGTATCTTTTGATATATCCCATATTGTCTATGAAGCCTAAATTTTATACGTGCTCCACCATTGCTTTAACCAATCTTCAATTCTGGTATTCATCACCATGTGTTTACCAAACATATTAAGAATACATTACCATAGATTCTAGACTATTGAGCAATGTCCTAGGAGATGGTATATACTCCTCCTTTTTACAAAAAGCACATTGAGAGGGGCCATGAAAACCCCTTTTTATAAGGTTATCCTAGGATAAAATTATTCTATGACCTACTAGCCAAACAAATATCTTGACATTAGGAATGCTTGGGCTATACCAAATATCTCTCCATATTATAGTGACATTATTATTTTGTTGGTGTTGTACATTATATCCACTTCTTGTTGTGTATTCTCCTAAGCTATACAACTCCCTAATCAATTTATCCTTGGCTCCCCTAAGAATAATCATAGTTGTTATCTTTCTACTCAATTGCGTCCTAGCATCAGTGTCTTGTATACTTGTAAAAAAATCTTCTTTCCATTTGTATCTTCCTTCTCGATCCTTGTACAAAATGTTTGAAACCCTATCACCATATTTGTCTTTAAGCAATCTCATCCAAGGTTTCAAAATTGGATCTAAATTGAGTGGTTTTTTATCACACCAAGTATCCATCCAAATAGATTTTTTTCTCCAGTTCCCACCACCTATCTTAAACCTTTAATCATAAGATCAATAGATTTTTTTAAACCATTCCAAAGAGCAGAACCATTTGGTAGAGAGAATGTAGTAAATATTAAACTTGGGTCATTCGGATTAACATACTTAGAAGAATTTTTGCCCATTGTCAGTCTTTGACTATCTTTGTACAATCTCCAAATTACTTTTTCCCTAAGAGCTAAGTTTGCATGTGTAATAACTCTTAAACCAATACCTCCCCTAGTTTTATCATCACACAACTTGCTCCATTTCACCAAAGGAAATTTCCTTTTATCATGTAAATTTGACCATAAAAAGGATAGCATTAATCTTAAACTTTTTCAATTGATTTTGGCATAAAATACAATGACATATAATATGTTGGAATGACTTGTAAGACCGACTTAATTAATTACACTCTTCCTGCTAATGCTAACCATCTACCTTTCCAAGATGGAAATTTATTCATAACTTTATCGATAACTGGATTCCATAAATGTATCCTCATTCTCCCCTCAAATAAAGGCATCCCTAGATAAGTTATTGGTAAATTTGCCTCCTCCATTTGCAGCAACCTATAAATTATTGCTTTGATATTAGCAGTAGTGTTAAGGAAGTAAAATTTGGATTTAGTCTTATTAAATTTTTGCCCTGAAGCTCTTTCGTACTCTTTTAAAATGTTATTCAAAATTTTAGCCTCATTTATCCTTGCCATTCCAAAAAGGGTTGTATCATCTACAAACTATTGATGGGTGATGATATCAATGTTATTGCTAACCTTAAGTCCACTTATAAGCCCATATTTGTAAGCCTTCTTTAAGTTCATACTCAAAATCTCTACCATAATAATGAACAAATAAGGAGATAGCAGATCTCCTTATCTAAGGCCTCACTTGGATTTAAAATATTTTGTCACTAACCCATTGACCAATACTAAATAAGAAATTGTAGAGACACAAGATTTAATCCATCCAACACATTTCTTTTTGAAACCAAACCTTTCTAAAACCGCAAAAAGAAAATTCCCCTATCATAGGCTTTACTCATATCAAGTTTTAAGATCATTGATTTCTCTTTTCTTGAAGTTGTTGAATGTATAATTTCATGAGCTACTATGATCCCATCAAGAATTTGTTTCCCTTTCACAAATTCTCATTGCTCTTCTGAAACGATTTTGTCCAACAATGGCCTTACTCTATTCACCATCACTTTGGAGATAATTTTAAATGCCATATTACATAGGCTTATGGGTCTAAAAAAATCAAACAATTCAACATCCTTCTTTTTTTGAATTAGGGTAAGATATGTTGCATTTATTTTATAAGGTATGTATTGTTTTACCCTAGATTGTTCCACTACCACTAATCCTTTACTATATCCCAATTATTTTGGTCAAAAGTTGTAGAGAGCCCATCCAGCCCTAGGTATTTATCCTTATTAAAATATAAAAGAGCTAAATGAACTTCTTCTAGAGTAATAGGCTCCATCAGTTTCCTATTGTCTTCATTCGTTATAACTGAAGGAATATCTTGAAGAAGTTTATCATTAAGAACTTAGGTCTCCTCTAAACCTAGAATATTATGATAAAAATACTTTACCTCTTTTCTAATTTCACTCTGATCTTCAATCCAAACCCCTTCTATTGATTTAACTCTACTAATTTTGGAAGTTGATCCTCTGTACTATAACCATCCTATGAAAAAAAATTGTATTTTTATCTCCTTCTTTTAACCAAGTCTATCTTGATTTTAATCTCTAGAATTTATCTTCCGTACTCAAAATATTATGATATTCACTAAGCAACTCCCTTTCCTTTGAGCTTGGATTATTATGATCACCTTTTTGGAATTTTGAAAGTTTATCTTTTAGTTATTTCTTCTCAAAAATATTTCCAAAAGTGTTCTTGTTCCATTATTTTAATCTAGATGTCATAGATTTAATTTTTGTTGGAAGAGCATGCAACCCACCATTACCTAAAGAATTCCATGTTTGAGCTATCATATCAACAAATTGAGGATGGTCTTCCCACATCTGCTCATATTTAAAATATGATCTTTTTTTGAATTCATTTACCACCATTTTAACTCTTATTGGCTAGTGATCTAAACCAATCCTTGTTAAGGTATTAATTTTAGCACAAGTTCCTTCATCTAGTTAATGATTTGAGAGAATGCATCTATCTAATTTTTCTATTATTAGGTTTTGGCCTCTCCTGTTGCTAGTCCAAGTATAGTTGTCTTCTTCAAACTCACCTTCCCATAAATTATTGTTTTGAATAAAAGCTGAGAAATATTTCATACTTTGGGTCTGTAGATACCTAAAATACGTAATCACAAGAAGACTCTCCAAAATACCTCATTCTAACCCATTTAAATCACCTAGGGTATCCTCAAGGTTAATTTGGTGCTTTTCTCTAGCAAAAAACACTTTCCCCCCATGGGAAGCATGACTGTATCGACCTGAGATGGTCTCCAAGTCGAGACCATCTTGACCCAAGATGGTCGCACGCACGTGAAAATAAAAAGAATAATTAGAGAGTAGGAGTGCCTATTAGTGCAACAACTGATTTCTCACCATGCCAGATGATCTGTAGTCGCCCCTGCCACCTGCAAACTGGTAATCAAGATGCCCTTGTTTGCCACTTGCCTCTTTGGTTGTGTGCCAAGGAGGCTATAAAATGGAGGCTTTTCCATTTGTTTTAGTTCCAAAATTTGAATGATTGCATCCATGAAGTGCTGCCCAAATCACTCGCTACCGCTATGCTGCTAGATTTCCACATGAGCTTAGATAATATCTTCTTCGTCTTCGCTTGATTAACCTCGTTTCTTTGGATTGACTGAACCAGTCAACTCGCATCTACGCTTGCAAGAAACATCTATCAACAAAACTCCTTGGATCATCCCACGCCATTCGAACCTGGTTTCATAAAGTTGCAGTTCTGCAACAACAATCGTCTTGCCCCGAGACAGTTTGCAAACAAAGACCATGTCAACCCAAAATGGTCCCATTTAGGTGACCAAATTTTACAATTTTTTGCATATTAGCATATATGTACACTTTGCATGTTTATTATAGCATTAGATATTTTCATTTACACATTTTAACTTGTTGTAGTAGCGTAGATTTCCATCATTTTATGCATGCATTCACTTTACTTCATTTTATTTCCTGATCAATATGGGTCCAACCTTGGTAGGCCTCATAAATGCTATTGATTCCTCTTTTGCTTCACTGTGTGCAGGTTATAGGATCAGGTATTACGAAAGAATCTTGGATTCAACTCTCAAGCAACGATCACTGAAAATCCGTTCTCCAAAACATTGTTATTGTAGAGAGAACTTCTTAGATTGCACCAAAGAAAATTTTATTCGATGAAAAAGGATATCATGATATTTATTGTAATATTGTATCATTGGTAAAATATCTAAAGGGGATTCAGTGTAACACATTCTAAAGAAATCAATACAATTTAATATAGCCAAATTTGTTGCCATTTGGTTTCTTTTGCATCGTGTTACCTTGTTTCATTTCTTTTTTTTGTTAAGTTTGAAAAGTGTATTTTTGAAAGGAATGCTAATTTTTTACATCAACAGATATAGCCACTCACTGTCCATTTACCAAGAAGGATTTCCCACTAGCATAAAGCCTATGCAATCCGTGTAACAAAAAACACACTTCACCAACCACATCCAAAACTAGAAAACCAACATACACCTTACATATCTAAATATCATATACTCTATGCTTTCTTGGCAACCTCTTCCTACTGATCTCCATTGTCAATTCCTATGGCATTATCATTGTCAACTAAATTATTTATGTGCGTTGGGATATCATTCCCCCATTCCTTTCTAGCATCTGCTATAACTCCTTCGTTATCAAGACCATATGCTACCCTATTGGCTTCTTTATTAATATGATTGATAGACACATTCTCGAGTCTATCCAAAAGTGCTCTAGATTCCACCATCATTAAGTCAATAGTCCAAGCAGCTGGTTGTCCTCCCTTTAAAATGGTCACAATATTTTGTGTCTCCTTCAACTATGATATTATCTAGATTGTAATTGATAGCCAAAGAAATTCCTACATAAGCTGCTTTTGCTTTAGAAAAAGGACTTATATGTTCACCTAGTGGTTCAACCTTGTTTCAATTTCTTTCTATTTGTTTATGGTGCAATTTTTGTCGCTTTCAAATGATGATCATGGTGGGACCCCCTGTGGGTCTCCCTTTGTCATCAATTTTTGTTTTAACGAGTCAAAATGACTAATTTTTGCTTGCCTTGGTGATTTGCAAGTACACAATCTTAATCATCTCAGGTCGAGACAACCCCTCTGCTGCAACCATCTCAGGGCAAGATGGCCCCTATTCTGCAACTGTCTTAGGGTGATATGGTCTCTAGCCAAACACAAAACAGTTGTAGATCTGCAAGAATATCCATTAAACAAAAGGATTTTAGGTTACATGTTCATACCTTAGGATATTTTTATTGCATGTTTGATAGAGAAAACTAAGAAAATAAATAAAAATATATAATTTAGTTGCATGTATATTTATTTATTTTTAGTTTTAAAGTTGTCAACCTGTTATCATGTTAGGTCGAGATGGTCTCTATGTCATCACTATTTTTCTACTTTGTTGTTTGATAAAAAAATATGGATCCTCATGTAACGAAAATAAATGCATTTTGCTTTGTAATTTGCATTAGTTAGAATTATTTGTGTGCTCTTTGTTTCCCTTTTTAGCAATAAAAGGAACATCACACATGCACGTATCATTTAAACATTGGTAAGTTTGACCTTCATTACCAACCCCCAATCGATACTAGCAACGTTGGATTTCCCCTCCTTCCACTAGCTTGCCCCTCTAAACACCATAGTATCCCCCATGAGTGGTTTTTCGAACTTCATCATCGAGAGGCCCTCTACTTTAGGTGTGTCTCGAGGTAGGTTAGGTATAGACACCCCTTTACCACAGGGTTTATAATCCATGGAACGCAATTATCGTTTGTATCTGAACACACCCGAGTGTGAAGCGAAAGCCCGGTTAGGTAAGTAGTAGGGTTTAGATAGCATAGCCCCTCCTCGGGGGGTATTATTCTTATAGCATCACCTATCACCCATCTATTACCTATAGGAAACCATTTTTATCGTTTGTGTTGTATTCCTTGACAGAGGTTGCACACAAACTACCTTTCTATAGTGATCTTTTCATCTTCCTTAGTTTTTTTTAGGAGTAGATCTAAAAAACAAAAACACAAAAAAAACAAATTAAAAAAATCAATCAAAATCAAAACAAAAAATGCTTTCTTGATTGTTTTGTCTTGTTATTTGTTTGCATAGTTTAGAAAGTGCTCGAGTTTTAGGATCCCACATCCTAACATTTATTAATTATATTATTAATAATATAATTAATTAATTATATTAATAAATAATAAATAATTTATTTATTTATTTATTATTAATAATATAATTAATTATTAATTTAATTATATATTTCATTATTATTGAAAAGTCATGATTGAAAAGTCATGATTGAAAAGTCTATATATGATATGAGCAGAAGCCATATCAAATCAAGAAGAATAATAATATTTATTTAATTAAATTCAGGAGGGAGCCCCCTATAAGTGGCAAAGTGATTCGATTTAATGATATTTTATTAATTTATTTATTAAATATTTATTTAGAACCGTAAGGTTCTAACATTTGGTATCAAAGCCATGTCTTGGCATGATCATGTAGATTTGCTCAACGAAGTCAGGGAATGTCTTTAACAATGTTGAGAGCGAATTCAAGGAATGTCGGAGCATACTCAAGGAATGTTAGAGCAACATCGCATACCTAAGAAACCTCACCAAACCTTGGGTGGACTTGAGAAGTTGGGATGTGAGTTTCGTGGATGCAAATGACAATCAATTGATTGGACATCCATCTACTTCTTCTTCTCATGGAGAAGAAGAAAAAGCTATATTAGAAAGCCCAAATCATCATGTTTTAGATATCATGATTGAAGAAGTTACCCCTAACCCTAGCAATTTTTTACCCTTGGAGAAGCCCGTAGCCATGGATTTCCAAGTGGTACATATTGCACTTCCAAAGAAGGAAGAAAATATTTCAAACCATCAATTTTCTGAACTAAAGTCCAGTGAAAACATAAATTCCATAGTGCAAAATTTTGGTTATCGAAACCCTAAAAGTGCAAATTTTCCCATAGAAAAAATGAGTTGTCTTCAATTAAACACAAAATTGCAACCAGACATAAACTTGACCAATACATAGCTTGCCTACCTAGCGCCACTTCTACTTTCATTCTACCTCCTTTGAGGCCTCCTCCATGGCCACCTCCTCTTTCGCTCGAAATTATAATGTAGAGGAGAGAATAATTATCCCAATTACTAATCCAGATGTCATGGAAATAAAAAGTAGCAAGTCAAATTTTTTTTTTCAAAGCATTCATGGTGGCCTCTATCTCTTAGATGACTCATAAAAATCATGGAGAGGATGCCCCAAACATTGGAGACTTGGCCTGAAATGCATCTGAAAAGGTACCCGAGCTCCACATAGTTGAAGGCCCTTCTCTGTAGTAGATGTGATTCCAAATGTTTCTATGAGGCAACAAATTTGCTCGTACTTGAAACATGAATGGAGAAATAACTACATAAAGTGGGATGTCATTCTGTATTATCCTGTCATTCTTCGATCCTCTAATGTTGACAAGATTTTTTTGAGAGTTACGCACTTGTTTTCACTCTGGAAAAACTTGGAAAAACACTCAATGGGGGTTGTGCTTCAAGGAAGAAATAAACCCTCAAATCAATTACCATGATGCAACTAACAAGCAATGGCCTTGTGAGTCAGGTAAATCTTACCATGGTCGTGACCCTATTTAGCTATCCTAGGACTTTAATTATGGGCCTGTGAGGAAGGCGATCGAATTCAACGAACGGGAACGTTTGAAGATGGTAACAAAGAAACCTGTACTTGCCTTCAAAACTGCTCTTTGGTTTTAGATGACTTCGTAGCCGCCAAAGCCCTCCCACCATGATGTCATGGTGGGCAAGTAAAATCTAAGTCCCGATGATCTCAAGGCAAATAGATTGCCCATATTTGGTCTTGTGATGAACATCATCAATAGCGGTCTCAGATGTGGGAAGGGCAATGATAGTTGAGTGGCGGATCACATTGGCTTTTACAAGACATATTGTCACCTCTTGGATGTGGATCTCTGGCTCAAACTCGATTGCGAGGATTAGCATGTTTTTACTTGATGGATAAATGACATCACAATAATAGCACTAGAATTCGTCAACTCATGAGAGGAGTAAATACTGTAAATAGAAATATTCACATTATATTCTGTAAATATGAGGTTTCTACATCCTTCTAAGTTAAGATATTGCAAGTGTTTCAGGTGCTTGAAGGAATCAGGCAACATCTTCAACTCCTCGCACCCCTTAAGATTTAGATGCCTTAGGTTTGTTAAATTCTCGAAACAGTTGGGTAGTGATGATAAATTCCAGAGTCATTGTAATTCCAAGTGCTCTAGTGACTACAGATTACAGAACCCGTTTGGCAGATTTCCAAAGTCTCCCCCATTGTGGGATAAAATTTTTAAATACCGAACAATTCCTATTGACTTTGGAAATATTTAGAGTCTATGATACTGAATAATCAACTCTCTCAACTGCAAAGGAGGTTGTTGCAACCAATTTTCATTAAAACAAATAAAACATGCAACATTTGTTAGATTGGAAATATACTATTTACAGACCCTGAGAGCAAAACAAAATACTTTCATATCATCCTGCCATTATTATTTTAAGTTGTGAGAATCATAGAGCCCTAAAACTCTTAAGTATTTTGATGTAATCCATGACGGAAGACATGACTACTGAAACTCAAACAAGCAAATCCACAATAGTTCTTTTGATAATGGAATGTAATCTCCATCCTTCAAAACCACAGTAGTTCTTTTGACAGAGGAACATAATATCCATCCTTCAACTTCAAGGTGGGGCAAAAATCTCTAGCACCATCCTACAAATAAATGAAATATTTTTCAGACACATCTGGTATGGTCTTCTGCATTTCTTCTATCACTGTTGTAGTAAATAACATAGCTCAAACATAAGGCATGAACGATTATTTGACAAAATTCTGAAGCATACAACAATGTAATACGTGGAGTGGAATTGTTACCTTGCACATATTTGGAGGGCAGAGGGTGCAGGCATGAGGATATTCTGTAAAGGGGCAGATCTTTAATCTTCCATCCTCAACAAATGCAGGATTTGTCTTAATCTCGGTGAAGTAGTGAAGCAGGTCGTGGCTCTCGAGAATGGTCTTTATGAAAAAATGATTGGCATCGCTCACGATTCGCAGATCACACCTGCTCGAACCAAATGCAAACATTCGTCAAACTCTTCATAATAAAAATAAAATTTCAAACTTAAATCCAGTAGTAATAAGGAGTATTTTTATTTATTCTAGGGAGAAGGCGAATTTGATGGATATGATGGTTTTTCAACTAGAAGAGGAACTTTGGCCTATTTTTGATGATGCATTGAGAGAACATAGTTCATTGGTCATACCCCAAAAATGAGCCACACAAAATTGCCATGTGGCATTTGGAGAAAGCAGCAAGACATGAACCACAAAAATGGACTAGCGCAATTGATTGTTGGTGCAAGGCGCTAAATCCAAAATCAAAATTTACCCCTACTCTAAGCAAATTTTTCGATGACTTTTTAGCAACTTTTTGCGATGATTTTTGCTGCAACTTCTACGATGATTTTTGTTATAGTTTCTACGATAATTTTTTCATTTGCCAAGGACCATAATACTTTATGCGTTTCAGGCAACAATTTGGAAAAAGTTTTTTCCAGGAAGGGTGGCATGTTAGGATCCCACATCCTAACATTTATTAATTATATTATTAATAATATAATTAATTATTATATTAATAATAATAAATAAATGATTTATTTATTATTAATAATATAATTAATTATTAATTATACCCGTGCCTCCTTGGGTCTTATCCGAAAGTGGCATCTCTTTTGGGATGTTTTCCACAAATTAAAAAAAAATTATTAATTTAATATATATTTCATTATTATTGAAAAGTCATAATTGAAAAGTATGTATGATACGAGTAGAAGCCATATCAAATTATCAAGAAGAATAATAATGTTTATTTAATTAAATTCAGGAGGAAGCTCCCTATAAGTGGCAAAGTGTTTCGATTTAATGATATTTTTTAATTTATTTACTAAATCTTTATTTAGAACCACAAGGTTCTAACATTGAGAGCATTATCATAGTTCTTTACGCACCATTAGCCTAGTAGATGGTCGTAACATGCAACTAGACTCATTCACGAGATTACGCTATTGATTTATCACCTAGAGCCATGGATCATTTTCAAATTGATCCACAGGACCTTATCATCTCGGAGTGGTGACACGATCATCCTGGCTCAAATATCATCCATCACTCCACTAACTTGGACACAGCAGGTGTCCCAATTCACAATGCACCCACAAGTTCTAAGTATGATCAAGATATGGATTATCTAGATCAAGATACCTTGCACACCTTTTATAGGGATAATTACATCCAAGCTAAAATATCTAGGAGGTTCCTACTGTGCATTCGTATCCTAGCTCGACCTATGACTCCCCTTTATTAGGATTATGAATGCACCCCACAATAGGATAAGGACGTTCAAGCTACTTCAGTTTATTATCCATGGATGAGTTGTAAATACGAGCACTTGAACGTGTATAATATTTAAGGTAATAACAATGCTACCATGTCAACTCAAGCATTTGTCATGTCGGATCATGGGTCCAGGGATGATAATTTTTATCCTCCTGCTACATCTTATGAAATGGAGTATGGTCAAGGATGGTGTGCCTCAACACCTCCTAATTACTTGAAACCTATCTTTCGATAGTAATATCAAGTCACTACAGCTTCTCGCATCCCCAAGAAATAAGTTATCAATCTCTCTAGGCGTGAAGTGCAAAACATGCCTATTCATGCCACACAAATGTGTGAATATACCACACACCACTGACCTAGCAAACTGAAACTAGATACCCAAGATAACCATGGACCATCAATTACAATGGGTGTTGCATCAGAGGTTGCTCATGCCTACGCAACAAATGCAATTGATTCAATAACACCCAAGCCACCAAGCACAACAACACAACCTTCCACCATACCCAAATTAGAATATTCCACTTCACCCACACTCGAATCAAATTCATCATCAACATCCTATACCACCACCCATTCATCATCATCAACCTCATTCATCCGAATGCTATCAAGTATACCCCTATCAACATGATCATGAAGCCTATGAGGAACAACAACCTGGTATCAAGAACCAATTGATACATACCCCAAGGCAACATATGTTGACATGCCTGTTGACAACACTTGCCAACCACCTCATCCATAACAAAATATTTAAACTAATTAAGGCCAAAGGTGAGAAAACACTATCATATCACAAAAGGCTTATAAATTATTGATAAAGCACCTCAAATATTTAGAAAATAAAAACCTCTAGTTTAGGTTACCAAAAACCTACCCTATGAAAGCTCACCAATAAGCCTTTGCACCCATTTGTTTCATCACCACCCTATCCAAAGTACTTCAAGATGCCAAAATTGGATAAGTTCAAGGGTGATGAAGACACACAAGAGCATGTGACGAGTTTCATGAACTCTTGCTTCCATATTCAGGATAATGACCCCCTCATGCTATGAGCATTCCTTATAACGCTTGTTGAGGGTTCTTTGGAGTGGTATAACCATTTGCCACACCATAATAAACCTTTGAACAATTAGCATATGCTTTCCTAAAACACTTTGCCTTTAGTGTTAGGAAAAAGGCCACCCTGAATGACCTATATTATATTTTCCAATTTGAGGATGAACCAATCATGGACTATAGGAAAAGGTGGATGGCCATCATAACCAAATTACTATTCAACCTACCCATTATTGAGCTAACTCAAATGTTTACTAGGAGTTGCACCAAACAAATCTCTTTATTATTGCAACTTCAGTAGTATAGAACTTTTGAGGAGGCCTTGGTCCAAGCAAAGGTAATCGAGAACATCAAAGTCTAAGAAGGAGAAATAAAACTCTATAAGAAGGAATTGAATAATAAAAATGTGAAGGGTGATCAAAACCAACCCAAGGTAGCTTCGATGAATCAAGTTGTCTTAAGTGCTCTCGGGCCCTCAAACCGAGCTCTAGCATCGCCACCTAACTATCAGGTCCAACCTCCATCGATGCAACATCAACCATCAATGACCAATTCACAACAACTCCAAATTCAACCTCGTTGATCACCTTACCAATATACGCCATTGTCGAAGTCCTTGGAATCAATCTTCAATTGATTATGCAAGGTGCAAGCAATTACGCTTCTTGAGATCCGAAGACTAGATCTGAATTGTCCTAAAACTAAATCTTATAGGGAGGATCAATACTGCATTTATCATCGACAAAAGAGGCATGATATTCAGTCATGCTATGCATTCAAGAGTATAGTGTAGGATATGATTGAGAGGTAAGATATTCAAATCGATAATCCTATTACCTCCAACAACCAAAATATAGGTGTCTTTCAAGATCCTTCACTTCAACGTGGAGCAAACACAACATCTGCTATCAAAATAGAATAATATAAGCAAGTTAATCAAGTGCATACCACCCCACCTAACCAAGGCTTCGTGGGAATGATCAACATTGTGACTATGAATAGACGGTATCCAACGCACCCTACACAAGCTGTGGATCATGCCAATATTCTGTCAACATCATAGGAACCACCAATATCAAATTTGATCATGCCTACTTTGCCTCGTCCAGTGCTCACACGAAGGAACAAAATTACTTAAAGTTTAATAATGTCACTGATGAGGCTCTCCATATATGAGTTGATTCAGCAATTGATGCCACATCGGGAGGCTCTAATGGAGATCTTAAGCTATATTGAACTATAGCCACAAGATCCTAATTATTTCATTAATTTTGTGGGGCACATTCAAACATGTCAAGATCCTATGATTACATTTCAAGATCATGAAATTTAGATGATACCTGCTAAGGTACCTTATCCACCACTGGATATCATTGCTAGCATAGATAGGATCCCCTTCAAGTGTGTCTTGATTGACACATGATCATCAATTAACATCATCACCTCTACTGCCTTCCAGCATCTCAACCTTTCATCGTCATGCATCACGTCATCCACTTTCACCCTTCAAGATTTCAATGATGCCATGTGTTCCACTATTAGCACAATAGTCCTTCCTATTCAAGTTGGATAAAAGACTATTCATGTACTATTTCATATCTTGGAAGGCACCATGCAATACAACATATTGCTTGGTAGGCCCTATATTCGAGACATGAAATGTGTGCCTTCTATATTACATTAGTGCATAAAGTATATACATGAAGGTCAAGTTCATTGTGTCCCTACAGACTTGGAGCCCTTCAAATTTTGCAATATAGTTTCACATCCCTAGGAATCTACCTTACCTTTTACACATGGATATTTGACCCAAAACCCCATACAAACCACAAATTTCACACCATGATCATCCATCACTCCACCACCACCACCTCCATGTCAACCCTCACCATCGATTTCATCAAAAATGTCTTCATCATCATCATATATTCCCCGTTTAAATCTGGAGAAGGTACCTATGCTATCACTTTCATCGCCACCCTCATCAGCAAGCACATTTACACCTCAACCATCCATTACACCTCTCGCACAACCATCTCTGCAACCTCCACCCATGCTTCCCCTCAAGAGGAAGATCTACCCATCACTACATAGATCTCATCATAGCTCACATCTTCATCATCATATTTCCTAGCAGAGTCACCATAAGTCACAATTTGCATGATGAATCCAAGTATTGGTGAATATCTATCACAAGATGTTACATTCACCCCGCTCGTAGAGTCAATCAGAGACTTTGGTCACTCATGTAGTACACCATTCCCATAGGTATCATAGTCCTCCTTAGGTCCTACCCAAGCCAATTTTTTTTTGTCTATGGTGGTATTGATGCCTCCACAGACACCCCTCTTATACCAAAGGAGGAATATGAGAGAATAATTTAAAGGCTAGGGCATCAATGAGGCAGGACATTCTATCTGATCATAAATTTGTTATCTAAGTTTATTTTTCCCCTTCATTATCTTAGAAGTTTTGCATGCAAATTGTTATAGGTTTATTTTCAAATAATATAATCACTATAGGATATATTGGTAAATAGATTTTGAGTTATAGTTTCCTTCCCACATATGGATTTAATCTAAATTCTTAGAATCATCCCTAGTAGTAGACGTTAATGAGAACCTCATAGAAAAGTGTTCCTTGTTGCTCAAAGATAAGGCAATTATTGATAAATTTAATGGGTTTTGTTCAGGGGATTCGGCCTTGAAAAAGTGTATTGATATGAGTTGGAAGTCTCTAGGAGTGAGTCTATCCTTTATTACCAAAGGTTATTCATATCCATTTTTATTTCTAGGGAGTAAATATATAGAATCCTAAGAAGGGGTCATTGGTTTATGGGAAGAGTATGACTCTTCCTTACTCGTTGGTATGAAGGCTTTGCACCTGAAAACATAAATCTATTCCTAGTACTAATCTTGGTTAGGATGTATGGGTTGCCTATTGAATTATAGGAAATGGATACCTTCAATATAATAGGAAACACCCTGGGAGAATTCTTCTAGATTTTAGAAACTATAAAAGATGGATTCTTGTCTATTTATGCTTGGATATTGGTCATGATTGATATAAGTAAACAGTTACCATAATCAATCATTCCTAAGTATGGGGGTAAGTTGTTTACCCAAACCATATATTATGATAACCATATTTTTTAAAGGTATATGACATGATGTGGGGTATATTAAGAGATAATACCCTAAGAGGAGTCTAACATAAGCATATATAAAAATGTAAGATAAACTTACAAATGGATATGGATGAGGATGGTTTTCAACTTCCAAAAAATAGGTCCAAATAAAAGAAAATAAATCAATAGTAGAGACCAGTAAGGAAGAATGTTGGAAGAAATACAAATTATTTTGAGTCTTTAGCATATGAAGAAAAAGCAGATTAGAGCTTAAAGGACATAGTAAAATAGGATCATAAAATAAATAAGTAATTGTCTATTCAGTATGACCCTAATTTAGGGATGAACATTCCTATTGAACCTAAGGAATATGCCTCATCAGATTTTGAAGACTCTCTTTTAGTACCATGCACCATTTAGGAGAATAAAAGTGGTAGATAAAATGTAATGTTAGATGTTAATACCTCTACCATTAATAAGAAAATACCAAAAAATGAGGACAAGTCAAAAGCTTCTATAGAAGAGCTAGGAGAGGATAAATATAATAAAAAGGAAAGTTGTAAAAGAATATTTAGGAATAGAATAATAAGACCTACTCCTAATATAGGTAAGGCAAAAAGAGGAAAACCCTAAAATTATCAAGTGAGAGCTAGGGAAGCAAGAGCAAACATAGAGAAAGAAATATGATCTAAGTTGGTTGAACTTCTCTTTATCAAACAACAAAATGATATTGGTAATTCACAAGTGGATCCAATAGCCCCTAATGAGACATGCTTACCATATCATGGAATATAAATGGTGCTAATGCCCCCTCAAAGTAGAGGTGTATTAGGGACCTTTGTTTAAGTAATAAGCCTAGTATTCTTTGTATATAGAAAACTAAAATGACAAAGAAAGAAGTTTCCAGACTATGCTAGTATGGAAAATATATGAGTGGGATGCTTTGGATTCTAAAGGAGCGGTAGGGGGATTATAACATGTTGGAATATTATTAGAACCTCCTATGCAACCATTCATAAAACTAGACATTGGATAGCCTCATTAGTCACATTCTACTTTGCAGATATTTATTTCATCCTTACCAATCTCTATGGACCTACAACTCAATCATGTATAGTAAAAGTTTGAATTGGGATTGAAGCCTTTATGAGAATACCATGAAACCTAATTCATGATCATAGGATATTTTAATATCATAACCAAGTTGGATGAAGAATTTGGGGGAATTAGGAAAAAACTCAAAGTATGAATTATTTCTTAGCTTTTATTACAACAATCTATGAGAGGTTGTGTGGCTCCTTAGTTGGGTATTTTGTCTCCTCTTTTCTTGTTTCAATTATGGAGCTTTAATATTTAATCTTTTAAAGGGAGTGTAAAATGTTTGGGGAGCCTTTCAAAACCCCTATTATCTTAATTAAAAAAAATCTATCAGAGGTTGAGTTTGAGGAGGACAACTCTTAACGCTTCGATCTACCTAGGATAAAATTTATGCCTTAGATTGAAGTCAAGATTGGATGGCTTAAAAAATGCTTTTAAGACAACCTCTAAAGAAGGTCGATTCCTTATCTAAATCCTATTGTGTGAAAGACAAAATATAGAAATGGGGATAGAGTTGAGAGATAAGGTAGGGTTGAGAAAGAAGATAAGGATAGAAAGTTGCTAATCACGGCCAAAGCTCAGATAACAACATAGATCTTAGTTGAATGAGCATCAACCATCAAACACAATAAATTCCTAACAAACTACCCCTCAATTAAAGCTCATGCATAAACTACTGTAAGCTCAAATATCCTTGCATCCAACATTCCAAGTACTCTATCTAAAATAAGTCAAACAAATTTAATCCCAACAAATCATACTTTAAATAAAGCATAAATTTTTTTTTTGCAAGTGCAAGTATCACAATAATCCACAATTCTACACACTCCAAATCAGAAAAGTCAAACAACCCTTGATTGCATTAAGACAACATAAACTTTTCAACTTATTAAATCCAAACTCTAAATATTTGACCCTTTACAATGAGGGGCATTCCCCTATTTATATCTTTCATTGTGCTAAAATAAAGCAAACAACTATGTACAATCATGAGAAAAAATGGCTTTGCATAATTAAGGATGAGTTGGCACCACTCGACAACTTCAACATGTATTTTATCAGGCACTTATAATTTACAGGATCATTAGTTATGCTTAGATGGAGTGGTTATTGCTTTCAGGTTCTAAAAATCAGTAACTTTGGCTTAAGTGTTTTTATCTGAGAGCCTTAGGCACTTTTTATGTTGAGATCTTCTGGTTTGGGATGCTACCTTCTCTTGAATTGCCTTTCAGGTTGTTTTTATCACCTAACATGAGCATGTTGGATCCTTTACATGTTTATGCAATTCTTCTAGTTAAGAAGCTCTAGTTTGATTCCTTTAGTTTGCAATCTAGGTAGATTTTCATGATTAATACAAGTCGTTTCATCATGCCAAAAAACTACATCCTATTTGATGTCATCACTTACAATGTTTTTGCTTACTTGCTTCTAAAATGACTAGTATCTATTTTTCAAGTTTTTACATTATGCCAAATATTTTGAAGCAATCTTGCTGACGTCACTATGAAAAGTTTTGGCTTGCCTTATTTGTAGGTCAAGCACCAATCTAGTCCAAACAAAAGATTTTACCTTGAAAGAGCAGGTAAATATCAAACACTTTTAAGCTTGAAATTGCTTTCTTATGCTTCCAAAATAACATGCTTGAAATAATTATGGGTCCATACATGTCCTTCAATCTTGAATGCCAATCAAAGTTCTAGTTACCACCTTATCAAGCATATCCCAATCCAATATCCAATGTTGTAAAGGTTACCTTTCAGCAAGTATTACGAAACATATTGCTTTAGTAGGTACATCTAAGTTGTTCTCCTTCTCAATTTTAGCCAATTCATTCCCTTGTGTTCCTTTGATATGAAGTTTTTGGGTGGCCTTCATAGGGATCAACAAGCCTAGATAGTCTATGGAGGTTTCATAACTTGAAATCTTTGGGATGTTTATGTTTCCACAAATTTATAGGTACTAAGCTCCTCTTGATGAAAATATAGAAGCTTATCTTATTGATTCCTTGACTAAACACCTCAGGTCCCATTTCTTCCTCCATTATTCCTAAGTTCTATTCCCTAAGGGCCCTTGTTGGATTGTTACTATGGGCCCCATTAGGTGTGGAGTGTAATCCAGACTCCAGAATCATTCCTTTGGATGAGTGGTCAATACAAAACTATTGTATGGGATAAAATTTTATCAAAGGTAGAGAACTTTTAGCTACCACTAGAAAGGCTCCATGACTCCTACCAATGGTGAGGTCTAGCTTAGTTACCATAAAAAGTGCTATGATTCATTATCTGTCTGATTTGAAAGGTCAACATAGCCTCATGGTATAGGAATTTTAAAATTTTCTAGTATCTTTTATTAAATGTCTTGCCTTGTTAGCATATTTGGCATTTTCACGACTCTGGCTACTTGATAGATTGACAGGGCTTCAAGTCCTCTCATCTTGATTTTCTTAAAAATTAGCTATGGGTGGAAGTTTTGCTCAAAATTCTCCTTCTCGATGAGATTTTCTTGGTGTAGTAAAATTTCACTACATTTTGGCAACTCACGGGGGATTTGTAGGAGACAAGGAACCCAAAAATAAAGGCCTTATCAATTAGGTACGGAATATATGAAGACAAACCTTGGGAATTCTGGATCTTAAGGGGATGGAAGAAGGACCTCTTTCTTGAAGGATAAATTTGCTTAGGAATTTATGGAATACTAAAAGGGGATATCTCCTTTCATATGGTATATGGAAGAACAACATGAGATTCCAAAACCTAATAGCAAAAAAATAAGACGTGTGCATACTCTTAGATCACTGGCTAGAAAAAGGAACTTGTGCTAAAATTAATACCTTAACAACGATTGGTTCAAATCACTAGCCAATAAGAGTTAAAATGGTGGTAAGTGAATTCAAAGAGATATCATATTTTAAATATGAGTAGATGTGGGAAGACCATCCCAAATTTGTTGATATGATAATGCAAATGTGGAATTCTTTAGGAAATAATGGGTTTTATACACTTCCAAAACAAATTAAATCAATGACTTCTAGATTAAAAGAATGGAACAAGAACACTTTTGGAAATATTTTTTAGAAGAATGAAGAACTAAAAGACTTTTAAAACTCCAAAAATATGAGCATAATAACCCAAGCATAGAGGAAAGGGAGTTTCTTATTGAATATCATAATATTTTGAGTAAGGAAAATAAATTTTGGAGATTAGAATTAAGACAGACTTGGTTAAAAGGAGATAAAAACATAATTTTTTCATAGTAGAAATAGTACAAATATTAGCATATAGAATTATTAGGAGGTTTTTGGATTGAAGACCATATTGAAATAAGAAAGAATGGAAGGATTTTATACCAAAATAATCTAGGATCGAGGGAGTTTGAAGTTCTTAATGATAAATTACTATAAGAAGTACCTTCAGTTATAATATATTAAGACAATAGGAAACTTATGGAGCCTATTACTCTAGAAGAAGTTCATTTAGCTCTTTTCTCTTTTGATAAGGATAAATCCCAGTCAGGATGGGCTCTATACAACTTTATATCAACATAATTGATACATAGTGAAGGGTTATTTAATGGTGGTAGTGGAACAGTCTAGGGTTAAATAGTACATACCTTATAAAATAAATACAACATATCTTACCATGATTCCAAAAAATAAGGATGTAAAATTGTTTGATTCATTTAGGCCCATAAGCCTATGTAATATGGCATATAAGATAATCTCCAAAGTGATGGTAAATCAGTTGAGACCATTGTTCGATAAACCTGTTTTAGAAGAGCAAGGAGGATTTATGAAAGGGAGATAGATTCTAAACAGGATCATAGTAGCTCATGAAGTTATGCATTTAATAGATTCAAGAAAAGAGCGAGCAATGATATTAAAACTTGATATGAGTAATGCCTGTGATAGGGTTAAATGGGATTTTATTTTTTCAATTTTAAAAAAGTTTGGAATTAGAAAGAAATGGGTCAAATGGATTAAAGCTTGTGTCTCTACAGTATCATATTTAGTGTTGGTCAATGGATTAGTTACAAATCATTTAAATCCAAGAGAGGTCTTAGACAAGGATATCCTCTATCACCATATCTTTTCATTATTATGGTAAAGGTATTGGGTAGGAACTTGAAGAAAGCTAATAAATATAGGATAATAAGTGGGCTTAAGGATAGTAATAGCATTAATAAAATCACCCATCAATAGTTTGTAAATGACACAAACCTTTTGCGAGGGTAGGGATAAACAAGGCCAAAGCTTTAAATAACTTATTAAAGGACTACAAAAGAGTGTCACAAAAGAAATTTAATAGGAAAAAAACCAAAATTGTAGAGATATGCAAGTTACTTTAAATAGATGAGGCAAATTTTCCAACAACTTATATAGGGATGCCCTTATTTGAGGGGAGAATGAGTATAGAATAGTGGAATACAGTTATAAGTAAAGTTCTAAATAAAATACCGATATGGAAAGGTAGAAAATTATCATTAGCAAGAAGAGTGAAGCTAATTAAATTAGTATGATAGGCCATTCCAATATATTATATGTCCTTGTATATTATTGGGAACCAAATTTGGTCTAGTTTATGCTCCGAACATAATGACCACCTATTGTAGTTGTTGGGTGCGCTCGGTGCTTTCACCTTGCATGAAGCGTACAGTTTGGGAAGTCTAAGGAGCATGATACATGGATTCTGAGACAATATTTCATATTTTTTCAAGACCAATTTCTCATTTTAGTGTGATCTTGACACACTTTTCCTAATATAGCCTAGTCTACCAAGCTCTGTCTAGGAAAAGGGATAAGAGAGAAAAAAATAAAAGAAAGCAGTAAATAACTAGCATAAACTACAAGGGTGATGCATCAAGAATTAAAAAGGTTCTCTATGCATTTATGGTATGATTGAACTTAGTCATCAACCATGTCAAGAAAAGTGGGCACGATTCCATAATGGCATATCTATTTCTTATGAGATTCATACCAAGAATGGAACAAATACTAGTCATGGCTCCTTTTATAAATTTACATATTCAAAAATACTGAGATAGAGAGTAAATAATCACAAATATTTTGTACATATGTGAGAAGCATCCAAATACGCAGATTGAACTAAGGGCTCCAAGGGATTATACATGAATTGACTCGGGGCTGGCATCGAAATCAATACACAAGAGAATGAAATAAAAGCTCTATTTTAGGCTAGATACTAGGCATAGAATAATATCATTCTTCCTCCCCTTCTAAGTTACAAAACCAACTATTTATACAACCTAATTCTAAATCCAAAATTCAAAATTTCCTCCTAAACTTCCTTGAGTAGGAACAATTGTCCTCTTTGGTTGGCGAGCTTGAGAAACTGTGTTGCATTTATTTTTGTTATATTCAAAGTTGATCTAGGGTATCACCATAAATGCCTTGTAGGCAGAGTAGCATCCTTCATAGGTGTCATTAATGGGCCTCCTCTCCTTGTGGAAAATTGAGCTTCATGTGGCATTAACTTTCACTTGTTGGAGAAATCTTATTGATGATCCTGAGATGGTGTGGACCCCATCACTATGTTTGCTTCAGCTACCACGTTGCTATCCTATATGACCCCTCGCTAAATTTGGTTGGAACTTATGTAAAATAATCCTTGCATGGATTCCAGGTGACTGGGTCCTCATGCATGGTGTGGATTTTAAGATATCACTACCCTCCCAATTCTATATTATCTTGCCATCTGTTTTTCCTCAAAGGCTACTCAATAGACTTAGGTAGTAGATTTTGGCTTAAGGATCCTTTTGGGGCTTAGTTTCTTCAATGGTGTTTTCCTTCGTATTGGTATTATTGTAAAATTTTGGTTCAAGAAGAGGGCTACCCTTAGATATTGTGTATAGTGATCGATTCATTCAATATTAAATGGAGTTCTAGTCATATCCTTTTCAATCATTCCTTGGTTTGGTGAATGTTGCTCTCACTGTCACCTTGCTCATTGTTTGATATTTGTATGCTTCAAATTTTCTTGCATATAGGTATCATCAGACATCTTCATTTTGTGAGTGTGTCTAAGATATTCCCATTGTTTGATTTGGGTAATTTACTCTATTTTGCTTGCTTCCATGAACCTCGAGGTACCTTCATATGGCCTAGCATGCTTAGATAAGCTTATCATTCTTACACCTACACACCTTGTCCCTCTTATTTTCTTCCTCCATAGCCCTTGGGTTTAACTTTGTGGACATGTTGTTAATACCATTTTGTAACAACACTAGGTTACATGACACATAAAAATCCAATTACCAAAAGAAGATGGTTCGTCTCTCGAATCCACCCATCTGGTTGAGGGATGGATTTGTGACCACTAAGTAGATAGAAACCCTACTGCCAGTGGATCCCTCTCAGTTACCATTGAAAAGACTTCTAAGTACCTAATTATGGCAAGGTATGACTTAGTTACCACCAAAAAGGCTATAGTTCTCTCTTCATCTAGTCCAGGTGGTTAGCATCACCTTGTGATGTGGGAAGTTTTGAATTTGATAGCAAATTTCAGTGTAGGCCTTCCCTCGTTAGCACTCTTAACACTATTTCTTCATCAACCACTTGATAAATACAAGGAGCTTTGGACCCTCTCATCTTTCTTGGCTCTTATAATCAACTCTTCTTAAAAATCCCCTTTCAAGTTGGATTTACCTGATGTAGTGAAATGTCACTACATATATTATGCCAAAATTGATAGAAATGGTTTAAAATATTTAATATGTGATCATTTTGTGGTTAGTATTACATGATGAAAGGAAATTTCCTTTGGTGAAATGGAGCAATATGTGTGATGATAAAACTAGGGGAGGTCTTAGTTTAAGAGTTCTTATGGATGCAAACTTAACTCTTAGGAAAAAATAATTTTGAGATTGTACAAAGAGAGTCAAATAAAATGGGCAAGAAGTCTTCTAATTACGTTGAGCCTAATGACCCAAGCTTAATTTTTATTGCATTCTCACTACCAAGATGATTCTGCACTATGGAACACTTCAAAAAATTCAATTGATTTAGTCATTAAAATTATGTTTGGATGGATACTTGGTGTGATAAAAAACCACTCAATCTATATCCAATTTTGAAACCATGGATAATATTACTTCAAGACATATATGGTGGTAGGGTTTCAAATATTATGTACAAGGATCAAGAAAGAAGAATCAAATGGAAAGAATATTTTTTTACAAGTATACAATACATTGATGCGAGGAGGAAGTTGAGCAAAAATATAACAATAGTGATTATTCTAAGGGGAGTCAAGGATAAGCTAAATTGGGAGTTGAATAGCACAAGAGAATACACAAGAAGTGGATATAAAGTAAAGCACCAACAAAATAGGAATACCGCAAGAATATGGTGAGATATTTGGGATAGCCCAAACATTCCTAAAGTCTAAATGTTTGTTTGGTTAGCAGGTCACAAAAGAATTATATCTTGGAATAACCTTATGAAAAGGGGTTTTCATGGCCCCTCATAATTTTTTCTATGTAAAAGGAGGAGGAGAGTATAGACCATCTCTTGGGACACTCCTTAATAGTATGGAAACTATGGCAATGGATTCTTAATATGTTTGGCATATGCATGGTGATGGATGGCAAAATTGAAGAATGGTTAAAGCAATGATAGAGCACTTTTAAAAGTGAGGCTTTATAGATAATGAAGGATATATTAAAGATAAAATACTTTTGACTGTATGGTTGGAAAGGAATAAAATAATAGTTAAAGGAAAAGAAAACAATCTAGAGATAATGAAAATGAAGATTTGTTTAGCCATAGAGGAGTCTAAACCAACCCTATCAACTCAACCAATCCCTAATCTTGAAGTAGAGAGCTTTTATGGATGGATTCAAGTCCTAAAAAGGAATTATGATGCTGGCTATAAGAGAAATAAATAAAAAGATAAGTGGAAACCACCAAAAGTGGAGTTGGTCAGATTGGATTTTGATGGAGTATCTAATGGAAGTCCAGGACCAATGGGAGGAGGAATAATTAGAAATAATAGGGGAGAGATTTTGTCTCATTACGCTTTCAACAGTGGATTTAAAACAAATAATGAAGTTGGAGCTTGGGTGACTTAGAAAGGGTTAAAAATATGAAGACAAATGAAATGGAACAAAGTATGGATGAAAGGTGATTCAGTAATAGTAATAAATATAATTTTGAGGAAAGCAAAGGCTCCTTGGAAAATAAAAGAGATAATTGTGGATATTCAAGGCCTTGCTACAGAGTTTGAAGAAATCAGGTTTACACATATGTTAAGGGAAGGAAAAAAATATGCAAAAGGCTAGCCTATAGAGGGATTTTAATTGAGGATCATGAAGTTGAATTCTTTTTTCTATGGTTAGAGGAATTAGTAAGTTTAAATAAATTTGACAAGAAAATATTGATTGCTTGAATCAAATAATTACTAAGATTTACTGTAATGTTTCCCATTGGTAATATTTCATTTCTTTTATAAAATTAATATGTTTTGATATAAAATACTTATTACAATTCTTGTGGTTGCACTTATGTTTTAGGAAGGAAACTAGCAATCCAAATCTGGTAAAGCAAACTATGATAGCACAAATTTTTGGAAAGATTACTCTACTAAGATGCAATGCATGTATAGTACAAGTGAAGTTTTGGCATTGTGAAGGCTACTGCAAGAAAATGTCAAGAAGGATGCTGGATTTTGGAATATTTGTATTCACATAAAAAAATGAAGAAGATCTAGAAAATGAAAAACAAGAATTCATACTTTATGAAAATGATGTAGGTATCTAGCTATAGCAACTCAATTGATATGAGAATTGAATATGTTTGTAAACTCTCAAGCTCTAAAGGACCCAAGTACAACCCCTTGTTCTCCAGCAAGAAAAATAGATTGTTATAGTCTTGAGATTATTTTAATACAAAAAATAAAAAATAAGTAGTGAGGAATGTAAGGATGCTTTTAAAAAGATGTGGAAGATAAGTGATTGTCTATCAATTTCTTCTTCATGAGCTTCAAAAAATATTGCAACAATAAGGAAAAATGTAAATGGGATAGGAAATTGTTAGAAACAAAAGTAATTAGGTTGTTAGACTATTTTTTAGGAAGAAGAAAAACATAAAATTTGGAGTTATAAATGTATATGCTCCAACTATAGTTACTCCTTGTGAAAGATGTTAGAAGGACCTTAGCATTTATTTTTCAAACACAATGATGATTCATAATTGTGATTTATGGATTCTTGGGATGATTTCAATAA
The DNA here is from genome assembly GCA_028583015.1 of Wollemia nobilis. NCBI lineage: Eukaryota > Viridiplantae > Streptophyta > Pinopsida > Araucariales > Araucariaceae > Wollemia > Wollemia nobilis. Next base: position 5,489,934 of record JAQPPZ010002515.1, read on the forward strand.
TGATCTATCTTATTTGGAAAATAAGGGTGGTACTCTAGGATGGTCTAAATCAATATAAGATTTTGCTTCAATTATCAATTCAAATGGCCTTTGGAATGTTAATGCTTCAAGTTTTTCAAATATATGGGTTAAAATACATATTGGAAAAACTCATATAGCAAAGAGATTGAATAGATTCTTGTTATATAGCACATGGTTGAAAATAGAGTATACGATCTCTTCAAATATTTTATTACAAGTAGGATAGAATCACAAACCCCTTATTTTGACTTAAAGCAATTTTGTTTTAAGTCTATGTGGCTCCAAGATCCCAATTTCTTCTAGATGGTTATGTTATGGTGGGATGAAGCAAATTTTAAAGGATCACATATGTTAAAGTTTGTTTAAAAGATGAAATAATTAAAGAAGGAAATTAAGATTTAGAATGTCAAATCTTTTGGTAACATTTTTAAAGAATAGAAAGAAATTGAATACTGACTCAAAATTTTACAAGAGCTAGTAAAAATCAATGGAATGGATTAGGAAACAATTATTATTTTTATTATCATAATCCATTAAAAAATGAGTCATATTAGTTCCAAAAAATTATCATAATCCATTAAAAAATGAGTCATATTAGTTCCAAAAATCTATGGAGAAATGACTCAAGGAGATAGAATACAATTTTTTTTTATTCGTTTCAACAAAGGCCCTAGAATCTGCAAAGCCGTAGCTTCCAAAGCCCTTGCTTATGCCACCAAAAATTCTGGACTCATCCCTTGTCAGGCCAGCCCTGCTTCGAGGATTGAAGAATTGCTTTGTTCCACCCTCAAGATTCCCCAGGATCGCAATAAGTCTCAGATCTCAGGTCACTTGGGTCCCTCCCCCCCAAGGTTGGCTCAAGGCTAACTTCGATGGTGCCTCCAAAGGGAACCCAAGCAAAGCGGGAGCAAAAGTGGTCTTCAGAGATCATAGTGGCAAAATCCTTAAGGCCTTTATTGAAAATTTGGGGTCCCAAACCAACAACTTCGTGGAAGCTAGGGCCCTCTGGAGATGTATTGACATTTCCAAAAACTTGGCAGCCCCTGTCATCTACGAAGGGGACTCGGAGATCATTTTCAAACTCATCCAAATAAATAGCAAGGTTGGGAAAAATATAGATAACATTATCCAGGAATGCCATCTAGGCCTTTGCAACAACGAACAATCCCAGATCAAGCATGTGTTCAGGGAGGCCAATCAAGTGGCCGACACCTTGGCAAACAGAGCAATCAAAGAGAGCTCCCTCACCATTTAGGAAGACAACTTTCCCACAGAAGTCATCAAGAAAGTCAACCTGGATAATGACAAAAACACTTAGCTCTGCCGATGTAGGAGGGTGCCTCTTCTATAACGCTATTAGAATATTCGCAAATGCCAATCATCAGTGGCCAAATTTTACCAGTGGTTCCAACCACCTAAAAGGTGTCTCTTCGACACCATCGGTCAGTTTTTTTTGGTTTAGTTCGGCTGTTAGTTTTTGTTGGTTTTCGACTGTGGTGCTGGTGTTTTTTCCTTGCATTACGAATGCAAATGAACTAATGTAAATTGGTGTTTTTGGCCTGCATTTCGAATGCAGATGATATTCTTGTAAATAGGGGCGGGTCCCTTCAACCCGTAAGTAAATAAATTTTACTTTACCTACCAAAAAAAAAGGTTTTTATTCTGCAACAAAAACAATTATTTTTTTTTCATCACATCAAAGAATATTTTAACTCCAAATGGAAAACAATATTGAGAAAAAAGAAGTTATAAGGAAGGAAGCAAATAATCATTTAAAAAATATTTTGTGAGGGTAATATAAGGAGGCACAAGATAAGATTTTATAAAATATTCCATCAATAAAGCTTCTCCAAAATATTTCATCAATGGAACAAAATGAAAGCTTGATAAAGAAGGTATTTATGAAGGAGCTACATGAAGTAGTTTTCTCTTTCCATCCTAACAAGACACCTAGACCCAATGGATTTTCTTAATTTTCTTTCAAGAATTTTGGGATTTATTCAAGAATGATATGTTAGATGTTGTTGAAGATGTCTGAAAAAGAAATGCTATTATAATAAGTGAGATCAATACCACTTTTATTACATTGGTTCACAAAAAAGGCGATAAAATATTTTGATAATTTTCGTCCAATAAGCCTTTATAAGATTATTCCAAAAATTGTGGCAAATAGGTTGAAAGGTATTATAGATTGTGTTATCTCATAGGAACAAGATGGTTTTGTTCATGGTAAATAAATTCTTGATGGTATAATCATTGCACAAGAGGCCATACATTCTCTTCATTCCATGAAAAAATAGGTATGCTTATGAAATTAGATATGAACAAAGCATACAATAGGGTTTCTTGAGTTTTTTAAATTATATTATCAAATAATTTAGTTTTTATTATAGTTTGTGTGAATGGATTAAATGTTGTTATAACACTATGAAATATTCTATTTTGATCAATGGTTCTCCTATTGGATACTTTAATTTATCTTATGGACTCTTCCAAGGTGATCCACCATCTCCTTATATATTAATTATTCTTGAAGAGGCATTAGGGAGAGTTTTCTCAAAGGCAAAATGGAATGAAAAATCAGAGGTATTCAGGTTGTAAAAAATGGTACCTTGAATCTCATCTCAAATTTGTTGATGATACTTTTATTTTGAACCATCCCTCAATCAGTGAGGTCATTGAGTTTAAATCAATATTATCATGCTATGAGAAGGCTATTGGGCTATCTATGGGGGAGGAAATTATGAATTGGTAGAGGTAGGACAATTTTTTCTTAAAAAACAAATCATCCTTTAGGAGCAATATCTTTGCAAATGCAAAATGGAAGGAAAAATCAAAGGTATTCAAGTTGCAAAAAATGGTACCTTGATCTCATCTTCAATTTGTTGATGATAGTTTTATTTTGAGCCATCCTTCAATCAATGAGATCGTTGAGTTTAAATTAATATTATCATGCTATGACCAGGCTATTGGACTATCTATGTGGAAGGAAAAAATGAATTGACAAAGTTAGGGCAATTTTTTTCAAAAAATAAATCATCTTTTAGGAGCAATATATTTGCATAGAGTTGTCTAATTCAAATAATTCTTGTGTCATTTTGTATAGAACTTAATTTTTTTTTAAATGAGTGGTAATTCAAAAGAATCCAAATAGTATTTAGGGAGATATCACCATGTGAAGATAGTCGTTCAAAACTAGGGCAATGTAAGGGTAATTTTTTCTTGAAAAAATATCTCATCTTTTAGGAGTTATTTCTTTGTGAAGGGTTGTTCGATTCACATTATTCTTGGATCAATTTGTGCATAATTTGAATATTTTTAAAATATATGAAGGGTTCTAAGCAATATTGAGGAAGATACGATCCTGTGAAGTCCACCATTTGAAACAAGAGTAGTGATGATTTTTCAAGAATAAAATTACAAATATTTGTCATCTAAGATTCAAATCATGGGAGGAGCAACGAAGGGCTAAGGCATAAGAAAGGCAAGATATTCAGTCTGGGCATAGAATTTTTTAGTTGAGTTTATTTTTTTCCTTCATTATCTTCATTATATTAGAAGTTTTGTATGCAAATTTTATAGGTTTATTTTCAAATAATCGCTATAGAATATACTCATAAATTTTAGTAGAAACTGAGATATATTTTACTTTCGTTGGACTGTATGGCTAGAGAGGAATAGAAGAATATTTAAAGGAAAGGAAAAAAGTTTAGAGTTAATGAAAAGGAAGATTTATTTACCTATAGAGGAGGCTAAACCAACCCTATAAACTCACCCAATACCTAATATTGAAGTAGGGAGCCTTGATAGATGGAGTCATCATCAAATAGACTTATGATGTTGGGTAGAGGAGAAACAAAAAGAAAGCAAAGAATATAAAGTGGAAGCCACCAAAAGTGAATTTGGTAAAATTAACTTTTTATGGAGCATCTAAAAGAATACAGGATCAGCAAGGGGAGGAATAATAAGAAATACTAGCCAAAGGGTCCTGGGTTCAATGGTTGAAACAAATAGGTGATGTAGCCTACACTAAGGTTCAAATCTCAACGACATCTAATAGCTCAATGTGACTAAATCAATATAAAATGGAAAGGAAAACCCTTTCAAAACCCTATTTTTAAATAATAATAATAATAATAATTATTATTATTATAAATACTAGGAGAGAGATTTTGTCTTGTTACGCTTTCAATGGTGGATTTAAGACGTATTAAAGTTGAAGCTTGAACAACTTTGAAAGGGTTAAAAATATAAAGATAAATGAAATGGAACAGAGTATTGGATGGAAAGTGATTCACTAATAATAATAAATGCAATTTTGAATAAAGCAAAGGCTCTATGGAACATAGAAGAGATAATTGTGGAAATACAAGACCTTGCTACAAAGTTTGAAGAAATAGTTATAGCATTAAATTGATATAATTCAAAGAGACTTTCTTTGGAAAGGACGAGAGGAATAACTTATGTTTCTCAAGCGGGATGGAATTTGTAAAGGAAAGAATATTGGAGTAGTTTTACGCACTTGTAGACTTATGAGTTTGGCCTTAAGGGCAAAGCTTTGGTGGAGATTATTTAGAAATAAAAACAAAAGGGCAAAAGTATTACTTCAAAAATATATAGGTTCTTTTGATGCAATGAAATTATTTAAAAAAGAAAAACTATTAGAAACATGGAACTTCATATCACATAGTTTGCTATTGATCAATAAACATAGTAGATGGCATTATACAAATTTTTGGTTTGATGTTTGGTTGAAGTCTTATTCTCTTATCTCTAACTCAAAATAAAAACCATTGGCTCAAGCATACCTAGCTTGTAAACATCGTAAGGTCAAAGACTATATTAATAAGCAACAACTCCAAATCATGTTCAAGGAGAGGAACTCAAAACAAATTGGAGATGAAATTCAAAAAATGCTTCAAGAGTTTTATTTATAATTTTTTACACAAAAGGATGGTTTGATTTAGAATCTATTAAAATTTTCAACTCCCAAAGATTTTCCTTGGATGAATGTTTGGTCACTAGAGGCTCTACATGAGACCTTAATATTCCTTTGGTTGGGAGTTTAAAGTAAGATTTTTACATGAGAGAGTCTACAAAGAAAAATGTATCATGGACCTTTTAGATGTGCCTTGTGTGAAAAGTATTTAGAAACATCAAACCATTTTCTTCTTCATTGTTCTTTTGCTCACATCATTTGGAGTTTAGTTTTTTAAAAACATAAAAATATATTGAATGGTTCTATTAACATTGAAAGAGTCGATGAAATGGTATACTAGTTATTTTAAAGCTAAAATATTATGTATTATGTGGAGGACTGGCCCTACCATTATTTGTTACGATTTATTGCTTGAAAGGAATAATAGAATTTCAAAAATAAATCTCAAAATCATGGATAATATCTACAATTACGATGCTCATCATGGGGAGTATCAAGTATGGAAAAAGAGGTAGTAACAACTCAACTGCTCATCATGAGGAGTATCAAGTGTGGGAAAAGAGGTAGTAACATCTCGATTGCCATTTATGATAATGGAATTAAAACAAAGGATCTACAAATATTGTGGTGCTCATAATGAGAAGTATCAAGTGTGGAAAAAGTAGTAACAACTTGGTTACCATGTACGATGATGGAATTAAAACAAAAATTAAAACCAAGGATCTAGAGATATGGTGCTCACCATGGAAAGTCTCAGTGTGAAAAAAGTAGTAATAATTTGATTACCGTCTATGATAATGGAATTAAAACAAAGGATCTAGTTTCATCTAAGGTAAAATGAAAATGTCCAAAAATTAGGTTTATTGGAATTAATTTTGATGGTGCTTCTAAAGGAAATCCGATAAAAGTTGACGGAGGTGATGTTTTTAGAAATAATGAGGCAAAATTCTTCTTGCTCACTCAAGGATCATATGGAGCTTCAACTAACAATTATGCAAAGGCTAGGACACTTCTTAAAGGAAATAAACTTGCAATAGCTAAAGGATGAAAATATAAGTATTCACAAATTATAATTAATGCTATTAACAAAAATCAGATGTAGAGATTAGATAAAAAATAATATTTTTTCATTATGTTGGAAGGAAGGGGTTTTGAAAGGTTCCTCGAACCTTTTACAACCTTTTCAATATTTTTCCATTAAGCTTTACAACTGAAATAGAAACAATACAAATAAAATATGAACCTACTAGAAAGGCAGAAAGAGCTCACAAACGAAAGGAACTAAAAACAAGAACAATCATTACATGGCATGAAACTTCAAACTCCAAAAAATAGAATGAAAACAAACATTACAGTCATCCATAAAAGAGAAAATTAGTCATGGTCCCAGGCATTCAAATTCACCTTCTCCATGGCTTCACTCAAGTCCAAAGCAATAATATTTTTGCACAACTCAACAAGGTAAATCATCGATTCACCGGTATTGTAGGCAAGCATATTACTCTTCCCATAGAGTCGTTAAAATCCTTGAATATTACATAGCTATGTCTAAGCCTTGCAATGACGTATGGTTTTGGAGTATTATCATATTTACCTCTATCCATGTAAGCTTCAAAAGGCTTGGTGTCCTCGTTAACACAAACACCCTTCACTGGAGACAAGGGCCACACCTGCGGCTCGAGGTTGTGTCTATTCAAACCAAGAGAGTTTGATCTTTCTTTCTGCATTTCTTGGTCAAAAATGTAGAGGACCTTCAATTTATTTATTTTCTAGGGCATCTTCCTCAACCATTTAGACTAGAGTGGTTGACCATCGAGGTCTCACAATGCATGGGTGTTTCCTACAAGAAAAACATTTTAGGTTTTTACTTTGAGCGTTGTGAGGCCTTGAGATTTTACTTTGATGGCATATGATCAAAATCATCATCAACCAAGATCTCATCTTCCTCAACTCCACCTTGGTTTTATTCCAACACTTTTGCTTTCTTTCCCGATTCCTTTGGCTTATTACTATAAGAGTCTAGGTACTTCGAGCTTGATCTCCCACCCTTCATAATGACATGCAAGAAAATGAGCTTCATAAATCCTTGGTATAGTGATATTGAGCCCCTCCCCCTCTGTACATCCCCCACAATTTTCTCCATTAATGGAAATAAGAATGTTAGGATGTTCATCCTTTTTTTCTCGATGGAGATGGTTCAAAAAAGCCTTAAGAAATCTTTGAAATATTAAAATCCTAGCATCCAAGGTAAAATATTTTAGAATTGACACCACAAATTAATCCCAATACTTCGATAATGATTCCCTCTGCACTCCATTTTGTATCTTGTCAATGTGCTCATCTTTGGATATAATAAATAATGTGCAAAGGGTTCATGAGAGTCATGTGAACATAGGTCGTGGTTCTCCTAAAGACCGTTGGGATAACTTACATGCTTTGCATCTGTAATCTTGTCCAAACTATGTCACCATCCTTCCAAGTTGTTACATCCAACATCATATCGAGACTAGGGTGAGGCTTACAAGTCAAATCTCATTGGCTTATTCATTATACACTGGATTTGAACCTAGAAAGAAAATAAGTAGTAAAATAAGGCAATAAACCAAATGAATACTTCAAATATGTGAGCCCCTATGATATCCTCTTATGATTGAAATGGGTGGGAAGGAAGTTGGTCCCGCCAGGTTGACAAGCACCACAAGATAAATGTGTTTCTCTTCCCCCTAGCTAAATCCTGAATCTTCCTCTTGGTTGGATCTAATCTCCCAACACAAACTTGCCAAGTAAGGTCCCACCTTTCTGGCATATTTTTCCAAAGTGTCCTCATCCAAGGTGGTGAATATTTTGAGCTGACAATCTTGGCATCCTCCCTCTAGGTATACAATGTTGCTTCATCAACAAAAAAACTTGATGAGCCCCACAAACCAGATAACCCATGTTCTCATTATAATCTTCATAGTTATGGGCTTCTATCTTCACTAGCTCTTGGACCTGACCAAGAAAAGTCCCATCCCACATTTTATATTCATCCAAGAACACTCCTAGGTTCACCAAACAATCAATTGTCCCATTAGCTCCCCTATATACATAGCTGAATTGAACATTATCCAAGGGGATGGTTTTATGTTTAGCCTCTAAGATCATATCTATAATATTCTAGCTAGGAGGTTGATTACCTTTTAGAATATTGATAATATTTTGTGAATCCCCTTCAACAATCAAATTTTTGACATTAAACCTCTCAATGAGAAATGGTCCCAAAAAAATAGCCATGGTTTCAACAAAATGGCTTGTTTATTCCCTCAGGGGTTTAGCATATGCCAATAATTCCATGCCCTTATGGTCATGAAAGATCTCATCTACCCTAGCCCAACAAGGATTCCCTTTCACTACTCCATCAAAGTTTAGCAAGGGTGAGGTAGCTTCCATATTTACTAAGCCCTTGAAGGATTTGGGGGTGGCACCAAACTATGAGCTCTAAACTACAAGCCCGAGCCATACACTATCTCTTTCCCTCGATCAAACTCCCAGGCATATTTAAACTTAATTATTTTGAGATTTTCCACCATAGCATTGGTAGATCTGATCTCAACTAAGGGATAGTCTCTTTTCCTATCCTTGAAGATATGATGGTTATGTTCTTTCTAGATTTCCCATAGAACATGGGGAAGGCTTAACATCCACAACATTTTCAATTTCTTAATAATGAAGGGGGATTCCCATTGGATATAAAGGTCAGGGAGTGACTTGGGAAGAACCCATGCAACCTAAAACTTGTTGAGGACTCTATTTAGGAGATCAATAGTGAAAGGGCACTCTAAAAAAGGTGATTTGTATACTCCTCATTCTTTTCACACAACACACATATGTTTGGAAGTATCATCCCATTTTGCAAATATTAGCAATAGTTAAGATCTTGTTTTGGAATGAGAGCCAATAAAAGTACACAATCTTAGGAATTAAATCCTTGATCCATACTCTTGAGATTGGCATCCATCCTAAGCCCTTCCCATCCAACAAGGAGTTGCCCGATTTAACTGAATGCACACCTTTTTTGTTCTTCCAGATGAGGGAATCGGAATTTCTTGTGTCGTTAATCAAATAGACCTATAGAAGTTTGTTAAGCTTCCTCAATCTTTGTTGGTTCCTCAAATCTAGACCATCCACCTGGAGGTGTCTCCAACATTTTCCAAACTCATAAGAAATTATGTAGTCTTGCACCATGTTTCCATATTGATTAGAAAAAACTTGTTCTAACCTAGCAAACTTCGAATCCTCACAAAGAGGAGTGCTTTTCAGCCTTTATCAGTCAAGAAGTGGACTTGGAAACCATTCCCAATCTGTCAATATTTATCTTGTCTAAGAAACGATTTGATAAGCTTAAGGTTATTAGTTTGACCCTATCAGATGGTCCCCTTCCCTAATAAATTTGGAGGCATGCCTAAGGTATTTGTCCTTTAGTATATGGACCTAGTTGAGGTTTTCATTAGTTACAAGTTTTCATCCTAATTTGTGCATCAGGGCTTTGTTCATTCTCCTTAGCTTCTTGAAGCCAAGACCTCCCACTTCCTTTTTTGTACAAACTTTATCCCGTGCAACTAGCACAATTTTTTTTTATTCTCTGTCCCAAACCACAAAAAAAAATCTTGAATCTAGTCTATTTTTTCACATATTTTAGCCAATATTTTGAATAAAGACATAAAATAGATTGAAATATTTTGTAATGAGGACTTTACTAGTTGGGCTTTGCCAGCCTGGCTAAGCAAAAAGCCTCTCCATCTCGAAAGTTTTCTTGTTAATCACTTAACCACTAGATTCCATTGCGCTTAAATCATCCTTCCCTTAAAAATGGGCATCCCAAGATAAGTAGCTGAAAGATCCCCAATACTACAACTGAAGAGTCTTGCTATTCTTACTTGTCTGGGACCCAAAGTTTTCAAAAAATAAACCTTACTTTTAGAAAAATTCACCTTTTTGTTGGTTCTTTAATTAATAAAAAAAAACATGACGAAGCAGTACTCTAAAAACATAAACTATTTTATGATTCACGAGATCGCAAATGTGCAAGTGGAGAGCATACTCTTAGTGCTGCAGGATTTCTAGTTTACTAGATCGAATTATGTGTAGGTGAAGAGCATAATACCAACAACAAAAATTTATTAGAAAAAAAAAGGAAGAAAAAAGAGGGATTATAAACTTAAAGAAAGAGACGAGTTAGGAAAGGAATAAAATAACATTTGATTTAATTTTTAGTCCAAAAAAAAGGAAGTGATACATCTACAAAACTTTGAACGCGTTTCGACTTACAGGTCTCATCAGCAGAGTGAGCTTTGAAGAGGTACAACTTCTCTTTATAAAGACCTAACTCTAGGGGGGAGCCGAAGAGTAATGCATGTGAAATAAAAAAAACCCAAGCATTGTTACAAACTGCAGGTTTATAGACCAAGACAGTGAAAAGAAGAGAAGTCCCAAGCTCAACCCCCAAAAAAAACACCCAGCCATAAAAGAGAAGAAATGCATTAAAATAGCGAAAATACAAAGTGGGAAATAAAGTTCCTCAAACAATTCTATTTTAAAAAGGATAATATCGAAGAGGTCTTTGGTTTCTCCAACAAATGATGCCTCGAGCAATGTGCTTGAGCTCCATTTTTCAAACATTGGAGAAATAATTTGTCAATTCAAATATCTCTGACAAAACTGCAGTTGTTGAGCTTCAAAATAAGAGAAACTATTTTTATTTTGGTTCCATGTTTACGTAATGCTCGCTCCAAAACTCTAGCAAAGTGAAGGCCTGCCATCAAATTTTAATTTTCTCAAACAAAGGAAGGAGAAAATTAATTTGATATCCTTTTAACTCCGAGTCTTTTTAACATAAATAAATCCATCCCTAGAGTTTTATCTAACCAAAAATCTATTGAGTTCACTCATGATAAAGCCTTTTTTTGATGAACTGAATGATGAGATGAAGCAAGGATGTATTGATAGGCATTCATCGACCTCTGAAACAATTTGGTGCAGAGAATTCGAGTCTGAGCAAAATCAAGCCCCTTAAAAAACACAGTATCTAGAAGTTACTTCATAATAAAAACAAATGAAGTAATTTTAATATTGTCATAGAAGGAACCGTAGGCAGCAATAAAATCATTAAGATCCTCCTTAGGGTCATGTCAAACTCCATGACATCATCAATGTATTTTTTATAAAATAAAAGATTTTCCACAACATTATTAAATACTTGTTTCTCCCCTGGATGGCAAAGAAATAAACAAGCATAAACCATAGCAAAATTACTTCCCATGGTTGTTCCTCTTATATGCCTGTATGTTTTCCCTCTAATTCGAATTAGTGTTGTATTAACACTATCTCTACAAACCTTACCACAAAGTTTGTCTTGGCGAGATCAAATTTGCTCCTCAAAAAATGATGAAGGGTTGCAAGTCCTTGAGGGATGGGGATGCTCGGATAAAGGCTCTCAACATCAATAGAGAAAAAAATGATGTCTTGAAGAAAATTATGACCATGCAAATCTTAAATTAGAGATATGGAATCCAAAAGATGATTTTTCTACTTCAACAAAATTGTCAAGAGCAGATGATGAAGCCATTTGGAGGCAGGTTCGAGCACGAAACCACAGTAGAAACAAATGGATCAGTCAAAAAGCCTGAGCTTATGGATTTTGAGGAGCAAGTAAAAGACACACTCTGACAAAGGATGATGTTACTTGAAGCATAAATTTCTTATGGTTTTCTAAAAGCAAATTCCTCTTAAAACCCAACCAAGTAAGTTCTGGAGCTGATAAAAAATATCCTACCAAGGGACTCTATTCACTTCAAAGTACATATTCTAATATGAAAACTGGGAAAAACCTTATGAAATGTACCAATTCATTGATAAAACACAAATGGTTAGCTTTTGTTGATTAACTCTTAATGTAAATAACCATGAAATCAGATATAAAGTTGCAATATAAAATACTCAATAATATAACTCACAAATAACTACATAAATCACTCATAAAATGGACCCTAATAAATACTTCTGCACATTTATACTCACCACACTTGCATATTCTATTTATTGATTTAATTATACTCACCACACTTGGACCATAATATAATTGTGAATATTATTTAATTTTATTAATTTATTTAATGCATCTTTTAGTTCTAGAATACATATTTTTCATTTAAAATTTCATATGTATAGTTATAATTAAAGATTTTGAATTTCATTTAATTATTTTGATTTAAGATTTAATGCATAAAGCTACAACTAAATCTTTTGACTTTGACACTTCTGCATTTCTTGCACATTATTATATTACATAAAATATTTACTCACTCTAATCTAGAACACACTCATAATCTAATGATGTACCCAAGGTGGTACATTAGCATGTACCAAATAATGTAAACTAATTCAATGCAGACCTAATGACAATGGATTTGTCATTGGCAAGAGAACGAATTGCAGATCAGATATGGGGCATAAAGGCAAATTGGTGGGTGGGATTAACAATAGATAATTTGTTATTAAGAAATCTTTCACCCATGCCAGTAATTTCTTTCGAAAGCCTGTAAAATTATAAGGGATTAGAACTTTGGTTGGAAACACGAAAAGGATCAATGGGCTTAGGTGGTTTTGGAGGGTCGCCTCTCAGTCTAAAGAACCATTAGAGACAAATACGCCTACATAAGGCTAAAAACTCCTATTTTAGAACATATTTGACCATGGGAGGAGGAACAAGGATGAATGTTAAACCCAGGCTTAGGGTCTCAATTTCATTTTCTCAAATAAAATAACCATTAAGATCCTCCTTAGGGCCTTCCAAGATCAACTTCAATTCCCTAGCCTGTGGAATGGAGGATTTTGTGGTTATGATTGTGTCATCCACAAATTGTTGGTGGGAGACAAAAAACATAACAAAAGCAAATTTAATGCCAGGAATCTTCCCATTTGTTGTAGCAACTAAAATGAGTCTTCCTATGGCTTCAACAAGAATAATGAAGAGGTAGGGAGACAAGGGGTCTCCCTAACAAAGTCCTTTCTTGTTTTAAAAATACCCTGCTATAAAATCGTTTACTAAGACTGAGGACACAGCTGAAGAGATACAAGCCCTGATAAGATTGATCCACTCTTGATGGAAACCAAAACTGGTCATAGTTTGAATTAAGAAATCCCAGGATACCCTATCATAAGCCTTATTCATGTCAAGTTTTAACATCCCTGCATCTCCACTCCTATCAATAGAATGAATAACCTTGTGGATAGTAATAATTCCATCTAGGATTTGGCGAACCTTTACAAAGCTCCCTTGTTGGGGATCAATTATATAGGGAAGAATAATTTTAATTGTATTGGCTAAAACCTTGGACACAATCTTGTATAAGGTATTGCAAAGGCTTATAAATCAACAATCTAAAAAAGACCTCGCACCTACCACCTTTGGGATTAGATCCAAGGTCCAATTAACATCCCAATATATATGTTGAGTTATTTGAAACTCCATAACAACCTCAATAACTTATGCCCCAACTATATGCCAAAATATTTGAAAGAATAAACTGGGAAACCATCCAAACCCAAAGCTTTATCCCCATGCATGTCAAAAACTACTTTCCTAATTTCCTCTTCTTTGAAGGGACTAAGAAGGTAGTCATTAAGTTGATTTGTTACCATGCATGGAATCTTTTGCAGCATGACAATAGTTGGGACTAAGAAGGTAATCATTAAGTTGATTTATTACCATGCTGCAATTACCATGCATGGAATATTTTGCAGCACGGCAATAGTTGGAGCATTATCAGTAGGAGCCTCCAATCCTATTATATTGAGAATGAAATTGATTGCCTCCTCTTTGATTTGAATGGGATCTTCAGTGACCGAACCATCCATCTTGACAACTTTTTCAATCTAAGTATAACTTCTTGGAAATGGGATGACAAGGAGATTGGTGTTTTCACCAATAATAATGGAAGGGTGACAAAGAGACTAACGTTGGGAACCAAGTTTTGCAAGGCCTAGGGCAAGACCATGGGACAAGTATTTCGATGGTGCTATGTAGATAACAGGCCCAAAAGATTTTACAAATGCCCTTTGATCAGAGTGCACAATCATGGTTGAATATTGTGGAAGGAAAATTGACGAGTGTGGATTTTCATTTTGATCTTTGCCCTAAAGAAGGAAAACTTTTCATCTCGTCCAAACTCACTATTATGGAAGGAAAACTGACGAGTGTGGATATTCATTTCGATCTTTACCCTAAAGAAGGAAAACTTTGCATCTCATCCAAACTCATGACCTTGACGATGGTTCATGGTGCCTAGAATTTGGTTGGGAAGTTTATAGGTGCTCGTCATGATTTGGATGCCATTCAAAAATAGGCATTCCCGAAAGCACAATTATGGTTGAATATTATGGAAGGAAAACTGACGAGTGTGGATTTTTATTTCAATTTGTGGAAGGAAAACTTACAAGTATGGATTTTCATTTTGATTTTTTCCTTGAAGAAGGAAAACTTTGTATCCTTGACGATGGTTCATGGTGCCTGGAATCTGGTTGGGAAGTTTATAGGTGTTACCTTGATTTGGATGTTATTCAAAAATGACTTTCTTGAAGTGGCGCCCACAAGGACATGAAAATGGTTGTTGTGAATGCAAAAACGAAACACCAAATATAGATAAATAAGATCAATACACAATATGTTGCACAAAAGAGAGAATATTTTATTGATATAAAGGGGGGAGCCTTAAATCTCCAATGTTACAACATGATTTGATATTGATACAAATGTTACAAATCTAGGGTTCTTTGAAACCCTAGGTAAATAAATTGTGGTGTCTTATTGCTCATCTTTGATCCCAACAGAGTGGTGAGTGGACTTTGGTATCCTATCTTTGGGCCACTTGAGCTTCAGCAACTGGCAATGAATGTGATCCTCAAACCTGCACATACAACAAACAAACAAGGATTAATAACATCTGTGAGGGTTCTACTGTGTGAGACCCTCAGAAAAGAAAATCACTAAACCCTAGTTGCATAAAGAAAGTTGTAAAAATAGATCTAAGAATACTAAAAATACTTGCAAATAAAATTTTACCTTGTCTTCATTGACTTGTTGTTTTTGTCTTCGATGTTGTTGTAGAAGATGGTGGGTGACATAGATGCGCCCTAACGACACTCTAGGGTCATAGGGCTATAGATCAGGGACAAGAAGCACTCGCGGGCATTCGGTGACGACCAAAAGCGCTCAACGAGCACGGGTGAGTACTTTGCAGATTTCGAGGGCGTTTGGCAATGGTCTGAAGCACCCGAAAACAGTTGCAAGAATCTAGAGGGCATTCGAGGTGTGAAGCAGAAGCTGTAGAGCAAATCTGGTTTGCGAGATGGGCAGTTGCGGATGCAGAGGATGCGAAGGTGAGCGATCGAGGATGTAAGTGGCAAGGATGCTTGAAAACTTAGGCCAAAGACTTGTTAGGGGTTGAGTCATCAAAAACAAATCCTCTTTATAATCTTCATGTTAGGGTTTCAACAACACAATTTGTGTGGTCAAGATTAAAACATAACAAAGGGTGGAGATTAAATCTGGGCAGGTAGCATAGATTAAGGTGGATGAATGGCTAATATTAGATCATTATGGATGGTTGGGATTAATTTATACATATATACATATATTTATTAAATATATATAATATAAAATATTATTATTTAAATATATATTAAACAAATATATATAAATAATGGGTAAATATGGTGAAAAACTATGGATGGATGACAAGTGGCTAGATTTTGGTGTTTACAGATGCCCCTTTTTGTACCATGTTGCATGAAACACAAAGTGGTGCAAAAATACGAGACACCTGGTATGGCATGATGAGGATGCAACTTACTCTTGTTGAAATATGAGTATTGACATTGAAGACAAAAGAAGACTTGACAAAAGGTTCAAATGCGATGGATGGAAGAAGACATGGATGTTGACATGGAAGAAGATATGGATGTTGATATGGAAGGTGACTGTTTTGGAGAGACTCAGACCTACAAGCGATATCAAACAAACTCACTAAGGGTTGTCTAATTTCTCTAAGATCAAATGTGTGCAATGAATTACAGAGACTCAGACCTACTAGTGATATCAAACAAACTCACTAAGGGTTGTTTGATTTCTCTTAGACCAAATGTGTGCAATGAATTCATTACTGAATCAAGAGCATGGTAATGACTCGAGGCAATCAAGAACCAGTGTGTGCAAGTGAGTTCATTAACCCATCTTGAGTAAATTGGGTGTGACCTGTTATGGATGAGATCATGAAGCTAGTTACAAATAGTGACCTATTATGGTGTTTGGTTTTTGAATAAATAAATAAAAATTGCACAAAAACAAAGAACTTGAAAGGCACTTACCTTGGCGAAACACACATTTGCTCTCGTTGCTGCATCTGCACCCTCCATCGCCATAGCTTCCACAGCACACCAACTACTCACTCCTTCCACTCCACTCCACTCCCTCAGACGCAACTTCTAAAATTTGCAAAAGCCCAAATGAATCTAATTTCCCTTCTGCATGCCTTTTATAGTTGTTTCAGGTGCATTGAAATGCCCATGGGCGCTCCCATGCGCATTGAAATGCCTCCTTACATTTGAAAAGTGCCAAACTCTAGTGGGTGTTTGCACAAGCAATAAGCGCCCGTCGGTGTTTAGTGTCAAAATTGACAAAAAGTGCACTGAAATGCCCATGGATGCTCCTATGCACATTGAAATGCCTTCTTGCATTTAAAAATTGCCAAACTCTGGTGAGCGTTTGTGCAAGCAATAACACCCGTCGGTGTTTGGTGTCAACATTGACAAAAAGAACAAACTGAGTCAAAAAGGTAGCTTACCTCCACCACATCATTCCAAATTGCATCCATACATCAATTTCATAATAATATCATGTTTTGTGAAAACCAAAATCCAAAACATAATTAATTTTGATACTTCACCTTTTGAGTGAAACTATGCCAAGACCAACTTGCTCAACAGTTGTCATTGATGGCTTGTTCGTGGGGCTTGAAACATGGATAAATTATAATACATCGTTCTCTTTAACAATAAGGAAAGGAATTGCATAGAGTCAACTAACATACGCTTCCTACCAATCATCTGATATTAGGGTGATTGGCTCCTTATATTTTGCATAGTCATCACTTTGCATTTCAATGGCGCCATACGACAATTTTTTCAACTACATGGAATCACCCCAAACTTGGGGCAACCAAAATGTGATTTTGAATTCCCACAACGAGATACATCTTACATGATCATGCCATCTACTTTTGACAAAAAACCTTTTTTATGTTAGGGCAAAAACATAATCAATCACTTGCAATCTACAAAAACCCCCGTCAACCATTGGGGCAAAAACGACATCACATTTACATCATTCATATCGTCCACAATTTCACCATGCATTTCACACAATCATTTGCAAAAATTTGTCAATTGGACCTTTCTGGGAGGGTCATTATGATCTCAATATGAACATTGCCAATTAGGTCTATTTTACACAAAAAATCCCTTAAAAAATAGTAGTTGGTTCTTGAACTAATGTCACCAATCTATAGAGCTCTAAAAATTATGTGATATGAAAAAAACAAGCCCAAAATGCTTTTGTATGCAAAAGTTATTGGCCTCCAAAAGTTTGGGTATATTAATAGCTAAACAAAGAGAAAAATGAAAAATAATTCATCAGACCTTAGAAAAAGTGTTGTCCAATCGATGTTTCCATGTGTTGATTGCTCATTTGTTGATGGCTACCATTTACTCTTTGCCATATGGACTTCACTAGCACATTAAAATTTTGATATTTTGCTTCTTCTAATTGGATGATAGTGAAATATAATTAAAAAACCTTTTCAGTGGCTACTACATTGACCTTAGAGATTTTTCTTCAACAATTGGAACCAACAAAATTTGATCTTTGGTCCTTACTGTCATAATGCAGGGGCCTTACCATTGCCACACTAACACACACATGCTAAAGAAGGGGTGCACTTCCCCTTAATTCATGATAGGAGTAGAATTAAAAAAAAAAAGGTTTCATGTGAATGAGACACCTTTGCGTTAAGGCACCATATGTTAGGACGATGCACAAGGTCTTCAACTACATGCATACATGCACATCAGCAAATATACGTCCCTCATGTGCATTAGTGAATATGCATTGTGCACACATCAATAAATGCACATTGCATACTCACATCAACAAAACATGCCAAAAAAACATGTGATCTAGAATTTGTTGTTGGAGCATCCATACATGCCTCTATGCCTCCTCCCATCATATAATGGAATATTCTATTTTTAAAATTCAAAATTTTTGAGGAAAAATAGCATATTTTTTGGATGCAAAAATAGGCATTAAAATGATGAAATATTCAAAAGTGTTGAATTGTGGCCTCCCTAAAAATTTGCAAGAAATCCACTAGAACTTATGGTTCATCCATATCTACCATGAATTTCCTTGTACAACCTTTTTGTATGATTAAGTGAAATTGCTTCTTTTTTGCTCTATTACCATGTCAAAATTTGCAATATTTTTCAGAAACATCCATTCACCACAATCATATGTAAAAAAGGAAGAAGAGAAAAATAAAAGAGTATATAGGTGAAAAATAAGAAAGAAATAAGCAACATGACATGAGAGAAGGAATAAGAGATGGGCGTCCATGGGCGCCCCACAATATTTTTATATATCACATTGTATTACAAATGGTTGCTCATTGAGGGGTATTTAAAATGATACCAAAACCACAATGAGAGGTTAACCTTAGGATGACATTAACTTAACCTTGAGGTTAACCTTGGAATGAAATTATAATAAATTAACCTTTAAAGAAGGTTATCCATAAAGGTGAATTAAGCAATATCTCTAAGGGTGAATACATGAGAGTGCCCTTAGGCCTACATAGTAGAATGATCGTAGGCTTACATAGAAAGATGCCTATAGGTTTGCATGAATATTATCTGTAGGTTTACATAGAAATATACCGATAGGATTACATGAAAATGCCCAAAGACTTACATCAAGAGAGAACCTATAGATACTTCATCATTGTTGGCCTTGGCCTAAGGGTGGAAATTAAATTTGGGCAGGTGGCATGGATTAAGGCGGATGAATGGCTAATATTAGATCATGATGGATGGTTGAGATTAATTTATAGATATATGCATATATTTATTATATATATATAATGGGTAAATGTGGCGGGAAACTATGGATGGATGACAAGTGACTAGATTTTAGTGTCTACAGATGCCTCTTTTTGTACCATGTTGCGCGAAACACAATGTGGTGCAAAAATACGAGACACTTGGTTTGGCCTGATGAAGATGCAACTTACTCTTGTTGAAATATGAAGATTGACCTTGAAGACAAGAATTTTTTTTATTTTTGTTGTGTAGCTTATTTCCTCCTCAATTGGCGAATGAGTGACGAATACATCTCACGAGCCAATTGACAAATTTTTGCAAATGATTGTGTGAAAGTAATGATAAGGCAAACTTAGAGGTAACAAGGATGGATATCTTCATATAGGTATGCATTCGGTTAGGGATAATCATCAATAGTTAGCCACCTTGAGACCCAAACTGATGACCTAGTAGCTATCGTAAGTTCTAAAGACTGAGACAGGTGACTAAATTCATGGAAAGATTTCCCTCTTTGTCTATTATACATGCTTGATTGTCTTTTACTTTAGCACTATTGCCTCAATAATTTGAGAAGTATGAATGAATAGGTTGTCTTCATAACTCCTTGTGTGCTCTGGTAAATAGAATGATAAATAGATTTCATTTTAAATAAATGGTTGATTTATTTTAAAATGATAAATATATTTCATTTTAAATAAATGGTTGATTTATTTTAAAATGATAAATAGATTTCATTTTAAATAAATGGTTGATTTATTTTAGAATGATAAATAGGTTTCATTTTAAATAAATGGTTGATTTATTTTAGAATGATAAATGAATTTCATTTTAAATAAATGGTTGATTTATTTTAAAATGATAAATGAATTTCATTTAGAAAGGCTGATTGGAGGAATTTTTGATGGCGAAAGTGGGAGCAGGAACGGGAGCGGGAGCGGGATTGGACACAGGTTCAGAAGCTGGTGCAAGTTCCAAGGCGAGAGCTGGATCGAGATCAGGGTCAAACATGTTGAGGCCCGGACCTGGGCCCGTAAGGCCCTCGACGGGCCCAGAGGAGGGCTCAGAGGCTGAGCAAAATGGTGGACAGGGTGGGAACGGTATCTTGGGACCAGAACCTCCTCCCGGGCTCGATGCAAACGCAGGACTAGGGAAAAAGCCTCCAGATCCTAGGCAGGGTTCTGCCCTGGGCAGGCCCAAACCCTCGAGGGCACCCACATTTCTATTCAAGAGGAGGTCTACTCCTCCTTTGTCACTGGATCATCTGCCTCCTTGGTTGGGAAGTTCCTAGGAGGGCGCCCGGACATGGAAACCATCCGCAAATGGACGGCTTCCAAATGGAAAGCTTTTTGACATATTCAGCTGGTGGCCCTCACCAAGGGATTCTTCATCATAAAATTAAATAACAACGATGACGCTAAAAAGATCTTGTCAGGCGGGCCCTGGTTTCTGGGACACAAAAGCCTTTTCCTCAGGTGTTATGGAGCTGACTTCCATCCCAGCACCCAAAGCATCAACTTTACCCCGGTCTAGGTTCGGCTCCTTGAGCTTCCCTTCCACTTGTGGCATGAAGACGTCCTAAGACTTATTACCCAATCGATCGAGGAACTGGTGGCATTCGACCCTGCTACCAAGATAGGCTCCCAGATGGTTCATGCTAGATTTTGCGTCAATGCAAATCTAGAATCTGAACTTCCCTCTTTTGTGACCATCTCCTCTGGGTCCTTCTTTTGGCACCAATCTCTGATCTATGAAAATAAATCTGCTTTTTGCCCTCTCTGTTGCACTCAGGGCCACCTCCCCCATCAATGCCCTGTATCCAAGAAGGTCGATGGTCCCCTTCCGAGGGCCCCCATCGTCCCACAGATCTTAGGCATGGACCACCATGGAGGCTCCCCCTTCTATCCCAAAGGAATCCCAAGCAGGCCCTAGCCTGGAGGATGGTCTTCCCCAAGTTTTCCCTTCCCCTGCTCCCCTCTCTGAGTCGTCTTCCAGGGCCCCAACCCCAGTTTTTCTCACCTCGCCCGATGCGAATCCCTCCCTACAGGCCCCTGCTTATGCAGCCCTAGGACTGTGAGCCGCCCTATTTTGAGGGGAGGCTCATATCATCTTCTCCCAAAATAATAAACATTCTAGTCCATTGTGTGAAGTCAAGGCACTCAGTGGATCCTGTCTAACGTCTCCGCTCCTAACAACCCGGTTGAGAAAGCTGGCTTATGAAAGGAAATTAGCTTGATGAGAGAAGCCTTTGCCCCCCTCCCTTGGATCCTAGGAGGGGACTTTAACAGTCTCCTGTTCCCTTCTGACAAAAGTGGGAGATTAGCGGCTCTGGGCAAGAACATGGATGACTTTGGAGCCTTCACCGACCTCAACGAGCTCATGGATGTCAGGCTGAAAGGAGCCAGGTTCACCTGGTCAAACAAAAGAGCGAGAGCAAACCATATCTAGGTCAGGTTGGACAGAGTGTTCTTGTCCAAGGAATCCATTCCTCTGTTTACAAATGCAACCTTGCTAGCCCTCCCTAAAATTAGGTCCGACCACAGCCCCCTCCTCCTCCAAATTGATCATCGCTCCTCCCCCAAGCGACCCTTCTGGTTTGAGTCCATGTGGCTGCATCATCCTAACTTCAGGGCCCAGGTTGGCTGCTGGTGGGCTCCCCTAGTCCCTGGGTGCCCCACTGAACAAGTCTACCACAAGCTGAGACGCCTCAAAGAACAACTCAAGGTATGGAATAGAGAGGTGTTTGGTAACATCTTTGAAAATAAAGCGGTAGTTAAGAAAAAACCCGAAGACCTTGAGCTCAGATTCCAGGCAGGCTCCCAAGACCCGGGGATTAGGGAAGAGGAACGCCTGGCCCTCAGTGAGTATCACAACATCCTGGTCAGGGAAGAAACCTTTTGGAGACAGAAGTCGAGAGCCCTATGGCTCCAAGATGGTGATGCTAATACGAAGTTCTTCCACACATCGACTCTCAAAAATAAGGGCTCTAACAGGATTGTTGAGTTGGTGAGCAGTGATGGCAGAACTATCAAGGACGAAGAGGACATTCAGACTGAAGCCACCAACTTCTTCTAGGAGCTCCTTGGTGACAACCCCCCCATGTCCCCAGAAGCAGCAGACTCCCTGTTGGAACATATTCCTACTTCAGTCTTGGCCATTGCAAATGAGATGCTCGTGCAGCCCCTGTTTGACTCTAAAATCCATGTTGCCACGTTTTCCATTAAGGCTGAGGCGGCCTCGGGCCCGAACAAGTTTCCCCCTCACTTCTTCTAATCTTTTTGGGACATCGTTGGGCAAGAAGTGTGCGTAGCCATTCGGGACCTCCAGGCTGCCAGCTCCATCCCCAAAGGTATAAACTCTACCTTCATTGCCCTGATCCCCTCCCCAAGTCCCAAGCTTCCAGTTCCCTCTCGAATTTTCGCCCCATCAGCCTATGCAATGTTTTATACAAAATATTGACCAAATCCATGGCCTCTCGCCTCAAGGACATCCTTCCCCTGATCATTACCCCTTGCCAAGGGAGCTCGGTCAAAGGCAGACTGATCACAGACGGAGTCATCATCATGCACGAGGCCATCCACTCGGCCTTCCTTTCCAAGAAGGCCTCCTTCCTGCTCAAGCTGGATATGAACAAGGCCTTTGACAGAGTTGACTGGGACTCTCTTTTGTGCAACATATTGTGTATTGATCTTATTTATCTATATTTGGTGTTTCGTTTTTGCATTCACAACAACCATTTCCATGTCCTTGTGGGCGCCACTTCAAGAACGCCCTTTTTGAATTACATCCAAATCGAGGTAACACCAATAAACTTCCCAACCAAATTCCAGGCACCATGAACCATCGTCAAGGTAGTGAGTTTGGACGGGATACAAAGTTTACCTTCTTAAAGGAAAAAATTGAAAAGGAAAAAATCGAAAAGGTAGTGGGTTTTTGTTGTATCTTTGTGATCACCCTGGCGCTTCCTGTTTGTGGCCTCTGGAGGCTGGAAGAATGAAGTGATAAGTCGGGATCCTATTATCTTCTGCAAAATGTTACTAAGTAATTATTTCCTGAGATTGAATAATTCCCGAATTAAAAGGCAATGCATCTCTGATCTTCATAATTAATCCAAGATTTTAGTGTATGGGTGTTCTTTGAATAAGCAATAATATCTACCTCGTATCTCATAGTAGACAGGACAAGTGAAAATGAAATGCTCCTCGAATTGCACATCAAAACTGCACAATCCACAAATACGATAATCTCTAGGGAGGTGATGATCTGTCTCAATACGTAGCTAGTGGGAGCAAACTCGTAGCTAAGCTAAAAGAAACCTGAGGTTGTGTGACATCTGTATCAAGTTATAATTTGGAGTAGTGATCAATACATGCTCTAGTTAGAGATAAAAGTGAGAGTAATGGTGCAGTTTGGTGAAAGAGGTTCTTTTGGCTCAGTCCAAGTAGTTTTTGGTGAAAGAGGTTCCTTTGGATCAGTCCAAGTAGTTTTTGGTGAAAGAGGTTCCTTTAAATAATAAAATTAAAAATTTGGTATTGTAAGAAAGAGGTTAAATTTGTATTTAGCAAAAAATTTAAATTAAATGGCATTTTAGTACAATAGGTTTTAAATTTATACTTAGAAATAATATTAAATCAAATAATATTTTAACAAGAAGGAAATCAAGTTCGAATCTTGATCTGTTGTAAACAAATCATAAATCATTTACTAGGTAGTGATGATGTAATATGAATGAGGCATGTTTCATTCCCATTTCCTCAACATAACTTGGAATATTTTCAAATATCAGATAATTTGTTATAATATTATTAAGTGGTGATAATTTGTTGTAGTACATATAATTTGTTGTAATACCACTAAGGATGTATAATTTGTTATAATACTATTAGATGGTGATGATATAATTTATTATAGTACTATTAGGTGGTGATGACAATGTAAATCAGATGAGGCCTATTTCAATCCAATTTAACTTACTAAAAACAATAATTAGAAAAATTTTAAAGTTACTAATCAAATAATAACTAAACAAATGTTAAGATTAAAATTACTCTAAACATCCAATTTAACTTATTGAAAATTAATAATTAAAGAAATTACTACTTAACTTATGTTAAGATTAAATTTATTATAAAAATATATATAAATATATTTCTACAAAGTATTCACAAATTAATGCTAGCAACAAATATTAATATGAAGATTAAATAAAAAATAATATTATTATTAAGGTTCATCTTCAATTGATGAGGGTTGAAAACATAAGTATATTTATAAAAAATAAAAATAAAAAATTAATCAAATGCTATGTTCGTAAGATGAAATTCAAAAGGCAAAAGACAATTATCCTAAGATTTGATTTTATCAAACAGCAAAAGACAATTGTCCAAGATTTGATTTTATCATGAAATTCAAACAGCAAAAGACAATTACCCAATTGTCTAAGATTTGATTTTATCTTTTAATTAAGACTGCGTAAAATTTTATCTCTTGATTAGTATTTTCAGGTTTTTAGGGCAATAATTAATTAATACAAAGGAACATTTAATTAAGACAATTATCCCAGATTTGATTTTATTAAACAGCAAAAGACAATTGTCCAAGATTTGATTTTATCATGAAATTCAAACAGCAAAAGACATTTATCCAATATTTGATAATTGTCTAAGATTTGGTTTTATCTTTTAATTAAGACTACTTAAAATTTTATCTCTTAATCAAAAGAGATAGTATTTTTAGGTTTTTAGGGCAATAATTAATTAATACAAAGGAACATCTCTAAACTGTAGGGTTAGAGATCTATATTTTGTCAATATTATCTTTATTCTGAAAATTTATAAATTAAGATAAATGTTAAAAAGAATGATCACACATTGGCATTACTATTGAAGGTAAGAGTATTAGCCAGGTTTGTGAGCAATTCCAGCGGCACTTGTGTGTTGTACTTACTCCCCACCCCATAATTTGAATAAACCAATACAAATTTAGCTACTGTAACATTTTCTCTTAATCAAGAGCAAATAATTTTTAAAGCAATAAAAATAGATAATTAATTGATGAGGAACATTCTTAAACTTTAGAGTTGCATTATCTTGTCAATATAGTATCTTTACAGTGAAAACTTTAAAAAATTAAGATAAAAGTTAAAAAGAATGATTACACATCTGCATGGTTACTAAGGGCAAGAGGATGGGCTAACTTAGACAGCCAATATAGACATATTGTTTAGCTACTGTTGTCACCAAAAATGGTAGTTCTTAAAAGCTTATAAAAAAATAAAAATAAAAACTATAGTTATTGTTGTCATAAAAAAATAGTTTATAAAATCTTGAAATTTATAATTATAAAAATTAAAAAGAGAAAACAACTACTCTAGCTCTTTAGCTGAAAGTTTTGCTATCTAAGACTGCAAGGAATCTTGTTCCAACTTTAAAAAAAAAATTTGAGTACATTAAAAAATAAGATTTACATTTATTTTTAACAACTTCTAAATAAAATTTATTGTAATAAAAATTTTAAATTATTTTTTTGGATAAATTAAAAAATAAAATTTATCTTTATTTTTAACAACTTTTAAATAAAATTTATTATAATATAATTTTTCGAACTTCTGGTTCTAATATAATTTTTTAATTTTCTATTTAAAAAAGGGATGAAGCCATCTCCATAATGGAAGGTACAAGACGAGACAGTTGAGATATATTCAATGCTAAGTTTGATACGTTCAATGCTAAGAGCTTAAACATCTAACTTCAATCATCATTGTTTACCAATGTCGATTCTATTTTTGGCATTCCACCTACCATTGCTCCCCAGACTTAATATTCACTTTCCTTAATCCAAGATACGAGAAAGGACTAATGCAGACAAAAGTAATTTCTACGAAATAACTGCCAAACAGCCCTAAATTTTTATGGCAGACCCCAAAAAGAAAACACACAGAAATTTCAGGTTCAAAAACATAAATATAACAAAGCCATATTTCTCAACAATGTGGAAAAAGACTCGACGAAAACAAAAACAAAGTAATAAATATATATATTATAAAGAAAT
Source organism: Wollemia nobilis (assembly GCA_028583015.1). Classification (NCBI taxonomy): domain Eukaryota; kingdom Viridiplantae; phylum Streptophyta; class Pinopsida; order Araucariales; family Araucariaceae; genus Wollemia; species Wollemia nobilis. Next base: position 5,516,131 of record JAQPPZ010002515.1, read on the forward strand.
GCGGCAGGAAATTTCTTTCATACTATAACCTAAAGCGCCCTACCAGCAAGCCACCATGGAAAATGAAAATCCCTCTCACATTACTCTCTTATTCCTCTTTACCATGCAAACATACCGGGTCTCTAATTTATCCCTCCAACTACTAACCCATCACTGACAAGCGTCCATAAAATGGTTTGAATTTATTAGTTGAGCAGTAACTGTGGAAAAAATTTCTATAATAATTATTATTTTTCAACTTAAACATATTATCATTAATTATACTTATTTTATAATAATAGATTAATCACACTATTTAATAAAAAATATTTATTGCAGTTGAATTTAGATCTCTTGAATGAATAATCAAAACCATATCATTATAATATCTCTTGAATGAATAATCAAAACCATATCATTATAATATCTCTTGAATGAATAATCAAAACCATATCATTATAATATCTCAAGCATGAATATCAAAAAACGTATCACTACAATATCTCAACCACATACCCGCATAACAACTGCTCTGAGTATCACAGATGCCTAATTACTCTTCTCATTAATAAATAAAACAAACAGGCTCTACAAACAACCAAACAAACAGGCTCTACAAACAACCAACAGGCTCTACAAACATATCATTATAATATCTCAATCATGAATATCAAAAAACATATCACAACAATATCTCAACCACATACCTGCATAACAACTGCTCTGAGTATCACAGATGCCTAATTACTCTTCTCATTAATAAATAAAACCAACAAGCTCCACAAACATATCAGTCTAACCCTAAAGTAAAATTTTAAAATATACATATATTTTTAAAATATATATACATACATATGCTGCTCAAGACCTCGGCTATTAGATTGCTGCTAGATATGCCTAGAGACATTTTAAAAATTTAAGTGCTAAATAGAAAAAATAAACACCATATCTAAATACCCACTCAAATAAAATAAAATAAAATACAAACAAAATACAGTTATTACCACAAATTTCTAGGGCAACCGTCAGTTGGTGATGCATGTTATGTAGAGTCTTCATTATGACTCAGAACAGGTCTATGAATTCAGTCATCATCCGGTTTACCCAAATTCTTACTAATCTAACCCTAAGAAATAATTACTTATAAATAATAATAAAAATATACCATTAAAAAATAGCAAAATATAGCCGTCAGTTGGTGATGCATGTTGAGTCCTCACAACCATTCAATTCAGAACAGGTCTATGAATTGTATTCCTCATCCGGCTCATCAACTCATTTAGTTTTTTCACATAAACAAAAAATAAAATAAAAAACAATCAAAACCCATATTGCACACCAAAAAAATCAAGCCCTCTTACTTTGGCATGATTCCTCATAGAAATCAGATGAAACTTGAAAAACCCACGCATATACAGACCGGCATGCTTGCCCTACTTTTTCTCGACTAAGATGCTACCGCGGTTGTGTTAGTGGGGAAGAAACATATAAATAGTCCGTCCTCTGGAGTGGTGACCTTGAAGAAGAAACAAGATCGTGAACAAACCCTAACCTAACTTGCACGCTTCACCTAGTTGACAAACCCTAACCTAACTTGCACGCTTTTCCTAGTTGACAAACCCTAACTTAACCTGCAAGGTTTTGATATGGTTAATTACGGCGTATGTGTAAACGTTTATTTAGTGCAATTTTTTTTTTTAATTTTGAATAGAGGTTTAAGGTTTTAAATTGTTGGAAGGTAATATATTATACTTGAACAAAGTATGGTTATATAATCATAAATAAATAATATTTCTTTTGCATAATCTATGATGTTGTGGATAATAAAAAGTTTACTTTTATTTTTAGTTTTTAGTTACTTTGTGGTACAAAGGATTTTTGCAAGTCCCAAGGCTTTTTTTAATTTTTGTATAGTTAATCAAATATTGTAATTATTGTTAAGTGGGACATAGCAGTGGTTAGGGCTTTGGTTTTTCTTTGGAAGTTCCAAGGTTCAAACCACTAAGTATGTGTTTGTTGGTGTGCGTTATGTGTTATAAAAAAGAAAAATATTACAATTATTATAACTTAAAAAATTGTTAATATAAAGGTGAATAAAATTAATAGTTCAAACAACTAAAATATCATGGCTAAAAGTATGACAAGTCTTATAACATTTTAAAGGACATAAACTTTGATGGGATGAGATGCTAAAAAAAACATCAACATATATAGAGCTCATAATGGTAAGCTTAAAAATTAATAGATGCTAAAAAAACATCAACATATATAGAGCTCATAATGGTAAGTTTAAAAAGTAATAGATGCTAAAAAAAAAAACATCAACACATATAAACCTCATAATGTTAAGCTTAATAGTTTTGACTAAGAAAATGATGGAGAGGGAAGAAAGTAGAGAGGGGAGGGCTCTGGTCCCTCCCCTGCTCCCCCTCCCATGGCTCTTGGTTCTTGTCCAGTCCTTGGCTCAACCCAGGTCATCCCTCCCGGGGAGTGGTTGTTTGTAGATGATCTCCTAGGGGGAGATCCTTCTCTACTATCTGCGCCCCTCCCGGTCGGCTAGGGTTTTTTTGGTTGTTTTTTCGGACTGGTGCTTCCCAGGGATCCCTGTTTGGTTGGGGATCCCTTCCCTTTTTCCCTCAGGCTTCCCCCTGGGGTTTTTTGCAGGTTATTCGCGTGGATCTGGTCCCCTGCATTTCTCGGTGCGGTGGAGGTGACGGTTTAGGGTTTGGATAGCTTTTTGGGGTCTCCCTTGAGGTCCTCATAGCTTTGGGGGTGGTCTGGGGGGCCTCTTTCCCCCTTTTGCTTGTGAATCCTCGACGGGATCTGGCTGTTGTTATTCCCGCGTGGAGGCTTCTTCGTGCTGGCTCTGCTCCTTGGTGGACATCCTGGGCATCTGGTTTGGCCTTGGGGGGGCTTTTCCCTGTCTGGGTTGTTCCCATTCCCAGTCCCAGTTCCCTGAAGCTGCCTCTGTGCTTGGACGGGATTCTTGGTCCCTGCTGCTGGGTTTCCTTTTTCTGCTGCATGTTTCATTCTTGGGGGGGTCTGATCTATGCATGCAGACCATAGATCCCACTGTTTTGGTTCCTAAGGATCCCATCCCTGTGACTGTTTCCTCTTCCCGCTCGGGATTCCCAGTCCCTGGATCCCTGGTCCCTTAACCTGCTGTTTCTTTTTGTTTTTTCGGGACGGGATCCTCTTCTGTTTTCCCGGGGCGGGTTCCTCGTGGTGCAGCTCTCTGGTCGCTTCCTGTTGGGCTGGATCCTCTCTGTGCTAGCTGTCGGCTTCCTGCAGGATGGCTCTCGCTAAACAGAATGTTTTCCCGGTGGGCGGGATGGTTTCTCCACAGGGCGGGATCCGTAAAATCCGTCGATTTTCCCGCGAGGCGAGATCCTTTCTTTTTTGCTGGTTTCTCGGATGGCGGGATTTCCCTGTTGCTTCCCACTAGGCGGGACTGTTTGTGGTGGTTTTGACTGCTTCCTGCGAGGCGAGATTTTATTGTAACGGTTTTTCTTTGCTTCCTGTTGGGCGGGATCTTCTCGATGGTGGTTTTTGGCTACTCCCCGGGGTGGGATCTCCAAAACTACTTTCTTTCTTATTTGTTTGTTTCCCGTCGAGAGGGATTGTTTCATGCTTACTGTTACCGTTGGGCGGGATTTCTGTTTTGGTGTTCGGTTTCAAGGGATTGATGCCCTAGGCCCATTGCTTATGTAATCAGGTTTTGGGATCCTTGTTAAAACCCACTGTAAATACAAACACTACTTACAAAAAAAAAAAAATGGTAAGCTTAAAAAATAATAGTTCAACAACTAAAATATCATGGCTAAAAGTATGCCAAGTCTTATAACATTTTAAAGGAAATAAACTTTGAAAGGGTGAGATTATATAGAGCTCATAATGGTAAGCTTAAAAAGTAATAGATGCTAAAAAAACATCAACATATATAGAGCTCATAATGGTAAGCTTAATCTACCAACTATTAGTATATCATGCTCCCAAGTTTATTTTGCAAAAGGTAGATGGAATCATACGCAACTTCCTATGGCAAGGAGGTGGGAAATCATAAAGAAAAAAGTTCCACTTGGTCAATTGGGATATGGTCACCAAGAGTAAAATTCAAGGAGGATTGGGAATAAAAAAAATGGAGATTCGAAAGCATTGGGAGCAAAAATTCTTTGGAACATGCTTAAAAACAATCGAGCATGGCAACACATACTAGTCAACAAGTATGTAAATAATCAAACAGGTATTCAAATGCTCAAACATATAGACAAACTTCCTAGAGCCTCGTTGGTTTGGAAACATATAGTGGTTGCAAAGAGCATAATAGAGGATAAAATTTCTTGGCTACCAGGAGATGGTAAGTCAATTAATCTATGGGAGGACCCGATCCTAGGAAATCCACCTTTAAGAGAGAGAACTCCAATCAAATTGCAGAATCACTTATAAAGCCAAAGAATATTTAAGTTAAGTGACTTGTTTTATTGGACCTCAGAAACTTTGAACTGGATCTCCCCTCCCATTCCATCTCAACTTAAAGGAGATTGGGATTATTTAAAGTCTCATGTGGTGAGCATTAGACCTCTTCATCCCACAATGCCAGACAAACTTATTTGGGGTAGCATCAATAGTAATGGGGAATACTCAGTGCATCTAGGAGTTCAACATCGACAAATTGGGCCTGCCAACAAAAAACTATCGATATTGTGGAAAGTTAGAGCACCATCTAAACTGCAAGTATTAAGCTGGCTAGTTTCTCAAAATAAAATCTTAACAGGTGATCATCTGCAAAAGAGGGGTATAGCAGGGCCTCATGTTTGTTATGGGTGCAGGCAGAACAGTGAAACAGTTTTCCATATTTTGTTTGAATGCCCAAAGGCAATTTCAATTTGGTTAGGAATAATTAAAATTCTTGGCATTTCCTACTCTGGAAGGTTAACCATAGACACATGTTTTACCAAGTGGAACAAAGAATATAAATGTAAATTGACAAGTATGCCCCTTAAAATATCTACGGAGCTCCATACCGTATTTTGTCATCTGGCACATCTGGTTGGATAGAAATCAGGGGATTTTTGAAGAAAAATGTAAGGACAATAAAATTATAATACGAAGGATAAAAGAAGAATGAATCATAAATGTCAAATCTAGTTTTTGTTAGCAACAGTTTGAAGAATATCTGTCACCCACGGAAAGAAGAATTATATACCAACTTAATCTCCAAGCTTTCTTGACACACAGAGGATACAAAGCAAATAATTCTTTGCCTGACATATGTTTTCCAGCACTCTTCTTTGATGGTGCCTCCAAATCCAACCCCGATAAAGCAGCGATAGGGGGACTGATTCTTACAGGACCTTGTGAGATCCTACTCAAATACATGATCAACTTGGGAACAACATCTAACAATGTGGTAGAGGCTATTGGATGTGAAATCGGTTTAAAATTAGCGGTAAAGCAAGGAATCACTCAGGTCACAATTTACGGGGATTCTAAATTGATAATAACAGCTCTTGCCAAAAATAAATATTTTAGATATTTACAATTGAAGATAATTCAAGATAGGATTAGACAACTTGGCACGATCATTGGCAAAATATCCTATCAACACATAAGGTGGGAATTCAACAAAGAGGCTGACACACCAATGAATCAGGCAATAAATATAGCCCCTGGTTACTGTCACCAAATCATCAAGAAGAAGAAGAGCATGGGTGGTATGGAAGGATGACAAAGGCTTCAATAATGAGGTTCTTTTTTGTCTTCATGTTTAGTTTTTTAGAATGATGTTCACTTTGAACTTTTATTAAAGAGTTTTGTACTTTTTTTATTAAAAAATAATAATAATGGTAAGCTTAAAAAGCAATAAAAATGAAGGGAAACAAGTTGTGACGGATGGAGCGGCAAGGAGGAGGAGCGAGAGGTCTAGGGGCATCAAACCCTAGGTGTGGGACTTCAGAGGGCAGATCAGCAGACGCGGCAGGTGGGGGCTCTGGCGAGATAGCGAGGCCCCGAGGGCGGAGGATGTGGACAAGGAAGTTCTTTTGGAACCGGTCCAAGGGCGTTGGGCGGATGCGGTTGAAGATTTCTACGAGGGGGACCCGAGGACTCTATGCGTCGGGATCAAAGGAAGAACCAAGAAGGAGACAAAGAGAAACATGGCAACTGGAGACCTTCATATCTTAATGCTCTTCGCGGTAAGCAAAAATTATCCGACTCTTGTTTTAATCTAAAATCTGTCAATGGTAGGTTGCACGTCCCGATTCCTTAGCTCGGCATGTGGCTATGGAGGCGAGAACATCTTTGGTGGCTAAATTTATGGGGGTGAGGCCAGGCATGGAAGTCATAAGGAGATGGGCCATCCAAAAATGGCGGCCAAGGGCCGGTATGATGATTAAGGCTTTACCCAAGAGTTTTCTTTTGGTGACATTTCAATGTGAACGGGACATGGAAAGGACTCTCCAAGGAGGTCCTTGGTTTTTTGGGAAAAGGGGCTTGTATCCGAAGCGTTGGTCCCCGATTTCAACCCCAGGACTCGAGTCTTTGGATTTGGCTCCTATTTGGGTTAAGATGCGGGGATTACCTACTGCTTTCGGAGCCGAACAAATATTGGCTGGGATAGCTACAGAGATTGGAGAACTAATAGCTATTGATCCTGCAACCTTGAGCAAAACAAGACTCATGTCTGCTCGCATGTGTGTGTTGGCGGACCTGAGTAAAGAGCTCCCTAAATCCATTATTTTGTCGTCTATGTTTGGCCTTCATACTCAGGTATTTGAATATGAAAATATGTCTTTTAAGTGTAGTGTTTGTGGGAAGGTAGGGCACCAGGGTATCCACTTCATTTCCAAGAACCAGCCCCACTCCAAAATCACGATCCTCAAACCCGAGAATAATATCCCTCCCCATGAGATCTCCATTCCTACCCAACCTGAGGCCTCAAGGACGTGGAGCTCAAAATCCGAATATCGAGAGACCACTGTTCGCCCTATTGTAAGCAAGAGGCAGCGTTTTAACCCTCCTCCCAAAAATTCCTATGCCCCAAAACCCTCTCACGGGGGAGCTGGTCCCTTTGATGGGAACCCTCAAGCTCAACTCTGCTCCTAAGATGATACTGACAAGCCTCGAGCCAAATAACAAAGGAAAGAACCCCATAGATCAACGCCACAGGGAAAGTAAGTTTGATTGGGTGATACGGGAGGCCTATGGAGGCTCGGTGGAAGTGGTCCCATGTCTGTGAGAGGAATTTATGGGAAGAAATTCCAAGGAGATCAACATCCCGGTGGAGAACGAGTTTTGATGCATTAAATCATTTGAAGGGAGATCGGATGGACGGCCAAGAAGTGGAATGCGAGGTAGAGGAGACTCAAGAGAAGGATTTAGAGGAGAAAAATCGGAGGAAGGAAGCGAGGAAACTAATAATACGAGGCAAGGATACTCGGGGAGGAAGAGGTGAACCACCAAGATCGAGTGTAACCCCAAAGCGGGGAAAAAAGAATCTACTAATCAAGAAGCTAAGAGCACGGAATCATCTCCTTTGTCAAAAAGACCGAGTTAACACGGAAAGCAGATTATTTACCCCAAATACCAAGACTGACCTACCCAAGATGGTTACTAGAAGCCAAGTGAATCCTAAGGAACTTCAACCTAGAGCGGATGTATGGGGATATGGTTCGGTAGGAAGAGGGAAACCTAGCAATGCTGCCTTAAGGCAGAAAGAAGCAGAGCGAGGAGTGGTCGATGGCACTCAAGCGGTATTGCTCTTTGGGGCGAAGGCTCGAGGATCCAAAGCCCATAAATGAAGATTCTTTCATGGAATATTCGTGGGAGTAATCCTGCAAAAATAAGAGCTTTGTATGCTCTTAGACAAGAACACAAACCGGATATGATTTTCTTGCCAAGAAACTAAAATGGAGGAGAGTAGAGTTATTCCTTTTAAGAATAGGACTTGGCGAGAAGCTGAAGTAGTAGGCCAAGAGGCCATTTGGAGCAGCGAGGAGGGTTCTTGGTTATGTGGAACAATAATGTGATTGATAGTAGAGTGATTATGATGTCTAGTTGGTTTATTTGTCTCTTATGTGTGGATAAAACAACGCAGAAAGAGTGGATCTTAACGAATGTATATGCTCCGGTTAGACAAGGACTGAGAAGGGTTCTTTGGAGTCAGCTAGCTGAATTGAGGGAGACGGTCCCCAACTACCCTTGGATTGTGGCGGGGGATTTCAATTGCTACCTTAATCCTGTAGATAAATTGGGGGGCTCTCAAAGAATAGCTGCTGATATCTACGAGTTTAGAGATTTTGTTGAGCAACATGAGGTGATGGATGTGGACTGCGTAGATTCTCCTATACATGGTCTAACAAAAGATTGAAGGAAAACCAAATTCGAGATAAGATTAGATAGGTTTCTTCTTTCTCAAGAATGCATGGAGAGGTTTGGGGACTCTTCATTAACGGCACTCCCAAGAATCGGGTCCGATCACAACCCAATTCTATGGGAAGCGGGGGAGGACTCTAAGAAAAGATACATCGAGACCCTTTCGATTCGAACTTATGTGGTTCCAACATCGGGATCTCAAGGATCCGGTTTGCCCAATGGTGGGACAAAAAGTATAATGGTTCGAAAGCGGCCCAAGTGGCATGTAAACTAAGGAATGTGAAGGCTAACATTAGAGAGTGGAACAAAACTTCCTTTGGCAATATTTTTTGTTAAAAAGGCAGAACTAAAAGACAAGATCAATGAACTACGGGAGAAGTTGAAGTCGAGAGCGACTTACGAGAGGATCGAGAAACCGGGAGAGGGAGGCATTGGCAGAATACCACACGATGCTAGGATTTGAAGAAACCTTTTGGAGGCGAGAAATCAGATTGCGTTGGTTAAAGGAGGGTGACGGAAATACAAAGTTCTTCCATGTCTCTACTCTTCGCCACGGGAGTACTAACAAAATTAAGGAGATCAAGATGGCCGATGGGTCTAACACCAAAGATATGGAAGACATAAGGAGGGAAGCGGTTGAGTACTTTAAATCGTTGCTAGAAGATGTAAATCCGACTATTGAAGAAGAGGACTCTCTGTTGGCGGCCATTCCACCCCTAAGTAGCTGATAATCTTAATGGATTCTTACTTAGTCCTTTCACAAAGGAGGAAATCAAGAAGGTCGTTTTTGACATGGATGGTAATGACTCCCCGAGGACCGGATGGCTTCCACTGCGACTTTCTTCCGAAGTTTTGGGATATCCTAGGCAATGATGTAGTGGAAGCTATAATTGAGGCTCAAAAGGACATGGAAATCCCAGGGAAGGAGTTAATGCTACTTTTTTAGTCCTCATCCCTAAACTAGTGGGAGCAATGGAATTTTCCAGTTTTCGCCCTATCAGTTTATGTAACACTACGATGAAGATTCTCACAAAAACAATCGCCAATAGGGTGAAGGTTATCCTTCCTTTCATCATTGATATGAACCAAGGTGGCTTTGTGAAAGGGCGACAAATATTGGATGGTATCATCACAATTCATGAGGTTATTCATTCAATGGTGACTAGTAAGGAAGCGGGTATGTTACTAAAGCTTGATATGAATAAAGCCTACGGCCGGGTCTCATGGCGGTTCCTCACCAAGATTTTGGGTAAGTTTGGTTTCATGTCCCAGGTGGATTAAGTTGATTTTTAGTTGTATCTCTACTACAAGATTTTCTGTCATGGTGAATGGGTCACCCTCAGGTTACTTTAAGAGTGAAAGGGGGTTGCGACAAGGAGATCCTTTGTCTCCATACTTGTTTATTATTTTAGCGGAAGCATTGGGTAGGAACATTTCAGCAGCGGTGGCAGATGGTCGATTGGAAGGTTTTAAACCAGCCTCAATAGCAGAGCCAGTGTCTCACCAACAGTTTGTGGATGATACAATCATTGTGTCCAAAGCCTCGGTGCCTCAAGCTAGGAAGTTGAAGAGAATTCTAACCAAGTATGAGACAGAAGCAAGACAGTACATAAACTATAAGAAGAGTAGCATCTATTTCTTTAACACGCCTGGTGGGAGGGAGGAAAGAATAGCTAACCTCTTCGGTTGTGGAAAGGAGCTTCTACCAACAACTTATCTAGGCATGCCTATGTTCGAAGGAAGAATGAAGGCTACTTTGTGGAACTCGATCATTGACAGGATCTCCAAAAAGTTAGCGGGGTGGAAGGGCGACCTTCTCGGCTCCACGAGGAAAGCCTTATTAGTTCAAACTACTTTACAGAGCATTCCAATTTCCTGCATGTCTCTATTTAGAATGCCTGCAAAGGTCAGAGCTACATTGGAGCTAATTCAACGCAACTTCTTGTGGTCGGGGTTCGGAGGAGAGAAAGAGAATTTCATTGGTAGCATGGAATCGGTGTGTGCAAGCAAGGATCGGGGGGCACAGGGTTAAAGAGAATGAAAGAATTGAATCAAGCTACGATTGGCAAACGAGTATGGAGATTTATCAATAATGATCAATTGGGATGGGTAAAACTTCTTAAGGCAAAATATATCGGAAATAATCGGGACTTCTGAAAGTGATAATCTTCCTAGAGGATCCTATTTTTGGAATTGTTTGCTCGAATGTCGGGAGGTAGTCAGGAAAGGCATCAGATGGAGAATTGGTAATGGAAGACAAGTGGACTTTTGGAAAGACCCGTGGTTGGAAGAGGCCCCTATGAAAGATAACTTAGACCTTCAAGTCCTCCAACATAAACTTTCGAAGGAAATGGGAGGAAAAGTAGGGGATTTTATTGCTGTAGCACAGGAAACTTCTTCTTGGAAGAAAATCACGGTTCATAATCTGTCGAGCAAGAGAAGGTGGCCCTAACCAAACTCAATGATGCTTTAAGGGTGTTCCCGATCATTCACTGGGGAGGAAGAGACAAGGCGATTTGGGGCAAAACTACAAGTGGGATCTATTCGGTAAAAACTGCCTATAAGTTAATCCACTCGGGATTCAATGGGTGGACTCAGACTTCATTATTTGGTTAAATAATTTAACCCCAAAAATAGCTTTCTTCTTTTGGTTGGCGAGTTCAAAATAAGATCCCGACAACGAGATAATCACGCAAAGGAGAGGTTTCCAATTCATCAATCGATGTATCTTGTGTGAGAAAGCAATAGAATCCGTAAGTCATATATTTCTAACTTGTGATTTTTCTTGTACGATCTTCCAAATGATCTGTCCAAATTTCATATAGATTGGAGTCTGTCCAAATAGCATGTCGACTTACGCATACGGTGGGCTTCCCCCTTAGGGCAAAGCTTTTGACTTGGCTCTGGAAGCTCGACTTACCCCATTTTTTATGGGGGATATGGAATGAGAGAAATAAGAGAGTATTTAAAGGACGTAAGAAAGATCCCGAGGTTATGTGGCAATAAAATAATCGAGCTTTGAAAGAAAGCTGGAAAACTTTCTTCTTCAAAAATGAGACCATGTCTCTAAGGGAAAGGAGGATTTTGCGGAGCTGGGGAGAGGAACTTCCAGGACCTAGACATTACAACCAACCCACGGGATGGTGTCAAGTGGATACCCCCCACACAAAAGTGGGTTAAGTTTAATTTTGACGAGGCGGCTAAAAGGAAATCAGGGAGCTGCAGGGAGCGAGGAGGAGTTTTGAGAAATGAGGAAGGAAAAGTGGTCCTTGCCTTTGCGAAACCTTTGGGAACTCAAACAAATCATTTTGCGGAAGCCGAGCTGCATGCGGGCAATGAGAATTGCTAAACTAGAGGGGTATAAGGATGTAATATTTGAAGGGAATTAACTTAATATAATCAAGGCAATTAAGGAGGATAAAGACCCTAGTTGGACCATATTGGAGCTTATCCTAGAAGCAAAGATTCATAAATCTCATTTGGTTAATGCCCGAATCCAACACACCTTGAGAGAAGGGAACCGAGCGGCGGATCTAATGGCAAATATTGCGGTTTACGTTGGGGAGATGCAAATTTGGAAGGATAACTTCCCTCAAGAACTATTGGTGTTGGCTGCTAGAGAAGAGCTAAGATCAAACCTGTTAGAGCATCGGGGAGATCGGAGAGGGCTGATGATGAGTAATCCGACGAGATGGAATTAGGCGAGAAAAGGCATCCCATTTGTTGGGGCACAGGAGGTGACAAGTGTACGATCTGACAACCTAGTGTTAGTAAGTGCTAGGTGTTGTTTGGTTTTTGTTTTATCTGAATAGTCAAGCGACAAGTATAGAATTTGTGGACTCTAAGTATGGCTTAATGTGAGTCTTAGAAAGATCCATTTTGTATTTTGATTATACGGGCTTGATGCTAGAACCAGCCCATTTTGACTTTGTAAAAGGTTTGTGGACCTTATAACCACCTCTACCTTATACCAAAAAAAATAAAAATGAAGGGATAAAAAGATAGATAGCATGTGGGATATCATCAAATACCTTTAAAAGAAACTAGAGGAATTCAAAATAAGCAGTATTGAGGGAGATACGACCTTTTGAATTTAGTCATTTGGAACAAGGATAGTGACGAATTTCACAGATTTATTATGGAAAAATATCTCATCTTTCAAGAGTCATATCTCTGTGCAAGTTTATCTGATTTAGGTGATTCTTGGATCAGATTGTGTAGAATTTGAAGAGCTTTAAATGAGTGGTCATATGAAGGAATTTGAGCAGTATTGATGGAGATACGACCTTTTGAAGTTAGTCATATGGAACAAGGATAGTGACAAATTTCGCAGATTTTTTTTGGAAAAACATCTCATCTTTCAAAAGCCATATCTCTGCGAAAGCTTTTATCCGATTCAGGCAATTCTTGGATCAGTTTGTGCAAAATTTGAAGAGCTTTAAAATGAGTGGTCATATGAAGGAATTTGAGTCGTATTGATGGAGATACGACCTTTTGAATTTAGTCATACAGAACAAGGATAGTGACGAATTTCGCATATTTTTCCTGGAAAAACGTCTCATATTTCAAAAGCCATATCTCTACGAAATTTCCGATTCAGGCGATTCTTGAATCAATTTGTGCAGAATTTGAAGAGATTTAAAATGAGTGTTCATATGAAGGAATTTGAGTAGTATTGAAGGAGATACGACCTTCTAAAGTCAGTCATCTGGAACAAGGGTAGTGACAAATTTTCAAGTTGCAAATTTTTCAAAAGATCAAATTTGTTTAGTTTGGGTAAGCAAATCAGTTGCACTTTATTTTGTTTGGAAGAAAAATTTTAGATCTAGTTGTCTATGTGGATTTTTAGCTTCAAATCATTGGGAAGTTATTTATTTCCATAAAACCCTAGTTTGCATTAGGGCATGAACAATGGCACTCCAATATTTTTCTGGAGAAGATGATATTGATGCTAGAGAGTGGTGGAAAAATTTTAAATCCTTGTTTCATCATAATATCATTTGGAAAAGTTGGCTTTCTTTTTATCTTAGAGGAGAAGCTAATATTTGGTATTATAGAATTCCTCGCGCCCATCAAGATGAACTAACTTGGGAAACAATGGAGCATGAATTCTTGAGTAGATGGAACCCATATAAAAAGATAGCTAGTTTGAAGGTCACAATCAAGGGATATGAAGAAGAAATAAAATTACTCAAGAAGAAAAGAGGAAAAGGTCAAGGAATATAAAAAATAGTGTCGGTATGTATCAAAGACCTGGAGGAAACCATACCTTTGGTAGAAGATAAATTACAAAATAGACAAAGGAATTTGTTTGAATCTCAAAAGTCTATTTTACAGGTTCATGGAAGCATTCAAAATAACAGGTTATTATTTCCATTGATCCTGGTAGCAGATATAATTTTATTAATATTTCTTTGGCTAAGAAGTTGCAAGTTCAAGCAAAAAAAATTAAGGACACACAGCTAGAGGGTGAGCATATTCAGATTTTTGAAGATTTGAAGATCACCATGGATAAATATGTTTTACATTCAGATTTCTATGCTATTGAGATGGATGATGAGGATATTGTTCTTGGTTATCCTTGGTTAGATTATTTGGGTACTGTTAACATTAATGTGCAAAATACGTTTATGAAGTTATGGTACAGGAAAAAGAAGATAACATTGCAAGATATTTCTCAACTTAAGGAGCAAGGATCTAAGGACAATCAAGAAGTGGTTGTAGAAGAACAAATTGAAGAACCTGAAACAAAATCCAAGAAGGTAGTAGCAGCAATAGAGTCCATGGAAGAAGCAACAACAATTGATTTAGGGGAAATAACAGTAACAGAGTCCAAGGAAGCTTTGATAGAAGAGGACAAGGACACACAAAACAAAGAGAGCATGAAAGAACAATGTGTAGAAGAATTTAAAATAATGGAGTCAAATGTTGGGAAGCCAAAGAAGATAGAACATCAAATTAAGGTTGCACCATATCACCATCCACACCACCATGAGCGACAACATTCTTGGAGGCATGGCTCAAGTCAGCAATATTATGGTTCCACATGGAATCATAAGGGCACCAACTATGGCAGAGTTTGGCAGAGAAAGCATAGGGATCCTGATTTTCAAAGTGGATCATCAACATCAAGGAAAAAGTGGACCCATCATTCAAGTTATCAAAATACAACAGTAGAAGCGTGGAGCCAACGAAGCAGATTTAGATACAACATGGCATACCAGCATCACCGTGTTTCACTTGGATGGATGGATGATAGATATTGGTACCGGTTGCTAACATTGCTTAGCAAATCATACTATCAAGTTTATTCATATGTTTCGAGGACAAAACATTTGTAAGGAGGGTGGCATGGTAGGGTACCTAGGAATAGATATTTGGGGATATATTATTTTATTGTATAAGGGTTGGAATGGGCCACACATAACCCAAGGTTGATTGTATTATATTATTATATTATATTATAATATAATATTATATTAGTAGTAGGCTATCCAAAGTAGAATAGGAATATGGATATATAAAGAAGAGATATTTGTCATTGTAATCATTCATATCATTGAAGAAGAATCTTATGTAATCGTCTATGCCCACGAAGTGGCCTCTCACCTTGGGAGATCTTGTGGAGTTGTTCCTTCCTTAAGGATTATTATTGGTGTTTCCCTATCTTAAGGGTATTATCTCTCTCTCTCTCTCTCTCTCATTTGTGGATTGTTATTTGTGGATGAATTATTTGATATTTATGCATATTGGTGAATGATTTATGTTAATGATAATAAAATACTGCAACAATAAATGTAAGAAAGTTTAAGCAATCACAATAATACCAATTGAGGCCAATGGATCTTATTTATTTGAGTTTTACCAATTGGAGGAAGGACCCTGATCTCTAGGATTAATATAGCCATGATCTAAAGTGACCTATGATTACTCTTGGATCATAGAGCATTGATAAGTCTCAAAGAGTTACCCTAGTTGAGGGGATCATCAAAATAAGGTAGAGGAACAAACTTATTTCCACACCCTAATCATTAGCAATAGAAGGAGGGGAACCCTAGCCCCACCCACATCCATTAGAAGAAGGAAGTGGATGTGGGTCATACAACAACCTCCTAAACTCCCTCTTGATGGTTGAGAGTTGCCTCATTGCTACTATGAACAACTCTAAATGTGATCATAAGAACAAGGGATTCTAGTCTATCTTGGCCTTCTTGATGGGGAAGTATCATTAAGACCTTGAAGTCCTCTTAGCGCTCTAAGAGGGGGTGTGCCACCAATACTACTAGGAGGAACCCAACTCATAGTGTAAGAGGCATTTCTCCAATAATCCAACAACTCCTAAGGATGTTACAACTTTATAGCAACCTTGTACGCCTAAGACCAAGTATGAAATGTGGCATTAGCAATAATAGAGTTTTCATTAATGATAGAGAAAGCAATGGAGACTTGAGCATAAAAGAGAACCATATTTTTCTCTTTACGTAAAATAAATAAATTTATTGTTTTGATGATGTGTCATACCTAATCAATCTTAATAAGCCAATGAAGGTGGTCCCCCAATAAAGCATGCTTCCAATAAAAAGGCTTTTGTGGAAGGGATTAAAAAAGATAAAATCTAACTCTAAACTTCCTAAGATTTTGAACATGACCTAAAAAACATGTGAAATGTCTTAGGCTTATGACAAAGGATGCACGAGGGGATGGAGTTAGCAAAATGTTTCAATCCCTTCCCAAGCAATAGAGCTTGATACAAAAAATACCAAATAAAATGGATCTCTTGTGCTTAATAAGAAACTTCCAAAAATTTTGCAAATGTTTATTCCATGTGGTAGGTCTAAAGGAAATCTCCCAACACTTGTTAGTTTGTTCCTCTATGAGTAGCAATTAGAGATATAATAGTATCCCATTGGGGTTTGTAATTAATAAAAGGAGTGTTCACAATCCACCTCCAATATTTCTACCACTTCGTGGTTGTTGCAGCACTAATTTTATGTAGCTACTCCACAAGCACAATATCTTGAATCTCATTGATAATAAGTTGTCAAACATAAAAAGCAAATTTTTTGCCATGGCTCAGGACAAGGAATCCAATCTTTGGTTCATTTAGAAAACAGATCAAAAAAAATTTTATTACCATAGTGATAAAGTCACATGGCTTTGTATTTTCCAACCTTTGCCCAAAGGGATGCCATCCAATGTAATAATAGGAGACCTCCACACATAATAGTGGTTAAGAGAAAGCATCATCTTAAAATGATGGCCAACCTAAAGCTAAAATATTTTTTCCCAAACTCTTTGAATACTCTAAATAACAAAGGAACCATAAATATTAATTGGATCCTAAATAATTAAGGGTTTGATTCCATAGTCCCCTACATGAGGGTTTTCCATAAGGAGAAACTATAGTAATGCAGTGTTTAGTTAGGATTTTCCAACATTATTTGACCATCAAGGCCTAAACTATCCATTTAACATAAAGAAAAATACCTTGTTTATAAATATCAATGAAACCCATCCCTCCGTTCTCACCAAAGGAGCAACAAATGTGCTAGGCTACCCTAGGGAAGGCTCACAAACCATTAATTATAGATTATAGAAGGTCCTTAAGACGTTTCTCCAATTTTCCATAAAAAAATTGACGAAAAACCAACAAGAGGTATAAAAGACATGCGTGGTCGCAAGAATTTTGTTGTAAACTTAAAACTTAGATGCAAAAGATATAAGTTGAGAACTATAGTAATATATCTTGTTTTCATTTCTTTGCACCGCATAGCTCCAAAGGGCGACAAGACTAATCATAAAATCAAAGGAATGATACTTGGATTTTGTCTATAACACCTAGTTTTTTTCCATTGCATAGTAGATCCAAAGGCCAAATAAAGTATTAAGACACTCAATAGTTGGGATAATATTCTTCTTTGTAGTAAGAGTGAAGAAGGAATCATCGAAAAAATAGTCGTTAAACAACTTCTTTTGAGGAGTGTGGCAAGAAATACCTCAAACAATCCCTCAATGTTCTTTAAAAGCAAGTAAATATCTAAAGGGATTTTCTACTACAACAAAGAGAGGGGGTTAGCAGACATCCCTATTTAAGAGAGTGGCAAAATTAATAATATTTGACCAAACGCCATTGATGGTAAGGATCTCTAAGATGTTTGTAAAGAGGGTTTTAACCATTGTAATGAAGCAAGGCCCAAATATTAGGACCTAGAACTTGATCAAAAAAGGTCATTTTTCTCTATCATAGGCCTTCTCAAAATGAATATTAGTGAATAGAGCTTTTTGACCTAAATTTTGAGCCCATACCATTAATGCCCTTCTAAACAACAATGATTTATCAAGTATATATCACCATTTAATGAACCTTGCTTGTTCAGGTTGGACATCTAGTGAACGAATATGATGACTATAAAGGGTATGAAATTTGATAATATCTTAGAAGATACATTCAATCGAGTAACTGACTACAAACTAGTAATCAACTCTAGGTCCCCTGTATTGGGAATAAAATTTTTGTTGTTCTAATTAACTAAACCCCTTAAGGACTACATTTTATAGTCTTATCTATAGACCTATTGCAAATCAAGGTTAAGAATGCTCAATGCCTTGTAATATTTGTTGAAATAATTGTAATCTAACCTTATTAGGCCAAGGCTAACACTGATGAAGTACCTATAGGTGCTCTTGATGTAAACCTATGAGTAAGTGTTATGTAAGCCTTTGAACATCTTGATATAAGCCTATATGTATCTTCATATAAGCCTCCAAGCATATTTACAGGTAAGCATATGGGCTTTCTTCATGTAAGTCTATTGGCATATTTTTATGTAAGCCTATGAGCATTGTTCTATATAAACCTATGAGCATATACATGTAAGTCTATAGGCATATTCGTACAAGCCTAAGGACACTCTCATGTATTCACCCTTAGTGGTATTGGTTAATCAACCTTTATAGATAACCTTGCTTAAAAGCCTAATTTATGATTATTCTATTGTAAGGTTAACCTCAAGGTTAAGTTAATGTTGGCCCGAGGTTAACCTCTTGTTGGGGTTTTGATATCACTATAAATACCTCTCAATGAGCAATCATTTGTAATATATAGTGTGATATATGAAAATATTGTGAGGGTGCCCATGGGCACCTACCTCTTATTCCTTATCTCATATTGTGTCACTAATATCTTTTCTATTTTTATCTATACATTATTCTATTTTGCTCTTCTTCCTTTTTTTGCATATGATTGTGGTGAATGGATGTTTCAGGATATTTATAGAAAATATTGCAAATTCCAACATGGTATTAGAGCCAAAACAAATCTACTTCACCCAATCATACAAAAATGTTATACAGGGCAATCTATGGTAGATATGGATGAACCATTAGTTCTAGTGAATTCATTGTGAAATTTTATACGGGTCGTAGTTCAACACTTTTGGAGATTTCACAATTTTGATGCCTATTTTTTATACCTAAAAAATATGCTATTTTCCCTCAAAAAATTCAAAATTTGAATTAAAAAAATATATTCCATGAAATATTTTGTTGTGCAGTAGGACACAGAGGCACATGCGATTGTTCTAGCAACAAATTCCATATCACATATTTTATAGCATGTTTTGTTGATGTACATGCATATAGACCATTAAGGGCCTTGCGTGTAGTCCTGGCACACGGTGCCTTAACATGAAGGTGTTGTGTTCGTATGAAACATTTTTTGACCTGGCAATAATTTAAATGGTTTTTTTTTATATATGCACCATCAACCAATCAAAAGAAGTAAAATATCAAATTATTAGTGTGCCAGTGAAGGCTACATAGCAAAGAATAAATGTTAGTCATCAATAAATGAACTATTAACCTATAGGGAGTAGTGATTGAACATCATTATTATAAGGTTTGGCAAAATATTTTTTCATGTCTCTCTCCTTTTAGTTATTAATATGCCCAAACTTATAGAGGCCATAAAATTTACATACAAGAGCATTTTGGACCTTTTTTTTTCAAATCACATAGTTTTTTGAGCTCTACATATTAGTGGCATCAATCAAAGGACCTATCAATATTTTTTGTGGGATTTTTCTATTCAAAAGAGACCTAGTTGGCAATGTTCTTCATATTGAGATCATGTATAATCCTTCACTTTTCTCATAATGGTTGTTTTATCTAACTCCAACAATCCTTTAGTGTGGTGATTGGTAATCTTTTTGGCTATAAGAGGAGTAGGTTTTGGATGATCAATGCAAGGTTTGATTTGTTTCTATGGGCTCTTTCTAACTTGTGGGGTTGATTATTTAGATATTTACCTATTGATTCATAATTTAGTTTCCTTCTCTTGATATTGGGGGACAGATTATGGTCACCATTTTTCATGTTGAATAAATTCTTACAGGAAGCTCAACCTTTTGATCTAGGAGGTTGAGTGATGACTTCATGTTTAGGAGAGGTTGATCTAGTTCATGCACCTCTTTCAAAGAGAAGATATAAGTATCCAATGTCCCATAAGAGCATTCATTATGGTTGGGGGAGATGTATCATATCTAATGTCTTTTATTCCTAGCCCCTCAATTTACATTATGAGGGGTGTTGAAATATTTGTAATGACCTTATTAGGCCAAGGCCAACAATGATGAAGTATCTATAGGTTCTCTTGATGTAAGTCTTTGGGCATCTTCATGTAATCCTATGGGTATATTTCTATGTAAACCTACAGATAATATTCATGCAAACCTATAGGCATCTTTCTATGTAAGCCTACGATCATTCTACTATGTAGGCCTAAGGGCACTCTCATGTATTCACCCTTAGTGATATTGCTTAATTCACCTTTATGGATAACCTTATTTAAAGGGTAATTTATTATTATTTTATTCTAAGGTTAACCTCAAGGTTAAGTTAATGTCATCCTAAGGTTAACCTCTCATTGGGGTTTTGGTATCACTATAAATACCCCTCAATGAGCAATCATTTGTAATATAATGTGATATATAAAAATATTGTGGGGCGCCCATGGACGCCCATCTCTTATTCCTTCTCTCATGTCATGTTGCTTATTTCTTTCTTATTTTTCACCTATATACTCTTTTATTTTTCTCTTCTTCCTTTTTTACATATGATTGTGGTGAATGGATGTTTCTGAAAAATATTACAAATTTTGACATGGTAATAGAGCAAAAAAGAAGCAATTTCACTTAATCATACAAAAAGGTTGTACAAGGAAATTCATGGTAGATATGGATGAACCATAAGTTCTAGTGGATTTCTTGCAAATTTTTAGGGTGACCACAATTCAACACTTTTGAATATTTCATCATTTTAATGCCTATTTTTGCATCCAAAAAATATGCTATTTTTCTTCAAAAATTTTGAATTTAAAAAATAGAATATTCCATTATATGATGGGAGGAGGCATAGAGGCATGTATGGATGCTTCAACAACAAATTATAGATCACATGTTTTTTTGGCATGTTTTGTTGATGTGAGTATGCAATGTGCATTTATTGATGTGTGCACAATGCATATCCACTAATGCACATGAGGGACGTGTATTTGTTGATGTGCATGTATGCAGGTAGTTGAAGACCTTGTGCATCGTCCTAACATATGGTGCCTTAACGCAAAGGTGTCTCATTCACATGAAACCTTTTTTTTTTTAATTCTACTCTTATCATGAATTAAGGGGAAGTGCACCCCTTTTTTAGCATGTGTGTGTTAGTGTGGAAATGGTAAGGCTCCTGCATTATGACAGTAAGGACCAAAGATCAAATTTTGTCGGTTCCAATTGTTGAAGAAAAATATCTGAGGTCAATGTAGTAGCCACTGAAAAGGTTTTTTAATTATATTTCACTATAATCCAATTAGAAGAAACAAAATATCAAAATTTTAATGTGCTAGTGAAGTCCATATGGAAAAGAGTAAATGGTAGCCATCAACAAATGAGCAGTCAACACATGGAAACATCGATTGGACAACACTTTTTCTAAGGTCTGATGAATTATTTTTCATTTTTCTCTTTGTTTAGCTATTAATATACCCAAACTTTTGGAGGCCAATAACTTTTGCATACAAAAGCATTCTGGGCTTGTTTTTTTCATATCACATAATTTTTAGAGCTCTATAGATTGGTGACATTAGTTCAAGAACCAACTACTATTTTTTAAGGGATTTTTTGTGTAAACTGGACCTAACTGGCAATGTTCATATTGAGATCATGTCTAATCCTTCTCTTTCTCATAATGAATGTTTGGTCCAACTCTAACCATCATGACCCTCCCAGATGGACCTTTAAGTATGAAAAACAATGTATTAGTTAATGGTGCTATAATACTTGAATCTTGTGCAATTAGACAACTACGCGATGTTAGTAGATATGAAATATTATGATACTACTAACAAATTGCCAATGTGTAGGATCAGGTACTCTCGTAAGTGGAAGAAGTTGAGTCATCCACTAGAGGCGAGGGTACTTGAGGTTGGGAAAGTGATGATAAGGCAAACTTAGAGGTAACAAGGATGGATATCTTCATATAGGCATGCATTCGGTTAGGGATAATCATCAATAGTTAGCCACCTTGAGACCCAAACTGATGACCTAGTAGCTATCGTAAGTTCTAAAGACTGAGACAGGTGACTAAATTGATGGAAAGATTTCCCTCTTTGTCTATTGCACATGCTTGATTGTCTTTTACTTTAGCACTATTGCCTCAATAATTTGAGAAGTATGAATGAATAGGTTGTCTTCATAACTCCTCGTGTGCTCTAGTAAATAGAATGATAAATAGATTTCATTTTAAATAAATGGTTGATTTATTTTAAAATGATAAATATATTTCATTTTAAATAAATGGTTGATTTATTTTAAAATGATAAATAAATTTCATTTTAAATAAATGGTTGATTTATTTTAGAATGATAAATAGGTTTCATTTTAAATAAATGGTTGATTTATTTTAGAATGATAAATAGATTTCATTTTAAATAAATGGTTGATTTATTTTAAAATGATAAATGAATTTCATTTAGAAAGGGTGATTGGAGGAATTTTTTATGGCGGGAGCGGGAGCAGGAACGGGAGCGGGAGCGGGAGCGGGACTGGGCACAGGTTCAGAAGCTGGTGCAAGTTCCAGGGTGGGAGCTGGATCGGGATCGGGGTCAGGCACGTCGGGGCCCGGACCCGGGCCCGCAAGGCCCTCGGCGGGCCCAGAGGAGGGCTCAGAGGCTGAGCAGAATGGTGGCCAGGGTGGGGACGACATCTTGGGCCCAGGACCTCCTCCCTGGCTCGATGCAAGCGTAGGCCTAGGGAAAAAGCCTCCAGATCCTGGGCAGGGTTCTGCCTCGGGCGGGCCCAAACCCTCCTATCAACAGATCCTGGCTGGCACCAGGGCCCAGCCTCGGGCCCTGGGTTTAGGGCTCTCCCTCGAGGGCACCCACATTTCTATTCAAGAGGAGGTCTACTCCTCCTTTGTCGCTGGATCCTCTGCCTCCCTGGTTGGGAAGTTCCTGGGAGGGCGCCCGGACATGGAAACCATCCGCAGATGGGCGGCTTCCAAATGGAAAGTTTTTGGACATATTCAGCTGGTGGCCCTCACCAAGGGATTCTTCATCATCAAATTAAATAACAGCAATGACGCTGAAAAGATCTTGTCGGGCGGGCCCTGGTTTCTGGGACGCAAAAGCCTCTTCCTCATGCGATATGGAGCTGACTTCCACCCCAGCACCCAAAGCATCAACTTTGCCCCGGTCTGGGTCCGGCTCCCTGAGCTTCCCTTCCACTTGTGGCACGAAGACGTCCTAAGACTTATTGCCCAATCGATCAGGGAACTGGTGGCATTCGACCCCGCTACCAAGGCAGGCTCCCGGATGGTTCATGCCAGATTTTGCGTCAATGCAAATCTAGAATCCGAACTTCCCTCTTCGGTGACCATCTCCTCTGGGTCCTTCTTTTGGCGCCAATCTCTGATCTACGAAAATAAACCTACTTTCTGCCCTCTCTGTTGCACTCAGGGCCATCTCCCCCATCAATGCCCTGTATCCAAGAAGGTCGATGGCCCTCTCCCCAAACTCCCTTCCCGACCAGGTCGGGTCCCCTCCCGAGGGCCCCCTCGTGATGGCCACAGATCTCAGGCCTGGACCACCATGGAGGCTCCCCCTTCTATCCCAAAGGAATCCCAAGCGGGCCCTAGCCTGGAGGATGGTCTTCCCCAGGCTTCCCCTTCCCCTGCTCCCCTCCCTGAGTCGTCTTTCGGGGCCCCGACCCTAGGTTTTCCCCCCTCGCCCGATGCGAATCCCTCCCTACAGGCCCCTACTTGCACCCCCAGGTCTGTGAGCCGCCCGGGCCCTCTTCCCCATCGGCTCCCACCTTCCCGTCTTCCTCTGTCAGGGTTTCCTCCTCCCCCCCACCCCCGCTATCCCCCCTCGACCCCCTCCAGCCCCTCCCGGTGGTCCCTTCTGGCCTTCCCCCTTCAGAGTGCAGCTCCGAGAGGTCTGACGAAGAGGTTGAAGGCAGTTCTCCATCTGGGCCCGATGAGATCAGCCCCAAGATGACCCGAAGCAGGACTTTCACCATAGACTTTGGCAGCAAACTCAAGAGAGGCCGGCCCACCCTGGGTGACCAACGAGCAAGGATCACTGAAGATGACATAGCCAATGGCTCCCAGGAAACCCTCTCTGACGTTGTCGTGAGCTTCTCCAAAATGGATGCCCTTCGACCCAAACCCCCCGCTCTGGCCGGGAAGGGGGGCAAGCGACCCCACAAGGGTGTCAAATGAAGCTCATCACCTAGAATGTCAGGGGGCTCAATGGTGCCCCCAAGAAAAGGATCCTCGACCAACTCCGCAAGGATCACCGCCCATCCTTCCTCCTCCTCCAGGAGACCAAAATAGATGATGCAGCTGCCCAGAGAGTCGCCCAAGCTACCTGGCGCAACTGCGAGTCCCTGTCTACCCCTACGGCTGGCACAACCGGGGGCTTACTATGCATGTGGGATCCTCGGTATTTCGAGGGGAGGCTCATATCATCTTCTCCCAGAATAATCAACATTCTAGTCCATTGCGTGAAGTCAAGGCGCTCGTGGATCCTGTCTAACGTCTACGCTCCTAACAACCCGGTTGAGAAAGCTGGCTTATGGAAGGAAATCAGCTCGATGAGAGAAGCCTTTGCCCCCTCCCCTGGATCCTGGTAGGGGACTTCAATAGTCCCCTATTCCTTTCTGACAAAAGTGGGGGCTCAACGGCTCCGGGCAAGAGCATGGAGGACTTTGGAGCCTTCACCGACCTCAACGAGCTCATGGACGTCAGGCTGAAAGGAGCCAGGTTCACCTGGTCAAACAGAAGAGCGGGAGCAAACCATATCCAGGTCAGGTTGGACAGAGTGTTCCTATCCAAGGAAGCCATTCCCCTATTTGTGGATGCAACCTTGCTGGCCCTCCCTAAAATTGGGTCCGACCACAGCCCCCTCCTCCTCGAAACCGATCATCGCTCCTCCCCCAAGCGACCCTTCCGGTTCGAGTCCATGTGGCTGCATCATCCCAACTTCAGGGCCCAGGTTGGCTGCTGGTGGGCTCCCCCAGTCCCTGGGCGCCCCGTTGAACAAGTCTACCACAAGCTGAGATGCCTCAAAGAGCAACTCAAGGTATGGAACAGAGAGGTGTTTGGTAACATCTTTGAAAATAAAGTGGCAGTTAAGAAAAAACTCGAAGACCTTGAGCTCAGATTCCAGGCGGGCTCCCAAGACCCGAGGATCAGGGAAGAGGAACGCCTGGCCCTCAGTGAGTATCACAACATCCTGGCCAGGGAAGAAACCTTTTGGAGATAGAAGTCGAGAGCCCTATGGCTCCAAGATGGCGATGCTAATACGAAGTTCTTCCACACATCGACTCTCAAAAATAGGGGCTCTAACAGGATTGCTGAGTTGGTGAGCAGTGACGATAGAACTATCAAGGACGAAGAGGACATTCGGACTGAAGCCACCAACTTCTTCCAGGAGCTCCTTGGCGACAGCCCCCCATGTCCCCAGAAGCGGCAGACTCCCTGTTGGAACATATTCCTACTTCAGTCTCGGCCATGGCAAATGAGATGCTCGTGCAGCCCCTGTCTGACTCCGAAATCCATGCTGCCATGTTTTCCATGAAGGCTGAGGCGGCCCCGGGCCCGGATGGGTTTCCCCCCCATTTCTTCCAATCCTTTTGGGACATCATTGGGCAAGAAGTGTGTGCAGCCATCCGGGACCTCCAGGCTGCCAGCTCCATCCCCAGAGGTATAAACTCCACCTTCATTGCCCTGATCCCCAAGTCCCAGGCTTCCAGATCCCTCTCAGATTTTTGCCCCATCAGTCTGTGCAATGTTTTATACAAAATCTTGACCAAATCCATGGCCTCCCGCCTCAAGGATATCCTTCCCCTGATCATTGCCCCCTACCAGGGGAGCTCGATCAAAGGCAGATTGATCACAGATGGAGTTATCATCATGCACGAGGCCATCCACTCGGCCTTCCTTTCCAAGAAGGCCTCCTTCCTGCTCAAGCTGGATATGAACAAGGCCTTTGATAGAGTTGACTGGGGCTTCCTTTCCAAGGTCCTCCTCAAGTTCAGGTTCCATCCCTCCTGGGTCAGGCTCATCAGCAACTGTGTGTCCTCCCCCTGGTTCTCGATCCTCATCAACGGATCCCCTATCGGATTCTTCCCCAGCTCCAGAGGCCTTCGTCAAGGTGACCCCCTATCCCCGATCCTCTTCATCATCCTGGCTGAGGCCCTGGGACGTACCATCTCGAGCGTTGTTTCCTGCGGTCTCATTTCGGGCATCAGGCCTACGTCGGGCCTACCCCCTGTGTCTCATCAACAGTTTGTGGATGACACCATCCTCGCCACTTCAGCTTCGATCCCTCAAGCCAAGGCCCTCAAGCACATCTTGACCCTGTACGAGGAGGCGGTCGATCAAAAAATTAACCTCCAAAAAAGCAAAATCTTCTTCATCCACACCCCCGTGGCTAGGCAAATCAGAATTGGGCAGATTTTGGGTTGTACCCCTGATTCCCTCCCCTCCTCTTACCTCGGGCTTCCCCTGTTTACAGGTGCATCCTCCAAGGGCCTGTGGAGCGGGATGATGGATCGGATTCAGAGAAAGTTGGCCCCCTGGAAAGGCCACCTCCTCTCTCAGGCTGGCAGAGCCACCCTCCTATCGGTGGTCCTCCAAAGCATTCCGATTTATTTCATGTCGGTCTTCAGAATCCCGGCCTCCATTGCAGCCCACATTGAACAAATCCAGAAATGCTTTCTCTGGTCGGGCAACGAAGATAAGAAGAGGATTCCCCTGGTTTCCTGGCCCCTGGTCTGCCACCCCAAAGGTGAGGGAGGAATCGGACTTAGGTGGGTGACCCTCATGAACAAGGCCCTCTTGTCCAAGCACGCCTGGAAGGTGTTCACCAACGCCCCCGATGAGTGGGTCAGTATCGTGCTCAGGAAATACTGCCACCACCACCCCTTCCTCAGTGAATCCCAGCCCAGAGATGGATCAACCTTCTAGAAATCCCTGATTTCCACTAAAGACATCATTCGAAAAGGGACCAGATGGATCCTCGAGGACGAAACCCAGATTAACTTTTGGGAAGACAGGTGGATCCAAGATGAGGCCCTGAATGCTGACAACGATCTCCTCATCCTCAAACCGGGGCTGGCGGACAGAGGGCCTAGAGTGTCAGCCTATCTCTCCCAGAACCAGGGAGGGGTTACTTGGAAACCCATCCTGAATCCCAGGCACCCGCTCCAAGCTTCCAGGCTCCAACGCCTCCTCAAGGTGACAGTTATCCCGTCCTCTAGAGGGAACGATAGATGCATTTGGCATGACACCCCCAGTGGCGTCTTTTCTATCAAATCTGCCTACAACCTCCAAAGAGTCCCTGACGAGGCCCCTTTTCTAGCCCATCAGGTGTGGGCCAAGAAGCTGATCCCCAAAATCAGCCACTTCATCTGGGCGGCCGTCCAAAACAAGATCCTGACCATCGAGAACCTGATCAGGAGGGGCTTCCAGATCCCGAATAGATGCTTCCTTTGTTGCGCTGCCTAGGAGTCCACTAATCACCTCTTTCTCAGATGTCCCTTCTCTTCTGAAGCCCTGGGCCTCATCCTTTCCCAATTCTCTATTCAATGGGTGGCCCCCAATTCCATCTCTGACCTCCTATCTTAGTGGCCCAACCCCTTCGCCCACCCCTTCATCCGCTTCCTCTGGGGCTCCTGCCTTCCTCACCTGCTTTGGTAGCTCTGGCTCGAGCGCAATAGCAGAGCCTTCTCCTCCCCGGCCCGTTCCCCCCAGTGGATAGTGACCAAGGCGGTTTCCTTCGCCCTTGAGAATTCTTGCTCCACCCCTTTGATCGAGGCGCCCCGACGGTCGGGCGAGGCCACCCTCCTATCCTCCCTTAGAGTTCAGCTTCCCCCGGTCCCCCCGCCCCCTCCCATCGTTCTGAGACAAGGTGGACTGCCCCCCTCCCGGATGGGTCAAACTTAACTTTGACAGAGCTTCTAAAGGTAATCTCGGGCCCTCTAGAGTGGGCGGGGTCATCAGAGACAGTCACGGGGCCCTGATCTTGGCGTACGCTGCACCGCTCGGCATTCAGACCAATAACTTCGTCGAAGCAACAGCTCTCCTCAACGGGCTGACCACCCTCAAGGAGTCCTCCTCAAAAGTCATCATCGAGGGTGATTCCCAAGTCATTATCAAAGCCGCCCGTAGCCCGAGAAACAGCTCTTGGCGCATTCACAACTCCATTCGGGAAGCTCTCACCATCCTCCAAGGACTCCCTGACCACACCTTTCGGCATGTGTATAGGGAAGGCAACAGGGCAACCGATTTCATGGCCAACCAGGCCACCTCAGCAGAAGACTTCACCACCTGGACCACGAACTTCCCTGAAGCTCTGGTCCAAATAGTTTTGCAAGACAATCCTAGCTTCGATGAGGGCCCAGATGCTTAGCCCACCCCGAGACGGGGCCCCGAAGTTGCGTTGTCATGCCCCCAGTGGTCAGGGGACTCTCCTTCTTGCTTCGCCATGACGACTGGCCCCGGTGCCCCCCTTGCTAGTGTGTTGGCCAATCCGTTCAAGCTCTCCCTCGTGGTGCCAAGTGGCCACGTCAGACTTTCACGAAGCCCGACTGGCATTTTTGGCAAGTCCAAGTCAGAGTGTGCAGGCGTCCCATTCTGACCTTCCCGCCTTGGACGTCGCACCGTCAGATTCCCATGCTGAGTCAGTTCATCCGTGGCTCTATCCCGTGAGGTTTCCCCAAGCTGCCCCCGCTCAAATTGCGCCATCTGGAGCGCAGGCATTGGCCCCCCTCCCCTGCCCCACGTGGCAGCCGGTAGCCATGCCCCCTCAGCTCCTCCCGGCTCGTGTCGCCCCCCGCCCCAAGCGCTCCTTCCCGACGTCGATGGCCCTTCCCCTCCTCTGTGCCCCCTGCAAGTTTTTAAACCTGTCGCGCGCAGAGCTCTCCCGCATTCTTGTCTGCTTCCCCTTCCCCCCGTCCCCGCGTCTCTGGTCAGGCCGCCCCTATTTTCCCCATCCCTGGGCTGTCAGTTCGCTCCTCATGGCTGCCAAGACCTTCTTCCTCGAGCCCTCTACTCTTAACCTGAGCGAGTCGGCCAGGCTATTTTCCAATGCCAAGAAATTCACCCCTTTCTTCAGCAAATTCGTAGGGGCCGACGAAGATATTACTCAAGGTTTTCTGGACACCTGGAATGATGGAGAAGTCAAAGTGAAGGGGCTCCACTTCAAAGTGACCAAAGAATTTTTGACGGAGGTGACAGGTCTGCATCATGAGGAGAAAGGCAGATTCGTCCGATGGGACAAGCACAATTGGGAGGAGGAGCTATCCCGATTCTCGAAGCAGTAGTGGGACAAAGCTAATCTCTTTCGCGCTGACCTCCCGGCCCCCTTCGATGAAGCCATCATCCCGGTGATGCAATACATCACCTGCGATGATCCGGACCAACGGCTTTACAGTTTCCATCTCAGCTTCTACAACCACCTCCGTGGAGCCACGCTGGTAAGCACCCCCGATTTCTCCTTTACTCCCTGGGCCTCACCATCGACCGAGCTCATAGGAACCATTCCAGGCCCTCCCACCAAGGGCTCATGGCCGTCCTGTACAGGCATGCCCTAGCCAACCAGCCGTAGCTTCACTGCATTCCTCCCCTGACCTCTGTCCCCCCTGAAGCGGCTAACTCCCCTGGGGCTTCCCCTACAGCTTCCAAATCCAAGGAGACCCCCTCCCCGAAGCCTCCCCTTCCCCAAAATGGTGCAGGCCCACCCAAAAATGCAGAACTCCGGTCCAGGGCCCAGGCGGGGCCCCGACTCCTGGCACCAGCTCAATCCGTAGAGGCCCGGCCCCAGGCAGCAGCAGGGCTACAGACAGCTCCAAGAAGGCCAAGGTGGAGGCCCCGGAGGCCATCGAAGTCAGCTCTGACTCCGACAGCAAGATGCAGAACCTGGCGACCAGAGCTCTCCTTGACATTACTATTGGCTCCCTGACCGCTTCTGCCAAAGCGGCTTCCTCAGCGGCCAGTGCCCTGGCCGAACTCCGACGCAGGCTGGGCGATGGCCCTGATAGGGAGAGGAGCTGATCTGTCAGGTTGGGCCCCGTCCAGACCAGGCCAGGCTACCGGGCCTCCCGGAGTGGCGACGAGCGGTTTTTGCGGTTTTGGCGTGTGTCGTTTTGCGGTTTTGTCATATTTTGGTGGCCACAGGCCAAATTTTGTTGTACTGGTTTCAAAATTGGTTTGTCTTTTTGTAGGCAACAGGGCCCTGGGCCCTGGTTTGTTGCCCAAGGGCGCAGCCCCAGTTTTTAATCACAACTGCAGCCTCGGCTATCTATGTAACTAAGGTTTTGGGATCCTTTAACAAAAAACCCGCTGTAAATATATCGTTACTTAGCAAAAAAAAAAATAAATGAATTTTATTTTAAATAAATGGTTGATTTATTTTAGAATGATAAATAGGTTTCATTTTAAATAATAAATGGTTGATTTATTTTAAATGATAAATGGATTTCATTTTTAAAAAAAATTTGGTCGATCTTTCATTAAAGCTCATTATTACATCAAGCAGGTGGATAAACACACCACTAGTAGGGTCCCTAGTAACTATTACATATTAAAATGCTGAATGGATTTTTTTTTTTGGTAATTATTATAATAAATTAACAGTGGGTTTTTATAGAGGATCCCAAAACCGTATGTACAAAATTAGCCAACTTTCTAATGATGCATCATACCTCTTGGCTATAACAATAAACCTAAATGAAAATAAAACCATCCTAATGCTGCAGACTTGAAAACAACAAAAAGGGCTTTTAGGCCTGGAGACCCAACAACAAAGAAAATAGGACAGACCCGAGAGAAACCCAAAAAGAGGCCAAAAATAAGGAGACAGACACCATGGACTGCTAATCACGATCCTCCTGTCCTCCCGAATTTGGGCGCTTCTGGTTCTGCTTCAAGATAGAAATCATGGAGTTGACAGAAGTAAGAATGGAAGCAGCCAAGTCGAGGAGAGAATTATCGTGACTCTCCTTGTCACTCTCC
This sequence comes from Wollemia nobilis, assembly GCA_028583015.1. Lineage (NCBI taxonomy): Eukaryota > Viridiplantae > Streptophyta > Pinopsida > Araucariales > Araucariaceae > Wollemia > Wollemia nobilis. Next base: position 5,547,049 of record JAQPPZ010002515.1, read on the forward strand.
GTGTCCGACGGGATGTGCCGTGGACGAACATCCTTCTCCACCTTTCTGACTTTCCACAGGCGTTAGGAAGATCTGCCAGGAACGGACAATAGCTTCTTTGCCACGCCACCCCAAAACACGTCGGAATGGGCCTTCCAAAAATTGTGCAAGGAAAACATCAGGAAGGGATGTCTACCCTGGCCAACCTTTCCACCTCAGACGGGAAGACCGCGAGCCCTTTATTGGCCATGTGGTTAGCCACGCGATTTCCTTCTCTCAAAATATGATTTGCTTCCCATCTACAGCGATGGGAGAGAAGAGATCTAGCCTCGAGGATGATGTTGTAGACTTTCCAAGATGGATTTTTGGTACCAAGAAGGTAATTCACGATGTTGAGCGAGTCACCCTCAATGATAAGAGGCCGGGGATCCTCAGAGAGAATCCGAATACCATTCAGAGCGCCTCGGGCTTCAGCATAGTGATTCGTTTGGGAGCCCAAATCTTCACAATAGGCCATCACAATATTCTCGTCATGATCACGGACAACCCCACCAGTGCCAGCGGGCCCAGGATTCCCCTTAGCCGCTCCATCAAAGTTTAATTTAATCCACCCCACGGGGGGTTTGGTCCACATAACATTCCTTCGACAGGGCCCTTTAACAACCTCCAAAAACGGCCAGAGATTCATCATTTTGAGAATAGCTTCTTCGCTCAGAATATGGGGACGGGGACTAGGAACCACAATAGAATTCTCAATGGCATAAGATAACGCCCTTTGAGCGACAGAAGGGGGCCCTCTAGGAGATCTGCCAAAGATTATGGCATTCCTCTCTAACCAAATATGCCAAATTAAATGGTGGAAGGAGGCCTCGAGGAGGAATCGAAGTTTGGGATTCTTGAAAGGATTAGGCCATTGGTGAAAAGCATCTCTAAGGGATCGGGGAGAGCACCAAAGGATCTGGAAGGAGGATAGGACAATGCTTAGAACAGAGTGGGAAAATGAGCAATGCAAGAATAAATGATCCCTCGTCTCACAATCTGCTAAACACAAGTAACACCTGTTGGGGAAGGCAAAACCTCTCTTGTGAAGGTTGTCAATAGTTAAGGCTTTATTGTGGAAAGCAATCCATACGAAGAAGTTGATTTTAGGAACAACTCCTTTCCTCCAAATAGTATTCCACATGTAGTCCAGAGCAGTCTTGGTGGTGAGAAGCTCATAAGCTGATTTAACAGAGAAACAACCATCCTCCATACCACTCCAAATGATCTTGTCATTCCTCCTGACATAAAGAATTAAAACTGACTGAAGGATATTATCAAGGAAGGTAATCTCATTATTAAACCCCTCCACAACAAGAAGCTTCCACCGAGGGAAATGGGTGCTTCGATCAATGAGATCCGCCACCCTGAGCTGGGCATTAGGGTCGGTCAAGCTTCTCAGTCCAATGAGGTCCTCCCTCGACCCAAGGGATTCTTTAGTCGCCCACCTGTCATTCCAAAAGGAAATGCAGTTGCCATCACCCAAAATCCAATGGGCTCCCAGACTGATCAGATGTCGGGTTTGGAGCATAGATTTCCAAAAGATCGATGCCACGGAGGATGTTTTAGCATCCAAGAAGGGGGTGGGGCCAAGATACTTCATTTTAACCAGCGTAACCCACTCCACCGGGTCGCTAGACATAATCCTCCAAGCATGCTTCATGATCAGAGCCAGATTCATAAGTCTTGATCTTCTCAACCCCAGGCCACCTTGATCTATCCTCGAACACACCTTGTCCCAGGCTACAAGGGGAAGTCTAGATTTCTCTTCATTACCAGACCAAAGAAAGGTCCTCTGAATCTTCTCAATATTGGAGTGGACTGCACTCGAAAGCATGAACACCGACATGAAGTAGGTCGGGATCCCCTGAAGACAGGCTTTGGTAAGGGTGGCTTTCCCAGCTTGTGATAGGAGTTTGCCCTTCCAAGTGCCGAGTTTCCTGTGAAGGCGCTCAAGAATCATGTTCCACATGTCCCCACTGGCCTGTCCGCTATAAGATAGAGGCAACCCCAGATAGGACGTAGGTAGGGAATCAATAGTGCATTCAAGAATTCTAGCAATCCAAATTTGTCTGCACAGAGGAATGTTAATAAAGTCAATTTTGCTCTTGATGTAATTGACCTTTTATCCAGCAGCTTGCTCATAACGGGACAGGATCCTCTTGAGCGACTTGGCTTGAGCAACGGACGCCCCAATGGAAATGAGGGTGTCATCCACAAATTGTTGATGAGTGACAGGATTAATTCTAGAAGTCGGCAAGATGCCAGAAATCTTGTTTTGCCGAAGAGCCTCTTTCATGGACCAACTCAGAACCTCCGCCAGAAGAATGAACAGGATGGGAGAAAGAGGATCACCTTGTCTGAGGCCTCTGGAACTTTGGAAATACCCAGCTGGGGACCCATTGACCAAGACAAAAAAAAAGGGAGTGGATATACAGCTGTAGACAAGGTCAATCCAATGGGGATGAAAGCCGAACTTGAGGAGGACTGCACACAAAAAATTCTGGTCAACACGGTCAAAGGCTTTGTTCATGTCGAGCTTAAGAAAAAGAACAAAATTCTTAGAGCGGTAAGCGAAATGAAGGGTCTCATGGACAGTGATAACACCATCAAGAATGTTTCTGCCTTTGACAGTGCTTCCATGACAAGGATCAATCAGGAGGGGGAGGAATTTTTTGAGTCTATTGGCTATAGACTTGGTAAGGATCTTGTAAAAAACATTGCACAGGCTAATGGGCCGATAATCAAAAAATTTTGGAGGAAGGAGACTTAGGAATGAGGGCAAGAAAGGTGGAATTGAGTTTTGGGTGGATAGATCTGGATGCTTGGATAACCCGAATAGCATCACACACATCCGGGCCCACGACCTCCCACATGACTTGGAAGAATCGGGGAGGGAAACCATCGGGCCTAGGGGCCTTATCTGGTTGCATGGAGAACAATGCTTCCTTAATCTCAGACGAGGAAAAAGGTTCCAGAAGTTTCATGCTTACCTCATGGGGAACTTTAGTCGAAAAATTGGCGAGCATAGATTTTTGGACCTGGAGGTTGCTATCTGGAGGAGTGCCAAGCAAATCCTAAAAGAAATTAACCGCTTCGCTCCTAATTTCCTCAATCTCCCTGGTAATGTGCCCATCCTTACAAGTCACTTCTATGATCTTGTTGGCCCCTCTGTGCCTCATAGTAGATGCATGAAAAAATCTCGTGTTGGAGTCTCCATTCTTCAACCACAGGTCACGAGATTTTTGGCACCAGAACGTTTCCTCCCTAGCAAGAATAGAATGAAAGTCCACCAAAAGGCTCCACTCTTCCTCCCTAAGACCCTTAGTGTAACCTTCGGTAGCCATCCTTTCCTCCACAGCCTTCAGGTTCTCTGCGATGGATTTTTTGGACTAAAAAATGTTGTCAAAAACCACTTTGTTCCAAATCTTCAATTTTTCTTTGACCATTTTGAGCTTTAAAGACACCCTCTTAGGAGCACTTCCTTCCACCTTCGATTGCCACCACGCTAAAACCAATCCTTTGAAGTCTTTGTGGGAATCCACATGGATTCGAATCTGAAAGGGGTCATAAAAATAGGCCCATCGTTCGCCTCCAAGAAAATAGGATTATGGTCAGACCCAATCCTTGGAAGAGCTGAAAGGATAGCCCCGCCAAGGATGGAAATGGCTTCTGGGGAAATGAAGAATCTGTCAAGTTTGACTTGAATCAAACCGCACCCAATCCTTCTGTTACTCCATGTGAAGGAAGCCCCTTTGAGTTCGATGTCAAGCAGGCCATTAGCAGAGACAAAATCTCTGAAATCTTCCAAGCTGCGGTTGGAGTGGTCAGACCCTCATTTTTTCTTCGAAGGATGAAGGGGACAATTGAAGTCACCTCCTAAAACCCAAGGAAAGTTGCTAAAATTCTCCCTCATTAGAGAGATAGCTTTCCACATTTCTGCTCTCTTTGTGGCATAATTGAAAGCATAAACGTTGGATAGAATCTAGGAAAAATTGGAGGTTTTGGACTGGAATAGTACATTGATGATTATGTTGGAAGTTGACAGTGAGCTGCCCTCAAACCTCAAAGGGTCCCATAGAACCATGAGTCCTCCCATTGTTCCCACTACAGGGCTGGACAAAAAATTTTCCCTGGCCCAAATGGCCTTCGCCACTTTGTCAGAGGAGATAGCATCAAGCTTGGTCTCTTGAAAAATAAGGATAGAAGAGTTAATCCTCCTATAGAGATCAGCCACTAACCTTCTCTTGGCTGCACCATTCAGTCCTCTCACATTCCATGAGAGGAATTTCATCTGGATAGTTTGAAGTTTTTCTTGCCTCCCATTCCTTGTTGAGGGGGAGGTTTTGATGCATGAGCTTCGTCCAAATCTGTGTCACAGTCATCCAGAACCAGCAAACACTGGGTTCCATTTGCAACGTCAGTTGCAGTCTCTTTGTCTCACCTTTCCTTGTTAGGAGGACGACCCTGATTCCTCTCACTACCAAAATCCACACTTTGCTTTCGGCTCCTCGTATTTCGAGGGCTAATGTGATCGAATTGTTCACCCCTCCTTCCTAAGAGGTAATCTTCTAGCAGCGTCTGCGACTGACTGAAATCGGGATGACCCGTATCTTGGAGCAGAGGAACAGCCTGAGTCAAAACTTGGGAAGGGGTCCGTTCCATCTCTTCCTGTGATTCGATTTCCAAGTGGGAGTCTACTCCTTGTTGGTTGTCAGCCTCAAGATGCTCGGGGTCCGATTGGAGAGAGGGATTCTCTTCAGGTTGAGAGAGTCCGCCACAGTCTCTAGAGGGGTCTGGGGATACATGGCCCTTCGTGTCTAGAAGATTTGGTTGCTTTGCCTGATCTTCCTTGTGCTCCAGGGGGTTGCCGTTTTCACGTTTTTGTTTTCTCGATTTTTGAAGAGGACACTAGGACTGGAGGTGCCCTTGGGACCGACACTAGGTGCAGAAAGCTAGTCTATTTTCATAGACAATAGCTTGTTTATGAAGAATGGTGCCTCCAGACCGAAGAGTGATGGAATTTGGGAGTTCTACCTCCAAATCTGCCAGAACGCAAAATCGGGCCTGGACGAACCTTATTCGAGCTCGGGTGGGAGGGTCAATGGTGACCAACTCCCCAATGGAATGCGCAATACCTCTTATGACATTTTCATGCCAACCAAAGAGGGGAATATTTGTGAGCCTAACCCATATTGGGGCAATGTTGATGTTCTGGGTCTCAGGACTGAAATCCATGTCCCACTTCCTAAGAAATAAACTTCTACGGCCCAGAAACCATGGCCCGCCAGCCAAAATTTTATAGTAATCCTCCTTATTGTTCAATCTAATGGCAAAAAAACCTCGGATAGGGCCGCCAGCTCCAAATTCCCAGAAGTCCTCCATTTGCTTGCTGCCCATTTTCGGATAGTTTCCATGTCGGGATGGCCTCCAATGAATTTACCTATTAGGGTAAATTTCTCAAACTCCATGAAGCTTGAAAGAACTTCCGCAGGGATGTCCAGCTCATCCCCAACCGAAAACAACTCTTTGGTAAAAAACCCGTTTAGGGTTTCTGAGGCCATTGCCTGGGCATAAGACTTTTGAGCCCCACCACCCCCTTTGTCTAGTGGGTCCTTACCTCGACCAAAACCGTTGCCAGCCCAATCATCTTCAATGGGCCCGGCATTTCCACTCCCCCAAAATCATGATGCCCTTCGATTGCTCCGCTGCGTCCAAGAACCGAACCACCGCCGCTCCCGATCTCCCTTGTAGACTTCCCACCCATCAACATCCTCCCGCCTCCCTTATTGGCTGTCTCTAATCATAAATATATGTTGTAATGTGTTCAAAATGCTGAATGGATTTCATTTTTAAATAAATGGTTGATTTATTTTAGAATGATAAATAGGTTTCATTTTTAATAAACAATTGATCTTTTTAAATGATAAATGAATTGTTTTTTTGAGTAATACTTTTTATACACATCCGTCGTGGGGATTGAACCCAGATGGATTTCATTTAAATAAATGATTGATTTATTTTAGAATGATAAATATGTTTCATTTTAAATAAATGGTTGATTTATTTTAAAATGATAAATAGATTTCATTTTAAATAAATGGTTGATTTATTTTAGAATGATAAATAGATTTCATTTTAAATAAATGGTTGATTTATTTTAATAGATTTCATTCTAAATAAATGGTTGATTTATTTTAGAATGATGAAGGGATTTTATTTTAAACAAAAGTTGATTTATTTCATAAACCTCTTTTAAAGAAGAAAGAAGCAGTTGTTTCATATTAAGCAATAAAAGAATTTCTACGATAAAATGATGGTTGCTCCATTCGTAGTAAAAGGGAATTCATTTAACTCATTAAGAAAATTGTTGTCTTAATTATATGAGGATTTGCTTAATAAAATAATAATCTATTGATTAGTTTAAAAAAGAGTATAGAACCTACCTTCAAAATTGGATCAGGCCAGCCAGGCAAAGTTTCCAACTAACATGAAAGGATGGCTTCATTAAAACGAAGGGATGGCTTTGTCGACATGAAGGGATGGCTTCAATTCTAGCAGCGCCTTGGGAAGGTGGAAAAGAAGAAAACATCCCCTCTACCACCTAATAGGCAGATGAGAATTTATGATGGGTAGGCGGTGGACGGAAGCCAAGGGAAGAGATAGGTGCTAGTTGAAGAGACAAGTGTGGAAGGAGAGAGCAACGAGCACTGAGAGGAGGATGAACAACAAACATCCAAAACATAAGATGAAGCACTGTGTGAAGAGGAGGGAAAGAAGACAAACATTCGTTAGCGCAACTGAGGAAACCAACCAGTACGTAAATAACCAGGTTTGGATTCATGGAATTATTTAAATATTTATTTGAGGTTTTTTGCTACTGGTTTTTTAGTTCGATGTTGGGCTATAGGTTCGCTGTGTGTATCATACCTTTGACCAAGGTAGACCTCCTCCTTTATAGAGTTTTAGTGTCGAGCCGTGAGAATGATTCGTGGGTCATCATCGTTGTAGTCGTGACTTGTTAAGCCTTTGTTGTAGCCATGGCTGTGTTAAAGCGTCATTGTGTTGAGGTTGTGTTAAGCCTTCGCTGTGTTGAGGTTGTGTTAAGCCTTCACTGTGTTGTGGTTGTTTTAAGCCTTTGTTGTAGGTATGGTTGTGTTAAGCTTCACTGTTTTGTGGTTGTGTTAAGCCTTCACTATAGCCGTAACTTGTTAAGACTTCATAGTGGGTCAATTGACTCGTGTCATTTCCTGTCTCCCTACCATAGACGTTCACCTCTACATTAGGCTATGCTGGGTAGAAAGTAGGTAGTTTTAGATCTATGCACCATGAGGAGTCATCAGTGTTGGGTTCCTAGGGATGTCCTCTCCCTTGGGTATTTCACGTTTGTATAAGTCTACACCGTGGGATTTAGGTTAAGTGTGCTTGTGACGATCCAACAACCATGTCTGGTTGTTATCTAGTATAGACTACGATACTCGAGCACTCCGCCTTCGTTGTAGCTAGATGTGTGATGCATATTACCTCAAGTCGTACCCTCGTTGTTTATACGCTTTGTACTTTGTGTGTTTTATCCCTTGCTTGCTAGATTTGGCAGTGGGTTTTGTTGAATGGGAGGTCGTAGAGTACTTGGGTAGGAAACCTTTATTTAGTTTCATTAATTGAATGATGGAGTTTAGATTAAGGAAATAAAAGGTTTCCTTTATATAGTTTCATTAATTAAATAATAGATTTTAAATTAATGGAAATAAAAGGCTTCTTTTATATAAATTTCATTATTTAAAATAGTAGTTTAGATTAATGAAAATGGAGGTTCTTTATAGAGTTCATTATTTAAAATGGTGAATTTTAGATGGTGAAAAAAGAAACCTTACATGTTTTCATTTGATAGGAACTACGGGACTTTAATTAATGAAATAAAGAAAATTTTTATTTATGAATTAAAGTAGTTGGCTTTAATGGAATAAATAAATATGAAAATGGTTTGTTTTGTGAATTAAGGGTATGGTTCTTTAGTTCATGAAATGAAGAAAAAGTTTATTTATGAATTAAAGTAGTTGGCTTTAATGGAATAAATAAATATGAAAATGGTTTGTTTTGTGAATTAAGGGTATGGGTCTTTAATTCATGAAATGAAGAAAAAGGTTTATTTATGGATTAAAGTAGTTGGCTTTAATGGAATAAATAAATATGAATGTGGTTTGTTTTGTAAATTAAGGGTATGAGTCTTTAATTTATGAAATGAAAAGAAGAAAATTATTTGTGGATTAAAGTAGTTGGCTTTAATTTAGTAAATAATTGTGAACCTAGATTATTTGGCAATTAAAGGTATGGGACTTTGATTGTTGAATAAAGGTTGAGTCATTTATTACAAGCTAGCATATGATCTTGATGCATTGTTGAATAACTCTCATAGGGAGATGAGAGGGAAAATAGAAAGAGTAGTTTCTATGATATCAACTATGCTTTAGAAATTTGAATTGCTTGGGTTGTTTGTATAGTTGCAATTTGGCAATGAAATGATTAAATGCATTTAGAAGCATGTCTATCCTAAACTATGAGTGTCATGATCCTCTACTATCCTCACTTGATTGGTGGAAGAGTGGGAGGACCAAAGTTACAGATGAACCAATGCACAAGTTTGTTCTCTATCTTACATCTTGACTATTTATTCAAATAGATTAGAATGTGGGGATATTTCCCTGATGAAATTGATGTAATGTATTGTTTAAAGGTATGGAGGTTTTACCATACATGCTTATGTAATAAATGAACAATATAGTTTATGTACCTTTGTATTCTATCAATTGAATGTGATTGTATTTAAACCTTCCTTATGCATGTTTATTCTTTAATTATTGCTTCTTGTTTCTAGCTATTCTTTGCTTGTTTAATGAATTATGTTTGTTAGATTTAGTATCTAGATCTCTCTTTTCCTTCCTTGCTTGAATAACATTTATGAGAAATCAGTAGTAAGTTCTAGGGTGAACTTAGAGGGTAACCTAAGGGCTTGAGACCCCCTTAGGGATATTGGTAACTAGGTTTAGAAGATCGTACCCGAGTTAAAATAACTTGTCAAAGGATAAGATTGATAGCCTAACTCGTAGTACACATTGCATATCCATGCATAATGACTTATGTGGAATATGGAGATGCGTGTACACCTTCTAATGATTGAGGGTGGTAAGTCTAGCTCATAAAGGTTGATGAGATGGATGGAATTATGTGCATAACATGATGCATAATGGCTTACATGGAATATGGAGATGCGTGTACACCTTCTAATGATTGAGGGTGGTAAGTCTAGCTCATCAAGGTTGATGAGATTGATGGAATTATGTGCATAACTTGAGATATGCCTACGCAGAAGGGTCTTGCATAAGGGGAAAATTATGTGGTATAATTATTGAGAAACTTAGGGATTGTAAACATTAAGTTTTTTTTGAGTAAAAGGTAAAAATTTTATTCAAAAAAAATTATCAGCTTATACAAATCTATTTTGATATCCTGCCTTTCATGGCAAGGCTCAAAATGCAGTTTTTCTATTTTCTTTTATTTGCCCAAGATAGTTGAATCCCTTGTTATTTAAACTTTACCTCCTTCTTAATTGTATATGTCCTCTTCCAAAAAATATTATTGAAGCCCTCTTTGTTCTTTTTTTTATTCCTGATATCTTTCATGTTGCATTTGATTCCATAGTTGTGCCCAAATATCTTGTTCTACCTCTGTCATCGAAGATTCTTCCTGTAATTTGGTCTACACTATTTTTAATAACTTCCTTAACATAATCCCCCAGGTCATCTCTTCTGAATCAAATTCCTCTTTAAAAATTTCATTGTTTCGTTCCAGCCATATTTACCAGCAGATGAAGTCAATCCCTAAATTCCAATATGTGCTTAGTGTTTTGGATTTGAAGGTGTTATGTGACCAATAGTCCCAAAAATTACTACCATTAGGAGGATACCATTATGTTTGGCTAAATATGGAGTACCACCAATTCCAGATTGTGTAAGCATAGGAGCAATAAAAATGAGGTGCTTTATAGTTTCTACCTCTTAGAAGCATATTACACATCTACTTGGTCCAATGAAACCCTTTATCCTCATATTTTCCTAAGTCATAATGCTTTTGTGAGCAACCAACCATATAAAACCATTAACCTTCGTCTAAAATTTTGGTTGCCATATTTCTTTCCAGGGATGTTGTTGGGGTTGGTTCTTGCTACTTTGATGAGCCTTACGTAGCATGCTTTCATTGTGTAAGTGCCTTATTTCCCATATCCCCATGCTAGTTGGTCACGTCCATATTTCTATAGCTATGTTATTTTTCAGTACATGTTTTTAGCCACTGGTCCAAATTTTGCCATCTTCCTGAAGCTGCTAGTTGTTGGCTTAGGGGGATGAGATATTGAGATATAAGAGTTTGGCCATGATTATGAAGAGTATTTCTGATGCTACTAAGATGAGGGTATTATTTGATAATTTGGGGGAATTCCCAATAATCATCCCACAAACTAACTTTTCTCCCATCACCTACTTTCCAGTGTAAGTCTTACTTAATCAGTGAGGTCCCTCTTTTGAGTATTTTCCATATCTCTGATCCCACACATGTGACTGGAAACCGTGGGACATCCTCCATTTTGTGTGCAGGGTAATATTTAGCTTTTAGAACTTGACTTCATAAATGATCTAGGTTTGTGATCCACCGCAAATATAACTTCCCTATTAGTGCTAGGTTATTTTTTGTTGCAGCTCTGATTCTAAGACCTCCCTCTTCCTTTGGTTGACAGACTTTCTCCCATATTACCAAAGCATTTTTTTATTTTCTTGTGCTCCTAACCATAAGAATTTTCTCATTAGTTTTTTCAAATATTTGAGTATGCTATTTGGGGTTGCTAAAAGGGAAAATTTGTAAACTGGCATTGCTTGTAACACTAACTTCAAAAGTGTGACTTTGCCTCCAAAGGTTAACCATTTATGAGACCATTATGACAAATTTGAGAAAATTTTATCTTTTATGATTTTCCAATATTTCTTTTTTGGGATTTTTTTGTTAAGAGAATTCCCAAATAATCTAATGGACATGAGACCATTGAGAACCTAAGAATTTTTGCTAAAGAAAACAACTTTGAAATTTTCTTCATTTAGAAGTTGGCTAGTAGCTGCAGTGTAGCAGTCTAATATTTCTCTGATATTGGTTGCTTCTTTTATTATTTCTTCCCCCCATAATCTTGTATCATCTACGAATTATAGATGAGTGATAGTTATATCTTTGTTTATTTGAATTCGTGTAATGTTGTTCTCTACATTTTTCTTCTATATGAATCTTCTCAGTCCTTCTGCAAAAATAATAAACAAATATGGAGAGAGGATCTCCTTGTCTAATTCCTCTGCTATCCTTGAAAAGTGGGGAGGGGGTTACATTGATGAGCACTAAAAAGAAGACTGTAGATATGCATTCAAGTATCCAGTTGATCCATTATTTTTGGAATCTAAATCTTTGTAAAATTTGATCCAAAAATTTCCAACTCACTTTGTCATAGGCCTTGGATAGATCTAACTTTAGGAAAATTCCTTTGTTCTTTCTTTGGTCCATATGATGTATAGTTTCTTGTGCTATTACAATCCCATCTAATATTTGTCTGCCCTACACAAATCCGCCTTGTTTAGGAGATATGATATTTGGTAAGTCTGTTGGCTATTACCTTGATGATGATCTTGTAGATCACATTGCAAAGAGCTATTGGTATGTAATTGGTTAGATTCTCCATCTCTCCTCCCTTTGGAATCAAAACTAGAAAATTATGGTTGAGGGATTTGAGAATCCTACCACTAGATATGGCTTCTTCTATTGCTCTAGTTATATCTTCTCCTATATTATCCCAAAAATATTTGTAGAATTCTATTGGTAATCCATAAGGACCTGGGGCCTTTTATGATTGCATGGAGAATATTGTTTCTTTTCACCTCTTCTTATTTAATCTCTTTCATAAGATCCTTATTATACTCTTGGGAGACTAGTCTGGGGATACTTCCCAAGATTTCCTCCTATGATTATTTTAATAGATGTGGATCTACAGTAAACAAAGTGGAGAAATACTCGTTAGTTACTTTTTGCATACCTGAAGTGGTGGTTTTTATGAGTCCTTCTGTATTTGTTAAATCATCAATCCAATTATAGTGTTTTCTAGTTGTGGCCGACTAATGAAAGAACTTTGTATTCCTATATCCTTCTTGAAGCCAAGTACTTCTAGATCTTTGCTTCCAATAGGTTTCTTCTTTCTTATCTAGCTCCTCTTCCTCCTGCATTAAGATCTTTTCATGGGAGAGTAATTCCTTTGAAAGGGGTTTCGAACAAATTTTTTCTGAAACTCCTTGCATTCTTTCGACTAGCTATGCTCTTTGTTGCTAAAAATATGATCTTTGGAATTTGCTCTAGTTCTTCAATTTATATTTGATATATTCAATCTAGAGTGTAGCTAAAATTATGCCTTTCCAAATGCTAGTTTCCCTTGTTGTCACCATTGTTGAACTAACTTTGGTAATTCTTGGTTTAGAAGCCAAAAGCTCTCAAATCTAAAGGGGCATTTTTTTGACTGGGGTATTCTGTTTGTGATATTTAGACGTATTGGAAAATGATCAAAAGATAACAGGTTTATGATTTCTGAATGACAAATCCATAACTAGTGAATTTCTTCCTCTATCAATATCCTATCCAATCGTGATTTTATTGTTTGGTCTCCTTTCCTTTTATTGGTCCAAGCAGTACCACATCCTAGAGGTGGAATATCAATCAGATTTAAATTATTAGCTTGGACAATCAGGAGTTTGTCCTTCTCACTGAGATGATTTAGGCCTCCCTCTTGGTCATTCACTGATATCTTGGCATTGAAGTCTCCACCCACCATGAACCTATATTTTGGGTAAGATTCTCTAATAGTCTGGATTGACTTCCATTTGGTTTTTTGTTCTTGCACTTCCTGCATCCCATAAAAGTTAATAATCATCTAGATTGAGTCTGATTCTCTATCTCTCAATCTTGTCATCAAGATACCTCTATCTGATGCTGCTCCTACTTGCTACAAAGTTTCTCTATTCCACAAAGTGGCCATTACCTAGAGAAACCATGGGAAGCTTAGACCTCATAGTCTCCATTCCTCCAACATCTCTTGGATATTGTTTGCATTGCTTCCAGTGATGCTCTAGTTTCTTATAATGAAACCACATGTGGGTGGTTATCTTCTATTATAGGTTTAACAACCAATTATCTAGGGTAACCGTTTAATCCCCTTACATTCCATGTGTGTATAATCATTGAGAACCCGTGTTGTAGAATTTGGATATGGGTTTAACCATATATGCCTCTCTCAACTGTTATCATTGATGTATTTTTTATTTGTTTTTCTTTCTACCGAATCCTTGAGAGTTTGCATTTTTTAGCCTTTTCTCCATTTGGGTTATCCCAAGGGTTGGCTTTTCTTTGTTTTTCTTGGCTATTCCCATAATTACCTCCTTAGATGTATGTGGTTTTTTATTATACAGTACTAGTGCTCCTATATCTGGTTGTGGCTACTCTTTATATTCTATCTATTGTTCTTTGGTTTATGCAAATTGTACCTGTATGGATTATCTTTCCTCTACCCCTCTCATTACATTTAGGTATTATTGTTTTTATGTATTTGTATGTTGTGGATGATGAACCTCTTCTGCTATCAATTTCTCTAGATTTTTTTTTGGTTGGAGTGTGGTAGTTCCTCTCCTTCCATTGGATCATCTATCCTAAGGATCTCATATTTGTTGGATGGAGCCCTTCCTTCTTGGCGTTGATTTGTATTTCCTCCCTTCTGCTGATTTCTTCCTCTTTATTGGTTATTATTTTTTGTTCATTTTCTCATAACTATCTGAAATCCTTGTTCATTTTCTTTTTGCTAAGGTTGGTTTCTTGGGTTTGGATTCGTTGGATTTGTCTCTCCTTTGGCTAGTTTGGGGCAATCTTGCACCAAATGTTCATATTTGTGACATGCTCTACATTTGAAAGGCACAAATTCATAGTCTATTTGTTGTCTCCATATATTCCTTCTAACTTTGAGGTCAATTTTCGCTGAAAATGGTTTTTCCAAGTCCACCTCCACACAAATTCTAGCATACGTAACTGATCCTCCTCCTACTGATTCTCTTGATCAACCTATGTATTTGTCCAAGAGATTACCTATCAACTCCAAAATTTCCTCTTTCCAGTAATCTAAAGGAAGTGTAAATAATTTTAGACAAATTGGAGCTACTGAGGGTTCAATTCTAGGATCAAAAGTGGGTCGTCATGGTTGCATGACTAGACCTACAGGGCCTATGTTATACAGACCTCCCTCGAAATATCTATCCTTGTCAGATATAATTATGAATTCAGCTATGCAGTATCTGTTTGGTAATGTGAAGATATCCAATTTCCCTTGTGGTGCCCAATGCTTTCTAGCCCAAGAGTACAAGAACCTTACAGAAGGTTGGAACCCCACAAACTTGCATATTAAGGTATGCTTGGATTTATACACAATCTCATCTACTATGAGTTCTATAATTTATAGCACTGGGATTGTTTCTGTCTAAGGTAAACATCTATTTATTTTGGCTTGTTCAACTTTAGTCTCCTTTCTTTTACCCATGACTTGCAGGATTTTTGGGCTTGTTCTCGTGTATCATCTCTCTTTTTGTTACTGCCTCTGACCACTCCCGCAAAGGATTGTGTATTAGGTCCCTTGGGACTCTAAGTCCTTCCCACATAAGTCCCTTGTGTGAACCCTCCTACCGAGGATTCTCCCATTGTATTCTCCCTATGTGAACCCTCCTCGCAACCAAAACTTCAAAAAAACCCTTACTTTAACCCTAGCAGTATTATGCTAATTTCATAGTGATAAGGTTGGAACTGGGTTCAAAATTTTGTTGTAAACAAGACAAATACATACATACCAGGGGCTTGGCTCTTTCTTGGTTGGAGCTTCTTTCGCTTGATGGGTCGTCCTCCTTAGCTAGGGCATCATTATTCCGATTGTAAACATTAAGTTAATCTAAGGTTGGTTAGGGATTTATGAATCCCTTTCCTTAATAAAAAAAGATCTTTCTATCTTTGTGTGTTTTCTTGTTTCTTGATTTTTGGGTTGTTACACTAACAACCCTTTAGTGAAGTGATTGATAATTTTGTGGGCTACAATAGGTTTTGTATGATTAGCACAAGGCATGCCTTGTTTCTATGGGCCTTTTCTAACCATTGGGATTGATTATACAGAGATATCCTTATTGCTTTATGATTCAATTTCCTTCTCTTGAGATAAGGGTATAGATTGTGGTCACCATTTTGCATGTTGAAGATCTTCTCATGGGAAGCTTAAAATATTTATCTAAAAGGTGGAATCATGACTTTATGTTCGAGACAGGTTGATCCAGTTCACGTACCTTTAGCAAATAGAAGATAATAGGATTCATAGTCCCATATAAGCATTCATTATGGGAGGGGAGATTCATAATCTGCCATGTCTTCTCTCCTTATCCACTCAATTCAAATTAAGGGGGTGTTAAATTTTTTGTAATTTGACCTTATTAGGTCAAGGCCAATAGTGATGGAGTACATATGGGTGTCTTTGGTGTAAGTCTATAGGCAAGTGCTATGTAAGTCTTTGGCCATCTTGATGTAACCCTATGGGCATATTCATGTAAGCCTAAGGGCATCTTTCTATGTAAGTCTATATGCATTCTTCATGTAATCATACAAACATATTTTTGTATGAGCCTATGGACATTCTTCTCTGTAAGCCTATGAGCATATATGTATAAGTCTACATACATCTTCATGTAAGTGTAAAAACACTCTCATGTATTCACCCTTAGTGTTATTGGATAATACACCTTTATAAATAACCTTACTTAAAGGGGTAACCTCATGGTTAAGTTATTGTCGGACCGAGGTTAACCTCCCATTGGGATTTTGATATCATTGTAAATCCCCCTCAATGTGCAATCATTTATAATATAATATGATATATGAAATTACTGTGGGGGTGTCCACAAGCACCCACCTCTTATTCATTCTCTCATACTGTGTCATTTATCTATTTCATTTTTTTTGTCTATACACTCTTCTTTATTTTTTTACATATAATTATGGTGAATGGGTCTTTTAAAATGTTTATGGAAAATATTGCAAATTCCAACAAAATTCACATGAAAAGTCATCTAAGATAAGTGCTTTTTGGTTAGTCATATGTAAAAGAGCATTAATGAGTTCTTCTAAAGTTAGAGGGTTATCATAATTGTGATGTTAAGCCTATGAAATCTTAGTAGAGAAAATGTCAATGCACTATTGTAAAGAAACTTGTTTTTTTATAGTTATCCAATGGGATTAAAACACAAGCTTACACTGTTCCACAAAAGTAGAAGAAATATCACAAAGAGTAATCAGGATCTCACTAGTTACTTTAATGGTTCAACTTTATTATGAGAAGTGCTTAATGTAAAGGGTCTGAAATTACATTTTACAAATTTTATCTCCACATTTAAGTAAGAAGAGACCAACCTTAATTTTAGCTTATCTAGACTTATATGCTTTAGCCACTTGTATTTTATGGCAAATTTTCGTAGAATATAATTGAAATGCCTCATCTAGTGGATGTTGCTAAAGCTTGGTAGCCTCGTGAAAACTCTTTATACATTGTGTTTTATTACTTTTGAAACCTGGCAACTAATCTACCAAATAGGCAAAAAAAAGTTGTCATGTGGGAAATCACAACATTCCACCACTAAATCCATACATATTCTCCTTGAGGATGGGGAATGACGTTCCACATTATTTAAGTGGAATTAACAATTCTTGGGTGTTCAAGGTGACTAATATTAAGATAGAAATTTGTGTGTGAGAGTTTTGAACACTTAGCTCACTAGACTATTATGAACCATATGCGAAAATAGTTCAAGAGCAAGCCATCTAAGGCTATAGATGTAGGCCTAATGAAATAAAGATCAAAATTAAATTATCATTGTTTTGATATCTTAGCTTGTTCAAACATCTTAAGAACTCTATCTTGCCCATTGTAGAGATTAGAATACATAAATTAAAGCCTCGGGGGATCACATCAATGCTTTATCTTTTATCTTTCATTTGATTTTTTTCAACATTTAAATAAAATGATTAATTATATTTATATTGCATTGGGCGTGGTGTTTGTCAAATCATAACTTTCCAATTGTTTAAACCAAATACGATCATTATTTGAAAAACCTAATAAACAATCTTGAAAAAGTAGCAACGATTTTATAACTTCCATAATTCTAAGATGACAATCTATTTTTGGAATAAGAAAGGATGACATGGTTGAGCTTTTGTTTTCTTTTATTCATATGTATAACAAGATAAACTTGGTTATTTTTTAAATTTTATTTAATAAGCTATGTGTGGCTTCTACTAAGGGTCACTCCCATTATAAAAACAAAGTATTACATTGCTCTTATTATGTTTTTATAAAGTTAATTAAACCATATCTAACTTGCCTTTCTATCAAATATATTCACCATCTTCCTCAAGCTACTAAATTTCCACGACCAACTCCTTTACATCATTTTTATTAATAAATAAATCTCACTCATAGAGATCCTTCCAAAATTTAAATTTTGTCAACATGAAATTCAATACTACTAATGACTAAAATATTTGCTACACATCTTCCAATATATTATTTTCATTGTTATTTTGTTGTTTTTACTTATAGGTTTAGCCCCACTTCTTGTTTTTTTCAATGATTTTACACAGGTTTTTATGAGGGGTCCTAGCCCCCTCGTACTAAGTGGGGTTTGAACCTTGGAGAGAGGCCAAAAGCCCTTATCACTATAGTAAGATTACAACTATAGCCCCTCTTCTTGTTAACACTTGTGATATTTGCTTTTGTTTTACCGTATAAATACCCCTTTGGGTTTCTTTTTCTAGTTGTTTTTGCTTCTTGCTTCTTCCTCTCTTTTTCTCATTCCCACCCATACTTTCATATTCATCAATCTCTTCAATCTTCTCACACCTCATAAGAAGACATCATCTTTAGGTGTGTTTTTATCTAAAGTATTTGAAGTGCAAGGAATAACCTCAAAAGCATATTCTTCTTTATGTTGCTTTAGAAACCCTAAAGTGCAAGGATGTTCTTCCATAGAAATTACTTTCGTATTATGAACTAAAAACCCTAAATTATTATGAATTTCCTCCATCATTATTTCTTTATTATGCTACTCTTGAAACCCTAAAGTCCAAGGGATAACCTCTACACCAATTTTAATTTCATTACCAATAGAGGATTCTATATTAGTTGAGGAAAATGAAGGTCATTTACCTACAACAAACTTGACCTCTTTTGTTATATTTATTTTAGGATTTTCCTCTACATCTTTCTTTATACCTTTAATTCCTTTTGAAATTGAACTTACACATTGTACTTTCACATCCCTTATATCCTTTTTTGTTTCTTCTAATGGTTGATCCAAGTGAGCTATGGTGGCCTTTGCCATATGATGTTGTAGATAGGCTTTCTTTACCTCTTATTTTAGAGTGGAATATCCTTGATATGATATAGCTTATATTACTATATGATTTCCTTGCCTAATCTTGAAGTTTATCTCATGACCAAGATTTATTCTCTTTTTTCATAGTTTTCACTTTCCAAACTCTTGCTATGTGTCCAACCTCATAACAATTGTCGAATCTAAATGTGACACTTTTATAATCCACTTGTTTATCCCATTCTCTTTATTTAGATTTAATCTTAATGGAATGTGACAAAGGTTTTAAAATATCCATAGTAACACATATTTTGGTGTATATAGAATTATTTAACTCCTTAATAGTTAGTCATTTCTTGATGAATTCCCCTAGGGCATTTCCAATCTTGTTTAAAAAATCCTTATTGATAAGATGACATGGAAGTCCAAAAATCCTTACCCACACCGAAAATTTCTTAATAGTTTCTATCTCAATAGAAAACAAATTATTTCATGGTCTTAAATAAAGGGCATATCTCCCCTTAAACAAGGGGTCACCAACCATTATTTTATCCTTGATTTCTAAACTAGAAAAGACGATGAGAAAAAAACCTTTAGGAAGAAAAGTTAGAGAGTAGTTTGAATTCAATACCCACTTCCACTTGATCCAATTTTGAATCTTTAAAAACATTGGCTAGGATCTATGGAACTTATATATTAACCCTCATGCCTAAGGTTGTTTGCGATGCAATGGTCATGGAGTACACTTAGACTAGATATGACATGAATTAACTAGATGAAACCCCAATCTAGATGGTGGAAGCTATCAAAGATGTGTCAATGGTGTTGCATAAGATACTAGAAGTTACTATGATCCAAGAAATAATAGTGGTTGATCTCCCTCATCTTTTTGGGCTATGCTTGTCAAGGGAGTTCATTGCTAAGCATGGAGGGTACTTGTCTTTTGACTACATGCACATGGTGATTCCTCATAAAGGAAGGAATGTCTGGATATTTGTGGAAAATCCTAGCCCATATCACATAGAAAAAATAGAGGAGGAAGAGGATCTAAAATGTCCAGAGGAGCTAACTAAAAAGTTAGAGGAAGATAATGTCAACATGGTTGAAGATGACCCAAAGTGCCTTGAAGAGATGATTGAAGAGGATCCAAAATACCTTTAGCAACTAATAGAAGAACTATAAATCGAATATGAGTTCTCACTGGGTCATTTCAACATAATAATTGACACTAAAGAGGGAAAATATTCCATGTTTGAATCAAATAGCTACAAGCTTCCGAACATTTTTTATTCTATTATATGGGCAATATACGAAACATCTGGCATGGAAAGTATGCCAAACTTTATACTATATTGTAAATAGTACCTCAAAAAAATCATTTTCTTTTGACATGTTTATCCTAAGTTTTGTAGGTAAACAATGAGCAAGAGTAGCAATAGAGAAATGAGATATGTTGCATATTTAAAGGATGAATCACACAAGCTAGACCTTTGGGAAATGCATGTAATTCAATGCTAGATAGTTCACAAACACATTCAAAGGAAAGCTTGCATAAATTATAAAGCATGCATAGATCAAAAGAGTCTAGAAATCAACAAAAGCTAGGTAAGTTACCTTTAGATTATCATCAATCGCTTAAGAGTCATTAGATTAATGAAGATACAAATCCCACAACTAAACACAAGGTAAAATGGTGGATTATGACATATTGCTTTATTCAGTTACGTGGAAAGGGTTCTCTTGTATTTATTTTCCAAAAAAGTAATTGATGAAAAGGACTACTTAGATGAGCAGATTAAGTGACTTCCCCAACAAAACAGGCCTATAAAAAGAGAGCTTCCCTCTTAGTATTTCATGAACTACTTTCTTTCCCTTCGATTTCTAAATTCCCAAGATTTGTCCTCATAGACTCCATGCCCAATAGATAAGGCTTTTGTGTTTGGTTTCCTTGTCTCTTGCAAGTAGAAGCCCCCTACGAGTCACCAAACTGTAATAAAATTTCTTTACACTGGAAAAATCTTGACTAAAAAGGTAAATTTTAAGAAAAATTGCCACCCAAAGCTTATTTTGAAGAAATTAAGATGAAAGGACCTGAACCCACTTCCATCTATCAAGTAGTTGATATCACAAATATGCCAAATATGCTAATAAGGGAGGGCCTACACCAAGAGCTACTAACAAATTCTAAACTCCTTATGCCAAGAGGCTATACTGACCAATTAGATTGGATAAACAAAGACTTGTAGTCTTTTCGAGGGTAGCTAAGCTAAACCTTGTCATTGGTAAGAGTCTAAGAGCCTTTTTTATGATAGCTAAAAGGGATTTACCTTTGGCAAGATTTCATCCCATATAGCGGTTGTTGATTCATCCATAATTTTTGTTGGTGGGTTCAAAAATTAAACTTCACTTCACATCTGATGGGGCCCTTAATGACTATCCAAAAAGAGCCCTCAATAAATAAAAATTAGGAACAATGGAAGAAGAAAATGGATCTGAGTTTTTAGTGGAGGGATCAATAATATAGGCTCATATTTTCATCAAAGGAGCTTAATATTCAATAATCTATAAAAATACAAGCATCCTAGAGATTTTAAGTTGTGAAACCTCCATAGATTATCTAGGCTTGTTGGTCCATACGAAGGACACCCCAGAAGGTCATGACAAAGAGCAATAGGGAGTGAATGTGTCAAAATCAGACAAAGAAAAAAAGATAATAGCTCAGGCACAATAAAAATTTAGGTAATTCCTGTTTGGAAGTAATCTTTAGAGCATAAAAAAAAAGCAAGGATTAGCTTGACAACAAAAGACATTGATTAGTAAGGTAGCAACCAAAGCTCAAGATAACATTCAAGCCTAAAGGACATGCCTAGATCCATAATTTTTTCAAGTATGTTATTTTAGAAGCTTAAGAAAATATTTTTATGCTCAAAGTTGCTTAAGGTTTACATATTCATTCAAGCTAAAATATTTTTTCTAGACTAGCCTGATGATGAACATGAAAAGAGGTAAGCCAAAAATTTTGAGGGATGACATCAACAAAGTGCTCCAAAATCTTTGGAACAATGAAAAGATTGCAAAGTAGGGAGTCTTATTTTAGAAGAAGATAGACTGAAACTTTCAAAGTGATCATGTCAAGTTAGCCTTCAAAAGGTTTCAAATTGATGTAAGGCTTGATAAATATCTACAAAGAGCTACCCAAAGCATGAGCCAAAGGGAGAAACACCCCAAATTAGATTTCCTCAACAAAAGGATATGATATCACTCAAAATGTTTGGCATGCTTATAATAAAGAAATGTAGACAATCCTAAAGGCAATAAATGCGTAGTAGCATCCCAAATTGGAAGACCTAAACATGAAATACATCCAACAACCCCAAAAATAAGAGTGAGAAGACATAGCAATTGTCAAAGATAAAAAGTGATAACTACTCCACTTGCAAATTATTGAACATCCTACACGTAGAACTGTTCAAGGCCTGACATAGGATGTGCTAAATATGCTAAGTGGTACCAACTCATCTTAAATATCGTGCATGATAAATTTTGCTCATCATTGTATATAATAGTTAGTTTCATCTTAGCTGAGCAAAAGTTATAAAGAGGGGAACAATCCTCATTGTAAAGGGTTGAATGTTTCATTTTTTGTTTATTATAGGTTGTATGTTTATGCTTCTCTAATGCAATCAAGACTTATTTGACTTATATCAATTGGAGTATGAGGAATTGTTAATTCCTATGATAATTTATGCTTTCAATACTTTCGTGTTGCTTTAATTGGGGTCTTTATGTTAGGGTCAAAGTTGTTTGTTATACTCAATAACTAAGGTGTTATCTATTAGTGTTTGAAATTCTTTTATTAGAGTGCTCAAAATTTTAAATGTTGCAACACTTGTGCTTAATGCATTTTCATAACTTGGATTGAATAGTTTGTTAGGTTGTGCTTGTATTGGGTAGCCAATGCTCATGCAACTAAAAGCACTTTTGTTAGTTGAAGCCTCGACCATATTGAATCTTTCTCTCTACCCTGTATCTTTCTCTCCCTTCTCTATTTCAACCCTATCCCTTGTTTCTCTTTTTTTCTTACACATAGTAGGATTTGGACAAGGAATCGACCTTCTTCAGACATTGATTCAAAAGCAATTCTAAGTCATTCAATCTTGAACTCAGTCCAAGGCACACATTCCATACCTAGGCAAATTGAGCAATCAAGACCTATCATCACATCAAAACTATTATAGGGATACACATAACAATATCAATGTTTATCCACCCTATGTTGCATGAAGTTATGAGTGTTGTATTTATCAATGAGGATGGTTAGTGTATGCTTTTTAAAGTATACCCTTACTTCCATAGTTTGACCTACAATGACTCCTTCTAAAGCATGTATCAAAATTTTTGGTGTAGGTCTATCACTTGTTTCTATCTCTTCCTTTTTTCCTCAAGTGAACTATCCTCTAGGTTCTCCAACTCTTCAAAAGTAGAGGGTGACTCTAAATCAATAAGTATAATTTTTGTTCATGCATTTTTGACCCAGGGTGTACTTTTCATCATAGTTGTAACATAATCAATTATCTTTGTAAGCTTTCATCTCTACATCACTCAAGCACTCGATTGGTGTTGATCATGTCCATGGATTTTTTTGTACTTGGATAGACTTTTGATTTATAAGTTGTGGTGGTTTATATGTACAAAATTGGATTATATATATATATATATATATATATATATATATATATATATATATATATATATATATATCTTTGGCTAACTTTGCTAACCCAATGGCTTCTTTCATATTTTAAGGGTTAACCATTTTTACTTCAATCCATATCTCTTCCTTTAAGTCACTAATGAAACAACTTCTAAAAAATGTGTCATCTAATTTTTTCATCCTATTTGAAATTTACCAAATTGTGTATGGTGCTCTTAGACATAATGAGTTTACCTAAGTCTAGTTAACACTTATAAATCCTCATTGGCATAGAGGTCAAATTGACTAGTAGGTTCTCTTAAAATTCATTTAGGTGTACCAAATATTTTTTTGAACCATTGGTACCACCGAATACGTTTATGTTTAAGGTTGAATGAAGTTATGGACAATTTGATTAGCAAGGATTTGATTCATGGAAAATTTGTGTTGCTCAATATATCTAACTTGTGGGATCATCACTTAGTTGTGTATTTTGGCATATCAAAAGTGTGTTTACCTCTCAAAGTGTGTTGTCATGATTCTAAACTGTTTTTAGGTGTTGTCCATTGTGTTATCGTACTTTTTGGATTTGAGTTAGAGGAATAGCCAGTGTATCATATTTACATCGAGCCTAGCTATTTTAGGATTTAATTCCATCTAGTCATTTAGAAAAAGTATGAAAAATAATTTTTGAAAATTTTGTAATTCTATTCAGTAAAATACCACACTTCCTTATTATGCTTGATACAAATTTGATAATAACTTAAATTCAATATGTAGAACGCATGTTTGATATTAAAATATCTACATTAAAAATGGGATAAAAACATCTATATGCAAGCTCTTCTTAAAATATAAATAAATTCCTTAAAACATTGGGTACATAACAAGAGAGGATATAAAGACCCAATCATGAAGGTTGATTTGTAAATTATTAATAATTAAGTTAACACAAGTTTTAAATTAAGCTAATTAACACCTAGTTATGATAAGACTATAAAGTTGAGAAATAATTCACACCATGGCTTCAAAGGCAAAGCTTCTATAACTCAAAGCAAACAAACAAGTGGGTATCTAATTTAATAGAATACCCAAATAACAATAATGATATAGGTTCAAACCGTGGCGTGGCCGAGTGTGTGAGGGGGTGGGTGTGTGGTGGCTTTGTGTTAAATTTCCTATTGATAAGTATAGCTCTCGGCTTTACGAGGGGTCATGGTTGGGAGGAGACTGCTCAACCCTGCACATCGGTCACAGGGGTTTCTCACAATAACCAAATAAAAAATTATATATATATATATATTTGTTTGTTTTGTTTTGCTTGATAAGAGAGTTAGTTACAACCACACTATTTTTAGTAGTTGGCAAGCGTAGGGTTCAAACCACAAGGGCTGCATCCACCAAACCTATTCCACCTCATTTTTTTATAGCCCGACATGAAATAGACCACCGGGTGCTCGAGATTCATACCGTCGTCGTCAGTCTGGCGTGCTCTAAGAGGATTCGGATCAGACTACTACCTTTGCAATAGGCTTCCCCAAGGTTTGAACCTGGATCTCTTCTTGGTAAGTGCCCAACCAAACTAGCACTTACCAATCCACCTAGCCCTTGGGGGTGATATAAGTCTATTTTGACAATAATATAGACAAAATAAAGAATTGCATTGCCTTCGTTGGTTTAACCCATATGAGCTTCATCAAAAAAACATATGTGAATGCAAAATATCAAATGGAGAGTAAAGTTGTTTATAGTTCAAATGAGGACTAGCTCACATAGACTCAAATGTGAGATAAGTAGACCGAAGATACCTAAATAGAATGGAAAGAGATGATATGTATCTATTGTATTTCCAAGGCATTAAAATAGAGAAACACTTTATCTTGAAATGCAAAGCTTATAATGATATTTAGAATAGTTATGTTAATACTTTAATAATGGATCTTTTGAAGGAACAAGAGTAAAAAAATTATAACAAGAATTTATCAACAAGATCAGTACCAAAGACTAATTTTTAAAAAAAGAAAATAAAGAATAAACTTTAACTTTTCATATAAAAATATTTCATTTTAAAAGAATAAGATAATAGATTATGTTTGATAACAAAGATTTGTTGTCCTATTTACTATTTTGACATTGTGGATGTTTCTATTCTATTTAAACTTCATAAAACATATCTCCAATTTCTAATAATGTTTTAATAATATAAATCATATAGATAAATAAATAAAATAATTATTTTATTAATTAAAAATAGGTTTGTCAATGAAAGAAAAATAATAATTAATATGTTAAAGACAATTTTTTTTTCTATTTTTTTAGGAATTCACATCCTATCATAGTGAACAAGAACATGGACTTAGCTATGATACATCAGGAAGTCAAATCCTTATTAAAAAAATTGAATCACCAATGTGTGTTTTTTAAACAACTTATTTATTTTGAGGCATTGCTTATTTTTTTTGGTATTTGCATATGATTAGTTAATTTTTAAGGTGTTACACTATTTATTTTTGGGTGTTGTCTATTAAGTAGTCATTGTGCTAAAAGTTGCTTAAGAAATGGTAATCGTGTTTTAAATATTTTTAATTTTTTTTTTATGATTGGGTGGGTGGGATTAACACACCCCAGAGTTATATATCCGCATGCATGTGAGGGGAGGGATTTGAACCTGGGACCTCCCTTTTCCTAAGAGTTTTACACAACCCACTTCCTCCAACTTTCCCACATGTTCAATGTAATTGTTTATTTATATATATATATATATATATATATATATATATATATATATATATATATATATATATATATATATATATATATATATATATATATATTTATTTATTTATTTATTTATTTATTCTTGGTAATACTAAGAGATGAGGGTTTTGATCAGGAATCCCCAAACCTGTTACAACAACTCCACCAGGGAGACACACACCCATCCCCTCACACACTCACCCACGCCACGGAAATATTATTATTTGATTTGTAACCTCTTGTATATAGGAAGCATATCCGCAACATGTGAGGGGAGAGATTTGAACCCAGGCCTCTCAATATCAACTGAAGAGTTTTTTTAATTTAATATACAATATAATTGTATTGCGTATTTTTTAACATTGAAATTAGTATTATTATATTTTCTTATCTGAATAGTGATTATAATTGTCTTACTTTTTTCAATTATTAGTTATATGGCATTGAAATGGGCTCCATCTATAATACATCATCATCATGTAGTGATATTACAACAAAGCTAGATATTATCCATGTATTACTTGCCAAGATTTGAACTTAGGTCTCCTTGAATGTTGAGAAATTTAACCAGTTGAACTAATGCCATTTGATGTAGTTGCCTTGTTGATTGTGCCATAATAAGTGATTTTTTTATTATTTTATTAAATTTAGGAAGATTGCAAGTTTTTTTTTTCTTTCAATTAGTTATATGAAATTGAAACGACCTAACCCATATTACATCATCATCATGTAGTGCTATTACAAAAACTTAATTTTTTTTTTTGGTAATTATTATAATAGATTAACAGTGGGTTTTTATAGAGGATCCCAAAACCTTATATACAAAATCAGCCTTGCTAAATAGTGCTTCATGCCTCTTGGCTGGAAGAATAAACCTGTATGCAAAAAAAAAAAAACAAAAAGCTGCTAATTGCCCAAGGGCTACAAGTAAGGCATTTTTGCCTGATTATCCTGGAAACCATGGCCATTATAACTGGGAAAACAAAAACTAGCCGGAGAAGCTAGACCATCGGAAAGCAGAAGAAGACGGCCAAGAAAACTACAAAAAATTCTCCCATACCTGGAAAATAACTTTCCACATTTTTGCTTTCCCAGAGGCAGAATTCGAAGCATACATGTTGGATAGGATCCAAGAAAAATGACTGGACTGAAACAAACCGTTGAAAATCCTGCTGGAAAATTTTGCCCTGGTCCAAAAGGCCACTCCATTTTGTCTTCTCACATCCAGGATTTCATCCGTACGGTTTGAGGTTCTTCTTACTTCCCTTTCCTTGCTGGAAGGGAGGTTTTGGGATAAGCGCGTCACCCATCAGAGAATCAGAGTCATCCTGAAACAGCAACCGTTGGGTACCATTTGCAACATTAGCCGCAGTTTCTTTGTCTCTCTTTTCCTTGTTGAGGGACGGCCCTGCTTCCTTTCACTACCAAAATCCACCCCTCGCTTTTGACTCCTCGTAATTCGAGGGCTAATATTACCAGGCTGGTAACCTCTTCTTCCCAACAGGTAGTCTTCCAATATCTTTTGTGCCTCGGGAGAGTTCCGATCATAAATTTTGGGTGAATCTGCTTGTGTGGTGATAAGGGGGGGCCTGTTCCTTTTCCTCCTGTGGTCCTAGTTGGGGGCGCCCACCACACTGCTCGGAGTCCGGATGGGTGGTGATTTCCTCTTCTGGTAAGGAGGATTCGAGATGGTCCCTGGATGGACTTGGAGATTCATGGCCTTTCGCAAAAGGGTGCTTCGTCTGACCTTCACCGTGCTCCTAAGGGTTGAAGGGTGCTTCGTCTGACCTTCACTGAAGATGCCCTTGAGAACTACACTGAGGGCAGAAAGCTGGCCTGTTCTCATAAACAATAGCTTGCTTGTGTAGAAAAGTACCCCCAGACCGCATAGTAATGGAGGATGGAAGATCCGTCTCCAAGTCCGCCAAAACACAGAACCGAGCTTGGACAAATCTAGTTCGAGCTCTGGTGGGAGGGTCTAAAGTGATCAGCTCCCCGATGGACTGAGCAATACCTCTTATTACATTTTCATGCTAGCAGAAAAGGGGAAGACTCGGGAGCCTAACCCATATTGGAGCAATGTTGATATTTTGGGTATCGGGGTTAAAGTCCAAACCCCACTTCCTTAGAAAGAGACTCCTACGGCCCAAGAACCAAGGCCCTCCAGCCAAGATTTTACAGTAGTCCTCCTTTTTGCTCAGCCTAATCAAGAAAAAACCTCGGGTTAGGGCAGCCAGCTCTAAGTGACCAGAGGTCCGCCATTTGCCAGACACCCACTTGCAAATGGTCTCCATGTCGAGACGACCACCAATAAACTTACCGATGAGGGTAAATTTTTCGAAATCCACAAAGCTTGAGAGAATTTTCGTCGGGATGTCCAACTCGTCCCCGGACGAAAATAACTCCTTGGAGAAGAGCCCGCTTAGGGTTTCAGAGGCCGCTGCCAAAGCATATGACTTCCGAGGTCCATCTCCCCGTTTGTCTGGCGGATCCTTGCCGCGACTTGGCAAGGACTCCTCGGCGTCCCCAGACTCTGTTTGCCCTCCCTCCACCCTGCCGAGCCCCTGGTTCGACCTGTCGACGCTCCCGTGCTCTCCCAGAACAGCCTTCCCGCCCATCGTCATCCCCACCCTCCCAAGAAACCCTAATTTCATCGCTCCCTCCAAATTGCACCTCTCTTAGTCAACGGTCTCTCCTACAAAAACTTAAATATTATTCATGTATTGCTTGACAATATTCAAACCTAGATCTTCTTCTTGAATGTTGAAGAATCTAATTGGTTAAGCTAATGTTATTTGATGTAATTGCAAGTTAATTAGTTCTTGCTAGAATTACATTTATCATAATTTTTGAAAGTTCTAAAAAACTTAAGCTCAATCTAAGGTTTTGTTTAAATAATACTAATGAACAAGTGTTAAAAAATAGTAACATATTTGGTTGATTTTCATATAGTAAATTTTTTTATCAAGATATTTTAACCTTGATGCCTAGTTTTTGTTCAAATCATTTTTTAAGTTAATATATAAACTTTTTTTTAGAGTTTTGTTTGTACTTTTTTTTGTAACTGAAGGATTTGCTAAAAAAAAAAGTATAAAATTAAAAATAACACTTGTCTTGATCATTTTATTTTTAATGGGTTGAGCACTTTATCTTTTTCTATGCATATACATTTAAAAACCATGACTTACATCATTCAATTGTACCTTGTTTCAATGTGAAATTGCATACAAAAAATATACAATTGTTTCAAAATTGTGATGAAAATAATTATAGACTTTTGCCACCAAAATATTAGGGGACCAAGACCCCTCATAAAAACCTGTGTAAACTCCGTTGAAAAAAAATTATTAATATTAACCCCTAAAAATTAATAATAACTTTATTAGTTTATTAAAATCATTAACCTAGGGAATTAACTTTTAGTGTTTTCCTAATAAGTTTCATCCTTAAACATCTATTAAAATTTTATATTATCATGGTTATAATAAACCATACTCTTAAAGATTGCTAAAGATTGCTTTATCTTAAGAATGTCTGTCACAATACAAGAATTTGAACTTATAGATTATTTATTAAACTATTATATATTTTAATTCTCTTCCACATAATTAAGATTCTACCTAATAAAATTATATGCCCTTGAACTTTCTCCTTACTAAATCTTCAAGCAAAATTTAATTTAAGTTTACACTACTAAAAGTTATAGATCTTGTTCTCTCATATAATTAGGATTTTACAAGATGAAAATATAGAGTTAAACATTCTACTAAACTTCGTCCTTACCACCTCTATGATCAAATAAGGCCTTATTCATGCACTACCTTTTTACTTATCTTTAATCTTAATTTGAAGAATCATATTTTTTTTGTTAATTTATAGCGGGTTTTAACAAGGATCCCAAAACCTGATTACATAAGCAATGGGCCTAGGGCATCAATCCCTTGAAACTGAACACTAAAACAGAAATCCCGCCCAGCGGTAACAGTAAGCATGAAACAATCCCTCTTAGCGGGAAACAAACAAATAAGAAAGGAAGTAGTTTTGGAGATCCCGCCCAGCGGGGAGTAGCCAAAAACCACCATCGAAAAGATCCCGCCCAGCAGGAAGCAAAGAAAAACCGTCACAATAAAATCCTGCCTCGTAGGAAGTAGTCAAAACCACCACAAACAGTCCCGCCTAGCAGGAAGCAACAGGGAAATCCCGCCATCCGGGAAACCAGCGAGAAAGAAAGGATCCAGCCTCGCGGAAAACCGACGGATTTGGCGGATCCCGCCCTGTGGAGAAACCATCCCGCCCACCGGGAAAACATTCAGTTCAGCGAGAGCCATCCTGCAAGAAGCCGACAGCCATCACAGAGAGTATCCAGCCCATCACGAAGTGACCAGAGAGTTGCACCACAAGGAACCCGCCCCGGGAAAACAAAAGAGGATCCCAGCAGCAGGGACCAAGAATCCCGTCCAAGCACAGAGCCCGTCGAGGATTCACAAGAAAAAGGGGGAAGCTGTCCAAACCCTAAACCGTCACCTCCACCGCACCGAGAAACGCAGGGGACCAGATCCACGCGAATAACCTGCAAAAAACCCTAGGGGTAAGCCTGAGGGGAAAAGGGAAGGGATCCCCAACCAAACGGGGGATCCCCGGGAAGCACCGATCCGAAAAAACAACCAAGGAAACCCTAGCCGACCGGGAGGGGCGCAGATAGTGGAAAAGGATCTCCCCCCAGGAGATCATCTGCAAACAACCACTCCCCGGGAGGGATGACCTGGGTTGAGCCAGGGACTGGGCAGGAACCAATTTGAAGAATCATATTTATTCTTCAATGCTTTCTCCATTATTTTATACTGTTCTTCTAAGGCACATTTTAAAATATTTTTTATATGATTATTATTGATCTCAAAATTGAAACAAAGGTCCGCATTTTATAAATAGATTGCCTCTTGACTTATAGTATAAATTAAGCTTTGTCCCCCTCTTGTATTTGGAAAAGAAATCAAGAAGATTTTGGAAACATTCACGAATTTCTCATTTTACTAGTGCTATCCAATGTTTCAACACTTGACATGAGGAGATCAATGAAGCTATGGCAAAAGCAGTATGAGATATAATCAGGAAATAACCTGTGTCATGCATCCCATTATCAAAATATTTGTCAATACATATGCTCTGCTATCAACACCTTACTTTAAAACTGGTCTACATATTTTGGACGACTTTGAAGGCCTCCTCCCTTGAGGATATTGATTTCTTCTTTGGGAAGTTGTGTCCTACTTACCTACTAGTTTTTCTATTTAGTTATGTTAAAATCCACTCATAAATGCATTATTAATTTCTTCTTAGTCCTTGTAAAATTTGCTCTACTCCAAAAGGAAAATGAATTGCAAAAGATTTTTATTTCATCTAAAAGAAATAAATTGTAACTAATTATTAACATTAAAAACACTTAGTTCCAAGGTGTAGATCAATTGGTTCGACCAAACCCCGTAAGGGGGGCGGAGGTCCAAGGTTCAAATCTCAGGCCTCGGGGGGCAGAGGTCCAAGGTTCAAATCTCAGGCCTCGCCGGACTGAATGCTTGTCCCTTTTCTGGTGCTTTCAGCGGCGTAAAAGTTTTAAAATGATTGTGGCATGGTGGTTATAGGGGAAGACTGTGCAGAGAACTGTGTGGCGGCTTCCAGGGCGGACAGCGCAGAATACTGTGGTGGCCATAAAAGCGGGACAGCCTATCCAAATTCATGGCGGCTACGTATTCCACCATTTAAATTCCAAAAAAAAAAAACATAAAAACACTTCCCATACAACCCAAGTTAGTAACAACCCTACATGTGGTTAAGTTGATAAAGGTGAGTTGGTAGGAAATTTGAATGCATTTGTCTTAATGAATGATTCTAAAATGACACTCTAAACGTTTATATGAGAATCCCTTTAAGATTTTTTCCTTTGACACAAAGTACTACATTGTTAAGCCTAAATATATTTCTCCCAAGACTAAAGACAACAATATCTGATAATATGTGTATATAAAATGTATCTAAAAACTAAGTCACACCAAGTTCCGTCCTAATGAAAAGATGCCTGCAAGTTTCTCCCAAATTCTAAGGAAAAAAAAGACAATCCTAAGAAAAAGGTGGCATAAAAGGGGAAGATTGTACAATTAAAAAAAATTACAAGCACATAATTCATCTTTACTACAAATTTTGTATGGATGAGAAGTTTCAGCAAAGACGTTGAGATCCATACCCATTTATGGTGATGACATGAACATAAACGATAATTAAAAGTTTGTTGTTAAAAAGGCATTGCTTGAATAGAAAATGAATCAGATACGATAATTAAAAGTTTGTCGTTAAAAAGGCATTGCTTGAATAGAAAATGAATCAGATGCCACCATTAAGGGGAAGAGGGTAATGAGTACCCATAGTTATTGAATGTGGGGGGCCTATCACCCCGAAACATGGTTTTAGAAAAATGCCTTTTAAAAACTTGTGAGTGGGCAGAGGATAGCTCTAGAATGACACTGAACAACTTTTGCACTCACCTGCACAAAATTTTTTAACAAAAGGCAATGCAAGTTATGTAATGAAAATGGACACCTTTTGCACTCTAGTCACTTAACTAAATTATTAGCATTTCTACCTCAATATGAAGGCTACTAAATATCTTGTGAGGCCTCATGAAGACCTACTTTGTTGTCAATCTTATGTGCCAATTACTAGAGTATGTAGCCAATGATGAAAGTATCCAAAGGCTGTAAACTATAGGCTTCAATATTCAGTGAAAATTTAGGTTATATTGTACACTAGGAAAAAAATCCCTGACATAAGCAGATGAGTCTGTTGAACTATTACTGATTTAAAGGATGGAGTGATTCCTCCTGCAATTGACCGGGTCATGAGAATGCCTGCCTTTGATGACTCGTATTCCCTACCAGAAATTTTATAAATATGCATGCTTGTACACCAATTTTTTAAAGGTTGGAAGAAAGGCATTCCTAATTTCTTGTCTTGTATGGAGATAACCTTTAAATGGAAGGCTTTCAATATAAATACACACCACATATACAAACACTGTGTTTATATCCTAACTACATTTTTTATTTTGTAAGAACTTCCAACTGTCATCCCCCAGTTCCAAAACTTTTGCAAATTGCATATTGAAACCGTAATTAATGTAAATTTACCGTGTCTAATGTTCACAGTGACTGATGGAAACATGAAAAAATCTAAAAAGTAGAATAGAGATTGTTTCGGAGATAACGGAAGGATTATGTGCTGTGTAAATCAGATTCTCATAGTTGCCCATTATGATCAAATACCCCTCATCTGTTTCATAGCATGTTTTCTAGCGTTCATATGAACCAATTGCCCAAACTACGAAATTCCGTAGCTTTGTTTTAATAACCATATACATATACAAGATACAATAGAAATTTACAGATAAATATGACAATGAGACAAATACAGATAATCCTGTAACTAACCTAGATAAAGCACATGATTAAAGCTCACAAAATTTAATACAGAGATTTTTCATAATTTTTTGCAACTTTGCATTGCAAAAATATATAATCCTACAATTAACCTACGAATCTACTTCTCCCTGACCAACCCTCCAGTAAAGAGAACATCCTCCCTGCTTCTTTAATGAAGAGAACTGTCATGCACAGCCCAAGTAAATTTCAAATGCATATAATCTCGTGAACCAATATGTATAGCAAACAACCATCTTACTTTATTCTAGTAAGAATTTCTACCTAATAATGTGATTAATGCTGATGATCACTGTCAGCAGTAGACCATGTATCCCTTGTGAGATTATCCAAGGTCTTTGATTCAGCCTGCTGAGAAAAGGAATTCTGAGAACCAAAAATATTTGGGTATGTATAGTAATACTCATCCTCCATAGAATTCAATCTTTGGGGCAGGTGAGTTGACTGATGGTCAAGTGTAGTTTCCTCAAGGGAAGATGTAGAGTCATAAAGTGGCTTGGTGGAAGTTTCTGAGGTGGGGGCCACATTCTCATGAGGATGAGCTGGAGGTGGAAGAATGTGTCCAGCCTCAATGGTATTCTTATTCTCAAAGCCTGGATGATTTGCATCCAAACCTACCTCAGCTTCTCTCTTACTCTTAACTCTTTCCAAATTCAGATCAAAAATATCATCTTGCCTTCGTCCAGTGTCTGAAATCTGTTGAGACTCAGCATCAAGTGGCAGGCTAGATTCATTCATCATATCCTTGACAGAATGAAATGACTCCTTGCTGTCATCATTTAGAATAGTACCCTTATCACTGTTTCTGCAGCTGTGAGAGCCAGCCTTTGCAGTCAACTCAGATATCTTAACCCTTGCAAGGTCAGCTGCGGCATGAGCAACAAAAGCTGCTCGATCCGCAGATTCTGCAGCTGCCTTGGCAGCTGCCAAAACATCTTGCAAGTCCATGTTACCCTCACTCTTTGTATGAGCAACAGAAGCTGCTCGATCAGCAGATTCTGCAGCTGCCTTGGCAGCTGCCAAAACATCTTGCAAGTCCATGTTACCCTCACTCTTTGTATGAGCAACAGAAGCTGCTCGATCAGCAGATTCTGCAGCTGCCCGATCAGCAGATTCTGCAGCTGCCTTGGCAGCTGCCAAAACATCTTGCAAGTCCATGTTACCCTCACTCTTTGTATGAGCAACAGAAGCTGCTTGATCAGCATATTCTGCAGCTCCCCTATCAGCAGATTCTGCAGCTGCCTTGGCAGCTCCCAAAACATCTTGCAAGTCTATGTTACCCTCACTCTTTGTCCTTGAAACTGACTCTGTATTTGTCATTACTTTCTCAGGAAATCTAGGAGGGGGTGAAGAGATAAATGGAACAAACTGTTTCCCCTGGTATGTATCATCAAGCCTATTGGGACATGACGAAGGTGATTCAACTGGAGATTCTAAATTAACAACTGGAACATCTGATCCAAGGGGTGACAAATGTAGAACAGAGTCATGACTGGCCCTGATATTTCTTTCTGATTCTGATTGCACAGGAGCTGATGGCATAGGAGGAACTGTTCCTCCAGCTACTTCTGCGTTTGGATTCTGTGCAGCTGCTGACTGAGGAACTTCTGGCAGATCTGAATCATCAGAAGCTATATCTGAGTTGAAACTCTCACTTGAATGTTTTAGTGAAGAAAGAGATTTGTCTTTTTCATCTGGAAGTGGCATTTTTGATCCACTATAAAAATGTGTGGGTCCATCCTAAAAGAAAAAGCAAAACATCAGGTTCATAGATACAAAAGCATGATACTAACTAAAAAGCAACATGGTCGATCCATCCAAAAAGAAAAAATAAAACATCAGATTTGTGAGTACAAAAGCATGATACTGAAAATAAATGCTGAATGTGGAGCACTCTTCTATCAAACTCTTTAAATCAAACCTTACCAGTAAATCTTCATGCAATTTGAAAAGTTCAGCTTCTGTGTTAGACGAATCCCATTCGACTTCGTGTTCTTCAGCTATTTCTTTCATTAGATTCAACTTTACCTCCGCAGTAGGAGCACGCACTGAAAGCTTTTCAATGATCTGCAAATTAATATAGATCACATCATTATGAGTAGTTGCATACAAAGAAAAAGAATGAATAGCAGCTGTATAAATGTTGGTGCCAGAATATAACCCAGATTTCAAGTTTTGCTGCAGATGTAAGACAATGGTCAACTAAGCCACACACTAAAGAATGGGCTAACAAAAACAAAGATGTTTTGACAAAGGCTGGAAAGCAGGTAGCTGAATAGAATAACGCTAACCAGGATGTGAAATAGTCATCCATGTCCATTGTCAGCATCCACCTATTTGGGTGCTGTTACTAAAAGACTATGCATTAAAATGTCTTTTTTAAGACATTGATCCTCTTGATCCAAAATGCTCTGGAAGTATAAACATTGAAGTAGAATACCCAGATGGCCAATCTGACCAGAACAACAGACTGTAATGGTGGCATCAATGAGATCATGGACTGGTCCATTTCTGAGCATGTATTTATGTGTATGCGCATAAGGCATGACTATAAGATGTATTGCATGCATTATGTTTATAAAACAGTTTGTCCCAGATCACCTCTGGATCCAGAATCTTATTCCAGTTTCAGTACCAGCTCCGCTCGATGAAAAAAATGCTACGATCAGTCAAACAGGATCTAAAGTATAAACCAAACACAATGGCCTATGGTGAATCCAATGCATTGTTACACAGACCAGCTTAATAAGAAACCTGACAAAAATAACCACGACTAGTTCTAAGTAAACCTACAATAAGCCAGGGAGTTCTGTGATGCAACCTAGGAAGGTAATCCTTCCCAAAAGGAAGGGAATAAAGGAAGAACATCAACCCCAATGGCATATGCAATATACAACACATTAGACAAAAGACCAAAGGCAAATAAGGGCCAGGGAAAATGAGAAAACATACATCCAAGAGGATGCATACAACTGCAATGATGGCACTATAAAACGACAATTCCAACCCATAACTCCAACATAAGAGACAAGATAGTCAAAAAATAAACAAACTAAATCCAAAGAATAGAGCTCTATAAGGGAAAAGGTTGAATGAATCAGTAGAATGCAGAAAGAAGGGCTGGGGAGAATGAGTGAACAAGAATTCAAGAGGATGCACACCACTCCAATATTCCAACAAATTCCAACCAATATTCCAACAACTGAGATGAGATAATAGCGAAAGAAACAATTTAATTTAAATTACAGAGCAATACATGGAAAACAGTTGACTGTCTCAGCAGAATGCAGGAAGAAAACTCTTGTTGTTCATAAGTAACAACACATTAAATGCAGCTATGGACATTAGGATTCATAAGGAAAAAATAGAGTTGAATCGCTAAAATGGTCAAATATGGAGAATGAATGTGCCCTTTGTTCTACATGGATTTTCAGAATCTGAAGTGTCACCAAAAACCATTACTTTATAATTTCAATAAGCATGCAATCCATTTTGTTACAGTTTCCTAACCATCAAATACTATAAATTATAGACAAAAGGTGACCAAGAAGCAAACCAAGCAATTTCTAATCAACAAAAGTAAAGATGCATCAACACATTAAAAAAAGAACAATCACAAATTGCCAACACCAAAAATAAACCAATTGTTGATATGAATTCGGGCAAACAAAGAAAAGGAACAATAGACAAACACAAATTGACTTGCAATGCCCAGAATAAAATATGTTAGATATTGTAATGAAAACCAGTTGAACAGGCCACAAAGAAATGGAAAAACTACTGTTCAAGCTACTACAACAGTTTGTTTGAATTTATGGATTAAACCTTCCCCTTCCAACTGTTGAATTTGTAATCTGATTCATGGCCAATAGCTGTCATTGTGCACCTAAGGGCATCTCATTGTACAATGTATTAATATTTTATTATTTAAGCCCAATGGGCCATGGTTACCCTTGTTATGGTTAAACCTTATTAATATTTGTAATTAACCTAAAGCCCACTTGTTATGTCGGCTTAGGTTAAACTTTATGATGTAATTTGGGGTTTTGGTATTGCTATAAATACCCCCTTCACACTCCTCATTTCTTATCGAAGTGTTGTGCAATAATATCTACGGATAATGATTATTTATGGTGCCTACGGGCACCCACCATATTTGTCTCTTTATTTCGTCCTTTTACGCTTTCTGTATAAGATTTGAGTGGATGGCTTGCAGCTTTTCATTTTTGGAAAATATTGTGAATCACAACATGGTAACAGAGAGGGTATGGAGTTGCCTCACTTGGTCACACAGAAAAGCCATTTGGAGCCTCCAATTCTTCTTCCAAGGCCTAAAACATTTTTTTCTTAAAAGCCTCATTAGCCTAGTTTGCATAAGAGGCAAAAATGAGTCCTATCCTTGTCCCTTATTCATCGTTTCGAGAGATTCGACGATTACTCGTTCGCTTCTTTCAAAAAATGGGCTCCAAATATCACCTCAAATGTTG
Source organism: Wollemia nobilis (assembly GCA_028583015.1). Taxonomy (NCBI): domain Eukaryota; kingdom Viridiplantae; phylum Streptophyta; class Pinopsida; order Araucariales; family Araucariaceae; genus Wollemia; species Wollemia nobilis. Next base: position 5,585,009 of record JAQPPZ010002515.1, read on the forward strand.
CTGATTCAAAGGGAGGCAACAAGTGGGAAATTTCGAATTCAAACTCATCAGTTTTCCCAAGTGCCAACTGCGGCTTAGCACTCAAACGTTGTTGGGCACATGTGGCCCCTCTTTAAGGAGAGGGAACACGCTTGGTTTCATCTAGACAAGCATGCGTGGCAGCTAACAAAGCATGTGATAGGTCACTCAGGTGGGAATGACCCAGGTTCGAATCATCGTGAAAATTGCTCCCCTTTTGACCTCCCCGCATGGATTGTGACGACAATGGTGATAAATTGGAATGTTCGCCACCCTGTTCTAGTTGGTGGCATGACATGGCTGGTGGTTACCTGCCTTTAAGCTGGTTGGTTGTATGCTTGATTCACTACCTTGCCCTTTGATGCAAAAATAAAGGTGTGCTTCTTCTATGGAAAGGCACCCTTCTCAATTGTAGTCGTTTGTGGCAGCGAGCTGGCTAGCAAGATGGCGTTAGAGCCAAGCAGGTGTATGTTCGAATCCTGTGCCAATTTTTTTATGCGAAGACGACATCCAAGGCATAAATGAAAAGGCCATGGCTGCTAAGTTGGTTATTAGCTTGATATTTACAGCCACAAGACCGAGGATTGAACCTCTCCAACGTTACTCGAGCGTTTTGCAGAAGGGTTATGACAAAAGGCCGACGTGGCACCGAGAGCATAAATGAAAAAGCCCTACCCTTCTTTCCAAAGGTCATGGCCACTAAGTTGGTTATTGGATCGGTCTTTGCAACTGGTAGACCAAGGATTGAACCTCTCCGGCATTACTCGGGCATTTTGCAAAAGGGTTATGACATAAGGCCAACATGGCACCCCTCGATGCCACGCAATCATTTTTTTTAAATGTCTTCGACCAATAAGATGAAGGCAAGTGTCAATGACTAGGCAAACCAGAGGAACTGAGGTGGCAAAAAGTGAATGAAGCGTTCCAGCAAATCAAAGCTCGCCAAGTAGCAGGTCAAGAGTGGTGCTTGCCTTCCTAAGGTTAGAGCCTCTAATTTTAATTTTTTGGGGTCCTATAGGACAAATCTTCCGAAGGCCATAACTTTTGCATATGGAAGCATTTTAAGCCCATTTTTTTTAAATCGCACAATTTTTTAAGCTCTATGCACTAGTGGCAACAGTTCATGGACCTGCTGCAATGTTAGGGCTCGGATTGTGTAAGATGGACTACAATGTCCTCGTTACTCATCTTAATGGGCAAATTATAGTATTTGGTCAATTCAAATGATTAGCATGCTATGAAGCAAGAACTTGTGGTGTATCTTTTAGGAGGATAAAGCAGTGGTTCTTGATGATGAAGCTCAACACCAAAAGGCAAAAGAGGCTCTAGGTTTGTTTTCCTTGCTGATTGAACCAAAGTTGCTTTTCCATATCAAAGAAGAGAGTGACCCTATCAAGGTATGGTCAAAGTTGCATGAACTTTTTGGAAAGGTTAATACTACTAAAGTAAGTCACTTGGAATTAGAGCTTTCTTCTCTTAAGCTAGCTAAGTTTGATAACATTGAGGACTATATTGCAAGATTCAAGGCTTTGAGGGTAGATATTGCATCTTTTAGAGGCAAAAAGAAAGATGATGCAGAATGCGTTAAGATTGTCCTTGCTAATCTCTCCCCCTCCTTTCAGATATTGAACCTAATAGTTCATACAATTCCTATGTTCTTGGAATCCCAAAAGACTCTTACTCTTGATCAGCTTTTCTCTCTTCTAATTCACTTTCAGGTTGCAATGCGAAATTGTGGTGGTGGAACTCCTCACATACAGGCTCATGCAAAGGAATTCAAATCTAAGGAGGCTAAGACCCAGGGGCCCATAGGCAAGGCTAAGTCTTCAAAGAAAACGAAGACCACTTGCAAATACTGTAAAAGGGAGGGACATCCTATGAAGAATTGCTTGTTGAAGCTGCAGAATATTGAAGCTAAGTTCTTGAAGCAAGGTGGACGTCTTTTAGATGATGAGGGAGATTTGGATGGATCTGTCTCAACTACAGAGGCCCACTAGAGCATCCATTAGGGGGGGAAGATATTATTGTCACTAATGTCTTCTCTTCTTGGCCCCTCAGTTCAGATTATGGAGGGGTGTTGAATTTGTAATCTGATTCATGGCCAAGAGTTGACATTGTGCGATGTATTGGATAGGCCTAAGGGCATCTCATTGTACAAACTACAATATATTAATATTTTGTAATATTTTATTATGTAAGCCCAATGGGCCATGGTTAACCTTGTTATGGTTAAACCTTATTTAATATTTGTAATTAACCTAAAGCCCACTTGTTATGTCGACTTAGGTTAAACTTTATGATGTAATTAGGGGTTTTGGTATTGCTATAAATACCCCCTCACACTCCTCATTTCTTATTGGAGTGTTGTGCAATAATATCTATGGATAGTGATTATTTATGGTGCCTATGGGCACCCACCATATCTGTCTCTTTTCTTTCGTCCTTCTACGCTTTCTGTATAAGATTTGAGTGGATGGTTTGCTTTTGTTCGTTTCTGGAAAATATTGTAAATTCTGACACCAACAATATTGTAATGATGGAGTCTAAAAGCTACAAAGATGACCAAATACTATGTCTTATATGTAAACTGCAATCAAATAAAATGCATAGTTACCAGGTTTGACCGAGACTCGGTTGGGATTCAGTCGGTTGCAGACTTTCCATATAGGACCAAACTATACTTTGGACTTTTTTTTTTCTTTAATAGTAAGAATATTTGCAAATTGTTTTAATCTAATTTGAAAAAATGAAAATGAAAATTACGAGTTTTATATCCTAACTATATACTTTATAAGTTTTATTTAAATGCAATCTAATATTATCTAACTTAAACCTAATCCACCTAATATAATCTAACTTACACCCAGCTGATTTTGTATTTATTTAAATTCTTCATGAGATTTTTTTTCTTTGTGTCTCTTATTAAATTTTCGCATTTTTCCGAATTGAACTGAACCTTATGAGAAAAGAGAACCTGTGAACATTTTTGGCATTCTCAACCTAACAAATCAAACTGAACAATTTGGTATATTATATATATATACATGCTTGGACGTGCAAAACGAACATGTATTGTTAATGGCTAATCTAATGCCCTACCTGAAAAATAGTAGTACAGTTAACAGGGTGCATATATCAATCCCAAAAAGGGCTGTACATAGTACAAATCTATGCCTGGTATGCTGCTAGGGGAAGGGATACACCCAGTGATGTGCCAGGTACAACTGGTGGGTATCCTACTTTTGGAGCATACCTTATACACCAATCAAAAAGATTACAAATCATTTTCAGAATTGTGTGTGTTGGTGTCTTTCATCAAATAGTGATAAGAATCTAACCCTAAACGACTGACTTATTTCACTTGTGTCACTCTCCTTTCACTATTTCTAACTCTTTTTTGCATGTCATGGTGCTGGAAGGAAATCCTTAATAAGTAAAAGGCCAGCTTTTACTGGAAATTTCACCTCCATTTGACTGCCACAAATTTGAGGGTCTTAACAGACAATGGGAGAGCATTTACACACCTGTTTAATTTCTATTTGACTGCTATGACTGGAACAGCTTCCTGGAGGCATATTTTGCACAGTCAAATTGTTTTCTAAAGCCATAGGAGGCTGTTTTTCATTGTACGAAACCAATATACGTAGAATGAAACAGTTCTCAACAAATAAGGGATATTTATTGGAATGCATAGCAATTGTTAATGTGCAAACTAAAAATGATAAGACTATATTTTTCTAGCTAAAAAGATGATAAACCATGTTGAAGTAAGAGAGCAAGGATAGCACGGTCAACTGCAAAGCATGGGCCATTTACAGTATTTCAGTTAGTCCTCTATAACATACCTTGGTATATTACAAATTTATATCTCATACAGACAGGTAATAAGATCGAACCTTTTCTAAAGGTTAGCCATATCCTCATCAAATACCACACTAACAATAATTGTCTGTGTATCCATGAGACTTAAATAGAACTTGTAACTCGAATAAACTCCTTAGGACCAAAAAAATAAAGCAAAGAAACTGGCTGAAGGCAAATAAGTTTTTCTAGTCTAAGATAGAGCAAGAAAACTCCACTTACAGCAAACAGAAAATTAAAAAACAAGCATGCAGAGAATACAAGGGAACCCAAGAATGGAACTAATTGGGCTCCTCTCTTGTAGAGGCCCCAGGAAGGCTTCTCTGCACCTAAAAACATCCAGTGTCCCTTGGCAGTGTTCAAATAAATATTACGAGCAAGCAAAAAATAATAACACAGTAAAAACACTAACACAGATTTTACGTGGAAACCCTGCAGTGTGCAGGTAAAACCACGGGGCAATGGCAGCTTCTTTATTTTATTGATCTCGGCAAACTTTTACATTCACTAACTTTTTACATACAAGGGGTCATTCCCCATTTATAGAAAATACAAAGGAAGATTCCAGAAAACCGTGGTATACTCCAAAAAAGTTGTCCGGTCGTTTCCTCTCCCTAGTACGGTTGTACAGACATTTTTTTTTGGGTCAGGGGCAGAACCCCAAACCCCCGGGCAGGGGGGAACTCGCCAGATTCCCCCTTGCGACCTCCCTCGGCGCACCCGACACATACGAACAGCACATGGGGAAGGATCACTATAAACTGCACCACCATGCACCTCTCTACTGAAGAACATTGGAGATCTGGATATTGACTTCACCTCCTAACAAGCAGTAGCAGACTTTAGATGTCCTCAAACAATGATAGAGGGTTGAAGGAAAGAATGCCCAAAAGAGTGGAAGCTAAATGGATGTAAGACAAGCGAAAAACAAGGATATGAGGCAAAAAGTATAACTAAATCCAAGGGACATGAATAGCAATTCACGGGTGATACACCCCGAAACTAAGATGGCTCCCAAATGTCTAAAACAGACGATACCTTTATTAAAAGAAGTTCTTACATTCCATATGAGCATGGGAAACAAAGGGAACGAAGAAACCTCTGCTATACAAGCCTAATAGTGCCAATGAAGATCCATTCTCTAGGCTACAAAGCATTTCATGGGCTCAATTCCTCACATAAATGGCACAAAAATAGTGTAGAAAACAAAAGCATCAGAAGAGCACAATTGTCTAGGTAACAATGCAATGGGCTTTGCATTTTAAGGAAATTTGATAACATTTTAAAAGCATTCAGTGCTGCAAACTCACGTCCCAAGAAATAAGACCTGTAGAATCAATGTAATTGTTATTGCAGTGCAAAGGAGACAATCATCAAGTAACTATCAATGAATAACGTGCCAACAAATACAGAACAAGTACCTAGGCATAAAATCTAGTGCAAAGCCAAATTTTATAGTGTGCAAATATTATTAGACAACAGAATATTTTGTTTCATAAGATATCATGCATGGAAAACGGATATAATGGTAATGGCAATTAAAAATTTCATGTTAGCCTGACTCAGATGCAACTCAGACTTGAAAAGGCAAATAAACCAAGGCAACCTATACGTCACAAAGAATACAGCAAAAGACTTGGTTACTCCATGCAAGGACATTGACTTGCAAATGTCCATTTTTCCCTCTGTTTTGTACGCAGCCAAGTCATGTAATCAAACTCAGAGAGTCATACAGCTATATGCTTCAAACAACCATAAAGCTACCTACAGCTCCTACAATCAAGTCCAATCAACAAAATTAAATCCATTGTCTTGTGCTGGGACATGTGATCTAGATAAATAGTCAGGACTTGCATAAGAAATGAATTAATATAAGTAAAATAAACATAATCTGATTTAATTTTAACACTAAGCTTAAACTGATCCCAAAGGCACAAGTTGAAGTCACACTAACACCTTAATGGGTCTGGAATGCACAATCATTGGATGGTCATCAATCATGTCAAACCGAATATATCTATCAAGAAAGCAGCGTAATCTTATCCCTCCGTTATAATTATTTCTAATACAGACTCTTTAACAAGAGAAGCAATATGAAATACCTTCATTGCAGTTTACAACAAGAAATCAAATTTGCAAATTTACAAAGTTTTGAAATTTGTACCTGTCAAAAAGGTCTCTTGTGAAATATAAGAATAAAATCATGACGACAACGAAGACAAAAGGTCTTTCTTGTATATCAAAAGGCATTAGTTCAACCAGTTAAATTCCTCGACTTTCAAGAAAGAGACTCAGGTTAGAATCTTGCCAAGCGATACATACATAATAGCTAGGCTGTTGTGGTACCACTATTTGGTCATGATGTAATATGGGTGGGGCCCATTTCAATCCCATATAACCAATTGAAAAGAAAAAAAAAACGTCTTTCTTGTATGTTTTGTTCCTTTAAATTTATCATTGGGATTTTAATATCATTTTGGAAACTATGCATAGTTTCCAAAATTACCTTCTGCAATATATGGTTTCTTAAATTAATACAAACAGCATGCTTAAGTTTTTGAAAGGAAAGAGTAATATAAGTTATAGTTGTATCAAAAATTACTAACCTGGCGATTAACACCACAATCAGGCCTGAGTTCAGATGCAGCCATGACAAATTCCCTCCCATATTTGGCAGCAAACATTTGTTGTACTTGTTGTAGTTCAGGCAAGTCTGAACATCGTGGAGCTACAAAACACAAACTAGCTATAGCTTCTTTCAAGTCCAATGGACATTCTCTGCATTCATGCAGAAACCCTTTGTAAGAGAACGAACTGCATAAAGCATAATTGGATAAAGACAATAATAACAGACTTGACTGCATAAATGGTATGTTCTTGGATCCTTCTCCCAAGGGTTCTGCCCAAACCTTCTTTTGTAACCCATGTTTGGATATTCAATGAATAAGTCATCAACTTTTTCAACTGGGATTGATGGGGCTAGAACCTGCAACTACTCTCTTGACAGGACAGTAATAACCAACTACATTCTCAGTGCATACAAATCCCACCCACTAATAGTAGCATCCATTGACAAAGCAAGTAATCAAACAAGGAACATATGTATGGTAGAAATGGGCCTGCTATGACGCATGTTAAGATCTTGAGGCCAACTCTAGGACTTCAAGTAAATGCTACAGAAGGTTAGAGAGAAGATCACACATAGGTAACGGAATCAATGCAAGAGCAAAAGGCTAGTGAGGCAAGGAGCAGTGAAAGGTCAAAAAATTTGAAGTAAGAATTAAAAGCACTCAATCTAGGAGAGCACTTGCAATTAAGAGTTTAGAGTTTACCAAAACTTAAAATTGACTTGAACACTAACATCCATAACAGATGTGGTGACACAACTAAGAATTAACAATTAGATCTGGCACGCAGACTGCAGAACTAATGACCAACCTCTGAGCTTCAATCATAGGAAGCCGAACAACCACAAGTTCACAGAAGAGTTCAATAATTTCATATGCAGCCATATTATTTTGCTCCCGAATTATATGCTCCACCTAATAGGAAGAAAAAATGCTCAAATTAGTGTGTTGGACAAAAGGCATGTCACCTAATAATGAATAACTTTGCAGTTCATTGTATCTAAAAATTCTTCATAGGCTATAATTGACAATTCATGGCATCAAATAAGAAAATCAATGAGAAAATGTCAAATCTATTGAACTTCTACACATACCCGAATGCGAGCAGTTGCTTCTTGTCCTGTCTGAAGAAGCTGTACAATCTCCCTTCTCATTTGCTTTAGCTGGACATCCCTCTTATTTCTTAGCAATTTTATACGTGGAATCGTAAGCTTTAGTGCAGTCTTGCTGTTCACCAAAATAATTATTAACAGTTAATTACAATCACATTTGATGGACAAATTTAAAAGTTTTCAGGAGGATATTCCAACTTAGTTCCCCATGTTTCATGTTTTTGAAATAAAACATAATGAAAACCAATTAATCATTTCCTGGCACTGAGCAAAAGCATAAATCTTTTGAGATGAAGTAACATTACCAAATTTCAAGATAGGCGTTTGTTATTGCATATTGCACATTACGCCAAATGACTTGAAAGACAGACATAAGATTGGTATTTTGATAGAAGATTGTCAAGAATTTACTACATTGCAAGCTTGTCAAATTTTTACTTGTTAGAACAATTAAACCACTTCCCCATGTTTCATGTTTTTGAAATAAAACATAATGAAAACCAATTAATCATTTTCAGGCACTGAGCAAAAGCATAAATCTTTTGAGATGAAGTAATATTACCAAATTTTAAGATAGGCGTTTGTTATTGCATATTGCACATTACGCCAAATGACTTGAAAGACAGACATGAGATTGGTATTTTGATAGAAGATTGTCAAGAATTTACTACATTGCAAACTTGTCAAATTTTTACTTGTTAGAACAATTAAACCACTTCCTCTGTATCAGCAACAGGTAATAACCAATGACAAGATCAAAATTGCATTGCTCTGATGTTCCTAAAATAGTTATTAATAAGTAATGATACTGACAAATCAACAATGTTGCAAAATTTCATGCCAGAAGTTTGCTCTTACACTCGTAGAAATTCTACTTGTCACATTCACAATTCAACCATCTTCTATGCATAAACAACACATAAAATCCAATAACAAAATCAAAATTGTACTGCTCTACTTATGTCACACCCTTAAACTGTGTATAAAAAACAACCTAAAACCAATAATAAGTTCAATATTTTATTCCCTGATAATGAGGCGTAAGCAAACAGAAACAAGAGGGCACTTATGATGTGGAAGAAGTCGGCCAAAGGAACAGTACAATTAAACATTGATAAAACCGCCAAAGGTAAACCTGGAAGAGCAGATAGAGGTGGAGTGTTCTATGATGAATATGGGACCCAGATGCCCATGCTGAAGACCATGAGGTCCAAACAAACAGCTATGCCAAAGCAGAGGCATTATTTCAGGGAGTTCAAGTTGCAGTTGAAAATTGATGGCATCATCTCAAGATCGAAGGAGATTGAATGATTATTTTACAGGCTCTTCAAAATAAAGGTTGTAGAGATTGGAAAAATGAAATCACGATCAAAGATGCCAGCTATTATGTAAATCCTTTCTCCATTGGTCTTATACATACTGTAAGGGTAATGAAACAGCTGATCATTTGGCAAACCCTAGGGCTAACCTAATCCCCAACACATCAAACACCCTCTTCTCTCATTAGCCACAGAAGCTGTTGAAGATTATTGAAAATGATAAAAGAAAGGTTAGTAACTCAACGTAACCATCTCAACTTCATACAAACTGTGGTGTGTCATTTCAAAGCTAACCAATAAGCCTTATTGCTTCCCTCACATAGCATTCTGTACAGGTGGTACTCCTTGGTATATTCTAAGTGTGACTCGCCCATTAACACTCAACCAAACATTCCGGGCAACTTAAATTATGTCAAATTAAGCCTTTTACTTTTAATCACAGAAGGTGTGTCTCTTTGAAAGGGGGTAAAGGGGATAGTCTCCCTCATTTGTAGTTAGTTTCAATATGGTTGATATTGACTATGGAATCTTAAGGAAGCCTGCAGCACGTATATGTTGTCAAATTTTGGTGCTTTCCTCAGCAAAAAGGTTTGTCATATGTAAACTGTTAATGTATCTGAATTTTTTGAAAGACTGCTGGGTGTGCTCGTATTACTGTCAAATGTTTAGACACTGCCCACTTTGGGCTTAATACTGTAGTTAATTTCAATATGGTTGACATCAACTACGGAATCTTGAGGAAGCCTGCCACATGTATATGTTGTCAAATGTTGGTGCTTTCCTCGGCAAAAACGTTTGTTATATGTCAATTGTTGATGTATCTGAATTATTTGAAATACTGCTGGGTGGGCTCATATTAGTGTAAAATGTTTTGATGTAGCCCACTTTGGACTTAATATTGTACCTAGTTTCAATATGGTTGATATCGACTGTGAATCTTGAGGAAACCTGCAGCATGTATATGTTGTCAAATTTTGGTGCTTTCCTCAGCAAAAAGGTTTGTCATATGTGAACTGTTAGTGTATATGAACTTTTTGAAATTAAAAAAACATTATTTCAAAATAAATCAGGGCCTGCCCCGACAGGGACATGACAATGGCAAAAGGCATTGGGCTTTCCTAACAGAAACCCAAGTTCAATTCACAAGAAGGGTGGCCCCGATATGCCCCCAACTTTTCAACCTATTCAATAAAAAAAATAAACCAGGGCCTAATTATTGGCAAATAGGTGCTATTTTCCATGATTTGACAATTGCAACATGTGAGTGTAGAAAACATCAAAGACTTTACCCTGTGGGTTGTGGAAAGTAAAGTAATGATTTCTGCTTATTTACAAAGTGCATAACTTGATCTGGTGCTTGTTGAACAATACTAGATTGATGTGGCTGAACCACAACAAATTGTAATGTGTTTATAAGATGCATAACAAATATGAATGCGGTTAGTCTCCAATGTCATGTTTAGATAGTGTCACAGGATATGGCATATTGTTATCCAGTGCTGCGTATGGACACTAAAGCGGTTTATTCTTTCGTAAGATTCAAGTTCACAGTACAAATCAGTAGAATGGCAAGTCCAACGCAATCAAAATTCTACACGCTATTGGTAGATTTTCATTATAATTTTAAAAATCATAATCCTCAATTGTTAGAAATAGATGAGTGGTTAAAAATGTACCATTTAAGACAGAGACCAAGGTTCAATCTTGCCAGATGATACATGTGCAAGTACCAAAATGTTATTACATCACATACTACATACATGACTGGTTAAAAAACTGTGGTAATGTGGTCATGACCAAGGTTCAATCTTGCCAGATGATACATGTGCAAGTACCAAAATGTTATTACATCACATACTACATACATGACTGGTTAAAAAACTGTGGTAATGGGGTCATGACCAAGGTTTAATCTTGCCAGATGATACATGTGCAAGTACGAAAATGTTATTACATCACATACTACATACATGACTGGTTAAAAAACTGTGGTAATGTGGTCATCATGTAAAACGTATATAGTCCTTTTCAATCCCATATAACCAAATATAAATTATTAAAAAAAAATGGAAAGTCGATCCACACTTATGAAAAAGGTCAAGCCTGAAGAGGACTGGCTTAGTAGTTAAGCAGCAAGATTGTATAACATTACCGGAAGGTCATATCATATGTATATACAGTTATGGATTCACCCGAATTTACAAGTACTAATATAATTTTACATAGTGCTATTTTGCTTCAAATACATTGTGCTTTATTTTTTTCAATAAATATATTTTATAATTTATATGGAAGGGAGCCGGATTACATATGGTATAAGCTTATGGATTCACCCAAATTTACAAGTACTAAAGTGATTTCTTTATTTTCTTCAAATACTGGTCTATAGTACTATTTTTCAACAAATAAATTTTACCATTATTATGTACTCTTCTTTTTAAATTAGTTATATGGCAGCCGATTACATCATGACAGCGTTATCATGGATTTTAACATCTTAACAATTAAAATTCAACGTATTTAACCAATTTAGCCCCTGCGTTATCATGGTATTTCAACATCTTAACAATTAAAATTCAACGTATTTAACCAGTTTAGCCCCTGCCTTCGATAATTACCTATTCTTATAATTTATTTATTTATTTAAATTTTTCCTTTTGGATGTGTGTGTGCAGGTTCTAAGATAGAAAAGAGGAGAGTTTGGGATATGTGAGTAAGAATTAAATCAAAAGATGCAAACAGTACCATTCCTTGCAAAAGGGACTACACAATGGTCTAGAGGCAAGACGGAACACTACCACTTGCTGTAAGAATGGACATGGTTAAATTCCTCAATGGATGATAGAAAACCAACGATCGAGCAAACTTTGGCTCTATTACCTAGTACCCTAACTCACCAATCACAATCTCCCACTGTCGTCTAAGACCAGAGGCCAGGATCGTCATCATGACCACCAACTGAAACCTTAAAACTGATAAAAATTTAAAAAAGGGCAAGGACCCAATGGCCATACCACCCTCAAAAGCACTAGAAATAGACCAGGGACTGAATTGATACTACTAACCACTTTGATCCTTTGAAGCCTCTGCTGAAGAACGAATCCAACATAGACATCTTGCTTCAGTCTCCTTTCCTTTCCAAAGCAGGGACCAAGTCAAACGAAATGAATCTGCAAAATAAAAGGGTTTTCCCCTCCAGATGAACTAAAATCTATATACACAGATGACCGAAATCAGACCCACATGCCAAATCGTGCTTAATCGCTTTCCCTGATTTCTCCTAACCTGAATTTAGAACACTATAAAGCTCTACTTACACTAATTCGGCACAACCTGGTCTCAACAGAGGGCACAGAGTCTATACAGCCGGATTCAAACTATAACTGCATCAGAATATCCAAGTGGCCGCGCCTTTGAACCCACCTGCTATTCAAATGAGAATGTAAATGCGTAGAATGGAATAAAATATAAAAGGTTTCCTCCTTGCTAAGGTACCTGCTCTAGGCTTGTCCCTGCCGACCGACTTCAACCGTTGGCAAATGGGACAGCGTGTCTTTTGTGCCACGTCCACAGTGATCCTGCGTGGGTCCTTTGCACTTATTTAGACAGCGAGGGAAAGCCGTGTTTAGATGAGCAATCCTTGTATTGGAATAGGTGGACTCTATATTTATCTTGAAAAAAAGATATATTAGTTTGGGTTGGGAGATGTACCACAGGAGTACTAACCAAGGTAGGGACCTCAGTAATATGTTTAAATTTTGTTTAAGTGATTTGAATTTTGTTTATTTTAATATATGATTTTATTTAAATTTTATATTAATGGAATTTTGTTTCACATTAATATTTACTTATTTATAATTAATTAAAATAAAAATAAAAATCAAATAAAACGTTGTATAAATATCTTTAAAATAAAATAATGTATAATATGTTAGAATAAACAATAAATAATATTTATGTCTGGGATGGTTTAAATAATACATTTGCAGGACTATAATAGCTCGGAGGTTACAAAACCATCTGAGGCTGAAATAGAACTTGTTATAACAAATAACAAGTTATGCCTAATTTACAATATAATGTAATAACAACAATATACTAACAAATATACGCTAACATCCCCCCTTATTACATTATTTTGGTAATGATATAACTATTAGCTATACTAACATCCCCCCTGATTACATCATTTTGCAATACAAAGAGAGCTACGAAACAATTCAAATTTGACACGTGCAAGTGCCTTAGTGAAAATGTCTACAACTTGAGCATCGGTGGGAATGTACTGAAGCTGAATTCGGTGCCTCGGAACTTCATCTCGAATGAAATGACATTGTGTGTCAATGTGTTTTGTTCTTTCATGATGGATTGGATTCTTGACTAGGTTCAGAACACCCTGATTGTCGCAAAACAAGTGTATTAGAGATTTGGATGGATGACCCATACTTGTTAGAATGCGACGCAACCATATCACTTCGCACATAGCTTCACGTGCGGCGCGATACTCTGCCTATGTTGATGAAATAGCAACCACCTGTTGCTTCTTGCTATGCCAAGAGACAGGACCGGATCCAAGATGAAAAATATATCCTAAAGTTGACTTGCGATCATCAAATGATCTGACATAGTCGGAGTCCGTGTATCCCTGTAAGAAGAATTTGTTGTTCCTCTTGTATTCTAGGCCATATTCCATTGTGCCACGGACATAGTGAAGAACATGTTTTGTTGCTTTCCAATGAGTGGTCTTAGGCTCCTGCATGAACCTCGAAAGATAGTTCACGACAAATACGAGATCTGGCCTAGTATTGGTCAGATATATGAGACTCCCAATCAATTGTCGATAGAGAGTACCATCTACCTGAGGTGAATCATCATATCGCAATAACTGAAGTCCAGTCTCCATCGAAGTTGCCATTGGCTTGCAATCAGTCATGCGATATTTTTCTAGCAATGTCTTGGCATATTTTTTTTGAGACACTTTGATGGAGTGCTCCTTTTGGCTGAATTCCAAACCAAGAAAGTAATGGAGAAGTCCGAGATCTGACATCTCAAAAGATTGACACAAGTCTCTTTTGACAATAGAGATCATAGTTTTTGAACTCCCTGTAATGAGCAGATCATCAACATAGAGTACAAGCAACACTATCTCAGAACCTTGTTTCTTGAAATAGAGGTTTGCATCCGACGGACATCTCTTAAAACCATGTTGCAGGAGGTGATTGTCCATTTTTATATACCAAGCTCGAGGAGCTTGTTTCAAGCCATATAAGGATTTGACCAATTTGTAAACTTTCTGCTGTTGGCCTTCCACTTGCAAATCCTTATGGCTTAGTCATATAGACTTCTTCTTGGAGATCACCATTCAGAAAAGCACTTTTGACATCCATCGATGAACTTTCCACCCAAAGCTGTGCTGCCATAGCACAAATAACTCGAATTGTTGTCATCCGAGCAATAGGTGCAAAAGTTTCCTCGTAGTCAATGCCTTCCTTTTGAGCATAGCCCTTTGCAACAAGACGGGCCTTATGCTTATCAATTGTCCCATCTGCTTTGTACTTGACTTTATACACCCATTTGCAACCAATGGGTTTCTTTCCATGCGCTCGGATCGACAAGCTTCCAAGTTTTGTTTTTCATCGGACTTATACTCTGCATCCATAGCTGACCTTCCACTGAGGCTCACCGAGAGCAACTTGTGCGATGCGGGTTCAAGATCGTCTATGGAAGACATAAACACCTTATCACTATCAATATCCATATCTTACGTATCTCTCTCCGGATCTACGGAAAGTTCTTCAAAAGATTGACACAGATCATCAACCCCAGTATTCTCTGTTGCAGCTTTCTCCTGTCAAGCCATCTCTTGCGAGTACGAGGCCTATCCAAAGTCAAATCTGGTGGAGTAGTGTTACACACCAAACCTAGCCGTCGGCTAGGTATTCCAAGAGTATAGATTTTTCATATATATATTAGTTAGTTATTTAAAATTAAATCATCGTTTTTATTATTCCTTTCACTGCGAATTGCTCTTTGTGCCTTAACGACGGGATCTGCCCTCCTAGTGGCTTTGCTTTTACAAACATTTTATCATCAGTTCTATCGTCTATATATTTTCATTCTTCTCTGCTTCTGTTAAAATTATGTTCTGTAATTAATCTTAATCGGATTTGACATAGGAAAGGAAGGAAGTTCCTTTCATGTGGTATCAGTTTCCAGGCGATGCAAGTTATTTCCTTCACGCCTTGCATCCGATTCACCTGTGCAGGGGAATAAGTCAGATCGCTGTCACGTGCTGCGTTGGCGTAGAAGACTTCCGCATCTCGACCGAAAACTCTGCAGACAACTCGCGAAACACAGTCAAATCCTCACGGGCGTAGAAAATCTAATTCGCTGCCGTAAACTTTGCAGACATTTCGTGAAACACAGTCCAATTCTTCGCGGGCATAGATGATCCGAATCGCTGTCGAAAACTCTGCAGACATTTCGCACATCATTTACTGAAGGCATCCAACCAATCACAGGCGAGTATTATTTTTTTAATCCTAAGTTGGCGAGGTCTAAATTCAATATTTTTTTTCGTTTTCGGGATAATTATCCCACATTCCTGGTGTGGGTGGTACCAACCGATTTAAATTGCGTTAAACACACCTTTGTGTTTGTGACTTCGGTCACATAACGCTCTCCTAGCCTCGCATAGCCGTTAAGACATTTCGTGCCAAGTGTCCTTCCTCGCATCGTGTTCGTGTCGCATTCCCCACTGCTGTTCGTTTCGCATCCCCCTTTGCTGTCCGTCGTGTCCTTTAGCCGCGTCGTGTCTGTGTGTTGTGTTGAGTGTTGAGTGTTGAGTGTCGAGTGTCGAGTGTCCGCGCTGTCCGCGTTGCTGTCCGTCGTGTCCTCTAGCTGCGTCGTGTCCGCGTGTCGAGTGTCCATGATGTCCGTGTGTCCTCGAGCGGTCCTTATCGCGTCATTCGATGCTTTCATCTTTCGTCCGTTGTCGTTCCGTATTCCCGCATCGTTTTCGCGTGTCGAGTGTTCGTGTTATCCGTGTGTCCTCGAGCAGTCCTTGTCACGTCATTCGGTGCTTTCATCTTCTGTCTGTTGTCGTTCCATTTCGGGTTCATCGTTGTTCAGTCGTAGCAGTACATTTGCGATCAAAGTTGCGAAAATAGTCCAGTCAGTCCAAGTTGCTGAAAGTGTCCAAATTAAAAAAACAAAAAATGTTGAAATTGGGGTCTAGGAGGCCATCCAAATTCCATTCCGCGTCGCAGTGGGAGCGACAGTTGAAGCGAAAAACAAATTTTTTTATTATATTCAACCGAATTATCGCATAAATCAAAGCTCAAAGATTCCTAAGCAAGAAGTTTCGAACAGTGCATGAGTAGAAGTTGGACCAAGGGACCTGACGGTAACTATCAAGTTCAGATATTCCTAATACAAAAGCAAGAAGACCTAATCGAAGCCCAGGTACAAAAAATTCTCCTTCTCCTTTCAAAATTGGCAGTTATAATCCACATCATCCACTGGTAGACACTATGGCTACTAACCCTCCCCCAACTCAAGAAAACATCACCCAAGGAAACTCAAGTAACTCAGCCGTTTCCAATGATGAATCTCTTCGACTCTTACTAGAGGGTATGAACGAAATTAGTCTCAACCTAAAAACCCTAGTGCGAGCACAAAACCAGCTTAATCCCAATACTAATCCCCAAAATCACTCCCATGCCCAAAGGAATGAAGAAAATGTTGATCAAGATGATGATTGGGAACAGCAAAGAGGGGATTCGAATAATTACAGGGATCGCTATCATAGACAGTGGTATAACCAAAATCAAGAAAGGGATACGGGTTATCACCAACCGAGAGGCCCTAATAATTTTCCACGCGTTGATATGCCCACTTTTGAGGGTCATGATCCTCGTGGTTGGATAGCCAAAATGGAAGGCATTCTCGACTTATATCAAATTAAGGAAATTGATAAAGTCCCTTTCGCTGCATCAAAATTAGGCACTGAGGCTTACCAATGGTTTGTATGGCTTAAACGAGAGAAAGGAGCTACTATTAACTGGAGAAAATTCACTACCTCTTTTTTAGAAAGATTTGATGAAGGAGCTACATCATCATACACAGTAAGACTGTTATCTCTTAAACAAGAAGGATCGGTTAGCGAATTCGTTTCGAAGTTTACCAGTTTACTACCATACACTTTAGACCTCAGTCCCGACATAGTGGTAGGAGATTTTCGTAATGGATTGAAAGAAAATATTCGAGTGGAGGTAGACATGCACAATCCAACCTTGCTGAACGATTGTATAAGAATAGCTAAGCTGGTCGAGAAGAGAAATCAGTTGTCTACACGACGTGAAACTTATAGTCGTCCTTCGTATTGTAACAATTCCTTTCGTAGAAATGAGCAACCATCAAGATATTTTTGCTATAAATGTCGCACTCATCACCCCAAGGAACAAGCATGTGCCCAAAAACAAAACTTTCATATTGAAGGCGATCAATATGAAGGAGAAGAGGAAGAACCTTACCAACCAGAAGAACCTATGCCAAAAGAACTACCAAGTACTCTAGAAGAAAGAGACAAGGATACAATGGCGATCTCCATGCATGCCCTCATGGGTTTAACCGCCCACCATACCATCAAGGTACCAGGATTTCTCCGCCAAAAAAAAGTGAATGTGCTAATTGATTCCGGCAGTACCCACAATTTTATCGACATCAAAACAACAAAAGCTTTGAATTTATTCATTAACTCTTCCAAAAAAGACAAATTCCAGGTTCTAGTGGCCAACGAGGTGAACGCACAATGTGTTGGTCGCACATCTCAAGTTTCCATAAAAATGGGAACTTATACCTGGTTTGGGTCCCTTTTTGTCATGAATTTGGGGAACTCTGATGTCATTTTGGGAGTTGAATGGTTGGAAACATTAGACACGGTTAGCTTCAACTTCAAAAATTATTTGTGGAATGGAAGGAAAACGGACGAGTCATTCGCTTACAAGGCATTACTACTCCTCCATCACAAATGGTGAGCTCTCATAGTATGGAGAAGATGTTAAAAAAGGGTGGATATGGGTTTATAGCTCAAATTAATTGTTTGGAAAAACAATCTCCAGCAACTTCGGATATTACTGCTCCAGAGTTACAAGACATCATAACACATTATGAAGAGGTTTTCCAAGAACCTAAAGGATTACCACCTAAACGATCTCATGACCATGCCATCCATTTGGTTCCAGGGAGTGTCCCACCTAACAATCGTCCTTACCGCTATCCTCAACCATAAAAGACAGAAATCGAATAGATCGTTCAAGATTTGTTGGATCATGGAGTCATTCGTCACAGCACTAGTCCTTATTCCTCACCTGTAGTCCTGGCTAGATGAAAAGATAACTCTTG
Source organism: Wollemia nobilis (assembly GCA_028583015.1). NCBI lineage: Eukaryota > Viridiplantae > Streptophyta > Pinopsida > Araucariales > Araucariaceae > Wollemia > Wollemia nobilis. Next base: position 5,603,351 of record JAQPPZ010002515.1, read on the forward strand.
GCGTATGTGTCCTGAATTTCATTCTCTCAATAAACTCACTATCAAGGACAAATTTCCTATCCCTATCATAGATGACCTACTGGATGAGTTGCATGGTGCAAAATTTTTTACAAAATTAGACCTTCGCTCCGGATTTCACCAAATCCGTGTTAGAGAAGAAGATATTCCTAAAAGCGCTTTTCGTACTCATGAAGGTCATTACGAATTTTTGGTCATGCCTTTTGGTCTCACCAATGCACCATCCACATTCCAAAGTCTCATGAACCAAGTGTTTCGTCCACTCCTCCGTAAGTTTGTGTTAGTTTTTTTGATGATATTCTCATATACAGCAAAACATGGACGGATCATTTACATCATGTGGATAAGGCCCTTCACATTTTACACAAAGAAAAGTTATTTGTCAAACGTTCCAAATGTTCATTTGGTGTTCAAGAAGTCGAATATCTTGGTCATATAGTTTCACACGATGGCGTCAAAGTGGATCCCAATAAGATTAAGGCAATTCAAGAGTGGCCTTTACCTAAAACCATCAAGAAACTTCGTGGTTTTTTGGGTCTCACGGGCTACTATCGCAAGTTTGTACAAAATTATGGTAAGATTGCAGCACCTCTCACCACACTCACAAAGAAGGATGCTTTTCGTTGGTCGACAGAGGCTACTCAAGCCTTCGAAGCTCTTAAGAAGGCCATGTGTACAACTCCAGTATTAACAACTCCCAATTTTCACAAACCATTTATTATCGAATGTGATGCGTCAGGAACTGGAATTGGGGCTATATTAATGCAAGAAGGTCATCCGTTGGCATTTGAAAGTAAACAAATCTTCGGGAAAAATTTGGGAAGATCAACATACGAAAAAGAAATGTTGGCTATTCTTCATGTAGTGGAAAAATGGAGACACTACCTAATCAGTAGCCGCTTCATTATCAAAACAGATCATAGTAGTCTCAAACATTTTCTTGAGCAGAGGTTTTCTTATCCAGAACAAAATAAGTGGTTAACCAAACTATTGGGTTATGATTTTGTTATCGAATACAAGAAAGGGAAGGAAAATGTAGAGTCTTTGATTTTACAAACATTTACAAATTGTAGAGTTTGGAGGTTGGAGGCTTTGCTTTTACAAACATTTTATCATCAGTTCTATCGTCTATATATTTTCATTCTTCTCTACTTCTGTTAAAATTACGTTCTGTAATTAATCTTAATCGGATTCGACGTAGGAAAGGAAGGAAGTTCCTTTCAAGTAGATAGCTTAGAGTCTTTGATTGTATTTGTATACCACTTTGGATTCTTCTTCTTAGGTGTTGAAGAAGATCCAGAAGAACCTCCAACCTTTGATGAAGAATATTTAACAACCTGAGTTTCCACAAGGTCTAGGTATACATTTGATGTGTTTGCTGATGTGAAAGCCTCATCAAAAATAACATCTCTACTTATGTGAATCTTCTTGGTTAAGGGATCAATCAAACGATAACCCTTAGAGTGCTCATCATACCCAAGAAGAATACACTTCAATGTCTTCTCATCTAGCTTCTTCCTTTTCTCTTTTGGTATGTGCATGAAAGCTTTACATCCAAAAATGCGTAGATGAGAAATGGAGGGTTTCCTACCACTCCATGCTTCTGTGGAGTCATTCCTTGTAGGGCCTTTGTGGGTGCCCTATTCAACAGATATACTGCTATGGTGACAGCTTCTGCCCAATATAGTTGCTCAAGTCTAGCTCCTGTGAGCATGCAATGAACCATTTCCATGATGGAACGATTCCTCCTTTCAGCAACTCCATTTTTTTGAGGAGTATAAGCATTAGTTAACTATCTTGTGATCCCATTTTATTTCAAGAATGCAAAAAATTCTTTAGAGGTGAACTCCCCCCTCGATCCGAGCGGAGGGTCTTTATAGAAGTCCACGACTCCTTCTCAACAGATTTCTTGAATTGCTGAAAGAAGCCAAATGCTTCGATTTCGGTTGAAGAAATAATACCCACATCTTTCGTGAGTAATCATCCACAAATAACTGAAAATACCTCTTACCCCCACAAGCTGTTGGGAGTGAAGGGACCACACAGATTGGTGTGAACCAACTCCAGAGGTTTCTTTGCTCTTGTAGAGCTCTTTTCAAAAGGTACTCTATGTTGCTTTCTTGCCAAGCGATCGAGCAAACTGGTAAAGTGGTAGAAAGGGAAGGAAGACCCTTAACCATCTCATACTTACTTAGCTCAAGTAAGTAACCATAACTCAAATGTCCATATCTCTTGTGCCATAGGGAAGTTGCCTCCTTTGTAGAGACTGTCATGGCAACATGTGGAGTAGAGATAGTATCTAAGGCAAATAAGCCATGCTTATATGAAGTGGTTGCAATGTTCTTACCCCTCTTGGTAATAGAACAACACTTCTTGCCTCCCTCAACACTAAAGTTCACAACCATATCTTTGTCCAGAATTTGTGTGATTGACAACAAATTGTTTGCCAATCCTGGAACATAGAGAACTTTATCAATCTAACACTTGCCATCAGGAAGGGTGACTGAAACAATGCCTTCTCCTTGAACCTTGTAGGTTTTATCATCAGTAATAGTGACAGGTTTGCCCTCTTTGGCCTCAAAAGACTCAAACCATGATTTGTCACTAGTCATGTGCTTACTGGCTCCAGAATCAACATACCATATAGGATCCGTTTGCTTGGACACTGTGGTAGTCATGAGAACTTTGTGAGCTCTCTCAGAATCCGTGTCAGATTCTTCAACAGCAACATTCACTTGCTATTTATTCTTTTGTGGTTTGTTTCGGCCTTTCTGTTTTGATTGCTTATTCTTATGCCAACATCTATTTGTATCATGACCTTCTTTGTCATAGATCTTGCAATATCTCTTTTTCTGTTGAGTTTGAGTTTTTTTCCCTTTTGAATCCTTTTGTGAATTCCCTCCCTTCTAAAAATTACCCTTCTTCTGGTTCTGCCCTTTCCTGTTGATGTAGAGAGCAGTGTTAGAAGAATCATCTCTTTATAGTTGGCGTGCTTCCTCCTCTTGAAGCATATTAACCAATTATACAAAATTAACTTTCCGTTGTGATACCTGAAGGGAAGTGATCAACACCCGATAAGAATCAGGTAAAGCTCTCAATACAACTGAAGTAAGGAGCTTGTCTTCAACTGGTTCTCCCAAAGAATTCAACTTTGCTTTCAATTCAGAAACTCTGCAAAGAAAGAATTCAATTGTCTCACCCTACTTCATGCTCAGACTGTGTAATTGAGATTGAAGAAATAGAATGGTAGAATCATTCTTTCCCTCATATATAGTATTAAAGGCATCCCATGCCGCTTTACTAGTTGCACAGTCAGCAATATGGGGTTGGACTTCATCAAACACAACAAGCAAGATGAGCACTTTTGCTTTACTGTCTAGCTTATCAAAGTCTCTTTGAGCAGTAGATGGAGTTGTAGCACCAACAACAGGTGAAGGTCTGGTTGTTGCTCCAGATACAACATCCCATAAATCATCCATTGCTAGGATGGCCTTCATCTTATTTTTCCATGGTGTGTAATTAGGACCTTTCAACAACTGATGAGAATCAGTCATTAGTTTTGCAGACATGATGAAGGTTCGTTATAACACCAATTGGTCCCCCTTTTGATATACCTTTTGCTAGGTCGTTATACCGTACAAAATACTCGCCCTTACGTGAGGGAAACTATAGGTATTTAGAAAGATCAATAAAAATCACCCGCCCTTACGTGAGGGAAACTATAGGTGAGTTTTAGAGATCATACGATACGTGGAACATAAGCAATACTGAAAGGGAATCGCCTTGTTGATGGCACCTACCATAGAAGATTCTTCTCATGCGTGGGCGTAACTTCTCCTAAACACTATGAAGAATACTTCGTCAGGATTTACGCTTAAACACAAGAGCGATTAAGGGTAGTGGATGGAGTAAAAAAAATGCAAAATGGCAAACTTATCTCTCCCCGATGATTTATAGAGAACAAGCTCAGACGTTGTTGTAGCAGCTATATTAGGCGACGGATACAGTAGCGCAATCACGACAACTTTACCTGTAAGTGTTGGCCAGAGGTATCACAAATACCGAGCAGCTGTAGTGCAATAAATTGCACGGATGGGTTTTAATTATTCCGGGGACTTAGGGAGTGAATTTGATTTTAACTTTTAATGTTATAGTGCAAGAAATCAAATATGCAACATACAACAAAGAAAAGTGCCCTCAGGAATAACCCACTAGGTGTCGGGCGCAGCCGAAAATGCACCTTTACAATAATGCCAAATTTGCTTTTCAAAAATTACTCACTTTCCCCCTTTGATTTAAAAAAAAAATACCCCCCTTCTTTTTATCTTAAAAAAATAATCTTTCCTCAAATAATTTTTCAACAATTATTTTATAACCTTAAAAAAAATATTAATTTTAATTTATATAGTTTGTAAAAAACCTTTAAAAAAAAATTAAAATCAAATTAAAAAAATTTAATTTTAATTTATAAAGGTTAAACTATAGAAAATAAATTAAAATAAAAAATTAAATTTTTAACTTTAGGAAATACAAAATAATTGAAAAAAAAAAAAACGTCGGAAGAATTTTTTTTTTTACCTTTGTTGAAGGGGAGTAGGCGGGATTGGAACCCGCGACCTGCAGGCTCCCAGAGCCTTACCGCACAGTCCACCACCAGGTGGACTAGCGGGCTGATCCGATAGGATTAGGGGCCCCCTCGTATTTGAGGAGGGTCCCCAGTCCGCTGCCCGAGCGCAGCCACCTGGCCGCAGCTCCCTCTGTGGCTGCCTCTACCAGGTGGCCACAGCGTCCTCCTCTGTTGGTCGCGGCTGCAGCAAGCAGCCTGCAGCTGGACAGCCCGCGGCGGCTGTTGTGGCCGCAGCTACAGCCCGCTGCGCATCGCGCACACGGTGCAGCACGACGCAAGGGAGGGGAAGGGGGGAGGGAGGGGGTGGGTAGCCACGTCGCGGCGACGGGAGGGGGTGCGCGGCCGTCGCACGTGATGAAAAATCACATCGCGCGACGGGGGGGGCGCCATGATTTTTTTTTTTTAATTCAATTGCGGGGGGGGGGGTCCGTGTCCAAATTTTTTATTTTTTTTAATTCAATCACGCGGGGGGGGTTCCGCGTCCGCAATTTTTTTTTTTTTTCAATTCAATCACACGATTGAACGGCGTGATTAAAAAAAATCACGTCGCAAAATTTTTATTTTTATTTTTGTTAAATCTCGCGGTGCTTGGGGAAAAAAAATCAGACCAGCGCTGGGAAAAACAGCGCACAGGAGGTCTATTTTTTTTTTTTAAACTATGCGTTTAGAAAAAAAATGCACAGTCCAGCGCTGGGAAATAAAAAATTTCCAGACCAACGCTGGAAAAAAAAAACTGAAGCCTTTCGCTTCCTGCAAAACCTTCTCCAAGCAAACAGCGTCCGCCTCTTCTCTCTCTTCTCACGCTACTGGCTCTGATACCATGTTAGAATAAACAACAAATAATATTAATGTCCGAGATGGTTTAAATAATACATTTGCAGGACTATAATAGCCCGGAGGTTACGAAACCATCCGAGGCTGAAATAGAACTTGTTATAACAAATAACAAGTTATGCCTAATTTACAATATAATGTAATAACAACAATATACTAACAAATATACGCTAACTTAATATAAAAATTATAAATTATAATATGATTTATTAAAATATTATAATAATAATATAATGTAATATTAAGCAACAAATAGTCTTCTGATGGCGGAGTTGTAACAGGTTGAGGGATTCTTGATCATCTCTTAATATTACCTAAATGAAAAATAATAATAAAAAAAAAATTAAGCAACAAATAAACATAATCATAAGCCTATCAATATCAATATCTAATTTGCAGCATGAAGTTAAGGTTATACCAATATGCTTATATATTTGTCTACCATTGTTTAGTTTGCAATATTAAGCAACAAATAAACATAATCATAAGCCTATCAATATCAATATCTAATTTGCATCGTGAAGTACAGGTTACACCAATATGCTTATATATTTGTCTCACACTGTTTAGTTTGCATTATGAAGTGCAACTAGCTAGTAGTGGGAGCATGTATTGTTTAGTTTGCATTATGAAGTGCAACTAGTTAGTAGTAGGAGTATGTAGGCTAGGAAGTAACGATGTTAAGAAATTAATGTTGATTCATGATTTTTATTATTTGAAGGTTTGAATGAAGTTTATTTTGTGTTTTTTTTTATGAAAGGAAATTGAGGTGAAAATAACAAGGGAGAAATTATTATATATAAGTTTAAGTTAGTATGGGTTCATTTTTTTATTAATATCTAGATGAATTAGAAGAGGGTTGTTGCCTTAAACGTGTCTTTATCTAATGCATGTTCAAATGAGATAAATGATGTTATAGAGAATTCTCTAAATTTTTATCAAGTGTAACAACTTCTTTGTTAAATGTAACAAAAATAGAAATGTAATCATAATGTAAATGAGAAGCACACCTTGGATAAGAGATTTTTCATTCTTGTTGTAGGTATTCCTCTTCTTATATTATGATTATGATAGTACTACCATGTCTCGTCTTAGGTGTTATTTTCAACGAGTCAAGATATTTGACTTAGGATGATGCAATGAAGGTCAATCTCAATTTCTTAGATGTTCCTATATCAATGGTAGTCCTATTTGTGGTGATTTATCACTACACACAAAGTTTCTTGCCTTAAGCAGACTCAAAAGGAAGAGTAGAATAAAGGTAATATGACAAAATGCAAGGAAAGAGACATCAGGTAAATGTAGGCATAAAAGTTTCAATCAAGAGCATGCACCACTTTGCAACAGTTCTAAGCAAGAGAGCAAGGTAAAACTCACGAGTCCTTGTGTTCCAAATTCCTAAAAAGATAAAAAGTGGAAGAGAAGACCAACATACACAAGAGGGAAACAAACTTTGGATAATTATAAGTTTTAAAAGTTTTTAAGGAGAAAAAGGGAGAAAATTTCCAAAATGTGGACTATGTGAAACAAAAAGTCCCAAAAGGTAGAACACTGAAAGGTTCGACGGAAGGGTAGAAGAGAGGACTTTCTCAAAATATTTTCAACAAATAATTTAGCCCAACCTTGAAATTTTTCAAAGTCCTGATGCCAAAAGATAAAGAAAACAAGCATCCATAGCCTACATCATTATCTAAAAACAAGAGCACTCCAAAAATTAAAGTATAGTGCAAAAGGCCACCAACTCAGAAGAAGAATCAGATCAAGTTGCAAATCAATAATGATGCACAAGCTCTAAGAAGGGATAGATGATCTAGACTAATACACCAATAAGGGGGGGGGTAAAGATCACCTACTAGTGTCACTTCAACTTAGCAATCTAAGAAAGGTAGGTGGTTTGTTGAAGATAAAGACATGGCAATCACAATAGCAGCAATCTCAAACCTAATAGTATTGATTGCAAAGGTTGCTTCCAACCATTTTTCAAGATCCCTAAGGTGATAATTGAATATCCAATAGCTCAAAACTAACCCAAAAATCTCAAGAAACTAAAAGATGACCTATAAGGATTAGATCAAGAGGGTAACAAAGATTTTTGTTAGAGGCTCCTATACAATTTAGGAGGAAAAATTTCCCTTTTGTAATCTATAAATAGTAGTTGTTTAGACATTGCAACGGATCGACGAGTTGTATAAATTTTCCTTCATTTTCTTATGTATAGCAATGCTTGAACTCTGAGTGGTCTTGTAGACAATATTTTGAGCCTCCACTTTCGATATTATCTATAATTTGTCATATTCATATATATATGCTTGAGGTCATGACTATTTGATTCTTTATGTCAAGTTTCTTGTATGTATGTGTGTATATTGGAGGTCATGACTAATGTTATGACACGACCTGTGGAATAACGATGATAATGCAAAGGGAAGGAAAGAATCACAGTTTATAATGAATCGCAGATAAATTGATGAGGTTACTCAATCAATTGATATAATTCAATAATTCGATGATGTCTTTCCTCATCATCTCAATGTTTAATAAATACAAAATGAAAAGACAATGAGGAAAGGACATGCCTTTCCAATATGATAATATAAGTAAATTAGTGATTAATAATATATGTTAGGAGTGGTGTCCTAACATGCCACCCTCCTTTGAAGGAGCTTTGTCCTCAAAGCTGGAATTGTGGAAATTGTTGTTGAATATGGTGGAGTGTCTCCCACGTAGCATCTTCTGGAGGTAGACCTTTCCATTGAATCAATACCTCGGTGATGGTGCGATTGCGGAGGTGGCGCATACGACGGTCTAGGATAGCTTCTGGTTCAATCATGAGAGCCCCATTATCAAAAAATTTTGGGAGTTGAGTTTGTGTAGTGATGTGAGTGCCTACTACGGCTTTAAGACAAGAAACATGGAATACAGGATGGATTTTGGAAGATTCTGGTAATTCAAGCTTATATGCAACTGGTCCAATATGTTGTAGAATCTTATAAGGGCCATAAAATTTTGGTGCTAATTTTTGAGACCCTTTGATTTTTAAAGAAGTTTGACGATATGGTTGAAGGCGAAGAAATACCATATCCCCTTCTTGGAAAACCCTTTCAGTTCGATGTTGGTCCGCTTGTTGCTTCATGCGGTGTTGAGCGATGTGTAGATTGTCTTTCAGAGTGTGAATGATATTATCTCGAGTAACAAGCTCCATCTCTACTACTGGCACTTTTGTACTTCCTGGAAGATAAGAGGTTAGAGATGGGGGTGATTGACCATATAATGCTTTGAAAGGGGTCATTTTAATGGTTGTGTGATATGTGGTATTATACCACCATTCAGCTAGTGGAAGCCATTTAACCCAGTGAAGGGGTTTTGTGGAAATAAAGCATCGGAGATAGGTTTCTAAGCATTTATTGACAACTTCTGTTTGACCATCCATTTGGGGGTGGTAAGCGAAGCTCATCCAAAGTTGAGTACCTTGGAGTTTAAATAATTATTTCCAAAAATTACTAGTGAAAGTGGGATCACGATCACTAACTATAGTAGAAGGCATGCCATGTAATTTGAAGATATTGTCAAGGAATATTTGGGCAATAGTACTAGCGGTATAGGGGTGAGCTACTGGAAAAAAATGGGCGTATTTAGATAAACGATCTACCACAACTAGGATAGTCATTTTTCCTACGGACTTAGGAAGGCCTTCAATGAAATCCATTGAAATATCCTCCCATGTCTTTGTTGGTATGGGAAGAGGTTGAAGAAGGCCTGGTGTTGCCACTATTTCACCTTTATTTCTTTGGCATGTTTCACATTCATTGACGAATCTCTTGATATCATTTTTCATCCCTCTCCAATAAAATGATTTAGTCACTCTTTTGTAGGTTTTTAGGAATCCAGAGTGTCCTGCAGTAGGTGTAGCGTGTAACTCATGTAGAAGCTTTGGACGATAAGCAGATGTGGGTGAGAGGACCAGACGTTCTTTGTAACGGAGTATGTTACCTTACCAAGAGTAGTGGGGTTTGCTCATGGGGTTTTGTTGGAGCTGTTGAATTATGGTATGTATAGTAGGGTCTGCATACCATTCTTCCTTGACTTGTTCGATCCATGTAGGGATAGGGCAGGAAAGAGCATGTAATTGGGAAGTTTCTTCAAACTTTCTGGAAAGTGCATCGGCAACCATGTTATCTTTCCCTTTTTTGTATATGATTTCATAATCATAGCCTAATAGTTTTGTCACCCACTTTTGTTGTTCTGGGGTGGTTATCCGTTGTTCCAGAAGGTATTTTAGGTTGTGGTGATCGGTGCGGATAATGAAATATTTTCCAATAAGGTATGGTCTCCAATGTTGGATAGCATGGACAATAGCTAACATTTCTTTTTCATACGTGGAACGTGCTAAATTCTTTTTTGAAAATGCCTTACTAGTGAAGGCTAAGGGTCTTTCATTTTGCATGAGCATGGCTCCCATTCCTACTCCTGAAGCGTCACTTTCAATAATAAATGGTTGGGAAAAATCTGGCATGGCTAGGATAGGAGTGGTACACATGGCATTTTTTAAGGTTATGAATGCTTCATTAGCTTGTGGAGACCATAAGAAGGCATTCTTCTTAAGTAGTGTCATTAAGGGTGCTGCTATTTTGCCATAATCCTTGACAAATTTGTGATAATAGCCCGTTAATCCTAAGAACCCATGCAACCCTTTTAGTGTTTTTGGAATCGACCAATTTTCCACATCTTCAATTTTACGAGGATCTACTTTAACTCCTTCCTTGGAGACAATATGTCCGAGGTATTCAATTTCTTGTTGGCCAAAGGAACATTTTGATCTCTTTGCGTATAATTGATTTTCTTCCAAGATCTTGAGTGCTTGCTCTATATGTGTTAAGTGCTCTTCCCATGTCTTGTTGTAAATCAAAATATCATCAAAGAAAACTAAAATAAATTTTCGAAGGAAGGGAAAAAATACCTTGTTCATAAGGCTTTGAAATGTGGATGGAGCGTTGGTGAGGCCAAAGGGCATCACCAAAAATTCATAATGTCCCTCGTGGGTGCGAAAAGCGGTTTTGGGTATATCGCTTTCCTTAACTCGAATTTGGTGGTAACCGGATCGTAAATCGAGTTTAGAAAAATATGCGGCTCCATTAAGTTCATCGAGTAGTTCATCAATGATTGGAATAGGAAATTTGTCTTTAATCATTATTTTGTTGAGGGCACGAAAATCCACACATAGGCGCCATGATCCATCCTTTTTTCTTACTAGTATGACTGGCGAAGAGTAGGGACTTCTACTAGGTCGAATGACCCTTGCCCTTAGTAGGTCTTGTACTAATTTTTCTATTTTTATCTTTTGTAAGTATGGATATCGGTAAGGTCTAATATTCGGAGGTTGGTGTCCCAGAAGTAATTGGATAGCATGATCATGGCTTCGCTGTGGAGGTAATCCCTCTGGTTCTTTAAATATTTTATCATGTTTCTCTAGGAGTTTTATTAATTCTGGTGCCTCTGGTTGCTCTTCATTGGTGTTTTGCAAGGAAAATAGTTGGGCAACCATGCCTCTTCCTCCTTTTCGAAGAATATTTTCCATTCTATGGGAACTTACGATTTGTGTGGGACCCATTTTTAAACCTTGAATTGTGTAAGTTTGGTTGTTTTGTATAAATTGCATCCATAATTCATCAAAGTCCCATTGAATTTTGTCGAGCGTTCATAGCCATTGTACTCCCAAAACAATGTCACATCCTCCTAATGGTAGTACATACATATCTTCTTTCATGTTATACCCTCCCATAGTGAGTTTGATATTCCTGCATTTCCCTTTGCATGCAATTTTTCTGCCATTACCAATCATGACTTCGAAGTTATTGCAGGGGTATATAAAGCAATTAGCTTGTTTGGCCAAACTTGGGTCTATAAAATTGTGAGTGCTACCAGAGTCTAAGAGCACAATAGGGTTTTGTTTCTTAAAATACCCTTTTACCTTCATCGTTTGTGGAGTCGAATACCCTGCTAGTGCGTTAAAGGATATTTCTATTTTATCCTCTTGATTTTCTTCTGCAACATCCATTATTACTTCAACTTCGATGTCATCCTCTTCCTTGGGGGTGCAATCAATTGTGTCCAAAATATATAATTTTGGTGAAATGCATTTGTGGTTGGGTGTAAATTTTTTATCGCAATGGAAACAGAGGCCCTTTTCTCATCTTTCTTTCATTTCCTCCTGACTAATTCATTTGATTGGCATGACTTTATTCAGTTTTTGGCTGGTGTAGGTGTTTGGTGGCTTTCCTGTGAAAACTCTTCCTATTCACCTTTGGTTATTGTTCTTCTCTTCTATCATCTGTGCTAATGCCACGACATGCATCATATCGATAGGGTTTTGTATTTGTACCTCCATTCGAATGTCTTCTTTTAGGCCACTGATGAAGCAACTTTGGAAGAATGATGCATCTAGTCCTGATGTAAGGTTCACCAATTTCTCAAATTGCGCTTGGTATTCCCTTACGGTGGATGTTTGGCGAAGTTTGGTGAGGGCTCCTGTGAAATCTTCAAATTTAGTAGGGCCAAATCGCAACATTAGGTTTTTTGTGAATTCGGTCCATGTGGGAGGACCTTTCATTTTTTCATACCATTGGTACCATTGTGTAGCAATTTGTTCTAAGTGAAATGATGCAATACGGACTTTCTGAATCTCTAGAATTTGATATAAGGTGAAATATTGATCTGCCCTATATATCCAATTTGTGGGGTCGCCTCCATCAAATTTTGGGAAATCTAGCTTTGTGGTACGAGGAAGGATTGATGTATGTGGTCCCCCTATTAATGTCTGTTGTGGTGGCATAGTGTTTTGTTGTCCGCTCTGCATTAGCATCAAATTTTGTTGTACTAAGTCCATGGAATGGGTTGTAGCATCCAACTTAGTGGATATCTCTGTATTCGAGTTGTTGATGCTCATGGTTAGGTCTGCTATTTTGGCAGTGATCTTATCCTCTAAATTATCCTTCCAAAATGCCATTCCTTGCATCATGTCTTTCATTTCCTTTGAAACCTCTTTCGAGACCTCCTTCGCAATATCCTTTGCCACTTCTTTTGAGACTTCTTTCACAATCTCCTTCGCCGTATCTTGAGATCACCTTCCCTCGGCCATTTAGGGCATGGTTTGTGCTTTTACAAAAGGTATTTAGGTTTCAAAATTAGTTTTGCAACAAAATATTTTTGCCAATATTTGTTTTGTTTTTGCAAAAATTTGAAAATTTTACAAATTTGAATTTTTTTGTAAAATTTGAGAAAAAAATTGACAATTTGGTTTTATGGGTGCCAAAAAGTTATTTTGCAACTATATTGGTTGGGTTGAGTGAAGGCGAAGAGATGTAAGGTAGAGGCTAAGCGGAGGTGGAGTGGCACAAGTGCGGGGTTAAGGTGGCGGCTAAGCATAGGCAGAGCGATGACTAAGCAAAGTTGGGGCGAAGCTCGGGTGGTGGGCAGTCTAAGCGGGGTGGCTAAGCGGCTAAGCGAAGGTAGAGCGACGGTCGAGCGAAGTTGGTACAAAGCTCGAGTGGTGGGCGGTCTAAGTGGGGTGGCTGAGTGGGGAGTCAATGGTCAATGACATGCAACTCGAATGGTTCGACTGATGCCAAGTGTCCACACTAGATCCTGCCTACGCGTGATGGCTTATGCCTAGCGTACTAGGTAATTAGCTTTGGAGTCTTTGTGGTTATAAAAACCACAAGGCTCCTTCCCAAAATGAATGTGGGACAAAACTTTTAAAAGTTTTTGCCGTTTTTACCTTTCGATGTCGGGACATGCGTCGAAGGTCGAAAAAATTTTAAAACCTTTAAAAAAATTTATAAAAATTTTAATTTTTTCCTCGTCATGAATAAATGTTGCCAGAAAATGTTGTAGGTGATTTCACACTAGTGTTTTAGTTGCTCGGACGAGTTATTTTTTCTTTAGATATCTTGTGGATCGCTTCCAACCATGTATGCTCCTCTCCTTTCACGTTTTTTTCTATAGATTTTATTGCTATAATTATGGGCGTTCCTCACCGATGATGTAGAACTTAGAGTCATTAACGCAACGTATCCTAACCGGTTTCTGATACCTTGACGCATCTCGTTAACATAGAATGAAGGTCCTTGTCGGTGTCTAATAGGAAGAAATGGTTAAAGCTTGTTGTTAGTTTGCTACAGGGAAAAATGAAGACAGGGGAGGGTAGATTTAGTTGTCCAAATAGACTGTTCACCGAAGGGCAGTGGAGTAAAATAGCCCAAGATTGGTGTCCTTAGAGAAGATAAAAAAATCTAATAAGGTGCCTAGGAGTAACTTGGATCTGTACCAGATGTTATGACATGACCTGTGGAATAACAATGATAATGCAGAGAAGGGGAAGAGTCGTAGTTTAGAATTGATGATGTTACTCAATAAATGTATGTAAATTAATGTTTCGATGATGTCTTTCCTCATCATCTCAATGTTTAATAAATACTAAAATGAAAAGACAATGAGGAAAGGGCGTGCCTTTCCAATATTATAATATAAGTAAATTAGTGATTAATAATTATGTTAGGAGTGGTGTCCTAACAACTAACTAATTTATGTCCCATTCCTTTATATACAAATTATGCCTAACATACAGAGAGGAGGAAGTGTTCACCGTTGAGTTATCAACGTAGTACACCCATGATTTATGTGTTTCATTGTTATGTAAAGGAATCTTATCTTGATCTTGATGCATCACCCTCTATTAGCTTACAATATTTTTCCTTTTCACTATCTTTGTTTTCTCTTTCCCTTTTCCCCTTGAAGCTGGTTAGATTAGGATAGAATCGGAAGAGCGTTGAAGAACACATTTTAAAATGATGTCTTATAAAAAACCTTGGAAGCACCCGATTGAGTTGATCCCTATGCTCTTGGAGTTGCACTATTGTGTCTCTCTATGTGAGGCATGATAGTCTTGATAATCTAATCCTTAAATTTGATGGCCAAGACAATTAGAGAGGAAACACTGTCTAAAGTCAAACCTTGATATTTATGTGTTTTTAGAGCCTATGCCATTTTAAGAAGTACTTATTTATAATATCCTCTCATCATAGGTAGTATGTGTACAAGTTTAGGATTAACAAAATCCTATGGTGTACCTACATAGTTATCAAATTGTACAATCATACATAATAACAAATCAAGGGACTCGAAACTAGGCTAGTATATAATATTTTGCATATGACCAAATGCACCATTGACTAATCTAGCTTCAACTCACAATTTACATATCGACAAAACTATTTTTCCAATGCGTAGCAAAACTTCACAATGCAACTAGTCATCTTGAACATCATGCAATTTTGTTTGTCTACTATATTCATAAATTCTTTGATCAACTGGCCTAGATAATGACTCTAGAATGTGCTTATTGTGAAGGTTAAGACTATTAGTTGCATAGAGATGAGTAGATAAGTTAAATAATTGACAATATTTATACTAAAACAATGATTTGTTTTTTTCACAAAAGCTTCTCAATCACCAAGACTTGGTTCTACATTTCTAATATTTTTCAAGATTCTTTAAAAGTTCACTTAATTTGGATCATTTCCTTACTGTCAAAAAAATTATGTCTAAAATAACTTACACTTTCGAATTTTCTCTATAATATCCTACCACAAGTTTTACCTATTGCAATAGAGATGTGAGCATTAAAAAAACATAAGGATGCAATTTCAATCCTATAAGTATTAAATAAATTATCATTAAGGTTTTACTTACCCATAAACAATGGTTTATCTGAAATGGGAGGCAATTATGCAGGTCACCAACAAAAATGATTGATTGATATTCAAAATATTAATCTCGTAATTTGGAAATGCTTCACATAACCATTAATCTACATCTTTGAATAAATTTACCCTTAAAAAATTCATTTCATTGATAGAGATGTATCTTATGTACTTCATTTATTCTTGGAAATTTGCCAATTTTTGTCCTCCTATGTATACTTCCTACTTGTATGTTGAAAGTTACAACACCTGTAGGAGTTAGAAGTAGAAAAGGACTTTTGCCTTCAATACCTTTGATATCTAATTCATGCCTAAAACAATTGATGAGATATATTTTTTTAGTCATAACAATTCCTATAATAATCATCTTAAGTGGTGGAGCATTGCTTAGAGGTTTAAAATGTTATATTATTTTGTTGGATGTAAACTATTATTTTTCTGAGAGGTTATGTCGAGAATGTGCCTTACATTGATGACATTGCAAAATATCTCTCATGGATCTATTATATGAATTGTGCAATTCTTTCTTTTAAAACTATAGGCTATTTATTATGATCCCAACTATACTCCATGTCAAACTCTCGTGAATTAAGTTAGTCAAGACTAGAAACCTACAAACCATGATGGGGAGGTAATCTAGATAGCAACTCCCATTAATTCATACCAACATCTATATTATGATGGTCCTAGATGTTGCCATCATCATCAATGGTATTTCCATATAGAATGGGCGTTCAATCAATACGCCCTGCATGGTATGCATTTCTTATCATCTCTCAATTTTGAAAAATACTCTCTAGTAATCCCGATAAAATACATGGAAATAACTTATACAAAAAGAATATACTATAACAAAAATTTTGTGTACTCCTTTGAACTTAAACCAGGAACATAATGAAACATAGGCCAAACTTTGATAATTTTTGGAGTTATCTCAATTTTCATTTATGATTTTGCTAAGGCGAGTTGTTAGAATAGTTTAAAGTGTACTTTGTCTTATGCATAATTTATCTTATGCATGTTATGAGATGTCATAATCTCATATAGGCTCTCATGCCTATATATATGTACTCATTTCTATGAATCAATATATCATTTTATTATAGTCCCTTCGTTTGGTATCATGTTAGAATAGTTTAATGTGTACTTTGTCTTATGCATAATTTATCTTGTGTGTGTCATGACACTTGTCATAATCTCATATAGGCTCTCATGCCTATATATACATACTCATTTCTATGAATTAATATATCATCTCATTATAGTCCCTTCACAAGTGACCATAATCCTACAACTTCAATCAATGACAAATGTTTTGTGCGAAAATGATGGTTCATAACTGTAACTAAAGAACTGAACACAAACAAAGATACAATACAAAAAAGAGAGATTGCCACAAATGAATCTTTATATTGATATTCGATACAAGTTTACAAAGATTCTGAATTGCCCCAAGTGTGTTGGGGGCAATGTAACAATGTTTTATCTGTCTCTCTTCTGAGATACAATGATTTTGATAGGAAAGGGGTCTTCCAAATATTCCGCAGGATGTAGTGTTCTTTGTTCTCTCGTCACAACTTCAAGGGGTGAGTGGGCTTTGGTATCCAGCCAGGGACCACTCCAGCTTCAACAGCTTATCCAAAGTACATGTCGCCTGCACACATTCAGATCAACAAAGGGATTAGTAGCACCTGTATATTTGAGCAATAGAATCAATGCATGCATAAAACCTTAAGCAGATAAGTATATGAAACAAATGATAGAAATGATAAACAAATAACGCCTTGCTAATATTAAAGTTACTGATCTCGATCGTGCATGTGATTTTCGTCTCGAGACTGTGGAACCGCGAAAGCGCGATTGTGGGCTGGAAACCGCGAACTTGCAGTTGTGAAACCATAGAGTCATGTTTTTTACTGTGGAACTGTGGATAAGTGGTTTCGGTTGAAGAACATGTCATCTAGAGATTCGAGCCAACGGTAAAAATCAAAGCTCATGCTTCGCAATTTCTCGTTGGTCTACGTCAATTTTGGTAGACTGTCGGTATGTACATTCAAATCCCTTTTTTTGGTGGACTAATGGTGTTTTTATAGGCTTCCTAGGGATTTGGAGGGGAATGGTAGGTGGCAATCCTGAATTTCCAAGTGGTAAATCTGAACTGCCAGGTGGAAGGGGCAGTTACAATAAGTCATTCAATGTGGCTCACTTAATTAGGCTGATGTGGCTTCAAGTGGAGTGGGATGTTGTTTTATGTGAAGGGACAAGGGGACAACAACAAATGAGTTGTGGCATGGGTGTTAGGAATCTGTCTCATGTGCAAGTACAAGGGGGACAGGAGTGGGTAGGATGTGGCAAGGGTGTTGGATGAAGTGTCTAGGACATATGTCCAATGGGTAGACAGAGTATCCTAGGGTGATTTTCCAGATTTGATAAATTAGAAAAATAAGATAATGTGCAGGATTTTATATCCCTAAGTTTAGACTTAGGCACATAATTTTATTATGCAGGATTTGATGGTGGGGTGGCAGATGTGGTTTTGAAGGTGTTGGATTTTAGTGTCTACAATAACATAACCCTTGTTGGTACACATTTTGACCAGCATTCGAGGGCATGAATTATCTACTACATTCCACAAGTGGAAGATTTAGTAATAACTCGTATGTCTCTCTTGCTTCTATATCATGTCTAGCAACATTCTTAGTAAGGAGCTTGTGAACATGTGGAAGCCTACATAGGACAAAACTTTTGATCAATGAAAAAGTTGATCATTATGTATTGGAGCGCATAAAGAATACATTGCAAATTTTTTTTTTTTTTGGTATAAGGTAGAGGTGGTTATAAGGTCCACAAACCTTTTACAAAGTCAAAATGGGCTGGTTCTAGCATCAAGCCCGTATAATCAAAATACAAAATGGATCTTTCTAAGACTCACATTAAGCCATACTTAGAGTCCACAATCCTATACTTGTCGCTTGACTATTCAGGATAAAACAAAAACCAAACAACACCTAGCACTTACTAACACTAGGTTGTCTGTCTTGTACACTTGTCACCTCCCGGGCCCCAACAAATGGGATGCCTTTTCTCGCCTAATTCCATCCGTCGGATTACTCATCATCGACCCTCTCGATCTCATGATGCTCTAACGAGGTTTGATCTTAGCTCTTCTCTAGTGACCAACACCAATAGTTCTTGAGGGAAGTTATCCTTCCAAATTTGCATCTCCCCAACGAAACCGCAATATTTGCCATTAGATCCGCTGCCTGGTTCCCTTCTCTGAAGGTGTGTTGGATTCGGGCATTAACCAAATGAGATTTATGAATCCTTGCTTCTAGGATAAGCTCCAATATGGTCCAGCTGGGGTCTTTATCCTCCTTAATTGCCTTGATTATATTAAGCGAATCCCCTTCAAAGATAACTTCCTTATAACCCTCAAGTCTGGCAATTCTCATTGCCCGCATGCGAGCTCAGGCTTCGCAAAATGATTTGTTTGAGTTCCCAAAGGCTCTGCAAAGGCAAGGACCACTTTTCCTTCCTCATTTCTCAAAACTCCTCCTGCTCCCGCAGCCCCGGATTTCCTTTAGCTGCCCAGTCAAAATTAAACTTAACCCACTTTTGTGTGGGGGTATCCACTTGACACCATCCCGTGGGTTGGTTGTAATGTCTAGGTCCTGGAAGTTCCTCTCCCAGCTCCGCAAAATCCTCCTTTCCCTTAGAGACATGGTCTCATTTTTGAAGAAGAAAGTTTTCCAGCTTTTCTTTCAAAGCTCGATTATTTTATTGCCACATAACTTGGGATCTTTCTTACGTCCTTTAAATACTCTCTTATTTCTCTCATTCCATATCCCCCATAAAAAATGGGGGTAAGCCGAGCTTCCAGAGCCAAGTCAAAAGCTTTGCCGGAAGGGGGAAGCCCACCGTATGCGAAGTCGGACATGCTATTTGGACAGACCCAATCTATATGAAATTTGGACGGGATCATTTGGAAGACTCGTACAAGAAAAATCACAAGTTAGAAATATATGACTTACGGATTCTATCGCTTTCTCACACAAGATACATCGATTGATGAATTGGAAACCTCTCCTTTGCAGATTATCTCGTTGTCGGGATCTTATTTTGAACTCGCCAACCAAAAGAAGAAAGCTATTTTTGGGGTTAAATTATTTAACCAAATAATGGAAGTCGGAGTCCAACCATTGAATCCTGAGTGGATTAACTTATAGGCGATTTTTATTGAATAGATCCCACTTGTAGTTTTGCCCCAAATCGCCTTGTCTCTTCCTCCCCAGGAATGATCAGGAACACCCTTAAAGCATCATTGAGTTTGGTTAGGGCCACCTTCTCTTGCTCGACAGATTATGAATCGTGATTTTCTTCCAAGAAGAAGTTTCTGTGCTACAGCAATAAAATCCCCTACTTTTCCTCCCATTTCCTTCGAAAGTTTATGTTGGAGGACTTGAAGGTCTAAGTTATCTTTCAGAGGGGCCTCTTCCAACCACGGGTCTTTCCAAAAGTCCACTTGTCTTCCATTACCAATTCTCCATCTGATGCCTTTCCTGACTACCTCCCGACATTCGAGCAAACAATTCCAAAAATAGGATCCTCTAGGAAGATTATCGACTTTCAGGAAGTCCCGATTATTTCCGATATATTTTGCCTTAAGAAGTTTTACCCATCCCAATTGATCATTATTGATAAATCTCCATACCTGTTTGCCAATCAGAGCTTGATTCAATTCTTTCATTCTCTTTAACCCCAGGCCCCCCTGATCCTTGCTTGCACACACCTGATTCCATGCTACCAATGAAATTCTCTTTCTCTCCTCTGAACCTGACCACAAGAAGTTGCGTTGAATTAGCTCCAATGTAGCTCGGACCTTTGCAGGCATTCTAAATAGAGACATGCGATAAATTGGAATGCTCTGTAAAGTAGTTTGAACTAATAAGGCTTTTCTCGCGGAGCCGAGAAGGCTGCCCTTCCACCCTCGCTAACTTTTTGGAGATCCCGTCAATGAGCGAGTTCCACAAAGTAGCCTTCATTCTTCCTTCGAACATAGGCATGCCTAGATAAGTTGCTCGGTAGAAGCTCCTTTCCACAACCGAAGAGGTTAGCTATTCTTTCCTCCCTCCCACCAGGCGTGTTAAAGAAATAGATGCTACTCTTCTTATAGTTTATGTACTTTCCTGCTTCTGTCTCATACTTGGTTAGAATTCTCTTCAACTTCCTAGCTTGAGGCACCGAGGCTTTGGACACAATGATTGTATCATCCACAAACCGTTGGTGAGACATTGGCTCTGCTGTTGAGGCTGGTTTAAAACCTTCCAATTGACCATCTGCCACCGCTTCTGAAATGTTCCTACCCAATGCTTCCGCTAAAATAATAAACAAGTATGGAGACAAAGGATCTCCTTGTCGCAACCCCCTTTCACTCTTAAAGTAACCTAGGAGGGTGACCCATTCACCATGACAGAAAATCTTGTAGTAGAGATACAACTAAAAATCAACTTAATCCACTGGGACGTGAAACCAAACTTACCCAAAATCTTGGTGAGGAACCGCCATGAGACCCTGGTCGTAGGCTTTATTCATATCAAGCTTTAGTAACATACCCGCTTCCTTACTAGTCACCATTGAATGAATAACCTCATGAATTGTGATGATACCATCCAATATTTGTCGCCCTTTCACAAAGCCACCTTGGTTCATATCAATGATGAAAGGAAGGATAACCTTCAGCCTATTGGCGATTGTTTTTGTGAGAATCTTCATCAGAGTGTTACATAAACTGATAGGGCGAAAATTGGAAAATTCCATTGCTCCCACTAGTTTAGGGATGAGGACTAAAAAAGTAGCATTAACTCCTTCTGGGATTTCCATGTCCTTTTGAGCCTCAATTATAGCTTCCACTACATCATTGCCTAGGATATCCCAAAACTTCTGGAAGAAAGCTGCAGGGAAGCCATCCGGTCCTGGGGAGCTGTTACCATCCATGTCAAAAACGACCTTCTTGATTTCCTCCTTTGTGAAAGGACTAAGTAAGAATCCATTAAGATTATCAGATACGAGGGGTGGAATGGCTGCCAACAGAGAGTCCTCTTCTTCAATAGTCGGATTTACATCTTCTAGCAACGATTTAAAGTACTCAACCGCTTCCCTCCTTATGTCTTCCATATCTTTGGTGTTAGACCCATCGGCCATCTTGATCTCCTTAATTTTGTTAGTACTCCTGTGGCGAAGAGTAGAGACATGGAAGAACTTTGTATTTCCGTCACCCTCCTTTAACCAACGCAATCCGGATTTCGCCTCCAAAAGGTTTCTTCAAATCCTAGCATCGTGTGGTATTCGGCTAACGCCTCCTCTCTCGGTTTCTCGGATCCTCCGTAAGTCGCTCCGACTTCAACTTCTCCTGTAGTTCATTGATCTTGTCTTTTAGTTCCTGTCTTTTTAACAAAAATATTGCCAAAGGAAGTTTTGTTCCACTCTCTAATGTTAGCCTTCACATTCCTTAGTTTACATGCCACTTGGGCCAGTTTCGAACCATTATACTT
The DNA here is from genome assembly GCA_028583015.1 of Wollemia nobilis. Lineage (NCBI taxonomy): Eukaryota > Viridiplantae > Streptophyta > Pinopsida > Araucariales > Araucariaceae > Wollemia > Wollemia nobilis. The sequence goes on from JAQPPZ010002515.1 coordinate 5,625,139, forward strand.
TTTGTCCCACCATTGGGCAACCGGATCCTTGAGATCCCGATGTTGGAACCACATAAGTTCGAATCGAAAGGGTCCGATGTATCTTTTCTTAGAGTCCTCCCCCTGTTTCCCATAGAATTGGGTTGTGATCGGACCCGATTCTTGGGAGTGCCGTTAATGAAGAGTCCCCAAACCTCTCCAGGCATTCTTGAGAAAGAAGAAACCTATCTAATCTTATCTCGAATTTGGTTTTCCTTCAATCTTTTGTTAGACCATGTATAGGAGAATCTACGCAGGTCCACATCCATCAGCTCATGTTGCTCAACAAAATCTCTAAACTCGTAGATATCATCAGTTATTCTTTGAGAGCCCCCAATTTATCTACAGGATTAAGGTAGCAATTGAAATCCCCCGCCACAATCCAAGGGTAGTTGGGGACCGTCTCCCTCAATTCAGATAGCTGACTCCAAAGAACCCTTCTCAGTCCCTCGTCTAACTCGGAGCATATACATTCGTTAAGATCCACTCTTCCAGCGTGGTTTTATCCACACATAAGAGACAAATAAACCAACTAGACATCAGAATCACTCTACTATCAATCACATTTTTGTTCCACATAACCAGTAACCCTCCTGCATTGCTCCAAGTGGCCTCTTGGCCTACTACTTCAGCTTCTCGCCAAGTCCTATTCTTAAAAGGAATAACTCTACTCTCCTCCATTTTAGTTTCTTGCGATAAAATCATATCCGGTTTGTGTTCTTGTCTAAGAGCATACAAAGCTCTTATTTTTGCAGGATTACTCCCACGAATATTCCATGAAAGAATCTTCATTTATGGGCTTTGGATCCTCGAGCCTTCGCCCCAAAGAGCAATATTGCTTGAGTGCCATCGACCACTCCTCCCTCGCCTTCTTTCGCCTTAAGGCAGCATTGCTAGGTTTCCCTCTTCCTACCAAACCATATCCCCATACATCCGCTCTAGGTTGAAGTTCCTTAGGATTCACTTGGCTTCTAGTAACCATCTTGGGTAGGTCGGTCTTGGTATTTGGGGTAACAATCGGCTTTCCGAGTTAACCGGTCTTTTTGACAGTGGAGATGATTCCGTGCTCTTAGCTTCTTGATTAGTAGATTCTTTTTTTCCCCGCTTTGGGGTTACACCGATCTTGGTGGTTCACCTCTTCCTCCCGAGTATCCTTGCCTGTATTATTAGTTTCCTGCTCCTTCCTCTCGATTTTTCTCCTCTAAATCCTTCTCTTGAGTCTCCTCTACCTCGGATTCCACTTCTTGGCTGTCCATCCGATCTCCCTTCAAATGATTTAATGCATCAAAACCGTTCTCCACTGGGATGTTGATCTCCTTGGAATTTCTTCCCATAAATTCCTCTCGCAGTACATGGGACCACTTCCACCGAGCCTCCATAGGCCTCCCGTATCACCCAATCAAACTTACTTTCCCCAGGGCGTTGATCTATGGGGTTCTTTCCTTTGTTATTTGGCTCTGAGGCTTGCTGTATCATCTTAGGAGCAGGTTGAGCTTGAGGGTTCCCATCAAAGGGACCAGGCTCCCCTGTGAGAGGGTTTTGGGGCATAGGAATTTTTGGGAGGAGGGTTAAAACGTTGCCTCTTGCTTACAATAGGGCGAACAGGGTCTCGATATTCGGATTTTGAGCTCCACGTCCTTGAGGCCCGAGGTTGGGTAGGAATGGAGATCTCACGGGGAGGGATATTATTCGGGTTTGAGGATCGGTATTTTGGAGTGGGGGTCGGTTCTTGGAAATGCAAGTGGATACCCCGGTGCCCTACCTTCCCACAAACACTACACTTAAAAGACATATTTTCATATTCAAATACCTGAGTATGAAGGCCAAACATAGACGACAAAATAATGGATTTAGGGAGCTCTTTACTCGGGTCCGCCAACACACACATGCGAGCGGACATGAGTCTTGTTTTGCTCAAGGTTGCGGGATCAATAGCTATTAGTTCTCCAATCTCCGTAGCTATCCCGACCAATATTTGTTCGTTCCGAAAAGCGAGAGGTAATCCCGGCATCTTAACCCAAATAGGAGCCAAATCCAAGACACCGAGTCCGGGGGTTGAAATCGGGGGACCAACGCTTGGATACAAGCCCCTTTTCCCAAAAAACCAAGGACCTCCTTGGAGAGTCCTTTCCATGTCCTGTTCACATTGAAATGTCACCAAAAGAAAACTCTTGGGTAAAGCCTTAATCATCATACCGGCCCTTGGTTGCCATTTTTGGATGGCCCATCTCCTTATGACTTCCATGTCTGGCCTCACCCCCATAAATTTAGCCACCAAAGATGTTCTCGCCCTCCATAGCCACATGTCGAGCTAAGGAATCGGGACGTGCAACCTACCATTGACAGATTTTAGATTAAAACAAGAGTCGGATAATTTTTGCTTACCGCGAAGAGCATTAAGATATGAAGGTCTCCAGTTGCCAGGTTTCTCTTTGTCTCCTTCTTGGTTCTTCCTTTGATCCTGACGCATAGAGTCCTGGTCCCCCTCAGAGAAATCTTCAACCGCATCCGCCCAACGCCCTTGGACCGGTTCCAAAAGAACTTCCTTGTCCACATCCTCCGCCTGGGGGCTCGCTATCTCGCCGCAGCCCCCACCTGCCGCGTCTGCTGATCTGCCCTCTGAAGTCCCACACCTAGGGTTTGATGCCCCTAGACCTCTCGCTCCTCCTCCTTGCTGCTCCATCCGTCCGATGATACATTGCAAATTTTAATCTACACTTAAGGTTGAAAATAGTAAATAGAAATTTATTTAAATGCAAATTATAATTTTGGATGTATGTATTTTACTAGTGTGTTTATTGTCCAAGCGATTTAAATGACCATAGTTTAGTAATTTTTACCTTAAAATTGTTTAGTTCATCCACCACTTCTTAATTCCTATGTATTTGAGGATTATAACTTTCAAGTTATTCATTCGTAACAATAGGAAGCAATTTGTGCAAGTTTAATTAAATTTAATAAAAATATTGCTATATTCTTATGGAAAAGGAACAACAACTAAGATACATTTACAAATTTTGATAGAGACTAACAAATTCCTATAGAAAAGGAATAACAACTATGACAATATTTATATCAATTTAAAAATTGATCCTAATTTACATAATATCAAGACCTTAGGACCTCGATTTGACCCTAAAACAAGATAAAATAGCCAAAATATCAAGTATAGGGCTTTTTTTACCTATAATAAACCAAATTTAGGTATCCCCAATTTATTTATAGCTAACAAGACCTAGTAAATAAGTTATGAAGTCATGCACACTTTTATGCTAGTACTACACTATTTCTCAACACTATGAACAAACATAAGCAAAAACAAAAATAGCAAACCATGGAATAATAATTATATAAAAATATGGTTGTCAATTTGGGCACCAACAACAAACACAACACAAGATGATATCATATAAATGAATATCAACACGATGAGTGGGAGGATTAAATATGAAACTCAAGTAGGTATGAATCTATAGAGTCAAATGCATGAAGTTAATAAGACCTCACAAAACTATACTTGTCTTATCTTGCATGAGCTTACTAAGGTGATGAGCTAGGATTTATACCATGAATATGTGGATTGAATTAATGAGTTGGTCACGAAATCCTTATGAGAAGGGTTTAGTATCATTTCAATCATAATTTTCTCTTTTTGTTTTCAAGAAACATACAAAAGGTCTAGGAAGGTTTACTTAATTGCATTTTATGAGCAAGATTTCAAGTGCCTAATAAGCACAAAGTTAATAAAGGACCTCATGATCCTTCGTATAGGGAAAATGTACGATTGGTCATCCATATAATAGTGGTTGAAATTCAATAAATAAATTTGATTTAACATGATCATGCATATCCATGATATGAAATTGATATTGAATTATGCTCTCTTGATCCTCATATTATAGTGGGCATAGATGCACAATGTGGACCTCAAGCACCCGACTATTTGCATGCTAATGCTTGAGGGTTGCTTGATGCCTCCACCACCTCTAGACATGAAACATTGAAAACCCTAAAAGCCCTAGTAAAAACCCTCAACAAGAATATAACAATCATAATAATAGTTATACCTATTTTGTAAGGGATACAATTCAAGAGATTCAAACCCTCACCAAGTAGAATTGTGAGATCCAACTCGACTTATTGGAGGTTGAGATCATGGAAAATATGCTCTCTATAAACAAATCAAACATATGACCTCAACCTTGTGCTTGTTTATTTAATTATCTTATCGAGATTTCACTCCATTGATTATAGAATTAAATATTATGGCCCATGGTTTAATGTAATTCAACCTTTTATAAAATATTTAATGCCTCAATTCATTTAAAAAAATCAATGAGGGAAACATTTTGACAAAAATATTCATTGAATGGAATCTATGACATATTTACAATCATACCATGAAGGTACCATAGGGGTACAATAACATGTACCAAATATTGTAATATTCCTCAACACTTAAAGAATCAATGTATGAGGGGGACGTTTTTTGCATGACTGCCCAAACTACCAAACTTGTTTTGGCCATATTTCACTCATCCAATTTTCTGATTGAGCTAAAATTTTGAGGGTAGATGTCTGACAAACCCTAGAACGTCTCCACAAATTTTTAGATCATTTGGAGCAACACATATCCTAGCGCATCCCTATGTGTGAACGATATTTTTGGCAAGCGATTGTGTGAGGGTTTCATCTGGGTTAAGTGCAAGCAGCTCCAGAGGTTGGTTTTGGGGCCTTCGGGCCCTAGCGACCAATATTTTTGTGGTTTCTACTCAATATTTTAGCAGGAAATGTTGCAGGGGATCCAAGATGGGTTAGAAATCTATCTTTCAATAGATCTTCATGTTGTGAACTTGAGTGACAATGACTTCCAATTTTCTGCACAAAAGAAAAGTGAAAATCATACCTTTCCACGACGTCTAGGGCATGGATTAAAGAGATCACGAAACAAGTTTCAAGTAGCTGATCAAAAAATGGCTTAGATCTCAAGTGAATATGGTGCTAAGGTGCACCCACAAAATAAATCTACTATGGAAACCCCTATCAAGGGTAAGAATTTCGAAGAATCAACCCCAAAAATGAATTTTAGGGATGCCCTCCATGGTGGACAACCTCAACCTAATGCTAATATTAATCTTAGGGCTTCCTGTAAACCTCTAAGAATGCCTAAGATTGATCCCAGGAAAATGGAGTCAGGATGTCTTAAAGCAGCTGATGGAACTCCTATTGTTAAGCTTGATATGGGCAACATTCAGACTGGCATTGAAGATCTGGAAAAAAGAGGACTAATTTGTCATTTCGTGGGTTTTCGTCCGAGCCTATCTACTTTCAAAGTTTGGGCTGCAAAAAGCTGGAAAACTAAAGGTGAGTTACAAATCTCTATTTATCCAAATGGTTATTTTCTTGTTTTATTTGCTAATAATGAAGATAGAGAGAAAAATTTTCAAGGGGGTCCCTGGTTCTTTGGAAGGGTAGGGCTTTTCATGAAGCCCTGGCATACTAAATTTAAAGCCGAAGAAGAGATGCCTTCTATAGGTCCCGTGTGGGTTAGACTCTTTGGCCTCCCAATTGAATTCTAGAATTCGACTATTTTTTCTTCAATTGGAAACTCTTTAGGAACATTTATGATGACTATTGATTGTACTAAAAAATTTGAACATATTATTTATGCTCGAATTTGTGTTTTAATGGATTTTGACAAACCCCTACCTAAAAATATCACTTTACAATTTGGGGAGGACACTTGGGAGCAAGTAGTGGACTATGAGAACATTCCTTTTCATTGTAGAATTTGCCATGAATATGGTCATTTGGCTAGTGTTTGCCCAAATAAAATTCTAGATCAAAAGAAAGAAGATATAAATTCAGCAAGTTTCCAAATGCCTAAGAAGAAGAACACTAAAAAAAACCAGTTATGAAGGATCAATCAAAGTTATCTGCTAATATGTTTGAAATTCTTTCCACAAATGAGGTCCCAAGTGAGGAAGAGGAAATAATGGAAACAAAAATCTTAGAAACACAATTTAAAGATAAAGGGAAGAACTCAGAGACAAACCAACAAATCAAAGGTTTTCAACAAAAAAAAAGGGAGAAAATATTCACAAGAAAAATAATCTTTTAAATGTTAAAACTTCAAATAATACAGGTCCCAATATAGACTCTGTTGAACCTTCTGGTAACATTTTGACTGTGTACAAGCATTCTTCAAGGCTAGAAGCCATCTCAAATTCAATTGGAGTAAGTCAAGAAACAGGGAAAAAAACTGAAGATGGATTCTAATCAAAAGGTAGGTCGCAAGACTAATCAATATCATATGGTAAAAGAAGGTGAAAAGCTTGTAGAGGAAGGTAAGATTAATGCCCTTCCCAACTTTTTTAGCCCTGGTATTAATGAAGATCATCACTTGGAATATTAGAGGACTCAAAGGGAGTCTTTCAAAACAAAATGAAATTAGAAGAATGATTCAGATAAATCATCCACATCTTGTTTTCCTTCAAGAAACGAAGATGTCAATAGAGGATATGGAATCAATTGCTAGTAAAATTTGGCCAGCTGAAAAAGTGGTTTCCCTTAGTTCCCAAGGGGACTTCTTGTGGCATTGCTTGCCTTTGGGACCCAAAAGAGGTAGTTATTCACCATATGGTTGGTAGTTGGGGTCTTTTGGCTATAGCTATTCAAAGCAGACATTCCAACCAAATTATGCTGTGCATTACTATTTATGCTCCGACTAATTTGGAGGAAAAAAAAGACAGTGGAAGAATATTACTTATATTATCTCTCATTTTCCTAAAGCTTGGATCTTGATCGGAGGAGATTTCAATACCATCCTCTCTCTAGATGAGAAAATGGGGGGAAATAGAAATTTGGACAGGAGCATTGACCTCATGAGCGAATATATTACAAACCTCCATCTTGTGGACATCCAACTAGATAATGGCCTTATGACTTGGTCTAACAGAAGGCAAGGCTTAGCTTGTATAATGGAGAGATTGGATAGGTTCTTGCTCTTTGATAATTTCTTAATCCATGGTCACATTCCTAAAGTGAAGACTCTTAACAATGTTGGTTCGGATCACTGGCCTATCATGGTGGAAATGTGGAAAACCAATGTGAGTTTCTCTCCTTTTCAATTTCAATTAATGTGGCTTAGAGACAATTCCTTTAAACCTCGAGTGCAACAATAGAGTGGATTGACACTTCCTTATCAAAGTTTTGAGGCAATTTGGTTTCTCTCAGGATTGGATGGATTGGATTATGGGATGTATCTCTTCAATTTCCTACTTAGTTATTATCAATGGTAGGCCTTCTCAATTGTTCCCAACTTCCAGAGGTATTAGGCAAGGTGACCCCCTATCCCCTTATTTATTCATCATTATTGTTGAATGCTTAGGTAGGGCTATAACCAAAAAGAGAGAAGACAAAACCCTTGAGGGAGTTACCATTGCTCATGGAGCTAGACCTATCTCTCATCTTCAATTTGTTGATGACTCTACTCTTTTAGGTAAAGCTACAATTAAGGAAGCTTCTACTATTAAGCAAATCATTAGCTATTTTTCTAAGGCTATCGGGCAATTGATCAATGAAGACAAATCTAAAGTCATTTTCTTTCACTACTCTTCCAGATAGGAATCCATGGTCTTGGATAAATTAAGATATAAGAAGACCTCCCTTCCAATCACTTATTTAGGTATTCCCATCAATATTTGAAGACAAAAAAAATATTGGAATTGGTTGTTGGACAAAGTCAAGAAGAAAATTGGAAAGTGGACCAATAGGTGGCTTTCTTATGGGGTAGAATCACCTTGGTAAAATTAGTCCTTCAAGCTATTCCTATTTATGTTTCTACTATGTTGAATATCCCAAAGGTTGTTCTTTGAGAACTGGATCAAATCAATCATCGGTTCCTCTGGAGTGGTACTAAGGAGAAAATAAAATGGGCCTTGGTGAAATGGGACACTTTATGTCTTCCTAAGAATGAAGGGGGGTTAGGATTTTGGTTTGCTATTAATAACAACAAAGCTTTAGCTGCTAAATTATATTGGAGGATTTTGCATAACCCCAATGCTCTTTGGGCCAAGAATCTTTATGCTAAATATGTTGAGAACAAAAGTCCTGAAGACCTTGTTCGCTATCAATTGCCTTCCAAAGGTTCTCCCATTTTAGCAGTTCTTAATACTGGTGAGGATTTGATAAAGAAAAAATTATTTTGGATCATTCATAATGGTCAACAGGTAAATTTTTGGATAGATTCTTGGGATGGTCACAAGCCTTTGATAACTCAGTTTCTCGATTGGAGGCCTTGGATGGAGGAGCTTCACCGAGCTAACTAGATAAAGGTGGCTAATTATTATCGGTACCATACTGGTAATTCAGAGGTTGGTAGATATTGGATCCCTATTGAGGACTGGCCTATTCAAATCCCGAAAGGCAAAGACAAGATATCCAATGCATCCTTCATATGAGATCTCTCTCTTGGTCCCATGATAAAGATTGTTTTGGATGGAACAACACTACTAAGGGTGAGTATTCAGTTGCTCAAGGTTATTTGACCTTATGCCATAATAATCCCAACCAATCATCTGACATATTTTCTCAGTTGTGGGCTCAAAATCTCTGGCCTAAGGTGAGGTTCTTTACTTGGCTTTTATTGCATCGTAGGGTGCTTACTGGGGAGCATCTTATGAAGCATGGTTTTCATGGCCCTTTTAGATGTGAAATGTGTGGAGAGAATGTGGAAACTCTCAGCCATATTTTTATTGAGTGTACTTTAGCCTCTGAGATTTTGGAGGAGAATGGCCACTTTACTTGGCTTACAGTGGTCCAATTTTTTTACTTTTGAACAACTTTGGAGGGATTGGCCTAATCAAGAGGGTGTTGATCATTTTATTAGGCAGTTAGTTTGGATGGGTTCTACCATTCTTCTTTGGAATATATGGAATGAAAGGAACAACCAAATTTTTAATCAAGAAAGGAAGGATATTCACTATATCTAGAAAAAGACCATTGCCAACTTAGTTGAATCAGTCCATCAACTCCTTAATCACCCCCAAAACTCCCACCAAAGATGGGATCAAGTGATGCAAATATTGAATATTAACTCTTCTAAGAGAAACCAACTTAAAGGGAATGTGAGTAATTGCAATATGGATAGAACAAGGAATTGGCAACCTCCTCCTAAGGATTTTGGAAAAGTCAATACTGATGGAGCCTCTAGAGGGAACCCTGGAAAAGCTAGTGCGGGAGGAATTGGTAGACTTTCAGATGGCTCCCTGGTTTTTACTTTTGCTGAGAATTTGGGTATTCTATCCAATAACCTTGTTGAGGGGTATGGTATCCTTAGAGGCCTTCAAGAGGCTACTAAGGTTGGATGGGAAAAGGTACTAGTTGAGTCTGACTCTCAACTCATGATTAATCTTTTGAAGACTCCTTCTAAGAATCATAAGGTTGATTGGAGAATAAAAAGAATTATTGAGAAGATTCGAGTAATCCAGATGGGATTTTTGAAAGTTGATTACAATCATGTGGTCAGAGATCAGAACAAGAGTGTTGATGCTTTAGCTAATTGGGCTTTGGACAAAGGTGATCTTACTTGCTACGACCACCCTCCTAGATGGTGGGCTTCACAAATAAGGGAAGCTCTTCTTTCTATCATTTCTTTGGATGGCTCCAGTTCTGGAGGTACCTAGTTTCTTCTTGCTTTATTTTTGCTTCTCTTTGGTTCGGTCAGGGTATTTTAGTTCCCTAGCTCAAACTAATATTTCTTTTGTTTCCTCTGTTGATTCTTGCCTTAATAGTCTTTTGGTCTAGAAAGGTCATTGTTGTGTTCTATTTTTTTTTCTTTTCTATTTATGTGTGTGTTTTTTTGTGTTGTTTTGTTTTTGTGTTTTTTTTTGTTCTTGTGTTTTTGTTGTTTTGTGTGTTTTTTGTTGTTCTTGTGCTTGTGTTTCTGTATGTTTGTGTTAATTGGTGTTTTTGTGTTTTGGTGTGTGAGTGTTTTCTATGTTTTTATTTTTCTTTGTTGTCTGTTGTTGGTTGTTTTTTTATTTTATTTTATTATTTTTTAGGTTTTGGTTGTTTTTGTTTTTCATGTTTTTGTTGGTTGTGTCTTTGTAGCGTTCTATTGTTTTTTGTTATGTTTGTGTTTTGTTATGTTGTTCTTGTGTTTTTTCTGTGTGGTTCGTGTTGTGTTTTTTTATCTTATTGTGTGTGTGTTTGGTTGTGCTTTATCTTTTTGACACACTCAAGGAGCATGTTTTTTTTTTTAATATTTTTGTGTGTTTGTGTTTGTGTGTTCTTGTTTTTTGTTGTTTCAGGTTTGCTCCTTGAGTATGTCAAAGGTGGTAGGCCAGGTGCGAGCCCTGGGCGATTTTGGTGGAAGAGATACCCCTGCCTCCTTGGGTCTTACCCAAAAGTGGCATCCCTTCTGGGATGTTTTCCACAAAAAAAAAAATCTTCATTGGATTTAGAGCAATTGGTCGGAAGTAATGAGTTTCACACCCTAAACGAGGGTTCAAATATCATGAGTGAACCTTAACATTTATCAAATGATATTAGCTCAACTGGTTAAATTATTCGACTTTCAAGGAGATCCAAGTTCAAATCTTGTTCACCATACATGCATAATTTCCAAGCTATTATAATACCATTACATGGTCATGATGTAATATAGCTAGGGCTGGTTTTGATCCCTATAACCAATTAAAGAAAACATTATGATGAAATTGATATTAATTGGTAGGTAAGAACCATGAGATGAATACAAATGATATTAAGAAGGGAATGTACATGGTCCTTGTGAGAAGAATGACATTAGTATCCATTTTTAATGGCTTATATGGGGTTGAAATGGGCCCCACATGTATTACATCATGATCACATGGTAGTATTACAACAATCTTGACAATTATGCATGTATTACTTGGTAAGATTCGAACATTGACCTCCTCCTTGAAAGTCAAGGAATCTAACCAGTTGAGCTAATATCATTTGATTAAATATTAAAGTTTAGTAAAGTGGTTTGAACCTTGATTTAGAATTGATATTCTTCACTCCTAAGCAATTGTCCTAAACCCCATGGACAAAAACAATGACATTAATATCTTAGTGTATAGAAATGATGCATTATGCTTCAAGTCCATCCGTTTTAATAAGAATAAAATCAATGAGTATATATGCCCAAGTCCTTTCAACAAAATTAAGATTTATACTTAAGTTAATTTTTATTTGGTACACATTTTTTTATTGTTTATAAATGTAGTTATTAACTTAGTATTTATAACATAATTCAATCTATTGAAAATATGATCTTATTTACAGAGAAGGAAATAGGATAACAACTAATTTAGGCAATTGTAGTGTTGACCTTTGTCTTGGTGAAATTTAAATTTTAAAAGGCAGTTGGTCAAGTGAGATTTTATCTCTTAATAAATATGATGTAAAGGAGTTGATTGTGAAAACATAACACTTTGAGGGAGATGAAGAATATTTTTTCAATGAGTTTACACAAGTTTTTACGAGGGGTCTCAGTCCCCTCATATTGAGTGGGGTTTGAACCTTGCACCTCTCAAAGAGAGGCTAAAGCCCTTACCACTATAGTAAAATTGCAACTAAGATGAAGAATATATTTGCTAGAAAAGGGCACGAAGAATATTTTTGATAAAAGGGCAATTTGGATATGGTTTAATTGACCTAATAGAAAATGTAATATTCTGGAATTTTGATTAGAGTTACCCCCAATAAAAGCTATATATGGCTTATTTTAAAAATATTTTTGTAAGTATTAGACTGAATTGTTACATTGATAATGTATGATAAAGACAATTAAAAATAATAATATAACATATTAATATCAATTGATAATTAATCATAGGAGATTTTAATGCCATAACCAAGCTAGATGAAAATTTTTGGGGAATTGGAAATTAACCTATAGTATGAGAGATTTCTCAACTTTTATTTAAAACAATAATATATGGGAGGTTAAGTTTGAAGAAGACAACTATACATGGGCCAACAACAGGAGAGGCCAAAACTAATAGCAAAAAAATTAGACAAATGCCTACTCTCAGATCATTGGCTATATGAAGGGACTTATGCTAAAATTAATACCTTGACAAGGATTGGTTAAGATCACTAGCTAGTAAGAGTTAAAATGGTGGTAAGTGAATTAAAAAAAGTTCATATTTCAAATATGAGCAAATGTGTGAAGACCATCCTTAGTTTGTTGATATGATCGCACAAATGTGGAATTCTTTAGGAAACGATGGGTTGTATATGCTTCCAAAAAAAATTAAATTAATGACATCTAGATTAAAAGAATGGAACAATAGAAAATACCATTAATATAAGACCTTTACTTAGAAAAGCTAATTGATGTGATTTTAATACATCATAGATTATTTTGGAAGGGAGACATTTTTCGCAGGACTGCCCAAACTGTCGAACTCGTTTCGGTCATATCTCACTCATTCGGACTCGGATTGAGCTAAAATTTTGAGGGTAGATGCCTGAAAAATCCTAGAACGTCTCCACCAATTTTCATATCATTTGGAGCAACAAAGATCCTAGCGCATCCCTATGTGTGAACGACATATTTGGCAAGCGGCTATGCGAGGGTTTCATCTGGGTTGAGTGCAAGCAGCTCCGGAGGTTGGTTTTTAGGGCCTTCGGGCCCTAGCGACCAATATTTTTGTGGTTTATTCTCAATATTTTAGCAGGAAATGTTGCAGGGGATACAAGATGGGTTAGAAATTTGTCTTTCAACAGATCATACTGTGAACTTGAGTGACAACGACTTCCAATTTTTTGCACAAAAGAAAAGTGAAAACCATACCTTTCCACGGTGTCTAAGGCAAGGATTAAAGAGATCACGAAACAAGTTTCAAGCAGTTGATCAAAAAATGGCTCATATCTCAAGTGAATCTGGTGCTAAGGTGCACCCACAAAATAATTCTACTGTGAAAACCCCTATCAAGGGTAAGAATTTTGAAGACTCAGTCCCAAAAATAAATTTTAGGGATGCCCTTCATGGTGGACAGCCTCAACCCAATGCTAATATCAATATTAGGGCTTCCCATAAACCTCTAAGAATGCCTAATATTAATCCCAAGAAAACAGATTCAGGATGTCTTAAAGCAGCTGATGGAACTCCTATTGTTAAGCTTGATATGGATAACATTCAGACTGGCATTGAAGATTTGGAAAAATGAGGACTAATCTGTTGGTTCGTGGGTTTTCATCCGAGTCTATCTGCTTTCAAAGTCTGGGCTGCAAAAAGCTGGAAAACTAAAGGTGAGTTACAAATATCTATTTATCCAAATGATTATTTTCTTGTTTTATTTGCTAATAATGAAGATTGAGAGAAAAATTTTCAAGGGGTCCTTGGTTTTTTGGAAGGACAGGGCTTTTCATGAAGCCTTGGCATATTAAATTTAAATCCAAAGAAGAGATGCCTTCTATTGCTCCCATGTGGGTTAGACTCTTTGGCCTCCCTATTGAATTTTGGAATCCTACTATTTTTTCTTCAATTGGAAACTCTTTAGGAAATTTTATGATGACTGCTGATTGTACTCAAAATTTTGAACATATTATCTATGCTCGAATTTGTGTTTTAATGGATTTTGACAAACCCCTACCTAAAAAGATCACATTACAATTTGGGAAGACACTTGGGAGCAAGTAGTGGACTATGAGAACATTCCTTTTCATTGTAGAATTTGCCATGAATATGGTCATTTGGCTAGTGCTTGCCCAAATAACATTCCTGATCAAAAGAAAGGAGATATAAACTTAGTAGGTTTCCAAATACCTAAGAAGAAGAACACTCAGAAAAAACCAGTTATGAAGGATCAATCAAAGTCATCTGCTAATATGTTTGAAATCCTTTCCACAAATGATGTCCCAAGCGAGGAAGAGGAAATAATGGAAACTGAAATCTTAGAAACACAATTTAAATATGAAGGGAAGAACTTAGAGACAAACCAACAAATCAAAGGTTTTCAACAAAAAAAAGAGGAGAAAATTTACACAAGAAAAACAATATTTCAAATGTCAAAACTTCAAATAATGCAGGTCCCAATATAGACTCTATTGAACCATCTAGTAAAATTTTGGCTGTGTATGAGCATTCTTCAAGGTTAGAAGCCATCTCAGATTCAATTGGAATAAGTCAAGAAATAGGGAAAAAAAATTGAAGATGGATTTTAATCAAAAAGTAGGTCACAAGACCAATCAATATCATATGGTAAAAGAAGGTGAAAAGCTTGTAGAGGAAGGTAAGATTAATGCCCTTCCCAAATTTTTTAGCCCTGGTATTAATGAAGATCATCACGTGGAATATTAGAGGACTCAAAGGGAGTCTTTTAGAACAAAATGAAATTAGAAGAATGATTCAGGTAAATCATCCACATCTTGTTTTCCTTCAAGAAACTAAGATGTCAATGGAGGATATGGACTTAATTTCTAGTAAAATTTGGCCAGCTGAAAAAGTGGTTTCCCTCAGTTCCCAAGGGACTTCGGGTGGCATTGCTTGTCTTTGGGATCCAAAAGAGGTAGTTATTCACCATATGGTTGGCAGTTGGGGTTTGTTGGCTATAGCTATTCAAAGTAGACATTCCAACCAAATTATGCTTTGCATTCATTGTTTATGCTCTGACTTCTTTGGAGGAAAAAAGAAGACAGTGGAAGGATATTACTCATATTATCTCTCATTTTCCTAAAGCTTGGATCTTGATCAGAGGAGATTCCAATACCATCCTCTCTCTAGATGAGAAAATGGGGGGAAATAGAAATTTGGACAAAAGCACTGACCTCATGAGCGAATATATTGCAAACCTCCATCTTATGGATATCCAACCGAGATAATGGCCTTATGACTTGGTCTAATCGAAGGCAAGGCTTAGCTTGTATAATGGAGAGATTGGATAGGTTTTTGCTCTCTGAAATTTTCTTAATCCATGGTCACATTCCTAAAGTGGAGACTCTTAATAATGCTGGTTCGGATCATTGGCCAGTCATGGTGGAAATGTGGAAAACCAATGCGAGTTTCTCTCCTTTTTGTTTTTTTTTTTTGGTAAGTAACAGACTATTTACAACGGGTTTTTTAAACAGGATCCCAAAACCTTAGTTACATCATAAGCCTAGGCTGAAATAAGTACAAAAAATGGGGCTGCGCCCAAAGGCAAAAATTCGGGGCCCGGGGCCCTGGACCCTGATGCCAACAAAAACACCTAGAACAAAAAGCAACAAGACCTTGGCTAGAAGCCACCAAAACCAAAAATCGCCACCACCCAATGCGCAGAAGCTGGCCGCCAGAAAACCAGTGGGCCCAGCGGCCGTCCCGGGCCAGAACGGGGCCCCTCGTCGGTCAAAACTACTCCTTATCGGGGCCATCTCCCAGCCTGCGTCGGAGCTCAGCCAGGGCAGTGGCAGCGAAGGAGGCTGCTTGGGCAGCCGCAGTCAGAGAGCCGATAGCCGCATCAAGGAGGGCTCTGATAGCCAAATTTTGCATTCTGTTGCCTGACTCGGAACTAACATCGATGGGCTCTAGGGCTTCCTGATTGGTCCTCTTGGCATTGCCTGCAACCCTGATTCTGCCAGGGGAGGGGCCTATGCGGGCGCCCCCAGGAGTCGGGGCCCCACCAGTGCCCTGGGTCGGAGTCCTGCACTTTCGGGTTGGTCTGCGATGCTTCGGGGTAGGGGAGCCAGTAGGCGAGGGGGACTCCTTAGAAATGGAAGCAACAGGGGAGCCAGCAGGGGAATTAGCCGCCTCGAGGGGGGACAACAGACAGGGGGGAATGCGATGAAGCTACGGTTGGTTGGCCAGAGCGTGCCTGTACAGCACCACCATGAGGCCTTGGTGGGAGGGCCGGGAATGGCTTTTGCGGGCACGGTCAATGGCAAGACCCAGGGAATACAACAAAAAATGGGGAGTGCTGACCACCGTGGCGCCTCGGAGGTGGTTGAAGTAGCTCAGGTGGAAGCTGAAAAGCCTCTGGTCCGGGTCATCGCAGGTAATGTATTGCATTACCGGGATGATGGCCTCATCAAAGGGGGTCGGGAGGTTGGATCGAAATAGGTTAGCCTTGTCCCATTGCTACTCCGGGAAGCGGGACAACTCCTCCTCCCAATTATGCTTGTCCCGCCTGACTACTCGCCCCTTTTCCTCATGGTGGAGACCTGTAACCTCAGTTAAAAAATCTTTGTTAACTTTAAAATGAAGCCCCTTGATCGTAACCTCGTCGTCGATCCACGAATCC
Organism: Wollemia nobilis; assembly: GCA_028583015.1. Lineage (NCBI taxonomy): Eukaryota > Viridiplantae > Streptophyta > Pinopsida > Araucariales > Araucariaceae > Wollemia > Wollemia nobilis. Next base: position 5,641,413 of record JAQPPZ010002515.1, read on the forward strand.
AGGAAGCATTGGGTGATCTCGTCATCAGCTCCAACGAATTTGCTAAAGAAGGGAGTGAAATGCTTGGCGTTGGAAAAAAGCTTGGCCGACTCGCTCAGAGAGAGCGTGGAAGGCTCAATGAAAACACTTTTGGCAGCCATGGCGCAGGGGAGGGAGGGGAAACAGAGGCGCGGGGACAGGGAACGGGGGAAACAAACACAGCGGGAAAACTCAGCGCATGGTAGATATAAAACCACATCGGGGCCCAAAGAAGGGGGGAGCCACCGGCGTCGGGAATGGGCGCTCGAGGACGGGAGTGACACGAGGGGGAAGGGGCTGAGGGGGCGCGGCTATAGGTTGCCACGTGGGGCAAGGGGGAGGGGCCACTACCAGCATGCCAGGTGGCACAGACTGAGTGGGGGTGCGGCTTGAGGGAACAACATGGGATAAAGCCGCGAGCGGGCTGACGTGGCATGGGGATCCATCCTCGCAGCGATCGAGGCAAAAAAATTAGGGAAGGCCGACGAGGAGACAGCCTTGGAACTGCTAGAGGCACCAACCGGGAAATGCAGGTCCACGTCAAAAATAGTCGAGCTTCTGACGTGGCCGAGCAGTCCTGCCACCACGAGGGAGATCTGGGAGGCCAACAGACTGGCAGGAGACGGGCCTGAGACGGGCGACGGGGCACCACCAGGAAGGAAGTCTTCTGTCTTCTGGAAACTACACCAGTGGAAATATGGGGCCTCGACACGGGGCGAGTTAGACACCAGGGTCCTCCACATTGTTGGGCTGATCTTGCGAGATAATGTGAACCAGAGCTTCAAGAAAGTTCGTGGTCCAGGTAGTGAAGGCGTCAGCAGAGATGGCTTGGTTCGCCATGAAGTCGATCGCCCTGTTGCCTTCTCTGTACACATGCCGAAAGCTATGATCGGGGAATCCCTGAAGGACGTAGAGGGCTTCCCGGATGAAGTTGTGGATGCACCAGAAGCAATTGCCCGGACTACGAGCAGCATTGATGATGACTTGGGAGTCGCCCTCGATGATGACTCGTGAGGGAGACTCCCTGAGGGCGGTCAACCCGCTGAGCATAGCTGTTGCTTCGGCAAAGTTGTTGGTCTGGAAGCCGAGCGGAGCAGCAAATGCCATGATCAGGGCCCCGTGGCAATCGTGAATGACCCCACCCACCCCAGAGGGCCCGGGATTGCCTTTAGATGCGTCGTCGAAGTTGAGCTTAACCCAGCCGGGGGGGGGCAGACCACCTGGTCAGGGATCGACGGGAGGGAGCGGGGGGGTCCGGGGGGAGCGACATGCCGAGAGAGGATAGGAGAGCGGCTTCACCCAGCCATCGGGGCGCCTTGGTCAAGGGGGTGGATCGAGAATTCTCAAGGGTGAAGGTCACCACCTTGGTCGCAATCCACTGGGGGGAATGGGCCGGGGAGGAGAAGGCTCTGCTATTGCGCTCAAGCCAGAGTTGCCACAACAAATGGGGAAGGCAAGAGCTCCAGAGGAAATGGGTGAAGGGATGGGCAAAGGGGTTGGGCCATTGCAACAGGAGGTCAGATAAGGATTTGGGGCCCGCCCACTGGATGGAGAATTGGGAGAGGATGAGGCCCAAGACTTTAGATGAAAAGGGATAGTTGATAAAGAGGTGGTTGGTGGATTCCCAGGCATCACAACAAAGGTAGCATCTATTCGGGATCTAGAAGCCCCTCTTGATTAGATTCTCGATCGTCAGAATCTTATTTTGGATGGCCGCCCAAACGAAGTGGCTGATTTTGGGGATCAACTTCTTGGCCCACACCTGCCGGGTTGGGAAGGGAGCCTCATCGGGGACTCTCTAAAAATTGTATGCAGATTTGACAGAAAAGACTCCGTTGGGAGTCCCATGCCAAACGCATCTGTCGTTTCCTCCGGAGGACGGGATGACAGTCGTATTGAGGAGGCCCTGGAGTCTGGCAGCTTGAAGCGGGTGCCTGGGGTCCAGGATGGGCATCCAAGTGGCACGCCCCAGGTTCTAAGAGAGATAGGCCGCAACCCTGGGACCTCTGTCCGCCAGTCCTGGTTTGAGAACGAGGAGCTCTCTATCGGAAGACAGGGCCTCATCCTGGATCCATCTGTCATCCCAAAAATTGATCTTGGCTCCGTCCTCGAGGATCCATCTGCTCCCTTTCTGGATTATGTCTTTGGTGGAGATCAGGGACTTCCAAAAGGCTGATCCATCTCGGGGCTGAGAATCATTGAGGAAGGGATGCCTATGGCAGTATTTTCTATGCACAATGCTGACCCACTCATCAGGGGTGTTGGTGTGCACCTTCCAGGCATGCTTGGCCATGAGAGCCTTGTTCATGGGAACCACTCGTCTGAGCCCGATCCCTCCCTCAGCTTTGGGGTGGCAGACCAGGGGCCAGGAGACCAGGGGAATCCTCTTCTTGTCTTCACTTCTCGACCAGAGAAAGCGTTTCTGAATTTGTTCGATATGTGCTGCAATGGAGGCCAGGATTTTGAAGACCGACATGAAGTAAATCGGGATGCTTTGCAAGACTGCCATCAAGAGGGTGGCTCTGCCAGCCTACGAAAGGAGGTGACCTTTCCAGGGGGCCAGCTTCCTCTGAATCCGCTCAATCACCCCACCCCACAGGGCCCTGGAGGAGGCACCTGTGAACAGGGGGAGCCCGAGATACGAGGATGGAAGGGAGCCCAGGGTGCAGCCCAAAATCTGCCCAATTCTGATCTGTCTAGCCAAGGGGGTGTGGATGAAGAAAATCATGCTTTTTTGGAGGTTGATTTTTTGGCCGGTCGCCTCCTCGTACAAGGTCAAAATATGCTTGAGAGTTTTGGCTTGGGGAATTGAGGCAGAGGTGGCAAAGATGGTGTCATCCACGAACTGCTGGTGGGACACAGGGGGTAGGCCCGGCGCAGGCCTGATGCCTGAAATGAGACCATGGGTCACAGCGCCCGAGATGGTACGCCCCAGGGCCTCAGCCAGGATGATGAAGAGGATCGGGGACAGGGGGTCACCTTGGCGGAGGCCTCTGGAGCTGGGGAAAAATCCGGTAGGGGACCCGTTGACGAGGATGGAGAACCACGGAGAAGACACGCAGTTACTAATGAGCCTGACCCAGGAAGGGTGGAACCCAAACTTGAGGAGAACCTTGGACAAGAAATCCCAGTTAACTCTATCAAAGGCCTTGTTCATATCGAGCTTGAGCAGAAAGGAGGCCTTTTTGGATAGGACAACCGAGTGAATGGCCTCGTGCATGATGATGATCCCGTCAGTGATCAATCTGCCTTTGATCGAACTACCCTGACAGGGGGCAATGATCAGGGGGAGGATATCCTTGAGATGGGAAGCCATGGATTTGGTCAAGATTTTGTACAGGACATTGCACAGGCTAATGGGGCAAAAATCCGAGAGGGATCGGGCTGCCTGGGTCTTGGGGATCAGAGCTATGAAGGTGGAGTTGATGCCTCTGGGAATGGATCGGGCAGTCTGCAGGTCCCGGATGGCAGCACACACTTTCGGCCCAATAATGTCCCAAAAATATTGGAAGAATCGGGGGGGAAACCATCCGGGCCCGGGGCCACCTCAGCCTTCATGGAAAAGGTGGTCGCATGGATTTTAGAGTCAGATAGAGGCTGCAACAGCATCTGATTTGCCATGGCCATGACAGAAGATGGGATGTGCTCCAGAAGGGAGTCAGCCGCATCTGGGGACATGGGGGGGCTATCACCCAGGAGCTCCTGGAAGTAGCGGGAGGTCTCAGCCCGGATGTCCTCTTCTTCCTTGATGATTCTGCCATTGCTGCCCACCAGCTCAACAATTCTGTTGGAGCCCCTGTTCCTGAGAGTCGACGCGTGGAAGAACTTAGTGTTAGCATCGCCATCTTGGAGCCACAGGGCTCTCGACTTCTGTCTCCAAAATATTTCCTCCTGGGCCAGGATGTTATGATACTCACTGAGAACAAGGCGCTCCTCATCCCTGAGCCCCGGGTCTTGGGAGCCAGCTTGAAATCTGGCCTCGAGGGCTTCGAGTTTTTCTTTGAGAGTAGCTTTGTTCTCGAAGATATTGCCAAACACCTCCTTGTTCCATACCTTGAGTTGGTCCTTAAGGCATCTCAGCTTATGGAAGATTTGCTCAGCGGGGCATCCAGGGACTGGGGGAGCCCACCAGCTCCCAACCTAGGCCCGAAAGTCAGGGTGATGCAGCCACATGGACTCGAACCGAAAAGGCCTCTTGGGGGAGGGCCTGTGATCGATTTCAAGGAGGAGGGGGCTATGATCAGACCCAATTTTGGGGAGGGCCAGCAGGGTGGCATCAACAAACATAGGCAGGGCTTCCTTGGACAAGAAAACTCTATCTAGTCTGACCTGGATATGATTTGCTCCCACTCTTCTGTTGGTCCAAGTGAACCTGGCACCCTTCAGGCTGACGTCCATGAGCTCGTTAAGGGCAGTAAAGGCACCAAAGTCCTCCATGCTCTTGCCCTGAGCCGTTGATCCCCCACTTTTGTTAGAGAGGAACAAGGGGCTGTTGAAGTCCCCGACCAGGATCCAAGGTAGGGGGCGAAGGCTACTCTCATCGAGCTAATTTCCTCCCATAAGGCCACTTTCTCGACGGGACTGTTAGGAGCGTAGACGTTGGACAGAATCCAGGAGCGTCTTGACTTTATGTAGTGGACCAACATGTTGATGATTCTGGGGGACGAAGATATAAGTCTTCCTTCAAAGCATCGAGGGTCCCACATGCACAACAGACCCCTAGCTGAGCCAGCCGTAGGGGTAGACAGGGACTCGTAGTTGCGCCAGGTAGCTTGGGCTACACGTCGGGCAACAGCCTCATCTATTTTGGTTTCCTGAAGGAGGAGGAAGGACGGACGGTGATCCCTACGAAGTTGGCCGAGGATCCTTTTCTTGGGGGCCCCATTGAGGCCCTTGATATTCTAGGTGATGAGCTTCATTTGACACCCTTGAGGGGTCGCTTGCCCCCCTTCCCGAAATGAGCGAGGGGTTTGGATCGATTGGCGTCCGCCTTGGAGAAGCTTGCCCCCACGTCAGATAGAATTGCCTAGGAGCCATTGGCTATGTCATCTTCAGTGATCCTGGTCCGCTGATCGCCCAGGGAGGGGCGCCCTCGCTTGAGTTTGCTACCAAAGTCTATGGCAAAAGACCTACTCTAGGTCATCTTCGGACTGACTTCATCGGCCCCGGACGAAGAGCTAGCTTCGGTCTCTTCATTGGACTTCTCAGATCCGCACTCCAAGGGAAGCCCAGTAGGGATCGTCGGGAGGGCCGGGAGGGGGTCCAGGGAGGTGCAGGGATGGGGGGGAAAGGAGCCCCCGACCAAGGGAGCCGATGGGGAAGAAGGCCTGGGCAGCTCGCTAGCCGCACAAGTAGGGCCCTGCGGGGAGGGGCATGAGGCGGGCTGGGCGGAAGAGCCTGGGATCAGGGCCACGAAAGATGACCCAGGGGAGGGAGCAGTAGAGGGGAAACCTGGGGGAGGTCACCCTCCAGACCGAGGTCCATATGAGAATCCTTTGGGGCCGGGGGGGCCCCCTTGGTGGTCCAGGCCTGGGATCTGGGGCCGTCGCGGGGGGCCCGTGAGACGGGGCCCGACCAAATTGAGAAGGGGGATTGGGGGGAGGGCCTTCAACCTTTCTGGAAACTAGGCATTGGTGGGGGAGGTGGCCCTGAGTGCTGCAGGAAGGGCAAAAGGCGGGTTTGTTTTCGTAGATCAGGGGCTGGCTCCAGAAGAAGGACCCAGAGGAGATGGTCACCGAGGATGGGAGAACAGATTCGAGGTTGGCATTGATGCAAAATCGGGCATGCACCATCCGGGAACCTACTTTGGTAGCAGGGTCAAAGGCCACCAGGTCCCCGATCGACTGAGCAATGAGTCTGAGGACGTCTTCGTGCCACAGATGGAAGGGAAGGTCTAGGAGCCGAACCCAGACCGGGGCGAAGTTGATGCTTTGGGTGCTGGGGTGGAAATCAGCTCCATACCGCCTGAGGAAGAGGCTCTTGCACCCCAAAAACTAGGGCCCACCCGATAGGATCTTCTCGACATCCTCATTGTTGTTTAATTTGATGATGAAGAAACCCTTGGTCAGGGCAACCAGCTGGAGGTGCCCGAAAACCTTCCATTTGGTAGCTGCCCACCTGCGGATGGTTTCCATGTCAGGATGCCCTCCCAGGAATTTCCCTACCAGGGAGGCAGAAGAACCAGCTACCAAGGAGGAGTAGACCTCATCCTGGATAGAAATGTGAGTGCCCTCGAGGGAAAGACCTAGCCCCGGGGCCCGAGAAGGGGCCCTGGTGCCCGCCAGGATCTGCTGATAGGAAGGTTTGAGCCCGCCCGAGACAAATCCCCACTCAGGAGCAGGGGACTGATTCCCCAACCCTACGCTCGCATCGAGGCTGGCCTGTGGGCCAGGGCCCAAGACACCCTGGCCCCCAAATGGATCAAGCACAGACCCATCCTCTGGGCCCGTCGGGGGACCTGCAGACCCGGGACCGGGCCTTGACATGCCTGACCCCGACCCTGAGCCTGATCCCTACTGGGACCCTGCCCCAAGCACTGAACTAGCCCCCAACCCTGCACCTGCTCCTGCACCTGCTCCCGCTCCTGCTCTTACAATTTTTTCGCTCTAGATCTTCCTCTTATATCAAATATTTTGTGCAAGCAAGAAGATAAGTATTCCTCTCCTTTTCATTTTCAATTAATGTGGCTTAGAGACATTTCCTTCATACCTCATGTGCAACAATGGTGGAAGGAAGGTAAACCTAGGCATGGGACTAAGATGTTCTGTTTTGTCAAAAGACTGCAATACATTAAATCCAAAATCAAGACTTGGAACTGGAAAGAGTTTGGGGATGTTCATAAAAAAAAACATGAAGTTATTGCTCATCTTGAAAATTTGAATAAGAAAATCCGTTTAGATGGCCTCACAGAGAAGAGAAGTGCAGATGAAATTAAACTCACAACTCAGTTAGAGGAATGGGAAAAAAGAGAAGAAATCTTATGGAAGCAAAAATCTAGAATTCAATGGCTCAAAGAAGGAGATCGAAACACAAATTTTTTCCACAAATATCTTCTAGCTCGAAGATCTCACAACTTTATTTCTTCCTTAAAATAAGATTCTGGAGATGTTGTTTATACTTGGGATGGCATGAACTCTATTGTTGTTGATTACTTTTCCAATCTTTTTGTTGCTACTCCCCTTGACTCAGCTTCACAATATAATGTTCTTCAAGCAATCCCTTCTCTTATCACTTCTGAGGAGAACTCTATTTTGACTGCTCCTCGTTACTATCAATGAGCTTCAACAAGTAGTTTTTAAAATGCAAAAAGGGAAAACCCCGGGTCCTGATGGTTTTCCTATTGAGTTCTACCAAGAGTTCTGGGATATCCTTCATGTTGATTTATTAGAGGTGGTGGAAGAAGCCAAGAAAGCCAAAGAAATTTTGAAGGTTATCAATAAAACTTATATTACTCTTGTTCCAAAAGCTCAAGAGGTTGATCATATCTCAGCTTTTAGACCTATTGCTTTATGTAATGTTCTTCTCAAAATCATTACTAAAATCATGGCGGAAAGGTTGAAGCCTCTTTTGCATAAGATTATTTCCCCGAGCAAGGGGGTTATGTGGAAGGACGTCAAATAGTAGATGAGATAGTTCTTGCTCAGAAGCCATCCATTCCATGGATATGCAAAATTCTCCTTCCATGTTCATTCGGTTAGACTTATCCAAAGCTTATGACAGAGTGGATTGGCACTTCCTTATCAAAGTTTTGAGGCAATTTGGTTTCTCTAAGGATTGGATGGATTGGATTATGGGATGTATCTCTTCAGTTTCCTACTTAGTTCTTATCAATGGCAGGCCTTCTCAATCTTTCCCATATTCTAGAGGTATTAGGCAAGGTGACCCGCTATCCCCTTATTTATTCATCATTCTTGCTGAATGCTTGGGTAGGACTATAACCAAAAAGAGGGAAAACAAAACCCTTGAGGGAGTTACCATTGCTCATGGAGCTAGACCTATCTCTCATCTTCAATTTGTGGATGACTCTACTATTTTAGGTAAAGCTACAATTAAGGAAGCTTCTAATATTAAGCAAATCATTAGCTATTTTTCTAAGGCTATTGGGCAGCTTGATCAATGAAGACAAATCTAAAGTTATTTTCTTTCACCGCTTTGCTAGACAAGAATCCATGGTCTTGGATAAGCTAAGATATAAGAAGACCTCTCTTCCAATCACTTATTTAGGTATTCCCATAAATATTCAAAGGCAGAAAAATAAAGATTGGAATTGGTTGTTGGACAAAGTCAAGAAGAAAATTGGAAAGTGGACCAACAAGTGGCTTTCTTATGGGGGTAGAATCACCTTGGTAAAATCAGTCCTTCAAGCTATTCCTATTTATGTTTCTTCCATTTTGAATATTCCAAAGTCTGTTCTTCGAGAATTGGATCAAATCAGTCATCGTTTCCTTTGGAGTGGTACTAAGGAGAAAAGAAAATGGGCCTTGGTGAAATGGGATACTTTATGTCTTCCTAAGAGTGAAGGGGGGTTAGGTTTACGGTCTTCAATTAATAACAACAAAGCTTTAGTTGCTAAATTATATTGGAGGATGTTGCATAACCCCAATGCTCTTTGGGCCAATAATCTCCGTGCTAAATATGTTGAGAACAAAAGTCCCGAAGACCTTGTTCGCTATCAACTTCCTACCAAAGGTTCTCCCATTTTAGCAGTTCTTAAGACTGGTGAGGATTTGATAAAGAAAAAATTATTTTGGATCATTCATAATGGTCAACATGCAAATTTTTGGACAGATTCTTGGGATGGTCACAAGCCTTTGATAACTCAATTTCTCGATTGGAGGCCTTGGATGGAGGAGCTTCACCGAGCTAATTGGATAAAGGTGGCTAATTATTGTCGGTACCATACCGGTAATTCAAAGGTTGGTAGATATTGGATCCCTATTGAGGACTCGGCCTATTCAAATCCCAGAAAGGCAAAGACAAGATATCCAAGGCATCCTTCATATGAGATCCCTCTCTTGGTCCCATGAAAAAGATTGTTTTGGATGGAACAACACTACTAAGGGTGAGTATTCAGTTGCTCAAGGTTATTTGACCTTATGCCATAATAATCCCAACCATTCTTCTGACATATTTTCTCAATTGTGGGCTCAAAAGCTTTGGCCTAAGGTGAGGTTCTTTAATTGGCTTTTATTGCATCGTAGGGTGCTTACCGGTGAGCAACTTATGAAGCGTGGTTTTCATGGCCCTTTTAGATGTGAAATGTGTGAAGAGAATGTAGAAAATATCAACCATATTTTTATTGAGTGTACTTTAGCCTCTGAGCTGTGGAGGAGAATGGCCACTTTACTTGGCTTACAAGTGGTCCAATTTTTTTACTTTTGAACAACTTTGGAGGGATTGGCCTAATCAAGAGGGTGTTGATCATTTTATTAGGCAGTTAGTTTGGATGGGTTCTACCATTCTTCTTTGGAATATTTGGAATGAAAGGAACAACCAAATTTTTAATCAAGATAGGAAGGATATTCACTATATTTGGCAAAAGACCATAGCCAACTTAGTTGAATCAATCCATCATCTCCTTAATCACCCCCAAAACTCCCACCAAATATGGGATCAAGTGATGCAAAGATTGAATATTAAACCTTCTAAGGGCAACCATCTTAAAGGGAATGTGAGTATTAGTAAATTGGATAGGAATAGAAATTGGCAACCTCCTCCTAAGGATTTTGGAAAAGTCAATACCGATGGAGCCTCTAGAGGGAACCCCGGAAAATCCAGTGTGGGAGGAATTGGTAGACTTTCGGATGGCTCCCTGGTTTTTACTTTTGCTGAGAATTTGGGTATTCTTTCCAATAACCTTGCTCGAGGGGTATGGTATCCTCGGAGGTCTTCAGGAGGCTACTAAGGTTGGATGGGAAAAGGTGTTAGTTGAGTCCGACTCTCAACTTATGATTAATCTCTTGAAGAATCCTTCTAAGAATCATAAGGTGGATTGGAGAATAAAAAGAATTATTGAGAAGATTCAGTTAATCCAGATGGGATTTTTGAAAGTTGATTACAATCATGTGGTCGGAGATCAAAACAAGAGTGTTGATGCTTTAGCTAATTGGGCTTTGGACAAAGGTGATCTTACTTGTTATGGCCACCCTCCTATATGGTGGGCTTCTCAAATTAGGGAAGCTCTTCTTTCTATCATTTCTTTGGATGGCTCCAGCTTCGAAGGTACCTAGTTTCTTCTTGTTTTTTTTTTTTGCTTCTCTTTGGTTCATTCAGTTTTTTTTAGTTCCCTAGCTCATTCTATTCTTTATTTTGTTTCCTCTGTTGATTCTTGCCTTAATAGTCTTCTGGTCTAGATAGGTCTTTGTTTTGTTCATTTTTTATTTCTTTTTTCCTTTTTGTTTTTTTTGTTTAGTTTTTTAAGGTGGGTGGGTTTTTTTATTTTGTTTTGTTTTTGTGTTCTTTGTGTTGTTTTTTGTTGTTCTTGTGTTTTTGTTGTTTTGTTTTTTTTTTTATGTTTTTTGTTATTGTTCTTGTGTTTTTTTTCGTTCTTGTTCTTGGGTTTCTCTTTGTTTGTGTTATTTCGTGTTTTTATGGGTGAGTGTTTTCTATATTTTTTGTTTTTTTTTTATTGTCTGTTGTTGGTTGTTTTTTATTTTTATTTTTGTTTTATTTTTTAATTTTTTAGGTTTTGGTTGTGTTTATTTTTCTTGTTTTTTTTTGGGTTATGTCTTTGTAGTGTTCTGTTGTTTTTGTCTTGTTTGTGTTTTGTTATGTGTTTCTTGTGTTTTTCTATGTGGTTTGTGTTGTGGTTTCTTTTATCTTATTGTGTGTGTTTGGTTGTGCTTTTGTTTTTGACACACTCAAGGAGCATGTTTTTTATTTTATTTTATTATTTTTGTTGTTATCTGCTTATTTTTAATTGGGTTTGTGTGTTTGTTTGCTCCTTGAGTGTGTCAAAGGTGGTAGGCCAGGTCCGAGTCCTGGGCATTTTTGGCGGAATGGATACCCCTGCCTCCTTGGGTCTTACCCGAAAGTGGCATCCCTTTTGGGATGTTTTCCACAAAAAAAAAAAAAAAAGAATCTAACAATAACACTTTCTACGGAAATACTCTTTAGAACTTAAATTAAGACTTACTATACAAGATACAACTCTCATAAATATACTAAAATGTCACTCACTCTAATAATCCAAGATTAAAAATGGATTGCTTAGTGAATATCATAATACTTTGAGTAAAAGTGTTATTTTTCCCCATCTATATGATCGTCACCTACAAGAAAACCTACTACCAACAGCTATTACGCTTAGGGATGCCACTTTTGGGTAAGACCCAAGGAGGTAGGGGTATCCATTCCACCAAAATCGCCCAGGGCTTGAACCTGGCCTACCACCTTTGACATACTCAAGGAGCAAACAAACACACAATAATATTAAAAAAATAATAAATAAAAAAATAATAATAATAAAATAAAATAAAAAACATGCTCCTTGAGTGTGTCAAAAAGATAAAGCACAACCAAACACACACACAATAAGATAAAAAAACCACAACACGAACCACATAGAAAAAACACAAGAACAACAAAACAAAACACAAACATGACAAAAACAACAGAACACTACAAAGACATAACCAAAAAAAACATGAAAATAAAAAACAACCAAAACCTAAAAAATTAAAAAATAAAAATAAAAAAACAACCAACAACAGACAATAAACAAAAACAAAAAACATAGAAAACACTCACACACAAAAACATGAATTAACACAAACATACAGAAACACAAGAACAAGAACAACAAAAACAAAAACAATAACAAAAAACACAAAAAAACACAAAACAACAAAAACACAAGAACAACAAAAAACAACACAAAGAACACAAAAACAAAAAAAACAAAAACCAAAAACAAACAAAAAAAACACACACCTCAAAAAACTAAAAAAAAAAAAAAGGAAAAAGAAAAAAAAATTGAACATAACAATGACCTTTCTAGACCAAAAGACTTTTAAGGCAAGAATCAACAGAGGAAACAAAAGAAAGAATAGTTTGAGCTAGGGAACTAAAATACCCTAACCGAACCAAAGAGAAGCAAAAATAAAGCAAGAAGAAACTAGGTACCTTCAGAACTGGAGCCATCCAAAGAAATGATAGAAAGAAGAGCTTCCCTTATTTGTGAAGCCCACCATCTAGGAGGGTGGCCATAACAAGTAAGATCACCTTTGTCCAAAGCCCAATTAGCTAAAGCATCAACACTCTTGTTTTGATCTCTGACCACATGATTGTAATCAACTTTCAAAAATCCCATCTGGATTAATTGAATCTTCTCAATAATTCTTTTTATTCTCCAATCAACCTTATGATTCTTAGAAGGAGTCTTCAAAATATTAATCATGAGTTGAGAGTCAGACTCAACTAACACCTTTTCCCATCCAACCTTAGTAGCCTCTTGAAGGCCTCTGAGGATACCATACCCCTCAACAAGGTTATTGGAAAGAATACCCAAATTCTCAAGCAAAAGTAAAAACCAGGGAGCCATCTGAAAGTCTACCAATTCCTCCCGCACTAGCTTTTCCAGGGTTCCCTCTAGAGGCTCCATCAATATTGACTTTTCCAAAATCCTTAGGAGGAGGTTGCCAATTTCTTGTCCTATCCATCTTACAAATACTCACATTCCCTTTAAGTTGGTTGCCCTTAGAAGATTTAATCTTCAATATTTGCATCACTTGATCCCATATTTGGTGGGAGTTTTGGGGGTGATTAAGGAGTTGATGGACTGATTCAACTAAGTTGGCTATGGTCTTTTGCCAAATATAGTGAATATCCTTCCTATCTTGATTAAAAATTTGGTTGTTCCTTTCATTCCAGATATTCCAAAGAAGAATGGTAGAACCCATCCAAACTAACTGCCTAATAAAGTGATCAACACCCTCTTGTTTAGGCCAATCCCTCCAAAGTTGTTCAAAAGTAAAAAAATTGGACCATTGTAAGCCAAGTAAAGTGGCCATTCTCCTCCATAGCTCAGAGGCTAAAGTACACTCAATAAAAATATGGTTGAGAGTTTCTACATTCTCTCCACACATTTCACATCTAAAAGGGCCATGAAAACCATGCTTCATAAGTTGCTCACCAGTAAGCACCCTACGATGCAATAAAAGCCAAGTAAAGAACCTCACCTTAGGCCAGAGCTTTTGAGCCCACAATTGAGAAAATATGTCAGAAGATTGGTTGGGATTATTATGGCATAAGGTCAAATAACCTTGAGCAACTGAATACTCACCCTTAGTAGTGTTGTTCCATCCAAAACAATATTTTTCATGGGACCAAGAGAGAGATCTCATATGAAGGATGCCTTGGATATCTTGTCTTTGCCTTTCTGGGATTTGAATAGGCCAATCCTCAATAGGGATCCAATATCTACCAACCTTTGAATTACCAGTATGGTACCGACAGTAATTAGCCACCTTTATCCAGTTAGCTCGGTGAAGCTCCTCCATCCAAGGCCTCCAATCGAGAAACTGAGTTATCAAAGGCTTGTGACCATCCCAAGAATCTATCCAAAAATTTACCTTGTTGACCATTATGAATGATCCAAAATAATTTTTTCTTTATCAAATCCTCACCAATCTTAAGAACTGCTAAAATGGGAGAACCTTTGGTAGGAAGTTGATAGCGAACAAGGTCTTCAAGACTTTTGTTCTCAGCATATTTAGCATGAAGATTATTGGCCCAAAGAGCATTGGGGTTATGCAACATCCTCCAATATAATTTAGTAGCTAAAGCTTTGTTGTTATTAATAGAAGACCGGAATCCTAACCCCCCTTCATTCTTAGGAAGACATAAAGTGTCCCATTTCACCAAGGCCCATTTTCTTTTCTCCTTAGTACCACTCCAGAGGAATCGATGACTGATTTGATCCAGTTTCTCGAAGAACAACCTTTGGGATATTCAACATGGAAGAAACATAAATAGGAATAGCTTGAAGGACTGATTTTACCAAGGTGATTCTACCCCAGAAGAAAGCCACCTGTTGGTCCACTTTCCAATTTTCTTCTTGACTTTGTCCAACAACCAATTCCAATATTTTTTTCTGCCTTTGAATATTGATGGGAATACCTAAATAAGTGATCAGAAGGGAGGTCTTCTTATATCTTAATTTATCCAAGACCATGGATTCCTGTCTAGCAGAGTAGTGAAAGAAAATAACTTTAGATTTGTCTTCATTGATCAACTGCCCAGTAGCCTTAGAAAAATAGCTAATGATTTGCTTAATATTAGAAGCTTCCTTAACTGTAGCTTTACCTAAAAGAGTAGAGTCATCAACAAATTGAAGATGAGAGATAGGTCTAGCTCCATGAGCAATGGTAACTCCCTCAAGGGTTTTGTTTTCCCTCTTTTTGGTTATAGTCCTACCCAAGCATTCAACAAGAATGATGAATAAATAAGGGGATAGCGGGTCACCTTGCCTAATACCTCTGGAAGCTGGGAACGACTGAGAAGGCCTGCCATTGATAAGAACTAAGTAGGAAACTCGAAGAGATACATCCCATAATCCAATCCATCCAATCCTTAGAGAAACCAAATTGCCTCAAAACTTTGATAAGGAAGTGCCAATCCACTCTGTCATAAGCTTTGGATAAGTCTAACCGAATGAACATGGAAGGAGATTTTTGCATATCCATGGAATGGATGGCTTCCTGAGCAAGAACTATCTCATCTACTATTTGATGCCCTTCCACATAACCCCCTTGTTCAGGGGAAATAATCTTATGCAAAAGAGGCTTCAACCTTTCTGCCATGATCTTAGTAATGATTTTGAGAAGAACATTACATAAAGCAATAGGTCTAAAAGCTGAGATATGATCAACCTCTTGAGCTTTTGGAACAAGAGTAATATAAGTTTTATTGATAACCTTCAAAATTTCTTTGGCTTTCCTGGCTTCTTCCACCACCTCTAATAAATCAACATGAAGGATATCCCAGAACTCTTGGTAGAACTCAATGGGAAAACCATCAGGACATGGGGTTTTCCATTTTTGCATTTTAAAAACTACCTGTTGAAGCTCATTGATAGTAACAGGAGCAGTCAAAATAGAGTTCTCCTTAGAAGTGATAAGAGAAGGGATTGCTTGAAGAACATTTTGTTGAGAAGCTGAGTCAAGAGGAGTAGCAACAAAAATATTGGAAAAGTAATCGACAACAATAGAGTTCATGCCATCCCAAGTATAGACAACATCTCCATAGATCTGATTTCAGGGAAGAAATAAAGTTGTGAGATCTTCGGGCTAGAAGAGATTTGTGGAAGAAATTTGTGTTTCGATCTCCTTCTTTGAGCCATTGAATTCTAGATTTTTGCTTCCATAAGAGTTCTTCTCTTTTTTCCCATTCCTCTAACCGAGTTGTGAGTTTAATTTCATCTGCACTTCTATTCTCTGTGAGGCCATCTAAATGGATTTTCTTATTCAAATTTTCAAGTTGAGCAATAACTTCATGTTTTTTTTATGAACATCCCCAAACTCCTTCCAGTTCCAAGTCTTGATTTTGGATTTAATGTATTGCAGTATTTTGGCAAAAATAGAACATCTTAGTCCCATACCTAGGCTTACCTTCCTTCCACCATTGTTGCACACGAGGTCTAAAGGAACTGTCTCTGAGCCACATTAATTGAAAATGAAAAGGAGAGAAACTCACATTGGTTTTCCACATTTCCACCATGATCGGCCAATGATCCGAACCAACATTGTTAAGAGTCTTCACTTTAGGAATGTGACCATGGATTAAGAAATTTTTAGAGAGCAAGAACCTATCCAATCTCTCCATTATACAAGCTAAGCCTTGCCTTTCGTTAGACCAAGTCATAAGGCCATTATCTCGGTTGGATGTCCACAAGATGGAGGTTTGCAATATATTCGCTCATGAGGTCGGTGCTTTTGTCCAAATTTCTATTTCCCCCCATTTTCTCATCCAGAGAGAGGATGGTATTGAAATCTCCTCCGATCAAGATCCAAGCTTCAGGAAAATGAGAGATAATATGAGTTATATCCTTCCACTATCTTCTTTTTTCCTCCAAAGTAGTTGGAGCATAAATAGTAATGCAGAGCATAAGTTGGTTGGAATGTCTACTTTGAATAGCTATAGCCAAAAGACCCCAACTGCCAACCATATGGTGAATAACTACCTCTTTTGGGTCCCAAAGACAAGCAATGCCACCAAAAGTCCCTTGGGAACTGAGGGAAACCACTTTTCCAGCTGGCCAAATTTTACTAGCAATTGAGTCCATATCCTCCATTGACATCTTTGTTTCTTGAAGGAAAACAAGATGTGGATGATTTATCTGAATCATTCTTCTAATTTCATTTTGTTTTGAAAGACTCCCTTTGAGTCCTCTAATATTCCAAGTGATGATCTTCATTAATACCAGGGCTAAAAAAGTTGGGAAGGGCATTAATCTTACCTTCCTCTACAAGCTTTTCACCTTCTTTTACCATATGATATTGATTGGTCTTGCAACCTTTTGATTAGAATCCATCTTCAGTTTTTTTTCCTGTTTCTTGACTTACTCCAATTGAATCTGAGATGGCTTCTAACCTTGAAGAATGCTCGTACACAACCAAAATTTTACTAGAGGGTTCAACAGAGTCTATATTGGGACCTGTATTATTTGAAGTTTTGACATTTAAAAGATTGTTTTTCTTGTGTAAATTTTCTTCCTTTTTTTTTTTGTTGAAAACCTTTGATTTGTTGGTTTGTCTCTGAGTTCTTCCCTTCATATTTAAATTGTGTTTCTAAGATTTTTGTTTCCATTATTTCCTCTTCCTCACTTGGGACATCATTTGTGGAAAGGATTTCAAACATATTAGCAGATGACTTTGATTGATCCTTCATAACTAGTTTTTTCTGAGTGTTCTTCTTCTTAGGCATTTGGAAACCTGCTGAGTTTATATCTTCTTTCTTTTGATCAAGAATTTTATTTGGGCAAGCACTAGCCAAATGACCATATTCATGGCAAATTCTACAACGAAAAGGAATGTTCTCATAGTCCACTACTTGCTCCCAAGTGTCTTCCCCAAATTGTAATGTGATATTTTTAGGTAGGGGTTTGTCAAAATCCATTAAAACACAAATCCGAGCATAAATAATATGTTCAAAATTTTGAGTACAATCAGCAGTCATCATAAAAGTTCCTAAAGAGTTTCCAATTGAAGAAAAAATAGTAGGATTCCAAAATTCAATAGGGAGGCCAAAGAGTCTAACCCACACGGGAGCTGTAGAAGGCATCTCTTCTTCGGCTTTAAATTTAGTATGCCAGGGCTTCATGAAAAGCCCTGCCCTTCCAAAAAACCAGGGACCCCCTTGAAAAGTTTTCTCTCTATCTTCATTATTAGCAAATAAAACAAGAAAATAACCATTTGGATAAATAGAGATTTGTAACTCACCTTTAGTTTTCTAGCTTTTTGCAGCCCAGACTTTGAAAGCAGATAGGCTCGGATGAAAACCCATGAACCGACAAATTAGTCCTCTTTTTTCCAGATCTTCAATGCCAGTCTGAATGTTACCCATATCAAGCTTAACAATAGGAGTTCCATCAGCTGCTTTAAGACATCCTGACTCCATTTTCCTGGGATCAATCTTAGGCATTCTTAGAGGTTTATGGGAAGCCCTAAGATTAATATTAGCATTGGGCTGAGGTTGTCCACCATGGAGGGCATCCCTAAAATTTATTTTTGGGGTTGAGTCTTCAAAATTCTTACCCTTGATAGGGGTTTTCACAGTAGATTTATTTTGTGGGTGCACCTTAGCACCAGATTCACTTGAGATCTGAGCCATTTTTTGATCAGCTGCTTGAAACTTATTTTGTGATCTCTTTAATCCTTGCCCTAGACGTCGTGGAAAGGTATGGTTTTCACTTTTATTTTGTGCAGCAAATTGGAAGTCGTTGTCACTCAAGTTCACAACATGATCTATTGAAAGATAGATTTCTAACCCATCTTGGATCCCCTGCAACATATCCTGCTAAAATATTGAGTATAAACCACAAAGATATTGGCCGCTAGGGCCCGAAGGCCCTAAAAACCAACCTCTTGAGCTGCTTGCACTCAACCCAGATGAAACCCTCGCACAACCGCTTGCCAAAAATCTTGTTCACACATAGGGATGCGCTAGGATCTGTGTTGCTCCAAATGATCTAAAAATTGGTGGAGACATTCTAGGGTTTTTCAGGCATCTACCCTCAAAATTTTAGCTCAATCCGAGTCCGGATGAGTGAAATATGGCCGAAACAAGTTCGATAGTTTGGGCAGTCCTACGAAAAACGTCCCTCCTCAATCAGACTCACCATTTTCTTTGGTCGACTTGCCTCTTTAACTTGGGAATAGAGTTCTTTAATATTTTCTAGATAGACCAAGTATGGTAAGGATACCCTTGAGGTGAGCTTAAATTATTTAAGTTCATGCTCTTCCAGATTTATGGTGATGGATTAACAATTATAAAATTTGATCGAGCTAAAATGATAACAGTTCTATTATACCTTATGTATGACCGGTGCTTTAATCCTTTGGGCTATTGTAGCAAGATTTAATAACATTTCAATGAAAATAGAAAGAAGGAGAAAAGAAAGAATCGGTGCAATTACATTCATTCGAATATCATAATAAACATAATAGTTGACCAATGAAAAGAAGCGTTTATTATGCGTTCAAATAATGTAACCCATAACAAAGACACACACAAAGCTAAACAAAGAAATATAATAGGAAAGAAGCCCAAAATTGTATTAATATTTGAATGATATTACATGAAGAGTTGGCATGGAATCACCATTTAACTCTTAGAAATATTAATACAATAAAGATCCTCGTTCGAATATCGTAACAAGGACCTTTCACTCTTCCATTCGAATATCGCAATAGTCGAGTCTCTAGACCTCTGGCTCAATAATCTAGAAATATTCTCAGCTTCTTGGGCACTTTCCTATCAAAAACTTGCATAGCAATGGGAGGAATGAGGAGATGAAAAAGGAGAAAGAAAACAAAGGAGATACAACAACAAAGAACGAGCACTCGAGTATACCTCTTAGAAAAAATATGCTATGTCAAAGCTCGATCCTTATTCTAGTTGTAGACGTCCTTCTTATAGTCGTAATAGCTCTGTAACTACCTGAACTACTTTCATCTGAACCATCCACCTGGTGCCATCTCC
Source organism: Wollemia nobilis (assembly GCA_028583015.1). Taxonomy (NCBI): domain Eukaryota; kingdom Viridiplantae; phylum Streptophyta; class Pinopsida; order Araucariales; family Araucariaceae; genus Wollemia; species Wollemia nobilis. Next base: position 5,660,631 of record JAQPPZ010002515.1, read on the forward strand.
TACCTTGTCATCGGTTGGGTGTTGTACAGTCTATTATCTAACTACCTCAAAATATATTAGCAAAATTTGGTTGAAACTTGGCCTAATTTTCACCACCTCCTATTTACCACATGGTTTTTATCCTGAAATGAGCTCCCGAATGCCTTCTCATATTTTTATCACTATAGCTTGATGCTTATTGACTAAGAAGGTGTTGGAATTTAGGTGTATCATCCTGAAGTAGGGGCTTTCTTCAACCGCATGGTGCTTGCCTTGGGATGCAAGGAAGCAAGGGTTCATTACAAGAACCTAATGCATCAGGCTCTCCATAAAAGTAGTGAAGGATAAGGAACTAGAAGTATAGAAGTTAAGGAAACCACCAACAACATGGTACTTCCATAACTATACTCCATCGGAGTGACAATACACTAACTATATTCCATCGGGGCATGAGAGTCTTCTATGGATGGTCTTCTATTTTGTACTTCTTGTTTCTTCTACAGCTGGTGACATGAGTCCTCTAGATACGTAAAATTCTCTTTCTATAGCTTGCTAACAGTACACTTCGACCCATATTCGAACTATATCTTGGATTTTAGAATGAGTGTTGTTCTCATATAGAGGATGAGGATGAGGGGTAGTCAAGTCCTGTTGATTCGAAAGATGATTCGAATTCATTTTAACCTGATGATCCCTATATTAATTTAATCCTCTACTATTATGATGTGGCCTACGGGTCATCCTCTCTCTACTTGGCACATGAGAATTCATATTCTTCTATTGTAGTACAAATGATGTTTCTATCTAGGCCGAGACAATCCATTAATTGCCTTACTTATTTTATCTTGCCATACCATTCTTTGTTGGTGAATCATCCTATCATATTTTGTTTCCCTATTTGGTGGCTTTGTGTAATCTGGATGCCAAACTGGTAAGGGAGTCTGCATTCGTGTGATCTTTCAATTAGCCTTGAGTAATATTAATCATAGTCGATTCTAACGTAACATTGATCTTCTTTAAGTCAATGATCCCTTATGCATGTGCCATCAGTCGGTCGACATGTGTCATTTGGTACTATGTTGCAGGCACTCATGATCACTAATCTTAGTCTGATCGATAGGTTTGAAGTGTTCTTCCCTTTTAGTTCATGTTGATTATGTATTTTTGCTCCTACATCTATTTAGTGGTTATATGATTTAAGCTATGTTTTTCTAAGATGATTAGTTTAATAATATTCGACTAACTATAATGCATTCAAATCAGATGATGGTATATCTTAATCAATGTTATTTTTACCTTTGATTGGTTGGGTTGATATCACCCATTGATTTCATTCGATCGATGATACTTTGATGGCAGGATGCATTCGATCAAGGATATTTAACGTCTTTCCTTTTCGATCGAAATATTTTAATGGTAGTGCTTTTCTCCAAATTGTTTCGATATTTACCATATTCGATCGATAAAAGCTTTTCATCGAATGATAACTTTGCTTTTACTGAGCAAACCTTTGTTTCTCTCAACCAAAAGAATATTTATTGACTTTTTGAATTTTTGGCTACCTTTCATATTCTTGATCAACTTTCATTGAACGACTTTTAATTTGGTTGATAAATATTTTGATCGATTACTTACGTCGATAAAAATTATTTATATTATTTTAATTTCTTTCTTCCCAAATACCTTTTACCTTCGGCCATTGCTTTCTTCTCATCGATCAAAAAGGCTTCTTTAATGGACCAAATTTCGCTCGACCAAAAATCCTTAGTATAATCTCCCTTTGATCGGTCGATTTAAAATTTGTGCCTTTTCTTATTTTGGCTCTTCATCCGAGTGGTCGTCAAAATTTCTATCATCGATCAAAAAAATACTTGCTTGTAAAAATATTGGCTCTTCTTCTGATGGCATCGACCAAAAACTTTCAACAATACTTAGATTTGGCCGATCATTCTTTTCTATCGATCGATTGCTTTTCAAAGTTGGTCGAAGAGTTTTTAGTTTTGACAACTTTTGATCATCGGATGAAACTTTCTATCATCGAAGGGTGAAATATTTGTAAGGAAAACCAAGGGAACCCCTTAAATTTTAATGAAAGGAAAACATTAGTTGCTTAGGGGTTGGAGATGTTCATGAAGATAGAAATTATTTTACTTCAGACCTGAACTCTTCACAAAAGTGTACCTTCTTAAGACCTTCAAAAATTTTAAATTATGGGTACATTCATGTTGTATCAATTTTGGCTACAACATAGGCTCTGACTGGGACAGATGGTAAAAACATGAGGTATTTGAGAACTCTAGAATCTCTGGTTAATGACAAGACTATGATGACAAGGATATGACCTTATTTTTGCTAGATTATTACAAAAATAGTAAAGAAAATAAAATCAATCTGATAAGAAAGCAATCTTTAATCAGATAAAATCAGAGATTATGTTTCTTCAAAACAAATGAACCTTTTACTCCTAAAGTTTTAGATGTTCTAGAAATATCCTTAAGGGAGAATCAAACAAAATTAATCAGAAATAACTGTCAAATCAAGCCTACGCCCAGTGTGTGTGTAGATGTATTCTTTTATTACTTTCTCAGATCAAGCAAAATTTTCATCAATTTGAAAGGAGTTGGGCCTATTAATGATTTCACTCTTTTAAATATTTTTACCTTGTCATTGCTCCACTGCTAATCAAGCATTTATAGCTTCGGTGGAGTTGACCTTGATCCCTTGGACCTGCTCTACTACCAGACAGGCATCTATAGCCTCGGTAGAGGTTATCCAGATAGCCCCAAGCACTTGCTCATTTTGCATTATAGAGATTTTTCTTCTTTTAGGAAGAATTTTGATAAATTGCAAATTTGTTCAGAGCGTGCTTTCTAGGTTAAAGATCTGCAAGGCTATAATATTGAGTGTATTTGTATTTAGCCCAACTACCTTACCAAGGTTGATTATATTCCTTGATTTTTGGAATTGCTTTTGAGATCATGATATTATATGAGCTTTGGCTTGATGTGTCAGCATTCCTAGATTTCTTGTTGTATTCCAATCCTTACAAGATGATCACTAAAACTCTGTTTCCTGAGTTTTGTCAGTTCACTTATATTCAATCTCAAATTCTCTTCATTCATCAAACTAAAGATAACTCCCTCATAGACAAGCAAAAACATAACCAGAGAACTTAACAACTTTCTAACAGACTGGAAACAATGAACAGATAAGCAAACAAACTTGGATTAAAGAGAAAGAAAAAGAAACTAATTTTTTTTATTCTTTTTGGGTTCCCCAATAGGGGTGGTATAACTTCAGGTGTAGGCCATTGATTGGGATTTCCATGAGATCTCCCTGCAAGGTTTGCAACCTATAAGTATTAGGGCCAAAAATCTGAATTATTTGGTAAGGACCTACCCATCTAGGCTCAAGCTTACCCTTTTCTCCATGTTTATCATTTTTAGGATCCCAATATAAAACTATGTCTCCTTCAAAGAATGGGGTTCCCTTGGCTTTCTTGTTAAAGAGCTACATGGTTTTATGAGTCTGTTCAAACATCTTATCCAATGCATTCCTTCTTTCTTCTTGCAGTTATGCAATATGATCTAATCTCCTCTGTAAGGCATCAAGACTTTCATGATCTTGTAATAACAAAGATAATGCTATTCTTTCTGTACGAGGAGGTAACAGGGCTTTTTCTCCAAATACCATTTCATAAGGGGTCTTACCTATGTTCCTCTTAATAGATAATCTATCTGCCCATAAGGCAAACTTTAACTCACTGTTCCATCCCTTTTTATTCTTGCCTAGTGATATTTTAATCCTGGTAATCAGATTCTTGTTTGATGATTTGACAAGACCATTTCCTTGAGGATAGTAGTTTGTTGAATGAGAAAGTTCAATTCCATACTTTGCACAAAACTCTATCATTTCAAATGAGACAAAGTATTTCCCATTATCTATTACCAACTTCTTTGGGACTCCAAATCTAGTCAAGATATTTTCCTCCAAGAAATTGATGACTACTTCAATTGTTGAGTTTCTTAGAGGAGTTGCTTCCACCCACTTGGTGAAATAATCTATTGTCATGATGATCCATTTGTGTCGGCCTGAGGAGTTCAGATTGATTTCCCCAATGAGGTCAATTCCCCATTGCATGAAGGGTGCTTCTATGATTACTGATTGGAGAGGCATTACTGCTAACTTTTTCTTCCCAACAAACACTTGATAGTTATGGCAGCCCCTTACATACTTATGTACATATTTGAATAAGGAAGGCCAGTAATAACCTGCTCTCATAATTTTATTTGCAATTGCTTTTGGGGAAAAATGACCTCCATAGAATCCATCATGAAACTCTTTAATGACCTCTAAAGTCTCTTTTTCAAATAAGCACAACAACAAGATACCATAAGGATGTTTCCAATAGAGTTTTCCTTCATGAACGTAGTATTTCTGAGACTGTTGTTTTACTGACCTCATTTTATTTGTAGACATACCTATAGGAAATGATAGGGTTTGAAGGTATAACAGAATATCATCATACCATTTGCATTCAACATTATCTATTCTTCTAATATCATGCATGTCATCAATTGTGGCAATGTTCTGCATGTCCTCCCCTTCTTTGTTAGCTAGATATTTAGCTAGACCTTACCCTCTGATTATTTTCACTGCTTTAAATTCAACATCATATTGTAGTAACTTGACCATCCATCTAGTAGGACTACCTATTGGCTCAAGTTGGGTGAAAACATCTTTTATAGCAGTGAAAGGGATACAACATATAACTTTATTTGATCCAAAGATGCATTTAAAATGTTCCAGTGCTTGAATCACAACATAAGCCTATTTTTCAATCATTTTGAATCTCAGTTGAGCTCCTTTGAGTCCTGCACTCATGAAAGCTATAGGTCTTTCATTCTCTTCATCATCCTTCTAAGAAAGGACTATAGCAATGGTATGTTCAGAAGTGAATGAATATATATTGAAATTCTTTGAGTAGTTAGGGCAATTCAAGACTAGGGCAATGGTGATAGCATCTTTGATTTTTTGAAAAGCTTCTAGATTTTCCTCTATCCATTTGATGTCAACATCCTTTTTAATCATGTTATTGATAGGTTGAGCTATTTCAGAAAAATTTGGCACAAACCTTCTTACAAAATTAATCTTACCAAAGAATGATCTGACTCCTTTCAGATTCTTAGGAGGAGGTATCTTGGCAATAGCTTCAATTCTTGATGGGTCAATACTAATCCCTTTTTCAGAAACTATGTGGCCAAGGAGCTTTCCTTGTGTTGCTCCAAATATACACTTCTTTGGATTCAAGGATATCCCAAATTCTTTGCACCTGGTAAAAACTGTAGCTAAATGTTCAAAATGATCTATAGGGTTTTTTGAGAACATTGTTATGTCATCCAAATAGACAACCACTATTTTAAACATCAAACCTTTAAAAGCAAAGTCCATAGCTCTTTGGAAGGTGGCTCCTGCATTCATTAATCCAAATGGTATTCTCAGATATTCAAAGGTACCCCAAGGGGTAGTGAAAGTAGTTTTATATCTATCTTCAGGATTTACCTGAATTTGATTATATCCTGAGAATCCATCTAGTAATGACATCCTGGATGAGCCTACTACAACTTGCAGTAGTTGTTCCATGTTGGGAAAGGGATAATTATCCTTGAGAGAACTTTTATTTAAATTTCAAAAATCAACACAAAGTTTGATCTCTCCATTTTTCTTCCTCATTGGTACCAAGTTTGCTATCCAAGAAGAAAATCTCACTTTTCTGACTATCTTGGCATCCAGTAGCTTCTGAACTTCTTTTTGCATAATTGGATGTAATGTGGGGTTGAATTTTCTTTGCTTCTACCTAAAAGGCTTAGCATCTTCCTTCAGGGGAATGATGTGAGTCATGACCTCTATTTTAAATGTCTTTAGGTCTTCATAACTCCAGGCAAAATATTCTTTATTTTTCTTCAAAAAGCTCATATATTGCTCTTTTTCCTCTTTTGGCAAAGCCTTATCAATTTTGACAAACCTGGGCTCCTCTTTTGTTCCAATATTTATATCATCAATTTCTATTTCTTTGAGGAGTGGTTTGTAAGATTTATCAAAATCATCAAATAAGCTTTCTAAAGAGACTAATCCTTTAGGGATCCTATTGGTTTTGAGTTGAATTACTTCAACTGGCTCTCCAATAATGTTTTTCAAATTTTCTTCATCCTCCTCTTCACATATAACATCAGAATACATATTCTAGAGGGTCATGAAGTCTTTGATATCCACATCATCTTGGAAAACTTGTAAATACACAACATTATCAGGCATAGAAGGTTTGTATACAGAGATAGTTGGGAACCTATCCATGTACTCAGTGTCTATTTCTAGACAATCTAAACCTAAAGCATTAATAGCTAACAAATCTACAATGTGATTATGTTCTCTAGGAATGTATGAGATGTTAAAGGCTAGGAACTTATCAATTTCTATTAGAATTATAGATTTATATTATTTCAATATGGGATGTTTTATCTGATACTTACCTTTGATCTATTGTATAATTAGTTCAACATCTCCAGTAATAGTCAAAAAATTTATTCCTAGTTCTTTAGCTTTTCTCAGACCTAACAGTAAGGCTTCATACTCAGCTACATTATTAGTGCATGGGAATTCTAATCTATAAGGGATTCCAAGATAGTTTCCCTTAACATATATTAAATTGACACCAACACCTACCCCTGTTTGAGACTTAGCCCCATCAAAGGACATGGTCCACATCTCTTGGGTGAGAATCCTGTCAGATTTTGCATCTACTAGTTCTCTAGTTTTAGGATCCATATCTTTGGCTTCAAGGACTTTGGCTAGGAAAGGGTTATGCCAGACAGAGTACACTCCTATTTCTTTCTCTTCTATAGAGCTAACCAAATTGATCATGGTGTCATATGATCTAACCAATTCGATTGAGTATTTATTAAAAGGTTCTCTCCTTAAGGTAACATTCTCTTTTCCTAAAATAGGGATTGTGGCATAAGACCAATCTAATTGTATGGAGCCACCCAACTATTCTACCCAATGTCTACTCAAAAATAATGAGAAGAAAGGATCTACATCAACTACTATGATATCCATAACTATACCCTTCTTAGGATGTTGGTCTAGGTAGACTAGCAAACCAGTGATAATACCTACATAGGGTATCTGCCTACTATCCATTACTGATACAGGGGAGACTCTCTAGTGCAAATCAACCCTAATTGGTCTGCTATTTTCTTGGGCATGATGTTATGGGATGCACCACTATCTAGCATGCAGTTATGAATGACATACCTTTCTCCTTCATCTGAGTTATACCTGAGTGACACATAAAATGGTCTGACAGATGAAGGGGTTCTAGTTTCATGATTGGAAGGTTTGATAGCATTACAGGACTGAGTTCCTTTTTGTTCAATTAAGCCAAAAGCCTTACAAACTTGTTCTCTGTACTTCTGAATATTCATTAACTCACCAAAGGTAATGTTGAATTTTTATTTACTCAATTCTGAACCAACATCAAATTCCATTTTCTTTATATCTAAAGTTTTGGAGCATTCTTCATGAGAGGGTGGTTCATTTGTTCCTATGTTTTTAGGAACCTTTTTGTTCTGATATTTCTCAATGGACTGTTCTCTAATATCTTTGTTTGAATTCTTATCAGTTTTGTTAGGAACAGTCCTATTCCTTAAATTCAGGGTATTTGCTTCTAGCTCCTCCACCTCTTGAGTTGTTGGAACTAGTTTACCCTATTTCATTTTGTCATACCTAGTCTCTTGTCCTCTTTGTAGGATCTTTGTATTTTCTGCAACTAGGATTTTTGGGTGGTGATTCAAAGCATATAAATCCATATCTTCTTCAAATAACATTTCTCTAGATTCATCCTCAAGGGTCCAACAAGCATTAATTCTGATATCCTCTTCAGATTCTTCTTCTAAGTCTATAGGATGGTGGACACCTAAATAGATACCACAACAATCTGGATTATGAGGAGCATCACAGGACGAACAGTAATAAGGGAAATTCTCAACCAAATTTATAGTAGGAATAGGATTTGGAACCAAATCCAGGTCCTCTATTTCTCTTTTTTTCCAATTATTTCCATTATTCCTATCAGGATTATTGTTATTCCAATTTCTATTAAAGTTTCTCCTGAAAGGTGGTCTATTGTCACCTTGTTGTCTATCAACCTGAGGGTGAGAAGTTTCACCATTACTCTCTTTATTTATTTCCATCCTGGCCAACCTATTGTTCATTGTGTTGAACATTTATGTTACTTGATTGGTCAACTTTTCCATGGGATCATGTTCAATTCTTTTCTGTAGGTTAAATCCTACTTTCTTAGGCTTCCTATCAGGATGATTATCTTCCAGAGAGTATGGTTTCATTTTCCCACTATCTAACATATTTCTTTCAATGTCTATGGCTTTATCCATGCATTCATCTATTGTGTTAACCTATTCTTGTCTTAATTCATAGTTGAATTCTCCAAGGAAGGCATTTTTATAAAAATAGATGGACTGGATATCATTTGGCCTTAGAGCAGTGGGAATCTTATTTTTAGCTTTAGAAAACCTTCTATTGAAATCACTTACTGATTCATTTTCTTTCTTTTTCATTGTTTCCAGATCTGTTAGCAATGATTGTTCATTCTTCCTTTCACCAAATTTCTTTAAAAAGATAGTCTCCATTTTGGAAAAATTAGCAATGTCATTATTAGGAAGAGTATTAAACCATTCTCTAGCATATTTTTCTAGAGTCTGTAAAAACAATCTCAACACCACATCTTCATGTTCTACCTCTAGACTGTCTAAGGCATACAAGAAGCTTTTGATGTGATCTTCTCCAGTAACTGCATTGTTTCCTTGAAACTTAGGTAAATATTTGTGTGCTTTACTAGGGAGATCATGTAAAGGAGTTGGTAATTGAAAAGGTCTATATCTATTGGTCCTCCATAACTAAACCGGTGGTGGGTTAGCCATATTAACTACAGGAGGTACTTGAATTACAGTAGGAGGTGTGTTAGTAATTCCATTGGGAATAGTGGGAGGTGTTTCAAATAAACTTCCTAATGTAACAATATCGATATCAAAACTTTTTGGAGATGAATAAGAAGAGTTAGTTCTAAAAAATACCTCTAGATCTGAGAGTTTAGGGTACAGCTCCTGAGTGGTTCTTCTCGTTCGTGCTAGCACATTCTTCTTCTTCTTTTAATATTTATGATATTTTTGGATTTGTCCAATTAGTAGCCAACACAATGTGTGCAGAAGGAATAAATGTCTAGTTGAGATTGCTCAACTTAAAACACTCTCATTCACTCAGGGTATAAACTTTTTCAAGAATTAGAAAATCAAGAAACTCAAGAGAATCAAGAAAATAATATAACTGAACGTTCTTGAAAAAGGAAAATTGGAAACTATGAGCATAGAAGGGAAACAGAAATTGATATTTTGATTCCTTCTTTAAGCTAACTATTGCCAATAAATATTTATCGTTAGGTTCCAAACTGTAATGAAAATTATGCATTCGGTCCCTGACAATGGTGCCAAAAAATTGTTGGGGATTTTTCCTGCATCCGTAGGATGAGTTATCACGCTATAGGAAAACCTACTGCCAATGAGCTATTACAGGCTCTAGTCGACCTGCCTCTTTAACTTGGGAATAGAGTTCTTTTAATATTTTCTAGATAGACCAAGTATGGTAAGGATACCCTTGAGGTGAGCTTAAATTCTTTAAGTTCATGCTCTTCCAGATTTATGGTGATGAATTAACAATTATAAAATTTGATCGAGCTAAAATGATAACAATTCTATTATACCTTATGTATGATCGGTGCTTTAATCCTTTGGGCTATTGTAGCAAGATTTAATAATATTTCAATGAAAATAGAAAGAAGGAGAGAAGAAAGAATTGGTGCAATTACATTCATTCAAATATCGTAATAAACATAATAGTTGACCAATGAAAAGAAGTGTTTATTATGTATTCAAATAATGTAACCCATAACAAAGACACACACAGAGCTAAACAAAGAAATATAATAGGAAAGAAGCCCATAATTGTATTAATATTTGAATGATATTACATGAAGAGTTGGCATGGAATCACCATTTAACTCTTAGAAATATTAATACAATAAAGATCCTCATTCGAATATCGTAACAAGGACCTTTCACTCTTCCATTCGAATATCACAACAATCGAGTCTCTAGACCTCTGGCTCAATAATCTGGAAATATTCTTAGCTTCTTGGGTACTTTCCTATCAAAAACCTGCATAGCAATGGGAGGAATGAGGAGATGAAAAAGGAGAAAGAAAACAAAGGAGATACAATAGCAAAGAATGGGCACTCGAGTATACCTCTTAGAAAAAATATGCTATGTCAAAGCTCGATCCTTATTCTGGTTGTAGACATCCTTCTTATAGTCGTAGCAGCTCTGTAACTACCTGAACTACTTGTATCTGAACCGTCCACCTGGTGCCATCTCCTACCTTATCATCAATCGGGTGTTGTACAATATGTTATCTAACTACCTCAAAAATATATTAGCAAAATTTGGTTGAAACTTGGCCTAATTTTTACCACCTCCTATTTACCACTCATGGCTTTATTTGTTTATCCTAAAGTGAGCTCCTGAATACCTTCTCATATTTTTATCACTATAGCCTGATGCTTATTGACTGAGAAGGTGCTGGAATTTAGGTGTATCATCTTGAAGTAGGGGCTTTCTTCAACCACATGGTGCTTGCCTTGGGATGCAAGGAAGCAAGGGTTCATTACAAGAACCTAATGCATCAGGCTCTCTATAATAGTGGTGAAAGATAAGGAACTAGAAGTACAAAAGTTAAGGAAACTACCAACAACATGGTACTTCCATAACTATACTCCATCGGAGTGACAATACACTAACTATATTCCATCGGGGCATGAGAGTCTTCTATAGATGGTCTTCTATTTTATGCTTCTTGTTTCTTCTACAGTTGGTGACATGAGTCCTCTAGATATGTAGAATTCTCTTTATGTAGCTTGCTAACAACACACTTCGACCCATATTCGAACTATATCTTGGATTTTAGAATGAGTGTTGTTCTCATATAGAGGATGAGTTGAGGTGGATCATGCTGTCAGCTGATGAGGGGTAGTCAGGTCCTATTGATTCGGAAGATGATTCGATTCATTTTAACCTGATGATCCTTGTATTAATCTGATCTTCTACTATTATGATGTGGCCTATGGGTCATCCTCTCTCTGCTTGGCACATGAGAATTCATATTCTTTTGCTATAGTACGAATGATACAGTGTTTCTATCTAGGCTGAGATAATCCATTAATTATCTTACTTATTTTATCTTGCCATCCCATCCTTTGTTGGTGAATCATCCTATCATATTTTGTTTCCCTATTTGGTGGCTTTGTGTAATCTAGATGTCAAGACTTGTGGGGGAGTCTGCATTCGTGTGATATTTCAATTGGCCTTGGTAATGTTAAGCATGGTCGATTCTGACGTAACGTTGATCTTCTTTAAGTCAGTGATCCCTTATGCATGTGTGCCATCAATTGGTTGACATGTGTCATTTGGTACTATGTTGTATAGGCACTCATGATCACTGATCTTAGTCTGGTCGATAGGTTTGAAGTGTTCTTCCCTCAACTGGTTAGTTCATGTTGGTTATGTATTTTTGACCACCTACCTCTATTCAGTGGCTGCATGATTTAAGCTATGCTCATTCTACATAAAAATCTAGTTCAAACTCTTCCCAGATGATTAGTTTAATAATATTTGACTAACTATGGTGCATTCAAATCAGATGATGGTATATCTTAATCAATGTTATTTTTACCTTCGATTGGTTGGGTTGATCTCACCCATTGATTTCATTCGATCGATGATACTTTGATGGTGAGGATGCATTCAATTATGGATATTTTAATATCTTTCATTTTTTGATCAAAATATTTTAATAGTAGAGTTTTGACCAAAATTTATTGGTCGATCCTTACCATTGTTCGACCGATAATACTTTGACTCGATCGAATGATAACTTTGCTTTCACTGAGCGACCGACCTTTGTTTCTCGTCGATCGAAAGAATATTTCATTGACTCTTTGACTTTTTGGCTATACCTTTATTTTCTTCGATCGATGATGCTCTTTCATTGAACGACTTGTTTTAATGTTCAACTGATAAATATTTTTGATCGATTACTAACTGTGGTTGATCAAGAAAAAATATTGTTGACAATTATTGGTCGATCGATTGATCGACCACCGTTTACTTCGCATCGACTAAAAACTTCTACATTTTTGCTTTCTTTTTATCGATCAAAAGGGATGCTTTATAAGAGTGAACTTGCTTTGGCCAAGAATTTTTGGTAGTAATTTTCTTCATGTCGACCAAAATACCTTTTACCTTCGGTCATTGCTTTCTTCTCATTGGTCGAAAAGGCTTCTTTAATGGACCGAATTTTGCTTGATCAAAAAAATCCTCGATAGTAATCTCCCTTGGGTCGACCTATTTAAAATTTTTATGCTTTTCTTGTCTCGGTTCTTCGGTCCGAGTGGTTGACCAAAAGTTTCTATCGGTCGATCAAAAAAATACTTGCTTTAAAAAATATCGGCTCTTCTTTTGATGGCATCGACCAAAAAATTTCAACAATATCTATATTCGATCGATCATTCCTTTCTATCGATCGATTGTTTTTCAAAGTTGGTCGAAGAGTTTTTAGTTTTGACAACTTTTGCTCATCGGTCGAAACTTTCTGCCTATCAGTCAAAGGGTGAAATATTTGCAAGGAAAACCAAGGGAACCCCTTAAATTTTAATGAAAGGAAAACATTAGCTGCTTAGGGGTTGGAGATGCTCATGAAGACAGAAAAATATTTTACAGAATTGAAATCTTCATAAAATGTGTACCTTCTTAGGACCTTCAAGATTTTTAAATTATGGGTACATTCATGTTGTATCAATTTTGGCTACAACAGGAAGATACAATTTGGAGATTAAAATCAAGATAGACTTGGTTAAAAGGAGGTAAACTACAAAGTTTTTTCATAGGACAAAAATAGTACAAATATCAACATCCAACTTAGTAGAATTAAATTAGCCAAAAGGGGTTTATATTGAAGACCAGAGTGAAATCAGAAAGGAGGCAAGGTATTTTTATCATAATATTTTAGGATTAAAGGATTTTGAAGTTCTTAATGATAAAATTCTATGAAAAGTACCTTTAATTATAATAGATGAAGGCAATAGAAAACTTATGGATCCTATTACTCTAGAAGATTTTTTTTTTTTATGGATAATAATGGATTGTACTTGATTCTCCCACCCTTGACAAATTACAAAACTCTTCTTCAGAGATTGAGAGTTTACAAATAGATACACTTCTCATCTCAATTGATATGCTATCAATAGAAACCTACATCATTTTACATAGATTGTTTGAGTTCTTGATTTTCATTTTCTAGATATTTTCAATTTTTTGTATGAATACAAATATTCTAGAATTCAACATCCTTCTTGATATTTTTCTATAGCAGACTTCAAAATACAAAGCTTCACCTCTCCTATCTATGCATTACATCTTAGTAGAGTAATATTTCTAAAACATTGCGCTATCATAGTCCACTTTACCAAATATAGATTGCTAATTTTCTTCCTAAAACACAAGTGCAACCATAAAAAATATAATAAATAGTTTATAATAAAACATATTATTGGTACAAAATAAAGCATATATTACAAATGGAAAAAATTAAAGTAAATCTTAATCATTAATTGATTCAAGCAATCAAAAATTTCTTATCAACTTCAACTAAACTTACTACTTCCTCTAACCATGGAAAGGAGAATTTAACTTCACGATCCTCAATCAAAACCCCGCTATCGGCTAGCCTATCTGCACATTTGTTTTTTCCCTTAATGTATGTGTAAACATGATTTCTTCAAACTCTTTAGCAAGATCTTGAATTTCCAAAATTATCTCCTGTACGTTCCATGGACCTTAGATTTCCCTAAAATTGCATTTATTACTATGAGAGAATCACTTTCCATACATATTCTATTCCATTTCATTTGTTTGTATATTTTTAACCCTTCTAAATGTAGAGAATATTGAAAAGCAATATTCAAGCCCAAGAAAATAGACATGCAAAGCACCACAAAAAATTGGAGAGAAGCTCAAGAACTTATTATTCCATGAGAGGGACCTTGCATTAAATAGCAAAGGTGTACAATATGAGCCATTGGATCATAACAAACTAATATATCTTAACCACACAAAAAACTAGGAGTTTACTAACCTCATGCAAGAGAGATAACTCCAAAAAAGCAATAAGATAATATCTAGAAAATAAATATCCTAAATATAATATCTAGAAAATAAATATCCTAAGTATACCTAGTAACAACTTAAGATATACTCTAACACCCCCCCTTCAGTGGTACTAGGAGGTAGTGAATAAACAAGACCAAACAAGTGGTATATCCACAGATATGAGTCCCGAAAACAAGGCCTGATAAGGTACTAATGTACAATATATCCATAAAAAAACTCTATTGGAGAGATGATGAAAAAACCACGTGGGAAAAAACCATCTACTAGAAGAGATAGAAGAAATATGAAGAAAGATGTGGAAGGAGTATGGAGAGGAAGATGTCCTCTTCAACACCCCCCTAGGACAACATCCATCAAGAAAGTCCTACAAAGGATCTATGTGATGGCCCCAAAATGTATAGATATCTCTTCGTCGAACTGAATGTCTTCCATGAGGAAGAAAGAAGCCAAGAGGCATACATAAAAAATATTCCCACTCCAAGAAAGTATGAGGAAGGAACAACATGAAATATTGTGCTTGTGACGATGAACAAGACTACGAGATATATCGAAGTGAAGAAGTCGTCAACAAACCAATGAGTGTAGAGTCTGAAGACTCAATGTTCTGCTGCATAAGGAAAATAGCAATGGAAGCAACAAGAGAAGAAGACAAAGAAGCCATAAAATGGTCTTCGAGATATCCTAAAGAGAGTCCAACCAAAGATACCAATGAGAGAGTCTTACAAGACTCCTAATGCAAGACAAAGGAAGCAAAAGAAGGCTCTAAGGAAAAAAGAGTAGGAGGACAAGGTGGCTCATAAAAACAAGGAAGGCACACCACAATAAAGTCCTCAAAATGCTTTGTATGAACAACATATGGAGGGACATCAAACAAGAATGTAAGCTTCTCATGAAGATCAATAATATCCAAAATGTGTGACTCAATTAAAAGAGAAGAAACTCCATCCGGAATGTCCTCTTCAAGTGTCGATAAATTAGGACAATCCACAAAAGAATGTAGGGACTCCAAATTCTCTGAAGCTGTATCAGTATCCTGCAAAATATCTTCAATTGGCATAGAAAAATTGACCTCATCCAAAGCATCTTTATGCATCAAGGATTCTTCATCACAAGATAATATATTCTCAAAATGTGCACAAAGTATGGAAAAATATGTATGGGAGCTACTTGTGAGTTCCAGTTTACAGGTGGTAAAATATCATCAGAAATAATATCTGTGGTGTATCTGATAATACTGCACACATGATTTAATATAGCTTGCCAAAAATACCACTGAGGTGTGTGAGGATGAGGCTCAAGAATAAGACCAAGAAAATATGGCAAAAGCTCAATTGAGCACAAGTGCTCAACAAGACTATCTCGCCAAGCAGGATATGAATCACTATCAGTGCATGGAGTGATGGGAAGTGCTGAAAGATCCAACATGGTAACTTGCAAAGACATCAATGTTGTTTTTGAACTATGAAAAATTCACCAAAGAAAACCCCTCCTTAAACCAAAGTGTCTCACAAAATGAGAGTGATAAGATAGGATGGAGAAAGAAGCATCACAATCGCAAGGGTAGTCCAAAATGACTCCACAAGCACAAATATATGGTTTCCATCTATATGAACACAATGGGCTAATAACAAGGTCCAAACTATATGGCAAAACAACCAAACAAGGGTAAAAAGGAACTTTATAAATTTATTCTATAGGATCAACAAAATCCCCCAAAAAATACCTTTATAATTCAGGCTTACAATGAGAATATAAAGCCCCCCACTGAAAAACAGATTTTTTTATTATTTAAATATACAGCAGCAAAAATAATTTTCTAAAAAAATATATCCACTAGATCTAAATTTAAAAAATGCACCAGTACGAAGCCCTCAAAAAATTAGTCAAGATAAAAAAAAATGTGATCAAAAATTGATTCCAAAAGAGGGAGAAATGACCTTCAGAAGTTGCTTCTCCAAAAAACTGCGTGACCATGGGTTTGCAGTTAAAAAACTGCAGTTTTATAAAAATACCATCCACTAAACTATGAATCTGACTAAACCAATGTGAAGCCCTCGAAAAATTAGTCAAGATAAAAAAAAAATTAACCCAAAATGGATTCTGAAAGAGGGAGAAATGACCTCCATAAGTCGCTTCTCCAAAAAACTATGTGGCCGCGGGTTTGCAGTAAAAAAATTGCTGTTTTCTAAAAATCCCATCCACCAAAATATAGATCTGACAACACCAATGTGAAGTCCTCAAATAATAAATCAAGATAAAAAATAATTTGACCCAAAACGGATTTCGGAAGAGGGAGAAACATCATCTAGAATTTGCTTCTCTAGAAAATTGTGCGGTCGCGGGTTTGTAGTGAAAAAGCCACAACTTGAGTCTGAAAAGAGGGGCATGCAACAAGGTTTGAAACCACTTTTTGATCACCAATATCCCCAATAAAAGATGCAATGAGAGAGAATACGATGGCCAAACTCTAAAAGGCAAGATCCACACTTTCGTAATGTTCCTTCAAATGTCTTCAAACCTGCAAAATAAAAATTGTAAATTGTTTTTGAATGCTTGCAAAAAAAATCTATCCGGATCTGGTACCATGTAGAGAATATTGAAAAGCAATATTCAAGCCCAAGAAAATAAACATGTAAAGCACCACAAAAAATTGGAGAGAAGCTCAAGAACTTATTATTCCATGAGAGGGACCTTGCATTAAATAGCAAAGGTGTACAATATGAGCCATTGGATCATAACAAACTAAATATATCTTAGCCACACAAAAAAATAGGAGTTTACTAACCTCATGTAAGAAAGATAACTCTAAAAAAACAATAAGATAATATCTAGAAAATAAATATCCTAAATATAATATCTAGAAAATAAATATCCTAAATATACCTAGCAACAACTTAAGATATACTCTAACACTAAATTCACCCAAGCTTTAGCTTCATTGTTTGTCTTAAATCCACTATTCAAAGTGTTAGAAATATGTTGAATATTTTCCATGTTATTCTAGCAAGGTTAACTCTAAAAGGTATTGGACATTCTCCATTATACTCTTTGGGGTCCAGGGGCAAAAACCCCCAAGTAAAGTTAGGGTTTTAAAGCTATTTTTAGACCCATATGGGTTGTTTTGGATTAATATATGTGAACTTATGGTTTTACACCAATGGTATTGTAAAATTCGTTCTTGTGTTATTTAAATTGCATTTGCATCAAGGTTTGGAATAAGAGAAGATGACATTATTGTATTGGAGACAGTTAAGTTTATGTAATAAGGAGATATTACTGTGTTGGGTTTTTTCCATTAGGGTTTTCCTAGGTGAAATATTATGTTATGTATGTATCTATTATCTTCTTCTTTTGATTGTGCATTTATTATTTTTCTAGATTTAGTTTATTAGGGCTTTTTGCTCTTTAGAAAGCATAATGAGATAAAAATATCTCCTCTATTATTTCTAATTATTCTTCCTCCTCCTACTGGTCCTATATTTCCTTTAGATGCTCTATCAAAATTCAATTTAACCCACTCCACATCTAGTGGTTCCACTTTATATTCTTTGCCTTCTCTTTGCTTCTCTTGTACCACCATCATAATTCCATTTAATGACTTGAATCCACCTATCAAGGCTCTCTACTTCCAAATAAGGGACTATGTGAGTTGATAGGGTTGGTTTACACTCCTCTATGGCTAAACATATATATATTTTTATTACCTCTAAACTGTTTTTCTTTCCTTTAAACATTCTTCTATTCCTTTCTAGCCATACAGTCCAAAGTATTGTATCTTTTGAAATATCTCATATTGTCTGTAAAGCCTCACTTTTATAAGTGCCCTGCCATTGCTTTAACCAATCTTCAATTCTGCTATTCATCACCATGCATTTACCAAACATATTAAGAATCCATTGCCATAGTTTCTAGACTATTGAGAAATATCCCAAGAGATGGTATATACTCTCCTCCTCCTTTTTACAAAGAACACATTGATAGGGGCCATGAAAACCCCTTTTCATAAGGTTATCCCAGGATAAAATTCTTCTATAACCTATTAGAAAAATAAACATTTTAATTTTAGGAATGCTTGGGCTATCCCAAATATCTCTCCAAATTCTAGTGATATTATTATTTTGTTGGTGTTGTACATTATATCCACTTCTTATTGTGTATTCTTCTGAGATATTCAACTCCCAAATCAATTTATCCTTGGATTCTCTCAAAATAATCACAATTGTTATCTTTCTACTCAATTGCCTCCTAGTATCAATGTCTTATTTACTTGTAAAAAAATATTATTTTCATTTGTATCTTCCTTCTTGATCCTTGTACAAAATTTTTGAAACCCTATCACCATATTTGTCTTGAAGTAATCTCATCCAAGGTTTTAAAATTGGATCTAAATTGAGTGACTTTTTATCATACCAAATGTCCATCCAAATAGATATTTTTCTCTAGTTCCCACCACCCATATTAAACTTTTAATCATAAGATCAGTAGATTTTAAACCATTGCAAAGAGCATAACCATTTGGTAAAGAGAGTGCAATAAATATTAAACTTGGGTCATTAGGAACAACATACTTAGAAGAATTCTTGTCCATTGTCTTTGACTTTCTTTGTATAATATCTAGATTACTTTTTCCATAAGGGCTAAGTTTGCATATGTAAGAACTCTTAAACCAAGACCTCCCCTAGTTTTATCATCACACACCTTGCTCCATTTCACCAAAATAAATTTCCTTTTATCATGTAAACCTAACCATAAAAAGGATCGCATAATATAGATTAAACTTTTTTCAACTGATTTTGGCATAGAATGCAATGGCATATAATATGTTGGAATGACTTGTAAGAATAACTTAATTAACTGTACTCTTCCTGCTAACAATAACCATCTACCTTTCCAAGTTGGAAGTTTATTTTAAACTTTACTAATAACTGGAATTTATAATTCTATCCTCATTCTCCCCTTAAATAAAGTCATCCCTAGATAAGTTGTTGATAAATTTGCCTCCTCCATTTGATGTAACCTACAAATTCTTGCTTTGATATTAGTTGGAGTGTCAAGGAAGTTAAATTTGGATTTTGTCCTATTAACTTTTTGCCCTAAAGCTCTTTTGTATCCCTTTAAAAAAATTCAAAGCTTTGGCCTCATTTGTCCTTGCCCTTCCGAAAAGGGTTGTATCATCTACAAACTATTGATGGGTGATGTTGTCGATGTTATTACTAATCTTAAGTCCACTTATAAGCCCATATTTGTAAGCCTTCTTTAAGTTCCTACTCAAAACCTCTACCATAATTATGAACAAATAAGGAGATAGCAAATCTCCTTATCTAAGGCCTATCTTGGCTTTAAAATATTTTGTTACTATCCCATTGACCAACACTGAATAAGAAACTATAGAGACAAAAGATTTAATTCATCTAATCTATTTATTCCCGAATTCAAACCTTTCTAAAACTATAAAAAGAAAATCAAAATTAAGCCTATCATAGGCTTTAATTATATCAAGTTTTAAGACCATTGCTTTCTCTTTTCTCGAAGTTGCTAAATGTATAACTTCATGAGCTACTATGACCCCATCTAGAATTTGTCCCCCTTTCACAAATCCTCCTTGCTCTTCTAATATAATTTAATCTAACAATGGCCTTAATCGATTTGCCACCACTTTGGAGATAATCTTATACGCCATATTACATAGGCTTATGGGTCTAAAAGAATCAAACAATTTAACCTCCTTATTTTTGGAATTGGGGTAAGATATATTGCATTTATTTTTTAGGTATGTATTATTTTGCCCTAGACTGTTCCAATACCACCAATAAATAATCCTTCACTATATCCCAATTATGTTGGTAAAAAGTTGTAGAGATCCCATATGGACCTGGGGATTTATCCTTATTAAAAGAGAAAGGAGCTAAATTAACTTCTTCTAGAGTAATAGGCTCCACAAATTTCCTATTGTCTTCATTCATTATAAATGAAGGAACATCTTGAAGAAGTTTATCATTAAGAACTTCAACCTCCTTTGATCCTAGAATATTATGATAAAAATACTTTACCTCTTTTCTAATTTCACTATGATCTTCAATCCAAACCCCTTCTATTGATTTAATTATACCAATTCTAGAAGATATTGTACTATAGCCATCCTATGAAAAAAATTTGTATTTTTATCTCCTTTTAATCACGCCTATCTTGATTTTAATCTCTAGAATTTCTCTTCCTTACTCAAAATATTATGATATTCACTAAACAACTCCCTTTCCTCTAAGCTTGGATTATTATGATCACCTTTTTGGAATTTTGAAATTTTATCTTTTAGTTCTTCTTTCTTCTCAAAAATATTTCTAAAAGTGTTCTTGTTCCATTCTTTTAATCTATATGTCATAGATTTAATTTTATTTGGAAGAGCATACAACCCACCATTACCTATTCCAAATTTGAGTTGTCATATCAATAATTTGATAACAGTATTTCCATATATTCTCATTTTTTAAATATGATAATTTTAAATTCACTTACCACCATTTTAACTCTTATTGGCCAATGATATAAACCAACCCTTTTTACAAGTTCCTTCATCTAGCCAATGATCAGAGAGTATGCATTTGGTTAATTTTTTTGCTATAAGGTTCTGGACTCTCCTGTTGTTGGTCCAAGTATAGTTGTCTTCTTCAAACTCAACCTCCCATAGATTATTTTTTCAAATAAAAGTTGAGAAATCTCTCATAATTTGGGTTTATTTCCTAATTCCCCCAAATTTTTCATCCAACTTGGTTATGGCATTAAAATCTCCTATGATCATGAGCCAGATTTATTGGTCTTTACTTTTCATAAATTCTTCAATCTCACTCTAAAATTCTAATCTACCTAATTGAGTTGTAGGTCCATAGACATTGACAAGGAAGAAATTATATATGCAAATTAGCAAGTGACTAAAGAGGCTATCCAATGCCTAGTTTTATGAATGGTTACACAAGATGTTCTAGAAGTATTTCAACAACTTAGAATTCCCCTTGTTGCTCCTTTAGAATCCATAACATCCCATTCACATCTTGCCCAAACTAATTTCATAGTTTTTGAAACTTCTTCTTTTGTTATTTTAGTTTCTTTGATACAAATAATAACAAGCTTATTACTTAAACATGGGTCCCTAATACACCTCTGCTTTGAGGGGGCATTAACACCCCAAATATCCATGAGATAAAAATCATATCTCATTAGGGGATTTTGGCCCCACCTGCGTATTACCAATATCATTTTGTTGTTTGGTAAAGAGAAGTTCAACCGACTTAGTTTGTGTTCCTTTCTCTATGTTTGATCTTGCTTCCCTGGACCTTGCTTGATAATTTGAGGGTTTTCCTCTTTTTGCCTTACCTATATCAGGAGTAGGTATTATTATTATATTCCTCAATATTATTTTATAATTTTATTTTTCATCATATTTATCCTCTCATGGCTCTATTATAGAATCTTTTGACTTGTCCTGCTCATTTTTTGGTACCTCATTAATGGCAGAGGTATTAACTTCTAAACCTGCAATTTATTTGCAATTTTTTCTCCTGAATGGTGCATGGTACTTCAAGAGAGTCTTCAAAATATAATGAGACACATTCCTTAGATTCATCAAGAATGTTCTTCCTTAAATCAGGACCATACTAAATAAACAATTCTTGTTAATATGTTGAAACTGTTATATTGTGTCCTCTAAGTTTTGATCTACTTTTTCTTTATAAGCTAAAGCCTCAAAAGAGTTGGTATTTTTTCCAATATCCTTCCTTACTATTATCCACTATTTATTTTATTTCATTTCTTTAGATCTATTTTTTAGAAGTTGAAAACCATCTTCATCCATAACCATTTATAAGTTTCTCCTGTAGTTTTCTACATATGATTCTACTGGGATCTTCTTAGGGCATGATATCTCAATATGTCTCACCTCATGACATATTCTACATCTAAAAAATATGTTTTCGTAATCTATGGTTTGGGTTCACATCTTATCCCCATACTTAAGAATGATTGATTATGGTAAATATTTACTTATATCAATCATGACCAATGTCTGAGCATAAATAACCAAGAATCCATCTTTCGTCGTATCTGAAATCTCAAGGAATTTTCCTAGAGTGTTTCCTATTGCCTTGAAGGTATCTATTTCCTAAAATTTAATGGTTAACCCAAACATCCTAACCCAGACTGGTACTAGGGATAGATATACATTTTCAGGTGAAAAGTCTTCATACTAGCGAGTAAGGAAGAGTCCTACTCTTCCCATAAACCAATGATCTCCTTTTAGATTTTTTTCTCCTTCTTCCATAGAACAAAAAATGGCTAGGAAAAAACCTTTGAGAAGAAATTATTGAATCACTCCTGGAGACTTCCAACTCTTATCAATCCATTTTCTCAAGGTTGAAGCCCCTAGCCAATACCCATGAAATTTATCAAAAACTACCCTATCTTGGAGCAACACAGATATCTCTGAGGTACGCTTACTAACCTCTACCACTAGAGATGATTCTAAGTATTTAAATATAAATCACTCCATGAAAAGGAAACTAAAACTCAAAATCTATTGAAATTTATCTAAATATCCTATAGCAAATATAATATTTGATAAAAACTTTATAATAATTTGCATGCAAAATTTCTAATATAAAAAAATAAAAATAAAACTTAGCTAAAAAATTCTATGTCTAGATAGAATGTCTTGCCTCACTGAAGTCCTAGCTCTTAATTTCTCTTCCCATCATCCAAACCCTAGCTGACAAATATTTGCAATTTTGTTTTTCATGACTTGAAAAATTGTCACTACCCTTGTTTTGGATGGTTGACTTCATAGGGTCATATCTCCCTCAATATTTACTCTACAAGAAGTTCATTTAGCTCTTTTCTCTTTTAATAAGGATAAATACCCAAGTCCAAATGTAATCTCTGCAACATTCTATCAACATAATTGGGATGAAGGATTCTTTATTGATGACAATGGAATAGTCTAGGGTAAAACAATACATACATTATAAAATAAATGCAACATATCTTACCCTAATTCCAAAAAAGAAGGATGCATAATTGTTTGATTCATTTAAACCCATAAGCCTATGTAATATGGAATATAATATAATCTCCAAAGTGATGGTAAATCAATTAAGACCACTGTTAGATAAAATTATTTTAGAAAAACAAGGAGGATTGGTAAAAGGGAGATAAATTCTAGATGGGATCATAGTAGCTCATGAAGTTATACATTCAATACTTTTAAGAAAAGAGAAAGCAAAGATCTTAAAACCTAATATGAGTAAAGCCTATGATAGGGTTAAATTGGATTTTCCTTTTGCAGCATTGGAAAAGTTTGGATTTGAGAAGAAATGGGTCAAATGGATTAAATCTTGTGTCTTTATAGTTTCATATTCAGTGTTGGTCAATGGGTTAGTAATAGAATCATTTAAAGCCAAGAGAGTTCTTATATAGGGCCATCCTATATGACCATATTTTTTCATTATTATGGCAGAGGTTTTGGGTAGGAACTTGAAGAAATCTAAAAAATATGGGCTTACAAGTGGACTTAAGGCTAGTAATAACATTGACAACATCATCCATAAATAATTTGTAGATGATACAACCCTTTTTGGAAGGGCAAGGATAAATGAGACTAAAAATTTGAATAAATTATTAAAGGAATATGAAAGAGCATCAAGGCAAATAGTTATTAGGACAAAGTCTAAAATTTACTTCCTGAACACCCTAGCTAAAATCAAAGCTGAGATATGTAGGTTACTTCAAATGTAGAGGTAAATTTACCAGCAACTTATCTAGGGATGCCCTTATTTGAGGGGAGAATGAGGATAGAATTATGGAATCCAATTATAATTAAGTTCATAATAAACCATCGACATGGAAAGATAGATGGTTATCATTAGTAGGAAGAGTGCAACTAATTAAATCAGTTCTACATGCCATTCCAACATATTATATGTCCTTGTATAATATGCCAAAATTAATAGAAAAAGTTTAATCTATATTATGTAGTCATTTTTTAAGGTTCGAGGTGTAGACCAATTGGTTCATCCAAACCCCATAAGGGGGCGGAGGTCCAAGGTTCAAATCTTGGGCCTCATCGTACTGAATACTTATCCCTTTCCTTATGCTTTCAACGGCCTAAAAGGTTTAAAATAATTATGGCATGGCGGTTATAGGGGTGGACTGTGTGAAGATCTGTGTGGTAGCTTCCGGGGTGGACATTGCAGAATACTGTGGCGACCATAAAAGCTAGACAACTCTGCACAGATTTGTGGCTGCTACCAATTCCACCATTATATATATATATATATATATATATATATATATATATATATATATATATATATATATATTATGTGGTCATTTTTATGGTAAGGATTACATGATAAAAGAAAATTTCCTTTGGTGAAATGGAGTAGGGTGCATGATGATAAAACTAGGGGAGGTCTTGGTTTAAGAGTTCTTACGAATGCAAAATTATCTCTTAGGGGGAAAGAATTTGGATATTGTACAAAGAGAGTAAAAGACAATGGGTAAGAATTCTTCTATGTATGTTGAGCCCAATGACCCAAGCTTAATATTTATTGCAATATTTCTACCAAATGATGATGCACTATGGAATGGTTTAAAAAATCAATTGATCTAGTGATTAAAGGTTTAATATGAGTGGTGGGAACTAGAGAAAACAAAATCTATTTGGATGGATACTTGGTGTGATAAAAAACACTCAATCTAGATCCAAAATTTTAACCACAAATGAGATTACTTCAATAAAAATATGGTGTTAGGATTTCAAACATTTTATACAAGGATCAGGAAGAAAGATACAAATGTAAAGAAGATTTTTTACAAGTATACAAGACATTGATGCTAGGAGGCAATTCAGTAGAAAGATAAAAATAGTGATGGGGAGCCAAGGATAAGTTTATTTGGAAGTTGAATAGCTTAGGAGAATACACAACAAGAAGTGGATATAATGTAAAGCACCAAAAAAATAGGAATATCACAAGAATATGGAGATATGTTTGGGATAGCCCAAGCATTCCTAAAGTTAATATGTTTGTTTGGCTAGTAGGTCACATAAGAATTTTATCCTAGGATAACCTTATGAAAATGGGTTTTCATGGCCCCTCACAATGTGTTATTTTTAAAAAAGAGGAGAGTATAGACCATATCTTGGGACATTTCTCAATAGTCAAAAAATATGGTAATGGATTCTTAATATGTTTGGTAAATGCATGGTGATGAGTGACGTAATTGAAGAATAGTTAAAGCAATGGCAGAGCACTTTTAAAAGCGAGGCTTTGTAGCCAATATGGGATATATCAAAAGATACAATACTTTGGACCGTATGGCTAGAAAATAATAGAAGAATATTTAAAGGAAGGGAAATCATATTAAAGGTAATGAAAAGGAAGATTTATTTAGCCATAGAGGAGTCTAAACCAACCCTATCAACTCACCCAATCCCTAATATAGAAGCAGAAAGCCTTGATAGATGGAGTCAAGTCATCAAATGGAATTATGATGTTAGGTATATAGAAACAAAAAGAAGATAAAGAGTATAAAGTGGAAACCACCAGATGTGGAGTTGGTCAAGTTGAATTTTGATGGAGCATCTAAAGGAAATCTAGGACCAGGAGGAGGAGGAGGAATAATTAAAAATAATAGAGGAAATATTTTGTCTCATTATGCTTTCAATAGTGGATTTAATACATAATGAAGTTGAAGCTTGGGTGACTTTAGAAGGGTTAAAAATATGCAAACAAATGAAATGGAACAAAGTATGGATGGAAGGTGATTCACTCATAGTAATAAATACAATTTTAAGGAAAGCAAAGGCTCCATGGAACATACAAGAGATAATTGTGGAAATTCAATACCTTGCTATAGAGTTTGAAAAAATAAGGTTTACACACACATTTAGGAAAGGAAACAAATGTGCAAATAGGCTAGCCAATAGAGGGTTTTAAATTTAGGACTCTAAAGTTAAATTCTCTTCTCCATGGCTAGAGGAAGTAGTAATTTTAGTTGAAGCTAACAAGAAAATGTTGACCACCTTAATCAAATAATGATTAAGATTTAATTTAATTTTTTCCATTGGTAATATTTGTTTTATTTTATAACATTAATTTTTTTCATATAATCTATTTATTACAATTTTTGTGGTTGCACTTGTGCTTCAAGAAGGAAACTAGCAATCTAGATCTGGTAAAGTAGACTATGATAGTGCAATGTTTTGGAAATATTACTCTACTAAGATGCAATGCATAGATAGTAGAGGTGAAGTTTTGGTATTGTGAAGGTTGTTGTAGGAAAATGTCAAGAAGGATGCTAAATTTTGGAATATTTGTATTCACACAAAAAATTAAAAATATCTAGAAAATGAAATCAAGAATTCAAATATTTTATGTAAAATGATGTAGGTTTCTAGCTATAGATACTCAATTGATATGAGAATTGAATTTGTTCATAAAATATTAAGATCTAAAGTAGAGAGTTATGATTTTTCAAGGGTGGGGGACCTAAGTACAACCCCTTGTTCTCCAACAAAAAATATCAACTAATAATTTAGAACAAAACTAGTTAGATATTAATAAAGAGAGAATCTAAGAACATGATTACTTTCAAAGAACTATGAAATATATAAAACCCTAGCTATTGCCTACCTACTCATAATGACAATCATGGTTTCCTTCAAAGAAGCCCTGCATGGGAAAAAATTATAGTCCCACCTGGAACCATCGAAGCCCTAATAGTAGAAGTCATGGCACAAAAAAATCCCTTAGAGGCTAGGGATGATTTGAAAATGGTCAAAATATGGGAAGAAGTTCCCATGATAGAGATAATAGATGAAGCTATTGGAGAATAAATTTATGGTCTCTTGGTATTGGCTCTTATATGTCAATTTACTAGTTCATGGTCTTTAGGGAAAACCATTGAAGGTTGGATTGACAAAGAATAGAGAACTAAGGTAAGAGGGGGAATAGAAATCAAACTATATGGAAGGATTTTTTATCTCCATCTTCACATTTGAGGAGGAAAAAAAAATCTTAATTTTATATTTGGTCCATGGTTTATGGGTCCTTGTGATCTATACATGAATATGTGAATCCTCACTTTGACCTCTTGGAAGAGACTCCTTCCAAATTCCCAGTATGGGTTCATCTTCATTTCCTCTCGTTGTATTTTTCGAAGGAAGAAATATTGAATGCCATTAGAATTAAATATTAGAATCTACAAATGAAAGCAAAGTTGAAATATTGAAATTACATGGCATCTCAAATATGTGTTGAAGTAAACCTAGTGGAGGGGCTATTAGAAGCCATCACATTGACATTCAAGGGGCTACAACATACCCAAAAGCTAGACTATGACCATATACCTTTCAAGTGTTCTAAATGTCATGAATATGGGTACTTATAGAGAGAATTCCTTGCAAATATTATGGTTCAAGTTCAAGGAAAAGAAGACTTTACAAAAGTCTAAAGGAAAAGAGGAAAAATATCTATATCCCTAAAAATCAAAATTTTAAAGAGAAAATGTAAGTATAAAATAAGTTAAGTTTGGTGGAAGAATATTTGGAGGAAGCAACAATAGTTGCTCTTGAACATTAAGAAGAAGCCTCTAAATAAGACCCTCTTATAAACATGGAAGTCCCAAAAGAAGATCAAGGTGAAGAGGAATCAATATACTCTAGCTCGAAAGAAGGTGAAGACAAGGAAGAAAGAATCACAAAAATCCCAATGCCTGAACAAGAAACACATACCCAAGAAAATGAGAATAACACCTCTTCTCCAATGGTGAAAACCAAAACTATAGCAGGATGTGTTTCACACATAGATATCAAAGAGAGAAGCTTACAAAAATATAGCAAAAGGAAAGTAGACCATAATCGAGGACATATTGAAGAAGACAACAAAGAAAAATCCCAAAAAGAGGTAGAATAATTTGATACTTCTTCTATTCATATTATTAATGATGAAATTTATTACTTGGAATACAAGAGGGTTAGGACAAGAAAATAAAAAAATAGAAGTAAATAATAGAGTCATCCAAGAAAAGCCAAATATACTTTTGGTCAAGGAAACCAAACTAGATATAGAAAAAGTCAATACAACAATGGGCTTTTATGGTTTCATAGGTATGTAGGTTCATGAGAGGATATTTGAGGAATCAAACTGAAATTTCAGAAGCTAGAGCAGAGGTATGTCAATAGTAAGGATCATGACCAAGAATGGGGGACATAGGCACTTCAGTACCAAATCCTCCAAACGAAGGAATCTCATTCTGGGATAAGCTATATGGAATCCAAGATAGCTTCAGTGACTATAAAAACAAGAAAATAAAATCATAAACACCTTGGGAAAGCAAAAAAAGGAGGATTCTCTACCTGGAAGAGTGAATAGATGCCTATCACAAGCAAAAGAAATACCAGTATTGGAAATAGTTGAGGACTGGATAGCTAATGATATTGTTTATAAGTCAAAATACAATTTGATAGGTAAATTCATGGGTTTCAGACCGACCGTGCACTTCCTTCACACTTGGATAAGGAAAAAATGGCATCTATAAGGAGAATATGAAATTCTAACTCTCCCAAATGAGTATTTTTCTATAGAGTTCACATCGGTGGTAGATTGACAAAAAATATTTGAGGCAGGGTTGTATCATCATAGGCCAGCGGGACTATTCTTACAACCATGGAAGATGGGATTTGATCCAAGGGTGGAACCAACTACAACACTAATATGGGTAAGATTTGTAGAGCTAAAAATGTGACACTATGCAAGCAATAAAGAAATAAACTTAAAGAGACAAATAACTGCACAAAATAGAATAAATTTCAATAAATGGCAGGGAGATGAAAACTCCTTGTTACAATTATTCTACCTTGAAAAAGTTGATTTGATACAATAGATACAATTGCTAGGGTTCTCCAAAATCCTAGCTATACAAAGATGAGTGTATTTAACTACGCTTCACTCCCAACAGAATGAGTGGACTTGTGAGATATCCGATTTTGGGCCACTCTAGTTTCAATAACCATCCAATATTGAATGAGAACCTATAGATCTGCATACACACAAAGAGACAAAGGGATCAATAATACCTATGAGGGCTCCACAGCATGAGACCCTCAACTATCAAATAAAACCTAACTACAAATGAATACAATGGCATACAAAAACCTACAGATTATGCAATGAAATAAAAATCGATGGTGATTTACCTTGCTAAACTTGATGATGTTTCATTGTAAGTCCGTTGGTATGATGCCCTAACGACACCTAATGATTTGATGCAGTAAGCTCTAGTTTATGTTGATGATGATGGTAAGCTCTGGCAGGTGCTTGGAAAGCTCTGGTGTGAGCTTGGCAGGCTCTGGAATGAGCTTGTGGAATATGGTAGGCTCTAGCAAGTGCTTGGTAGGCTCTGCAGTGAGCCTGACAAGCTCTAAAAGGCACCTATGGGTGAGGGTTTAATATATAGAAGTAGATCAGGGGGATGCAAAGGATGTGGCGGATGGGCGATAATGACATTGAAAAAAATTAGATATGGAAGTGGCTGGAATGGTGGAAGTCCTATGGCAAGCTAGGGTTTAAGTCTCCTCTCACAAGTAGATTCGACCGTTGGGATCTTCAAGGCTCTGCAACCTTTTGCTTCACATGGGCTTCTTCAACGATCTCTACAAGGGCGAGAACATTCCAGGGGTTGAGCACTTGCAAATGCATTTAATTATAATCCAACATAGGGTTTTCTTAGGGTTTTAGCTTAAAATTTTTGATCGTGTGGCTAATATTAAATCAAATCCTAAGGCTAAGATTGTACTTTAAGTGTGACATGGATTAATGAAGATGGATGGCTGAGATTAGATTAAATCTAATGGCTGAGGTTAATTGGGTTTAAATATATATATTTTATAATAAATATATTAAAATATAATAATAAAATATTATATTAAATATAAATAATATTAAATAAATATAAATTAAGTCCAAATGGATCGAAAAGTGGCAAGAAAGGGCTAAAGTGGGCCTTTTGAAGGCGAGAAAGGCATGAAATGGCTAAATGAGTGGCGAGAAAGGTGTGTGGTAGACAAGTGGGTGGTGGGATGGTTAGGATGAAGGATTAGTGGCTAGGATTTGGTGTCTACAAGATTATTTGCCCTTTCCCTTGAATTTTGGAAAGAGGAGGTACTCAAGGCAATAGGCAACTTACTAGGGCATTATCAAAGTAGATAAAGAGAAACAGTTTTAGGAGGATCGACAATGTTTGTTGGGTTTGTGTAGAAATGGACCTCAACAAACCTCTTCCAACAGAGATAGACCTAAAAATAGGGATTTTTTTGGCACCAACAAATGGATTATGAGGCTATTCCATTCATATTTCGGGTGTGCCAAGCTCATGGACATCTGGCTAGAATGTGCCCAACAGTTAAGGATCATCAATCTGAACAAGAGGGGCCAAAAAAAAATATTAACATGGTTGGTCAATCTCTTCAGAAAAAGGAAAATGAGAAGCAAGGGAAAGGCCCAACAGACTCTGAGGGCTTTCAAAAATCAATGAGAAAGCCAAACAAAAGAAATCAACACAGTAACCAGAGACAAGGAGAAAGAGCTATAAGAATAAACAACAAATATAAGATATTCAAATAACTAGAAAACTTGGAAACATAAGGGGATTTTTAAATGGAAGGGTTAGATGAGGATACTAAGCAAGTCACATCATTTGATCAGGAATAATATTTCAATCTAGTGTCAGGGAACAAGCAAGGAGCAAAACCAGACACAATCTCTCTCATGGAAGAGGAGATTCAACCCACGAGGGAGACCATAGGAGGGAAAATAGAGCAAAGGATAATTTTGACATAGGAAATAAATATGAAAGAAGGAAATAAGAATAAATAAAGCCCTACTCTAGGGATTCATCAAGTGGAGAATAAACAAAAATCGAACCAATTTGTAGGGAGGAAGTCAAACAAGGAAAATATGGAGGAACAGGGAAGAGATCAATTGGAATGTAAGGAGTTTAGGCAATCACCCCAAATAAAAGGCAATCAAAAATATTATCATATATATGAGTCTAGATATAATTTTGTTATAAGAAACCAAAATGAAAGGAGAAGACTTACAAAAAACAAATAGGAGGATATGGCAAAAAAGAGAGATACTCAATCGACATAGGGGAAATCAGGTGGATAGGTCACTATGTAAAATCACCAACTGTTCCTAGAGATAGGGGGAGTCTCTACAAGAGGGGTGTTGATGGTCTGGTTAAAAAATAAGGAAATTAGAAAAATTTGAACTATAGTTAATTTTTATGGAGCACAAACAGTTAGACTACAAAGGGTTCAATGGGCAGCTATCCAAACTTTTAAAGACAATTACACAGAGAACCAATGGATTGTGGGAGGAGATTTCAATGCAAATATTAGAATAGAGGAACAACAAGGAGGCAGAGCCATGCTAGAGGAAAAGGATATATTTTTTTCAACAATAACATGTCAAATGAATCTAATAGATATCCCAACTATGGATAGCTCCATGACTTGGACAAATAGAAGAAAGGAAGGGGAGACAGTCAAATCTTGCTTGGATCATTTCTTCATGGGGGAGAAATTATATTTGCATACCAGGCATCAAGCGAGGGTCAAGGATGGGTTTTCTTCAGATCATTTTCTAGTAAGCCTAACCATAGAAGAAGATAATCATAAAGTTACAAGAACTTTTAAATTTGAGATATGGTGGCTGAAATATGAGGAGTTGGAGGATCATATAAAGGAATGGTAGAAATTAGGGAATCAAGATTTGTAACAACCCAATTCAAACTCCACAAGCAAGTGGAATATGTAAGGACCCAACTAAAGGAGTGGAGTAAACAGAACAAAGAAATAACTAGAATCCAAAAGAATGAAATCAAGGATCAAACGGAGAATATTGCTCAAGAGATAAGATAAGGAACTATTATGGAAGAACTGTTGCAACATGAGGCAAAAATTATTAGGAGAGAGGAATATTTGGAGGAACAAGAAGAAATCTATTGGAGGCAAAGAGCCATAATCACATGGTTAAAGGAGGGGGACCAAAACACAACATTCTTTCATAAGACAATAATAACCAGGAGATAACAAAATAGAATTACAAGTCTTACAAATATGATGGGTCAAGTAAAAACCAGTGGAAGTGAAATGAAAATTATAGCAAATCGGTACTTTCATACTCTTTTTAGCAACAATGAAAATTTGAATGCAATATGGCAGGAGAAGATACTAGAGGTGATTATGCAATTAGTCAAACTTGAACACAATAAATTATTAATGGGGGAAATTTCTTTGGATGAAATCTCGCAGATCATACAAAAAATACAAACAAGAAAGACTCCAGGACCAGACAGATTCCCCATTTAATTTTATCAAAATTTCTAGGAAAATGTGGGTCAAGCAATGGTGGAGGCACTGGAGGAAATCAGATAGAGTAAGCAAATGTTAAAAGCCTTGAATCATACTTTTATCACTTTGATTCCTAAGGGCCCACCTAGTGAGATAATTGATAATTATAGGCCTATTTCACTATGTAATGTAGTATACAAGATATTAACAAAGCTTATGGCATAAAGGTTAAAATATTTTTTACCAAATTTGATTTTAAGTGAGCAAGGTGGTTTTGTTGAAGGCAGAAAAATTCTAGATGGAATAGTAGTGGCCCAAAATGTGATACACACAATGTCAAAAAAAAATGACCCAAGTATGTTTATTAAATTATATCTTTCTAAAACCTATGATAGAGTAGACTGGTCATTTATGCAAAGTATTTTAAAAAAATAGTCTTTGCAGAGGGGTGGAGAGATTGGGTAAAGCCTGTACATAGACTACATAATTCTCAGTTCTAGTAAATGGCAGTCCCTCTTCCATGTTCACAGTAGGAAGGGGTTTGAGGCAAGGGGACCTCCTCTCCCCTTACCTTTTTATCCTTTATGCAGAGAATCTCAGGAGACTGTTAAAAAAGGGAGACAAGATGGAAGGCTAAGGGGCTTGACAATAAGTTCTCAAATTGAGATAAATCACCTCCAGTTTGTGGATGATACAACTCTTATTAGTCAATTCAATCTGATAGTAGCAAGGAACATAAAAGAATTTTTAGAAGGGTACACTCAAGCTACTAGGTAAACTTTTAATGAAAAAAATCTTAAATTGTTTTTTCAATACAACGAAGAGGGTGAGAGATAAAATTATACAATTTTTGAAATTCATGGAAACTCCTTTACCCATACATTATTTAAGAGTACCTTTATCTGCAAAGAAAACAAAAACAAGGAGTGGAAAGGGTTTATGGATAGACTTCAAGCTAAGTTGAGCAATTGGACTCACAAATGGCTAAGCTTGGAAGGAAGGCTTACAATGATTAAAGCTATGCTACAAGCTCTCCTAGTTTATCGATTTTCCATACTTCAGGATGCAAATAGAATTCTAAAATATATTGAAAAACACACAAGATTTTTTTTGTGGTCAGGTGCAAGGGAAGAACAAAAAATAGCACTAGTGGGTTGGGAGAAGATATGCCAACCAAAAAACAAGGAGGATTGGGGATAAGATCAACATCCCATAGAAGCAAGGTACTAGATAGGAAGCTATATTGGAGATGGATTACAACTACTGGGGGTTTATGGAGTAGACTCTTACAAGCCAAATATTACCTAGGAGTGGCTGAGAAAAATATTCCAAGACACAGAGTGAAAGGAGAGGGATCTACAGTATGGAGGATAATGTTAGCAGGATAGGAGTTAATAAAGCCATACCTATATTGGTAGTTAGGGGATGGAAAGGATGCTTTATTTTGGTAGGATTCATGGAACCAATCCCAACCAATTATTCAGACATTCCCAGATATGGAGAGTTAGAAAGCATAGCTCCAAAAAGTAGGGTAGTGGAAAGCCTCTTACTATATGAAATCATGGAATCAACATGTTCTAGACTTACTATAGTGGAAATATCCTTGAGAATGGCCAGTGAGGGGGATAGAGGAACTAACGGAAAAACTATGGAGATATCTCCAAAGACACCCAATCCAGGATGGTTCTAAGAGGGATATACTTGGATGGGGAGGACGTAAGTTGGGAATTTATAAGGCAAAGGAGGGATACAAGGTAGTTTGTGGATATGAGATTACCCTAGCAGCGCTTCCATGGACATTTGTTTGTTAAAAGTAAATGGCCAAAAATTAACATTTTCTCATGGTTGATTAACCACAGAAAGTGCTTGACTTTTGATAATTTGAGAAAAAGAGGTTTCTTTGGGCTTTCCATATGTGTTTTGTGTGGAAAGACAGAGGAGACCTTGAATCACATCTTTTTTGGGTGTTCTTTTGCTAAATATATATAAATCAAATGGTGGATGCATATTAGACAACATTGGGAAGTTTTTGAGAGCCAGGAAAACTTTTATGAGAAATGGAAACAATGCAGCTTTAAGACTAAAACAATGAAAATGACATGGAAAATGGGACCTAGATTCATATGGTGGTAGTTATGGCTAGAATGAAATGCACGCATATTTAGATCATAGCACAAAACAAGGGAGCAAGTATGGGAGAGGATTATGAGCAAGGTAACAAAAATACTATCTATTAGATTACAGGAGGAAACATACATAAAAATTGAGGAAGTGATTATTCTATGGAGCCTTGGAATAACTATAACAGAGAAACAACTTAGGGATGGATACACAGGTTATATCCCCTTGAATTACATAGAGTGAAGGCCACATCATAGAGAGTGGAAGAAGGCAAACACATCTGGGGCTTCTACTAAAAACCATAAAAAAGTTGGTTTTGGTATTATCATGCGAAATTGGAAAGGATAATAGGTGTAATGGAGAGCATAAGATATGGGGGAGGCAACAAATAATGAAGTATAAGGATAGGCAATCTTGTCAACATTAGTGATAGCTACAAATATATAGTTACATAAGCTATGGATAGAGACAGACTCTCAAGCATGGGCTAGAATCTTAGATCTGATAATTTCAAGTGCTAGAAATTGGAGATAGAAGGAATGTGGAAGCAATTCAAAATATCTGGCATGTTTTTCAAGATGTTTTTATTACACATATCAAGCAAGAGGTAAATAAGGTGGTAGACTATTTAGCAAAATGGGGAAAAGATCTGGAGGAAGAGCAATATGTGGACTCTCATATGGAAAATAAGATAAGTTTGTGCCAAAGAATCCAAGGAATGCGAGAAGTGATATAAGTAGATAACAGAAAAGGAAGAGAAAATAGTGAGTCTAATGAATCTATCATAATTAGGCCACTGAGCAACAAAACATGAAGATAAATGGATGGTTTACGAAATTCAGATAAATTGGATATATTAGAATTCAACTATGGTAGTGCTGAGGTGTATGGATATTTGTGTTACGTATTGTAATGTTTTATGGGTAATTTTTGAGCCAGGAGGGACTGGAGGAGGATTTTCTTTCTCCCTTGATGCATTTCCAGCTCATTTTACCTTGTAATACAGCTTCTATAAATATAACATATTATTCAAACATTTAGCCATATTAGCCAAGTGGAGTTCTAAAGGGGTTTTAATATCTTGAAAGGAGTTAATTTGGGTAGAGGCCACAAAATAGTGGATAAAAATAATACTTAAAGCCCCTACAAGTCAAGTTTCTACTATCACCAACATTTATGCTCCTAAAAACCGAGCTAATAAGAATTGTGTTGGAAGGCATTCTTTAATGTGTGTTCTAACTCCTAGTAAAAAAATGGGTAATTGGAGGAGATATCAATATAGTTTTGAAATCCACCAAAAAATAAGGGGAGGTCTACAAAAGAGACCCAAATAGAGATCTAGCAGAATATCTCATGGAAAAACACAGCTTAATGGATGTACAATTGATGAGGGGTAAATATACTTGGACTAATAAAAGAGTTAGATCCAACTTTGTTTTTGATTAAGGGTAAGGAGAAAGGGTTTTGAAAGGAAAACCGAACCTTTTACAACATAATTTTTAGAATATACAAGAGAAGACTAAACGATGAAACATAAGGATCCACCTAGCTAGACCAAACCCTTTTCAAAAACTACCTTGGGCTAAAGACTAACAAAGATAAAAAAGTTATGAAGAAATAAAACAAGGGTCATCAACCTTCCTAGAACAAAAGGGAGAAAAGAAATAGGAAAAGGAGAGAATAAAATATGATAGAAATGAAACCCCAACAATACTTTAGCTACATTCATATAGGACAACAACTCCTTACTAGAACTCAGTTCCACCATCTTTTTTACTCAAATCAACTAGGTGAGTTAGATCCAACTTTATTGTAGAAAGATTAGATCGATTTCTCATTGATGATAACCTATTAGCTCATAGAAGAAAAATATCTCAAAAAATATCTAATGGTCATTTTGACCATAGACCAATTCTTTTGGGGTTCAAACAATAAACCAATCGAGGATCTCTCCCTTTCAAATATAACTTTGTTTGATCTATAGAGATTGACTTTAAAGAGTTAGTTCAACAAGCATGGAAAGACAATAGGAAAGATAGAAGTTATGCCCAAAGGTGGGTTAAAAATATACAAACATTAAAGTAGCATATCCCAATTTGGGTCCAAAATAAAGCCAAGAACACAACCTACTCCATATTGAATGTAAAACTAAATGAAATTCAAATCACAATAGAAAATAGAGGAGGAGAGGAGAGTTTAATACAAGAACAACAAAATCGAAACTGAAAAGAGAAGAAGAAAATAAATGGCATATAAAATATAGAATGATATTGCTTAATAAAGGTGACAATAACTCCAATTTTTCATAAGAAAGCTCAAAAAAGGAATATGTATGGAATATGGGAAAATATTAAGTGATGTGCAATAAATGAAAAAACAAAATTTTGATTACTTCAATTATCTATTAAGCAAATATGGAGAAATCAATATAGCAGTTCAATATGCAATTTTAAATATAATTCCCTACTCTTTGAAGCAAGAGGAAAATGAAAATATGACCCAACCTGTCACCATGGAGGAGCTCAAAGGAATGGTATTTTCTATGCTACATGATAAAGCACCAGGGCTTGATGGATTCAATGTAAATTTTTATCAATACTTTTGGAACATCATCAAGATGAATCTTCTGGGGATGGTTGAAGAAAGCAAAATGTGAGAATCAACTCCACCTTTTTTACTATAATCCCCAAGAATAACATGCTCGTTCACTAAAAATATTCAAGCCTATATCACTTTGTAACATATCATACAAAATAATATCCAAAATCATCAAAATAGAATTATTCCATTGTTGGATACAATCATATATTTTAACAAAACTAGGTTTGTAAAAGGATAAAAGGTTCATGAAGGAATCATACAAGTTCAAGAAGTAATGCACTTTAGTATGGATGAAAAATTCAATGAAATGACTCTCAAAGTAGATATGGAAAATGCTTTCAATAAATATTTTTAATTACTTATATAGGATTGAAACAAGCCCAACCCGTATTACATCATGACCACATGGTGGTGTTACAACAAGCTTGGCAATTATGCATGTATTGCTTGGAAATATTCGAACCTTGGTATCCTTCTTAAAAGTTGAGGAATCTAACTCGTTAGAGTTAAAGTCTATTACATTATTTGGATCATGTAAACGTACCTTCCTAGGTACACACTTAGGACATTAGATTACTTTAGGGGGAAGTTATCTAATTACTTTATGCAATGTAATAAATGCACAAGTATCAATGTGCAAGGTGTCCCTTGTACATCTAGGTAGAGTCTTGACCAAGGTGTAGCGACCCCGAGGAAGCGATGCGCCATCCACTAACAACTCTACTTGCGATTTGATTGAATCCTTTAATGTTAAACATGCAATAAATGAAAGGCATAAAGTAGATATAACCATAATATGAAGAAATAAATGAATGAATGCTCTTTGTATTGATATTCCCAAGATCCGGTTACATATGAATGAATGAATGAAGGGACACCCTTCGTTTGATACATGATTTTACACACAAAGAGGGCAGCAGGTGTATAACATATCCCCTTGCATAGGGGGCATGCTTTATCAGGCTTCCTGGTGACGCACACATAAATGTATGAGGGCTTACAGATGCCTCCTTCTCTAGGTCTGATTGCTAAAGGGATCATCTTGCTCTCATATGTTTTGTATTTTCTTGATTGAACTTGTAGCCCTAAAATCAATGAAACAACAACACATGCTTAGATGTCTGAGATTGCCTCCCCGGATGAGGTTGTTAGCAATGAATAAGCTCAATGGAAACAAATGCAATGAAACTAGTACTATGAATGTGAATAACTGAAATAAAGCGTATGCTAATGAAATAAAAGAGAAAGCAAAATAAAGGAAACTAACACCTAAAACCCTAGACTGGGTTGTAGGCCACTATCCAAAATAGCGGTCGCTAAGGTGAAATCTCTCTATTGATCCAAAGGCTATGGGCTCAAGTCTGCTACTAATGTTAAAATTATTACCTTATGTGTTCAAATTTTGCTTTATAATCTGATAGGACTCCACTACAAGAATTGATCTCCAAGGGAAGATCTCCAAGTATCTAGAAGCTCTCCTCAATGATCCAACCTATTCAAAGTTCTGATGTATGATGTTCTCTCTCTCTGATTGATAAAAGAAGGTCTCTGAAGAAAGTCCCCTAGTGCTTTTAGGTTTACTCCTTATAAAATGTTTGAACCCCTAGGTCAATGTTCAAACTCTAAGATTGAATCCCTCATGCGTACTAGGTGTTAGCATGAGAAGCTCTTTATTTTTCTATGTTTAACTGAAGTCTAAATTTGGACTTGAGTATTTCATGTAGACTGGTTTTGAGGAGGAATGCAAAGTTGTCCCCGATCATCCTTATTGCATGCAGACTACCACTTCCACCCAATATTAGGTTGGATGGGCAAAAAAATGCATTTAAAGTTTATCTACTATCATCTGTAATGGCTAAGGTTTGGCCACTCTGAGCTATAGCGACTGAATTCTGGCCACTCTGGTCTACAGCGACCAGGCTTGGATGGGCTGAAAATGCCCCATATGAGTGGCAAAAACCACTTTTGACACTTGGAAGGTCCCAAGGTTTAGTCACATGACCTATGAGTGTACCCATGTGAGTATTCTCCCTGACCATTACATGTTTTAGGTGCCTACATATGCCTCTTTTTGTGATGCATTGATTGACAGACACAACGCGAAGCAAAAATGTAGACTACTATGTTTACAGGGTGTATGATGATCATTGATCTGATCAATGATGAATGGCCCAATCATGCAAGATGACACACATCCTTGAATCATTGCTTCAACCTGATTGAAGGCTTAATTTAGAACAAGGCTTGCACATGTCCACTTGCACTCATTCCTCAAACACAATCGGGTAGCTTATGTTACTACAATGTGATCCGACCAGAGGAGAGCTACAAATTGAAGATGTCCTATTTGCTTATGAACCTAGCAAACGGGGAAAAGTTTTGTAAGATTTGAGTGCAATGATTCATAGGATGAATGCAATTTTGACATGATCGAGTGATCTTTTGTTGATTTTGATTATGATGATTTGAATATTTGAACTACCCCCTCACACAATTAATTGGTGAGGGAAGGGCAATGAATGAAGCGATGAGTCACTTGACCAAATATGACTGGTTTTGGTTATTTTCTAGTATTTGTTCTTTTAATGGCAATCCCTTATCCAAGTGTGATTCCAATTATTTATGATAATCATTCATCCCTATCCCGAGGAGCGGTCTGACCATAAATAGCCTTCTTAGGGAGTTAGGATGAGTGATTCTATTTATGTTTGTATTGCATCACTTGGCTAAGTTTTTTTGGTGTCATAGGAGAATTAGGATGATGCCTTCGTACCCGTGGAGTAGTCCAACCATATTTTTCTTCTTTGGGATTGAAGGAGGCACATCGTAATTTCAAAATGAATGTTTTACCCCAAGTAACCTCATGGTAACTTACTCATCTCACCAAGTTGCATAGAGTGCAAATCACTGCAACTACTAAGTTGGTAGAGCAAGTAACTTGATAGAGGCTTACTTGAGATTTGTCTTTATGTAATTTTTTTGTTATTTTGAACATTATGATAGCCATGAGTCATCAAAATGTGTTTATTTAATGTTTTTGTTTCTTCTTATGGAGATAATTCCTCCTGTTTTTGCTTAGACTATTGGTCGTTGTGAGGTCAAACGACCCCCAAATTCTTGCTCATGGCCGCTTTCGTCCTGAGTGGCCAAGAAATGCAGGTTGCTGACAACAACAGTGACCAAGGCATATTTTGAGAATATAAAAAGTAACCCTAGGGTTTTGACCTTTCACTTTCACTAGCTGTCAGTTTGCATTTCAAATCTCTGTAGTGAAAGTGACTTTTATGATTTGGAGTGTTGTTGCGATTTGGAGGATCATGGTTGCCCAGGGTGAGGCATCAGTGAGCAGAGGAGCTGGAGCTTCTCGGGTACTCTTCAAAACCTTAACCCTATATGTTCCATTTTTGGGTAATGTAGACACCAAATTACAGCCACTAATCCTCCATCCTAACCATTCCACCACCCACTTGTCCACCATACACCCTTCCCACCAATTATTTGGCCCAAATCCACCTTTCCCGCCATCCATTCCACCATTTTAGCCCTTTCTCGCCATTTCCTAGCCTAATTGGGATTATTTTAATATTATTTTATATTATTTAATATTTAATATAATATTTTATATTATATTATAATATATTTATTATAAAATATGTATTTATAAACTCAATTAACCACAACCATCCGATCCATTCTAATCTCCACCGTCCATATTCATTAATCCATGTCACATTCAAAAAGTAATCTCAACCTTAGGATCTAATTTAATCTTAGCCACACGATCAAAAGTGTAAGGCTAAAACCCTAAGAAAACCCTAGGTTGGATTATAAGTAGGGGCATTTGCAAATGCCCAAACCCTGGAACTGGAATCCACTAGAGCTTGAGAATTAGACATTTTGCACCCTAGAGGAATTATTGGTGAAGCCCTAGCATAGAATCCTAAAAATCTGAAGCCCTAGCTCACCGATAAGACTTTTGTTGTTCCAGCCATCACCCATTCATCCTCCATCACCATCACAACCCCCATCCATCCACCGCATTCATCGCCATCACCTAGATCTGCTTCTATAGATTTTGCCCTAACCCGTAGGTGCCATCCAGAGCTTGCGAGGCTCGTTGTAGAGCCTGCGAAGCGCTCACCAGAGCCTGTTGTATATCGTAGGTGCTCTCCAGAGCCTACTGTATCCCATAGGTGCACACGAGAGCCTATGAAGCTCATGTCAGAGCCTGCCAAGTGCACGTCCGAGCCTACTACAACTACAAAAATGTGAATCTGAGCCTGCTACACCATACCATCAACAATAACTGAACCAAAGCAAGGTATATCTCATTTTAATGTATTTTATTTAACAATTTGTTGATATTGCATGCTCTCTTGCTTCACTATTAAACTAGGGTTTTATTGATGTCCGAGGGCCTCACACTATGGAGCCCTCACAGGTATTACTAACTCCCTTTGTTCTATTTTGTGTATGCAGATCTACAAATTTCACACATTGTTTGATGGTTGTTGAAGTTGGAGTGGCCCAACCTTGGATATCTGAAGCCCACTCAACCTATTGGAATCAAGGACACACCCAAATCTGAAGACACTTCTATTGTTGTTAGCTAGGATTTTAGAGAACCCTAGCGCCATTGTAATCTATTGTATCAAATATTCGCATGGAACACTGATTGTAATAAAGGAGTTTATCGACTCCCCCTATTTTATTGAATATATTCTTTTGTGCAATATTTGTGCCTCACTACATTATTTGGTTTTCTGTTATTCTATTTTAAGTGTCGTGTTCTTGCATTCACAAATGGCGATCACGGTGGGACCCCACAAGGGTTTCATTATTTGATAGATCTACCTTGCTAACTTAATTTTATTGTTGTTCATTGTAGGATTTGTAGAAATGTAAAAGTCATCACATTCATCGCTAGGGTTTCTGAAGCATTCTATAGTAGTTCCAAAGATCACGTAGGTGCTCTTCCATGCTACATAGGCATCCTTGTGTACCTAGAAGGTGCTCTACTATGCCTACATAGGTGCCCAACTATGCCTAGCATTAATTTGGAGTAGAGTTGAGGCTTCCAAGTGAGTTTCATAACCCTAGTTCTCCATTTAACGATTTACGTATTCTATTTTTTGTTATTATTTTTTGCTATTTATGGGCTTAACATTAAGTAATATGGGAAAGAATCTACAACAAGTTACATTTAGGGTTTGTGTGTGTTTCATTATATCAAATGCATTTCTTGTCCTAAAAGTTGTAGATCTAGGTGATTGTTTGCATTTTTGAGTGCATATGAAACAGAAAAGCATCCTAGATCTTGCATTTTAGGGTTAAATATCACTTTAATTTTGCATATCTAAATAGGAACAACATTTTGATGCATAAAGTAATCCTACCCTAGGCTGGCCCCTTTGGTAGAGAGGTGGACGAACCCTCCGGTTGCTCTTGTGATTTTAATCACTTGTAGGCAGGGGATTTTAAGGGTGTACTATGCACTCTTTAGGTGAAATTTGCATCTTTGTGTTGGCTTCTAATTTATATTAGTGAAGTTAGTAATATTTAATATTGTTTGCACACCATAGAGAATGAGAAATCTAATAAAATAAATCACACACACCTGCACGCTCCACTTTTTAACAGTAATAGTTGGATTTCATCACCAACTATTGCTTGAGGTTTGGTGATGGTGGCATTCATCTCCATCCATCAAATATCTGCCCCTAGACACCATAGGACTACCCCCGAGCAAACTTGTTGGAGGTCATTACCAACAAGAATCTCGTTGCCCCAACCAGCCATAGTTTTTACCTTTGTTTTTCATTAAACAAGATTAAGTTACATCAAAACACACAAGCCAACAATTCTAAAAGGAACTTCACATTAATGAAAGAAAATAATTAATGAACAAGGTAAGCCACACAAGGTGAACCCTAGGATTGGTTGTTTTCTTTGCTTTAAATTTTGGAAAGGTTGTTAATTTGTGTGATTTAGATAAGCTTGAAATATTTGGTTTTATTACTTTATGGTGCTAACACGACAACAAAAGAAAATAATAAACCAAAGTAGTTTAATGGAAAACAATTCCCATGAGCCCGCTACTTCGGTAGCCCCATCCAATATGGTTCAGACCACTTTGTCTGGATCATCCCATCCACCCCACTCTCAAGTAGAGACACATTCACACAATGTGGAGACA
The DNA here is from genome assembly GCA_028583015.1 of Wollemia nobilis. Lineage (NCBI taxonomy): Eukaryota > Viridiplantae > Streptophyta > Pinopsida > Araucariales > Araucariaceae > Wollemia > Wollemia nobilis. The sequence continues at coordinate 5,704,285 of JAQPPZ010002515.1, forward strand.
ACCACCACCTACATAGACATGGATAGAGTGCAGGCCCTTTACAAGGCTTCTAACTATGTCTTAGAACCCCTTAGCCAAGAAGGTTTGGAAGAATCCAAATTGGCTGCCACCTACCTTGCCCAAGGATATCCTAATTCAAGTTATGAATATGGTATGCCTTCCTCCATGAGCCAACCACCACAAAGCCCAAGTGTTCCAAACACTTACCTCACATCCACCTATACCAACCCCTTGTATGAGGAGTATGTCAATGCTGCCTCACAAGTCCCTAGCCTCCAAGTTGTAACATCAAACACAACTTGCACCATACCCATGTCCTCTCATCCATCATCATCCACACCTCCATCATCTCACTTAGCCAACATGACCATGTCATCCACCCCTCCATCATCTCACTTAGCCAACATGACCATGACTAATCACCCATCATCATCGACTCATCCATCATCTCATCCAACCACAACCCCATCATTTGACACATGGTCAAATCAGGAACTTACGGATACATTAGGGCTTATCAACAGGTTGCTTTCACAATGAACAAAAGGAAAATAGTCAGCTCACATAGACCCTATGACCCAAGGAGTTCCAAATCAACCTTCTCTCACCAATCAAAATTCAGCATGGGTCCCTCAATCTTCCATAGTGTCCATCCCCAATCCACCACCACTCCACACATCCACCATACCAATCAACATTGCCACTAACCAACAACACAATCCATTTCTCCATCATCATCTTCATCAATCATCCCCATATTTCAACCATCAATATTCTCCACATACCCAACCCAATTCATTCCACAACACCATGTTGGTCACACCCCAACATCTACCATCCAACCCATCAACCAACCATCACATAATCCAAGGTCCTCACATTCCAGTAGAAGATCTTAGATTCCAGGCAATGCAAAAGCAAATCGATCAGTTGATGCAAAACTCACCAGGGGTAATGAGCCAAAAGCTCACATTAAGCCAACTGATCCATCAACCAATCCATCCATCGGTACCATCACCGCCTTATCCGACAGATTTTACGATACCAAAATTTGACAAGTTTAGGGGAACCAAGGATCCTAAGGAGCATGTGAGTTCATTTGTCCATATATGTTTTTAGATTAGCGATGATAATGCTCTTATGCTCCGAACATTTCCTCAAACATTAGGGGGAGATGCCATTGAATGGTACAATCAATTGCCCACGCATAGTATTTATACTTTTGATCAATTGATAGATCTATTCTTGGAACGCTTCACCCTTAACATTAAGAAGAAGGTGTCCTTATCGGATATATATTACTTGAAACAATGGGATGAGGAACCTATCTATGATTTTGGAAACCGTTGGAGGGCAGTCATCACAAAGTTGCCATTCTCCCTCCCAATGGAAGAAATTATCAAACTTTTTACCAAGAGTTGCTTAAAACCCATCTCTTGGATGCTTCAACTCAATACTTATAGAACATTTGAGGAGGCTTTAGCACAGGCTAGTGTCATTGAGGAGATAAAAATCCAAGAGGGTGTCATTAAGCCTAAGAAGAAAGAATGGAAAAATAGAGGCCAATACCGAAATAATCAATCTGGCCAAACCAAATCCACACAAGCCTCAATGGCTAACACAACTAATCAAGTCAATCAAGTGGTCATGAGCCAGCCCGTAATGGCTCAAAAACTAGTGCAACAACAAATTTCCTATCATGTGGTCCCATCAGTAACCCAAGCACCAATGGTACAAAACACAGCGCCAACTATGGAACAGCCTACCCATCGCCAATTCAATCGACCTCAGCGTCAATACACTCCCTTAGCGGAATCATATTCAGCCATATTTCGAAGGTTATATGAGACCAAAAAATTAGCCTTGCCGGACATTAGGCCCGATGATCCCACCAAAAGACCTAAAGGTTATAGAGAGCACTTGTTTTGCCCATATCATCGACAAAATGGGCATGATATCAATTCCTGCCATGTATTCAAAAACATAGTGCAAGACCTCATAGACTTAGGGGCCATTAGCGTCGATAACCCCTTAGCTCCACAAAATCAAAATTTGGGCATATATCAGACACCTCTACCTAACCATGGGGAGGTCCAACATAATGTAGGGGGTAACAACCACCTCCTAATCAAGTAAATCATGTCCAACAATACCAAAACTTTGTAGGAGCAAGTCCATGTGGTCACTAGAGGGCAAAGGCAAAATCAAAAAAATGTTCAACAACCTTCAAATCCACCTCCCATCCAAACATCACCAAATCCATCTCCGCAAATCAATCTATCCAACCCATCCAATCCACCCATCCTTCATCCAATAAGGCCAGCGGTAACTTTAACCAGTCGGTTAACCACTAGTTTGAAAATGGCATCAGCAAAACTTTCTGTCTATGAGCTTATCCAACAATCCCCTAGGCATAGAGAAGCTTTAATGGAAATACTCAAGTCAATTGAGTTAGAATCCCAAGACTCTAATGCCTTTAACAACTTTGTAGGGAGTGTTAGAACATGCATGGAACCATCAATTACCTTCTATGACTTTGAGATAAAATCAATGAGTTCAGAATCGGTGGACCCTCCATTGCACATCATGGCCTTAATAGATGGAAAGCCATTCAAATGAGTATTAATTGATACCGGCTCATCAATCAATATCATCACTACCGCTGCTCTTATCCACCTCAAAATACCTCCATCCCACATTTCAAAATCATCATTCACCCTCAAAGCATTTAACGATGCTTTGTGTACCATAGTTGGCATTATTGTTTTACCTATAGAAGTAGGGGCCAGAATGTTGCACACCATGTTTCACATCTTGGAAGGAGCCATGGCATATAATATACTCCTTGGTAGACCTTGGATGAGGGAAATGAAATGTGTTCCATCAATTCTCCACCAATGCTTGAAATACGTTCATGATGGACAAGTCCATTGCATCCCCGCGGATGTCGAACCTTTTAAGTATTGTAATTTCATTTCAAATCCTTATGAATCCATGTTACCTTCCACTCATCTATTCTTGGTGCCATCATCGAATCCATCCACATCATCTCTTAATCCACCTTCTTCTAATCCATCTCCATCTTCTTCTAAGGCTCCCATCATAGAGGAGCTACCCATCACATCACCTTCTCAAAAATCCATTTCTTCTTGTACATGTGGTCACAGTCAAGTCTACTATTAGCACATCGTACATCACATCTACCCCTTCTTCTACAACCACTTCTTCTATTCCATCTCATCATTCCACACCGCCATCCAATCCCACTCCATCAATCGATGTGTCACAAGTCAAACTTTTAGATTGTGCCATATTTGACTCGCCACCATCCACAACCAATCCAGAGCCACTTGAGCCTTCACCATCCACCTCATCAACCCAAGTCGAAGTCCACATCACTAATCCAAGCATTGGTGAGTATGTGGTCCAAGACGTCACCATTACACCCCTAGCCATTCCCACAGCTAAGGATTTTGGATGTCCTCGAGACCGTCCTTTATCCATAGGTGTTGTTTATGACATGAGTGCCGCTCCAAATAGCATTAACTTTGTTTATGGAGGGTTGGATTGCTCAACTAGGGAAAACCCACCCGAAGAACCAAAAGAGCCTAGGCATGCCAATATACCTAATATAGAGGAGTTTCCAGCTCGATACTTTAATATGTTCCATTGGCAAGGTCAAGGTCTAGGTTCCCATGAGCAAGGGATGCATGATATCTTAGAGGTCCCATATAGAGGTGCCCATGATCATTCTAGTTTAGGCTATACCCCATTGTCTTCCATCGCTTCTCTTGAGCAAGCCTTTAAAAATCTTACACTCAATGATGAAGATCACCCCATCCAACCACTACCCTCAACATCTTCTCTTGAACAGGCCCTTCAAGAACTTTGCATGGACGAAGTAAACGAAGATGATCCCATCAAATTTTCATATCCTATCTTTGATTTCGACGATGAAAGTTATGAAGAATTTGAAGTCATGTCAAATGCTTCTGACGATTCTGAAGAGGAGTCACAACCCATTGTCCCCATCACCCAACAGGAAGAGTTTTACCTCCGAATGTTCCCCATCCATCATCCCATATTCCGCTTGCTTCTTCCACAAGAACAAGATGATCCACCTGGTAATCTGCCTTGAGCCACCCACATGAGCCAAGAATTGTAACATATGTACATATTTAAAAAAAAATAAAAAAAATAAAAATGTTGCTCTGATGTTTTCACGTTCACTATTACAGGGATACCACGCCTCGACATCGGCTCCGATTCAATTGTTCCATCTATCCATTCAGCCAAACCATATTTCCTTCCACTAAGTCAATATGAACCCTATTGACTTATTCACCCCACTCCGTAATCCATACGATTTGGCAAAGCCAATTCCCATTGACGTCAGCCTTATTGATTTGGACCGGATTTCCTCCTCACCCTCCTCTTCGGAGTTCGCCCTATCCGAGGAATTGTTAAAGGCTTCAGCCAACTACATTCCTCCTTCACCGCCACCTTCACCTCCATCACTTCCACTAATGGTCCCGAGGTCTTTCAGGCAGAGTTAGGCAATGATAAGCAAGAAGAATTAGATGACAACCTAGACTATCCCGACTGGCTCTCAGGCCTAGTACCCATTCACAAGCTTAATGGAGCGACACACATTTGTATTGATTTTCGAGACCGGTCTTAGCTCTTCCTTGTCTGGGGGTACTTGGCTAGGCATTCTATTGTTAAAAGTAACACTTTATATGTATATATACATGGCTTTTAAAAAAAAAATCATGCATTCACATAGGCATATCTACATTGCATACATTTCATTTACATTTAGGCATCATTTTCATTTTTATTTTCATTCATGCATTTACACTACATCATACATATTCCATTGCATTGTACAATTTCCATTTGCATATCAACACTCCATTGCATTAGGCATATACATTTGCATTCATCCCATCCCATGTCCAATGATCTGGCATAGTAATGATGATATGACCATACAACAAAAAGTCAAGTTTTAACGATTGGGGGTACCTAGTTTGGAAAATTCATGCAAATTTGACAAAAATTCATATGTCAATCACATCACATGTCACAACAGCCTAAATTTTTAGTCACTCAACCATTACTAGTGTAACAAACAACCTCCAATTGGATGTCCAATTTTCTTTAGGACCAAAAACACAATTTACACACTAAGAAGATCTTGAGTATTGCCAATTGAACCCGAATACAATGTTGAACCAATCACATTCCATCACATCTTAAAAACATTATGAGCCAAGGAGGGTTAGTACCATACTTGGGTAGTACCTTGAGGTAAAAAGGAGATATCCCTCGCTTGTCCCATTACGCAACATAGTCCAAAAATAGTGGTTTTCACCACTACCACAATTACTCTTCGAACATAAACATAAAAACATAGAGTAGTAAGGATAGGGTCAAAATTCTCATCATACTTCAGTTGAGAATCTGATTCCCCAAAGCTCTATACCAAATTAACAAATAGAATCCCAAACACCCTTGATCCCTAAAGTTGTAAGGATCGTACTACATGTCCTTGACAAGGATGGGTAGTCATCCCCAAGGCCTAAAAGATCAAATCCCATTGGACTATGGAGTGAATCTTCATCGGGGCTATAGATGCCTGACTGGCAGTGGAGTAAGCTCATGTGGGGTGACATGTCTCCTTGGAAAACAGGAAGACCTCTGACCGCACATAAGGACAAGCTAGCTTCAGGTCATCTCCATTATAGGTCATGCCCAATTTACTCATAATAGGTCAATGAACTCCACATGCACACACACTGGTTCTTGATTGGATAGGGTCATTGTCACACTCAAGATTTGGTATATGAACCTCACTTGCACACACATTGGTCCTAAAGAAAGTTAGACAACCCTAGTGAGTTTGATTGATAATACTAGTATGTTTGAGTCTTTGAAAATCCTGCAGTACTCATCCCATATCAACATCCATATCTTCTTCCATATCAACATCCATATCCTCTTGCGTATAAACACCCATGTCTTCATAGTGAGTCAAGTTGCAGAACACCACCAAATTTGGTACCCCCGATTGCCAAACAATGGACAACAAAAATGGTCAATAAAATTTCTGAACTATAAAAGATCATTCGAACAACATGCATTCCTCCCATATAGTTTAGATTCATTTACTTGCATTAAGCATCCATAGCACATCGCTTGCATACATCATTCATATAACATTAGGCATATACATCATTATTAGCTTGCATTTCACATCCATAATATTCAAACATTATTCATAAACATGCATCAAACATTAATCAAATAAACATAAAAGCATCCACACAAGAGATAACACATATATATGAAAAATCCATGTATATATATATATATCACATATACAATCAATGCCAAAAGGTTACAATGGAGCACCAAGGCTCATATATACAAAATAGTGCATCTAAGCACTAAGTCTACTATCCATGAGAAGACTCCTGAGACCTAGTAGGAGCCCTCGGCCTAGTACTCTGCCTAGACTCCGTATGCCTAGATGGCTCGACCATAGAAGAGGAAGGAGGATCCGACAATGTAATATGGTGTTGCATACACACATCCTCCAAAGAATGTACGTATGCCTCACTAGCTCGAAGATGCCATAAATCCATCTGATGTCATCGCTCCTTCACTAAAATCTCTGCCTAGAGCCTTGTAACTATCTCCTGATCACTAGCCACTATCGTTGCCCGCTCTACCTCTAGCCGAGCTATAGTCTCCCTGGCCTCCCTCTGAGACTCAAGCATAGTCTCTCGCTCCTCGCATAGCTGCTCCAGCTCTACCCGTAGCCTGGCTACCTCAGAGATCTCACCCATATCCTCATCATCCTCCCTCTCTCCCTCTACCAAGCCCACCTCGGGAGCCTATTGGGCTGCTCCCCTTGACTGCCTTTGACCCGTCAATCACTAGGACCTTATCCTCTTCGAAGTTGTCCTTGACCCTGCAACTGCTGCATCTGCACCCGCAACCTTTGGCACCCATACCGGTTGGGCACCAAACCACTCCACATACTCCGAAGTCACCCCAACATCATCCACATTGGGGATCTCAATCTCCTCATCATCCTCAATCACCATTCACCATGGCTTCGCACATGGTAGCATCCCCTCATCTCGTCGATGTCGATACAACACCGGCTCATCTAGCACATCCTGAGGCAATCCAAATTGCCTCAACACCCATGAGTACTAGAAGTACTCCACCTCCTCATCCTGCCACCCAACCAACCATCGAGCCTACCTCACTCGACACAGATGCCTCCTATCTCCATCCCATCTAGCTCCTCGCCATGGCCTCCATATCACATCTGCCCGAGTCAAGCTCGACCACATGTCCCGGTACCACTGCCTAGTGTGTACCTCTCGACTAGGTTGAACCTCCTCAGCCACCGCCCATCTCCTAGCATAGGGCTCCCCCATCCGCCATGACTCACATGGCAACCCCTCGAGCCGAGCTACCACAAAATGCTCCCAAGCCCAACACTATAGGAGGAAGCTACAACCAATACCCTTCCTCTCCCTTCGAATCACCTCATATAGCTCCCGATACAGCTATGCCAACAAGGCAGGAGCCCATGCATACTCCTTCGGGTCGATGAGTAAATCACTCACCAACCCCAATAGGTTCCAAGGGAACCTACACCCAGTGCTATTTGGTAGCACTATGTTCGCTAGCATGAACATGATCAAGGTAGGGAGTGCATCCAACTCCTTTGCCTTGTACATGCTCAAGTAGCATATCCCTCCATCTCCCATCTGGGCCTCTCGCCACCGATCCCCAAACATTCTCTCCATATCTACCTTCTTATCCCTCCCAACCACCACCTTCTCCCCTTCTACGGGCACCTTGAGAATGTGATAGACATCCTCAAGAGTGACAGTAGCCTCCCTAGTCGATAGCTAGAACGTCCCCCTATCCAGGTCCCACCTCTCTATCAAAGCAGAGAGATACCCCTCATTAGCCCTCACTACATCAAGCCTCGCCACACCCTCCAAACCCACCCTACCCAACAAACCCCACTCATCCTCCGAAAGCTTCTTCCTCATTCCCAGAACGAGAGGAGAGAAGCGATGTCGAGGCTCAATATCCCTTAGCTGCAACAACAAAAACACTTTGTTAGCATTAAAACTATGTTAAAAAAAAAGACAAAACAAAATTTTTTTGCACAAAGGGAACAAATGATCTTACCGGGACAAAGGGTGCCCCCACTCCACCAGCAGCATCAAGGCCCTCTACCGCCATCACCTCACTTCACACACTCACTAGCCTCACAAACTCACTCCACTCCTCAAACGTAGCTCCTCGAAGTCAACAACGCATGAATGAGCCTAAAAGTTCACTCAGAAAGCTTTTTATAGCTTTCCTTAGTGCATTCAAGTGCAGACCTACGCCTGCAAATCATAAGCATGGTTGTATGCCTGCAGGCACACTCAGGCGCATGTGGGCGTCTGAAAAATATGCCAAGTGTAGTCGCACGCCTAGAAACCAATAAGCATGAAGACAAAAGACCTCAAAATGGTAGCTCCCCTCATCCAACATGCACCAAATTTCATCCACACATCATGCACATCATAAAATTTGATTTTGTGAAAACACAAATAGTTTTGCATGCATATTTGGTGAGAACAAGACCAATTTCTACAAAAACACATATCGCATTGCAAAACATAACAATCAAGGTCAAAATTTCATAAAATCACCATTCCATAATTCATCATCATATGCTTCATCATCCCATCCACTTTCGTGCATGTTGGAGTTGATTCGACCGCTAAATCACTCATATTTGCCACAAAGCACCACAAATACCAAAAGCAAAAATCAATCAACTCCACAATCAGTCACAACATTGCATGACTCCATCAAGCATTCTTCCATCATCATCTTTCATATATCACTCATCACACAACACATTTTATCTGGTTAAGTCAATAATAAGTGAACCTCGTATCTAGTATGTTATTCTATAAACTTGGTGATTGCAGTGATAGTAATCCATGCAATTCAGCAAGATGAATAGCCTACAATAAGGACACTTCAACATGATCATTATCATCATCTCATCATTGGATATAAAAGTAAAATGATACCATCCCAAGGAGGGGAAAACCATGGATTAGGAGAAGAAGAGAAAGGATACCATTTGCCCAAGAGGAAAAGGGTGGGAAAACCAGTGATGGGACAAGAAGAGTAAAAGTGAATCCAAAGGAAAAAGGGGGGAAAACCAGAGTGACAAAAAGATGTAAAAGGAAAATTTACCAAGAGGAAAAGGGTTGAGAAAACCAGGATATGAAAAAGAGTAAAAGGAACCATGCCCCAAGGGAAGGGATTTTGTCCAAAAGTGTTATATCATGTGAGAGTATCCCGTCAGTGAAAATCATAATTAATATGGTTGCCCCAAAATTTAGGTTGATTCGATGTTGCCTTGAATAAGTTTGCTCATAATGGCATCATTGAGTATGTAAGATATGAAGATGCGAGGCAAACTAAGTCAATCATGGGATTGACGGAAAACGCAATTCCATGATGGAACCAATCAAACTTATCGGGTCGATAGATGCAAAAGGGGGGGTGGGCCCACAAACAAGGACATCAATGACTACTTGAGAGCAAATTGTTCTTAGCAAGGTTGTACTCAAAGTGTGAGGTGGAAATGGTGAAGAAATTTACACAGTTAATACCCAACCCCTACGTTGACTTAGTGAACATGCATCTTCATATCTTGCATACTCAATGATGCCATTACGACAGCTTATTCAACAGCATCGAATCAACCCAAAGTTTGGGGCAACCACATTATATTATGATTCTCCCATGACGGGATACATCTCACATGATCATAAACATCTACACTAGATAAATCCCCCTCTCAACCATTGGGGCAAAAATGGTATAACATTTTACATCATTCATATCATCCACATTTTGCATGGTCTTATACACCAACCCCTTTTCCACCGTTGGGGCAAAAAAGGTATCACATCTGCATCATTCATTCATCAATTGCACAAATCCATCGCATCATTCATTATTTGCACAAAATTTTCAATTGGCTTGTGAGATACATTCGTAACTCATTCGCCAATTGAGGGGGTAAGCTATACAAAATTCCAAAAATTCTGTATTCCTTTGTCTTCAACATCAGTGCTCAAATCCAACGACAGAGAGAAGTTGCTTCTGCGCCCATAGCCCAAGCAGGTGTCTCGTATTTTTGCACCATATTGTGTTTCACACAACATGGTACAAAAAGAGGCATCTGCAGACACCAAATTATAGCCACTAATCCTCCATCCTAACCATTCCACCACCCACTTGTCCACCATACACCCTTCCCTCCCTCAAAAGGCCCACTTTAGCCCTTCTTACCTTCAAAAGTCCCATTTTAGCCCTTTCTCGCCATTTCCTAGCCTAATTGGGATTATTTTAATATTATTTTATATTATATTATAATATATTTATTATAAAATATATATTTATAAACTCAATTAACCACAACCGTCCGATCCAATTTAATCTCCACCCTCCATCTTCATTAATCCATGCCACATTCAAAAAGTAATCTCAACCTTAGGATCTAATTTAATCTTAGCCACACGATTAAAAGTGCAAGGCTAAAACCCTAAGAAAACCCTAGGTTGGATTATAAATAAGGGTATTCACAAATGCCCAAACACTGGAATCCCTTGGAGCTGGAACTGGAATTCACTGGAGCTTGAAAATTAGACATTTTGCACCCTGGAGGAATTATTGGTGAAGCCCTAGCATAGAATCTTGAAAATATGAAGCCCTAGCTCGTCGGTAAGACTTCTATTGTTCCAACCGTAACTCATTCATCCTCCATCGCCATCACATCCCCCATCCATCCACCACATTCATCGCCATCTCCCAGATCTACTTCTACATATTCTGCCCTAACCCACAAACGCCATCCAGAGCTTGCGAGGCTCGCTGCAAAGCCTGCGAAGCACTCACCAAAGCATGTTGTATACAACAGCCGCTCTCTAGAGCCTATTGTATCCCATAGGTGCACATCGAAGCCTATGAAGCTCACGTTAGAGCCTGCCAAGTGCACGTCTGAGCCTACTGCAACTACAAAATATGAATCTGAGCCTACTATGCCACACCCTCAGCAATAACTGAACCAAAGCAAGGTATATCTCATTTTAATGTATTTTATTTAACAATTTTTTGATCTTGCATGCTCTCTTGCTTCACTATTAAACTAGGGTTTTATTGATGTCCGAGGGCCTCACACTGTGGAGCCCTCACAGGTATTACTAACTCCCTTTGTTCTATTTTGTGTATGCAGATCTATAAATTTCACACATTGTTTGATGGTTGTTGAAGTTGGATTGGCCCAACCTTGGATATCTGAAACCCACTCAACCTGTTGGAATCAAGGACAAACCCAAATCTGAAGGCACTTCTGTTGTTGTTATCTAGGGTTTTGAAGAACCCTAGCGCCATTGTAATCTATTGTATCAAATATTTGCATGGAACACTGATTGTAATAAAGGAGTTTATCGAGCTGTCATGGTTTTGCGACTTGTTGCTCCGTCACGACCTTCCCTGGATTGTTGCAGCAATTTCGCTACCTGTTTCATCCCCGTGGCCTTTGGAGGAAAACTGTCGCGATTTCGCGACCTATTGTGCCATTGCGGTCCCTGATGAGAAGATGTCGCGATTTCGTGACTTGTTTTGCTGCTGCAGTCGTTGGATGAAAGCCGTAGCGATTTCGCGACGCTTTTGGAAAAAGTGCGTTAAGGGGAAAAATCGTCACGATATCGCTACGTTTTTGGTGAAAAGTTGCCCAAGGGAAAATACGTCGCGATTTCGCGACATTTCTGCTGATTGGGCTCTCGGGGGAGAAACCGTCGCGATTTCGCGACATTTTTGCAGAAATGGCACTAAGAGGAAAAGTCGTCG